>CM054398.1:1432500-4330174 GCA_028858755.1 Ara ararauna | reverse complement strand
CTTATCCTATGTCAAGCACTTTTCAGTTTCTCATGCTCTGCTAATGAGGGGGGGGCACAAGAAGCTGGGAGGAAGAACAGCCAGGACAGCTGACTTGAACTAGCCAAAGGGATATTCCATAACCGGTATGCCCACTATAGAAACTGGGGGGGATTGGTTGGAAGCGGCTGATCACTGCCTGGGGACAGGCTGGCCATCACCACCAGTGGGGTGGTAAGCAACTGTACTGTGCATCACTTGTTTTCCTTAAGTTATTCTGCTCTTTTTGTTATCTCCCTTTCCATTATTATTATATTTGACTTGATTTCAATTATTAAACTGTTCTTATCTCAACCCATGGCTTTTACCTTTCTTCCCCCCAGTTCTCCTCCCCATCCCACTGGGATCAGGGAAGGAGTGAGTGGCTCTGTGGCACTTAGTTGCTAGCTGGTGTTAAACGACAACCGCAGACAACACGATGGGGCAATTAACCCAGTGCTGCCCGGCAGGGCCTCTCACAGCCCCTCAGCCACCACATGCCGGGAGCAGAGGAGGGTGGGAGCACGCAGCAGGGCTTACCTTGCTCCAGAGCTTCTGGGAGGCGGCTGGCGCCCGGTGTGGCAGGCAGAGGCCTCTGCACTCGGGGCCGGTGTGAGGGGACCGAGATCTTCACCGGCCCCACGTACTCCACGTACGTGCCCGGGAAGTCGCCCTTCTGCTTGGTCCGCTCGTTGACACCCAGGATCCATCCGATCTGATTGGGGGTCTGCTCATCCCCATCTTTGAAGCCCAAGGCTTGCAGGGCCCCCTTGCTCACCACCAGGATGTCCCCAGGCAGCAGGTCAATGTCCTCCTCGCGCTCCTTGCGGTAGGGGTAGAGCGCACGGTACTGGAACCCATCGGTGCTGCCCATTCTCTCTGCTGTGGTGAGAAGGGCTCTGGACGGTGAGGCAGCACGTTTCGGGTGGGAGAGAAGCGACTTCAAAGGCAGGTCTCCCCCATCAGCACTCTGAATGTCTTTGCATGAACCAGCACCCCAGGAGCTTGGTCCGGGTGTCCCGGTGTGCTTAAGTGCAGCCCCTTTTCCTTAGCTTGAAACCACGATTCAACCAAATGATGGAGCAAAGGGAGAAGGAGACAAACATAATCCAGCACTCACGAGCGGGCATGCAGCAAAGAAACGGGAGATCAGGGTCTGCTTCACTGAAAAAGAAGCAGGTTTCTTGGAGTCTCGGGGGCAAAAGCACAGTGGGCTTCCAGCCCAGAACAGCGCAGGGTGCTACGTCTGCCTTCCCAGGGCCTGCAAAGAGAAGAAGACTTGTTAATGCAAAGCCAGACACCTCTCACCCTCCTGAGACACCACCATTCAAACGAGGGGTTCATCTGAGCACCTGAGCGAGGCAGGACTCATTTCTTTCCTACCTACCAGCTGAGGCTGAGCCCTGGATCCAACCAGGACATACCAATACCAGTTTAGACTTCCGAAAGCAAGAGAGGAGCCAGCGGCTGCGAGCAGGAATGCCACCTCCTCTCTGCTACAGTCAGGCACCAGCTCTGCATCTTAAGGAGGCTCATTCCTGCTTCTGCAGCTTACCCTCCTCGTAGCACTTATGCAAACGTGAAGACAGCAAGTGGGACAAACCAGCCTTTATGCAGGAGCTTGCACACAGAAAAGAGTCACCCTGCAACCACCAGTTGGGAGGCTCTGAACAGCAGCCAAACAAACAGATTCAACCTTTCCTTGTTCAATCGATTCCATTTCACAGCTCACCTTTACATCTCCCCATGCAATCCCCCTCCAAGGCATTTTGCTGAAGGTAGCTGCCCACAGATGCAGCTTAACCAAGCTTTCAGTGAAAGGCTTTGCCATTCCCACAGAGCAGCACTTCAAAGCTTTGCTCTGAGCAAAGCAGCAGCATCAAGTGCAGGCACAGGTTCCTTCCATGGAGATGGCCTTAAAATCATCTTGAGAAGCCTTCAAGCCTGCTTAGAGCTGCTCATCTGCCTTTCAGCTATTCAGAAGTGGAAGAATCTGCCGCCTGCCCTGCCCAGAAATCCTCCAAACCCCAGGAACCTGGGTTCTAACATGTTGTGGAAGAGATGGGTGAGCTGGGGCATTCCCAGCAGCCAGGCACGTCCTCTTTTTCCCATCCCCTCCCGGCCGCACAGGCCAGTTTTCCACCTCCCCCAGGCAAATCCCAGCATTCCGGCTCCCATAGGATGGCATGCAGCCCAGGACAGGACCTACAAGGAGCTGGGGCAGCCAGGAACCAGCCTGCAGGTCCTGCTAACGGCTCGGAGCTGTTTTGGCCCAGAAACCACCAAAAGCAGCTCAAACTCAAGTCTCCTCTGAAAGCTGTTAGTGAGCAGGAAGGTGCTGCTCAGGGCTACAAGAGCCTCTGTGAAGGGAGGCGAGGAGGCAACGGGAGCCGGGACACTCTTCCCAGCAGGATCAATGCACAACCAAGCATGGCACAGAGCCAGGGCTGCTCCGAGCACTGGCCAGACCCCGAGATGCACCAGCACTGGCAATCTGCAGTACTTCAAAAGAGCCCTTCTTGGACCAGCAACATGTTCCAGCTCACATCAGCTACAAACCCCTTTCCTGCATGAGTCCGAGACCTGTGTAAGCCCCCTGAGAGGAGCCAGCTCCATGTCTCCACAGCCAGGCTCTGCGGGTTCCTTCCTTGACAAAGAAGAAAGGCACAAAAGGACCGTGGCACATGAAGCCCGTGCAGCAGCCAGGGCCTGCACTGCCTGTCTGCGCTTGGGCAAGTGTCCCAGCTGGGCTGGCTGCGCCATGAATGAGCAGGCGCTGCCCCCGGGGAGGGAAGACACTGGTGGCCAGGCTCTGGCGGATGGGGAACAGGACTGAGCCTGATCCCGGTTGCTCGAGAGCTTCCCTGGAGCAACACCAGGCTTGCAGAACTCATGGAAAGCCCCCGGGGAGGGTCCTGGTGTTCGCAGAAGCAGCACATCCCTGCACCATGCAAGCTCCCACCATTCTGGGCTGGCGGCCGCGGAGAGCTCGCTGCAGAGCCCACATTCCCCCAATCCAATTTTCCCAGCCAGGAAAATATTACTTCATGATCCAGAGCATAAAGAGAGATTTATGACCAGGCTGCCTGCCCGCCCCTCGCCCATCTAAGCGCTGCCTGTCAAGGTCCCACAGAGCCGAGCAGCGCCACGGGCACTGTCTGACTGCCAAGGGCCTGAGTGGATGCTGCCTGCTGGGAAAGACTCCGGCAGCTCCCGCTCCTCCCGGACCCCGTAACGCACCCAGAGGCAGCAGAACCCAAAGCCCGTGGGGTCAGTGCTCCCTGACAGGCACCTCCCCAGATTCCAGCCGTGCATCCCAGGCCTGACTCCAGGCGCCTCAGACAAGCCAGTGCAGCTGAAGAGGCTGGAAGGACAAAACGTTCAGCCCTGGCAAACTTGTTCAGTGGCTTTTCAAAGCAGATCCGTGTGGAGGGGTGGGAAGTTGCTCTGGAGCACCGAGTCTCTCCAAAGAGCAGGTTCCTGCACCTTCTGCCGCACCATGTGGCTCCAAGAGCTCATAGAATAAGGGAATGGTTTGTGTTGGAAGGGACCATCCAGTCCCAACCCCTGCCATGGGCAGGGACACCTCACACTACAGCAGCTTGCTCCAAGCCCCTGTGTCCAACCTGGCCTTGAACACTGCCAGGGATGGGGCAGCCACAGCTTCTCTGGGCACCCTGTGCCAGCGCCTCAGCACCCTCACAGGGAAGGCTTTTTCCTGTGTCTAACCTAAATCCTTCCAACCTTCTTCTCTGAGGTGGGAAGGCAGAGATTCAAGTCTGTGCCACCCTGCTCTTCACACCCCAGTGGGTCACTGGGCACAGATAACTTAGAGCCAGCCTGGTCCTGGAGCAGCCTCACATGCCTTCCCCAGGGGGATCAAGTGCCTGTGAATGCAGGTGAGGAACCCCCTGGGGAAACCCAAATCCACAGGGCTCATGCCGGCACCGTCCTCTCCAGGGAAGCTTCGCAAAGCCCTGAAACAGCTCTCTGGAGGGAAGGCAGTGCTGAGAGCCTGGGACACGCACGAGCCTGCTGGAAGCACACCTCTGAGCCTGCCAAAGGATTCCAGCTGGGCCCAGCTCCAGGTTCGCTCAGCTCTCAGAGAGGAGCCTCGTGCATCCATGCTGGTGAGCACTTGCTTCGGCTGCTCTGGCAATCCCATGCATCAGGCAAGCACATACCTTTGGTAAATCTCTGTCAGCGCCCAGAAACAAGCCCTCGATTCATTCCCTGCTGTCAATACTGTCTTTGTTGAATACATGGGGTTGAAACAAAAAACACATTACAAGTCTTTTTGTGTGTGTCCAGCGCAGAAATAAAAGCATCTTAACGTTTTAAATGTGGTTCCTGGGCTTTTAAACCCCGTTCCAAAGGCAGTTCAAAGTGCAGCTTGACTCCAAGCGATGCTGAGCGTTCCTTTCACTCCAGTGAGGCAAAAGAATGCATACAAATATTTAAAGGAAAAAAATGCTTACAACAATCTACGCAGCTCAAACCTTTCCAAGCTCCAGCACGTCCTTAGTGAGCCCAAAAAAACCCACCCAAAGAAGGTTTTGAGCTGCAACCCCCTCCATGTTAACGGGTTGCAAACAGCGAGAACAAAGCTTTCCTTTAAGGAAAACCAGAAAGGAGGATGTATGCAACTAGGGATGGGAATAAAAATGGACAGGGGCCCGCCTGCCATGTGCTGCCCTATGGTGACAACTGCAGCTGCACTGAGTCCTTCTGACCCATACACCCAGGCAGCTCCGCTGGCCTCATGCCCTGGCAGTGGCAGGAGCATGCTGTGGGTCACGCTGCACCCACATGCACCCGAAGCAGCGAGCAGGAGCCTGGCAAAGCCTGGTTTATAATGTGGGACAAACAGCAGCTTCCTGGGCCAGCTCCCTGCTTTGGAGCCCCAACAACTCACAAGGCTGGAGCTACAAGCGAGGCTGTGCTGGCAGTGGCAACAGCAGGGAAGAGCTGGAGCCGTGCTGGGAGCACTGCTGGTGGCCATGGCACTGCCATCCAGCTCCTATTTCCCTCCAAATGGGGACGAGTGGCAGGGAAAGCAAGTTCCATCGGGAGCCATGCCCAAGCCAGGGCTGCTGTCCTGAGAGCGACTGCACTGCAGCAGAGGCACGGGGCAGCGGAGGCCATTGCCACCTTTTTGTCCTCTTTTCTCCCCAAGAAATGCTTCTCACGCATCTGGCAGCAGAGCCTGAGGGTTAGCAGCGTCCTGGCCATGGCCACCAGCAGCCCTTTGCCAGGGACACGGAGCAGAGAGGTCTCAGCAACCTCCTCCTCCAAGGCTGGAGATTCCGAGAGCACCTCAGGCAACCCAGGACTTCTCACACTGTCCGGAGGCTCCTCCTGACAGGGGATTTTCTTGCTTCAGTTGAAGCTTGTCCTGCGCTCCCCACCTCAAACCTTCTCCTCTTCCCTGCAAGAACCTTTTCCATGCTGGCACTGAGGGGAGAAGGACCAGAACACCAACCCCAGCACTTCACTGCAGGCTCCCTTTCCACCAGCACCCCAAGCAGCAAGAACATACGACTCCCATTTTAAGAGCATTCCCGGGGCTGGGTTTAGGGACTTTCGACAGAAATAAACCCAGAAGCTGTATTTCAGTCACTTCCCTCAAAAATAACAGCTCTAAAAAAGCGGAGGACATGTTAAAAAATAACCCCCCCGAGTGCTCTTGCGGAGTTATCTGCTCAAAATCACCCTCCCCGGGGGGATTTGGAATTCTGCTGATTTATGAGCAGCTCTGCACAACGCAGCAATCCTATGAAGTAACCTCTAAGGTGAGGAGCACCCAGGTTAGCATTATTCAGATCCTAGTTGAGAGGCAAAACCTTCCAGCTCGAGAAAGCCACTGCCCCTGCCTCTGCTTGCTTTTTCTCTTCCATTGCTCAGTTCCTTTAGCTCCAAGCTGTGGCTCCAGATATTCCCAAAGGAATTAAAAGAGCCCTTGATATTATAAATACTCTTTTTCATTGTAAACACAGCGCAGCACTCGGAGCGAACCGCTGGCGCTCTGACACGGCTCCAAACCGGTTCCAGAAACCACTCTGTTCCTCGCCACATTCCAGCTGAGCTGCGCTTTCTCTTCTAACCCAGAGCTTTTGTCCAGCAGGACCCAACTGCGGGCAGAAAGGGTTTTTCTATGTGCTTAAAACCTTGTTCTAGCGAGCTAAAAACCAAGGGGTTTGGAGCACCAAAGCCTTGCTGTGAACCGCACAGACTGAGCACGATCTGCCCACGTCAAAGACAGTCACCAAAGAAACCAAAGCACGGCTTGGACTTTCCCACATCATGGAAGAGTCGATGACTCCCGCGGAGGCCAACCCAGCCTCGGGGACACACAGCCCTCCGCATGTTAGGGAAGGGTGGGGGAATGGCCAGGAAAGCAGTGATTTAGGCTATATTTACTCAGCTGCCTCCATTCTCTGCTCTCACAGAGAAAGTCACAGGGCCAGTTCCCCAGTGGCTCTAAGAGCTGCTCAGGAAATAAAAGCTGTGCATGAATGGGGAGGAGATGCGGCCATTCCTGCGCTGTGCTGGGCTCGGGTGCCCAAAGGCACAATGCTGGGGCCACTCCAGCTCTTGCAGAGCTCATTTCAGACAGGTTCCCCCCCCCTCCCGGGTTTTACTTCCCATTGGAAATATCTCAGTTTGGGAAGTATGTGACCACGGGAACCTTCCTGTTCAAGGGGCTCAGAACCATCCACAGGATCACAAGAAACACAGCGCACCAACCGCACTGGAAAACGGTGGGCTGGCCACCATCCTACAGCCAGGTTTGGGGGCCTAGAGACAGCAAAGCCACAGCCACCCAGGCTGGATTCCAGCACATCCAGCCGAATGGGAGCATCCCTGCACCATTCGACCCCAGCCGGGGCAGAACCTGGAGGGATCGAGCCACATCCAAGGCACCAGCCCAGGCTGGATCCCTGCAGCCAGGGACCCGTAGCAATGTGGGCTGCACGGGGGAATGGCACCGAGGTCCTCGCGATGGGGATGGAGACAGCGGGGGGGGGGGGGGGGGGGTCGGAGGGATACACAAGGAGGGGACAGCTCCAGCCCCGGCGCCTCGGGGCGCGGTGGACAGGGCCCCGGGGGGGGTGGCAGTGGCTCAGCCCGCGGGGCCCGGCGAGGGGCGCCTCACGATGAGGGGGCTGCGCACCCCGAGGGGCTCGGTCCGGTTCCCTTCGCGCCTTCCCCCCTCCTCCGGTTGCAGTCCCCCCGGGCCCTTCCCACCTCTCCGCCGGCCCCATCCGCCGCCGCCCGGCTCCAGCCCGCTCCTGCCTCACAGCCCAGCGGCAGCCTGAGAAAGGGCCCGAACGCCGCCGGAACGGCCCGAACCCGCCCCGGAAAGAGCCGAGAGGAGCCGGAGAGGGAACGAACCCGCCCGAAGCCGCGGTGGCCCCGCCCCTTCCCCCGGCTGCCGAACGCGATCGGGGCCACGCCCCTCGCCCGAGCTGCTCCGGAAGGAGCCGAGGGGGAGCCGGCGCCAACCGGCTTTAGGCGCCGAGGGAGAGCGCGGCGGCGCCCCCTGGCGTACGGTTGGGAGCACGGATCGGGCCCGGCGCCGGGGCTGCACCGGGCACGGGGCACAGCACCGGGCATAGGGCATGGCACCGGGCACTGGGACCGCACCAGATGCGGGGCACTGGGGCTGCAGCAGGCACGAGCAGTGCACTGGGCACCAGGACCGCTCTGGGCATGGGGCACACTGGGCAGTGTTGCTGTGGACACAGGGCACTGCATTTGGCTCTGCGGTGGGCACTGGGCACCGTACCCAGCACTGGTACCCACCGTCTGGTGCCGGCAACAAAAAACACCCCCACCCCCGGCTGCAGACACCACATCATGGCTCATTGCAAGAAACAATTTTAATACAACATAAACCGTGTTGAAGGTAAGAGCAGAGCTGGGCACTGTGCAGGAAGACACGGTCCCCTTGGCTTTCAAGACAGTTTCCACTAAGAAATTCCTTTTCCCACCATATCCATGCCACTGGTGCACGGCCAAGCCCCCTTCCCACACTGCTGGCGTGCAGGGGGTGCCTGATGTCTTCCCAAATCCCCGCTGCCTTCCCAGACCTTTGTACACACAATACAGGAAGAAGCAAAGGAAACACCGAGCTGCTCCTGCTGCTCGTTTGTTGGGGTTCAACGGCACCGGTTTAAACGGGAGAAGCAGGAGACGGGACCTGGCACCAACCACAGGCACACAGAATAATCCAACGTGCTGCTCCAGGGTAGGAAATGTGCCCGTTAGTGGCGGCACAGGGATGCCCGATGGCAGGGGGGCACGGTCCCCACATCACCAGCACCAGGGCAGCAAACGGCAGCGAGGGGAAAGCTGGAACATGCACTATCAAATGAGAACGTTTATATCATAGAAAACAGTAGAAATGGGAGGGAAATGCAGGGTTGAGCCGTAATTTTGTTGGATAAAAAGCGACAGGAGGGAGGGAATTAAAGATGCCAAATGAAGCAGCAGCACAGGCGCTGCCAGGAATACTGGCTTTTAATGGATATCTGAATGCACTGAGTGATGGCCACAACGGAATGTGGTGGTAGAAGAGATGCAAAGAGCAAAGCCAACCCTAAAAATCCCATTAATATGTGCACCTGATTGCTGACCCCCCTGGGGAGGTCTCTGCTTTTCCCACCTGGAAAGGCTGATGGAGCCGGGGTGCTCCGAAAAGCTCTGAATAAACCAATTAAAACCTTTATATCCGCTATAGACTGATAAATAAACCATCTGCATCATTGTATGATGAACCCTATGCAAATAAAATCACTCCTCTGCATCCCAGCTGGGACTGCCAGTACTGGGGAATGTCGCTGTGGGTTTGGTTTGGGCTTTTTCATTCTAACTCCTACAATTCCCCCCCTCCAGCGGGGGTTTCTCAGGAGATTTGGGGTCTTTCCAGCTGAAACTGAAGTTAAAAAGTGGGGAAAAGGGAGTGGGTTAGAAAACAGCAGGTGGTCAGGCTGGGAACTGCATGGAAAAGCCTGGGACCCCCCCGGGGCCGTGTGGGACCCTGCGCCGGTCCTGCACTGCCCGTTTAGCTTATAAAAAGTAATAAATTAATTGAGGACTATTTGCATCGAGTCTGTGCTGTACACAAAGGTCGGGGCCCTGCCGCCAGCAAAGCTCCCGCGTCTCTAGAAAAATAAGAGCATCTCTCGAGGGGTACAAAAAGCCTTCGGGGGAGCCCAAGTGCCCGTGCTGATGTCCACGACGGCTCCGGGGATGTTCGCCATGGATATACCACGTGGGATGGGGATTTTCGGGAGGAGGTGGGATGCTGTGAAGAGCCTGAACCATCCCTGGGTGCTGGCGTAGGGGCTCAAGGGTGCTTGGTCCCGCTCCATGCGCTGCTCCGGGGTGCCGGGTGCTGAGCACCCAATGGCCCCTGGCCCCGCAGTGGTTGCCGGTGGCCGGTTGCTCCCTCTCTGCAGTTCAAGTGCTGCTGGGAGCCATGGTCCTGCTGCTCACACCCATCCTGCCACCGCAAGGAGATGCTGCTATTGGGCTCCTCAGCATTGTGGATGGGGTAGGAGCCCTGGCATTCCCACTCGGCCACCGCCAGCTCCTGCTCATCGCTCTCAGAGCCCTGCACTGCGATCTGTGGGACCGAGCTGGGCTTTGGCTTCTCAGTGCCACCGCCCTGCCCGGCTTCACTCTTGCCACTGTCTTCACTTGCCGACAACGCATCCGGCTCATCAAAACTCACTTCTTGAACCGCTTCTTGCTTCTTGAAGGAGTCCCGGCGCTCTGAGAGGTTCAAGCGACGCATGACCACCACCTCCTGGTCCCGGTCGTGCCTCTCCCCCAGCCGGGAGCTGGCAGCGGGGTGATAACCGTGCTCCCCTGGGTACACCAGTGCTTCACTCTCCCCAACAGCCTCCCCATCCATCGTGGGCATCTCCAGCCCCAGCTTGCGGGCACTGCCGGTCTTCTTCTCCACCAGGATGGTGACGATCTCAGCTGACTGGACACGTTTGAGGAGCGGGGAGCGGGGGCAATCAGCACTGCGGGGCCGTGAGCTCTGCCGGATGATGGTGGGAGGGGACAGGGTCTTTCCTTGGAAGGAATGAGGGGTTTTGGGGTACCCAGGGAGTGGAGATGGGGAGCGCTGGGGAGAAGGTGGGCGCTGGGCGGAAGAAGGGGTACAGGCGAGGGGTGAGGGGGGGATGCTGCTGGTGGATTTGCGACGTCCCACTTTGTAGCGTTGCCCACCCAGTTTGGGTGCCAGCCCATGAAGAGAGCTGGGGCGCACGTGGCCGGCGGGTGACGTTGGGGTGCTGGAGGAGGGAGAGGTGCTCTGTGGGGACACAGCATCTGCAGTGCAAAGAGAAACAGGTCAGCGTGAGGGATGCGGATGGGGGGCATATGGCATCCCCACTGCGCTGCCCCAGAGCAGATATCCTGCCTTGGAGCAGGTTGGGATACCTGTGGGCAGGTCAGGAGCGGGGCTGCGGCAGGGTGTCGTGGGACCCGGGGACACGCTGTGAGTGGGGGACTCTGGGAGGCTCTCGCTAGAGGACAGCGAGTGATGGAGACCGGAGGAGTAGCTGCGGCTGGTGTGCAGGACCGAGGACTGCTTGGAGATCTTCTTGAAAAGGGATTTTCTCCTGGGGAGGGGACACACGCAAAGGTGGTGGGGAAAGGAAGAGCCCTGAAAGCTGGTGGCCCCGAGTCTGCCAAGCTGCGCACCACAATATGGCAGAGCCAGAGCAAACCCCCTCGGTATGGCACACACCAGGCAAATGCCATTTAATCCCAGCCCAATTCCACCCACCTCTCCTGGCCATCCCTTTTCCTGCTCTTCTTACTCCGCCGCGCCATCCTGGTCTTGGAGCTGTTTTTCCGCGCAGGGCCGATTTTGATGGAGGTGTTCTCCAGGGCCGTGGTCCTCAGGGCCACTTTATTCCCACTCTGAGGGATGGGAAATGAATCACTGCAGTGCGCTGGATCCAAGCACCGGATCCAAACCAGCTCCTGCCTTGGCTGCTGGTGGAGGCAATGCTGGAGAGCTGCTGGATTGATGCACTGGTCCTAGGCAAGCAGCATGGCTCTGGTCACCTACCTTCAGCAGCAGCTCCACGACATCCCGATGGACTAAACCTAGCACTGACTCGCCATTCACATGCGTGATGAGGTCACCCGCTCTCAGCCCTGCTTCCTGTGCCGGGCTCCCCTCTTCCACGCTCTGCAAGCAAAAGACCAAGATTTTGTTTGGATGCAAAGCCTAAGTTTCCTCCCAGGGTTTTCCCATTGGGAAACCTGCTGTCTGGCACTACTGGTCCCTCCCCACATACCCAGACCATGTGGTGCACGGTGTAGACGTCGCTGTCACCCATGTAGACGCGGATGGCGCGCAGGGTGAAGCCGTACTTCTTGCCCGAGCTGTGGATGATGATGGGGGGCCGCAGGCTGGCGATGGCCAGGGATGAATCTCGGCTTGGGGAGGAATCTCGGGAAGAAGGGTTGGACGAGAGGGAGTGGGGGGAGATGGGGCTCATCAGGGCACCTCCACTGAAGTCATCTGCAAGCAGGAGAAGCCGGCTCAGCCTGGGAAAACCACATGGCAATGGGCACCCGGCAGGATAAAGCATGCAGTGCACAGACCTGATGTGATGATGAGGGACAGGGCTGAGACAGAGGCGGATTTGGGGACGCGGCTGCCTGGAGAGGCTCTCTGTCTGTCTGGCACATCCTTCTGGCTGCTCAGCCGACGGCTCCCACCCGGCTCCAGGCCCCGCGGAGCTGGCGTTTTGGTGCCAGTGCTGTTGCTTCGGAGGCGGATGTGGTTCAGGCTGACGAGATCGGCTGCGTAAAAGGGAGGAGGGAGAATTTGGGGGTGTGGAAAAGCCACCCCATGCCACAGAGGGACCTCAGTAGGTCCCGGATCATTCCACACTGGCATCCCACACGCACCGGATAACACTGACGGCTTCACCACGCCACCAGTCCCTGCGTCAGGGTCTCCCAGCACAAACTTGGGTCTCTCCGGCTTGGAGGATGCCACGCAAGGACTTTCATCCTCCGAGGAGAAGGCGAACTTGGGCATGGTGTCCAGGCTGACGGTGCTGGGCAGTGCAGTGGGGCTGTGGCTCCGCTCATGCCGGGAGGTGTATGGTGTGGAGCTGCAGGATGTCCAGGAGCGGAGCCTGCATGGGGACAGCAGGAGGGCTTGGGACCACCAGAGATGGGTGAGGGGGATGGCAGCACCCCTGGACATGAATCACCAACACCTCTGCAAGCCCTTGGTGCCAGCACAAATCCTTGGTGCCAGCACAAGCCCTTGGCACCGCTACAAGCCCATATCAATGTTGCATCCCCCCTCTCACCACGTACCGGGGTTCAGTGCCCGCCACCCGGCTCTTGTCCTCATCTCCCGAGTGCCGGTCCTCTTTGTCCTCGTTGTGACTCCGGTCAGAGGATGAGACACTGAGGTTGGAGTTAACTGCCAGGAATTCGGAGCTGCTGTACACCTGAGGAGGAGATGAGTCATCAGCATGGAGCAGATTTGGGAGTCCAGGCTCTCCGGTATCAGCCAAGATACCGATGCTCAGCACAACTGTGCCGGCTGCAGTGCCAAGGCCTCTCATTCCGAATGCCAGAGGAGGATTTGGAGCACCTTGCTGAAGCGATGGGAGCAGGATGAGAACTGCCCGATCTCCACGGATGATTCTTCATCGTTGGTTTCTTCATCCTCTGAATCCAAGTGCTGGTACCTCTCAGAGCGAGCTGAAAGCAAGAGCCAGAGCAGGCAGAGCTATCACTCTGCCCACAGCACACTGCATTCTGATTGATCCTGCTGGGACCTACACCCACGGGGAGCTGTACTGCGGCTGACAGCCCAGTCCCAGGTCTCTGGGGAGTTTTGGGGTGAGAAGGTTTTTGGCAAGACTGAGCAGCCTGGAAACAGGATTGCATCTGGTTTGTGACTTTAGCTGTCAAGTGACCAACTTCACCCGGGAGTTTTCCACCTCCTCCATCCCACAGAAGCATCTGAACTGGGACAATGGATTGACAGAGCAGTGGAAAAGGGGATGGATTTGGCCTCACTGTCAAAGTAGCTGGTGTCATCCTCCGACTCCAGCTGGGGGATGAACTCAGCCTTCTGCCGCAGCAGCCCGTTCCAGTCCAGGTGGAGGAAGAAGGAATGGTGCTTCACCTCATGCGCACCCCCTGCCAGGCAGAGAAACCCACATCAGGGGGATCGGGCAGGATCTGGGATGCTCCCACTCCCATCCCAAATGGCACCGTCTCTCCTCCATGCACAGGAAATGGCCTAAACCAGGATGGACCGGAGCCCTGTGCAGCCTTCTTGGGGTGAACCCTGAGCAGGAGACCTCCTCTGAGCATCCTCAACACGGCTTTGGTTTCAGCACAACCCCCGCTTGATCTAAATTGGGACGCCCGGTCACCCCTCAAGCGCTACACAGGCATTGCCATGCGTACCAGTGCCCAAGCGTTCAAGGGGACACTGTCTCAGCAACCGGGTGATCAGGTCCTGGGCATCTGCAGGAAGAGCCTCATCCCCTTCTGGCCACATAATTTCATCTGCAAGGAAAAAGGAAAAGGAGTTTGGAGTGGCCGGAAGAGTGTGGGGATTGTGATGATGTGAGGTTGCAGGAGAAGCTGCTTCCGGGCAAGAGGAAAGTCCCCCAGGAGCTGCAGCACATGAAACCATGCTCCCAAACCAGGAAATCAAAGCTTGAGGAGCCTCTTTGCTGTTCAACTGAGTATGAATGAAGGAATGAAGCTCTCTAGGTGCTAAGGATGAGCCATGATTGCTGGGAAGTGGGAATCACCAACACTCACCGCTGATAACCTGCCCAAAGAGCTCCTCGGGGGTGTCTCCAAAGAAGGGGACGCAGCCCACCAGGAACTCGTAGAGGATGATGCCCATAGCCCACCAGTCAACAGGCTTCCCGTAGCCCTGGATGAGGATGACTTCTGGAGCAATGTACTCCGGAGTGCCACACACCTGCATGGGAAGCAGTGGCTGACACCTCTACAATGACCTCTACAGCAGGTCTCAAGGCTATCCCAGTCCTTAGTGACAGCAGATTGGCCAAGTGGGGCAGGACCTCTTACCTGCTTGTCCATGAACTCCCGAGTGTCCTTCTCCATGTGTCCTTCATAGAGGTTCGTGGTCATGTTCATCAAGCCGATCTTTGACAGACCAAAGTCTGTCAGCTTTATGTGGCCCATAGAGGTGATGAGCAAACTGCAAGAGAAGATGGATGCCCCACAGTGATGCTGTTTGCTTCTGGGACCTGAGCAGGACCAGCCAGACCCCAGGATTTCTGGTCCTGGTGCAACGGCACAGAAACAAGTATTTGGGCACCAAACCCCATGACCTCATTCTGCCTTATCCCCTTGGCTTTGATCAGTGCCTTTCCCTTCCCCATCCAAACCCAACCCCATCCTTGCTCAGACCTGACACATGTCCTCACTTGTCAGGTTTGAGGTCCCGGTGGACGATGCCGTAGTTGTGCAGATACTCCAGAGCAAGAACAGTCTCGGCAAAGTACATCTTCGCCATGTCAACAGGCAGCGGGCCCATGTTCTTCAGCAACGTGGCACAATCCCCCCCTGCGGGGACACACACAAGGGCTCAGAGGAGGCAGGGAGATCATCAGGCAGGGCTATGCTGCCTCTCCTCCCAGCCAGACCCTTCTTGGAGCAGGGCTGAGATTCAGGATCACAAAAGTATCTCCTTGTGCTTTCCAATCTGCTCCCAGGAGCAAAGCAGGGCAGGAGATGCCCAGGTGGTGTCTGTGATGCTCAGACACTGATGTTCCCTGCACCACCCAGCCCTGAATCCTGTCCTCACCTTCCACATACTCCATCACCATGCAGAGGTGCCGCTTTGTCTCGAAGGAGCAGAACATGCTGACCACAAAGGGGTTCTCCGCGAAGGTGAGGATGTCCCTTTCCACAAACACCTGCTGGATCTGGTTCCTCAGGATGAGGTTCTGCTTGTTGATTTTCTTCAAGGCAAAGCGCTGCCGCGTCTCCCTGTGCCTCACCAGGTACACGGCTCTAGGAGACAGCAAAATGCCTGGACCTCAAAATGTGTTCTCCGTAAGTTCACCACCAGCAGCACAGGGCGCAGACAGGGAGGACTTGGGAGAGGTTTACAGATGGAGACAAGTGTTAGGAACTTCCCAACTCACCCATAAGCGCCATTGCTGATCAGTTTGATGGTCTCGAAGTCACCCTCACAGGGCTTCCTCCGAGGAGCGGCGGCTGAAGGCTGGCTCTGAAGAAGACACAGAAGGTTTCTAACATTTCCCAGTGTGCTGGCACTCATCCGAGCACCATCAGCTCCTTGCTGCCAGCAGACATCCCTCCCTCAGCCGCCTCCAGCTATAAACCCCAAACCAGAAGACAAAGATGCTCTGCAGATCAAGAGTCCACTCAAGAAGCCAGAGGAGGGACTGTGAGATCTTACACCTGAATACAGCAGCCACCCTTGGGGACAGCCCAAACTGACATCACCCAGCCTAAGATAGCAGGGGAGCTGCTACAAGAAGCTTTGGTGGGGGGTGAGGCAGGATGAAGCTGGGGGCAGCACATGGGACATGCAGGTAGGACCGTGCTCACCTCACAGGCATCATCATTCTCTGGTGTGATAGTGTTCCCGCTGTCAAAGTGATCCAGCTGGACCATCTCTGCAGAAGACAGGAATGGTTTTCACCTTCTTCATGCTCAACCCTCACTAAAATAACCCCCCACCAACCGCTCGCTCTCCAAACTCAAAGATTCCGCAGGGATTTAGCCACATGCTTTGCCCATGTGGGAGGAATTCAGGTGATGGCGTGAAGAGGTTGGACACAAGGTTAAACACTGAGAGAATTTGTTTTGTCCTGGTCATTCCCGTGTTCCTCAGGGATTATGGTTCTCCCCACGAGGCTGTGGTTTCCTATGGATTAAGTGTTCTTGAGCTTAATCTGCTTTGCTGAACGTGCTGGGAGCAATAATGAGGGATGTAGGGCTGGCCAGGAGTCTTGGACACTGTCATCCTGGTCCTGCTGGGACCCACCCTATGACACCAGCGCAGCTCTGCTGGTCCCTCTGCCACCTCCCAGTGCTGATGCACGCTCACCAGTGGCCCAAACTGGGAGTCCACGTCCCACTGCAGACCTTGGGGCCACCAACCTAAGTGCTTCCCTACCCTCCAGTGGGTCCTTGACGAGCCCGAGTTGGCTGATGATGTATCGGGGAATATCGGTCTTTATTCCCTGGCCAACTTTGGCGTGTCCTTCTGCAGCTTCCAGGAGGTGATAAAACTCCTCTGGGTCAAACTCCTGGATGGGGAGAACCACACAGAGTTTAGGAGAGAGGCTTTGCAATGTTAAACTTTTCCTTGAAGCCTTGCGGGTGCCACCTGTAACTGGGGACAGGCTCTGGATGCATGCAGGAGAAAGCTGAGCACTGCTCCTCTTTCTAGCATCATTCCCCCATCATTCCCCATGGAAAGAGCTGATGGCAAAAAAATGTAGCCCCATGAGCTGGCCTTGGAGGGGAACCCAAGGAGACCACACCAGGAGCATGCTTTGACATGACTCCTTCCAGCTGCAGGAACCACAGCACAAATGTGAGGGGCAGCAGCCAAAAAAATCCCTTGAAATGGATGATAAAACTTTCCAAGAAGTTCACTTCTCCCTGCTCCACTAGGGAAAACCAGCTTCTCCCCTGTGAGATACGGCTGGAATGCTAGGGCTGGTATAGCTCCTTGCAACAGACTGGCCAGGATGGTGACGAGCAGTGGTTCCCATTGTGGACCAGGCAAGGTGGTGAGAAGATGCCTTGTCTTTCATGGCTAGCCTCCTCTCTGGGGGGACATCAGGAGCTGCCATGTCTTACCAGGCACTCCAGGAGGCGAGCAGGACGGGAGATAATGATCAGCAGCTTCCTCACCAGTTGGTCGATGAACTTCACCTCCTCACTCTCTGAACGCTCCTGAGCCTGCCATGGAGGAGGCCCAAGTCAGGCATCGCTCAGTGGCCTCAGGAGGACATGGGACAGGGAACTGCCCCGTACTCACATCCCGGAGCATCTTCTCGAGTTTCTCCTGCAGCTCCATGAAGTAGCGGGAGGTGATGAGAGCTCCCTGGGACTTTGCCAAGCAGTCACGGGCCAGCTCGATGATTTGGTGATGGATGAAGCCCAGCACCCCGTCTGCCAGCGGCAGCGTGCTGCTCGGAGAGAAGTTTGTGATGGTGTCCTGTAGACGCTCTTCCATCTGGGCCGTGGCCTGCAAGGCAGAATCATGGAATACCAGGTTGGAAGGGACCTCAAGGATCATCTGGATGGTGATGCCTGGGAACACGCGTCCCCATGCACGTGTTCCAAGCAGTTACCTTGGGGAACCTCTCCTTGTAAACATGGTTCATCATCACAACCTCATTATCAAACATTCCACTCGTCCGTCCAGGGCTGCAGAGGGAGGAAACCAGTTGTGTTATGAGGTCCAAATCATTTACGTCTATGCAAATAGCTACTACCCCTGAAGAGCAATTTGTTCTTTCCTTCTAACACCTATCCCAAGTGGTTAAAGCTCATCTGAGTGCAGCCACCACTTCCAGCAGCATCCCTCCCATCCTGCATGGATCTAGTCCAGGGAAGGTTAACCTCCCACAAACCCAGGTCTCCAAACTCAAGTCACTTGCAAATCCAGAGCTGAGAAACTGGTGCATCAGTCACTTGGCTTTGAAGAACGAGCTCATCCTTCTCTTCTTCTGGATCGCACCGTTTCTTGACACCATTGCCCTTTTTGCAGCTCACCAGCAAAATAATCCCAAACCAGCCCCGTGGTGGATGCAGGGACCTTCATTAAACACAGCTTCTCTCTTACCCTCACCCGACATTGCCTCTCCCCGGCTCTACTGAGCGAGAAGCTGCAAACCAACTGTTTTGGAATAACCCCCACTTTCTCCAGCTTCAGCCCCAGGAAACCTTGCTTTCAGGTGTTGTCTGCTGCCAGGAGACAAATGGCACATCCCAACAGCTGAGAAGATGCTGAGAACCAGCCCCTAATGCCCAAAATCACAGAGCTTAGGATCATAGAATCATAGACACTTGTGGAATGGTTTGAGTTGGAAGGGACCTTTGAAGGTCATCTAGGCCAAACCCCATGCAATAAGCAGGGATATCTTCAACTACATCAGGCTGCTCAGAGCCCCGTCCAACCTGACCATGAACACACCCAGGGATGGGGCACCTACACGCTCAAGCCATATCTTCCCGACTACCCCAGCAAGGCGAAAACCTTGGGATGGGTTTAGCAGGACTGGGACATGTCAGGAACAGCTCACGAGAGGGCAGAGGATGCTCTGGCTGTGCCAGCACCTGGTGCATCACCCTGGCATCACTGTGGGTGCTCCTCATGGTGGGTGCTGTACCTCAGGCTCCTGGACCGGGGGCGTAGGCAAGGCGAGTGCCGCCCTTCCTCATCCATGACGCTCTCTGTGCTGCGGAAGTGCTTAGAAAGGAAATGCAGCTCATCGGGGGTGGGCTGGTATGGCAGCTGGTGCAGGCGCTCCTGGGAGGATGAAGATGACTGGAAAGAGGAAAGAGATGGTGGGGATCGGGAGATGCAGCCTTGCTTCCTGTCAGGGGGTGGAAACCAGTAAGCCCAGCAGGAAAATACTCCTCGGAGCCTCTTAGGAGTCTGGAAATGCTGTCAGACAGCAAGCTCTGTGCTTGGTAATGTGAAATACAGATGGCAAGGCCAGCCCAGGGAGATCTGCACTGCCCACTCCCACCCCAAAACCCCCAGCTCTCCCAGTCTGGCTCCACTGAGCCCCATCCCTTGTATCCGCAGCATCCCAGGTAGCTCCTGCCTTGCCATATGCCTGCACAGTTGGGATGTGCCCTGTGTGCACTTGACCAGTGCTGCATAGGGATGCTGTAACACCCAGAGATGCTGCAATGCCCAGGGGATGCTGTAATGCCCAGGAATCCTGCAATGCCCGGGGATGCTCTAGTGCTCAGGGATGCTGCAATGCCCAGCGATGCTGTAACACCCAGGGATGCTGCAATGTCCAGGGATGCTGCAATGCCCAGGGATCCTGCAATGTCTAGGGATGCTCTAGTACTCAGGGATGCTGCAAAGCCCAGCCATGCTGTAACACCCAGGGATGCTGCAATGTCCAGGGATCCTGCAATGCCCAGGGATGCTGTAACACCTAGGGATGTTCTAGTGCTTAGGGATGCTGTAAGCTGTTAGCCAAGCTCTACAGCTTTCTTAAAAGCCCATTTGGGAAGCACGCTGCAGCTAAAGCACGTAGTCCTCTAGGAAACAGAGGGGCTGCCTAGGAACCAACAGCCTTGAGAGGCATTTCACCAAAAATCAAGAGGTTTGGGTTCTTCTTGCCTGCTACCTTGAGAAAGCAAATGTTACCGAGACAGTGGAGCTGGGGGTGTTGGTCCCATAGCCAGAGGAGGGAAGCGAAGCCAGTGACCACCTTCTGCCATCAGCCCTGGAAGTGCAAAGGTGCTGGTCACATATAGGAAAGATCAACAACATCAAAATGCAAATAAATAACGTCAGAGCGATAAGGATGGGGAAGAGGGTGCACGTTTGGCTTGAGTAATAAAGCTCTGAAACCTCTTTTTGGAATGGATTGAAATAGGGTGAAATAGGAGGGGTTTGGAGGTGAGGGGGGATGTTCTGCAAGCCCACCAGTGAGAGCGAGCAGGGTCCTCGTGGAGGGACACTGTTGGGGTGACTGTTTCAGATGGAGAAAAAGACCCCAACAACCTGCAGGAATCTGATTTAGAGCAAAATTCACCCTCTGGGACATTGTTCTAAATCAGATTCTTGCAGGTTGTTGGGGAGAAACCAGGATTCCTCAGGACCCATCCTGAGACAACAGGCACCGTGGAGCGGAGCCCGGTTATAAACAGGAAGGGAACTGCTCCTACGCAGGCGAATGCTTCCTCTTGGAGATGTTTCTAATGGACGGGGCAGGTCAAGATGAGGCCCTTCACCTCCCGCTGCCGTTTCCCGTGCGGGG
This sequence comes from Ara ararauna, assembly GCA_028858755.1. Taxonomy (NCBI): domain Eukaryota; kingdom Metazoa; phylum Chordata; class Aves; order Psittaciformes; family Psittacidae; genus Ara; species Ara ararauna. The sequence goes on along the minus strand of CM054398.1, from coordinate 4,310,108 downwards.
CCAAGGACAGCAGGAGCAGGCAGGGTGCTGGATGCAGCACTGGCACCACCGTGTACGAAAGCCGTCTGTGAGCCTCCAGCTTTTTTCCATGTGAGGATCGATGGGTTAAATCAGCTGTTCCCCCCCATGTGTGCAATTAATTCATTAGTTAAGCAGGACCCTGGCATCTGCCCCTGCAGCAGTGCAGGGTGGGGAGGGGATGCAGCAAGATCTGCCTCTGCGGGGACCTGAGCATCCATGGGAGCATGGATGAGCATCCATCGGGATTGCTCAAAGCAGGTCTGAGCTCATGGCTGGGGTTACTATGGTGAGAACAGGGATCTTTCTGCTCCCAGAGCTGCAGGGAGCCTGTTCTCAGAGCAAAATATCCTGCCCAGGGATGCACACAAAGAAGGGCTGTGTGATGTGGAGCAGATATATCCCCAGAATGCAGCTCCTGCCTATCCCTGGTACCTGTCAGTCCGAGGAGCATGGCTGGAGTGGTAGGAGACACCGGTGTCACAGCAGAGCAAACAGCAGCAGGCCAAACACCAGGGAGGAAAAAGGGGACAAACAATCAGAACAAATCACTTGAGATGAGCAGAACAGCCTCAGCTCGGGGGTTATCATTATCAGTGAATATTAGAGGTCTGGGAGCGGGGCAGGAGCTCACCTGCGAGCGAATGGGAAGTTGATGGAGGTGCTGGCAGAGAAGTTGCGTGGACTGTCCAAGGGGCTGCTCCCAGCTATGGGGAGAAAGGGAGAAAAGTCACCCCAATACCCCCCTGGTGTGATGCCTGGCATGCTGTGGGTGCCCCGCCAGAGGAGTGAGCGGGTAAATTGCTCCCCATGTTATTCCCTCCTGGAAAAGGCACCCATGGCCAGGAGCTGGTAGCTCCAGCTGCTGCTAACACGGTGCTGCAGAAGCAGAAGTGTTATCCTCCAAAAGAGGCAGCGAAGTTTTGGAGATGCTCAACCCATCCCGTGGGATATCCCTTACCTGTTGGCACAGAGAGAGGGGAGAGAGGCCGCGAGAGGGTTGGAGAGGGGGTGCCCACCACTAAGCTCTTCCTATTGCTGCTTCGGCAACTAGGGAAGAAACAGGGAATTAATCTGGGGAAGCAAAGGATGGGCAGGACTGACACGCTCGGAGTTGTAGGAGCTTGTATGTGATGGGGACACGACTGCCATCACCCTATCGATTATGGACCTCCTGCCACAGGGAAGATCCATCCCTAGGGACGGGCCAAGGGGTTATTTTTAACAATGAAGCATGGTGTGGAGGTGCCACGTGTGCTTTTGGCTCGCTGGGGAGGTTCAGAGGCTGGCAGCCCCATGTGCAGGAACAGAAAAAGGGATGTAAAAAGAGGAAGTGATGGAAATACCAAGCGGCCACAACCTGACCTGCTCCATCACATAGAAAATGCCCCCCCCCCCCCCCCCCCCCCAGTTCCTATAACCTCCTTACACTTGGTGGTCTCCAAGTCACAGCAGAGAGGACAGTTGGTCCCCAACCTCATGACACTGCAAAGACAGGGCTGAATTTCCTCTCCAGACTGGGAATGCAAACATACATGGATGCTGCTCACTGGACGACATGGTTTAACTTCACACCACAGCCAGATATACCCACAAAATCAAGAGGATGAACCCAGAGTAAAGGGATTCTTCTTGTATCCCAAACCCAGATGTGAATAGCAGATGTGGTATCTGGGGTGCAAAGGACAGTGCTTTGCAACCCATTGTCCCTCCAGATGGATGTATATGGAATGGATGCACAGCCACACATGACACCCAGCATCCCTTCACCTTCCTCTTGTCCCGTCCCTTGTTCCTTGGGAGCAGAGCGCAGCCCCCTCCTGGCTCCATCCTCCTCTCAGGCAGTTGTAGGGAGCTATGAGGTCCCCCCTGAGCCTTCTCTTCTCCAGTCTGAACCCCCCAGGTCCCTCAGCCCTTCCCCATCACACTGTGCTCCAGGCCCTGCACCAGCTTCGTTGCCCTTCTCTGGCCCCGCTCCAGCACCTCAATGTCTCTCTTGTAGTGAGGGGCCCAGAGCTGAACACAGAATTTGAGGTGAGCCTCACCAGTGCCCAGCACAGGGGCACAATCCCTGCCCTGGCCTTGCTGCCGCACTGGTGCTGATACAGGCCAGGATGCTGGGGGCTTCTTGGCTGCCTGGGCACAGCCTGGCAGAAACCTTCCTCCCCCAACCATCCACCCCATCCCACCCCTGCCCGGCCCCTCCTTCTGCTTTTCTTGCTTCAACACAGGCTCCTACAGCTGCAAACCCACAGCCCAGCACGGAGCAAGAGCAAACCACAGCCTCTGCTGTGCTGGGTGGGAAACGGAGGCACGGCAAGAGAACCCGCTCCACCACCCCAGCAGAGCTTTGTGCACCAAGAGCACCCAGCTTTGGCACTGCTTCACCATTCCCCTGCTGCAGGGAGCAGGGGGTACATGTATCTGTGTGCGGCAGCATCCCGAGGGATGAGGGGCTTGCTCCTCCTCGCTTGGTTTCATTTTGGAAGTGAAAACAAACCTTCAACGGAGCAAGTTCCAGTAATGGTGACACGGAGCGAGGCGACGTTTCCTGTTTCCGTGCGCTCCACCCTCGGCTCCACAACTAGCTTGCGCCACTTTAACCCCCCCTTCTCCTGATGCATCAGGTACAGCTGGTTCCCATCCCTCAGCACGCAGAAACCTCGGGCTAGAAACAAGCCTCGGGGGCAGAGGAGAGCTGCTGAGCTCTGGAGGCAGGAGCCAGAGCTGCTGCCCTGGGCCTCCATCACCTACTTGCGCTTTTGGTACCAAACATGGAGTGGAAAATTGCTGTCAGCATCTCCTCCTGCTCACACTGAGGCTGCCTCGGCCTCGGCACTGCCGTTGCCATCCTGCACTGATGTCAAAGGATGTGGAAAGTGTGTGACAGCCGGTATAACCCCAAAGCCTGGAGCAGAATAGCACGGCACCTGCCTGCGAGGAGCAACCGGCATCTCCCACCACCCTGCCAGCACCCCCACCAGCACCCAGCCTCAGCACAGCACGTGTCCACAGGCAGGAGACAGAGGAAAACGTGGCAGCTTCCTGCAGGCTGCCTCCTTGGAGCTGTGGGAAGAGCAGGATCCAGCTGCACAGCGCAACGCTGCTGTCTCTAACTGGTAAATGGCTCTGCCAGGATCCAGGCAGTCGGCGCTGGGAGTCACCTCTGGGAAATGCATGGAGGGAATGCAGCATCCTCAGGATCCAGCCCCTCAAACCTCCCAGAGCACCATGTGTCAGATGCCGGCACGGGTGAATCCCAGGCAGAACCCTGGTGTTTGGGGTGAAGTTGGTGCACGGTGGTGGGAGCAGCATAGGCAGGGTCAGGCTGATAAGGGAGCAGGCGCAGTCTCAAAGGGCATCCACTCCCGGCTGCGTGATCAAGAGCATGAGCTGGCATTCCCAGCTCCCTCTGCACATGGCTGCAGACAACATCTCCCCCTAAAACTGTCTGCCTGGTGCTCACATGCCTGGAGATTTGGGGAAGTGCCATGGATCACCACATCCTGGAAAAATCGGTTCCTACTGGGATAGGTTTAACATCAAAACCCATCGAATCAAGCACCTACATCCTAAGTTCCTCCATGACATTCCTGCTCTGTGGCTTGTGACATGGTGATGAACTCAGCTGCCTCCAGGGATGGAGGCTGGGATGGGGAATGCTGGGATCCGGACTCTGGATGGTGAAATGCAACACGCTGCATTGGCACGAGCCCTGCACAACCCCCCTGAGCACCCAGCATCGCTCTGCGGGGCTGCTCTGCTCCTTCATCCCCCCCCAGCCAAAAGCCTGGCACTGCAGATACTCTGATTAACCCCCCCCCCAGAGCAGTGAGCACTGCACCAGGCACCTCCCAAGAGCCAAATCCCAACCCCCTGCAGGGAATCTCGGGGTAACAAGTTGGGAAGAGCCTTTATTTCTTTGCACTGCAGGAAAACAACCTAAAGAAACTGCCCTGCAGCCCGGGGTGCATCCCTGCACGGCCCCTTGCCACAGGTCCGTTAGTGGATGGGAAATGGTACCTGTTACTTCTGGCATGTTTTTCTACGGCGGGGGCAGCATCCATGGAGAAGAGCCCTATCAGCTGTCAAAGCACTGTCTGTCCTGCCCTGACCTGGCCATCCCTGCATCCCTCTGCAGGAAATTAGGATCCATCAGACCTCTTAATCCCACTAAATCACATCATACGTTTTCTGCCCACTGTAAAATTGTCCAGGCTGCTTCTCGCTGTGGATTCTAGGAATACCAAAGACAAGCAAATCCTCTGCCCTTTATGAGAATTACAACCTCATCACGCTCAGCTGGACACAGATGACTGCCTAGATCATCTCTCCCATTACACATCTCTCCCAGGCCCCCCACCCCAGCTGGGAAAGCCTCAACCAAGGCCTTGTCTTATTCATTAAGGGTTCCCTGGCCCATCCTTGCCCGCTGGCAGCAGCAATTCCTAGAGCTCAGGTGAAGCCGGGCTGGGAGAGGCGCTGGCTGGATCCATTTGCTAAGCAACCACGGTGCTTTGTGCAGCCCACAGTCATATTAAAAGACATTGACAATGGGAATCTCTCCCCTCTGCCTCCGCGCTGTCTTAAACACCTCATTTCTGCAGAGCTGGGGAAGGGTTTTATGCCTGGGCTGGCTCCAGCACCCCAAATCTGCTGGATGGAGGTGCCAGCTTTCCCAACCTGCACCCCTGGAGCTCTGCGGGTGCTCCTTGCACCTTTGCCAGGGCTGGCAGTGCTGCCTGTCCCCTTCCTTGGGGACAAATCCCATGTACTCCCTTAGGTCAAGCCTTGTGTTGCAGCTGGAGACCTGGGGTAGCCCCTCAAGCCTCCTATTTATGCAGTAGCCCCCAACACTACCCCAGCCCCATTGATGAGGGGTATGGGAGCCCTTAGCCCCCCCCCCCGCCCCTTCCAGCCCTGCCCATGGCTGGTTGCAAGGTACTGGCCTATTCCCACCCTTGGGGACCCCCACCCTGGCATGGGACATGTGTAATCAGTGCAGTGCCCACCTCAGCACAGGGCTCCCTTTCCCCCCTTGTGCATGCAATGCCCTCCCCAGACATGCACCCTACTGCAAAGAGCCCCAACCGACCCCCCCCAGCCTTAGGACTGGCACATAGCACCCCAAAACGTTTGTCACCCAATGCTCTGGGACCCTCAATTCTGCACCCCCATAGCAATGGGCTCCCAACCAAAGCACCCTCTGATACACCCACAGTGCACTGCACCCCCCCAACCACACACCTTACTGTGCACCCCCCCCAGCGCAAGGACTCCCCCAAACCATGCACACCAGTGCACAACCCCCCCCAACCACACACTTTAATGCGCACCCCACAGTGCGAAGACCTCCCCCAACCACACACACCAGTGCATAGCCCCCCAAAGACACACCGCAGTGTGCACCCCCCTACTGTAAAGACCCCCCCCCAAAACCACACACACCAGTGCATAGTCCGTCCCCCCCCCATTCACTCCAGCGCCCACCCGCCCATGCACGGTGTCGGCCCCCCCCAAACCACGCACCCCGGTGCACCTCCGGTGCATGATGCCCCCCCCAGGCGGCGCAGGGCCCCACCGCCGCTCGGTACCTCTTGGAGCGCTGGAGCAGGGCTCCGGCCGCCCGCTGGCTCCGGTAACCGGGCCGAGCCGCTCCCCAGCAGCTCGGGTCCGACATCGCGGGTGGCTCGGTCCCGCCGGGACCCGGCCGCATCCACCGGCACGGCCGAGCGGCGCCGCCGGGGGCGCGCGGGGCCGGGACCGCGCCCGGGGCTGGGACCGGGACCGGGGCCGGGCTCCCGCCGCCGCCGCCCGCTGCCGCCCGCCCCTTCCCGTTACCATGGAGACGGGCAGCGCCCCCAAACGGGGCCGGGATTTCCATGGAGACCGGGGTAGCACCCCCAAAAGGAGGGGAAATGGAGGGGGGGGTGTCCATGAAAACGAGGCAGCGCCCCAGTATGGGGTCGGGGTTAGTGTAGAGACGTGGCTGCACCCCGAAATGGGGTAGGGGTTACCATGGAGATGGAGCATCACCCCAAAAATGGGCTCAGGGTTGCCACAGATGTGGGGCATCACCCCAAAATTGGGGTCAGGGCTAACGCAGAGATGGAGTGTCACCCCAAAATGAGCTCAGGGTTGCCACATAGGAGGGGCAGCACCCCAAAATGGGGTCAGTGTTAACATGGAGACAAGGCAACACCACAAACGGGGTTCACAGTTGCCACAGAGATAGGGAAGCACCCCCAGAAAAGGTCAGAATTATTATGGAGATGGGGCATCACCCCAAAATGAGGCTTGAGGTTACCATAGAGACAGGGCAGCATCCCAAAATGGGGTCAGGTTACCATGGAGATGCAGCATCCGCTGCTGATGCATTCAAGGGGCACGAATCCCCCCCTCCAAGTCAGCAGGGGTGGCCCAAAGCCTGGGGCTCCCTCGGCAGGGGGTAGTATCACCCTAACAGCACCCTGCCACCCATGGGACACCATGCTCAGCCCCAGCAGCATCCCGCAATCACTGTTCCAGTCCAGCTTTTGCATTTAACGGCGGAGGTCCTGGGCAAAGACCCAGTGCCATCCATCATCCTTAGTGCCAGTGACAACACCTCGCGTGGCGGCACGGTCCCAGTCCCGAGCCACATCTGGTGGCACTGCCATGCTCACCGGCCAGTGCCACAGCCAGGAATCCCGATGCTCATGGGTTTGGGCAGGGTTTCAGCATGGCAAAAGGGCAGCATGAACCCCGGCAGCACTGCACTTCCCTTTGCCTCACGCCGAGCAACCTCGAGATGCCAGCACGTGGAGGCACCCAGGGGTGCTGCCAGACTGTCTGCCATTATCCTCATCCTCATTCTCGTCCCCATCCTGTCTCTACCCCAAGCATCCCAAAAACGCCCTCCCCGGAGCCTCGGCTGAGCAACCACATGGCTGCACATGTGTTTCCCCACATGCCACAGGCACTGTGGGCAAGGGGTGGCCAGCCAGGTCTAGTGGTGACAGGGATGGATCCCTGTGTGCAGGGTGCTGCCTGCACCCTGCCTCTTGCCTGCCCACAATCAATGGCTCTGCCTGTTGCTGAGCAGCAGCAGAGCTCCCCAATGGTGCCCCATCTCCCAGCAGATGGATGGAGGCACCCGGCAGCACCCATAGGTGCTGGGCAGGCCGCAGCTCTGCCCCACAGGCGCCATGGGGCACAGGGCCAGGGTGTGACTATGAGGTGCCAGCACACCCGCTGCACCTTGTCCCCGAGGCATAGCACAGCCAGCACATGAAGCAGGGTCCAGCCACCCGCCTCTGTGACAGCAGCACTCACCAGGGCACTGCAAGGAGCTTGTGGCATTTTGAGTGGGGGACACCCATCCGCCAGAACAGCCCCCCCTCCTCTTCCCCCCCAGTGGAGCAGAAAAGGTGGTGATGGAGGTTTCCTGGTGGGGTGGAGGCACAATCCACCACTCTCACCCTGCTCCCATCACGGTGCCCATCCCTGATCCTATTTTGAGGTGATCCCCCCTCAAAGCAAGGACGCTCAGTGCCAAAGCTTGGGCTAAAGTGATGTTGTTCCCACTGGAGGTCCCCAAAGTGGGAGCTGGCCATAGAGATGGGGGTCATCAGCATGGCCAGGGCACTTTTTGGGGTGCACAGGGCTAGGGACAGACCCCAGCCATGCTGCCCCAAGTGCCCTGCAGAAGACAGCGCTGCTTCTGGGGACTCCCAGGGCACCGCAGGTGGGGGGGACCCACCTTGCTGCCCCCAACTCCACCTCTATCTACTCTGTTCCCCAGAGCTGGCAGCTGCGGTGTCCAGGGAGGGTTTGGGGGGCTCTTACCTCCAGGGGTGCAGGGTTAATAAGGGGCTGCAGGGGCTGCAGGGGCTCAGCAGCGTCGGGCTCTGGCTGCTCGGTGACAAGCTGCAAGGCAAGACGTGCCGGTGCGGTGTCAGCGGGTGCCATGGGCACCCCAGCGGCGCAGCCAGAGCCCCTCGGGAGGGCTGGGGGGGGGGGGGCGATGGTGCCAGGGGCAAAGAGCAGAGGGGACAAGGGCTGGAGGGGGGATCAGGGCTGGGGGGCCCAGGCAGGGTGGGGAACACAGAGGACTGTGGGGTCTAAGGCTGCTGGAGAGACAACCGGGTGTTCTGGTGCTGCCGGGGGAGGGAGGATGCTCCCGGGGCGGTCCGGGGCTGTGGACGCAGGGGGAAGGGCTGGGACCAGCGGCCCCGGGGGTGGGGGTACAGCGGGGTGGACCGGGATGGGGATGCTCCGAGATGAGGATGCTCCAGGAGGGGGGTGCTCCGGGACGGGGATGCAACAGGACGGGGCTGCCCCGGGGCCCTGCCGCCCGTAGCCCGCTCCCGGTAGCGGCGCGCCCCGCCCCGGCTCCGACTCACTCCAAGGTCAGCGAGGGGATCTTCAACCTGTCCCGCCGCGACTTCATGACGCCGCCGCCGCCGCCCCGCTCCGCTCCGCTCCCGCCGCACCGGCGGCCCCCGCGCTGGGCGGCTCCCGAGGGCGGGCGGCGGCCCCGGCGGGGATCCCTGCTCGGCCCGGCGGGCCCGGGCCCGCCCCTGCGGCTCGGCTCTGCTCGGCAGCCCCCACGCCCCCGACGCGCCCGATTCAGTCCAGCGGCAGCCCCGATCCGTACCGAGCCCGGGATGCGCTGATGGTGCTGAGACACTGCAGCCCCAGCACAGCTTCCAGTACAGCCCCAGTGCATCCCACAGAGCCCCAGTATGGCTCCGGTGCACCCCTAATGCAGCCCCAGCACAGCTTCCAGTACAGCTCCAGTGCATCTCACAGAGCCCCAGTATGGCTCCGGTGCACCCCTAACGCAGCCCCAGCACAGCTTCCAGTACAGCCCCAGTGCATCCCACAGAGCCCCAGTATGGCTCCGGTGCACCCCTAACGCAGCCCCAGCACAGCTTCCAGTACAGCCCCAGTGCATCCCACAGAGCCCCAGTATGGCTCCGGTGCACCCCTAACGCAGCCCCAGCACAGCTTCCAGTACAGCCCCAGTACATCCCACAGAGCCCCAGTATGGCTCCGGTGTGCCCCTAACGCAGCCCCAGCACAGCTTCCAGTACTGCCCCAGTGCATCCCACAGAGCCCCAGTATGGCTCCGGTGCACCCCTAACGCAGCCCCAGCACAGCTTCCAGTACAGCCCCAGTGCATCCCACAGTGCCCCAGTATGGCTCCGGTGCACCCCTAACGCAGCCCCAGCACAGCTTCCAGTACAGCCCCAGTGCATCCCACAGAGCCCCAGTATGGCTCCGGTGCACCCCTAACGCAGCCCCAGCACAGCTTCCAGTACAGCCCCAGTACATCCCACAGAGCCCCAGTATGGCTCCGGTGTGCCCCTAACGCAGCCCCAGCACAGCTTCCAGTACTGCCCCAGTGCATCCCACAGAGCTCCAGTATGGCTCTGGTGAACCCTTAATGCAGCCCCAGTATGTCCCTAGCATCCCTCTGGCGCCCTCCCAAGCATGTCCCCCAGCACGCAGCCCTGTGACCCCTGACAGCACCAGCCCAGTACCAAGAACCCCTCCTGCCTTACTTCCACAACACCCCAAAAGCACCCTGGAACAGCCCCAGTACACCCAAACACACACCAACACACCACCCCGGTACAGCTTTGAAACCACCTCCTACCGCAGCCCGGCACACCTGCAGTGGAGCACCAGTACAACCCAGTGCACCCCCCAGCACACACACAGCTGGGTCCATCCCATCAGAGAACACGGTGATGCCACCCCGGATTTGGGCACAAGAAGCACGTGACACCCATTCCCGCTGCCCCCCACGGTGCTGGTGCCGTGTTCCGTGCCCCTCTCCATGACCCCCATCCTGGGCAGCTGAGCTCAGGGACTTACGCTCTTCCTCGGCGCGGCAGGCTCAGCTCCTTCTGCAACGACAACAGGGAGAAGCAGGGTGAGAGCACGGCCCCAGGTACTGCAGGGTGCCCACATGTGGGACCCCCACCTCCTGCCAACCACAGCCACAGCATCCCCACTGCCTGGCACTGCAGGATCGGGCCTCACTCACTATGCCCCAGCTCTGCTGTGCCAGGTGAGGGTGACAAATCCCCCGCCCAGGGTCAACACATGGGGAAATCTCCTTCCAAAGCCCCTGGGGCTGGTGGTCCCTTAGCCCGGCCTGGGACTGAGGGCACACGGGTGGTGGAGAGGGCACAGCACCCAGCTGCCTGGCTGCACTCTGGTATCTGCGTGATGGCTGTGCCCTGTCCCCCACCCTGTTCCCCCAGTCCTGGGTGTGGGGAGCAGCCGGGTGTCCTCACGCTGTTTATTTTTCCAGCCACTGGGAATATTTCTTGCAAGGGCTGTTTGCTTGCGAGCACAGGGCAAAGGGCAGCTGCGCAAGCAGGAATTCCATCCCACATCATCCTCTCGGCGTGGTGGACACTGGCTGGCTGCGGCACAGACCCAGTGCCCACCTGTGTGCCATACAGAGTGACACAGACCCCATGGGCACAGTGTGAAGGGGCCGGTTGTGCGTTGGCATGCCACAGGATGCTGGCACATATGGCGGGTGCTTGTGCTGGTTAATGCCCCATCATCACGCTGATCCCGCACCCACGGCCAGTGCCCACCTGCCCAGCACCCCTAAGCAGCTTACACACACTCCTGACACGGGCAAGAGCTCCTCATATGGGGACAGACGGCGGTACCCATGCACCCACACTGCCCCGGAGAGCCCGTGACCGTTCCCACTGCCCACGCCACGCAGCCCCTGCGGAAATCCCGGGATTGGGGCGCGCTGCAACGCAGTGATGCAGCAGCATCGCCATGGCAACCAGTGACATCATGCCTGGGTGCACAGGGACTCCGCATTCCCCGAGCCCACGGGTGTCTGTGTGCCCCGGGGTGGCGAGGGTGGGTGCTGAGGGTAGGTGCTGGGGGCGGGTGCTGGAGGCAGGGGTGAGTGCAGGGAGTGGGTGCCTGCATCCCAGTGCACCCAGCAGCACTGGGTGACCCCAGAGCTGGGCTGGGGAAGGGGGTGCAGGGTCCCTGCATGGAGCAGGAGCCCCTCCAGCACCCTCATCCAGCCCTGCTGTCACCCACCCTGATCCTCACCCACACCCAGGGCCACCAGACCTGGAGCAGAGAAGGGTCACACTGAGGGTTTTACTGCTCAGCTATGTGCAGATGGGATAGTGGGACTGAGGACAGACACCCTTGGCCCCCACACTCCACAACTCAGCTTCCCTGTTCATCTGTGGGTGCAGGGGTGCAGAGTGCTCCTGTGGCACCCAACACCCATCATTGCCGTGGGCTCTCTGGCCATGCTGCATCCCCAGGGACAGCCTGAGCATCACCTGAGAGCCCTGGGGAGGACCCTTGAGGGGCAGCACCACAGGGCCAGCACCCATGGTATGTTTGATGTGCTCATCCAGCACAGCACATCTCCTATCAGCACGTCCCGGAGGGAGCCAGGATTAAGCATCAGCTGATCCCTGCGGGGATGGCACTGGGGACGGTGTCACTGCTCAGTGCTTTGGGATCAGCTCCCTGGTGGGAGCCCCTTCTCACCCCTCCTGCCACGGGGATGTGGGCGCACAGCTGGGGCCCACGGCTCTGTTCTCCATGGGGAATGCCAGGAACGACACCCACAGCCAAGAGCCCCGGAGCCCATGGCCATGGCTGCATCCACAGCTCCCACGCAGCTCCTTCCCGGGCTGAGCGCACAGCAGAGCGCGCCTGCCCCACGGAACTGCCAGCTTGGATGAAGGCAGCACCGTGCATCCTCCAACCGCCCAGACAGCTCAGGCCAGGCCCCCGTTACTGCGGCTCCACTCTGCAGATGGGGCTGGAGGCGTGAGGCCACCCAGAAAATTGGGCTCTGTGTGCTGGGGGGGCTGTGGCTGCCTCTCCTCTAAGCACAGGGTAGGCAAAGACGATAGCCTTGCCCTGCCAGAACACGGGGTGATGGAAGGGGCAGCTCTTTGGAGGGGTAAATCAGTGCTGGCACAGCAGTTTGGCATAGACCAGTATCATGCCCTGGGCTGGAGGGACCATGATGCTCCCACGGGAGCCCCCAGCCCCTGCACAAGTGGGTGCAGCCATCCCAGCACCCCACAGTGTGTGGCTGTGGCTCATACCCTGCCCTGCTCCTGGCACTGGGTGCCCAGCTCCTGTGCCCCATCACACGTTGCTCACACACGGCACCCACCTCTCACAGGCACCCGACCCAGAGCACCCAGCTCCTACACCTAGCACCCAATTCTAGCACACGCACACCCCCAGAGCACCCAACTCCCACTCACGTCACCCACTTCTGACACACACGAGGAGCACCCATCTCGCATCCCCAGCACCCACCTCTTGCACACGCAGCACCCTTCTCACGCGCACCCAGAGCACCCACCTCGCACCCGCAGCACCCACCTCACCGGAGCTGAGCTCCCCCCGGACCCGCTGCCCGTGCCCGGTGCCGGGAGGCTCCTCCCCGCTCCCCGGTGCTCACCTGGAGGCCCCGGCGCCGCAGGATGCTGGGCTCGTCCATCCCGCCGCCGCCTCCTCCCGCTGCGCCCGCTCCGCCCGGGGCGCCGCCCAGCGGCCCCGCCGCGTCACCGGACGCGCATCAGCACCGAGCCCGGGGCTGGCACAGAGCGCCCGGCTCCGTAGAGCCTCGCGCGGCAGAGGCTGCCGTGGGCCAGCGCAGGACCGCGCAGATGGGGCTGGCACAGCACGGAATGGGACAGCCCAGGGCTGGCACCGTACTGTTGGATGGGGCCGGCCAAGCGGGGCCGGCGCGGCGCAGCGTGGCACAGCACGGGGCTGGCACAGGCTGCCTGGCTCGGTATGGCATGGCATGGCCTGGGACTGACACAAGGAGAGCCACCCTGGCTCGGTGCGGTCCAGCCCTGAGCTGTCCTGTGGCGGGTATGGCACAGCATGGTCCTTATAGCCCAGCACAGCCCAGCCTGGCATGGCATGGTCCAGCATGGCCCAGCCTGGCATGGCATGCTCCATACAGCATGGCATGGCCCACCCAGCCCAGCCCAGTCCTGCTGTGTGTTGCAGCATGGCACAGGCTGGCATGGCTTGGTTTGGCATGGCACAGCTTGCTGTGTACCTCCACCAAGGCACACAGTGAGGCTGCAGGTGCCAGGGGACCTCCCATACCCTCACCCCAGCTCTGCAGTACGATGGAGGGGTCCCAGCAGCACTGTCCCAGTGCAGGGACGCTGCCCGGAGCAAAAGCCACACAAGGGGACACTCTCTGTGGGAACAAGGGGACTCTGTGCACGGCCCTCGGTGCCACCCGGCTCCAGCATCGCGGGGTCAGCCGTCCCATCACGCGGCTGCCAGCGTTGTCCCAGTGACACCGTGTTCCCCTGCCTCACTGGGGCTTTGTTCGTGCCTGCAGGGGACAAGTTGTGCCGGGGATGGGCGCAGGAGCCCGGTACTGGCGTGGGTGCGCGCTCACGCTGCTGCAAACCCAACAACCCAACCTTAGAGCAGCCACTCGAGACCCACTCAGGGCAGGGGATCAAAAACATGGCAAAGAGTAAAGCACCCCCCCCCCCCCCCAAAACCCCAAGACATCTTTGCTTACCTTGCGGTTCTCGCAGGCTGGGGCACGTGGCAGGGCCAGGGCACGCGGTGCAGCAGGGGCAGGGTTGGGCTGAGTCCTGCCGGCAGAAAAGGGGGATCTTTCGGGTGCTTTCTCTTTTGCTTTTGGTCAAAGTGAGATCTGCAGCCGTGCCTTGTGTGCTGCCCTGCCTGGGAACAGCCGCCCGTCGGCAAAGCCGCCACCAGAAGAGGAAATACTGGGTGCGCGCTGAGAGCTGGGGCTGCTGCTGAGCCGTGGGGAGCACCCACTGGGTGCCAGGGGAGCAGGGAGCCAGGAAGGGCTTCAGAGCCCTGGATCCGGCGTGGGACAGCCCAGGCAGCCGATGCTGGGGTGGCTGATGCTGGGGTGGCTGCTGGTGGCACTGGTGGCAGGCGGTAAGTGCTGCTGTGGCGCCAGGAGATGGGGGATAACTGCAGAACTTTCAATGAATGATTCAGGGGTGATAAGGGCCATGGGAGGGTGGAAATGATGGGTTTTGGGTAAGAATCATCCCTGGGTGAGCAACGTGGTGGTCAGGCAATGGCCACACTGCTGCTTCATCCCAGCCTGGCCCAACCCGCTGGGGTTTGGGAGCCTCCAGCCCCTGCCCTCTCCCGCAGGCACCACTGCAGTCCCCGGCCTCTCCTGCTGGAAGCGATGTGGCTTCCGCTGGTTCCTCTGCTCCTGGCCACCCCTTGGCCCTGCCGGCAACACCTCCTATGTCCTGACACTCTGGTGAGTGGCCACCGCATCCTGGGGAGCCCACAAGATGTGTCCTGACAGTGACACGTGGGGACGTGTGCCGTCCACATCCCAATCCCATCCAGACTCAACCTTGCGCCCGCTCCATCTCCAGCTACACAACGCCCAGGCGGTGCCAGCAGTTCCAGGCTGGCACAGAGACAACGTACACCCTGAAGCATCACCACGTCTACGCCCTCACCAACACCACAGCCTGGGTGGAGGCGCATTGGGGGAACCACATCCACAGGACCCCCAACCGTACATTGTACTTCGATGAGGCTGGTAAGCACCCTCAGGGCTGGGCTGAGCTCCGGTGCCAGTGCCGATGCCCACGAGACCACCCCATCTTTGCAGTCAAACCAGATCCACCCTCCACTGGGATGCCCTTCAATAAGACCAGCAACCAGCTCCGGCTGCCGATGCCGCGGCCACAGTGCCACAGTGGGAGCCAGCCGCCGCAGCGTGAGGCTCGATTCCGGAAGATGGGAGCCCACGGCTGGACGCAGGTAAAACTCTGTTTGCCAGAGCTGGTGGTGACCGATGGGACAATCACAGCGTTGTGGCAGTTCAGGCAGCCCAGGGAGCGTGGCGGCTTGGTCACGCCACTGTCATCCCCCCCCGAAACCTGGCCGTGTCCCATCTGCTTCGCTGCATTATCAGCTCTGCGCTGTCCTCCTGGCCACAGGATCCTGCTGCTGTAGCAGGATCAGGCTGCGATCCGTGGGGGATTACACAGCAAAACCCCAGATTATACCAATGATGACGACAGATGAAATCTGGACACTTGTCCCCAGTGAACCCCCTCTGAGGACCCCCACCCTTGTGCATTGCTGTTAGGAGGGTCAGAGGGAGGAAGGCCTGATGCCCCGGCTGAGGGGACCCTTCTTGATCACCACATCCTCTGCATCCTGTTTGGCTGTCCCAGCCCCTGGGGTGTTAAGAGGACACAGGGCAGCATTGCTTTCACATCCCAGTAACACCCTGGTTTTATTGGGTGCCTCCATTCCTGGTTCTCTCTGCAGGTGACATGCGAGACAGTGACAGACAAGGATGACTCAGGTCGGTTTAGCAGGGACAAGCACCTGCCCTGTGCTCTCCCTGCAGCCCCCCACAATGGCCAAAATGGGGGGTGGGGGGGGAAGGAGAAGGGGGTCACCCCCCACCTGACCTTGTTACCCCACTCCAGTGACCTGCACCCTGGTGGGGGACGGTGCCTTCGAGGTCCAGCTCCGGCACAAGCTCCCACTCTGGAGCAGCTACTGGAGCGACTGGAGCAGTTCCATCTTCGTTCCCGCAGGTGAGGAAGGAGAGAGGAGGGAGGTGGGATCCCAGTGGCTCCCAAACCCAACCGGGCTGGTTCCTCTTTTAGAAATCCTGGTGGGCCCGGTGCTGAGCTACCAGTTGGGAAAACTGGGAAGAGACGGGCAGCGGGTGCTGAGGCTGAGCTGGCAGGTATGGTGGCATCCCTGTGGTCCCTCCTGGCTGTCCCCCCACCATTTCATCCCCTCTCCTTCCCGCAGCGAGCCCCTGAGGAGCAAGGGGACGTCACCTACACTCTGCATGCCCACATGCTGGCATGTCGCTGCGCCAGGCTATCCGAGGAGGATGCCGTGGTCCTTGGGAGGGATGTGACATCGCATAACCTCACCCTTTCCGGGGCTGAGTACGAAATCCAGCTGACAGCAGCCAACGCGGCCGGGCCAGGGCCAGCGCAGCAGCTCTGTGTGCCCGCAGAGCAGCGGCCAGGTACCGGCCTTGCGCAGGGACCCTGCTCCTGGCAGCCTCCAGGGAGTGATTTTCCCTCACGCCCTGCATTTCATCCCAGATCTTGGCTTCAAGGATGTCAACGTGACCGCTGGCACCATGACCGCGCGATGGGAAGCACCAAGCCCCGGCTCTCTCTACTGCTTCGAGCAGCAGCCGCTGCCAGGAGTCCCAAAACAGGGAGTTTGCGTCAAACGGGATTTTCCTGCCAAAAGCATCCATGTGGAGAGAGGCAAGAGAGAGCCCGAGCCCCCCCCTCCCATCCCCACTGCCTGGGGCTGGATCCTGGTGAGGGTTTAACCGGCATTCCCGGTTCCCGCCCCAGGTGCACTGGAAGTGCAGGCTTGTCACCGCCTCGCTGTGCATGGCTGGGGCCCGGCACGGGGCTGGGCCACCTTCGCCCTGCAACACCACTATGCCAGCAACAGTACGTATGGGAACACAGAGCATCCACAAAAAGGGGGGTTCCTAAAGTGCTCCCCCATTTATTTGCACCCCCCCCTCCCTTCCCACCATCATGTGCAGCCTCGCTGGCCGTGCCCATCCGCATCAATGCCAGTGCCGAGGATGCTGCCATCACCCTCTGGTGGAGCCCGTCCCCACGTGCCACATGTCCTGGGGTCTTGGCCAAGTACCTCGTCTGCCACGCGGCTGAGGGGGACAATGTGACCTGTGAGTGGGACCCCCCCGACCCCATGGGGCTGGAGGGGGCTCTGCCTGCAACCTGCAGACTTACTCGCTGCTCACCATCGCTCACCCAGACGGCGAAGCAGACGCCACAGCATCACACTACACCCTCCGACACCTACAGCCGGGCACAGCCTACAGGGTGAGCGTTCAGGAGGTGACAGCAGAGAGCAAAGGGACCTGTGGTGTTTGGTGGCACTTCCAGACCAAACCACTGGGTAATGACTGGAGACCCTGTCCCCTCCCCAGTCCCCATGGGGTGCTCACCCTTATCCTGAAACAGCTCCTGTGTCCCATGCAGGGTGCTGGGGACAGAAATGCCACCACCCCGCTGTCCTCATCTCCAGGTCCCCAGGGAGCAGCGTGGAAATCCAACCTGAAGTACTTGGGCATCTCACTCAGCGTCCCCGCCGTGGCTGCCATCTACCAGCTGAACAAAAAGAGGTGACAGTGGCACCCTCACCCCCACCCCGCGCAGGTCACCCGCCTGCCCATTTCCCCCATCACCCACCCCATCACCCACCATCCCCTCCCCAGGGCTCGGCGCCTCCTCTTCCCACCCCTGCCCAAGCCCACAGGCAGCAAAGCCATCCAGTTCTGCACCAGTGAAACAAGCCAGGTGAGATGCAAAGGTGCAGGAGAGGCTGGATCCTGCGCCCCAGCACGTTCCTGGTATGCGACGTTCCCACTCCAAACTTATCCCACCCTTAGGGCCAGCGCTGGCCAGGCTTTGTGGAGCCCTTGGAGAGGTTCAACCCGGCTGAGCTGCTGCTGACAGAGCTGAACCCCGGTAAAGAGGGCCCTGATGGCAGCACAGAGCCCAGCGAGCCACAGCCTGGCCCCATGGCTGAGGAACCGGTGGCCGTGTGCCCTCTGGGCTGCGAGAAGGAGCTGTGTTTTGCCTACCGCAAGCAGGAGGTGCTGAGCCCGGCGGGATTCCCACTGCCTGGCAGCACCAGCTACACCAGCCACCCATCCAAGGAGGAGGAGAAGGAAGAAGAGGGAAGTGGGGAGCTTGGCCAGGCACTGGTCCCCATTGCCCTGCTCATCTCCGACAAACCCATCATCATCAGGGACCCATCACTGGAGAAGGCGGTGCCATGACCATCACCAGGGATGGATGGCAGAGGGGTTTCCCATGGGATGCTGAGCACCCACCCTGTGGGTTCATGGTCACAGCATCACTTTGGGGGGGGGGTTCTGGTTTTCAGGACATGAAGGTGACGCCTCCAGATGCAGCACTGCATGGGGCCAGGGTCTGGCCATGCACCTCCCAGCCTCAACCTGTCATTGGTGACAAAGAAGTGGATGCAAAGCTCAGCCTCAGATGAGGGTATTTCCTTGGCAAGATCGGGAGAAGAGGCAGAGCTTCCTCCTGCCCTCCCGCCACAGCCAGGACCAGCATCACCCCGGCAGGATGGGGCTCAAACAGCCCCAGCACTGACCACCATCTACTTGCAAGAACTAAAACCTGTGAGAAAGAAATGGGAAAATAACATAAATAAAAGAAATGCACAAAGCAGCGGGGCTCATGTGGCTTCCCTGGCCTGACCCGCGCAGATTGCAGCGTGCATTTAGTCAAGAGCAATCCACAGAGCTGCCAGGATGAGACTGGGAGTGACTGGGGACAGGCAGGAACTCTTATGCCCTCAATATGGGGCCACACTGCTGCCGTGGGCCTCATGTGGAACAGAACAGGAGATGCTGCCGAAGGTGAAGAGCGGTTTGTGGTCGTATCTGCCCTGCCACAAGCGCTGGAGGCGTCTCTGTACCCGCTGAGAGTGCAAAAACCTAACGAGAAGAACTCAATGGGGTTAGGATGGGGAAGCCCGGGATCAGGCAGCGCCGGCGCACGCCGCAGCCTCGCTGCTGCAGGCGGGTTTGGAGAGGGGATCACCTCCATCACGCTCCCAGCACCGGCACACGGGAGGTAACGCAGGAGGGAGCACGGGCAGGCGGCACCCGGCTGCCTTCCGGCTTGCCGGTGCGGTGGGCTGGGATTTATGGCATCGTTTCTAGGGCTGGGGGGCTGAGCCAGCTGCAGCCGGGCAGGATTCCCACCGCGCATCCACAGCCTCTCAGCTGCTGGTGGAGCCACGAGGTGGCACCAGCCCCGCGTCCCGGCAGAGCAAATCCACCCTTCGCTTCCCTTCCCTTCCCTTCCCACCGCGCAGCACCCCATGGGCCGCTATCGTTGGCAGCTTCTATCCTTGTTCCACAGCACTCCAAATCCCTGGGAACTGGCTGGAGGCCGGGGATCCAGCATCCCCCTCCCCCCCCCCCCCAGCCCCCAAAACCCGATGGGAGAGATCAGATTTAGGGATTTTACTGGGATTTGGGCAATGTCAGGCTCTCCATCAGGCCAGCCATGTGGAGGAAGTATTCAGGTACCAGCTTGGTCTGAGCACGTACGTGGGTTTCAGCTGTGGCCCCTGTTTACAGCCCATTTCGGCGGGGCAAAGGGGTGAAGGAAGTGGCACCGGGGTCACAGTTGGGTGGCAGCAGTAAATACATTGCCCAGTTCTGGGCCAGCGCCACCGCCAGTTAATCATTGCTGTGATGGAATGAATCCATGCCAGGACAGCCAGTCCCGACTGCTGCACTGAAAACACCCCAGGGGGGGGGGGGGGGGGGGCTGGAGACCCCCCCCCCCCATTCCTTCCATGAGGTCACCCTCCCGGGATCCATCCCACCCATGGTGCCACTCTCATCCCTGCTGATGCCCTCCGGGACAGCCCCATCCCCACCAACAGCTCCATGCATCCTTTCCCACACGTGTCCTGAGTTGGCCAGTGCTGGGGAAGCCGAATTAACGCAGCCTTGGCAATTAGTGCCAGCGAGTGGCTCAGGACTCTCTCATTAGGTTTAATGAGTCCCCAGGAGCTGCTTTGAGTCCAATGATCAGAGGCCAGCCACGGGGCCAGCTTTCACAGCCAGGATGTGACCTTCCCTGCTCCTCCAGCTGGATCCGACCCCGGATCCCTGGCGGGAGCTGCTACCACCCACAGCCTGAGAACGGGCAACTCATCACACCCAATGGGTGACTCCTAGGACAGTTCTGGTGTAAGCAGCACAAAGCCATGGCAATGAGGAAAATAAAGCTCAGGCCAGCATGGAGGGATGGCAGGAATGCAGCTGGATCAGCATCAATCCCAAAGGGACCCTGAGCTATGGGGTCCCCCCAAGCTTGGGGCTCTCCCTCGGGGACCAGAGCTGAGCAGCCCTGCGATCCCCACCCCGGCACCTTTACAAGCAGCTGATTGAATACCCGCTGCCTGTTATTTTTAGAGGAGGACATCTGATGATGCCCAGCAACACCTCTTGAAATTGCCTGGTACCCCGACTATTTCTGTATGCCTGTTTACACCTGCCTGTGCCAGCTGAACTGCGCTGCCTGAACACCACGGGGGAAGGTGCTGGTTGCTAAGAAGAGTGCTGAGCATCCCTGCCCTAAAGGGGAAAAGCCTCACCCTATTCCTTCCCTATTCCCACAGGGTCCAAGTGACACATCCCCAAAAGCAAAGGGTGCTGCAGACACACAGGAATGAATTTATCCCATGCTGCTAAGAAAGCACATGGGGCAGGCAGGAAGATGCTGGGAGCCTGGGAATTTGCCTGGAGCTCCCTGATTTTGTGGGATGCGAGCTCGGAGAGCGCCAGAAGTAAAGCATAAAACAACCAGAGGGGTTTGCTTCAGCCCCAGAAACATCAGCTCCTTTGGGGCCCGAGCCCCCAGGGAAGGTGAGATCTGTCCATGCAGGTCTGGGCTGATACTTGCTCTCAGATGAAGGAGTTTAACCTGTTTCCCAGCCTGGGGAACCAGCCCCGCAGAGCAACAGCCTGGTTTGAGCATGGGCAGTGATGGAGATTGCTGCCTCACAACCCCTTCCCTCATCCATCCGTCCTTATCACAGCCCCTTCCCTGCACCCAGCATCCTTCCTCCCTCTCAGAGCCCCATCCTGGAGGAGAGCTAATGCCAGGGAGGTGTTTGAACCCAGCCCATTCATGGCAGGGAACAGGGCAAAAAGCCACCACTGCCACCATCCACACAATGCCACCTGCTCCCAGGGGTGGGGGAACGATTCAGGAGCTGCTTTGTCTTGCTCTCTAAGCAAATAAACCTTAAATGCCTAAGCAAGCAAAATATCGCTAGGATATACAAATATAGACACACACTAAATTCTGTAAGTGGAATTCAAGGTCTGCATCTCACGCAGGGGCAGATCCTCACGGTAGAAAACCCTGCACAGATGGGGAAGCTTTGCTTTTCCTCCCTAAGAAAAGCTTTCTGGGGTGCTTCCCCCTCCAAAAGGCCCCCAAGCATCATCGGCACCGGCATCCCAGTGGTGCCCATGCAGTGGGGAAGGGGCTGCAGGGACCATGGGTGGACCGGCGGCCACCGGCCACCGCTGGGCTCGTCTTGTTTTGTGAGTCACGGGTATTTCAGCGCCGGTTTTGCAACCCTGCGGTGTCACAACAACAACAACCGCGGTTTAACTTCACAAACAGCCCGCGGCCGCCCCTCACCCCGGCTCTTTCCTGCTCCTGTCGGCTGCCTGCAACAGCT
Organism: Ara ararauna; assembly: GCA_028858755.1. Lineage (NCBI taxonomy): Eukaryota > Metazoa > Chordata > Aves > Psittaciformes > Psittacidae > Ara > Ara ararauna. Next base: position 4,288,760 of record CM054398.1, on the reverse strand, counting down.
TCACCCGGTTCCAAACCCAGGCATGGAAAATGACTCCAAGCAGCATCAACACTGAGGATTTAATGGGCTTTCTGCCCGCATTGGGAGGAACTCGGAGCTGCCCCATCCCCTGCAGAGCCGCGCTGGATGCGAAATCCCACCGGGACACTGCGTGGGAAGCCACCTTCTCCTTCTGCCACGCAAGAAACACCCGTGTGACAGCAGGAAACGTTTCCTTTCTGCAGCTTCAGGGCTTGCGGGTGGCTGCTCTCGGGGCAGCGCAGCCCCTGGCACGGCTGATGCTTTCCAGGCTTTGGCAGCAGCCTGGGGCAGCAAAGCTACAGCCATCCCATGCATTTGGTTTCCAAGTGAAGCTTAACAACAACAATAAATTAATAATAATAATGGTGATCATAATAACAATTAAAGAAATCACAGGCGCTGGGGGCCGGGCTCCACCTCCCTGCGCTTCCCTGGCTATCGGGTGATCGGGACGGGAAGGACGCAGCGTCCTTATCGGCGCACACTTGGCAGCGGAGGCAGCCAGAGGTTTGCAGCGTAAACATATTTTGCTCAAGCTCCGAGTTGAGCTGAGGATAAAGCCAGAGAAACACACACACACACACACACACACACACACACACACACACACACGAACTCCCGGTTTTCCCGGCAAACCCGCATCTGTGCGCGCAGGGAACGGGCTGAGCCTGCAGCAAGCGCTCAGCTGAGCTTTGGAGCAACAAATGCAGGACCAAGAGCAATCCCCCCCGCTCCCAGCTCCGCTCTTCCCGTGTTTACCATCCTTTTGCAAGCAGATTGACTCCTCTTTCACACGCAAAACGGCTGGAAAGTGGAACAAACCAGCTCAGGCTCCCCTCGGATCATCCGATCCGAGCCACCTCCAACCAGCCGGGCTATCGCTGCCTCCATCGCTGGGCAGGGATATGGTGGCATTTACACAGCTGCTCAGCAGGAAAAGCCTTCTCCCTGCTCCACATAAGCCTTTGCGTTTAAAAGTAATTGGGTGCAGGCTGGCTAATGGGGATGGTAAATGGGGAGAGGGGATAATCGCCATCCCCGCAGGTTGGCTCCGAGCCACCTTCTCCCCAAAACTGGCTTGAGGGGGTTTTGTTGAAATCAGCTCAAACTTTCTGCTTCTTCCAGGGCAGAGTGTGGGGAAGGGGAGGGAAAAGGGAGCAGCGCACTGTTAGCCTGTGAGACCGGGGAATGGGAGCAGGGATCAGAGCCGTGGGGTTCACCCCATCGCAGGAGCTGCCCAAGGGGACAGGGAGCAGCAGGGTGATGCGCTCTGCTCTAAACCTCTAGCAGGGGACTGCTGTGTCCCCACCAGCACCCGGAGCAGCAAGGTTCCAGCTGCAGGGAGATTTGGGGGCCAGGATACGGGGTGCATCCCCTTACAGGAGACCCTGCTCCAGTTGGGGGTTTCCACACGAGTTGTGAAGCAGGGAGTGACGGCAAACACAGCCTGGGTGGGGAATGGCACTGGGAGCAAAGTCCTATTGTGCCATGTCGCAGGCACGGCCGTGTCACCGGCACATCCCAGCCTGTTGCTGTGTGCTGGTGTGGGAGCTGTGCCGGGACCCGGCTGGACAAGCGCCATCCATCCCATGGGCTGTTTGTGTGCCAACACATCACGTGTCGCCGGCAGCTGATTCCGGAGGGGGGGGATTTTCCTTTTAGTGTTGTTGTTTTTGTACAAAGCCAAAATATTTGTGTCCCCACAGGGATGGCTCCGAGTCACCGAGCCCAGGACACTGCGCTGGGGTCCCAGCACCCAGTTCCATGGGGAGGGTCACTGCTGGCACCCGGCGCCAGTGGTTCCATCCCCACCCCAGGCCTTGCTGCTTATACATAGACATGTTTGTGCACGGCGCTGGGCCCCTTCCTTGCTCCCAAACAAAGTCGGAAAGCCATCAAAATTTTCCATTGCCAGAGGGAGCGGTGATGAGGGAGCTGGAATGGGGATATCAGCCCCAGGAAAACAAGGGCTTGGGTTTGATTCAGGGAATCACAGAATCCCAGCCTGGTTTGGGTTGGAAGTGACCTTAAGGCTCATCTGGTTCCAACCCCCTGCCACGGGCAGGGACACCTTCCACTAGAGCAGCTTGCTCCAAGCCCCTGTGTCCAATCTGGCCTTGAACACTGCCAGGGATGGGGCATTTGCCACTTCTTTGGTCAATGAATAAAGAATAAGAAATAGAGGTGGTGGTTTGCTCCCGGCAGCCTGCAGCAAACCCAGCACCGGCATCGGTGCTACCAGCGGGGCTTGTGGGGTGTCTTGGTGAGCACCATGATCCCGCTCACACTGGCACGATGGTTTCCAGGTACAGGACATGCGGCACATGCAGTATCCACCCGGCTGCTCCAGACCTTGCTTTTGCCATAAACCCACCCTGGTTTCTCTGCGGTTTTCCCTGCATCCGGACCTGCTCTCGGCCTGGCCAATGCTCCGGGCAAAGCCGTGATTCCTGTGGAGCTGGCGCAGGGATGCAGGATTTTGCCTGCGGTTTCCATGGGTGGGAACGGCTCCGGCACACTCAGAGCTGAGTCACGGGCGGAGGATGCTGCGGTGCCGCCCCGGCACGTCGGGGTGCGCGGCTGCTGCTGGCACCCGGCACAGCTCTGCTGCTGCCACGTGAAGAGCAACCCCGGAGATGCTGCCAGGGCCAGGATGCGTTGGTCACAGCCCCGGTGCTTTTGGAGGTTAGACCAAGGCCTGGTGCTGCCGGGGCTCTGTGTGTGTCCCCTTATGGTGCTCAGAGACGCATAATGAGGGGATGAGCAGGTCTCTATGCTCCTGAGTACCCACTAGCGCCAACCTGCTGCTCCCTGGGGTGTGAGCAGTGTGAACCCAGCGTCCCACCATCTGCAAAGATGATGAATTTGGGCAGCGCATCGACCACGTCCCCAGCACAGGAGCATCTCCTTGTGTCAAAATCCAAGGGGATTCATCACCAAGCACCCCCCTGCAAACAGACCAGCCCCTGGTGTTCCCGAGGCAGGTTTTGGAGCGCACTGCACCCTGCAGCACTCATCCCAGCCGGGATGGGGGAAGGCAGAGCTTGTTTTGGGAGCTGGATGGGTGCCTGGGCCAGGAGGCAGCAGCCTCACACCTAATCCCCGGTCCTTGCGAGGCTGCGCCGGTGCCGGCACATTCTGTCCCTGCTGTGACAGCCACGAGCTTCACGTGTCACCCTCCCCGCCGCTGGCCCCCTGCCCTGACCCCACACCAGGGGACAACAGCCTTGAGCAGAGGCCATGGCCACCGTGTGGGGACCAAGCATCCTCCAGGATGGGGAGAGCTGAGGGGGAAAGGAGCAACCCCCCAGGATGCTGCAGGAAGGGGCTGCAGAGCCAGGCACTGTGGGGTGAAAGCCCCAGCGCCCTGCAGAGCCAGGCGCTGTGGGGTGAAGGTCCAGCACCCTGCAGAGCAATGGGGGGCAGCAAGAGGCGTCCCAGCACCCCAGTTCCCACAGCAGAGGGGTCCCACAGCTTTGGTACCCAAGGGCAAAGAGGAAAAGAGGGAGGAGCAGGGAGTGGGGGGACGACGTTTCTGTGCCCCTTGCGAGCAGCAGGTTTTGCTGAGCCGTCTGGGAAGCATTTTCCAACACTCAAGGCCAAGAGCTATAAATACTCCTGCACTGTACTTGCTTAATGCAGCTCCTGCCCAGCAGCACTGCCCATGGCACGGGGCCGTCCCGGCTCAGCAAACCCCAATGAGCCCCAAACCCTGTGCCAATGAACAGGAATAAAACCGGGGCTGATCAATAAGGACTTTGGAGCCGGGGAAGACAAACAGCAGAGGTTGGAGGGAGCACCGGCGGCACTGCCAGCGGTTGGGAAAGCACCACCCAGGGGGGCCTGCGCCTCATTCCACCTCCCAGGCTCCAGACGAGGTATTTTTAGCCCCTCGGGGATTCAGGAGGACGGCCCTTTGCTGGCAGGGGACCCAGACCGTCTGTGCCCCCCCCCACTGCCTGCCCTGACCAGAAAACCCTGGAAGCGTTTGCATCCTTGCTGGGAATATTCCACTCCCCAGGGGCCGGGAGCGGTGCCCACGGGCGTTGGGTTCCCTGGCCTGGCCCCGGCATGACGCGCTCTTCCCAGAAAGGTGCTCCCGCTCCAGCCCTGGGATTAAGCATCCCCCTGTGCGGCCGGGGCGGGTGATGAGGGTCTGACACAGCCCCTGGCACCGCTGCGGCTCGGCGCAGAAAGGCTCCGTTGTGTCGGGTGCAGGTCGGAGCTGGGAGCTGATCACAGGGTCCCCTTGGAGGCCGCTTTGGCCCCGGGGGCTGCAGTGCTGCGGTTCCCGTCCCTCTTTGATGTCCCAAAGAAGAGGCACAAGGCCATGCATGGGTCACCCCAAACAGGGATGCAAACGCATTCCCTGCGAGGCCCCATTCATCCTCTCCCAAGGAAGATTGCTCAGTGCAGAGCTGGGAATGCCAAAGAAAGAGCAGGTTTGAATAAAGCTTGCACGAGCACCAGGCTGCTGCAGGCAGACCCGGGGCTGAGCGCCTGGCCCACTGCGGGAGCACGTGCTCCAGCACCGCTCAGCAAACACCAGCAACAGGAAAGAAGGATCAAGGGAAGGGAAATCACATTCCAGTGGCAATAGTTTGAAGCAGCACAGGCTGCGGAGGACAGAACCAAAGCCCTGACTCGAGCCTGGCTTTGCGTGGACCAGGAGTTGCTGTGCTCAAGAGGGACGTGGAGCACAGAAATGCTGTTAAAATCCAAACCTCAACTCAATGATGCCTCCCTGCTCTTGCTGCGTGGCAGCAGCCATGCCTAGCTGGCACAACATGGGGCTGATCCCAACCCTCCTTGGGAATGGCTGAGACACTGCAGCTGTGTCCAGCTGGACCCAATGGGTCTGTGCCAAGCTCTTGGGATGGAGGAGAGCGGTCTGTCCTCTGCTATCCAGACAGAGCAGGAGGGCTCCGAGCACAAGGGACCAATCCTGCTGGGGAGCAGCATTGGTCAAACAACTCAGTTAATCCCAGTGCAGCGTGCGACTTACAAGGTGGAGCAGGACCATGAAGTACAGGGAGGGACATGGGAGCAGGAGCGCTCCCAGCAGCCCAGGCAATGGGAAGCATGGAGAGAGCAAGAGACAAGTTCTCCGGGCCCCGTCCGGGTGTAAAGAATTTATTATTCCAAACAGGAATTCCCCAAGAAAAAGTGGTACAAAAAGAACGGAGACGAGAGCGCTCGTTACAAAAGTGTTCACAGGTAGAAAAGAATCAGCTGAGCAATCCCAGGGCGCAGAGCGCGGCCCCAGGATGGGGCTTTGGTTGTGCGCAGGCAATGAGCGGCCCCACGCGCAGGATTGGCTCAGTGAGGGAATGCAAAGGTCCTCAGCACCCAAACTCTGCTCAGGTCCTGCTGTTACAACACCCAGCTCCCTGGTTCCCACACCAGTGAGCACTGGTTGCTGCTATGGCTTCACTGCACCGGGGCCGCTGACCCCTCTATGGGTGCAGGATCAAGCCCGTCCTGAGAAGGACTCCTGACCCTGAAGGACTCTTTTCAACTCCACATGTCCACCAGCATCTGTGGCTGCCGCCAGCCTCAGACCCGGCTTCCTTCTCTCTGGCCACCAGGGACATGCCACCCCCATGGTGGTACTGCAATTTGAGGCTTGGTTGGTTTCAGCCCCAGCATGGAGCAGGCATCAGCACATTGTGCAGGGTTGGTGCTGACGCACAGGAATCAGCTTTCCTGTTCTTGGTAAACAGAACCAAAATGCTGCCCTGGATCATAAATGTGTCCCCCAAGTCCTCTGCACTGGTAACAGCCCATGGAAGCCTTTACAATTTCAGTGGGTTATCCAAAACCATTCCCCCTGCAGGCATCACCAGGCTCATGGCAAAGATTATCATCAGCAGATGATGCTTCATTTGGCTGGAAAAAGGCCTTCTACTTCCTTAGGGAACTGCAGTCCTGGTGAGCCACTGCAGGAGCAGGGCTTCACCTGCACCACCACAGGACAAACCCAAGCCCCATCAAAATATTCTCTAGTGATCCTGAGAAACACCTCCAAGTTCCTGTTTTCCATGACAAGAGTTGTCAGCACATGGCCACCGCAGGCAAGGGGAGAGCAATCCCGGCTCATGCTGAACATCCCATTTTAACCCCCAAATTCTGGGGCAGTAATTAACCCTCCGTGTCCTGCCCAACCACACATGCACCTGCTCTACACCAGAGTCTCCCGTGTTCTCCTACCATGCACGAGCCCACGACACCATGCTTGGTGTTGGTCTGTAGGACAGTCACAACAAGAGAGTTGAGGGCAGCAGTGGAGCCGAGGTCTCACTGGCACCGCAGGAGCTCTGGTCTCACAGGCACCGTGTCTCCATTTCCAGACCCAGGTGCTGTGAGGGTGAAAGCTTTCATCCCAAGGGATCACTACACTGTCAACTGCATCTGATGCGCTTCTCTCAACAGGTCATGCAGCGCGGACGGATGTTGTCTGAAGGGGGGTTTGGATCAATCTGCAAAGCCAAGTGAAGAGTCAAAAACCTCAGCAGTGGGCACACTGCAGCCATCTCCACCAGCCCTCCCAGCCCAGAGGGATTCGTTACCTCTGAATACAGTGGAGGTGGTCGGAAGCGAAACTCCTGGATGTAGGCAAAGAAGGGACCTTCCAGGATGCCACCAAGCTCACTGCGGCACGGTGGAGCCAGGCTCTGCTCGGCCTCGGGGCTGGACACCACTGCCGAGTATTCAGGAGGAGCTGGAGAGAGAAAAGAACATCAGGGAACACTCTCCATTAAACAGGAGACATGCAGGCAAAAGGCCTTTAAATCCCCTATTTCCCAAACCCTCCCAGTTCCCTGGGGAAGGAACCCAGAAGATGCAGCACCACAACCACAACCAGCAAAAGCTGGTTCTGGAGCAGGAGCCACGGTGAGAAGTTGCTCTGACCTCACCATCCAGAGCGGTTTGACAGGACCTGGACAGATCCTGGGGAGAGGGAGATGCTCACCCTCCAGCTGCTCCGGGATGGTGCTCAGCCAGTCCAGGTTGACGCTGTACTGGCTGCTGACACTGGACGTGCGGCTCCCAAATGGATGCAGTGGGATGGTTCCGATGACAAGTGGCAGCTCAAGGAGCAGCTTGGACGTCCCGGGTATATCCACACAAACCTGCAGAGACAGGAGGCAGCAGGGAAGGTTAGCTGCTGGTGTTTTCCCAGCCTGAAGGGGCAGGTATGTCTCCAGAGCACTGGCTTAAGCTGGCTAGGAAGAAATTCTTGCAGTGGGATGCAAAGGGAGATGCAATTGCTCCTGCACGAGCCCTTGTGCTGCGCCTGAGGGCCAACAGGGAGAACCCAGGACCTCACACAAATCACCAGCCCCAAAATCTCTACATCAGCCCAAACTGGACACAACGAGCCCAGCTCTGGTGAGGAGAACACTCAGCACTGAGCTGAGCCTCCTGCAATGCTCCTCACCTTCAGGGAGTATTCCACCTGGATGATGCGGCATTGCAGGATGGACGGCCCCACTGGTGGGATCTTCAGTGCCCGCCCATGCCAGACTTCTCGCTTCCCTGCTGCAATGGAATCACCGACCATGCTGGTCACCACCGACTTCTTCTGCTTCTTGGTGCCCCGGGCGATGAAGGTCTGAGTCTGGATGATGGCCGCCTTGGGCACCACCACTCGGTTTGTGCAGTTGTCAATCTCAGCAAAGATAGGGATGACCTCACCTACCAAACCAGACATGCATGTTGGAAGAGGAGAGACAGAGCCCGGTCCTGCCTCCTGGAATTCCTGTACATGATCACCAAGGGCTGGACACGCAATCCGGCACTGCAGGCACAAGGTTTAATCCAGCAGGAGCATGTCCCGAGGCTGCCCACATCAGGAGCACACACTAAAGCTCTCTCACCAATTCCATGCCCAGCTCACACTGCCCCCAAATCCCCTCCCAGCAGAGCCCGCAGAGGTTCAAAGGCACCCGCACATCATCTCACCTGGGGTGTAGCCTTTGCGGTCAATCTTGGCAGTCACAGAAACCTGGCCACGATTGCAGTACCAGGCACGAGCAAGTTTCTCCTTAGCACCTGCCTGGGGAGCCTGGAGAAGTGGGGATTATGAAGCTATTTAGTAAGAAAGGATGAAACTCAAAGCAAGCACCTCCCTGGCACTGAGAACCTGTCAGGAGCATCAGCAGCTTCTTCAGTATCTGATGCAAGATGCTACTGCAACCCATTGAAGTTTCCAAAACCCGAGACACAGCCAACCTCTGCCCAGCCCAGGTAACACTGGAGGGCACAAGTTACAGAGGGGAAACATAGTCCCTTTGGAAATCAGGCCTGGATTGTAATTCTGGAGGGGAAGCGGACACCTTCCCCATGGGCTTCCCAGAGAAGTTGTGGATGCTGCTGCCCCGAAGCGGCGCAGGGGGAGCTCACCAGCAGCACAGGAGTGTTGATGTCGATGGGCTCAATCACAGTGAACTCCTTCTTCACTTTCTTCACTGTTGACCAGGGTCTGTGCAGCTTGGCTTTCACCCAGTAGCGCACGCTGCCGTGCTTCCCCTCGAAGGAGGTAGCCAGGGTCCTGTGGACAAGCAAGGAGCCTTTTGGAAGGGTTCTGATAAAAGAATCCCATTTCTGAGCTGCCCTGTGCCTCCTCCCAGGACCTGTGTCATGCATCAAGTGCTTTCTCTCCCCCTTTGCATTAAGGCAACAAAAGATACGTGAACTTACTCAGGGAGCTGGAAGGTGAAGGGAAACTCGTGCCTTCCTGCCTGCAGTACAGTGGCTTCACCATTGTCTGTGGGCAAAACAGATTGAAGATGATTATCTCCCTCCTGCAGAACTTCCTCCCTGGCCAAAGCGGAGGCAGAGATGTGCAGGACACAGCAGAAGAGCAGCGCGATGGCACAGGAATATTTCTGCCAGGGTTAAAGTGCGGCAGCGGTGATACGAGAACAGAGCACATCCCACAGCAGTCTGCTTTGCACACGCGTGTCAGGCACGCACAACCCAGGGGCACCTTCTTGGAGAACCCTGCGTGGGTTCTGCTTCATCCTGCACCCACCCTGCACCGCAGCTTGCGAGTGAGAGCCCAGAGGTACCCGGCCAAGCCAGAAACAGCTCTGGGTCAGTCACCCCCCCGTGTCCCCCAAGGGTAGCAGCCCTGTCCTGCCTGCGCTGCACAGAGAAGCTGGGGCTGGAGGGGACCTCGTGGGATCATCCAGTCCAATCCCCTGCTCAAAGCAAACTCCTGAACCTCCACAGGAGCTTTCCAACACCGCTTCCCTACCAAGGAACACCTACAGCAAAGGGGGAGTCTTGTGTAGGGCAGCCCCTAACCGGGGTCCAGCAGCAGGGTCCAACCACACACTTCAGCATCCCAGGTTGCTCTCAGCATTTGAGGCATCTTCAGAGGACCTATGCACTCAGTCTCCAGAGCACCAAGACCCTATGGCACCCCACACACCCATACTGCAGCTGGTTGAGGTGTCCGCAGCACCCAGGGCGTCTCAGGCTGCCCCATGCACCCATTATGTCTGCCCCCGGGGTCCCCGGTACATGCACGGCCTTCTTCTAGGAGCCGACCGGTGATGGAGCACCCCAGGGGGATGGGCGGCGGGTGCCGTACCTGGGGGTGCCAGCAGCGTGTCGCGGTGGCTGAGGAACTCCACCTGATCGCTGTAGCTCTGCGTGTAGGCGGTGCTGGAGCCAGCGCTGCGGGACTCGGTCCAGTGAACGCGGGCAGCGCCCATCGCCCGCAGCCGAAGGGCGCCGAGCCGCGCCGCCGCCGCCAGCTCCAGCACCACACGGCCCGACACCGCCTGCCCGGGGCTGAACGCGACCGCGGCGTCCCCCTCCGCGCCCTCCAGCACGACCGAGAAGCGTTTGAGGCGATCGAAGATCATGGTTAGAACCCGTCCCTCGGCGCAGCCCGGCCCCGCCGCCCCCTCCGCCGCCTTAAGAGCCCGGAGCGGCCGGGGGCGGCCCCGGTGGGGCGGGACCGGGCGGCCGCGCTGAGCCTTGCAAAACAAGGCAGGGAGCATGTGCGAGCCTGGCTCCGCTCTGCTGGGAGCCGGAGGGCTCCTATGGGGCCGCGTGTCCCGCTCCGGAGAGTCCTACATCGCCGCGAGACATCCCGATGGAAGCCTGGACCGCAGGAGCCCACGGGAAGGTGTCCCGGAGCAGGATGGTCCACGGGGCTGAAAGCTGCCTGGAATAAGGTCCTGTGTGCCCCAGAAGCTCCCTCCGGCTCCCACCCCGCATTCCCACTCCATCCTCATCCTTTCCTTCACCAGCCAGAATCTGCGTTCGCAGGCAGCAGCCCCTTTCATTCCACTTCCCACCAGCGAGAGGCTCCGCCACACACAGATCCACGTCCTTCCTTTCCCAAGAACCATTCCCAGGGCTCAGAACAGGCTGCAACTGGATCTGGGCTCCTTCTGGCCAACTGGCGATGAAGGGAAAACTGGTCTGGGACATGGCTTTGTTTTGTTCTAAGAAACGAAGAACTGGCTGGGGTTCAGCTTGTGCAATTGCTGTGAGCAGCGCATCCTCCCTGCGCCTCTTAACCAGGCAAGTGCTGCTTTCCTACCAGCTCGTGCTGGGCTTTGGGTGGTACTGCTCCAAAACCCAGTGACAGAACACACCTGAACGGCCAGGCACGGCGTGGGGACTCGCTCTAGCAACAGCATCCGCAGCTGCCCGTGCTCGAGCTGGTGATTCTCAGGGCACCACCACCATTGGCAGCGCCCTGAGATGTAAAAGGAAGGAGAAAGGGGTCTATGCCTTCCCCAAGGGGTTAATGCAGCTTTAGAAACGTCTCCTTTAATCATGATTGTCACATTTGCTGAGTGCCAGAGCTCCCCACCCCGGGCACAGGCTGGGGCTAAGACAGAACAGGCATTAAAAATGTTACTGTGCTTTTGGCTGCCAAAGTTGGGAGGAGTTTTGAGTTGCTCCCAGCTGCGCTGGGCAGGACCTGAGCCCACTGAAAATGAGCGGGGCTCAAGCCTTGCAAAGCTTTAGCTGTCTTCAAAGCCTGCCTGGAACGACTGTCTCCCTCCCCGAGGGAAGAGATTGTGTTTGGTTTTATGTGCACAACCGGTTGCTGCCATGAGCAAACATGAATCACAGCAAACACACTAAAGAGACAGGGAAAGAAGGAAAGGAGGCACAACGGGTGACAGCAGCTCTGGGAAGGCTCCTGGTGTCCCCCTTGGGATGTGTGGTGACATTCGAGGTGATGGGGCTCTTGAGAGGGGCTGGAGCCTCGGCTGGGCTGAGGCAGCTCCATCCTGTGCTTGGCACCTTCCTGCTCTCCCTGCCTGTGACTCAGCCCTGTAAACATCCTCCCTGCGCGAGATGTCCACAGCCTCCCCTCGCTGCCCCCACGGGTGGGGGGATGTCCCTCTCTGGCCCCTTTGGGACCCCGGTGCTGGGAGAGGGTCTTTGGTATCCCCAGGGATCACCAGTTGCAGGGGCTATGGGACCACAGCCGTGGCCTTTCCATTCAGCAATGCTCCAGAGTGCCCAAACCCGACTGAAACCCGGGCGGGGATCGGTGCAGGAAAGATCGCAAACTCTTGAGCCCCATCTAGAGTCTGGCCAGGCTTAAGCTGGTCCAAACAGGAGCGGGCACCCGGCTCTGAAGGGCCTTCTCCTTCCCTGACCTGCTGCTGGGACCTGGTGGCTTCTCCCCACTGACTCTGGAGCCACACAAGGGACCCTGGAGAGCTGCAGACTGGGGAATGCAGCAGGTAAACCGTCGAGTCAGCAGCTCTACCCTGACCCAACATGGGGACAAGAGGGGGCAACCCAGAGCCTGGCACAAGCTCCCACTCCCAGCTTGAGGAATATGCTCCTGCTCCGAGTGTTGCGAGGATTAAAGTGCTGATCAAGGACACCCCACAACGGGACGAGAGCCCTGATGTGCTCTTAGCCCATGTGCTGTAACTGTCCCGGATGTCTCCATGAAAAGAAAATGGCTTCTAGATGTTTGTGTCTCACCGGAGCAGGAGCTCACCTCTGGGAAGTGCTGGGGGGATGTCGGATAGAAAAGATCACTGATGTTTCCTTGGGCTCCCTCGCACCACCTTGTGCAGAAGGGTCCAGGGCTTTCCTTGCGTTGCCTCTGCCCATTAAACCCCTATTTTTCCCTCTCTTCCTGCTCCCTAAGATGATTACACAATAGACATTTAATGGCCCTGCCCGCAGCCTGAACATCCTTCTTTCACCCTTTTTCTTGTCTGTATGTCCCAGCAGCCCAGTGCCAGCGCTCGCCACTCTGCCAGAAAACTGCAGATAAACTCAGAGCTCTGGGGAGAGCAGAAGGGAGGGCTCTTATCTCCACCTGGCTTCCCTCCTCTGCACTGCCTTGTTACCATGACAAAACTGCATTTTTTAAACACCACGCAGACACAGTTGATCTCATCGAGAAGCGAGAAGGAGCAGTCACAGGGACTTCGGGATGATGGCACGTTTTCAGCAGCTTTGTGCCAGCTGACATCAGGAAGGGCCTCACGCTGCCACTGGGCAGCTGGCAGAACCCAGCAGGATGCAAAGGAAGTGATTTTGGTTGTAGAAGGACACTTCTCTACGGCCCACAGCCTTTGCTGCCTTAACACACTCCTGTGATCACGTGCCCGTGTCCCTCTCACAAAGCAGAGAAGGAATCTGTGGGTGGACAGAGACAATAAAATCCTAGCCCACAAGTTGTGGCGAGGCTCTCTGCTCCCCACACAGCCCAGTTCAGCTCTCCCCAGGCAGGAAGCAAGGGCCAGAAACCATCAGCCCCAAGCTACAGGAGTGCAGAGTGCTGGCGAGGCAGAGCAGCTCACACTGCTCCCCCAGCCCCTGGCCAAGTGCCCTTCTCCACATGGCTCCAGGGGCTTCTGCCACACACAATCCCAGCAGCAAAATCTAAACATGCTCGCAGCAGCTTGTGGCTTCCCTACAGACATTCACTGCAGTGACAATGGGGAATGAAACTTACTCTGTAACCCTACAGCTGAAGCAGACACCGTCCAAGCACTGTAGCGACCAAGTGCTCAGAGCTTTCCCACTGGAGTTCAGGACAAGGGCCTCTCCCATGTCCTTAATTGCAATTGGAACACTTAGCAAAGGGCTATCCTTAGGCACAGCATGGAAGAGCCACTGCCAAAAGGCAGAAACTCCAGAGTAATGCAGGTATTTGGAGCAGATGGCAAGGTACAGTCACCCAGAAATAGGGAATATGAGCCCCCAGGGCAGTCCAGAGACAAGTACAGCTCCAGGAAGACAGCTCATGTCCTCCTGCCATCCCTCCAGTCTCTTCCTTCAACTCCACATTTGCCAGCTAGAGCTGGCACTGCTTTCTGGCTTGCACTGTGACCACAGACACAATTAAATACCTTCAGCGTGAGTTAAGTCCTACGGCACACAGCACCACGCCACAGACAATCATGAGGCCAGCAGAAGCAGGGAAAGGGGGAGAAAAAGCCACAGAGCCATGACTAACACTGTCATTGGAGGGGAGGATGAAAGACACGCACTTAACTAAGAAAAGACAGACTTCATGAGCGTATGGCCAGCGGAGATATCCCATATCCCTCAGTTCTGGATCAGTTCATCCCAACCACGCAAAGAATTCAAGCTGCTTGTCCTCTTGCAGTAGATCTAAGCAACGTGCTAGCTGGGCATCCAGTCCCAGCATCAGAAAACTGCAAACAAATATTTACTGAACTCCTAAGTGCTCTTTCCACACTTGTGAACAGACCCTTCTATTTGCACTTCCCTGTGCAAACAGAACAAGAGCCACAGCTCTTCGGTGCTCCCCAGCCCCGAGTTTGCAGGCAGCCTCCTAGAAACCAGCAGCAGAGAAAAAGCCCTTGGCAAAGGCGAGAAGAGGGTGTCCAAGACAGGCAACCATGGGTTGAGAAGCACCTACCAGGGATGATGCCTGCAGCCCAAGCGGGTCCTAACCCAATGCCCTGGTGCAGAGAAGCACCCCAGCAGTGCAGCCTTACCCGGGATGAGCTGGCAGCGGCGGTGCAGGAAGGTCTGGTAGGCTGTGTAGTCACGGTAGACAATGTTGAGCCCCACGCTGCGGCTCTCCAGCCAGTGCGTTAAGGCTCGGCCGCGGGCGATCACCTCGAGCGCCCGCAGCCGCAGTGCGCGGCGGAGTTGCAGCTGCACCCGCCCGTGCAGCAGGTCCCCGCTGCTGTGGGCTCCCCATGCTCGTCCATCTTCCAGCTCCAACTCCAGGCTCTGCAGGCACCCCAGGGGCTGCATCGCTGCTGGCCACGCTTAGCTGGCAGCTGCAGGAGGCCGGGCCCTGCCTGGGACAGGCAGCTCTGCAGCTCTCTAGGGAAGGGAGGAAAGAGCAAAGGCTGCACTGAGACCCCCTAATTTATCCTGCCCCTAACCGGCCTCACCCAGCAGGCCTAATCCTCACCAGGGTGGGACTGAGACCCTGTTTTGCTGTGATGCTTTAGTGGTGACCTCATGTGCGTTGAGGCTGGTGCTGTGCCGAGGATGGGGCTGCGGAGACAACTGACATGGTTTTAAACTGATGGAGAAATGACGTGACTTCATCTTATCTCTGAGTCACAGACACTGTTGACGTGCAACTGGAACGTGCTGGTGGCTCCGTCAGCAGGAGGAGGGTCACGCACCACCAGCCGTGCTGGCAGATTTCACACAGCTGGAGGAATCAAAGACTGGAGATCAAGAAATGTTTGGCCTTCCCAGTTCAGGCATTGCTGGGAGTTGCTGGAAAGGGTGGGAGAGGTGCTTGGAAAGCAAAGGGCCCTTCCCCCAAAAGCCAGTTTTACTTTCTGTGTCTGAAGTTCTATCGGAATCGGTGTGAACAAGCGAATAACCACAGGGCCCTCCCAGCCAGCGGGTTCCACCAAGGGCTGGTGTTCACTATCTATGCCCTGTGAACCGTGGCTGTTTCTGCGGTAGCACAGGTGGGAACAACATCTCAGGGTCACATAGAAGTAACAGGGTAGACTTGTAGCCGACACCTGTTCCTGTTACTACACCAAATATACAATCTAGGTGTTTGAACCAAGGTGTTTGCAACATATGGGCACAAGATCCTGAACGAGGTGCCTGTGAGCATTTGCAAGACTTGAGTACGTGGAGCAAAGCCTATCCCTAGCATGAGAGACAGAGTCAAAACCCAAGAGGAAAGCATGTGGGCTGTTGGGTCCAGCCACTGCTCACACACAAACTGCAGCAACTGGAAATGGTTTGGACACCGATGCCCAAAGGCTTCTGTTCTGGCTCACAGCATGTGCAAATCAATCCCACCTCCACTGAAAAGCTGAGGAGAGCTCGAGAAGTGGCAGCTGTGACAAGGCAGCAGCTGACCCTGCTCCTTGGCCCCCTAAGGGATGGGGCTGGCCACCCCACACACATCCCTTTTTATAATACCTGTGTCCCAAACAGAGTCAGTGCAAGCTCAGCATTCAAGAAACCTATGTGAGTTAGCAACTCATCAAAAACACACAGCTCACCTGCAGAAAAACAGCTCATCATAAGCTGGGGAGAGCTGTCTCTCTGCCCTGCTGTTCACTGACCTTTGGTTTCAGCCTTGACACCAAAATCCAAACAGCTCCTAAGGGAATATTCCAGCACACACACAGCCCTGACAGTGCCTCCTACTCTGCTGCTGATCTCTTGCCCTTTCTCTGAGCTTCCCATCACCCCCCCTACCTAGAGGCATTTGGTGGGTCTTGCAATGCAGAGAGATGGCACGCATGTCTTTGGGCTAATCTCCCAGTGTTTATTCTTGCTGTCACAACACCTTCTTGTGTCCTCATTCAATCTGAGAAATAAATGCTCCCTGTAATAACACACAGATGGGCCAAGAGAGGAGCACCAGGATGGCTAAGAGGTTACACAGTGTGTAGGCAGTCCACAGAGCAGCATGTTCTGGGTGGTCACTCAAGAAGGGAGGACATCATGGAGCGAAGTGCACCTTCCTCTGGGGACAGTATCTTTTCAGGGTCCCCAAGGGGATGCAGCTCACTTGGAAGTTTGCCTTTTGGATGTCTGCTGGGCCTCTGAACTTGGGCGTGAACTGATCTTTTTGCTCAGTCCTGAAGAGGTCCTGTGCCCTCCAGGGTAGCCCTGGGTGTGAGTGTTTGATCTGAGAAGAGGAAGAGTTTTCAGCACATGGGGACAGGGCTGGGGAAGAGGTAGGTGGTCACATAGAACTCAGCAGCCCCAACATCTGAGCCCCATATTGGTACCTGAAGGGTCACTCCCCTGGGCAGCTGCAGTCTGTGCCTACCTGCATCCTCTCTCTGGCAGAGGCAACAGTGTTCTCTGCTGGTAGTGCAAAGAGATATTTACCCTGGCTGGACACCTCTAGCTATGCCAATTTTCCTCCTCTGATCCTCTGTGGGGGACCAGAATTACCTTCCCCCTCCCTCCAACATGCCTTGGCTATGGGATTTGGCTGCCTGTCCTTCCTCTCCCTTCAGAGACTATTCTCATCTGCAACTCTGCTCCCCACAGAGCATTTACTTGAGCCTGGAGGCAGACAGGATTTGATGCATGGCTGCCCCAGCTCAAGTAGCTCAAGAGCATACATAGAAACTGGTGATGTTAGTGGGGAGGCTAAGCTTTGCTTGGTATGAACCTGCTTCCCCAAGCCACTCCATGGTAAATCCAAGGCTATTAAGACTGTACCTGCTGTAGCATCTCTTCAGAGGGTCGTTGTTTCTGCTGTCTGTGTGGAACCAGTGTGGCATGGTTGTGACAGAACATTCATCTGCTGACAGATGGAACTGAAATGAAAATCAAATTCAGGCCAGTAAGTTAGGAGGCAATATCAGAAGAGCTTTGCGGTTTGACTTGCAGTCACAGATCTGCGTGCATCTCATTAATGAGAGGAAGAGACAGGCTCTGCTGCCAGCACTTGGCTGAAAACTTTTGCCCAGACAGAAAACACTTCTCAAGGTGAGGAGGTAAGTGAAGAAATTCAGACGGCAGTTATAGTAATACCACTCCACAGCACGCCATGCTAGTTGTGGAGCTGCTCCAGAAGCTTGAGGCCAAGGAAAAGATCAATTCAACTGTGATCCATTTCACACTTAGTAAAACAAATGGCTTAAACCCAGATACTTGGCATGAAGGGACCTCTCTGCTGCAGAGTACTGGCCATCAGAAAGAGGAGGCAAAGTAAGAGGATTTTGATAATGACCATGACCAGCTCTAACCACATCCCCTCCTGAGGTTGCAGAAACACAGAAATTGTCTCCTTCCTCCCACATACAAATACAAAACAACTTCTAAAAACACATGTAGAAAGGGCCTGCCTGCTTTGGGGATAACAGTCGCATTTTACTAAAGGTGTGTTGCTGCACCAGTGCCTTCCTGCCATCTCCAACTCAAGATATCTGAGCTGCCTCCCTTCCCGGAGCATTGCCATCCCTTGCACAGAGCGAGAAGAACCTCAGCAGGCTTCATCTGGCACCACAACAGTCTGAGCAATGTAGCCTTACTGTGGTAGTTGAAGGGCACGTGGCTCTCTCGGGGGCTCCTGCTGTCTGCCATCACTCTCTCGCTCTGCTCGGGTGGCTGACAGTCTGACTGCTGCGTTGTGCTGAACAAACGGGAGCTTGGATGCTCATCTCCCAGGCAGAGCTTGGTTGGATGTTTGTGAAGCAGCAGGTCAGGCCTGGGGGGGAGGTTCCGGCAGTCCTTCTGGGAACACAAGAGCTGCTTTAACAGGAACAGGCTGTGCAGGGAAGGCAGAAGGAACAACAGCATTGGCTTTAGGTGCCAGAGTAGTGAACATAAAAGAAGAGAGGGTCTCCAACAGAGAAACACCCGCACAGCAAAGCTGGAAACAGACCTCTGGGTAGGAGAGCTGTGTAGTAGTAGTGCTTGCCAACGCTCAATTTCTTTCAGGGTCTTCATCACCTCTGGAGATGGATGAGGCATACTGGTTTGGATGGACCAGAGTTACAGGCTCTGGTAAAAGCAAGAGTGAAGGGCGTCAGAGCACTCCAGTCTCTGAACAACTGACAGTTGACTCTGTGTCACAGACTTGCCTTACCTAGATCGTATGCTGGGAACTACTCGGATGTTGAGGTGGAGAATCCGGTACAGCCATCCCCCAGCTGCACGTTTGCGTGCTGGATCTTAGAGGCAGCATGTTCCTTGTCTTAGGCTCTGCAAGAGATCAGATAGGAGATGCTTAAACAGCAGTGTTCATCAGAAGGACCAGTTCCTGAGGATGCCCACTAGGTTCTCCGTATGATACCTGTGTGTCCTTTTGTCTGGGGCACTGTAGGCATGTTTCTGCTCACTCATAGATCCACTGATTCTGGGATCCCCAAATTTAATAGACGTGTGCTGAAAGGAAGCCAATAGAGATACAGAACCTTGCACGTGGCCTTGTTGAACTTCCCCTTCCCTCCTGTCTTTCCATCCATCTGGTTTCCACTTGCACAGATCCCACCCCTTTCAGGACAGAATGCAACGTGAGAACTTGCTGTCCTTTAACTGTGCCTTGGTCCTCCTCAAAATCACTCAATACCTTTCCACTTGGCTTTGCAGGTGGACTCCATTCACCCGTAAACTGTGCTTGATAAGAAGTGGTAATAGGACTGTCCATCCCCTTTAATAGTGGGATCACATCCTGCCAAACAGACAGAAGGGAAATGGTGTTGTTTCTAAAAATGCTGTATTTACCCTTGTAAGGAAGTATTAATGCTACTGCAACTGCAGCCTTGAGGCTGCTGCTCTTTTAGCATTTTAGTACTACTGAATTTATTTCATATAGTGAAATGGCAAAGTAACTGACACCAGGTTGCAATAAGGTGAGCCACAGCACTGCAGCACATGGATGTGGCACCTCAGAAGCGATGCAGCTCTGGTGTGAATCCTGCAGCAAGCGCAGAAGAAAGGCTCTGCAGCCAAAGCCGAGTGGCTCTAGTGAGTGCTGTCACCCTGTCCTATGAGCATCACATTCATCTACTCAGCTATTAAAAGAGAAAACAAAACAGCCCCATAGTTCTAACAGCTTGAATTGCTCTCAGCAGGACTCTGAGCCAAGGCAGCGTCCCCCAGTGCCCGGGAAGCCTGCGCTTACCCCTGTGTGAGTGCCACGGCCGGGCAGCAGGCTGGGCCTCATGCGCTGGCTACGAGAAGGTGCGGACGGATGGAAGGAGTCTGATTTTCCCCCCGTCTCCGCAGGGAACGTTGTCCTCCCGTCCCCTGGCCCTGGGCACCGGGGGTCCCCGCGCCGCGCGCTGCGGACAGAAGCGCTCCCGTCCCTGAGGTGAGGACGCAGACGCGGGGGTGTCCGTGTGCACGCGGACCCCCGGCTGCGGGGGCACGAACGGGGCCGCGGCCCGCAGGGGCCGCTCGGGAAGGGCCCGGCGAGTCTCCGA
Source organism: Ara ararauna (assembly GCA_028858755.1). Taxonomy (NCBI): domain Eukaryota; kingdom Metazoa; phylum Chordata; class Aves; order Psittaciformes; family Psittacidae; genus Ara; species Ara ararauna. Next base: position 4,269,375 of record CM054398.1, on the reverse strand, counting down.
GCGGGGCTCCCGTTCGCCGCCCTCGGCCGAGCCCAGCACCGGACCGCTGCCGGAGGCCGCCTGCGAACCCCTCAGCGCGGGGGGAAGTGAACGTGAGAAAGCGGCTCCAGGCGCTGCGCAGCGCTCACCCCCCGCCGGACATGGGGCGCCTTCGGGAAGGCAGCGCCCGTGCGGGACGCGGGCAGCACCGGCAGCGCGCGGGCAGCACCGGCAGCGCGCGGGCCGCAGCCGGCCCGCGTCTCCATAGCGACCGCCGCACGTCACGTCCCGGAAGCGTTGCTATGGCGGCGGGCGCGCTCAGCGGCCTGGTCGCTGCGCTGGAGACCCACCGGGGCCGAGACCGGGCGGTGAGCGGGAGGAGCCGCGAGAGAGGGGCCCCCACCGGGATGGGACCTCACCGGGATGGGACACCACCGGGATGGGACACCACCGGGATGGGACACCACCGGGCTCTGACCCGCACCGGGCTGAGACCCGACCGAGTTTTGCCCCCCACCGGTCTCTGCCCCCCCACCGGTCTCTGCCCCCCCACCGGTCTCTGCCCCCCACCGGTCTCTGCCCCCCCACCGGTCTCTGCCCCCCCACCGGTCTCTGCCCCCCACCGGTCTCTGCCCCCTCACCGGTCTCTGCCCCCCCGCCGCAGGTCCGTGCTCTCTGCTATGGCTGCCAGCTGGCGGGCGGGGCGCTGGCCGGGCCTCAGGCCTCCCCGTCCGGGCTGCCCGGGCGCCTGCTGGCCGTGTCTGCCGAGCTGAGCGCCTGCCGCACGGCGCTGCGCCTCTTCGATGACCTCGCCATGCTCAGCTACAGCTGCAGCTACGGGCTGGGCCCCAAGGTGAGCGCGGGGTGGACACCCCCCCCCCCCCCCGGCCCCATCGCAGGAGCCAGTGCGTGTCCCCCCCTGTGCCCCCCACAGGACGAGGACGGGCTGGTGCGGGCGCTGTCGGTGCTGTGCAACGTGGCCAACCAGCTGTACTACCCCTGCGAGCACCTCGCCTGGGCCGCCGACGCCGGCATCATCCGCACCCGCGCGCAGAAGTGGTGGACCCTGAGCACGGGGCTCTGGGCATTGTCCCTGCTCCTGGGTATCCTGCGGTAAGGTGGGATGAGGGGGGGAGGAGATGAGCAGGGAATGAAGTGTGTCCCGCTCTACTCAACGCGTGTTAGGCCACTCCTGGAATGCTGGGATCAGGTTTGGTCCCTACTAAATGAAAGGAAGATGGGGATGGGCTGGAGAAGGGCCACAGCAATGATCCAAGGACAGGGCAGCCGTGTGCTGTAAAGCTGAGAGAGGTGAGTCTGTTTAGCCCTGGGAAAAGAAGGATCAGGGAAGACCTTATCACCATGTTCCTGTTATTAGAGTGGCTACAAGGACAATGGAGACTCCCTTTTTACAAGGAATGACATGGAAAGGACGAGGGGTAATGGGTACGAGTTATTCCTGGGGAGACCCCGACTGGACACAAGAGGGAAGATTTTCCTCGTGAGAACAATCAGCCATTGGAATGATCTCCCCAGAGAAGTGGGGGACTTCCCAATGTTGGGCACTGTTAAGATTTGGCTTGGTGACAGGCCATCTAGTCTGGGTCATGCTTTGCCTAGAAAGGTTGGACAGGATGATCCTTGAATTCCCTTCCAGCCTGCTGTTCTATGATTCTGCGATTAATCCAGATAAAATGAATGGCGCTTCAGGCAGCAGAAGGGTGCTCTTCCTCACGGATACAGTTCATGTTGAGAAACCCCCCCTCCCCTCTGCTATAGGGGAGATAACTCTGTTGTCTTGTTTTCAGATCCCTCAGGATCTTGTGCCAGTTAAGAAAGCTGAGGCAACACAAGTGGTATGATTACCCTCCTTGGACATGCAGCTCATTTAACACAGCCCTACTTGTTCTCATTTGTGAGCTGTCGCTAGTTGTTAATACAGGATGGACTATCACTCACGTTACTTTTGCTTCCAACAGGACATCTTCGCCTCAGAGTCGGAAGGAAGCGAAAGCCCAAGTGAAGGCTGAAGTTCTGAGCATCCTTGCACAAGTGGCAGATCTCTCCAATGCAATCCATTGGCTGCCTCCAGGATTTCTGTGGGCTGGAAGGTTTCCTCCATGGTTAGTTGGTCTCCTGGGGACTGTATCTTCCCTGATAGGTATCTACCAAGCCTCTAGAGGAGGGAATACTGAAGCTGTCTAAACCATCATTAAGCTTCAGGAGCCCAGTTTTTACCTGGTGAAGATGCCTTTAGTGAGGCAGGGTGCACTTTAACTCTCCTGGGAGGCAATGATTGTGATTTCACCCATCCTGTAATTGGGACTGTAATCAAGATGTCTATTACAGAGAGGATTGTTTGCAGCTAATGATTGCTATCATTTTATCGAGAAATCTTTCAGGTGAACCCTCTGACAAATCAAAAAATCTTCTAGGATTGGTAAAATAGGGAAAATAGGAAAAAAAAAACAGGGAAAAAACCCTTCCATCCTAAAGGACAAATGCAACCCTCCAGTCTTCGCTGTCACTTAAAAGCGCACAAAGTCAGCATTAGGAGGGAAACCAGCTATGGTTCTGTTGCACAAAACTTCCGAGAGCTGGATCCTGTGAGCCTGAGTGCGGTGCCTTAGGAGGCGACCTGGATCATGGGAATTTCTCCATCAGATATTCCGGTGTTTGAGCCCAGAACTGCTGCCCCCAGCAGAAACAGGAGCGAGCGGTTATTTTGTGATGGTTGTGTTTCTCTGGAGGCAAGAGGGGCAGGAAGTAACCACTGGGAGCCGTGTGGGGCTTTCTTCGAGCCCGTGTTGCTCATTAAGGAGAAATACTGGGAAGTTGGGACTTCGTGGGTAAAGGAGAAGCCGCACCGAGCCTCCAGCCGTGCCTTGTGGGCTGCCGCCGGGTGGAGCTCTTCCACCAGGCGCCGACAGCAGCCGACGGACTCGTTCCTTTAAAAAGCACTGAATGTATTAATCCCCGTTCAAAGAACCAAGCAAACCCATGCCAAGACGAGGTTTACAGATATATTTCTAGGTGGTGCCAATAATAAACGAGATGAATGCTTCAAAGGCGGCCTTGAATGAGAGTTCCTTCCTGATAACTGGGCAACGTTCTTTTACCTGGTTCTAGAAAGCTCCGAATGGTGCCTGGGCAACAGGAAATGTTTGTGCTGTGGGAGCTTGCAGGTTACCAGCCTTTGTTGTACCAACAGAATTGGGAGCACCTGATGAAGCAGCAGGAAAATGCACCTTTGGAATAAAGTTGTGTTTTAGTGTGTGTGGAGCTCATGCTCCTGCAGCGTGGAGCCGGGAGCTCTGATCCCCTTTTCTGTTGTTGCTTTTGGAACAGACATGTGAAACTGTCATCTGCCTGTGTCCAAAGGGCAGAGCAAGGCCTCGATACTCTTTATCCTTTGCCCTGTCCTTGCTCTTTATCTGCACTTTCGCCCTGCAGTGCACCCCCAAGGACGCCTTCCTGACTGCGCTCCCGGTTTGCTCTCTGAACTTCAGCTTTTGGGGCAGGAGGGAGGCAGAACAAACTGGATGAAGCTTCGTTTTTTTCTCTGCAGATCTTGTGCCTGGGTCCTGCTCAGGGCCAGCTGCAGCTGCTGCCTGCTGCTGTCGCCCTGCTCAGGGCCAGCTGCAGCTGCTGCCTGCTGCTGTCGCCCTGCAGTGGCTCCTGCAGCTGTTTCAGGGGGTTTAATAGGAAATCAGATTCTCTCTTTTTAGATCCTTAACCTCATGAAGCCAGTCCTGGATACCCTCTCCCGCTCAGTGTGGGACCTGCAGAGATCTGAAAGACCCCGAATACATCTCTGATACCAAAATAATAAAACTCTATACCACACTTTCAATTTTACCATAGAGAAGGGCCCCTTTCAGCTGTTCCGAGTGCATTTGCTTCACCTGCTTCCATGTTGAGCCATTTGGAAGTGCAGGAGAAAGCAAAGATAAAGCAAACTGTGGTCACTCTGGAAGCTGCGCGTTTCTGTGGAGCAGTGGCACAAAGCATTCGAGCCCCAGTGGCGGCTGCAGCCGCTTGCCCAGGGCAGCGCTCGCTCTTTCGCAGCTCAAGCCCTTGCACACACAGACCCCATCCTCCCCAAAACCGCCTTTTTGGGGTGACTTTTCCTCTTTTCCGCTGCGGCCGTCAGCCCAACCCGGCTCCTGCTTTGCACCACTGAGAGCGGCCAAGCCAGCAGCGAGGTCTACGGGCCGTTAGCAGCAGCGCTGCCGATCCCAGCCGGGATCTGCCGACCCTTCGGGAGCGCTGCGGCATCACCGGGGCTGCAGAGGGCGTGGGGGGCGTCCCGCTGCGGAGCTCGGGGGGGGGCACCTCCGGCCACGCAGGGGTTAAGGGGCGGCGCATGCGCACGCCCGGCGCCGGCTCCCATTCACAAAAGAGCGAGCGCAGGGAGCTTGCGGCCGCTGATTGGCTGTTCCGTCGCGGGGGGGCGGGGCCTGCGGAGGGGGTCCACGCGGCGGGGCGCGGCGGGAGCGGAGCGCGGTGCGGGACGGGGAGCGCCGGGAGCGGTCACCGCCAGCGCCGTTGGTGCGGGAGCGCCGTTGGTGCCCCGCTTCGGGCTGCGCGGGGCGAGCCCCCCCCTCCCGTCCGAGCTCCTCTGACCGCGGTCCCACCCGCCCCCCGGTGCCTCCTGTCCTAACTCCGGTTTTCCCTTTGCGGAGCAGCCTCAGCACCATGTCCGTGAGCAGCCACGAGAACCGGAAATCGCGCTCGAGCTCCGGCTCCATGAACATCCAGCTCTTCCACAAACCGGGCCACGCCGACAGCCTCCTCACCCACCTCAACCTGCTCCGCAAGCGGCGCCTCTTCACCGACGCGGTGCTGCGCGCGGGGAACCAGACCTTCCACTGCCACCGGGCTGTCCTGGCCTCCTGCAGCCGCTACTTCGATGCTATGTTCAGCGGGGGCCTGAAGGAGAGCAGAGACGCTGAAGTCAACTTCCACGACTCCCTCCACCCCGAGGTGCTGGAGCTGCTGCTGGACTATGCCTACTCGGCGCGGGTGCTGATTAACGAGGAGAACGCCGAGTCCCTGCTGGAAGCTGGGGACATGCTGCAGTTTCAGGATATTCGGGATGCTTCGGCTGACTTCCTGGAGAAGAACCTCTACCCTGGGAATTGCCTGAACATGCTGCTGCTGTCCGATGCCCACTGCTGCGAGCGGCTGCTGGAGCTGTCCTGGAGGATGGCGTTGGCCAACTTCACCTCGCTCTGCAAGACTGAAGATTTCCTCCGACTGCCCAAGGACAAGCTGCTGGAGCTGGTGGAGAGCGAAGAGCTGGAGGTAGAGGATGAGACATTGGTCTACGAAGCTGTTATGGGTTGGATCCGGTACGATTTGCCCCGACGTCACGAAGTTCTGCCCGAGCTGCTGCGCTCCGTCCGCCTGGCCCTTCTGCCCGAGTCCTACCTGCGCAAGCACGTGGCCTGCGAGAAGCTGGTGACCAGCCACAAACTGGGCGAGGAGATCGTGGCTGACGCCGTCCGATGCAAAATGAAGATCCTGCAAAATGATGGCCTGGTGACAGGCTGCTGTGCCCGACCCCGCAAGGTCAGCCAGGCGCTGCTGCTGCTCGGGGGCCAGACCTTCATGTGCGACAAGATTTACATGCTGGATCATAAAACCAGCGAGATCATTCCTCGTGCTGACATCCCAAGCCCTCGGAAAGAGTGCAGCGCCTGCGCTATCGGGTGCAAGGTGTACATCACGGGCGGCAAAGGCTCCGAGAACGGTGCTTCCAAAGATGTCTGGGTTTACGACACCCTCCACGACGAGTGGGCAAAAGCTGCTCCCATGCTGGTGGCGCGGTTTGGCCACGGCTCCGCTGAGCTGGACCACTGCCTGTACGTGGTGGGGGGGCACACAGCAGGGAGCGGTGCCTTCCCGGCCTCTCCCTCCGTCTCTCTCAAGCAAGTGGAACACTACGACCCGCAGCTGGACAAGTGGTCCTTGGTGGCTCCCCTCCGCGAAGGCGTCAGCAACGCCGCCGTGGTGGGAGCCAAGATGAAGCTGTTTGTCTTCGGTGGCACCAGCGCCAACCAGGAGAAGCTGCCCAAGGTGCAGTGCTTCGACCCCTGCCAGAACCGCTGGACGGTGCCCACCAGCTGCCCGCAGCCCTGGCGGTACACGGCCGCCGCCGTGGTGGGCAGCCACATCATCGTCATCGGCGGCGACACGGAGTTCTCCGCCAGCTCCGCTTACCGCTTCCACAGTGACACCTTCCAGTGGTCCAAATTTGGGGACGTCACCGCTAAGCGCATCAGCTGCCGCGCCGTGACGTCGGGGAACAGACTCTACGTGGTGGGGGGCTACTGCGGGGCTCAGCGCTGCAAGACGCTGGACTGTTACGACCCAGCATCCGACACCTGGAGCAGCGTCACGACGGTGCCTTATTCCCTCATCCCCACCGCCTTCATCAGCACCTGGAAGTACCTGTCTGCCTGAGTCACGGCGTGGCAATGGACCTGGGAGGTAAATAGCTGTGGCTCAACCCAGAGCTCCTCTATGTGCTGCGCAAGGGGTAAACCCTGAGGGGCAGATGCATGTGGAACCGGACTGGGACTAGAGTTGTTGTAGAGAACAGAGCATCAGCTCCAGAAACGTGCTTCCAGGCTGGTGGTTTGATGTAGAACTCTGCAGGAGAGAGAACAAATGTCTCTTTAGGTGCCGAAAACGCTGCGGGGAGAAGATCAGTATTAATAACAGACACTTAACGTGGCATCCCAGCCCTTCCACTGAGTCTTGGCCTATGCAGAGATTTTGGGGAATGCTGTCTGTGAGGAGGATTGGGTGTCATCCCTGGTGCAGAAAGCTCCTCAGTCGCTGGTTAACAGGCGAGCTGTCTGCAGGAGACCCAGCGGTGCCATGGGAGGCTGCTTTTAGCACAGCCTCCTCCTCCTCCCGGTGCCATGGTTAATCTGCTAGTGGCACCCAAATGTCTTGCGGGTCGTGAGGGCTGTGAGCTGGTGCCAGGACAAGATTATAGCTGGGATTTAGACCCAGAAGGGTTGGTAATTGCATTTGTAAGACAAGCCCTGTCTGCATATAAACACAGGGTTTCTCTGCTTCTAATTATTCTCCGGTGTCCCTTTCATGCCATTTCTTTCCTGCAACACAGCCATTAACTCTTTAGAAGTTTGCAGCTGGAATGAAACCTTTCTAAAGGCAGAAAAGATGCCAGAGAATCACAGGTCCCTGCAGGGATATTCCTTTTCCCCTTGCAAGAGTTGTATCGCCCAAATGAGCTTCCTTAACGTGATAAAATAGCCTGCGATACCTATAGAAAACTCCTGGGTGCAGAGGGCAATAAGCAGCCATCATGGCACTGCAGTAGCATTCTCTGTTGGCTTTGAGGCTGCTGCACACTGCTCTCACAATGCTCCCTTCTGGACTACGGGCTTCACACCTCATTTTGCCAGTGCCTCCCTTCCCCGAGGATCCAGGCAGAAGACATGGGCAGCAGGAGCTGCCTCCTACCCAGTGAGCCTGACCTGGATGCCAGCCCTTGCCTGGGTGCCCTTGGCATCAGCAGGGCTCAGGGCTTTGGCTTTGAACTGCTTCTCTAAATCCCCTTCATTCCCAGTGGGAAGGGGAACAGCAAAAGGTTTCCAAGCTTCTCCTAACGTGCGTGAGCTCAGAGGAGGAACCAGAGGGATGTTCTGGGTTAAGTGTTATTAGGATGGACTCAGGAAGCTCCTTGGTCACTGGCAGCAGGCTCTGGACTGTGCTGCTGCCTGCTGTGACCCGAGACATCTTAACACGACAGCGCTTTGCCCATGGGCTGGTTCTGTACTTTGTTAATGGAGGGCAGTTGTGTGTTTGTTACTCAGCCTGGAGCTGCTTCAATAAATCTGAATAAACCCCACTGTGTCCCTCGTCTTTATACTTCAGCAGCCACACGTGAGGAAAATAGTGAGAAGTATTCCCTGCTTGAGTCCGAATCTCCGTCAGCCATCACAGGCTCAGATCTTCCTCTTACCTTTGTAATATGGGACTGTCATGGGGTCAGCAGCAGCAGTCATTTTTCTCCTCCTTGGTAGCTGGTGCAGCACTGTGTTTTTGACTTTCAGCCTGGGAGCAGCGCTGATAACACCAGTGTTTCGGTTACTGCTTAGTGATGTTTTGGTCTGGCCAAGGACATTCTGAGTCTCATGCTCTGCCAGGGAGGAGGAGAAGCCGGGAGGAAGCAGAGACAGGACACCTGACCCAAACTGACCAAAGAGGTGCTCCATGTCACAGCATGTCATGCCCAGGATGTAAAACAGAGAACAGAGACCCGGAAGGGTGGGGGGTGCACTGCTTGGTCAGGCTGGGTATAGGTGGTGAGCGATTGTATTCTTTCCTTGTATTTGCCTTGTCATTATTATTATTGGTGGTAGCAGTAGTGGTCTGTGTTATGCTTTAGTTACTAAACTGCTCTTATCTCAACCTATGGGAGTTGTATTCTTTTTGATTCTCTTCCCATCCCTCTGGGAGCGGGGGGAAGAAAGAGGGGGGAGTGAGAGAGCGAAACTGCATGAGTTATAGAGGCTTAAACCATGACAGGGACTTAGGAAAGCTCCGGTACTGCCTTCCAGCTTTGAAGGGCACACAGATCTGTTTAAAGCTCCAAAGATTGAGCATTCTGTGCCCTTCGCTGGCGGCATCCTCTGCAGAGCTGGGTTTTCCTCAGTGGAGGGAAGTGCTGCTGCTTCTCCCCCTGAGGGCTGTGTGCTCCAGGCCCTGCCGCAGGTGGCACAGCAGTGGTTGGGAAGGGAAGGCTCTGTTATGGGTGGAGGTATGAGACGCGAATCAGCATGGTCAGAGGGAAGGTGCAGCTGTCTCACTGCAGCAGCAGGGTCTGGGTGCGATCCGTTATCCAAATTCTAAAGTTCAATAAATCAGTGTCACGACCCTTCCTAGCTACCGGTAAAGGCAAGAACTGGCAAGATGGGGAGGAAGAGCTGCCCTGCTGCGAGTGGCTGAAGCGCATGAAAGGCTTTCATCTCCGCTCTGGTTCCTGATGCCCCACTCATTTTCAGCCCCAGGCTGGGCCTCTTTTCATATGCCCTCACTGTGTCACCTCTCCATCAGTGCGGAGCCCAGCGGGAGGTTTGTGCACCAGGCTGCAGGGAGAGGAGCCCACAGCCTGCCCTGCAGACCCAGCCTGGAGCACCCCAGGCAGCGGAATGGAATCATTTAGGTTGGAAAAGACCTCTTAGATCTGGAGAGAGACTCTTTGACAAGGGCCTGGAGGGACAGGCCAAGGGGAATGGCTTTAACCTGCCAGAGGGGAGACTGAGAAGACCCTTAGGCAGAAGCTCTTCTGTGTGAGGGTGCTGAGGCGCTGGCACAGGGTGCCCAGAGAAGCTGTGGCTGCCCCATCCCTGGCAGTGTTCAAGGCCAGGTTGGACACAGGGGCTTGGAGCAAGCTGCTCCAGTGGAAGGTGTCCCTGCTTGTGGCAGGGATTGGAGCTGGAGGAGCTTTAAGGTCCCTTCCACCCCAAACCAGGCTGAGATTCTATGACCCAGCAGCTGGAGCATGGGGCAGCTCCCAGCTTGGCCATGCCTCGTTCATAAGCAAGCTTGCAGCCCAGAGGAAAGTCACAGCACAGGACTGGAAGCCAGCAGGAAAGCATCTCCATCCCTGTTAGAGAGCCTGGAGTGCTTCACCTTTGTTATCCCTGCAGCTAGTCCTGAGCATTGGACAAAGTCCAACTTTGCTCAGCAAGGCAGGGGAGCAGAGGTTTCGTTCACAGCCGTTTGCGCAGCAGCTGGTTCAGTCATGCTGCCAAGCAATAAACGCCAGCTCGCAGCCACATCCACCTTTTGCACCAAGGACAAAGTCGCTTCTAGGTCCATCTGCTCCTGTGCCACCCTCGTGGCATCGGCAGCCACAGGAGCTCCCCTCGCGGCATCGGCAGCCACAGGAGCTCCCCTCGCAGCCCTGTGAGCCTTTGTGAGCGTCTCCAATTTGCTTCCTCATTTCAAGCTGCACCCGCAGCCCGATACCTCAGGGAAAACCAGCACTGCAAGCACACCTGGGCTTGGCTGCTCCGCAGTGCCTCCCAACTGCTTGGCAACAAAGCCAGAGCTGCTTTTCATTGCTTTCATCCTCCTTCATCTGGCAGAAAGCCCCATGGTGTCCCTCCAGCCCCACCTCCTCCTGCAGGAACCAGCTCTCGGCACAGCAGGGAGCAGCCCTGAGGAAATCTAGACACCTTCTGCATGCTTGAAGTCATCCCAACAGACCTGTTTGCCCAGTTTGATGTTTCCATGCATTGATCCGCTTGCTGCGTTGGTGCTGGGGCCAGAGGATTTAGGCCAACTGGGCTGCAGGTGAGTTTGGTGTAGGGGGTTCATTTGGTTACCGGGCCAGAAATCCTCCGGAATGAATGGAATTCATTTAGAACCTCAGCATAGGCCTCTCCTCCTAGCCCAGAACCCCACTTTGTGGCCTCACCCCTCCAGCTGCATGAACTAGACCCCAGCCCACAACCACATCTGGAAGAGGCAACACATATGGGCACTGCTAGGCTCCAAGCCAGAGCCGTCGAAGCGTGACATCGCTGTCCCATGGGATATTCCTCTTCTCACACACAGTCTGTGAGCCAGCAGAAACAGATCATCAGGCTAACCCACCTCCCCGCTGGCTGCAACATACTCATCTATGCATTGATTTGAAGAGAGCTATACTGCTTCTTGCATTGGTGGGTGCTCTCTGAGCATCCCCTGCTGCCAGAGTGCCAAGGCATCACACAGCCTTTCTCCCTTCTCCACTGTGGATACACAGGGATGTTAACTGCAAAAACCAGCACAGGAATAACTGAGAAATTCCCTTTTCTGGCTCAGATTGGCTATGGATCATTCCAACGTGCTGCAGTACACCCAACACACATCTAGCAAGGCACTGGAGTATGCGCTGCTGCTACAATGACAATTATGGCAGCCCAGGAAAAGCAAAGCACGAACTACACGCAGTGATTTTGTCTGTGACGTTGGATGTTGTGGAAGGGGAAGAAAGGACATTACACATTGGTCTGTCTGAAATCCCCGGAAAGATCTGCACATGACATGCAGCCATCTGGGATAGCTTCAGGTTGAGCACCACCCTGGGCCCCATGCAGTGAAGAGGCACCAGCTACTGCTCGGACATGGGAAGAGGCACATCCACGTCGTGCTGCTCCTGTGTACATGGAGCCCCAGAACAAAGCAGTCCCTGTCCTGTTTGAGCTTCCTCTGTGTGCAGCAGTGCCCCAGCACCAGGGACCGTGTGTCACACACTGCCAGCTCGGGGAGGGTTTGGCTTTTATCCTCTGCCAGATCCCACGGGCCCAGAAGCAGCAAACAATGAAGGCACCACACAAGGACGCGCCCCACATCCCTCATCTGCTGAGCCTTGGGCTGGCCCCATCGCTGGGATGAGAAATCAAACCGGATTTGAGTCACAGGGGTGAGGAAAGGGAAAGGCAGAAACCAGCACATTCCCACTGTCAGAGCACACTACGGAGCCAATATCCTTTGTGCATGTTTGTCCTCCAGCATCTGGCTTGCCAATGAATCTCAGCTGCGCGTATGGGAACCATCAGCCTCGTCTCACCCACATGAAAGAGGAAGGTTTAGCATAAAGCTGGTCATTGCCTATGGCCTCAGAATGAGTCATCCAAATAGCAAGAAAGTGGTTTGGGTTTCAGGTTAATGAGCTCCAGATTGCAAAGCCAGACAAGGCAGGGCGGAGCTGCTGGGAGCTGGTAGGAGCAAGTTACGGGCTCTGAAGGCACCGTCCTGGAATCACACCCTGCTTGTGAACACCAGAGAATGCGTCTCTCAGACAGCAACAGCGTTATCAGTGACAGCGGAGGTGTCTGCACTCACCCAAGGGATGTCTGCACTGCTGCAAACCCAGAGCTAACACAGAAGCACCCGCACTGCTTCCAACACCCGTGGCTGCAGCAGCACCCAACCGCTAAGAGATGCAAATCCTGCCCCAAGATTTCAACTTGCCCCTGCTGAGCTCTGGGCAGCTCCCGTTGGGAATCTGTGCTGCAGGGATCCCCTGTGGCCACGTTAACCTTGGATCCCCCTGATCCTGGCTCGGGTGACTTTCCGGAGACGATTCCTACTGCTTTGCCACGCGATCACGGCTGCAGGATACAGTGCAATTAGAGGAATTCAACTCCTGGCTCTGGAAGAACTTCAGTCCTGGACTGGCCCTCTCAGCTGCCCCAGAGGAAATCACTTGGATTCCATTTGTGCCTGCTGACAAACATCTAGAAGTGGACACGAAGCTGCTCGCCTCGCAGCTCTGCCAAGGCACAGAGATAGGGACCTCCAGTGGCTGCTCCGCTCCTGGGGAACGGAGCAGGGCAGAACCAGATGGGAGAAACACACTCTTAAAGGAAGTGCAAGCAAAAGCTGACACAAACACATCAAAACTTCACTCACTGACACATCAGCCTGTCACTTCCCATACAGATTAACGTTGGTGTGCCTGGAAGTTTGTGATTATTTACAAATGCTGGGAAAAGTAGGAAAAAACTTGTGTTTTTCCAAGTGAGTTCCAGTTTATGCTGCAACCCAGATATCACCCATACTTTGGGACTCAAAACGCAGGCTGCATCCAACTGCCTCCGGTACCCAAAGAACGCAGGGCCTCCAAAGATGCTTTGATAGACACAAAGATGTATCACTGTGCCAAGTGTGCACACTGCACCATTGGCACCGGCACCAAAACCAGCTCAGGGTTTTCCTTAGCGCTATGGAGCAGGATTCCACTGATCAAAATCACGCATCCTGGGAGAGCACTGCTCCAAGTCGCAGCTCTCCCCCTCTCCCCCCCGTTTTGCCTCTGTTTTAGCTCTTGTTTGTGCCACAAGTGGGGATTAGAGCAGGAAGCACAACTTGCTGACTGTGGAGCTGGGAAGCGCTGCGCAGCCGGAGGCGATGGGATGGTGCTGGGAGCCAGCGCTGCCAAATTGGCACGAGCACGAGGGAGAGAGTTTCTATTTTTGTTTGCCTTGTTCCAAATGGGACCCGATACCGCCTGGGACAGAGCCAGGCATGTCTCAGCCTGGCACCATGCAAAGTGCCTACACGCCAATATAAGCAGCGTGTTGGGTTCATTCACTCTTCTGCTGAGTTCAGACATTCTGGGACCAGCTGGTTTTTCCCAAGGGAGCTTACCTCGCTGGCAAGGGCCACAGCTCTTCATATCCTCCACTTAACACCTCCTGTGCTCCCTCCGCTCCTCTGGAAAACCATCAGCAGTTTTGTTCATCTGGCGCCTTATTTCTGTGCAGGGTAGAAAACGAGAAGCACGTGAGAAGTGGCTGCGGCTCTGATCTTCGGTTCAAACAGAATAATGATCAATATATACAGAGAGAGGCAGTCAGTTTTCAATGTTCTTTTTTATTGCTAGAAGTTGGTTTCAGTCCTATTGCAGCTCTGAAGTCCTTCAGTGGAGAAACATTGCGATCGTTGTAAAAATCATCATTTGGTGTGCTAAGATCAAGTTTACAATGAACCATGAGTGCACAACTCAACAGAACAGTAACACTGAACCATCGACTTTACAAATAAAATAGACTACAAAGATGTGGCTGCTGCGGTATCAACAGGAAAGGAATTATTTACACTGTTTACACCCTACCAAAGTAACCAAAACCAAACGCTTCCCCAACAAAATGGTCAATTTAACCGTGGACCAGGATTAGTTGTTACATCTTTACAGTGCAAGGTGGGCCTCGAAACCAGACCTAAGCCTAAAGAGCATCAAGAGTTCACAGCTCCGAGTGAGATGCAGTTATGCCGATGGGATCTGCTCACGAGAGATTTCTTTCCAGCTACAGAGAGAAACGGGATTTGAACTGAACTTTCCTAAAGTGCTCCAATTGCTTTCAGTACAAAAATATACAAAACCTGATTTATAAACATGGCACGAATGTTCCGAACCAGAGCATCGTCTGATGAACCGATGGGAAATGATGGAGCCACCAGTGGGTCTGGCCTCGAAAGAGCAGGGAAAAGGCTTTTCTTTGGCCTCTTCAGCAAGCTCAGGCAGGGGTAGCACATGTGTAACCTGTTTGCTTTTTCTTGTAAATGCAAGAAGTGCTGGGGAAGACAACAAAATGCTCCGAGTTTCCTTGCACAGGGGCACAACACACAGGGACTCCACTGAGCAGCACCGCGGAGCCTCAGCTCCTATTCTGCAGAGTTGAAAGTAGAAGGGCAACAAAACACGGATTTCTAACCCTTTCCTAGCTTAAGTTTCAACTCTCATTGTAAATGCAAATGACAAACACCAAGTTCCATGGACGCGGGATCGTCTATTACTCAGAACGACAAAACTGTCTGCAAATTATTTGGAATGGCTCCTATCTGCAGGAACGCTACTACCTTGTGAGCAAGCATCGCGCGCAATACTGATTCTTCTGCCTCACACTGGGAAACGATCAGTGATCTCAAGCCGTGGGACATGCCACAGCGACAATCCACAGGCAGCACAGTGAAAAACTAGGAAAGCATTTACGATACACACACAGTGAGCACGGAGGGATCCTCAGCCTGAAATACACAATGCCCATAGTCCAGAGGGGAAGGGAAAGAGGAAGCCTCCTTTACACCAGAGTGAAAGCTGAAAATCAGACCCACAGGAACAGCCTCTACATTGCAACATTACCACATTAAATGACAAACATGACCAGAGTTTTAAGGATGTGACACAAAGCAAAGGAGGCAGCAGTTCAAAGCTCGTGCTGTCATTTCCTCCACACCCCAGCTCAACAAGAAGCCAAAAGGCACCTGGGAGGCACAGAATCTTCAACTGTCTCATCCTCAGGTATCACTTGAAAGGAAACTTTCATCTGAAGTAATCAAAAAGTCAGATGGAAAGGATATGACTCAGGATCAGCAGCATGTTACTTAGCTCAGGACACAGCAGTATTTTGCAAACTAATTTGCCTAGAAGAGTTCTTTTCCTAGGAATGAGATTTGAAGACAAGAGTCCAAAACTGGTTCACTCATCTGCAGTGATTCAATAACTTCACCAGCTCAGTTGTGCAGAAGAGATGACCCATTATTCATTTAAAGAATAATCTTTCACTCGCTTCCATCAGCTTTCAACAAATAATTTTACCACACTCTGCTAAGGTAAGCTCTGCACTAGCAATCTGATATCCCAGCATCAATGACATATCACAGCATTTGCCAATTCTAAAGCCTTCTCCGGGCTGGGTATGGTACCGAATGGGAAGCCACGTGCATACCTGCTATGGCACTTCACTGACTTTGACCCAAGTGAAAGAAGATGCAGCCCCTGCTCAGGGTGAAAACAGTTGTCCTCAAGCTCGCTGCAGCCAGCCATGTGTGCTGAGGACAGATGACTTTTAAGGTAACTTCTCAGTTACACATTGAAGACCCATATTCCAAGGAGCTTCTGGGGTGCTGAACCAACAGCCCAGCCTGTAACGGTCCTGGGTCCATAACTCTGACAGTGAGCACTGAAAGAGTTACATTTATGTTAGAACATTAAAAGGAAAGAGCCCTCACTGCAGACTTTATTTCCTAGACGTCACTGTTCAGTAGCTGACCACCCACTGCACAGCAGCAGCCAAACCACCCCTTCAGTCCACAGAACACTCTCTCCCAACCTTTAGGACAGGCAGAAATGACATTAAATAAATACTTCCAAAAATTAGTTTCAAATACCCCATCAGTGACATCCCCCTTTGGCTGAGGTGGTTGATTCCACTGCTGCAACTCCGCTTTAGGCTAAAACTCCTAAAGCCCTGGTAATTTAAGGCAATGGGAGCATTGAGTTTTCACTAGGAGCGGCCCAAACCACAGCACGAAGGAGGGAACAATCTGTGCATTCTTTGCTGCATGTTTACAGGAGAACTGAGGCGGGATCCGAGATGCCTGGAGCCAGTCCTATATATAGACTACATAGAGCTGCTGGAGCTCACACACTGGCTTCAGAAGTCACATTAATTTTAAGAAGCATTTCCCTCCATTCCAACTTAGCTTTTAGGAATGGACTTTTACTGGTTGGACTTGATAATCTTCAAGGTCTTTTTCCAACCCAGTTGCTTCGATGATTCTATAAATGAATAGAGGGTAGAACTATGTTCTAACCATCATCAACATCACATCACAGCAATGCAAAAATCACAACGTTCCCCATACTGTTAGCTGCAAATCCAGCCAGAGAGTGTAAATTCTACAATGCTGAGGATTTCCCTTCGGTATTACAGTGAAGTGTGTCCAGTTTCAGAGTCACAACTTGCTGGGGGAGTATCACCAGCCTGGTAACAAGTCCGAAGGTTTGGAGTTTCCTCTCACTGAACTCAGTGGCACTGCTTCACATTTATACCAGCATCACGCACAGAAGAAAAAGACCCTTAAGCCCACAAAGTGTTACAGCTGGGAGTGCTTGTTCCCTAAGACTGATTCAGGATTTCGTTGCTTCTCTTTCTCCTCTCACACTGACCAGTAAATTTGGATTTTTCAATTTCTTTCCTGAAGACAATAACTGAAATTATCATCACTTGAAAATAAACTCTATTTTCTGCTGAAAATGTACAGCGTTATTGCCCTGTAACTACTGAAATAATTTTTAAACTCTCAAACAAAATGAAGTTACAGCCTTAAAGTACATTTTTAACATCACAACTGAGACAGCATCAATGATTTGAGGAGACATATTGCCATTCCACAGGATGAGGAACTGACCAGCATTCCACCCACTGCTGCTGAAAACCACTTTAAACCAACATTGAACATAGGACAAATCCCATTTTCAATCATGTTCTAAAAAGTATTAACCCCAGATTCAAGCTCTGAGCTACCCATTTCTTTAATTCTGTAATCATACTCCCTAAAGAATCTCTCCCGTGCACAATGTATCTGATCAGTCACATCCAACGTATACTGGAATACACATCCTTAGGTGATGCATGTAATGAAGAACTGAGATACAGAGTGAAGTAATACAACAAAATGACAGTGCAAATTACTACAAAGGGAAATGAAATGCCTTCTGAGCAGAACACAATGCCCTCACCATTCCATGATTAAGAACTGACCCATTTAACAAGAGGTATCAAAGCTGGTTTAGCTGGAAGCAGCTAAACCAACACAGGTTCAGCTGAGAGTTGATTTCTTTGTTTTTATTTTTTTCTCTTTTTAATTTTTTTCTGTTTTTAATTTTTACTTTTAATTTTATTATTTTTAACCCAAACCATTCTTATTCCCTTCATTCCTGACACAGGGCTGCAGAGAAGCCTCCGCAGTAACAGCAGCTTTGATGTCTTCTAGTACTTGGAGTAAAGTCCCAACAAGTTCACAGACAAACAAAAGATGCAGAAAGCTCAGGATTAAACAAGACAATAAATTACTGCATTCGACCACTTCTTGTCCATGTCTTCAGCAAAGAACAAAATCCAAGTCTCTAAGTTCATTCTGAACCAACTCAGGACTTTTGCTTGGGAACCTGCGCTGCTCTCTTCCAAGGTCTCCAAGGCGACAGGTACCCCAATGCAAGCTCATGGCCAGTGGAATGTGCATTTAGTCCAACTCTTCATTACTGCTGTACATTCTCACACATCCAACCCTTCTCATCCACAAGCAGGTGGAGCTCCTGACCCTTGAAGACTCTGTTAAGAAGCTTACCTTCTCTCTTCCACTGTACCTGGCCACTGAGCATGTGCTCCACTGAATGCACTAAAGGAACAGACACGCTAGTCTGACTCCTCTGAGTGGGATCACGATGCGGGTCATGCCTGGCTGTACGGAGGCTAGTCAACTAGTTATCAACACACCATTACCACAACCCATTACTGACCATGTACCTGTAAAAACAGATTTAAAAATTTGCAGCCATTTGGGGGCCAACAATTAAAACTTCTTACATAAAATCTGGGTGGTTCAACATCAACTCTACCAGTTTACAAGATGGTGCCCACAAAGAGTGTACATTCTCCAAAAAGAGCACGTTACAATACACGCCAGTATTTTAACAGGCTCTGAAATTCATACACCCATGCCATGTGTCAATACATTTCCATGTTTGGAGAATTTCAAAGCAAATTATTACTACTGTGCCCTCATTGTGAGCCGCTGGCAGAGAAGCCAACAAAGTCGAACAGTAATCCTGGTCTGGTCCTTGCTAGTAGTAATGGGGTAGGGATGGAAAGACATCCATGTCAGGTCTCTGTCACGGTGCACGCTGGGGCCTGAGTTCTTGAAACAGTTATCTCAGAAGATCAATCTTTAAATGGAAACAATTAGAAGAAAATTACATCTTCTTTGCTGGTATCATCTTGCACATTTAACAGACTCGGTTGAGAGGTCACCAGGGTCTGAACAGGAACATTATTGGGCTTGAATAGGTTCGCTGAGGCAGATGAAAGTGCTTCTGGCTGAGCATCTGTAGGGCCATAAATTTCTGTAGGAAAAAGTGGAAGAAGACATAGTCATGACACTGCCCAGAGAGCTTGATGCATTTCATGGACATGCAAGCTGGTCAGGACATACCTGGCTGCAATGCAGTGGTTTGGCTGTTCGGGAGGACTGGACTTGCTGACCGTCTGCCTCTCAGGACACCCTCATCTCGCCCAACAAGCCTGGGGGGAAGCAGCTGCTTGTGATCAGTGGATGCTAAAGAGAACATTTTACAAGTTAGCATTTGAGGCTAGCAGCACTTCACAAGTCCCACTAGTCCATGCTGGGGCCCACTGTACTGATACCTTCACGTATCCAAGGAAGCTGCTCTATCCTAAAGAGTTGGTGCTCCTGTTGCAAGTAACTTATGTTTTCTCTTTAGCTGTTTAGACAACAAACATTTTTGCTCTCCTCTTCCTTGAGGACTTGTAATTCAGTTACTAACAACCTCAGATTTAAAACCTCGTATTATAAAGCACAGCAGAGGAAAAAAACCCCTTTGTCCCTAGCATGCAAATTACAATGGCTATTTGTGCTACTTTTAACATGCAGAAGTGTGATGAACTGTTGTCTCTGCTCCCCATCTGTCTCACAGCTGCTCAGCAGCAGAGTACATTGATTCTGGCGTTATGGCCTCTCAGTTTCTTAATTTCAACAATAAAAGCAATTTATGAAACAGTTGCTCTGGACCCAAAGAACCCCTCTTCTCAGTACGCATTCCTCACACGTCACAAAACCCAAATTCAATACACAGTGTTTTGCCTCTGGTACAGAAAGTCTTGTTCCATTTTATTCTAAGATCTACATACGGGCATAACAAGTATGCATCCCACTAATGCTCATGAGAGAGCAGAGACCAATGTATTTGTGTTTTATACCTTTCATATAAATTACAGAAAAACACCATTAAGTGCATTTCCACTGCAGAGATCATTAGGTAAGAGCAATTAAAAATAAACTCAGAGAGATGTGGTATTAGAGCTTTATTTTCCCCATTTACCAACATTTAGTATTCAGGGTAAGAGATTATTAGGCTTCATTTATGTGCAAAAACATGAGCAAGTTTGCAATTGTACTAAACTTTACGCAGGACAGACACAGATGTTTCTACAATGTGCAAATGAGTTTACCCCTCCCCTCCCTGGACAGGCTTGACCCTGAGTCACTTTAGCAGTGTAGGCCCAAGTGTAAGCCTGCCAAGACTGAATCCTACACAAAGCTAAAAAGACAATTTTGTAACTTAAAATTACAGGTCATTCTCCTGTGCTGGCAGTAAGGTTATTTTAAATGGTAAAGAAAAAGTGGTTTTTACAGCATCTGTCATTGGCAAAGATCCCTGCGTTAGTACCTAGTAGTCAGCTGCAGAAAATTCATTATGACATGGTGACTGGATTTTTGCTTGCTTCTATTTGTGACAAAATTAGCCCCTTTCAACTCTACAACATGCATAGGATCTCAGTTCTGGCCTGGGAGTCTGTATTTAATTGCTGACAGGCACTAAGAAAGGCACTGCGTTCAGTGTCATTAAAACTCTAGACAGAGAGTGAGAAAGGCAGAAACATTTCACTCATGCAGAACAAGCTTTCTCCCTTTTTTTTTTTGCTATTTTTTTTGAACACTACAGTTAAGCAAGAAGATTTTATCCAGGTTTATAACCACTCACCATCATTCCGTCCTGCTGGATTACAAGAACTCCCTTTTCAGCATTACGCCATTGGGCTGTATTTCCCATTTCAATAGCATACACATATAACTCCTAAGGATTTACACATGTAACTGCTAAGGACTTACACATGTAACTCGTAACTCTTAAGGATTTTAAGATCCTACTTACTGCAGTAAGGACATTAACAACGTGTAGCGTATTAATTTCTGGGTGCCACATGAGTAGCCAGAGGTTTATGCTGCAGTGCTCCATCTCCCTGGGATGCTGGAGGAGATCAGAAGCGTGTTTAAATACACTTACCTGAACTGTCTGTCCTATGGGATGCTTTGTTCTTCCCACCTTTCTCTTTGCTTCCTTTTGTAAAAGTGGCCAGCTTGGTAGGAATCTGCTGCTGGACTGCAGCTGGTTTCTGTATCTGATTAGTTGCACTCAGGAGATGTATTGGCACTTCATTCTTCAGTGCAAGAACAGGGCGATTCTCCAGGGTGGTGCTGTCCCTGCGAACCAAGTCCGGCCGTTCCAGGTAATCCATCCCAGAGACGCTCACTCTCACAGAGGTTTTGAAAGCGGGTGCAGATGGTTCCACCCCTTCTCCATTGAAGCTAACAGAATGACTTAGCATCTGGTTCTACATGAGAAAAAAGGCATTCTAAGTCAAACAGGTATTTTCACACTCTCAGATTCAACAGTGAGGGACAGCCCTCAGTCCTGAGAGCACTGAGTGCTTTCTAGTGAAAAATAGAACAAGTTAGATGAAGCCTAAAACCTGTTGGCAAACAGAAGGAAGAGCACGATTGTAAGTCCTTGAACACTGAAAAGAACCTCAGCTCCAGGAAAAGCAGCTCCAGACTGCTTAATATTGCACCATGCAAAGGAATGCAAGAGCAGACCGCACTAGGTGGTGACAGAATGGAGAGAAAGCAGGACTTTCAGACAGTAACAAATGAACCAATTTCAGACAACTCCAGAAGTCACGTTTTGAAACACAAGAAATGGTTTTAGAAACCAACTGTACAAAATGCTGTCAATGGAGCAGACCTTCTGCAATCACTTGCCTGCAACACAGTGGTTCCTGTGTTCAAAAAAATCTTTGGTCAGCCACGTTCTAAAATTACTTATTTTCTGTTTCTGTCTTTAAAAAACCCCACAGTCTCATTACCAGATGTCTGGGTGGAATTTCACAGACACTGGGGAGCTGCCAAGTTATGAGCTCTCTGGCAGAAGCCATCACCAGCTGTTTCAGATGATGGTTCAAGAAGCCCAGCTGCTGGAGCTGGTCTGACAAAGAAATGGAAGAGCTGCTTTGGTAGGAGACTTGCCATCGTGGTCAAAGCAGCTTTAAATTAGACGTTTTGGGGAGAGGGGCATCAATCCATCCCAATGCTCCCAGTCAGTTGCCAGCACCTGTAATAAATACTGGGAGCAATGCAGAGCTATTTCAGCCACTCCAGCCAATGAGTCTGCTTTATTTGAAGGGCAGCTCAGATGCCTCTATACAAACAACCATACTATGGGGAATAAACAAGAGGAATTAGAGATGCATGCATGGCTACAGGGATACGATATCACTGGCATCACAGAAACATGGTGGGATGGCTCCTATGATTGGAGTGTCGGAATGAAAGGTTACAGGCTCTCTAGGAAAGACAGGCCAGGCAGATGGGGAGGGGGAGTTGCTGTTTTTGTCAGTGACAGGCTGGAAAGTACGGAACTCTGTCTGGGGACAGATGAGCAGTCAACAGAGAGGTTGTGGGTCAGGATCCAAGGGAGAACAGCAATGGGGGACATCACTGTGGGGATCTGTTACAGATTGCCTGATCAGGGGGACTCCATGGATGAAGTGCTCTATAGACAGACAGGAGCAGCCTCACGCTCGCAGTCCAGAAAGCTAAGGCCCAGTTAGAATCAAATCTGGCAAGGGATGTGAAAAATAACAGGAAGGGCGTCTATAGGTATGTAGCAACCAAAAGACAGACTAGGGATAATGTGGGCCCCCTCCGGAAGCCATCAGGAGAACTGGCTACCCTGGATTTGGAGAAGGCTGAGGTTCTCAATGACTTCCTTGCCTCAGTCTTCACTGGCAAATGCTCTGACCACACTGCCCAAGTCTTAGAAGGCAAATGCAGGGACTGTGAGTATGAAGACCTTAGGCCCACTGTAGGAGAGAATCAGGTTCAAGATCATCTTCAGAACCTGAACATGCACAAGCCCATGGGACCTGATGAAATCCATCCGCGGGTCCTGAAGGAGCTGGTGAATGAAGTTGCTAAGCCACTGTCCATCATATTTGAAAAATCATGGCAGTCAGGTGAAGTTCCCAATGACTGGAAAAAGGGAATATAACCCATTTTCAAAAAGGGGAATATGGAAGATCCGGGAACTACAGAGCAGTCAGTCTCACCTCTGAGCCTGGCAAAATCTTGGAGCAGATTCTCCTGGAAGGCATGCTGAGGCACATGAAAAAGCACAAGGTGCTTGGTGACAGGCAGCATGGCTTCACTAAGGGGAAATCCTGCCTGACCAACCTGGTGGCCTTCTACGATGGGGCTACGGAACTGATGGACAGGGGTAGAGCAGTTGATGCCATCTACCTGGACTTGTGCAGAGCGTTCAACACTGTCCTGCATGACATCCTTGTCTCTAAATTGGAGAGACATCAATTTGATAGGTGGACCACTCGGTGGATAAAGAACTGGCTGGATGGCCGCACGCAAAGAGTTGTGCTCAATGGCTCAATGTCCAGCTGGAGACCAGTAACGAGTGGTGTCCCTCAGGGATCGGTGTTGGGACTGATCTTGTTCAGTATCTTTGTCAGCGACAGGGACAGTGGGATTGAGTGCACCCTCAACAAGTTTGCTGACGATACTAAGTTATGTGGTTCAGTTCATACCCTGGAGGGAAGTGATGGGATCCAGAGGGACCTTGACATGCTTGAGAGGTGGGCTGATGCCAATCTCATGAAGTTCAACCATGCCAAGTGCAAGGATCTACACCTGGGTCGGGGCAATCCCAGGCACAGCTACAGGTTGGGCAGAGAAGAGATTCAGAGCAGCCTAAGGAGAAGGACTTGGGGGTGTTGAAACTGAACATGATAAACATGTTGAAAGTTGGTTGATGAGAAACTGAAGCTGCACTCAGCACAGAAACCAACCATGTGCTGGGCTGTAAAAAAAGAAGCATGATCAGCAGGTTGAAAGAGCTGATCCTGCCCCTCTACTCTGCTCTTGTGAGACCCCATTTGCAGCACTGTGTGCAGTTCTGGTGTCCTCAACGTAAGAAGGACATGGAGCTGTTGAAGTAAGTCCAGAGGAGGCATGAGGATGGAAGTCTCTCTGTGTGGAGACCTCAGAGCAACTTCCAGTATCTGAAGGGAGCCTACAAGGATGCTGGAGAGGGACTCTTGATTAGGGACTGCAGTGATAGGACAAGGGGTGATGGATTCAAACTGAAACAGGGGAAGTTCAGGTTAGATATAAGGAAGAAGTTCTTTACTGTGAGGGTGGTGAGGCACTGGAATGGGCTGCCCAAGGAAGTTGTGTATGTTCCATACCTGGCAGCGTTCAAGGGCAGGTTGGATGGAGACTTGGTGACATGGTTTAGTGCGTGGTGTCCCTACCAATGGCAGGGATGTTGAAACTATATGATCTTAAGGTCCTTTCCAACCCTAACTATTCTATGCTTCTATGAAAAAGCAAACATGGGTTAGTGCTGCAAGAAGGGACAACCTTCATTCAGAAGCGAGCAGGTTAACAGGAACAAAACTGCAAGAAAACCAAATTCCTCACCTGTCCCATTTCTGGGGAGAATGTGCCTGACACCGTGTTCTGCTTCTTCAGCTTCCTTTGCTGATCTAGACGCTCCTTCTCCTTCTCAACCGCCCTCTGAGCTTCCCGCAGTCTCTCGAGGTCATGCTGATAGGCCTCTCGCAGCCTCTCGAGCTCTTCCCTCTCCTGATTCACCTTCTCCCTCAGCTGCCGAGTCCCCTCTTCACTTTCCTGCAGCCGAGCTTCTTTGCTTTCAAATTCCTTCTGCTGCCGACTCCTTTCCCGCTCCAGGCGCTGCTGCTCCAGCTTCAGCTGGCTCTGAAGTTTCTGTACATTCATCAGTTCTTCCCTCTGCTTTTCAAAGTTCCGCTGTTTCTCCTGCTCTAGCAGGAGATTGCCTCGTGTAGACTGCAGCCGATATTGCTTCTCCCTGTCTACCATGGTGGCTCTTTGCATCTCAATGTAGCTGTCCTGCTGAGATATCACTGCCTGAAGGGGAAATCAGTTCAGTATAAGGTACATGGGTTCAGAACATACGCACAACTAAACAAAAGACAACAGCCTCTACCATATCAAATCACAGAGACTTCTGTTTTCAAGAGCAGATCTAACTTCCAACTTGTACAGCCCACTGTGACTGACATGATACTGAAGATGGCTAAGCAAGTAAGTTATGCTCATGTCAAAATTAACATCTCTTGCACCTAGAATTAGTACTTTGAATCCAATCAGTCAAAATACTGCGGATTACAGTAAAATCAATACATACATACATGTGCGTATCCAAAATTTTAAGAGGAAATCAGCAGGTGGAGCTCAGAGTAGCAAATGAATTGCATTTAAGTGAGCAGGAAGAAGGAAACAATTACCTAAGACAACAGACCTTACACTTCCTTCAAAATACCAGACACAGTGTGTGCTTTCTTGATTAACTTCTGCACCTCACTTTAGCTTTAGGGGATATTTTTAAGGTAGTTCCTCTCCACACCTGCATAACTTTTATTACAGTAATGCCTAACAAACCTCTTGGATAGTAAATAGTGATTTACCTGAAGACTGAAGAGCAGCTGTAACAGTGTTTGTATCCTTTGGACAAGCTGAAGAAAAGGGGAAGCAGGGGAAGGAAAAAGGACATCAGACACTTGAACAGAGCTCTGGTTTGATGCATAAGACTTCTTTTTCTTTTTAAACAGTTATCATAATCAACAGTATCTGTACAAAACCCCACACAATGGAAGCATGGCTCCAAGAGTTCTCTAACACAGTAAAAGCCAAGAGAGCAATATGCCAGCACAATCAACTGCAGTTTATCAGTCCTTGCACAGATGTGAATCAGCGCCCTACAGATCTCCCTGACATTCCAGGGAGCAATCTTCATCACCAGTTGTCTTCACATGAGCTATTGAATGATCACTTCCTCCCATACTCCAGCACTGAATCACTACACAGGTATAGCACTCGTGGGAGATTCAGGGGCATGTTTTGTCAGCGAGCTGGGATTACGCAATCTCTCCAAAGATGCAGCAAAAGCAGTTGGCCAGCTCTCAGAAACGCCTGTCTACAAACCCAGAGCCCATCTTTGTTTTCTAACAGCAATTTCAGCTCTGCATTCATAATGCGTTAGAGTCACAGGGTACAGGCTGTTAATGTGCTTGTGGTTCCACAGGCACTAAAAATACTGACCTTTTTGGTGGTGTTTGGTTGGTTTGGTTTTGCATGCCATTATTATAATACAGCTATTTGCCATTTCCTCATAGTAGAAGTAACATACCTGAGACTCTATGGTGGGCTGAAAGCCACTGCTGTCATCCAGCCTTGTTACATCACTCTAAAAAAGACAAAAACAGCATCTGAGGCACTTGCTGGACTTTGGTAGCATTGCCAGAACAAGTTGGAAGGGTTCATCTCATGAGGGAACAGGTTTACTGCTAATGCAGAGACTGCTCCCATACACTGAAGGACATGTAGCAGGAACACTTAAATCAGAGGCCAGGCTGGAACCGACGCATGGTGATTAAAGCCAGCATTAATGGTACAGCACCAAATCAACAAATATAAAACCAAATTACCATGCCTCTCAAGTGCTGAGCTGTCAACTAGCCCCACAAAACACCCTTAATAGAGTCTAGTAATTTGACTGACATAGCTCTGTTACAGGCCGGCCCTACCAGCTTAGTATCACTTTTAACTTTGATAAAAGATTTGGTTTGCACCACTATCATGAAGAGCATCATAAGGAGACACAATTCAATCACGCATAAGCCCAACATACTGTTTGAGATGCTTCTTCTGCATCAGAAGGGAGGTCATGGAGTTGCACATCTGGGCTTACTGCAGGGCCTCTCCAGTCCCACTGCCTCTGGTCACCACCACTGTTCTTCCTAAAATTACCACCTGAAAGGAGAGTGGAATAGGAGTAACCTAAACCAGCACAGCGCCTCTGAAAACTCACTGCAGAACAAAGCAAGCAGAAAACAAAGGTGACTTTGAGGTTATAACCAATATACAACTACATGGCTGCTCCATGCTGATTCAAAGTGGAAGAGCTGACAACAGTGACACACATTTCTACCCAAAGTATCACTTTAGTCACTGTGCAGAGACAAAAGGAAGTGGAAAAAACTTTCCTGATTCAATAATAAAAGCAGGCAGCTGAATTCACAGTTCCCAGTTGTTTTGGGTTTTTTTAACAAAACTAAAGTTTGTGTAGAACTGTGGTAATTAGAGAGCACGGATGAAGGTAATGCCCTCAGCACACCACCAAGAGCCCTACTCTGCTCCCTAGTGTTGGTATTGGAAGTAAAAGATACAACATGCTAATGCCACATGCTGGAAATTTGCTCTTTTCCTTCTTTTAGAGCCTGGTGAAGCTTCCTTATATCAGGGCCTCACTTAATTCATTGATTTTATCTCATTTTCTGTACAGAGTAACCCAGAAAAGCGCAAGAAACTCAGAAGAATGCCAAATGGTCCCTTTCTTACTTTTAGTTGAGATTGAGGGACTACTGTCATATCCTCCAAAGGTCTCTGCTCTCCTGGGGAGTCCTGACCCACAGCCATCATCAGGCTGACAGGATCCACTGCCTAAGTGAGTGAAGATAAGGTTCTGGAGATTTTCAGCTGGAAAAGAGAAGAACATCTCATGTAAATAGCCATGTCTACACAGCAAGACAAGGGCATTATGCTAACAAGTAAAAACACATTTAATCCATCAAGTACATGAAAAGATCAGGCAGTTTCAGAGTTTCCCTGCAGTACAGATGAATTTTCCTTTGTGACTAGCTCTTTACAACAGGCTCTTCATATTGCCTATATAAAGATGACCTCTTCCTTAATTGCAAGCTGGGATTGTCAAGCCTTGAGTGTTTGGGTTTTCTTTTCTTTCTTTTTAATTTTTGTTTTGGTTTGTTTTCCATAATAAAAGTTACGTTTGTGCTTATTTTTGGTCTAAAGAAACAACCTTTAGACAGGCTGTTTTAATACACAACCCTTACATAATATTTCAGAACTGGTGTATTATTAGAGCACTCAGTTGCCCATCTGAATAGACTCCACTGGCTGATCCTTAAAAATACCCAAAAGGTGGAGAAGATCCTCTACCTAAACACGTAGGTGCACTTTACCTAGTGCACACTGGTTCTGAGAATAAGGAACTCCGAACAGCGTTATAACAGTGTTATATAGAAGTACTATGTTCTTACACTGTGATTTTCAGGACGTGGACCCTATGTGCTTATCCCCACCTCTGCACCTGAGTGAATGCATGCCCACTGCCACATTGCATTTACCTTCTGTCACAGCTGACTTCAAAATTGCCTCTCCTTGCAGATTCTCTGGGATATCTCCCCGAAGCAGTAGCCTAGATCGAGATCCTTGGGAATGGTCTTCAAACCCAATCATTTCAGACATTTCTAGATATATCTGTTGCTTCTCAGTTAGACTTTGTATAATCAGGTCATCTTTCATGTTCAAACGCTCTAAAGGAAGAAACAAACTCAGTTCCTAATCTCTGTCAGAGCACAGAGTTCAATTGGGTAGATACTATTTATTTTATGGTTAAGGCATCAAATGCTGAGATATAATTAACAGTTAAGGTGTAAACTCATGCAGCATACAAGGCTTGACTTATTGAACTATTTCTATGTAATCTTGCGCTGCCTTGAAAGACTTATGAAGGAGAAACTTGATCACATCATGGGATAAAAGAGCAAGACAGTCATCGATCACAAATGATGCTGAGAAGCAGCTGGTGGAATATATAACTAAGTCATTACCTTGAAAATCTTTTAACTTAGCAGCTCGTGCTTCAGCCAGCCTCCTCTCTGCTTCAGGTTCGTTAAACGTTCCTCCTTCTTCATCAGGACAGCTGTACAAAGGAGGAAACAGAGATGTCTGATTTGCACATTAGATAACCTAAAACCATCTCAGGATTCACCTTCCAGATTTTGCCTAGGGTGTAGTTTAGCTTGTGTGTCAAATCTTCCTCCCTTATCCAAAGCCCTGTTACATTTGACATCAGTGACATTTTGTGTTTATTTTTGAGTAAAAGCAGAATAAACTCTGTGGCCGGCTTCTATTGCATCTTTAGGACTGGCTTCTTCCCAAGGAACACAAAAGCAAATTGCATGTTTCAGTCTCACAGAGAAAGTTGAGGGGTCGTCAAATGGATTTCTATGATAAATTTACATCTATGAGACCTGTGAAGACAAACAAGCCAGAAATCAAGCCCTCCTGCTCTCTTATCATCTCAAAAAATCATGATTTTACCTTTCTACAGCTCTGCGGATGTGTGCCATCCAGGAATTCCTCTCCTCTTTCGAGCTTGTGTGGATTTCATACATTTCTGGTCCTTTTAAGGAAGCACTAATTAAGAACATGGCCTTTTCCTCATTTGCTACCTCTCTTACAATTAACTTTTGCAACGAGATAACTGGCGGTTTAGAGTCCTGTGAAACAAAAGAGAGTTTATGGCACTGCATTATATATGCTCTTTAGAGTTTGTGCTTCCCAGCTTCCCCATCTTCCTGCTTCTACAGGGCCACCAGAGCCATAAATCACAACACTGGAATGTCACTGCTATGACACTTCTGACATTGTCATTTTTTTCGTCATCAATCATAGATGAAAACGTGGAATGAAGAATGACCATTTCAAAACCAAGGTCTCTTGGTACCTGATTGAATATCAAAGCACGTATCAATTTAAACACCTGAGGGTTCCCACTGGGTCCCAGAAGTCAAGAACAGGCTCAAGTAAGTTGCTCGAAATGAGACAAACCCAACATTTGAAAAAGGAAGCAAAAATGATGTGTGAGGTGAAAGAAGAGAACAAGAGGAAGTAACAGAAGTTCTAAGTTAGCTACAAAGGAAATAAAATCATAACAGGGGTGTTACAGCTTGCCATCAGGCCCTGGGAATAATAAAACAAGGTGACAGATAGCATGCTGTATAACTAAGGATTAGCTGTCTTCTGCAATGAAAACAAATTTACAGGAGGGATATTAGTCACTAAAAACCTACCTATGCTTCATACACCATAGATCCAATATATGGAGCCTAGAAAGATCCTCCCCAGAAGGAACTAGCTCTTTGTAACTGCTGCACCTTTGCAGCATAATCTAGAGTGACGGGAAGAAAACTGAGCTGTGGCACAGCCATCAGGAAGGGTTGGTTTTGCCAACGCCTCTGAACTGCAATTCAAGCCATGAACAGAGGTCAATGGAAAAACAGAATCACTGAGAAGATCCATGTGCTCCCCTCACTTGATTTATCTATGGAGAAGTGGTATCTAAATTTCAAATGAACTGCATACATACAAAGATGCAAAAAACCTGATCAGTCTGTAACTGTAGAGTATGTTACTGGAGAGGAAAAACCACCACCATGTAGCAGAGACCAGCTTTTGGGAACTGTCATCAGCAGCTGAATGATATATATAAGCCAGGGCATGACCCTGCAGTAGAGCACCTACACTGCCTAAGAACATGTATATGTGATCTTATTTCTTGTGAACAACACTTTAGCTTCAGTGTAAGCTATAACAGCCATGATGGTCAAGGCATTACATTAACAACATGTTTCTTCCCCTCTATGAACTTGCTCTTCTGCTCATACCTCAGGTGAATTTGGAAAACAGAATTAGTCCATCAGAGTCAATGTCATAAAATGAACTATTGGTCATAGATTCACCTAATGCTGCTCAGGAGGAAACGACTTCCAGCCATCCTGATCTGTGAAAGTATCCCCATTCTGTGCATTAGAAGAAGGGTAAGTTGAAAAGCAGTTGCTTTTACAGCCCTGGGGCCACCAAAGTAGCTTTTGCCATTAGAATTCAGCTCTAATGTTGATGTCTTGAAAAAAAATATATATCCAAGAAAACAATTACATAAAATAGTTTCTGTTACTGCTGCTATTACAGCCATAACTGAAGTAGATCAGGACAAAATGTACACCATTTGCTGCTCTGAGGATACCTGTGGAAATGCCCTAGAAAAGCAAGTGAATCCACTGAGTGTTCTAGAGTGCTGCAGTAATTACATTTGCATTTAGTGCTGACTCCATTTACTTCAGGAAAGTTCTTTGCCCCCAGTAAATCTTAAGACTACTATGACCTTACCGCATCCCTCACCGAAATGGAAGATTCTTTCCGTGCACATTAGCAAACAGAAGCAGACCTCATTTGCAGGTGCCTTTCAAGGCACAGATCTAGTATGTTTAACATACATGACACAGCTCTGCAAAAGGGAAAGTCACAGCACAAGAGAAGGAGAAGCAGTGAACCTCAGAACAGGCTCAGGGTGCCAGAAAACCACAGGAGACATGGAGGCTGGAGCCAGCTGATGGAATAGCACAGTTTTGCACTAAGAGACAGTGTGAGGGATTCAACAACTACCAGAACCGTTTCAGAAAAAGTGATTCTATAATAGCTGGCTGGTTTATTACTTAGCTTTCCTTCCGAACCCCCCATAACAAGCATCTAGTATCTCTGTTTCCTGCACAGTTCCCGTCACTTTCATAAATACTCTATGTGAATGTATTACATAAGGAGAACAATACCTACCACTGACGCAAACGTGTATTTTTGGTCCTTTTCTTGTAAGAGCAGCAATACATCAGTTAACAGGACTGCCAGAATATCTACAGTAACAACAGAGGAAACAAAAAGGGCAGATTTCAAATCAGAAACATAGGTCCAGACTCAAAAACCACCTAACTTCAAGCGCCTGTGGGTCAGGGAACAGCACGTCAACATCTGCAAGAGTGGGTCTGCTACTTCCTCTCACGTGGGTTGTCCACAGACAGACTGCAGTCATGCAGAACCAGCACAATACAAACAGCTTGATTTAAAGCTTGAGAACACCTACAGAGGCATCCTACACATTGACAGAAACACTCATGAGGGAATGCGTCTCCCTCGACTGCAGATTCTTCTAGAACTGCAGCCCTCCGCAGCACCACCTACTCTTGGCTGCATTTTATGTGCCGTTGAAGCTTCTTCTTGAACACCTGAGCAATGAGGCTGTTAAAATATTCACTGGTGGACACTGCTTTGATTTTCTGGCAAAACAGACATTATGCAGAATGAAGGTGTCATGGGGCTATGAAGCAGAGCTAATAATGCCTTTCCACAGGAGACCAAGTCAGTATGACTCAAAGCTTTGTCATCTATCTAAAGACCTCCCTCTTGAATTGGAAAGCAGATCAGACAGATAATAAGCAAACAGCATAAGGAACTTATCATGCACCATTATAGAGATGCTTATTGGACAAGCCAAGAATAGAACAAGTGCTACTTCCTCCAATATCCTATTAAACGAGCAGGTTATTGTCATTTTATACTCCATCGATCAGTAATAAACAGTTACTAAAAAAAATATATATACATAAAAAAAAATAAAGAAGAAGCTTGTTTCTCTGTTGTGTTTTCCCCCTTCCTGGCCCTTTACCTTTGAGTCTCCCTGATGCAGCTTTCCAGTACAGCATCCCATCCAGCAGAAGCCGCCTCTGTCCCATGTCATCTTTCCGGAAGAAAAGCCCATTCTTGCATTTCCCTGATGATTTTAGCTCCATTTTATGCATAATCTCTTTAAGGCGCTGTCCCTTCTCAAACTCATTTACAGTGGCATCTACATGAGTGATTGTGTCCTTAATTAAAGTAAGGGCCTGGGTCAGCTCTTCGTAATCTCTACTTCCAGCTAAGAGAAAAGAGTAGCAGTCAGTGGGTCACGTTTTTAACTCTGGAATGCACGATATGAGCAGCTAAACATATTTTAATGTGAAGGTTCCATACTGAGCATCTAACAGCTTGTTTAAAAATAAAGTAAAAGACAAAATATCCTAAAGCTCTACATCTCTTATGAACTGACAGACTTAAACTGCTATGGTTTTGTGGTTTCAGACTTAAAAACCAGCGCTTGATGAGGCGACACTGATCTGGATCTGCATCTAGAACAGCATCTTCAGTGAACAAAGAAGTGAGAAAGCAGGAACAGGCAGTACCACCATGTCCCTCCTTGTCCGAGGAAAGAACGTGCAAAACACAGGAGAAGGACCAGCAGACAACTGTGAGGCTTCCAGGAAAGATTACACCTACCTTCTGTATTCTGAATAATGCGTTCCACCAAGACTGGGTATTTGGTGAGGCGCTGGGTTACCAGAAGGATACACTCCTGAACACCAAGTCTCCTCACAATGGAAGAGTTCCCAATTTTCTAGAAAACAAGACAGACTCATCACATCCATTGCATATATTGCTCTTATAACTCCCTTGCCTCACCATCCCCACATTTTCCGTCTCAAAACACGTTGGTATGATGAGGCATAGCATCACCAAATTAGCATCACCTCTTTTACTAAAGCAAAACTCCTGATAACGTTAAAAAAAATTGCTTTTATTAATGTAAAATATTTTGGGTGTTACTTTCAACTACTGTTAACTAAATCTGGAGCCAAGCAGAGAGAGTTCCGGATCTGAACTATCTGATTGCCTATTTGCTGATTGCCCTTTATAATAGGATCACTTCTTAAGTACATAGGAAAGTACTAGATTTTTGAAAGCAGACCGAACACACCTAACAGCAAATGAGGTCCACAATGACCATGCCCATGACCTGCCTATAGCAGGGGGGTTGGAACTACATGATCTTAAGGTCCTTTCCAACCCTAACTATTCTATGATTCTATGACTAAACTAAGTGCTTTGACCACATGTTCACCAGTAGGCTCCTCTACAGTACCACAGCTCTGTTCAGAAAGGGAAGACTGTAAAGCATCAGGATGCCACTAGTCGGTCTGGCTACAGGTCCAGCACAATCCTGGCAGTAGAACACAGTACTAAGATCTCTCTTTACCAGGACTGTGGCTTACTTAGTTCCTTGAAAGTAAAGGGTTCTCCCTTTTAATGACTCCTAGTTAAGAAGAGCTGTAAGTATAGTGCTACATTGGAACGTTCACACGGTGTCACTTACGGAGGACTGGAAAATGTGAATACTTAAGACTGTGCAATGACATCTGCAGTTCAGGTTACAGGCTTCTGCTTTGGCTGTGTCTCTTCAGCCGTTCCTATTAATTGCACATTACAGTGTACAGCAGACAAACAAATCACCATGGAGCCAATCTTCTGGTTTTGGAAAGATGATGCAGTGGGCAAAACTTGACTCAGAGTACCTTCTTTTTCCATTAACAGCATTTATCACTGACTGAATTTATTATCAAGCCAATTTACAAAGATGGCCACACAGCAGGGCAGTCAGTGACAGAGCCATGAATACCTAAAGGGGGCCTACAGAAACCTGGAGAGTGATTTTGACAAGGGCCTGCAGGGACAGGACAAAGGAAATAGCTTTAACCTGACAGAGGGGAGATTGAGATGAGCTCTATAGGCAGAAGCTCTTCCCTGGGAGGGTGCTGACACTCTGGCACAGGGTGCCCAGAGGAGCCGTGGCTGCCCCATCCCTGGCAGCGCTCAAGGCCAGGTTGGACACGGGCTTGGAACAAGCTGCTCTAGTGGAAGGTGTCCCTGCACATGGCAGGCAGTTGGAGGTGGATGAGGTTTAAGGTCTACATACATACTCTATTCCCCAGTCCTGTGTGCTCCTGAGAGCCTGCCTCAAATTTCACACCTGCTAATGGTGATGTTGTGTCCAAACAGCTAAAAAGATCTAAAATACAAGAAGCTATCAACTAACGAGAACCTGCCTCTAATGAGGTGCATTCAAACTGGAGGGATCTTCAAGTACAAAAGAAGATCTAAAGTGGTCAAGCATATTTTGCACAGTCAGAATGGGAGACTTCTGGTTGTTGTTTACCTTTATTAAGGTTTGGAACTTCTTATTGCTCTGGAGCAGGTCTTTATAGTGACTAACAGCTTCATTGTGTCCAGAACAGAATACACCATATTTTTCCTTCATTCTCTCCCCATTTTCACCTGAAAACTAATCGGAAAGATAAGAATAAAAGGCATGAATCATTAAGAGTAAACCTACCTCCACTGCAAGATTAAGGTTGAACACTGTTTTACGGTAACTGATTTCTGAGGCATTTATTCAGTATTTCAATTTCTCCTGTACCAGAAAGATTTACACAGTGTAACATCTGAGAGCTTGGAATACCACAAGATAACCAAATATGATGGTTGTCATTACAAGAATTTTTAAAAGGATTTCCGGGCCTCTGCACTTAAAAAGACTGAAGACTAAAAGGTGAAGGGGAAACAATGGTCATGATATAAGAAGGAAGTTGCACCCACTCCGTACCAGAATGGGTACTAAAGCTGTCATGAGTTCAAAGCATCTTCACTGCATTTTTAAAAGGTCAGAACCTAGAAGCTTGGCATTAAATGCAGGAGAGCCATGTTTGGGATGGACACCAGGAACATGTCATGTTACTTTTGGAACAGAGTTAAAACCAGCTGCATATCCCACAACATGCATATGCCCATACCCAAAGAACATTTAATGATCATTTCATATTACTTGTGACCACATATGCTCCTGGGAATCATGTTACCGCATTACACTGGCAAGATAACATCGAACAAATTACTAAATCAATCCTTACATAACATAACTTTAGCCTACCAGTTGGCTTGTTAGGAGTTTAATGTTGGTAGAATTTAATCCACACCTGTTTTACCAAGAGGTCTCCAATGTTCTGGATTAGATAATTTCGGTCACTGCCTTCTTCCAAGGATTCCTTCCGTCTCTCCTTTAACTGGAGCAGAAATTGCCCATGCATCTCCAGCAGCTCATCCACACAGGGGAAGAGCTTGTTGATAACTGCATTTGGGAACTGCAGTTCCTCTCTCATGGCTCTGGAGTATACCTTCAGCATTATTTTCAGTGTCCTAACATGGTGCATTTCAGTCTGCATTAGTTCTGAGCAAGAAGAAATACACAAATCAGAAGTCATTTATATGCTGTGCAGTGACAAGCGAGATAGAATAGAGCGGGCTTTGAAAGCCACCACCTTTTGTACCTCCTTCTTCACCACTATCTTTGCATTACTGATGTGAAGCTCCTAAATTGGCTCTGATCATCTCCCCTCCAAACAGTGACTGACCCTACTTGTTCCAATGGCATCCCCCAGTTGCAGGCGAGCTCTTCCATAATTGTATAGCTGCGGTTTTAGCTGCTTACAAAGGCATGCTGACAACTATGTGTTGGCTTAAAACCATGAATAGGAGGACTTGTGCACATTGAGACAGGTAACAGACTTGAAAATCTTCCCTTTAGTTTTCCATCACAAGTCAAAATGGGAGCCAATAAAAAGGATTTCTGCTTTGTTTCAAAACAGGGGCATTATGAAATAGAAAAAGTCACAATAATAACAAATAGTCTTACCATAAATGACATCTTGCCTGTTTTTAACGTCTGGCCTTTGCCTTTTTGCATAAGACTGTTCCACTGCAACACTCCAAGACTCTGCCTCAAACTCATGAGCATCTGTTTCTATTTCACTCCGGAGGGATACAGAATATGCATCTAAACCAAAAGCACATTCAGTTTCAGTTATTATTAAATTGCTTCCCACCATATCCCTCATTACCATCATTCACAAAACCAGCTCAGTGCTGTTTTAAGACTGTGTAAGAAATCACATAAAAATCCTGAAAAGCACAGAAATTCCATACCTTCCAGAAAAATGGTGTCTGCTGTTGAAGGTGCAAGCGAGACAACGTCATCTGAAGTCTGCTTAAATTTGATAAAGCCTGAATCCCCTTCATCCATGTCTCCTGAAATCAGTCTAAATGGCCAAAGAAATTAGACCAAGGGATCAAACCAGAATACTAACATTTAAGTTGCTTGCAAAGAAAAAGCCCCTAAATTCAACTACTTTAGCAGACATCTTTCCTAAACTCTAGTGCAATTGACTTAAATAGATGAAAGTTAGCACTGCACTCCAACTTAAACAGTCAGATCCATTTAGCAAGTCCATCACTGAAGTATTACAGTTTTAATCGAAGCAGCATGAGCAAGCATGCAACTTCAGGTATGACATTTTGAAAAGACATCACCTGGTGACAAGCCACAGCCAGTTCAGACTCCAAAGGGCTCTTGCACTGAGCTTAACTGTGGCACATAAAGAGTAAACAACTATTTAAACCAGCAGAGAGCTACTATTTTAATCAAGGTATCCTGCAATTGCAGCCACTGCTGTCTCCTACACTAGTCAGAATTAGTACAACCTAGAATAACTGACCTCAGATTACTGAAATGCATCAAGTCGGAAGACAAATATACCCATGAAAGCCATAACCTAGGCAGAGACACCCAAACTGTGCCCCATTTTACATGATCTCTTTTGTGCTATAGTACAAGGGAACTAAAGACAAGGTGATTAAAACAACAACAATGCTTACTGTTGAGGGAAATGAATTAAAATCTCAATAAATCTCTTTTGAGCTAAAAAACCAATGTGAATTCTTGCTTCAGTTCTGTAATGGTTTTTTCTTTTCACACTGGGTGTGGGGACACAACAACAGCAGAAGCTGATGAATTCGAAGGGAAACAGTTTACTTACCCAAATTTATTGACAGCTCCAGCAGTATTCAGTGAAGACTGAGAATTTCCTCTGTGGGCGATAGTCATGCCGAGATTCCGCGATAGTACTGGGGTGCCATCAGGTCCCAGGAGAAGGCTCCGGGGCTGCTCCTTCAAAGAAGTGGCTAAAGAGGCAAAAATTGAATTGGTACTCAGGAAATGAGGCGCACACTGCAGCTCTCCTGCTCTCAAACCCCGCTCTGAGTGCGGCCGGAGAACAGACAGGATCCTGGATGTCAAGAGCTCGTTGTCCAAAAAAACATTCTCATTCCATTTTCTTGAAAAGGAACCACAAAAAGAGAGCTCAGGATGAGCTGGAATTGTATTGCTCCTGCCGCTGCTTTTTGAATTTGTATTCCCCATGCTCACTCCTGGCTGCCCTCAGACATGGCACAGTAAAGTGGCCCCAGAGATGCACTGTTTTTATACTACCTGTGATCCTTCTAGAAATGTAAAGCTGCCACTTAACTTACTGTATTGGCTAAATCAGCAGGTCTGAAGTGCAGGAAATTGGTCCCTACTGTGCCCATTTAGTGTGGAAATTGCAAAGTATCTTCTCCTTTAGTAAAACATCAGAACCTACACACAATTATTCACACCCTACCGTATAAGGGCACAGAACATTTCATGGCAAACAAGAAAAATCTGAGCTCACATCAAAACCGCAAGCCCCTTGCAATGCTTATTGCCCGACAGTGATTTCTATCCGCAGGCACACACACACTGCACATAATAGATACCGGAGCTAAATTTAATTTTAATACTGCAGCTTTTTAATGCTTTTTAAAATCTAGACAGACTGAACTGGAAAGGTATTTGAAATTTTAATCACTCTTACACAATACAGGGCAGCTTGTAATAGACTTCTAAAAAATGGATACAATTATTTAGCACTAATGTCTGTAATGAATGATAAGGAACAGGAGACAAAATACATCCTGTTAAGAAAGGAACCTCAGGGAAGTCAAAGATGAAGAATCAGCCAGCCTTTGAAACTTATCACTGACGAGGTCTGCAGCTGCCCTTATTTCAAAGTGCTTTTAAGGACATGGGAGCGGAGGAGATCTCATGGATCCTTGAACCCAGTGCAGCCTCTGCCTTACCCCCAGACCCAACTCCTCATGCAGTCCTGTGCCTGGGAGGCTCCTTCAGGACCATGTAGCCGTTCAAGAGGGTCTCCAGCTCCCAGCCAAGTTCTGTGCATCACCAATTTACATCTCTTCTTGTAAAAACACCAGTGGTTACCTATCCCCAAAAGTTCCCTTTCCTCAGTCTCACTCCTCCACTAACAATTCTCTCGCCTTCCACTTCTGCCTTGCTCAACAAAACATAGCTAAATCAAGGTATTCATGCTTCATCTCATGAAACAGGTTTTTCCACATTTCTTGATATCCCATACTTCACATCTGCTTGTCTCTCATTTCATCTTTGAAACAGTTGAATAGATAAGTATTAGGGCTGCAAGGGAGATTTCATCAATGGTATTTAATATCAGGAATTATATCACTGCAGCTTTTCCTGCTGGAAAACCTGTTTGGGTTTGAAATCTCCTGGTTATAGACACAGTACAACACAAGTAGGTAAACTGAGTCCTCTTCCATCATCTCCAAGTGATGAGCTCCAACTGAAAGAGCACACTGACTTTGTGGACACTAATAGCAAGATTTGTAAAGGGGGGTTTCTTAAACAAAGACTTAATAATAAATGTCCTCCCATTTCCACCTGGGGAAGTACGGAAATCTTCAGCCATCATGTTCTCTTGCTGTGCTCCACAAGCCTAGAACATGAAGATCCGTTTC
This sequence comes from Ara ararauna, assembly GCA_028858755.1. NCBI lineage: Eukaryota > Metazoa > Chordata > Aves > Psittaciformes > Psittacidae > Ara > Ara ararauna. Next base: position 4,230,687 of record CM054398.1, on the reverse strand, counting down.
ACAATGAAAGGCCAACTCCTAAAATCCCCACAGGCAAAACATGTGGAGGGATGGGACACACACACAAACACCACAGTTTATAGCTTTCTTAAACTGTATTTCTCTTTTGCATGGACACAATACCTTTGGCTTTTTTTGCAGGACGCCGCAGGCTGCAGTGTTACCCTGTGGGTAAAGGCAATGCTCATGCTATCAACTGTTCCTTTAACTCCCAGTTTCTGGTTTTGAGCATGGAAAACAAGCACTGGCTGCCTAGCAGAGTGTGCGCCAGCAAAAGCCATTTTCTGAGTTCAATTAGCACTGTCTGCACACTGCTGAGAGTCCCCATCGATCGCTGCTAACCTGTCAAACCAGACCAGACTGTATACCACAGAGCTGTTTCAACGACAAGCCCTACAGCCAACTTTTCCTATTTTCATTAATCCTTACTGTTTCCTACTGTCCCTGCACTTTCCCCCTAAATGCACAAAACCATTCTTGGTAAGGCAAACAGCCATCTGTCTTCTTGTAACAATAACTCTTTGTCCTCTTACCCTTGTTTCATAGAGGACACCTTGCAATGCAAGTCAGATGACACCTAACAAAACCATGTGAAACACATATAGTAATGCTCAGACATTCATGTCAGCTGTGGTTCTTACAGCCATCAAAGCAACCAAACGGAGCGACTGCAAGGCAGAAAGTAATTCTGCTCTGGTTACAATCAACCACCCGAGAGCCAAAAAGCCTCTTCTGTTAATGCAGACCTCATCCCATCTAAAAGTCAGAATGCTATTGGAATCGTACACCTGTGACCATGATGGTCTTTTCCAGCAGCAAAAAGCTATTTCAAAGCCTATGCTGCAATAAAGCCGTTCATCCCTCTTTTTTTTCCTCCCAGATCCCTTTTCCCACTTTGCTTCAACAAAGATTTCTGTTCAGACCATTAGTGCTAGCTTGTCTTAGAGATTTCTAGCAACCACTAGCTGCAGGCAAGTTTTAAACAGACAATTATGAAAATCTGATGTAAAACAAAGTTCACAGTTCTAGTCTTTTCAGAGGCCAGAGAATAGACAATCAATGAAAAACGAGCTTATTGATCCCTTTTCACCGTGATATTCTGAGGTTACACAGCAAGAAGGTATAAAGAAAAATAAAAAGATAAAAAGATAAAGACACACAGGAGATTGCTAGGAGCCTCTGAGCCATTCCCAATAGGAAAAAAAATGAAGCCATCTTATTAAAAGAGACCTTTTCTATACTTCAATAACACACAGTGTATAGCCTTTAAAACATATTAAAGGAAAAAAATACAATCGAACAGATAAGCCTTGAGCACAGAAATCATTCTTTAGTACAAACCTGGGGAAATGCACTGGGGCGAACTTTGTGGAGATCCAGAAGGTCTGTGCTGCAAATCTTTCTGCTATGGGAAAAAAGACAATATTCTTACACAACCAGACCAAACTTTCAGTCCAAAATGAATCCTGTTCTTTCTATCATACAGCACTAAGCGTGAGCGAAGCTGTGGACTGAAAGTATAAAAGCTTGGACACAGCGACAGCTTTGATTTTTTCACATTCCAAATGACCTATAGACATTAACACTTGGTATAGAAATCCCATCAAATAGAGATCAGCTGAAACAGAGCAAAGAGTGAAGTTCCAGCTGAATGCAAGCTGTAATAATAAATAACTTATGAACTAAAAGCAAACCCTTTAGGTACACAGTCTTCACCTACGCTTTGTTGCCATTTGGTTCACAGCAATACTAACGAAACCAACCCAGCCAGCTTCAACCAAAACTTAGACTGCCCATTCAAAATCGCATCTTTGGTAACCTGTACAACTTTCCCATTCTTACAACACAACAAGATATTGCAATTCACTGAGATACAATTTATCAAAGATGCCAAGACATCAAATAAATTCTATGGTCTGTAACGAACGGCTTTTGGGGAGGCTTGTTTCACTTCAAGGATCTCATTCCTGACTTTGGTCCTCATCATTTGTGCTACCACAGCCTCTCTGCTTTCTTCAGTAGTGGTCTGTCAGGGCTGATTAAACCATCGCAGTTTGTGAGACGGTAAGGAGTGGAAAAGGAAGCCTTAAAGCAAGTGAACTTTTCAGTTTAAAAGGAAAACACACAATGCACAGAGCACTTTAAAAGTATATATCAACACCCCCACAAGAACATTTCTGCCCTCAAAAGAGTTACATTCTAAATCACCAGGGACTGAAAACACTTCCTCTAACCTGTAATTGCTCAGGTTTGAGCTGCTCTGCTCTCTCTTTCCCCCGCTCATAGTACTCCCTAATCCGCTATTAGTCACTGAAATCATCAGCTTAAACCAAACTCAAACTCCTTCGGGTATAAGTAGTTATAAGGACAGGAAATTATTTTTGAAACCAATACCAGAATAATAATAACAAAAAAAGGCAGCTTGGCAGCTATCTGAGCCCAGCCTGTGACCTGATTGCAATCACAGGCACCACGGTGACACAGATAACAAATGAACAGCTTAGCAAGATATAAAGTTAACCAGAGTCCAAAACCAAAATCACTTCTTCATTGCCTAGCTTATACATAACAGGCAACTGTCACAAACAAACTTCCCTCCACCCCCCACACTCTTCCCTCAGCTTTAACCTATTAAAAACACAGGCACATAAAATCCAGGGGTACCATAGAATTTAATCACGCTCTCAGAAAAAGCGATGGGTTCGAGCATTCCTGCGTTAGTCACAGTTCTGATAGGCACAAGCAATGCTGAGTAATATTCAGTACAGCAACAAAACATTTCACTTTAGTTTCCCTGCGTACATAGTCATAAATTACTATAATGACAAGTTAACAGCTCTTTGATGTCTTGAAGATGTAGGGCAAGATTCTGTACTGCTGTAAAGTAAAACACACTAAACTGTGAAGCAGTGTTATTATAAAAGAAGAACAAACTTTAACCCCACCTTGGGTCTGATGTTGCTGCATTCAGCCAGTAAACTCTTGCAGTTCTTATGGACATTCACTGCACAATCTGAAACACACACACACAAAACTGAAATTATTCTTGTCATTCCCAGCTAGGGAAAGGAAAAGCAACACAGGAAAGACGTAATTTTGGAAGCGATGCAGAGAAAGCTCAGGTGTTTCAGTGAGCATCCTTGTTGTGCATGTCCTGTTCTTGATTTTACACCAAATGCTCAAGATTTTTCAATATGGCTCAGAACACTGATAATACCATCCCCACATGCAAGCCCAAAGAGATGCTATCGGCTGCACTAACAGTATTCTGCCTAACCTCTGCTCAACCACAGCACTGCTTTCCTCTTATTTGCAAAGGTTATTTCCAAGTCTCCCAAGTCAAAACTGATACTGTTCAAGGGTTCCATTTATTTGGCTCCATAGGAATAGCTGCCTTTCTGCATAGAGTATTAGTAGGACCTGAAGTAACTACAGTAAACTAAAGATCAAACGCACTACAGAATCCTCAGAGCATTCCCACCATCAATGCATCACCACTTTTCCAGCTTCACAAAGGAATTGTTTCCAGACGAGCTAAAGCAGCTCTCTCTCACCCCAAAAGCATAATCCCATTAATAGTATAGTGAAATCTAATCTCTTTTTTTCCCCTCATAATAACTACTGCTTGAGAAAACAGGAGGACAACTGCTTGTGGCAAGCATTTTCTGCAGTCTTTCTGCCCATCTATAAAATAAGATCCTTCATCAAAAGCAGAACCAGGACACCAACAACTCAGGCCGTAAAGGAAACCAGGATTTGTTTTTTCCTGTATATTTAAACATGCTCCTTAAAAGAGAAACAGAACAAAACTGGGAAGATGAATATGGTATCTGCTAGAGAAATACATGTTTATGTTTAAAGCACAGACCTATTTAAGGTCTCTTCATCCAAACACAACCATCACCCGTGCCTGGCGCCAAGACTGGTGATCTGCTGCGAAGCTCCTGGCTAAGGTAGAGAAATGCTCACTTGTGTTTTCCATAACTACACAAAAACACCGAGGACAGGAGCAAAACACTCACTAAGCCTCAAACACAAATAAATTAATAAAGACGTAGAAACCAGGCAAAGACTGAGCGCACAGACCCCATGTTCCGCCACTTCCCCAAGGGTGGGAAATAAGAGCAGAATAGGGCACTTTCAATGCCTGCCACACAAAATACGTTCCCAAACCCAATCATTTCCCGTAACTTCTCTCGTACTTGGGACTATTTCTACCAATACCACACCCCATGCAACAAAAGGCACTGATCTAATTTCAGATGGACGTGCCTCTGCAAACCTATGATAAAAATGTATCAAAATTCCTCACTTGCTAAAGCTATGCAAAGAATAGCAAACGTACATTTGCTATTTCAGCATTGATAAGGCCTCCACCTACCACCAGAAAATGAAAAGCTTGCTAACAGACGTGCCTCAGCACCAAACAACTTGTGGATAATGGAAAGCCCTTTCCTCCCGAGACAAAGGAGCAAACTGTAGGACAAGAACGACCACACAACAGGAAAAAGGAAAGGCTCTCCGTGACGTCAGGCTGGGCTGGACTCATGTCGAGCTCACAACCAAGCTCCTGTCAGGATAGACCAGGGCAATGGAGGGACCAGACATTCATATTCCCTGACATTTACCTGATAATGATTACATCTGATAATTCTTTTCCCATTAATGATCAGTAGGACCAATTCTGCTTCAAAAGCTTGGGTACCTTGTTAAGCTGACTGCAAAAGGGATATCAACTCAAAAATGTATTTCAATCTTAAAATCAGACACTTGCTCTGTTATTAAACATAACAGCTTATATCCCTCTTGGTAGGCATTTTTCACTTACTCAGCTGACAAACTTAATAGTTTCCTATGCTGCTGAAAGATTCTTGACTCAACAGGAGAGAACATACTAGAAAACAGGACGATGCTACAGAAAAGCCTCATAAAACTGCACCTGAACCCAAGGACTTGATCCTCTAAGAGAATGAAAAGCAATGAATTTAATGACCTCCAGGGGCATTATTTGTGCCCACATGAGAAGAGAATCTTGAAAACTGCCAGAAGAATCAGCCTGTTTTACAAGCATACTTCCTTTGATAAAATACACTGGCTTTCCCTAGTCAACACACTGCTGCAGCCAGAACTGAACCAAGTACACTCGGATTAAGGATGAGAACAAGCTTTGAACACTTGTGAGTTTAATTTCCCTTCTTTTTTTTTTGCTTGTAAGATCTCTTTACTCTTCTGACCAGCATCTCTGGACTGAGCATTAGAGAACTGCAGGGGTCAGGAAAACAGCAAAGAGAAGCATGAAGGGCAGAGTACAGTGAAGAAGTGAAGGGAACCTGCACGCACTGAGACTGATATGTAAAGAGCAGAGATTCATAGGAAGAGTTGTAAGAGGGGTATAGAAATAACAAATATCTAACCTTAGAAAGGCATCCAAAGAAAGAGGCATTGGTAAACTCAAAACTGGCAAGGGAAAGTATTTTTGTATGTACCATCAGTCACTGGTAGCACCTGGTCTTAGCCGGATCAGGAATTTGGGAAGGCACGACAGTGAAGCGGACAGTTATATTGGCAAGCTCTTCTCAAACTGGAGAGGCACAGTTTACCTTTCCAAGTATTTTACTATTATTATATTATTAGGAGCTTTATTTATTTATACTATATATATTTATTATTATTTATATATATCATATATATTTATTTATATTATTACTAGGAGCTACCAAGGCTCTTCCTTTTCTCCTCCCTCAACCACTCACTGGAATGGCAATAAGAGTAATTTGGCAGGGAAAAACAGATCCTCCAAAGGATTTCATTCTAGCAATGAGAACATCAGTTAAACTGCCTACACACCTTGAAGGTCCAAGGATTTGGGTTCCTCTGAGTGGATGGGGACAGGACCAGCACTATCAGAGCTAAAGGTACAAAAGCAATCACATGAAAACTAAGCAAACACACTTTGGCTGTTTCTGGGCTTAAATATCCCACATCTGCTTATTACAGACTGTCACTGCCTCTGAAAGGTTCTGCATGGGCTACTGCCAGCGATGGCCCGTTGCTCACTGATAGACTAACTGAAACAGGGGCCTCATCCAGCTACTTAAGAGGCTCTTAAACATCATAAAAGATCCTGCTCACCATTGAGGGTAATAAAATTATTATCTGGTAGAATAAAAATCCCTTTCCTTATTAATGAGATGCTTTCCCAAAGGCTCACAGAGACTAATTTACAACTTCAGAGCATTTTATTGGACAACACATTACGATGCCCAAGAGCATAACCCTGATTCACAGTATGCAAGAGGGCAATGAACCTCCCTGGAAAAGGGCAGGCAAATACATTTTCTCCCCCAGCTGGAATACCTTCCTGCGGATCAGACATTGGCAATGTCCTACAAGCGTCTTCCAGAATTGGATTCCAGGACAAATCTATGAGTCACCAGATATTATGAGTATTATGACCCTGACCTTTGGTCTGGAACAGTACTGCCCAATAAAATAACTCTTAAAACGCCATTTGCAAACAACTACAAAGACAGTTATGTTACGATTAATCTAAAATGGGACTAATGTTCCTCTCCCATCCCCCAAATATATAGGGGGGTTTGTGTTTTCAAATGATAGAGCCAAGTTCAGGCAGGGACACCTTTTAACGGTGATTCTAATGATACAAGGAATTCAAGAGCTGTTCTAATGCTAAGGATATATTCACAATCTCTTAAATCCAACCAACAGAAAAGCACCAGGGTCTAAATAGTTTTCTTGTGGAATTAACAATTTTCCTGGTTTTCAAACCCCCGATGCTTCAGGGATCGAAGAGAACCTCTTCTCTCTTTCTTCACCCTTACACCATACCAGGTAACTCCTCTCTCTTGAGCTAACAAAGGAAACAACTTGCATGTGAATAATACAGAATACAAAATCTGAGTTTATACATAGGTACACACAGCACAACAGCTGAGGAACACTTCAAACTGCTACAGCATTCCAGAAAAAGCAGGGTGACTTTGTGATCAACCTCCTCTGGAAAGAGGAGGAGTTTCAGGGGAACGTGAAGCTTCCGTACTCAGTAAATCCAGGTCAGGTATCTTCAGCATCTCGGAGCAGATTTAACTTTGTCCTAGTGGCTTTGGGGACCGGTGTTTACTTGTTTTGCTAACTTGCCTAATTACACAGAGGCAGAAACCCAAAACTGGAAGGGTGCAGGGTGATGGGATGCTTCACATTCTGAAACAGAGACAGGCCACGCAAGGGAGCAACACCACCAAATTATCAAGTTTCAGCTTCCCTGTTAAAGCATTCCTCTGTCTCCAAAACAACCTATAATTACTTTCTCCCTGTATCTGGTTTTATTGTCAAAATATCAGATGGATGGAAGGGGGGTGGGGTCGCGTCATCCCCAGCACTGCAGGTTCTGGTGGCCCTTTAAGCACAGAAACCCAAACCGAGCAACCGATGCTTCTGCGTTTTAAACAAAGCAGCAGAAAATTCGCATGGTATCCGAAAAGAAATCCCAGTGCCATTTCAATTCTCCCCTATTGAACCCTTCCCCCATCCTCCAGGAACGCTACAGAACCGAAGCTGCAACTATGACCATCATAAAAGGTATGTAAAATATTTCACAGGTAAACATTAGGTGGAACTACAACGCACAGTGTTTGATGGCTCCTGCTTGAGAGCTCTGTTTCATGGGTTTGGGGTTTTTTTACCATACCAAAAGTAAACTATTCCCTTAGGACTTTCTAAATTAATAAAGCAAGCAAACCAAATGGAAAAGCCTCTATGAAAAGGGGAGCTGCTTGGTTTGACACAAGACACACAGATATTACAGTAACAAAACCACAGCACAAAATCTCCAAACAGGATTCAGAAACGTTGCTTCTTTATTAAAGCAGCAAAGCCAAATACAGCACTAGGGACGTCTCACCAAGCTTCTTGTTTGAATCGCTCCCTGTTTCCCTTCCCTTCCTCCAAAATCCATCACCACTCCTAGCTCCTTCCAGGCTTCCCTCTCCAGCACACGCGAGCTAAACCTCCAGTCTGATACCATCTCCCGCTCCTCTCCCTAATATGCCAGCGCTGCGGAATATTTAAAACGGGTCAATCATCACAATTATGGGTAAGGAGAAGTTTTCACCTTTTTTATTTCCCTTAACGCATTTAAGGTGTTGTCACGCACTTCCCAGGCTTCTCTCACTGCTGCGGCACTGGCGCTGTGCGCGTAACCACCAAGCAGACGAGGCACAGGATTCCATGCCCATTTCCCTAAGGATGCTCAGACTCAAGCCGGGGCACGAAGCCAACCAGTGTCACCAGCTTCCCCCCCCATGCTCCCAGCGATGCTCCAGCTCCTTCTTTAGCCCCTCCAAAGGGATTTCCACGATAAAGACTGCATCTTCACCACCTCTGCCCTGTTCCCCGGCTTAAACCACGTCGGGGCAGCCACGAACCCCGCGGGCTGGGTCACGGAAGGGAAGATAAATCCCCCCCCCCCCCCCGCGCTGCGTTGTGTAACCCCGGGGGGACGGCGCTGGGCGGGCTCCCCCCTCAGCACGGGCCCGGCGCTGCCCCGCCGCAGGCACCGGGGGGCCGCGGCCTCCCAATGCGCCGGGGAGGGGACCCCCGCTGCCGGGAGCGGAGGGCGCTGCGGGGACCCGGGCCCCGACACCGGGTCTCTTACCGGAGTCCCCGGGGAGCCGCCGGTTGCGCTCTCGGTCCCGGGAGCCGCCTCCACAGCAACAGGAAAAGCCCCCGTGTCCCGGAAGCAAAAGGGAAAAACAGAGTGCGCGCCTGCGCTTCGCCGAGGGGAGGGACCGAGCCCGTGGGGAGGGCTGCGGCGGGGGGGGCTCCGCTGTGCACGGACGGGGGGATCGGGCGCCCCGGTACCCGCGGGGAGGGCTCGGGCTCCACGGTACCCGCGGGGAGGGCTCGGGCTCCACGGTACCCGCTGTCCCCGCGAGGAGGGCTCCGGCGCCCCGGTACCCGCGGGGAGGGCTCGGTCCCCTCTGTCCCCGCACTGGGGGCTCGGACATCCCGGTCCCCGCTGTCCCCTCAGCTCGCTCCCCGGACCGGCGAGCCGCCAGAGCCCTCCCGTGCCCCGGCCGGTACCAACATCCCACCCCGCGGGGAAACCTGCCCTCCATTAGAGCCTGGTGGCCGCCGGAGCACAGGCCCCGGCGGGGGGGCTGTAGCATCCCGAGTGGCGGCTTTAACGTGGTTCACGTTGTGCAGCGCACGGGGGTTACTCTGTGTCACCTTCCTTCCTGCTCTGATCCCCTACAGCACCGCTCTGATCAGCGGGTAGGTCTGTTTTAAATCATAAACATCCAAATTGCCCATGCAGCTTGAACACACAGCGCAGAACGTGACTACAAAACCAACCTTCGCTTTCCAAATCCACCTCTCAGCTTTCCTGTACTGCTTCGAAAGAGCCTGCCACCATTTGGGCTGGAAATGGGCTCAAATCCATGGGGCAAATCCTGTCTCTGGCTTCCACACTGTGACCTGTGCCATTGATTTCGTTTTTCTCTTGGTCTTACAGTCACAAGCCATTCAGAAATGACCCCTTCTGTGCTGCTGCTGTACAGAACTAAGTCCAATTCGGTCCCAGTTTACTGGGGCCTTTCAGCGCTGCAGAGAAATAATCCTTAAAGAAAGGGGTTTTGGGGGAAACAGCTGGCTGTCACTTGGTGACTGATTAAACCTCAGGCACTTCAAGCTTTGTGCTCTGCTATGATATAAAAGCAAAGCATTGCAGATTGCCCAACTACAGCTGTCACAGAGAGAACGTGCTGTGCTCGTGCTGCTGGCCTCAGGGCATCGCCACCAAATCAGTGCAAAACCTGGCACAGGAACCGGCTGGAAGACTCTAGCTTAGAGCTAAGGTTTGGATTGAGCACCGACCTTCTAATCCTGTGTAGTTCTGCACTAACAGCAGAGTTCTTAATGAACAGGTTGCAGGTACATTACTGTCAGGCAGCCAAGGGTACAAGATCCTGAGCTTTTGTGAGGGAATGCAAGGAGCTGCACACCGGAGATGTTCCAGGTGAAGGCAGCACTGCCTGGATACACAAGGAAAGTGAAAAGCAGAAAAGGAGAAGCACTGAGAATAGCGTATTCATCAGTTTTCCTCTTCTAAAGCCTCTTCCAAGTGGGACTCCCAGTCCATTTATCACTGTCATCATGTTACAGCAACCAAACTGCCTTTCTCCCTCCTTCCCCCCCCCAAAACACAGAAGCCTTTTGGCAGCAGTGTCTCTCTCCAGAAATGCAAAGTTCCAGGTTCCCTGCTGCTTTTCAGATTTATCAGGACTCTGGGTGGGCTACAAGCAGAAATTTTCAGGATAAAAAGTAATTCCTCCTTATTAGAAAGCCAAAACCATCCTTCCCGTATTAGCTTATTGGTGCTGCTCTGGGAATACTAAAAGCAGAAGGGTTGGGGCACAAGTGCCAAGCGAGAGGTGAATTTCAAACTGAAGTCCAGACCAAAAGCCGTTCTAGCCTCCCTTCCTTACAGAGCAAGCAGCATGGTGGAGGATGTTTGCCTTGCAGAGACCCGTGTCCTCCGTTTACCCACAGAACCGTTGTTTGAATGGAAATGGTTCTCCAAACCTCTTTCACAACTTGTCCCATATGAGTCCTGGAGACTGGTTGTTACAGCAACTTATTATAAATCATACTGTACACTGACACAGCCAACAAGGGTCAGCCTGGGACAAGTGGACAATGCAGTGTCCAGGACAGCCTTCAGGATTCATCAAACGGAGCACCTGCTCTTAAAGAAGAGTAATTTGAAGCCTACCACATGCTTTCATTGTGGCTACAGGCTTTTAGAAGAGTGTGGTCCATCTGACCTCCCTGTTTTCCTCATAAAGTAATAGAGATACGACTCTCAACTACAAAAAGATGTAGAAGACCCACCTCTACCCCAGTGCTCAAGCTCAAGTCTCTAGGAGGGAAGCAATCCTCCCGCCATCTGTATTCCAGCAGCAGATCCTTGGCTCCCCTCCATGGCACAGCCTGCTTGGAGAGCTCTCCTCCTGTCAGGGCTTTGCTGGGACTCATCTAACTCCTTTTGCATAAACTCTAGAAGCATGTTTATAAGAGAGGATTAATTTAGACACAAAACGTTCTCCACCCTTGACAGCAAAGGCTCAAAAGGAGCTTTCTCCATTTCCAGGTGAACAATAAACCTACAGACTCACAGCTCAAAGTTTACAGAACAGCGAAGTTTGGGTGGCCACTGTTGTCGAGATCCCAGTGACTGCAATCATTCCGCTCTGGTTTTCATCCCTGCCAGGCTCCAGACATCTCATTTGTGAGACTTGGAGACTGGAGCTGCCTGAACTCTCCTGCATCTGTACTCTCGACACACACCACAGCCTCCTTCCCTGGTTGACTGCGCAGCGTGGTGTGAGGATGGATGGGAGGGATCAGGCGGGAGAGGCAAACAAGCTGCCACGTACAGGGCCACTTGAGCTGCCCACCTTCTTCCCCGCACACGTGCATGTTTGTCGCAGAGCAGTGGTTCCTGGTTCTGAACTAAAAGCAGAGTTCCTCCTGCTGTTACTTCCTCTCAGAAGAGCTGTCGCTTCTCTATTTCATCACAGCCATGGAAGCTACCAGACCTTTTGTGTCTATTGACAGGGGAAAGACCTCAGGCTTCCCAATCATTTCCCCATCCTTCCTGCCCCTGGCTTCAGCTCATCCCTTTCTTCAGCCACCACTTTTTCTCGTCTTCTCTTTCCGTGTCTGTTTTGCCTTCTACCGCGTGGTGGTGCTGCAGCTAAAAACACCATGAGGATAACACCAGCAGCACCTGACCAGGAGATGGACCAAGAGCCGGCCCAGCGCCAAAGGGTATGGATGGTAAAATGCGAGTTCGTGATGAGAAAACGAGAGGAGCAGCCAGATATGCTGTCAGCAGCTGCAGCCCCCACTGAGCCCTGACAGAGCAGCTCACACATCAGTGTGAATGAGAACATCGCACATCAGAGAAGTGAATGTGCCACTACGGCTGCACGGTGGCCCTGAAGCTCGCTTTCAAGAGCCACGCACAGCTCCTAACTGCGCTAATGGGAGCCAGCGAGGTAACTATCAACTGTGCTGCCCAGAAGCAGCTCTCAAAGGTTTCATCCCGACATCATCCAAATACAGGCACCCTCAGGCTAACATTTGCCACGCAAGTCCCAGTCCGGTCTAACCACAGACAGGACACTGATTTTAACGAACATCTCAGGGCCCTGCCCAATTATTGGGCCTCAGTTCAAGACACTGCAAAGGGAACATGGAAAAACAAGCTCCTCCACCCTGCTGCCCACGTTAGCCTGGGCAGCATATCCCCGAGCAGCCCAGAAAGCCCAAGGAGATGTCACAGAGTCACAAACACAAAACAGATCCTCAGCCACCTTGGAGATTTTCTCCTGAATGTTAGCAAGAGTCAAGGGCACAGATTCCTCACAGAAGGGCTGAGAAACGAGGTCAAAGTTACTATAACTCATGTCCAACTCCCATGCAATTCGGATTAATGATATGCCGAGCCATACTCCTGTTTTGACAGCTAACTCCAGCTCCTCACACTCCACAGATCTCCACAGCAGTTGTCCAGGGCAGAATCACTCACACTAGCAGTAACCTCAGAGGACCATACTGAGCATGGCTCCAAGCTCTTGGTGCTCTGGGGATCAAGATCTGTATCCTCCCAGGTTTAGATGTACAGCAGCATGCAGGACTGCAAACAGAGCCTCTGCTAGGAGGTTCCTCAGGCAGGATTGGCAAGGTGTAACTGCCTCCTCCTATAATATCTGGATTATCTCTAACCATCCACATAGCACTTGCTCTTATTCAGCTCCCTGCCTCCTACTTTTGCTGTGACATCTGAAAAATGTTCACTAACAGCCAAGGGCTATTAGCTGTGGTCCTTTTTCATTTCCCTTCAGCCAGCCTGAAGGGCAAATAGGCTTTTCACAGCACATGTCCAAGGGCAGCCAGTTCTTCTATGTCCCAAGAAGGTTTTACTGACCTTAAGAGCCTCTGAGACACTCTTACTGGAGAGCGAGCATTGCTCGAGGATGCAGGGTAGAGAAAGAGCTGTTCTCTTATTTCTAGAAGATTTTCTCTGCCCAAAGACGATCCTTTGAGAATTAAATTGTTCTTCAGTGCTCTGAGTACCTGCCCCAAAGAGGAGGACAGGCTTTGTTCATCAGCCAAAGCCATGCAGCAAAGCCACAGGGAATGTGGTAGGAGGACAGAGCCCCATGCACACTGGCAAAGGAGCAACTGCTATTCCTGTGTGCTGCTTACATCTGAAAAGCAACAATCTCACCCATGCAGGTCCCAGGGGCACCACTTAGTGGTAGTTAATAAAGGTTTGGATGCTTTAGAGATCCCTGTGCCCGTGCATAGGCCAGATGCTGAGCTGACTTATCACTGCAGCTGTGAAAAGCAGCCTAAAGGATCCAGCTTCCCCCAGGCAGCAGGGATCTGGGCAAAGCAGAACATTGTGGAGGGAAAATAAAACCTGTTAAAGGAAAAGTTGACCTGCAATCCTTGGGGGAAAGGGGCAGGAAATGGTTCAGTGGCCAAAGAAAAGGAGGGTAAACTATTGCCAGGCAGGATTCAGAGCTCATTTCGACTATCTGGAGAAAGAGCCAGGCCAGGCAGGGTGCTGGGTACAGCCAAGCCAGCAGAAAAGTGAAGCAATCCAAGAGGCTGCTTTCAGCAGGGGAATGCCAGGGCCAGAGGGGAGGCTGGGGAGCGGGCTGCAGCCAGGCTGGGCCAGAGCCATACTCACTCAGGCACTGCAGAGCACTTTTATTCCCAAGAGGTTTGGCACACAGAGAGCAGCTGGTGCAGCTGGAGAAAGCCCCTGGCACAAGCTGGTGCCTATTGATCTCTTTCCACCTTTCTTTCGGCTCCTTTGTCTCTTTCTCCTTCTCTCTGTCTTTTGGCTGCTCTTTGTTCTTACCCTGGAAGGAGAGAAAAAAACCCACAGCTGTGTTACAGACCTTGCACTGCCCACACATTCCTTGCAAGTACAGTGGGCACCTTTGTGCCTGAGCCTTTGGGATGGCAGTGCTTTTCCCAGATGCCTTCCTAAGGCTTGGGCCAGTCCCTCTGGTCCATGTCCGATGAAAAGCAGGACGCAGCACTGCAGCCCGTGGTGCCTCCTAAGGCTTGGGCCAGTCCCTCTGGTCCATGTCTGATGAAAAGCAGGACGCAGCACTGCAGCCCGTGGTGCCTCCTAAGGCTTGGGCCAGTCCCTCTGGTCCATGTCCGATGAAAAGCAGGACGCAGCACTGCAGCCCCTGGTGCCCTGCAGGCTCTCCTCCTTGCCACAGCGAGTGACCTAGGCAGCCTCCCAGCCAAAGGGCTCTTCTCTTGGTCTGCACAACTTGTGCTAAGACAGCAAGAGAGCAGCCAGAGCGTGCCCTGGAGCAAGGTGGGCTGAGAGTCAGGGATCACCCTGTAGTGCATTATGTTAGGGGTCACAGCATATCTGCTCAGCCAAAACCAGGTCCCTGGGACAGATCCCCTTTGCTACTTGAAGAACTCAACAATTTCTTCCACAAATTCAGCATCTTTCCCTCACCTTCTCCTTTTGCCAGGACCCAGTGACTCGGCTCCGCAGGGAACTCAGGCGTCGCATCACCTTCGTGCCTTTCTCTGCTTTATCACTCTTTCCACTGTCCTCATTTCTGAAACAAGACCAGAAACCTCTTAACTTAGGGGAAGGCAACTGGCCAAGCACAGTTCAGGGAGATCACTGATGAAGTTCACCTGAAGTGTTACTTTAGGACCCCATCTCTGAGCTTTTTATCTCTTGGAGGATCTGGTTTAGCATCAGTCATGCCATTGCAGACTTGCAAATAAGGAGCTGAAATGTCCAATTATGTGCGTAATTTGAGGCTGTCTCTTTTTGCTCAGTGTCACGCACACCAAGGCCTCAGCTGTGGCTGCACCACTGCAGATACCAGCATCCTGCATGCAGTATTAGCAGGGCAGTGGAGCTTTATGGAGATGGGCTCCAAATCTGCTCTGGGAATAAAAGGTGCGTGGGTTACTGTCTGATTCACTTACTCATTAGACAGGAACTCAAACCAGGTGAGGTTGTGCTGGGAAGAATCGCTGCCTTCTTGCACATGCGCTCTCTGCTTCGCCCTGTGTGGAAAAAAGACATCAGATGCTGAGCAAAGAAAACAAGAGCAGAATCTCTGGGTCAGCAGAAAGGCTCATCATGGGAGGTGGGGCAGGACCATGTTAAGAGTTACAGGAGAAGTAGCACGTGAGACGCTACCTCTCCTCATGGTTCTACGCTAGTTTCACTGGAAGAATACAGTGATTCTGGTACCCTGGGGATTTGCTCCTCAGGGGATCAAGTGTTGTGTACCAGGTGGATCCTAGGTAGACCTGTGACCTCCCCATGCATATCCCTCTCCCAGCCACACTTACCCATGATAATATTTCAGCTCCTGAAGTACCTGCTGGACAATTAGCCTACCAGGGATGGGGCAAAAGAAAAGCAAGGGATTAGAGAATGTCCTTGCAAAGGCATGCTGCACTCCACAAGTCATCAGGTGCTGGTTTATGACCAGCTCCTCAGCTGTGCCCCAGCATGCAGTGGGATCTCCTTTGCTATTGCATCTCCAGTAGCTCAGATATACTCAAGAATCAACATCATCTCCAAACAGCCAGGACTAACAATACGTACACATGGTCTGGGGACACGTGGTCCTTCTCCAGCATCTCCAGAGCAGGGGGTTCAACAGCTGGAACACAAAACACTCTCATCAGGGATGGTTTGCCTTTGTTTGCACCATGTTGCAAGCTGTGTGAGTGGACCCCATTAATATTGCTGGGCTCCCACTCTGCCTTTAATGGGGAGGGAGAAGTGATGGGAGCAGTTAGGGAGGAAAAGGCTGCACTGCACATCTGTGAGGGTGGCGAAGGCTGCATCACTTTCCTGTGTTACCCCTCCCTTCTCCAGTCTGTATTACACAAACTCCTGAGGGTCCTGCTTGCCCCTAGAGGGTAGGAGCTGATACCACCCAGAGACCCTCCCCATGACAGCTTCCCTGCCACCTCCCAGGCTCTTAACAAGTCTCTACACTTTGCTCTGGGGCTCCTCACGGGTGAATGGATTCCAGCAGCCCAGAGAAGGCCAAAATCAAGTTCACAGGAGCGAGGGTGCCTCTGTTTTCTGAAGGCTTTTCAGCTTCCAGTGCAGAAAGCAGAAGCTGACAGCCTTGTCCCAAAGCCTGTCCCTGCCAGCTCTGCACGGTGGGTGAGTTAAGGGCACTGCTGTAAGAAGGGGCCTTGTACAGGGACCATGTTTGCCCCATTCTTTGGGGTACAGAAGAAAGAGCACATTTAAACCCAGGCAGATGAAGCAGTGCCTTTTGTGCCTAGGAAACCATCATTGCCTTGTGAGTCGGCAGTGACCAGGACACCAGCCATAGAGAGACTGCAGGGCAGTGTGTCACTGGGAACACACATGTCTAAGCTTGGACTACCCTGTAAGCAAGGGTCAGATTCAAAGTCAGCTTGGCTTTAGTTCAGGAGCTCCTGGCACCATGTAGAAGGGGAGGGCGGAGGATGTCTAGGCTTGCAGAGGCTCCATCTCCAGGTTGGAACCTTCATCACAAACACCCCGAACTCATTTAATGCTGTACGTATAGTCTGTACCGACCTTCCACGGCTGCAAGAGAAGGGTTGAGACTGCAAGGTGTCTGAAGGGAGACAACTGCCTCACAGCCTGACGGGACAGACTTTGACCTCAGCCTCTTCCTGGTGCTGCCGCGTTCCTGGAGAAGTAAAAAGTTGAGGATACCTTTGGTGCTTTGTGCACCATGGCAGCCTGCACTGGGGCACAGCACTGCTGGCAAGGTGCAAGGCTGGGAACGCCGACACACACTTACCACCTCCTCCAAGGCAGGGCTGACTGTGGGGCTCAGGTGCAATGGCTCTATCTCCACTTTGATCACTGTGCTACCCCTGCTGCTGCTCCAGGCTTCCAGTTCCCCTTTGGGCAGCTGAAGGGACACGCGAGGCTGTGGGCAGGACCGGGTCCCCTTCCCCATGTCCTCCTGCTCTGGGTCACTGCCCATCTCTGTGGCATCCAGGCTGAACCTAATGCAGGAAAGAGGAACAAGCCACTTTAGCAGAGCAAATCCATTGGTTTGGGCAATGTCCTAGCCTTGGCTGGATATTGAGGAGCTCACGCAGCTGGGACAAGGAGGGTCACCACAGCAGGCACATGAAAGAGGAAACACCAGGAAGCATCAGCCTGGACACCAAGACCTGAGCCTCTTCAAAACAGCCTCTGTGGCCGCTGTCTATGAGCTCCTTGATCCCCCGGGATGTTTGGTGCTGGATGGCTCTCACTGATCTCTTAGCAACCCCTGAGACTGTGCAGCCACCCAGACAGCAGCCTGCCTGATAGCTGCTGTGCTGTTAGCTGCAGCACCGCACGAGTCCTTCTGGGCATTTAGAAACAGCAGATGTTGTCATGTATCAGACCCCTGGGGCATCACGTCACAAACCCCGCTCCCACCGGGGCCCAGCTTCAAGGAAGGGAGAAGAAGTCCTCTTCTGGGAAATAAGGGGTGGACCAGCTCCCCCAGCGGCCCATGGATTCCTGAATGCCAAGTGCTGTTGCAGTGCCAACAACACTGGAGCGAAACGATGCATAGAGCCCAGTGGAAAATCTTACTCCCTGCATGGGTTGTGTCTGCAGATCACTGTCACTTCATCCCTGCTGCCAGAGACAGGCTTCAGGAAGCATTTGCTTAGGGGACAGCGGGGAGTGTTCCCCCTCCTTGGCCCTGTGCTCACTCGTGTTCAATCACCCGGTGAGGGGACTGAGCAAGGCACTGACAGCCGCTCTGTGCTGCTGCTGCTCCTGTGCCTGTTACACAGCATAAACTGTGAATGATCCGTGGCACATGAACAACAATAGGTCTGAGAACCAACGTCTGGGCTTGATAAAGAGCTGCCAAGATCTCAGGCTGAGATAATTTTAGGGTACCTTATAAGGAGGAGGGATAAAAATAGTCCTTGCTGGCTTGCACCTAACTCCGGTCATTGGCAGATCAATACATTTGTCAGCAGGGGAAGCATCCATGGAGGAACCTGGAGGCCAAGGCATTCGTGTGGCAGGAGCACAGGACAGCAGTGATGCCAGGCCTGGAACTTGCTCGCAGCCAGAGCTCGGCATCGTGCTACAAAACGCTATCCCTGCAGCCACGTGGAGGCCAGAGGGCTGGAGGGGACTGCGGTGATTGCAGGCACAGACCCCAGCAAGCCAAGTCACAGACAAGGAAAAGGATCTGTAAGAGCTCTCTTAATCCCTCTGGGATGGGCAAAGTTCCCTTGGAGCCAGAGGATGGGGACCATCAGGGTGGCTGATGCCGTTCAAGGTTCCATCCAGACTGAAATGAGCTCTCCCCAGATGAGAGATCCTTTTCCCACCCAAGGTCTGGGAAAAGGGGTCATCCTACTGCCAAGGAGGCATTAAAGCCTCTTGCTTCCCTAGCACGTGTTCCTCCCCATCCCACCCAACATGAGCAGTAGGTGTATAGCTGCTCTGGCAAGTGCTGACAGTGATGGAGACCACCCAGCAGCAGCTGGAGCTCAGGGCAATGGGATCACTGCAGCCTCACACAGCATCGTTGGGCTGTATGTCTCCAATCCTGCTCACAGTGCTGCTGTACCTGCGCTTGCAGTCCATGGGTGATAAAGGGCTCTCCCAGCTGTGCCTCCTGGAGGTAGACATAGATCTCACCAGTGTGGGGAAGAATTCCTCAGCTTCCTGCAGGTCCAGCTCCTTGTCTGACTCTGCAGGACCCTCGGAAGCGCTGGTACCATCTTCTGGCACCGCTGCACAGGAGCAAACGTGGCCTTTGTTGAGGAAGCGGCAGTCAGCCTCACCGTAACGCACGGAGCAGGAAATGGGGTTGGAAAAAGCAACATCCACGGACATTTTGCTCAGAGCCGCTGGTCTCTCTTCCAGCAAGCGAAGGGCAGACACAGCCTGGGTTGCTTGTTCCGGCTGTGCTGCCGTCCCTGGTGCTGTTCTGGCAATTGGCAGGCTCAGGAGTCCCAGGTCTCTGTAATACTCCGTGCCATGGAGAGCCGAGTCCGAGAGCAGATCCTCTGTGCTGCTGTGCAAGTCCGCTGCTGGGACATCCAGCTCTGTGGAAGACGAGTCCTCCTGCAAAGGCAGTGCCAGCTCAGCCCGAGCACTCAAACCCCAGCTGAGAGCCTTGGGATACAGGAGAATGCGAAGGGGACACAAAGGTAGAGCCGCTTTTCTTCCCCTTCTCATGGCAAGCAGCACTTACAGGTAGCAGGGCCAGGCCTGCAGCTGGGTTTCTCCACCCAGGCTTTCTAATAGCAGCGCTTCCCTACTGCACCTCGCAGCCAAACCTGGCCCAGCCCCACCAGCTGGGTTTGCTACAGCAGCTTGTGGAGTTTGCCTCTAGACCCCGAGATCTCTGTGCCTTATCCCCCCTAGCACCAATAGGAAGCACATAGGTATGGTTTTCCCCCGCAGCAAAAGCAATGTAACCTTGTATTCCTTGATAATCTGAATGGATTCCTTTCCCCTGTTCTTACTCCACCACAGACCCCTCTGAATATGGTGTGACCATGCAGTTTGCTGACGCTTGCACTGCGGTAGCAGAAGGAAAGAGGACACTTGCCTTTTCTTCAGCCATGCCGGTGCAGAAGGTGTCATCCTCAGCAGTCAGGGATGGGAGGAAGCTTTTGGGGTTGCGATACTCCAAACGAGGGGTGCTGCGGTCAGTGAACTCCCGTAAGCATGGCTTGCAGTCGGACCCTGCAACACAGAGAAGGTCCCAGCAGGGAGCCAGGAGGGATGCAAAATCAGCCACGCACAGACAGGTGACACCAGGCA
The DNA here is from genome assembly GCA_028858755.1 of Ara ararauna. Lineage (NCBI taxonomy): Eukaryota > Metazoa > Chordata > Aves > Psittaciformes > Psittacidae > Ara > Ara ararauna. The sequence continues at coordinate 4,210,778 of CM054398.1, read as the reverse complement.
GCACTGAAATGCTCCACATGCGCTCTTCCCCTGCCCCTTGCAGACAGGCATTGCCAGGCAACCTCAGGACCTCGGCAGCCTTGATGCTGTGGGAATCTGGTGCAGGAATTGCCTAGCGGCGGAAACCTTGTCCCGCAAGCCAGGCTTGCACCATCCCAGCCCGCCCCTTGCAGCATGTCCTATACTGCAGAGTACAGTGAAAGAGAAGAGCTAAGCCCATTTTTGAACATATTGTTCAAAACACTGATTTTGGCTGTTCTTAACACTGAAATCTATGAATAAAAATACTGACAGTGATTTTATTGTCACCTGTAAGGAATAAAGGATGCTGCTTTGGGAAGCCAGATTGGAGTCACAGGAGTGTGACCCTGGGTATGCAGACCAATAGCGGGAGCACATCATTCTCCTGGTGCCGCTCACTCATGCGGATGTTCCCCACACAGGAGTGCTAAGAGTGGGAACCTGAGTGTGCATACACCCTCTGATAACCCATTGAGAAGCAAAACAAAGGTCTGGATGTGCTTCGTGGTCCAATGGATGGTCCAGCTGACTGAGGTGCATTCCTGTGGAACGAGACACACTGTAAACCTTAGCCACAATCTCTAAACCACTGCATGACTCAAGGAGGCCTTTTACTCCTTTGGGATACATACAGCTGAGGCGGATGGAAAACAGCCAGGCTGTTGGCCAAAGCACCAGCCGTGGGTCTCTGAAGATGCAGAGAACAATAGCAAGCGGCTGTAAGCCACCATATCTGTCCAATGGGCAAAAAACCAGCAAAACACTGCTGGAAACCCATCGTGCTGCAGGAAAGCCAAGTATAAAACCATGAATCCAAGGAAGACACTGTTAAAAACCACACTCTTGGAAACCTCGCATCCTGCCGCGGGTTTTAGTGCTGTGCGATGCAGCCAGAAATTGCCTGGTGCCAACTTGAATAAGGCAGCAAACGTGCGGGAGACTTTGGAGGTTTGTTCCTTGGATCGTGCTGCACGCTGCAGATGCCAGGTTTTGTGTTTTAAGGAGCGTTTGGGGTGGTTGAATGCGTGCGGTCATTTCAAGTGGGGGGCTATAAATAACAGAGAAAGCAAGCGTCTGTGATGGCACTGCTTTAATTAGGGGGGTTTGAGCTCTAAGAGCAGGGGAAATTTGAAACAGACTCCAGCAAGGCTGTGGAATCCACTTCACAAGGCGGTCCTCATTAATAGACAGATTCCTGCTCAGGACGTCCCTGAGCCACATCCAGAATGATCTTACTGTAAAGCAGGCAGAGGTTTAGCAAACCGCTGCGCATCACCCTTTGCTCTTGCAGGTGTACCTGCATTGCCTCTCTTCAGCGTGTGATCACAAATCAGCATCTTGAAGGGAATACACATTTGAACCGGCAGAGGTTTTGGCAGGAGCTTGTAGGAAACCCCAGCCAAAGATGGCAGTGGGCAGGAAAAGCCACTGAACCCCCCAAAACAGGCTGGGATGAAGGCTAAGGCAGAGCGGACCCAGGGAAGGAAGGGAAAGGAGATTCCCTGCTCTCACCATCCCCTGCAGCAGCAACTGCCCACAGAGAAAGCATCAAAGTGCTGAGAGGCAGCAGCCAGAGCCTGGACCCGCAGCTTTAGCTAAGCCAAAGAGGTTTTTCCTCCCAAGCAGGACCCGACCGCCCTGCCAGGGCTGCTCCGGGCCTGCGCCGGGCTCCAGGCTGCAGCTCTGAATTGGATCCCTGGAACAGAGTCAGCTCTTTGGAGGCCTGGAAAATATTCCCTGTGCTCTGCCTGTGCAGGGCTCAGGAGTTGGCCGAGACATCGGCTGCAGTCAACAGACCCCCTCCAGGCCCACTGAAGGGCTTAAATCCTCCCCGGAGGCTTCAGACACCCCGGTTCAACACACGATAAATCAGATGCGCAGCCGGGCTCCGGTGAGCGAGGCGGCAGCACGGGGCACACGCAGGGCTACAGCCATGGGGAGACCATTTTAGGCAATGCGTGAGCACCAGAGAGGACAATTCAGGGCTCCCTGCATCTGACACCGCAGCCGGTTGGTGCTGGGCTGGCACCATGCATAGAGCTGAGCTGAGGGATGCGGGGCAAAGGGGGAGCTGCTGGAGGGGCTCGCGGAGGGGAAAAACACGTTCGGGCATCAGGTGTTGGTGTGGTGAGCAAGGAAGGACCAGCGTGGAGCACACATAGGAAGGAGGCAGGTCCGGGGGGGCTCTGAACATCCCTAAGATCAAGGCGGTCGCCCATACAGGAAGGCAAACCCTGGACCCCCTCGGGTCTCCTGGACTCTGCGTTCCAGGCTATTTGGAAGCACCCATGCTCCATCTAACCATGACATGGTGGTACGGGGATGGGGCATCTCAGCTCCCCAGGCACTGGCAGCAGTCACCTTCACTCAGCTGAGGCTGGAGATGCGATGACAAAATGACACTTCCAAGAGCATATGCTGTTTGCTTTAGGAGGACATTAAGCAGATTAGGTATTGCAGTTGCTTAATTCGCCTCTGGCTGGGAACCATAAAAGGTTATTGCTGCAGGGAGCAGTGGAATTCCCAGGGCAGAGCTGGGAGGAAGCAGCGGTCCCTGTGCACAAGTGGGGCTCTGCGGCTCTTTGCCAGAGCTTCCCTGCAGGCAAAACGTGATGAGTGGGCTCCTGTGTGGGGAGCGAGGAAGGAAGCAGTGAGAGGCACCAGCAGCGGGACAGTCTGGGGCAGTCACAGGGGTTGTGATGCTGTGGGGAGAGCGGGATCTGCCCCCTGAGCTGCTTTGTCTCAAGGAAGAACACTCTATGCTGCGGCAACGGGAGCCCAGGGCCACTGGGACCTGAATCTGAACACTTCCAATTCGGACCTGCAGTCAAAACCTCCCTCCTGCGACCGCCTGATTCCCCTTGGACAGGCTGGTGACTGGAGATGCGCCCATGGGTGTCACGGCGGGAGAAGCACCGATGCACCCAGCCCTGGAACAAGCTCTGCAGGCGGTGGCCTGGCCTCAGCTGCCTGCTCCAGCGCTGGGTGCAGGGTGACCCTGGAGCCCGGCTGGTGCTGGTAGAAGGAACATCAGAGGAAACGTGGATGCGAGCTCTTCCCATCCTCCAAACAGCAAACCACCCTGCGCTTCCAGTGGGGAAAGGCCACCCCAAACGTGGTGACAAAGGCACCGGTGGCTTCTGCTGTGTGAAAACAATCCCAAGAGGAAGGAAAGAGCAGGGTGGGAGGGCATTTCCTGGCAATCAGGGGTAGAGGCTGTTGGGAAACCACAGAGAGCATCACAGGCAAGAACCAAAAATGGCTCCAGCGCCTCCTGGCCCTGCATCAGCTGCCCTTTACCTCCCATCCTGCCGGGTACCCGGGGCTGTAGGGTACCACCTCTAACGCAGGCACTGCACTCACTGCGCCGGCAGCGGATGCAGAGCGGTCCTGGTGTGGGCCTCACTGCACGGGCGGGTGGCAGCGGTGGGGGCCGGCTCCGGTGGGAGGAGGGGAGGAGATAAGGTGCCCAACACTGCACACACTGCACAGCGAGCTGCTGCCTTATCGCTGCGCATGGGGCCCGGGTGTGGGGCGTGAAGGGCAGAGGAACGAGAGCAGCGCGCGCCTGCGCGCAGCTGAAGGGTGCAGTGAGGCTGAGAGGGGCTCTGAGCCCCTCTGATGCTCTCCAAGGCGCTGGGCAGATTCCTCCGGTGGCTGCTGGGCACGGAGGGAAGGTCTCAGGTGCCGGGCAATTGCCGCAGTGCAGAAAGGCAGCGCCAGGAGGGCCGAGCAAGACCCGGGTGTTTTGTGTCCACAGCACAGACCCCAGTGGCACAAAACGCACCGCGAGCACGTGGAGGGGGAGAGGGCTCCACCAAAACGCTCTTCAAAGCAGTCAGTGCTTGCCAGCCCCGTGAGGCTGATGCATGTGGTAGATCAGCTCACCTGAGCCTGCCCAGTGAGCCCATCACAACCCCAGCGCGGCACTGGGGGGCCGGGAGGGGGATGTCCCAGCAGGGCTCAGGGAGCTGCTTGGGGCTCCTCACAGAGCAGACCCTGCCTCCTGCTCTGAATTAACCTTCCTTTGACCGTTCAGTTCAGATCCTGCTCTCCTGTGTATCCATATCGGAAGACAACTTCGGGGGGTGAAGGTGAAGAAGGAGAAAGAGCATCAAGAGATCTAATGCCACAGATAAAGGTACCCAAAGGCATCAGCCTGAGGGCAGCGTTTGCAGGCAGGGACGGCGGTGTCCGTGTCCTCCAGGACTGCAAACATCTTCCCAGGGCTCTCAAGGCCCTCTTCCCAAGTCACAGCACTGCATTAGGACTGAGGTCGGTTCACACCACTGCTGGCATTCCCCATCCCTTCACCCGGGGAAGCTCAACGAGCGCCACACAAACCCCCCCGCTGGGGCTGCGCTGCGCTCGCAGGGCTCTGCTCCTCAGCCCTCCGAGGGAATGGGGGAACCTTCTCCCCAGCACCAAACTCAACACAAGGCTCAGCCCTCGCTGGGCAGCCGCGCGCAGGCAGCTGCAGGCGCCGGCACCTCCGGCTCACTGGCAGCAACGCAGCAAGCTCTCTTACAAAACCAGGAGGCTGATGTTGAACCCATTACCCGGCTCCTAAAAGCGTTTCTTTGCCTTGAAAAGACGATGAAACAGAAGGGAAAGCTTTAACCAACACTCAGGCAGCGCTCCCTAAAGAGAGGGGTGCACCCACCCCCGCGTTCTGCGGGGACCCCAGCACCCTTGTCCGGGACAGGCGCTCCTCCCTGCCTGCAGCAGCCCAGCTCCCCGTGCACAAGGCCATTACCTCGCTTCAAGGACCACCTCTTCTTCCAGCGCTTGGAGAACGACGGCCAGGAGTGGTTGAGCAGCGAGTCTGACATTTGGGAGCCCCGTGCAAAGGGGAGCCCCGAGCAGGGGACGAGAGCACAGAGCACGGCGGAGCTCAGCGCGGTCTAAGGCAGCGCTGCAGGCTGCAGCCCAGGGGCTGCCAAGGGGGGAGTGGAGGAGCCAAGTGTTTTGTCAGAAGCATCAGCTGATGGAAGCTGTAGCCAGAGAGGAATTCCTGGTCCCTGGCGTTCCCACCTGCGTCAGTGGCTTCCCACAGCAGGGCCAGGGGACGAGTGGCCCCATAGCACAAGCAGCCCCTGAACGCTGCTGGAGGCTTGTGGATAGAAGCAGAGCACAAGCTGTTAACACCCCATAACCTCCTTCCCCTCTCTGGCAAAGCCTCCCTGCCCCATTCATGACTCTCAGCTGTCAGCCTGCCAAACGAGCGCCTTAAAGGCAGATCTGCAGCGGCATCACCTTCACCTGGGTAAGAGTCACCTTCCCTTCAACACAGAGAACACTTGAGATTTGCACCTCTGGTATCGCTTTCGAGTGCCGTTGCAGAGCCTGCGCGAGGGAAGGCACGAGACCCTCTTCATCCCCAGCATCAGCTCACGTCTCACAGCTCTCAGCAGCTCCCCATCCCCTGGCAAGGACCCTTCTCCTTCTCAGCTCTCCCACACATGGAGGCAGATGGGAGCTCTCTCCAAACTGCTCCAAGGGATGAGACTCCTCACCCTGAGGTCTCCAGGCCCCCGCTCCCGATTGGCACTACGCCATAGCCCAGGCTGGCTCCAAGTTCTGCTCCCCACCCCTTGATGAAGGTGACGGAGCCCATCCGGTTTGGGAAGGGCCACAGGCACCTCCATGGCATGGAGCCCATGCAAAGGCAGGCGGTGAAGAGCATTTCCCTCCCCTGGCCACAAACCCCACAGCATCATCTGCCCCAAACCCTCCCCACATCCCCTCTGCTTCAACCTCCACCACGGAGAGGGTGCGCAGTTCGGAGCGGGATTTGGCGCAGACCCCTTTGTGCGCAGCCCGAATCCGTCCCCGGGGTGTCCCTGCGAAGCTTCGGCTGTGTGGAGCCACGCGCAGCACCTGCAGGGGGTTCAGCCACCCCAGGGGGACACCGCATTAAACCCCGACCTTGCAGGCTGAGGCTCTCCGGGTCACACACAAGCATGGGGGAGGCTGAAGGCACCCAGGACAAGCTGCATCCTCACCGGCCCTTGGAGGGAGATGAGCGACGGCCCCATGGGTCTGTTGAGCTTCACTTACCCCCAAGGCTGCAGGCACGGCGCTGGCAGGGTCCCCGTGCGCGCCTGCACCCGGCAGCCCCGGCGCAGGGCGAGGAGCTCAGCGACGGAGCTGCACCGGGGCCTCCGGCTCCGCATCCTCACCACTTCCCCTTTCCGATGGCACAAGCAAAGCCGCCTCCCTCATGCCGCAGCCCCGGTGCTCGGCTCCCACCCTGGCAGGTTCTGGATGGGCCCTGCAGAGGCACCCGGGGGGATGTGGACCCCAAGCGCCCGGCGCAGGAGCCCCGAGAGCCGCAGAACCAGCGATGCTGTGAAGACGGAACCTGCCACAAACGGCTTCCTGCCCTTTGTGGGCCTGCGCCATCGCTCGCCAGGCCCCTGCCCGGGGCTGCGAGGCCTCAGGGCTCCTCTTAACACATCCCATGTCTTTGGTGGCCTGGGCTGAGCTTGGGCAGCAACAGAGACCCCAGAGCGAAGCAGGTCTCAGTCCTACCTGGGGTGAAGCGATAGCGGAGCGCAGAAACGCCTGTGCTGGCCGTGTTCACCCATGCAAGCGAGACTCAGGCTCTTCAGGTCCCGGAGTGAGCGGCACAACCCCCGGCGCAGCCCTTCCCCGTGATGAGCACACGCTCCTCATCCCACTGCGCCCAGCACAAGCGTTAATCAGGACAGGATCCGCTCACACTCCAATTGCTGAGGCCGCAGCTTTGGCAGCGCTTCCATAGCAATTACCCCATGCTCCAGGGAACAGCGAGAGCAAAGAGGAATCAAGGTTTCATTTCTCGGAGGTGCACAAGAGCTCCATTAGGATCAGGGAGCGCGGCTGCTCCGGCCGATGGTCACCTGTCCCCGGGGTGAGATCTGTGCCTCGTACCCCACGTCTGGCATGGTCCGGGGGTTACCGGAGCAGGGCTGTGCCAGCGGCCTGCAGGAGGGATGAGGGGGAACGGCACAGGCGCCGGCTGAGCCTCAGCAGCCTCTCCGCAACAGCAAACCTATGGCAGCACATTCAAACTGTGGGGCTTTGCTCGATGCTGCCCATTTGGATCCCCAGGGAATGAGCCTGAGCCAGAAGAGGCAACCCCAAAGCATCTGGAAATACCCCTTTGCTGTTCATCATTCTCACAGTAAGAGAACTCCAGATGGGCTTAGGGAAGAGCTCAAGTCCAGCTGAGCTCCTTGGCGTGCCCAAACCGTGCGGGGTAGCGAGTCAAGCAGGGCCAGCTCCGCATCCCATGCTCAGAGGCATCAGCACCACCACCTCCCTCCCTGCCCGTCCCAGCCCTGGGCTGAGGAAACACTCACTGGAACTTGTTGGGGACAGGGCTGAGGGATGCAGTGAGGATTCCCCTGCACCCTGGGGAAGAAGCAGCACCTTCTGCTACAAGGAATCCACGCTGCTCCCTTTCATACTTATTACATGAGAGTCAAACAATTCCCAGGTCCTCTGAGGACAGAGCTTCATGCGGGTCCGTGTGTTCAGGCTGGACAGGGACAGACCATCAGGAGGGCCAAGGCATGAAGAGCCCAGGCTATGGAGCAGCCTGGGAGCCGGGCAGGTCACGCTGTGGCTGGCCAGAGCCATGGGGAAGGAAATGTTAAGCCAAACCTCGTAATTCCAGCAGCTGCATCGCTGCACTATCAGCAGCTCCTGCAGACACGGGCAGCGGGGATCCCAAGGAGCAGGACCACACCGGAGGCTGAATACAGAGAGAAGGAAGGCGGCAGCAGCAAGGCTCAGATCTCAGTGGTGCTGAGCAGGGAGGGAATCTCACCTCTATGGAACAAAGTAAGATCTAAGTCAGGAAGATGTGGCACCTCCAGAGCCGCTGCTGCACAGCAGGAAGTGAGGCGGTCCCGGTGCTTGCCTGCAGGAGCAGGATGAAGCCGCCTCTCCAACTTGTGCTATTCCAGCCGCCTGGGCAGGAGCTTGTCCCGGCCGGGGCGGGAAGCCTGGCTCCACACATGACATCAGAGATGCAGCTCTCGATGATCCAGGCAGAAGGAATCCCTCTTACAGTGTTCCCCCAATGGCATCAGCCTGCTGGAACCCCCTGTGAGGCCAAGCCACGGGCCAGAGGGGTTCAAGCGGCTCCAGCCCACAGCCCTGGAAGTGGCAGATGTGTCTATATAAATACAGACACCAATTCAGTGCTTTCTGTGTGGTAAAGCAGCACTCGGGGCTGCACAGACAGAGACACGAACTGAGCAGTTACTCCTGCATCATTTATTCAGCACGTTCATAGAAACAGTTCATTGTTCAATAGCCTGACACAGCAAGACTCCTTTCTCCTTAATATCCAAACATATTCCTGCACACGTCACTGCTTGGCTCACCTATGAAAACATTGAGAACAATACATCAAGGGGGAACTCTTTTCTGTCTTTTGTCTTCCTTGACAAGAAGCCCATGGCACGTTTGATCCTTTTAGTTCAAACCAGAGGTATCTGCGATACTGTTTTGTTTCCTGGAACCTTCGATATGCACAAAGTGGGAGCAGCAACATTAAACACCCCAAAAACCTCACAGAACATCACTGAACACGAAACCGAAACAGTCTTAAAACGCAAGCAGAAAGCATTTGCTTTTTTATGGCTGTGTTTGATGAAGCTGATGTCCAGGACCCCCATCCATGCAGGTCCTCAAACATAGCCCAGTTTTGATACTGCAAGAATAAAGCCGTTTGCTAAACTAAAGCAAAAGGCAACGCTTTTCCTTTGGAAATAACTGTGTCTTTTAGGTTGAGAAGTGGCCTTTCTGGAATTCTCCATCCACCAGTTTTCCATGGGACTCCGTTCTGGGAGCAGCACTGGGACACCAAGATGGTGGAAGTGCTGCTGGGCATCTGGCTTAACAGGAGAGCTTTGGTACCGAGTCCAGCTCGGATCTCTTGGGTAATCAGCCCTGAGCTCAAGCTTACTGGTGACACTGGGACTTAAGAGGGGCTGGGACTCAGCCAAGCAAGAGCATCTGTGCCCATGTTTAAACTCTACTGCTGGTTCCTCTTTAGGTACCAGAACCCCCCCCCGGGGCTCCCAAGTGGACCCTCCCCAGAGGAACCGTCTGGACTAGAAGTGCTCAGTACCATCCCTTGGGAAACTGCTCTCAGAACAAAATCCCTGCCAGAACCAGGAGGTTTTGCTGATTGCAAACAAAAAACCCCAAAACAAAGCAAGGCTGCAGGAGTTAATGCCAGCTTTATTATACAACATGTAAAAAGCCATTTCCCTACCTCCCCCTTAGACCTTGCATGGTGCTGCAGGTGATTTGCCAAAACTGCAGGAGTAAGCGCTTACTTTTGAGAAGGACAAACAGGCTCACGGTCAACAGAAAGCCACACTGAACGACAGCAGATTGGCTAAAACCGGGGGGGCTGAGAATTGCTTTTGAACAGCCAAGTTCCTCCAAAAGCCAATTGCACGATCGGGCTTTGCTCTTGCGCCGCTCGTGACAAGGCGAGGGGAACAGAACGGGTTGAACACGTTAATGCTCTTACACCAACGCTCACGTACAGGATCCAAGCGGAGTTAACACAGAGCCAAGCAGAAGGCAATGAAAAAAGCCAAATTCAGTTAAGTTCATACAAATACCAAATGAATCTGATTTCAGATTTCATGTGCGTCTGATGGAACTGCATCTCCATTTCAATCCATTCACCAGCTCTGTCCCTGGGCCACACGCACAGGATTACATGAGGGGCACTGGCTCCTTGGCAGAGGGTTTGGGATTCCCATCACGGCCGTGCCTGCAAAATCCCGGCTTCCAGGGAGGCTGGGACACAGTGAGAGGATCAGAGGGTTCAGCTGCAGCTTCTTGCTCACTCCTGGCTCTGAAACCATCTCACATGGGTCACGGGAGCACCTAGCACAGCCTTGAGAGTAAGGCTTTCATATGGCACAGATATTGTACTTTCTGACTCGTACAACAAGGTTCCAGTCTTGGCATCAGGAATCACGGCTCGCAGCAAGGGGCCCGGAACACCTCAGGGTCCGTCTTTGTATCACAGTGATGTGAAGAGGGAACTCGATGGCCTCCCTCCTCCCCCTAAAATGCAGGCTCAAGAATAACCACGCTTCCTGCTCCTGTCTTTTCCTATTTGCCTTCATCATCGTTAGGTCAGTAACACATTGAGCGACTTTGAGATCTTTCCAAAAGAGATACCAACGTTATACACAACATACTAAAATGAAGCAAAGCGTCCCATTGCTATAATACAAATTTAGGAGAAAAGAGCTACACTACCCATAAATTAAGAGTACCCTTCAGCAACCTAAAAGCAGCTTCTTCCACAGCAACACAGCTGCTTTGTGACCAACAGAAAATACCTCTGGTGGCGTAGTCTAGTTCCTATCACCTTTCCCCACCCAGTGCTGGCACAGAGTTTATGTTATTAGCTCTTCTATTTTACAACACGAGTATTTACAAGCAGCCAAGACAGACACGTTTCTAACCTAGCAGCCAAGCGTCAGGATGCTGCACTGTACTGCAAGAGAAGTACCAGATTTACAAGAGGCGTTCAGGAAGTGCCATTGAATTCAATGTGCAGACATCTCCAAGAAACCTCTCCGCTCTCAGGCTTCAACCATTCGCTCAGTGAAGGCACAGCAGAGCACAGGAACCTGCTTCTGTGCCTCCTGCTTCACTGGCTGGAGAGATGGGGAAGTTCCGGCTACGTGGGGAACTCTCGCTGTCACAAGGCTGCACAGAGGAGGCCACAGCTGCTCCTGCACAAGTTGAACCTGCGGGTGGGAAGTTCTCTGTCCCAAGACCAGGTCGGATGGGGCTTGGAGCAAGCTGCTCTAGTGGAAGGTGTCCCCATGGCAGGGGGTTGGAAGTGGATGAGCTTGAAGGTCCTTTCCAACCCAAACCATTCTGTGATGTAGCCCTCCACACCCCCCCACACAGAGAAGGTTTCATCTCGCACGTGCAATCCCAACTGGTACACAACCCCCAGTGTCTCTGAACAGGCATCAGTGAGACCCAAGTAGGGACTTCGGCATTCCCAAAGCGAGGATCACCCAGCAAGAGACCAAAGTGTCAACTGCCAGCTGAGAGTAAAGGATTTTCCAGTGAGAGCTGGGCATTACAGGTGATGTTCTTTATTCTTCCTAACTCTATAGGTGAGTGCCATCTTTAACAGCCACAGTGGCAACCCCTAGTGTTAGGGTTTTGTCTTCAAGGGGAAACCCAACATCCTCACCACTAGCACCACATGCCCTTCCTCACCCTTGGCACAACGCAGGAAGGATGACTGGAATAAGCCTTACACACAGATTGGATCCAAAGCACCGCTGGGTTCGGTGCAGTGACCCGAGTGTCACAAACTGCATGTCTGCAGTGGGCCAACCAGTATCAGTGGGAGTTAAACCTGGACCCAATACAAGGTTCCAATGTTTGTAGCACGGATCTTCTATTCCCACAGTCGGGATCGCTGCAGTTTAAAAGGTTACCAAAACAAGGACGTGCTGGGGAAGGGTTAGTTCTGGAGGTCACATCATACCTGTGCACAGCGACCAAGATACCCCAACCCAGCAGCAAGGGCTCGTCAGTCCCAGCTCCACGCTGGCCAACACTGCTCCAGAAGGACACAGTCTATTCCTTTAGGTCATCCTTTCCCTAGAATCCAAACATTCAAATGGCTCTTTTGTTCTCTTCTTTTCAGATCACAACAGAATTCAGAGGATGGCATCAGAACATCAGATCCAAATCTGTATATCGGTTCCTTCCTGTCCTGTAAATCATCACTAGCTCCGTGATGAGCCCTTCTCCTACCCATTCCCTTCCCTGAATGGTCCCCAGTATTGGAATCAGCTGATACTGATTTTCCCTGATCCACAACAGGCCCAGGCCAGAGTATTTAAACAGGTTTAAAGGTGCGTATTAAAATCATCCTTAAGAAGCACTGAGGTAGACTGCACCAGAACAGGATACAAATAATCCCACCACATCCACCTGCCACGATTTTACAGATACAAATTTACACATTCTGTGTGTTTAAGAAAACAAATTGTCTGTTTTTTCTTTTTACAGTGTTTTATATATTAAAATAAATAAAAAAGTTCTAATAAGAAAAACTTCTCCTCCTTAGAAAAGTGTGAGAATGTCTTCTGCAGTGTAGCACAGAGCTGCTAAACAGTTACTACTTTGTAAAGCAGAAGAAATGTAAACGAGGCCTTTCGAAATCAAAGGTTCTTACCCATGGCTGGACCATGTAACTTCCACCTAACCTTGTGAGCAACCTGCGCCCTCCCCCTTTGTCCAAACCAACCAGCACAAAGGCCCAACAGCTCATGGTGGTGCACAAAGCCCATCAACCTCCCCTGATGCTGCACCCAGCAGTGGAGTGGGCTCAGGTTCCCCTTTCATCGGCTTACAGGGAGGAATCAGCAGCACCACCCGGGCTGGAATAAGAAGCCACACACCAGCAACGTGTCCACACTCTCACAGGGTCAGGAGAACCTCGTTTTCTCCTGGCAGAGAGCACAAACCAGCTCTTGGACTTCTCCAGAAGGAGAAGCCAAGGACTGAGCATCTCCCTCCCCTTTTCAAACCACCTCCTGAATGACAAGGGCCTGCGACATCGATCATCTTCACTTCTTGCTTTAGCACTTCTGCCTGCTAGCACGCTCCCTCACCACCACAGGACACGTTTAGTTTCACAATCATTTCCCAACACCTTATGCTAACCAGCTCGGTCTTTTATGCAAACAGCAGCAAAACAAAGCACAGTCCAGAAGACAAAAGCTGACATCCCGAAGGGCTGCAAGCGGCCTGGGCAGGACACAGGGAATCTGAGGGAAACACGGAAGGTCAGCAGGCAGCACGAGGCCAGACGCCCGAGCAGCAGCAGATGGGCAGCACGCAGCTGACCACAGTCCCATTCAGCTCCTGCTTCACGTGCAGAGCCAAGAGCCTTGAGCTCTCCCGCTTTGGATTGGCTTTAGTGTCTCTTTTTAAGGTCAGAGTTCTTGCTCATCCCCTCTCGCTGGCTGTTTCTGCAGCACAGAAGGCAGCACAAGGGACGTGGGGGCAAAGGAGTAGCAGGATTCGGGCTTGGAGACATTCTGGTGTCCTTCAGCCCTCAACAACCCAGTGAAGTCCCAACTACTTTATCTCGGGGTTTCAGCTGCAGCTGGCTGACTGCACTGTATAAATCACGAAACTGTATTATAAAGCTTTGTCAAGTATAAACTTAACATGTGCTTCATAGCTCCTAAAAGGGTAATGGGCTAAAATTAGTTCATTCTGAAATCTTTGGACCACTTTAAGACCAAACAATCCCCCAAATTATCCCCTCCCCGAAAGGATCATAAACAGTCAATAATTTATATGAAGTTAAAATTTAAACTAAAGATATTCTTAAATATGTTACAACAAACAATATATATACTCAATGCTGTACGGACAGAAAGCTCCCTTCTCAGAGAGGGCAGGGGACTCCAACTTCGTTTGGTCTTGAAAGGTACCCACAAATCTCAGATTTCTGCTCCTTTGGCTCCCAGTACATCTTCCTCATTTTTTTCCTTGTCTTTTAATGAGAGGAAACGACTCCCAAGAGTCCTCGGTATAAAAATAATCTGTTTGGGATTCAGTCACTCCAGGGAAAAGGGAAAAAAGAGAAGCAGACGCTTCCGACGGGAGGAAAGCTCCTGTGAGAACATACAAAACTTATGTACAAAACCCCAGAGGTGTATATTTTGCTATACATATACACCCCACATATATATACTGCACACACAAACGCACGCACCCCTGGGATTTAACCCATTTAAAAAGTATGAAAGCAGCAGCTATTGGTCAATCTGAGGATCTGGCGCGCCCGTCTGATGTGTTGAATCCTTCAGCTGTAGTGAAGAGAATGCCTGAAAGCCTGGAATTTGACTGGAAATGCTCGTCCTGCAGTTTTGTTCCACACTGTAGCTCAGATACCAGCATGTTCCACGTCTCTTGCTGGCAAACGTGGAGGCTCCTCCTTCAGTTGAACGTACACGGTGGCTTCCTGTTTTGAAACCATGGTTACAGAGGGACGGCAGCCATGGAAACCTCTTCCATTTATGTTCACAGATAAGTCCACTGACAGCCAGTCAACTTGGCAAAAAAGAGATAATAATAAAGTATTAATCATAAGATGATTAAAAATCTGACGAGTTCATAGACGTGTGTCATACACTGTGGCAGCAATAACAAGAGTCCTGAGATCTGTGGAGGGGAAAAAAGCAGACACAACCCTTGGGCCAAACGGGAAGCGTTAGGAAGGGCTTGACCTGGGCATAGAGAGAATCCGCCCGTTTTTCTTGCCACCGTTCATGTGAGTGTAAGGTATGTGCTCTTCATAGTTCCCCTTGAGGGCCATGGAGGGTCCATTGTCCCGACCCAGGACTTTTTCCCTCTGTGAATACGAGGAAGGATCCAGGGGAATGCTCTCCATGTTCTCAAAGTCCATCTCATACTCCTCCGTTTCCAGAGGCTTGTTCTCCTCACTGTAGAAGAACGAGACCTCGTGGAAGCTGGGGTGCAAGTCCTCCTTCAGCATCTCAATGATCTCGATGAAGGTGGGGCGCATTTTAGGGTTGTACTGCCAACACATCTGCATCAGGCTGTGCCTAGATCGGGACAAACACAGGGTCAGGGGGAGGAAGAAACAATTCAATGTAGGCACGCCTGGCACAGACCAAGATTGGTGTCCCCATCAGACTACCCACTCCCCCATGCTACCCCTTCAACACGCCAACTGGGTTGTTTATCATAGAATCATGGCATGGTTCGGGTTGGAAGGGACCTTAAAACTCACCCAGTCCCAACCCCCTGCCTGTGGGACACCTTCCACTGGAGCAGCTTGCTCCAAGCCTGTGTCCAACCTGGCCTTGAACACTGCCAGGGATGGGGCAGCCACAGCTTCTCTGGGCACCCTGTGCCAGCGCCTCAGCACCCTCACAGGGAAGAGCTTCTGCCCAAGAGCTCATCTCAGTCTCCCCTCTGGCAGGTTAAAGCCATTGCCCTTGGCCTGTCCCTACAGGCCCTTGTCTGAAGTGCCTTCTCCAGGTTTCTTGTAGCCCCTTTAGGGGGATCTCTGTTGCTCCTGGGGCTCCTTTTTCTCTATTTCTGTCTAGATCAAAAATTCCTTCCAATTCCTTCAATTGTTCTGAACTTGGCTCCCAAAGGAAACGGGCTGCAGTTCACATGCTCTCTGTGCACACACACACACTTAGAGCCAGGTCACAACTTTTTAATTCATTCCATTTGAATTTTAACTCTGCCTGAAAGATAACGAAGCTCCTAAAACTCCAAGGAAAACAGGAGATGTGCAGAGGACAGAACTGCTGTCAACATCCCACCCAAAAGAACGGCTGCAGCAAGAGGTCATATGTTATCAGACAACATGGAGAAAGAACTTCCAAGTACGAATAGTTTCAAAGCGGAGTTTGTTACTGCCCATGAGAGACAAATGTCCAGGAGAGCGGGTTTTTTCATGAGGATATTCACAAAACATGTTTATTTTTGACTCTGGAAGCGGGCTGGGGTGAGAGGTTACCAGAACCTGCACGTCACTATCAGCATCCCCTGTTCCAGCCACGGCTCCCTCCCTCTCTGCTGCACGCTGCTTCAGCAGCATCTGCTTAAGCCCTTCTGACAAACATCCTGGCTCAGGTTAAACACTGAGGAATGGGATTGTTTTAATTCCTCTCCTAGGAGCAGTTCAGGGAACACCTGGGTAAGCATAATAATCCTTAGCCCCGGTGCACGATAACGTCTGGCTTCAGTTTGTAACCTCTGTGAGATGTTTTTTACTGTCTTCACCTGTGCCCTCTCTTCTCCCTAACCCTGCAGGCAGCCTGGCCTTGTGCTCTTGGTGGGACAATGAGCCTGAAACAGAAATGAACAGGCCCTGGACATGAGGTACAATGGGTTCAAACATGAAGAGGGGAGATTTAGGTTGGATATAAGAAAGAAATTCTTTACTGTGAAAAATGTGAGGCACTGGAACAGGCTGCTAAAGGATGCTGTAACTACTCCATCCTTGGCAGCGTTCAAGGTCAGGCTGGACAGGGCTTGGAACAACCTGGTCTAGTGGAAGATGTCCCTGCCTGTGGCAGTGGTTTGGAACCAGATGATCTTAAGGTCCTTTCCAACCCAAACCATTGCATGATTCTATGATAATCAGCTCTTGGCTCAGCACAATGCTCTCCTGCCTCTCCCTCCTCATGGGCCAACACTGGACTTCTGAAAATAAATGGTAAAAAGCAGTTGTAATTCTCAAGACTATTTATGTGCTATAGAGAGATGAACTACAGAAAACCTCAGCAGGCCTTGGATTAACAAGCTGCTCCCTCAGTAGCCATGTGACATAAACTGCCACCCACTAGTCCAGACTAAAGGAAGAACATTTTGTTTGGGCAATTGATATAGTGCTTATTTGTATTTTAAGCTTTTCCTGTACTTTGTATTTCCTGCTCTTGAATCTGTACTCACAATGTATGGCCCAAGTTGGTTTAATTTCCCTTCTGGTGAAATAGGCTGGTTCAGGTCTTTAATTCCTGGCTCACTAAGGATGGCATTGGTTGAAGTTCTGCTCACTGAAGTCTGTTTTGCTCCTCCCCAACAGATAACGGGAGAAGAGGTGATACATGGGCCACACTTGAGCTAAAGAGTGCAGCTTGGTTGATTGTCCCTTGCTTTAGTACTTACAGCCTCTCCGGGCAGTTGTCCGGCTGATCCAGGTATCCTCCATCCATGACAAACTTTAGCACCTGCTCGTTGGAGAGTCCTTGGTATGGCTGCTCTGCCAAACTGCTTATTTCCCAAAGGACAACACCAAATGACCTAAGGAAGAGAGAAGGCTCCCGGTGAGAATAAAACATCCTGCAGGTCTAGAACTGGTAACATCTTCTTTTGGAGAATGTGTAAAAGAATACCACTGTATTTTTAAGAAGAGGGCTTCCAAACAATGTTTTTGGTTTGGCTGTCCTCTGAAGAAGTCAGCAACTCGCAATTTAAACTGTGTGTGTTAACCTGTGAGCTCTTTTGCTGGAATCCATTTGAGATTGCAGAGGACAACTTACCACACATCGGAATAAGCAGTGAAAACACCATCCTTCAGTGATTCCGGCGCCATCCACCGCACAGGCAGCAGTCCTTTGCCTCCTTTACGGTAATAATCCGTCTCGTAGATGTCTCTGGTCATGCCAAAGTCTGAGAAGAACAAATGGGATGTGTTAAAAGTCTCTCTTCTACTGTGCAACATCTCCAGATGGATGTTGCCCTCCTTTCATGCCAGGCTATTTTCACACACCCAGCAAGCCCCCTATGGCCTAACCTGCAGTCCTCTCTCACCTCATGATCAACATCCAAAACATCTTCCTTTCCCTGCATTTTTCCTCTCCAGAGCCATGATAGAGGCTCCAGAGTAAAAACTTTTAGTGACAGCTGCTATTCTAAACATTGTTTTCAGTCATCCTCTTTAAGCAAACCAGACGTCACCTTGCCCTGAAATTCCACTGCCTTGGCCCTATGTTCAAAGAGGTCTGAGAAACCACCATGCTGTGGGGATTGGGTTTACTTTTCAATGTTACATTTACTTATTTCTAAAAAGGTTTGGGTTGAAAACTGGTTCTTGTGGAAGATAAATGACTTTAAAAGGCACCTGACCTAATGACAGGATTATGAACATGCTTGCTCTACTCAGCACCTTCTTTGTCATAATTCTCATGAAAGCAAAGAACAGTGAGATAACCCTTGGCAGCTTAGGCTGGAAAGGCAATAAACTTTTTGGTTAGAGGTCTGAGAATAGAGAAGCTGCTCTGGCTCTAAAGGAGATGATGTTCTTACTAAAGTCCATACAGTTCTTGCTGCATTTCCAGAGGCAGCCAGTGAACATCATCTGTGTTTGCCACATGGGTCTTGGGCCTCACAAAAATATGACCCACAGAACTGTGTGCTGGTCACACACTACGTACCTCCAATTTTTACGGTGAAGTCTTCTGCAACCATACAGTTACGAGCTGCAAGATCCCTGTGAACAAATTTCTTGGCATTCAGATAGGCCATGCCATCAGCGATCTCTGCAGCCATCTGGATCATTTCTCTCAGCATTGGTGGGGGACGACCAGGGTTATTCTACAATAAAGAAAGAAGGAGTAAACCTCAAATCAAGTTGCCCTGTTGCACCACAGGCTTCCATCTCTCCTTGTCTTTACCTCAGCATCAGGTCTTAAAGAACGAAGATAACTTTTCAAATCTCCATGTGCCATTAACTCCATGACCACCAGAGTCGGTTGTCCTTTGGAGACTACCCCGAGGAGCCGAACCTGGAAAATAAGCGAGGAATTCCCTCAAGGCTGTGTCCAAACATACCAGGTAGGGTCCAGCTTGAAAAGGGGGCTTGTAGGAAAGGCAAAACCCCTGGAAAAGAGCTCAGAACAGCACTACAAAGCCTTGTCATGCTGAGAAGTTTTGAAAGAGCAAACATGAAATGATGTAGGCAGATGCGTTTTATGGAACGTGACCTGGAAAGCTCTTTTAAATCGACTGCTTCCACAGACCGACTGCTTTTGTCAGCTGAACATCAGGCTCTGAAAGCACTAAAGCACTATTAGTGACAGGACTTGCTGATCATCCAAGGCACCCTGTGGTGCTTACCACATGATGGCAGCTGAAGCCTTTCATCACTGAAGCTTCATTTAAGAACTCGATGCGCTCGCGGAGGCTGGCTGATTCGTTCACGGTTTTCACAGCTACTCGAGTCTCCGGCTCTCCCTTCACTATGTCCTTGGCAATTCCTTCATACACCATCCCGAAGGAGCCCTGTCCCAGCTCTCGGAGGAGAGTGATCTTGTCTCGTGGAACCTCCCATTCGTCAGGGACATAGACTGTTGAGCAGAGGGAAACGTTTCTGAATTGAGCAACCACCTTTTGAAAGACCTTTCTGTAGCAGCCTCGTTCAGCACTGCCACAGGATACTGTGTGTGTAAGACTAGAAAACCTCAGGAAGACAATGCCAATCCCATATTGCTGCCCTGTCTCAATGGCCACCCAAGCAGTAAGTCAGTGCAGAAAGCCCTCACTGTTCTCACCATCACTGGTGCTCAGATATTCAGGGTTAGAGGATGCGTAGAGTGGTCCAGTTGGTCCTTCGGTTTGCCTGGAAGAGACATAAACTCTTCAGCACATTTGCAGCCTTTGACACATTAGAAGGCAGTCTGATTAATTCCCAAAGCATGCAGCAAATACAGGCTGTCCCAGTTTCCAAAGGCACAAAACATTTCCTCAATGAAATTCATGTGTTGCAACCATTATTTAAATTAGAAAATAAACAGACTTGCTCCCAAAAAATAAACAAAAGCTTTGGGGAGAAGTTTTGCTTGTTCTGGTGAAAACAAGATACAATTGCACTCACCTCTTTTTCACAAGCACATAAGCAGCTCCAATAATTCCAGCAATAATGATAGCAAAAATAATGGGCACAATTATAACAGCAATATTAGGCTGAGCATTCACTAAGAGAGAAAGAGAGAAATGGAGTTATTACACAGGTCCAAAATCCAAGCCTCTTCTTTACTACAACCCCCTCGTGTTGAACAAAGTGGAACAAACAGAAAACTAGAGGCTATCTTAGATACAGAGCACACGGCTGCTCAGAAGGAGACCTCATGAAGCAAAGCCACACATTTGTAAGTAATTTCAGTTTCTTGGAAGTAGATGTAGAGCCAGTATTTTATGACCCCCTCTGTTCTCGGTGCACTGCTCACTAAACCCCCATCCTCCCAAAGTAACCTGGGTTTCTATCAGGAATTAAATACTGAAAATAAAATGAACTCACGGTAATCGGCCACATAAAAATAGGTGGGTTCTGTCCATGAGCCGTTTCCAGCCAGTGATGTAGCTCGGATACGGACACTGTAGTTTCCAGGCTGCAGTCCACGCAGTTTACAGCCCTGCTCACTGGCAAAATGCTTACGGGACACGCAGTAGTGAGCTTCCTGAGGAGGAGGGAAGAGGAAGGCTTCATACACTATCTCTGCAGTGACCCACAGCCCTGCAACAGCACCCAAGGATTTCTACTTCGCCTCCTTGTCTGGCAAACGTACACAAATAGAGCTTTCACATCCTCAGGGCTATTCCAATATAGTGCTTTGTCCTGGCTTTGCATTTTACAGTTTAGTAGTTCACATTACAGAGAGCATGTGCCATTTGCTGGCCTAAAGCTCAGCCCTGAAACCTGACCTGGGCTGGCAAGCCCTGCTGCCCACAGGCTGCTGGCATTCAGGGCTGCCCACCACAGCTCTGGCTGCTCAAGGCTTTCTTCATTTCTCTAAACAACTTCAATTTAGCCCCACGGTTTCTGTCCTTCCGTGAAATAAAATTCCTAAGGAAAAGCTCCATGCAGAAAGTTGGCAAACTGGATAAGCTTATTTGGCAACCTGGCACCACAGACCTTTATTCCTCTGCGTTGCCTCAGATAGACTTCCAGATGATATAAATTCACTAATGAAGTTTTATGTCACCTTGGTTCATGCACAAGGAAGCCAGAGAGGACAGAACACTATAAGCATGAGGGCTATTAAAGACTGAACAGTCCTGGACTCCCAGCTGGATCTACTTCTCCAGACATGCTGTGCTAAGGAACAAGCAGAAATTCTCACCTCTGTCTCCCCAAGACGTCCATAATTCACTTCATACAGTACAATAAGACCATTTGGCTCCTTTGGTTCTTGCCACTTCAAATGCACGGTGTTTTTTTCAACCAGTTCATGCGTAACCGGACCAACGATGTCATCAGCCTTAGCTAGAACCAAGTTCATGATAATAATAGTTTTATTTTATGTCTTCGGCAAAATTCAAAACTGCCAGTACTTCATAGAATCCCAGAATGGTTTGGGTTGGAATGGACCTTAAGACCACCCAGTTCCAACCCCGTGCCACAGGCAGGGACACCTTCCACTAGAGCAGCTTGCTCCAAGCCCCATCCAACCTGGCCCTGAATGCTGCCATGAGTGGGACAGCCACAGCTCCTCTGGGCACCCTGTGCCAGTGTCCCACCACCCTCAGAGGGAAGAACTTCTGCCTTAGATCTAACCTGAACTTTGCCCGTTTCATTTTGAACCCATCACCCCATGTCCTATCACTGCAGTCCCTAATGAAGAGTCCCTCTCCAGCATCCTCGTAGGCCCCTTCAGATACTGGAAGCTGCTATGAGGTCTCCACACAGCTTCTCCTCTCCAGGCTGAACATCCCCAGTGTTCTCAGCCTGTCTTCATACAGGAGGTGCTCCAAACCCTGATCATCCTTGTGGCCCCCTCTGGACTCACTCCAACAGCTCCATGTCCTTCTTACGACGGAGACACCAAAACATATCATTCATCCATCATCCTCTCCCATCAGGACATACAGATAGCACCAGTCCTACATGACGGTTCAGTACTGTAGTTGGCTCCCATAGGAAAAGCAGCATTTTGAGATCAGCCACCAGCCCAAAGCAAAGCTCAGGAGGATAATTACCTTCTGGCATGGTCCTGGCACTGACATAGGCTGCAACGCTGCATCGGGATTCCTGCGCATCGTGGTTACAGGCATGGAGCTCAATGCGGTACCCGGTGAAATGTCGCAGGCCTGAGATCACCAAAGACTCTTTAGACTTCACCTTTTCAAAAGGTTTCTGCTCCTCTGCATTCTCCAACTGTGCTGCAGAATTGTTGGGAGAGGATGCGATGGTGGGTATCACCACAGTGGCATTTGCCACAGAGCCAAGGTCTCTTCGCTTTCTTGATGGCCTGTTGAATAATACAAGTTAGAGTATTTGTGATAGTCGATGTCAACACATTCATCTGAAAAGGAAGAGTTAAAACGAGACAGCTCAGAGTGTCACTGGAAACTCAAATTCAAGTCTTATACTTGCAATGCATTCTTCCTGCACAAGTTCAAACAGGATAAAAGCCCTCCACAAATAAATCCAAGTCTTTTCTTGAGAATTCAAGTTCGAGATCCTCTCAGCTGAACACAACTTTATCAGGTTGCCTCATAAGTGCCCGGGACAGTGTTGTGATGCTTTGGAGTTCATCTGCACATTATAGCTCTAAGTGAGGCCACGCCACAGCCACCAACTCCAATGACCTCAGATGTGCCACATGCTCCAAGTGTCATAAAGTTGCCTTTACAAAGCATAAGACCAGTTTCAGGGCTCACTGGAATATATCTGCCATTCAGAACCCTAAGGCCGAATCTAGATAGATAGATAACTTTAACCTTTTCCTGAGGGACCAAACCTATCATGTTCCTTTCAACAGGCACATTTAAATCTCACAGATTCAGATTAGGTGTTAGTGGTGAGGTTTTGTTTAACAAACGTTGCCTTTCAAATCATTGCACAGCAGTTTTTTGCAGTTGCAAAACCAGAGCTGGCAGCGTGATCCCATCAACTCCGCTGCTCCCAAGTGAGGAGCCAACTTCAATGTCAGTCAGTAAATAAACAGAGTAAATCCAACAGAATTAAGAACTATTCACAGATTTCATTTTCTTGGGGAAAAACCAAACAAACAGAACAAGCACCAAGCCAAAACTCCTCCTTCTGACACTTTATGTCCTGCCACACATTCACCACGCGGAATTCCAGGTCGGGAACTCACCACTGTGGTGGATCAGTAGTCGTATTGTGTTACGCAAAAAGAATCAATGCCATTTGAAAACTGGACCATGCATTTTAAGGTGACGATGATCTTTTTTGTGCCTGCACGTGTGTGCAGCTATTAAAGGGCACAAAGAGTGACCTGAACTGAACCCACACTTGAGGCATCTCTAGTCTCTAAAAATGTAACAAGCTGCCGAAGCAAATCTTCGCTGCTGAACTGAACTTTCCACTGCCGCCCTCCGAACACCAGGCAAATGATTGGCCAACTCCAGCAGGGAGCTGCGGGGATCAGGGCTTTCTCTGCAACCCCCAGCTCCATTCCCTCCTCCAACAGCAAGCGCACCCAGCTGGAAAGCAGGTTTGAAGACCTCCTCCAACTAAACATCAGGTTGGACCCAACAACATAAGCACATTCATCCACCTGATGAAAAAGCGGGATGCCAAAGGCAGGTTCAGCACAGTACATGCCGGTTTGTAGTTTTCTCTTTCTCTAATCACTAATTAACTCATTTTGGAGCTGCTGTTCATCTCAGCTTTTGCACTGTTCTGAACAGTGTCCCCTAACAATGGGGCAGAGTTCAGAGCCGCAGGGCTGGGTCATGCCACCTTATTCCTCTGGAAGGATTCTTTATGGTCAACCAGAACCTTGTTTGGATGTCAAAGCAAAGCTACAGGCCTCTGTTTACAAAGTGTGGATTCAACTGTTCCTCCTGTTTAAGAGAATTTTGGTTTTCACAAGTAAAACAGTAATTTGAGCACTGATGCAGCACAGAGTAAAATGCAAGAAAAACTTCTTCCTTCTCAAGTACCAGAAAACAAGAAAAACTTTTGAAGCTGTAATCCCCAATCTTCCCATATTTATTATAGAGTCACAGAATTGTTAGGGTTGGAAAGGACCTTAAGATCATCCAGTTCCAACCCCCCTGCCATGGGCAGAGGACACCTCCCACTAAACCATGCTGCCCAAGGCTCTGCCCAACCCGGCCTTGAACACTGCCAGCGATGGAGCATTCACAACTTCCCTGGGCAACCCATCCCAGTGCCTCACCACCCCAACAGTAAAACTTCTTCCTTATATCCAATCTATCCTGCATATACCTTCTGGCCAAATTCCCTGCATTTTAAAACATCTGATGTTTTCCCATTGTTGTTCCAGTGCAATTTTCATTATGGCCATTTCAGTAGTTCCAATGACCTTCCCCCTGTGAAATACCAGATTCGGATCTTGTTCATTCTGTAACTCACTAATATTTGTAACAGCATGAGTGGGTGTGACACAGAGGATGAAGACATAGAGCAGAGAGAGATTGCTTTTTCTGCAGTAGTGATGTTGGAGAGCACACATTAAATTACATCCTGAATAGCAGCCATTTAGTTCCCCTCTACCTCTCACAGCTTCCACTACCTTTGAGATCATTCCATGCTTTCCACAGAGTGATTAAGGGTTGGAAGGTACCCCTAGAGATTGTCTAATCTGACTCCCTTAAAGCAGTAGCAGCTACAGCAGGCTGCTCAGGACCTCCTCTGGTCAGGATCTGAATACCTCCAAGGATGGAGACTCCACAACCTCCCTTGGCAGCCTGTTCCAGTGGACAATGACCTGTTTGCTCCCATCGGTGCATAACTTGTTCCAATGGCAGAGCAAATAGCAAAGGAAAGAAGAAACAAAGCACCAGCTTCTGATGGCCACTTTGTTCAGCTACAAGGGGAGGTGACAAAGCATGTGGTGTAGAAATAACTGCTGGCTCTGTGGAGGTGGATATGGCAAGAAGCATTTAGAAACTTCTAGTTTGCCTTGCCAGTGCCAGAGCAAACTAACCCATAAGACTTGTGACAATACCTCCTGGAGTAGTTAATGAACCATGTGTGCATGGGAAGGAACAGCTTCTGTGGTTTCCAGAGGGGTTCTCAACAAGTCAGGTGAGATCAGATCTGGACTAAGGCAGAGTGTGGCAGATCCTCATACAGACTGGATACTGGATACAGACTAGGGATCAGATAGCTGGGAACAGCACAGGAGGAGAAAAATGGCACATGGAAAACAAGGAGAGAAGACATCGGGTGAGTGACTTCTCAACTGCCCTGTCCTGCTCCCTGCCATCTCATATTCCCTACTGGCCTCATCTGTGAGATTCCTACTGGTGACTGGCAGGCAGCTTCTCATCTCAAGGGGAGTCCATGCAGTACCTCAAGAGAGGTCAATAAACCATCAGGAGCCACATAAGAGCACCTGAAGTAAAACACACGTCATGTTCAGCTGCCAGGCTGTAGCCAGGCTGCCCAGTGAGCAGGAAATAGGCACAGTATTCACAGGAAATCTAATGCCAGTTTACGCTGGGACAGTTGGGAGCCTGTCAGAAAAGACAAGCAGGACGCATGTTAGCAGAAAGGTATCTTTACTACCGGCTTAGAACAGTAAAAGGGGCTTGCATTAAAAGGATTAGTTAGCCTAGGGAAATGGAGATTTCTTCCTTAGCTGGCTGACAAGGTGGCACATCCTGGTGATTGGTTTCTTCCTAAAATACATACCCCAGAAACTGGCCTGAGAAGCATCCTGGGCTGGCTGCACAATACAACTGGGAGAAAAAAATAAAGCCAATAAATAAAAATCAGACTGTCAGAATTGTTTGCCTTCATCAAAAGGAGTTTGGCTTTTGTACAGGCCTTGGTTCTCCTCTGTTTTTGAATACGACATGTCCTGGTGTCATTTTGCACACTGGAACTTGTCCTGATCAACACTAAATAAAAGAAATAACAACAGGAGTGACTCTGCGCAAGTCTCTGTGTGACAACTGCAGGCACCAACCCAGGCTCACAGAGAAGACACTGTCTAACACATGCTCTGCAATAAATGTTCAGTGCAGCTTTTGTCAAGTGGCTGCAAATAAATGTTTATTAGCTAAGGGCAGTAAGAGGAGAATAAATTAAGAGCCCAAAATACATGACAGTGAAGAGGGTAAATCGTTACAGACTCTAACCTGACTCCCAGCGCTTCCTCTGTAAGTTGCATATGAAGTGTGAAGACATTCAACACCACTTAATGTGACACTGTGTGTGCCATTCAAAACAGGACATTCACCACCCACAGCAGCTGCATTCCTCATGGTATTGGAGGTATTTCCCAGAGTAAGTGCAAGGAAGACCGCAAATACCGCGCTAAAGGAACAAGGCTGTGCCATGGGAAACTTCCCTGTTTCTTTTCTTTTCTTTTCCACTGGATGAAAAGCTAGACCACAGAATTTCAAGATAGTAAAATATAGCTATTTTTGGCGCCATCCAAGTTAAAATGTGCTGCAGGCATATAGCTATTTGTTAAAGATTCTCGCTTTAGTCCCAAGCTGAGGAGAATTCAGAGATGGGAAATAAGACCAGGATCTTCCAAACGTGTAATACCATCAGCTGTAGGTGCTCAGCTCTCACCAGTTCTGATAGCTGTGGTTCAGCTGGACTAGACAAGCTCATGCAAGCCCAGAGACCTGCAATATGGTCACGTCCAGCCCAATTTTTGTTTAATATTCAATTACATTTCCTACCCTTAACCTCTGGGTTTATTCTATTTATTATATATTGTTTGATATTCGTACCTGGGGACAAAAACCTCATTGTGAAGGTAGTTCTCAAACGTCTTGCGGAAAGCAGACTCTTCCAGCTCCTTTTGTATCTGGGAGTCTGTTTTAGGACAGGAGCAACACTCTCCGCTGACATCCTCATTTTCACTTTGATTATACTTCTGAGGATCTTCAGATTCAAAAGGAGGAGACCACGTCCTTGAGGGCAGTTTTAATCCTGTGGATAAAACAATTCTAGTAGCACTCATGCTTGACATGGCAGAAGTAGATGTTTGATCCTACAAGGATCCCAAACTAGCGTACGCAACAGTCACAGCACATTTGGGCATCCTGAGCTTTCACATGCAGGGCATGAACAGCTTCCTTATTTTTATGACAGGCCTTTGATTCTAGACTGTGCTATTTCTGAAATGGAGCTCAGATGCTGCTGTAGGCAAAGTTCTATACCAGTTCATCTCAGTTTAGGTAACACAGAGCAGCAGGTGAGATTTTGGGAGGCCTTAGTGAAACTCTGCCCCGAAATAATTCCCCAAGAGGCACAGGATGCCTTCAAAAATTAACTTGGCCACTCAGAGAGAAACACATACTTACCTTTCAAGCAGTAATCAAGTTCATAAAGCTCATTGTCTTCTGCCTGCTGCTGCCAGAACACCAGGTAATGCGTGATGTTTCCATTGGGCTCTGAGGGTGGCTTCCACTTCAGAATGATTTGGGATGAAGAGTTGGAAACAGATATTGGATCTAATGGAACTGATGGAACTGCGAGGATGGGAAATGAGAGAGAGGTCACTTCCACAGCTCTGCAAGAGCTTGACAGAACAAGGGACAAACACAGGCAAGTTTCCATTTCTATGGAATAAATACTCTTCACCACAGTGGGTCCACTGACACCCAACAGTCCTGCAGGAGGAGGCACCAGCATGCACACAAGCTCTTACACACGGCCCACGAGCCTGACAGCAGAAGTGCACGTTGGTATCATCTACCATGCAGGGAAGCAGGCATTTGTTTAGGAATACCTTCCTACCACAGTAGAGCTGCAATGGCAGTGGAAAGTTTCATGGATATGGGACTACCATGACTACCAGGCAGAAGACTATTTAGGTCTATTTTAACTTTTCATTTCCAAGGCAACATTAATTCAATGATACTGACCAGTAGCATTGGTCTGCACATAGATGATTTCACTCTTTGCACCATAAGTTCTTCGTTCATCTGAGAAGGTGACCAGGGTTTTAACAAATACAGCATACTGTGTCCATGGCTTTAAACCCCTCAGGAGCCAACCTGGCTGGGCCTGGGCTTTGGGCTCATTTGACCGTGGGGGTGGGTCAACATCCACAACTGTCCAGCTATTTGATCCACAGGCGTCTTGGCCATCAAACTCCGTCACATTCTGGTATGGACTTTAGGAAAAAAAAAAAGAAGAAGAAAGAAAAGCCTGAAATTAACAAAATCCTAATTCAAGCTTTTAAAAACATTTCTGAAGACATCACTGCAAGTTATAATCCTTCGCTCTTCAGAGAAAATATAACCAACTCATTGTATGTATTCTGAAAATGAAGCATAGGGAGCTTTGCAACCCAGCCTCCTAATAGCATCACCATTCCACAGATGATCCCAACAGCTAAATCCAGGCTAATTACTTTCAGCTTTATGAAAATCAGTTTGGTAAACTTAACTCTAAAAGAATTCCCACCTCAAAGGGAATAAAACCTTCAACATCCCATGGAGATAGTGGGGAGATGTTAAACTACATGGTTAGAGTATGTACCTCTAGAAGAGTTGGAAGAACTGATAGTTGGACTCTTCTTGCATGAGGAATTCTGGCTACACACAACTCAGTAACTCAGCAATTCTAATGAACACTTTAATATAAGGGTAAGATCAGAAACTGCAGTGTAGGAGCCAGACAGTCACAGAGACTAAATAGTTATGCCTACAGCAGGTTTAATATCTACTCTTCAATGCCAACTGCTGTTTGTGGAAGCCCAGCATGGTGATTATTTTGTAACTTAATGGTGGATCACTTACGCTTCTTTGTAAAAAAGCATAAACCCCAGGAGATCACGGAAATCTGGAGGCCAGTACGGCTCCCACTTCAACAGGATCTTGTCATGAGAAGTTCTAATGGAAGAAAACTTCAGCAATTCGTTTTCACCTGAACCAAAAGAGCAGCAACAAGAGTTTTGTTAATGCTAAAAAAAAAATTAAGGATTCTAGTTTTAATTCTCTTGGAAGTATATTTTCTCCACAGACAACTGTAAGAATGGTGGCATGCAGAATTGCTGCTCACCAAAGCCTGGTCTTACTTCAATGCTATTTCTGCCTTTATCCAGGGGGTTGAGCTGATGACCTCCTAAGGTCCCTGCCAGCTTTAAGTTTTCTATGATTTTATGGAGGTGACCCTGTAGTCCAGCTGAACTAAGTGCTAGTAAGCGGGAAATCTAAAGGCAGCATATTTAAAATTCACGGTGATCTACACAGCTGAACTCAGTAATAAGATCTGCACAGAAGGCAGAGGCTACAGAAATGAAGCGCACGAACTCCCAGCCTCGCCTGGATCAGCGTGGTCCCTTTGCATGCTGGAGGGAAGAACAACAAACAGTTGTAGGAGGATGGCGTTTTGAGGCTCAAGGGACCCATTAGGATATGGTGTGTCCAAGCAGCCTGAGAAGGACAAACTGTGTAGCTCTGATTGGATTAGCCATCCCTGCAGTAGCTACACAAGGGAGGATGAATGTTCACTTCACTGGCACCACATCCAGAACAAACAAGGGTGCTTTTTTTTTGGTAAACAGGATGCTGCCCATGTGAAAGCTCAACTTGAAAAGTAAAAGCAAACAAAAAGCCAGGCACATCAGCAACCTGTGGTCTGAGGTGGGGAGTGGCACAGACAACAGCTCAGCGAGAGTGGAGCTAAAGCTGGCAAAGGGAAGTGCAACCATCTCTTACAGCTGCTTTCAAACGAAACAACCAGCCAAAACAACCCAGGAGCTGCACACAATCACACAACAGAGCTGGGTTTGAACCCCAAATCCAGGCTCATCCCCAAATGTAGGAAGAGTTTTTTAGTCTCATGGGAGGAGATGACCTTTACAGGTAGCTCATTCACTCTGCCCAGGCTAGAGCTGCGACACCCCTGAGGGTATGGCCCTATGTATGGGTTTACACCAGTACTGCCAGTTTTTGGGCAGGAAGTCATTATGTTCCCTCCTCTCCACTGTCCTGGCATGGATGCATGTGCTGGTATGTGGCAAACTGTATCAGGAAACTGATTCATCTAAAACACCTTCACCTTGTAAGTCTGTTCGCAAATAATTGCATCAGCATAACAAGGGCAGAACTGGGGAAGGGGTTGTTTGAGCAGGGCTGGCCCCAAACACAGAGAAACAGTGCAGCCACAGGATGATCTAATAAGGTGCATGGCAAGCTGGGGAAAGGGCAAGGAACTGAAATCAGATTTCAATTAATGCTGGGGTTCCTGGTGGTGATACCTGCTCAAGCATCCCAAGTGTTAACCTATGTATGCATGTAAAACTTTGTGGGGCTGGGAAATAAAGCAGAGAAGAGAGATGACATAAGCTAAAACCAACCAATTTTTTACTGGATTAGTTCTACCATCTGGTTCATCATGCAGCCCTGTAAGAGTTATACTGGCACAAACAAGGAAAGGGGATTGTGTGTGGCACAGAATGGGAACAGCAGGGCTGGGGTGCAGAAGGGATGTACTTATTGCTGCCAAAATAAATGTCCACAGAACTACATCTTCAGCAGCACAACTTCAGTAAGAGCATAAAGCAACACTGTGTGTTTGCCTCTCAGCCACATTGACACAGGTATTGCCTTATCGTTGTTCTTGAAGAAAGCTGTGAGCTTAAAAACCTCTGAGAAGCATAACAAGTGCTGGAAAAACATCTCTGACTGTTGTCATAGCAATTCCCTCCCATGGCTCCAGAGATGGGTGGAAATCCTGTTTCTTTACTGTTTATGCTGCATGCATACTGTCGCCTCATGACATAGGAAATGAAGATTCTGACTATTAATGAGGTACTCAGCAGTAACACAAAACCCCAGCCTGGACTGAGGTTACGTTGTGCTGAACTCTTCAAAAAGCCACAATACACTTAACCCTGGAAAACTCACAGCTGAGCACACAAAAAGCAAACTTCTGAAGACCAAAGTTGGCACGGGAGGAGCATGGCCAGATGGAGAACCCCTAAGTGCTTTTGCTCATAGCCTATTGACAGTGCTGCTGCAGTGCACGTGGCAAGTGCAAATCTGGTGATTCACCAAAGGGCAAGGACAGTCCCTGGAAAAACATCCTAGGCTAGGCTGACAGAAAGAGGAGCACGAGGTTAGCAAGACAGAGGGAAAAGAAAACAATGCAAATCTCGCTGCATTCTCAGGCTTCCTTACATGAAGCTTGATCCCCATTTGTCTTCAGGGCTATGTCATTCCTTTCCTGACGCCCCTTAGTCCCAGAGATCTCCTCCATCTTGTGGATTTCTGACAAACATAGTTTGGGATTATAATGGAAGAAGAGTTTGCCTCGTGCAATAGTGAGGTTGTGTTTACTCCAGTCCCAGAGTTGGCGAAGATTCTGGTTATCCAAAGCATAAAATGAATAATTCCTGAAAGCAGAGAATGAAAATGAGGACTGGGAGAGGATCTATTGAAAACTCTATTTTCCTCATGCACTAATCCAGACATCAAAGATAACTGAAGGCAAACTACTCTGCCTGGTAGGCATGAGTCACGAGCAAAGGAACGTTTAAAAATAACTTGGGAATTGTTTACCAATACAAATCACCCCGATAGCCCTGACACTCCTTATACCTGAAAGCATTAAAAGAAGGTATCTTTTGAAAGAACTCACCCAGCTTCTAGTGTTTCTCCTCTAATCAGATGGAGTTTACGGAAAAAAGAAAGAGAAACCAAGGCATAAGACCGGCGAATTTTTAGGTAACCTGAGATTTCTTCTATCAAGCCAAGATTCGCTTCTAGCTCAGCTGCTATGTTATCTATGGAGAGGAAAACATTGGGTTTAGTTTTCTGATCTCACGAACACCGATACAAAGCCCAAACATATTAAATAGAACTGCTGTACCTTATTTCATAAGACCTTACAAAAATGAGTTAGCAATAAACCCCCAAAGGAACATCACAAAAGCTTTTGCTTTGTGGTTATTTCTCTGATTCATGTTAAAATTCAAAGTGGTCAAAGCAAAAGGAAAATACCCAAGCTTCGGTTCAAACTTAAACAGGGGAAGTTTGATTGGATATAAGGAAGAAATTCTTTACTGTAAGGGTGGTGAGGCACTCGAATGGATTGCCCAGGGAAGCAGTGAAGCCTTGGGTGCCATGGTTTAGTGGGAGGTGTCCCTGCCCATGGCAGGGGGTTGGAACTGGATGATCTTAAGGTCCTTTCCAACCCTAACTATTCTATGATTCTACGATTTTCACTGCTCCGACATCCAGTCCTGCCTAATCCCTTACTTCTGCAGAACTTACTTCCTCCACGGATATTTATTACTAAGCTTCCATTAACAACTGTGCAGCCGCGGAGCTCCTGGGCCGATGTCACTGAATCGATCGTCTTCTCCTTCCCATAGTCACAAACCTTTGGGCAGGGCCCTGCGCAAGGGGTGCAGTGCAAGCTGCAAAACAAGAGAGCCCGGAATGAAGATGTGATGCAGAATATCACCCAGGGTGTCCCCAGCGATTCACAAAAGCAGAGTAATCAATTCAAAGCAACAGTGTCCTAACAATCGGCCGTGGGATTCACTTGCAGTGAGCAGCACGCAGCTCTGAGGAACTCCAAATAAGGGCTGATAATTCTTTAAACTATCATTTCCATGTTTCAAACATTAGCACTTTGTCCCTTCCTATGTAACAGGAACCAGAATGAAGCGATATTGATCATTTTGAACAGACCATCCGCCACGACGCTGCTCAGTGCTATACACACCAGGGCTTTCAAAATCAAGAAACCCAGGCCCAGTCTCCATCCCAAGATGGTCATGAACCAAACATACAATTGATGAGTGGAGCTGCCCATTCATCTGGGAATCCTCTGATTAAGGACTGTATATAAAGTTACTTGAAAAAAAGGCAAGCAAGCACGTGCCTTGCGCTCTGGGGAAATACTTAAATAGCAGCAAGATGACTGCTTGCCCTGGTCATACCACCACAAGAACGTGTTCCCAACTAGTTCAGAGAACTATGCTCTAGGAAAAGCACAGAGTACAGTTCTGAGGTCCTACAGACAGCAGCCTGGAACAAACAGAGGAGGGAGGCAATGGGTGCTGTTACACAAGCAGCAGATCTACTTTGTGGGCTGCTAAATCATTCATTGGAAAGCGAAACAGGAACCAGAATAAAAAGTCCTGTTAGCGTGAATTCCCTGTTAGCGTGAATTCCCCAACTAGTTCAGAGAAATAGATGCTCTAGGAACAGCAAGGAGTACAGTTGTGAGGTCCTAGTGACAGCAGCCTGGAACAAACATAGGAGGGAGGTGATGGGTGCTGTTACACAAGCAGCAGATCTACTCTGTGGGCTGCTAAATCATTCTTTGGAAAGCAAAACAGGAACCACAATAAAAAGTCCTGTTAGCGTGCATTCCCTGAAATTATGATGGCAGGAGCAAATACATGTGAGCACAAAGCTACCAATATTCATAGGAAATCTGACTCATCACAATATATAATGTTATTGTGGGACAAACAAAAAGGTTTTCAGTGATAAACAGCTCAGCCACATAAATTATTTAATTCCTTCCTCGAAAACCCTGGGAATAGGCAGAATGGCTGTTCTCTGCTTTGATTGGTGTTACACTTGTTTGTTACATTGTCCATTTATGTCTGGCACAGCTTGAACCTTCTCAGTGAAAGTAATTACAGGGATGAGAGAGAGATATTCTGAGAATGACCCACACAAAACATGCTATGCTCTTTTCATTAGACACGACTTCTCCCTTTTCTGCTTAACAGCAAGGCTCTCTGGTCTGAGGTCAGCTTTGGAGGGGAAGGGGAGCAGGGCTACTAAAGCCTCTCTGCTGCCCATCTCCCTCGTCCCACTTGATTACAGAAAGACCCTTCCAACTTGAGGATGCTCCTCTTGCTTGTCCTGTCTCTCAATCTCCCTTTCTCCACACTTGAAAAGAAACAAGGGAAGCCAGAGAAAGAATAAGCTACTGGCACATGGTAGGTAGACCTGTCTGCTTTTAATGGCTTGAATTAGCAAGGTATTAGTTTACAAATCATATTAAAGTAGACCAGGTAATCACCACAGACTCTCCAAGGCCAGAAACCTTTCTTGGTTTTGACAGAGAACACAAGCCCTGTGTCCAAGAGAGAGGAAAGCACAGCCCAGAAATGACAGCCTGGTTTCTTTACCTGCAGACACTTGGACTTACTTGCTGGAATTCATGATGTACCCTGATGGGCATTCGTGAACGCATTCATTGTTGTGGATAACGTGACAGCCCGACTCCCGGGCATTCTTGCATTTGTTGTGCAGTTCCTGGCAGAAGCTGAAGGTCACACACCGCCACCCCTCAAAGCGATAGTAACCTGGTGGGCAGGTGTCCACACATCTGCCTTCCAGGTAGAAGTTGCGGCAAGCCACGCATTTCTCAGGGTTGTTGGGCTCCGTGCAGTCCCCAAGACACTCGCTGTGGCAGCACTGACCATCGGAGGTGCAGCCCTGCGACTTGCAGGCAGGTGGACAAACTGCGAAGAGAGGAAAGGAAATGAACATCGCAGGACAACCCAGTGATGACCAGGAAGGCTTACAAGCAATGATACTTCATCCTGCTTAGCTTGGCAACCTGCTTTTCAAAGAGGCATCCATGAAGTGCAGGCCTCTGCCTCATCTCCACTTCTCAGTGTAAGTTCCAAGTTTTAATACCATTTTGGAAGTGTTATCATTCACCCTCACAATTCATTAATGTTCACCTTGAAAGACAGAAAACTGAGTTTTCCTCTTCTCTGAGTCCAGTCCTACAAGGCTCCCAGGAGAGCTCTGGTGACTCCAACCTTGTATCTGAAGCCCAGAAGCAATGAGTCTCTACAAGGAGAGCTTCCCAGACTGGGATAGCCAGTTTCAGACAGAAGATTCTAGTTTCTTAGATTAAGAAACTAAGTTTCCCACAACAATGCTGCAAATAATGCATGTTCAACAATACAATATTTCTTCAGCTCTATCAGGATTTGCTTCCTGTCTGCCTATCAACCTGTCACCGGTTTCCCCAGAGGAAACCTGCAGCCCTGGCAACCCAACCCAAGCTCTTCGGTGACTCTCCCATCAAGCTCAAAAAGAATGGCACCCCCAAGTGTTACTGCTTGAGGTTTTTATGGTTTACTTTTTAATTACCCATTACTTAGTGCCTCACAATACTTTTAATGAGTGGTTTGGGCTTTAAAATGGAAACCAAGTGGCAGACTAGCTCAGAGCAAACACCATGACTAACACTGAGCAAGGAGCCAGAAGGGAGGTTGAGCAAACCCAGAGCAGCTCTGAAGGGAAGGACAGTCCTGCTCCTCCACTACTCAGCACCTTCACACTCAGCCTTACTGGTTCAAATGAGGCTGAACCAAATAAATCCAACTGCATAATCCAGAACATGCTACAGGACTTCAAGACGGGAAAGACACAATAAAGCTGAGATCACCACTACAAGAGCAAGCACCAAAGCCAAGTTACTGCTTTGACGCGGCCATTTAAAGAGCAGGAGGAAGAACTTTAGGTGAAGGATGGGGGACACAGGCCTGGATTTATCCACGTGGTTTCATACAGCCTTTGGGCTACAGCTATGAACAGCCAAGACACAGAGCAAGACATCACATTCTTCTCACCACGCAGGAGGGTTTTGTCTGAGGGCACAGCTGAACGGCTTCTGAGGTCCTGCCCAAGTGCCCTCGGTGAAGGAAGACAGAGGGAAGTCCTCCTGTGACCAGTGCTGCCCAGACCAAGTACCTCCACACTGAATTAACACCATCTGCCTCAAAGTCCCCTTCCACCACGCTTCACCCCATGTTAAAGGCCTGCAGAATTAAGTGTGTTAAAGTGGTTAATGCCATTCTTGGAATAAGCAGCAGTAGCTGCAGTAGGTGTGACAGTAAAGATGAGCAACCTCTGCTTTGTTCCAGCCTGATAAATCCTTTGAAGAAATACAAAATGCGTAAGGCTGAAATTCTATCATAAGGTCAATTTAATCCCAAGTATCTTCCTGCTTCCACATCAGTCATTCACTGCAGGTATTTTCCCCCTGCATCTCTCAAGATCCAAGAACAACAAACACAGGAGTGTATTTCATATTCATTTTCTTTTATGCTGCCCAACCTTTTGCCCTTTTCTAGCAATAGGTCTGACTTTGTGAGTCTCTCACAAATACTAACTGATGGAAATGCAACCCCCAAATGGAAGCACCTGATTCGATGAAATATAAAAGAAGCTTGCTTTACAGGCATGGTTATACATTCTTTACCAGCTCACAGATGGAGCACAAGCCTGCAACACATGTCATGGCTGCAGTTTATTGGAAATACTGGCAACAGAAAAACACAAGACAGAAAATTCCAGAATTTAGGCCAAAGCACTATCAAACTTCTTAATTCCAGTCCAAAATATCAAGGTTTATGGTTGGGGAAAAAGCCTGGGCTATTTCTCACACACTTCCCCACGTGTGCTCAGTGAGCACTGACATCCTGATGTCTCACAGGGATGACTTCTACACTCGCTAGTCCCCTGCAGTGGGTCAGCATCCAGCTGGGAAGTCAAATGCTCCACAAACACATGTGGGACTAACTCGTGCAAGCTGGAGGGGGAGCACTGGCAGCACAAGCCAATGTTCATCATCTGCGCTCCCTCCAAAAGGGTATTTTTCCCGGCTCTGTTTCATGCTGAAGAATGACAAAGTTGCTGTTAAAAGACAACATTTGATTCTCAAGCAGTCGTGGAGCAGATAATGTGGAAAGCCTGGTCCTCATGCAAAGCACTCCCTAACACATGCACATGGGGTCTAGCATGAGGCATCCCTGCCCATGGCAGGGGGCTGGAACCAGATGATCTTGAGGTCCTTTCTAACCCAAACCACTCTACGACTCTATGGCACCTATTTCACATTATGCCACACTATTATTTCTTTGAATTTGTTATGGAAACTGATCTTCAAAGTCCTGTGGTTATTTACACATTTTGAACTCAGCTGCAAATATTCACAGGGCAGAAACTGTTGAAGTTCTCAACTCTAAAGGTTTTTAGAAGATACAATTAAACTATTTTTAAACTGTTCTTAGCGTTTCTCTTTCCTGTTCTACAAGCTTTTGATGTCTAAAAGACAGCTCTGAAGCGAGCAAAGCAGCCAAGGCAATCTTTTTTCCATTAAGCCCTCGAGACCAAAAATTGTCAATCATTACTTTGTGCAAATCCCCATTACATATGCTCCTGAATCGATGTCGTCTTGGCATTATCAACATATGCATGCTAGAAAGCACCTGAAAGTCATGTAGAAACCTCTCCACTGCACCTCTACTACTGCTTCTTATGACTATTACTACAGCATCCATGTTATGCGACTCTCGATGGGTCAGATGGGGGCCTGGGGTTTGTTTTTCTGCCACATTACGCTTTCACTGCAGGAAAACATTGAACAGGTTTGTGCTGACCAAGTGCACCTCATGACCCCATCACCACTGAGGTCCGCAGACTCCAATAACTGCCATCAGCTCATGCAGATTCCCTTCTTCACAAAGAGACGGCACTTCAGGGAGCTGTGGCATGGTCTGGTACACACTGAGGACACACAGGATGTGCTCAGACACAGCATCTATACAGTCCCAGCCTCTGGTTAATGCTGTGGAACTCTGGGACAATGCGGTGCCTCCGCTCTGGCATAGGGAAAGAAGTCTCCTCATAGAAGAGGAGAAAGTCAAAATGCAAGTTCAGAAATCAGAATCATAGAATAGTTAGGGCTGGAAAGGACCTTAAGATCAGCTAGTTTCAAACCCCCTGCCATGGGCAGGGACACCTCCCACTAAGGCATGCCCTCATTAGAATCAAGGGAACAGCTATTTTGGGGGGGGGGGCCAGAAGCCATCCCACTGTACCACAGAAGCTGCTGCAGTGTTTCAGCACCAGCACCAGAGCAAAGCTGCTCCTCGTGGCCACAAAACCTCTTCACCGGATCTTTAAGAATGGAACTTCCAAAACCCCTGTCCCAAAGACGACAAACAGCAGAATGCTGAACCGATCTGCCCTGGCTGGGGGAAAAACAAGAGGTTCAAACCTGTTGTTCCAGGGGTGAATGAATATTTAACTAGCTAGCTAGAGTGGCTCCGAAGACTTAAGAAACAATGCATTTTACAAACCTTTCCGATTATAGATTCAAACTGACATTTCTTCATGCTGCTGAGGCCCAGCTTGGGGGGACAAAAGGCAGCAGAGTCAGTGCAAAGGAATTTCCACCTCTCTGGATCGCTCCAATCGTTTCACCACTTCCCTGTGCTTCAGGTGGAAACAAACACACTGATACTGTAAACATATGAGCCAACACAGCTAACCAAGAGATCCGTATTTCACAGGCAAGGCAACTAAGCATTCAGCCGTTCAGTTAATAAACACTTTGCATACTGAAGTATGAATAAAACCATTTGTGGCAGGTTTTGTTTCTTGCCTTCTAAAGAAATCAACAGCAGGGAATTGTCAGGAAAAGAGAAAAACAAAGAGATAAAAATCACCCAGGGTAAGTTTTGCTGTTCTTTTGAGATCCTCTGCCACAGGATGGGTTTAAATAGCAATGTCCTGGGTGAGCTGAAGTCAGTGTTCAAACGGATGGTGCTTCGGGTACGATAAGAGGTAAACAACTCATTAAGAAGAAATTCTAACCCATATGTATGAACATAAGATACCGCATATATGTCTCTGTACAGACAGATGATCCCACATGGTTTCAGGACTGATCCGTCATGAATTAAAGTGATGTTTCCACCTTGCAATCACAAGCCCCATCCATTTGAACGTGGGTCAGCAGAGGCAGCCCTGGCTACCGCAGGTCCTCTGGGCCAACCAGGGCCACCAGCCATATCCTGAGCAAGCCAGTGGCACAGAGCAAACTCGCCTTGCACCACCGGGTCCCTTTTCCTGAATTACACAAGCTGTTATTTTCATTACAGACAAGGCAATTAGGAGGCTCCCGATCCAACGAAGTCCAGGACAGAAAACATCTGTGGCAGGAGAACCGCCCTCAACCTCAACCAATGCATTTGCTGCCTGCACAGGGAGGCATCCAACCGCTCAGCTATCTGCACAAGGCAAACACTCCTTAACCCCTTGCCAGCTCCCCAAACAAGCCCTCACCTCCCACTGGGAGCCCACGGTGCCACTCTCTGCCTACGATGCCACAAAACTCACCATGCCAATGCAATTTAACTGGCTATTGCAGGGTTTATCCTCACAGCGACTGTTTTAACTCCTGAGCTATATTTATAACCAGGAGAAAAACAGAGGAGGAAGCCAGTATGAACCCAGCATTGACACAGCTTAAAATGGCTTGGTTTGGCTGCGATACGTATCACTCAATGCCAGAGCTTAGGTTAGTGTAATGTTATATGATGCGCGTATAATTCAAAGCCAGAGTCCCACAGAAACACTATCGCAGAGCTTTGCATTTCCCTGAGGGGCTTTTTTCCCCCCCCCTCTTACTGTAAATGGCTGCAGGATCAGTCACATAAATTCATCCATGAATAGTCTCGCACACACACATATACAATAATCATACTTGAGTTGCAGATGCAGCGGGAACTGTAACTTGATTTCCTAACTGTACAGTCACAACATTGACCTCTGTAGAGATGGGACTGTGTGGTTCTGAACAAAACCAACACGCTATTAAAAAAAGGAAACGCAAGGACTGCTCACCCCCAGCAGTAACTCCTCTGAGTGTGTGTTGCAAGCATGGGAGCTTAATTTAGCACTACAGAGGTTGTGCTTGTTTCCTCAACTTCGGCAAGGGCCGAGGGGCATCGCTGCTCTGAAGTCCATATGGATCTTACCTCCTTATAAAATGAGGTATTAAATCGTGTTCTATGTACATAGCACTTTTTATTTGATCACTTCTCAAGATTAACTCTTCCTGTCAAGAAGATGCCAAATTCAGCAAGTCATTAAGTGCTTGTTACAGAATCCCACAACACAATTTTTACCTGTAAAACAACTTCTTTTTTCACTCATGATCATTATTTTCTTGTGAGCATTTATATGACCTAAAGACATCAAGGTGACACCTGATCCGAGTGCACTTGCGTAGAATCAGAGAGTCATAGAATAGTTAGGATTGGAAAGGACTTTAAGATCATCCACTTCCAACCCCCCTGCCATGGGCAGGGACTCCTCCCACTAAATCATGCCACCCAAGGGCTCTGTCCAATCTGGCCTTGAACACCACCGAGGATGGAGCATTCACAGCTTCCCTGGGCAACCCATTCCAGGGCCTCACCACCCTTACAGTAAAGCACTTCTTCCTCATATCCAATCTAAACTTCCCCTGTTCAAGTTTGAACCCGTTACCCCTTGTCCTCTCACTACAGTTCCTCATGAAGAGTCTCTCCCCAGCATCCTTACAGACCCCCTTCAGATACCGGAAGGCTGCTATGAGGTCTCCATACAGCCTTCTCTTAGTATAAGGTTGAAAGAGCTATTAAAAATGAAATAAAACTCTGTCCAGTGAAGACTAGGCTATAAATCTAGAACTCCATAGCACCGTGGGTAGACTGCAGGAAGAAGTGCCCTGCCAGCCCCTCTGCACTGTGGCTTATGTCCTTCAATTACTTCTTCATGTCACCAAGACCAAAGGGACAGAAACCTAAACCCTAAACCCCAGCAGTGGCAGTTCTTGGGCTGCGCAGAGCAAACTGCTCCCAGAGTGCTACAAGGGCAGTGATGTGGCTGGGAAGAACATGGTGATAGAGGTGCACTGGACTGTAAAAGCACAAGGACTTTTCATCACCTCAGTGACTAACAACAGCAGCTCTCCCAGACCTTTCTGAATCTTCAAAGGAAAGGGCGAAAGGAGAAGAGAGCAAAAACCCAAGAGGTTAACACACTTTCACAACACAACCACCAGCAATGCCCAACACTGGCTGTGGTTATCAAGCAAAATTCAGGAGCTCTCACAAGATGCTCAAGCAAATTTTCTGCCACCTATTCACAGTGCTCACCTGCTCCAACAACATCCATCCCCCTCTTTTCCCCAGTGCCAAAGGCGTCCAAGGAACAACCCTCCCAAAATGCGTCAACTCAAATGCTGTGATCCACACACAGGATTTCAGTTCTTAGCACCAAGTCAGGAAGGAGCAAGTGCCAAATAAACCCAAGGTTTTACAATCAGCACTAAAATTAAAGTGTTATTTATAAAGTAAGATATTACAGTACATAATGCCATGACCCCACTGAACTGTGAGCTGGGAACATCAGGAGGTCTGTATTTACACAGGAACAGATAAAATTAACTGCAGGTGCCTCCCTTCCCATAGACAGTAACTTCCAAAAACAACACACTTGCTAAAACGTAAAGGAAGCTCTTCCCATTGACATTTCTCAGGACAGCACTACAACTCTTATCTATTGTTGCACCTCCCAACCCTCTCACAAGTTACGTGCTCATGGAGAGCTACAGGGAATGTCTCAAACATTCCAAAACACGACCGGTGGCATTTGCAAACCCTGCTTCTTCCCGCAAGGCATCCTCCCAGCCAAGACCATCCACTACAGCTAAACCCAAATGGAGATGCTGGGACTGTTGTGTGGGCTTGTTAGGATGAGCAAACGTGAGTTCAGAGAAGATAAAAGTGTTTGGAGTCACATGCCACCTTGTCCAGTCATGATAATGGAGGATACGGAGGTCTGTGAAAGAAGTTGTTGAATGGAGATAGGGAGAAAAGTTTCAGCTCTGTTGTTGGTAGTAGGAAAGAGTGGATAAAGGGAGATCGCTCTAGAAACAGTCTTTTCCATGCCAACCTTCTGCTGTTAAGAGTGTGGAGTAATCTATTATTCTCTGCACTACAACTGTTGGTAGAGTATTTCTCTGGAAATACAGAAATTCAGTAAGAGAAATTCATATGTGAATTATGCCAAGGAATACACAAAATTTACGAAGAGGAACTCATATGCATACATACCTATAGATACACATACTTTTATTTATAAAATAGACAAAAAATATTTTATCTAAGTCATCTTAGTAGGCTGAAGCCTGGAGGAAGTCATCAACTGCAACAGATCCTCAATGCCTTCGGTCACTTAAGAAGTTACAACCTTTGCAAATGAGCTGCTCCACATCGAGGACACAGTGCAGTACCTGTACCCAGGCTACAAAACCCTGTGTAACTTCAGACGTGATGCCTCACCTCGTGGCTGGAGTTAGTAAGACAGTCCAAGTACCAACTCTTATTTGGGGGGACAGGACTTCTTGGGCTACAACCCTCAACTATGAAGGTCCCTCATCTTCTTCCATCGAACCTTCAGGCCAGGCTGTTGTTTCACATATCTTCTAGGTCCTTCTGTTTCTCTCCTTTGAAGGTTTTCAGTCCTGCTGTCCTCTGTCACCCCAACTATTTACATGGGTAACTGGATGCCTTCCATTCAAGTATGCCTAATATTAGCCCCACAGAATACAGATCAAAGAAACAGTTTCCTTTCGTGCATTTCAAGCAGTGCACATGGTGTTTACAGCAAGCCCCTCATGAACTGAGCTTACAGAGCAAACCACTTCTCTCTGATGAAAGCTAGGGGACAAAGAAAAACAACGAATTAAAACAATAAAACTCAAGACCAGGTCTGTTTTCATCTCTTAGTACCTTTCAGTCAAGCTGATTCCCAAGCAGGTAAAAACAACTCACAGGAATCTGGCTAAACTGTTGGCAATCAAGCTGAAAATACCAAAACAAGGAGTTTGATTTGAAAACACAGCAGCACTCTTAAAAGAGAACAAATGGCACAAAGTGCAAGCAAGGATAATGACAAGAAGTTGTAAATACTTTACCTACAACACTGCTGTTGTGCCATTCTCTGGCAAGCAGATCAAGCCTACTCCTTGTACTTGGTGTTCAAAATTACACAGGAGCTTAGTGCAGCATAAAGGATCAGAAATAACCACCAACCTCTGCTTTCTTTAATATGCAAGCCCCCAAACCGACAGACACTACATCTTCAGGCAGACCTAGAATCCTCCGTCAGTTATCACTAAGTGTAATACCCCATGCAAATTGGTACTAAACCCTAGGCTTTGCTAGCGCAAGTGGCTTGTAACTGAAGATCTAGAAGCCACCACAATAAAGCCATTTCCAAGCTTCAGCCAATTCTGACAGTCATATGCAAAAGACCACTAAGTGAAATCTGTCTCCCTATAAAAAGGGGCAGAAACGTTCAGGGCACCCAACCTCTGGGGAACGTGGAGATTTGGAAGCAGTAGTTAATTTTAAAGTACTTTGGACATCAGGCACCTCATATTGTACTTGATTCTGCACAGTAGAAGAGATTATTTGTAATTTAGACCACAACTAGAATTGTTAATTTGGGGAATTAGATCTTAGGCAGAAGTTCTTCCCTGTGAGGGTGCTGAGGCGCTGGCACAGGGTGCCCAGAGAAGCTGCGGCTGCCCCATCCCTGGCAGTGTTCGAGGCCAGGTTGGATGAGGCTTGGAGCAAGCTGCTCTAGTGG
Organism: Ara ararauna; assembly: GCA_028858755.1. Classification (NCBI taxonomy): domain Eukaryota; kingdom Metazoa; phylum Chordata; class Aves; order Psittaciformes; family Psittacidae; genus Ara; species Ara ararauna. Next base: position 4,167,806 of record CM054398.1, on the reverse strand, counting down.
AAGGTGTCCCTGCCTGTGGCAGCGGCTTGGAACTGGATAAGCTTTAAGGTCCCTCCCAGTCCAAACCATTCTATGATTCCATGACCACTTTACTCGGAGCTCTGAGGGTGCTGTTTTGCTGTTGTGTTCTGTTAAATTTCAATCCTTATTACAACCTAAGGATTTGTTTTTATCACTCAGTGGTTGACACGCCACCTCGGCGTCTCATGAAAGCTTCATGTTAATATTTAACTATATATTGCTCTTCCTGATGTACAGCATCTTGCAAACATCCCTTTTCACTTTAACCTACTCCCACTGAACCTGCTCACTCACACTGCCATCCAGAAGACCCAGGAGAACCACAGTGCAGTGGTCCAGGCAGCCACAGATGTCCTAAAAATAAGTGTCATTGCACATAGTCTCTTCATCCTGCATTTTGAATACAGCTCTCTGCTCTCTTAACAAGCAGGATGGGAACCACCTCCCCCCCCAGCCAGGTGACCACAGTGCTGGGGGCAAGCTTCTCATGAGAGCAATTTATTTCTTAGTGATCAGCAGCTTGGACTGACCAAAATAAGAAGTCAGCAGCTTAGTGCTGCATGGGAGAAGATGCTGCATCAGGGCAAGCCATAAAAGAGAAGCATGGGAGTTGGTATCTGCAATGGAGATACACAGAAATGCTTCAATGTAGTGCGATGGTCTAAGAACAAGGTCCATCTGATTTTTCCAAACACAGGTCAAAGACAAGCTGTGACTTTTGCCTACAAACTGTCCTGAAAACGAGGAGCAGTACAATCAAAGCATGAGGCAGAATGTCTAACCTTTGCTTTCTGCAAAGATAAGAGAGGAATAAGATTGCTTTTCTCAAGGCCACAGAGAAGGATGGTGTAACAAGGCACAAAAGAATGAAAACTAAGTTGACATGTTCAGCTAAATGGCGATAAGAAAGATTGCATTTTAGGTAAGTTATGCGGAAAGATGTATAAAATGGAATCTAGACACACAAAATAAGAACAAATCTACATCAAAGTTTAGAGCAAATAGGAAAGTGGGCTGTCCATAACTGAGAGAGGTAATGAAATGGGCGGAAGTATAAGATTAACCACAAGGAGATTAAGATGATAACTAATGATCTACATAGAAACGTCAGACAGAGGTTAAGATTTTAATCGGGACAGATTTCATGGCACAGTCATGAGTTGTAAACACAGATACTGGAATGGAATTTGTGTTTGTGGGTGAAGATACTGAAAAGAAGCAGAGAGAAAGAAGGAATGCAACTTCTTCCAGATCCCCTGCTCCCCACCTCCCCTCCCAGATAGAATGAGAAGAGAGAAAGGTGAAGTATCGCCTGAAGGCCAGTTGTGCACAGAAATCTCTGGAGGATGAAGCTCTACCAACCAGATTTATACTCTTTTTCCTAAGTTACCAGGATGCATAAAGTGTTTCAGCACGTGGTCACTTAGTGTGCTGACCAAATCCACCCTAGACATGGCACAGCTCCGGTGGACATCTGATCACAATGCCAGGCTCTGTCCTGCTGCAGTCACTCCAAGGGGAAGGCTTTTGCTCTGTGCCAGGCAGAGGCTGACTGCTGGAGACAGCAGCAGAGGGAAGGCGACTCCAGGTCTCGAGCAGGCTCTCAAAGCAGGCAGCACCCTTGGAAGAAGTGCTGCTGGTCAGCTGCCTGCTTCCCAACATAACCTAGGGCTGGCAGCAGGCAACCTGGAATCACACAGAGCGCTTATGTCCCACGCAAGCAGCCAGTGCACAACAGGATTTATCAGAGGGCTAACACATCCATTCTTCTGCTACCACATTGATTTCCCACCTGTGCTGCAGCTCATGGCACTGGTCATTATGCAGCCCATTTTTTTCCATATCACAACAGCATGCAGGAGGCTTGGACTAACCAAATCGTTCTACGATTCCACACCTCTGCTGTGGTAAGAGCTTACAATACACCCTACCATCACTGAAGTCACCGTTAGACAATAAGGAAGTAGAGTGGTAGTAAAAGTCTCATTATCCGCCTGTTAAACTACACTTGGCCATTGAGAGAAACAGGATCTGCTCACGGAACAGGACTGTGCAGGCGTGTGCCACGGGCTGCTAAAAAGCTTCAGCTTTGTGGATGTTTATCAGCACAGGAGGCAAGATACCGTCTAATCACCAGTCACCATCAGCATTGTCCATTTCAGAGCAATTAAAGACTATTTAGAGCTGGTCTAACTGTCAGGGCAGTTGAGCCTGCCCATCCCTCAATGGGTAATTACTCTCTGTGTGTGTAGCTTATGGGAATAACTTTACAATGTCTAGAGTCCTCTGGGGAATAAAAATGACACAAACTAGCATCATCTAGCAGGAGAAAGAGACGGGGCTCTCCTCCACCAGACACCTGAAGCTGCATCAGTTTCTCCAGGGACAAAGAGTCTTTATCTTCAGACAGCTATGGGAGTTTCAAACCTCAGAACAGAGCTGTTGTTATTGAAACTAACCTTCACCTGGAGAGGAGCTGAAGAAGTCTGAGATGCTGCCTGTCCGAAGCCAGGGCAAATACTTTATCCAACGCATTTCTGACAGTTGTTTGTCTAAACCCATCTTAGAGTTAAATTCTGCCTCAAGGCACTTCCTGCACTCGCTATCTGAAGTTTATCATAGAATCATAGAATAGTTAGGGTTGGAAAGGACCTTAAGCTCATCCAGTTCCAACCCCCCTGCCATGGGCAGGGACACCTCCCACTAAACCATGCCACCCAAGGCCCTGTCCAACCTGGCCTTGAACACTGCCAGTGATGGAGCATTCACAACTTCCCTGGGCAACCCATTCCAGTGCCTCACCACCCTTACAGTAAAGCACTTCCTCCTTATATCTAATCTAAACTTTCCTTGTTCAAGTTTGAACCCATTACCCCTTGTCCTGTCACTACAGTCCTAACGAATAGTCCCTCCCCAGCATCCCTATAGGCTCCCTTCAGCTATTCTTGAAGTCCAGCTCACCAGCAGGTCACTCCACGTTACAGACAACCATCGAGGCACAGAGGGGGGCACCGAACCACCCGAGAGGCCAAGGGCAGTGCTAAGAAGAGGTCAGTGGTATCTCATGTCCACATCCAGCACAAGATCCTCTGCAGAATACTTGCTATGAAGCAAGACACTTGACAGTTTACAGCTGAGTCCTGCACAGTCTCCTTCAGCATCAAAACAAGGCTCATATTTGAAACCGTGCCACTTCAAAGCAGGCTTTTGGTGGATGGATGTATTACAGCAGTGGATAATCACTGGCAAACCTGAGCAGAGAGAGACCTAAAGCGTGTTTGAAAAACACAATCTGGAGTTCTTTTTGTTATCACAGATTAGAGCATGTGGAAAAACAACACACTCTTCCCTGGTGCTGATCAACAAGAACCGTCATCCAGCAACTCCTCCTTTCACCAACAGAGCCATGCAAAACAAGAGGACGTTTTTCTTATCACACCCACCAAATCCATGCACTGTTTAGGCTCAGAGGAGAACGTTTTCTATTCCCCAGAACAAAAACTGATGCCTGATGTAGATACTCAGTTCCGACAGATTTCTAGACCAGTTTTGTAGACTAGAAACTCTAAGCACTGAAAGAGCAGCCAAACACCATACACGTTATTTCAGCAGGCCGGGAGATAAGATTATTGCAGTGTGGAAGAGAAGCCTAAGGAAAAGGTAATCTACACATGACATTCCTTTTGCTCATTTAATAACCACCAATGAGGTGAGAAGTTGTTGCTGATAGACCAGTGGTTTCCACACAAATGCCTTTTCATTAAGTCTCCAGGTAAGACTGCTACTTCACGTTACACTTGCCCTTCTGCCAGAAACATGGAGCGTGCAGATTCCCCAGGTCTAAATCCCACAGAACTGAATGAACAGAGAAACAATTTATTGAGCTTTCAAGGCTTTGCTTCAAATACAGTTCTAAAACAAAAGCCTTATTCCTTTAAGCCACATTAAGGCTTCACTGGGTGAGACTTTCAGACAGTCAGACATCGCACTGAGGAGCTCCATTTCCTCTCCAGCTTTTGGGAGCTTCTGAGGGGTACTCACAAGGGAACTCTTGGACTCATTCATCCCCAACTGAAGCTGTGTAAACACATCCAGTGCAATCAGCCTTACTTCAGAAAGGTGACATTCAGAAAAGACAAGAGCAGAAAAAACAAGTCCTGCTGTTAAGTTCTCACTACCAATGGAATAGAACTGGTTTGTCTTCGCAGGAAAGAACATTTGTCCAATACTCAAATTTTAATGACTACTTTCATTGCTCGTGAAGTATTAAAACCCTTGAGTGTGGTAATACAGCATAGATGCCTGATGAAGTTTAAAGTGGTAACAGAAAAATGCTTAGTTACCCCACGCTGGCTGCTGAATTGCACGTGCTTTATTCCCAGGAAACCCAATACACCGGTAAAGCTTCCTCCATCATTCCTAAGATCTTCTAATGGTGTCTTTAGCAGTGCAGCATGGTTCAAGCCCACATTCAAGCACAAGCACTCTTTACGTACCTTCTCAATCATAGAAAGTTGCTGATATGACAGTTCGCCTGAAGTTTGTGTGAGAGATTTCCAGACACTTAGTTCAACGCAAGAGCTACAGGTTGCTTAGTAAAATCTTATTTTGAGGTATTTTAGAACAGATAACTCAGTAGCTAATGGCATTTCACTCATATTATCCAAAGCAAGGCTGCCAAGTTCAGCAGCTTTCCCACAGCCACCAAATAATCCTTCTCCTTAGCACACAGCATCAGACTTGGCAGTCTTCATATTGACAGGGAAAAGTCAGCCAGCAGACAGGCAACCCCATTTCGTGTCATGTAAACTCTCTGCAGTTTTGCCCCCCAAGGAATTTACATCTCTGCACTCAAGTCTTTCCTCTTGGCAGGAAAGGGGTGTCTGTTCCTGCACCTCTGAAACACTGCATAGAGCCCAAGCTCTCCGTTGCCATGCTGCAACTGCTGCCCCTGCCCGCAGGTATTAAAGCCTTACGTTGCAGTAATGCTCTGTGCTAATATAATCAAATCCCCACAGTTGCAAAACCAGAGAAAACATTAAAAAATAGAGCTGGAAATCATGGCTACACAACTCTAAGCCATGCCCATTCCCTTGCCCTATAAACCTTCCCTTCCCTACAATCTTGCAGTCCAGCAAGCTTTATTTTGATGAACGAATTGAGACCAACCTCCTGCCTCCCTGCCCCGGACAGTTCACTTTGTAATAAACACTAAAGGAGGAATCAGGCTTAGGGGTCAGGAGCATGATGAACCAGAAAGCCAGTGACCTTAGCAGTTACTGCCGTTCAGCCTGCAGGTATTTTCTCTCATCCCTGAGAGCTTTGCTACCTAGGTTGCCTTAACTCTCTGCACTGACTTAAAAACCATCAGTCCTCCCTGGAACTTGAGCTTAAGCTCAGTTCATCATGTCAGGGCCCTGGAATTCTAGCATGGCCACATAGCAGCAGCAATCCTATAGGAGTCCCAGGTGACCAGCAGTAAAATGCGCACATCTCCAGAAGCCTTCAAAACACACAGAAAATGAAAGATTGGAGTGGTTCTATGAACAGATGAATGAACTCTCCCTTCCCCGGCTAGTGAGACCTTGCAAATTTTAGTCCTCACGGGGCAAACTTGCTAAATAGCTGTCACCCTCATTAGCCTGCATATGAACAACGGTCATAATGCTTAATAGGCCAACTATCCAGCACCTGCCAGAGCTTTAGTGACTACACTGTGAGAGCTGAAACTGCCTGGTTTACAGCAAAAGCAGAGTGGTATTTCTTGACACCACGGAAAAAGAGCACCTCTAACCTGATGCACAAGATGAAAATCACATTTATTCTCCTGGAGTGCACCTAAGTGATGCTGGGGAAACAACATACACTCTGAGCTCTTTAAAAATAGGAAGAACATGAATCCCAGCATTCTGCTGAGTGCCATTCAAGCTGGACTTCCTTTGCAACTCTTTGGGGGGGGGATTTCCTTCAAAGCACCTTCTTCCTCAGAGCTTCCAACCCCTCAAGGTGCCCAGGAGGCAGCCTCGGGTCAGGTACACAAGAAAGCACATTCTCAAGTGAAGCATTTCACACTGAGCTAGAAGCAGCTTAGCACAGAGCATCCTCTTCCCTGCCTGCGTCCTTCTCTGTAGCAATTCTGACCCTGTTTTGAAGAAGGCAGAAGGAAATTTCACATTAGAAAACTTCTTGGACATCAACAGGTGCTGAGCGTCCTGTCTTGTTCATTCAATTCATTTTCAAATCCAGATTCACAAGGAAGCCAGACTCTCCATGTGAAAACAACACACTCAGCCAACATTCAAGCACCATGCAGAGCCAAAGTTAATTCTCTGTTTGTTTTAAATGTCACAAGCCAAAATAAAAGCAATGCTGATGACTCTCCAACCATGTCAGCCCAGACACAGGGGCTAAAAAACCTAGATAAAGATGATGAACACACACAGTTGTCATCTACAGCATCTCAGTGTTGAAGCCATGGTGAGCTGCTTTGTACACATACGCAGTGCCACAAACTTTGGACCAAAGCAGCAACTGAAATAACTACAGGCATGGACCAAGCATCCAATTCCCCTATCCAACATCTTATTTTGTTTTCCAGCTAACCAAGAGCCCTAATAAACATCCCAGCAAGTTCATTCACATCCCTCCAATAGGAACTTGACCACAATTATAGGATACAATTGGGAAGCATGATCATTGAACTTGTAACCAGCTATTGTTACAAGCTGAGGAAGGGTTAGTGCTGCTTCCTCCAGTACACAGCGGGTTATTCACCAGCTCTGTCATTCATCAAAATGTCCCGAAATCCTTACCCTTTCAGTTAGAAACAATCTTTGCACTGGTCACACCTGGGGCTCTTTGCCCTTTTTTGTGGCTTTTTTTAACCACATTTATTTACAGAAGCAATCCCTGTCAAATCCCATTCCCGGTAAAGTTGGTTTGAGAGCTCGGCCAAGCGACATGTTTCGGTTGGGCTGCTCACACACACTGGATACACTTCTGTGTATGGACTTCAAGGGACTATACATCAGGGACTGTAGTGATAGGACAAAGAGGAATTGGTTCAAACTGAAAGTGGGGAGATTCAGGTTAGATACAAGGAAGAAGTTCTTCCCTGTGAGGGTGCTGAGGCGCTGGCACAGGGTGCCCAGAGAAGCTGTGGCTGCCCCATCCCTGGCAGTGTTCAAGGCCAGGTTGGACACAGGGGCTTGGAGCAAGCTGCTCTAGTGGAAGGTGTTCATGCCCGAGGCAGAGGTTGGAACTGGATGACCTTAAGGTCCTTTCCAATCCAAACCAGTTTGTGATTCCATGATTCAACAGTTCACAATCCCTTCAAAGTCTTCTGCAGCAAACATGTCTAGTGCGTTCATCATAAAATGGAAGAATACTATACCATCATAGGCAGATGAAGTTTCTTTTGCTTTGTTTGCCTAAACCTGCAAAGGGGCGTTTGATTTAGCATACTTTTACAATTAAAATCAGGTTGCTCCAAGCTCCTGTGTCCAACCTGGCCTTGAGCACTGCCAGGGATGGGGCAACCACAGCTTCTCTGGGCACCCTGTGCCAGCGCCTCAGCACCCTCACAAGGAAGAGCTTCTGCCTAAGAGCTCATCTCAATCTCCCCTCTGGCAGGTTAAAGCCATTCCCCTTGGCCTGTCCCTACATGACATTGTAAGAAGTCCCTCTCCAGATTTGCAGGTGCAGAAAAGCTTTACTTTACTGGATGCCTCTTCACAGCCCCAAGTTTTGTTTGGCTTTTTTAAGGTAAGCAATATAATCTTAAATAGCCATTTGTATGGAGGGATTGCTTCCACCTCTTTTCCCCCAATTCCGGGCTGTGTCTGACCAAGCACCATAAATCTCTTAACTACTCTTAATAAGCTCAAGTGAATTAGTTTAGGATGTCTCAAGCATCACAATAGCCCAACCACAAGCACTACATGCACTCAATAAAGCTGTCGCTTGGCAAGGTTCAGAGCAGACACCCCAGTGAGATTATCGGGTGTCAACTTCCATCTGGCATTTGTCAGAGCTAGGAAAAGAAAAAAGGCAGCTCTTATCAGATCTACAAATAAAAGGAGCATTTCCACTTTCTGTGGTAGCAACTGGAAACATTTCTTTTGTGTCGCAATCTTGCCCTTGAGGTTGGCGAAGTCTGTGGAGCGCTTCAAGACCCCTTTCCCATACAAAGGTAATAAAACTGAGCTCACGGTGACAGAAATTCCCAGCACATAAAAATCGCAGGAAGCTGTTGCTAAGTAATATTTCTACCCCAGTAAACATCACAAAACGTTTCCCATGCACGCCTCTACATTTTGTTACTCAAACCTGCCCTGGAGATGTTCAGAGTTGCAGGATTTCTTCTGGCACCCATCTCTTTAAAAGCACTTGGTGCTGTTTCACAGCAGTTGAAAGATATTTCAGGTTCTGTTGAGCGACATTTCTGAGTGCTTTGTTGTGCTGCTTGCACTAGGAAACAAAGGAAGGTACTAACGCTACTCTTAGTTCCATACCTGTCCCAGAATTTCCCCTGGATGAATCACAGGAAGATCAGAAGAGAGATGCTGTGGTAGCCCCAGTCCCCGGACCTGCTTCCCCAACGTCACAAAAAAGCCTGGACAAGCATCATTATTCCCATACAGAACCCTTCTTTAGCAGCTCCTTTGCACATCAGTAACTCCAGGCTGTCACCCCTTCTATCAGCTCTGTCACACCATCCTCTTCAATTGGCCTAAACGGTTTCATATACTTTCCACTTTCTTTCAATGCAACCAGTTCTAGGTTGCACTAATTAAGAGATACAAGTTTTGTTTTTACCACATAAAGCAAGATAATAGATTAAAGAAGGAGTCTATGGACAAGCCTGAAATGGCCCACACTCTGAATAACCCAAGCTTCCGGGTAGCGTGAAGTCCCAAGATCAAGAAGATAACAGATCCCTACAAAGGTTTCATTCAGCATGAAAAGGAGAACTGTAATTTCATCATATCCTCTAAGGAACAAAGCCTATATTTCAGATATCCATCCTTATTTTCCAGGAATGCAGCCCTCCAATACTCACCAAGAGACTGCCTGATATTGAATCTCATCTTCCTGATCATTTTGATTTAGCCATTCCACTTTTCCTTCCCATTAACTCTCCCCACCTCCAGATGAATTAACCTGCAAGTTAAAGGCTGAACCTGCCTTTATAATTACACTGTCAAAAACATCAGACTGCTTCAAATCATGTATGGACAGAGAGGACCGGCTGCAGAAAGAACAGGCAGGAACTCCTAGTTCAGAGGGAATCGCTCCTTCCACAAGCGCTGTGACAAACGGGCAGCATTTTTATTACATGAAAACAGTGGAAAAAAATGCAAGAAATGAAAATCACGTTTGGCAGATCCAGACTGAGGTCTCGGCCATGGCATTTCCAGTGTTTCTGTTGTCTGCATTCTCCAGCGCAGCCGCTCTGCGCGAAGACGCTGCTCTCAGAGAACGACGTCTTCTCAGCAATACAAGGATGCATGTAAAAAACCCACCACATTTAAAAAGCCGTGGGCTGAAAAGGTACAAACCCTCCAGAACAGGAACAGCACTCGGCTGCCATAAAAAACAGCTAAACCCAAATTCCAAACAGACTACATATTTCCCTCCCTTCCTGCCCAAAATATACCATGAGTTGGCCTCAATTGAACTGACTTGCTTTTCACACCACCATAAGTGATTTAGCAAAGAAACCTTTCAGGAAACATCCTGACCAAGCTCAGTCTCTGGTGCATCCACCTACAGAGCTCTGCACTCACACAATATTGAGTGTGTTTTCAAAGCATGCAGCTGCCCACAAATCATTTCAGTTCCTCCCAACTGGTTTCATCCACAACCTTAGCTCCAACATCTGTAAGAAGATCCTTTACTTTGTTGTCTAGAACATGTTATCACCAACTGAAAGAATTTCTGGGCTAGAGTTAAGGCTGCAAGGATGATTCAGAGCCTTGGACGTGTGCCTTAGAGATAATTATATGCTACATAACTGAATGCTAGTTTTGGAGTTTACCAGGATATCTGTGCTGATGAAAATAAAGACATATCAAAGGTGCATGATCAATATGAGATGTGGCAGGGATAACGTGAAAGGAGAGACCACAGAGAGCAGGCAAGGTCAGGGAATGGTGTGGAAGAGACGAGGGACACCCAGGACCACACTCCAACCCCAGCTGTTGCCATCTCCCTTCGCATTCACACAAGGCCAGCAGGGCTGTCAGGTTAGACAGCAACAGCTTTCCATCCAGAGGCAGAACAGAAAAACAGCAGATGGGAGATCCTACCCCAAAGTTCACTGAAACAAACCAGAGGTACAAATAACCTGCAACATACAACCTCAAACTTCCTCCAAGAAAATTAGACTGTAATTGCTACATTTCATTCCAGCATTGGTTAAAAGACAAAAAGCAACAATAAAAAAGGAGAACATACCTAAAACCAGAGAGATGGGAAACTTGAGCACAGCATCAGCTGCTGAAGAGTCCCAGATCAGCAAAAGAAGTCCCAGAAAAAAGCAGAGGGAAAGATTTCATGACATTAACACCCTCAGTCCTGCAAGCTGCTATGAGGCTCTTGAGGCTAAGGAAAGCCAAGGTACAATTCACACAAGCCCTTAATAATCTCAACAAAACAATTAGACATGCTAAGGATACATTAAGGCTGGCACAGGAACAGAGAACACAGCGATTCCACCAACAGGTTCTCTAAATAAATGTCACTTCATCTGCTGGAAGTCTAAAGGCTACTCAGAGTCTAAAAAACGACTCGGGCTGCTCTGAAGTCATTTTAAGCACACAGGCAGGTGTTTCAAGGCACAATGTAAGACAGATACCAGCTTGCTGAGAGCACCAGCTACCAAGAAATAAAAGTACAAATCTCAGCATTCAAAACAAAGATAAGCCTGGCTTGTGAAGTGGTTTGGAAAGCACATACCAGTTACAGCCAAAGTACATACAAGCACTGCTTCTCTAAATCATGAATGGTTTGTGTTGGGAGGGACCTTCAAGCCCATCCAGTTCCAACCCCCTGCCACGGGCAGGGACACCTTCCACTAGTACAGGTTGTCTTCTACAAGGACCTCAGAGAAAACAGAGAGGAGCATCTGCATACAATTACTTTTGAAACCATTTTCCCACTCAAATCTCAATTTCAAATTCAAGTCCAATACACTTACTAGGTTGGCTTCTTTAGGCACCTGAGCTAAGATGGGGTGTGATACTGTACAGGTTTCCTCCAAGAAATTTAACTGCATTTGTACAAGAGGCTCAGGAGCCGAGATTTCTGCCTCAGTGGTTAAAATCTTACATTCCTACATGCTTCATGCAAATAGACAGTCATACAAAGGAGAGAAACCATACATTCCAGCCTGCTGCAGCGCAGCCCCACAAAACTCACAGGAATGAGGAACATTATGAGTGGTTTAGCCACTGCAAAAGCCTCAGTTTTATCTTTAACCTTATGAAAAAGCTGAAAACAGAAAATGTGAATGCATGAGAAACCAGGGTTCGGCACCGATAACAATTTCATGCCAAAAGAGTTTATGAACTAAAATGCTTCATAACCTTGTTTTTCATTTAAAAAAAGGCACACCCACAAACGCTCGCATCTTCTTGCTCATACCCGGTCATTCCAGCGACAAAAAATGACCACTTTCTTTAAAAGGAAGCCAGACGATTCTGGGGTGAGGAGTAGCAGAGGGGAAACCACATTAATTTCATTAGTTTATGCATAGTGGTAGGAATTCCTTCTCAGATTTGGCACTCAGCACTCAGAGCTGCCCTTTAAAGCTTGGCAAGAAATCCTCTCCAGCCCGCAAGTTTCCTAATTTTGTCTTAGGACACACTGCTTCATTTGGATGCTCTACCTCCAGAAAGACAGATGACTCTAAATGTGTCAATTTTACCTCAATTCACTTTGCTCCCTGTCCAGTCAGATTTAACATACATCAAAGTAAATATGCAATTAAAACTAAACTTGCGGTCAGCTCCAAGTTTGGAAAAAAACAAATCTGTATGAAATTAAAAGCAACCCTAATACAGTTGAAGAACTGGAGTTCAGTGGTTGCAACAGCAGCTTGCGCCTTCTGAACACAACTTTTCCCCTGAACCAAAACCCCAGGCTCAAAGCTCAGTTATTTCACCCTCCCCAGGGCTCCTGCTACAGGCAACTCCCACCCAGGTCCTCTCTCCTCCTTCCCCTTCTCCCTTCAGGTCTGACTTGGCTTCCAGCATCTTCCTTTGTGCAAACGCTGCTCGCTCATCCACTGTCTTACACTTTCATATGGCAGGAAGGTTTCAGTAAAGATGTAATTGCACCTCTCTAGACTTGGGTTTATACCACAAAGACTTTTCCCCACTGCTCTCTATCCGCCTGCTGCAGCCTTTCAATCAACTGGGACATTCATTCAACCCCCTACCCAAGCCCCAACAGAGATACAAATATCACTAATTACTGTACAAGACACCGGTCAAACTCACAGCCTGTTTAACTTGGGAGCTCTAGGCGGTCCCTGCCTTTCCAGAGGAACCAAACACAACCTTTTTGGATACATCATTCACACAGGTGAAAGAACTGCTGAAACAGCCCTATCCCAAATGTTTTCTCTTTCCCCGCTTAACATCAATTTTCAGCCTTGCTTTGAGGAACCTGTGCTTAAAGGTAACAATTAAAGGCACCTAATAGCTCTCCAATAGACCAGACAGGTTAAAAAGTGACAGCAAACCCATAGTTGACGTACATCACTCTGCAGACTCACCTCTCTGACAGCGATCGTGCGTCCAGCAGCGTTCAATGAAGATGCCATTTATCACAGTAGGAGGACAGTTGCTCTTCCCTTTCACAGTTCCTGGACACACATCTCCACACTCCTCTTTGTCGTCCTTGTTGGCCACAATGTAATTATCTTCTACAGAATCCAAAATCCTCGACCAGTCAATGGTGGACAAGTAACATAACTCGTTGTTCTTCTCAATCCGCACAGCGCCTCGAGTGATGTTCATCAGGTTGTAGAGGCCGATCTCCTTCAGATGAACCATCTCAAAAATGACCAGCGCGTAGTTAAAGAACAGATGAGTTCCTCGAATCACAGTGAGGTTGGGGAAAAGTCCCTTTAAACTCTCCAGACCGTACACACGAAAGAGAAGCAAGTAGTCTGTAATCATAGTGAGTTTAGGGAAGCTGAGCTCACGGAAATCTTCAGGCTTGGTTTTAAACATCAGCAAGATTTGCAAGTGGCCCTCGATGACAGTGCAGTTCTCGAGCATGTTCAGCCGGGTCAGATTGTTGCGAATGTCCATGCTCCTGCAAACTGGGAGGTAAAGAACAATGTTGTTTATGCCTCTATAAAAGGCAACTGTTTTAGCTTTCTAAACACACAGTTTTATCCAACCGCACCACAATGTATAGCTACACTTGGAATACGCAGCCAGGTGCTTTTCACTAAAGCTTTAAGTGGTAAGAAATAAACTGCAAGGAACATCCCCTGGTACATGATTACAAAATAAGAATGAAAGGATTTCATAACTTTTTCTGCCATCTTGAGTTTCTGTGTATCACTTCTATCACCACTGCACTTGTAACACCAGTCCTTAGATGTCATCTGGCATTTACCAAAGTAAGAGATGTCTATGCAACTGAGTCTGTTTTCTTTAGATAGTTGCCAGCGACACACCTACCTCATCTCAGATTGTGCAATTAATGCCAGTGGATTAGAGCGAGTGATTTAGAATGGTTCCAGGGAGAGGAAGATAGGAAAAGAATAATGGCTAGGAAATGGTGGTGCTTCAGAAGAGAGCAGGAAAACCTGGAAATACACATACGCAAGACTACAGCTCACACGCTTGCCCAGACTTTGCTGACAGGAGTCATTTACTACACTGGGAATTTTTGTCCTAAGCATTCTTTACAGTGCCTGGGCTTTTTTGTTGTTTTCTCAGGGTTGCAAATCTCCCTGCCTTGAATATCCAGATAGTTTATTTAGTAGAATCAGTAACCCAAAGAACTGGCAAAGTGAACAAATACCTGAAGCATAAATTAGAAGGGAAACAGAACAACAGGAGTCCAGGTACCAGCAAAAAGAAAAGATGGGAAGAAAGATTTGAATAGGGAAATGTTTTTTAACTCTAAGCACAGATAAGAAATGAAGAAGGAAACTTCCAGCCCCATTCCTGCACAGCATAGTCCATTCAGGGGATTCTCTCTTTTGTCTATAGTGAAGACAGTCCTGTCCCCCACCCCTTAAGAATTAAAAGCACAATATCTTTACTCTTTTTGTCACTGTACGCAAAGCTCACCACCTATACAAACATCACAGCTTCAAGAAATCACACAGCAATAACCAGGCCTTACAGCACTGATTTAGGAGACTGATGTTTAATGGTTATGACTGACTCCTCATGGTTTTACAAGCCCACGGCTGTAAGGGTTAACAATGAATTCGATGCAAATGTCTTCATGATCATTCAAACATTAGCTCCAGTGCAATAAAATAATATAGGACTTGAAGCAGCGTTATTGCCCAATGGGATTTTTTGGTACTATATCCAGGTTGTGTCATAAATTGCTTTCTGAAAGAAGCCGCTAACACACACAGAGCCTCCAACATCAAAGATGTACTTCTCCCAAGTGGGAAAAGAAACCTGATGACCAGCTTGCGGCAACCTCTTTGCCCCATGAAAAACTTCAGCCAAACTGGAAGTAAGCCAGGAAGCTGTCTTGCTGCACATCCCATGGGCTAAAAAGAACTGGGAGAGCAACAGATTCAGTTAAAGTACTCTAAATACTGAATTTAAATCAGTAACATAGGTATTTCCAAGATAAACGAGTGTGTGACAGGGCAGGCCAGTGGTTTCTTCAGGGAAGGAGAAACAATGGGAGGACAAACGAAAGTCAGAGACTGAAGTTTGAGGTACAAGGCACCAGTGCAGCTAAAACTATCTGATAAATCCAAAATCCAACATCTTGGTTCTTATTTACTGCTTGCTGGGCACACAAGGAAAAATACAGCACGCTGAGGTGGCACCCATGACCAGTTGCTGTATCACAGCATGAAGTACTACCCAGAGTAAACTGAATGCATACACCTGCCCTTAAGGAAAAAGAAAGGTCAAAAAATACAGCTCAACGCTACACACTAAGAATTACTTCCAAGAGTAAAAGCCTGATGCTTTTATTGTGGCTCAAGGCCACAGAATGCATATATACACTAAGCATGATTACCTGAGTCTTTCATCATTTCGACTAGAATTAGGTAAGCCTCTAGAAACAGGCCACAAGCTAGTCCCCAGACAACCCCTGCATCCCTGCTCAGCTCCGCGGAAGGAGAAGACAGCAAGGGCTTGAGCCTGTATGAAAAGAACAGCAGTTTGGTACAAGTCCTCCAATTCTGTGCCTGCATTTCAGGCTACGGGCATCCTGCTGTCATCCCATAACAAAGCTGAGGCACCCAGTCCGAAGACACCATCCCAAGGGGTCAGCTGCTGCATCAGTCCCACACCATGTATCAGAGGGTTGGGTGCCAAGCACCGAGGAAAAGTGTGATCCTCTCTGGCCAAGGAATGGAGATGCATCCAGCAAGGTGTCACAGACAGTATTCTCTGCTTCTGCGTAGCAACATGCTGATCCTCCAACACTCCCAGAGCCCACAGCACTCACCACCTCCCTATATACTCGAAATAAGTCAAAATTACACTGCTTGCGAGCCTGACTCATATCCCTGCAGGCTTCTAGAGATCACTACTGACACAAGGAGTGTTGCTCCTGGTCCAAACAGCCAGAAAACTGCCTGAAGATCATAGAATCCCTGCCTGGGTTGGGCTGGAAGGGACCTCAAAGCTCACTCAGTTCCAATCCCCTGCACGGGCAGGGACACCTTCCACTAGAGCAGCTTGCTCCAAGCCCCGTCCAACCTGGCCTTGAACACTGCCAGGGATGGGGCAGCCACACTATTATGTATTTATTATTAGGAAATAAACCCTTTATTTGGTCCATTTCAATAATTAAGCCTTATTGCATTTCTTGACCGTACCTGGGGCATCAACCATCAATTGTTTGCATTTTTTGCACCACTTCTGCATATTTTGCAAATCAATCCATCAGTCTTTTGCCTTTAGAACCATTTCTGTGGGTTTTAGCAATTCTATACTCCGATACACAACACACTATTTGTAACTAGCGGTGCCAGCACGGACCAGATAGGAGATTCCACACATGCCAACAAACCAGGATGTGACCAGAGTTATTCAAATTCTGCTGAGTTTAAAGGTTTAAAACTGAGCAACAGAGATGTAATAAACTGGCACATTGTCTGCTGTGCTTAAGGGGTTCCACTGCTGGGGGCTTCTGCACAAGTCCTTTTCATGGAAGGCAATGTCAAATGCTGATGTTTGCTGCTGTAGAAACTTAGGAGGAAATCAAAATAAATCGGGATTTCTTCCTGAAATAAACCAACTAAATAGAAGGCTAATGCAATTGTAAATCTACAAGGGTTTAGACAAAAAAATACCAGTTCAGAACTATTTTTCATGTTCTACTTCAGTTTAGTTTTTTAAGTGATAAATACCACAGGATCTGCGCTCCTTCTTTTTTATTTTCCACTGTAAGGATCAATAAGACAAATAAGGAGTTAAGAATACCCAAACCAAAATACGGTTTTTTGTTGGAAGGTTCTCAATCTTTTCATGCTTTTGAATTGCAGTTTGGTATCTTCTGTCATGCAGTAGCTGCTTAAGTCACCCCATAAATTTATTGTTACCAAGACAACAAGAAGCAGCTTTAAGCAAAGTAATAAGTGTTTTTCCACAGCTCCTCTCAATTGTATTTATTCTGCAGGGACGGGGGAATGAAACAACAATTCAGTAGAAAGGCCAGGCAGGTTTGATCCCAGGAGAAGGCGAGCAAAGCTGAGCCATCGATTATAATACAGCCAACCTGGTTTCAAAAACCCCACATAAATCAGCTTTCAGGAAAAAGAAAAAATCTCAAATTGCTTCTCCAGTAGTAGGCCCAAAGCCATTCCTGTTCAGACCACTGGCAAAATCTCTGCTAATCATAAATTCCTAAATGTGAGCAGAAACGGGCTCTGCATCCAGCAGCACAGTGCCAGGGGAAACACTCCTCCATCCCTAGTTACCCAGCTATTCAAAGTCACCTGAAAAATACAGTCATTATAGACATGTTTCATCAGACCCCCGAGGAAAAAAAAGTTGCCAGGCGTGCTTTTTAAAGACACCCAACCAACCAACTGCAAAGATGCCAAAGCCTCTTGAACAAACTGGTTTGGTAACAACTTTCAAGTCCTGAATGAACAAACTAGATCTGATGCCAGAGGTTAGTTTTCAAGATAAGGTCTAACACCAGAATAGCTGGAACTTAAGCCTTGTTTATAGTAAACCATGTGGATACCAAACCTTAATGATTCACTGCTTCAGAGCTCCGGCCCCTTAACAGTCAAGACAAGAATACTGCAGCAGGAAGATCACAAACCATTCAAGAGAACTACTGGTTAACTCTGCATTTTTATAGCATTCATTGCCCCCCTGAGTAACCAAGTTACTTAAGAAAGAATCACACTCCCTTCGGTCAAGTGAAAAGCTTTGCAATTCTCTATAACGCTGACTTTTAAAAGTGGTATTAGGAAACTGGAAAAAGGGCTTTCAGGTGCTTCCTAGGATAACTGCTGAGACAGAAAAACATCCTGCTAAGCGATAGGTTAGTTAAAGGTTACTAGTCCCTTAGTAGAAGGTACTGTAAGACAGCTTCCAGTCTACCATAGCAATGAACAAACACAAAAATATCTGATTATCAAACATTACTTTTTAAACTTCAGTTTTCCATCTCAGCCACTTCGATCTGAGCCAATGACGCAGATTGAGACAAGGGCTCCAAAGTGAGCCTGACTAAACCTCCAGCCCCCTCTAATCACGTCTCAGAAAACAGAGCTGCTGAACTGAGGGCAAACCTCTCGTGGAGGTCGCAGGATTCAATGCTAAGAGCTCCCATAACCTGGAGGTCTGGCCTGTTTTGTGGTATCCTTATGTTCTCCTCACTCAATCCAAAACATAAACAGAGCACAGCTCCTGCTGCTGCGCTTCCCATGCAAAGATACAGGCAGTGAAGCGACAGCATCCCAGGACCACAGGAGATCACTCAGGGTAACAGGCAGGAGTCAGGGCTGCCAGACCTTAACACTACTTCAGAGGGAGTAGGAACAAGTTTTACACATCACCAGTATTAACATAATTTATATTGCACAAGACAGTCACCCCAAAATTAACCTCCAGTAAGCTTATGGGGTTTACAGAGTATTCAGAGAGGCAGTTGGTGCGCTACCTCTCTCTAAAATAGCAAGAGGGCACATCAGGACAGCCCATGGACACGGTTGTTGCCTAGTTTTGATAGAGCCCTGCCCTGCTGCACTTGCTCTTTCTACTTTATACTCTTGGGAGCAAAATTTCTTTCTAGGTTGAGTCTCTCAACATCAAACATTCACACAAGGTTGAGATGGAAGAAGGGCCCGGTTTCTTAACGAGTTTATGAGCATAAAAAAAAAAAGCTGCATGAGCCAGAAAGAATAATTACAAAGGCAATTATTTTAAAAGGCTCTTCCTACAGAAATACAAAGTGAAATTTGTCCCACCTGATGATTTAGGTAGAGAAAGCTCAGCTAGATTTCCAGCTCCCACCATCAGCAGTACATGCGCAGCACCAGAATCTCAGCAAGAAGAGTAGAAGGGGAGGAAGTGTACTCTAAACTCTAGTGACTGTATTGATTAGTTTTCTACTAATCACAGAAGGAGCCCAAAGTAAGTTGCTCAGCTGGTAGAAGCCTAAAACTACGTGAGGCAAATCCCACCTTAAATACCACAGAGAGCGAACCGGCGTGCACAAGTCATGCGTGAGATTTATGTCGAGAAGTTGCATTATGTTTACACAGTGAGAAAAAAAACCCATGCAAGCTTGTTTTTCATCACAGAACAAGATATATGGGTCTCCATTGAACAAGATACCTGGGTCTTCATTTTATGTGCCGGTCAGGTCTCCTCTCCTTAACCCCTGCTTCTGCTCCTTTTGGTAACTTCTGAACTCACCAACTAACTCCAGTCACACATAAAAGAGGAAGAGGGTTCTCACATATTGTATTTCAAAAAGGCTTAGGGAGGGAAAACTCAGCACCTCCATCCAAAGGATGCTTTAAGCGTGAATTCAAACCACCCACCCAGTCTGCCTACAGAACCACCTACACACACGCACAGCACACGCTGCCTTCCCCCACCTTCTTACCTGACGTTGTCTAAAAGGAATAAAGGGAAGAGAAAGACACAAGGCACAAGAAAACCTCCGTGTGGCTGGGCTGAGGGAGGGGGGATGCTGTCACTGGAGAGCTGCGCTGCCATGGGGCACGCCTGTAGAGAGCACAGGACACAGATCTCCAAGAAAGCAGACTTCATCAGCTCCGTTGCTCAGGGAACAACTTGTTTGCTTATGCAACTCCTGTACGTGCATTCACCCCCGAGCCACGCTGCTGCAGGCCTCCCTGTTAGCGTCGTGTTTTCTGCACTGTGATCCGACCGCTCCCAGGACATGAAGTCAAACCCCCAAACCTGCTGAATTATGGACCTCACTGACCAAACTGTCTGCAAAATACTTGACAAAGTATTTGCCCTGCGTGAGTGATATAAAAATACCCTACCCCAGACTTGAACAACTCGTGTATCGCTCCCATCTCTCCATCCATGAATTGTAGCGTATTTTCCTACCACACAGTAATACAGCAAAGATTAGGGAGTTAAGATCATCAACACATTTGCAACCCAAAAGCGTGCTGATATAAATATGATGCAAATAGATAAGATGCTTGGCTGAGGTAGTAACAATAATGCTTTCAAATCAGGAACTGCTCACGTTGCGCCCATATTTATTACTAGGGCTGAATGTCAACCACCTTTTCCATTTCCCTGCTGGTAAGGGGCTGGTTTGTACATGATCACCAGCTGGAACTCCCCTCCTGAGTGTAAACCATCCCACCGGCCTCTTTTAAGGCTTCTACCATAAAATGTATGAAGATCTGGGGTGTTTTGGAAATACACAGCTTCTCCAATTGCTGTTAAAAAGAAGCTGTCTTAAGGGTACAACCTGCTTTATCCCTTGAACATTACGTGTCTCCAAAACACCCATCAATGCATCATCTGCACTTGAACTCTTTCTCTTGCTATTGCCTTTTCCGATGGGAAGCTAGCAGGCAGACCACGGGATTGCCTGTGGGACAGACAATTAGTGCAGCCAGTCAGCTCTCTCTGAATAAATACTTCACCTTTATTAAAAAACATCTGCCAAATTCATCCAAAATTAAAACCTGTAACTCGAATAAATCCCTGAGCAAGTTTATTTACTGCAACCCATCAAAACAGCTTTATGAGGCGTAAACTTGTGTCCACTCGTGTGGATTCAACAGGCTTGTGATCTCCGATACAGCATCTTTACATCCCTACCCTGTGTGTGACAACACCCTATTTAAACACCGATCCCTACCCCGAGCTTCGTCCCCCTTTAATACCCGTGGAGTTGAAGCGCACCTAAAAGCAGCCCCGTGGTCAAAGACAAAACCTCCCGGGTCTCACCACACCAAACCCCTCCAGGACCGGAGCCGGGTGCGGACACAGCTCAGTCCGGTCCCGGCTGCAAACCAGCGAGGGGACGGACCCCTTCGCCCCGGATTCCCGCCGGCTCGGCGAGAGCGAGAGACTCAGCGGCTCCGAACGCGCCGGCGAGTGAACCCCGAGGTGAACCGGGGACAGCTCCAGCCCTCCCCGGTACCGTCCCAGCTCCAACCCCAGCCGCCGCCGAACCCCCCCCCCCCCCCCCCCCCCCCGCGGCTCTACCCCGCAGCGGTTCGGGGCCGCGCACGCCGGACCCGGGGGTGAAGGTGACCCGAGCCGCTCCCCGCGGGAGGGCTCCGGGCCCCGCGTCGCAGGCCCCGCCAGAGCCGCCTCAGCCGCCGACCCCGCGGCCTGGCGCAGCCGCCGCCGCGCCCCGGGCAGGTACAAAGGGTAACGGCGGCGGGGCCGGGCCGCTCCGCGCCTCCCGCCCGCCTCACCCCGTCACGCCGCGGGGCCGCGGCCCTACCGCCCGCCGGGGCCCCGCCGCTCCGCGTAGGCCGCGTCCCCGGGCCCATACTCACTCTCGCCACAGCTCCGGCCGCACCAGGCCGCCAGCACCACGGCCGCGGCCAGCACCGCCGCCGCCGCTCTCGGTCCCATGCCCGCGTCGCTGCTGCAGCCGCCGCGGCTCGGCGCGTCCCGGCGGGGGCGAATCAGAGGCCGCGGGGCGGGCGCGGGGGCCGGGCCCGGCTTCGCATCGTCGGTAAAAGACTGCGGTGAGGCGCCGCGGCCCCCTTTATAGCGCCCGGCTCCTCCCTGCCCCTCGGTGCGGCCCCGGCTCCGGCGGCCCCTTCCAGCGCGGGCCGGGCCGGCGGCTGCCTCTCCGGCCAGTAAACAAGGGGCTGCCCCCGTCAGCTGGGAGCGGAGCGGGGCGGCGGCAAGAGGCGGCGCGGAGCCGGGCAGGGGACGGGACGGGCCGGGGGAGGGGCGGCGGCGTCCACCTGCCGCGGGCGGCCCCGCCGGGAGCAGCGGCCTCGGGAGAGCGGGGCGGCTCCTCCGGGCATGGGCCCGCTGCGCGCCCGCCGAGGGTGAGGCGGTGGCGGGGGGCCCGGGGCCGCGCAGAGCGAGTGGAGCCCCGAGCGGGGCTTCTTCGCCTTCGGCCTCACCGCTCCTCCTCCTCCGCTCAGCGGAGCGTTGGGAGAGGTTGAATTGCCCCAAACTGAGCTCGGGGAGAGGACGCTGCTGCCCGAACGGTGCCCACGCAGCCGCTTCCGAGTTACGGCTGTCCCTTTGCGGGAGGGTTCAGTACTTCAAGGAGGCATAGGATGGTTTGGGTTGGAAGGGACCTTAAAGATCATCGTATAGTTCCACCCCCTTGCCGTGGGCAGATGCCTTTTCCTCCTTTTTTCATCACCTCTGCGTTGCAGTCATGCTAAGCCATGACAGCATGTTCCCTGGCAACTTGCGGTAATTGTATCTGGCGCTTGCTTTCACCCATTTCTGCAAGATAGCGAGTGATAAACTACTGGGATAAAGCTTCTTTAATTCAGAAGCGCTTGGTAAATAGGCATTCTTCTTTCAGATCTTTTCCCCACCATCTTCGGCTTACAACAGATCTCACTTTTGTATTACATTTCTTGCTCAACGGGCCTGGGGCAGACCCTGGTTACCAACAGCTCGCTTCACATTGGTTCCTTTTTCTAGACATGGAATTGCATTAGGAGAGTTTGCACTATTTTAAATACTTTGGGTTGCTTTTCCATTTAAAGAATTGCTGCAGTTGTCACAGGGATATGACATAGCTGTGAATGGGAGGAGGACTGCTCTATGAAATCACATCTATTTTGGTATGGGGTCACTCTGACGGTCTTTGAGGTTTCCCAGTTGGATGGGGTGAGGTCAATGGCCTGATTCCACTAAATCACCTCACTGTGATAAGCTGCACCGGTACCTCTGTAACAATAACTACATCTTAGCATTTGTAGGCTATTTAAGTGCTTAGCTGAAGGGCCCTGCTTAAGCGGGGATGCTGCCTCTGTCATCAGTGCAGCTCCAGAAGATGTGTGCCTGGTGATTGAGCCTTTGGGTGCGTCAGAGCTGCCGTCATGGGAACAAATCCCCCCCTCCTCCGGTTGTGTTCTTGCTGCCGTTTTCTCCACCGTGCACTCCTCCTTCCAACTCCCAGGCACAGCAGGCGCAGAACCTCACTCCGGAGTGCTTCAGGAAGTAAGGGCAGTTAGGAATGGAAGTAAACAACAAAACTACGTGTTCCCTGCTTGCAAATTAGCCTGCTTTGTGACTATAGGCTTTGCATAAAACAGACAGCGCCAAACATCATCGAGACGGCTTGGGCTGTGTGGAATTTATAATGTGACTGTAATAGCAACCTACTTTTGCTTACTCACTTATGTTCTTATTGCCTTTCATGTAATAATGATATCAGCTTACGGATTGGCACAGGAGGATTAAAGGCTACGGGTTTATTATCCTTCCCTAAAATACTATTTTTAGTTTCTAATTACTGATTAAGAACATCAGGGTGCAATCTTTCCAGCATCTTTCCCATACACTCACTGCTACATGTTCATCATGCTACAGTACACTAGGTTTGCAATCAGATAAACCAACAGCAGCAATGCGGGCGCAAAGAGGCTAAGCCAGCACCTGCTTGCTCTCTTTTTCCCCCAATAGCTGCACTGCGGTCTCTTAAATCAGAAATTAGAGCAGAAACTACTAAAATCACTTGTTTGATACATTAGTTACAACTTTCTTTGGCAACATTCACTTTTCTTTCTGCCTGCCACAGATGTTTCGTGGTTTAGCCAAAATAACTTATAACTAAGCAGTGGTTAAGTGTCTGCTATGAACTGTGGCACTTACAAAGTACTGGGGTTCATTTCTGAATCCTCCTAAGAAAATTAATACAGGGAGACTTGAAATGGAGGGTATCTACCTTTTTAACCCCGCAAAGACTTAGTGGGTTTTGGGTTGGTTCATTCCTTACTTAAATAAATCTCATAAGTATCAACTGCATGGGAAGGCAAGGAAAATGGGTGTGGAACTTCCAAATAAGATTCTGGTTTCTAACCTTTAGCATTTCATCCCTTTAATGCAGAAAACGAATAATTACATACCTGACCAGTGTATGCTTGCTGAAGGATATCCTTTATATGATAAAGCTTATACAAGCGCACAAAATAGCAGCCAGGTTACTACTTGTGTCTTGAGAACCCTCAGCGTGCTCAGAAGGGATCTTTTCTTTTCAGAACTATTTAGCAAATGAGTGTGACAGCATTTTCATTGTACTTTCAGAGCTGGAACCCAAGCGGTGGCCCCCCCACCCCAGTGTTTTCCTGAAAACCCCCTTCAGTTTTGTCATCATTAGCATTTCAGCTGAGGTAACACACAATAAGAGTGCTATATATTAAACTATCCACGTATGAGAAGTATGAAAGCATCCAAGATAACGTAGTAAATTTATAGGCCTAATCAAAAGCCTTGTTCCTTTTGAAATCCCCAAAAAAAGGGCTGTCCCGTGAGTTCATCTTTGCTCCACAGTCACTTACAGCTGCCAACAATCACAGGACAGACTAAAAGGGTACAAAAGAACCCAGAGAAATAGCAGTGTAAAGCTGTATGTCTAGGGCCTCCTCCGAAGAGGTGCACAGTGTCCATGGGGTCAGTGCCCTCCACACAACAGCCCACAAGAGCTGAGGAATAGGAAATAAATATAAAATAGCTCTTCCTGGAGCTGTGTCCCAACCTTTCTTCTCTGAGGCTGGAAGCATGGAGTCATACTGCCATACTGCTCTGCCCTACAAATACTTCCACATGAAACCCACCTAACTGCACTGACTTGGTGATCTTAAAGGTCTTTTCCAACCTAGTTGATTCTGTCATTCTATTCCATGACTTCCTAACCAGATCCCAGCTCCTCCAGATCAGTGCCGCTGGGAACTGAAGTTCTTGGAAGCCCTGGCAGCAGCATCACTAGAGGAGGAACCACCTTTGCACAAATGAGTACAGAAGATGACTTTGTGAACCAGCTTGATGTTACTCCCTACCTTCTGAGAGGGCTGAAACCACCAGCTTCATCTCATCTTCATTTTGCTTTCTCCTGCTCAGGTAATGAAGCTGAGACAAACTGAGCTGTTTAGGCACCAAGAATATGATTCTTCAAAGCCTTATCTCCAGGGCCTGCTGCCTGCAGCAGTACAGGTACACTGCATGTGTCATGGATTACACGCTACCCTTGGAGCACAGTCACATCCTTGCCTTGAAGCTTAGCCTGCTGATCGCCGAGACGCTGCACTTGTGAAAGCTTCATTCCTTGAAAATGAGATAGTTCTTTCTCTCATGAAATCCACACTGGGACCAAACATATGTGGGTGGGTTGGGGTTTGGGTTGCTTTTTTCTTGTAACCGTACAAAAGTGAAGTTCCATGCCAATATTCAGGAATACTGAAGGAACACAAAGCTTTGCACCCAAAAGGAGCTTTAGAGCCGTTGAAAAGCAGGTATGTTGGCGGTAATTCTGTTTTAAGAACAGACCAGCTGAAGCCCAGCTCAGTGAGCCAACACCCCACAGCAAGCCAGAAGGCTGAGCCGAGGGTCAGAATTGCCACCTTCTGCTTCACCCACTGCTCAGCATGGCCTTTCTTGACAGCAGGTAGCAAGTGCAGGGGGGAATAGCTACCCCGGTGCTCAGGTTGCTCTATTTTTATCGATTTGTCAAACAAATTCCTGCTCACAAGTTTCTCACAATATTCCGCCTCCTGTGCTTTGAAGATGCAGAAGAGCTGCTGTTGAAGCCAACAATAGCCAAGTCTCCGCATCACTGGCAGGATGTTGCTGTAAAGGTTACGGAATTGACTTCTGAGTGACTAAACCTAAAGCCAAGGGTACGGGAGAGCTGACTGTAGAAAATTTATCGCATCCTGTTTGGAGTCCCACAGAACCATTTGCCAAATCTCTTAATATAAAATGTTTCACGTCATGGACTGACAAAGTTCCTTTCTTACCCTTCCTTCCGTCCGCACCAAATCTGCTAAGTGACTGCTCTCTTCTTGATGGGAGAAAGCTCAGAGGATGAGGATCCGGCCACTTTACGTGCTAAGACCCGTATTTTTACTGTTGAAACAGGAAACACTGTCAGATCCTTCTGGAAATTTCTATGGTTCTATTAGCAAATACAACCTTTGCCCAAGATGGAAATGGCAGAGGGCATCCCTCTGCCACATGCAGTCCAAAGGAACTGAAGGATGCAGAGGATGTCACAGCTCTCCGCAGTCAACTGCAGCCTCATTTTATCTTTTTGCCCAGTTTCTGCTTTTGTTCAGTTTGCATTTTAGATGTAACAGATACAGACGGAGCTTACTTCCCATTCCTCATCAGAAAGCCTTTGTTCTAATTCAGCATCAAACTTTTCAGCTCGAAAGAACCTCGACTTCCCTTCATTGCTATGAGAACCACACACCAGTCAGTCTGTGGTCCCAACCTGTGCTAGCAGGCAGGGCCCAGCTGTGAAACAGCCAGACAGCTCTGGGGCAACAGTAGAAGAGGGACACTGAGCTGAAGGAGCGAGGCCAGAGGAGGCCATGGAGATGCTGCGAGGGCTGGAGCAGCTCTGCTCTGGAGCCAGGTTGAGAGAGCTGGGCTGGGGCAGCCTGGAGAAGAGAAGGCTCCTGAAGGGGAGACCTTAGAGCAGCTCCAGTGCCTAAAGGGGCTGCAGGAAACCTGGAGAGGGGCTTTGGACAAGGGAATGGCTTTAACCTGCCAGAGGGGAGACTGAGATGAGCTCTTAGGCAGAAGCTCTTCTGTGTGAGGGTGCTGAGGCGCTGGCACAGGGTGCCCAGAGAAGCTGTGGCTGCCCCATCCCTGGCAGTGTCCAAGGCCAGGTTGGACACAGGGGCTTGGAGCAAGCTGCTCCAGTGGAAGGTGTCCCTGCTCATGGCAGGGGGTTGGAGCTGGAGGAGCTTTAAGGTCCCTTCCAACACAAACCAGTCTGGGATTCTCTGCTCCGTATCTGCCCTTCAGCCCCCTCATCCACCATTCTTTCCTACAGCTCCTTGCAGTACACCTAAGCCAACCCCACCTCTGCTTTGCACAACCCTCCTTGCGCTGCCAGGCGCGTTCCCTATCGCAGCCATGTGCGAGTTAGCGGCTCCAGCAGCGTCACTCTCACGCACAGGATGGGCACGTTGTGCTCCAGGCAACCAACTGGCTACACCAGTTCTCATCTACAGCTCACCCCCCCACCCCCCTTTCTTTGCCTCTCGTTTTCTCCCTCTTTACACTAACGCACGCTCTCCGGGGGGAAATTTGGAGGGGACAGCCCTGCGGGCAGCCCAGGGATGTTCAACAAGCTGTGACTCTATGCTCCATGCTGCTTTATCTCACGTTTTGCATTTAGGAGGACACAGAGCTCCCGGTTCCCCTGTTCACAACCAGTTTGTTCTGTAGCTAGGAGACACGCCCTTTCTTTGTAAATGCTACAAATCAGGCGTATCTGATCCATTAATCACGAGCTGCTGCTGCTTCCCACTTCCATCTCCTATTAGGAGGTAGCGCCCATGCCAGAAATGTCACGGCAATGCCGTGTGACAGGTGGGATTGATGTAGCTAAGTCGGGTTTTAATGTCACTCTCGTTCAGTGGAGCACAGAGCAAGCCTCAGCAATGCGGCAGATCAGGATGAGAGCTGCCAGGCAGCCCTGCGCTGTTGGGCTCTGGGGTGGCATCGAACTGCTGTAGAGCAAGAAATCCGATTGTTATTTCCTGCTCCCGGCTGTGGTGTTATCATGGTTAAAACGATTTTCGTGCTTGGAACTGTTAATCATCACTCTTGGATTCTGAGGTTTCACATCAGGCTTACAGCAGGGACAGTGCGAAGGTGACTTGCACGCAGTGAGCAGGCAGGAGCAGAGCCCCGCTCTGTCCATCAAATCCTTTCCACCCTTTGGCAAGATCCCCCCTTTTTGGCAGAAGCTGCTCCCAGCCTATGAAGTCGAGTACACAGAGGCTTTGCAAAGTAAAGCCAGGGGATCACAAGCCCAAAGAAGCCAAGGAGCCACAGGAGCCGCTGTAGGCAGCACTCTGCTCCTGCCGCTCCAGCATCCCGACAGCCCAGCTACTGTAAACAGCCCTCCCAAAACCTCCAACGGAGCTGTGACCCAGGACACCACTGAAACAGGAACTATTGTAACAGAAGGAGTCTCTGGCACAAGGCTGTTTGCCAGAGAAGCTTCGGCTGACCCACGGTTTCTATTGCTGCCAGGCTTGGAAGCGGAGCATTCACCGGCCTGACGTGACCCAGGACTCCAAAAGATTTCTTTCTTTATTTTCCCTTGCTGTCTGCAAGTAGGCAGCCTGCCAAGAAGCCAAGCGAGGCCCAGCCCTAGGCCTGATAAACATCTCTCCTTCTGGATTTCCCAAGCTTTTGGGAAAGTTAAGCAATTCTCACTCCACAATGTTTGCAAGTCTCACAGAAAGCTGTTTCTCTATATGACATTATCCTGCAGAGCAGCGCATCAGGGCCCCATGCAGTGAAATGCAGCTGAGGGCTACAGCAGCCCCTCACCATTAGTCACCAATAAAACCTGCCACTCCATCTGTGAAAGTCACAAAGCATCGAGTGCTACCAGCACCAGCCTTCGAAGTGTTTCTGGATAACTGCTACTGCTCGATGAACTCAGGAACAGCAAAGCCGATTGACAAAGTAGCCACTGTGTGCAGGGACATTGCTGGCCACCGAGGCAATGCACCCATTGGCTTTGCCAGGGCAGGAGGTAACATTCTTCCCCTGGGTCAGAGGCGACCTGGTGCGGCGCTGGAGGCTCAGCACTCACGCGAGGTGCCGCAACTGGAGGTGGTAGTCACCAGACTCAATATCGCTTCTGGCAGTTCATCCTCCACATAACAGCCATGAAATGTCAGTGGTTAGAAGCTGAGTAGCGCGCGGGGCTGCACTGGTTGCCTAGCAGGCTTCTTGGAGGGGTGGGTATTTTTAGGGGTAAGCTGTCACTGGTAGTTCCCTTTCAGGTCTTTCCAATTGAACGTCTGATTTCTTGGTGCCAACTCATGGCCAATAGCAAAATCCAGCTTTAAACTTGTCTGCAGTGGTGCACCAGGTCTTTTGCAAGCTGGAAAACCCACTTTATTTCAAGTAATAAAGGGGGAAATATTACAGATGATGAAGCACTGATATCGTGTCATTCCAATATCTCACATACAAAAACCATTTCAGCACTACGTTCAACCTCTGCTTTAAGAGAGGAGCTCAGCACTGAAATGCCTGCAGGGAAAGCAGGGAGCAATTAGAATGAAAACCTCATTCGGTGGCGCAGCATTCACTTCAGGAAGCACAGTGAAGTGTCAAACATTAGAGTTGAAGGCAAAGATCTGGGAAGAGCAGAAATGGCCACAAATGGATTGCTCCAACTACAGATTTCTGGACAGTTCAAGGTAACGAGTTTGCTTGAACACAATGAGCAGCTCTGGTAGCAGCCAGAATAAAAAGCTGTGCTTCGCAGTACCATCCCCCGTTTGATAAGCCCCCCAGGGACGCAATGCTGAGCTGCAAACATGCTGTTTAAGGAACGAAAATACTTTCTGCAAAGAGCGTTACTGTCTGCACTGCCACAGCCGGGTTGGGACAGAACAAAGGCGAATTCTGAAGCAGAGACTGCTTCGGGATGTGCTCAAAGCGGGTTTTCGTAAGAACTCAACGGGGACAACCGGCTCTGCCACCGCCTCCCTCCCAGGCAGCGCTGGTGCTGTGCTCCCGCCCCATCTAGCGGAACACAACAGCAACACACACGGTAAAAGAGCACGGGGCTCCCCGGCTGCGCTTCGCCTCCCAAAACCACTCTCAACACCAAACCCTCCGGGATGAGGCTGCAGGAAGGAGCGCACAGACGGGGACCAGTTTGATTTTAGCGCATCACAGGCGCTTAAACCGGGCTCTTTCACAAAAAGCCTTGGGTCACTTCAGGTTCTCACTGTTTCTAGCAGAAGCAATGCTTTAAAATACTCATTGCGGTTTACTTCGCGTCTGCTTTAATGCAGCGACCTCCTAAAAACACACGTTTGTCACAAACACCATTGACCAGAGTAATTTGCCTCAAAAGGTAAAGGCTAAATCGTTGTTCTTTTATTTTTCCTGTCCTGAAGACACCAGCTTCTAATCCTGCCATGAAAGAGGTGTTTGTAGTGGGGAGGTCAGTACCACACTGAGAGCGCTGCGCGTGTGGTTCTGCCTTGCGGGTGGCCGCGACCGCTGCATGCAGCGGATGACCACCCGGCCCCTGCTCCCGCAGCCAGGAGGCGAGGCCAATGGAGCTGGACTGGGATACGGGAGCCACACGGGCTGCCTGGTTCACTCACGGACATAACCCCCCCGTCACACCCGAAGGGTTGGCCAAGTCCACACTCAAAATTCTAAATCTGACCAAATTTGAACCAAAAGTCCTAAATTTGGTCGTATTTCTACTCAAAACTCTAAATCTGTCCTGCTGGAGACCAGTAACGAGCGGTGTGTCTCTCAGTGGTTGGTGTTGGGACCGGTCTGGTTCAACATCTTTGTCGGTGACATGGACAGCGGGATTGAGTGCGCCCTCAGCAAGTTTGCTGATGACACCAAGCTGTGTGGTTCAGTTGATGCGTTGGAAGGAAAGAATGCCATCCAGAGGGACCTTGACACGCTTGTGAGCTGGGCTGATGCCAACCTGATGGAGTTTAACCATGCCAAGTGCAAGGTCCTACACCTGGGTCGAAGCAATCCCAGGCACAGCTACAGGTTGGGCAGAGAAGAGATTCAGAGCAGCCTAAGGAGAAGGACTTGGGGGTGTTGGTCGGTGAGAAAATGAACATGAGCTGTCTTCAAGTGTGCGCTTGCAGCCCAGAAATGAATTGTATCCTGGGCTGCATCAAAAGCAGCGTGACCAGCAGGTTGAGGGAGGTGATCCTGCCCCTCTACTCTGCTCTTGTGAGGCCTCACTTGGAGTATCATGTGCAGTTCTGGTGTCCTCAACATAAAAAGGACATGGAACTGTTGGAACAAGTCCAGAGGAGGCCACGAGGATGCTCAGGGGACTGGAGCACCTCCTGTATGAAGATAGGATGAGAACATTGGGGCTGTTCAGCCTGGAGAAGAGAAGGCTGCGTGGAGACCTCATAGCAGCCTTCCAGTGTCTGAAGGGGGCCTATAGGGATGCTGGGGAGGGACTCTTCATGAGGGACTGTAGTGATAGGACAAGGGGTAATGTGTTCAAACTTAAACAGGGGAAGTTTAGATTGGATATGAGGAAGAAATTCTTTCCTGTAAGGGTGGTGAGGCACTGGAATGGGTTGCCCAGGGAAGTGGTGAATGCTCCATCGCTGGCGGTGTTCAAGGCTGGATTGGACAGAGCCTTGAGTGGCATGGTTTAGTGTGCGGTGTCCCTGCCCATGGCAGGGGTTGGAAGTGGATGATCTGAAGGTCCTTTCCAACCCAAACCATTCCATGTGTCTATGATGGGAGGTTCAAACCCAACACGGGACGGAACCCGCGTGTCCAGGGACTACAGCTCCCGGCATGCCTCGGGAAGCAGCGTGGCCGACCGGCAGCGCCGCTCCCGGTGCCGCGGGCGCCGCCGGTGCCCCTCGTCCCGCTCCGTCCCCCGCGCTCCGCAGCGCGCCCCGGGCAGCCCCCGCCGCCGGTCCCGGTACGGCTCCGGCCGCCGCTGGGGCTCCTCCAGCCGTGCCCCGCAGGAGCAGGGGCCATGGCCCGGCCTCCGCTGTGCATCACCTTCCCGCGGGCCCTGCCCAGCACCGGTCCCGCTCCCCTTCCCCTCTGCATCCGCAAAAGCCGCATCCAAGCGGTCACGCAGATGGGGCGCGACACCTGAACAGTTCCCGAGCTCTTGTTCCCATTTAGTTTCGTGCTCTAGAGCCCGCATGCAGCCGTTAAACCCCGGTCATTCCCACCTTTCTAATGTACTGTCACTCTGAGTTCTACGTCTGAGTTGTGTTTGGCTTTTCTGCCTTTCAGCTCTTTCCTCTCTGAATCATTTGGCTTCCGATATTCCAAGTTTTATCTCTTTTACTGTCTGTATTTTTAAATCACCCCCCGCAATGCTATTAAAGTGTTCATTGTGTGTCTCCATCCTAATGCACCGTCACTATTTATTTCTTTAATCACCCTTGCTTTTCGTATTCGACTTTTATCCCGTTCGCTGTCTTTATCTCCCTGCCTTTTAACAATGCCTTGGTTTATCACAGCTTTTCAATCTGCTTTCTGCATCTCCGTGTGACTTTGCTCTCCGTATATTTTGATTTTCCCGTTTGTTTCCCTCAAACTTGATGCTTGTCCCGTTGTCTTTCTGGGCCTGCTTTTATTCCTTTTACTCTTCCTTATTTCATTAATAGTTCTTATCTATTAAAATACTCCATATTTCTTCCCTATTTCCTCAATCACCGTTAATCATTAATTGCCTTTATTCTCCTCCCCTTACATTCAAGCCCCACAGCTCCTTTACCGCTCGCTCCGCAGTCCGCCAGGGGGCGCCGCAGCGCGGTACCCGCTCCCGCACCGAGGTCTCA
This sequence comes from Ara ararauna, assembly GCA_028858755.1. Lineage (NCBI taxonomy): Eukaryota > Metazoa > Chordata > Aves > Psittaciformes > Psittacidae > Ara > Ara ararauna. The sequence continues at coordinate 4,135,585 of CM054398.1, read as the reverse complement.
GCGCGCGTTCCCGCGTTCCCCCGCTCCTCCCGCAGCGGACCCCCGGTGCCCGAATCCCCCCGCACCCAAAAACCTCGCACCCGGAGCCCCCCGCACCCGGAGCTCCCGCACCCGAATCCCCCGCACCCGGAGCTCCCCGCACCCGAAGCCCCCCGCACCCGGAGCTCCCCGCACCCGAATCCCCCCGCACCCGGAGCCCCCCATGCCCGGAGCCCCCCCGCACCCAAAAACCCCGCACCCGGAGCCCCCCCGCACCCGAATCCCCCCGCACCCGGAGCCCCCCCGCACCCGGAGCTCCCCCGCACCCGAAGCCCCCCGCACCCGGAGCCCCCCCGCACCCGGAGCTCCCCCGCACCCGAATCCCCCCGCACCCGGAGCCCCCCGCTCCCGGAGCCCCCGGTGCAGGGCCCGGCCCCCCCGCACCGCAAACCGCGCGCGCGGCGCCGCACGGCCCCGGGGACCCTTCCGGAGGAGGGGGGTTCCCCACGCACCGCTTCACCCCCACGTGGGCCCAGCCCGCGGTGTCCAATCCCCGCCGCCCCCTCCCGCCGCTGCCTGCGGAACCACCCAATGGGCGAAGCGGGGCCGCCCCCCGCGCTTCGGGAGGGTATAAAAAGCAGCGCCGGGCTCAGCTGCGGCTCATTCGGATCGCGGTGCGGTGCGGGACGGGGGGGGAGCATCGCCGCAGCGCAGGGACCGCGCTCGGGGTTATCGCGGTCGGGATTCGCCTTCCCCGCACGGAGCCGGAGCGCCGCGGGTCCCGCCTTGGGTTAGAGCCGCGCCATGACCCTGGAGGAGCTGCTGCCTTGCGACAGCAGCCGGTGCGTGCGGGGCCGGCGCGGGGCTGGGGGGGGGGCGGTGCTGCCGCCGGTGCTGCCGCCGGTGCTCACCGGGTCCCGTCTCCCGTCCCCGCGCAGGATGCAGGCGGTGAGCGAGGCGGTGGAGCGGGTGCTGGTGGCGGCGCAGCACCAGGACCGGCTCACGGTGGGGGTCTACGAGTCCGCCAAGCTCATGAATGTGTGAGTACCCGCGGGGGGGGGGGGCGCGGCACGGGGGGAGTTCGCCGTTCGTTGCCTGCAGGGACACGGGGTATCGGTGTCCCACGGCTGTGGGGGGACCGACAGCGCCATCCGGAGCTGTTTGCCCCTCTAACGCCCCGTGCGCCCGCAGGGACCCTGACAGCGTGGTGCTGTGCGTGCTGGCCACTGATGAGGAGGATGAGGGGGACATCGCCCTGCAAATCCACTTCACCCTCATCCAGGCCTTCTGCTGTGACAATGACATCCACATCCTGCGCGTGCTGGGCATGCAGCGCCTGGCTGCCATCCTGGGGGAGCCCGAGCCCGGCGCCGAGCCCCGCGACCTCCACTGCCTCTTAGTCACGGTGAGTGGGGCGGTGATGCGCGGCGGGACCACGCGCGGGTGGCCCCGTGATTCACGCGCCAAGGCCGGGGTGCGAGGGCGACGGTGGCGCTGAGTCCGTTTCTGCTCCTCAGAACCCGCACACGGACGCCTGGAAGAGCCAAGGGTTGGCAGAGGTGGCCCGATACTGCGCTGAGAGCCGCGACAGGAACCAGTGGGTGCCGTTCGTGTGTCTGCAGGAACGCTGAGCCAGCCCCGGCCGATGCCCGGCTCTGTACCTGGAAAAGGAGGGGGGAAACAGTAAAAGGGCAGGAAAAGGAAGGAGAAACGGCCCGTTACAAACAGACAAACGCAAAATAACCCCAAACGCAAACAGCCACCGATCTCATTTTTCTTTATAACCGGAGCGGAGGAAGGAGCGGAGCGGCGCCGGTGGGCGCGGGAAGGAGGCAGCCGGAGCCCCGCTGTGCCGGAGCGCGCCGGAGCCATCCATGCCAAGGAGTTGCGCTGGGCTGCAGGGACCCGGGGGACTGTGCTGAGGAGCCCCGGGCCAGGCGTTGGGAGGAGATGGAGAGCACGCGATGCTTTCTGTTCGGCAGCTGTGACTAGACAGAGGGGAGGACTGCGGGGGAACTGCTTTCTCCAAGGGATCGATTATTGTCTGTGCTGATGGACCCGTAATCCACGTCAAGCTTTGTGCACTCTGAGCCCCTTGGAGACCCGGAGTTGAATCGATGCCAGAGTCTATTCTTATACGGATTTAGGACAGAAAAACCCCAAGTTATCTGCAATAAAATACGTGAAGCCAGGGCTGTCTGCGTTCCTTGGTGCTGCTGGAGCCGGGCCCACGGGGAGGGGAGGCTCTGCACACACATGCAGCGTGTGCCGGGGGTGCCCCGGTGTGGGCCTGAGGCTCTGCCTGCGAGTGACAGCATCTGGGTCTGTCCATGCAAACCACCCCCAGAGCCCTGGGGGAGGCTGAAGCATGGGGTAATTCCTCCCGGGCCATGGGAAGCAGGGTCAGAGCCGCCCCTGCCGGGTGCCGGCAGCCGCAGGGAAACGCGTCCTCCCGGTGCTTGGGTCTGTGGCCTCCTGACAGGGGCACACCGGAGCAGGCCCTGAGCTGCGGAGGGAGGGGGGGCAGCGGCACCCCCGGGGAGCTGCTGGTCCATGGGGTGAGCCCCAGCCCGGCTGCACGCCCGTCCCGTGCCTCAGTGCCGCCCTCGGGGGAGCCGCAGTCGGGCTCCGGAAAGGGGATGGGGGGGGGAGGTTTGGGGGGGACGGCGGCTCCCCCTGCGCATCCCCGGCGGGGAATAGCGGGGGGTGAGCCCAGGGCCAGGGCTGCGCACGGAAGGGCCCACGCGTGAGCCGCATCCTGCACCCGCCACCCTCACACGTGCATCGTCCCTGACCCGGACCCTACCGCTGCAGCGCCCCGAGGGCTCGGTACAGGCGGGAGAGGACCCCCTGCACCGTCCAGGACCCCCCAGACACAACACTTCCCCCCCAGCAATAGGGGGGTCAATGGGACCCCGCAGGTAGCAGGGGCAGTGGGACCCGCTCCCCGTGTAGCCACAACTCGCTCCTTGCAGCCCCCCCGCTGCCCGGTGTCCCCGTCGGGCCGGACTCAGCGCGGGGGCTGAGCGCTGAGCTGCGGCCGCGGGGTCTGAGAGGGGCCCTGATCCCAGCGGCTCCGGGCTGGGAATGGGGCCCCGGGGCCGGTTCGGCTGCGCCGGGAGGAGCCGCGGCTCCCGGGTACTGTGACCCCCCCCCCCCCCCCCAGCATCACCGCGGAGTGAGGCCACAAAACCTCTCCCCAGCGCGGGGGCCCGGGCAGGGCCAGCGCGATGCCAACAGCACCAGCACCTGGCAGGAATGGGCCCCTGGGTGATCACAGACCGGGTCCGCAGGGCGGGTGCTGAGCGTGCATCCCCCCCCCCCAGTCCCATCCATCCTGGGAAGTGCCACCATTTTCCATGGGAAATCTCTGACCCTCGCCCTGAGCAGGGCCGGGGTTGATGCCAATGGGTGGGGGGGCGGATCCATGATCCCAAGGATCCATTGGATGCTGGATGGAAAGATGCGGCTGCGCGTCCGTGGGTGCAGGGGGTGTGCGGGGGTCCCACAGACGCAACCGCATTCCCTGGGGTCACCAGGACCTCGCACATCCATGCACGGAGGGGAAGAGCTTTGTGCGTGCATGCGAGGGGAGGCTCAGGGATGGTGGTGTTTTGGATGGGGGGGGGGCGCACACTGAGCCCCTTCCTGGCTCTGGGGTGGCTGCAGCCAGACAGGGCCGGGCCGGATCCTGCTCTGAGCGCAGCACATGGGGAGGCCACAGCCCCTGACTGATGAGTCCGGTCTGGGTGGCTGCTGGCAGGAGGCAGCCGGGCTGGCCCCGTCCCCAGGCCCTGTCCCCATCCGCCCCTGCATCCACCCAGAGACACTGCAGAGCCCCTGGGCTGCAGGGTGTGGGCTCCTGCATCCCTATGGCTGGAGCCGGGTCTCCAGGGATGGGGGGATGCACCCGGGGCCACGCGTTGCCACGGTGGGAGCCCAACTGCAGTGATGCGACCACCCCAGCGCACCCCGACACCGCTGGTGCCCAGACCTGCTGGGCCACGCGCCACTGTCCACAGGGCCACCCCGGCCACGGCCCCGCAGCCCTGGCTCCGAAGGTGGGTAATTATAGCTGTGGGGGAGCTAAAACCAGCCCTGTGAGAGAGAGGGGGGTATTTATAGCCCTTGCCCCAGCTCTGTGCTGCAGGAGGGTCCGGCAGCCTTTCATGTGCTGCCAGGCTCGGGTTTGCTTTGGAGCGGGTTTCCAGGAAAACAAAGAGTGAAGCAGCAGCATCCCTGATGCCTCCCCGTGTTTAAGGGGAGTTTGAGGATCTGTGATATGGGGGGGTGCAGGGATCCCTCGCAGCTCTGCATATGGGGCACTGACACGGGACCTCTGGCTGCGGGGGGGAACAGGGCTGGGGGCACTGACCCTGTACCGGCGGCTGCAGCAAGGCTGCGTCTCCCCGAGTTGTCCCCTCTGCTCCCCTGTATCCCCCCGGGCTCTGCAGGGCACGGACATACCTGCGCCAGCCCCAGAGACCGAGCCCTGCAGTCAGGCATCGCCCGTGCAGGGTGCCACAGCCCCAGGAGCACGGCTCAGCCCGAAGCTGCTGCTGCCCGGGCCCAGCTCAGCCCTTCGGGTCAGACACTGAAGAATCCCAACTATTCCAGGCACGCAGGGGAAGTGCGGCTCCAGACTGCCCATGGCAGCGGCACGGGTTACTGCAGGGCCAAAGCTGCTGGCCCGGAGGCCTCTGCCTTCCAGGAAAGCAATCCCCGTGGCGCAACGCTGCTGCCAGCGAGCTCCAGCACCGGACCCGGCTGCTGCTTGGGGCTGGGAGCTGCTGGGAAGCTGAGGGAAGAGACGGGGCTGCAGGCAGGGCAGGCAGAGGCCCCTTCCTTTTCTTCTGCAAAGGGTTTATTCCCTTTTCACCCGCGTTTGCTCTGCTGTGGCTCCATGGCCCCCCAGACAGCTCTGATGCTGCTGGGGCAGATGGGGAGCATCAGGTTGGTGGAAGCAGCCCCCGTGTGCGGGAGAAGGGGGGCTCCGGAGGGGCTGCACCAGCTCAGCCTGCGAGGCTGTGATACCCAGTGAGGATCCTGCTGAGCCTCCGGAGCGACAGCTCCATCCCACCCGGTTGGGATGACCAAGGTGCCCTCGGGCAGGAGGAGATGGCTGAGACAGCCCAAGGAAAGGGGTGGGAAGGTCTTCACTGATCCCAGCTCTGGAGAAAGCTCCTGCCGTGCCCCCAAGCTGGCAGCACTACGAGGACGTGAGCAGCAACCACACCAGGTTTCTGCAGGACACGGTGGGCGGGATGCGGGATGCAGGATGCGGGATGCGGGATGAAGGACAGGCTGGGCGGGAGAGCTGGCAAAATGAAAAGTGAGCCTTTTTATTGTATTATCAATTCCACTTAACAACAATTCCACAAAATATTAAACACTGTGCAAGGAATTGGGCTATGGCACACCAGAAATGAAAATCAAAGAGATCCAAAAATGCAGACGTTATGAGGAGCCTACATTACAGACACCGATTACTTCCGAAGTACAGTCTTTACAAACCTTGATTTGTGTTTGGCAACAAGATCAGAGTTTGGCAAATAATAACACTAATTATAATAGGCCAGAGAGAAGAAATGAAGAGCGCAAAGTATCAGACACGTGGCTTCTGTTCAATGAAGGAAATGCATTACTTTGACTTTGTTAAAGTCGACTTTTTAAGTACTCGGAGGAAGGGGAAGGGGCTCCAGGCTCCATCAGCCGGTGCCATGCGGCTGCACCGCTGGGATGGTCCCGGAGACAGGGAGGGGAGGACGAGGCAAATTAAACAGGAGCAGTGTTTCCTCTTCTCCCTTTCCCTTTGCAGTCTCCCTCCTTTCCACTTTCGGCAGCAGCTTCGCCACACGCTCTAAAGAACCGCCAGGCAGAGTTGGGCACGCGGTTCCATCCAGAACCAAGGCCTTTGTGAGGCTGGGGCTGCGGGCACTGCCTGCCCCTGCCTCATTAGGGGGTCCCCACTCCCCCTTTGCCATTCGGAGCACTTAAAAAGTCCTGAAAAGTGTCCTTTTTTTTGTCTTTTTTGCCTTTTTTTGCCCAGCAAATTGCACGAACAAAGTACAAGCATCTACCGGAATTCGCACTTCTATTTATGCTCTACAAAAACACCTACGGAATGAGCACTGATTTATTCAGACAAGGAAAAACCTGAAAAAGAAAAGAAAAGAAGAAGAAAACCCACAAACTCGAGGATTTTTCCACCGGATGAGTCACCCGCTGAGAGACACCAGCACCGCCGGCAGCCCCCTGCCCACCCCATGGGCTGCCTCTGGCCCCACCGGCAGCCCCGTGCCGGCAGCCCCCAGCCCTGTCCCCAGGTTCCTAAGGGACTCCAAGCAGATGCTCCCTGTCCCCTGCTCCCATCTCCAGCCGCGCTTTGGACCTAAACCTACCCCTCACTGGCCACCCCGCTGCCAGCGTCACTCGGGCAAGACCCCAGGATGAGCGTGGTGGCCCATGCGGGTGTGAGGACAAGGACCCTGTTTCACTGGGCTGCGGTAGCATCCCACAGCAACCGCCCCCCCACGGGTCTGAGCTGCCCCATTGCCGTCCTGGGTGCTGCGGAGGGCAGGGTGCAGGCAGGGGGTGCTGGGAAGCCCCCTCGGCAGCATGAGCCGGTGATGGATGGGGGGGCAGCAGCCCCTGCCCGCGTCTGAAGCGGAGGAGCGGTGTTTGGCTCCTGCGGTAACCTCAGTCACTCGCTCGCCGCCGCACGGAGCGCAGGTGTTTCTGGCTGACCTGCAGCTGGGGCGCTTGCCTGGGTCACCGGCTATAGCACCATGCACAGGTCTCTAACATAGAGGAAGAATCAGCAATCTGGAGTAGAAAAATAAGGCTGGAACTGTACTAGATTAAGGACAGAGGAAATTCCCTCGTGGAGAAGAGAAAGCCCTGCTGCGGCAAAACCCAGGCGCACCTCAGGACTGAGCTCGCTCCCCGCTACAGATGCGGCATCTGAGAGCTTACGTTGGGGAAAGGTTCAACAGGAGAATACACAACAGAACCAAAACGACATCGCCCGTTGCTGTGGCAGGGCCGCTGCCCCTGGCTGCCAGGCGATGCTCAGCGTGCTGTCAGGCCGGGGTGCAAGAAGGGCTTGGGGGACGCGCTCAGCTGCAGAGGGAACGAAACCCACTCCCCTCTGCGCTACCTCCCCCCAGCACTCACGCAGGGACAGGGTGAGCTCCAGGGGATCACAAGCAACCTGTCACAAGGCTGGTGCCAGGACAGGAGCCCGTGGCACAGCGGGCTGGGGGGAAACAGGAGGTGTAAAACACTCAGATCAGCAAAGGACGCCAGGAAAGCAGCTGCAGGACATACACAGGAGGTGCCAAGGTTTGTGTTAGTGTTAAAAATGCGTGTGGGGGGGTTCCAACTTCGTTTTAAAAGGCAAATGACCACGTACTTAAAGAAGGGGATGGAAAGATACCTGCAACCAAGAAGGGTAAATGAGGCAGCTCTGCTAACCACAGCCTCTGCCAATGCTGCCGAGCTGGCTGCATGGCTGGTTGGTACTGGAGAGGTGCTGGCTGCGCTCAGCCAATACGCCACAGCCCAGCTCTGTGTCATGGGAGGAAGAACCTCTGGAGCTGCCCTCCTTCCTGATGACAACCCGGCCTCCCTGGCTACCAGCCACGCCACTGCAGCCTCTGGCACTGGAACACCATCAGCCTCTGAAAGCAGCCAGCAAAGCCTCCCAGTACCCTGGACCATGAAGTCCGACCAGCCTAAGCACTCTGCAGTATGTGCCGCAAGGTCTCCTCCCTCCAACTGGATCATGGCAGAAAGCATGAACATGGCTCAACACCAAAAGGTGAACGGGAGCCTCCTCCAGGCTCCCTCTCCCGGGGGCTCCCGGCAGCCACAGCCACAGGAAGCCCTCCCTGCCCCATGAAGGGATCAGCCGCCTGTGGTTTCCATCCCAGTGGGAGGTTGGGGCATTTCAAACCAAATCCAAAGCATTGCAGGAATGGGAAAACTCCCAAGATTTCACACCAGGTGTCTTGTTTTGTTTTCTTTTCTCCTCTTCCCAAACCTGAAACCCGTCATTTCCTGTATTCAGACCCCGGCATGGGGTGTTTGTGTTCAGGATAACTGGGAACAGGTACCACCATGCTGGTTAGGAAATGGAACCGTGCCTCTGCCTACCGTGGGGTAGCAGCTCTGGCGACAACGGGGAAACACAGTGGGACTTCCCTGAGCTCTGGTATTTCCTCCTGAGCATCCGCCTGCCCCAGCACGGAGCCGCTGGGCTCTGCTGCTGCCATCAGGGCTCTGTGGTGGGCAGCGGGAGGAAGGCTCTCCTGCTTGGCCCCTCTTCCTCACGGCTGCTCCGTACCACGTTCTCCCCGGCGCTGCAACGTTTAACATTGGTGAAGAGAGCGCTCCCGTTGAAATGGCATGTCAAGCTTTCCAAGGGATGGGAAAAGAACTTAGTTCTTCTACAGCCTTACCCTCATCTCCCCGAATTAACTGGGTTCTGTGGAACAAATTCCATTTGCCGCTCTTGGGAAGAGAAAGGGAGGTGGGGAATGCTGGCAGATCTGCCAAATTTAGTGCTTGCAACGAAGACTCACCAAAAGGCAAACTCAAAAAGACTTCTCATGTGATATGGCACAACGGGAAGCTCCCCTCCCACCCACCCCCCACCCCCGGTACAGCCCACTTTGGGAAAGCCAGTGATAACAGCACAGAGAAAACCCCGAAGCGAGCAGAGCAGCTCAAGCCCGGCCTCTCCCATGCCTCGGGCTTCCTAACATTGCTCATGGAAACTCCTGGCCGATGGATCTGACACTAGAGAGCGTTTTCCTGTGGTACCATCCCCTCCTCCAAGCGGAGCTCTGCCGCACAAGGAGGGAGCCTCCTGGCCTCCATCCTCCTCCTCCCCCCAGCCTCAGTTTACTCCTTTGCAACAGCAGTTTCCCAAGCTGTGGTTTGGTTGGTTTTCCCTTTTAGACTAGTTTTCCACAAAATAACTCCCCACCTGGACTCTTCTCCCTCGTTCCCTCCTCAAGGAACAGAGCAAATTCTTGCAACAATGTGCTAATTAGAAACTAATTGGATGAGACCCACTCAGAGCTTTCTTCAAAGCTTCTATGGGGAGGTCCCACTACTTAGATCTTGTATTGGCAGATGCAATAAGAACCCCCACTGCCTCCACCACCCCGGTACCAATTACAAAGGTCACTATTAAAAATACCCCCCCCGCACCCCTCAATCATGGGTTTTGGGTTTTTTCTTTCCCTTCTTTGTAAATGTTGACCCCTCTCAGTGCAGCACCTGCCCTGGCGCAGACACCCATCCCTAAACCCACCTGCAACTTTATACACCCCCCCCCACCCTCCCCACCCCCCAGATTTAAATTCTATGTGAAGCCAACATTTAGTATTTACCCCTCGGCACAGTTATAAGTTTGTATCTTGGTTTCAGTTGATGGAGAACAGTGCCCTGCCTGAGAGATCACACACGCCAGAGCCAGCAAAGCTATAGGATGATACAAGGCTTTTTGTCCTTAAAAGGATTCTCCGAAGCGGGCACTCCAACCAGCAGCGGGTCATTCCTGGCGTGTTGCTCACAGTAATTCATTAGCTCAGAAGATGCTTTCGAGACCTAAACGATGCAAAAAAGCAGAAGGTTAGTGAGAACATTCAGGTGAAGGCGCAGAGCTCAGCCCCTGCAGCACCACTGACCCCTTCCCGGGCTCTGCGGGGAGGAAGAGAACCCAAGTTCTGCTTTTTGTAACAGAGACTTAGTGGAGATGGCAACAAAAGAGGAAATGGACATCAGAAAAAGTTTGTAAGGACTGATACAAATAAAGCAACGACTACGTGAAAAATGCTCTCAGAGACTGAAACCAAGATATTATTGTCCTAATTTTTAAGGGCTTTGGGATAAAAAGTGAAAAACAAAAGCCTGCCGGAGCAGCCATCCTCTGATGTTCAAACAGGAGGTTTTGAAATTGTTAGAAACTATTACTTAAGGCTCTGCTTATTTTAGTTCAAAGGTGTCTTCTGGGAAGTGGGAGCCCAGGGCAGCCCGGCAGAGACGGGGCTGTGGTGGTGGGCAGCGAGGAAGGCGGGAGCCATAGGCAGAGCTCAGGCAGGGAGGTGCTGGCAGCTAGAGACCAGCATCAGCCCCCTTGTATTTTCATTAACTTAATAGCTGGTCGAACATATGGCAAACTCAAAACACAGGCACAACCAGACCACATCTGGAAGACCCAGATGTGACCTGTTGTAGCTGCAGAGCCATATGGCAGCGGTTGCCTTCCGAGGATCTCCACGGCTGCTTGGCTCCAGGATGACCGGTCCCTCTCAGCTGAGCTATGCCTTGATTAGGGGCTCCTAAATCTAGAGCACCTACATGCCACCTCCCTGCTCCCTCAGCTCTGCTACCCTCACTGCAGCACTATCCAAGGGTCACTGTGCAATGCAGCCTTGCAGAGGATGCTGCAGCACACAGCCAGCAGGAACTTGCAGATGTGTGTTGTCGTTCTTAAACCCTTCAGCAGCAACCGAGAGTGCAAAGAGAGGAGGAGGAGGAAAGGGGCTTGCATCAAAACCCTGGGTTGTTGCAGCTTTGGGCAAACCCCATTTAATCTGTGCTTCCACACCCCAGGGTAGGAACCCTCCTCCTTTCTTTGGTGTTTCCTGCAATGGCAGGTCCAGAGACTCCATCAGACAAGGTGCTTTTGTGGGGAGTCTCCAGGTACTACTGCAATATTAAGTACTGAAGTCCTAACCAGTAATGAACACTTCTGATGATCACAAACTGCTGCTGGCCTGCACTTCAACAGACTTATCACATACATTGGGATCCAACAGCAAAACTGCTCTGCAGAGGCAAGATCAAGGCTCTACCTTAAATCTCTTACATAAAACAGTAATTGCTCCTGGGGCAGCCCCTTCCCCTCATCTCTGAAGTGTAGTAGTGACTTATTTACCTCACCAACCTCGGCTGCGAGGTGTGGAGAGCAGGAGCTGAAGGAGCAAACACTCATTTGACACTGCACTTAGGAGCTGGCTGACTTGGCACACTTGTCCGAGAGCTGGGTTTGCAGACCACAGCTCACCCAGATAGCACATCTTCTCCACTCAGCCTAAATAGCAGCACGTTGTGGTCTCACCACTGTTCTTTCCCAGCAAAGCCTTTAAGACAGTCGCAGCTACAAAGGTTGGTAAGTATACACACACCCTCCATCCTCCTTGGCGTGCACTATTTGGGATCTTGGAGCTGAGACATGGTAATTCTTAGCTGAGTCAACAATGTCTGTGCTGGGGGAAGACCTGTAATTTAGTTTTTCTTCCCTAAATTGGCCTTGCTGATGGGTGCATCACTGGAGTCTGGAAAGTGGTGGCCCTAAAAACAGCTACAAAACCTCATGCCTCTCTCTCTCTCTATATATATATACACATGCATATATACATGTACACACAAAGCAGTAGTAGCTCCTCTGGCACATCAAAACCAGACATGACAGAGGACCTGCTGCTACAGACTTAGCAGGGACTAAAAGTCAAAGAAAATATTCTTTGACCAGTAAAACTACATTAAAAACTCTCAGGTGGATTTAACACCTGTATATTTTACGGTGTCCATTTCACTGTACCTTTCATCACCATGCAAGAGGGTTTCCTTTGCAGCACGACAAGTGACTTTCCATGATCAAACGTGTTCCCTCCTTCCCTTCCTCCCAGGGAGTTTGACTGCACCCTGCCCGAGCCAACGGGCCACTGAGGCTGGCAGAGCCCTGATGCCAGCAGCAGGATGCTCTCAGGGGACGCTGTGGCTGTGAGCACATTACTTGCTCCAACTTCCCAGTGCCAAAGGGAGCTTTATTTCTGTGTGAGCCAGCACACAGCTGAGCACAGACTCCGCTTTGCTATCCTGGACAACTGCAGCACAAAATTAACTCCCTAGTTGTACCGCAAACATGCCTCAAACCAGAGTGAAGGCATGCCACCATCTTCATTCACAAGAACTGGGAACAGCAGCAGCTGAGAAATAACTGCAAGCAGCAATGTTCTGAGAGAAACTGCATACGGACAGTGAGGCTATCCTGCAAAAAGATGGGGCAGGAAGACTGGAATGTATGTGAGCATCCCAGTAGAGCTTTGCTGGGTCCATCCCCTGCAGCTTCAGCATCTTCACAGGTTGCATGTGGCCAGCTGAGCCCCAGGAACCTAATGACAGTGGCTGCTTGGCTTTTGGATTGTCTGATCACCTCTAAAACCTGGGAGAAGCTGCCCAGGCTGCAACCTTACCAGTGCCGGTAGGAAAGGGTCTCATAGAATCATAGAATGGTTTGGGTTGGAAAGGATCTTAAGATCATCCAGTTCCAACCCCCTGCCATGGGCAGGGACACCTCACACTTGACCACATCACCCAAGACTCTGTCCAACCTGGCCTTGAACACTGCCAGGGATAGAGCATTTACCACTTCTTTGGGCACCCTGTGCCAGCACCTCACCAGTCTCACAGGGAAGAACTTCTTCCTTATATCTAACCTGAACTTCCCCTGTTTCAGTTTGAACCCATCATCCCTTGTCCTATCACTGCAGTCTGTGATTCCAGTCCCTCCGCAGCATCCTTGTAGCCCCATTCAGACACTGGAAGCTGCTCTGAGGTCTCCACACAGCTTCTCTTCTCCAGGCTGAACAGCCCCAATGTTCTCAGCCTGGCTCCATACAGAAGGTGCTCCAGCCCCTGAGCATCCTCGTGGCCTCCTCTGGCCTTGCTCCAACAGCTCCATGTCCTTCTTACGTTGACACCAGCACTGCACACAGCGCTGCAAATGGGATCTCACAAATAGAAGAGCAGAATAGAGGGGCAGGATCACCTCCCTCGACCTGCTGGTCACGCTCCTTTTGATGCAGCCCAGGATACAGTTCATTTCTGGGCTGCGAGCGCAGATTGAAGCCGGCTCATGTGCAGTTTCTCATCATCCAACACCCCCAAGTCCTTTCTCCGCAGGGCTGCTCTGAATCACGCCTCCGGGAAATGCTGCAGTACCTAAGCCAGAGACACTGCAGCAGCATGGAAGTGTGTGTGGAAAACCCAAAGCATTTGCCCGAGGGTGCATCCCTGCCACCGCAGGCGCGGCGTGTCGCACGTGCTCACCTTGATCCTCTCGATGCCAGCTTCGATGCGGAGCTGCTCCACCAGCTTGCGGGCCTGCGCTATGTTGTTAGTTGTTGACATTGTCTGCCATTGGCTCCAGGCCCCAGCACACGAGAATACTGCAGAACAACAAGGGGGAAGATGGGGGTTTACACCGCATGCGAAGCCGCTGTGCCACAGGGCACCAACCTCAAACAGGGCTGTGCACCGTTGTCCTCAGTGACAGCCACATGCAAAGCTTCCACGAGCTCTAAACTGATACCACCAACTTACCGTTTCCTGATTCTGCTTCAAGTTCTCCTTTCCTTTAAGCAGCACGCTTGGTCTTGGTGGACTCTTTTCAGGCTTCTTTTTTTTTAATTAATTAAAAAAATAATTAATTAAAAGAAGCCCCACAACCAAAAAACCAAAACCCCACCAAACAACAGCCAACCAACCAAAACCCCACCAAAACTCGCTTAAAAATGAAACCTTTTCTGCAGAAAGTCCTGCCAGATGCATTCAACTGACCGGAAAAGCAAAGAGAAATCTTCCGGTCTGTGTGACCTGCTTGCAGCAAGGCAGGGGGAAGGTAGATGGGAATGATGCTGAGCTGCGAGCACACAAAGTCCTGCTTTTTATCTACTTGGTGTGCCACTGCCTTTGTTCTGCCCTGACTCCTGTGTCAGGATCTCCTCTGCACAAAGAGGTTCTGCGCAGCAACTAGAAACACTCAATACTGTACAAACTCAGACCTAAGCTCTTTATGCATTATTTTGCAAATCAATGACCCCCAAAAAAGTAAGAAATTAAGTCAAAGTGATGGATGGTCCCAGGCTGGGTGGAAAGCCAGGGCTCAGGCAAGGGACAGAGGTTTCTCAGATGCCAACGCACAGGATGGAAGCACAGGCACAGATGTGGGCTGGATATGAAAGCACTGAGGAGCCAATAGCTCATCTCTCATGGCAGGGAGAATGAGGGCAGTTAAACAGCCTTCCTCAACATTCCAAAGCAGCAACTGAAAGAAGTTTGCCCATGAGACCAACATAATCCATTACTGTCACTGTGGAGCAGCACACAGGGCTGTGGCACACCGGAGGGCAGCCCCGACCACACCGTCCAAGTCGGACTCCCTTGGTCAGACATTGTTCTCGGGTCATTTCTTTATGATCATCTCTGTGGGGCTGCTGCAGAGGTGTCAGGAAAAGTCACTTCCTTGCTCTGCCCGGCAGTGACTCAGCCCCTGATCATTCAGTAATGGCAGGGAACAGTGGGAGAGGGAAAGCGAGCACCCAAGTACCACCTCCCACCACCTGACAAACATGAGATGATGCAGGGAGGAGGAAAGAGCCAAAGCAAACATGGGGTCAGGTACTGGAGTGGTCCCAGTGCTCCAGTCAGACGCCCACTGCAGCCCTTCTGTGCTAGCTTTAATCAGAGACTCTCTGTCTTCTCCCTAAGACCAGCAGCTTCAAAGCAGATGCTGAACTGCTGCCTTTACTGGAGGAAAGAGAGGGGGGAGTGTCTGCCCCATCTAAAACCCGAGCAGACTTGAGCTGTTTCGCCTATGTTTAGACATTAAGGGAGTTTATTCCAGACCACAACGGCACTCTTAGAGATTATTTTGCTTGGCAGCAGCATGCAATGAGTGCTGAACCTTTCAATCCCTGAACAGCACTCGGCTTCCTTTGCTTTCTGAACGCTGTGGGAGAAAACAAATGGTGCTTCAGACAGCATTACCAACTCTGCCATGGGATGATTCCCTGAATTAACAGGGTTATTCGGAAATCTCCGCCTCTCCAGTCCTGGAAGATGTTAGTCAGGGCAGCATGGGAAGCCATGCTATTGAAATAAAGTCTGGCACTGAGGAAACTGGGAGAGGGGAGCAGGCTGGTCCCCTCGGGAAGGATCTCTCTCTCCAATTTGAAGCACTTCAAAACAGCTCAGGCAGCATTAGGACTGGGGAAAAACTGTGTCTCAAAGTCAAGTTCTTTCTAAATCTGGACCGTGAACCTGAAAGACCTCCCTGCTGCAAAAAGTTCATTCCTCATTGACAAAGCGATTGTTCACCTACATAAAGAGTTAGCAAGCAGTTGGAGAAAAAAACCCAAACAGATCCAACTTCTGTTTGCAGCAAGATCACCTGCTTGTACTTTCCCAGCTTCCTGTTTATGGAACAAGGCTGATGAATCAGTCGAGGGCAAGTTACTTAAGGGAACTTCTGTCACAGCACTTGTGTCCTGGTCCCCGCAGCATCCCACAGCTTGTGCTTCCTAGGGGCCCACAGCCCGGCTGAAGGAAGAACGTGTTTTATTAAGTACAGCACGGAGAGTCCTGCTGTGTGGAGGAATTATCAAACCAGCGTCTTAAAAGTCCTTGCCAAGGGGGAGAAGTTTTCTTCCTACTCTGCCTATTGCCCACAGAAAGGTATAGGTTTCATGGAGCCTTTGCAAAGCAGAAGCAACACTTGTAAATCAGAAATAACACTTTGCCTGAGTTGTTACAGCACCAAAGCAGGCAGGTATCTGTCCTCCCCGACCGCTCTGCTGACAACTGCTTTCCAGCATCATTGTCATCTGCCATTCAGCCAGCCCCTGCTTTGCCTATGGCAACAATGCACTTTGCCACTCCCAAGCGAAAAGAGCAGCATCAAACTCCATGAGGGCAGGTTTAGCAGCTTTATAGCAACAGAATCTGCAGCAGCAGCTTCTACTTCCTCCTCAGCTGTCCTTACCCAGCAACCATGACACAGGGCTCCCTGCGTGCTGCACCGACAGCACAGTTCCTCTTCCAGTGTTCTACATTTCCAAGTACAGATTTCAGCGGCTGAGCTCTTAGAAACGTCAAGGGGAGTTTGGCTGGATGCTGTCCCTCTTGTGCATCCCTAAGGCTCCTCAGTATCTCTAAGTCCAGACCCACTGATGGCACAGGTTTGATCGGCACCGGAACCACAGCCACGTGCTCCTATGCTCTGAGAGATGAAGCAGGACCTGCGTCACTTTCGAGCCCAGGCTGCTGCACAGGTCAAGGAACAGGACTGCTCTGTCCAGAGAGAGTTTAAAACCTGCTTCTGTCACCCTGGAGAACAATTAACTAAGCATGTCATCACCAACCGGAGACCATCAATAGAAAAGATGCAGTGGCTTTGCTGCATGGCACAAAGGGGGGTCCTTGGGGTTTTTAAAAGCCAAACCAAACTTTAAAGGTGGCATTCAGCAGACTTACAGGGGAGTGTAAATAACCCATGAGATAGAGGAATTTGGAAGAAAAGCCATGCAGAAGTGGAGTAAAGCGTGTGTGATGCAAATCAAGATGACATACAGGATGCAGCTAAGTGGTGCCTTCTCCAATCTTTATGTCTTAAAGAAATTGGCATTGGAAAAGGACAGGGAGGTGGCGTCTACAGCTGGGCCTGGGGAAGCAGCACAAGACGGTCAGGACACTGAGGTCTCATGCACATCCTCCTGCCACCGCTCTCGATTTGACTGTGGAGAAATAACCCATAGAGCTCAGCTTCCTTCCCGCAAGCCCTTGGTGTTCGGCCACAACCAACCTCCTCCTGCTCCCGCCTGCAGAGAGCGGCCAGCGCCTGACCAGGGCAGGCTTTTCCCTTCCTGGTATCTACTCGTGACTCTGCAGAATGACAACGTCACCCGTGTTTTGCCGAGTCATGCATGGACATCATTCAGCAGGAAATAAATCTCCCCGCATCCTTGCCAAAGCACTCTGTGCTCTCCCGGCTAATCCATCTTCCACTTCTCCCCAGCAGCACTGCTGCCTAGAAAGGACAACCCAATTTTCGGGAACTACTCTTATTGCGTCAACACGACGTTAACTCTGTGTGCATTTTTCATGCAGGCAGTTCCAGGAGGGCTGAAGTCATCAGATGGTCCTGCAACTCTCTGGGCTGTTCCCTGTTCCTCCAGCTGCAGATCCCAGACCGGGGAGGTACGAACAGGGCCTGGGGCTGCAGCAAGATTTCATCCCTAGGAGGTTCAAACCCACTGCTGCAGTAAGTGGAACACCCCAAATGAATGAAAAGCAAAAGAACACAAAAGCGTGGACGAGATCAGTGGTGTTTCAAGGTCAACGCCAAAAAAAGCAGCAGTGAGGGAGGATTATGAAATCTTCCAGCAAGTAAACAGGGAGTCAGGAGTGCAGGCGAGGGGCAGAGCAGACTCGAGAATGCAGCAAACAAGTCCCGAGGTATGAACTGGCTGCAACACAAACATCCTGTGAGCACTTCTGCCTATTTTAGGAACAGCACTGGAAGACAGAGTCCCAACAGTCAAATTAGCATAAACCCTGCAACAATCACAATTTGCGTCTTTCACCTCAACATGGAATGGTCAGGGTTGGAAAGCACCTTAAACTTTCCATTGAGGGTGGCAGAGCGCTGGAACAGGCTGCCCAAGGCGACTGTGGAGCCTCCCTCTCTGGAGACATTCCCAACCTGCCTGGACGTGTTCCTGTGTAACCTGCTCTGGGTGGCCCTGCCTTGGCAGGGAATTGCACTGGATGATCTCCAGAGGTCCCTTCCAGCCCTAATGATTCTGGCATTATGAACTGAAGGCAGGTCTGGATGCTCGTAATTGTGTCCTGCATCAGCCCAGTCTTTGACCCCAGAACAATCCCAAATATCCTCTTCTAGGTCAGATTTCGTCATTAAACAAAAGAATTTGAAGGATCACAGTAAGTGTTACAAAAGCAGCTTTCTTGTGTTCATGTTCTTCATATACCTTCAGCAAAAATGGTGTTTCAGTGTTTACAAAGCAGGGTGCTTCAGGCAGTGTACTACCGTCGGTATTCCAATGTCTCCATTGAGACAAGCGTGAAAAGGGCATTTACATGGGACTGCTTTGTACTGTCAGTACTGAGTATCTGTACTGCACAGCCCTTTGACATCAAAGCAACACAGATTTAAGATCATGGAGTAGGCATCTCCACTTCTCACAAAGGCTTTCTTTTTCATAAGCTAATTCCTCCGCTATCAGCTAGATTGCAAAGGTAATGAGTTGGTTACTTTCTGTCCCACTAAGGACAAAACCCAACCATCCCAAATCAGCACAGCTCTTGGGTCAGAGGCGCGCAGCAACAGCGCTGACAGCAGTGCTGGCTCTGATGAGCCGTGACTCAGCACAAGCTCGTGTCAAAGCAGACACCTCCTCTGTCGAGCATCTTGGTCTGGCTCTGAGCAGGGCTCTGCCCACTTAGGCCCTTTCATCCATTTCTTAACCTTGCTCCAGCGGAGGCGAGGAGGGATCACGGAGCAAGGTTACTGCGGGACAGGGTTTGGCACCTTGCGCTTTGCTCCATGCACGGAGGGGCCTGTCTCACCCTGCCCTCAGCACTGCACCGAAACGTTCCGACAGGATCCAGGTCACGAGGATGAAACTGCCATCCTTGGCATCGCGGCATACCGAGAAACCGGGCTTGCCTCAGCATGCCTCTGAGCTGCACCTTGTGAGACCTGGCGCTATGCTGCAAAGCTGGCACCCAAAACTGGTAATCACTGACTCGGCACAAAACCCTTTCTCTTTTATGCAATCGGTGCCACCTGCACACTCCCACCCACAGCCTCGTCAGCCCAACTGCAGGAAGCATTACACTATGAAAGAAATATGCCCTGATCCCTCTGGTTTCTGGATTTTTCCCATACTTCTCATAGCTGGAAGCAGCCACTCCTAGCAGGGTAAATAAACAAGTGAACATCAGAGTAACTGCCAGCTGCACTGCTTTTGTCTTCCCCCCCTGCAGACGAAAACCAAAACTGTGAGGTTTGTGTTTATGGATGTTCCTGTGCTGAGCTGCCTGCTGCAGAGCACACCTCCAGCAGCCTTCATGACCTGCAGCTCACAGCCAGGCTTGGCTGGAGCATCATCATCTTCTGGCCACCCTCTCCTCATGGGGCCAGTGTGACAAGGTTCCAGGGTACATTGTGCTGATGAAGGGACGTGGGGAGATGATCGGGTTAGGAAGATATTAAGGCTGTTCCTGGATCTTAGCCTTAACCAAACTGAGCTTTTAAAGAGCAGCCCAACCACCAGCAGTGCTCACTGCGGTACAGCACAGTGTGCATTTGCTGGAGGGCGAAACATCCCACACCACTGAGATAGCACCGAGACTGGAGCCACGAATGTGCATGAAACATCTCCCATGCGACCACAGGCAATGCAGGATCAGTCCTGGCAGCCCAAGGGCATCCTACCCTGGCTGGAGAGGCAAGAACCTCCAGCACACAGCCTGCCATGCGCAGAGACCCATGTTATCAAGCAGCTCCCTCCGAGGAGAAAGCCTGCAACCCCTCCACCACAGCGCTGGAGTGAGGCCAGGCACCCGGCGGCAGCCCCAGCATGGGAGTGGAGCAGCACACACCTCTCTGGAGCAATCCTGCGCCGGCCTTGAGACAGGCTGGTGCCAGGAAAGGGGCTGGATGAAGGGGAAGCCTGAGACTGGCAAGCCAGTGTAAACCTGCTTGGTAGTTACTGCTTTTAAAGATGACCTCATGCTATTCTGGAACAGAAAAAGGCTGTTAGGGCGATGGCATTTACTCCTTGTCTGGGCAGAACAAAGGAGGCTCCATTTTTCTTTTACACTTCCTGCATCAGTAGCTTAACAGCTGAATGAGCTATTGAATTTTTTCCCCGAGTGCAGCACTTTTTTCCCCTCTCACCCTCCCCTCCTTTAAGACCTCCACATTTCTATGGCGTGTGACAGTACTCGGGGGAGACTGCAGCGAGAAGCCATCCCAGGATGGAGAAGCAGCAATGAGAAGCACTGGGCTTTGCTCTGCCTCTTGGTCAGGATGAGGGTTTAGCCACATTTCAGCATTGAAACGAAGCAGCTTATTTTCCACACTGCTCTGCACCACCTGCAGCTTGACTGGCATGCTCAATATCAGAGAGGGATGCCAAAGCATTTCACATTAGCAGTAAACAAGTTACCGAAGTGCCCTGTAAGCTCCTTTAGACTTACAAAACACCCCCCTCATGCTGTCCCTCCCTAGATAAATTACAGCATCCTTACAACAGGTTGTAACTAGGCCATGTATTTTAAGACATTTCACATCCCTCTTGCAGCCCTCAGCAGCTCCAGCACAGCGGCGACAGACCCTCTGGAGTTACCATCACCAGGGCCAAGCCTTGCACTCCAGCCCACTTTTAATATATTAGAAGCTTAAAATCACATCATTACTGGGCCAAGAGAAGTCTCACCCTCAATTTCAGGTCCACACAGAGAGCAGTTTGCTCTTCAAGCTTTATTTCCACCCCCAGCTCCAGTCTTTCTCTCTGTTTCCGGATGGAAACCACCCAAGCCAACGTGTCAGAGCGTTGGGGTTTTTTTGACACGCAGCAGTATATTGGCTTTTTTGCAGAGCCTGGGTGGGAAAACAGCATGTTTGCTTTTCTATCAGCGCTGCAGCACTGATAACCCCTGAGCTCTGAGTCTCTGGGGTTTTCCCAAGCACTTCTATGGCAAGGTATGTGCCTTTGACATACAATGGGGCTTGAAGCATGAAGTCACACAGAGCAGCATAGCAGGGGGCTCAGCAGCCACCCAGCTGAGGTGACATGGGGTACAGCCCCAGTGCCCTAACAGGTTTATGCCGGAAGTTCAGAGGAGGCTTCACAAGCAGCATGGCTGTTCAAAGAGAAGGATAGCACAGCTGCTCGATACTCCTCACAGTTCTGGTGTCCTCAACGTAAAAAGGACACGGAACTGTTGGAACAAGTCCAGAGGAGGCCACGAGGATGATCAGGGACTGGAGCACCTCCTCTATGAAGATAGGCTGAGAAAGTTGGGGCTGTTCAGCCTGGAGAAGAGAAGGCTGCATGGAGACCTCATAGCAGCCTTCCAGTATCTGAAGGGGGCTATAGGGATGCTGGGGAGCAACTCTTCATTAGGGACTGTAGTGACAGGACAAGGGGTAATGTGTTCAAACTTAAACAGGGGAAGTTTAGATTGGATATAAGGAGGAAATTCTTTACTGTAAAGATGGTGAGGCACTGCAACGGGTTGCCCAGGGAAGTTGTGAATGCTCCATCGCTGGCGGTGTTCAAGGCCAGGCTGGACAGAGCCTTGGGTGCCACGGTTTAGCATGAGGTATCCCTGCTCATGGCAGGGGAGTTGGAACTGGATGATCTTGGGGTCCTTTCCAACCCTAACTATTCCATGACTCTATGATTCTATATCCATGTCACAAGTTAACAGCAACTAGCATGCAGTACAGACACAGGAAAGGGGGCATGTGCCTCAGATACAGCTGTCTCTTTACCATAAAATCCAGTAATTGCTCAAGTATTTTGTTTCTTGAACTGCTCTAGTTTCAAACTGTCCAAGGATTTTGGAAGGAGAAAACATCCCTAGAGATGTGTAGCTCCATTTCCTTCCCGTTAAAGGCAGTGATTACCTGGCTGAGAGAGCGTGAAATCCTGCAGGACACATGTGCCAGCTAAGTTGCAGAACATTCAAGAGACCTTATGTCCAGGGGAGCAGAAGCCCCCCCACAGTTAACTCATACTGTTGTATTAGATCTGGCTTGAAACTCCTCCAGTTTATCTGCAGCAGCTTTGGTGCTGGCCGGGTGGAGACCTGTGGCAGGACTGCCATGGCAATTACACACAACCACCACCCCAGTGCTGCATATCCTGCATCCTGAGTCACTGCGGCACATTCCAACTTCAGACTACAGAGTGCTGAGGCATTTCCATCAGTTGCTACCTGGAGCCATCACCCAGGAGCTGTATCACAACCAGCTGGACCCCAGGTTTGAAATGCAAAGCCATTTTCTCCTTGGGTTGGCTTGTGTGTGTGGGAGCTGCAAGACGCATTCATAGTGCCCAGAAGCAGCTCCAACAGCAACCACACCAGCCTGTGGCCAAGCAGTAGGGATCCTGGAGGGATGTGGCTACCCTCCTGAAGGCCTGGAGCCACAGCTGGGCCCATCAATATTGTACTAAATATTGATTAAACAATAAACGCTCCACTCTACAATTTAAACTAGGAACTAAAGCTGAGCTTTAGTGCAGGTGCTTAAGGGCTGTTACTGAGTGCAAGCAAATAAATCAAAACTTGCACTGCAAAGTCTGGTTGCTCATCATCCTTTCCACATTTCTGGTCAGTGCAGTCAGAGGGGAAAACCAGCACACAAGCAGTGAGCTCTAACAGCTCCCACACCAGCGCTGTTACGAGAACCAGGCCACAGGGTTTCACAGGAGCTGCTCATTCCCTGCATGCTCCGGAGCGGCTGTGAAACCTCGAGCGCTCGGCCAACAGCAGCAGCAGCAGCAGCTATTTAGGAAGGATAAACAAGCAGAAAAGCAGAACAAGCTCCAACACCGGTTTCAGTTGCCCACATAGGTGTGATCTGTGCACGAGCAGCTCCAGGGCTTCTGCAGAGGGAAAACTGCAGCTCGCTCTGTCAGGAGCCGGTGCTGCGCCCCAAAACCTCACCCTCTGGCACAGCACTACAGGTTCTTGCTTTGAATCTGCTCCTTTCCAGTCACCTGCAGTTTCCTCTCCTACTTCTCAGGTCCTCGAGTGCTACATTGCCCTGGCTATAAGCACAATTGGAGACACAAAGGCTTGTGTCTTCAATTATGGCCTGAAAAGAGAGAGGTACCGACTTACCGATTGCAGTGGGCAGATTGAGAACTAAACATGTATATCCTGGCTAGACCACTGCAGAGTTTGTCCTTGTCTGGGAGGGTCTGATAGCAGTTCCACATTCAACAGGAGGGTATAAAGACTAAGCAGGAAGCTGGGCTGCGCCGTGGCACAGGAGTATGAAGTTATAGAAGGAGATAAAAGAAAGGGAAGTTTAGGCTGAGTATCACAAAGCTTCCTGAGAATTCCCCATAATTCCCGAGATCTGAGCTGGGAAATGCTGCAAGCATCAGCACTCAAGAGATTTAAAACAGGCAGGGGAGGTTTTACCACGGCACAGTGCTCTATTCCCCTCTTTACCGAGCGTACAAAGAGTGCATCATGAGGGCACAGGAATTTATCGGTCCCATGGGCAAAGGTACTTCATCCCGAGATCAGCAGATTGAAGGGCATCAGCCATGATGCTGCTGAGCGAGCAGCCCTCAGCCAGCCTGGCATTTCCTCTGCTCCTGGGGTGCTGAGCGCCTGGAAAGGCTTTTGAAGCGACTTCTGAGCTTTCTACAGATAAGCAAATGCCCAAAGAGGGAAAACCCTCTGACTAAAGCAGCCACATCCACCTTGCCCCAACCAAAACCACTGTGCAGATGCAATGCTCTCATCTTCAGCTGTAAGCAGAGGAACAGCCAGATGTACCTGGACCTGCGCACCAAAGACTTCAACACTGCAAGGGAGAAGAACTGTCAGCCACCCAAAAAACCCACTCTGTTTTAAAGTGGAGGCCATTTGGTCACTAGTGCTTGTGTCCACACAGTTTGCTCTTTTAAACACTACCTTTATTGCTGCCCCATCTCAAGCTTTCCAGCACAGTTGAAAGAGCAAGCCTCCACGTTCTACCTGGGAGCCTCAAAACCAGCCTTATGCTGGAAATGGTAAAAGGAGACACCAAACTGTTTTACAAGGGAAAGGGAAAGAAAACAGAGATGAGGGCATGGGTCTGAATCAGCTGGTGGAGCTGTTTTGGTACAGAAAGCAGCAGAGAATTTCCCTGTCAGTAATGCAAGGCTATGAAAAGAAACAAGTCCCTGGCGTATCTACACTGAAGCAATCGTAATGCCCAGATAAAACGCTGTCCTTTAAAATATTATCTTATCACAGGAATAAGTCTCTTTCCTGACACTTTGAAACAGCCAATATCTTCCCATGCCACATGAGCATTCAGATCCAAAGGCATCCCTCTGCTCGCAGTCTGGGAGCAGAATGCTTTTAGGTTTTATTATCTCCAACTTATTTTTTTTCTCCCCACAACAGGATCACATGTTTAGCAGCAAAGTTAGCCACATGGAATGAAGATTACAAGAGATCCTTAACATAAGAATCCAAAGTAAACCCTGGGAGGACCAGCCTTAGGAGCATTGTGCCAATTATAGTCTCTATTCAGTAGAAGATACTGGGACTTTTGCAGGGCTTCAGAGAGCTGTTGTGCTGAGCAAGCCCAGCAGAGCATGTTTATTGCACTTCACACAGCGCTGTCTGCAGGGGATGAAAAGGGCAGGGAGTTTGGTTTCAACTAACTTCATGTTTTCATTGTGGAAAGAGTATTTGGTGGGAATTACATCAGAACCACAAGCTACAATATCGTCATTGTACGGCTCGGCCTAGCTTGCTCCACACTGCTTGGGAAGACAGGGAACTGCTAAATAATCAGGCTAACATGGTGCTTATGAACCTTCCCAGCACAATACGCCCCTCAGCTACCTTTTCTTGTGTTATGGAAAAAGAAAAGGGGTTTCTTCATTACATTTACTGTGGCCATTATCCCTACGTGCATTCAAAGAGCATTTCAAAGAAGCTAAATATAGCCTTCCAACCACTGCTAAAGCAAGCAGCAGTTTACCCTTGTTTCCTTGTTTTCTGCAGTGACACTTTCAGCCTCAGCAGGATCCAGCCGAATAACCTGATGAGCAATCCCCTGAGCTGCCACGGAAGGTGTTTTCCCCTGGAACCAGCACTGACACAACGCTGCAGTTAAGAGTCAGCGAGGAGGGGGCAGATAGAGACCAGACATCTGGTCCCACACGTGTGAATCAGCCTGGAAGAAGAACGCAGAATTCACTGTAATTTAACCTTTTATGACTTCTACATGCACACACAGAGATGTTTTGTTACTACTCTGCAGGCTGAGCTGAAGACAGCGTGGTCTGAAGCCGTTCTGGTTACCCCTGGTGTCACTGCAGAGACAGTCATCTGGGAGGCTTAGATGAGGTCATCTGATGCTTTAGGACAGGATACCCCACACTGAGGAACTTGGGCCATCTGCTTCAGCATCACTCTTCATTATTGACCTTCACACCAGAATTCAAGGCTGATTTTTTTCCTTCTAGGCTTTGCATGAATTGAAGCCAAGGAGTTCAGGGTGAACTCAAGGCCAGGATGGACAGAGCCTTGGGCAACATGGTCCAGTGTGAGGTGTCCCTGTCCATGGCAGGGGCTTGGAACTGGATGACCTTAAAGTCCCTTCCAGCCCAAACCATTCTGTGATTCCAAGTCTCCCCCGTCAGCCCACCATCTGCAATGTCAAAAATCAAACAGATAAGCAACATGGGTGCTCATGTTGGGGGAATTAATCCCCCCAGCCTATGTAATAAGCGATAAGTAATCCTGTTTGAATGCCTGTTCTCCAGACAAGCTGCACAGTATTGGGAAGCAGCATTCAGCTGATGCTGAGCAAACAAGAAAAATGCTGACCAGCTCCTTGGTGCAGCAGAGAGCCATGAAGAAGCCTCTTTAGGAATGGTAGCCAAAAGCATTTCAGCCTGCTCTGCGTGACTTAAGAGGCTGATACAGGGTTGGCTACTGCAGACCTAAACCAGCTTCCAAATAAAGCACATAAATCACAGTATCTTTTCGGCTGTCAGAGCATTGCTTCACACTCCGTATATTCAGAAAGCCTTTCTGAAGCCACATTATCGAACCCAGAGGATTCACAATACTTGGTTGCTGCTGGTGGTGTTTGCCACAATCGGTAGTCACTATAAGGTTGGTCCTAAGGGCCAGATGGTGTTTACATAATCACTGCATGTAGAAATCGTTTTCAGTCCACCCCATTTCAAAACATCATTCTATCTTTACCTTAAGTGAAAATAAGAATGTTCTAAAGGATATTAGGAACTGCTAACTCCGGTCTGCGAAGCAAGGAGAATCAACTACCCAGTTGATTAAAACAGAACTGTGTATTTCTGTGCTAAGTTCCCAGTTGCTCTATCTTACAGCACCCAGACAGAAAGAGGCCTTTAAAGTCCATTTCTTAGCAGAACTTCTAGCACATTTCAATGAGCAGAGCTTGAAACATCGACTGATGTTGGTCTTACTCTGAAGTACAAGAACACAGTAGAGCTGGTTTTCCAGGCTCATAAATGACATCTTTAGTGTGAGCTGCTCATGCTCCTTTGCTTTGAACTGCAATTACCGCCAAGGAGCAACCACACGGAAACCTCTTTACTCAGTGCATCTGCTATGGGCACATCTGGGTCACAATTTGCTTGCAAATGCTTTCTACTACTGTAGTGAAGAGTCTCCAAAGCTGTGGGTGAGGCTGCTTGTTGCAAATACTCATAGGGGTAAGGATACGAGCAGCAAAATAGCACAGTATAGCTTTTAAATCCTAAATTTGGTTTGTAGCAGTTGCATCTTGAGTCAGTGAAGAAACCCCCATATATGCAGTGAGAGCCTGCAACGCCTTTCCAATCTGTGTGAAACTCCAGGATGAAACACTCACTCCTTTTCCCATGGGTCAGCTGAAAGATGCAAACTTGTAAGCAGTGGAGTGGAGCAACGGGCGTTTCAAGAGGAAGACACTGAATGCAAAACCCTCTCCAGACGTAATGGTGCCATCAATGAATCAAGGCAACCATGCACTGAAAAACACAGTGCCTAGACAGCCTGCTGCAATACTGAACCTTCTTTAGCAACACAGATTAAGTAACACATTGACTCGACAGCCATGGGCAATATGTCCAGACACTGGCTACAGACCTCAAGCAGTAAGAAAAGAGCCGTTTCCACTAGCCTAACCCCTGAGAGTCCTTCAGTGACCCTGAATTGAAACAACCGTGAGCACGGATCACCTGCTTACAGAGAGCTACTCGCAGCTATGACCAAGGAGGAAAGCGATTCAGGATGAAGGAAAGCAACAGCTATGACCCTGTAACTGCTGGGACCCCAAACACACTGCAGGGCTGAGCTAAAGCCAACAGGCACGTCCTAGTGGCATGCGTGGGAGACTCATCTTGAGCACTGAATGGCGGCTTTAGCCCAGCACTGAACAGCAGAGCACCACATTTCAGCATCTGTCCAGCACCACACCACAGCTGCAAGGTTTGAGCCAGTCATGTCTGGGTGTGGGCTGCACTAAATACATCTTTTCTGCCAATACAAACCCCAAATCCTCTGACCCCCATTGCTAATGAAGCCTCTGAAACCGACAGCGAGAATCTTTTCCATGCAGCAGGCACCTCGTCTGCACTGAGAAAATTCAGAGCCGTAATTCCACACTGGTACTCTTGAAATCACACCCTAGAGCTCGGTGTGAAGCAAAGCCTCAAAAACACCTTCAACTATGTGCTTCAAAACCGATTCACAGCCCAAGGTATTCTGAAGCTGGGCTGGTGTGGCACTTGCTAGTGAGCTGAACTGCTCCAGGATGCTTATTCACTGCAGCAGGGATTCATTTGTATTTGGGGGCCAGTTCCTTCTAATTTCACTAGAAATGTGAGTGACCTTTTGCAGCAGAGACATCACATGAGTGTCAATAGAACTGCTTTCTTCATACACCCACAAGACACACTGCTACAAGAGGAGTCCTATGACTTTCTCCAGTCATCTTGTTTTCATTACTGATGTAACTACAGAGGGCTTGGGAGAAACTCACAATAGGTCATAGATGAGGGCTCACCCTCCTTCCCTAAATCAGCTGCAGGCAAGCAAAACCCAAGCAGTTTGCTTCTAAATGCGAATGAGGACACAGCCTGATGACTATATTTGCACTTGTTTCAACCACCAAAGCAATGACTCTAAAAGGCCAGTTATCTCCATGTGACTGCAGTGTCTGTGTGGCTGCTTGCATGCAAACTCGGGTCTTTTGGTAATACTGATGACTGCAACATCATGTGAGGGTTTGCAACAAGGAGCAACTCCTACATCAGCGCTGGAATCCGCTGGGCAGGCAGGGAGAGGAAGCAGGTCGTGTTCTTTTGTCTCTTTTACAGGAAGAAAAATCATGTTGGGCTGGCAGTGGTTCAGCAATGAGCTCAGGGCTGGGACTGGGAACTGCTGGGGAAAGGCTGGGGCTGGAAATAAAGCAGAGAGGCTAAAAAAGGAACTTGCACATTGTGTGAAAGGGTTGCACCAGAAGGCACATGAAGGATCTGCCTTCAGGTAATGGGTGACCTTTGGCTCACTGACTATTTTCCATAGGGCCGGTGCTCATATTTAGAAAAACACATACAACAGGTTAGAAAAACCCCAAGATCCACATAAAACATTCAAACAGCCGGGAATTCACAGCATTAAGCAACTGCTATTACGCAGGTGCTATCCTTCTCTGCTTACACTGTACATACCTGAGCATTGCTGGCCGCTCACCTGCACCTCCAAATCCCAAGGCACTGCAAAGTCAACCCTGTACTGAAATCCTGAGGATTACCCAATGGCCCTGTTTGTCCCCAGTTTTTATTCACACACTGGACAAGGAACACAGCCCTGTGGTTACCTTAGCCCCCCACTGCTGGACGAATTCACTTGCCAAGTGAATGATGTGCCTGGCAGCGAACTTGAAACTGCAACAAAGAGAAGGGCGAGAAGCTTTCCTTTTGCACAGCAAGCAGTGCAGAAACCGACAGCGTCTCAGTAGGTCTGAGCCAGTGGGCATCAGCCCCACAGATCCTGCAGAGGGAAGAGCCCATCTCTGAAGGACCAACCTTTACAGAGACAGCACTAGCCAGCTCCAGAAGTGTTCACTCTTATCTATACATGGACTTACTGCAAATAGCGCCCAAATGCATCCACTTTTAATGTGCATTCAAGAAGCATGTTTGTGGGGGAAAGAGATGGCCCAAACCCCTTGCAGACAGAGCAAAAACTGGTTAAAAGTTGCCTTCTGTAGCTGTCTGAGGCTTCTTGCTTTTATTTCTTTTTAAGTCATGAGACAGTTTAAACAGGAAGGGCTCCTGAAACATTTCCATGCAAAGTTAAGACCACATGAGCCTAAAAAAAGTCAGTGAGAGACTTACACTACCCTCATGCTAGAAGCAACTAGCAGATCTCACACCATCAGTCATTTGTGGGAGTGATGACTGACAGCGATGGCAATTAAGAAAAAGGAGCAGTCAGCCCAGTCTTCCCATTTAATACTAGAACAAAATGCCCAGCTATAACTGGATTTAATTAAAATCAGTGTAAGATGCTTCTATTCCAGAGCAAGCTCTCCTTCCAGATGGGGAGATGCACTGGTACAGGCCTGCAAGTCCACACACTTGTCAACTGCAGCATCAGATAAAATAAAACCCAATGCAGTGGCCTGGCCCCCCAGCTTATGGCATTACTGCCTCCATCTAGTTGGCAACGCTGAGGCTGTGCATCAGGACAAGCTCCTCTCATTTCAAAATGGATTGATTCAAACTGGCACACGATGAATGTGAAGCTCAATTCAACTCCAGAGGGTAGAGACAGCCTAAAGCCGGAAGAGCACAAGTGACCAAAGCTGCTTTTTGTGGACAACTGTGACAAGAAATAAAACCTTAATCCAGTATCACTTCTTGGTTTTTCCAAGACAAAATAGTCTTAAACGGCCACGAGACATATATACCATTGTCCACTACTCCTGGAATGTTCCTGGGAATACAGAAGAAAGAATAAACATAAACATTCAACACAAAGTGATGGGAAAAGTCCTATTTAACACGTGCAGCCTCTTTGCAACGAGGGAACGAAAACCCATTGTCTGTGATACAAGGCATGGGGGAGGCTTACAACAAGCGGTGATCTCTACCCTCACGCCAGTGGCTGTCGTGCACACTCAGCATGCCAAAAGGCACCCAGTGGCACTGGGGCTGGCTGGGGAAAGCAGTGACCCTCCTGTGAACACTGGCTCTATGCAACCCTACTCACGCTGGCACTGACAGACACCGCGTTGAACGCCAGTGACAGTGGTGACACTTCCCAGGACAGGAGGGGATCTGTGTGGTGAGCAGAGCCCATGGCCTGGTGTGGGCAGTGAGGCATTGGCAGATAAGGGAGAGCAGCAGCACTACAGGACAGGGCATTTTTCACATAGCCAGCATTCCTAGGGGAGGCTGCTGCTGCAGAAATCCCTTGTGCTTCAGCCTGGAGAAGAGAAGCTGCATGGAGACCTCAGAGCAGCTTCCAGTGTCTGAAGGGGGGGGTCAAGGATGCTGGAGAGGGGCTCTTCATCAGGGACTGCAGTGACAGGATGAGGCGTGATGGGCTCAAACTGAAACAGGGGAAGTTCAGGTTAGATCTTAGGCAGAAGCTCTTCCCTGTGAGGGTGCTGAGGCGCTGGCACAGGGTGCCCAGAGAAGCTGTGGCTGCCCCATCC
Organism: Ara ararauna; assembly: GCA_028858755.1. Classification (NCBI taxonomy): domain Eukaryota; kingdom Metazoa; phylum Chordata; class Aves; order Psittaciformes; family Psittacidae; genus Ara; species Ara ararauna. The sequence continues at coordinate 4,105,281 of CM054398.1, read as the reverse complement.
CTGGCAGTGCTCAAGGCCAGGTTGGACACAGAGGCTTGGAGCAAGCTGCTCCAGTGTGAGGTGTCCCTGCCCACAACAGGGGGTTGGAACTGGATAATCTAAAGGTCTTTTCCAATGCAAATTATTCTATGATTCCATGATAAAAGGGAGAAAGAACAAATGGAGCTTATAGCTACAACAGTGAGTACAATAATTCACTTGGCCGCCTTGTGTGCTTTTGAGAGACTCTGGATGCAACTGTATTGAATTTAAGGTTAAAAGGCATCACACAAACATCTGTTTATCAGCACCCTGCCCTTCACATACCTCAGCACATTTACACGTGTTCATATAGTTTATATTATGCTCATATATTTCAAAAGGACCTATTTATAAGATTCAGCTCTAAATATCAAAACAGAGTTGACAGCAAGAAGAAAGCTGGAAAACCATAACCTCTGCAGCAGCAAGTTAACCCAAACTGGAACAAATGACAGGCACTGATACAGGAACCAACGTGATTTTCTGGCTGCCCATCTTACTGCTTTCAGCAGTAGGGGACAGGCAACAGGAAATTCATATCCCATGATAAGCTCCCTTACAGAGGGATGAGTGGAATTCTACCAGTTTTCGAAGCAAATTACACCAATACACAAGCCACCATGCTGACATTAAGTTCTCTGTGGCTGGGCTTTTGGCTGCAGAAACCCTTTCAGCACCCTGCTGCACCCCTGCATGAAACAATAAATCAGAGCCCATGCCCAGACCTAACTTACAACAAACAAAGCAGAGCGTGCCCTTACATCCCAGAGTGGTATCTCCCACCGAAAGAAGAACTTGATTTTGGTGGTATTATTTAGTTACTTAGTAAATTAAGAAGACTGAAGGACCACTGATATCAGAAGTTTCATGGAAAGATTTCTATTGACCTTCATGTTTAAAAAACCCCCATTTCTCCTTTAAAATGACTCAGAAGCCACGTCCAGCCTAGCTGTGTGCCCTTAGACCCCAATTTTTATTTCTGCAATTTAATATTAATTGCATTTGCTAGAAAAAGGACAAAATGTTTCTATCCTGCCCAGCTGTGCTACTATGAACCAACTACAGAAGGCTGCTTTTATCACTGAAATGCTGCCTTTCAGTGACCAAGCTGGGATAAAAATCACAGAAGAGACTCACCTGAGGTGTGTATACCTGGTATGGCAATACATAAAGCACAGTTGTTAATCCCTGGCTAATTAACAGCTTCATTTAGCAGCTGAGGTTATGAGGAACACATCACCAGTGCATTTAAAAGATACAGATTGCATACACATGCTATTAGTGTCACACACTGTGAGCTCCTACAGCTGATCCTCTTTCCCCTCCTCCTTGCCCATTCCAATAATAATGGTTAGTCCAGTACTTCTTGCTCAGGAACTATATGTTAATTCTGAATATACAACCCGACTCATTTTATTGTATTTTTCATCTTAAACCCTGCTGCATTCAGGTCAGCAGCAATACTGATCTTAAGGTCCTTTCCAACCCTATTCTATGAATACACTCAAGCTGCTTATAAACCCCTAAACTGAAGCACCAAGCTTAAAACTCCAGGCTACTCATTCAACTCTTAGCTTGCCAAGAGCTAGACACTGAACAAGATTAGGAACACGTATTGTACAATGTGGAAAGACAGCCACAAATCCAGCCACCTAAATAGCAAGTCTAATTTCTTCAGCATCTAATGCAAGCCCTCTTTGCAGACAGCTATAGGTCAGCCTCTGCCAGCAACATAAGATCCAGGCTCCAGAGGACTATTGTCACGCTTCTGAAAGAAAGGGGTGAAGTAAAACAAAACTATTTGTACAACGTAATGGGACTGTTTTCCACCACCACTGGAGAATGTTTTTCAGGCACTCAGCCAGCACCACTTCAAAGAACAAAAACACATGTGGTTACTGCGCAGCTTTGTGCTTTAATATTCAACACCCAAAAAGCTAAGCCAGGCTCAGCGAGGCAGCCCGGCCACCGTCACTTTGATGCAGGACAAAGTACGTCAATGGGCTGCATCACTGCAGAGGCTCCAGGGTCGGGGAACCCTCCTACAGCATCTCCCTGCCAACGCAGCGAGCGCCGTGTACTGCTCCCCTCTGCAGCGCTGCGGGCTCAGCCAGAGGAGGGGGAGGAACACAAACCACCGAGACATCGCTTTTCACGCCAGTAAAAGGACAAAGCTGAGTCAGACGCTCGCTCACAGACAGCTCTTTGTAAGGTGTGCAGGTAACACGGCAAAGTCTGGAGCTGTCCCACGGCAGGGCCCAAGGACGTCCCTGCCAGAGCTTGAAACGGGGATGCAGCTAGTCTCATGTCATCTCTCTCAAAGAGACATCAGAAGAGGCTGTCCTAATGCCACAACTCTCCTGCTGTTGCTCAGGCACCATAAAAAACCCCTCAGTTAAAAATCAGAGTAAGCCAGGCAGGCACAATGACAGGAGCCACATTTATGCTGCAACACCAGGCTTTCCTGCAATTGCATTTTAATACAGGACCATTAACTACATGTTTTGGGCTTGTTTTGCAACTGGCTCCTGACTGTCTGCACAGCTTAATTTAGACGTATGAAAAGACAGGTCTTAACTAAGCAAGAAGTGCAGTTTCTAGCAGCCCTGTTTTGCTATGAGAGCTATTTGTCAATTCCTCAGATTCCAAGGAGTTAAAAACTGGGCTTCGTTCTCACTTCCCACTGTTTAACGTGTTCCAAGTCTGGCACTAATCTAGCTATACCCAAAAGGACCCAGACCTAAAGCTTATTGCAGAATGGCTCTTTTCTGAGCAGGTTTTCAAGTCGATGCAGCAGGCTACCAATGGGGCACACCACACCTTTCCAAACCATAGAGTGTCAGCTAACCCCATCAGCACCACGCACAAGGGGAACGCAACTCAACCAGACACAATCCTGATGTTATCACTGAAGAGATTCGATTTGTATCAGGCTCATCCTGGAAAAGCCAAGAGAAAGCCCTGCAGATCCCTCACTTCTTGTTCCACCGCGCACAATATTCCCAAAGGACTTCCAGTGAAAAAGGCAGGAGTTAAGAAACATGATGCACAGGCCCCCGCTGCCTCATTGGTGACAGGCAAAGGTTATTCCTAGCAGCTAGCTGAAATAAAAGAGAAAGTCCTGGCGCTATACAAGAGCCTCAAATGACTCCTGCTATTTGCCTGAAGTTGCACATTCACACTAAGATTGATAAGTGCTGCATCCACTTGGGAGTCTCCCATACTAAAAATGAAAGGAAGAAGGGCAGGATCTATCATCATGTGAAAAACGCCTAGCTGGGTTTGGTGGCGTGGCCACAAGCTGCTTTGATATCACTTGCTACTACGGCTCAAAAAAAGCCTGTTGGGACACTTGGCCCTGCAAACTTTCTCCTACTCTGCAGCAAGCTTGGTTCTGGCTGCAATGTCTACACATGAGGTCCTGGCCTGCTTCCGAGCCAAAAAAGAGGGACTAAAAAGACAGTCTGGAGCAGGCTGGAGACTGGTGAAGTTACTTATCCTGAAGACCATCAGGGGTTAAGGCAGCACATCTATGGCTCAAGCACTCTCTTCAGCAAAGCTTTAAAGTAACTCAAAGTGCTCTAGCAGTGAGATCCACGGTTACTGCCAGCTTGCACGCCCAGAGCTAGTGTGTTTGCTGGCCATGGCATGGACCTGACAACTTCACGTGTCTGACAGCAGCACATCTGCTGCCTGCAAACAGTCCCCAGCCTGCACTGGGAACACTCCGAGTTCATGCACAGATCTTAAAGAGGGCCTCGTGACACATACCTCTGCGGTCAGAAGTACATATGGACCAGCCCAGCTGCAGTATGACCAGCCTGGTCACAAGAGACAAAGGCAATAACTGCAGGACAACAGGGAGCACTGGCAGAAGGAGAAGCAAGCAGAGAGAACACTCATTAAAGCACCCAGAGTCATGACACATCTCATGCTGCCACCCACAGCTGATACTCCAGTGACCCAACCACAGCTCACAGGGGACAGAGGAGCTGAGCTGCACTCAAAGTGCCAACTGCTGGCCAGGTACCTCCAGCTCTTCCACCTCTACCAGTTTAATCTCCAAAGCTTCGGTGCCTCACACCCAGACTCTGCTCTGAACACCCTTTGTCCTACAGGTCACGGTACAGCTGAGCCTGGTGAGCGCGCACACACACGTCCTTTGGAGACAAACACTGCTTACACCCGGTGAATCAGTGTAAGTCAGCCCAGCTCTGAGCACTACAGTGGAACAGGCTCATTTCTGTTAATGTCAGAGTAGGAGTTTGCAGCTCTTCGGTGCCAGCTCCAGCGCTGAAGGATGCAGTGTGCTAGCGTTGCCTTGAGGAATTAAGTAAGATCAGTCCCAAATTTAGCGATTGGCTAAATATTCTGCTAATGTGCTCCTAAATGCAGTTTGTTAAAAATAAAAGGGTTTATTTTCATGTGGCATACAGCACATTGCATCATCTGGCATGTGTGGCGAGACAGATGGTAGGAATAAGACAGAGCCTTCCCTTCACAGCATTTGCTACCATGTTAGGAGTGTCTTCAAATGACTGGTTATGAGTTTTCCAGAGGCTGTTTAAGGCAAGAGAAACTGAGAAGCAGAAGGTCAGCGCTCCATTAACTACAGGTGCTGTTGAACAGGTTAATATCCCACAACTCGTGAAGCAATTGGTGACACTTAGGATGGGACAGCAGGCTCCCAGCTTTGCAGGAATCCTGTAACTCTCCTGCTCCCTCCCCCAGTCACCTACTTCACCAACATCAGCCCTAACTGCTCCTCCAAGTCAGTGCATCAGAGTAAGCACCCCCTTAAAAGCCACTTTGACCCGATGTTGCACACTTGTAGCGTCAAATCCCTTGGTCCTCAAAGAACACCACTGAAGAACAGCATACCACCACCTCACTCCCACCAGCACCACATGAAGATTTGGCTGCCAACCCGAAACTGTTGGCAATTTTACGGCAATAGGAAGATGAGAAAATGCCTGCTCAAATCCATGAGCAATGGACAAGTGCGGTGACATTTGGCTCGGAATTACAAGTAGAGAAACTGCAATACATTAATGTGGCAAAGTCAACCAGCTTTTAGCTGATACCCTCCTGGAGTAAATAAACCCAAGTCAGTAGACCTATAGAAACTGAGGAAGCGCATTTGACAGCAACATCATCCCAAAGTTAACAGCAACAAACAGCTCCATGTGAACCTTTTGGCTCCTGCATAGCCTAGAGCTTCAGATAAAGTGTCTGAGATAATAAAGCTCCACCACTGAGGCCATAGAAGCAAGGCAGAGCTCAGGTGCCACACAGCTTCCCACCAAGGTTTTGGCTTGCTACAGTCCATAAAAGCCATCGGAGCATCCTGCTGAGCCGTCCCCACCACTCAGGGGATGGCCTGTGATGATACAGCTGTCTCTTGCACTGCTCTGGCCATGCATTGGCAGCATTAAGCCAATAGAAGTCCATGTGCTGCACTCTCCTTCTAGCAGGTTCCCATCCAAAGGTGCATCCTTAAAGTGCCAGGAAGGAAGCATCATCGGATCGCAGCAAACCCAGCTCTGCATGTACTGAATGCAAGAACTAGAGTTCCTTGAAGATACCTGGGAAGTGCTGGAGGAGTGGAGACTGGTTAAACTGCTTTAACCCACTGCAGCAGTACCTCTGCAGCAGACACTGCTTTCTAAGGGTTTAAATCTGAGGGACAGCAGCTGTCCAAAGCTATTGCAAGTTAATTGCAAACAAGCCCAGCTTCTCAGGGCTCTGCTTTAAGCAAGATGTGGCAAATTAAGCTACAAGTTCTGTGCCCAAACAAGATAAACTGAGGTTGTGCTACCCTGGACTCCTGCGAGAGCAGCCTGGGGCACCACAGGCAGAGAAGTGAGCGCGCTGCAGGGTGCAACAGCCTTCACTGGTACCCACACTTCCAGCCATCAGCAGATGTGGGGGGGTCTTCCCTCTTCCTTCAGGAAGGAATTCAGGACTCGGTGCTCAGAGCACAAGCAGGCCTCCAAGTCTGCCCTGCAATACCCTTGTGCATATGCCCACACGCGGGTAAGCCTGTGGCTGCGCTGCTCATAGTCTTCTCCAGTAAGGCTTGGCTTTAAAAGCTTGGGAGCAGTATTAAATGAAGGGCTATCATGAACGTAGAACTTAAATTAAACCTCTGATGTAGCTTTGCAAGGGAAAAGCTACATGCTGTATTAGTTTATACACAGCACCCAGGATGCTGAAAGAGTCCAGCAAACCCATGGATGCTTGGAAGACACCAGTGGTTCATGCTCAACTTCCATCCACTCTGCCTAGGAGCTGGGCTGCAGCTCAGCAGCTATTTCCATCTCCTGTCAAGCTCTGCAGGTACACCAGTCGATGTCAATTCAAAAGCACTGCTGCACTCGAGCAGGTAACTCGTGGATGAACCCAAAATGAGTCACAGCTCAAGGCATCCCAAACCATTAAGCAGACTGAAGTTAAGGACGGGTTGAGATTAGAGGAAATGTGGAGTAATTTAACATGCTCCAGAAGTGTCCAAACCTTGAGCTGGAGAGCTCAAAGGACAGGTGTTTATTCCCCCCTTTAATTTCTATTCAAGTCACAAGTGCCTACAAATATTTACCTACAGAAGTCATAGCACTAATCCTATCGTCTTCCTAGCTTTTAAGTTTAGTGATCAAAGTTGTGCAATTTCTTGAAGACTGTATTTCAATTTCAGTTAAGGATCTCTTTGAAAGAATAATAATAAAAAGGCATTTTTTCATAGGGGAAATTAAGTTAAAATGCTTATGTTCTAGTGAAAACTAAAAGGAACATCAAAGTGAAAATCAGGCAGCTTAATTTCACACCATCTATTCCTAAAAAGGATGACTGTAGGCAATCCCCTTTCAACAAATGCCAGAATTAGGACTTCACTTTTCAAGCAAAGCATTTCAAAGCACTGCCTCACCTACCTTCGCACCCACAGATACCCCCAGCCTCACATCAGAGCATGAAATTTGCGTGCAAACTCCTCTACCTGGTCCCCAATCCTCTTCCAAAATGATCTCAGGAGCAACAAGCAGATCACTCCTCTGTTCCCACCCGGAGGCACAAGGAAAAGGGAAACAAAAGAGGCACTTGCTCAGGTTACCCTAGGAAAGGGCTTGGTTTTGTTTTCCCTGCCCCTCTATCCTCAGCTGGGTAACACACAGCTTTGCAGCGCTGGCTTGATCAGAGCTAACACGCTAAGCTGCATTTCATTGTTAACTATGACAGATGACCTCTGAAATTTCACCTGATAACTAAATGAGGTTAAAATCCGGTGCACAGTGTGGTAAACACTTCTGAGCTATTATTAGCCAAAGGAAAGAGTGTGACTGAGCTCTTTCAGCAGCCAACACAGGCTGTTTCCCCTGTCCTGCTGCCAGGGACATGCAATACCTTTGCTGGGGCTGCACCAGGACAGGCCACTGCTGTGAATCAGACAAGCATGAGCAGGACGTCTTCAACAACAAAGCACCCCTGGTGCATGCATAGGGATGGTCCAACCATCAAACGCAAGGCATCAGAGGCACACTGGGGGCACACTGCTCCTGGAGCTCAGGGAAAACTGAGAAGCTGCAGAGTTTTCCAATCCATTTATCAGAGATGCTCGTTTTCCCTCCTCCGCATCCAAGGAATTGATGAGATGAGGTTTCTTCAGAAGCAAAAGGCCAAACTTCCCCACATGAGGGCAGCAATTAGGACATGTTCAGAATATGACCATTCTCTCCTTCCCCCCTCCCAATGCACACTGATCCTGGGGAGTTGTTTGTCTCCACTCTCCATTTGTCATCCTCGCTCAAAGAGCACATGAGTCAGACTGTGCACCGCAGATGCTGCTGATACAAGCACACTCCGTTTGGGAATATTAGCAACCCTGCAGAACAAAGGCAGCTAAAAAATAAATCCCCATCCACTGACTCCAAATCAACTATGCCAGTAAGTGCCTGGTAAATGTCACTGGCTTTACACTTTGTATAAACATCAATCTTTGGATGGTCCAGATTAACTCCTCGACTCCTGCAAGATCAGAAGCACACACTTCATGAAAGGTCAGCAGCCAGGTTCCACCATGAGCATGGAACAGCCAGTGCCTGTCCCAGCGCTGCTCACTGTAGTTCTGTCCCAACAAATACCACAAAGAGGAAAGAGCAGACACATAACTTACTTGCACACAGCAATGCTACATAGGCTGAATTTTTGCTATGTATAGCTTTCCAGAGCAGCAAATATTCCTATGGAGCAGTCATAGCAGCTCAAGCCTTGGCCAGGTGGAAGCTTGACCCCAGAGCTCCAGGCAGATCGCAATGCTCCTTCCAGGAGAACTATCCTATTACCTAAAAACCAACCAAACAAAAGAGGCCACCAAAATCACACACATAAAAAATACCCCAAACAAAAGAAAATCCCCCAGTGACCCAGACTGAAGGGTACAACTTGTCTGGTTTAGAGCACAAAGCCAACTGCAGTGCAGCCTGTCCTGACCAGAAGCAGTGTCAGCACACAGCACAGACCTCGGGCACAAGCTGCTCCTCCAGCATTAGCCTGCTCTGCTTGTACCGATTTGCTCTTTCTAGCAGTCACAATGTGGTTCTGCAGAATCCCACAATTAGAACAGCACAAACTCTACAAATGGCACAGATAAAGGGTCAAGAGCTCCTCTGCTCATCTTTCAGATTCAGATTAATTTGTATGTAGTGGTTTGAAGCTGTGAACTTCAATGAAGGGAGAAGTTTACAACAGAAAGGGTCAGCCTCTACACATACACCTTCTATAGCACTCAGGCTGCATACAGATTCACTGTGCAAAGCTGCTCATCCTGGATGGCAGCCAGGAGAGGAAGGAAAATGTACAAGAAACCAGCAGTCCATAGCCACTGGTTTTATGATTTCTAAAGCTCCAGGACTTGAAATGATTTGAGGGTCATCCCCTATCACCACTGTATCTCATCTGTTCCTTCCAACACAAGAAGCTAGTTACACAGCACTCACTGCGTGCCAGTGCCTCAGCCCACCTGGAGTCCTGCATCCAGCTCTGAGGCCCCCAACACCAGCAGGACATGGAGATGATGGAGCGAATCAAGAGGAGGCTATGGAGATGCTGCAGGGCTGGAGCAGCTCTGCTCTGGAGCCAGGCTGAGAGAGCTGGGCTGGGGCAGCCTGGAGAAGAGAAGGCTCCTGAAGGGGAGACCTTAGAGCAGCTCCAGTGCCTAAAGCGGCTACAGGAAACCTGGAGAGGGGCTTTGGACAAGGGGTGGAGGGACAGGCCAACAGGAATGGCTTTAACCTGCCAGAGGGGAGACTGAGATGAGCTTTGGCTCATTGTATTGCCAAGAGAAGTGTGGCTTGTTATTTCCCCTGCGCACAGCCTAACTGAACAGCTACTGCGTGACAAATGACCCTGTGGCCACCCAGATAAACAGCAGAAGCTCCTGTGGTCATCAGTGTGACTGCTATCGCTGTCAGAGCGCCAGGCTATGCTTCTGTGGCTTTTACTTGGGGAAAACCAGTGCTATCTGGGAATCAGCACCAGCCATAAGGCAGATTCAAAAGCAGCAGGTACAGCAAATAAAATGTTAATCAAAACAAAGGTAAATGCATTACAGGTCTGCACCGAGAACTTGTTTGTCACCTCTCCAGGTCTATTACAGGCCTCCTAAGGCGAGATAAGCTAAGCTTGTCCATCAACTGGAGCAGAATAAACTCACCATCAGCACAGCGATATGGTTAGTCCTCATTGTCCTGTAACTTTTGTCTTGTAGGGACAAAATACAATCTGTTGGACTTGCTTTGTACATGAAGGATAGCTTCTACCTACCCTCTAGCTATCTTCACCCATTGATGAATGCAAACAACTTAATTAAAAGCATTGGAGTTAACTCTTCATTGCATTTTAAAGAAGGCAAAGGCCCATTTGGGTCATATAGCAGGCTGTACAGCATTGTACCATCAAACATAACCCCACAGTTCTCCTCATTTTCCTTTCCACATAATATTTCTCATAAATGAATCAGCTGCTTTTGGCTCGTTCGGCAGCTGAACCCTCGGTTCAGGATTAGGTCACAGAATCATAGAATGGTTTGGGTTGGAAAAGACCTTAAGATCATTCAGTTCCAACCCCCTGCCACGGGCAGGGACACTTCACACCAGACCATGTCGCTCAAGGCTCTGTCCAGCCTGGCCTTGAGCACTGCCAGGGATGGAGCATTCACCCCTTCTCTGGGCACCCTGTGCCAGCGCCTCAGCACCCTCACAGTAAAGAACTTCTTCCTTATATCCAACCTGAACACAGGGTCGAACACATGGAAGCCTTTCAGTTACCTTCCTCCTCTTCAAGCTCGGTGGTACTTCTGTGCCTGATTATATCAGACACCCTTTCTTGCACAACCGCTTCAGGTCTTGAGAATTCCAGTCTCCCTGATAGATCCCACCCCCCGCTGTCACCTCTTTAGGAACCTTCAACACATCAGCAGTTAAAGAAGAAGTCTTTAAATCAGCCCCTTGGAAAAGCACGCGGAGCTAAGAGCCTACAAAAGTGTTAGAGGTAGGCCCTTCATGGCAAACTAAGGATGAATTTATCTTAATAGCACATTAAACCAAACAACCTCTTTTGCAAAGGTGAAGGGCCCAGGCCTGCTGACCTTACAGCAACACACAAATACTTCGGTATATTCTGGCAACAAAATCAGTCTCTTTAAAATCCCAGATATTTCTGGACAACAGAGCTCCCCATCTAATTTATGGCCTTGCTACCAACGTGGGAAACTCATCATGAGAAACAAGCGAGGTGCTGCTTGCCACCTCCCCCCTATCCCAACAAACCCTCTTAAGCTACTTCCCCACTGCTTCCCTCCTGGTTCCCACAGTGTCACACTGGGTCTCATTTCAGCCAGCCATAAAGCACGAACAGGACAGAGGGCAAAGCCTGCAAACCCAAAATGTAACTTGCAGATGGAGCAGCTCGTAGACCAAACGGAGCACAGAGCAGTTTGCAGGGGCTCTTTAAATCATTATATCCCTGGTTCTTGTGCAATGACCTGCAGACATTGTGACAATTTGAAGAGCACATAAGCTGAACCATATGGTTTCTGAAAAGCTGCTCTGAATTTTTCATACATCGGAACATACATTTATCAGCTCCAGAAGAGAAAAAGGCTGCCCAAGATGCAACCACCTCACAAGATTTCCACCTGAAATTACCCACATCAACAGCCCGAATATGAAAAGCACGGAAGGCAAAACACAAGTATTAATCTGCGGAATGAAGCTGCTCACTCACATTCCCCTTCAGAGAGTGTGAGCAGGATCCGAGCACTCAGCCTGTGCTGAATACCTATTCAGACCCAAGAGCCAGATACCATGAGCTTAGGGCTCCGCATCAGGGCAGCAAGAGCAATACACAACCCCAGTAAAAAGGTATTTCTCAGGCCCTTCCTGGAACTCCCTCAAACTGAACTGCCTGTTGATTTAGCCAGGCACCAATCCAGGCAGCACTGGCGCTGAACCAAGCTTCAGCAGCAGTTGCAGTTCTGAATACTCTTTTTCCCCTCTCTCTGCTTGGAATCATGTAAATAGCATTTCTGTTTGCCATTAATCCGTCCATGCTTGCGATTCCCAGAGTTACCACTGCTGGGAACAGACTTGGGTGTCTCCAGATGCCCAGGGCTTCCCTGCCACATGGACCTGCAAACAGCCCTCCAGTGCAGAGAACAGCGGTGGTGGGACTGGCAGGACAACCAGCAAGGCAGAGGCATGGTGGTTATGGTTATACATGTTCTTATACATGTTATTATGGTGGGGAACACAGAGGACACTGCAAGAGAAATCAGGAACAAGATGCCAACGTCTGGATGTGGATAATCCTTCCACAAACACAACTTTGTGACATACGGTTTGTAAGCTAACAACTGTGAAGAAATTCCACAGGCTTTTCTGGGAAGCCTCTGCAAACCAGAGATGCTTAGCGACAGGAATTTCACATGGGATTTCAGCCAGAGGAACAAAGTAATCTATTCACCACTCATATTCTATAGTGGGTACAGAAATCACTGAAAGCATTAAGAAATATTGTTCTAACTCAAATTTATGCTTTACTGACCATTTTCATTGCCAGGTGAAGTATTAAGGCAAAGCACACTTAGAACAATAGCACTATACCTCTATTAATTTCAGGGTACTATTACGAAGGAGCAATGGTATAAAGGAGCCAAATTATTGGTCTCTGAACATCTGAGACTGGAGAAAGCCCTGACAGCAACAGAAAGAAAGGGGTGAGGGTTGACAGAAACCATTGGGTGCACATCACCTACAACCCACATTAATTCTGCTATTTGATCGAGGGAGGAAAAACAAAGCAGTTGGATATTACAACAGAAACCAAGCTGCAGAAATACAGCTGTTGAAGTGCAATTTTTATACCTATGAAAAGGATGCGAGAACAGCCTCCAGGCAAAAGCTGTTGAAAGAAACAGGGTGTTTAGACTAAGGTGCAGGGACACTGCATACCGGGAAGGAAACCCACTACTACCACCACGCTCCATCAAAACCAAGCAGGTTAAATTCAGCTTCGGTTAAGCAAAACCGACAGCCAAGGAACTGCATTCTGGAACAGTTTCATACCAACTGTTATAGCATATTCCCAGGCATCCTAAAGACAAGCAGGATTTGGCCTTTGAAGCAGAGGCTCCAGAGCTGGGGTGGTTGCCACCATGTGCCAACCAGGTACTACCCCCAAGCAGGTTTCTGGGTGCTCAGGCCACATGGGCTAGTGACAAATGAGAAGCATGAGTAAGACAACTGAGTACTGTTTGAGTCACCCAACCACAGGAAACACACCGGAGATCACCGCATCTTCTCCCCCTCCCATCGTGGGAAGGGAAAGGGAGATGTCAGGGAGGGCCAAGGCAGACAGACGACCTCCCAGGCTGGGTAACTGTGCAAGATGATTCACACAGCCCCAGCCGTGTGAACGGCCTGTAAGCACATCACTGCTCTTCCCCATCCTACAGTAAATACTGGACCAAAGCCATTTTATTGCTCTCAGGGAGACTCCCAGCGTTGTTTTGGCACAAAAACAACGGAGCAGCAGTTCTCATTCTCCAGCTACAGCAGTTCAATCCAACTCAACTCAAGCTCTGAGCTCACCTCCCCTCCTGATGCCTCTCAGGGTCCTTGAGGGACCATGCTTACCCTTTTTGCCCAAGCTTTCCAAAACCAACTGCACTTAAGCTGAACTTGTTGGGCCTGTGAACCCTATCTCAAGCCATTCTTCCTCAGTAATGCGTTTCCCAGGTGTGATGCTCAAATGGCAACCAGCAAGAAACATGTTCGTGCTGTGAAATCCAGCACATGACTGTGGGAAAAGAGAGGTCATTTCCCCAAAGCTACTGAAAACAAGAGGCGTCAACTCATTTGAAGGACATAAGTACCAAGACAGACAGACCAAAGGAAGCATCAGATCTAAGAGCAATGGGAAGACAAGAGATACCACCAGCAAAAATAAATACGTTTTGTGTATCCCCATGTGATGCATGCAGCTACTCCTCCACTAAGTGCAGCATTTCAGCCATACCCACCTCAAGTATCTCACATCCCTTCAAGCTATAAAGCAGATTTTGGGTGTTAACTGCACTCTCGCACCCTTGTGCTTATTCAAGCTAACCATGGGAGATGAGGGTAGATAGCCCTTCTTGTTGTCTTGGACATACTTCTGAACCTGAACCCCTGCATAAGTTCTCCCTTCTCCTTTTCCCACTGTTCAGCAGCTTTGAGAAAGCGGGAAAAGTGGGTGCAATTAACAGGGAGTAACGGACAGGGTACTCCCAGGGTGCACGCTCTTCATCTTTCTGGCCTCCCACAGGTCTGTGACCATCCCCATTGAAAGGCTGCAAACATCACTTCAGGGTAGCTGAAAATTCATGGCCCTATATAAATGCTCCCAAGGCATGAACCATGTGTATAAGTGGAGGAACTACAGCACATCAAGGTGACGCTGAGCAGCAAAGGAGACAGGTACACAAACAGGCTCCTCTCAGTAAAGCCACACAGTGTGACATGGCTGGAGGGCAGCCAGGAGCAGAGAAGCCAGGAATGTATTTGGAGACTTACACTGCTGATAAGTCTGCTGCAAAGAATGTTTTAGGGGTGAGCTGTGATTGTGACAGAGATACCAAAGGGTTCTTTGGTATTGGTCTATGAAGCAAATCTGTTCTGCTGAACCTAGACATCTAAGCTCTGAGTTTTTGAGACAAAGATGTTTAACGTGAAGTCTCTTCTAGTCTCTCCTCTGTATAGAGAGTTCATGGAAAACCAACAAAAGATGTGTTCAGATTGCCAGATTTTAGCATGATACAAATTTAATACTGAAGGTATCAAGAGGTACAGGAAAGGAAAAAACTGATGAAAAACACTAAACCAGGTTACAATCAATCACAACATCTTTAGTCTCTTAGGAGGCTAAAACCTGAACAAGAGAGAGAATCGCAACACTGCCCAGATCTTTTTTTGACATATTAAACTGGGATTATTTCAGTTATACTAAAATATATTTTATATTATAATATAAATATTATATTGCCACAATCTCAAATTCTCCCTTGCCCCTCTGCACACTGCTGATTGTGTCCGATTAAACACACAGGGGAGTTTTGCACATGCTGCAGAAGTCCTAAGTCCTATCCTGTTTCAAAAGCATTCGACTTTGAGCAGTTGCTGTTGCATTTAAAGTGCTTCTTTAGCATATGAGCACTAGAGACAGAGCACAGATTCACTTGTCAGCTTGACTCGAGACAGCAGCACCCCCAGGAAGGAAGCAGGGCAGCCTGCGTTTGTCCAGCTGCTTTCCCGGATTCCAGAGTTCCCAGCACACTTTCTGAGCAAGGATTGCCTCACAGAACAGTCACATCCAGTTCTGCAGCAGCACATGCTGTGGGTAGAAAGTGGGTCCTCTAAGTCACTCTCACCCTCTGTTTCAGACCTACACGGTATGCAGTGAGAGCCTCAAGACCAAACCACGGTCCTGAAGGCTAGCCCGGGTTCCTACACCAGCTTTGCCACGGCATGGCCTTGGGAAAACAACTGATCTGTTCCCTGCAAGGCCACTGTAAATCTTAACAGAGCACTTAAGACAGACAGAAAACAGCATCTGGGACAGAGGAGATGCTGATAAAGCTGTAAATGTGCTTGCACAACAACCAGCAGCTAGCCAAAAGAAATCCTTTGCACAATGCAGAAGTTAACTATTAGTCCTCTATGGATCACCTGTTGCAAAAAGCACTGAGATCATTTCAAACCATTAAAACCCCCACCAAATATTCTGTAAGATATTGGTAGTAGGGAGCTAATAAAAAACCTGAAGGTTTGAATTATAGCTTATCTCCAAAGTTCACAACAAAGTGGTTTTGGACTGAGTAACCATTTGTTGCTAAACACAAGGGTTTACTGCAAAAGATGAACAACTTGCACTCTACTCTGACATGCAGCCATGCTATAGAAGCCCCAGGCCCTGCATCAGAGTCCTCTCCCCCTCCAAACAAGAGCAGGGGCAACTCCTTCAGCTGCAGACAAATCAAACCCTGGAAGCTCCAAACCCGAAGTTCTGCCTTCTGAGCTAATCTGCTTTGTTTTCAAAAGGAATCAGGCTTCTCAGGGACAGCCCTAAAATACTTCCTATTATTCCTTGTGTCAAAGCATGACAAGTTTTGGCCATTCCTTACAGAATAGAGCTTCCCAAAGCATGCGGCACTGAAGCTAACCCTACCATCATTAAGAGTATGTCAGGATGAAGGCATTCATCCTAGCAAATATTTTGTGCCAGTTAGTCCACTGAAACCAATGAGAAGTGGCACTAAGTGCTGCTCAACGCACTAAGGAATCACTTCCTTTTGTTTCAGGAGCCGGCTGCACTAAGACTAAAATTAGCAGGAAGCGCCTTTCACAACTGTTCTGCAGAACTCCCCTCTCCGCATCGCCAGTTCCAAATGCAGGCACAAAAATCCAGATATTGCGGATCTTCAGCCACCTCCATGCTCTGCATCGATCACAGTGCACTGGGTGTGACTCTGGCAGAAGCAGACTCCTCGGCGCAACAAGGAAAGGAAAAGGAGAGAAATGGACCACTCCTGTTGGCAGAGCTTTGCAGCTGCAGCAATACTTTATAAGGAAATCTCTTGGACAAAACTGGCTGTCCTCATGGTACTGAGGCGTTTCTCTATTCTCCTGCAGATGCTTTCCAAAGTCCTCCATAGCAGGTATCTTGTAGAGAACCAAAGCTGTCCCCAGGCTGGGGGCTCTCTGTAGAAACACCCAAACAGATTTGAGATCTGCTATGGAAATAAAGCAACCCCCTTTGGTTCAGAGCTACTAAAGCCAGGACCAGAAGAAGCAAAGATGAGTCCCAGGAGATTCAGGTTTAAGAAGCTTCTAGTACAGATGATATAATACAGTTTAATCAGACTCTGTCCAACCTTTGGCTATGAATAGTCAGAGACCTGCTAGTTCGCTTCCAAATGCTAAGAATCAATTACATATAATCAGACTATGGCAATATTCAAATGGAAGGCTTCCAAGGAAAGTTGTTCTTCATTTGTTTGTACTGTTTCCTTCAGAGCAATGATTTACTATAACTGTAGCTGGCACAGTGCTGGCCTTGTCCTCATGGTTACACAGAAAGTCTGTTACTTTGGTCTAGACTTCAAAAAGATGAATTTCAAAACCACTGTCTTAGCTCAACTCCAGCTCAGGTTGGAGGCACTGAGGTCAGAATTACATCAAAGCCATTGAGGCATAGCATATATTGTCTATGTTTTGGGGCTGGTTTGGATTTTCCTCCCCAGACAAAGATACAGCTGCCAGTAATAAATCAAGCCGAGGAAAGCAATAGGTAAGAAGCAGAGGTGCTGTTCTGAACCTGAAGCATAGCACCCGAACTAATTGTTGACTCATTTGGCTCTTCCTAGACACTTCTGCATGCACATTTTTTCCTGTGGCATTGCATGGCAGGGAGCAAATGACAACAAAACTGAGTCACCTTAGGCCAAGTTCTAAGGAAGGAACAGCTCATGCATGAGCTGCTGTGTACACAGAGCAGAGAAGGAGAAACCCAAAGCAGAGATTTCTCCAGTCCAAGCTGCCACCAAAACTCAAAAACCAAAAAGGCAACTTTCCCCTCAGATTTTTAACTGAAATAGCTCAGTGTCTGTTAGGCAAACAGCAACTGCCTTTAACAAATGGCACTGGGGATTCCAGATTAATTCCAGTGAACGACAGCAACAAGCCACTGAAATTTGCCAAATATCCATTTTATTTTGGTAAGCATGAACAAGATTTTAAAATGCCAGAGGGTGGGGGCTGTATGTACAGCTATTAAAGGTGTCTGGCAGCTTAAGCGATCGGGAGTCACAACTGAAACAAACACTAAGCAAATGAGCTGGTGCAGAGGAGCAGAGGAATGCTGGCCTCAGGGCTGAGGAATGCAAGCCTGTCCAGACAGCGAGAGCAGCTGTATGTGCACCCTGCACCAGGATGGGAAACTGGCCGGAAGGAGGTAAAGTTAGTGCTGTTTAGTCACTTTTATATAAATCTATACTTGGAAAAACCAGCTAAACACGTGACCTGCGGAATGACAACATACCTGCGCAACTGTTCTGCGACTGGAAGGCATAAATCCAATGAGATCCACAGAAGAGATTAAGGGCTTTCACGCTAGAAAGTCAGAAATCAACTCTAGAAACAACTGGCAGTTGGATTATTCACCTGCACCTTCTCAGCCAGATTTCCCAGTAGGACAGATCCTTTCCCCACGCTGACACAGGAGGAACCGTTCTTCCAGTTAAGCCCACAGAGCTTCCCATCTCACCAGAAACTAAAAGGTTTTGTTTTAAACCCACATTAAGCATTATCACACACCAATAGAAAGGCGCTTAGGCAGCTCTAAACTTCAAAAGAATCACAAGCCAGACAAACCCTGCTGACCTGCACCACAGATGCCACTGTACCATCTCCTTTAACAGTGACAGGTAATGTCTTGCGTGTCTGTCAGCATCTCACACACCAAAACAAGAGTCAGGTTTGCTCAAGTCCTTTGTGACTAACTCTGTCAGCTCCCAGGCCAGCAGACAACAGCATCAAGCACCTCTAGGCTGCACACAATACTGTCAAACAATGAAACCTCAGCTCTGCAGCTGGAAGCAACACAGAATGGCTTGGGTTGGAAAGGACTTACAGCCCATGCAGTTCCAACCCCTTCCACAGGCAGGGACACCTTCCACTAGAGCAGCTTGCTCCAAGCCCCTGTGTCCAACCTGGCCTTGAGCACTGCCAGGGATGGGCACCCT
Organism: Ara ararauna; assembly: GCA_028858755.1. Lineage (NCBI taxonomy): Eukaryota > Metazoa > Chordata > Aves > Psittaciformes > Psittacidae > Ara > Ara ararauna. The sequence goes on along the minus strand of CM054398.1, from coordinate 4,086,929 downwards.
GTGCTAGCACCTCAGCACCCTCACAGTAAAGAGCTTCTGCCTTAGATCTAACCTGAACTTGCCCTGTTTCAGTTTGAACCCATCACCCCTTGTCCTACCGCTACAGTCCCAGATGAAGAGTCCCTCCCCAGCATCCTTGTAGGCCCCCTTCAGATACTGGAAGGCTGCTACAAGGTCACCCCAGAGCCTTCTCTTCTCTGGGCTGACCCATAAGAACACATGCCCGTTTGCTTCGAGTTTCAGTGTTTCAAAGGCTGATTTAGTTATCCTGGCTGTTTGCCCATTTGGCAAAGGCAGGACAGAGCAGCGGCTTGCCCGAACTTCAGGGCAAGCTTCCTTCTCAGATCTCCAATGCTCCTCAGCCAGGGCTCTTCCAAAAAGCCTCGATTGTTATCTCAGGCCAGGGAACAGAATAGGAAACCAGGCTCTGTTTACTGCTATGTGTTGAGAGGAAAGCCCATGGGGGCTGTCGCTGCTGAAGGTTAACTCCATGCCCAGGTGGAGCATGTGGGAGGGCAGGAAGGACAAAAAGCAGAGCCAGTAAAAACTGACTCAGCAATGCTCACCCCCTCTCATTATCTCACATCTTAAAGCAGAAATGTTAAAATACACTTTCAAAATGAGATGGTTTATATAATGCTGCTGGAAGCAGACAGGCATTTTAACTCATGCAAGTAACCGAGAGCACAGATGCACTGGGAAGCTGCAGATGATCACGAGTCAGTAATTGCAGGCTGTAATAAACCCTTAACATGCAGAGCACATTTCAGGGCTTAATGCAGGAGGAGGCTGAAGGACAGTCAGCCTTCCCATGCAGGAAGGGATGGGATTACAGCCCACACGAGAGGAAGGGAGAGTCCCACCCAGCGCTGCAAAGGGCAAAGTCTTACTCCTGGCTGTCAACATGAGCTTGAGCATCCAAACACCACCGTTTTGCAGACAGCACAGGGCAGAGTGTGTTATTTCCCCTGAAAATAGCTAAAAAATAACCCTCTGACCCTTCTATTCCCAGGGATGCACATTTACAGCGCTCAGACACCAAAACATGCCTGTTGAATCTATGTTTTAGGTAGCAACACCCATGGAGATGCTTGTATGAACAGTGCTGCAGTGACAGAGACAAGCTACTGGCCGTTAAGTTTTTTCTATGGAAAAACATTAGCTCTTTATGCAGCCTGCCTCTTGCTACGGTTCCACATCTGGACAGAGGGCAAAAAACACCCAGTCTGCACCCACTGTCTATCTTCAAGGGAAAAAAACACATCACACAGAGAGGGCTGCAAGCTGCCCAAAAGCCTGGCCACAAGTTTTTTTATGAAACAGCACCTTATTTAGACAATTTGAAATATGTTACAGAGGGACACTATGGCTGGGGATTTGCATAATGGGCGTCTACATCTGGCTTACCTAACAGGAGAAGAATCCTGTCTGTCAGTAAGTCTAGACTGTGGTGTTGCATCCAGGGGACCAAGGAATCTCCTGGCCAGAAATAACACCCAGCCCAGGGCAAGGTGCTGCCATCTGCCGACACGCCGGGCTTTCTGTAGGCACCTCTGGGTTGGGACTGCTCTGCAGGGCTCAGAAAAACCATCTTCCTCCTTGCAAAAGCTAAGCTGCCTCTTCCAACTGCTCCAGTGCCTCGCTCCAGTGTGCTGGCTGGGCTGCACTGTTAGCTGGAGCTGCGATCAAAGCGATGGCTGCATGACAGTCTCCTTTGTTCAAATGTACAAACGTTATTTAATATTAAAGGCCCCAGCATAACAAAGAGAGCTTTCCAGTTTAAAATAATCCACCGGCCTAAGTGGCTTAACAGAGACCTCTGCAGCTCAGACCAGCTCAATGCAGGCAGTTAATCCAGAGAGAGTTTTAACCCACTCAACTGAACTGTGGTTTAGACCATTTGATACCCAAAAGGCGTATTTAGCCACCATTTCTATCTCCAAAAGCCTTCCTGTGACACTCAGAACCCACTGCCTTTTGAGTCACACAGATCTTAACTCTTTGGAGTTGCTGCAGCAACTTCTGCGGCAGAACAGCAACCATTTGTCATCTGCCTTCCTGCCCCAAAGCAGCATCAGCCTGACCCAGATCAGAACTTCTCCTCAGATGCTCACTGTGGATCTCAAACACTTCCTGAAAATGGGGAGGACCGAAACACGCACTCAGCCTCCTGCCCCATCAGTTCCAATGGGTACACTAATAGAAGCAAGCAACACTCCTCTCTTTGAAATACAGCACCCTTGATCTAAAGATAATCCACCTCTAGGATGACAGAACTATGGGAGCAAGTTACTCTATTCTCAGCTATGGGCTTGTCATAAGTTCCTTTACCTTGCTGGTATTTCACACATGGGACAGGAAATACAGGATTTCACAAAAGGACTACTGCTGCACAAAGGCACTTTTGAAGCTCCACGGAAAGCACTCATGTCAAGTGTTACACTATGAAGATGGAGGCAACTAGAGGAAGGGGACACCAATATTCACATACCGCAGATCCCCTTTTACTAAGAAATCTTCAGCTATTGATTGATCCAAGCAGCAACAATTTCTTTAAAGACTACTAAACCAATTTCTAAGTATCTTATAGAAGCAGCTGCACTTAAAAGTCAGCATCTGGTGAGCAGCAGGACAATGATGGAAAAATGGGATGCGGTTAGACCCAACTGCATCGCGTCACGTGTGGTGCCACAGAACGCAATCTGCATGGCAACATGAGATTCAAGATCTCTGAAGGAAAACCGTATGTGAAGACAAGGTTGGGAGTAAAACTGCAAGGTTTGGAAAAGGAAGCAGTGGAAACATGCTGGTGAAATGGTGAAAGGGAAGGAAGCTGGCGCAGATCAAATGTCATTTCCCTTCAAGAACACCAAAGTTTACCCATCCACTGTGGCCCATCTCCTTTACGCAGTGAGGTCAATGAAGCTTACTAGAAGACGAACTCCACCTACAGCCATCACTGCAGTTTAAATCAATCTTCAATATTGTATTTGGGAGCACACAGGGAACATATCAACAAAATGGAAGAATAAGTCTAAAACTTTCAGAAAGGTACTACCGATTTGTCCTGCGCTCAGAGATCTTACAAAGCTCACGGACAACTTAAACCAGCACAACTAATGTTTAACTTACTTCTTCTATAGACAAGTCATGAAGCTTTAATCACCACGCTGCTTCATTAACTGGAGATTACTAATTACAGGATTTGTTAGTCAGCACTACCAGACAATGCTTTAGTGTTGATTGTTTGTATAGGGAAGACTGGAACAAATCGTTTCATTTTAATGGAATACAAGGTTATTTGCAAGAGCTGTCCTCAGCAGAATGGACAAAAATCATTATGGTTGTTCAGAAAAGCAACAGCTTCAGTGGGATGAATGTGAAGCCAAAGACAAGAGAGAACGGCACAGGACAAGTGAGGCACACACCTTAAATCATGTGTTGAATCTCCTGCCTCTACCTTGACCATTCTGCTTAGAGGGCAGGGAAAAGACAAGACATTTGGAGCATTTAATATTCCAGCACAGAGCAAACCCAGTACTATATGGAATGAAGAAAAGACATCATTTTTAGCATCTTCTGTTCGTGTGCTACAGGTAAATGCTTACCAGCAAAGGCTAGATAAAAAAGGAAACTGAACTTCATCATCCAGCTACAGCAGTTGAAGCCCACAGCTTCCCTTGGCTCCCACAGCAAGAACAAAGGCTCCCATGAACACCTCATGCCTTCTGACTCAGAGGGACATGTCTTCTTTGGAATCTACATATCTTCTTTCCTAATTAACAAGGCGGATTACTGTTACATCACCCTGCTCCATTTGGGTAGTGAGGGATCACCACCCTTTGTCTCAGACCAGCAGGAGCATGAAGAGTCAAATCAGAAGAGCACCTCCGAATCACAACTACCACATCGGTACCATCTTCCACTGTAGCAGGTAAAACTTCATCATCAGAGGAAGGCAAATGAATAATGAAATGATACCACAGGTTGCAAAAGGTTAAAGTTCTTGCTCACCTCCTTACTGCAGTGAAGCAGTTCCAGCTACTGCCTCGCAGGGCGTGCTTGCTGCTAGGGATCCCGGTTATGATTCCTCCTGGCAAGGAAAGAGGAATTCAGGAGATCCATCACTGATACACTAAACAGACAGCTCATTATTACTGAAGGTATAATTTGAAATAACATATCTCTCAGCCTGTCTCCAGAGCAGAGCTGCTCCAGCCCTCAGAGCATCTTTGTGGCCTCTTCTGGACCCACTCCAACAGGTCCACATCCTTCTTATGTGTGGGACCTGAGATGTTGGGCTTAAGTCTCCCACGGGGGAGAGGGAGAGTTGCTTGCACATTTTGGGGCAGGGGAATGCTGTAGAGCAGTGTTCTAGCAAAGAAGGGAGTCCTCTGGCTATACACGGACCAGCAAGTTTTGGTTTTGAGAAACAACACAAGATACAGAAATAAAGTGGCCTTAAGAAAGCATTAAAAACAGCCTGAGAGAAACCAACTTGTGTTGGCTTTCCCCCATGTCGAGATGCTGCTCTGCTACACCACGTTACCCAGCTTCGTGGGACGTCCTCCTTCCTGCTTACCAGTAAGCCATTGCTCAACCCTCCTCTGGTCAGCCCAATTGACCACACTGAAGTCAAAGCTGTTGTAAGCGAGAGCTAGGGTTTAATTCCAAGAATCCATGGGAGCTGAAATCTAACCCTGCTTGTTTTCTCCACTCACTGCCTGAACACAAACAATCTGGCTGGGGTTTTTTAAAGGAGCAAAACCCACGTCATTTACTCTCCACTGGGGTTTAGGCCGTGCCTGGCCTTGCTCCTTTCACCTCCATCTCCTGCAGATTTCAGTAAATCAAAGGCTGAGGAACAGCCAAAACCAAGAATTTGAAAATATTCTTCCTTTTATTTTTTTTAGAACAGCAATTCTCACAAACACAACATTCCAAATGAGAGTGTCAAATGCCAACTATCCACATAAACACGAAGGCTGGAGCAAGAGAATCACCGAATAGCGAGGCTTGGAAAGGACCTTAAGATCATTTAGCTCCGACGCCCCCCCAGCTTGCCGGATGAACACAATCCCATCTTTGGCATTATGCAGAAACAAGCCTTCTGTTTACAGGCTTGCAGAATCTGACTCCAGGGGCTGGCCTGTTCTTGCTCAAAGAGAGAAAACAAGCTTGACCTCAGTGTGCAGGGATAAACTCTGCCCCCTCTTTCCTTCTACGCTTCTCCCAGCACAAAGGTAAAGAACACGACATTCAGCAGTGTGACCGAGCAGAGCGTGACCGCACACCCTCCAGTTTACTGACATCAAAACCAAGCCTGTTAGAGCCAAGGGGGTAACCTGACTGGACATGCTCCTGCTGCCATTCATCAGGCACTTCCCAGCTGGCAAAAGGTCCTCAGTAAGTCAGCTTGCTCCCCTATATGGTAAGTACAGCATTCACTTACCTAGCACAAACCTCTCCCTGCATGGACAGCCATGCTCCCAGCAGACACTCCCCTATCTCCCACTTGAACCATTTCCTACACAGTTGATAAGCAGGCTGCAGTTTCCTCCAGGAGGATATTGCACACCAGCACTTGCTGGCAACAGAGCCTGAAAGGAGAACCTGAGTCGTCATTCAAGACGTGGCTTGAATGGAGTGGCTCTACCATTCTCATTAGAAACATCAGCTACTCGCCATGGAAATCTGTCACAACAACAGGTTTTGGGGGAAAAAGCAACCCAACTTTGTCACAGTTGGACCTTCATGACCTGTGCCCTATAGACAGTGTGGGCCAGAACCCCCTTCTCAAGCCTGCTCTGCCAGCATGCAAGCGGCTGGCAACACAAGTACCAACATTTTAAGAGATACCTTGAAGAAGGTGTGGGCAGCAAAGAGGGGAATTCCTTTCCAAACTAACTGGAAGCAGCAACAGTTGGTTATGCAAAGCATCTCCCAGGGCCAGAGCCTGCAGCTGCCAACATTCCCTCAAAGTCAGGGCAAGGCTCGAAGGAAAGCAGATCATCCATTCCAGCCCACCAGAAAACCTGCAGTGCCAGGAACAATATGGGAGGCACTCTTTATGGAATTCTTTCCACCAGGATCTTCCAGCTCACCAGCAGGAAAAACTTGCTATACTTCCCTTGGACACTCCAAGATCTGGCAGAACACGGAGCAGGCAGGCAACCAATGCTACCAACTATTCCAACTGTGATTAATGAAAAGGTTGGAGAGAGTTTAGAAATACAAGATTCAAAGACTTATCCTTCTGCAGCGAATGACTGATGATCCCTGGCAGTGCTCAAGGCCAGGTAGGATGGGGCTTGGAACAACCGGCTCTAGTGGAAGGTGTCCCTGCCCATGGCAGGGAGTTGGAGCTGGATGAGCTTTAAGGTCCTTTCCAACCCAAACCATTTTATGATTCTGTTGTGCTACTAGTCTTTAACATCTTAAATGAATGCTTCAATATGTGAAAAAGTATAAACTCAAAGGTGCTGCATTCATATGGTGAACAAGCCATCACCTTCGCAAATGAAGACTGACATGCAATGTTCCTGACAAACTGACTTGGGGTTTTGAAAACAGAGCCTATCAGCATGCTATTTGTGTAGAAGAACCTCAAGATTCCCATTCCAGAAGGGAGCCCTGCTCTGCTAAGAGCCTGCTGCAGGCAACTCAGCAGTGGGGCTGATATGGAGCTCTAGCCACCCTAACCCAGGGGATGATGTGAACTCATTCAGCAGCATTAGGGAATGCAGAACAGCTCATGGAAACAATCTGTAAACCAGCAAAAGACTCCTTTTAGGACACCTGATGGATCCCTAATTAAGGAACTGTTCCATGTCGTACCACAGGCCCAAATGAAAGCATTACTGGCTGACAGATAACAAACTACCACCGAGAATCATCAGCATGAGACTGTGATTCAGAGCAGTGCTACAATCCTGACATAATGACCTGCTGGGCAGCATGGCACATCCCACTGCAGGCAAGTAGGGCGCAGATCCACACCGGGAGTTCAGGTTTCCCCAGTGCTGATATGTAGTGAAGTTAAAGGGAGAAAAATGCGTTACTAAAGGTGAAGTTGCTCAGATCATACTCAAAATTAAGTAACCTTAATGGGATAACCAACTCCACTGCTTAGTTTCATTCTGCTGCTTAGTACTCCAATAATAGGCAAAAGATCTTGGCCCAGAAGTAGACTTTATCATGTCTCTAAAAATATGTACCTATAAATAGTAAATCAATATCAAACAATTGTATCTGGACAACCAATACAAAATATCCATGGTAACAGGAGAGTTTGTGAAGTTTAACTTTCATTATTCCCTCCAAGGGATGAGCAGGTTCTTCTTTCCTTGCCCACAGAGCTCCTGCCGTTTTCCAGCACACAGCCCAGAGTTTTTGCTAAGGAACAGCTACCACAGCCAGTGCACATTTGCTTTTGGAGGCAAATCACTAGTTGTGAAGTTGCTAGGAAGTCCTGGCACCTTGCTCTGGGATATTTTTTAAGTCCTAAAAAGGGAAAAGCTGGAGGAGAGGCAAGCAGAAACAGCCTTCCCTATGCCCTGCAGGGCTTCACACCTCAAGGGATCTATGCTTCAAGCTCAAAAGCCACAGAAGCAACTTGACAGGACCCATGAGACTACACTTGTCACTTTAAAGTCCCTCCAAAGGCAAAGCCTGACCAGCAGCTGCTCCTGTGAAGCTCAGCTCCTTTGGGGCCTCAGAGCACAGCAATGGGAAGCATTGCTAGGATACTTGCAAGCATCCCAAGCAGCTCGGCACTCCACCCAGCTTCATGCACAGGCATCCATGCACGAGTGGGTTCCCACGTGGGAAGGTGCAACTCAAGACCACATAGCCCTGTACAAACAAGTAACTCATAACTGAAATGAATATGAAAATGCCTTAAATGCTCACTGATCTAAGGAAAAGGAGCACAGAGCAGCAGTGTGGTGCTCCAGCACCAGATTTACCTACCCTGCTGCTATGCAGCAAGATCAGCTATTGAGGACAACTACTACAGTCTTGCTTTCCTACTCAGGCTTTGGTTTTCCCCTGAGCAAAAGAGGAAAAAGTTGAAAACAAACCTTGCAGGGAAGAGCATTCCATTTGCAAGAGTTCATTCTTTAAAGACCCAGCACAAACTCAGTTCCTCAGCAAATAGCTGGGGTTGTGACTCTGCTTTGCACTGTATCGCTAAACACTTCCAAGGTTTTAGAGCAGTACACTCAGGACAGCAGTCCATGGAAAGAACTGACTTATTTCGGCAGTAACTGAGCTATATTTAAAAACTTTACTTCTGGGATGCCAGTTTCCTGAAGCTGTTTGGAAAATTCAGTTTTAAAATGCACAAACAGTAATGGAATAAGAACGTGCTGTAGCAACAGCCTTCTTTTGCTAAGAGATCCATTAGATAGGTTTCTGGACTTTGCAACTTAGTTTCATCCCAAAAAGAAAATCATCTTTTCCTCCTTTTAGAGGACAGATTAAGAATAGTAACAAAAAATTCTGTATGTCTACAGAAAAAAACAAAACATGTTTATAGGGAAAATTTCTCTAAAAAAAGAAATCTTCCAGTTTTAGCAAATGCCTCCAGCTCTTACAACCAGATCATATCAGTGACAATACACTTCTTTCCTCCAGGGATGCTTCCATTTAACATGAGTAGATTAGCTCAATGCCTCTGCCAGGCAAAAAAGCAGTAAGAGTTCTTCTCTGTCACTGACAACATCCTAAAAATCAGAGGCATCTTAAAATGTACACCAACTGAACAACTGCTTGTAACAGGAAGAGGAGGTGAAAGCGTATCCAGCTGAAGCAGCAAGGAAGAATTCATTACCCTGTAAATACCAAAGCGAAACACAGATGGGATGCTGTGGTTTATCATTCTTCAAGTGCCACTATAAAAGTGCACAGGCATTTGCTTTTAAATATTATGACAAGCAGACGAATGGCATAAACTATAGCTGTGTTCATTGACAATTCAGGAACTGTTCCAGTAAAACAAATACTAAACATCTTCAGGCTGCTAACTTTAAATCCAAGCTAGCAACACAGCACTCCCCAGGGAAGGGATCCTACCCCTTTCCTACCAGATGGACAAATTTCACCTCATTCTGCCATTACAGAAAGTGAGAAGAAGAAAAAACTGTGTCAAGGAAGGATTTAGAAGCAAGGTTAATAATTTTCAACGTGGTCGCTCCTCCTGGGATAGCTTTTTCTCTCAAAGCAACTTCTGAGGTTATTTCAATGTGCTTTCCTGTTATACAAAGCATCCTGTCTTCCACAGACTATCAAGCAGTTTTGTACTGTCAATTAGTTATAAACCTGAACTCCTTAAGAAACCCTGGGAAACAGGGAGTTCTTGATATATCACTGATTAGTAGGCCAGGGCAGAATAGTTTCTGCAAGATGTAAGTCACCAATAAAGGTACCTTCCCCTAACTTTGTGAACTGGGCAAAAATTGCCAGCATTAAAAACCATTTCCTAACTAACAGGTAAGTGCTGTGAGAGTCCTGACCAGCAGCAGAGAACTGAGATTTATTCCCCATGCAGAGATGAATGAAACGAAAGGGTTCACAAATGGGTCCTGAAAACAGAAGGCAAACAGCAGTGACAACTCATTCACAGGCGCTGCTGCAGAAACAGCTTAGAAAGGAAAAGGAACCCACTGGGCTGGGGAGAGATGCATGCTTCCACACTTCAATAAATATCTGCCTCTTTAGTGAACAAAGATTTGCTTTGGAGATAGAAACTGGCATAAGCATTTAATGTTTGATGCCCTGAGGCAAAATATCACCACGCAACAACCTCTGTTAGTTTTCCTTTTTCTGTTGTTTTTTTTTCTCCCCAATTCCTTATGTTTTAAATTATGCCTTCCGTTGACTCTGAGTCACAGCAAAACTCTACGCTGATCCCACGAACATCCTTCCCCCTCTTGGAGGAGACATCAAGTGCAAAAAGTAGAGCAGAATGACGCAACTGGGACAGACAGGGGACACTTCTGTTCAGAAAGTGAGGCAAGAGGAAGCACTGCCATATCCCTGACAGAGTTCTAGGGAAAGGGCCAACAGTCACATGATGATGTACAGCTCCTAATGCATTTGCTGACAAGTCTGCCAGTCAATTACTCATTTCATATGGTTTTAAGGACTTGTGTTCTCTCAGCGTTCTTGAGACTCACACTGTTGCTCAGATGACAGCGGAAGCAGCACATGCCTGGCAGCTGATGCTGTGGGGTCCAGCTCCAAGGACACACTGCCCTCTCTTGGAGACTCCAAAGCCAACCCCATGGAAGGGCACTGAAGATCAACACGCTCCTGGCATCTCTAAAAAACCTTTCTGCCCAAGAAGCAAGTCAGAGGCAACAAGCAACTCTGGTAACACTCCCCTGCCTGATACAGCGCTTGAGGAAGGATGTGTAAATGCCTTTTGGAAGAGCTGCTCTTAAGGTAGGTCAGTTTTGACTAATAACCTTGTAGTATCTTTATTTCAGCCTGTCAAAACTTTACTCTTTTCTTCTGGAACTGTATAGCAGATAATGCATGGCACAACTGTGTCTACCCTGGAGAATACTGTAACATCTAAAGAGCAGTAAAAATGTGATATGGTAACAGCCATCACAAAAAAGAACATAATGCAGGAAAACCATTTCAGCTTATAGGCAACAGCTACACGTCAGCTTTCTGTGTGACCCTGGGGCAATTTTAGACATTTAACACCCTATCTTGATCAAACTGTCTCTAAGTGGACCCTGAGCATGCTGTTACCATATCCACACTGCTCACCTCCTAAGACATCCCTGGTCTGGGGAGTCAACCATACAATGATATGGAAAATTAACTGTGAGGGAGGAGCAATGATTTGGATGCCTTGATGGTGTACTGCTGCGTAAACGTACCTGGTCAGAGGGTGTTCACACCACCTTCTTCAGCACAAAGGCAGATGAAAAGAGGGCAGCTCTCCTAAAAAAGGAAATGGAGAGAGTTTTCAGCAACTACAACATTCCTGCAGGGAATGCCCACTATGAACATCCTTTCACCCAACCAGCTAAAGCACTTCACACCGTTTGGGGTTTACGAAGGCTGACACAGTAGCCATACGGCTACAAAGGCCCTTTTTACCCTGACAGACACAGGTGTTATTTTTGCCCTGCTTGAAACCAGGCTGGGCTTGGCTGTTACAGAACTATTTCAAGTCACCAGGTATGAGGGACATGTCCCATGGATTCAGTGATCAGCAGCTGATGGTCGGCCAAGCTTTAAGGCTGACTCTGGCCACAGAGGCAGAGCACCTATGTACACTCTGTGCAATTTCAGATCTGAGTCTGAAGATGGCTCCATCAGCACAAGAGATGCCATCTACTTATGCCTCCCTATAACAAGAGAAAAGTATCATTAGGCACACAAAGAATGAAGAAATAATCAGAATGCTTAGTCAGCCATCAATCACATGGTATTTGTCACAGGCTGACAACAATGCTGCTGAGAAGGCATGGAAGCAGTCACATATGTGCGTTATATATTTCTAAAGATGTAAGACTGCGATACAGAACCTACAACAAAAGAAACCATAGAAAAATAGCCTGAGCAACTCATGGGAGTCAAAGAGAGAAAGAATGACAAAGATTTCACTAAAGAAAGGGGAGAGGAAGGCAGATCTGCAGAATTTCATTTTTTTGTTCTTCCTCACAATGATCAAATTAAAAAGCCCACACACCTAAAGTAAGGAAAGTTACAGGGGAGCTAGAAATACAGTCATTCAGAACCACTGTTTAGCTCCAGAAAACTGCTGCATTATCTTCCTTTGTCAAGCGACAGATAATGAAATCAGCAAAAGAAAACGCAGAATTTGGACCCATCATGCAAAAACCAGAAGGAAACCAAGGATACCTTAGGTATGGGTTTACCAATCTGGACCTAAGGAGCTCTGGCTCCGCAAATACCACCCAGCAGGGCATCAGTGATGATGAAAGGACACACAAGTGACTGTGCAAAGATCCCAGTGCTTCCTTCCAGGTCCTCATTGCAGCTACAGCCATAATGCTGCCCTCACACAAGCAGCCCAACAAGTATAAGACATCAACATAACAGAACATAAAAACCAGAACTTGGCATAGGCATGTGCTCAGCACCCAGTTACAGAGCTGTGATTTACTAATAAGCCTTTCTTCAGGAACCTTCAGAATGTTTCATTTACACCTTTGAAAACACCTCAGATAAAACCCTGGCTCCACCAACATCAGGCAAGATTTGTCACTAACTTAAGGATAAATATCCTAGTTGCATTTCTGTTTCCACTGCATGATGTCTGAAGCTCCAAATATGACTTTAGTATTTAATTCATGGTGACAGGCAGTCAACCTCAGCATTTCCAACAGCCAGCCAGCCCCCAGCAAACAGAAAGCTACAGAGATCCCTCTAAGACTCGACCCTGTCTAACTATCAGACGAGAAACACCCATTAAATGTGCTGGTGGGAATTAGAAGCAAGCACACAGGGAGTAGAGAATATGAACATTATTACTTCAGGTAAAGCCTGGGTTTCCTTAAAGTTATGATAAAAACAGTCAGGTAACTACAGCTGGTGCTGCAAGGGCCACAGGGCACTAAAAGGGCTGCCGCTGGTGCCCAGCTGTTTTCATAGCAACAGCACCAAAACAGATGCTGCGAGCTCTGCGAGGACAAGTAGCTGCATAGCTTGCTCCTCGAGGGAATTGTTTAATGTCTAATCATTAACAGTAAAGCCCACCCTAGATAAAAGTCAGCTAGCGATAGACTAATGCAATGATGCATGTCATGTCAGCAGAGTCATTACAGTCTCCAGGAAGCACAGGATGTCTGCCTGTTCCTGTTATGGCTCTACTGTGCTTGCCTGCAGAAGGGACAGCTCTGCAGGAAACAATAGAAATTAGAATTAGAAGTAATAATCTATTTGCTCTTCAAACCTCTCTCAGCCAAACAGCAAGAGCATCTGCTCCAGTGTGCTGAAGGCAGAAGATCAGACACACTCATACACATCAGGGCATTTTAAGCTGCTGCTGCCATTAAGGATGAGAAGCAGCAGCAGCGTTGGGAGGTTGCTTGCCAGAAATACTGCAGAGTTACGTGGTGTGAAAAGAGCACACCTCAAATGTGTCAAGCCCATTATTTGCCTGGTAAGGTTGTGAGGGCAAATCAAGCCCAACTTGTACCTGTAGGACCCTATTCCATGATAAAGCAGCAGACGTGGGAGTCCCCCAAGAGCCCGAGATGGAAATGGAGGTGCATTAACCTGTGCAGCACATTGACCCTATGGGAGAGAAGCTACATGTCCCATGTTACGTGCCAGGATGGGGACAGGCAGGCACTGGGCACAATGACAGCACAGGCAACAGCACCTATCTCCTACCTGCAGCCTGAGAGCATTCCCAGCTGTAATAGCTCTGATGTGGCTGTCACACAAACACGGGCACTGCTATCAGGTTAGCTATAAGGAAGAAGTTCTTTACTGTGAGGGTGCTGAGGTGCTGGCACAGGGTGCCCAGAGACGTGGTAAATGCTCCATCTCCGGCAGTGTTCAAGGCCAGATTGGACAGAGCCTTGGGTGGCATGGTTTAGTGGGAGGTGCCCCTGCCCATGGCAGGGGGTTGGAACTGGATGATCTTAAGGTCCTTTCCAACCCAAACCGTTCTATGGGACAACATGTAAAATGTCAAGCCCTCTCGCCCTTCCATGAAATTTGCTGGATCAAGACACCCACTCAGACTCAGTCCAGTCCAGCCCATGAGGCATCAGTATCTACCACATACTGGACCAGAGAGGAGTTTATTCCCTTCTGAATCAACCCTATTTCCTTGACTAAAACCCAGAGATGACTGCTGAGAGCAAAACCCCTCAGCTGCCAGGCAGGCACAAGGCTCCAAGGCCCTCCCTCCACACTCCTCTGTCCAGGAGGGGGTCCACCTAAGCCCTGTCCCCACACAGCCTCCAAAGCTGCGGCTGTAAGCAAGCACAGGGGAGGCTGCTGCAGCAGCCTGGTGACAGTACATGGGAAAGAGAACTAAGCAAGACCCTTTGAAGTTGATATAAATTGCTCTTTTTCTTCACTACCAGAGGTATGTAAGACTCCACAGATGAGCATGGAGAAAGCCCAAATCAGAAGTGCCATCTGCATCATCCTCACTAAACCTTTCCCATTGAGTACCTTTATCACTTAGAAAACCAAACCCAAAACCCGCTAAAATAGAGCTGATGCTCAAAGATGGGTTCTAAACAAGTGTAAAAAAAGAGTCCAAAACACTATGAAAAAGGCAGCAGCACATCAGCAAACCTATCTGTCTTCACTTCGTGAAGGTAAAACCTTGCTCTGCCCATCCCACAATAACCCCAGGCCCTGTGGTGCTCTCTGCCAGATGCCTCCAGCAGGAACATCCTCCATCGCCTGCTGGCCACGCAGGGCTCGCTGTCACTCCATGAACACAAGGACAAAGCCTGTGTGGCACAGCACAGTACTACCCCGGCCCAGCTGAGCAAAGCACAGAACAAACCCCAATGCTTTCAACACGCAGCTGCACACTCTGAAATACTGAATTACTTCGGGTTCCCAGACAGCAGCACCAACCAAAATGTACATTCCCTGGGCTCTAACAGAGCCTGTTACCATTTGTTCTTCATCACCGACCCCTGTATTTATGTATAAACTACTCACATAACGTAAGGCAGAGCTGTGCTTGAAAGCATCACAGAAACAGGCCTTTTTTAAAACAATGTATTTAAATACGGGTATCCAAATCACACTTTTTCTGTATCATGTATCAAAAGCTCTCAAAGGCTTCTTAAGCAACTATAGTTTGCTTCCCTCCTAATGTGGTGTTGAAAAAAAAACTCAACTGCTTCATTATAATCATGTTGATGGTCCTAAAAATCTGCAATCAGAGACCTGGGAAGCTCTCGAATCCTGTTGTCCCTGAGACGGAGCATCACTACTGCTCTCCCTTTGCACCCACAAGGAGCATCACCCCCTTCACCAACAATCACAACGCAAAGCCAAAACCGTACAGATCTATAGTGTGCCTATGAGCCTGTTGAGTGTGTCACAAAGCAAATGGTTGCCCAGCCACTGGGATAAATGAAGATCGTCTGATGAACCTGCATCCCCCACAATGGACCAACACCAAAGCTCCTTCCTCTGCCAAAACATCAAGTGTGGTTCATGTCATACTGAAGATGACAGCAGGAATCCGCAGCATCCCAAGAGCCAGGCTGACTTGGGGCAATGCTATTTCGACCCTCCTCTTAGCATTGATGTGCAGTAGCACAGCTGCCCTCACTCAGATCAGCTAATGAAGTCTGAATTGCAAGAACAAATAGTTCATGCACGAATAGGAGGGTCCTTTCCAACCCTAACTATTCTGTGATTCTATGAACAAACCTCGTAAGATCGGAACAGCAACCACTACTGGTAGAAAACTGAAGCAGCCTTCAAACGCCACAGAAAGCCCACCCCAAACGAGATCTGTTTCAGTGTCACATACGCCAGGAAAGCAAACTAATAATATTTATAGAAATGAAGTAGAGCTGAATCTTGTGTAAATCTGGTCATGCAAGCGAATTCACAGAGAGGTACTTGCCAGCTCTGGGTGCAAGGGCGGAAGAGGTCACAGATTGATGAGCTCTCACTTACAAATCTGTTCTTTTCCAGCACGTTTATACAGCTTGCAAAACCTTGAAAAGAGCACTTGGCAACAAGCCCGCCAGCAAACTCTCTGCTTGTTTCCTACAGTGGAACAGAAAGGCGTGCAGGCAGGAGGGACAGGCATTAGATCATGTAACAGGCTTACCTGCTCCTTGACTTTCTACTCCAACAACTACTTCCACATCAACCTTTTAACTTAGAATTAACAACATCATCCTGGAAGGAAGGTACAAGAAGCAAGAGCACTGTCAACTCGCATCACCTTTTATTTTTCTCAGACAAAATTAAACACTGCTAGTGAAAATGGCCTTTTACTTCAATAATTTCACTCAAATTTCATCTAAAGGTCCCAGGATAAAGTGTTTACTCTGAAATGAAAGAGTTTTCAGAATTCCACAAGTTATGAATGCCCAGTGCTTCCAACGATTGCAAGAGGAACTGCTCCAGGTGAGCTGGAGCCTCCTAGTGAGCTGAAGAACATTAAGCAAAGAAATACAGAAGATGTGGACAAAAGCCTCTCAAATACTCTTACAGGATTAAGTGAAAACACTCCAAGGCCATTCTTCTTCCCACCCAGCCATTACAGTTCATTTTTAATCAGCATAAAAGCTACAGGTTAAGCCAGCAGGTCCCTCATTGAGATTGAAGGAATGGGGATTTACAAGCCAACAAGAAAGGTGGAGAGAAACCCAGAGCCAACATAGGGCCCTTCTGCACTAATTCAAAACCACTGCATTTGATTAATTTTTACCTTGTATGCATTAAAAAATTCAAACAGCATTTGGACAACTGCTTAAAAGAAGCCAGCCACATAACTCTGGACAATCCAAACCCGATCCAGAGGTACTAGCACTTGGGTTAGCTTGATACAATCAGTCCCTGCAGGAATTTGAACCCATAATTACAGCATATCGCAGCAGTGTGCACATGGGAATATAAAGGAGAAAGGTTTTATTTATGCAGAGGACGAGAGTTTCAGGGATTACATGATTAAATCAAGGAGAAATAGTCCAATGCAGAAAGCCAGCAGATTCAGGAAGCTCTTAGAACAGCTGCAACAGAGACCCTCTGGCTTCCCAAACTACAGGAAAAACAAGGGAGCAGCCCACTTTTTAAGCTGGGTGGTTTGCCTGCAGACAGATTGTATTTCCCTTACAACATAACAGCGTGCACAGTTACTAGCCAAACAACCTCTCCCAGCTGTTATTTACTGAAGAGAGTAGGAAGTGGTTACTCTCTCGAGCTGCAGCTAAACCACAGCAACTCTTAATTCTCCCTGTCTTCATGCAGCACAAAGGGAGCGCAGTAACAGTGCACCAAAGAGATGCACACAATACATCTCCTCCGGTAGCTGACAACCTCTTCTATTTTGGGGATGCTCATCTGCAGGTGGAATGGGATTTATGTTCCCACGACTGACAACACAACTCACTCGACTCCGCTCCATCCTGGCTTATGGCAGCTGCTGCTATTTTGAGCACTATGCCTCTCCAGTGCTGCTGAACAAGATTATTCCAAAGGTGAGAACTATTCCCAGATAACACAAGAACAGTATTTTCCACACTTTAAAAAGTATTAAAAAAAAGTAATCATGGCTGTTTAAGAAGTTTTGCAAGAGACTGAAAAACCCTCTCCAGCAAAGACAGGGTCTACCTGCCTTAACAGGCTTTCTTATATATAACCCATGCAGCTGCTGAGACTATTAAAGTCACTGCCCTGCTGGACTGGGTAAAATAGTCTTACCTGGGCTATCACAAAGATATTCTTCACTAGCAAGTGGGAAAGCATCTGTTCCCTCTATCCTGGTAAGAACCCTGCCTTCTGACAAACAGATAGGCAATAGAGTCCCCCAGAAGTCACAGCTACAGGCACTCTATGCTGGAATTGCCCCCAGAAATAACCATAAACCAGAAGAAAAAGGAAAACGAGATGTAACACTGAGTCAACATCGTATGTACTCCTAACCGAAATGTTAGATCTAGAGGATATAGTTTTGGTTTTCACACATATGCACCACAAACACTTTTCACAAGCACACACCAAAAGAGCAGGCTGTTCTCAAACTACTTCAGAAACTTAAGAGTTAACTGCACTCTAGAAACTGTCAACCTAAATCCCCGGAAAGAAGAGCTGAGGGTGGGATAATAAGGCAAAGAATGTTACCCATCTAATTAGCAATCAGAGAAGAAGAATTCTGTGATCACTCAGAAGCACTGACTTCTTTAAGCTTAATATTGACCCACAAGAGCACTGCTGTTCAGCTAGAGAGGCTCATGGTCGCTCACCCCAAGGTCCCTGACACAGAGAGCCTCTAATTGCTACAAGAGCTCTGCAAGATGAAAGGCTAAGCTGGACAGTCTACCAAAAGGCCTGAAACGAGAGCAGCTCAGCTTCTTCCCTGCCCAAGTTGAAAGGCTGCCCACTGCAGCTCTGGTGATCCAGCTTCCATTGCAATTAGCCACAAAAGATGGATCCGTCCAGCAATTGTTTCAGCCTTCAGAAGCTTGTGTCTTCCACGATGCCTGTAATGAACAATGCCTGGACAAATTAAATTCCAGTCAAGTCGTCACCAGCTGCTGTTCATACGCACACAGTTTTTTAAGCAGCATCCTGGAGCAAGCCCTTCCTTGTCCTCCATAAGCTCAATTGCTTGTGCCCCACAGGGCTGCTAGAAAATAATTACTCCTCTAAACCCACAGGCTACTCTTCCAAAGTAGGTGTGCCCCATGACTAATACCTGGCAAGCAACCAGTTCCATCTGCATTGGTATGCTGGGAGCACAGAGCTACTGCTGTCACTTGCAACAGCTCCTCTTATATCTATACTAACAAAAGCGAAGCCCTTTCTTTCACCCCAGCCCCCAGTGTTAAAAAGGCTGCCTACATTTCTGTTGGTACCTTTACAAAGTGTATCTGCTACGTCTCACAGGCACTAATATACCAGTCTTTAAAACAACTGCTCTAAACTTGATGGGTTTCTACCAGGGACCATACTTGAACAACTGACAAATGGATTTGGCATTGCACCTTTGCAGTGGAAACCAGCAGAAAACATGGGATTTTGTTACCTTTCCCAGGAAGATAGTTACTGCAAGCCCCTTCAGAGCACAGGGTGGGATTTATGCTTTGTCTCATCTGCGGACTCACCAAAATGGAATTAAGAGGAACACACCCGTTGTTCTCACATCTCTTCCTGGGGATACATACAGCTTGGCTCCCAACACAGCCAGCACCACAGCACCAGGAAACTAATTCATTCAAATGAGCAGGAAACACAGAGCACAGCCTGAAGCAGCTCTTTCAGATGGATGCTGGAGTGCTGGGAGCCAAACTCAGTAAGGCTGCAAGGAGAAACCTGAGAGAGAAAAAGCCATGTGTATTCACACTGCCGACTGCTTCCCAAAAGACAGGCGTGCTGCACAGTCCCACCTCAGATAAAACACACCTGACCCAAACTGACAGCACTTACAGGTTCCATGTTCTGGGAACCATCTGTAGGCAAAGCAGCACGAGGTTTTCAATTGAAAGACCTGACGAGAGGTTAGTTTTACATTCCTTTGTGAGAGCTTTTCTTACACATTCAACTGAAAACATCTCCAGGTCCTGTTTGTGAGGGGGAAAAAAAAAAGCAAACCACAAACCAACCAACCACAATATAAATCACTGTACTAACCAGCATCTAATCCCATCCTACCTGCAGCTGTCTTCACTGACTGAAGCACAAGGTGAATGATCCTCATTTATAGACTTTCTGTGACCCTTCTTTACCAGCAAACACTCAAGAAACCAAGCAGCCAAACCAAGGAAATTAAACTTAGTGAGTCCCTGACCATGTGAAAGAAAACACAGTTTGAAGATTATCAACACCTGAATTTCTATTCTTGCAGAGTTTTGTCTCCAAACTTCATTTCACTCCATGTCTTACAGGACACCAACCCACTCTCAACTGCTAGATAATATTTCTTATTTTAGCACATTCATCTCAACCTTCCCTGCTTTTCAAAGCTGATACCTTCAAAAATCTCATATAAAGCATATGATTTATGAGGTTTTATTTCCCCATCTCAAAGCTACAGTGCCAGTACTTAAGCAGAAAACATGCTGGTACCAGGAGGCATGTTCCAATTCCATTTTCTAACTTAAACACGTTCTTCGCAAAAACTCACTTTATATCCTTCCAGATGATCAGCACCACTTTTGTTTCAAGCTTTACCAGGCAGGATCTTACAAGGATGGAAGTCAATGGGTCAAGATGAACAGCGTAACTCTATATGCAATTCACAGTATGAATGACAGCAACACTTAATGCAGATTAGCTGCAATGAAACCTGCCTGGCAGGAGCCTAACACAAGCTTTCCATTGGATGCTACTGCAGGTGCTCACTCCACTTGTGGTTTCCCAGCACTCTGCCCAAGACACAACGCATAATGCTCCCCAGATCCTTTTGATCATTGGAAATGCATTACCTGGAGCCATCCCCTCGGACTCTCCGCACCGCTATACGCACACGCTTCATTCCCACAGTGGCCAGAAGCGCACCCACATCTAAGATTATTCTTATGGACACCATTCCAAAGTCACAAGCAAAAAGGTCATATTTTTTCCCCTTAACTGAAGATCTCTCTTTTAAAAAGTTAAAGAGCGTCTCAGGCCTTTTTATCACCCCCAATAGAAAGGTTGCACAGTAACATTAAATTCACATTTGTGTTTGGGAATCATACCATAAT
This sequence comes from Ara ararauna, assembly GCA_028858755.1. Lineage (NCBI taxonomy): Eukaryota > Metazoa > Chordata > Aves > Psittaciformes > Psittacidae > Ara > Ara ararauna. The sequence goes on along the minus strand of CM054398.1, from coordinate 4,066,533 downwards.
TCCCAGCAAGGAACTGGAAAGGGCAGGTATGACACATCATGATTTACTGAGCACAAATACTGATTCTTTACCAGAAAGAAAAGAAAGAAGTGGCCCTTAGATTGGAAGGCTACAGCAGGAATCCCTCCTAAAAGCAGATTCTGCAGTAAGCCCACAGAGAAATTCTTCTTTAGTTTCAGAACGGAAGCAGAAAAATCTGAGGACAAGCTGCAAAGGTTTAAAACACACGAGAAACATTCAGGGAAATGAGGCAGAAATGGACAAAAAGCCTTTGGGGCTCAAAAAAACCCCAAACTATCGAATTAAAAAGATTTATTTTTTTCTGAAAGGGATAAGTTGATAAAATAAAAAATAAAGCTTTCTGAGATCATTAGAAGAATGTGAGACTCTTACGCAGCCCATTTTGTAGCCTTTTCCCCTCCCTCTTTCTGTAGAATTAAGATAAATCAAAGCAGGAGTTACTGAAGTTTCTCAGCTTTTACAGTTTCTTAAAAGTCCATTAAATAAATATATAGAATCATAGGATAGTTAGGGTTGGAAAGGACCTTAAGGTCATCCAGTTCCAACCCCCCTGCCAGGGGCAGGGACACCTCACACTAAACCATGCCACCCAAGGCTCTGTCCAACCTGGCCTTGAACATCACCAGGGATGGAGCATTCACAGCTTCCCTGGGCAACCCATCCCAGTGCCTCACCACCCTTACAGGAAAGAATTTCTTCCTCATATCCAATCTAAACTTCCCCTGTTTAAGTTTGAACCCGTTGCCCCTTGTCCTATCACTCCAGTCCCTAATGAAGAGTCCCTCCTCAGCATCATTACAGGCCCCCTTCAGATACTGGATATATCTTTAACTGTAAATTTGGAAACAGTTATAAGACACAGGCTGGAGTAATTGAAGGTTTTCTCGTCTGTTAGAAGGAAAAGGAAAACACACAATAAATTATGGAAAAGCATAATCCTTAACTAAATTTCCTGTTTTCTGTCTCAGCATTAACAGCGTGCCTGAATTTCCTCCCTTTTTTTTTTCCTCCCTCTTTTTAACATCACAGTCAATCCCTCCTCACCCGTTTAACACAAATCTGATCCAAAACTACGGGAAGTTTCAAGCATGTTCAAGTTCGAACCATCAGCTGAATTCATAATTCACTCTCAAGGAAAAAAAAAGCCATCTCCTACACCCCTTAAAACAAAGATTAAACCAACTTAAGCTGAATTGCTGCTCCTCTCACACACCAGCTAACCACCACCAGCATTAAGAATTAACTGCGCACCGCTCTACTCAGCCTCTACAAACAGCGTTGTTGTCTCAACCGCTTTCAGCTGGGATTTTTTTAAGTTAGTTTCTGGCTTTTCAGGTATTTTGGAGGAGCAGAAGGAAGGACGAAAGCAGTAAAATTGTGCAACACAGGGAACACTTTTATCCAACTGATGGGTTCACTGGATAGAAAATTTACGTACAAGAAACTCGCGACTGTTGGGAGCAACTTTCAGAAGCAGCATTTAACATAAAAACGTGGTTGTATTGCACAATGGCCCATTTGTTCTGGTATTTTAATAAAGGGCCTTTTAGCAGAACAAAGCTGAAGCAGCTGATACCAGGGGACTCTTATACGTGACAGCAGTAAAATCTGTGTGGCTGGAACTAATGCCAAGGGATGGAGCAGAGTCAGCTGAAGCAAACTGCCCGTGTAGATGGCCATCAAAACCAGGTGCTTCCAGCTGGTACCCAGAAGGAAGGTCTGACTCTTCCAGCTCTCCTACTCTTAAGTTCCAGTAGTTTACTTTTCAATGCAAACTAAGTGGATAAATAGAAGACAAATTAATTGGAAAAAAAACTCACAAAAACCAAACCAAACCAATCCAGTTTTGCTGGTTTGTCCTTATTGTGACGACAGTCAGACCACACAGCAGGAGGGAAAGGGATTTACGTTTTCTTTTAGTTTTGGTCCCTTCCCCATTTCATTTCCTCTGCCATTCCACACATCAAGCTAGAAAACCCAAAAGACAGGAAGAAAATCTACCCCTTTATCTGGCAACAGGTGAGAAGAAGAGGCACACACTGTCCAAAGAAGTCAGAGATGCTGAACTGGGCAATTCTGAAACTCGCTGTACACACAGGATCCCACTAGAAGGTTCCTGGTCTTGGGCTAAACCCATTAAATGAGTGATATTTGAGCCATTAGAGACAGCTTTCAACTACTGGACCTCTGCACCTCAATTCCTTTGATTTCTTATGCGTAAGGGGAAAGCAATACTGGGTCTACCAGAAACACGAGCAAGCCAAGACCATAGCCACGGCACGTACCTTACCTCAAACCATACCCACTATTACACTGGTAGAGACATAGTACTTTATAAACCCCTTTTTCCTCTCGCTCTACCCTCCCCAAACAATTACAAACTTCTACCCTGCTTTTTATGCAGCCATCGTTTTTGGGTCATCCACCCACAACCCTCCCACAGCACAGCAGCACTCACACCCCTCTCACCGGCTTTGCTGCTACTCATAGCATTCGGAACTCTCATGAATTCAGAGCTGCGCTGGGTCTGTAAACCCAGGACAAGTGAAGTAGATGATCTTTCCCACAGCCAAAAGGGCAAGAAGGTGGTGGGGTTTTTAAGTGAGTTCTGCCATTCGCCTCCCAGAGATGTCAAAGAAAACTTACCCCTGCTGCTGGCAAGTGGACAAGCCGCTACTTCAAGCCCTATGGAAAACAGACCATTCTAAGGGCAATTAGGTAGGTGCTGGTGCTCAGCCAGCCCCATGGTTCCACAGACTCACCTCTGCACTAACAGAACAGTTTCTGGCAGGGAGAACCATGATTCCCTGCCACTGACAGCGACAACTTCCACTGCCTTACTTTCGTGCCAGGAAGTGAACAGCAGTTACCAGCAATTGAAATCAGGGGTTTCTGAAGGGCAGTGTCTAGTTGCTCTGGAGCCAAGTTCAGGGACAAGGAGCCAGGCACTCGCCTTGTTCCATTAAGGAACTTCAGAGCCTGCCAACCTCCCAGCGCACGAGGCAGGGCAGATCAGTTATCTCTGGTTTGCTGATAAGGAAATAAGGCAGGAAGGCAGAAGTTGGGCCGGCCACGGGGAAGTGTGATGAGCAGAGGACAAACCTATGTCTCCCGAGTCACACGCTCCTCTCCCAGCCACTGAATTATCATTCTTGCCTGTTTGAACCAAGAGAAGTCAGTCTCCTGGGAGGCTGCATTCCCCTACCTTCAAAGGGGAATAATGCCTTCCTAAGGTAACTCATGATGTCAAAAAGCAGCAATTACCTAAGTAATACCAGCTATACACCACATCCAGGGATGAGATGCATGCAGAAGTAAAAATGGTACGTACACCGAAATGTGCCTCCTGTGATCAAAATCCACCACAACACTTCAGCCACATGCGAGAGCCATCTCCATTCGGTTCACAGCTACGGATGGCAGAAGAAAACCTCTCAAACAATAAGCTCGATTTAAACATATTGATCCAGGTTTTTTGGTGCATTCTCCTCCACACTGGCTACAACCAGAATATGATAAATGGTGCTCCACCGTCACAGAGCTCCTGCGCATTTGTTTCACAATCACGCAGCTGACTTCAAACCCAAACCAGCGGTGATCTCTGCCCGCAGACACGAGGTGTCCCATAGAGCATAAAGGCACAAAGCCACCAAAGGATGAAGGTCTGACTTCAGTAATACATGCTCGAGAAGCAAGTAGCGTCTGAAAAGCAGTATGTTGAAGACACCAAGCAACCACCTAAGAAGCTTCAAGTTTACTTACAGACTCAGACTAAATATCACGCTACTGACTTCTGTGGTCTGCCACAAGCCAGCTTTTCTCCTGGTAGTAACCACCACAGTTGTACGTGCCCAGGTCACTTTTACAAGAAGCCCACAGCCATAAGCAAAGCTGAAGGTTGTCAGCTCCCTCCCTCAAAACAAAACCCACCCCACACACTACCCACACATTAAACATAGCTCAGCACCTTAAAAGCCACAATAACTTCTTGTCTCACTTACAAGCACGGTACCAGGGAACACGTCATAGAGCAGAATGCAGCTCTATCAGTTCATTTGGCTTTCATCTAAAGCCACACCTGATGGCAACGGCCCACTACAGAGGTAAATCCCATTCACCTGCTCCAGCACTGTTGAAGAAAATGAGCTGCCGAGGTCAGGCACTCAGCTCCCGAACCACGCACAGTGGTTCCAGTCCCTGCTCACCTCCACAGCCCACGCTTCCCCTCCTTCAGGACACCCACCTGCAGGTGCCCTTTAATTCCACACCTCTGTTTGGGAATGAGAAGGAAACAGGTTTTTCTCTTTGTCTGTGGCACCCACTTACCTCCTCTGCTCTACCTCAGTAACACAGAAAATCCAGATGCTGCAGCTACCCCTCCTTTACATAACCCGTGCGTTACAATTCACTAATGCCTCCAAAGTACTGCCCAGAACAGGAAGCCTACCATTACTACCCTTTACCAGCCACCAACTCCTCCATCTGTTTTCCCCTTCTCTCCATAACTTCTCTCTACCAAGCCACCGTTAACTCATGCACAAAAAAAACCCCAAGCAGACTACATGATATGAGACCTTCTGACAAGATTCCCAACCTCCTTTCAGACCCTGAAGGATGGTCAGGACCCATTCTCCATTAAGTCACACAACTTCCAAAGAGAGCTGGTGCTGAACTGTGTCTCTCATTAGCTCCAACTGCCCCCTCATTGCCTCATCCACCCAAAAGGTGGAGATGCTCTTTGCCATGCCAGCACCAGTCACATACCCTGCTCCCCCCACCTCCATCACGACAGCCCCTTTCCCCCACCACCCTCCAAAGACCTCGGGGGCCCCCACCACAATACTGCACAGCCCCTCTCTACGTGCACCCCCAAGCACAGCCCCATAGCATCTCCTAGCACTGATCCTCATGCAGAAATTACACCCTCGCAGTTCACCAGCACCCCGAGATCCCCATCAGACGCCCTCTCAGCTGCTCACCCCGACCCTTCACCCCTCCATCACAAGCTCCAGCACCCCCCTGCCCCCAGCCTCTGACCTGCCCAGGGAGCCCCCTTCACCCAGCCCCGCACCCCAGCACCCCCCTCTCCCCATCCCTCCACCCCACCTCACCACTTGCCCCCCAGGGGACAACCACCACCCCAGAGCCCCCCAACGCCTCCACCTCGGGGGCCAACCCCCCCCTCCATCCCGGCACCCCTCACACAGCCCAAAACCCCCCAGACCCCACAACCTCCACCCGCAGGGCCGCTTTAGGCCCCTGCCCCGGGCACTCTCAACGTCCCCCCCGTTCGCTCGGAGCCCCTTCACACCCCCATCTTCACCCTCCCGACCTCCCCTCCCCACCAACCCCTCCATGTCCCGCCGCGAGGGGCCCCGCGCAGGGCCGGACCGGACCAGGCCGTACCAGCGGCTCCTCCCGGCCGCGGCCCGCGCCCGCCGATCCCCACCGCGCTCTCCACGCACCGACCCCCGCCCTGGTCCCGGTCCCCTCCTCACCGGGTCCGGCGGGGCCGCGGCGCGGAGGGGCGGAAGAGCGGAGCCGCCGCCTCAGACGCCGCCGCCTCAGACGCCGCCGCGCAGCGCTCCCCGCGGCCGGCCCCACCCCCCCGCCCGGACTGGCGGCTCGTCCGACCAATAGGAGCTCGCTCCTCGGGGACAGCCAATCGCAGCCCGCCGAGGGGGCGGGTCCGGGCGAGGCCGCCAGGTTCGGTTGCGGCGGAGGAGCGGAGGGAGGGCGGTGAAGGGGCGGGGCCGGGCGGGGTGAACAGCCAATCAGCGGCGGGGGCGTGAATAGCTCATTAATATTGATGAGAGGCGCCGCGGGGCGGGGCCGCAGGTAAATCTCTCATTAATATTAATGAGGCGCTGCGCGGCCGCACGTGGTGCGCGGGGTGCGAGGCACCGGGACCCCTCGGTGTGCAGGGGCCTCACACGGGACCCAGCGCACCCCAAACAGCCCCAGCACCCGGGGCAGAGCCTTTCCAACCCAGGGCTGTGGTACGTGGCGCCCGTGGGGTGCGGTGAGAGGATGGCCCCTCACCCCACGGTGTCCCCTTCCGAGTCCCCCAATGCTCTGGCCCCATGCATCCGGCTGTGCCCAGCCCCTGTGTGTCAGGGGGCTGTGGCCTCAGTGTCCCACTGCCGGGACGCTGGCAGAGCTGCTGTCCCTGTGCAGTAAGGGGAAAAGCCAGGGGGATGAATCAGCAGCAGGCGGGAGTCACGCCGGCAGCACCGGGAGAGCAGGAAGTCACACTCGCCATGAATCAAGGCTTTGATTCCCCCAGCTGCCACTGGCACGGGGTGAGTGCAGCCGGCTGGGTCCCAGTGGTGCCTGGCCCCTGGCTGCAGTGCCAGTGGGGGGACAGAGCCACGACCCCGGAGCAGGAGGGACTGCAAACATTGCTCCTGCGGCCGGGCCACAGTACTGTGCACCCGTTGCAGCTCCAACCTCAGCATGAGCTGAGATGGAGAAACGCTGGGTCTGGGCTGTCCCCACTGCTTCCCCCTGGCCCCGCTGCTGGGCACATGCCAGCGCTCGCTGAGATTGGGCTGAAAACCCAATAATGCTGTTAGTGGGGAGAAGGCTGATTTTTGGCCTTAATCCGGTTTCCTCCCATATGTCTTCACCCGCGGAGTTTTAAGCTGCTTTGGCTGCAGATGGGGCTGCACCAGGCATGGGCCACAGCACAGGGGGAACTCCTCGGCTTCAGGCCAGGGCCACAAGGACCATGAACACTTCCAGGAGCCTTCCCTGCCACCCCTCCCTTTGGGGGACATGAGGGACTATGTCCTGTGCAGCCACCAGGGCCTGGCATGATTCATGATGCCAGGAGCTGATTTGGGTCCTAGGTGCTGGATTTGTGCATTTTAGGGCTGCAGTCTGCAGCAACAGCTCCTCATCATCTGGGGGAGCAATGAGAAAGGGCTGGAGCATGGCTCGTCCCACTAATTCATGCTCAGGTGCATCTTGTTTAAACCCTGGACTGGGGGGAGGCACTGGCGAGCATCGCCTGCCTCAATCCTGTGCCGCTGCCCAGCCAAGCTCCTGGCTCCAGGTTTTGGGGGCTCGAGGTGCCCCTGGCCTGGGCGGTTCAATGGGTGCTGAGTGCCAGGCTTGGGCATGGGGGGGTTGCAGTGGCCAGAGCTACCCAGGACCCTCCTTGGAGAAAGTGGCTTTCGCTGAGTGATAACATCCTGAGGGACATCCCCTGGAGCATCCCAAGAAGCAGCAGGATCGAGCTCCTGCTCCGTGGTGACTCGACTGACACAGGCCTCCGCCTGCACCAGCCGGGGTGGGGGGACAGTGGGAGACAGGAGCAGGGGAGCAAAGATGTGGGATGAGGGGCCCAGGAACGGGGAGGCAGAGATGTTCTGTTCGCCAGCTGAAGGTGCAGAGCCACTGCAGGTTCTCAGCACAGGAGTCCCCACACAGGTTTCTTTTGCCCCCCCTTACCCCCAGAAGAAACCTGTGAGCCCCTCAGCCTTGCCTGGGGATCCTGGGGGTCCAGCAGGTGGGGACCAGCACCAAATGTCCCCAGTGCCTGTCTGTGCCCATCTCCTGCCTGAAGGTCCTGGCCCCTTGCATCCCTCAGCAAGGAGGGACACACAGACAGGAGGGACAAGGGGACAGCAATGGTTCCCATGGCCAGCGCCAGGAAGCCGCGACATCCTTGTGGAGCTGCGGCTGTCCCCATGGAGCTCCGAGCATCCCCATGGGCCTGTGACCATCCGCATGGAGCCGTGACTGTCCCCAGGGATGTGGCCGCGGCCGTGTCCATGCCCGTGGCACTGTGACATCGCGGTGGGGCCGTGCCCGTGCCAAGGCCCCGCTCCCCCGCCGCCCCCCGCCCGCGCACACGTGCCCACACGGCTCCCGTGCCCGGGGAGCAGATGGTTTCCAAGGCAACAGGCATGATGACGCACGCACCGAGCTCCCACCCCCTCCCCACAGGGACATCAGCCTGCACCGGCAGCGAGGAGCGGGGGGCACCGGGGGGGGGGGGGGGCACACACGTGTGCACACGCTATGTCCGCATGCACGAGCACCGATGCTTATACATGCGTGTGCGTGCTTGCACGTGTGTAGCACGCACGGTCAAGCATGCAGAGAGATGCACACGCACGCACACGCATGCACCCCTATCGCTCCTCGCACCCGCTGTGCTCCGAGCCGTGGCCCCCCCCCCCCCGCGTGGTCCTGGCCCGGTGCTGCTCTGCGGTGACGCAGGAGCGGTTCTCATCTCTTTATTGAAGGAAGACTATTTCTAGAATAAAGGCTACATCGTCACTTCACCTCGTCCCCTGGGGGCTCACGTTGTAAAAAGCCAAGGGTGCGGAGAGCTGGGGGGGACCCAGCCCGTCCAGGGACACCCCCTTGGGGACAGCCGCAGGGGCCCTGGTGCAGAGCGAGCAGGGCCGGAGCAAGGGGACAAACCTCGCTGGGATGAGGGGCTGGTGACAGCGCGGGGACCCCACTCCGGCCACGGGGGAACAAGCAGGGCTGGACCAGAGCTGCGGGGGGGGGTCTGGGGGTCCCCAGGGTGTGGGGCCAGAGGCCAGCCTGCAGCGGGGACTGCAGGCAGCAGCAGCGCCCATCGCCGCGGCATCGCGGCCCAGCAGGGCTGTGGGGGGGCTCACGGGGCAGCGGCGGGGGGGGCCGGGGGTCTCCCACCGGAGCTCACCAGGATTGTGCTGGGTCAGGACCTCCCTCGGACCCGATGCTTTGTGCTTGGACTGGCGGCTCCCGGCGGCGGCACCTGAACTGGGCAGGGGGCAAGCGGCTGCGGGGGGGGGGGGGGGGGGGGGGGCGGGCAGGAGGGGCCACGGTGCCGGGACAGCGCTGGGGGCAAGGGGTGAGCGGGCACCGAGCGGGGGCTGCTCCTACCCCAGGTCTCTGCCTGCAGGAGCAGAGCGCGACAGCGCGCGGACAGGGGTGCGCGGAGCAATCGGGACGCGAGCGACTGTCCCCAGGGGGGACACCGACACCCTCATCCTGCACCGTCCTTCCCACCACGAGGACCAATGTGGGGACTCCCACCAGGGAGGGGACAGGAACGGGAGCAGCCGGTGCTGCCGGTTGTGCTGCAGAGAACGTGGAGGGGGGGGGGTGTGTGCATCCAGGTGCTCCCCAGTGGTGCCTGGCTGCGTGTCCCTGGTCCCGTTGTGCCGAGCGTGGGGCGGTCGAGCATCCCTCAGCTCGTTGGGGTGCCCCATCTTCACCCCAAGACCTGAGGCGAGCGCAGCCCACGCCACCAGCGCGCCACAGCGTCCCCACACAGTCACAGTGATGGCACAGAGGACGAGGGGATGGCCCCGCTGCGATGCCACGTCCAGCCATGGGGGAGAGGGAGGTGAACTGGAGGGGGGGGTCGGGCCAGTCTGGGGCTCTACATGATGCTGCACTTCCCCTTGATTTTGTCTGTCCTCTTCTGCTTGCTGGAGCGCTTCCCATCGATGGTGAGGCTCACGTTCCTCCTCTTCTCCAGGTTCAGCAGCTCCTGGAAGAGCTCCTTCACATTGTAGTTCATCTTGGCTGAGGTCTCCATGAAGGCGCATTTCCACTCCTTGGCCATGGCCTCCCCCTCCCTGCTTTCCACCTCCCGCTGGGTCTCATCACACTTGTTGCCCACCAGCATGATGGGGATGCTCTCCACGCTGCCCTTGATCTGCACGATCTGCTGGTAGATGGGCTTCAGCTCCTCCAGGGACTGCTTGCTGGTGACGGAGAAGACCAGGATGAAGGCATGGCCCTTGGAGATGGAGAGGCGCTGCATGGCTGGGAACTGGTGGCTGCCTGTGGTGTCGGTGATCTGCAGGGTGCAGACGCTCTTGTCACAGCTGATGACCTGGCGGTACGTGTCCTCAATGGTGGGGATATACGTGTCCCGGAAGGTCCCCTTCACGAAGCGCAGCACCAGCGAGCTCTTGCCCACGCCGCCGGCGCCGAACACCACCACGCGGTAATCGTTGCTCTGCTCCGGCATCTTGCCCTGCGGATGCGGATGCTGCTGCTGCGAGGGAGAGGGCACAGGGAGGTGTCACACCGGCAGCGGGGCCTTCGGGATGGACCCCCTCCACCCCCGGCACCAGTTTGGGGGGGGGGGGGGGAGAATGGGGCAGCCTCCCCCCCCCGACCCCAGTGGACAGCCTCCTTAGAGATGCAGCCCCCCTGCTCCAACCAGGCCAATGCACTGGGGGGTCCCGGCCCCCCCATGCCCTTGAGGTGCCCTTGCAGGGTGCTCCTGGCCTGCCTGGGGGGCAGCAGCTTTGGCTATTTTTACCAGCCGCCCGCTGCAGCCATATGGCAGAGCCGCGGCCATGGCACTGCGGGGGGGACCCCCAGAGCCCCCGGGCAGCAGCAAGAGCCCCATGGCGCAGCCGCCAGCCCAGGGAGGACCCAGCGGCCCCCGGAGCCCCTCCAGCTCTGCCTCGCACGGCTGCTGCGGCTGCCAAGGGCAGAGGTGCCATTTCACACAGTGCTCAGCGCCTGCCCTGCCACCCAGTGCCACCGCGCTGCGCCGTGTCCCGTGCGCTGCCATCCCTCTGCTCCACTCACGCCCCGGTGATGCGGCAGGGGCAGAGAGACACGGGCACGGCTGTGGGCTTGCGGGCTGCAGGCTCCGAGACCCCTGCGGCTGCCAAACCCCTCACACAGGACGCATGGGGCCGGCAGGGTCCCCACTTGTACCCCCCCCCCCCAAGTGATGCAGCCGCAGGATGTGGAACAGGGAGGCACAAGGAGGCGCTGATGCCAAGCCCCAGGGTGAGCACTGCCTCAGCCAGACCCTGCCTCAGTTTCCCTGCTGCAGCACAGGAACGGCAGCATCGGCTCAGCGCTGTGAGGTGTCCCACGGGGGCATCACAGAGCCTTGGCCATGGTCAGGGGCTCTGGAGGTGCCCCACCAACGGCACAACAGTGCTTCGGGCAGATGCTGCCGGTCTGCCCCCAGCCAGCACCACTCCCACCACCCTCCACCTCAATCCAGGGACCACCAAGCGTGGAAGAGGGGGACAGCAAAGCAGCTCGGGCAGCCCTGCTCTGGGCACCGCAGCTCCTCCATCGCCAGGCACCCCGCGGGGAACCAGCTCCTTGCCATGGCCGTGGCATCCCCACCCTACAGCACCAGATCCCACGAGCAGCTCCAAAACTGCAGCACGTTCCCAAACACCCAGGCAGGGGCTTGTGCCTGGAATACCAGGGGAGCAGGCAGCTGGGAGCTACAGAAGGAGCCCATCACTGCGGCCTCGGGCACCCAGGGTGCGTGCCCCATGGAGGGCTCCCTGCACATGGGGCAGAAAAACACCCCTTGGGTTCTACCATGTCACAAACGTCACCGTCTCATGGTGCCAGGGTTGGAGCGGGGGAACATCAGATCCCGGCCGGGGCTGGCGAGGGTCCTGCAGACCAAAGTGCCCCTGGCCTCGGGGCCACAGCGCAGGGCACTGGGACCATGGGGCTGGGCTGGAGGGGCCTTCACGGGCACTGCCGCAACCGCACACGGCCCTCAGCATCTGCCCACCCAGGCCACGGCCTCCCCATGGCTCCCGGGGATGGGGTCACCCAGGCATGGTCCTGCCGGGGGCTCTGCACCCCCCCAGCACCCCTCAGCATCCTCCCACTTGGACACCAGCGCTGGAGGAGACAAACAGCTGATGGGGGGGGGGGGGTCTGGTGGCGTGATGGAGGGCAGAGGCAGGAGGGAGGGATGAATGGAGGGCAGGATGGAGATGGTGGGCAGCGGAAGGGGCAGGATGGCGGGCAAGGACCAGGGTGCTGCCACCCCGGGCCGGGGTCTCGGCTCCGCTCCCCCTCCGTGTCATCGCCCAGGGCACCCCCCGCCTCCCCCCCCCGCCTCCCCCGGCTGCCCGCCGCTCCGGTCGCATTGCGGTGCCCGCGCCTCACCGTGTCCTGCCCGGGATCCGCCCCTGGCTGCGGGCTGCGAGGCGGCCTCAGCGCATGGCCCGGCCCGGGGCGGCCCCGGAGCGGCGGCTCCGGTCCGCCCGGCGCTGCGGGGCTCGGCTCGGTGCGGCGGGGGCTCGGCCCGGCCCGGCGGGGGCTCGGCTCGGTGCGGCGCGGCACGGATCGGTGCGGTGCGGTGCGGTGCGGCCGCCGCAGAGCCGATCCCGCCCCGCCGCCGGCCCCGCCCGCCGCGCCCGCCCCGCCCGGGGCCGCCGGACCCCCGAGCGGCTCCGGGCCGAGCACAGACGGACGGGGATGCGCGTGGATGGGGGCACCCGTGAACACGCGGGCACAGACACACATGAAGAGGAACAGGGAGGCACAGGCAGGGATGCACAGCCCAGCATGGGGACGGGGCCCCGCAGGGCGCGGCAGGGGATACAGGGACACAGAGCAGGATGGAGAGGCGCTGACACCCCCGGCTGGCAGGGCGCAGGCAGCAGCAGGGTGCCGTGGGCCCCCGTGGCCGTTGTGGGTGGCTTAGGCAGCGACACCGGGCTGTAGGGACCCAGCAGAGGGGCTCTGTCCCCAGTGGCGGTGTCCCCTCTGCAGGTGCCATGGCAGAGCAGGATCAGGAGCCCCTGAACCCCTGGAGAGGCCCCAGCCAGGGGCAGAGCTGCTCCTTGGCCACAGCTCCCCATCAAGTGACACATTGGGGTCCTCGGGCGGCATCTGCTGGGGCTGTGGGACCCCCCCACCACGTCCCCAGTGCAGCCGAGCAGGACCGGGGCCTGCAGCCGGGGCACAGCTCCAGGAGCTGGGGGATGCTCTGCCCCACCACGGGGACAGTGGGGCTGGAGCGTGAGGTGACCACAGGCCCCAGTGGTGGGGAGCTGCCCACGCTGGAGCTGCTCACTCCTGCACAGCAGCAATTAAAATCCGCAGCTCCTATTAATAGCAGCCACCAGCACGTGGCCCTTGAGGAGCACTGATGGGCCCAGCAGGAAGCAAGGGGGGGGACACACATCACCCGCCTTCCCTCTTGGGAATGGGGACAGCGCCCTGACTGGCACCCCACGATGAAAAGGCACCCCCCCCACCCGCAGTCCCCCCCAGCGTTACCAGCTGGACGGATACTGCTCGTTAGAGGAAATGAATGAGTTTCCTTGACCATTTTAGCTGCGGCTCCTCCTCTGCTTCATTCAGTCCCCAGCTCCTCGCCAAGCCTTACGCAATGGGGCCGCTGCCGGCTGCACGCACAGGGCTGAATCACTGCGATGCAGAGTGGGATGGGAGAAGGGGGGGAACAGGAGCGTTCTACCCCTGTGCTCGCCCCCTGAGCTCAGGCTGGGGTTTGCCTGCCAGAGGAGCTGCACATGCCCCTGTTGCATGATCAGGGGACATGGTGACTTCAAAGGAACAAGTGATACAAAGGGATGGAGGCCAGAGGCTTTATTGGGAGCAGCAGATAGGGCTCGTCCTCCTCTGCCCCTAAACCAACCCAGGAACTGGACTCTGCTACTCACAGGTGAATAAACCCCTCCAGGGTAGCAGTAAGCGGGAGGACAACTCAGCCCCCTGCCAGCTCCACCTGAAGAAGGGTGCAAACCAGAGGCTCCAGCCTGGCCCCTCACTGTCACACTGACCCCAGACCCAGAGAGGGCTGGGGGATCCATGATCCCAGCTCCCAGTAGTGGATCCCTACTGATCTCTTGGGTACAGGTTAAGAAATCTCATGTCAACAGCTTGTTTTGGCCTCAGTACCTCAGCCCTCGAATGCAGATGGGGGCAGGCCCAAGGAAGGATGAGGAAGATGAGGAGGGGAAATGAGGTGCTGGGATACACCTGCCTTCTGGCCTTCATCCACTTACTCAGGTATAGGAAAAAGCACCTACAAGCGACTAAGAGCCCCAGTGGCTGTGCCCAAGGAGGGACAGTCAGCATTGTGCTCTCACAGCAAGTGTCCCAGGACAGCCACCAGCACTGAGGGACCCCCAGCAGGAGCCACGCTGCCCACGAGCTGGCTGCAGAAGTGAAATGACACGGAGCTTTATCACATCCAGGCATATTATGCTCTCCTCAGGCCCTGCTCATTGATGCCATCTGAGGCCTAAAATAACCCTCCCTTCCCCCTTCCACTCCAGGTTTTTCAAAGCAAGATTAATTGGCTTTGGTTATGTTGTAGCAATTAAAATAGCTAGCACCAGGAAGCGTCAGATGAGTCTCATCAGCCTCCATATGCTGCAGCTGTGCCAACCACTGCCTCCAAGAGGCTGTTTCACAGTCTCACCCATCCTTCTTCCCACTTTGGATCACGCTAACAGGGACTGCACCGCAGCTAAACCCATTATAATCCCATCAGCACTTCCAATGAGCTTTGCTCTGCCTGTGGAAGCTGCTGCAGAAGCAAAGGCTCACTCATGTCACAGCAGCAGGAGGCAGCGGGGAGGGCAAGTTCCCAGCTCCAGGCTCTGATCTGAGCTCTTCAGCCAGGAGGGTAAATCCAGTGATCACAACAGGATGCACAGCGTGCTGAGCTTCCCTGGAGCCATGGGAGAGCTGCTCCTGTGCACTGCCTCTCCTCAGCCCTTCCACAGCTTCCTAAAGCCCAAGGGGAGAGATTTCTTTTGAAGACTCCAACAAGATGCCCTGCAAAGCCCCTGTAATGCAGCGCAGCCACGTGAGCCTGCCAGCAGCGAGAGCAGGGAGCACAAATCCACATCTGCCGGCAGCTGCTAAACCCATTTCACCACAAGCACTTGCCCTTATTGCTGGGAATTGCTGCTGCTCGTTTCTTACAAACTGGTGGATCCCAGGCCGGGGGATGCTGTAGAAAGGCCTTCGGACAGGGACGTGAAGATTTCCGAATGGTACATCAGCACTCTGCTGGAGGTTTTCCTTATGGAATGCTCAGCACATGGACAAGATGCGGAGAATGAAACATGGGACAGCGACCTGGCCTCGTTTTGTCCATTAATGAGTCTGAAACAAAAGCTCCTGAGTCATCATGGATTGGGACGGAAGCTCTGCTGAGGGGAGCTGGGGCACCAGGCACACCATGGGCCCAGAAGGGACGATTTTTGGCAGCTCTCACAACCAGGCATTGCTCAAAACCAAGCTAGCAAAAGCAGCTTAGTGCAGCTGTGCAATCCATGAGCACACTTGCTTTTCACTGTATTTCTGTTATTGTTTGTCACCTTCTCAGAGCCCAAGAGTGAAGGGAGCAGAGCCTCAGCCCCAGATTGTGTAACGAGTGTGAGGGGAAGGAGGGAGGGGGCTGCCCATGCAGAGTAACAGGAAACCACATGCTTGATGAGCTCCTTGAAGGCAGCCTTAGAATCAGATTCTTAATGTTTGTCTCAACTAATCTCTTCACAAGCTGCTATGCCTGCAGATCCGGGGAGGAGGGACAACACCTGTGGCACCTACATTGGGACACTCCTCATCTTTATTTCCCTCTGAGCACCCAGGAAGAAATTCTCCTTCTTGAGGTCAATATGGAAATACCACCTGGACTGTGATGTTTCACTGAACCGTTGAGCTTCAGCATCCCCCTTGGCTGAAGAGAAGCTCATCTCTGGTGCTCTTTGCAAGGGAAGGAGGTGAGGTTTGCTTCCCGTTGCTCCTGTGTTCACCACTTGAAGAAGACCAGCCCAGCCAGAGCTGCATAGCCCAGCACCAGGAACAGAACCTTCAAGAGACGGTTGCTCTTCTCTTCCAACTCCTTTGCAAGGATCTCAAAGAAGGTGATGAACAAGAAAGTGCCCCCTGCAACGCCTTGCAGGAGCAAGGAAGCAATGTTGCTGGCCGCGTTTTGGGTGCTCTCAATCCCCATCCCAATGCTAATGCCCAGAGGAATCATCAGGCTCACTGTTACAGCCATCTTCACAGCATCCTTCAGTGGCAACGAGCTCTTAGCCATGCTGATGCCCAATGCCACTGCTACCAGTGTCTCATGAATGGCAACTCCTATGAACAAGCTCATGACTTTGCCACCCTCCTCCTGCAAGCCCAGGGCCAGTCCCTCGAAGATGGAGTGTGTACACAAAGCAAACCCCAGCCCAATGAGCCGTATAGGGCTGGAGCGGGAAAGCTCCCGGATGTTCAGGCCATGCGAGTGGTGACTGTGCTCACTGTACAACGGGCGCCCGCGGGAAGATGCGATGAAGGGACTCTCGTATTCAGAGTCACTCCCAACATCCGAGCCAGCATTGAAGGTTTCCAAGTCAATGAAGGAAGGTTTTTCCTTCTGGAA
Source organism: Ara ararauna (assembly GCA_028858755.1). NCBI lineage: Eukaryota > Metazoa > Chordata > Aves > Psittaciformes > Psittacidae > Ara > Ara ararauna. Next base: position 4,050,356 of record CM054398.1, on the reverse strand, counting down.
AGTCAAGATGAGCTGCTCCACAAAGACCGTCACAAAGAAGCCAACCATCATGATGGTCTCAGCCACCGGGTAGTCAGTGGTCACATTCCCCTGCCTAAGAACTTCATTGAGCTGGAAGGAAGCAAACAATCCACAGTGAATCAATCACCTTTGTCCCTCAAAAAGTGAAACATCCCTGATGTGCTCACACAACTCTAAATGGAGACAAAATTAATCTGTGATGTTTCCTGCACCCTTGTATACAGGCCTCAGTGCAGGAGACAAGGAACCTATTTGCCTTTTAGGGCAAGGTTTGCGGCTGTCAGTGTTTTCAACACACGCTAAACAGGAGTTCTGAGCCTCACACCCAGAAGATGCTCAGCCTCCTTCTGCTTTAGAAACTAAATAGATCCCCATCTGCACAGGAGCAGTAGCTGAATGGGAGATAGGCACAGCTCTTGGGCACGAGGCACAGTGCAGCCATCTCTGAGGAGGCTTCATGAGCCACTCTGGCTGGACAGAGAGCCTTCACTCCTCTTCCCACCAGCTCAGAGGTCTGGTGGCCTGCAGGACAGGAGCAGGGAGGCTGCTTCCCCTGCACAGGGGTCCTGAACACTGTGGCACCAGTTGATTAAAAGTGCTCATAGGAGAGAGGCTCAGAAGCAGTTACCTTTTCTCTCACAGCAGGCAGCAAAGCATTGAAGCACGTGGCCAGGAAGACTCCTCCTCCAAAAGAATTGCAGAGGGCAAGAACCTTCTTGGAGCGATGAGCTTTCTCGTAATCAGCCTCGATTACCTTGACAGGAAGGAGGGACCCCAGTAGCATGAGAACACAGATGCCCAGGAGACACAGCACTTTGGTCACCACAATCTTCATTGTGCTTCCTGGCGAACACTCCCCGATCAATGGCCCTGTGGACAGCAGTTAGTGGGGGTCCCTCCAGCTGCCCTTAGAGCAGGCACATCAGCAGGCAATGGCACGGACAGACCTCAAGGGGAAAGTGCTCCTGGACTCAGCCCCTGTGGACAGGAGTAAAACGAGAGATTTCCTACAGAAGCATCCCAAAACACAGCCAGCCTCTGCATAGCAACCCCTGTAACACCCCAGCAGGAGGAGCTGACAGCAGCAGAACCCTGCAGACAGCAAGTAGAGAAACCAGCAGAGAAAAACGTAACAGCAGCAAACAGTAACTTGAAAACCTTGTGAGAATTGCACCAGCCACAGCAAAGCCGCACAGCCTCAGGTTGTAGAGGTTTCACTTCAAACACCTACACCAGGACAGACACAAACCACCTGATCCTGCAGTACAGTCCAACCAAAGGATCACGTCTTTGGTTTTTAACAACGAGAAAAGAATATGGACTTGGGCTGGTGGTATCTGTCACACAGAAATGAACTTCAGGATCCTCCTTCCACATTCACACAGGGGATTTCTGGGTACCAATATAATTGAAACGAGACTATTGGATTAATTCCTGCTCAGTTTCCTGAGCCACCATCACCATCTCGCTGGAGTGGGTCAGAGCCCCTACCATTGGCTGTTCGTGCTGTACCAGGAGGCAGCAGGAGTGTTGATTGCTGATCAATACCCATGTCTCTAAAGGGCAACCCTACAGAGAAATTACCTGCAAGGTTCTCTGTTGTCCATAGCGTGTGACAAAAGAAGAGGCAGAGGTTGTTTCATACCCGAGAAAGACAGAAGATTTGAGTTGCCTAGGTCACAAAAACTGACTTCATCTGAAATACTAAAGCATTTCCCTCCAGGTGACATGCAGTGAAACTTGTTTTCCTAAAACTCATTTCAAAATAACATTGGTAAATCTATTATTTTTTAATACATAAATGTGAATAGGTCCCTCCGCTGCTGCTCTCAGCACTTACACAGCATTGCCCTGTAAAGTCAAACCAGGGGCACCTTGAGAAGGCTTTCTCGCAGGTCACCAGGTAAAGGCTGCCAGCCAGAGTGCATCGGAGTAACAAACTAACACTGAACGCTCCCAGCCATGTTAACACCCTCACTCATGATGCCCAGGGCAGAAATGGGGGCTTTTATTAAGAGGAAAGTGGGAGCCTGAATGATTCTGTACTTGGTATGGGGGGGGGGGGTTAAAGCTTTTTTTCTATCTTCTCCACGCTTGCAGCTCAAGCAGAAGCAAACAGAGAGAGGTCATGGTGGTCAGGCCATGGGTTCTCAGCATCCATGGGAAGTGATGCTCATCCTGCTCAGATGCCACTGCCTGACTTGCTCCAGGGAGAACCCAGCAGACAAGCCAGGTGTGAACAAGTCAGTCCAGAGCCTGAAAGCTCGGTGTGCACTGACAGGGCTCCTGCAGCAGGCAGCCCATGAATGCAGCTGACAGCAGGCTCCCTTCTCCAGAGACATTGGCTCCAGGACTGCCAATGCTCCTCAGTGCTGTGCTGACACAGCTCACAAGGCTTTTATCTTCCTTCTTCTAACCCAGCAACAGCCCCCAACAGAGCATAAAGCCTCAAGGTCCCCACAGCACCTGAGAGCAGCCCTTCTCCCCCTGACCTGAGGCCAAAGCAGCTTAGTGAAGATCGAAGCAGTAAGTACAAGAAATACCTCGTGTTTCTCCTTGCCTGCTCTTGCCAACAGCCCAGTGTTCAGGACCAGCACCGCCAACGTCTGGACTGCTTCACCAGCCTGAAAGCCTTCTGTAATAGAGAATTAACTCAGGTACTGCTTGGCTTAGCAGCCCATAATGAACTACGCCAGCAAGAAGAGAGATGATACAAAGCAGAGGGCCCTATATAGAGGAAAATATATATCATATATATGTATATTCATTGAATCAACCAGGATGGAAAAGCTCTTTAAGCTCACCCAGTCCAACCCTTACCCCAGCCCTGCCGAGGCCACCCCTGACCCATGGCGCTGAGGCCTCGTCTCCACGGTGTGTGAACGCTTGCAGGGACGGGGCCTCCAGCCCTGCCCTGAGCACCCTTTGGGGAAGGAATTGTTCCTCAGCTCCATCTGAACCTCCCTTGGTGCAGCCTGAGGCCGTTTCCTCTTGTCCCACCCATGGGAGCAGAGCGCAGCCCCCTCCCGGCTCCTCTCAGGCAGTTGTAGGGAGCGATCGGGTCCCCCCTGAGCCTTCTCCTCTCCATCGGAGCCCCCCAGGTCCCTCAGCCGTTCCCCATCGTGCTCCAGGCCCTGTGTAGGATCCTTTACATCGCGGTTTTCCCGTCAGAAAGCACAGCGAAGCCCGCGCGATGCTGAAACCCGGCGGGACCCCCCCAGCACCTCCCAACGCCTCGAAACCGCTTCGGATCGCCCCGGTCTCCCTGGAGCACGCGGGTGCCGGGGCTCCTCCAGACCACCCCGCGAGGGCGCAGAGATGCGGGGGGGGGCACCAGGAGCGTTACCGGGAGAGCGCTCCCGCGGCCCGGCCGGGACTCGCTGCAGCGGGGCTCGGGCTCAGCCCCCCCCGCCCCCCCCCCGTTACCTCACGAAGCCTCCCCCCCCCCAACCGCCCCCCCCCGTTACCCCGGCAACGGCCCCCCCCCCCCCGCCCCGCACTCACGCGCCGGCTCCCGCGCCGCCCGAGCGCTCCCCTCACGGAGCCCCGCCCACGACGCGCTCCCATTGGCCACCACCGGGAAAACCCCGCCTCCCATTGGCTGAGAGGGATGCCCGTCAGCCCCGCCCCGCCCTGCGGGCTGCCCGCCACAGAGCGCCGTTCAAGTCGCTCCGGAGGGGAAACGCGGAGCGCGGCGGAGGGCTCCGGGGCAACGCAACACCCGCGGAGCTGTCCGCGGCGGGCGGTGCTGACCGCGCCGAGGCACAGGGAAGAAGAGCATCGCACCCCGCACCAAAAACCGGCCGCAGCGTAGGGGAAGCAGCAACGGGCACGAGCAGCATCCCGGCGGGGAAAGAGAAACAGCGAAAGGCAGATAAACCCCAGGTGTAGGTTCGGCCTCGGAGGAGCAGCGCCCCGGCAGCACCGTACCTTACGCTTCAGTCACCTGGGCAAGAGGGATAACAAAGAAAGTGTCCAAATAGTTTATTCTTCACAAGTTACATTGACCACGTTACTTCATGGAGCATTTACAGGTTGGTTTTTGTTTTGGTTTGTTTTCCCTTGATATTAATCTGCAAATATACCTGCTCACTCACAGCACCAGGCCTCCTGAAAGGGTGTTTTCCATCTCACGCCTATCCACCCTCAGAGGGGGTGCCTTTTGCCCACCTACCCCACACCACAGGCAAATAACTACTTTAAAACCAATTCTATGGTCGATGTAAGCCTCTGGCCTCAACTGGTGACTGTAGGGGAAGGGGCCAGAGCTTTCCATCAGCCCAAGGAGTGACACAGGTAACTAGAGGGGTGGAAGGCTGCGGGTGGCTCGAGGTGGCCACAAGAGCTTTTCCCTTCGCTCACACACCACACGCTGAGGTGTAACCGCCAATCCCCAACACCAAACCTGCAGCCACTTCATCACCGAGAATCCAAGCAGCATTGTTACTCCATCTGCTCTCTACTCAGGCACCCGCTACTCCTACCATTAGCACAGTCAAACAGGTTGATTACTTACATGCATATAAGATAAAAAAAGCAGGAAAAAAAAACCCTTTAAACACCAAAAACATCCTTACTGTCCACCTGACTAGTTCACAGATTGGATCATTCCAACAACAGAGCCATAATTACTAAACACTAGACAAATTTTGTCAGGACTGGGGAAGAACCCCAAGCAGTGCACCAGGAAACGCTGTTGCATGTAGGCAGGTTTTTCCTGGCCAGTCACAAATCCCCCACATTTACACCATCCTTTGAGAGGTGAGCACCAAACTCCCATGCATTAACACCATGGCCATGTTGCTACAGACCTGAATGAGAAATGCAGTCAGTCTAATCAACAGAAACTCTGTAGATCCTGTGATTTCCAGTGTTCAAATACCACCATCTCATAACTGGCAGGAGGATTAAACTGGGCTTAGGTAGGACTTGAACACTTCTTTGAAGTGGCACATGGGTAGGAAAGTGAAGATGTCCTATAGTGAAGAGTGCATCGATCTTCAAAACTGGGTTAAAAAATTCCCATGTAGCAAATAACAGAAATGCAACAGTGTAGTTAATTGTTCCGAGTGTCTTTAGAAAGACTGCTGCTGCTGCTGGTTTGTGGTCAGCTTGCTGGATCTTCCAGAAGAAAACAAAGAGACTAATGGAAAGGCTGAGGGAGAGGAGCAGGGATGAAGACTAGGGAAAGAAAGCATGAATCTGTCTTTAACATGCAGGTCATAGAAAGTATTTTGGTTTTCCATTATTTTTTTCCCCCTCTTGGACACTTCCAACTCAAGAAATGGCAACACACACATGGCTTCCACTTTTTAAAGCAAAGAACATAGTTCCCACGGACTGCGCTGCAGAGACAGGAAGACAAGACATTTGCAAATTCAATCTTTGAGCAAATAAAGTGTCCCTTTAACCACTGTGAACACTATATAATGAAACTCTGTCAGTCACACAAAGTGTGAGGGAAGTTCTTATTCACTCTGGGCTGAGCCTTCCATGAGGCACAGTACTAGCAGTACTGATGCAGATAACCCAGTCTCTGTGGAGGGGAGACACGCCAAATTGCTAATTTAAGGCACAAGACTGATACTGCAGCCAAATACGTAAAATTCCCACTCAGCTGGTCACAGTCCAGCAGCACTCCTGGCTACAGCCTCACCTGGAGGGCTCATTCCTGCTGATCTTCGTTACTGGCACTTGGAGTTCGACTCCTGATCTGGCTTCGTAGCTGCTCTATTAGTTCAGGATTCTGCTGCTGCATCTGCTGAGCAAACTGCTGTCCCCTGAAGGAGAAAAAGCAAGAGTCCTCTTTATGTTCTCACACACTCTACAGAGTCTAGTGCTTGTTCAGCCCGGAGAAGGCTCCAGGGAGACCTTGGAGCAGCTCCGAGTACCTAAAAGGGCTACAAGAAACCTGGAGAGGGGCTTTGGACAAGGGCCTCTAAGGACAGGCCAAGGGGAATGGCTTTAATCTGCCAGAGGGGAGACTGAGATGAGCTCTATAGGCAGAAGCTGTTCCCTGTGAGGGTGCTGAGGCACTGGCACAGGGTGCCCAGAGAAGCTGTGGCTGCCCCATCCCTGGCAGTGCTCAAGGCCAGGTTGGATGGGGCTTGGAGCAAGCTGCTCCAGTGGAAGGTGTCCCTGCCCGTGGCAGGGGGCTGGGACTGGATGAGCTCGAAGGTCCCTTCCAACCCAAACCGTTCCATGATGCTTCACACAGTATTTAAGCCTTTCTCAACTGTTAAATTAAGATTCTGCTTCTGGTCCAAAAAAATCCCAAATCCATTTACTGACCAAGGCAATGGGAAACTCCCAGCTCTCTACTCACGCTTGTATGAGGCTGGCAAGATCATTTGTGGATGGGCTGGTACCTGCTGCTCCCATGGGATTGTGGCCACCAGAAATCATCCCGGACATGCTGAGGAAATAGGAGTCATTGCTCAGAGCAGGAAAAAAACCCCACAAGTTTAGCTTACAGTGGAAAGGGAGTGGTAGCATAATGAGAGCACCTTCACACACAGAGTATGAAGTTATCTGCAAGGGAATCTTCTGCAACAACTTTTCTTTCTTTAACTGCAGAAGAGGAACTATAACATTAAACTGCACAATAAGTGTCAGTTCTCGTATTCCCAGAGATACCCCCTCTTGTGTGCAAGCTATGTATTTGCTTTAATTAAAACACTGCCCTTCCTCACACAAGCTGTTTGCTTGCTCTGCATCAAAAGAGACCTACTGATAGGTCTGCCTAAATATATTCATTAGTGGCATGCATGCCTTATTATTTTGATGACTTTGTATTATCTAAGCATCTCACAAACATTTTAAGTTGATCCTCATAATTCTGTAGCACAAAGAATGGAAATATTCTCATTCTAACCAAGATAGAGCTGTGAAATCCTGTCTCCAGGTCACATAAACACTATGCAGCAGAGCCAGACTCAGCCCAAGCTTCCCAAACCCAATTCCAGTGCCATGATCTACCCTGCTTGCCTTCGGCAAATGTTTATACCAAGATACCTCTTCAGCACAGTCTGGAGTACTCAAAATACACTAGCCAAGGCAGCTGGATGGGTTTAAAGCTGCCCTTCATAGTTTTAGTCCCAGCACCCTCCTGCTCCCACCGGTTCAGACCTACTGCAAATGCCAAACACATACACAGTCTCAAATGAACGATTCGAAAAGGAAATACAAGATGGGATCAAACTTACAGCTGTTGTACTTGTGGATTGTTCATTAGGTTAGATGCCTATTTAAAGAGGGGAGAAAAAATGACACCCTATTAAGTCAGAAATTACTGGGTGGATATGCAGATGTTGTGCCATTCAGCTACAAAGGAAAAGCAGAAATACTTTGAAACGGATCAGTAGGACAAAAATAGATAAGAGTAGCCCAGTACAACACACAAGACAAGGCTGGTAATGCAAAACAGGCACCCTTCCTACAGCCAGCATGTTGCAAGGAGAAGCTGGTGAATGAGGTCAAATGAAGAGCAGTGACTTCACCACAAAATACAAGCCCAGCTCCCACACGGAATGAATGAAACACAATCTGCTAAAGAGACACAGGAGCTTCCCAGGCCACGTACTGCTACATTTCATCCTGAACAGACCAACATCCAGACCATACAGCCTGATCTGCGTCCGCATTTACCATACTCATGAAGCCAGGTTGTTCAGCAAGCCAGCTAAATCGAATCCTTCCTGGACCTCCAGTCTGTAAGCATAACGAAACCACATGCAGATGATGCCACCCTTCTCACTGCCTGACAATGAGCACTAATACTTTACTCCCCAGTGTTACAAAAAGGGAAGAGGCTGTGTCCATACCTTTCTGTAAAGCTCCAGGTCACACAGCCAGCCTTGGGGGATTAGGCTCACTAAAGGAGTCAGAGGACCAGCTTCCCCTCCTCACAGCCACATTAGAATGTACAGCTAGAAACCATTCCAATTGCCAAATGAAACACACCCACCTTGGCCACCTCTGCACTGGAGAAGTCTTTAGAGAACTAGAAACCCCTTCACAATTATGAACATCTTCCTGCATGGAGCAGGGCTGCACCTGCAGCTTTCCTGGCTAGGAAACCTCTAGGTTTCTTTTCTTAAGAAAACAATCTTTATAAGGAAAAAAAGCCACCTAAAAAAAATGCCCTTTGGGTATTGCCACCCAGGTCACTAAGGAAAAAAAGCTGGGTTGTAGGAGCAGTGACTTGTCTGTTTCACACACTCCTTTCTAACACAGCCTCATTTTCCAGCTCTTTCAAATAAGCCTGAGGTGACTGTGCTCAAGACTGGCCACAGCAAGACCTTGTCTCCCCTCTGTCTGCACACAAGAATTGTATTCTAAACACAATCAAGGCCGTCAAGGCTCAGCAGAAAGCAGCTTCATTTACAATGAAGCTGCTCCCTTTTAATCTTACCCACAGATAACAAACATTAGTTTCAGAACTTACTGGACTTGGAGTCTCCTTCATTTTCTGTTCAGCTATTTTAAGGTTAGATTTGTACGTGTCATTGTCTGGATCCAGCTCCAGGGCTTTTTTGTAGTAAACTACAGCTTCTGTGTGTTTGTTTAAGCTGGAGAGGGCCAAGCTATGAAAGTAGAAATAAAATAAAAGGTCACAGTTAGATAAGCACTTGCAATCTTCCTCCAGCCCTAGCAAAGGAGAAACACCAGGTACTATTGCACGGCACTCCAGGGCAGAACACCCCTAACAGTATCACTGCCACGAGGCATTGAGCTTAAAATTCTGGTACAAAACACCATAATGCTCTTACCCCATTCTGCCATAAGCTTTGCTGTAGTTTGGATCAATGCCTATAGCTCTTTCACAGTCTCTCACTGCTCCAGCATAGTTTCCTAGTTTACTGTATGCAGCAGCTCTGCAGGGAATAGAGAAAGATGGACAGAAAACACTTAGTAGCTTCAATATGCTGATCAAGGTCACACCTGTTTAATCTCTGTAGTCTCCTATCGCACAAGGCAAAGTCAAGTATGAACTTGACATAAATCCAGGTCATATCTAAGCAAGCAGGTTGCTTTCCGAACACCCCAGCTCCACATTCTACTCCTAGTGCAAATAAATCTAGGCTTACTTTTCCTTATGGACTTTCCAAGACGGAGCCTGGCCTCCAGAGAGGCATGTACTATCACACTCGCAAGCTCAGATCAACTCTCCCCAGCTTCTCTTATGCTTCAATTTCTTACTCATCACTTTTTTACCCATTTCCCCCCACAAAACTCCACATAAGAGGGGAAAACTCTTTTTGAAGCCATAATGTGCTCAATCAAGCCTCAGTCTCACAACTCTCACTGAGGGGCATCTTACCCAAAACCTTATGGGACTGACCCACACACAGCTAAAGGCACCAGCTGCACTCCTTGCTCCAAGAAACACCTCACCCACATCACCAACATGTGTGCAGACACATTCTTCATGTAGCCAGCTGGGGGTACATACAATAAGCAGGCAGCTAAACCAAGTCCTGATTCAAAGCCTGCTGTATTCACCAACTGTCTTCCCACCAACTTCCAAACACTTTTGCTTAGAACTGGAAAGCAGGGAGTTTGCTCGCATACCCCATTTTACACACACATCAACTTATTTAACTCTCAGTAACAAGCCTTCAGCTTGTCTCATTTCACTCCTTTGCTTTTATTATCAACACAGCCTCTGAAACCTGGGCCCTCTATCCCACTTAAGAGTTAACTGCACAAAAGCAGACAGTGTTTCTTAGCATCCTTATGTCTCCTCAAATGCCTAAGAGTTTGTTTCCAAACCCACATCCTACCTAAAGATGTCAGGGCACAGGAAAGTGTGTGTCACTATGAGCTTAAAAAGGAACCCCCAAAAACTACATAAAGAGCAAGGAACAGAACAAGCAGTCTACAGAATCATAAAAAAAGCCCCAATAAAAACAAAAACAAGAGGATTTTAACCATTCAAGACTTTTAAATCTACATAAAAATGCAGGTGTAGAAGGATGGAGAAAAATAACCCAGTACCTGTTGCAGAAATACACAGCGTTGGATGGATTTAATTCAATTGCTTTTCCATAGAAAGACACTGCAGCTTCAAAGTTTTCTGCTTTCATTTGTTCATTTCCTAAAAAGATAGGGGAAAGGCTCATTAACAAAAGGGGTGGGGGGGAAATAGGGTGAAACAGAAGCAACAGGCCTGGATCTATGTTCTACTTAAGAAAATAGGACAAGGGAGAAACAAACCACTTGCAAATGTTGCTGGTCAAAACTGCTTTGCCAGTGCAAGGCACATTCAGCAACAAGGTGGGAGCTGTGTCATGGCAATTCCAGGTTGCCTGATCCTGCAAGCCCTCCTTAGCACCTTCAGCTCTTCCCCCCACTTCAGGCCCACCTGAGGCCTCCCCAGGGCAGCACCACATCCTGAAGAGCACTGCAGCATGTTGGCTCAGAGGCCCACGTCCATCAAACTGCAGAACTAACTGTGCTCTCGCACAGCAGCAAAAAGGCAACACACAGAGGAGAGCTCAACAGAAAGATGCCTGTCCCACACAGCCAAATTATGTCAACCTACCGCAGCACCAGCAGAGAGACAAGAAATAGAAGGGTTGATCCCCATTGTCTTTCCCCACCACCACCACCACCTTTTCCAAGCATTTCCCAGGTGCCTTAATACCATCTAAACCTCATAATACACCCAGCTCCAGAGGAGATTACCTTCAGTCTTGAGTCTTTCAGCCCTCAGCTATGTCATCTTCAGAGGGGGTGATGGGCTCCGAGTTTGTCCTGATGTGTTCAGGCTCCTTACAAGCAGAGGGAGAAGGCTTTGCTAGACTCCCACTGAGAAGAACTTACACCTCCCCCTTCCCAAGCACTGGATCATCAAGCCCAAAACATTTCCCTCCCACACACCTCTGAGGGGGCAGCATTTCTCCTCAGAGGAATCAAGCAGAGCTCATTGCTTTGGCTGCTTGAATGGAAAACTCAGCACATATTTTAGGGCACTTGCTAACCTTTCCTGCAGCAGCTTCGAATATTTCGGGAAGAGTCTGAGACACAGCTAGGCCTTGGTCTTCCATCGAGACCCCAAATGCTGTCTCCAGGCACTGGATGGCAACTAGACAAGAAGAGTCATGGAATTAGCTTTCCCCACTCCACCTACATCTTTAACCCACTCCCACAACAGCTGAATTTCTTCCTGTAGAACATAACAGAAACAAGAAAACAAACCACACACCATGAAATTTGGGACATATCCTCAAATTCTACCAAACCTTCAGAGCTGGGCAAACTGGGCTCTGGAGCTCAAGCTCCTGAATGGAGTCACTCAACTCCTACTCCCCTCAGGGGATTGCAGAGCAGGTGCGGGGGGTACAAGTTAACCAAGCTGGGGTTTTACTGGCATTGCCATAGCTGTGGGTAGCAAAAAGCAAGGAGAGAGTTGTATTTTCACTTGCTAGAGGGTGGCTGTCACTGCGCCATGCAAAAGACACTGAACCATCACCTCCTTCCTCATCAGAAGCATGGTGGGGAAGCTGTTTCAGTACAGAGGGGAACTCCAGTGACACAACAGAGCTCTCATGCCCTGTTTTCCAGCCCAAAAGCACTAAGAACAACCCCTTCTTTCCAGCCAACACCCTCCTTTGTTTCTGCTTCACCCAGGAATCCACCCACCACTCTGCAGACATACCTGTGCTCTCTTTTAGTGGGACAAATGTACAAAGCCAAAGACCAAAGCATAAGCTCCTTAAGCAGCTCTCTTAAGATCAGTGCACTCTTGTTACCAGTAAAGCCCTTGTAAAAAAACTGCGTAAGTACTCCAGGGTGTGCTGTGGAAAAGCATTGTGACAGCAAAGGGGAAAAGCCCTCTGCAAGCATGAAACAGTTGCGGACAACAGGGTTGTGATTTTACACTACACAACCCTCCTGACTCTACCTCATTTAAGATAAAACTTAGAAGTATCAAAGCCAGGGTCAGAGAGGTTTTGAATCTCAGGTATATCCTTTCCTCCAAGTAATCTGCTTTTGAAAGAGCTAAGAGGAAATCAGATGAGTAATCAGCAATCCTCATACCTCCCCAAGAAGACAAATTCACTTCCAATCTTGATCAAGGTTTGATGGTAGGAACAGCAAGGAAGGGGCAGAAGAGAGTAACAGTGTCTAAGTGCTGGGCTGACAGACCTGGATGCACGAACAGGGAAGCGCATAAAGCCACCTACCTTCCAAACTCTCCTGAGCATCCGGAGACAGCCCCCATTCTGTAGCTGGTCATGTAGGAACTGGATGATAGAGTAGGCAAGGCGCTTCTGGTCTGCCATTCCTGCAGCTCGCTCCAACTTCTTGGAACTTTAACAAAAATAGCCACGGAAAGAAAAGTTATAGGACTTGATGGACAAGAAAGCAAAGAATTTTGCTGCTGCCCTCCCCCACTATGAATGAAAGGATAAAGGAGTTGTTCAGGACTGGCCAAAATTTCCAGGACCTTTCTTGAACTCTCTGCTGTAAAAATAACCCCATTTCCATGAATTCTCCAGGCCTCAAGTCACCCTCTTCAGCTCAAGCTGCACAGCACAGTAGTGCCATGCAAGGCTCCTCCCAAGAAGGATGCACCAAAGGTGTTGCAGGCATTCAAGCCACCAAAACAGCTCTGACTGACTAGGACCAGACAAACTGAGCACTGAGGTGTTCACACCTAAGAAACCAGAGTCTTCTGCTTTCAGAGCATCATAGAACCATAGAATAGTTAGGGTTGGAAAGGACCTTCAGATCATCCACTTCCAACCCCCCTGCCATGGGCAGGGATACCTCCCACTAAACCATGGCACCCAAGGCTCTGTCCAACCTGGCCTTAAACACCATCAGGGATGGAACATTCACAGCTTCCCTGGGCAACCCATCCCAGTGCCTCACCACCCTTACAGGAAAGAACCTCTTCCTCATATCCAATCTAAACTTCCCCTGTTTTCGTTTGAACCCGTTACCCCTTGTCTTATCACTACAGTCCCAAATGAAGAGTCCCTCCCCAGCATCTGGTTCTGAAACCAAACCAAGGGCTGAAGCAGTTTGCCACCGTTAGCAGAGCTGGGGCTCAGAGTGCCAGTCCTCTGCACTGCTTCCCAGCTGCCCTACCAGCATGTAGATAGCAGAGGAGCTAAAGCAAAAGAAAGCCCCATAAGCAGACCCAGAGGTCCCAGGGCAGGTCCTGGAAGTGCAACAGCCACAGCTCCCTGAACAGCACTGCTGCTGAGCTGCAGCACTCTGCCCCTTCAGAACCTCTCCACCGCGTTCACAGACCCAAAACCCCGTCCAGGGGATTTATCATAGACATTACATTGTTTAAACACAAACTCTGTGAAAGAGACACCACCAGAGCTCAGATGGCCCCAACCCACTGAGAGCCACCTGCGATACACCCAGGCACAGACACAGGTATGCGTCAGGCTCATGGCCCCAGCGATCAGCGAGGCCGGACCCCCACAGACCCTTCCGGGCCCCACACACCCCCCCAGACCCCACAGACCCCTCAAGGCCCCACACAGACCCACAGACCCCACAGACCCCGCCGGGCCCCACACAGATCCCCCCGGGCAACACACAGACCCCCTCGGACCCCACAGACCCCTGCAGGCCCCACACAGACCCCTCAAGGCGCCACACAGACCCCTCCGGGCCCCACACAGACCCCCCCCCGGACCCCACACAGAATCCCCGGACCCCACAAGCAGGACGAGGGAGCCCCCTCTCCTGCCCCGTACCCCGGAGCGCTGCCCGCAGCACCCACCGCCGCCCTGGGCAGGCCGGAGGGACGCGGCCGGCCCGAGCCCCGCTCGGGGAGCAGCCGTGAGCGCAGCGCAGCTCCGGGCTCCCGGAACGGAACGCACCCGCACCGCCGCGGGACCCCCGCGCACACAGCCCCAGGGCCCGGCCCACACAGGGACCCCGGCAGAGGGAAACGCCGGGCCCCGGTCCGGTCACCGCCCCACGGGGCCCCGCCGCAACCGAGCTCCGGTGCGGTCACCCCCCCCCCCCCCCGCCCGCCACCGGCGCCGCACCGGGGAGCGCCCCCTCCCCCCCCGCACACAACGCCCCAACACTCGCCTCGACCGGGGCGGGCTCAGCACTGCGCATGCGCCGCGCCCCGCCCGCTGCGCCCGTGCAACGCTCCCGCCCCCCTTCGGCTCATCCACTCCTGCAGGGGGCGACAGCGCATGCGCCTCCCGCCGCTCCGCCTAGGCTTTTACCATCGAGAGGGGCCGTTGCTATGGAAACGGGCGGGCAGCGGGGCCGCGCCCGGGGGGCTCCGCTCCCGCGGTTCTGCCCCGGGGCCGCCGAGGGTCGGGACCGGGACCGGGACCGCGCTCTGCGCCCGCGGCCGTCCGAGCCGCTGCCCCCGGCGCGGGTGCGGTGCGGGGCAACGGAGAGCGGCGCCGAGTCCTCCGCGCTCCCAGAATCCCTCTGCAACACCGCTCTTTCCTCCCGCCTCTACGGTTGGGGCACATGCTCCGTGCGCGGCGCCGGAGCCGTCTCCTCCCGGTACCGTCCGCAGCGCGGCGCCTCCCGCCATGGCGCCCCCCGCAGGTACCGGCGGCGCTGGGGGCGGAGGGGTCGGGGCTGCCCCGGAGAAGCGGAGGGCAGCGGGAGGAGGGAGCCGGGGCTGCCCCCCCCCCCCCCCCCCGCCGCTGTCACCTCCGTGCTCCGGTGCCGCGCTGCGGGGGTCACTCCGCTCGAGCTGCCAGGCGGGAGTCGGATTCCTGTGGAGGGCTGGTGGTGGCTGAGGGGGGGGAGCAGCGGGCGGAGCGTACCGCGGCTGCCGCTCGGCTCCGTCGGAGCCCGGCTGCCCCTCAGCGTGCTTGGTTTGCTGCGCCTCTCCTGTAAGCGATCGATCCTCAGCCGTGCGGCTGCGGTTCTCCTTCCGGCCTGCGGAAGGCTGCGGCTCGCTGAGCCTTTCCTCCCTCGTGTCTCCAGGTAGCGTTGTGGATAGCCAGTCCCCCAGGCTGCTGGCGAACCAGCTAAGGTGGGACCTGACGGCTGAACAGATAGAAAGCATGGCTGCGGATCTCACGGAGAGGACCAAGATTGTGTACGACCGGGTGGGCTCCCAGGAGCAGGGTGAGGTGTCCTATGAAAACACGCTCAAGGCGCTGGCAGATGTGGAAGTTGAATATACAGGTGTGTACACGGAGCAGGAGTCCCGGCGTCGTGGCAGTCCACATCCTGTGAAGGGTTTTTGGTGTTCGTTTCTTTCCTCTGGACTTTTACCTCCTTTTCCCTTCCCTTGGCTCCCTCAGCTGTATGTTGGTTTTTCTTTCCAGTTAATGTTTATACAGCTTAGATATGAGTACAAAGAGTACAGATTAGAAGAGCGAGCCTAAAATGAGGACAGTCCTTTGGCAGCAGCATGGCCTGTGGCAGTAGCCAGGTTGTCTCCCGCTTTTAAGGTGCATTAGTAGGAACAAATAGTGTGTTGGCAGAAATGGTTCGGATGATCTAAGAAATCTTCAGCTCTTTGCTAACTTCTTCCTTAAGGCAGCAGATAAACGTCTCTCAGTGTGCCTTGTTCAAACACTGCTATCATTTTAGGGCTTCTATGCGGAGCAGAAGCCAGCTTGCAAGCCTTTTCTTGCTGCCCTCTGATTTCTTCTTCCTAAAATAAGAGGAAGAGCCCTTAGGAAGGAGGGGTAATATTAACTTCAGCGGAGCTGTCAGCACTTTCACTGGGCAGCAGAAAGTAGCTGCCTGCTCCCTTTGTGCTGGGTGAAGAGTCCTGGTGCCTGGAGGGCAGCACCTTCCCGCTGGAGTTGTGTTATTTCAGGTTTTGCAGAGATGGTGGCGGTTTATTCTCCCTTCTAAAATGGAAATTCTTTAGGACAGAGCACACCTGTGGTGTGGTGGCTTTTGAGGAGTGTCTGCAGTAAAAGTGTGTCACTTTTAGCCTGGTCCTCTAAGGAGAGGAGCTGTACAATGATGCTGCCCCGTGTTTGCCAGCATGGAAATCCTGTGATTCTTTTTGATACCAGCTGTAAATGAGGAAAAGGGGTGGGGAACTCCCAGGCATGAAATCCATGAGGGGTTTGTGAGAAAGAGGGATTGTGGAGGGAAATCAGTGGATGGCAGTGAGGAAGGGTGACTGGGTGCTGTGAGTGACAGCTTGCAGAGGACAGCGCTGGGTTTGTCTGATGGCAGCCCCTTGCCTCGCTCTTCCCTTGTGTGGGCAGGCAGGTCAGGCTCTGGGGCTGTCAAACTGGCTCCCAGTTAACACAGGCTCTCTGTGTGCACTCCCACTCACGACCAGTTCTGGGACATGAAGCCATTGCCTTTACCACAGTCCCTGTTCTCTCATCCAGTCCGTCGGAACATGCTGGACTTCCCCCAGCACGTCTCTCCTTGCAAAGACATCCGTGCAGCGAGCACTGAGGCTGACAAGAAGCTCTCAGAGTTTGACGTGGAGATGAGCATGAGGCAGGATGTGTACCAGAGGATTGTTTGGCTCCAGGTCAGTGATGCGCCTGAGCAGGGTGTTGAAACCTCCTGGAATTACAACAACCCCTTTTCCCTCATCCCGGATCTTAGAGGTGAATGATGGCGAGTCAGGTGTGGAACTGAATCGCTGTGTGATCATGGCAGAATGGTCCAGCCGTTTTGGGGAGCTGGGGACTTGGGCTTTGAGGGCTCTTCCTTCCCTCAGGGCCTCAGTTACCCCTTTGATAAGGTGGTGTTAGTAGACTGCCTTCTATGGTGACAGGGCAGGGTAACGCCCTGGAGCGTGCTGTAATATGGCACAAAGGTGATGTGCTTAAAGCAGTCTGGTAGTAGCTAATGCACCAAACCAAAGCCCTCTTGTGGGGTGCTTCCATCTGCTTTTGGGTCGCTAGTGTTACAGTAACCCCCAGCTCCCGCCAGGAACTGGCTTTCTGCAACACCTGATCCTGCAGCTCCCTGTGTCTCTGGGTTTTGTTTTACAGGAGAAAGCAGAGAGTGCTTCACTGAAGCCTGAAGCAAAGAGATATCTAGAGAGGCTGATCAAACTGGGTAAAAGGAACGGTCTCCATCTCCCTGAGGAAACGCAGGAGGTGAGACCACAGAGCTTAAAGTAAGCACACATATAGGAGCCTTGTAGGGCTAAGAGGCCACTGTAGCTCTAGACCAGAGAACTGAGGCTCAGACATAAGTTTTGCCGCTGATTCCCATGACCTTGGGCACACTGTGATGCCTCTGTGCCCCTCTTTTTCGTTTCCATTGAAGGGGATGACATTTACACAGTGGGGTCAACACTGGAAGTTGAGGGGCTCCTGAGAAGCTGAAATTGCAGATGGTGCTGTGCACGTCGAGTGGAGTAAAGGGGTAATCAGGCGAGGGGGGCTGAGCTGCTCAGCATCTCCCTCTTTTACCATGCACCGGTGGATTAAAAATAGAAGAGAAGGTGAAGTGAAGTGAAGGTAGAGGAGGTTGTTGCTTAAACACCTGCACCTCCTGAACTGGCAGGAGACAGCTGGGACCTTGCTGAGGTGGCTGCTTTCCTACCAGGTGTGATCTGAGGGAGACTGTACCAGGCTGAGAGCTCAGCACCTTCATGCAATTAGTTCTGCTGGGTTGTATTTGAATTCAAGCCAAGTACAGACTCCCTACTGGGCAGCTCAGCAGTCTGCTGCCTGCAGACAGTGGATGGTGCTGTTTGACTTCCCCCTTTGGACTAACTTTTCTCTGTTCATCTGTATTTTAAAGAAAATCAAAGCTATTAAGAAAAAGCTGAGCGTCCTTTGCATAGACTTCAACAAGAACCTCAATGAAGACACCACCTACTTACCCTTCTCGAAGGAAGAACTAGGTATGGAGTACTCGGGCTTATTTCTCTGCTAGTGTGGCCCTGAGTGCCTGGATTCCTCTGGCTAAGGAGCCAAGAGCCTGTTCCTGTCCTTGGTCCCAGAGCTGGTATTTCTGGAGAGGCCTGGGCTCTCTATCCGTCTTGTCTGCTCTTTTCTCAGGAGGGCTCCCTGAGGACTTCCTGAACTCCCTGGAGAAAACAGAGGATGGCAAGCTGAAAGTCACCTTGAAATACCCACACTATTTCCCTCTCCTGAAGAAGTGCTACGTGCCCGAGACACGAAGGAAGGTGGAGGAAATGTTCAACTCCAGGTGCAAGGAGGTAGGTGGGCCTTGCTGCTTGCCAGCAGGGCCAGACACTAAAGGGGTCTTGTCTGACATTTGTGCTTCTTTCAACACTGGAGCTCGTGCTTCGCTTTACTCTGTCTGACTCTACCGTGCAGGAGAATTGCTTGATCCTCAAGGAGCTGGTGGATTTGCGGGCTCAGAAAGCCAGCCTGCTGGGCTTCAACACGCACGCGGACTTTGTGCTGGAGATGAACATGGCTAAAAGCAGCAAGATCGTGGCTTCCTTCCTGGGTATGGCACTTGGCTGTGGAGCCAAGAGCATGTGTTGAGCCAGGTCTGCTGCTCTCAGCCCTGGGCACTAACCCTGCCTGCCTTGGTTTTCCTAGATGAGCTGGCTCAGAAGCTGAAGCCCCTTGGGGAGAAGGAACGGGCTGTGATCCTGGACCTGAAAAAGAAAGAGTGCGAGAAGCGCGGCCTGGAGTTTGACAACCGCATCAATGCCTGGGACATGCGCTATTACATGAACCAGGTGGAGGAAACCAAGTACAGTGTGGACCAGAATCTGCTGAAGGAGTACTTCCCCATGCAGGTGGTCACCACAGGCCTGCTGGCCATTTACCAGGAGCTGCTGGGGCTCACCTTCCATCTGGAAGAGAAAGCTCAGGTCTGGCACGAAGACGTCCAGCTCTACACAGTGAAGGACGCCTCCTCTGGGGAGACCATTGGCAAATTCTACCTGGACCTGTACCCAAGGTGAGGCCTTGAGCAAGGTGAAGCAAGAGAGGAGGGATAGGGCACGGGGAAGAGGGCCTGCCGTGCACCTGGGGAAGAGCTTGTCCCACTGCCAGACGTGGGGCTGTGCGGTGCGAGCGGTGTCTGCTCAGGCAGGGCAGAGCATGGGGTCACCAGGGGGCTTTTGCTCTGAGCAGGATGGTGGTGGTTTGTGGATGACCTTGAGAGTGATCTGTGTAACAGTCTCCTCTTCCTGCCCTAGGGAAGGCAAGTACGGGCATGCAGCCTGCTTCGGCCTGCAGCCCGGCTGCCTCCTGCCAGACTCCAGCCGGCAGATCTCAGTGGCTGCCATGGTGGCTAATTTCACCAAGCCCACACCGGATGCACCTTCTCTGCTGCAGCACGATGAAGTGGAGACGTACTTCCATGAATTCGGACATGTCATGCACCAGCTGTGCTCTCAGGTGAGGCCTGGCTGGGCTGGCGGAGGGAGTGGTTTGTTACCTTTCCTCCTGTCGTGCTCTCCTGTGGGGGCTAAATGACATCCCGCTCTCAGCTCGCTGTGTCTCGTAGGCGGAGTTTGCCATGTTCAGTGGGACACATGTGGAGCGGGACTTTGTTGAGGCACCATCACAGATGCTGGAGAACTGGGTGTGGGAGAAAGAGCCGCTGCTGCGCATGTCCAGGCACTACAAAACTGGAAGCCCCATCCCTGACGAGTTGCTGGAGAAGCTCATTAAATCCCGGCAGGCAAACACAGGTTGGTCCCTGCAGAGGGGCTGGAGGGAACAAGGGCTGTCCCCAGCAAGGGCAGAGGCTTGCTGTGGCGTTCCCTTGAGTGTGTGGAGGAGGAGATCCTTAGGGAGCTGGCCAGGTTGAGGAAAGTCTTTGCTTTGCTCTCCATGGTGCCCTGGGGACCTTGGGGATGAGGATCAGGTGCTGCTGAACCAGGATTTGGGAAAGGGGTCAGAAGTTGGGTGTGAGGAGAACTATGGGAGGCCCCCAGCCTACGCTGCTGAGACCCAGCCTTGGAGATGCTCCTGCCTGCAGGAAGCAGCTCATTTTGCCTCCTCCTTCTGGAAACAGGGCTCTTCAACTTGCGTCAGATCGTGCTGGCCAAGGTGGACCAGGCACTGCACACCCAGACGAAGGCTGACCCTGTGGAGGTGTTTGCTGGGCTATGTGAAGAGGTGCTGGGCGTCCCTGCTACCCCAGGTACACAAGGGCTTGGGGTCCTGTAATCCATGCCCACCTGCAAGCTTGGCTCATGTGGTTTTCAAGGCTTGGGATTCAGGCTGGCTCAGTAGAGACAGCTTCTACTGGCTCCAGGAAAAGCAGGGCTGAAAAGATACCCAAATGACTGGAAAAGTCTTCCCTGTTTCCTCTGGGGTTGTCAACAAGCTGACCCAGTGTCTGCTCTGACATATTTACACTATGGAAGGGGTTTTCCATGCTGTGAGCAATTCCAGTAGCCTTTCCTGTTAACTCCCTTTCCCATCCTTCACACAAAGGTACAAACATGCCTGCTACGTTTGGCCACCTGGCTGGAGGCTACGATGCTCAGTACTACGGCTACCTCTGGAGTGAAGTGTACTCCATGGATATGTTCCACACACGCTTTAAGCAGGAGGGGATCATGAACTGTAAGGTAGGAGGATGTCCCACACAGGCTCCCAGTGTGTGGCAGGGGATGCCTGAGGTGGAGAGAGGTGGCAGCATCAGTGGGTGTCTTAACACGTCCCCCTCTCTCTGCTTGCAGGTGGGCATGGATTACAGGAATTGCATCCTGCATCCTGGCGGTTCCTTGGATGCTTCTGACATGTTGAAGAAGTTCCTGGGCCGTGAGCCTAAGCAGGATGCCTTCCTGGCCAGCAAAGGACTGAAGGTAGAGAGCAACTCGCTGCCTTCGGCCTGCTGAGAAGCTGCTCCAGCCTGTTTTGAGTCAAGCCAGCTCCTTTTGTCTACACTCCAGTCCTCTCAGGCCAAGCAATACCCCCTACTTCTGTCACCAAATGCATCCTGGGGCAGCCCCTACCTGTAGCTGTTTCCTCCAGGATCCTGCTCCAAGCTCACCCTGGCCTTCAGGAGCCAGGTTCAGCCCTGCAGAGCTGTCACAGGGCTCTGCAGTGACAGCTCTGCCAAAGGAGCTGAACTCCTTTGTCACACACACCTCTGCACAAAGGGGTTGGGGCTGTCATGAGCCACACAGATTGGCTGAACTTCAAACCTGATTTCTACACGAGGGTGAGTTTTGGCCTCATTTGTAGCCAGGGAGGAGGGTGAGAGCAGTTACCAAGCTTGAGTCAGTGTTCTAATCCCTTCTTTTTAAGGAATGAGACTTCCCACCAGGCTTGGCTTGTTTTGTGCCGTGGGGCAGACTTAGCTGTTCCAAGCACCAAACAAGTGGTCTGAGGAGCTTGTTTGGAGCCACATTCTCCCTGTCTTAGGGCAGCTGTGGAATAAGGATGGGCAGATCCCAGAACTTAAAACCCATTGCAATTACTGGAATGTCCTGCCCTGAATCCCTCAGACACCCCTGCCTGGGCAGCAGGCCTGGGGCGGGGGCAGAGGTGGCCAATGCAGCTATTCCCAGAGCAATAGTGGATGTGGGGAGTGTGGCCTGGGCCTCGCACGCTGCCAGGCTTCCCCTGGGATATATCGGAGGTGCTGGGACCCTGTGCCAGGGGCCAGCTTCAGGGCATGTTGCTGTCCTCTGAGCCAGGGTGGGACAGGGCAGGGCTGTGTTTAAAACAAGAAAAGCTGACAGCTTCAGACAACGCAGATGCCAGGATAAAAATACCGTGTGGCTTTGTGCCAGGCGCCGAGCCGGGGGACAGCAGCAGCCTTTTGCCCGGCCTTGGGAGCAGCCGTGCTCTGCTTCCCCAGCTCTCCCCCTGTCCCCAGGAGCCCTGAACCTGGTGCCATGCAGCGTGGGGTTGCACAGCATGGTGTGCCCCCCTCTGCTGTGCTGTTCTCCTTAGCCCAAGCAGGCAGGAGGGCAGCTCTGCTCTGACTGTGGAGGGGGGAGCGCTGCCCTCAAGGTCAAAACCTGATTTGGGGGTTTGCTCCTGTAGGAATCACGCGTGGACTGGGGAAGGTTTTTAGCAGTGAGCGTGCGGGGTAGGTGGAAGGTAGCGGAGGGGAGCGGTGAGCTCCTGGCGGCAGGAGGGCTGCGTGGCGATGCTCCTGGAGAGCAGATCCCAGTCTCTGGTGTCCTCCCCCGCCTCCAGCCTTGGGTGATGCCGTGTGAGGGCTGCGGGATTGGTTCGGCACATGGAGGGTGCCGAGTGCTGCGCTTGCACCCACCATCCCAGCCAGGGCTGCGCATGGGCCCCCCCCCACCCCCGGTCTTGTGCTGCCTCTCCCTCCCCAGCCAGGCTGTTCTTTGCTTCTCCTCTTGCCTGGGCTGTCACTGAGCAGCTCTGGCTTGTTCCCTGCAGTGATTGACAGCGTAGGAAGAAACTCACCCCAAGTGCAGACGAAGTTGTTGCTGTCCCCCCCCCTCCCTGCCCCACACCCTCCCTCACCAGTCCCCTCTTGCGCTGACATGTGGACAGGTCTGCAAGCAGCAAAACGGCTCCTTGGTGCTTGCTGGGGCTGTGTTGAGCATCTTGTCTTTGTCCCCCCCCTCTGTTTCAGGCATAGGCGAGTGTCTGGCACCCCACGGGTGCTGGGCCCACTCGAGTTAATGCTGTGGGTGTTTCAGTGTCACGTTTTACCAAGCTTTCAGTGTTTTCTTCCAGACCTCTTCTCTTGAGGGAGAGAACTGAAGCTGGACGGGGAAGCCACGCACTGTCCTCCCTCCTTCCTAAGCCACAGGTAGCTCAGTTCCTCCTTCCAGTAAGCCTTGCTGTTGGTGCCGTTAGAGGTGTTGCAGGAGCCTGCAGCCAGGCAGAGCAGGGGAATGTGGTGCTGCTCCAAGCATTCCCTCTGCACGGGTGATCCCCAGGAACAACGCCAGGCATCAGGCTTCTTGGAGCTGCTCCTCCCTCCCCAGCTCCTTGTCCCTATCCCATCCCAGGGAAGAGAGGTCTCTTTCAGGTTTGGTTCTTTCATTTATTTCTTTTTGGTAACCTGTTCTAAGGGCAGACTGGTGTGTGCGTGTGTGTGTGCCGTCCGTAATGGTCACGTCCCCCCCTGCTTGTGTCAATGACTGGATTTTAGACAGTTCCTAGCACTAATAAAGGTTTTCCCAAGTGGACGTTCGCATCGCTCAGGTCCTGCTCCTTCGTGGTGAGGAGGTGGCGGTGTTCCAGAGTGGCAGCGTGGTGATCCCGGTGCTTCCAGGTGCTCCTGGCACAGCCGCCGCCGCAGTCCGCACAGCAGAGCCCGTCCCAGGAAGACGGGCACCGAGCGGCAGGCGCGGGATGGCAGCCTGTGTGGTGTGAAGCCCTGCGGAGCGAGAGGCAGTGACCCCCTGGCCCATCCCCACCGTGGCCGTGCCCTGCTCCAGCCCCGCACCTGGGTGAAGAAGCCGTGGTCCAGCACGTCCTGCAGGCTGGGCCGTGCGGCGGGCTCGGGGGCCAGCAGGCAGGCGATGAGGGCCTGGGCACGGGGTGAGAGCTGGCTCGGCTGCGGGTACCGGCCCGCCCGGATGCACCGGTACAGCTCCTGCCGCTGAGCCGCCTCAAACGGGGGGCTGCCTGTCAGCGCCATGTACCTGGGGGGGGGTCCCACTGCTCAGTGCGGCCGGGGGCACCCACCACCTGCCCTCCAGGTCCCTGCTTACATGGCACAGCCCAGGGCCCACACGTCTGAGGGCACCCCGTGTCCCTTGCGGTCCAACACCTCCGGGGCCAGGAAGCTGGGTGTCCCACAGAGCACCCTGGGGAGCAAGCATGGTAAACCCCAGCCTGGCACTGCCCCCCCCCCCTCCAGCAGCACCATGGCCCCACTCACCCCCAGCGCTGGCCAAGCGGAGCCTTCTGCCGCGCCAGCCCCAGGTCCCCGATCTTCACCTGCATCTTCTTGGTCACCAGGAAGTTGCCTGCAGAGGGAGGTGAGCCTGGGCAGCGCTGGTGGGGGTCACCCTCCCGCCACCCCAAGCGCTGCCCCACGCACTCAGCTTGAGGTCCCGGTGGACGATGCCCTGTCCGTGGAGGTAGCGCAGCCCTGAGATGATCTGCAGCAGGTAGTACCTCACCTCTGGCTCCGTCAGCCTCCCCCGTGCGCACAGGATGTTGGCGAGGGACTGAGGACAGAGCAAGGTGCCAGCGTGGGGCCTGGTAAAGCCGTGGCATGGGGATGCTCTGCTTCGGGGTGCTGGTGCTTGCTCACCCTCCGGCTGCAGTACTCCAGCAGGAGGTAGACGTGGTGGTGGTCAGCAAAGTGCCCATGGAGGCACACAATGTGCCGGTGGTGCAGGCGGCCGTGCAGTTCCTGTTCCCTCTCCACCTGTGTTGGCAGGAACCCAGCAGCCCCCCAGGGAGCCTCTGGATCCGGGATCCCCAGCACGCACCCTTGGGAAATGGGGATGGGGACCCTCCCAGCAACCGGGACAGAGGGAGAAGGGGCAAGGGCAGGGCTGTGGGGCGCTGCGGGGTCCTTCTGGGCACTGCCCTCCCTCCTTTGGGACCTTCTGTCCCTTTTCCTTGGACTCACCCTCTCTCTGATGCCCACTGCAGTGAGATGGGCTCGCGGGATGACCTTCGCTGCATAGACCCTGCCGCTGGCCACCTCCGTCAGCTGGTAGCAGCGCCCAAAGGCGCCCTGCAAGCACAGTCCCGCAGGAGCGAGCAGCCCCGCACCACGGGGTGAGCCAAGGCAGAAGCGATGCTGAGCCCGGGCACTTGATTCGCAAGGGCTTGGTCCCAGCGTCCCCCTGCTGCCTCAGGTCCCCCTTCCCCAGAGGGGAAGTGGTGGGTCCCCCTCGGGGCAGGACATCCTGGGGATGACCCTGACCACAAGATGTAGGGTGTACAGTGGGGAAGGGGTTCTGGCCAGGGTAAGGGGCTGTCTGGGGGTGCAGAAGCAGGGGTGCTAAGGGATTTACCTCTCCCAGGAGCCGTCCCCGCTTGTAGAGCATCCCGCTGCCGGCATCCTGAATGCACCATCCAGGGAGCTCATTCCCTGCGCACCCCGAAGCCATCATCCAGCTCACTTTGCTGTGCCCTGCAGTGGGGAAACCCCAAGGGACTTCCGCACCCCAGCACCGTAACCCCTTCTTCTCTGGGCTGTGGGTGCCTGGGGCTGCCCTTGGGGCCCAAACGGTGCTGGGCGAGGGGGGGGACACCAAGCAACCCGAGCTCTGCCAGCCCCCCGCACGCCCCAGCAGATCCTGCTGCATCTTCTGAGCTCTAAGCAGGGACCCCCGGTGAGTTCCATACCCCCCCCCCCCCGCGGGATGCTCAGAATCAGGGGGTACTTGGAGGGTCCCGGATTAGGATGAGGCCGGGGGGAAGCTCCCGTCTGCCCCTTCCCCTCTGCAGCTGGGGGTGGTGGCGTCCCTTGGGGGAGCAGATGGTACAGAGGAGCATCTGCACCCCCCCGAGACCCCACCAGCCCCCCTCGGTCACCGCAGCTCCGGGCCCCGAAGGGTTAACGGGCGGCCGGGGAGGGCTCGGCGCACCTTTTGGGGCTGGATATTAATAACGCAGCAGGGAGGGACGGGAGGAGAACGGGGCGGGGGGGAAGCCTCGCCCGCCACCCCCCTTCGCCGGAGCTGCGCAGGCGATGCTCGATCGTCCCGGGTCCCCCCTCCCCGCCTCCGGGACGGGACCGAGCGCCGGGACGCCCCGGACGAGGAGCGGCATGGCCGGGCGGGGCTGGCGGGGCCGCCACGGTGCCGGGTAAGGTCCCGATTCCTGCTTAACCCCTCGTGGAGCCCCACGGGACCCCCCCCACCCCCCTCCCCTCCCCGCCCTGGGTCAGCTCCGCTCCGGTGGGGAAACTGAGGCACTCGGAGCCTCCCGGCCGCTGCCGGGCTCTGGACATCACCCGCACATCGCCCCGGAGCGGCCGCCCCGAGGCTCCCCGACCACTGCCCTGCCGGGGGGCACCCAGCGTGCGGGAGCCGCGGGGCAGGAGGAAACGGGCGCAGCCGACACCCCCCGCACCCCTGGGCTTGGGGGGGTTGGGGGTGCTCCAGGTTAAGGCGCTTTGGGGAGCGGGGGGGGCCCCGCGCTGCCCTCCCACGGTTCTCTCCCCGTGGCGGGGCCGGATCCGGATCAGGCAGCGACGGAGCCCCGGCCCCGCCGCGCAGGTCTGGTCCTGTCCCGGCTCCGCCGCTCCCGTCGTCACGCGGGGCACGTGTGCGGGACGCGGCGCTGCTCACCCGCCCGGCCCCGGGCCCCGCGTGTCCCTCCCGGTCCCGCATGGACCCTCCCGCCGTGTCTCGTCCTGTCTTGCCGCCTCCTTTCCCCTCGCTGGGGTCCCCCCTTGGGGGGGGGGGACACGCATGGGGGTGCCCCCTCTCCGCAGCGCAGACGCGGCCCCGCTGCGCCGGTCCCGGGGCACGGTGGGCTCAGGGTCCCGCTGATGCTCCCGCAGATGCTGGTGGCTGCTGCTCCTGGCCGGGCTCAGCGGCGTCGGAGCCGCGCAGGTGAGGGGCGAGGGGTGCGCGGCAACAGTCCCCCCCCCCCGGCTGCTCGATCCCTGCCCCGGCGCTCATCGTCACCTTCCTCCACGCAGAGCCCAGCGCTGGGGATGCCGGCACAGGTCTCCAAGCCCCCAGCCCCTGCTCGGTCCCGCCGGCAGCTGTCCCCCGGTGCCTGGGGGCCCTGGGGACCCTGGAGCTCCTGCTCCAGCTCCTGCGGGGACGGCGTCGCCATCCGTACGCGGAGGTGCCTGCGGTGAGTGGGGGACGGCGCAGCGCGGCCCCTCCGGGGCATCCCGCGCAGCAGCCAAACCCCGCATGACCCCCAAATCCCGCGGCACGGCTCTGCCGCTGCCCCGCGCACGTCCCTGCGGGCCCTCGGCACCGCGCTGCGCCCGGGCCACATCTGAGCGTGATTTTGGAGGAGGCGGGCGGAGCCAGACCCCGGTGACTCCTTCCTGGCGCGGCTCCGGCAGGATGCGGCTCCATGCGGGATGTCGCGGTCCCCGCTCCTGCTCCCCCACGGGGACGCATCCCTCCCAGTCCCGCTGTGGCTCAGTGGCATCCTGGCTCCCGGAGAAAGGGGGAGGCCCTGAGGGGGACGCAGGGTGCAGCGGGGCTGCTCAGGGAAGCCGTGCCCGGGCCCTGCCTTGCTGATGCTGTGGCCGCAGGTCCACCGAGGAGGAGCTGTGCACGGGCGACCCGCGGCAGTACCGGCTCTGCCAGCTCCAGGTGAGCGTTGTGAGGGCTGCGCACCCGCACGGCCAGCCCCAGTGCCGGTCCGGTGGGGCTCCATCCTGCTGCTCCCATAGGGCTGCCCCAGCGGCTCCGTGCCCTTCCGTGCCATGCAGTGCTCCCTCTACGACAACAAGCCCGTCCTGGGCACATCAGCCCGGTACCAGTGGGTGCCCTTCCACGGAGGTGAGTCCCGGGGCCGGGGGACAGCATCACCACGTTGAGCAGGGGCCACGGCTGCCACCAGCATCACCCTCTTCTCTTCCCGCCCTCCTCCATCAGCCCCCAACGTCTGTGACCTGAACTGCTTGGCCGTGGGGCACAACTTCTACTACACCTTCGGCCGGGTGCTGGATGGCACCCGCTGTGGCCCCGGCTCTCCGGACCTCTGTGTCAGCGGGCGCTGCCTGGTGGGTTCATGGGGCCAGGACCCCTGGGTACCCCCTGCCCTGAGTCCCCTTCTCGAGGCCGTGTCTCGGCTCCTTGCAGAGCGTGGGCTGCGATGGGATCCTGGGCTCGGGTGTGCGGCCGGATACCTGCGGCCCGTGCAGTGGGGGCCACGACGCGTGTCTCTTCGTGCACCGGCTCTTCCAGGGCGAGGACGCCTCCTCCGGTGAATGAACCATTGCCCCGGCCCCCTCCATGGGTGAATGCTTTGGTTCTTGGCTCTCCTGTCCTCCTGTCCTCTGCCCGTGTCCCACCACCCCCATCCCCTCTCCACCTCTTCAGTCACCACGGGAACATTGTCCTCAATCCCTTCCTGTCCCCAACATGTGGGCACAGGGGCAGTTGGCTCAAAGGAGACCCCTTACTGGGGTGATTTTGCCTCATTGCAGGGGGTATTGCTCCCCTGGGGGCAGATCTTTGGGGCACCTCTGTGGTCCATGGCATCCCCAGGGATGTTCGGGAGTCTCAGGTGGTGCCCAGGTTCCACGTGTCTATCTCCGAGGCCTGGCCAGGCTGTGCGGACGATGATGCCCATGAGGGCAGACAGCCACATATGGCACCTAGGCCCCCCCAGGGCCATCGCTGGGTGCCCCAGATGTCCCAGCATGTGAGGCCCAACTGGGATAATGCTGTTGGTGCCTGGGACAGGGCTGGGGCTGCCCCAGTCCCAGAGCTGCTCTGTGCCCAGTCCCCTCCTGCCCCATCCCTGGGCTGTCCCCTCAGGCCATGCCCCAGCTCTGCCCTGACTCTGCCCCATCTGCCCAGGTTATTTTGGGTACATGAATGTGACCAGGATCCCAGCCGGGGCCAGCCACATCAAGGTGACGGACAAGAGCCGCAACTACCTCGGTAGGACGTGTCCTGTCCCTGTCCCAGTCAGTCCCAGTCCATCCCAGTCAGCCCCAGTTGGTGCTACCCACGGGTGCAGTCATGGCAGGGCAGGGGGTGGCCGTTCCGTGCTGTTCCCTGCGGTTCCCCCACGCAGATGCAGGTTCAATGGACATTCCAATGAACACTTGGGGCAGTTTTCCAGAGGTTGCAGCTGTGGTTTTTGGGAAGGGCTGAGCTGGAGCAGGGCCAGGACTGGACTCCCCAGACCCCCCAGTGCCCCTCCCGGTGCAGTCGGGTCCCTGTCCCCCACTGGGACCAGGACCTGGGGCTCGGGGGCAGTTTGCACACCAGGGTTTGGCTCGGGATGAAAGCCAAGATCGTGCAGGAAAGCAGATCTCTCATAAGCCCCGACCACAGCTCTCCCAGCCCACGCTGCCCTCCCCGCTCGGGGAGAGGCCTTCGGTGGGGACCCAGCCATTGCCCAGTGCGGGGGTCCCAGGGCCCATGCGGTGCTTGGGCTCAGACACACTCCCTCCCACAGCCCTGATGACGAGTGATGGGCGCTATGTGCTCAATGGGGACTGGTCCATCGCCTGGCCGGGGCAGTACGAAGCAGCCGGCACCCGGCTACGCTACACCCGGACCCCCGATGGCACCGAGAGCCTGGAGGCCCCTGGCCCCACCGATGAGGATCTGCAAGTGATGGTGAGGGCAGGGCTGGTGCAGGGACCAGGGGCAGCCGTCCCCCGTCCCCCATCGCTCCCCTTAGCCCTGCCCCTGCCTGTGCAGGTCCTACTGCAGGAGCCCAACCCTGGCATCGAGTACGAGTTCCGGCTGCCCCGTGGGCACCCCCATCCTGGCCATGGCAACTCCAGCCCCCTGCGGCAGCCCCAGCCCCGAGGGGCTGGCACCCCCCCGCCCCAGGAACCCCCGGGAGCCCCAGTTCTGCTGCCCCAGCCCCGGAGCTCTGCCACGGAGCCACCACCGAGGAGCCCCCCTGGCTGGGCCGGGGTCCCCGCAGGTGCCTGCAGCCCCTCATGCTCCTGGGCTCTCTGCTGCACAGAGCATCCCAGAGAGCCCCAAGGATAGAAATGAGATGGGGGCCCCCGACTTAGCTCTCCCCCCCCTCTCAGGGGCCCGGTGTGACCCCTGCTGCCGCAGGAGGGGGTATTGTGGCCCCTGTGCCCCTT
Organism: Ara ararauna; assembly: GCA_028858755.1. Taxonomy (NCBI): domain Eukaryota; kingdom Metazoa; phylum Chordata; class Aves; order Psittaciformes; family Psittacidae; genus Ara; species Ara ararauna. The sequence goes on along the minus strand of CM054398.1, from coordinate 4,020,785 downwards.
TTCCCCTCTAAACCGCTGCAGCTTTGCCCCTGCAGGGCCATGCGGGAGGTGCCGCACCCCCAAGGGCCGATCCCAGCGCATCCGCCACTTCTGCCACAGCGACTTCGGTGAGCGGCAGCGGTGGGGAGGCTCTGGGGCCAGGACACAGCTGGGGTGAGGGCCGTGCCCGGCTCAGGGTGCCCCGCGCCTCCCCCCGCAGTCTTCCAGGGCCGGATCCTGGCTCGGCGCTTGGTGGGGCAGGAGACGCGCTACGAGGTGGAGGTGACAGCGCCGTACCGGCACCGCTCCCCGCTGCTGCGCCGGGAGTACGTGTGGGTGCCCAACGCCTGCGGCTGCCCCCCGCTGCGGGAGGGGGCCGAGTACGTGCTCATGGCGAGGCGGCACATCAACTACGAGCGCACCCTCAACCGCATCCTGCTGCAGGGCGACGGCTACGCCCGCCCGTGGACCCCCCGCGAGGAGCGGCTGGTGCGGGAGGCGGCCCGGCACTGCCCCCAGCCCCGGCCGCCCTGAGCATCCCCGCGCCCGGCAGCAGCGCCTGGGGAGGGCGCAGGACCGCGGGGGCTGCGGATGCTCCTGAGGGGCACCAAACCCTTCCCATGGCTGCGGAGGGGTCTGCAGAGCCCCCCCCCCCCCCCCAGTCGCTGCCCTGTGCCGGGTACGGCGCTGTCCTTGGGGTGGATTGGGGGGGGGGGGATGGAGGAGGGTGGTAATTTATTTGTTATGCAGGAAATAAAGGTCCGTGTCACCGCCTTTGCTGCGTGCCCCTTCCCGGAACCCGGCCCGGGGTGTCCCGTGCCACCCCCATCCCGTGTCCCCACGCACCCGCTCAGCACCGCCTCCCTGGTGCCGCGATGGACAGCAGCCAGGCTCTGCCTCCCTGAGGTCGGGCCCTGCTGCTTATCTCTCTTCCGGAGGAGGCGAGCGGGTCCCTCCCTGTGCCAGAGCCCCCTCGCCCGTAACCCAACCCACAGCCTGGAGCGTGCTCCCATGGGGCCCACGCAGGGATGGGAAGTGCTGGGGATGCTGTGGGAGTGGTTGCGCTGGGCATGGGCCTGGGGGTATCCTAGGGTGGGTGCCCCAAGGTGGCAGCTGCCAGCCCAGGAGGGTGCTCAGAACACCGGGTAATTCGCCCTCAAGAGCCAGAGACTGGCCCTGTGATCAGCCAAGGCCCTGTACTGAGCTCCCCAGCTGGTCCCAGTAAAGCCTGAGTGATGTAGGTGCTCTGGAATGCAGGTGAGTGCACCTTAGGGTGATTAGGACCAGAAAGGTGCCTCCACCCTATGAAAGACCCCCCCTTCTCATGCACTGTGGCTGGTTTGGCTTCTCTTTGGTTGTTCTGGCCGTGATGGGTTTTGGGGACAGTTGTTCCATGTGCAAAGAGACCCTGAAGGGAGGACAGCAGGGATCCGAGGGGTCTTGGCCACTGTTGGGCCAAGCTGTGGCAGAGAGAAGGGGCCTGGGAGTGTCTCATATCCCCCCTTGGTGCCTGTAACCCCAGGGAAGGGCCAGCTGGCAAAGCGGCATCTTGAGGGCAGCGTTGCGGCGGGTGTCTGCTCCCCCCTGTCCTGGGGAAAGGGGTGAGTGTGTGTCCCCATCTCGGGAAGGAGGGGCTGCCCTGGGTTGCGTTGACAGAACCCCTGCGTCCCACAGAGCCTGCAAGCCCCCTCTCGCAGCCCTGCTATAGACATGCCTGTTCCTCAGGGCTCCCTGTGGATGAGCGCCAGGCTCCCCAGACCCTGTTTGAGTACTAGGGGCTGTTGGGAACCAAGAACCGGGGTGCACCATGCTCTGCATTGCAGATCCAGGCTGTCCTCCCCAAGCAAGGGTTTGGGCTGTGGCTGCCTCCGCTCTGACAGAAGCTGCATGAGCTCACGGCTGGCCTTGTGCTGGAGGAGCTGGCTGCCGTCACTCGGGTACAGCTGTTTGGAGAGCAGTCACATCTCCTCCTCCCCATGGCCCTCTGTGCCTGGGAAAGGGCACGGGGCTCCCAGCCTTGCTGGAAATAGCTCCCTCGCAGCAGCGCGCCAGGTCAGGTCCCTCCGGATGGGTCTGGTCCCTGGAGGGATGAGCCAGGTAGGGAGGGAATCCAACACCCCTGTGTCTGCCCGTGGATGGAGCTTGGATCACTCCAAGCTCAGGAAGGTCACTGCTGGGACAGAGCTGTTCAGAAAGGCAACAACCAGTTTATTTCAGAAGCCGGGCGAGGGCAGCTCTGGCCCAGGCTGGGATCCAGCTGCTTGTGTCCCTGCAGCCCAGGCTGGTGTCACACTGCTCTTCCACCCGAGGGACAGCAGGAGCTACCTTTCACAATGCAAAAGGCCACACGGTACGTGACACAGAGGACGGCTGAGAGGACCAGGCTGCTGCCGATGAGGACAGGGAGCAGATCGCTCTGCTGCCCCTCGGGGGGGAGGCTTGGTGGAGAGGAGCAGGAGTGTGCGAGCTCATGGAAGGTGCTGGCAGAGGGACATGCGGTGCAGTTGTTGGCGGATGCCCCCTGGCACGTGTAGCAGGAGGGGTGGCAGCTGGCACACACACGGGCTGGGGGGGGGGGGCCTGCGCTCCGGCTGTAGTAGCGTGGGGGACAGTAGGGCAGGCAGGAGCGCTGGTGGGCAAACAAGGAGCTGCCACACGCTGTGGAGGGAAGGTGGGTGAATGGGGTGGTGGGGCCGCGGGGGCAAGAGCCCCATCCCCTCCATGCTCACCTTTACATGCTCCCTGTGCATCCCGCCTGATGCAGTTGTCCATGGTGGATGCTGCAAAGCGCCGGGCTGACATGTCCTCATCTGTACCATAGAGGTGCAGGATGAAGCTGGTCAGCAGACCTGTGGGCAGGAGGGACAGGACTGTGCTGATGGCAGCTTGTTCCCATCCTCTCGCCTTTGGGATCTGCAGGCTGGTGGATGTGCAGCTGGAAGCTCTGCAGCTATGTGGGGGAGAGCAAGCTATGCTCCCTTCCTGGCCAGAGGCTCTCAAAACAAGCATGGCCATGCAGAAAAAGAGGGCTCAGGTGGCCAGAAGGAGCAGGAAGAAGACGAGTCAACAAGTTGCTGAAGTGGAAGAAGGAAGAAGAAACAACGACCAAGCACTGCAGGACCCTAGAAAGCGGGGTTCACTCTCGCTGGCCACCCACCTGTGTTATAGGCATCACCCTTGTTCTCTAGCTGAAGTGTCCAGGTCCCGTTTGGGTTCTCGTCCCAGAAGTGTGTGGACATGAAGGTCCAGTCCTTGTATCCCTGCTGGCTGGTGTCGTACGGGCTGGAGGAGAGGAGACCCAGGAGTGACAGCCCAGGGGCTGCAGGGGAGGAATGCAGCCCGAGGGGATGCTGCAGTCACCCTCCTCTTGGTATAAAGGGCATTGCCAAGACTTCATGGGGACCACAGAGGGTTTTGAGCATGGAGGCCTGCTCCCTGTGGGGGCCAGAAGTGGCCGCTTCACTGTAAGGGAGCCTCCTGGCCCCAGCAGAGGCTGGGAGAGGAGGAGCCCCCTCTGCCCCACAGCAGCAGGCGAGTCTTAGTGCAGCGTCCTCCCTGTGAGTGTGCAGAGTGCTCTTACCGCACGGTCACCAGTGTGGATGTGGTCCCCACTGGGCTGGTCAGGGTGATCACCAGGTCTCCCCTGCGGCTGTAGCTCAGAGAGAGCTGGACCTGGACATGCTCCAGGGAGCGGATGCGCTTGGTTCTCCCAGAGCAGAAAACATCTGTAGAGACGGTGAGCTTGGAGCCAATGTTCCTATCAAGTACAAGGTGGAGGTAAGGGCATCTCTTCTGCCTCCATGGCCATCCTTCCCTCTAAGCTCAGCCCTGTGGTTACAGCAGAAGCTGTGCTGTAGCCACTGCTTTCTGGGAAGCAATGCCTGTTCCTGCAATGGGCATGGCACAACTTTGTTACGAGAATGTCCCTGTATGAGTCTGTATGAGGCTGGATGCAGGGAATATCATCCCTTACCAGGGTGCGTGAAGAGCCTTGACCGAGCACTTCCGCTGAGGCTGAGTTCCTGCCCATGCCTTGGCCGTCTCCACCAGCAGACCAGCATCCAGGAGCCCGTAGCCATAGTAGTGGCTCACTGAAGAGCAGATACCACCCAAGAGAGGATGTACGAGCCCCTCTGCACCGACAGAGCACTGGGGGCTCTTGCCCCAGGCCCGCTGGTGGGGGTTGGAGGGGCAGGGTGTCTCCCCACAGCCAGGCAAAGGAAGCAGGGGCAGGTAGGGCATGCAGCAGCTGAGCCCTCAACTCACCCTTGCGTCCGGCCCCGTTCATAGCCCAGTCTTCTGCCTGCAGGTGAGCAGGATTGGAGGTTCTGATGACCAGATGCTGCAGGTCACGCCAGGTCAGTGCTGGGCTGGAAGCAAGGAAGACTTGGGAACCAAAGGCTCTGCTTTGGGTTAGCTTTCAAGGGTGAGCTTTGGCTCTTCTGACATGGAGAAGTTAGCTGTCTGGGTCCAGGCCGGTCCCTCCCTGCACAAAAATCCTTCACTGCCAAAACGGGAGCAAGAGAGATCTCCAGAGGACACCTCTCCTCCTGCCTCTGCCTGCTCTCCAGCAGTGTCCCACCACGGGAAGATGTCCCACCAGAGCCCAGGGAGACCTCAGCTCTGCACCCCCAAACCTCCCCGCTACTGAAGTCCCCTTTCCATGTCCCTGAAGGGTCCTGGTGAGGCACCAGGCTCTCTCTGGGAACTGTCCCATTGCCACGACCTCACCTACTTGGCCTGCAGCGCGAGGGCAATGATTCCTGCAGCCAGGGGGGCCGAGGCGGAGGTGCCCGTGTGCTTGTCAGTGCAGCGGTGGCGCAGGTCGGTGGTTACCTGAGGGGAGAGAGGGCTCTCAGCACTGCTGCTGGAGCAGAGCACAGGACCGGATGGAGTCAACTTCAGTAAATGCTCCCTGTGGGTCCCTTCATGAGTTTGGGACATCCTAATAAAGCCCCCCCCTCCCTCCCTAGGTAAAGAGGGCTCAGATGAGCCCTCTCTGTGCTGGGAACTGGTGTCGGGCCGAGTGTCACTGCTCTGGCACTCACAATCTGCACTTTGCTCGTGGTCCTACTGCTGTAGGTGGTGGTGAGGATGGCAGAGCAGCCCTCACTGTACCAGGGCTTCTGGCCACCTGCCAGAACGCTGCCCACTGACAGGGTGTAGATGCTGTTGGTGTACCCATCGCAGTTGCAGTTGTCATAGTTGATCCCACCGTTGCCAGAGGCCCAAATGAAGATGGAGCCAAGACCACCTCGTCCCTGGGAATGGGGAGATAGAGGGGGATCAGCAGCGAGTCCTCACACCAGTGAGGTTGCCAAGGCCAGCACCAAGCTTACTTTGTTGACCCCTCTGTGGAAGGCTGCAGCAGCCAGCACGCCTGGCCCATCCACGGTCTTCCCATCATCCTTGGGGCCCCAGCTGGCACTGTAGATGTGGATGTGCTGGGGACGCAGGCTGAGGGACTGAGCCTCCACCATGTCTGTGATGGGGCCATCCAGCATCCGCACGCCTGCAGGGCCAGGGTGAGGAGCAGCAGTGTCAAAGACACAGCAGCACTTGGGAGGCTGCGTGGACAGAAGCCTCGCGCATGCCACAGCAGTGTAAGGGTTGAGGGGCATCTCACCCAGCCCACTTCATCCCCCACCTCCCTGCTGCCTTGAACACCTTTATTGTGGTGCTGCCCTAAGGAGATCAGGTTCCTACAGGCTGCAAGCTGTTTCCCAAAGCTCCCTGTTAAGCTCTTTGCAATTAAGCCCTGTGAGTTCTCTCAGTTTATAACCCCATTTGCCCTACTCGCTTCCACAGGGGAGCTTGTGGGGGGTGTTAAACCCCCTGGGAGCTGAGCCCTGTGCTGTGACTGGGCGTGCAGTGACACCATAGAATGGTTTGGCTTGGAAAAGACCTTAAGATCATCCAGTTCCAACCCCTCTGCCATGGGCCTGCACTGTGTTGCCTAAGACTGTCTAACCTGGCCTTGAACACTGCCAGGGGTGCAGCATTTACCACTTCTTTGGGCACCGTGTGCCAGCGCCTCAGCACCCTCACAGTAAAGAACTTCTTCCTTATCTCTAACCTGAACCTCCCCTGTGTCAGTATAAACTCATCACCCCTTGTCCTGTCATAGACTCATAGAACAGTTTGGGTTGGAAAGGACCTTCAGATCATCCAGTTCCAACCCCCTGCCATGGGCAGGGACACCTCCCACTAAACCGTGGCACCCAAGGCTCTGTCCAACCCGGCCTTGAACACCACCAGGGATGGAGCATTCACCACTTCCCTGGGCAACCCATTCCAGTGCCTCACCACCCTTACAGTGAAGAACTTCTTTATATCCAATCTAAACTTCCCTCATTTAAGTTTGAACCCATCACCCCTTGTCCGATCACTGCAGTCCCTCATGAAGAGTCCCTCCTCAGCATCCCTATAGGCCCCCTTCAGACACTGGAAGGCTGCTATGAGGTCTCCACGCAGCCTTCTCTTCTCCAGGCTGAACAGCCCCAATGTTCTCAGCCTATCTTCATACAGGAGGTGCTCCATTCCCCTGATCATCCTCGTGGCCTCCTCTGGACTTGTTCCAGCACTTCCATTCCTTTTTATGTTGAGGACACCAGAACTGCACACAGTGCTCCAAGTGAGGTCTCACAAGAGCAGAGTAGAGGAGCAGGATCACCTCCCTCGACCTGCTGGTCACGCTCCTTTGGATGCAGCCCAGCATGAGATTCATTTCTGGGCTGCGAGCGCACACTGCCGGCTCATGTTCATTTTCTCATCGACCAACACCCCCAAGTCCTTCTCCTCAGAGCTGCTCTGAATCTTCTCTGCCCAATCTGGAGCTGTGCCTGGGATTGCTCTGTCACTACAGCCTCTGATGAACAGACCACAGCACCCTCTGCTTCCCAGTGAGAACCTGGCTCCCCACAGAGCAGCTCTGCCTGGAGCCATGTGTCCCTTCCCCGAGCGCCAGATCAACCTTTGTCCCTGCAGCAAGCTGGAGCAATGGCTCACCTCCAACACTGGCGTTGTACGCAACGCCTGCTCCACAGATCCGGTTGTTGGCTGCAGCTGCCACTTGTCCTGCACAGCGTGTTCCATGCCTGAGGGGCAGAATTAGCCTCGGAGCCCTCCTCGGTGAGGGGCAAAGGGGCTTGGGGCAGCCCTGGCCATGGAGAGATAAAGCATCCAGCACAGGGTGCTGGGCAGGACTCACCAGTTCTCTTCCCCGGTGGTGTACCTGGGCTGGGGATCAGGGTCATTGCTGTTGAAGTCATAACTTGCCAGAGGGTCCTGTTGCAGAAGGAGGGGCTGGCATGAGCAAACTGCCTTTCTGTACGGGCTGTGACAGCTTGACACAGCTGCCTGGTGCTGTGCCCAGTGCCTGGCAGCATGGATCACCCTGCCCGGCCTGGAGGGGGGGGGGGGGGAGCCCTTCACACCCAGCAACTGCACGGGGTTAACCCGGAGATGTTGGAAACGGGGTTTTGCTAAAGGAACATAACTTCGCACATTGCTGTACTGCGTCATCATGTCCAAGCTCACCTGAGGGTGAGCCTTACTGCCCATGCAGTCAGGAGAGGAACTACAAGGCACTGAAATGACGTTGCTATAAATGACAGATAAGATGGACCTGTCCTCTAGGAGCACATGAAGGTTTACCAGCTTTACTGCCTTTGCACTGGGGGCAATGGGTACAAGTTCTAGCGTTTCCCTGACGTGCAAGTTCACTGCAGGAGATGCCAAACCTTTGGATCCAGCCACGCAGAGGCTGAGTTCCCACTGCAGAGTCCCACAGGAGGGATGAAGGCACCAGCACCCACCCTCCCCTGGAACACGTGCCCCGAAGGAGCCTGTTCCTGCAGCCCGCGCTGCTCAGCCCCACTTAGTTACATAGTTGGCAGACAGGTCGGGGTGATCCTTCTCGAGCCCATCGTCCAGGATGGTCAGCACGACCCCCAGCCCGGTGTACCCTTTGCTCCAAGCAGTGAGGATGTTTAGGTCGGGATCAACGTCATTATTCTGGAAAACGGATTAAATCTGATCAGCCCCTGGGCTGCGGGTGACCTTCAAGGACAACTCTGCTGCCTCATCGCTGCCAGCATTAGTCCTGTTTACGTGCTGGGGAGGTGATTTATTTGCTTGAGGATTAGAAAGCAGCAAAATCTCACCATGTACCACTGCTTATGGAACCAGGGGTCTGTTGGCACCACACTGATGCTTCTCTTTGCGCGCCTCTTTACGGTTTGTTGCTCAAACCAGAGGACCTGGGCAGGAAGCAGCATTGTTGGTGCAGGCAGAGCCTGCCCAGCACAGGGACCAGGGCTCCCTCAACCCACTCCTCCCTACCTTTGGGTCTCTTGTCAGGCGCATATTCCAGCCCCAGTGTCTGCTTAAGGCTTTCCGCCTTGTGCCTCGGTGTTTGAAATGATAATAGGGCTCTCCCTCCATCACCTGCAGGCAAAAAGAGCCGTGGCAAGAGATCATGACAACGTTTGGACCTGTGCGCTTGCTCTATATGGGCGGTAGGGACCGTAAAGAGACGTTTAATGAGTTGCATGTGGCAGGACCAGCAGAGAGCATCCCCTGGAACCAGGGCAGGTTTGTGGGCGCCCTTTGGGCTCCCCTCTCACCCGTGCACACACAGAGGCCATTGGCAACGTTCACCCCTACTGCGCTCATCCTTTAACCTGCGTCCAGCGCCTTAAAACCGCCTGAAGGAGCAATCAAATGCCCCTTTGAACACTAAACCGGCGTCCCGCTTGGGACCCACGGCGGGGATGAGCCGAGGGGACAAGCGGTGGGGACAGGGAGAAGAGGACGGGCGCAGCGGGGCAGTGCGGACGGGCCCACGGCTGCCCCACGGCTGCCCCACGGCTGCCGCCGCACCTGGCCCAGGCAGAGCAGCCCGTGCCGGCGGGCCAGGCCCTGGGCCTCCCGCGGCCCCGCTGCCACCCGCACGGCCCAGCTGCTCAGGTGGACGTGGGGCTCGGCGGAGCCCAGCGGGGCAGCGGCCACCACCGCGGCCACCACCGCGGCCACCACCGGCACCAGGACCGGCCCGGGCCGCGCCGCCATGGAGGCCGCAGGGGTTGAGCGGGCGTTGTCATGGCGACAGCGCCGCCCCGCCCCGCCCCGCCCGCGGCCGTCGCGGCGGCCTCGGGGCGGCGGTGGAGGGGGGGGGGGCGGTCGGACCGGAGCCGCCGCCGCCATGGGCACGGTGCCGCAGCGCCTGCAGCGCTTCCTCGATCGCCCCGGGCCGCTCGGGGACCTCCTGGGCCGCCTGGAGGCCCGCACCGGCGTCCGGCGGCTCTACCTGGCCACAGGTGCGACCCGGACCTCCGGCAGCCCCCGCCGGCGGTGTCCCCCCTGTCCCCGCTCCGCTCCTGGGCTCTCTTCGCGCCGCTCCGTGTAGCGGAGTCTCCGAGGGTCCCTCCTCCTTCCTGCGGCGCCCCTCACCGCGCCTCTGGGCTCTGGGGGGCAAGGACAAGGGCAGGGGGTCGGGGGCTGCGGGGCCGCGCTGGGAGGGGGCCGGGGTGTCCGTCATTGCCTTCGGCGGGTGCAGCTCCGCACCCCGGAACCCCCCTGCGTGCCGCCGGGCGCCTCCTCTGCCCTTCTGCCTCCTGGTGCGGTTTCCTGGCCCTTCACCTGCCCCGTCGCTTGTTTTCCTGCTCTGAGAGGGAAAGGGGGTCCCATGGACCGTGTGCCGCGGGGGGCAGGGTGTGGGGACAGGCACCTTCTGAGCAAACCGGTGCCAGGGCTTTGGTTGTGCTTGGGTGCGATGGGCTTCTAGGGGTAGGGGAAGAGCAGAGGCACCACGTCCATCAGTGGTGGTGCCCTGTTCTCGGTCCCTGGCCTGGAAAGGAGAAGCTGCTGCTAAACTACAAATACCTGATTTCTCCTTCCCCCCACTCTGTAGCAAGTCCTCAGTTGTGTTCGAACCCAGCAGGGCCGGTTCTGCATCTCTAGAGCCAGCAGCACCCATGGGCTGCGGTCTGGAGCCCGTCTTGCGTGACCTCTGAGCAGCACAGCCAGCTCAGCATGTGGCTTTGGCTGGGTAAAAATGATCCCAGAGAGGACAGTGTTTGCTTCCCAAGGCTCAGGGCTGGCTCCTGCCACTGCTCACCCTCCTTGCTGGGACAGGAGCCATGGGACGACTCCGGCCGCCCCCCTCAGCAGCAATTCTTTGTAAGCGAAGCCTTTCACTTGGTTTTTTGCTTTATGTAAATGTATCCGGGGGCTAAACTAAGCCCGTGAAACCCCTTCTAAGGCTCTTGGGGGACTGAAACCCATCGCTGCCTGAACCTTCCTCTTGGTTTTCCTTGATGGGAGGTTTGTGAGTGCTTCCAAAAGCCACACTGCTCCTGGGAAAGACCCAAAGCACCATTCATGCCTGGAGGCACAGTCAGTCCACACCAGGGGCCAGAGCAAGGCACAGAAATGCTGCAGTGAGCAGAGTGAGGATAACCCATCCTCCAAGCCCGAGCAAGGGCTTTCCTCTGGGTCACAGCACAGACAGGTTAAGTCCTGGCTTTCCTGCCTGCTTTGGGGCAAAGTGCTTAGTTTGGTGGAGGAATTTGTACATAGGGTAGGGGAGACACTGCTGGGCTGTGCCAGTCACTGCCTTCAGCTCTGGCTCTGTGTCCTCAGGCTGCTTTCCTGCTCTCTGCCCTTTCAGGGTCTGTGCTTCTAAGTGAGCAGGGGCTCTTCACAGCCCCATGATTTCAGCAGCAAGGGCTCCTTGCCCCAGCTCCCCCCATCCACCGGCTGCCTTCTGCAAGGGTCTGAGTGCTGGGCAGGCTCCACAGGACCCAAGCCTTGGCTTACATTTAACTTTGATAATTGAATTTAATCACAGGGAAGTGGGGTTGGATTGCTGCTTCTCAGGGGGCTGAATCCTCAACGAATAGCAGCTGCTCAGCACAAACATGTGCGGGAGGTGTGTACAGGGAGCAGGAGAGGCTTTGGCAGCAAGGCTGCTCCTGGGCACTTGGCTCCCATCAGCAAGGCATGTCCCTGACCAGTTGAACAGCTCCTACAAAATGCCCAGTGGTTTGGGCCCTGGCACGTGGTGGAGCAGCTCTGTGCTTTGACTTTGGACTGTAGTTGGGTGTTAAAGTCTCTGCTGCCTTGGCTCAGGTCCATGTTGGTGATGGGTTGAAAGTGCTGTGAGTTTGTTGTGGGAAAGCCCCTTGCAGGCCAGGGAGGGGACAGGCAGTGACAGGTCTGGGTTGTGGCTCCCTTGAGGGAGAGGGTCCTACTGGAATTAACTGGGAGTGGTCGTTATTCCCAGCTGGAGGGTCCCGCATGCACCGCTTCTCACTCCTGGGATGAGAAACCTGCTCTGCAGACAGAGCTGGGGTCTCCTCTCGCCATCCTGGCGCTGGCAGGTACACGACCGCCCTTTCTGTGCCTGGGCAGGCTCTGCGGCGTTCCTGGGGCTGTACCTCGTGTTCGGCTACGGCGCTTCGCTGCTCTGCAACCTCATTGGCTTCGCCTACCCTGCATACGTCTCGTAAGTCCCAGAGTCCGGAGAGCTTTCCCTGCCCTTAGCTGAGGGTCTCCCTGATAAATGAACAGGAGTTTATAGCTGGAAGCTCTTGAGTCCTTCCTGAAAATGCTGGGAACTGGCACGAGCCCAGCCTGGGGCAGCAGCATCCAATAGGCAGGTTTGCCCCAGGGTTCAGAGGATTTGGGAAGGAAGTGCCCACCCTGGCAGCAGGACTGCAGCAGCAGTGCCCTTCCCCTCTCCTGCCACAGCATCAAAGCCATCGAGAGCTCCAGCAAGGAGGATGACACCACGTGGCTGACGTACTGGGTGGTGTATGGCATCTTCAGCGTGGCTGAGTTCTTCTCTGACATCTTCCTCTACTGGTTCCCCTTCTACTACGCTGGAAAGGTACTGGGGACTGCTGGGGCCAGAGTCCTCTCACCCAATGGCTAAACTTGGAGGAACCAAGCATGGTGGGCTCTGTCCCGTTGGCAGGACACTGGTGGTGGCCGTGGTGGGGCCACAGTGGGCCTGCAGTCCAGCACAGAGCTCTCTGCAGCCAGCAGAGGTTCTGGCACCTCCAGTGAGCAACTGGCTTTGGGTCACCTAGGGGCAACTGGAGCAGCTCAGCTGCTGGCCTGCCCCTGCTGCCATCCTTGGGGGCTGCCTTGCTCATCCCCTGCCCTGCCATCCTCCAGCTCTAGAGCATCTCTCCTCCCCACAGTTCTTGTTCTTGCTGTGGTGCATGGCCCCCGTGCCCTGGAACGGGTCGCAGGTGCTGTATCAGAACGTCATCCGGCCCTGGTTCCTCAGGCATCACCGGACAGTGGACAGTGTGCTGGGCAACCTCAGCACCAAAGCCCTGGACGCAGCCTCCAGTGTCACCAGAGAAGGTAACAGGGGTTTGTCACCCTGCTCCGTGTCTGGGGCAGGCGATTCCCCCCAGAGCACGGCCCAGTTCCTCTGGGATGTGAGCAGCTCTTGTCTGCATGACTGGCGAGCAGCCTCCTCTCCGTGATGCTGGGCTCACAGCCCTGTCCTCCCGTGGTGGCAGGAGCCGAGCAGGGGTTGAGCTCTCCCCTCGCTCTAATTCTCTCTCTTCTCTCCGTGCCTCATGGTCCAGTCCTGCAGACCCTGATCAGCAGCAGAGCCCGGCTGGCGGCCGAGGTGGCTCCACAGCCCAGTTTGTCTGTATGTAAAGAGCCGCAGCTCCCGCTGCCGCTGCAGGGAGAAGGGGCCGTTCTGTGCCAGCCCTTCCGGCCGCTTGGCCGCATCCTGCAGGCGGCTGCAGCCACGTTGGTGTTGGCCAGAGCTCCAGCTCTGCCAGGCTGTGGTGTGGCAGACACACGACCGCCCCTTTCTCCCTCAGCTTGTGTAGAGCAGGCGCTTCTCCGTAGCCAGACCCCCAAGCCGCGTGTACCCTGCCTGGCCCCAACGTGCTGGTGACAACCTGGGGCTCCCATTCAAACCTCCCCCCCCCGCCAACCCCGGCGAGCGCAGGAGCTGCAGCGGGAGCGGGAGGGAATGGGGTGGCACCGCGAGCCCAGGGTGGGCTCGCCCCAGGGTACCGGTTGGTGGCCCTGACACCGTGCCCGTGTCCCCGGCAGCCTCCGGAGCAGCCCTGACCCTGGCGCGGGAAGCGGAGAAGAGGCAGTGAGAGGCACCGCGGTCCCGGCCGAGCCGCAGCCCCGCGGCTGTTCCCCCCCCCGTCCCCAATAAACCCCCGGGGGTCCCCGGTGCTCCCCGAGCCGCCTCTGCCGTGTGCTCCCTGCGGGCGGCGCCGCGGCCCCTTTAAGAGCCAAGGAGGGGACTGCGGGGGGTGTGACGTCACTCCGGGGGCGTGGCGAGGGGAGGGGGCGGGGTGAGCTACGGTGGCCGGGAGGAAGCCGGAGGGTGACGGCGTCCGCTCAGCGGCGGAGGGGTCGGTGTCGGTGTCGGTGTCGGTGTCGGTGTCGGTGTCGGTGTCCGTGTCCGTGTCCGTGTCCGTGTCCGTGTCCGTGTCCGTGTCCGTGTCCCCCGTTCCGGGGCAAGGCGGGGTCTGTCCGTCCCGGTATCGGTGTGTCCGTGTCCCCCCCGTTCCGGGGCAAGGCGGGGTCTGTCCATCCCGGTATCGGTGTGTCCGTGTCCCCCCCGTTCCGGGGCAAGGCGGGGTCTGTCCATCCCGGTATCGGTGTGTCCGTGTCCCCCGTTCCGGGGCAAGGCGGGGTCTGTCCATCCCGGTATCGGTGTGTCCGTGTCCCCCCGTTCCGGGGCAAGGCGGGGTCTGTCCGTCCCGGCGCAGGGAGGGGGGAGCCCGGTGTGTCTGCCTGCCTAACAGCCGGGCACCGAGAGGGTCCGTCTGTCCCGGGAGGGGGGGGAAGCGAGGGGTCCGTGTGTGTGCGCGGAGGAGGCAGTGCGGGGGCTCTGTGTGTCCGTCCGCAGCGCAGCACGGGCAGGGTCTGTCTGTCCCCTCACACCCCCCCCCCAACAGCAGCCCCCGCGCATGAAGCGGCCTCGTGATGAGCGCTAAGGCCAAGCGGGTGCTGCCCACCCGGCCGGAGCCCCCCACCGTGGAGCAGATCCTGGCCGACGTACGGGGCACCCACCCGGCCGACCCCATCTTCCTGCTCCCCGCGGAGCCTCAGCGGGAGCACGGTCTGTACCCAGGTGAGCGCAGGGGAGAGGCAGCGCCGGGGGGGGGTTCGGGACTCGCCAAGCGCTGCTGAGCCTCCCTGCTCTGCCCCCCGTCAGGCCCCGCCGCGGAGGAGAGGGAGCGGCTGTACCGGCAGAGCCGCGGCTACGTGGAGATGAACCGGAGGCTGGAGGAGTCCCGGGAGCGGCTGCGGGAGCAGAGCCAGGAGCTGCAGCGGGCGGGCGCGGCGCTGGAGCGCGGCATTGCGGAGATGAGGCAGAAAGCGTTCTGAGGGGCGGCTGCTGCGGGCTCTGCCGCTGCTGGAGCATCGCCCTCGGCGCATCGCGCCCTTGCGGGTTCTGTCTGCCTAACTGGGGAGAAGGGAGTTGTGGTTGGTTTCCGGGAGGATCTGGCATCGCTGCGCACAGGGGGCCGGAGCTTTGCCCCCTCGGCAGCCTGACCTGCTGCCTGTGCCAGTTCCTGGTGCAGGAGGGAAGACTCAGACCTTGTATTGTCCCTGCTGCCCATGGGCTCGGTGCCCTGGTCCCCAGAGGGTGGCATGTCCTCTGTGCCCTCATGCTGTGGCTTCACCTATGACTTTTCCCTCTGGTACTGCCCTGAAGATGACCACATTGCCTCCCGCATCTCTGAGCGCTTGAAGAAAGAGGGGTTTCGGGGCTACGCAGAGCACCAGGACCAGGTGGCCGGGACGACTGTCATCCTGACTGCCTCGAAGGTCATCGAGGCCAGCCGGGTGGCCATCCTCCTCCTCTCTGCCAAGGCCCTGGATGACCCGTGGTGCCAGCGTGTTTCCCAGTGGAACCTGTATCACATCATTCACTGCCACGGGACCAAAGTGATCCCCGTGTGTGTGGGTGTGAAGAAAGCCGAGGTGCCCCCCTTCCTGCAGCACCTCACTGTGCTCGAGTACCAGAACGAGTTCTTCTTCGACAGGCTTGTGGACAGCCTGAGGACATCCTGCTTGGCAGCACGAAGAGCCCGGCGAGCCCTGTCCTCCAAAGAAAAGAGGTGAAGGACCATGGGTGACTGAGGGCTGGCTTTGCAGCCTGTTTGGGAGCTGATGGCCCTGCAGCGATGGTGGTAGAAGCAGGGTTATCCTGTACTGATAGTAAAGGTGGGGGGAACAGGGATTGTCACAAACCTCATTAAAAGCCCTTCTCCAAGGACTGAAGATGTGACTTTCTGCCTGCCTTGTTTCACTTGGGGGCTGGGGGTAAAGGCACAGTAACACCCCACAGAATAGCTGTCTGCCTTAGCAGGAGTCTGTGTCCTGCTACCGCCCTGCACAAGAAATGGAGCCAGAAAACGCTGTGGGGAGGCTGCGCTTCTCCCCAGCCCAAGTGTGTGTGACGGACAGACCAGCCCTTCCTATTTACACAGGTTGGCTTTTAATTCTTAATACTGTTCAGAGTCCCAGTGAGATAACATCCTTAGTACATACATACAGCGAAGGAGGGAGCAGGGCACCGCAGAATCTGGTGGGGTCATCCCCAGAAGGCTGAAGTCAACGTGCACGTGTGGAGCAGACATGGGCAAGAGTGGGGCTGGGTGGGGGGGCTTGAACCTGGGGCCGCTGCCAAGTACATGGGGTGATGTTGGTCCTCCCAGCACATCCTATGCTCGGTTATGGCACTCAAGAGTGCCCCAGGGGACTTTGTCTCCTTTTCTTCAGCGCCAGCCCTGAGTCCCGCTGGCTGCAGCCTCCCAGCCACTGCTGGAACAGAGGCCTCCAGGCAGCACTGGGGTGTGTGCACGTCCCCATGACCCTGGTGCACATCCCTGGGGATCCCATGCATATCCCCCCAGCCCTGGTGTCTCCCTGGGCTCAGTGCATATCCCTGTGACCTCACTGCATGTCCCTACAGCCCCTGTGCAAGTCCCAAGAGCCCCTCACTATGTTCCCCATGGCCCTTGGGGTGATCCCTGCATCCTCTGCACATGTCCCCATAGTCCTGTGTGTGCCCCATGGCACTGCTATATGGGGATGCTATAGGCCATCCACAGCAGGCAGCAAGCTATAGGGAGGACCCAGGGTGCGTGGTGTGTTCACCAGCAGCTCAGCCCCGGCCCATCCACTCCCTGGGGTCAAAGTGCTTCCTGCATATCCCAGTCTCAGCACATAAGGCTGACAGCAGGAGCAGGGGGTTCCCCGATGCTTTGGGGCTGGGAGCCCCCATGCTCATGGGCATGATCCACTCCTGGATGGACACATCCACGGCGCATGAGGACACCCTGGCTGCAGGCTGGGATGGGACTGGGGGGCTGCGGATGGGGTGAGGGGCCCTGGACCCTTCCCTTGGGGTTGGGCACCCTGGCAGCAGTTCAGCACCGCGTCCCCTTCCAGGGCAGCTCCCCAGCCTGCAAGCAACCCTGCAAGCAGCCTCTAGGGACAAGCCCATCAAGACCCCATTGTCCACCAGCAAGCCTCTTCCTGGCTCCTCTTTGTGCCTCTTCCATCCAGCACTGCTGTGAACAAGCGCAAGCAGCATGGCTGCAGGTTACCCACTAGCAATAAGCCATGGCCCTTATTTAGGACCCTCCAGCAGCACCAGCAGGGGGGCCCTGGCCCCCATCTCCCCACAGCCATGAGCTCTTCCCCTGTGAAGCCTCTCCCTGCATTGATCCAGCCAGGTGTTCCCTCGCCACCAGGTAATAAATGAGCTGATTGCTGGCAGAGCAGGGTGTTGGTGGCGATACAAGCAGAAGCACGATGTGCCACCCTCCTGGTGTGCAGGGTCAGGTCCTGGTTCAGCCTCTGCCCAAGGCAGGTGAGCAGGATGAGGGCACAGCTTCTCTCTCAGCTTGTTCCAGGATGTCCAACAGTGGGAGGAGGTGGCCACTGAGATTCACCCTCGGTTGGGGCATCAGCCCCATCCCAGCACCCAGCAGGTCCCCCTGGCTCTGCTTGGTCCTCAGCACTGAGAACTGCGATGCTCTGGTACAGCAAGACCCCAGCCGGGGTAGGCAGTGGACTGGGGTGGCTTCTGGTTCCAAACCATCCCACACTGCTGTGTCCCCACCCCAGCACAGTTCTGGCTGGCTCCCATGGGACAGGGTGTCATGGGACCCTCGCCGGGGCTGCTCAAGCCTGGATTTTCTCCCCCCCCTTGTCAGCCACCGCTGTCACCGCCATGGGGCTGGGGACGTAGTTGAAGGGGGTGACGCGGGCGGCTTTGCTTGGGGAGCCGTGTCGGCTGGTGGGGAAGGTACCGGCGGGTGCCTCGTGGCTGAAGGAGATGGGCAGCGTGGCCTTGGGTGGGACCAGAGCTTCGCCATCACAGGTGGCACGGGTGTGTGGGGGCCCCTCACGGGTCTCCAGGGTGGGAGAGGTGCTGGAGTTGGTCTTGGTGGTGGAGAAGTCCTCAGTCTGCACCACGGCATCACTGGTCTTCCTGGGGCTGGGGCTGCTGGGGCGCTCCTCCTCGCCTGCACCCGCCAGCGGCAGCGCCGAGGAGGGCAGCGTGCTCTTGAGGATGTGCGGGATGTCCTCGTCCCGAATCCTCCGCCACGTGCCCTTCATCACCACCACCGGCGGCTTCGCCGGCTGCTCACCGGGTGCTGCCTCAGTCTGCCGCCGCTGCCGCGCTGAAGCCTCGGAACGGGCGGAGAGGACGGAGGAAGGGCTGCCCGTCCTCCGCGCCACGCTGATGTTGGGCGAGGACGAGTACCTCTTGAAGGGCTCGGGCGCAGGGATGCTGGTCTTCACCGGCAGCCGGGACGGGCTCTCGGAGCTGGTCCTCCGTGGTGGCTTTACCCCGGTGGAGACTTTGCTGCTGAGCTGGGCCCTGGGGACGAGGGGCCGGGGGTTGGAGGCCGCCGGTTTGGCTGCCTTGAGCTCGTCACAGCGGGAGGAGCAGAGGAAGACGGCCGGGAGCGGGTCCCGGCTGCGCTGCGGGGAGGCCCCGCGAGGCTGCGCTGGGGAGAGCTCGGCGCGGTGCCGCAGCAGCAGGCTGGACGATTCCTTGATGAAGGTGAGCTGGCGCAGGAAGCCGGAGCGGTCCGAGTCGCTCCCGCTGGACCGGGTGGACGACATCCGCACCAGGTTGAGCCGACCCCCCGCCGGCCCCGCCGATCTGCTGCTCCGCGCCTTGCCACCGTCAACCTGCTCCTCCAGCACCGGCATGGCCCCGCGGCCCGGCAGCACCTTCCTGCTGGGCTTCTGCATGAAGGGGATGCGGACGGGTGATTTCTGTGTCTTGGACGGCTTGGGAGCAGAGGGCCTGGGCGCCGGGGCTTTAGCCGGGGGGCCGGCTGGGGAGGATGAGCTGCCCACCTTGCCCACGGCTGGAGGACCCTGCTTGGTGTGCTGAGAGGGAGACGGCAGCTTCTTGGGAGCGTGCTGGGACGGGGTGGAGGTGCGAGAGGAGCCCGAGGAAGGGGGGCCCTTGCCGATGCGGGCGGGCGGCGTTGTGCTCCTCTTGGGCAGCGCCAGGTCCCCGCGTTCGGGGGGCTTGCCCAGCCGGTGCAGACTGCGAGAGCGCTGCTGGCTCAGGGAGAGGTTCTTGGCTGGCGGTGCCTCGGGCTTCGCTGCAGCGCTTTTCTTTGGGGTGACCCTCGGGCTGGGGGTGTCCTTGGCCAGGCTGGGCATGTAGATGACGGTCCTGCCACGGAAGACCACGGGCAGGTTCGGTACCGGCTTGGTGGGAGCTGGGCTCCGCTCTGCCCTGGCACTTCCACGTCCGGCAGAACGGGCCCCTGGCACATCCTTTCTCTCTGGGCGGCTCTTGCTGTGCTCCCTCCTTGCTGCATCCCGGCTGGCCACGCTGCCAGCCCGCTTCTTCTCCTGCCTGCCCAAGGAGAGCTGCAGGGTGGACCCAACCGAGAGCCCCGACATGAAGGAGAGGATGGAGTCAGACTCAGAGGAAGGCTCCCGAGACAGGGAGGCAGCAGCCTGGTGCAGCCAGGTGACTATGGAGTTGGCACCCTCCTGGATGGCTTGCCACTCCACACTGTCCAGGTCTGAGCCCCGGTCGGAGTTGGCATCCTCGGTGGGGCAATGCCTTCCCTCTGCTTTCCGCTCCCTCCCACTGGCACCCACTGGCTTCTGCTTGCGCTCTGCCATCCTCCGGCGAGCTGAGGGCCGCCGGTGCTTGGGCATGGCTGAGCCGATGCACTTCTGCAGCAGATCATCCTCCGAGTTGAGGCTGGGGGAGCTGGGGGAGCCCCCCTGTGCCTGCCCTGCTGCTGCAGCTGTCCGCAACCAAGGGGCTTTGCCACAGGGCTGGCCCCGCTCCTCGCTGTCGGAGAGGTTGGCATCACTCAATGAGCTCATGGAGGAGCTGAGGGAATAGCACGGCGGTGTCTCATCAGCAATGAGGTTGTTCTGTGGCTTCATCTTCACTGGCCGGGGACTGGGACGGGGCTCAGACTCCCCCCGGGGGCCAGAGCTGCCCCAGTTCTCCTTCCTGGGTGCTTGGCTGGGCTGGGCTCTGCTGCTGGACACCCCCTTGACTGCCTCGGGTGGCTCGTCTGAGTCCTGCTCATAGAAACAGTAGACAGCTTCCTCGGTCGGTGTGGTGTGGCACAGCGACTGGAAGGCCACTCCGTCCTCTTGGGGAGCATCCTTCCTGCCAGGGGGACCATTGGTCCTCCCCACCTCCAGCTCCAGGTTGGGTCCACCCTTTGCAGGGGGCTGGCCCCGCTTCCCATCCCCAGCTTGGCCACAGCTGGACCCTGCTTTCCCCTTGTGGGCTGAGCTCAGCCGGGCAGGCGCTGAGCTGCCGGAGGCGGCTCTCCTGGCTGGGATGGTGCCAGCCTCATGGTGCCCATTGGGCAGAACCGGGTGCCCTGTGCCTGGGCCGCGGAGGGGCTCAGCCTCCTCGGTGGCCGGGTAGCGCAGGGTCTCATCGCTCAGCGAGGCAGCGCTGGAGAAGTTGACAGGGGTCCCATCAGCCGAGTCAGTGAAGGAGTCATCGTCCTTGAAGAGGTCGCGGGCAGTGGCACGCAGGTGCCTGGGGATGCCGGGGTGCGTGTGGGCTGGCACCAGCATGTAGACAGGCACGTTCACCGGCTTCTTTGTCTGGGGGTGCAGGACCTGGCCGGACAGCAGGGAGGTCTTCACTTTGCGGAAGCGGGAGGGCATGGCGGAGCTGATGCACTCCTTCAGGATCTCGATGTCGTCGTCGGAGGGGGGCTCAGCACGGTCAGCTCGCCGCCGGCCCTCCAGGTACCGCTCCTCCCGCCGCTCCTCCCTCTTCTCATGAGCCACAAAGTTCAGGCTGTTCTTCTCTGGGAAGGTGGGCATCAGCTTGAGCTCCACGTCCTTCTGCACATAGTGCTCATGCAGGGGCAGGGCGCTCAGGCTGGAAGCGCAGGAGAAGTTCTCGTTGGGTTTCTCCACTGTGAAGTAGACCATGGAGTCCAGGTCCTGGGGCAGCTGGAAGCGTTCCTTGAAATCAGTGATCTCCATGAACTTCTTGACATTGTTCTCCCACTGGATGTTGAACTGACTGGTCTCCTTCTCTGGTTGGCAGCCCAGCTCGAAGAGGGGGGTCTTGCTGCGGCTGGGTGGCATGGTCTGCCCGGGGCTGTCGGGCAGCTCGCTGGGACTGATGGTGCCGCTGATCATCTCACTGCAAGGGTCACTCTGGATGGAGCTGGCGATGGAGGGGCTCTCGAAGCTGCCCAGGGAGCTGACGGAGCTGCAGCGGCTCATCACCAGTGGTGTCTCCTGGATGTAGTTCTCCGAGGAGCTCGAGGGCGTGAGGTCCTCCTGGTGCGACGGTGATGACTCCCGCAGGAAGACCTTGTCACGCTTTGGGAAGGGGATGCTGATGGGCTGGGAAATCCCCACCGGCATGGCTAGACCCGTATCTACGGCCTTCTCCTTCTCCTGCCTCCCATCCTCTCCTTCGGCATCCTCTTCCTCCATCTCCAGGATCTCCAGGGAGGAGTCACTGTCCAATTCATTCTCACTGTGGCTTTGCCCATCAAGCACATTATCTGCCGAGGAGAGGGAGGAGAGGGAGCTGCACCTTGAGAAGCAGATTGGGGTGTCCTCCACTGAGTACTTCTGCACCGACTCCTGCTCTGCTGTGGCCGGCGGGTGGGCAGGCAGCTTCTCCGGGATCTTGCTCAAGGTCTCGGCTGTCTGCAGCAGCGCAGGGGGAAGCCAGGCTTGCTTTCTGCCCAGGAGGGAGGAGTGGTGGCCGGTGCCAGTGGCCATGCTACTCTTCGCCAGGCTCTCAAGCAGGGGGATGTGCTGGTAGGATGGGGAGAGTTTGATGGTGCGGACCTGGGAGTCAGGGGATGGCTTGCTGCCTGCCTCCTTCTTCCACTCAGGCTCTTTCTCCAGTGCCTTTGGGCTGGGGAATGTCACCGTCTTCTTGGCGCGTTCAGGAAGGTCTCGCTGCTCTGGCTTGTCTGGCTCGGCCAGGTCTCTGCCCTTGAGCGTGGGGGGTTCAACCCGCTCCGGCTTACTGCTCAGGATGCTCTTGAGGTCAAGCCGGCTTGGCCGCTTCTGGTACCGCTGCAGCTCATCCCGGTAGTCGAGGAAGGAGGCCCTGGTGCAGGGCTTCATGTGCTCCTTGGTGCAATAGCCATCGCTGGTGCTGCCGCTGTTGAGGCTGTCGTTGGACAGGCTGGTGTAGGCGGTCTTCAGCCGCAGCAGTGTGTGTGCCCGGCTCAGGCCCTCCCGCTTGGTGAAGCCGCCGGCATCCGAGAGGCGGCACGGCGAGCAGGACTGGGCGCGCGCCTCGTGTGCCTCCTCGGGGCCATACTGCCATTCCAGGCAGTGGTCCTCCGAGCTGAGGCTGAAGCTGTCGTCTGAGGACGTGTGCATGGTGGAGATGTCCTCCACCAGCTTGTCGATCTTGGCCACCGTGCTGGAGATCTTGTTGGCCAACTTCTCAGCAGCCAGCGAGACGTCATCCTCCGGCAGCGGCAGCTTCTTGGGCTCGGCTGGTTTGCTGCTGCCATCCTTCTCCGGCTCCGGGCATCGCCTCTGTGCCAGCACCCGGGGCAGCGCCTGCCCCTGCAGGAAGGAGGAATTGAGGAACATGGAAAGGACAGAAGCGCTGGCTGTCTCCACGCCAGTGGAGATGTTGGGCACCTCGTCGTCGTCAAAGCAGCCGGAGTCGGAGGCATAGTCCTTCACCAAGCTCTCCACGTGCCGCGTCGGCTTCTTCACACTCTGGCTTTTGAGGCTCTGCTTCTCCATGGTGTCAAAGGTCTCAGCCAAGTGTTTGGCATCCAGCTCAGCCTCCAGTGCCTTCTGCTTGCGCATGTAGAGCGAGGGCATGCAGGAGCCCGGCGAGACCACAGCCGTCTCCTTGTATTTGGGGGGCCGGTTGGTGAGGAGGTTGCGCAGAGCGGCTGCGCTGCCCATGGCGATCATCTTGTGCTTGGAGTGGATGAGGTTGCGCAGCATGCTGACTGCCCCCAGGTCCCAGAGCAGCTCCTGGTCCCGGGGGCTGCGGGCAGACAGGTTCCAGAGCGTGCCGCAAGCGTTGCTGACGATGGTGAGGCTGTGCGAGCGCAGGTGCTGCAGCAGCGTCTGCAGGCAGTTGTGGTCCCGCAGCACCTGCCTGGGAGACAGGGGGCCCCCCGGGCATCAGGACATCAGGTCCCCCCCTCCCCTCCCTGCCACCACCCCAGCCTGTGGTGACCCTCACCTGTAGTCCTCCCGCGTGGCGATGAGGCTGGAGACGTTCCTGAGGATGCCGCCGCCGCTCTCAATGATGGCCAGTGAGTTGCTCTGGCACTTGTACGTGAGGGTGCTCACCAGGAAGCCCAGGGCTCCCTCCACCCCGCAGATGGCGGCTTTGTTCTCCGTGCTGTGCGCCGACAGGTTCCACAGCGCACTCAGGACGCTCTTCAGAGTAGACTCCTGATGCAGGAGGAGACACGGATCCATCAGCCCCAGTCCGGCCACCGCGGTGCCCGCTCCTGCCTGCTCCGGTGCTCACCTTGCCCGCGTGCAGCGCACACCGCATCAGCCCGGTCACGCTGCCCACCTCCCGCAGCACCTTCTTGCTGTTGATGTCAGCCCGCCAGGACAGGTTCCTCAGGATGCTGGAGACCACCTGGGAGGGCAGTGAAGGAGGTGGGCAAAGGGACTGTCCCCCACCCAGGGGAGCCCCCACGCCGCCATAGAATCGTAGAATGGTTTGGGCTGGAAAGGACCTGAAGGTCATCCAGGTCCAACCCCCGCCATGGGCAGGGTCACCTCACACTAGACCATGTCCCCCAAGGCTCTGTCCAACCTGGCCTTGAACACTGCCAGGGATGGAGCATTCGCCCTGTGCCAGCGCCTCAGCACCCTCACAGTAAAGAACTTCTGCCTAAGATCTAACCTGAACTTCCCCTGTATCAGTTTGAACCCATTCCCCCTTGTCCTGTCGCTACAGTCACTGAGGAAGAGGCCCCCTCTACATCCTCATAGCCCCCGTCAGACACTGGAAGCTGCTCTGAGGTCTCCACGCAGCCTTCTCCTCTCCAGGCTGAACAGCCCCAGTGTTCTCAGCCTGGCTCCGTACAGGAGCTGCTCCGGCCCCTGAGCATCCTCATGGGCTCCTCTGGACTTGCTCCAACAGCTCCATGTCCTTATGCTGAGGACACCAGCACTGCACACAGTGCTGCAAGGGGGGTCTCACGAGAGCAGAGCAGAGGGGCAGGATCCCCACCTTTAACCTTTTGGTCACGCTCCTTTTGATGCAGCCCAGCACCTGGTTGGTTTCTGGGCTGTGAGTGCACAGAAAGGCGGCACCCACCTGATGCAGCTCCTCGCTGTCAGAGCCCAGCTGAGCCACGATAGCTTCCATGCAGCCCCGGCGGGAGCACAGCGTTGCCTGCAGGGAGGATGAGGGTGCTGAGGTGATGCTGTGGCCCCCCCAGCCCTGCAAACCCCCACTCTCACCGACCCCCCAACCTTGTTGACCACGTCGCCAAAGGTGAGGTTGGTGAGGGCCATCCCCGCGTAGCGCCGCAGCGCCAGGTTGAGAGGGTCATTTGTCATCTTGTGCATCTCGTAGTCCACTTGCAGCAGCTCTGCCACCGCCTGCAGCCCTCCTGCGGGACAGGACGGGGGGTGACTCGGGCACCAGGGAGGAGGGTACAAAAGGGATGGAGCCCCCTCCCAACGCCCACCCCATCTCACCCAGCTCATTCATGGCCCGCCGGTACTCCTCGTCGAAGGAGAGCTTCATGATGGCGCAGGTGGCCTGGCAGATCTGGGGCTCGATGGGCACTGGTGCTGCAGGGAGAAAGAAGGGGGTCAGCCTGGGGGGGTCTCCTCCAATCACCGCCACCTCCGGCGCGCTCGGATGCTCAGAGCCACGTGCACCACCATGCGTGTGTGTCCATGGACACGTTGGCACCGCTCCTCGCCCCATACCTGCGCCATTCTCAAGGCCTCTGCCCCCATCCCTGCTCTGCATCTGCAGCCAGTCCCAGCAGGTCTCTGAGTAGGAGCGGATCTGCTCCAGCACGTGCAGCACTCGCATCTCCTTCTTGGCCTGGCCCTCATCAGGCTGGGAGAAGACGATGTTGTGGAGGGCGGCATTGGCCCGCATCCGGGCATCCTTGGTGCCAGGAGGGCTCTCGGGGGGGCCCGGCTCTCCGTCCGAGTCGTGCAGGATCTGGATGAGCAGGGGCAGGCAGCCCGACTTGCGCATCGCCAGGCAGCTCTCCTGTGAGCTGGACATGGCCAGCAGCGTGCGGGACATGTCGTCCTTGTCCCGCGTGGCCAGCATGGACAGGAGCCAGAACACCACCTCCACCTGCGGGGGGGGGGCTCAGGGTTACACATGGCTGCCCCCCCCCACAGCCCACCCCAGCCAGGCGCTGGTGCTGGTGCCCCTCACCTTGCTGCTGCCCCCCTCGTCGGGGTGGGTTGGGGGGTCCAGGCTGCCATCCCCCTCCATGCCCGGCACCTTCCCACAGAGCTGCAGAGAAGGGGGCAGATGGGGGTGGGCTGCAATGCGCTGCCCTTGCCCCCCGTGCCCAACCCCTCCCTGCTTTCCAGCAACCCACGGGTGCCATTAAATAGCACCGTTTCCCAGTTGCTTTCGTCAGTGCCAAGGCTATATTTTAAGCTGGAATTGGGGCTGATTGGGAGGGGGCTGCCACAGCAGCAGGCTCACAAAAGGAAAAGCGTGGGTGAAGCGAGGGGGGTGGGCAGTGGGGACTGCTGGGGATGAGCCCACAGAGCTGCTTGGGTGGCAATGGAGGGGCTGCAACAGAAGTGGGGCTAGCTGGGGTGTGGCAGGGCTGTGGGTGATGGAGGGGCCAGGGGTGATGGAGGGGCTGTGGGGTGATGGAGGGGCTGGGGGGTGATGGAGGGGCTCTGGGTGATGGAGGGGCTCTGGGTGATGGAGGGGCCAGGGGTGATGGAGGGGCAGGGGGTGATGGAGGGGCCATGGGGTGATGGAGGGGCTGTGGGGTGATGGAGGGGCTGGGGGGTGATGGAGGGGCTCTGGGTGATGGAGGGGCTCTGGGTGATGGAGGGGCCAGGGGTGATGGAGGGGCAGGGGGTGATGGAGGGGCAGGGGGTGATGGAGGGGCCATGGGGTGATGGAGGGGCTGGGGGGTGATGGAGGGGCTGGGGGGTGATGGAGGGGCCATGGGGTGATGGAGGGGCAGGGGGTGATGGAGGGTCCATGGGATGATGGAGTGGCCGGGGGTAGCAGAGTGGCTGTGGGATCATGGAGGAGCAATGATGGTGGCTGTGGCCATGGTGGGCACCATCCGGCAGATGCTGCGGGAGCCTCCGCGCCTCCCGCTGCGCCATGGCCTACTTCTCGTCTCCATGGCAACTGCCCGTTCCCCGGTGCCGGCAGCCGCACAAAGCCCTGGCGCCGGCGGGGACAGTCGGGATAATGGCGCTGGGCGCGGCGCCCGGCCCCGGCTCCACCACCCCATGGGCACCGCGACGGACCGGGTCGGGCTCAGCCCCTTCCCATCACCTGCGGCTCCGGCTGCTGTGCCTTGTCCTGCGCCTCCATGAGCTCTTTGTCGATCTGCTCCAGCCGCGATGCCCGAATCTGGGGGAAGAGCGGGTGTCGGCGAGGGCTGGGACCCCCCCACAGCCAGGCATGAGGGTGCAATGCGGCAGGGGGCACAAGGGGGGGTGCTGGGGTGCACAGAGCTTGTGTCAGGGTGCATGGAGCTGGCGCAAGGCTGCAAGGAGCTGCGTGCGGATGCAAAGATCTGAGTGTGAGGTTGCACAGACCTTGGTGCTGAGCGTGAGGGTGCCCGGGGCTGAGGCTGTTGGGATGGGGCAGCTGGAGCACCCCAGGCCCAGGGCAGGAGGTGTGAGGAGGAGGGACAGATCCTGCCCGCCCTGACCTGTGCCCGCTGCACCATCTCATCTGCCGTCCCGAAGCGCTCCTCCATCAGCGAGCGGATGTGCTGGGCCTCGAACTCCAGCTGCTGCCGGATGAGATCCATCTGCATGGAGAACTGGGGGGGGGGAGGCAAAGAGTGGGGATGGCACGAAGGGGATGCAGGGTCCTGCCTGTGCCCCGGGGGGACTGGGACCCCCTGCTCACCGTCTCCACATGGGGCAGCTCCTCCAGGCGCGTGGCCAGGCTCTGCAGCTGGGTGTAGTACCAAACCTTCTCCTTCTCCTCCTTCTCAATCTCCCCCAGCAGGAAGCACCTGGGGAGAGGGGGGGAGCACCGTCAGCCCTCAGCCCCATCCTGGCCCCCTGATCTCCCCCTCTCCCGGCCATCACCTCTCCCGGTCGAGCTCCTCCAGCATCCTGAAGGTGGCTCTGCCGAGGTCCCCGCTGCTGTCCCGCTGCGGGGCGGGCGGCAATGGGTTGTCCTCGGCGCTGCGCCCGCTTCCAGACACCTCCGGAGGGAACTTGAGGTTGTAGAGGCTGGTGATGTCCATCTGCAGGGCTGGGGACAGGGGCAGCAGCGTAAGGGGCGGTTTGGCTGAGACACCCCCCCCCCGGCCTGGCCACGCACCTTTCAGCTGGTCCAGGACCTCCGTTTGTCCCGAGGACACCATGACCCGCGCCTCCTGCTCCAGCTTGCCCTGGAGGTGCTTCAGGACCTCCTAAACCAGGGACAGAGCCATTGGGACGGTGGGTACCGTGGAGGGGGCATCCCCCCAGTCCCGTGTGCCCTTCCCTGCATGGGGTCCGTGTCCGCCCTCCCTGGGCTTGTCCTCACCTTCATGTCCGAGGTCTCATTCTCCAGCTTGGAGAGGTGGTTGGAGTTGTCCTCCAGCTCCCGCCGGAGGTGGCTGTTCTCCTTCTTCAGCGCCTCCACTTGCCGCACCAATTGGTCGTACGAGGCGATGGAGCCGGACATCTTCAGCGCCTCCAGCTCCTGCGGGGGGAAACGTGGCAGCACCCCGGGGTGCCCGCAGCACCCCCCGGCACCTCACAGGGCCCGGATGGGGGAGCCCTGCCGCCCGCACAAGGCTGCCCTGGCAAGGGCTGGCGCGGCCTCCCCCCCGCCCCAACCCTCCCAAAGACACAGCCCCAGCACAGGGGGGGGTGCCCGGCCCCTCACTCCGCCCGCAGGCAGCCCCCTGCCAGTCCCTGCCCGATTTCCAGCTCCGCAGCTCCCCGCTCCCGTCCCCCTTTGTTTCGCTTTTGTCTTCCCTGAACCATCTCCCGCTCAGCGCCCTCCGGCAGCGGAA
This sequence comes from Ara ararauna, assembly GCA_028858755.1. NCBI lineage: Eukaryota > Metazoa > Chordata > Aves > Psittaciformes > Psittacidae > Ara > Ara ararauna. The sequence goes on along the minus strand of CM054398.1, from coordinate 3,993,096 downwards.
TCAGTCCCGGCCCCCCCGCAGCACCCGCAGCCCTCTCTGTCCTCTCCATGCCCACCCCTTGTCCCACTCCATCCAACCTCGGCTCCCCCCCCAAACCTCCTCCTTGCGCAGTGCCCACGGCTGCCCCCAGCAGCGGACGGGGGGGGACAGAAGGGGCATGGGGGGCTCCGGGATGGGGACCCCTCATCACCACCGCTGCGGGTCCGGCTCGACAGCCCCGAGCTGCCTTCGTCAGTGCCACACGAGCGTGCGTGTGCAAGCGGTGCGGGTAGGTGGGGGGGAGCAGAGCGGGTCCCCCATTGCACGCCCAGCTCATCCCTCCCCCTGTCCCCCCAGCGCTGGGGCAGGATCGGGCCCGTCCCCCACCACCCCACAGCTGCCCGGGGCAGCGGCACAGACCCATCCCTGGGACCGTTGGTGTCTGCAGCGAGAGCCCTGCGATCCCTTTGCGGGGGCTCCAGCACCAGGCACTGGTGGGATCAGCACCCTCCCAAGCCCCCCCCTGTGTCCTTCCCACTCCAGGAGCCATCCCGGCCACCACCCCACATTGCTCCCCATCCCTGCGCCCCACACCACATGGGGGACCCCATCCTGCTCCAGCTTAGGTATACCCCCCCTCCCCGCTGCCTGGCTCTGACCACGCTGCGCCACGCTTCCAGAGGGAGACAAAGACCCCACGGTGCAAACTCCCCTCCCCAAATCGCTGTCCATGACAGAATTCAACACACACCCCCCCACACCCCCCGGAATGAAACAACCCCCGGGGGGGTTGGGTACAGAGGGAGGTGTTGGGGGAACAAGGCTGTGGGAGGTGGCAGAAGGACAGGGGGTATGGGATGAGGGATGTGGGATCAAGACAATCAAGTCACAGACTGCAGACCTGGGATGGAGGATGAACAATGAGGGATGCAGGAAGGAGGATACAGGCTGCTGGAGGATGGGTGAGGGATGCAGGATGATGCAGGATGATGCAGGGATGCAGGATTAGGGATGCGGGATGCAGGCTGAGCAGAGCCTCCCATTGCTATGGCGACAGCGATGGGGCAGAGCAGGAGGGTCCGTGGCCCTTCCAGAGCACCCACCAGATACGGGCCAGGGGGGGTTCAGCACTGAGGACACAGCACTGGGAGGATGGAATCCAGGGGCTTCTGTGTCTGCAGGGGAACAGGTCCCCCCTTCCCCCCCTCAGCACCACAAACCTCAGCTCTGTGGTGACAGCTTTGTTTGCCGGGGCTGAGATGCTGCTGGAGGAGCCTGGGGGCCACTGCAGCCCCGCAGTGGGGCGGTGGCCGATCTGTGAGATCCCCCCAGCTCCGGGGGGGGGGGGCTGCAAACGCTGCTGCAGGGATGGGGCTCCCCCAGCACTGGCCTCGGCCCAGCTCCTGCCCCTGCCCTGCCCTGCCCGGGGGTCTGGGGGGGGACGAGCGGGTGTCTGAGCTCGGGGCCCGCATCCGCCGAGCGCCACAGCCGCAGCCTGCGGGGGGGGGGGGGGGCGGGGGGCGGGCGCTGCACCTGCATTTGCGAAGAGCTGAGACACAGCGGGGAGGGCAGGGGCCGGGGCTGCCGCGCTGCTCCCGCAGCACAGTGACCGTCACTGCCCCATCGGACCCAGCACGTCCCCACGGGCTGCCGGGGGCTCGGCGGTGCGGGGCCATGGGCACAGCCCGGGGGGATGTGACCGCTCAGGACACTGCGACCCAGCTCCTGTGCCCCTCTCTGCTCAGGGCACCCCTGGACCGGCCAACGCCGCCAGCAGGGCCGGGGTTCATCTGGCGAGGTCCCTGCAGGGCGGATGCTGCAGCAATCAGGGGGTGAAAGGCAGCGTCTGCACTGCCCAGCACAATGCGCTGCCCCCCCCCCCCACCCCCTCTGCTGGCCTGGCCCCCCCTGCACTGTCCAACCCGCTGCACCAGGCCCCTGCAGCGCGCTGCCCCAGGGCAGGGCTGGGGGAGCCCCGCACCCCGTGTACCCCATTGCTCTCCGCACCGGACTGGGGATGGGGACAGGGACCACGGTCGGCCCCAGCAGCGCAGCATCAGCTGAGCACAGCCACCTCTGACAGAAGCCACATCTGAGCCCTCCGCCGGCTGCGGCTCCCAGAGCCCCTCCAGGGACGTTAAACAAACACTTGTGTTGTCACCAGCTCCCGCGGATCGACCCGGCCACATGCGGCGGCCCCGGGGACCCCCGACCACAGCAAACTGCCCCCGGGGAGCCCCAGGCCAGCCCTGCACACACAGCCCCATGCATGGCTCCCGGGCAGCACATGGCACATGCTGGGGCACACACAGGGATGCTGGCACAGGGGACCTGCTCCCCCCCCACATGCAGCATCCGACCCCCTGCAGCACCCACACCCGCACACAGCGGCTGCTCCCACACACGTCTGCTACATGCACACGCACGTCACAGCCTTTGGGCAAATGTGGAGCCCTGGCAGGGTCCTGGTGGGGTGAGTGCTGGGGTCCCCACACCCCCAAGCAGAGACACCCCCATGCAGGGACACTTGGGGCCCCCTTCCCACCCCACACCTATGGGCACGGGAGCCGGAGGGCAGGAACGCTGCCAGCCCGTGCCCAGGGCAGCACCTACCTCACTCCGGCATCCAGGGGGGGCTGGGGACACCTCCTTCCTCGGGGACACGGCACTGGGACCCGCGGGATCCCCCACCCCTGGGTGGGATTTAGGGGCTGGTTTAGAGGCCGACATTTTTGAGGGGCAGGTTTGGGGCTTCAGGTCCGGGGCTCAGCCCCGAGCTCCCGGCCCGGCCCCGCCGCGGGGGGAGCGAAGAGCACCGCGAGGGTAGGGGGGGCTCCGCGGGGACCCGATCCTGCATCGGACCGGGGGGAGACGCTGCTGCTCCAGCGGGCATCCCGCAGCCGCGGGCCCTGCCGCCCCCATCGCCCTGCCCGCGGGGTGGGGATGGGGATGAGGATGAAGATGGGGACGGTCACTGCTGCCCCCCGCGCCCGGGGGCCCCGGGCGGAGCCCCGGCATTGCCCACCCTTTGTCCCCGCAGCCGGGGATGCGGGACGCGGGGGCTAAAGCTGCCCACAGCCCCCCCCGGACCTCCCCCATCTCCCCACGATGGAGCCGCAACGGGAGATCGGCGCCGCCAAGGCCGGGGGCACCCTGCACATGGGGGGGGGTGATGCAGATCAGAGCCTCCGCGGCCGCACGCAGCCCCCCGCACCCCGATCCCCCCCCCCCAACCCGCGGTCCCCCCACGCAGCGCTCCCCGGAGCCGCGGGGACCCTCGGAGGGTGCGGGGGGCGCGGGGCAGGTGCGGCCGTACCTCATCCCCGGCGGCGGCGGCGGCGATGCGGAGCTGGGCGAGGCTTCGGCGCGGCCCCGAGCAGCCGCATCCCGCCCCCGCCCCCCCCCCCGCTCCCGGTCGGGATTTTCCGCCGTTAGAGGGCGGCAGCCGGGCCCCCCCCCGCCCCCTCCCCGCACCGCCGCGGCTGTGCCCGTGCGGGGGGAACCGGGACCGTGCGGGGCTCCACTCTCCCCCCCCCAACCGCCGGGGTTTGCCCCTGCCCCGCGGCTGAATCTGCCCCCCCCCCCCCCTCCGGCGCTGCCGCCGCTGCCCGGTGCATCACCGGGACAAGCAGGACCCGCAGCCATCAGCCCCCCTCGGGCAGGAGCACCGAGCAGGGCCCCGCTGGACCCAACCGGGGCCGTTGCCACCCCCCCGGCCTGATCCTGCCCCCCCCGCCTGTGGCCGTGACCTGCACCACACACCAGAGCCTCACATGGATGCTCCGCTCGCACCAAGGCCACCGTCACCGCGCTCCCGGGCAGCCTGTGCCGGGCTGAGGGGCCAAACACGGCCTTGTGCCCCCCATCAGCTGATGGTCACAAGGACCATCAAGGTCACATCGCTTGAACAAAAGGGACCTGGAGCCCTGTGACAGATGTTCCCTGAAGGACAAACGGCCTCAGCATCACCACGGAGGAGGAAAGGTCTGGGGGGTGTTCGAAAGACCCAAAGGGTCCCAAGAGACCTCAGTGCCCACAGCAGGGACCACCCCAGCATGGCACAACCCAAAGTCCTCAGTATGACCCCCGCTGGACCCCCCGAGCAGCCCGGGCCGATGGGATCACACCCCGGGCCAGGGGCGGGGCAAAGGCAACGCTGGATGAGGCCATCAGCGCGTTTGTCCCTATCTCTGGCCGCAGCCCCCTGCAGCAGCGCGAGGCTCCCCAGCCCGGTTTGTGCCAACACAACACCCGGCACGACAGTGCCAGGGCGATGGGGTCGGTGCTGACGGGTGGCAAACTGGAGGGCAAGTGTGGGGGGACAGCGACAAAACAGACCCTCCGCACCAGTGACCTCTGCAGAGAACCCTCTGGAGAGGCTCAGAGCTGGGGCCACCACCACACCTCCAGCAGCCGCCACAGCCACCCTCATCTTGGGGGGGCTCCGGAGCCAGACTGGGTCACCCACATCGTCCTGAAGAGCAGCTTCTCCCTGGAGCCATGAAGGAAAACCATTCCCCCCTCTCAGCCTGAGCAGGGAACCAGCAGTGCACCCCCCTGCTCTGAGCAGGCACCAAACCCCTTTGGAATCCCACGTTTAAGAGGAGACAATAGCAGCTGGGGATCTCACTGCCCCCCAGTGTGTCCCTGGCACCTCCCCTGCAGGATATGGGCTGGTTCCAAAGCCGCAGGCAGCCACCCACCCCTCAATCTGCTTTACTTCCATGGTCAAGCTCACACTTCAGGCATGGAGCAGATGCTTCCCAGCGTGACCGGAGCATCACCTGGAACGCCGCAAGTAACTCCAAATAGATGGAAGTGCCACAGAGCACTTCCCATCACTTCCCAGCAAAGAACAGGGAATTTAATTCATCTACTAAACCCACTTGTGTTTGCTGCACACGCTGACCAAAAACACAGGTAAATTTTTGGGAGAACACCAAATCATAGGTGAGATGAAGGAGTTTTGTCTGCCCACAGCCCCAGGAACTCTGAGTCCAGGAGATAAATGCTTGGGAGAAACATCTTTTATTTACACATGGAAAAGGCTCCCGCTTCGTTACTTCAGAGGAATGAACCTGGAGGAATGGGTGGCTCCGATGCCCGGGCGCCCGTGCTTCACCGGCTTGTACGTGATGGAGAATTCCCCCAGGTAGTGACCGATCATTTCGGGCTGGAAGAGAACAAGGGACTCGTGTTGGCAGTGACCTGGGCTGGGGCACACACAACCCCCCCGCAGCAGCCAGGGCACTGGCCACTGCGGGCCTGATGTGGAGCCAGAGGGGTTCAGTGGGACGAGGGAGTCCCTCTCTTCCCCCAGGAGGGGACCACACAACATTCAGTGGCTTTCTGGTGTGCTTTCAGGCCAGATTGAATGTCACCTCCTCCTGCTACCAGCACCAGGCCACAGCACCACACACCCAGGAAACCTCCGGGAGCTGGTTCACACGGTGCCGGTGGGCAGGGAGGAAGCAGGCAGCGGATGGCCACCAGCAGATGCATGCTTTAACCTCACCCCCTTACACCAAAGCTGCACTGAAGCCCCATGAGGCCCCTCTTGTGAGCAGCCCACACACAGGGCAGATGCTTTTCAGTATCCTTCCATGCCAGTTTTGCTCCATGCAGGAGCCCCCATCCTTTGGGACGAGGCAGGAGTACCCAGGGTGAAAAACTCAACAGGGAAGGCTTAGCTTGGACCGCGACCCAGCCGCAAAGGTGCTGCAGCAACACCTCACCTTGATCTCCACCTGGTTGAAGGTCTTGCCATTGTACACGCCAACCATGCTGCCCACCATCTCGGGGAGGATGATCATGTCCCGCAAGTGGGTCTTCACCACCTCCGGCTTCTCCATGGGGGGCGCCTCCTTCTTGGCCTTACGCAGGCGCTTCAGCAGGGAATGCTGCTTGCGGCGCAGCCCCCGGTTGAGGCGCCGGCGCTGGCGGGCGCTGTACAACTGCATCAGCTGCTCGCTGCAAGGGATGGACACACTGAGCCCAGCGGGGACCCCGCGCTGGCAGCGGCACCCGATCCGGGGGGGCTCAAACAGAACCGCCCCAGCCCCGCAGCCTGACCACGGGGCCGGGCTCAGCGGCTGCCCCGGAGCCTCAGCACGGGGCCGGGCTCAGCGGCAGCCCCGCAGCCGCAGCCCTTACTAGGACATGTCGAGGAGCTGGTCCAGGTCCACCCCTCTGTAGGTGAATTTACGGAACGTGCGCTTCTTCTTCTGCTCCACCTCCGCCTGCAGCCGGGAGGGAGCGGGGGTCAGGGCCGCGCAGCCCCGCGCTCACCCCCCCGCGCTCCGCAGGGCGCCCCGACCCCCTCCACCCACCGCCGGCTCCCCCCCGCCCGGCACAGCCCTGGGGACCCGGACTCCCGCCCCGCGGACAGGAAAGGGGAAGGGGCGCCCGCGGCAGCAGCGGCGCTGCCGGGCCCGGGGCGGCCGCGGAGGATGGAGCCCGATGGAGCCCGATAGCGGCCGCCGGGGCGGAGGATGGAGCCCGATGGCGGAGGACAGAGGCCGATAGAGGCCGATAGCGGCCGCCGGGGCGGAGGATGGAGCCCGATGGAGGCCGATGGCGCCCGCCCCCCCCCTCCCCGCTCACCATCTTGGCCGCGCACCCTCGGAAAGGCCGCGCCGCGGCAGATCTCGCGAGAGCAGAGACGGGGCGGGCGGTGCGGGAAGCCCCGCCCCCTACAGCTCCGGCGCCGCCGCCGCCCTCGCTGCCCTTAAAGGGGCCGCGCCGGCAGTGAGGGGGTGCGGGAGGGGCGCCCGCACCGCTGCAGCCGCACGCGGACCGCGCGGGGCTGGAGCCGAGCATCGCCCCCCGGCCCTGCCCGGCAACACCCGCGGAGCAGCAGCCGTTATCTGTCAGCAGTGGACTTGGAGCCGGTGTTGCCTTCCCACAGAGCCGGGCAGCGGTTCCAGCTCCAGGGGTATGTGTTTGTCCCTGGGCAGAGAGGAGCCTCGGTGGATGTAGCAGTAACGCCAGGAGCTGGTTCTGTGCAGAAGGGATCCATCTCCAAAACCTCTTATCCAAGATGAGGTTGAAGGGCAGCAAACACTTGAGGTCTCCTCCCGTTCCACACGTCTGAAGTGACCGATGCCATCTTCCATGGTGTATTTCAGAGAGCAATGAACTACAAACCAAACCTCAATGAGGAAGCGAAAGTGGTTACACCACATGGAAGTTACACAGAGTATGACAGGAGCAGCTCCTGTTCCAGCACCGTGCTCTTTGTGCTCATGGCAGTGAGCAAGGAGCAGAGCCAAGGGGACTTACATCAAGTGCAGCTGGCATCATCCAGACAAACAAGCACAAAAAGCCCAGACAACAAAACCCCCCTTTGGACTGATGGAAGTCCTCCTGAGTGATTGACTTCCAATGCCATGGATACGTCCCAACACATCCTTGCGGCTGCAGGACAGCCAGCCTGCAACACAGCGCTGCTGTTGAGTCAGCAGCTCCTTTATCACATCAGGACAGCTTGTGTCCCCTGGGCTTGACCCTGCATTTACACAAGACGAGCACTGGAGCAGTATTCTGGAAGACACAGAAAGCACAAATCCACGTTTTACCCGCAGTGCCTTGAAGCGTCAAGGTCAGAGGAAGAGCGGCGCTGAGTGGCCCAGTGCGCAGAGGGAGAAGCACGCGGACCGGCTGAGATGCGGTGCAAGAGCCCTTCAGCGCCTCAGGTCCAGTCCAGGTCAGAGCCAGCGGCAGCTTCAGCCTCTAGAAGCAAATCCAAGCAGGGGCTTTCTCTCTCGATGAGGGCAGGAGGGGAACTGCTGCCCGAGCTCTGCTGCTAGCAGTTTCAGAGTCCACTGAGGCACAGCCTAAGCCTTCAAGGCTGCTGTTAAGACGTGATTTTTCAAGGCTGCCAATTGATTTCCTCACAAAAACACAAATTCACGTGAAACTTTGTCAAAAGAGGAGAAAAAAAAAATGAAGTGGAGACAGGCTTGTGTTTCTAATCCAAATGTACTTCTCTTTATTCAAACCAGGGGTAATCACTGGTTAGTGCAAAATGCACCTAAACCTTTTGCCTGAGGGAAATCTACATCTTAACAAGGCCTCCGTTAACCCCTAATGAAATCCACAGAGGATTGGAAAGCGTTTGAAGCGCAGATCTAACACCGCGCTTCCTAAGTGACTCTGTGCGTCAGCAAGTCTGCACCTGCCTTGTTACCAGCTCTATACCATCGGGTAACAACAGCAAAATACACTCAGTAGATTTAACTCCCAGAGTTTCGGAACCATCCGCCCCACTGCCAACGTTAGGAGTAAGGGGGATGCCGCTTACCCTCACTTCCAACAGTGCTAACGGAAACCCTGTTTTAAATTAAAAAATAAGCCAGCATACATAGTAGAAAATTTCTCTTAAAAATTTCACAATCTGTAAATGTATATATTTTTTTTTTCTCTTAAACATAAAAGTTTACAATATACGGTAAAACAAAGGCTCAGGAAAAATAATTTCCAAAAAGAAACAAAAAAAAAAAGAAACAAAAAAAAAAAAAAAAAAAGAAACAAAAAGAAACAAAAGAAACCTGAAGTTTTGAATTAAAGCTGAAGACATTTTTAAAACCCTGTAGTTTGAACCAGTGACATTTTCTTTATTTGTGCTGATGGGTTAGAGAAAGGAAAATGTTTAAAAACTGCAGTCCAAACACCCACAGCTTTGCCTTCAGAAGCCACCTTCCCCCACCCCCCAAAAAAAAATGTTGTTAGGTTTTTCTTCCATCAAGTATGTGATTGTCACAAGTTCAGGAGCCTGGGATTCCTGGGTTCAGCGGGTACCAGACATCCCAGGGTGGACAGAATTCCCTGATTGCCAGCCCATGCTAGCGCCTGTAGGGGTGAAATCCTTGCACGTTATGGTTCTGTCCTCGTCCAAAACCACTTCCTCCTGCAGGTGGGCCACTTGATGGTTGAACTGAGGGGCCTCCGTAGGGAGGGGGCTGCTGGCTGGGATCAGAGAAGCCTTGTCCAAAACCACTCAAGTCTTGTCCATACCCTGGGGAGAAGGGAAAGAGGCAGCAGAGTCAGCTTCCAGCCTCAGCCACACACACACACACACATACATCCCCCAGCAGAGGTGCAAACGCAGGACCTGATCCCACCCAATCCCCACACATGGCCTCACACGCCTCTTACATTACAGTAAGCAGCTGCTTTCAGTTCTTGCAATTATTTATCTCCTATACAGAACAAACAGGCAAAAAGCAGAACCAAACAGGTACGCAGAAATGGTAAGTTTTCACTCCTGAGGTAATCCTGCCCAGGCTGGCAGCTCAAGTATCGTGTTTTGGCTGTTCAAAAGCTTGAAGCGGCTTGCAAGTTTGCTGTCAGCTCATTCTCGATACTTGCATTTTGTTTTGGGTTGGGTTTTTAATTGCCTAGAAACTAGTACTGTCAGGTTCAGCACAGATGAAGGTATAGCAAGGAAGTTTTTCCTGAAACCTATTGTACTTGCAGCACCTCACTTAGATTCTGGCTTTGTACACTCAGCTTCACCATCTTCCCTGGACAGGCAATAAGCTTTCTCGTTGAAGAGACACGTTGGAGAAGACAATCTCAAAGTCCCTTTCAAAAAACCAGAGTCCTGCTGCATGAGTATTTATTTCCATTAACTAACCACTAACCACCCTCTCATTCAAGAAATACTAAATCCAAAAAGTGTAAATTGAAATGTGAGGGATCAAAGTTGGAAAAGTGGAATCCAGAAGGTTGCAACTACTGCCTCCATTCTACACTCTGTAATGGAGCCCTTGGTCAAAAGCTGCCTGCAGGAACAACTAACGTCCTTCCCCCAGAAGCCAGTGTACGGGTGGGCTGCACGGTGTGTGTTGCACATTCAAAAAACAAAGCTCCATTTCAAAACCTGACACCTTACAGCTACTGCAGACGGTGGCAAATACTCCCAACCCAGCTAAGAGAAGCAGCAGTCACTAACCCACTACACAGCCCTTCTCCCACATCCCCCACACCACCGACTGCATCTGAGTTCAGTTAGTTTTAAGCCTGAACAGGTACTCCGTGTCTCAACTAAAGTTTAGGTTAATGTATGCCGCAAGTCAGCATTTATCTTGTTCTTCCTCAGTCTGGCGAACTAAACACTTCTAGGGCCACACTGTCCTTCTGCCACTGAGTGAGGCTGCGACCACTGCTCTACAACATAATCCGTGCAAAGACCCGATTCCAACCAGGCTCAGAGTAAACAGAATTTGGGGACAGAGAGAATGGGTGAGGACAAAAGACTTGCGGCAATTCTTGCTGCCAATAAGAAAGACAACTTGATGTAAATTAAGAACACTGAGAAATTTAATAAGTGTTCCCGTAATTAAATATGACTTTTACTCATAACAGTGGCATCAGTGCAAGCCTCTGCTATGGAAGATGACATTAAGAATCCTAATTACTACGTACATTTCTGCAGTTCTGTTTCTCTCTATGCAGGCTTAAAGCAGGTTTAACTCTCTTAATCCAAAATAAAAATCTCTTGGCGTGTCTTCACTGTTTCAATTTCAAGCTCTGCCTGTCTCTCAGGACTTATTGCTACTAATGAGCGTTAAAAGCACATCTATCACGAGCCCCTATTAGCTCAAAATGCTAATCCAGTCATTTTTTCAGACAGAGATAAGCAGGCAACCAAAAATACAGCTTAATTGTTTGCCATAGGGTGAGGCTCAGGGTAGGAACAGGAAAAAAAACCCAAGTCATTCTCACTGTACACTGCAGTGTTACAGCAGTAAGTGTTGGAAACCTCGGTTCTCAATTTGTTTATCACAAAGAAAACCTCCAGCATAAACCTGAGCAGCCAGACATTTCAGTACATCTTGTCTTCCCCGTTTTCTTCATTCCTGCTGCACCAGGAAACTCAGCTTGCACCAGCACCTCCACTCTTCAAGTAAGCTGTGCTCACCAGGATGGTTTTGCTCAAGAACCCAAGCTCAGTTTCGTTACACAGCATAAAGTCTCTCCAATGCAGCAGCCTGGGGAGCCAACAGCAGCCTCAGTCGTGCTTCAGTCAGGAGCTTTCACTTCACAGCCAGCTCATGAATATCAAGGACTGTATTGCCCTTACTCCCAAGAGTAAACATTTGAGCCACTTTGTTCCCCCCCCACCCTCTTAAAAGAGACCCTGTAAGAAACACAAGTTAATTTCCCAAAGGCAGATATATCAAGAGCATTGGTTGTAAATAGGCACCACCTACCTATGCTCCTCACTGCTCAGCCTGACCATAAGAGTGTAAACAAAGTATTGGCGCGTAGCCTGAAGGGTCTTGAGAATAGGTACCCAGCCCTAGTAAGAAATGAGGAGACCAGGGTGACGAACCCCAAGAGAGCCCTGTACAGAGATAATTGTTCAGGGTGAGGGAGACACCCCCATGTTAGTGTTTCACGTACTAGTGCTTACATTCATCCTAGCTGTAAACATAGCAGCATTTAAGATGCTGTCAAGCCAGGACAAATCTTAAAATGCCATAATGATTAGATAACTCAGTGCCCCTTTAAAGCCCATAAGCTCTATGCATTTATGTACATACATGCAGATCAACTACCCTGCCAATGCTGCTAACAAATGTGCAACCACAGGAAGTGCTGAAGCTCTTTAAAAAGTTTAGCAGGTTTTATACACAGCTTTATGAACACGTGGATGACTCTGTGGGTACTGCAGCACATTAAATACATCTACCCCTTGTACTTAGAACAGCTTCCAGCCTAGAAAAGCACTCAAGGTAAAAACACTCACTGCAGTTGCGGTTTAAACAACTAACATTCTCAGCCCTCCTCCTCAGAATGCAGTACTACACACCTCTTCCTCCCTCCTCCCTCCATATCCAGCCCTCTTAGGAGGCTAAAGAACGCCTGAAATACTTCCCTGACAAAGAGGCTTCCTAAAACACACAAGAGGCAAGTGGTACCATATACACCAAATACCAGAATCCCCCCTCCCAGTTTTTCACAAGGTTGTAAAACCAGATTCTTCCTCAACTCCTAAATACATCACAAATATTGGCTCCCCACTGAATTTTGTGCATGGATTTATACTTCATTTCAGAGGGCCCACCCTCCTTCAAAAAGAGTCTGCAAAGAGACAAGTTCTGGCAAGACAACAAAAACTTCCTCTTGAGTCATAAGGGCAAAGCTATCTATGAAAGCAACCATGTGTGTAACAAACAAATTGAAAACCATTTCAAGTTCATGGACACGAGAAAATATTGCTTGCTTTACAAACACATGAGAGGTTCATCTTCCTTCAGTCTGTTCCACATTTTTGGAACTTCAAATAGTGTACTTCTAAATAACTCGCTGAAGTGTTCACTTCCTAACAGTTTCTGCAGGCACTTCAAACGAAGCAGGCAAACTAACACCCATGGAGAACATGTTCAAGTAGAGAATAGTCTTAATGCACAGCCTATTGCATGCAAAAAGCTCACCTGAGGTAAAAAATGACAAATTACAACCCCTTCAAAAATACTATTAAAAAGCAGTATGGCACAAACAGCTCTTTGGAGAACACTCCTCAAAACCAGGGCTGAAGGAAGAGCAAGAACTCCCTCTCAGCATCCACAGGGAGGAGCAGCTTTGTACCCAGGAGCACAAGTATCTGCCTAGCAATTTTAGTTTGGTTTTGGTAGTACCACTGTTACACCAGTGTCTTCCAGTGCCTCTCTGAAACAGTTCTCCATGTAGAACAGTGACGCTTTACACACTTCTGATGGAACTATAACTTGAGCTAGACAGGAAAGGAATGGGGGAAGAAATAAAAAGGCCTGCAGCTTGGATTCTGATACCCTGCACTGTTTGCCTCTTGCTGCTGTTCTTACTCTTGAAGGCTATTCTCCCATCTGTTAAAGTCAGTTACACAAAAGACGTTGACTGTAAGCTCTGGGATGCTTTTGGAGACAAAAAGTTTTAACTACAGATTCAGGGAGAGTGCAAATCAGTAACTTAGCCTAGCAGTGCACTAGTCTCTGAAGACTATTTCACAGCATACAAGCAATGTTTTAGAGTGGATTAAGAAAATACCCTCTGGCTAGAATACTGCATGATTTAAGGACCTCTTGAGAGCTGGTGGCTGGCATTTGTGTCCTGAAGTGCCTGGTAGCAAACTGTTTCTGAACACTGGCTTTCTGCCCAAGTAGTGAAAAAAACCTGAACAAACCAAAACCAAAAAGCAGGAAGGGGAGAAAGATGAAGCTGAGTTTATTTTGCATGCAGTTACTTACCAAACTGACTATAAGGGAATTCTGGTGGAGCAGTTGGGGGTTTGCTCATGTCCTGAGTTGCCTGAGATGGTGGTGGTGGTGGTGGAAAAGCTAGTGGTGCTGCTCCTGGAGTGGCAGGTGGAGGGGGTACTCCAGGTGGGGCAAACTGGTCAGGTGGAGGAGGTGGAGCACCATAACCAAAACCTAAAAGGCAAGGAAAGCACAATGCATGTGGAAAGACACAGGTGAACAGCACCCCGACTTCCTGGCTGCCGTTAAATATGATACATTCTCTTTTAAACCCCAGGTCTTAAAACCAAAGTGTTTGTTACCTACTGTGGGCCATACAGCAATTCACTCCTACACTCTGGCAAACACTGCGGCTGAAAGACCCAACAATACATGTTCTGACATGAAAAATCTCACCCCAGAGGAAGACTGTGGCTCCAGCAGCAACCAGCAAAGAGAAAGCGATCAAGGAGAACTAGTGTTCAAAGTCTGCACACTCACACACACACGTAAGAAACATGAGGAGGAAGGCATATTATTCCAGATCACAGGAGGAAAACCAAGATATCCCAAGCAAATGGTTCGTAGCAGAACAAGAAACTCTGGATAACTGGGTGCTATTTTCCACCACGTTATTTTAAGCTGGGCTTGTGAACACACTTTTCAAAAGGTGGCCTGAGGGGGTAGGTGCTAAAATCCTATTTATATTTTCAATGTCACTTATGACCTTAATTCCTTAAGCTCCTCCAAAACATCCAGCCTGTGTCTATCCCAGGTCACCATGCAGTAATTTCTAACTTCTCTCTTGGATGCTGTAATAGGAGTACACAATCAATCTAAATTCATTTAGCAACACAGTTTTAAGCTTGAGAACATAAATGATCACTGCACCCAAAGTAAAAAAGTAACCCAACTCACTGACAAAAATATTCAGTATTTAATTATGGCTCAGAAATATACAATATGGGCAAAACATGTGAGGATTAATAAGCATAGGGTGAAAAATGTAAGTCCAGAGAAAGATGAGCAACTCCTGTAGGTCACTTACTAAACGGTGGAGGGGTGCCATAGCCCTGTGGAAATCCTTGCGGAGGCGGGAATCCTCCAGGAGGTGTAGAGACTATGTATGAGGTAAATGGTGGTGGTGGTGGAGGAGCTCCTCTTCCTGGAGGAGGTGGTCCATATCCACCTAGAAAATTAAGAGAAACCAATAAGTAAAGCAGCTTAATAATGCAGAGCTGCTGCTTAAGTCAGCATTCTCTAGACGGGGTAAAGCTGTTTGACAGATTTCAGACATGGTCTCAGCCCTTCTACGAATTCTTATTTTGGGAAATATTTGTCCTCCAAGTATCCCTACTGTAAATATTTGCCGTTTAGAATGTAATTCCTTTACAACAAATTAGTGTGGCTGGCAAGAGCAGGATGTATGTCAGCTCCCATTACTCATTTTTTAAGAACACACTACACTATCTTCTTCGTTCTTTCAGGACAAATTCAATCAAGCTTTTAAATGTAGGTTAAATACTACAGAATTCCACAAATCACTGTCAGTTCTTCAAGAAACTGCACCCTCACTCAGTAGAATCCCTTTTTTACAATCGGACCCATGTAATGTACTTACCAATTGCCTGTCCAGCTGGCACCCACATCCCTAAAACAGAACAAAAACAGTGTGCACTGAAGCTGTGTACTATGAAAGAGGAAGGATTCAAAAGAAAGCTGATCTTGCTCAGGGCCCTGGAATAGACTGGGGGGATCCTTGAGCGTCCCTTACAGTTCTATTTTTATGGTCAGAGAAATAGTCCAGGACTATTTCTGCATATGCAATTCTGAAAAGACTGTGAATCATTCAGCAGATAATGCACACAGGAGACAGGAATCCCCAAACTCCCATCAGATGAAGCATTCCAGAGCTGCAAGCACACTAAGTGCAGGTAACTGTACTAGTATAAAGAACAATACCACTGAGGATCACAGCAGACTACTCATCCGAAGTGGGTTTAGTACGCTCCCAGGTTTATTCTAGCTATTTCTGAAGGTACTGAACCATAAAAACATCACCTTCTGCATTTGTCCCCACATTAAGACTGAAAGATAAAGCATTTGTTTCACAGTAATCTTCCCAGTAGATCAGGTATCATTTTCTCTACAATAACTGCATTGAAAATAATCTAGTTTCTCAATTTGCACAGTTGCAGATTAGCACATCTGCGTGAATGTCAAAGCCTCAGCTGTAGCTTTCAAGTTAATAAGCACCATGGGGAAACAAGCAATCCCTCCACTGAGGTATCATCTATTCTAGCAATAGATGAAGCAGTGACACTCCCTTTAGCCCCCCAGGTGAAAGTTTCTCATATATCAGAGCAAGCAAATTCTGTTCTGTCAAATGCAACTCAATTATATCACTGGAATTCTCCATAAGTTATCAAAACTGTCTTTGAATGAACTCAGCGTATTTATCCTGTCTTCAAAATCTTGGGGGGGTTAAAGCCATCAAGCCCAAACCACATGGCTGCTCCCTTTAGGCCTGAAGGGTTCAAGCCAAATCACAAAGACTGTAGGCAGTGCTCCGCTGCACCAGTGCCAGCCCCATGGCTGCTTGTTATTGTTCCAAGCTACATTAAAAGCAATAAAATCCAAAAGATAAGACCATCTCGTTTTTTTCTCTTTTCCCTTTCAAATTTTACTTATCACTTCCTTTGAAACTGCCTCAACCTTGAAAACCTGGATTTTCAACAGGATTTTTCGCAGGGGTCTGGGGCAGGCCCCAAGCTGGAGTCACGAGGTGAGCTGCTCAGCTTTCTCAATACCTTCTCCACATTACCCAAAACCATGCCCATTCCACCTGGGGAGAGGCAGAACCAAACAGCAGAGGTGAAGCACTGCCTAAGACACATGCTAGACATGGCACTACCCACTGACTTCTGCCCTACAAAATCAAGTGTTTTGAGAAAAGGAGTGAAGGAACAATCTCAGCAGACTTGGGAAGGACTGATGCGTGGAATTTTAGCTCCACTGACAGGAACCCAGCAGAGCCATCGCATTGATAAGCCTGGAATACCATCATTTGCCAGAAACCCAAATTGTCAGTAAGCTGTAAAGGAAGGACCCTTGCAACAGTGATGCCGAGATGAGTAAAGCAGTACCTTGAGGGCCATAACCCTGTTGCCAGGTTGGAGGAGGCTGCCCTGCCCAGCCATTGGCAGCACTTGGCATGATCCTGCTTCCCCACTGACTGGTGCCGGGGGGACCTGGAGTTTGGCTTTTGCTATCACG
This sequence comes from Ara ararauna, assembly GCA_028858755.1. Classification (NCBI taxonomy): domain Eukaryota; kingdom Metazoa; phylum Chordata; class Aves; order Psittaciformes; family Psittacidae; genus Ara; species Ara ararauna. The sequence continues at coordinate 3,976,618 of CM054398.1, read as the reverse complement.
AGGTTCTGCACGTTTCACCTCCACCTAAACAAACAGAGTCACCACTTAGGAGAGATGGCACAGGTTAATATATACCCCCCTTCCCTTCACACACACCCTTAGTTACACTTAAGACTACACTTAGCATCTTATGACTTATGTCTAAATACTTAATTATTAAACTTAAGGCCAGTAATTTAAAATGTTTCTCAGGTACAATATATATGATGGTAAGATATTACAAGTTCTACTATTGAGGTCTTGAGAAAAACACATCCTACAAATCGCTTCTGTTTCATCATAGTACAGTGTTCATTTGCTTTAATCTTAAAACAGCAGTACCCTCTTACAACGGCTCTTCACTTAAAAAAAGCATGATCTTTTACATTATTTATGGACTAATTTAGCACTTGAGGCAGGAGTTACGAAGATGACATTTTCAGCCAAAAAAAAAAAACAAACCAACCTTGAGTAAAGAGGACGCTCTGAAAAAGGGTACTAATGCTTTAATCATTCCAACATGTTTGGGGTTCATTTGGAAGTTACAGTTTAAACCCACCCCACCTAACTACAATTTCAGCTCTGCTCATACCTGAGAAACACACATTTGATTGGTTGGTTTGGGTTCAGTTTTGTTGTTTTTTGGTGGTTTTCTTTTTTTTTCTTTTTCTTTTTTTTTGTTTTGTTGTGGTTTTGATTTGGTTTGGTTTAAAAACTTAAGATTTTATTTAAATGTCTAATGGAAGATAAAGACTTACCTTCCCCAGGCTAACGCTTAAAGAATCGCAATTAACTCAAACAATGTCAGAGGGAATGGATGTGATAAGAGAATCTTACATTACATCTAACAAAAAAGTAAACAAACATGCAAGTAATAAAAATGGACAGTTGAGTCAATAAGAAGCAAATCTTCATACTGTGTTAAGTCAGTGACAAAAGCCCTCCTGTTTTCCAAATGAGTAAGCCACAATGCTCAACTTATTTTAGTCAAAGATAAAATGTCCTAGCGTTCCAAGCCACGGAATAAGTGCATTTGGCCTACTTAAAATAAGCTGCATACTCAATATAAACCTCTCTCTCGAAAAAAATCCCAGTTTCTGACTTAATGAAACACTCTCAGCATTCCTGCATGCTGAATTCAAGGCTTTCTTATTTTATGATTAATTTTAATGGGTGCCAGAGTACAAAGAAAATAAATCTCAATCATCAATGGGCCTGAGTCGTATGGAAAAGAAAGTATTCAGAATTCTTCCTGCCATGTCTTAAAACCCATTCATGTCAGAGAACAAACAGGAAACAGGCACAAGGCAAGGACAAAGCCCCCCGCCCCCACCCCACTGCAAATGCCCCAAGGACATTAGACATGACATTAACCAAATCTCAGTCAGCTGAAGGCCCTTCCAGAGAGGATCCAAGGGAATTTTTCAAAGGACTCAAATTAATGAGTCTTAACACATTTGCCTCGAGGGAATTCGGTTATTGCTTACAAAAGCAAGTTCTTCCAATTTTAATTTCCTTTTTTTTTTCCCCTTTCAACGACATATGGATTCATTTCAGCAATACCTTTATAATTACCAAAAAGATACCACTTTTAAAGCAGCCATTATTCACCAATGATGGAGAGCAGAATATCACGAGTTCATTAACCTATGTAGAAGCAGCCCATTCATTTTTCAGGGCACATTTGGAAGTGGTGAACTGCCAAACCGAGGACTGAAAAAAATCCCTGCGCAATATTATTTGAACTGAGGTTAAAATTCTACCTAAACCTCCAGCCTGCACCCACAAATGAGGCATCTCCGCTGCTCCTGGCTGAAAAACCACTGTGTAACACTGCAGCGTTCTGTTCTTTATGTCATTGAAAGGGAAAAAAGAAAAAGATGGGAAAGAGATTCTTTCATTTTGGTTCTGAGATTGTTTGGGAAACAATGGGGAACTCTGAATTAGCACTGACAGATGCTGAAAGCCACAGTGTAAGAGCTGACACTCTGAAGGCTCACACAGGGTTCTCCATCCATTCCCAGAACCATCCCAGCAGATGTACTCTCCTTTGTTCCTCTCTACATCTACGTCGTGCAGCTTTGTGACAGGACCTCTCATTTAAGTGGTTTGTATAAGTTCAAGGCAATTCCAAGCAAAGATCTGACTGTGCAAGTAAGGATACAGGTAATTCTCACATAAACCAATGTAACTCTAGTGCTGTCAGTGCATCTGCTCACAAACGGGAGTGCTCAACAAGCGGAAAACACTAGAATTGCACAAGCATACTTTTTTCATTTCCATTACCAGGAAATCAGCCCATCCCTTAACCCCAAAACAAGTTCATAGGAATAAAAAGCATTATATACTGCATAATTAACCACATGAACCATAATTTCACTGATGGGCAAGAAAACATCCCTTGCTGGCTACATAAATACTTATGGACTATCAGCACACAGAAAGACTTTAAAAGACAATGCAAAATTACACAGTGCAATAATTCAAGGAAAGCAACAGTGTTCATGTGTCTCCTTGACATCTATTCACTCTGCAGTCAGCAGTTTTAACACTGGCTTTAAAAGCTGTGGATATGCTGTAAAGGACTTTTAAGCCTACCAGAATTTCCTGTGGTTAGTTTTAGTTTAAGAAGTTGGTTTTTTCCCTACAAAACTTGGGTGTCCTGCAACAATTTACTTTGCTTTTCTTTTTTTCCACAGGTCCAAGCATGTTCCTTGTTGAGTAACAAAGCAAGCCTAAAAAAGTCCTCTCTAGCCAACATCCTGACAACACAGTATGAAGATGAAACAACCAGAGGTCACTTAACTGCATTGTGGTTAAATACTACATAGAATACGTGGGTTTGTATCAAAGTTTCACAGTAAGTGACCCAATTTTTTGTAAAAAACCAATCCTTCATGATGTTTTTCTTCCTCTTTTCTTTTAAGTTTAAGATTGTATAAAGTACATTGTCTCACACCACCTCAAAATTTGAGTATCAAATACACATCTGAAGGAGTGGTATCTTAAACCAAGCCTTGAACAACTCAGATTTCATTGGGATTCTGATTTGCAAACAGGTGGAAACAACTAACTTCTCTCCTTGCATCTCAGCAGCGCTCAAACCAGAGGTAGTCACCATCAACTCACTCCAATCTAAGCTATGCTCAGCCAGAGCAACCCCCCAGGTCTGTAAGCACAAGGCCTTACCCCAACCACAACAACCCACAGCCTAAGTTCTTTGGCTCTCAAGATCTGTCTCTTCTACGGGATAATCTTTCCCCACCTTCATGGACAAAGCCTCAAATTTGGATTTATGTGCTCTCCCGCCTAACTGAATCCATGACTAAGTTTTATTCACCAGTGAAATTGCTAGTTGCCCAAGACTTGGTTCTTTCTTAAGGTAAAATAAAACTACAACTACACACTTTTTTGCCCATGATGTCGTGAAAATGCATGTTGACAGCCTGGTCCACTGATTGTTCGTCCTCGAAAGTAATAAATCCAAAACCTAGCCAACGACGAAGAGTGAATCAAGGTAGCAGGGTGTTGTGACACAAAACAGGATGATGAACAGTATTAGGGGCGGACCAAGGGTTCAAGCAGGGGTTTCAGATAACAGACTTGTGTTAAATTGTCAAAAAAAGGTCAATCTGAGAAAATTGCAATGGATACTTCCTGTAATCAGGCAATTTTTAATGCCTCAGCCTGGTTTCACACATGCAACTTAAACTGAGCTTCGTCACTACCTCTGAATTTGATTTTACTCCTAAGCCTGCCTACCAGGAGGGGAAAAAAGTGTGAATATAGTCATAAATATAACTGTGCCACATGATTAAAAACGAACTTGTGTGACAGCAGATTAAAGTCAAGCAACTTCGCCGCTCCTATCTTTGATCCAGACTAGGTTCCCAAGGAAAACCTATTCTGTCCCTGTTCCCCAAAGCTGCAAAGCAACTTCCTCCCATCCCTTATCCCATCTTCTGCTTCGGGAATATTTTCTGTTAAAAATAATAGAGTTGTTTTTGAAATGTAGCTGTTAAAGCATGAAACATTTTACCACTCCATGGATGAATGAGAAGCTTCAGAAACTAACAACCTACAGCAGAGGTTCTCAAGTTTTCCACACCTTAGGAAAAGCATGTAATAGACATCACACCTTCCAAACACACCCCCCCGCCAACTGAAGAAGTGCTGCTTATAAAGAACGTGATACCTGCCATCACATCCTTTAATCTATTTTATTTCTTCTATTTCCTGCTGCTTTTGTCTTGGAAAAATAATATATATAAAAAAAAGCAACCCTTTTCAGTCCCTCTTTTTTGCCCAAAGCATCGCTACCAATTGCTCCAGATCCTCAAGGGAGGCTCATACCCTTTTATCTGACCGTAGCCCCTGATGGTGGCAGCTCAGCCAAATCCAGCAGCTTTTTAAAAGGTCCCAGGGGAATGTCTGATGCCTGCAGCAGATGCTGGAAAAAGAGGCAAAGCCCCAGCACTAAATCTCTTTTTGAAGTCACACTTTGAGAACCACTGCACTTAGGTTGCAGCTGCTGATACTGCCGAGAGAGTGGCAAAATAGTGGTTAATTTCACAGAACACAAGAGGCTGGTTCATGCCATCAACCACTTGCTGCTGGTGTAACAACCAACCCCAGGAAAGGGAAGAAACATGCAGTACATAAATTGTGCCAGTCTTTAGATTAGCTAAAGGGTAGAGCAATAAAAATTAGAAAGAAAAACGAGGTGCAGCATCAAAAGCATATGGAACATGGATGCATTTCTGCTTTTCTGAAACCCAAGATTTCCCCCTTGGTTTGCATTTTGCTTTGCAGCTAGTGCTGACAGCAGCCATATATTGCTCTAAAGCGTTAAACAGAAATACAGTATCTATAACAGTTAAGTGTCTCTCTGAGCTTATCCAACTGGGTTGGGTAAGCCCAAAGAGGCCTATTGTAGAGAAAGTTTATATATATGTATATATATATAAAAATACACAAAGATACAGGCCAAAATAGATTCCAGCAGGTCAAATTCTGCTGTCAGCAACAAGAGCAAAAGACATCACTAAAATAAAATAAAAAGGAAAAAACTTAGCATTTCCCACACACAAGAGACTGGCAGTATAAACGAAGTTTTGTTGACCTGTGATGAAAGCAGCCTCAAAATTGAGAGCAGCATTTCATCACAATATATTTGTCTGAGGTTAACTAGAAATCTAAAGTATTAGAGCCACAAGAAAAGTATTTGTATTTGAATCACACGTTTAATATTACGGCCTTTATCTAAAGAGACATGGAAAGGAAAATGATGGATAGCATCTACATAGGAAGGTTGCTCATTTAACTTGATTCCAGTAAGACTGAAGGAGGAGAATTGATTGTGGGATGGGGGAGAAGGAAGGGAAAAAGAATAAAAGAGAATAACGGGTCACTGAGGAGGTCAGTAAAGAAAAACAAAAGATCTTAAAGGGTCAAACCCCACAAGATAAGGAACAGTGAAGCAATCAGTACAATACACAGCAAAATTCCAATAATGCAATTTTAAATACTATCAAAGTGAGGAAGTCTCATATCCAGTAGCTTTATTTTTGGAAGGACAGAACTTGACTGAAGACTAGAGAAACTAATAGCAGGAATCTGAGGGGACTATAGACCAGAGCAAGGCCACTGGTTTGCAGCCAAGCGGAAGAAGAGAACAAACACAGCAAGAACCTGTAACTTACTTCACAGCTGTCAGTTCAGCCAAGAATTCAAAGCTTGAGGAGTAGAGACTGCAACAAAGCCACCGTTTAAGATGCAACGAGGCTGCCGTGCTTATACTTGGGACTGAGAGTTCTCAAGAAAGCACTGCTTGCAGGATAGCTAACGGAAGTAAGTGAGTAAGCAAAGACTTGAGACACACCTGGCTTCTCAAGGGCAAAGCCACAGCTCTGGCACTAACCAGGAATCTGGTTCCCAGTGCTCTTGTGAGAAGCTGAAGGTAGATGAATGCCACAAGGATTAGTAACATTGGTGATTTGCCCCTCTTCCTACCAGCAAACGCAGTTCAAAGTGCACGGATAGTAGGTAATGGAAGAAGGCAAAGTGCAGAGTGATGCAAGTAGAAGATGGCAGTGAATCGGCCTTTTAAATTTGTAAATGTATACTTACTCAGGTACCATGTTAAAAGAAAAAGTGTATAGACTGAGCAGCACTTCATGCAACAGAACACCCGTCAGAAAGAGGAGGCAAGAGAAAATGTGTTCTGGGATGCACGACCAGGAGTACCAAAAACAATGAGTTGTTCCCAGCACATCCCCAGGGACTAAGAAGGCCGTTTTTGGAGATGACGGTTGCCACACTACATAAAAGAATGTAAAAGCACAAAAAACGAAAGCAAGAGCAACAGGATTCAAGAACAGTGTTTCAGAAATCAGCTGAATTAAGGAACAATGTACCCAGTGGTACAGCTGCACCCAGGATGGAGACAGACAGGCTTCCAAGCCTGCACTCGTCTGTCACTTCTGCTCCAAGCTATCACCTAGTAACTGGACCTGAAACCTTCTTTTGGTTTGGTTTAGTATAGCTTTAAACAGAAAAGCCATTCAGATGAGGATTAATCCAGATGAGGTGTGATGTTTTAGTACCTTTTGCTCAGAGGCTGCAAAGCTGGGATTAAATATTACAAAGATTGAGATGATACAATAGTTACTTAAATATTGCAGAACTTCAGCTATAACTTATATTCAGATGCCTGCATCTTTGTCTCCACTGCCTCCTCTAAAACCAGATGCTCTAGAGCACTTGAATAGACGAATGTATGTTCTGTGTAATTAAAAGGTATCTGTTCAAAGAAGATTAAGATAGCTAAAGCAAGAAAACAAAAAAACAAATATATTGAAACTTCGTTTACACTCCAATAAAAGACAAAGCCCGTCCCTCCTCTGACTGTGGAACTGGCCTGTACCTCTGTGATAAATTATCACCTAGAGAGAGGAAATCTAAAGAGATATCGTTAATCACAGTCAAACAATTCACAGAGAGAAAAGAAAACAAAATAACTTACTTAACATTACCATACTTTACTATGAAACACTTAAATATGTCACTAAGGATGTCTAAATTAAAAATAAAACTAAGACTTAACAGCTTAATAAATATGAAGTGAAGAATATATTTCTTAATAATGAGCCAGAAGAGAAATGCAAGTTCAGATGGCAAACTATTCTCTAGCATGTAGAACATGCTACAAGGTGGTCAGCGCAACTAAGCTTCACAGGTTTAAAATATTGCCTCTTCATTGTCCAACCGATGACAGATGCAATGGAAGGTGAATGATATGAATCTTGCTTCATATTTTGACCAAAGGTAACCAAGTTGATTAAACTCTCAGGTTTTTGGGGCTTTTTTTTTTTTGGTTGGTTAGTTTTGTTGGGGTTTTTTTTTTGGTTGTGGTGTTGGTTTTGTCTCTCCCCCCCCTTTAAAAAAGCAGTCTGCAATACAGGGATTACACACCCCAATCAAACTATAGACACAGATTTCAGAATTACTTTGTGTAGTGTAGGGAGGGGTTTTCTTTAGTTTGAAGTGAAGCCACTTAACCAAAACAAAAAGCATAGAATGGATGCATTCTGTCCTAATCCGGTGTTCAGAAATACTCTGAACTGGAGTATCTCCCCCATGCGATTACAGACATCAACATACCCTTCATGTGGAAAAGGAGGAAAACCTGCACTTCCCCTTATCCCATCCCCCAAATAGTACCTTAAGCCACAGGAGAGGCTCAAGAACCAAATTTCATTCAACTAAAAGACTACCCAAAACCTCAGAAATGAACATGAAACGTCTGACTTTAAATGCACAGATAGCAACTAAGCTGTAGATGAAGAGTTTAGACTTGAAGTGATATTTGCCCAGTGAATTATTCTTTTTCCTGAGGCAACATAGGAAAAAAAAAATAAAAGGCTACCTTTTCTGATGGTGTGAAATAGTTTGCCATCTGACTATAGGAGAGTATGAAGAAATTTCAAGGACAAACTAGATCAGCCTTTACCTCGGGGCCTCTGTTTCTCTGCGTCATAGATCATTACAACTTCAGTGACCTGGAAGAGAGAAGGGAAATTCTACTAACTGTGCTACCAGGGGAGTGCTATAAACAGTTACCACAGGCTTCTTTCCCACCCTCCATCCACAAAGCACAATTAAATGCTTGATGTAGCCATTCATACCAGGCTGTCCCAGCACAGTGCAGACAAATGGGGAATGCTGCTCTTGATGGGATTTTAAGAAAAGCGCGAGTTCCTCTATTCCAGAAAGCTGCTGATACACTGTGGCTTTTTAAGGTCTCATCACACTTAAGGTTTTAATCTGGCATTAAGGTCTTCACACTGCCTATACCCACACTATAGCCTATAAACACCACCCCCCCCCCCAGGTTTCTGGTTTTATTCATCAGTGTAGCTTCTTAAAAGATTACTTTGTCCATTTTCAAACATTTTCACTCTCACCATGAAAAGCAGCTTTAACTCCAGACACATTTAAGAATCTGCACAGCCTCTCTGATTTACTTACTTGAATATCAATGTGGCACAGAGTAACAGCATAAACTGATGCTTTAAACAGCATTACACCACCCCCTCCCCAAATGACGGATGATCAGTATCAGTGTGATTTTAATTTAGGAAAAAAGCCCAAACAACTCCGTGGCCACAAAACATGTACCAGCCTCTAATTCTCCAAAGATAACTCTTAAGAACACTACACAGACTCTCCAGTTTCTACACTACTGTTAAAAGTTCTACTACTTACTTTCAAAGGCACTTACACTTAATGGCTGTTGCCTTCTACATTTGGTGGAACATAACCCTGTCTCTCCCAAGCCATCCAGAGGTCAGAACTGGAAAGCCAAAAGTCTGTGAGGAAGAGCCTTTAGAAATTACGCTCCACAGCTGTGGAGCATGCTCCCCCATTTTGAATTATTGAGTTTACTGCAGCCTTTCAAACTAAAGAAACAGTTGTTAGCCATTGCCCTGGGTTTTTCTTTTTTAAATGATGTTAAATCAAATTTTCAATACAGTACTGTTGATAAACTGAGCCACTTGAGAAAGGACCAATAAATCCCTTGCTGCCACTAAGAAGAGATCTTGGAGAAAGGTGATTAAAAAGAAGTACCAAGAGAACACATTAAATGCCACTCAAAAATGGCAAGTTCACGTTCACCGGCAGAGTCTTGAATTTAACTCAGGCAATCTTTAAGTTTCTAAAGGTTATTTACAGCAGAACTTAATAATTTAGTTCAACAGTTTACCATCTTAAAGGGGCAGTGAGAGTTGGCATACAGGAAACTAAATAGGAAAAAAAGATCAGAATATAATAGTAATTTCAATCTGAGGTTAGCAAGTGAATTAAACCCAAGTGCATAACATGAGTAGGAGTTTGTCTCTAGAACGGAGGTTCTGGACAACAGAACTCGGCTGTTTCCAGATGATGATTTAAAAGCAACTGCCGTTACTAAAACACTGACAGGAAACTGCAAACCTACCCGTACATGTAGTCAAAGAGAAGGATCTTAGACAAACTCAATGAAGTACTTGCTGTGCCCTTTCCCTCCCCCCCCCCCCAGTTTAATCATTAGGCCTCAAGTTATCAATTGAAAAGAGAAAACAAATCTTAAGCCAGCTCAACTGAGTTTTTGCAAGGGAATGAAATAAAGCATCAGGTAGGCTTAAACAAGAGGAGACAGAAGCAGCAGAGGAAGTACATGTCAGAGCAACAGATTTTGGCAAACAGCAAGATACATTTCAAGATGACGAACATTTACAAATGCTTCAGTATGTCCCGACAGCAGTTTGTATAAATTAACCCAAAATTTGACAGCCTGATGAAAACTGAGAAAAAGCAGTGGGGAGGGAAAGGGTCTTGCAACTGACTGAGAACCACCATCACACTGAATGACTCACCACTCCGAATTTCTTGAAGTATTCCCTGAGCTCTGTCTCGCCACAATTATGAGGAATCCCACCAACAAAAATTTTATTTGATTTATTGTTATCGCTCCTGGATCCTTTCTGCTAAATGAAAGAGGAAAAAAATTCAGTCAGAAGGACAATAAAGGTGGCTGCTTCTAGCATTTTATACTTAAACATGAACTTGCAGGTTGAGGGAAAGCCATCTCCAGGCTTGAAGTCTCCTAGTCACTAAAGTGAAGCAACTGCATGTTCAGAGCTCAAGCCATTTAGTGTTTGCAGCTATAACCCAGTCTCTGTTTCTCAGCAGATCAGAAAACCAGGGACTGTGTTCTGAGGCCATTTACCCATTTTAACGAATCATATAAACCTGCAGGGTGTGAAGTAGGCTGGAAAAAGAGCATCAGTCCTGCAAGCGCACTTCCAGACACTTGTTTCAAGATCTGAAGAACTCATCTAAAAGCACTGCTAAGAGCTTAAGCAAATACCACACCCAAACCAAGTCTGATGCAAACGCACGATGTTCATTAACATTTTGTTGTACTTGGAGTCCTACCAAGGAAATCTAAGTAAAAGACATTTTTCAGCAATCAAATTTATACTTGAGGCCTGCATACTGACTCCTGATTTTAAAACATGGATATAATCCAAGTGAACTCAATTTAACTGCTAGAAGGTAAGCCAAAGCTTGGAAAAGAGGCAGGATACACCAAGTATCTTTCCTTACCCATCCTTCCTTCGGTCGTGTCCTTTCTGGTTGCATCCCCCTAGGTGTACATGGCTTTGGATCAATCTGGAAGAAGTTCCAGTTTGGTCAGATCTCAGCATGCAGAATACTGTTATAAAAGTTACATTTAGGGCAGCTGAACACAGCACTGCTGAAATCCAGCTCCTCAGATCACAGCTCTCATCAATACATCGCTTCTACAGTGTGACACAAATCATTGAGTTAAAGCTGTCTTACAGTAAATAATTAAATCCAGCAATCAGGTAACTTTTACACTATCTGCAAACAAGCCACCAGAACTTATACCAGGCCTTCGAAGCAGTGTGGAGCAGAAACAAACCCGTAACACAGAAGCAACTTACATTTCGGCCATCTAACGTGTGAGGTCTACTGGCCAGTACTGTTCCCACACAGTTGGGATCTTTGAATTTGACAAATCCAAATCCTCTAGACTGGTTTGTGGTTTTGTCTTTCATTATGACACAGTCTACAACTTCTCCATACTGGGAGAAGTAGCTACGAAGAGTTTCTGTTAAAACAAAAGCATATATTAAACAGAACCAGAAATTAACTTTAACCAGGCTGTGTTTGCAGTTATGAGACGAGATAAGCAAATCGCTAAACAAATTCAAGCTCATCTTCTGCGAAGGATTAGATTTTACTTCCGCTAAGCAAATGGTATGTAATGATTTCCACTCATACAAGAGGAAAGCAGGGTCGTAGTAAAGCAATGATAAAAAAATTGGCATCATCTGAGCTAACAAAAACTTTAGTTCCAAACACTGACAGAAAATATAAATCCCAAAGTGATTAACACCCATCTGAACTCTGCAGAAAACTGTATTAACAGAAGAGAGCGGCAGAATCTCATTGAAATCTTCCCACCAGCCTTGTCTTTAAAAAGCTACATCTCTGTACATTGTTTTCCTGGCTCAATCAGTGTAGAATATCCATCACTTACCTTGTGTTGTACTCCAGTCCAAGCCACCCACAAACAGTTTCCTGCAAATGAAGCACAGAGCAGTTTTAGGGTGCTACATGACAAATGCTTCACATTATTCAATGCAGAAGTCAGCTATTCTGATGAGGTCTGGTGGTACCAAGGCCTCCAAAACACACTACAAAACTTGTTCCTCCCTAAAATTCACCTCTCTTTAAGGACAACTACCTTGTGTTTCAAGAAGACACACATAAAATTGAAGCACCTGGTTTGTGTGCCACAGACATGAACAGAGATCGGAAGCTTATTACAGGAATATATTTTATTCTTTCACACAAAGGGAATACAAAAAATATCAGCTGCTCCAAACTTCTTATTTGCAGGTGCTGGAGAACGCAGTGGTACTTTGAGAAATCATTACCCAGAAGGAAAAAAACACATACAACATCACACAAAGTACATTTACCTGCTCTTCTGGGGCAGAAAGGAGTTCCAATATGGAACACTTCATGGTCCAGAAACGCATATATAAAGCATCACTGAAACTTGGAAAGCGGTCCAAGAACACTGTTATAAAACCTGGTTAACCCTCACCCCTTAATTCAAACGGGACATTTGGATTCCTGGGTCATAGGCTGAGTTACTTACAGAACCTCTCTTAGCACAGCTACGGGTCCATGCAGTTCAAATTTAAGGATGAAAACAAAATCCAGAACTTCTGAGCTAAAGCAAACTGGCCAGCAACCAGGCATCCTACTTTAAATACCCAAGTCCATTCCATTAACAGCTTTAGTCCCAGGTTGAGGATCAAGTGGGGTGCAGAGTCTTACATTAGGCCTTCAACAGTGTGAAGAACGGGCTCTCCACATCCATTTGCTGCCTGACACAGAACATTACCAGAAAGATGAATGACAACCAAAACAGGGTGAAAAAAGGGAAAAAAAAAAGATTCTACAAAAACTCACTTGTAACAAGCACTGTAGCAAAAATAACACCAGACTCTGAACTTGACGCACTTGATGTTACCATCTCTTACTTGTTCTCTGGCTGTGGGATTGGGTAAGCCAGAAAGCATGTGTTTTCCAGCCCTGGATCACAAAAAGCTTAAGTCAGCCCTCAGGCTTCCTGCCCCTGTGTTCTCCAGGTATTGTCTTGGTAGAGAAAAGTCCTGAAACTGCCTATTAAAACAAACAAAAGGCTTTCATCCACCCCTTTTATGTCCTACTCCCTGCTCACCCTGAAAGACCAGTCAAAATCACTTTTGTCTACCATTATCTTCCTGTTATATGAAAGCAAAAGTAGAACTATCAAGTTCAAGTCTAAGAGGGCAAACTTGCGAGGCAAGTGCTAAACATGGTAGCACTAATTCAGCAATTAGTTGTGAAACCATTTTACAATCTAATTCAGAGGTATCTCCAAATAGATGAGAAAGTCATGGCCAACACCCAAAATAAGCTCCATGCTTAAAAATGAAGGCCAATCCAAATCTACTCATCTTCTGAAAAGAGCATCCAAATCTGCGCAATTTCATGTCAGAGCACGCCAAAGTACTTGGGTGAATGCACAAGCAGAGCAGCAAGAAGCCAGACTGCCTGCTTTGCAACTCTTTATCAACTGTAGGGTGTGAGAGAACTTCCATGCAAAGCAATTTACTCCATAATTAAAGGTTAGTTCAAAGGCACCTCACAACTCAGTAAGAAGGCCCTTTTTAGTAAGAGGCACCAACTCAGAATCTCTTCTGTTAATAGTTTTATGGGTCTGCACAGACAAGTGCTGGGATACTTTGGGTTTGGGGGTTGGTTTTTTTTCAAAGGATGCTCTCCATTTCTCATATGAGTCCTCAAAAAGAGGAACCGTATTCTGCTTTGTCTGCTACTCACCCTCAGATACATCCCAGTACAGCTGCATCTGAGCTGAGCCTGGCAACAGGAGCACCTTCACTTACATGGGGAAAGTTGAACTTCTCCTAACAAACATTAAACTTCCCCTCACTTGCTTTCTTCAGGAGATTCACCCCCAGGCAGAGCTCGAAGGTCCTGTGTAGCAGGGTGGCTCGCAGACCAAACAGCAGTCCCTTTTTGCTTTGATTCATTTCTCTGTGATATGGCACCATTTTGTGACCCCTATGCAACAGCCAACAGTGACTAAACCAATGCCTCAAGAGTGCATGTGAAACCAAGGGGTGACTACATTCAGAGTTACACAGTACCTACAAGTTGTGAGAGGTGACAGAAGTCTTGCCCTTTAAAAAATGCCTGCTGGGCACAGACCAAAGCATCTTCTTAAGCAGGCCAGAAAATAACTGAACGGCTAATAGGCAAAGAAAGCAGTCTTCACAGTGTTGCCAAAGACAGACTATAATGCACCTGGTAACGGCACAAGAAGGACATTTCACCCATTACCCTCCCTGAAAGCTGCCTGGGTCCTACTTGCACAGTTCAGGATGCCAGTTTTCCTCAAGGATGGCAAGCTCCCCACACCTCCCTCCCCTGGCTGCATGCTCCCTCCTGGCACCAGTTCAAAGAGCTTGTTCAACGCCAGCCGAACTTCACCCACCAGCCATCACCACGCTCAGACCATCCAGCACCTTCCACAACTGCCCCTTGACTGCATTTCCTCTCCATGTCCCAGACACAAACACTTATCTCTGGGCTCTTTTTTGTGTCATTTTTAGGAAAAGTAAGTTCTACAAGGAAGTAACTTTACTTCCTAATAGCAACGAAAAGAATAACTGATATAATGTTGCATCGTATACTAAAGTTTTGATGTAGCCCACGCCTATGTGACATTTTCTCAACCAACCACATTTTGGGATTGGTTGTTGTTTTGGGGTTTGCTTGTTTATGCTTTTTGGTGTGACCCCCCCCCCTTATTTTAACTACATTTGATAGTTTGGTATGCCAGATCAATTTATGCAAAATCAATTGAAAAATACCAGGTGCATTCTGACAGAGCATCACGCTGTCTTCAGGGATAGGGGACTCCCTGCAGTTAATGGTCACTGAAACCTTCCAACTCCATTACGAATTATTTGTAAGTCACCCTACATACATTTAAACAACCAAAAGAAGCTGGGTTGCCGAAGGTCAAATACAGCAGCTGTATGTAAATACAGGGCTTCTATTTATATGCACCCCATAGAATGCCAAAAGCCAGGACTACCCACTCTTCAACTCCTCAATGGATCGCTTTAAATATGCTGAGCTTGAGTTAACTAAACCCTCACACAAAAATCTAGGCCTGGTATTATATAGGACAGTTGTGTGAAGTAACATCAGGTTCCCCAAGCTCAGCCTGCTCCTAAGGCAGGCCTCCTGCAAGGCTTCTTGTTCAAACAGTTTCTGGACTGGTAGTTATTAGGATTATGCTATCAGTTTGAGGCTGCTGACATCACTGTCCTCATACCTACTTACATCACCTTCAAATGCAGACAGTAGTGCCAGAAGGATGCTATAGCCAATCCCCAATGGGATGGAAAGCAGCACCAGCCTGATAAGGACAAAACAAAATGCTCTCTGCTTCCCAGAACAGGTTTGCGTCCCCATTGTGAATGTACAACAGCGTGCACCGTGCACCAGCAAGACACCGATGGACTCGGCACACTTGAAGCAGCAGCATCCTGCACAGGGCTCAGATTGGGAACTCTTCAGAAGTTACAAAACGTACAAGAAGTTTTAACCCAGTTTCATGTGTTCTGCTTCAATTATGTCCCGACTGATTTTCACTTGCTAATTTATTCTTTTCTGTCACTGAAGAAGACAATCCCAGAACTAGTAAGAAAGCATGCAAAGCATGCATTGAAAAAGGGCCTAAACTCAACAAAAGCACAAACTCTTTGCCTGCGTAAAACAATCCTGCAGTTTGGTTAACATCGATCGCAGCTACATCCTGGAGCAGAAGAATCTCAAGATCAGTGCTTTCTTTCATCCAAAACAGCTCCAAGTACTAAACACAAAAAACTACTCACATCCACACAAGGCCTACAGCCTTGCTAAGTACTTTTTCTTAAAATCTCTATCTAGAAAAGCAGTTAAATTCAAAACTTCCTAATAAAAGCTGCACCTCACAACAGCTTTGCAAAATACAACTTCCTTCACACAACTGCAGGCAGCTGACTACAACTGCAGTTTGTTCTACACTTTCACCTTTGTATTTGAGCACTGTTGGGGGGGGGGGGAAACACCCCAAAATGACCCTTTCTGATTAAAATCCAATCCTTTCCAATCTGATTACAACTCAGAAGGATCAAATCTAAGTAGCCTGCAACCGGGAATGAGCTCTGTGACAGCTGGGCCTGGTCAGGATGAAAACTGACAGTATCTCACTGAGAACTTGCAGCCAGTACTCACCTACGGGTCCAGAAGAGCAGCAGCGCACAGGAGGTTGCTCATAAGGTCTCTCATAAGGCACCAGGCAGAGATTAGGGCCCAGACCAAACACTTTCAGAGCAAACCCTATATATCTAAACATGCTTCGTGCAGTATGCGTGGCTCACAGCAACATGCTGTACTCAGTAGTTACCCTACCACTCGTACACTATACCAATTAAGAACACGCAAAGTAAATAAGCAGCTCACTACGCACTGAAGACAGGAGGGGAAGTGTCCACTCTAGTTTCGAAGGTGAGCCGTTAGGACATGCCTATTCTGAGCCAAAACTTGTGGAAGCTCAGCAACCAATCTTTATTATTATTTTGTCTATTTCTCAGTTCTAACGTGCCAAACCTACAGTCTCATAACTCAAATGTCACCAGGCTTTAGAACACGGCGCTGAAGTAGAATAACGGCAGATACACCGCGGAAGGACCGGGTACGTCCGGCTGTCGGTCTGCAGAAGCCACCGAACCTCCGGGAAGCCTCTGAAGAAAACGCGGCGGTTTTGCGCCCGCACCACCCGGCACAGGACGGGCAGCGGGAAGGCTCCGCCAGCAGAGGGGAAGTTTGGGAGGGCAGCCGCGCGCAGCCCGGGGCTCCTCCGGAGCGCGGAGCGAGTGCCACGGCCGCCTTTTGTCCTGCGGGGCGCGCAGAGCCCGGCTCCCTTTCCCGCGGGCGCACGGGGGGAGCCCCGACCGGCGCGAAACACACACACACCCCCCCCCGTTCCCGGTACCGGCGGCGCGGGCGCGGGAAGCGCCGCGGTGACCTTGGGCCGCGCGCACCTGCCGCCGCAGGCCGGCGCGGGCCGGTCACGTGGGGGGCGCGCTCCCGCCCGCAGGGCCGAGCATGGCGGACGGGCCCGGTGGCTGCGGGCGCCCCTCACCGGCGGCGGAAGCTCCGGCGCGGCCCCGGCCCGGGGGCTCGCGGAAGGGGCACGGGGCCCCCCCGCTCGCCCCCCCTCCCCCCCCAACCCCGCTCCGCCGCCGCCTCCTCCGGCGGCCGCTCCCCCTCCTCACCCGATCTCATCGGCGCCTCCCACGCTGTTCATGGCGGCGGCTCCTCGGCGGTATCCGGGGCCGCGCCCGCGCTCTTCCCTCCGGCGGCGGCACCGGCGGCAGCTCGCGGGCTCCCGGCGCTCGCTCCTCGCCGTTTACCCCCCGGTTTTTCCCCCCCCCACCCCCCCCCGGGCGCCTGCGCGCGCTCCCGAAGCTGCGCAACGGCCGCCCCCGGCCCGGCCCCCCCCCCACCGCGCTCCCGCGCTCCCTCAGCGCCGCCAACCGCCGCTGCGCGCGCACCCGCGCCCTCGCTACGGGGTCTCCGGGGCCGCGCCCAGGGAGGGGCGGGGCGGGGCGGGGCGGGGCCAGTCCGCCCCACAGGGTCCTGGTGCCCTCCTCCTGCCCGTGCGGGGCGGGCGCAGCCCCGGGGTCGCCCCGCGCACCCCCCCCCCCGAAGGGAAGCGCCGTTCCCCCGTGTCTCTGCGGGTCCAGCGCAGCCCCTTCACGCCGCTGCTCCCCGCTCCGGCCGTGCACAGTGCGGTGCCACCGGGAGCGGGGTCGCCCCCGTGCCCCTCCCCATCCCCTTTCCCCCCGGAGGGCCCCATCCCGTAGTGCGCACTCAGCACTTCCCCGGCCGTGGCTATTTAAAGCCGGCCGGGAGCTCAGCGACCCTTCGCCTCCCCCGGCACCGCTGGGTCCAGCGAGCGGACCTTCGTCCCCGCAGCGATAACGGCGCGGCCATGAGCGCCCGGGCAGCCGCGGGTCCGATCTTCGCGGAGGGCGAGGACTGCCGGGCGGCCTGGCGGGACGCGGTGGCCGGGTACGATGCGCCCGATGCTCACCTGGAGATCCTGGGGAAGCCGGTGATGGAGCGCTGGGAGACCCCCTACATGCACTCGCTGGCGGCCGTGGCTGCGTCGAGGGGTAACGGGGGGCTCAGGGTCATGCCGTGGGGTGCAGCTCGGGCGTGGGGAATGGGGCGGCTTCCCTGTGAGTGAACAATGCGGGGGGGATGTTGCTGCCAGGGGACCCCACTGCGTGCACCCCGCTTGCCGCCAGTGCTCCCCATAGAGTGACAGCAGGAGCAGGGCCGCGGTGGCACTTGTGCTCTCGTGTCAGGGTGACACATTCCCGAATGGGGATGGGTCTGGGGGTGCAGGCACAGCACAGCCCTGCTGTGTCCTGCTGCTTTTCGGGCTGTGCTTCTGCTGGCCGAGGGAAGGCTTTGACAAGGGGTTGCTGGTCCCCACTGCAGCCCCTCGGGGGGTTCAGTGGGGGCAAAGGGCTGCTGCAGGGTGTAGCTGGGGAGGCAGCGGGTGATGTGGGCATAGGGCTGCTCCTGGCTTTGCACCCCAGTGCGGTCAGTACTGTGTTCACTGGGCCTGTGCAGGGACAGCCCCCCCCAGCTGCCCTCTTAGAACCACAGAATCATGGAACCAACCAGGTTGAAAAAGACCTTCAAGATCCCAAAGTCCAACCGTCCCATCCCCAGGCGGCCGTGTGCTGGAAGTGGGCTTCGGCATGGCCATCGCTGCCACCAAGGTGCAGGAGTTCAACATCGAGGAGCACTGGATCATCGAGTGCAACGAGGGGGTTTTCCGGCGGCTGGAGGAATGGGCCCGGATGCAGCCACACAAGGTCTGGGGGGGGCTGTGCCAGTGCCCGGTGCTGGTCTGTGCTGGCCACCGGGGCTCACTGTGCTGCCTTCCCACCTGCAGGTCGTACCCATGAAGGGGCTGTGGGAGGACGTGGCACCCATGCTGCCGGATGGGCACTTCAGTGGTGAGACACCCGCAGCCGGGCCTGGGGGACCGGAGGGAGGTCATAGAATCACAGAAGGGTTTGAGTTGGAAAGGACCTGAAGGTCATCCAGGTCCAACCCCCTGCAGGGACGCCTCACACTTGGACCATGTCGCGCAAGGCTCTGTCCATCCTGGACACTGCCAGGGATGGGGCAGCCACAGCTTCTCTGGGCACTCTGTGCCAGCACCTCAGCACCCTCACAGGAAGAGCTTCTTCCTCATATCCAACCTGAACTTCCTTCCCCCTGTCCTATCACTGCAGTCTGTGATTCCAGTCCCTCCGCAGCATCCTTGTAGCCCCATTCAGACACTGGAAGCTGCTATGAGGTCTCCACACAGCCTTCTCTTCTCCAGGCTGAACAGCCCCAATGTTCTCAGCCTGGCTCCACACAGAAGGTGCTCCAGCCCCTGAGCATCTTCATGGCCTCCTCTGGCCTTGCTCCGACAGCTCCATGTCCTTCTTACGTTGACACCAGCACTGCACACAGTGCTGCAAGTGGGGTCTCACAAGAGCAGGGCAGAGAGGCAGGATCACCTCCTTGGACCCCACAGCAGAACCTGGGAGCAGTGAGACTGCCCCAGGGCAGAAGGGTCCCTGTACGTTGCTGCACCATGAACAGGGGGAGGCAGGGTGAGCACCCAGCCTGGCTGGCTCCCACCGTGGGCTGCATGGGTGTCCCTTGTCGCTGTCTAAGGGGGGGCAGAGATATGGGTGCAAATTTAAACAGGGAAAGTAACAGGCCAGGAAGGGGGAACGTTCTCCCCGGCACATGGGCCCCACCGGCGCCTTGCTGGCCTCTCCTGGCTAACGGACAGTCTCCGGTGTTCCCGGGCAGGGATCCTGTATGACACCTACCCACTGTCGGAGGAGACCTGGCACACGCATCAGTTCGCCTTCATCAAGGTAACGTGGTGGGGAGCAGCTGCCCTGTGCAAGGGGCCAGAGTTCCCGGCTTGGGTGGGTTTTGGGGAGATTTGAATGCTCAGGAGTCAAAGTCAGGGCTGGGTTTTGGTCTGCAACCCCCTCCCTGCCCTCTGGGGAAACCTCAATGTCCCCAACACGATGGTGGCATTGGCAGCACTTTTGTGGTGGAAAAGCAGGAGGGAGCGGAGGCCTGGGGCAATGTCTGGCTCTGCAGGGAGAAGAGAGAGCTTGGGGGGGGGGGTAAGGTGGGAGCCAGGTGCTGAGTCAGCATCCCTTCATCCCCACTGCAGGACCATGCCTTCCGCTTGCTGCAGCCCGGAGGGGTCCTCACCTACTGCAACCTGACCTCCTGGGGGGAGCTGCTGAAGACCAAGTACACCGACATCGAGAAGATGTTTGAGGTGAGCATTGTTCCTTGGGCTGGGGAGGGCCTGGCACCCCCAGCCCAACCCAGGGTCCCAAAGCTGCCCCATCAGGCTGTGCACCTCCTTCATCCCTGAGCGCTTGGCTGACACTGCAGACATGGAGCAGCTCAAGAGCCCTCCAGCTGCTTAGCTCCTCCAGCTGGGGCTTAGCAGGGAGCTTTGAGGGAAGGTCAGCAGGTTTTTGCCCACAGCAGCCTAAGATGGGGCTCCCTGCGCCGACTGCTTGTACTGTCCTGTGTCCTCACAGGCTGGGGCTCAGTAGCATCTCCACTTGCATCTGGGCAGCTCACGCCATTGCCTGCTCCTTCCCACCCTCCTCTCTCACAGGAGACCCAGGTAGGGCACCTGTTGGAGGCCGGGTTCAAGAAGGAGAACATCAGCACAACGGTGATGGACCTGCTCTCCCCCAAGGACTGCAGGTACTACTCCTTCCACAAGATGATCACCCCCACCATTGTTAAGCACTGAGGGGGCTGCCAGCCTGGCACCATCCCTTGGGGCTGCCCTGAAGCCACAGGAAGCAAACACTAAGGAAAGGAGACTGATTATGCACACTTCTGAGGAGGAAAAAAGTTCTTATCTCCTTTGATGCTGAGAAGATTGAAGCTGATTTATCTGGAGGCAGGAGGTGGCTGGAGGCTTAGGATGGAAGTCCTGGGTCTCTAGGAAACCATCTGGGAAAAGGACTCCCTGCCCCACCGAGGATGTCACCCAGAGGATGTCACCCAGCATCCAGGCATCCATCCCAGGTGCTGGGAGTTTCCACTCAAGACTCAGACCTCCTTGATGAATGCCTCAATGAAGCTGTAATCCAAGTGTGTGGTGCAGAGCCTTTGGCCAAAGGGCTTCAAGGACGAGATGTTTATCCTCTAAAACCTGGGTCAGTTTTAGACATCCCTGGTGGCCAAACGACCCCAGGCAGGCAGAAGCAGGAACACGGGGTGGCTGGAGGCACTTCGGCTGCCCCTGCACCAGCTCCCTGGTGCTTTTCCCACTACTTCTGGCTGAAGCCCACTGCAGCACGTTCTGATCCTCCCAACCTCCTTGCAGTTCAACAGCGCGTGAATGACGTTTCCTCTCTCTACCCAGAAGGGATAAAATCCATTAAAAAAACAAATGAAATCCACCACTGCTGATTCAGAGCAAAGTATTTGTCTTTCAAAAGCGTGTGTGTAATTCTGCTGTGACTGCTCCTTGTCCCAGGCTACATCCAGCACCAAAACCTGCCAGGGGCTGCTCCATTCCTGCTGTGCCAAGGAGTGCTGCGGCATTCATTTTCAGTAGTCACATTTTTAGCATTAATATTTTACTTAACCTTACAGAAACAGAATTGATTTCTGGCTGCTGTGCACACAGATATAAAGGATTTATTAGAGCCTTTGTAGGAATCATAAAACAAAAGGTAGGTGGTAGGAGATGAGCTCAGGGTTGGCCTGGACCTGCGCCGGTCTCAAAACTTCCCAACAAAGCCAAAGAGCAAGTCCCAGGTTTCAGGCAAAGCCTTTATTCACGATAGGTAACTTCAAACATCCTCCTTCAGAGCCATTCAGATCAGAAACCACCGCAGTGAACGTTACCAAATCCAACTCCTGCTTTTAAATCTGCTTTCTAAACGAGTTAGAACACTTCCCATATGAAGGATGTATTAACGACAGCAGAGTGTCTTAACCAGGTAGAGTTTTATTAGAAGGCGTGTGAGGACACAGGCTCATTGTGCGTATGGAGGCAAGCAAGAGGGGAGCTCATAAATAAGAGGCTATTTCCTGTACCAGATCTGAATTTTCTTCTCCCGTTTGATTTTCCTCTGAAGCTGCAGGATTCCATAGAGCAAAGCTTCAGCTGTAGGTGGGCAACCTGAGAGAGACAAAAGGGAAGCCCCAGGGCTGCTTGCTGCACTGAAATGTAGCCAGCAGATGGAGAAGTGACAAACCCCAGGCTTGGCCTGGAAGCAGCTTCCGTCTCCCTCTGCCTTTGTGTACGGCGCTGGCCGTGGGGTTTAAGAAAGCAAGAGGCCTTCTGGAGTTTAAAGAAACAAACGTGTTTCTCTGGAAAGGTCGTTTTGAAACATAGAAATGCTTCACTTTCCAGTAAAGTGATATCTCACAGGAGTATGTGGTTGACTAAACTGTAGCCCAAACTTTACACAACAGTTATTGGTGAGTAGCATCACCAGAACCACCCCACTCGCTTCCTGGATCTTACTGAAGCATCTGCAACGTCAGCACCACAGTTTGAAACAGAAAGATCTTGAGAAACCACCCCAAGCACTGTCCAAGCAGGCAAAATTAACTTCCCTGCAGTGCTGCTCCCCGCTGGTGCCATGGCACGTGGAGCCACCCTTCCTACCTGGCACATAGATGTCCACCGGCACGATACGATCGCAGCCTCTCACCACAGAGTAGGAGTAGTGGTAGTAACCCCCTCCATTGGCACAGCTGCGAGAGATGGGCAGGTTTCAGCTTGGTTAAACATGGTTTAGCGGAGATGGGAGGGCAAAGGGGAGCAGGAGGCAGAGGACAACATGAGGCCGGCGCCTCACCCGAGTGCCATGGGCAAGAAGTACCCCCACAGGCTTTACAGCATGATGCCAAGGTTCACAGCGTGGCCATTCAGCCTCCTCACAGGCCCCGGCTGGCAGAGGCTGCTACATTCAAGCTGAATTTGGAACTTAAACAGGAGAAGTTCAGGTTGGATATAAAGAAGTCCTTTACTGTGAGGGTGCTGAGGTGCTGGCACAGGGTGCCCAGAGAAGGGGTGAATGCTCCGTCCCTGGCAGTGCTCAAGGCCAGGCTGGACAGAGCCTTGAGCTACGTGGTCTGGTGCGAGGTGTCCCTGCCCATGGCAGGGGGTTGGAACTGGATGATCTTGAGGTTCTTTCCAACCCAAACCATTCTATGATTCTATGAGTCAAACCCAACCAAACCATTTTCAATACTCCTACAAAGCAGGTGTTTAAGCAGTCCTTCCTTCACACTGCAAACCCTTTTTGATTTCACCCCATCTGCACAGAGCATTTCTAGAGCTGTTCTCTCCGCTCCAGGCCCTGGTGAAATGACTGCCCTCAGCCCCAGGAGACACACAAGTTGTCAGCTGCACCGTTCCAGGGCTGCACAGTTCTGAGGTTGTGTCTTGTGCTGCAGAAGCTGTTTGAAAGGTTTCATTTAAACACGAATTCTGATACTCTGGACATGTGCAAGTCCCCAGACTGAGAGCTGCAAACCCCCAGGCAAAACTCTGCAGCTGACAGAGATTTGACAGACATCGTTCTCCTCCCCCTGATGAAAGGGAGCCTTTATGCTTCCTTTGTAACAAGGCCTCCTTATATAATTTCAGGGCTTGGAAACAAAATGAGAAATGGGTTCCTCTCCCTTCATCTCCCTGGCTCAAGCAGGCAACAGCAGATCTCTCCCACCAAGTAGGAGGCACCAAGCATGTCCTGGCACTCACCTCCCCATGGAGACCACGTAGCGAGGCTCTGGCATCTGGTCGTAGACCTGCAGGGCAGAGACAGCTCAGCTCAGTCCCCGTTGCCTCCGAGCACACGAGGTGCCCGCCGCAGCCCCGGTACCTTCCGGAGAGCCGGGGCCATCTTGTTCGTGAGGGTGCCAGCCACGATCATGACATCGGCTTGCCGGGGACTGGCTCGGAACACCACCCCGAAGCGGTCCATGTCGTAGCGAGGAGCCGCCATGTGCATCATCTCCACGGCGCAGCACGCCAGGCCAAACGTCATCGGCCACAGGGAGCTCTGCAGCAGAAGAGGCAGGTTGTGGAGAGAGCCGAGCCCCTGCAAGGGGTGACTCAGAGGGCAAGAGGTGATCAGGGAAGGAAACAGAGCAAGAGAAGGTTCAAGGTGTGTTCAGTGTACTGCAAGTGAAAACGGTGTTTGCCATTATGCAGGAGAGCAAAACCCACCGCTCCAGCGGAACAGACGAGCAGGGATCGGAGCGTTTGGAGCCTCAGAGGTGCTGAACGTACTCAGAGGTGAAGACGCTCCCCTTAACGTGTCACACCGCTAAAGCAGCCACCTCAGGAGCCCTGCACAAGGGCAGCGGTGACTGGAGGAGGCAAAATTCAGCTAAGCCAGGGCACCCTGGATTCAGCCTTCTCCATGGCACAGAGCAGCCACTCGTTGCAAGGATAATGGGAAACCAGCAGGCACCCTCTGCTCATGGCTGAAGGTCAGCTCTGCTCAGACAGGCGCTGCTCTGCACCACCCTCCTGCTCTGACACAGGACCCAAAACACCAACCTCTGGCCAAGCAACTGGAGAATTCTGAACCTATTTTTATCCTGAGGAAGAGACGGCTCAAGCCCATTTAGCACCAGCACCTCCAAGCATTGGACACCATTGCTCCCTAGGGAGCACGACAGTTTCAGGAGCTCACCCTTCTTGCCCAGTTGACCAGGTCATCGAGTTTGGCGACGATGTATTCACCCCTGCTACTGGGGACATAGGACTTCTTCTGCACGACGGCTGAGCTCTTTTGCTGGCCTTGGACAGAGCTGAAGACAAAGAGCACAGGAGCGTCAGGCTCCAGTTATTTAGCATCACCGCAGCCTCAAGGAGCTGTGATCCCATGAAGAACCCGTGGCACACTGCTTATGGACAACATCCGCTGCAGACTGTGTTTAGAGCAGGGGGAGGGAGAGTGGTTACTGCCCAGAGCCCCTGTGTACCCGCATTACAGCGGGGGCCTGGTGGGCTTCATCTGCAGGCTGACAGCAGCCTGGCTGTTCATAGTGAGGAGAGCAGGGGGTTGGCACGCACAGAGCTGCTGCGAGCAGGAGGCTTCCTGCCCTTTCCCACTGGGGATCCCTCACCCGCGTACCTGTCAGCCTGGGCAGCCACCGGCGCCTGATGGAGCAGCCGAGCGTGAACGGGCGCCACGGCACCGGGCCTGGAAAGGAGAACAACCCTCGCTATGCGACCACGATGAGCGGCACCGGGGCTGTGCCCTGCGGGGAGCACAACGGCCCCGGGCAGGGACAAACCAAGCGCTCGGGGAGCAGAAACCACCGAGCACCCAACGCGGCCCCGGATGCTCCCCCCCCACCGCCAGCCCCGGCCCTCACCGCCAGCCCAGGGCGCCGCGCCGAGGGAGGCGAAGACCTGCAACGAGAGGACGGGAGAGCTCAGCTCCGCTCGGACACCGCCACCGCGCACGGAACGGCCCGGACCCGGCGGCCCCACGGCCCCTGCCCGCTCCCGGGACCCCCCCTCCTCGCGTCCCGGCCCCGCTCCCGGTCCCCCCCCCGCCGGTCCCGTCCCGCTCCCGGTCCCCCCCCAGCCGGTCCCGGCCCCGCTCCCGGGACCCCCCCTCCTCCCGTCCCCGCTCCCGGTCCCCCCCCGTCCCGTCCCCGCTCACAGCCCAGCGCCGCCATTTCGCCCGCAGCCCTTCAGGCAACCTCTGGGCGCGGTGCACCCGCTAAGCGGCCCCGGTGCTCCCGCCTCAGCGCGCCGGCGGGGAACGCGGGGCTGCGCAGGGAGTTCCGCGGGTCCTGCCGCGGTGCTCGGTAAAACGGAGCGGGAGGAGCCGGGCGTGGAGCGGGCGCGCAGGAAAAGGGGAGCGGGCGTCCCTGGGTGGGCTCGAACCACCAACCTTTCGGTTAACAGCCGAACGCGCTCACCGATTGCGCCACAGAGACCGCGCTGCCGCCGCCGCGCCCGCCGCTGTGGCAGCGGGACCGGACCGCTCCCTTGTCCCGGGGCCCCCCGGCGGTGACGGGAGGGGCGGGGGGAGCGCTGCCGCGCAGCCGAAATAGCTCAGTTGGGAGAGCGTTAGACTGAAGATCTAAAGGTCCCTGGTTCGATCCCGGGTTTCGGCAGCCGTCTCTTTTCCTGCCAGGCGCTCCTAAATCACTTCTTTCTCTGTGTGGTCTGGGGGGGGGGGGGGCAGTTTGTTTTCTCTATTTAAACGCTCCTAAAGCCGGCGCCGGAGAGCGCATCAAAACCCGGCTCCGAGTCATTTTCATCTCGGCACGGAGCGAAGGAAGCCGCTTCAGTTAAACAGGGCAAGTTCAACAAGCAGCTTGGCAGAACTTCACATAAAGCACAGGAACAGACAACAGCACATTGCTTTCTTGCCCTCACCCCAATGCATTTAACATGAAACTGGCACTCGCAGGGCAATAGCACAGCTTTATCCGATACACAGAAATAACCTCCACACGGTGCGAAATAGAGGTGGAAGCAGCTGGCCAGGCAAGCACAGCGGCGGCATGCTGCTTGGCCGAAGTGAAGCACACAAGAGTAACAAGCCTTTAACGATTCACTTCATCAACCTTTAATTGATTGATAACACAAACCCTGTACCTCTCAAGACTGAGTTTGGTCCTGAGGTGCAAAAAGCTCTGTAAGGAACCTGTAACCCCTGGTTTGAAGGTGGTTTTTAAAGACAGAAACAGCTGAGAGTGCTCCAACTCACCTTTCCACGCTTCCTCAGCCTTTGGCCCAGCACAGTTTCATTTCTGAAAGGAGAACTTGTTCGTGTTGTATCAAATTGGGATAGCGGAAGGTGTGAAAAGGGTTGAGATGAAGGCGCCGTGGATGGGAGCTCTGCCTCCATGCGGGGGGGCTGGAGAAAGACCTTGGCAGAACTTTAGGAATTTCAATTGGGAAGTGCACGTAGGATCATGTTTTGAAGGAGAGGGAACCCGAGGATAAACTGAGAGCCAAGTCCCCTATAGTTTAGGTACTCATTAATGGCACAAATGCATATTAAAACTCATTATAAAGTAATTAAAAGTATAATTAAAAATATACATCAAAGATAGTAACTATAGCCAGAATACACATCTATCTCAATTTACATTTAAACTTCTGAATTTCAAATTGTCTTGGTTTCTCTTGAAGAAACAGATCATATTTTCATCCTAAGATAAAAAACAAGTCACTGGGGCTTTATCATTACGTAGCAGTCAATAACACTGCAAGCCTGTCAAAGGCAATTTGCAATATGCCAGACCTCCTGCAAAAAGCTGGAACTACACAATGGAATTTGGTATTTAAGTCACAGAAAGATAAATAACTGCTCCTAAAACTATGGCCTCAAAAAGCAATAAACCAGCATTCAAAATAGTTTCACTTTCACATGGAAAAGTGAATGGGGTTTGTTCTTTTAAGCAAACACTGGATTCCTTTCCCACTGGATTTTACAGCTATCCCATCAAGAAAAACAAAGCCTTTGTTATTCTGCTTGCATCACTAGCTACCAATTTTATTTCCCCACACTTTGAGACATGTAAAGCAGGAACAGTCATTCCGGTGGGAATGTTTTCATACAGGACACCCGCAGACATTCAGTAGTGGCAAAGTCACCCAGCAACACATGGCTATATCCTCCACCAGTCCGTGTTCAAAGACAACAGCCCTCCCATTGTCAGCTATTTGGCCAAAATACTTCCTATAGAACTCAGCATTCTATCAAGAAGCTCTGCAAAACACCTGCAGTTCCGTGTTAAGGATGCTGAATGGATGAGGATTGAGGCAGCCACACACCTGCAGCGCTCCCAGCGCCCATTGCATCCTCTTTCACAGGCAGTTCAACACGGCAAGACCAGCTCCAGGGCACAGAATGGGGAGCAAGGACTGAAGACAGGGCTGCATCTGAGAGCAGTGCAATGGCTACCTCTTTCAGAGATACACAAACAGGTTTTGAAAAGTAAGAATTACACTTTTTATACAAATAAGCACTTCATGAAATACACTCAGAGCCAGGGGAGCCGGGGAAAGGTTGTGCTGCTGTTCAGACACCATCTGCAAGTGCTGGTTTGGTCTTCCTCTTCTTCCTTTCGAGGATTTCTTCATCAAATATTTCTCTCTCCCTGAAAAGAGATACAACCTTCTGTAGTAAAAATAACCTCACCATATGAAGCTGTTTGCAGTGTGTTACTGTAATACAGCAAGAACATTTCCCATGTATAATCATTTTGTTACTTAAGACAATGAGAAAATTGCCATACAGGAGGCAGCATCCTGGACTCTCCTGCCCTTATACTGTCTTCCAGATAAACAGGAAAGTAGTACAAAAAATTCAGAGCACACTAAAAGATACCTCTTGCTCACAGATGGTCCTTTGATGTACTTCTCTTCTGCCTTCTTGTAATCTATATCATCCACAGCAGAAATGGCATAAATTATGGCCTAGAAAAGTAATTGGTTCCAAATCACTGTTTGTAACTCAGCTTTTATTTCATGAGTATAAATGCACTGTCTCAGTCAATGAGGAACCTTATTCTAAAATCAATCACTTAAGAAAGTTGGATAAAACCTGAAACTCATAAATAATACAAACTTGTCCTTTATCATTCCCAGGAGAGTATTCTAAAACCAGATTATGAAACTCTTCATAGTAATTTTGTTTCTACAGAGGTTACTAACGTTGTGCTGGAAAAATTCCTAGGAAGGACACTAAGTATCTAAAAGTATAACTGTAAAAACCAACCCCCCACCTCCCAGCACAAAGAACCCAAGAAACACCAGCGATAACTCGCCAAATTAATAAAACCCACCTCAAACCCAAAGATTTGAAGAGTTTCAGAAAGAATCAAATAGACTTGAAAGCAGTAATTCTGCCTTTCAAAAACACTGTACTACCTAAAGCTTCTCCATTTTGTGCTGACAGCTTAAGAGCCCACAAACATAACTTAGGACTGCGTGGAGGTGAACAGTCCTTGCCCAAGATATAGAGAGAAACTAAGCCATTCCATGCCCCTCGAGCTGCAGGGACCATGCAGGTGTGAACATACCTGCTCAGCTCAATCACCACTCAGCTCACAGGGAGCACTCTGCAAGTCACTGAACTCAAATCACAAAACACTAATGTCATTTCCTTACTTTCAGGTGTAGTTTCTCAATGTTTCCTATTTACTTACTTCAGGCAAAAGGACATCTGAAATAAATTTTATTCGATCGCCATTTATGTGATGCAGATGTTTAGCCTCTATTTCATGATATACTTCCTTCAAGTAGTTCACTACAAGGTCCAGTTGCTCTTCATCCTCCAAATAGGTTTCAACGCAGGTCACGTACTGTCTTGAATTCAGGAATCCCTTCAGCCACCGGGATTGTTTTCTGCTTTTCAAAATAGCCAAAAGATGCTCTTCAGCCCCCTTAGTCTTCACTATAAACTCCACTATCTTCTTATTTGCTTTATCTCTAGCAGCTCTCGTCCGGTCGGGAAGAAGTTTCCTGGAGGGCTTCTGAAGTGATGTTTCTGATAAAGACTCTTCAGTATCTTCCTCTGCCACATTTGGAAAGGTAATTTGGACTAAACCTTGATAACTTTCCTTTCTAACTGGGTAGCCTGAAAGGAAAGCCACAATCATTCATACACAAATACACAAAGCATTTGTGTACGCATACATGCCTACATACATAAATTTAAGATAAGGGACTCGCTTTGATTTAATTTTTTTTCCTCCCTTACCAAAGAGAGTAAAAAAACACCACAAAATAAAAAAAAAAATTAAGATTTTTGCCTTAAGAAAAATGAGGGAGTTGAAGCTCTGACAGAAGCTCTAAAATTAACTCTCAACAAGGTGAAATTAAGTGGTTCCTCCAATTGTCTTCATATGTAACTTCTGTTGGGGTTCTGATAACCCTTAAAGTGCAGTAATGGCGTGAGAATTTTACCTGTACTCCCTCACTGGGTCTGAAGCCTGACTCAACACATGTGTAGACACTAGAGCTAAACTTGCCTCCCAAGAGAATGCTACAAAAGATAAAGGGTTCACTTACTGATATCATCAGCAAAATATTCCAAGAAGGATCCCGTAAAAGAATGACAACCTAAAAAGCCCAAACCAGAGTTATTTATCAGTTCAGTTAAGCCTGTGAAACAAAGCTGACAGTTTTGGTGTGATCTTTTTTCTGATGTAGATCAGAATGAAGGACATCTCCTTACCTACTCTAATTCGATAGTCAGAAATCAGCCGAATACACCACTCAATTTCCTGGCGATAATCTTCTTTGGCTCGTTCCTGTAAAACAAGAGCTCTTTACAGTCCTAAAAGGAGTAGCCTACTGAAGCCTTTAGTCTAGGACACTAACCACGTCACAGAAATGGCTAATGATAATGAATCAAAGTTTACTTGCAGTTTCTGCATTCTCTTGAAATTCAACTTCTGCCTGTGCTTTGTGGTACGCGGAAAACCCGCAAGTGAAAAGAGTCCCAAGCAGCTGCCTGCCTTCCACAGGTATTCTGCACAGCAGCCCCACGGAGATGGAAAAGGGTGTCAGGGGATCCCCTTCCTGTGTTATTCTCCATCTTGTGGAGCGTTAATTACATTTAATTACATCAGTGAATACAGCAAGAGAGAAGACAGAAGGGTGAACAGCCACAAACCAGCCAGCTGCACCAAACTCCTCTCACAGGGTCAGTTACACACTGTGATACCACTTTGTATTTTCCAAAGCATGCACAGACTTAGTGTTCCATGTTACTGGTAGTACTTACTATGAGGTCCTGCTTTTCTTCACAATCAAAGTGCTTCAGACTCCTAAGAGGTACTGAGAAACTGGATGAAACAAAGAAACACAGTCAGGGAGAAGAGGCAATTGAATTGTACCACTGTATTTACTGCAATTCCATACCCCCCTGAAAATCAGATCTCATGAGGAATTCAGAAATGCAGGTTTTATTAGTTTGGGTTTTCATAATAAGCTACACCTATGGAATCTTTAACAACTCAGAAGTACCTGGTTTTAAGACAAAACTAAAGGCAGGCCGGTGTCTCCAGAAAGTTTGGGATCCACAAGCAAAAACCACTGTCTGGGTGTCCAGCCCTTCTTTTATGCCTCCCATGAGCATCAGCTGCTCACACACTGCCAGCTTATCTCAACCAGCAGCCTGCGAGGGACATAGTCCACACCTGCAAATCCTGACCTTACTTGGTCCCTCCCTCCAAGATCAACCTTTGTTTTAACTAACAAACACTGCAATTGCCCTGTGCCAGGAAAAGAGTACAGGGCACTAAAAGAAACTGGAAGTTTGGAATGTGCTCAGAATCCACAACATTTACCCTTTTTTCTTGTCATTTGTATTCCCTTCTATTAACAGCACACAGGCCTTTTTGTGTTTCCGCTTCACAGTTTTTACCTGTTGAAAGGATGAAGTCTCATTAGCATCCTAAAACCCTTCCAAAGCAGGAACATCTTCCACCTAGATTCTACACTACACCCCATACTTAAAGGAAGTGATACAAACTTGAAAAAAGAAGTTTTAAAGTGGCAAGAATAGCAAGTTACCCCAGGGGAGCATTTCTTGTTAGCGCACAAGGACCCATCCTCTTTCTTTCCTTAGCTGGGTACAACCACCCTACCTCATGACACAAGATGTAAAGGCTCAGTAGTACTGCTCTGCTCTAATACACCCCGATGGGAAATAACCACATTTATTTTTTACATGCTTTTGTCATAAATTTACTTCTATTCTCTTCAGAACACTTCTACTGGAGGAGCTTTAACATTTCCAGCTCTACACAAGTCAAGAATGGCAAAAGACACTAAAGAACCTGCCCAGGAGCTCCGTATCATACCCTCTGCAATATCCCTCCAAGAAGGCAGCGAGCTATTCTTACCACTGCGGGCCAATATGGGTACCTTCGCAATCGGCACCAGACCAAAATCCCTTCTTCAATTGATTGTGGTTCTATAATGAAAAAGTAGAGAAAGTGTTTGTCATGAGAGAAGGCAGTTCGCTTGAACTCCCTCATCAGCCTCCTTAAAGGAGTTTGGCTGCAGTGCTCTTACAGGTTTCAACCCCACCACCCCCAAAACTGGAGCCCAAGTAGTTCTGAATACAGCAAGTAGGAGACTTCACTCCTAGGCCCTTGCCCAGTTTGCACAACAATTTGCATTCCATTCCGTTTCAGAAAGCCTCCCTGGGCCATCAAATAAATGCATTTTATTCCATATAAGCTTGAACAACACTGGAGCGAATTTCTGGGAAGGTTTGGTTTCATCCCCATAGCTCATCAGCAAACTACAAGCACATGTACCCTAAGAAGAGCACACCAATCTCAGGCAAAGAAGTCTCACAGAGCTACTCTGACATCTCACCTTGATGTGATAAAACACTAGGAAGTTCTTCATCCTCCTCCTCTTCATCTACCAGAGGTGAGAGGCGAGAGAGACTCTCTGAGGAAAGTATCTTTGAAGACAGGTCAGATGATTCCAGTCCTGCCAAGAGCAGCAAGCACCAGTGTTCAGAAGCAAGGAACAGCGATTAAAAAGTATCAGCCTCAGCCCAGGTGAAACACAACCCTGTAAGTGCCCCTGCAGCCATGAGAGTCACTGTCACACCGGGGCCTGTCCCACCACCCCCATTGTCAATCCTTTGCCTTGGTAAAGGCCTAATAATCTGAATGAAAGAGAAAAAGGGGAAGGAACAAGAGGCTGGTTGCGGGACTTTACATCAGCCTGTTCCTTTATGTAGCATTATTTTATCCCTAAATGGCCAGCAGCAAAGAAAAAACTAAGCACGAAATCAGCAAGTCCTCTAGTGAAGGGTGAGAATTACTGCTAAATATGGGTGTCCAATGCCAAACTCTAAACAGCTCCACACAGCCTCAATGCCACACCAGCATTTAGCCAGTGATAAAGTGATTGTGTTTTCTCAGCTTCTCCAAAACTTACACCAAAAGGAACCAAAAGCAGCAATTCAAGAACTGCATGCACAAAAGCAATGCCACACTCCAAGATGAGTTACAGTGATCAAACAATCAAGCAGGATGAAGTTTTCCCTTCCACAAGGGACCTACCCACCTTCATCTTCTTCAAAGTCAGGCAGCTGAAACGGCTTTACTTTATTCATGACCACATGTGTGGAATCCTTACTTTCCTCTTCTTCACACTGTGAGGGGATGCTATCAGAAAGCAACCCTTGATGAGAAGGCCCAGATGAAGACTCAGGGCAATTCCTGCATTTCCTTTTCCTGCAGGAGGACGCAGTTGCACCGATCTTCTGGGCTCCATTAACCCGTTTCAAACTCACTGGCTTTTTCCTTCCATCTAATTGCTTTGCCAGGCTTTCACTCTCACTGCTGATGCTTTTTTCCAAGTCATACGAGGCACTTTTACAAGAGGAATCCAGTAACGTCCTTCTAAGTTGACTTCTGGTCTTTGCGCTTCTGACAGGTACCACTGCGCCGGATGTGCAGGGGACGGACTGGACAGACCCCTCCTCAGCAAAGGGCTGTACTTGATCCTTGGGGATGTCATTCCTGCACAACACAGGAGATCCTGCACTGCTTGGTTGTTTTCTTCCTTGCTTCCTTTTTTCCTCCTTTGGTTTAGGGGACGCTTTATTTCCTGCTCTGGATCTTGTCAACAACCTGGGCTCAACGGTTTTCTGTCTTGGTAGTGATTCCGATTCTGGTGCTTTGAAGTTCTGACTCTCCAAGTTCAGTGTATTAGACAAGTCCTCAGTATCACACCTGGAAGGGCTTGCTCCACATTCACGTGCTTCAGCACTCTCCTCCAAAATGAAAGAACCTTTCCAGTTTGTTTTCTCTAAATCCATCTTCAGGCTGGGGTTCTTTTCTTCTTCTCCTTTCCTCTCGGAAGCCTGAGGCTCCAACTTTTCTTTAAAGAAGCTGCATAAATGGGTCAGCGAGAGAGATCCTGCACGGTTCTCTTGCGAGAAATGAGTATTTGGCCCGTTTTCTGATGGTGGTACTTCTTTGGATGAGCCATTTGGATTCAAAATAACCAGGGCAATTTTAAGAGAACGGCGATACTGCAGTTCTTCCACAGCCTCACTCAAATTATTCCTTTGATCTGATGAAGAACAACATGCAATAACCTTCATTCAAATCTAAGAACCAAGGAGTCTCATTTATAGTCTATCTCTTCTTTAAGATGCAACTTAACACTCAAATCACCTGTGATTCTTAAGGCAAAGTACGTAGAGATACACAAGAGGCAAGCCTCCAGTGCCTTACTTTAGGGGAAGGACACACGAGTATCTTCAATGTTCCTCCCAACATGCTACCCAAGGGAAGAGCAACAGCAGCTGTGATTCTGTTTTGTCTGTTTTCAGACTTTACAGATGGAATGGAAAGGAGAAAAAACAAAATGCAAAAAAAACCCCAAACCCACTCAATAAGTACATAAGTGTAATACAGATCTCCTGTGTCTGTTTACATTGAGAGTATATACAATGCAGCCAATACTGTGACATTTCCTCACCTAAGTTAGAGGCAATGTTCACTATACGTTCTTCCTTCAATGGTTCAGCATCTGTGCCGCTCACACTGATCCTGAAAACACAACAAAGCTGACCAAAAATGTCACAGCACTAAACACTACTAAAAGTACGGCACTACTTTCACCTGGCAATAAACTTGCAATATCTTCCCCCACTAAAAACCCCCACTTGCTGAGGGAAAGTAAAGTAAAAAAGACAAATACGGGAAGCATGTCTGAGCTAACAGGCAGTATGTTGTTCACTGATGTTCCACGAGACACTACGGACAGCTCTACAAAGGCAATATGGTTTGGGGCTAGCATCTGTGAATCAACAAACTTTGTTCACAGGTATCATTAGATAAAGGAATTACTTTCTTTTAGTGTTAGCATACAAACATACAACAGTTAAAATGATACTTAACTGTTCTTTCAAACCAAGGATTTCAACTTGCAAAGAAATCTCCTTCGCAACTCCAGTTTTGCACAAAACCTACATGAAAGAGAAAAACCTGATTTAAAAAGTCCTTGAGGAAGTGTCCTGGCATCAGCTGTAGCATTTTTCTCCTTCTCAGTAGCTGGTGCAGTGCAGGGGGTTGGAACTATACGATCTTAAAGTCCTTTCCAACCCAAACCACTTTGTGATTCTACGTTTACTTGGAGCTCTCACTCCCTACTCTGTTTCAGCCATTTCTAAGTCATATCCACCAACCCCTCCTCATTTAGACATCTGCTTTACCTTTGCTGGCCATAAACGCTTCTTCCAGGTGCAAAGAATATACTCTTGGTCTGTCATGACTGTGTTTCATGTAGTGAAGGAAAATTCCAGTGTGCTCTGAAGACAAAGGGAATAAAAGAGTTACCCATCACTTGGTTTGTTTTTGTCTTCCATTGGTTTAAGAAACACAAGACCTACATAGAACACAGTGTCAGTTATGTGTGCTTTCCTGTTGAGATTATCATTACTCCGCATGCATCCTCCAAGGTTAGGGTCTAACAGCGTGTCCTGCAGCTGTGCAACATAAGATGGCTTTACTGTGCAAACACACACACACTGCTGCTGCCGCGGGCCTGCACATTCCGCGGCTCTCTGGGGGCAAACAGCGGCGCTTCTCGCATGCCTCAGGTTACGCCCCGCGGTGCCGGTTCTTATGTAGTTTATTACACCCTCAGTGAAACGGCCACGGAGCCCTTGCGACGTTCTCCGCCTCGCAAAGCCCCAAGGAAGACCCCTTATGAACAAGAGACCGCGTCCTGCGCATGCAAAGCCGAGACCCGGGCGCTGCCGCCGGGAAGGAGCCGTTACCACAGCACCGAACGCCGCGGGCCCGGCCCGCTGCGGGGCAAACGCGAAGCTCCAACGGCCCCACCGCGGCCGCCGCCTCCTGCCCGACCTCCCCCCGGCTGCCACCAGCGCCGCTTCCCGCCGCCCCACCGGGACCCGCCGTGAGGGGAGGGCCGGAGGGAGCAAGGGCCCGGGGCGCTCCCGCTGCTCCGCACCCCACCGGAAGAGGACGGGGGGCCCGGTGCGGGGCCGGCGTTACCGTGCCCGCCGTTACCGTGCCGGGTGTGGGGCCCGGTGCAGGTCCACCGTTACAGCGACGGGTGCGGCTCCGGGTGCGGGTCCGCCGTTACCGTGCGCCGTGTGGGTCCCAGTTCGGGGCCGCCGTTACCGTGCGCGATGCGGGTCCCGGTTCGGGTCCCCCGTTACGGGTCCCGGTGCGGGGCTGCCGTTACTGTGCCCGGTGCGAGTCCCCCCTTACGGTGGTCGGTTCGGGTCCGCCGTTACCGTGCGCGGTGCGGGTCCCGGTGTGGGGCCGCCGTTACAGTGACCGATGCGGGTCCCCCGTTACGGTGGTCGTTGGGGGTCCCGGTGCGGGGCCGCCGTTACCGCTCTCGCTCGGACCGCAGCCCCCGCCCCGCGCCCGCTCCGTCCATATCAGGCCTCGCCCGCCCGGCTCTGCGCATGCGCCGCCCAGCACCGGAAACGCGGCAGCCAATCAGCGAACCCCCTTCGCGCGCGGGGTCACCGCCTTCCCGCCGCCAAAACACACGGCCTCCAGCCAATCAGAGCTTCCGTTCCTCCCTGAGCACCGCCCATTACCTCTCCTTCTATTGGACGGTTCCGGGCACGCCCCGCCCCTCCGCGGAGCCTCGCGCTGGCGTCGCTCCCCCTCCCCTCTGAGGCAGTGACGTCAGCCCGCGGGGCGGGGCCTCTGTGGACGTGGTTGTGACGCAATCGCGGCCTCGGGGCTCCAGCGCGGTCCTCCCCGGGAGCGCGGCCCCGACCCCCACCCCCACCCCCGCCCCGGGGCTCCGCCGTTTCTAACGGAGCCCCCCCGGGATTTGCCGCGTTTTGGGTGGGTTTGGGGTACTTTGCATTCCCCGCCCCAGCGGCTGATGCGTGTGGGCCCCGTCGTGGGGCGGGTAACCGAGAGCCGCGGCGGGAGGCGGTGTTGGGTTGTGCGGAGCCCGAGGATCAATGGGCGCATGAAAATGAGTTGGAAAAGGCAGGGAAAAGGAAACCCCGACCGGCCTTGGGGGGGTCGGTGCTCGGCCCGCTCGGCTCTGGGCCCTCCTGGGAGCAGCAGTGACCACGGAGCCCGGTGGCGATGTTGGAGGCTTTATTGGGTTTCTCTGCTTTATGAATGCCTGCAGAACCGGCGATGCCACCGCTACAGCAAGCGGTCAGTCAAACACATCCTGAGAACAGCTACGGACCAAGATCGGCTTTATTCCCTTATTGAGTCCCTTATTTATTCCCTTGAGTATTCCCTTACTGAGTCCCTTATTTATTCCCTTATTGAGTCCCTTATTTATTCCCTTACTGAGCTTCCCTTATTTATTCCCTTGAGTATTCCCTTATTGAGTCCCTTATTTATTCCCTTATTACTACCTTTCAGTACGGATACTTGTGGGATAACACTGTGTAATAGAAGAGGCAAACTGCTTTCCTTTGCTTACAGTTTTCCCTGCAGTGGCTTCCATCACTGAAGACACTTGTTACTTGCTGTTACCCAATTGATACCTTAATTCCCATTATTTTGCAGGATCAGGAGCGCTCTGTGGCCAACACTGCTTTGTTTCCCAGCGTTGCTCCCTGTGGGCACGCTGAGCACTCTGGCCAGGTCCTGCAAGGTGTTGAAGTGCGTATTTCATGTCAGAGGATAGCAAATAGTCAAATTTGAAGACCCGTGTTAGTGAACAAAACAGTAAAGGTGGAGTTCCGGCCCCACTGGGGTAAATGGGGACACGTTATGGAGTTTGGGGGACAGTCATCGGAAGGATGGGATAAAGAGCGGAGTTGAGTGCGCTGCAAGGTTCAGCCCTCTATATTGAACAAAAGAGAGAAAACAAACTGCCCCCCCAAACCACACAGAGAAAGAAGTTATTTTTGCCCTGCCGAAGCTCTCTCCCATGTTGTCAGCAACCGCTTTCTCTCTTGCTGTTCATCTGCTTCCCACTGAAGGTATGGCTGGGAGTTCATAAAAATCAAAGCATGTTTCTGGCCGAGACCTGATATTTCTCCAATTAAAAACCATTTGAACATCCGATCTCTGTATTCAGCTTTACAAGCACCCTAAACATAAATGTCATGTGGTATGGATCAGCCCTTACACGTAATCTTCATGGTTTCTGCTTGTGCTCTGCATCAACATGGAAGTCTTTGTGTTACATTTGCCTTCGCTGCCATTGCAGCTCTGCCCCGATGCCCGCGTTCTGCATCACCAAAGCCTCAGGTTGTGATTGCCGCCTCTCCTTCATCAGTTACTGTGTCCCCACGCTGGAAAAATGAACTTTGTGCACAGAGTTTGTTCTCTGAGATTGTTTTGCTTGAATGTGCTCTAAGTGCATGGCCCAAAGGGCCGGGGGGTGCTGGTTGAGGCAGCACCTCAGGTCAGCAAACCCCGCGCTGCCTTTTTGGCTTCTCCCACGTGCAATATGGCTTTTCCTGTCTGATTACTTGTTCTGTATTGAAATCTGCAAATGCTTATCCTGTGGCTTGGCCAATAACGGCCTGAAAAAAGTCTTTTCAATAAGTTTGTCAACTGATTTCATTAGACTTAAAAAGAGAAACCCCAATACGTATAAACTCATTGTCCTCCCTCAGGAAACAACAGCACCGTTACAGGTTACAAAGTCTTCCAATGCGCTGTAGAAAGAGCTGCA
This sequence comes from Ara ararauna, assembly GCA_028858755.1. Classification (NCBI taxonomy): domain Eukaryota; kingdom Metazoa; phylum Chordata; class Aves; order Psittaciformes; family Psittacidae; genus Ara; species Ara ararauna. The sequence goes on along the minus strand of CM054398.1, from coordinate 3,938,166 downwards.
TTGTTCTTTGTTAAAACTCATGTGAATGGTAACCTGGAACACCAAGGAAGAGGCCAAACAAGCCGCATTCCCAGTTTGGGACAATCCTCCCATCATCATGTGCCCACAGCAAGGCTGAACGTGGGAACAAATGAAGCTGGAGTGGAACGAAAGCACAAGTCAGAGTTTGTCTACCATCTAGAGATAATAAAGGAACCACTCACAAGCACTTTTTCTTCAGATAGGATCAAACAGCTGGGTCCAAAGGCTCCTACAAACCAGGTCTAATAACAGCAGTAAACCTACAGCTGTGTCTGGTAACAGCGGTTGTGTATGGAATGTGGATGGTCAGTGATAACCCAGATGCACCCACTCCCTAAAGAAACCCTTAAGGACTATTTACAGGAACTTTCAAAACTCTGTTGTAAAGACAACTTCCTGCCTGTGTGGGGAAGGTGAAAGAAATCCTTTTTCGGCTGTTTTGCTCCTTGGTTTTCAAGCCACAGTGGCCAAAACTGTTAATTTGTTGGAAGACGGAGTCGCCAGCCTTGTTTTCCTCAGTCGGGTCCATACAGACACACATTCACAGCGACCAGGTACAACTGCACTGGCAACAGGACACTAAATAAGGACGCTCCACACCACAGACCATGGGCTCCCGACACACACTGACGCTCGGGGCACTCCTGTCCCAACAGCTTCCCCCACCTTTCCCTGTGCCAGCTTCCAAGGGTCAGTGGGGTGCTGCCTGTGGAGGCCGCGGTGAGCCGGCACCGGTGCCGGCGCGTTAGCTCTGGCAGCTGGCGCTGCTCACAGGAGCCTTGGGCACGGCGGAACAGTCGCTCTGGAAAGCTTCGAGGTCCTCGGTGGTGGCGATGGCTTCGTGGCCAGCGGTCCCTGTGCCCTGGGGCAGGCGGGTGCCCCGGGGACCCTTCTGGCTGTGCCTGCTGCGGGAGCAGTCGTGGTGACCGTGGTTGCCCAAGCGGCTGGAAGCCACCACGGCTTTCATTGCAGCCTGTTGCAAAGGCACAGTGGTGTGAGCGGTCAGTAGCATGTCTTAGGCAGACTTTTCCCCTTCCTTGCCTTTCCCGAGATGCTCGAGCGCCACGGGAGCATGCGGAGAGAGCGATGGCACCCGCTTCTCCAGCCCAGCCCGTCGCTTCAGGCAAGGCTTTGCCTTTTTGCTCTATCATCCTTCATCCCCTGAGCTGCCACGTGTCACTGAGCATTTATCTGCTCAAGGCAGGGGATCCTTAAAACCCAGAGGCAGCAGCACCGATAGCCCCAGTTGTCTGCACAAGGGAAACGTGAACACGAGCCACCCCCAGGGGTTTAATGGGGGTTTTTCGCCTTTACCTTCAGTTTTCTTCTGGCATTAAATTCCTGCAGTTTCTTCTGCGTGCTGTCCATGTGAGCGAATTTAGCTGCTTTCCCTGTGACCCAGGGATGCTCCAGAGCCTGGTGGACAGTCAGTCTCTTCCGGGGGTCCAAAACGATCAATTTTCTGACCTGTGACCAATGAAAAGGCCTCATTTGCCTCAAAAGACCCTGATTTTGTTATTCCACAAGCACTGACCTGAAGCCTTCGCTCTCAGCAGCCCTGAGCCCCGGCACTGCCTCACTCACCAAATCCTTGGCATTGAGGGAAACCTCATCCCACCATGGGGACACGAACTCGTAGTCGCAGGTGAGGATGCGGCTGTACATGTACTGGTCCCCCCGCGGGTCGAAGAAGGGCTCGAAGCCACAAAGCCTGTGAGCACATGAGAGAGGAGCTACACGCTGCTGCCCGGGCCCCGTGGCGCAGCCAGGCCAGCGTTTGCCAGCTGCTCATGGTGGGCTGAGGTGGAGCAACCTGTGGTTCCACTGCCACAGTTTCACCACCCTCGGGTTACTCACAGGATGTAGGTGATGACGCCCACAGACCACATATCCACTTCAGGGCCATACGGGCACCCATGGAGGATTTCAGGGGCTGGAAGCAGAGTTTGGGGTTCAGATGCACAAGTGTGGGGAGCTCCCCGCAAAGAAAACACCTCCTGGGTACCGTTAGCAACTCCTGATGCTGGCGCAGGCATCAGCCAGCCCTGTATTGAGAGGCAGGGAGCAGCCCTCTCCGTCTCCCTCCTGCTTCCCTGGCTCTTCCCCTCCTGCTCACCGCAGTATCCCGGCGTCCCGCAGACGGTTTTCATGGTGTCCTGTTCATCCACAATCTTGGAGAGCCCGAAGTCACCTTGAGGGACACAGAGAGTGCAGCGCTGCCGTCAGGGGAGGCACCGTTAACTCCTCTATGTGCCACAACCCCCCCCGGCAAACCCACCGATTTTAAGGGGAGCATCAGGGGACAGGTCTGCGTAGAGCAGGTTCTCCGGCTTCAGGTCACGGTGGACGACCCCATTTTCATGCAAATACTATAGAGAGGAAAACCAGGGAGGAGGTAAGGGAGGGAACGGGCAGGGAATCCCCATCTGCTTCAGACAGTGACTGGGGGGGACCCGGCACAAACGTGTTTGGAAACACCCAATGCCTGCGGTGCCAGAGCTGCTGCTGGGCATGGGAAGGACACTTCCCATTGTGAGTTTCCACTTTTAAACCCTCCTGTTGCTATGGAAACCCCATCTCCAGCAGCCCCGACCTTCCTCCCTCCTCCTTCATCCCCCCAAATGTGAACTGGAAGAGGCCTCTCCAGCAGTGACACCTTTGGAGGGCCAAGGGTGAGAGGGCAAAATGCCTCCCCCTGGGGGTATTTGGGAGGGTGCAGCCCCCACAGTGACAACCCTGACCCACCGAGGGTCACCTCACCGAAACGGCTTCCAGGATCTGTTTGACCACGTGGGCTGCATCCCGCTCGCTGTAGAAGCCCCTCTCCACGATCCTGCAGGCACATTGGGTCAGCGCAGCAGCACCCTGCCCACATGGAGCCCCCTCACCCTCTGTCCCCCAACCAGGGCGTGCATCAGCCCCCCCCCATCCTCATCCTCCCCCTGCCATCAGGGTGGGATTTTTCCCTCCCCCTCATTAGGAGCCAGGATGGGGATGGTGGGGCTGGGTGTACCTGTCAAAGAGCTCTCCTCCCGTGACCAGCTCCAGGATGAGCGCGATCTCGGACAGCGTCTCAAAAATCTCCTTCAGCTTGATCTGAAAGGGACAAGAGGAGGGATGCGGGATGCAGATGTGTGATGCAGATGCGGGATGCAGATGTGTGATGCAGATGCAGGACGCAGATGCGGGACGCAGAGGCTGCGCCAGGAGGAGCATTCGACCACTGGGGTGTGAGGGGTTTATCGGGCCAACCGGCACATTTCCCTCCTTGCCTTTGTATTTGTTTGAACGTGATTTGTTCTAACGCTTGTAACAGCCCTGCTCACTTAATCATGCTTTAAAGGCGATGCTGGGAATGGGAACACAGGCATGCGGCGCCTTTATCCTCCTCCCATCTGCAAGCTCATTAGCTAGAAGAGGAGCTCACAAAAAGCTTTTTAATTTCACAGCTTCCTTGGCCGTGCTGGCACCTTCGCCAGCCCCACAGCAAAGCCCTGTGCTCATCCCTCCTGGGACCCGTTCTGCACAGCTGCGCTTGCAAGGATGCGGGGTTGATGCACAGAGCCCCGAGAGCCCAAAGCCACCTCTGGGACCCTATGGCCACTTCTGGAAATGTCCCTTGGACCATTTTTCAGCGGGAGAGGCACTAAAGGAACTGTTTTTCTCATGATTTGGGGAGGTTTGAGCTCCCACACAAGGTGAGCTTGTCTGCACGAGACCTCGGTGCCGCTGCAGCAAATCTGGAATTCCCAGGTCTCTCTTAAAACTATGTCAAAATGCAATTTTTTTTTTTTTAATTATTATTATTTTTTAATGGAAAACTGAAAACTTCACGCTTCTTAAGACTTTTGTGACACTGCGAATTTCATGGGGCTTTAATCATTACCTTCATAGGCTGGGTGACAAGCCGTGATACCCCGCAGGGTGAGAGACACTATGTGGCAGCTTATTGCATTATAATAATACACGGAAGCACTATAATTTTCCTATTAACTTCAAAAGTTTACAATCCTATTATCATCTGCTCTTGAGGTTGGTGCTGAACGATAGCGAGCGCGCAGGCAGCACCGGCGTCAATAATGAAACAGAGCGGCTCTGCTTCAAAAACCCACTTGAACCTGGGAGGGAGCAGAGCCCTACAGAAAACACCGGGATTTAAACATTAAAACTGCCCGGCTGCTTCCTCCTCACGTCTCTGTGGAGCTGCTGCCTGGGGAGGAAAGGAGGAGGGCAGGCAGAAATGGAATCTTCTGTTGCGCTTCTGATAACACATCAGAGGAGCCTCTCCGCAGCCGTGGCTGATCCCGCACGAGCGGCTGCTCCAAGTGGTGCTCCCCATCCCTGTGTCTGCCCCAATGTCCTGGGAGTGGGAAAGTGCCTCCAAGGAAAAGGCTGAAGTGCCCGATAGCTCCAAAACCCTGAAACAGCCTAGGGCAGGCGTGTGCCAAGCTGGCCAAGGCGCTCAGGGACACCCTGGTTTCAGCGTGTTTGCCTCCACTGTCCCTGTTTTTGGGATGTTTTGGCCTTCTCTTGGCTTCACCTCTTTACATCAAGGATTTAGACTGTTGGTGGTCAGGACATCCCCACAGGGGCAAAGCCTCATTGCTCCAAGGAGGGTTGACATGGGCTGGGCTGGAAACAGCCATGCCCAGGGTTTTAGAATGATAGAATCACACAATGGTTTGGGTTGGAAAGGACCTGAAGATCATCCAGTTCCAACCCCCTGCCATGGAGGGTGTTTTGAGCAGCACTGCAAAAGAAATGGCAGCCTGGGCAGCAGCGCCAGCACCAAAGTGATGTCCTGGCCACAGAATCAATCGGAGTGGGGTCTGCTGCACCCCTGCAGCACCAGCACTCAGCTGCCAGGTGGGTTTTGTGTTATTTCCCTAACTCCAAGGTGCTTTTGCAATTTGCCAGTGGAACTAAGCAGCAGGGAATAAGCCTTTTTGGCCGGTGAAGGGATGGGGAGGGAGCAGAGCCCCCAGGTCCCTGCCATTGCAGAGGGGCCGACACGGTGGCCCCGGCTCTGCTGACACCGGCAGTGATTAGATCCGCTCTGGGCGTTGCAAATCATTCCAGCCAAGCTGCTGTTATCCCCCGAGCGCTGAGCAAGAGAAACAGCACTGGCTGCGCTGGGACATGGAACCCACAGCTCTTTTATCTCCCCTTGCAGGATTCATTACAGATGGGCAATTTTCAGTGGTGTTCATTTGATCTCCTCGATGAAAATTGCTTACCAAATGGAAATCTCAGGGCAGGAGATGGGGGGGGGGGGGAGGAGGGCAGGGGGGAGGGAGCCTGGCCCTTGGTGTCAGAGCTGGGAAGCTCAAAGGCACTGCAAGGACCATGATTTTCATGCTGTGGTGAGGACTGGGCATCTGGAGCCCATCTGCAAGGCAGGGAGCGGGCATGGGGTGCAGGCAGGGGTGGTGGGTTCAATGTGCACCAGGATGGGATGAGGACAAGGACATCCCAGCCCTTCCTTCAGCACTGCTGTGCTCCTGGGCTGCCCATGGGAAGCGTTAAGGGGACCCAACCCAAAGGGAGCTGTGAGCTGGGCTGTGAGGGCTGTACTCACAATATTGGGGTGCGAGAGCCGCAGCAGGACCCCGATCTCTGTCCTCACGATCTTCTTGTCGATCTAGAGCACAGAGCCCATACAGAAGCGGCATTACCTGCGCTGCCAGGGCTGGGTCCAGCCCCCTGCCATGCAGACACCCCCTCCCCATTGCTCCCTGCAGGTTCCCATGTTTGTCCCAGGGCCTGTTTTCAGCAGCAGAATGCATGCATTACACCCCCCCCCTGCACCCCTAGCCCGACTGACAGCCCTATCCCAGTACCAATGTGCTTTGGTAGCCAAGTCACCTCCCACCCTGCAGCCTTCTGCCCTGCCAACACTCACCGTCTTCTTCAGTATCTTGGCAGCGTATGGGGTGCCCGTGCCCTTCTCCTGGCAGCTGTAGACCACTGAGGTGGCTCCCCTGTGAAAGGTTGGGGGTGCATGAGGAGGTGTGGATGGAGGGGGGGGTTCTGCTCACCCCATGCCCCCCCCCACCACGACCTTTGCTAGTGCCCTGGGAAGTGCAGCGCACATCCACCTCCTTGTGCACCCTGCATCGTTTCCAGCTTTCCTGGAGAGAGCCATTTTAATTAAACCAGGCCCTAGATGGGATTTAAATCCTTGAGCCGCTTTCAGAACAGGACAGAACCTCCTTCTTCCTGCCTGTGGCCATGGGGACCGCGGGGATGCTATGAGGGTCCCTGTCCCAGCCGTGTCCCTGACAAGGTCACGGCACACAGGACGATCCCGTGTCACTGCAAAACCTCCCCACCACGTTAAACCACTCCAGGTGACAAGAGGGAGCGTTCGTGTTGAAGCCCAGTAGTGCCCCCAGCTGCCAGGGATCTTTAGATCTAGTGGATAGCAAGTTTTTAGCCACTGGACAATGAAGTCAACCCGTTACCTCAGGTCATTACGGGGCTTATTTGCAATTTCATCTTTGCTGCCTGGCTCCTTGGAGCAGATTAATTCTCACCCCTGAAAATCAGCCGCATTTTATTGCTCTTTGGCTTCATCATCTTCTGGGACCCAAGTTCAGGCTCTGCTCAAGGTGCACGGCATCCCCAAGCACCAACACTGAAAAGCAGCTGCACGCCAGACACCATCTTTCACACCAAAACCTCCCATGAGACCAAGAGCAACCCACAGCGGCTGGAAGTGGCCCATTTGCTGCAGCCCCATGTGCTGAACGTGGGCCCCAGGGTGCGCTCATGACAGAGAGGTTTGCTTTAGAAACAAGAGCGGATTTTGCCACTCATCTGGCTGAACTTGGGAATCACGTTCCCATGGCAACGGCAGAGCTGGGTACCGGGTACCACAGGGATGCTGCGGGATGAACAAAAGGCCATTCGCAAAACGTTTTCCTCCCTTTGCTCAATGTTTTCTATGAAATCTTATTTTGCAAATAAAAAGCAATTTGGAAATGAACCGCTCAGGTTTGGAAGGGGAGAGGCGGATGCCACCGCCTTCTCCAGCTCAGGAAAGTGAGGAGAAGCCTTCGATTTGAACCCAAAATGGCATCGCTGCTGCAGCACCCACAGCAGTAACTCATTCCCAGTGGGAGAAGGAGCCCCCCAGAGCTCTCCTCTAGCAGCTCAGTTCCTCAGGCACCGTTTCCAAACGCACCAGGGTTTTGCAGTACCTCAGCAGCCACCGGCACTCCTCATCCCTCTCATCTCTGCTGAATCCCAGCCCAGACCCGGCTCCTATCGCCTTCCCACAAGATCTTTTCCGCACAGACAATTTGCAGCCTGATCCCTGCTGCCAACGGGATCGTTTCGAAGCCATCGGCTCCTCATTTAGGAAGTGCTGGGGCTGCTCCTCGGACACGGCGCAACCCGCTGTGCCCATGGCGACGCGCTGGCCGCCCCTCACGCGTTCCCAATTACAGCAGTGGCTGGATCCGTGCCGGCATTCGCTACACCCTTGCCCCACTGGCCCCGGCAGCCGCTGCTCTCACCGCTGCTTAAAGCCTTGAATAAATATCTGCAATCAACCTTGACTGCGACAGGAGATAATTGCATTTGCTTTACAGATGAACTGGAAAATGTTGAACAATGGGATTTGCCACAAGAGCCTGACGGATGGATGGGGGCATGAGCAGCCTGTGGAGCACCAGGGCCAGCCCGTGGAGAGGACAGTGGGAACTGCACTGCTCAGAGCGCGTCTCTCTGTCCTACCCCCATCTGTGCAGGGCTGCGTGGTGCTGAGCCCTGAGCTGACCCTGGCCACACCTCAGTAAGAGGCCGTAGATAGCTGGTTTTGCCAGAGCTGATAGTTTTAAGGCTCAAAGGCTCCCTTGCAGATGGCTGGGGCTGACCCAGCCGAAACCACCACCATTGCAGACATCTGCTTCAGAGCCAGGGCTCGGCAGCGGCGCTGCCTCTGCTGCCCCACAAACGGGACTGTCAGACTTTCCACACAAGGGTCCCCTGCACCCCCTTGGATCCCCATTGTCCTGAGCATGCTGGGACACCAGTGACAAACCTGTCCCATGGTTGGGAGCTCCCGGCACCGCTCCTCTCCTCAGCTGGGGCTGAGCATCTCTGGGATGCATCCTTGCCACGGGGCATCAGCAGCCTCCAGGCCCAGGCACTTGGCACCGGCCCTGAGCTCCCATGAACGCTGCATCCTGAGGGGCCTTGCAAGGGCTGGGAAGCGGCCAAGCAGCTGTGTGTGCCAAGACCAGGACAAACCCGCCAGAGGAGGAGAGATGGGCAGGTTTAAAACCCATCTCCTGGCCACCCCAGCACAAATGGCACACAGCACCCGCAGGACCTTGCATGTCAGCCCTGATGTTCCCTGCCTGTAAGGATTTATGGTAGGGCCTCTAATAAATAAGTCACAAGAGCCTCCCTCAAGCAGTTGGTGGCTGCTGAGGTGGCTCTGCTCCGAGCCACCACATAGGGATGGGGACATCGGTGGTCCTTGGCAGGGCTCCCTGAGCTGGGTGGGATAAATCCAGATCTGGGAATAAATCCCCTGAGGGGCTGTGTCCATTTGCAGGGGCTGCTGCAGGAGGGACCCACCGTGGCCCCGCACTGTGCCAGGCTCATTGCTTACCTCCCTTGGGCTGCTCAGAGGCGAGACAAATCACACCAGAAGCCCACTTCCCACCCACAGGGGTGAGAACCACGGACACGGGAATCCATCCTGCAAACCCTGAGTGCGTGCTCCTAAAACCATCGCTGCATCATCATGACACAAGCCAAGCTCCAGCTTACACATGAGTGCGGGGTCTTCTGCCTTCCATCCCCCATTATCCATCCTTCCATCCCCCATTATCCACACTTCCATCCCCCTTCAGCCATCCCCGCCCCATCCCTCCTCCCTCCAGGCCATTCCCTGCCCTGATCAGGACACGCTCCCATGCCAGGAGGGCTCCTGCCCCCAACATTCCCTGCCCGCCCCCCCCCCCCCCCCCCAGCAGCCGGTACCGTCCCAGCTCAGGGCCCACGACGTAGAAGTCTTCCAGGGCTGCCTTGCGGTGGGAGCCGTCAATCCAGTACCCGCTGTTGCTCTCGGAGGAGGGCATGGTGGGCCGGGAGCAGCAATCTCCTGCCAGCTGCTCGGAAGAGGAGACCCAGACATCACCATGTTCCCCCCCCATGCGTGTAAGTGCCCAGATGGCCCAGCAAAAACCAGCGCTTGGGATTATCGAGTGTGATGGAGCTGCAGCCACAAATCTCCTGCCCCCAGGCACGTACGCTGCCTTTTCTGAGCTAATACCCCCCACCTATTTCATGCCACCCCCAGCCTTTCACACCGGGCTCCCCACTTCCCCCCTTTCCCACCCTATCCCCGCCTTTGTGGGACTACCTCGCCTTTCCAGCGGGCCAGACTGTGCTCAGAGCCCAGGCTCTGCCCAGGGACTGGCATGTGGGGTGTTTGCTGCCCCCCAGTTCCTGCAGTCCCACCCAAACCCACGCTAACATCGAGCCCCCCCCCTTCCGCGGGCCCTGCAGCCCCTGCTCTGTGCAGCCGCGGTTCGGGGGCTCAGAACGTACCGTTAGCTGTGGGGTCGCTGCGCGGCGGAGCTGTGTCCCCCCCAGCGCTGCCTCATCCCCGGCGTGGGGCGGTTGTGCGGGGGGTGGGCGCTGGGTGCGGGGCCCGCTCAGCCCCACGGACCCCGGTGCTGGCGCTGGGCCTGGCCGCAGCCCCCCGGGCCCGTTGCTGCCAAGCGGCGGGCAGGGCCCCGCGCTGCTCTCCACCGCGGCCGTGTTAGGGCTCAGCTCCTCTGCCGCGCTCCGCAGGGCGCTGAGCAGCGCTGGAGCGCCGGGATGGAGGGATGCGAGGATGGGAGGATGCAGGGATTGTGGAGGAACGCAGGGATGCCGGGAAGCGGGACCGCAGGGATGCAGGGAGGGAGGAAGGTGGGGATGCGGGGCCGGGGGGGGTGCACCGGGACCCTCCCAGGCAGCATCACCGCCCTCCCGTTCGGCTCGGCCGTGCCCCCCCTCGGCCCGACGCCGCCACTGCACCGCGCCCCACCGCCCCCCGGTGCCGCGGGCTGCGATGGGCGCCGGGGAGGCGCAGGGAGGCCCCGGGCCCCCGCCCCGCGCTGCAGCCGCTTCTCATCGTTCGCAGCCCAGCGCCAGACCGGGGGCACCCGGGGAGAGCCCGGAGCCAGGCGGGTCCCGGTCCTGGTCCAGCGCGGGCGCTGCCGGACGCGGCCGCACGGTGACGCCGTCGCCCGATGGATGGGAACGGGAGGAATGGGGAGTGGGAGGGGACGGGATAATGGGGAGGGGGGGAGAGGGAAGGGCGGGCCTCGAATTGGGATTGGGGCGGGATTGGTTTGAGAGGAGGGGGTGGGAATGGGAATGGAAGACGGCAGGAGACGGGGGCGGGAGGATGGGATGGGATGGGATGGGATGGGGTGGGGTGGGACGGGATGGGGTGGGGTGGGGTGGGGTGGGGTTGAGATGACATGACATGACATGAGATGAGATGAGATTGGGATTGGGGCTGGGCTAGGGCCAGGAACAAGATGGGAACAGAGACAGGGTTGCAGCTGAGGATGGGTTGAGATGGACGTGGGGCCAGGGGATGGGAACAGGGGATAGGGGTTGACTTAGGGTCGAGGTGCAATTGGCTCCCCGGCTGGGGGGAGCCCCGAGGGGTTTTGTGTTCCCCGAGCAGGAAGTTTCTCCTGTCTGTATAAGAGGAGGAAATGAAACAGCGTCAGCTCTGACAGCGAACACACAGGAGGTGTGAGGGGGGTGTCAGGGACATGCACCATTCCCCCCCTTGGGAATGGGGCTCCTCTTGCTGGGGGCCTGCCCAACGCTTCTCCCCAAAGCTGTGAGCCAGGAGCAGCTCAAATATAGGAACTAGGGAGAGAATCCTCTGGGGTAGCGACCCCCAGTCCCCCATGGGCCGTGGGGATGCTGCACGGTCCCCCCCAAGCTGCAGCATGAATGGGAGACCCACATGGAAGGCAGCAAAGGTCTCACCAGCATGAAACATTCTCTTTGTAATGGGCTTCCCAAGTATTTATTAGAATACCTTTATCACATCTGAGGGAGGCCGACTCAGCCCCGCTCGCTCTGGTCTGGTTGCAACTCTCTTCTGAAAGGGATGTTCTTAAAGGGAGTGACCTGCTAAGTGAATACATTGACTCAGCCTCCGTTTCTGCCCGTCCTGACACGTTGCAGAGAAGAGGGTGGGCTGGAAGAGGCTGTTTTGGATCGTTAATATTTATCACTTCATCCAGAACAAGCACAGACCCCATTCATCCACTGCCCCAGAGGAGTGAGGGCTGTGTCTGAAGAGCATAGGCAACCCCTTCCCTTCAGTAATTCACCTCTTAGCAGAGGGGCTGCAATCCCACCCGTGGTGCCCCACACACCCACTTCGTCACCCATGGGGGGGCACCTGATGGAGCATGGGACTGAATCCACTGGGCAGTGGGAGATGGGGATGGGTGCGTGATGCTGGATGGGCAGCCCCGGGCCCCTGCGCACCGCATCAGCACCAAGAGGAGCCCGGACCTCCCCCGAGCACAGCCCAGGCCTCCAGCCTGTGGGAAGGGGCTGGAATGCACCTCCCACATTCAGCCCTGGCACCAGACAGCTGCCCCAGGAACCTGCCCATCGTCCTGATGGCTCAGTGGGAAGAGGAAAGCCTGCAGCCTTTTGTCTGCGGGAGAGGAATTAATTATTTTGTTCTCTCATCACACTGGAATAAAATCCATTTTAGAGCAGCATAAATTTAGGTGCCTGAAGTCCCCTTTTTTTTATTTATCATCCCAGGAAACATTTCTCTCCCCTTCTTGCCCTTTTCCAAAATCATTTCTGTCTCACTGTGCGGGCACCAATGTTCTGGATGAAGCACGGGATGGAGGGGCATTAACTGCGGCAAAAGGACTGCATGGGGCACGGAGCCTTCCTTGCGCAGAGGACAGGAAGATGAGGCCATAGTGGGGACCCCCGAGGTTCCCTGAACCCCAGAAGCTGCCAGTGTTGGGCAAAGCATGACCTGGGCACACAGCAGCATCTGGGCCACCTCCTGCCACCGAGTGATGCTCAATTGTTCAGAACAGCAAATGGAAATTAATACAGAAGTTAAACTCGCCCCAGCACACACACACCCCCCACACACCCCCCCAGCACCGCTCACCTTGTTCATTGAATGGCACAAAGCAAAGGAGGTCAGAGCTCACTTAAGCCAGGCAAGGACACAGAAACGCATCCCGCCGCCTGGCTACCTGGTGGTGTTCAGCATTCCTGCCAGGGACCGCTCATTAAAACCCTAAAAGATGGCTTAAGTGTCCCGTTAGAGACTCTCTGGTCTGTTCCTCCTTCCCTCACAGATACATTTGTGTGGAGAGGCCCCCGAGCACAGGGAGCGGGATCGGAGCTGGTGATGGAGGGACAGCATTTGCACACCCACTGCGGGGCCTTATCCTTCCCCATCGTCAGCCGGGGCTGTGGGAGCACCACCCCAGTTCTGGCAGGGCAGCACAGCCCACCCTCGCACAGGCCATGGGTGCTGAACCTCCCCATCCTCAGGGTGTCCCTGTGGGTGCTCACAGCTCCGTCTCGAGCATCGACTCCTGCTCTTGGGCCAGACCCTGCTGCTTTTGGTGGTCCATTCACGCCTTCAGGCTTTGCGTTCCCCATCCATCCACTGACAAGCACTGGAACCAGGGCAGAGCCCACCCAACATCTCCCCTCTCCCAGAGGAGGCTCAGGCATTCAGCATTTCCCTCTTTAAACAAAGGCAGCATCTCCTTGTGCTGCTCCTTCCTCCTTCTGCTCCTCCACTTCCTCTTTCTTTCCTTTCTCCTTTTTTCCAGCAAGAAATGAGTTGTCTTCCCGCAGATGTGACTAAAAGCACTCTGGAAATGTCAGCCACTGCTCGAAAGGGACCCAGATAACATTTAGCTTTAGGTAAGAGAGTAGATTTTCTCTGCACTAATTCATATTTATAAGCTCTCCTGTTCCCGGGGAGAGCGCGGTACTGATAGCACTTGCTGATTGCTAGCGAGCGGAGCAGGGAATTGTTTTCATATCTGAGATTAAAGAGTGCTTTCTGCTCCCAGTGGCACCTGTGTACTTACACTGGTCATTCTCAATTCATTCTTATAAGATTAAGACTGGAAATGGGAAATGGTTATATAGTGCCGAGCCCAGGAGAGGCTGGGGGCTGCGGGGGGACAGGGGAGCGCCGGCTCGGTGGTCCCAGTGCATGAAAACCCAAGGCAGAGGCAGCAGAGCCCAGACCCCGCGCCGAGGACAGCCCGGTCCTTTGCCAGGGGCTCCGCACGGTTTTCCTGATGGGAATGCTTCACCAAGATGCAAGCTCCTTGGCCAGATCCTGTGGGGATGGATGGCACCGATAGCCGAAGCGGGCAGCGGATGGATGCGAGCATGCAATGGATTAGGTGAAAGCTTTGTTTCTATCATTACTTTTCAGCGCATCTCGGGGTTTGTGTCAGCTGATTAAAAGCAAACAAGCGAAGCCCTTTGCAGCGGATCGAGGGGTTGGGAACTTTTAGAGTTTTTAGGTTTTACCTTTTTTCCTGTATTTCAAATCATGTTTGCAAACTGGCTGAGCAGCTCCAGAGAGAGCCAGAGCCGGAACAGGGGGAAAGAGAGAAAACAGGGATTGCAGGGCCTGGAATTAGGGGGAGGAAAGGGGGGGAGAGAAAGGGGGAGGAGGCATCGGGGGAGGCGGGAGAGGTTGGGGTGGAAAGGGAAAAAGGCGAAAGGAGAAACAAGACAATGGCAGAAGGCACCCCGGGGACTTCCTGAGAGGTTTTAGAAATTCAAAATACGCCTTAGAGCCTCAAAGCTGTGTCAGTCACAGCCCGGGCGCAGGGATCACTGAGGCTGCGGCCAAACAATACCAGATTGTGTGAGGAAGGTGGGAAAATAGGGGGTCTCAGCGGCTCCCACTCACACCAGCGGTTCCGCTCGTCAAGCACGCGTTCCACATGAATCAATTCTGGACAGAGCCTCGGCATAATCCCCGCCAGCCTCGCTATGACAACTTGAAGGAGAATTCGGCGGCTGAGTGACAGCAGACAGAGAACTGACAAGGCAAAAGACTGCAGGACTTTCCTTCCCTTTCCCCCCCACCTCCTCTTTTCTCTTCCCTCTCCCCTTACCCCCCTTCCAGTAACTTTTCCTGGGCCGCTGGTTTGGACGCTCACGCATCCATGTGCTTGTGCACTCATACGCGCGTGCTCCCCGTGCCCGCGCTGCCAGAGGGGTTTTGCTTTCTCCTTGCAGCCCCAAAGACCCCTCTGAGCTTCCCCCGCTCCTGGGCATCCCCGGCCCTTCCCGGCAGCGCGCATGTTTGGGAATCCCGGCACCTCTCCCACCCGCAGGACTGGCCACGGCTCTAAGCAGAGTGCAGGAGGAGCAGGGGATGGGGGTACCCAGCTCATGCACCAGGATCCCACAGGAGCAATGGCAGCGAGCACCCACCCTGGGGCTTTGACAGAGGGGGGCACACAGTGCTAGCACCTCGCCTGCTTCCTGGAGCATACACCAAGGCTCATCCCTGGCTTCAATGCAACCCCTCAGGGGGCACAGGGCAGCTGCAGGAGCCCCCCAAGAGTGAAGGCTCATAGGGGCAAGCCAGTGTTAAGCCTTTAACAACCCCGGGCTCGCTATCAAGGGTGTGACACGCTGTGGGGCTCTCAATTACCAGTATCACCTACCCGTTTGCAGCTCACCTTTGAGGGGCTCTCAACACCTTCCTGCCCCCATGGACCAGGGCATGGCCAAGCAGAGCAGGGCTGGCTTGGGTGCCAGGGGACAGGACCATGTGGCGAGGAGCTGCTCTGCGATAATATATAAAGATTATGGTAGTTAAATACGTTTCTCCAGCCCTGCAGTTAAAAGATGCACTAATCACCTCTCTGAGCCTGTTGCTGCTTACTCCTGCCCTCCTGTGCTCCTGCCTCGTTAGGTAAAGGACATGTATCATTAATAATCATATCAAGAATAAAAAGTGCTTTTGCCACCTCTGGATCCTGCTCCTTTTCGGGCTCCCCTGTTCCATTCTACTTGCCAGCCTGGGGAGGCAAGAGGTATAAAGGAAACTAATTAAAAATTGCCAGTGTCTTATGTTGGAGCATTTGGGTGCGTTCAGTAGCGAAGGAAAAGCGTCTTGTTGCAAGAAAATCAATTTTACAGTTACAGGAGCAGAATAAATAGAGGTGGTGCGTTAAAGCAAGAGGATGAGCAGGGGTTCTGCGGGGCCAGCTCAGGGATGCTCCAGGTACCCCTATGTCTGTACCCTGCTCCTGCAGCTCTCCCCCAGCAGCAGGTTTTGCTCAAACCATGGGTTTTTCACCCAAAGCAGTGCTGCAAATCAGGCTCAGCACCACCTGCCAGACTCCGTGTTTCCAGGAAAGCCAGAATCGGTCCTCAAAATGCCACCCCAAGCATCACCGTGAGGTGCACATGGGGTATATCCCCGGCACGTCCCTGCTCACGCTCTGAATCCATTACCCATCCCTGCCACGCAAGCCCCTATCTGTATTTCATTTCTATCGCTGCTCTCTCTGCAGGCATGTGGCTACAATCTATTGAGCTTGTGCACAATTTCATTGTCTTTTTTGGGGTCAGGAAAATGGTAAACGAGCCAATTATCCTTGGCGGAGGGGGTTAAATGCTCCTCACCCCGGTCCCCAGCCCCTGGGTTTCCCTGGTGCTCAGGACAGTTATCAGCTGCCTGGAAATGAGGGAGCAGCAGATGGGGGGCCCAAAACAAAATGACTTTTATGCTAAACTGGATGCAGGCAGGCAGGGAGCGGGTGGGGAACGCAGCAGGAGCATGGGATCACCAGCACCGGGGTCTCTCTGCTGCTTCCAGAACCATCAGCACTGCAGTAACCCTCCCTGCTCATGCCCTGGCTGGACGCAGCATCCCCTTCCCAGCCCTGGCAGGGTTTTCTCGTCTTTGCTCGTCACACCAGGACAGCACCGATCCCTAATCCTCAAATCGTCCCTTGCAGGTTTTACACACATCTCTAAGCGCCTCATAATAGATTTATTTTAAAATAAATAAATAAATAAATGGAAAAGGGAAGGAATAAAACCCCTCTGTGGGTTATTACAGGATATTTTTGTTTTAATTTAAAACTCTGGGCACAGAAAGACAGATCCTCACCTTCGTAACCCAGCGCAGTCGGCACCGGTTGAAGGGATGAGACAAATCGGTACTGGTACAGGGTCTGGCTATGCCAGAGCCCACCCAGGCCCCTCAGAGCATGTCATGAGCAACCTTCAGCCCAACCGAGGAGCTTGGCATCCCTGGAAAATGGATCCGTGCCACTCACTTCCTTCGTATCCCGCCTCAGAAGCCCTGCTGAAGGCGAGAGTTGGGTTCTGCTCTGTCACCCTCCGGTCATCTCGGGGCTGACTGGGCTCTGGCTCCTCCACTGTGGGGTTGGTGTCCTCAAGGGGGGAACGAGGTGGGCAAGGGGAGGTGAGGCCATTCCTGTGGTGTTGCAGATCTAAAAGCTCCAATAAACGGTGGCTGTGGCTGTGCCCCTCTCCCCAAGAGCCTGCCTGGCCCTGCCTGCGGGCAGTGATTTGCCTTCCTCCACCTCAGAGCCTCGAGCAGCACCAGAGCAGCACCGCTGTGCGTGCACATGTGTGTAATGCAACGTATGTGTGTGTGCGTGCTGCAGCATCCATGCGCGCTGGGGACACAGTGTTCTCCCTGCCTCAGCGTTCACACTGTGTAGGGGTATAACCGGTGCTTGCAGTGGCATCGCCGGTGCCAGAGCTGCTGCGTCCCTAAATAGATGAGTTGCTGAGATGATTTGAGATGATTTTTGGGGGTTTGGGGTTTTGGGGTTGGTCGTTTTTTTGAGAGAAGTTGCCTTGAAACCTGCGGTCTGGGGAGAGAGGAAGGTCTCCGGGTGAATTAGCATTTACATAGCTGTGCCTTGCATTTCAAAACCCCCTTTATCTCTATTAGCACCTAATAAAGACAGAGCTTTGCTCTAATTCATAATTATAGCACTGGATGGAAATATTTGTGTTTCTATTCCCTGGGAGTTCGCCTCCAAACCCCTCAGCCAATTTGCAGTGAAAGATGGATGGGTTTCCCCCAACACCACACTGGGGCCATCCACTGCATCACCCAGGGCGAACCCAAAACCCAGGGACCACGAGGGCTCGGTTGCTTGCACGAAGGGGGCTTGCTTGCGCCACGGTCCAGCAGCACCCTTGCCTCAAAGGGCCACCGTTCCCTCACCGGCTGTGCCTCCGAGGGCTGGCTATGGCCAGCAGCCGTGCGGGCAGTGCCCTCTGTGCCAGAGCGCCGCGGCAGCGCCTGGGCTGCACGACCAGCTCGTTGTGGATTCACCGCACTCCCCGGCACAAATGGGTTTAAACTACCTTAAGTGTTTCAGCAGGGAACTGGCGCTGGCGGTGTAACACTGTATTACCACAGCATTAGGAGTGAAGTATTGATCCTAATCCCCTAGTTCAAAAATAGGATTATCAGAAGGGGAGGGGAGGGAGGGGGTGCGGGAGGATGCCCCGTCCCTGTCCCCAGCAGACCCGGTCCCTGCAGTGGAGGACGGGGCTGGGCGCCACGGTGTACCTGGATGCTCCTCACCCCAGGGTGTCTGCATCCCCCCGGTCCAGCACCAGCCCCTGGCTGCGCTGTGGGGATTCGGCCTCCACAGACTCTGTGGGAAGGGGCCAAAGAGGTGTTTGGGTGAAGGGGAGCTGTCGTCACAGGGTTTCTCCTCCTACAAATCGGCCCAGCATCTCCTCGTAGCAGTGACCGCTGCATTAGCGGTTCCATTTGACTGTCTCCAGATGCATATTTCCATTACCCAGCCCCTGAAAAGCCATCTTCCCCGATCAATACCTGCACCTTTATTCCTGATTGATTGATTGACCGATAGAGCAAACCACCGCCGGCTCAGCCCCAGGCCTGGGGGGCTTTGCTGGATTTCTGCTATATTTTACTCTTGCTATTACTCTTTATTTTACCCTTCGCTGCCCAGCAAGGGGGGAGCAGACCCTGCTGTGCGGTGCCAGTTCCTAACGGGGTTGGCTGCCATGTATCACACAAGGATGGGGCTGAGTGAGGCTGGGGATGCTGCAAAGCCTGTGAGAAAAGGGTTTGCACCACGGAGCAGCTTGCTCTGAGGAGCAGGTTGCACAAGGAAGCTGCTGCTGTGCACCCACCCCCCTGGGAACCCCCAGCCCCAGGCTGATGGCAATGGTCATTCAGTCATGAAGGGGGGAAATGGATTTGAGTCCTCCGGTGTGCATCTTATTGCCTGTGACACCGGGCTGGGTGGTTGGTTATTGTTCTAGATTAATGCAAAGGATTGAGGCTGGGGATGGATCTGGGGATCTTCTGTGCAGGAAAAGGGGGGTCTCCTAAGCCCCCGGCACATGATGCCCGCCTTTTGCTTCCTTTACTCCAACCCTGGGCTTCCTTCTGCCGGCAGCTCCGGCGTGGGACCCGGGGCTGAGCCCCTGCGGCACGGTCCCCTCCTCGGCTGTTTGCTTCTCCCTGCCTGGCTGACTCTGAATACAGTTCACATTTCACTCCTAATCTCCCCTCCTTAGTTTTTAATCCCCTCTCTCCTCCCGGGCTGCTTTTCCCTCTCCTCCCTCTCCCTTCCCTCTCTCCCTTCGCCCTCCCCCTCCTCGCAAGACAAATTACCCTTAATGATATGCTGAAGGCCATGACACCCATGTTGTCTCTTTGTCATCCTTCGCGGTGCAGCGTGAAAAGATAATACAAAATGCGGCACTTATCTACAATTGAGCGCCAAGACAACTTGCTAATCCCTTAATAACGCGGCGGCCGGGGCCCCATCGGCTGGTGGCTCCCGCATGCCAAATCGCCGCCGCCGCTGCCAGAGGCCGCCGTGCCCCTCGCCGTGGTGCGTGCCGAATGCCGGGGCCGCGGGTCCCCCCCAGCACCCCGTGGGGAGGTGGTGACCTCAGATGGGTCGGGGGTAGGGGGGGGGGCAAAAACGCTCAGTGTATGGACCCAAAAGGATGCGGCGCGGAGATGTGGCATTGGGAACATCAAGGGGGAGTGTGGAGGGGGCAGATGTCAGCCCCAAGGTTGAAAAGGCCATGTGCCTGATCCTGACTCCGCTGCTGCCCGTGGAAAACCCATCTCTGATGGCTTCTCCCAGTCCAGCCCCTTTGAGGAGCAGAGCAGGGCGCAGCATCTATGGGCACCGACTCATTGCCCATCAGCAGGGCTTGTGCCCTGTGCCCACACCCCGGGGTCCCAGCAGGGGATGCGCATCTCTGTACTCAGAGGGTGACGGACGGGGACACGGGGGCCCCCCGAGTCCGGCATCCCCCTGCCCCGGGCGGCCGTGATGGACAGAAATTGCCACTTAATTTCCGGCTTCCTTTCCCCTTCCCACCCCTGCCGTGATTTACCTCTCCCCAGAGGAGCCCAAAAGCTGTAAACACACTTTTATTTGTCAGTTGTATCCCTGCAGCCGGCGAGGCTGTTGAAAAGGTAATATATGATTTCAGTCCTCTTTGCTTGATGATGTCGGGATTAGGAGCCCTACATATTTTATGGAAACCTCTACATGATCTTCCTTTATAAATCATTTAAATAGGAGTGTCTTTTCTTGGTGTGTGATATAAAATATTTACTGGAGTGGATGAAGGCTATTCATCCGTGTTTACCCTCCCGCTTCCCAGACCCGCTGCATTTACAAACAGCTCAGCCTGGCACAGCCGGTCACCGGCTACCTACGAGGAGCCTGTTCAGCAGCAGCTCGGCCCTGGCACAGGGAGGGCAACAGCCGGGACAGGCTCCATGGCGATGGGAACTCCTGCCAAGGGGAATTCTGCGCGGTGATGCATTCCTGCAGCTGCATTTTACTGTGGAAAGAAAGGATTTTGGTGCAGCACCCCAGAGCATCCTCCCTGCGGCTCCCACCAGCCCTGCTCTGAGGGAGCTCTGTGCCAGGACCAGCTCCAGCCTGCAAGCCCGGGGTTCCCCACCAGCTCCTGAGTCCCCAGGGCTGAACCCACTTGTTCTCACTCTCCCCAGCTCCTGCCCAGCCCCAGCTCCAGCCCTGGCAGCCTCCGCAGCATCCGCTCCGCACCCCATTAGCATTCATTGCAATTCTTTTCATTTGTTACCTGGCAGGGGAATGAAAACACGTTGTTCCCCCCAGCGGGGTGTTTCCTACGGCGAGCCCCAACTTTTCAATCATTTCTTGGCACCGCCATGGCAGAGAGCGGCCCCCCCACCCCCCAGGCAGGAGCCATTGCTATTAAAAGGCTCACCCAGGGGCATGTATTTTACATAAGACACCGTGTACATGCTGTGCAACATTCAGGAGGATCATGCTGGAGCAATTGGTCCGAATATAATGCCGGTTACCTTGCGAGAGAGCAGCTCGCCGAGGGGAATGGATGCTCACTCCGTGCCTGGGGGAGAAATCACTCCCTGGCAAAGCTCCCGGGGCTGGCAGGGACAGGAGGAGGATGCTCAGCGCCTGCTTCACCTCTGCCCCCAGCCAGGCAGGGCTTGGGATGGGGGCAAAGGGGGGGGAAGGTGCCCCGTGAGTGGCGAGATGCACTGTGAGATCCTCTTTCTCATCTCTTCCTATGGATGCTGCAGGGGGCTGCAGCAGCCCCCAGGCCATGGCCCTATCGCTCTCTCCCTAGGGCAGGGCAATGAGCAGCTGAAGAAAAGTAAATGTCTGGTGGCCCGAAAAGTTTCCTTTCCTGCCCGCAGGGCCCTGCCAAACCGCATGCAAAGGAGGCTGCCGCCGCTGCGTGCAATTACACACGCGGCTGGGCTATTTCATGGAAATCAATGGCCCCAAAGGGACAGCGCGGGGGCTCCACGCACCCCCTTCCACCAATTCCAGCCCCCCACCGGCGTCAGGCACAGCCCCGCATCCCAATGAGCCGGGAGTAAAGGTGCTGGCGCTGCTTGGGAGCGGGAACGGGAGCTCCATCCCTCACCTCCACGCTCTCCTCTCGCTCCCTATTTTCATAAATCATCCCCGATGTGGTATTCTCCCGGGTGCTCCGCAGCCAGCAGCTTGTTACATGAACGTTTCTGGTTGTATTGCTTGTACCTATCAGGAGATAAGGCTGGGAAAAGAGATGGCAGGAGGGGACGCAGGGAGTGAAGTTGCAGATGTGACAGCCAGGTAGCAGGAAACAAGCAGCGGGGATGGTGGGTCCCCCCGTGAGCCCAGCCGCTCCCGCGGTGATGGATGCACCTTTTATCAGGACTGAATCAAAACAGGGCAGGAGCCTGCGCCGGGAGCTGCTGGAGAGAAGTGATGGAGCCTGAGAAGTGCCAGTGAGCCCATGGTGGGCACAGGGTGCTGTGGGACCAGGGGACACAGCATGGAGCCCCCCAGCCCTGCTGCAGCCGGGTGCGTGCTCCGCTTTGCACGACCAGAGGGAACAGGCTGGCACTGTGCAAACTGGTGCTTCCAGCAGCCTGAGCTCTGCTGCATCCATGAGTCACATCCTCAGGCACAAGGCTATGGGGGACGCGGGGAGGAGAGGGGGCAGCCTGGCCTCTGGGAATTCATTGGAATGGGGCAAATTGTAGGCAGATGCTGGGAAGGGGTGGGGAGAGGAGCAGCATTTGGGTGCATGGGGTGGCTAGAAGGGGATCAGTGTGCCAGCGAGTCTGGGGACTCGGTTTTGGCACTGGGTGCTCCCAGTCTCCTGCTCTGCCTCAAGCAGCCCCGGGAATGCTGAAGCTCAGCCCTTCCTCATGATGAAGGTGTCTGGGGCTGCCCCAAAGCTGCCAGAGGAACTGAAGCAGCATCTCTGCCCAAGCAGGCAGCGGGCTGGCCCCTCCATGGCACAGACCAAGAAAAACTTGGTGCAGAGCACAACAGGGGTGAGATCTGCTGAGCACTCCTCCTCACCTGCAGGCTTCTGAACCTGGAGCCAGAACAAGAGGAAGGAAGGCAGAGAGGTGCCAGGGGAATTGGTGAGCTGGATCCTGAGCCTCACCAAGGTGTAAACATGGACCATGTCACCAGGGCTGAGAAGGCTACAGCCGCCTGAGCAAGCTATGGATCGGGCCCCTGCACTGTCTGCAGCAGTGGCTGCACCAGGCAGATATTCCATGGGTCAGTGGAGCACGATGCACCCGCTGCCTTCATGGGATTAAAGCAGAAAACTACTAACCCCGAAACGTTGCAATAGAGCACGGAGCAATGTGCCAGTGGAGACAGAGAGCAGCCGCTCTTGGGAAGGGGAATACTGTGACTGGGAGGCTGCCACCGGGGGGGCTCAGGACCCCTGAGCTGCCCCCTGATGCCATCAGACTGGAGCAGATCGGGAGCACAATGCAGGACGCTGTGGGGTCACCAACCAGAGGCACCTGTGGAGGTTGCGGTACCCCAGCAGCCACCCTGTGCTTTTCCCATGGGATCACAGGGGCAGCTCCTGCCCATGGCCAGACGCAGGTCCAGCGGTTGGTCACAGAGAGATGGAGCCGAGCACATCTCAGGCTGGGAGGAAAAGGAGGTGGAGAGTGTGGAAGGGAAAGGGTGCGCTGGGGCAGGGCCGTGTTGGGAGAGCTCCCTGTCCCTGCTCAGTAGAGGAGTTATGGCACGTGGGAAAGCTGAGGTCCACAAGCCACCCTCATCCCACCCCACGCCTGAACATCTGGAAGGAGGGCATGGCCCCAGCGCTCCCGCACCGAGCCCTGAGGTCCTGGTTAATCGCACAGCCATATCCTGGAGTAAATCAGCCTTAGTGCAGCGTGCAGAGGTGAAGCCGTATCCCTGTCAGCCCAGAACCCCGGCTGCTGGCACGGGGGGCTGTGAGTGCCCACACAGCTGGGAAGCCCTGGCAGCAACAGCGTAGAACTGGTGCTAGAGGAGACTCAGGCCCATAAAGCCCCGTTTCAGACACCACCAGCCAGAGGTTGCACTGTCCCTGCTTCCCTTGGTGCTGCCCATACTCTGGGCACTGCCCTGCAGTTGTGGCACCCCAAGACGAGGGGGTCCTGGGGATGCCCCATTGCATCCCTCAGCCCCCACTGCCATGGGGGTGCTCAGACCCCACTCATCCCTATACCCTATTCTGCCCCCTCGCCCCCGATTGCAGCTGGAACTAAAGATATTCAGAGGGTCATGGGACTGGGAACCCCTCTGGAGATGGGGGCTGTATCCTTCCCCTTCATTCACACATGCTGCCGTGTTTAAAGAAGAGGGTTTAGACGTGTTTGATTTCTCTGGGTCAGCAAGCAGAGGAATTCTTGGTTTTCCAGCAGCGCCGGACGCTTTAAACAAGGAAAGAGGTGGAAATCCCACTCCCATTTCCCAACATCCCACCCGCTGCGGCTGTTATTCCCCCCTCCGGCCAGGCAGGGAGCTGCGGTTCCCCCGCACGGTAACGCGAAAGCTGCCGACAGTGTTCAGGATGCGGAAAGCGGGTGGTGGGAATCAGCGATGCTCGGGAAGGGAACGACCTTTTCGAGGGAAAGCTTCCCTCGACCCAGGGCTCATACTCCACAATGGCTGTTCCAGACCCAAATAACAACTGCATTAACGCACACGGGCCCCACATCCCCTCTCCCCTTTGCAGGAGGCTGGAGAGACCCCAGAGCCGCAGGGACCCCTTGCCTGGAGCAGTGGGAAGCCGGCAGTGCCCTGGTTAAACAGGGTGACCACTGACATGGGTGATACGTGGACACAGCAGCAGCAGCAGCAGCATCTGGGCTGGAGCAGCTCTCCATCACCACGAGTCCTTAAATCAAGCCTCGATGCCCCTGTGACGAGCTGCCTGGTCTAAATGATCCCTCTCAGGCCTTAAAACTCCATGACTCAATTAATTAATTACTAACGATGATCCATCTCAGCCCCGCGCCTGCCAGTTTGCTATTTTTAACTCTGTGTTTCCAACCCCCTGCGTTAAAAGAATCATGAGTCAGGCCTCAAAACCCTCCTGAGTGAGGCTACAAAATCACCTTTTTTCCTCTTGCCAAATCCCTGCCGGGCTCTTTCCTGGCACTTCCCTGCCTGTCACAGCAGGAACCGGCAGCGCTGTGGAGCTCGGTGCAGCACCCACCTCGCTCCTGGCACACAGATGGCCATTATTAAGAAGCAAAATTAAGTCTTTCACCCTCTTGTGGCAAACTTCAGAGCCTCGGATCAGCTGAACGAGCCTGGATTAATGAATAGCGGATTGTTCCTATCGTTGCTGAAATACACATTAACCACTAGGAACGGGCTGCGCAGGAGTTTGGTACTTGAGGAAGGAGTGGGCTACGGGGTGACATCCCCTCCTACTGGGTCGGGATAGGGGAAGCGAAGGATCCGGTGATGCCCGGTATGAGCAGCATGTCCCAGCTTTGGTGGCCTCTCGGGATGTCACAACGCATTCTGGTGCAGGGGAAGCTTTGGCAGAGGCGGGTGAACAGCAGCGGTGCCCGGGGAGATGCCGGAACGTGCCAGCCCCAAGCGCCCGCCCGCCGGGCTGCAGCACCTCCAATAATTAAGTACTATCAACAATTGCATATTAATTAATTTAATATCCATTATTATTAATTAACGCGGTAATTAAATCCTTCCCGTAATTAACACACCACCCAGCAGAGCGGTCTGGCTTCACAGCCCTGGTGCGCCGCGGGAGAGGCCGCGATGGGGAATAGGGCCAGAGTCAAGCCCGGCTCCCCTGGGGCCGGCACTGGACCCTTCCCAGGGACGCGGCGTGGCTCAGCCTGAAGCAAAGTCATTTCCTCAAAAGCAAGGGCCTCGCAACGACATTTATTTGGATTTTATTATAAAAAAATACAGAATCCAAACGGGGGGATCCGGATACCACCAGCACGACGGCGAGGACGAAAGCGGCGTGTCTAAGGACAAAGCTAGGCAGAACGGAGACCAACACGCAGAACCAGCGCCAGCGATGGGCTGCACCCGAGGGGCAGCCCGGCCCACAGCGAAGCCCCCCCAGCCCGCAGCACCCGCGGCCCCTGCCGGCCGCTCTCCCGCAGTCGCTGTACACAATATAGATATTTATATATATAATCTATATATATATAAAACACAGACCAAAGGCCGGGGTTTGCTGCTCCGGCCCCTCGACGGAGCCCTCCCTCACCCCCTGGATAAACACGATGCTTTTGCTCGCCTTCAAGAGCCACAACTTGGTCTGGACACACACGGGGACGGGAGGCAGGGAATGGCAGGGAATGGGGAATGGCAGGGTTTATTGTTGGGTTTGGGGTTTGTTTTCTTGAATTTTTTTAACTTTTTTTTGTATTTTTCGCACGGTCGAGATGAGCTTATTGCGAGATCTCAGCTTCCTAGTCTAAAAAATAAAAATAAAATAAGATAAACCCTTCCATAAAATTCATTCTCAACAATACATAAAAAAAACCGCTCACAGTACAGCGCTGTATGTACAGGGACGGAGCCCCCCGCGCCGGAAGGGTCTGGGGTGCGTTCAGAAAGGTGCCCTCAGGAGGGGGCTTTGGCTGGGTCCAAGCCCATCGCCGTCATCCCCCGGGACCATCAACCCCCCGCAGCACGGGGGGAGCTCTCATGGGACCCCCATTCCCGGGTGGGACAGCTCCAGATTTAAGGCGAGGAGGGGTCGGGCCCCAGGGGGACCCCTCCCTGGGGACCCCCCACCCTGGAGTCAACCTCGGATCGGGGGTTTCGGTGGGTTCTTAATGCAAAGAAGGAAACACTTCCCAAGCACAGCCCCAGGACCCCGGGGACACGGACGAAGGGGCGACCATGGGGAGCACCGTGATGGTCCCGCACGCGGCCAATGCCCCCCTCCCCATGGGCATTCTCACACCCCCAAGGTGTTGGGGGGACGCGGTGCAGAGCAGGAGGAAAACCTGCTCCGTGAGATCAGCCCTGCCTGGACGGAGGCTCCAGCCCCGGCTCCAGACAAACGCCCTTGGAGCGATCCCAGCATCCGGGCAAGCCCAGCCCGCCGGCTCCCAGCGCCCGGCGGTGCTCCTGGTGCCAGTGGGCCATCCTTGGTGCTCCTGGTACCGACTATCCCTGGTGCTCAGAGTGCCAACCATCCCTGGTGCTCCTGGTACCAGCCATCCCTGGTGCTCCCGGTACCAGCCATCCCTGGTGCTCCCCTCTGGTGTGTCCAGTTTGCTTTGCTGCTCACGGAGCCACCCGGGGGTCCCATGGGGACAGCAGTGACACGCATGGCATGAGTGATGGAGACAGGGTCACCCCACCAGGCACTTGGTGGGGGCTCGTGTCCGCCCAGGCCCCTCATCACCGTGTCCCCATGGTAGGTGGGTGCCTGGAGAAGCGCCTTGGGGCCGGCACCATGACATCCCAGTGCCAGAGCGGTGGCTGGGCTGGGAAGGAGTCTGTGACAACGGAGCCGTCGGCACCATCACTGTGCCGCTTGTTGTCCGGTGTGAAAGCAGGGCTCAGTGCAGGGCTGAGCCCGGCCCCGTGCGGGTCAGTCTGACACGGGGCAGCCCGGGCTGGAACAACCCAGCAAACAAAAATAAACCCCTTTTTTCTTTACAAAACCAAAAAACCCCCAAACCAAACGACGAGGCCTCTGTATTTGGTCTAGAAATGCAAAAAGCAACATCCAAGAGGCAGAGCCGGCGCTGAGCGAGCCGCAAGCGCGGGGACGGGAGCTGTCGGCGTGCGCAGCCGGGATCCGTCCCGCAGGACAGCCCTGTGCTCCCGGTGCCATCCCCCGGCGCCGTGGCCATGCGGTGGCAGGATCAGCAGCACCAACCCTCCTCAGGCACCGTCCTGGGGCACCTGGAGGTGACAGAGGGTGGCCGGAGGTGATGCTCCACGGAGCCGCTCCCCAGCGCGTTGGGGTCAGCGCTACGAGGCCAGGAGCGTCCAGACGACCGGCACCACCACGAGCACGGCGCGCGGCACCCTGAGGCTGCAGCAGGAGTTGTTGCTGGTGAAAATGGGCTCCGGGGACTCGTACAGGGAATCGTCTGCAGGAGAAGAAAAGGAGGGAGATGTGAGCCGGAGACAGATGCCACCTCAGCACCACGGGGGCTGGGGTCCCGGTGCTGTTGATGCAGCAGCTTCCCCCATAGCGAGCAGCTGGGCACTGCTGCCCCACCAGATCCCACCTTCCCCAAAGGCATCGGTGCCACACATGCTGGAAACTGAGGATGCTTCAAGGACCCAGCCAAGGGGGACGCCCAAAGGCAAAGCCCCTTTCCCTGAGCAGCACAAAGGCACCCTCTCCGTGAGGGAATAAAACCCCAATACTATTAACACACTAACAGACACTACCAGGAGAGCTTTCCCCACCTCCCACTATGCCCCAGTCCTGAACAGAACAGAATGATTTTTTACAGATGGTTTCATTATACTGGGTTTTATTTTAAAGCCATGCAAATACAAAAAAAACCCAAGACATCCTTTTAAACGGTGACATTTCGCAGGCACTCGTCCCCAGGGAGAGCTGCTGCCATTTGCTAATTACACGTTAACAGGAGAAGAAAATTATTAATTTGTTTTTTTAAATGGCTGAGTTATTTGATTCTGAAAAGTAGCCACTGTGCAGAGATGATTATTCATTTCCCCCCCCCCCATATGGAACTCGGCAGCAAATGGCCATCACCAGGCACAGCGCCTGCCATGGCACAGACACCCTGGCACGGCTGTGGTATGGCTGTGGGCACTGTCCCTGTCCCCATTGGGTGCTACCCAGGTGGGACCTGCAGCATCCCGTCCCCCTCCACGGTCCCCACTCACCCAGGACCACCAACCCTCACCCCATGGGCTCCCCAGGGCCCCCCCCAGTCACTCACTTGTTGGCCGAACATAAACCTTCAGCTTCAGGCAGGACCTGTCCACCGTGTTTGGGGGGGACGCCGCTGCAGGGAAGCAAAGGGGAGACGCAGCAGGTTAGGGAGGGCTGGGGCCCCACAAAGGGTCCCCAGTGGTCCCAGTGCAGCTGGACAGGGAGCGATGGCTTGTGGGGCTCTGTGCCTGCGGTGAAGGGCTGCGAGCGCAGGCAGGGCCGTGCTGCTTCCCTCAACAGGTAAAACGAGGATAAAGGCACAGAATAAGAATAATACTCACTAGGAGACAGAAAGGGAGTAATTGCAATAATTATCTTGGTGAAAGTCCCCTCTCAATAGGAGAAAATGTGATTTATATATATGTTTTTAAAAGAATTTCATATTGTCTCAGAGTGGGGGTTTTTTTGCATTAAAGAAGGGCAGAGAGCATTATTTGCAATGGATTCATTTCAGCCTAAGGAAGGAACGGGAATTGGGACGCTGCTCGCAGGAGAGGCGGCAGCAAGGGGCACACGCAGTCCCCTCGAGGGGCCACCACCATCCCTCCCCTTGGCTCTGAGGGACAGACACAGCAGGTTCCTGTACAGATGGTGACATGGGGGCCACCCCCCGCTGCCCCACAGGACCCATTTGAGTTGTTTTTACCAAATAAACCCGTGGGGCAGCTGCAGAGGGGCCGCAGCCCCCTCGTCTCCACATGGCCCCTCGCAACGGTACCCCTGGACCCCTCAACAGGCGCATCCAGCCCCTGCACCCAGCTCAGCACCACGTCCATGGGAGCGGTGGCATCCAACGGGAGATGGAGCCTCCACGGTTGGGAGTTTTCCCTTTTCTTTTCCTCCGTGGTGCGACCACCCCACATGGAAAGGAGAAGGTCATGCCATGCCGTGCCGTGCCATGCCGTGCCGAGCTGCACCACGGGCATCCCGCAGCAGCTCCATCCGCCGGCTCTGTCCCCAGGGCCAGCCCATGCCCTTGACCCGGCACCGGGAGAGCGAGCGCGTCCCCGTGCCCGCGAGGTTAATGGCATTCCAATTTGCGAGCTCGAGGAGGAGGTAATTTCTTTTCTTTCATGTCTGCTAAATACGGTTCCTCAAAGAGGCATAATTTCTAATGTTCCGCATGACATGAATTCTAACCGGTTTAGCAATGATCAGCTTCACCATTTACTTCTGTGTAATCTCTCCCTAACGACATTAAAAATAAAAAAAGTAAAATAAAATAAAATAAAATAAAATAAAACTGGGGGGGGGAAGAAGAGAGAGCCGTAGCGGCTGTTATTTCACAAGTGACATTTTACAGCGGGGAAGGGAGAGGGGGGGAAAAATGGTAATTTAATATAGATAAAAGGAACAAATTAAGTGGGCTGAAAACAGATGCTTTAGGAAAAAGGGGGAGAAATAATACGGCAGATAAGCACAGGGCTGGCTCCTGCGCGGGAAGAGGCGCCCCTGTCTCCCGGTGACACGGCTGAGGGCTGCGGGTCAGGGTTTCTCGCTGATGCTTTTTTCACCCTTTATTGATCGCCAGACTCCCAGGGATGGATCTGAGCCCCATCAGCTGATTTTGCCATGGATCTGCTGCTCCGGCCCCCCGTGCCCAGTGCTCCATTCAATGGGGGGCCTGACCGGCTCCATCCCCCGGCCCTGGTCCTGCCACCACTGCCTGGTGCCTGTGGGAAGGTTTCCCCCCCAGTCGGCCAGTTTGGGCTTCATCTGTTGGGTGAGAGGGGAGCGCAATCTGGGAGAGCCCAGGAATACACAGGAGCATGCGGGAGCGTGCAGGGCCACTGCCCGGGGCTGGCAGGGCTGTGCAGCACCACGACTGGTGGTGGTCCCATGGAGATGAGATCAGTGTCCCCATCACCCCTGATCCCTGGAAAGTCCTATTCACTCCTGTGGCCACCCCATGGCTGTGACTCAGCCCTGGAGAAGGCTTTTGGCATGAAGCGTGCACCGGTTGGGATGTCCACCTCGACTCGGACATGCTGGTGCTGTCGCCACAAGGATGGGTTTGGGAGCATCCAATGCAAACTGAGCTGTGGCTCAGCATCCAGGTCTGGTCTGCACTGCAGGGTGATGGGGAGACATCCCTGGGGTGCTCTCACCAGACCTCCCCCCCCATCCCTACTCACAGATGTAGTAGTACTCGTGGCCGGGTCTGAACTCAAAGCCCAGTGAGAAGGGGGTGAAGAGCTGGAACTTCTCTGAAAACTTGAGGGGCCCGTTGGGGGAGTCGGGCCGGTTGCACTCCCAGCGCTTGAAGCCCCTCTGACGGTGGTCGCAGGATGCGTGCCCCTCGTAGTTGACCATGTAGAGGATGTAGCGCTCCATCCGCTCAGGCAGCGGCTCCTCGTAGTGCGGGCAGTAGATGTCCAGGTAGTCGTTGATGCTCACTTCCACTGTGTAATCCCCGTGCTGAAACCTGAAGGAGAAACCGGTGTCAGGGGGCCCACGTTTCCCTGGATCCCACCATGGGATACCCATGCTGGAGACCCCAGTCATGCCAAAAAACCTTGGTTCAACCACAACCCGGGGCCTGATCCAGCCCAGCCCTGCACCGCTCTCCTCGCCACGCCAGTGTCCCCATTAACCCAGAGCCCTGCGATAAACCAGCACCACTTGGTAGCAAGTCACAAAAGGACCATTACTGACGGCGATGCTGTGGCAGCGCTGGCACAGCACTGCAACCCCAGTGTAATTTGCGCTCCTGGCACTGATTGCGTGAGACATCAAGGGATTAGCGGCGCTGGAGAGCTCTGGCACACACAGGCAGCTCCCAGCACCTCGGGGTGACCCCGACGACACCCCCAATCCTACACTGCACCCTGAGGGGGGGCACTGCAGCCCCCTGGTGCTCCCGGCACTGCAGCCAATGGAGCTGGCGGCCAAACTCCTGGGTTCCCCCAGGAGCCAACCTGGCAGCTTGGCTTCAATGCCTGCACATGGAGCTCGTTTTCTTTGCTAATTAATTGAGGTCCCCCTCGGCACGACCAGGGATGGAGGACACCGCACGGGTCCAGGGCTGGAGGAGCAGCACTGCAAGAAGCGGTGCTCAGTGGCTGCAGGGGTCAGTGTGGCCCGCGTGGGGTAGGGACGGTGGCCACGGCTCCTCTGGCCACCCCAAATCAGCGTCCTAGGGACTCCCTGTGTTCACTTGAGTCCTGGGCAGGTGGGAGCAGGGCTGAGCCTGGCTCAAACTCATCACACTGATGTGGCCAAACACAGCGAAGGGTGACCCAAAAGGCAGCCAGCACCCAAAAAGGGAAGGGGGGACCGCAGGCAGCAAGCGTGGGGAGTGCTGGTGAGCGGCAGTGTCCAGCCCCATCCAGCTCATTACCTGCTTCATAAGCACTCTGAGCACACAGGGAAACGCGCTAATTAAGGAGCAGGGCTTTTCTCTCTCTCCTTCTCTCTCCTTCCCCGAGTCAGTTGTGCCAACCCTGCCCCTGGCAAGGTAACATTTTAAATGTAAAATTAATACAAAGGGCCAGGATTTACTGGGAAACAATTTTCAAACGCACACGAAACAATGCGAAAAAATCCCCAAACAAAACACCTCCTTCTGCCTTTTATTTAAAAAAAAAGATCCTTATTTTAATGATCATTACTAAAGCCCAAGCAAAGGCGACTGAAACACGAGGGCACGCGCCTAGCAGGGGAAGAATAATAATTACTCTTTTTGGAGGGGAATAAAAACATCACCTGACCCCAAGGGCCTCCACCGGACTGGCAAATGCTGCATTAGAGCTGATGAGCTGTGATCAATGGCACCAGGCACAAAGTGGGGTTTTAAGCGAAGAACAGGTTTGTAGGGGGATGGATGTGGGGCAGGGTTTGATACATGGATGTGGGGCAGGTTTGGGGGATGGATGTGGGGAAGGTTTTGATGGATGGTGTGGGGAAGGTTTTGATGGACGGATGTGGGGCAGGTTTTGATATATGGATGTGAGGCAGGTTTGGGGGATGGATGTGGGGCAGGTTTTGATGGATAGATGTGGGTCAGGCTTTGATGGATGGACATGGGGCAGGTTTTGGGGGATGGATGTGGGGCAGGTTTGGGGGATGGATGTGGGGAAGTTTTTGCTGGATGGATGTGGGTCAGGTTTGGGGGATGGATGTGGGTCAGGCTTTGATGGATGGACATGGGGCAGGTTTTGATGGATGGATATGGGGAAGGTTTTGATACATGGATGTGGGGCAGGTTTGGGGGATGGATGTGGGGAAGGTTTTGATACATGGATGTGGGGCAGGTTTTGGGGGGATGGATGTGGGGCAGGTTTTGATGGATGGATGTGAGGAAGGTTTTGATGGATGGATGTGGGGCAGGTTTTGGGGGGATGGATGTGGGGCAGGTTTTGATGGATGGATGTGAGGAAGGTTTTGATGGATGGATGTGAGGAAGGTTTTGATGGATGGATGTGGGGCAGGTTTTGATACATGGATGTGGGGCAGGTTTTGGGGGGATGGGTGTGGGGCCATGCTGGCAGCGCCAGCACTTCTGCCCCAGCACAGCAGGCAAAGCCCAGAATAGGAGAAGGCAACCAGCACAGGGTTCATTGGAGGAGCCCCAGGGATGCCCTCAGGATGGGGACATGGGTATGGGGGGACATGGGGAGAAGGGGCTGTGCTACTGTGCCAGGCACGGGCACCCCATGGCTGGGCAGAGCGCCCGGTGCAGGAACAGCGCCTCATGGACCTGGTCTGTGCTTGTTCCATCCCATCCCAGGCATGGGAACCGTCCCATATGGAACCACCACCGACCTCTGCTCAGCACAGGATGAGCTGTCACCGCCTCATCCCGCCTCAGCTTCAGCTTTCCACAGCACCATAACCACACCGACAGCCCAGACCCAGCACACAGCACCCTGAACCTGTCCCTGAGCATCAGCGCCCATGAGAGACCCGAGCTGGAGCCCCGGGTGTGCTCAGAACCGCGTTTGCTGCCGGAGGAGCGCAGCCCCGCGCGCACGGAGCCCTCTGTTAATTCATTATCATTTAAGTCATTCAGTTCGCAAAATGCCAACAGCGTTTTCCAGCCCTGGAAGGCGCCGGCGCCCCATGCGATACCCACAGCAGGGCCATGCTGGTGGCAGCGAGTGGGTCTGAGCTGTCTGAACCAGGCGCATCCCTCATTCGGCTGATGCAGAAGGGAGAATGCCCCTTTCTGCGAGCAGCTTCCAAACCAGAGCGAGGCCCTCCGTGTCCTGCTCCCATCTGGCAGCACTGGGCATGGAGCGCACGCTGCCCTCCCTGCACATCTCAGACATGTGTGTGGTTTGTGCCAGCCTTGGGGCGAGCTTTGTCCCCACATCGTCTGGAGACCCAAAGACACGGCTACACCAGCTCTTTGGTCCATTGGGAATTGCAGTAAGCAAGAGGAGAGACCTCTCCACTTTGTCACCCCAATAAATGCCAATTCACAACGCTTCAAGCCAAATGAGAGCTCAGCTGTGAGCAAATCCACGTTCCTGTCATTCCACCTGGGCTCACCACAGCTGCACACACCATGCCATCACCAGGAATGATGCCACGAGATGGGGACGATGTCATCACTGAGGCTGATGCCATGGGACAGAGATGATGCCATCACCAGGAATGATGCCACGGGACAGAAATGATGCCATCACTGGGGCTGATGCCATGGGATAGAGATGATGCCATCACCAGGAATGATGCCACGGGACAGAAATGATGCCATCACTGGGGCTGATGCCATGGGATAGAGATGATGCCATCACCAGGAATGATGCCAGAGTCCACCACGGCCACCAGAGCTCTGCCCATGGACACAGAGTTCGCCCACTGCCAAAGGGGTTAACATGGGAGCTTTGTTTTTCCCTGACAGAGACGGATGGAGCAGCCTCCCGGCCTCACCCGGCGGGATGTTACACTTGACAATTGACTACTCGCAGCTTTCAGCTCTGTCAGCCACCATTAAGGCCGGGATCCTGGCTAATTGGGTGCTTCATTAGGGGCATTCATTACTGTTAGCGCTGCCTGACAGCCAGGCCTGCTCTGCCAGCAGGGCAGGGGACAGGGCAGGCTCACAGCCCCACTGCTGACCCTCACTGCAGGGTCTCCAGTGCTGGAAACCCCCCTGGGACACCCTGCTTGGCACGGCCACGGCTCCCACCGATGCCAGCACCACAATGCAGGGGGGCTCTATCACTCTCCCACCCTCTGCCCCCCGGTTCTGGCAGCAGCACCCACCGTGCGCCGAGCCCCGCGCTGTTGGCTCCGTCTCGGGTCACGTTTAATTGACACCATTCCCGGTGCCGTCACGCGCCGGCCCCTTTGCATGACAAGAGCGGGAACCCATTGGAGTGAAATTGCCTGGAATAAACCATTGGAGCTGGTGAAGCGGCTCCGCTGTCCGCCCTCCTCCCTGCACTGCGGCGGCACCCAAAGCCTGCCCGTGTGCCCCTACACCATGCCAGGCACGGTGGCAGCTCCATGCCAGGGGCTTCCAAAGCTTTCACCTCTTGGATATTCACTGTGGAGGGTAAAAAGCCCCCCCGAGGCCCTGCCCTGCAAACCAGAGGCATCCTCAGCCTGAGACCCTCGGCCCCCATGGGGCAGAGCCAACCAGGAGAGCAAACCCTGCCCGGCCCAACAATCAGGGTCGTGAGACCCCAGCCTTGGTCCTGGTGCCCCGGCTGGGCAGGCAGTGCCTCAGCTTCCCCTGTGGGTAGCAGGAGCATCCCCCAAAACCCCCAAACAAGGGCAGCCAGCCCATCAAGGGAACAAAGCCCGTTTGTCTCCGGCCTCGACACAGCCTGCAAGACCAGCCAGTGTCCCAAGGGTTAAATAATTCAGATTTTTCTTTCCTGAACAGCTTGAAAAGAGATATGATTGCACCCGCTGAAATATTGGGGGGGGGAAGATATATTATGGAAGGAAAAGAGCTATTTAAGCTGAAGAACAGCGTTGGCACATAAACAAATGGGTATAAACCGGCCATGAATAAATTGAGGCTGGAAATTAGGAGGTTTGGAACCCCAGGAGCGAGGGGCTGGAAGGGGTTTGCAGAGAGGAAAGGAGGGGGCCTGGGGGAGGGTGCTGCCAGCACCGGGGTACAGGGCTCAGGGATCCCCCGGCTCCAAGGGCACCCGTCCTTGCGGGACCAGACGCTGAGATCCTTAAAACCTCCCTTATGCTTTCATCTCCTGAAATCTCCTTCATTCAAATAGTCACAGCGTGATCAGGAGTAATAAGCCTATTACAGAGCAAAATAAAACACAGCAGCCCCCCCTCCCCAAACCAGCCCCCAACCTCGCCCGCCGCCCTCTTGCTGTCTTCTAAACACAACCTGATGGAAATTGGGATGCTGTGCGGCCAATGCCAGCCCCCCGCCAGCCACTGCTGCGGTCCCCCCCCTCAGGAAATAGGCACAAAGCAGCTCCTGGGCGCTGGGGGGGGCGGCAGGGAATGGCCCCCGCGGGAGGAGGTGTCCGCCCGGCCCCTTTCAGCAGCATTATGGCTCTTTTTCTCCATTAATCCTGTTGCTCGGCTGGTTGCTGGCATGTCCATAGCCAGCAATGGACTTCATGCCGGGAACGTTTAAGCTGGTTTTCCCATCTGTTTCTCTTTCTCCTTGGACAAGCCGGGAGTGCCCAGCGCCGTCCCGTGGGATGCCGCAGGCAGCGCCGGGAGCCGGACTTTGGCCACGTGTTAGTCCCAGTGTCCTGGAGGCAGATTCATTCTCCCCATGCAAGAGCAGTAGTGGAGCACAGGGCTAATGGAGACTCCGGGAGGGGACGGAGCCAGAGCTGGATGCGCTTGCACACATGGGTCCATTCAATGTTGGTCCATCGGGGTTGGGTCCTCCCACCCCATCCCACCACCCCGCCAGCACCAAGGTTTATTGTAGCCGTGCTGGTAGAATGCCCTGCATGGCCAGAGAGCCAGCGTGAGCACCCAGCGCTCCTAAACCTCCACCAGGCTGTGCTGGAGGATCCCAGCATCCCAACCCAGCCAAGTCCCGGGATGATGCTTTGGGGTTATGGCAGGAGCCTGTCCTCAGCCTCATCTCTCCCATGGAGGTGGTGACGAGCCCCGGTCCCAGTGGGGCCGTGTGTGCTCCGGCAGCATCCCCAGCGCCGCGGCGGTGGGGCAGAGTGGGGCCGCGCATCGCGGGCTGCGGCTCACGGTACGCCTGTAATGTGGTCCTGAGGGACCTGCCGTACACACACCACCTAAATTATTTAATTTCTCCAAACTGCTGCACCTTTATAAATCATTAAAAGCTCCTTTTGATCTGTGTTAATGAGGTTTCCTCAGCGTGGTGGTTGGGAACGCTCTCCGGCGCCAGATAGAGAATCAGCTAATTAAAAATATAAAGAAGGAGCAAGTGGGAGGAGGGATGGGTCCGGCATGGGGCAGGCACAGGGCAATGGGCACAACGGATCCCCACCACCCGGCCAGGGTGTGGAGGGGTAAGGGATGCTTTAGGGATACTCATCGTGTTTTTCCCCTTTCCTCTTCTTCCCTCTTTTTTCCCCAGGGATGGGAGGATCCACGCTTGGCTCTCACCGCCCGTCCCCACCTTGCCGCATGCCCCAACAGGAGAGCAGCCAGCCCGGCAGAGCGGGAAAGGCGGCGTCAAGGGAAATCCATCAGGAGCAAACCCACAGGCAGGGACGGCAGCAGCACCATCACATTTACTTATGAATTCCGCAGTGTTTGAGCCCGGCGTCCTCTGGCCGCTGCTCAGCTGGGCTGGCCGGGCTGCAGGTGCCACCCTGGGGGCTCCAGCACCCATTGCCCACTGACCCCCCTCCCAGGGGCCTGTTTTTCCCCCCCAGCCAAGAAACCAGGAGCTCTCCAGGAGCTTTCCAGCCGGGAGTCCCAGGAATGTGCTGGTCTCAGTTGGAACCGTGTCATTTGGAGATGCCCATGTTGGCCAAAACACGGGGCTGCTGGTCCTCCTGACTGCTGCCATGTGTGTGGAGAGGGATATGGGATCGTTCTGGCTTGGAACCTTGGATGCTATCCCAGAAGCTGAGAGCCTGGGGTTGTCCCTTTGCTTCACCAGCCCGGCCAGTGCTCAGGAAATGATCCCCCCTCTTTGGGAATGACGCGAACCCCTGGCACCGTGCAGAGCCATGGCCACAGGAGCTGACGGGTCAGGCAGTGAGATATCGGTGGGGCTGGTGTCAGCGTCGCTTTGCCAGCCCTGACAGCTTTAATATCAATATTTATCTCAACTACAAAACTCCGAGCCCAGCTACATATTCAGCAGCTCGATTACAGTTATCTGGAATGATGGTGACGGCTCCCACGGACGGGAGGTTAGTTTGGGCTTAATGCCATTTGACAGCCCCGGCGCAGCAGGGATGGGGACAGGGATGGGGATAGGGATGGGCAGAACCGCCTGCACCCATCATCCGACCTGAGACTGAACCATGCCGAGAGCTGCCAGGCCGGTGCTGGGACACACGACTGGCTCACATGGGGAAAGCCCCAGGGCCCCTGGCAGCCCACTGAGCCCCTTGGCACCGCTCACCCCACCAGCAGTTGGCAAAGGGCAGCCCAACACTGCCTGCCCTGACGTGCCCCACGAGCCTCTCCTGACACACTGCCTGAGTCACCAGGGCCGGACCGGCGAGCCCTGGCTTGGCTTTGGCTTCAGCTTCCCTGTGTCACCCCCAGCCCGCAGGGACAGTGTGCGCCAGCATTGGTAAATCATTGATGGATTCACCCTAAGTGTGTTTTTGTGCTCAGCCTCTGAAGGATTCACATCCTGATGGGAAGGACCCTGAGAACAGAGGCTCTGTTACGTTTAAATCCCTACAACTGTGGCAACCACGGGCTGCGAGCCTCTGCCCTGGCGCTGGTTTGCAGCACCGAGCAGTGCGTTCATGGCACAGGCAGCTCCATGGTGACCACCATGCCCATCACAGGGCGCCGGCTCTGCTGCAAACCCCAGACTTGCTCCTTCAAAAACCTGCTTTTTGCCCACTTTCTGGGGGTGCCGCAGAAGCCACCGCCTCCCCTGTGCCGGCACCACACGGTTCCAGCAAGCCGGAGCATGCAGCAACAGGATGAGCCAGCACATGCAGTGAATTCCTGTGCAGAACCAGCACTCAGCAGCCAGCAAAGCACATTCCCCAGCCCCATCACCCTTGAGCCAGTGTGGGCCGGCACCGGTGATGCCACTGGTCAAGGACCAGTGCTGGCCCAGCCAGGACTGGGGAGCAGCAGCCCCCCAGGCTGGTTCAGCCCGGCCTTCCTGAGGCTCCCTCCTTCATTTATGGATATTTCCCTTTCCCTCCTTTTAATGTAAATGACAGAGAGTCCCAAGGCAGCGATCAGACGCAGGTAACCTCGTCCCAGCTCGGCCGTGCTCCCACAGGAGACAACGGCTCCTGTTACCTGGGGCAACAGTGGGGAAATTATGGCTGGCATCTAAATTGCCATCATTATGCTCCAGAGCCAACACTCCCCATTTACACTTTATTGTCATCTTTTGCTTTAGGGAGATGCTGAGATATTACAGGACCGGGTGACAGAGTGGGATGAGATGGGATGCACAACGAGATAGACTCAGAGATAAATGGGTACACCCGGAGCTATTATTTCAGCCTGTTTGCAGATCTAGAGACAGAGCAGCAATCCGCACTCCCCCGGGCTAAGGGGAGGCTTTATAACACACAAGAAAACAAGATTTGCTTAAATGCAAGCGCCAGCCCGCTGAACCAGCAGCGCTTGGTGGCGAAGCACCCGTGCCACGTCTCGTGGCTGCTGCCTGGACACATAGCTCATTGGAGACATCTCCCCACCAAACCAGTGCCAAAAATGCAGCCAAAGCAGCCCCAGCCTCCCTCCCGCTGCGGCGAGTGGGGATATGGCAGAGCCTACGTGGTGCCAGGCGCATCCCATCACCGTTTGGTCTTGTTCCCCCGGCACAGAAGCACTCAGCCACTCTCCAACACTCTCCAGACGACACACTTATCTTACAAGATGTGCCCTCGACCACACAGATTAAGTTGGAGGCAGGAGCACGCCGGCTGGCTCGGGGCGTACCCAGCAAGTGCTAAAGCCACATGGATGGAATAAGTCTTCTCATGGGCTTTTGTGTACAAATCGATGCTCGCTGGCACTCGCAGGTACCAGGCTGGGGGTGGTACCCAACCGCAGGGCACCCCCAAGGGTGCTCATGGGCACCCCAAAGCAAAACTCCTGCTACTTGAAAGAGCAAGTTCCTTCTCCCCATGCGTTCTTTGTGCAAAGTTGCATGAGGAAAATGAAAAACCAAACTTGGGCTTCGTTCCTCCCCCTGCACCACACAGGGACCACGGTGTGAAAAGCGGAGGGGGGAGAAATGCTGAAATGGGGCTTTTAAGTATTTTCAAGGAAAAAGAACAAAAAAAAGCAAAGAAGTTCAAAAACCAAGAAGCTTTTCAGGGAGAAGCCAGGGCTGCTTCTCCTCCCCGGCCCTGCGCCAGCCTCTGGGCTGCGTGTCACCGCGCATGATTGGGAATCTGCCATGGGTTCTGCCTTCTGCCTTGGAGAGCCCTTCCCACCCAAATGCCCCGTTACAAGGGAAGCCGGAGCTTGTAGCACATTCGTGTTTGGGACCAAATCTGACCAGACAAGGCAAAGCTTTTAACAGATGGGAGCTGGCTGCTTCGTGATGGCCAAGTAAAGCAGGAGCGAGCCGGGTGGACGGCGCCTGCATGCTGCTGGTGCACTGACCTGACAGGCTGCTCCTTAAGCTCAGGAGGTGACACACTTGTCCAGAAACCCCCACCAGCGTCAACAGGAAATATGCATTTTTGGCACATGAATACTCCATTTTCCAGATGCCAGAGCCCATCCTGGGGGTCGAACCCGCTCCTCCTCGCAGCAGCGGCTCTGCTTTGGGGTTCTTCACCCTCGTCCCCCCACCGCAGCCCCCTAGAACCACACTGGCTGCTGCAGTTCACTGGCCCCTCATCAACATGGATGCTCCTTTGCCCAGTGCTGAGACTAATCGATACTGCCATTAACAGACCATCCTGAATTAATGCATTTTAACCTGGCAGGCGTTAGGATATTGGTCATTTTTCCACTTAACCTGGCAGGAGGAGTTTTTTCCATTGCTGGTGCCCAGTCAGTGCAGCAGTGACTCAGGAAGGGATGCAGGGAGTTTATCCCAACCAGACCAGTTCTCCTGAGATGCTGTTGAAGGGGAGCAGGGCCCTTGCCCAGGAGCCCTGGAGGGGACGAAGTCACCACACCAGGACCCCTTATCCATGGGTTAGCGCTTCACTGCCACGCCGGATGCTCCAGAACCTCAGGCAGCATCATCAGCACAAAGGAAAGGCCCCCTTGAGAGAGCTCTGGGTCCACCAAGGCTGCCACAGGTCCCTGTCCCCTGTGCCCTCCGTGGACCCCTGCAGCAGCAGCCGAGCTGTTCTCCCCCAGGCACCCCAGAGCCACCCTCCCCTGCTGCTCCCGCCTGCCTCGCAGTGCCTCTGGCTAAACAGAGATCAGAAATGTTAGATCTTTCTTAACATCTCCTGCCAGCACTGTCAGTGGCCCTCTCCAGAGTACCAGGGCCCTCTGTTATGTAAACACAGCACATTCTCTGTCAAAGATTAAAAAAAAAAAAGGCTCATTTGCACATAAAAGCAGCCTCTGCACCAGTTCCGGGCACTGTGGCATGTAAGGAAGACTGGAGGTTAAATTCAATAATAAAGTGAGGCAGCGCAGAGGTCCCAGCTCCAGCTCCTGCAGCCCAACGCTGCGGCCAGCGAGCCCATGGGCGAGGGACAGGGATCCTGAGAAGCAGGATAGGGCAGACAGCCCCGGTGGCCTTTAGCATCGTCAGGTTGGAAAAGACCTTTATGACCCTCAGGTCCAACCACTACCCCAGGACTGCCAATGCCACCACTAAACCATGTCACTAAACCCTACTGCATGGTGCCTGGTCACCCTGGGACCACCACTCTGCCCTGCTGCTCCTCCGTGCATCCATGCTTGTCCATGGCACCCCTGGACCCCACCGTATCCAGGCCCAGCATCATTCCATCTTCTCCACTTGGCATCCCAGCCAGGCCAGGGTATGGTGCCCTCACATCCCTTCCCATGTGCTTTTGGGAGCACCATAGGGCCACAAGTGGGGCTGACTGATGCCCTCATCCCACGGCACCAGTGGCACCATGCGGCATCTCCACAGGAGCAACAAGGAGCCGCTCACCTCGTCAATGGTGACTGCAGTGACACCTCTCACCATCAGCCCTCGCACAGCTCCACAGTGGGACAGCAATGGGGGTGTCTCCATCCGCAGTGACCCCCCGGCCTCCCCGGGGAGCACCCGCGCCCGCCCGGCTCCGGGGATGGCGGCAGACAGCCATTCCCGCAGCCCAGGTCCACGCAAATTCAATCAGATCAGGAATACATTGTCAGGGAGACGCCGGCTGGGAAGTGCAATGGTAATTGCGTTAGTGCCGGCAGCGCCGCGGCGCGCCACGCTGCAGAGCTGAGGGCACGGTGGATGGGCACAGCATCACCGGGGCAGGGGCTCGCTGCGGGACCAAAGGCCCCCCCCAGTCCCAGCAGGGAGCGGGCAGAGGGTCAGGGGAGGGCGTGCAGAGCTCTGCAAAAGCCGGTGTCCAGATGGCTCAGGAGAGGGCAGCAGAAGGTGTTTACAGTGGTGGCTGACAGCAAAGGTGAGAGGGGCAGCGAGGGGAGGAGAGGAGAGGCTGCCCGTGGTCTCCAAATCACAGCTTGCCATGGTCCAGCACATGTGGCCCCTACAGGTACCCAGCCCCATGCGTGTGCACTGTGCACAACCAGTCCCGTGTACAACCGGTCCCACGCACACCCTGCCCCATGCACACCCTGCCCCACACACGTCCCCACAGCCGTGCAGCGGCTCCGGCAGCTGCCAGGCCCAGCACGTCGCTCCCAGCCGGAGCCCAGACATGTGCCAGCCCATGCACGAGGCCACGCGTGCTCATACGTGCTCCGGCTGCTCACGCTGAGCGCCCTAATTAACACGTCTGGCGAAGCGGGCGGGCGCTGATAACGGGCACGGGACGGGAGCTGCTGGGGGTTATCTGCCAAAGGCAGCCGGGGGCCCCCCACCGCCCGCGCCGGCTCCGCGCCGCAGCCCGCGGGGACAGACACATCAAGGCACCCGTTTGGGGGTCTCGTGCAGGGGGACGGGGTAAACAGCCCCCAGGGCTGGCCTCGTTAGCGCTGCCACTCATTAAGGCTGCCCCTGGCACGGTGCGGGCAGAGCCCCCGGCACTGTTGCCATCGGCACTCGGCCCCGTGCCAGCCTCTCGTCCCACGTCCCATCTGATGGCGAGGGCCAGCCTGTCCTCGGGTGCCCACCTTGCCAGCACTACCACCAACAGGCTGAAGGGAAATGCTCGGAGGAGTTCTTTGGTCCCACTGGGTGATGGCCATTGTCGCGCCTTTCCCTTCCAGCCACTGCTGCCCTGATTGGCATCCTTTAGCTTACAGGCAGTGTGCGGTGCGCACCCAGCCCAGTGGCTCACGGACATGGCCAGGGTGCAGCAG
Source organism: Ara ararauna (assembly GCA_028858755.1). Lineage (NCBI taxonomy): Eukaryota > Metazoa > Chordata > Aves > Psittaciformes > Psittacidae > Ara > Ara ararauna. The sequence continues at coordinate 3,895,827 of CM054398.1, read as the reverse complement.
AGTGCTGGGATGGGAGACCAGCACCACCCTTGGGTCTCTGAGTCAAACCAGACACTGCCCTGGTGCTCCCCAGAGCTATTTCCATTGGGCTTATCCCAGAGCTACGAGCAGGACTTAGCACAGAGCTGTTGTGACTCTGGTGTGGCAGCCACTGCCTCCGTGCCTCAGTTTCCCTTTCCCAGGGCTGGACCATGCATGGCACAGGTCCTGCAGTACAAACAACAATCGAGGAGAGCCTTCTCCACCCCACTTTAAGACCCACGAATTAGTGGGGATAAACATGCATTATTGCACTACCTCAGCCATTGGCCACCTTGTTTCCTGGTGGTGACTCTGTCCCAGGCAGTGGCAGGGGCTGGGGGGCAGCAGGACACATTGGTGACTCTATAACCCTGCAACACTTCCATTCATAGGACATTCCATGCAGCGGCGGGAGCAATTCCAAGCGCATTCAGCAGCAGCAATGTGACCGGTGGGAGCCCCACGATCACCGCGAGAACAGCGGCGAGGTGGAAACCAGGATGGCACGGCAGGGCCAGGACACGGCTCCGAGGGGGACATAGGGACACAGCACAGAAGGACAGACACAGCAGGCACAACTGTGACATGGGCAAGGACCTTCCAGCTCGACCCCAGCCCCATGGCCCCTGCCTGCCCCTGCCTGCCCCAGCATCCCCAGGGGATGTCAGGCAGGATCCAAACCCGCAGTGACCCCCCATCAAAAGGACAATGCGGGACTCTTCCCCCCAGCCCTGATGGTGATGGGCTGCAGAGCCAGCGAAGCCGTAATTTATCACGCCAGCCCCTGACAGCTCCCTTTGACAGGGTCCCCGGGGGGGCCAAGCGATGCCTTTTGTCTGCCCAACAATTAATTATTTCCTGGCTAATGATGAACTCCGACTTCCAAAGCAGGTAGCGGCTGTGTGCAGGAATGAGAGCCATTCCCTTCACTCCTCTCCTTGCCATGCCCCCTCTGAACCACGGGACCTCCGCCACGGCACCCCCATGGCAGGCTGGGCTGCTGGTGTACCTGGGGCTAAGGCCGGAATCCCCCAGCATCCCACCAAGGACACGCTGCCCCCCAAAAGGGCACTCCAAAACCAGACAAACCCATAAGCAAGAATGGAGGTGCCAGTTCAAAGGTGCATGTAGAGCATGCCAGGATGGAGCCACTGTGGTGGTGCCGGCAGGTGGGTGCTGTGCTGCAGCAGCAGATGTTGGCTGTGCTGGTGGAGAGCAGTTTAAGTGCCAGCCGCTGTGACCGCAGCCCCAGAGCGCTCTGTGCTGAGGAGCTGATAACTGGATGATGGGTCTGTGTTAATGGAGAAAATCCATTTAGGTTCACTCAATACTCTCCCACAGGCTTTCATTACACCTCAGGGGTCTGCGATGCACAGGGCCTTGATATGGCCAAGCTGCGAGCTCAGATCACATCTCTGCTGCTTACCTGCCTCTCGGCAGAGGCTCTAGTGGGATACAGGGAGGGATGCGGGGAGGGATACAGGGAGGGATGCAGGGAGGGCTGCGGGGAGGGCTGCAGGGAGAGATGTGTGCACAAAGGCTTCAGCCCCAAGCTTGTTGCCGCAGGTGGTAAGAGCACCATCAGCATCCCTTGGCTGGAGCCCTGTGAGGGACAGGCAGCAGCAAGCAGAGGCAAACTTGGAGGTGTAGTGGGGACCCTGCCCTTGCAGTGAGCCCTTGCGTGGTTCATGCCATGGAGGGGAGCACGAGCCGGGCCCCACAATGGAACAAGCAACGGAGCCGTGAGAAGTAAAACAATTATCGGGAGCTCCCAGCTCGGCCTCCCCGCCTGGTGCTTTCTGTTTAAGGCTAGTTAATAGCTAGTGTTCTCTGGTTAGGCCTGAATGACATTTCCAGAGTTATAATAACTGAGCTATTACTTGCCGTATTGATGCATTCCCCCTGCCGGCAGCCTGCTCATCCCGCGCTGCACCGCCCGGCCGCCGAAAGCTCCTTTAGTCAATAGCACTTCTATTTTTCATTACTCCCTGGAAATGTGGCTCTTGGAAGCTCATCCGTCATTCAATTACGCCCTGGTTCAGTCCTATCATACACGTGTCATAAAGTTCCTCAGATCTGAACTGCTGTTAATTTTCTGCGCCATCCCAAGGGGATGCCCGGGACGTGCCTGGAAAGCAACCAGGAAGCCGAGGGCATGCCGGGTACGGGCGCACCGGGGAGCAGGGGCTGCCAGCACCACCAGGGGCATGGGCACAGGGGTTCCTTTGCCAGGCACCTCACCCAGGAGCTGGGCTCTGACCCTCCCCGCATGGCAGCACAGCACCAGCAGCACACGACCTTGGCAGCGCCGCAATTTATTCCTCTGGCTGGTTTTATTCCTTTATCAGGTGTTGGTTTAACAGGGTGAGCTCCCCCCCCTTCCCTTTTAATCCTATCGGCATCTGTGTTCAGCACATCCGTACACAGAATAATCACCTGCCTGGCAGATTTGTCACTTCAACAGATGTAATCGGGGAACTTTTCTTTCAGGGCTTCATTTTTTTTAAACCCCCTCCTTTTTCCCTGTTTTTCCTTCACTCACAGCTCCCGGGCAGAGGCGGTGTCTGCTCCAGGTCCTTTCTCCCCTAACCCATCCCTGCGCTTACAACAAGGACCTGCAGGGTCCTTAAAAACTCAAGCCCTGAGTTCTCCCCTCCACCAGCCCCAATGGCACCATTCCTCCTGCTTCCCTGTGCAGCCCCAGTCACAGCTGCCTGCACCCTGTGGTCCCCAGGGTGACACCAGGGTCCCATCCAGCCCATGCAGCACTGCCTGGGTGGCCTCGGCCGGGCTGGTCAGGCTCGCACGCCGCCCAGCAGGACAATGACTGCTCCAGCATCCCGCTCGCCGGTCCCGTGGGGCCTCCCAGGGGCTGTTTTCCCTAAGCCGGGATGGACACACGCCCGGATGCTTGCAAATGCTGCATGTCACTTGTCAGCTCCCAGGACAGCCACATGATGCCTCCGGCCACGCTCCTCCCGGGCCCCTTCCTGCTCCTTGGGATAACTCCAGCCACGTCAATGGCTCCAAAGCTGCCAGGCATCCCCACTCCATAGGAAGGTGGTGACCGGGGACCACTCTGCTGGGTGGGCATCTCCACTCCCCTCCCAACCCACCACCCGGACTCACACTTCGCTCTGGGGCATGGCTAATGACTGACCTAATTGATCTCTGACAAGGCCCTGCTCCTGTAGGAGATTGATGCTGGAACCAGCTCAAGGCTCTGTGAAAAGCCATTTCTCCCTGCCCAGCTGGGCAGCACCACCCCTCGCCTGCAGGGAAGTGCCCATCCATCCAGCCAAGGATCAGTGGGATGGAGAAGAGGATGGAGGGGAGAGTGGCCACCCCCTCGGAGGGGACTGGAGTAGCAGCCTTTGCTCCCACTTGGTCCAACCCCGAGGCACCGCAGGCAGTCAGTGACCATGCCTGAGACAGGGGTGACCCTCCCAACAGCATTCCCTGTCCTCCCAAGCCTCCTTCTGCACAAGGATGTGCTTGTGCCACTGCTGATGGTACATGGCATGAGCAGTGCCAGCGTGCAGTAACAGGCACAACCACCAGTCCTGCCGCATACGGTGCTGTGCCAGGTTTGCCCATTGTGGCTCCATTGCTCCCACCCAGAAAACCAAAATCTCAGGTAGCATCACTGGAGCAAAACCACATTCACATCCCAACCCACCCAGAGCTGCCACCAGTTGTGGTGGACACACAGGCTGCCCTGTGCCATCGCACACTGGGAGATGGATGGATGGATGGATGGACGGAGGGATGGATGGATGGATGGATGGATGGATGGATGGATGGATGGACGGACGGGAGGGCAGAGCCTCACAGGGAAGCCCCTCATCATCCCCATCCAAGGTGAGCAGGGAGGGGGGCGAGCACCCATGGCAGCGGCCGCTGTCACGAGCCCAAGTGGAGGTCACAGGGCCAACAGAACCTCCCTTATCTCTTTGCCTGGCTCTTCTCCCTCTTATTCCTTCCCTCATGTTCCCCTGGCCAAATTTGACCTCACTTGGCGAGATCAGTCAGGGTCTCCACTTCTCAAGGCCCTTCCCTGCCCCTCCCCGCTCCTTTCAGTGGGGTTTAAGCCTTTTTGCTTTGTCCATTCACTCCAAGATTAATCAGATTAAAGCTTTGCCCGGGGTCTCCCCTCACCCTCACCCACTTCACCCTTATCCCCTGGTGGGTTTTGGCAGGTCCTGGCACCACCACACCAGGGGCCAGTAGTGGCATCAGTCACAGGGTGCAAGGCAGCGATGGGGATGAAGGCAGCAGCATCAGCTCTCCCTGCCAGAGCCATCCTGCTCTTTGGGGAATCCCTTCCCAGCCATGCTTCATGTTTCAAGTCAGGCTAAAGGAGCACCTAAGAACAGATGACCTTTAGCAAAAAGGGTATTTTTGCTTTTTCCCCTTCTTTTGGCCTAGAACTGCACGCACCAGCAGCGCCCCGCTCCATCAGCAGCACCCCTCAGCCCGGCCCTGCTTGGAAAAGGCATAATTCCCCACTGGACACTTCCAGGCCACATCCTACTCACCTCCCCACGTGCTCCAGCCCCCGCTCCCAACCCCAAAAGCATCCAATGCCCCCCGCCTAAACCTGAAAAATTGATTTCAATTCACTTTGGCCCCGCTCTGCACACAAATGCATTCGACACGGGCACTCTCCCCCGGCCAGGATTGTATGCAAAGGCAGTTAGGGGTCAATGAATAATTCATACGCCGCTGTCTTTCAGAATTATACTGTGGAAAAATAAATCTGAGACTATATAAAAAAAATAAAAAGAGGGAAAGAAAGAAAAAAAGAGGCGGGGGGGGGGGGGGAGGCAGCGCTCGCCCCTGCGCCCCCTTGGCCAAAGTCGGGCGCCGGGATGAAAGCATCGGCATCTCCTCTTCCATTGAGCAACTCGACATTCAGGTCTGCACGGAAACCACCTAAATTCCTTCCTGTGCTTTGTTCTGCTGCCTTTTCAAGCGAGAATCTCACGGAGATGGGGAGGGGGGCACAGAGGTCTTTGGGGGGGGGAGGGTCCCTTTGAAGAAACCCACTCATCCATTCGGCTGGTTGAGTTCAAGGGGCTGTGCTGGCCGTGGGGCCGGTGTGCCCCTGCCCGGCTCAGCCAGGACCCCCCCGGTACCCGCAGCATCACCTCCCACCAACGGACCTCGCAAGCACAGAGAGGAAGAGGGAGGCTCAGCCCCTTCCCCAGGGCTGGGCTGGGTTTTGGGGTGCCTGCACCCGCTCTGGGACCAGCCGTGCCCATGGGGCACTGGCAGCGGCCATGTGCTCACCGCACGATGCGCTAACGGGGAGGAAAGGAAGCGGGAGTCACTTTAATTTGGCTATTTAAAAATAAAGAAGTAACACAGGCTTTGAAAGCCCGGAGGGGTCCCAGCGGAGAGACCTCCATCCCCCCCTTCAAAGGCCGCCTCTGCTTTCTTCCCCCCGTTAGTAGCACACAAAGGTGCACGAGCACTTTTGTCTCTGTGGAAAGACCTTTTTAATTGGTTCCAGGCAGAAGGTTAAAATCTCTCCCCTTCCCTGCACGCTTTTCTAAGTGGGGAAAGGAAGGGGGGGGGGGGGAAAGAGGCAGAGGGAGGAGGCAGGGAAGAGGGTCCGCACCAAGGCAAAGCCTGGGGGGGGGTGGCTGAGCCAGGGGGCACCTGGAGCCAGTGTGCCCTCAATAGCGCCCGGAGCGGCCAAGGGTGATGAGGATCCCCAGCGATAGCAGGGAGATGCTCGGTGTTCCCATAGGAACACAGGGCTGAGGGTTTCTGCAGGGATTCCCTTAGAGCGGCTGCAGACGCGCTGCCGGGGCAGCGCACAGGCAGCTGCTGCAGCGCGCCCAGCACATCCTCACCCGGCCCCTCATCCCGCCCCACGGAGCTGCCACCTCCCGGCACTTGGGTTTCCTTTCACGGAAGGGGGAGCTGAGCAAAACCGCATCAATTATTGAGCCGGGGCGCCGCGAGCTCGACGTGTCCCCCTTGCTAATGCCGCTCAGGTAGAGCCGCGCGGAGCCGCAGTCAGACACCTCCCGACGCCTCAGCCGCAGGGCTCTGCCCGACGCGTCAAGGTCAAGTTTTCTGAGGCTGACAAAAGGCACCACGGCCCTGAGTGATGCCACGCGGCCAACGGGACCCTCACGGCGGGATGGCGGGGCCCCCGATGGGATGGGGACACTGCGGGGCTCCCAGTGGAATGGGGGACACGGTGGGGTGCTCCCAGCCATGGGATGCGGACCCGGCGCATCCTTCTTGAAGCAAAGCGACTCCCATCACGCCGTGTGGGAGGAGCGGGTCTGGCCTGGCCGGCTGCACATGGAGCAGCAATTGGATCCAGATGTTTCCCGCAGCAGCCCGGAAACCGCTTCCCCCCATCCGGAAAGCACTCGGCAGCCCCTTTCCACCACCCGCAATGGTTTGCTTTGATGCGCCAGCACGAGCATCCCTGTGGCAGAAGCAGGGCTGGGTGCTCACCAGGCTGGGTGCCCACTGCGCTGGGCAGATGGCAGCAAAGCCAAAACCTAACTCCAAACCTCAGTCTACGAGGACCCAGACACAATGTCCAGGTGTGAATAGGTTGGGAAAGGGCTGGCAGGTGGCTCCCTCAATGGGATGCACAATGCAGGTCACCATCAAAGGCATTCCTAAGAGGACACCACAGCCCATAGGTCCCTGTCTCCCCCTCAAGTTGCATCCTGCTTTGTATTGGGTGCCCAGGGCAGAGTGTCCCCACATGGGACAGGAATGTGGCTTTCTACCCCTCCAACCTCAGACCAGAGCGAGGAAAACCACAAGAAAACCTCAGAAACCCGTTTGAAGAGCCAGAACCCAAATTCACCCACTCTCACGTTATTTAAAGCCCATTGCAGCTTCCAAGTCCTGCAATGATGTGAGAATCTCAATTACCATTAAAAGAATGCATTTCTGCTCTTTGCATTATGGAGAAAAGCTTGAAAACCAACCCCTGGGGATTAAAACAACTCCAGAAAGAAGAAAACTAAAAAAGTCATGTAATTTTTGTTATTTAACAGCTGGCAGTTGGCAAACCAGGCTGTGAGCTGGGGGGAACTGGGGCCAAACACACCTTGCAGAAGGCAGGGAGACAGGGCTGGAAAGCACGATCCCAACTCCGCAGCCACGCCAGCGCCACCCGCTCCGCACCCCGCACCGGGCTGACGGCACGATCTGGTTTTAAATGGGTTTTTAAACACCTTTGAGCTTGTGGGACGCAGCGCGCTGCGGAAGGACGGCGTGTTATTTTTATCGTTGCATTAGTTCCAGTTTAATTGCTGCGATGTTATGAACCGCACGGAGCAGGGTCCAGGCAGTGGGGATGCTGCTGTGAGTCTGCCCTGCTCCGAGCTGCCCATGGTGGGATGCGGTTTGGAGCCAGCACGATGCCTCTTCTTGCACTGCCGCAGCTCCAAGTGGTGACAAGCAGGGACAGGAGCCGTTGATCGGCATCAGAGCCTCCTGACTCATCCTCTCCCACCTCCTCCAGCCCCAACATCCCTTCCCTTCCTGCACGGGGATGATGGCTCCCCCCAGACCTCCCTCCTCCTCCTTGCTCAAGTGCAGGTCCCGGCTCTCTCCAGTGCTCTGCCACTGGAGATGCTCCCACTGCCATGGATTCTCCAGCCCCGGTGCACCCCATTGACCCGTCCTGCCCAGGACACACCATCCATCACCAGCCCCTGTTGGAAATCGCAGGTCTCCAACATGGCAAAAAAGCCCCCATCTCGTGCCAGCGCTCACGGCTGGGCTCCCTCTGCTTGTCAGGAGCTGGGAAACACGCTCAGCTCTTGTCTGGGCTGTTCTCATGCAGGAAAACCTCCCACCAGTGATAACCCAGAGATGCCCAATAACCTGGAGACGAGCCAATCCTGGCTTTCACACCCAACACCTCAAAGGGCCCACAGGGACCCCAAAACCACCACCGGGACCCCGCCACCGTCGCCGGCTCCATCCCAACAGCGGCGGAGCAGGAGGGAGGCAGGAGAGTGCGGCGCAGCAGAGCCGCTGCTGAGAAATCATCTCGGAGGAAACAAAACCTGCCAGTCAGCGATCTGACTAATGGCATACGGGAATTAAGACACCAGAAAATGCCCTCCCGCGCCTGCCAGCAGTTTCCCAGGCAGGTGTGTTCCCAACAACCTGTTTTCACACGGAATGCCGCATGTGTGCACAGCGCCTCAGCTCACGCCTCTCCCTGCACAGCATCCTGACCCTCCCGGGACCAAGCCACCCTCCCATTCCAAGCCCTGCAGTCCCAGTCCCAGCCCAACAGTCCCCAAGATGCTGAATGGGATTGGACCTGGGATGTGGGATTTGCTGGGGGCGGTTTCCCACAGCATAGGTGGGGATAGGAGCATCTGAGCAGGTAGAGCCCGCTGGGCATGGGGGTGCCAGAGGTGGCCGAGCAGGCTGGGCAGGGATGAGCATCACGTGGAGGCGACAGTGGCATAATCCCAACATACAAACTGCTTCCAGCAGGGAAAGCAGGGCAAAGGAGAAGGATGAGGCCCAGGCAGACACACTGGGGTGCTCTTGGACAGCCCTGGTGGGACGGCTGCCACAGAGGGCACCCACCCCAGGGTCTTGCTCTCCTTCCAATACCAGTGGCCTCCCAGTTCCGCACTGGGGACATGTCTCCAGCAGAGGCTGGCGCCGTCCCCAGGCAGATTTGCTTTATAGGGTCACAGAGGAAGGTACCAGCGTGTAGATATTTAAGCAGCATTTTACCAGTGGAAAAAAATTAGAGCCACAATATTAATTAATCCTCAAAGCACTTGACGAACATTAACTAATTATGCCTCCCACCCTCTCTGCAATGGGGGAAAGGTATCACTGGCCTCGTTTTACAGCCAATGAAGTGTGCGTGACTCACCCAAGGTCACTGCGATGGGGTGAAGGTGGAAGGGGACCCCGACAGGACCCTGTAGCATCCCAAATGCATCCCATCACCCTGAACCAGGTCCCAGCATCCCGGTCCTCACCCAGCGCAAAGAGTGAGTTGAGGGGCACCTCCCACACCATTGCAGTGGGCAGAGCCCAAGGGAAAACCCACCAGAGGCTGGGGCATCCGGTTAAAACAGAAAAGGCTGAGGGGCTTCATGGAAAGCACAAACGACCCTGCGTGGTTTAAAAGCGATTAGAGGCCCTGGCTGGGTTATCAACCGGTGTCTCAATCACGCAGCATCGATCCAGATAATAGCCGGCAATTGTTCAGATACAATATCATAAAGTCACTTTAACTACAGCCATAAAGCTTCCCCCGCCTGCAGCCACCGCTGGGCGCTCCGCACGCCATGGGGATCGATGGCAAAGCCTCGGCCATCAGCATGTGCTGGGGGATGAGGGTAGCAGAGGCTGCTGGGGGTGGTCCAGGCTTGGGTGCAAGGGAGAAGCATCTTCAGGCACCGACCCCTGCAGGAGCAAGGCCGCCCGATGGGGGACCCTGCCCTATGGTGTCCCCCACAGATCCTCCACTGGGAGCAGAAGAGACACCGAGGCCCCCAGGGCTCCCCTCATCACCCTTCCTGAGCACCGGCAGCACCAGGGTTAGAGAAGCTCAAAGGCAGCCGCTGAGATTTGCCATTTCAAGCTTTAATCCGTGGGATTTATGGTCAGGAGAAAACGTGCAGTGACAGCCGCAGCCCCCGATGCACACAACGGGCTCCCAACCGTGTGGTGCTGGGATGCGGCTCCTCTGCTCCCTGCAGCACCGGGGGGAAACTTCCCACCATCAGCTCCCAACACCAGGGTGATTCCAGGCCGTGGTCCCTGCCCCAGCACAGCAATTGCTGGCTCCGCTTCCCAGCCAGAGCTCGGGGGGGTTATTAACCAGGGGGACACCACCGGCAGCCCCTGCCCGCGCTGGAGCCGCATCCTCACCCGCCGCTTCCCACTGCTTAATGAGCACAAAATAGTTCCATGTTGCCAATTACTTGGTTCGTTTGTGCTGCTCTGGGCAGTGCTGGCGCAGGGAAAATCCCAATGGAGCTGCCCCAGCCCCCAGGAAAGCCCCAGTGGGGTCCCTTCAGCATAGCAGGACTGAGCATCCCTGTCCCCACCAGCACCCCCAGAACCCCCTCGTCCCGATGACCGCCACTGATGCTTTCCGACGTCCCCAGCATGACACGGATGCAGCTGTGGAGGGAAAGTGAGACCTTCCTGGGATTTAAACTGGACTTGGAGAAGCCCCAGCTCTGTCCCGGTCACGCTCAGTATCCCCACAGAGTCACACATGCTCTCAGGGCCAGGGCTATGGCCACCCCAGTGTCACAGGACCCCAGGAGCAGAGATCCCTGTTTCTCAGTGCCAGTCCTGGCTGAGGTGTCAAAGCCAAGTGCAATTGCACAGGCCAAGGCATCCATCGTGCCCTTTGGGTGCTGATGCTCCTAAGCATCATGGCAGGATTCAGCCCTCACAGAGCGGGTCCAAGCCTGAGCTCACCAGGGCACGGGTCGGTGCCTCGCACGGCTCCATCACTGCAGAACAATTCCAGGAACAGCTCAGGAGCTCCTGGACCCATTCCCAGGCTTCAGAAACCCCAATTCCAGCTTACCCCCCAAGTTCCACTCTGCTGATTGACACAAGCAGAAGATGGTTTGGCTGCCGCTGTGCCAGCGCCGCAACCCCTTCCACTCCGAGCAGCACCACAGACGTGTGCCGGACCTCGTGCTGTCCCATCCCATCCCAGCCCCGGCAGGATTTAGAGCCAGGAGAGCCCTCTCCCCTCACTGAGATCGCTGCTGCAAACACCATCATTATAAAAACATTAAACCAGACGGGTCCCCAGGAACAAGGCTCCCCTCGCCGCCGCTACACCTGCGCCCATAAATCCTCCCTCTATGAGGTAGCCGGGGGGGATTTATAAGGTGAAGTTATTCACAAATAGCAGTGTTTTAAGGAAAAACGAAGCAAAGCCCAGCCGGGCTCCCCCCTGCCAGCGGGACCCGGGGCTCCCGGCGATGCCAGGGTTTTGCCCACTCCGGACAGTGAGGGTGTTTGCAAGAAGCCCTGAGCCAACCACTGCCCCATCGGCGCCCCAGAGGGTGCCCCAAGCTCTGTGACTGCACAGCCAATGCCATCGGCACCGCTCGCTGCTGACATCCCTGTGCCCGGCCATGGAGCACGGGGACAGCCGCGCAGCAGGGTACAGCACAGGAGAGCGATGTCCTTCTCGATCTCTCCATGCACTCTACATATATCAATTCCTTAATTCAGCCTCTGGCAGAGATCCTCACCTGAACAGTGGAGAAACTGATGCTGGGAGTGGGGAACCCATTTGTCTCCGTGTAACGAGCTGGAGATCGGATCCAGAATCACACGGAGCTCGCTGTCTTAGTGATGAGAGCATCCCTCCACCTTATCCAAAAGCTTTCTATTTTAAAAGACAACATTGTGATTTATTATTATTAATCAGCTTTGAAATGCTTTCTGAGTCCAGATTCCTGCTGCTGGGGCCCCGGCACACTCACTGCCCCCCAGCCCCACCGGCACTTCCCATCCCAGTGCTGGGGAGAGCACTGGGAAGGAGCCAAGGCAGCAAACAAACAAGTGTGGATGGGGATGAGCCCGCATGGTCCAGGCAGAGAGGCTGCAGTTGGGTGTCTGCACCTCAGAGCTACCAACCCCGAGAGCCCGCATGGACAGGGGCTGCAGGGAGGGAAAGCCCAGAGCCGATCGGAGGCAAAGGGAATTCATGGCGATGATGCCGGGGCCGGGAGGGCTGGATGCCACTCCTGGAGCACACATCCCACACAGAGCACGATCCCAGCTCCCATGCCTCGTTTTAGCCTTTAATTCCACCTCATGGGACCGGGCAGCGGTGCAGGAGGATCCCGGTGTTTCACAGGACTTGGCACCGCCTGGCTCCAGCCAAACCAATACCTGCGAACCCAAGGCTACCCAATGAAGTCGGCGTCAGATGGGAACTGGAGGCCAAAGCCATTCCCGCTCTGGATTCGCTGTGAGAAACCAAACCCAGAGCACCGTTTTGATCGGGATCTGCAGCTGGTGCCACATCCGACAGTGGTTGTACAACCGCAACACGGTGCCGGTGGCAGCGGGAGCTCGGAAAACCCAAGGAGAGGGTTTGGAAGATTCCAAGATGGACACGGAGCCCTGACACACGAGGCCGTCCCAGAGAGAAGAATCCTGCAGGGCTCAGGATGACGATTATTTCCCCAAATAAAGGATTGCCAGGCCCGGCCAATTGTCTTGGTGACAATAAAACTAAATCAGCAAAGCACATTCGTGTGATGGGGAGCAGAGGAATTCATGCTGGAAGGCCCAAATATAGAAAAAGCTGATATTCCTGGTGCGAAGGGGGAGAGGAGGCTCATAAAGGTTCCCTTTAATTTCAGGGCAAGAGGAAAACAAATCCTTGGCAAACGGCGATGTGCTCTTTTGAAACACCGGCCATTTCGGAACACCACCGAAACAAAAGCGCCCATCCCAGGACTGGGGTGGTTCCACCACACAAAGCCCCGGATGCAGCCACCAGCACAGATGAGGAGAGACAAGACGGCCTGTCCTGCCCCTCCGTTGGTGCACAGGGATAGGGCAGAGCCCCCACAGCATCGCTCCCGCGGCCTAAAGCCACATGGGGCTGGAGCGGCATCCACCGGCACTCCAGAGTGGGATGCTCTGCCCCACGTTTTTCCACTCAATTTCCTTCCCCAGTCAGCAGGAGATAAATCCCTCTGCCGAGGCAGGCGGCCGGAACGGCAAAGCCAGCGGTGCCAAGTTTAATAAGCAACTCTGATCGAGAAACCAGATAATAATTGGGATTATCGAGCTGGCTGGGAAAGAGCTTTCCTGGCTCCCGATGGCCCCTGGCAGCCACTTGGGCTGCTCCTGACCACCCGGTGGCAATGACACCTTGGGACGGCAGCCGGGCTCGGCAAGGCCGAACACTGCCAGGGAGCTGCCGTGATTTAGGATGCGCCAACTATGATCACAAAGAAGCCAAACAATCACCCCCTTTTTTTGGGTCTGTACCTGCAGGACAAGGGACCCCCTCCCTGTGCCCCCCACGTCCCACAGGAGCACCCAGGGACCCCCAGCTCCTTTTCCACATCCCAGCTCGGGGGGTGCCGCTGCGGGAAGCTCAGCCGGCGAAATAATCCCGTCGCGGTTGGATTTTGTGCAGGGCGCGAGGTCCAGGGGCTTTTTTCCTCAGTGGAAACAGGATTGAGAAGAGGAAGAATTGGGATTTTTAAGAGTTCTCGACAGGGTCAGGCTTGGCTCATTTCCTTTTACTGCAAATTTAAAACCCCCCTATTTATAAATAAATCACATTAAAAAAATAGATATAACAAAATAAAACAAGCCAAGCCAGGCTCAAGAAAACCCCACTGGAAGCCACAGTCAGAAATGCTGCTGGAGGCCAGGCAGAAATAGCTGTAGCCAGGCGGAGCGCTCAGAAATATTTGTATTTGCTGTCTAAACATTTTATCTGTTTCCCAGCACATGGGAGAGTTTTGCTCTCCGTGTAATGGTAAAGAAAAAATAAACCCATACAAATAATTCCTCCTCCTCTGCAGGAGGAAAAAAAAAACCAAATCCGACAAAACTCGGTTGCACCCGAAACAGCAAAAATTCCACTGAAATGGAGCCGGACACCACGCGAATCAGATAGCGGGAGGAGACAATTCGGATGCATGGGGAGGAGGGATGGGGAGCTAACCTGTGCTTCCCATCTCCAGGCGTTACAAACCCCTTATGCAATTCATCTGCCTTTTTGCCAAAGCTGGAGCCAGGGAAGAGTTACAACAGCCCTGAAATAGAGAGTTTAATTCTTGGAGGGATTTCAGGGTCGTGCGGGGAAGGAGCTGAACTAAGAGCACGTTCCTATATTGAAATCAGAAGTACTGAGCGATGGTTTTAACCTCCGCGGGTGCCTGTAATGCTCCTGCAGCGCACGGTGGGAATGTCGGTGGTGTCCATGCGGATGCTGCAGCCTCACCACGCACCTCGGGGACCTGCGGCACCGTGTCCAGTGCCAGGCTGGCCTTTGGTGGCTCTGACTTCACACGGGCAGCCCGCGCTTGCACCAACACACGGGTGTACGCGTGTGCATGACACACGCGTGTGCGCGGAGATCACAGCTGCGGGAAAAAGATGGCAAACACCAAAAATGCAAAGCAAGGCAGTGGTTTTCTGGTGAGGAAGAGCAGGATCCCACCACGACCACATCCCACAAGATCCCACCACGGCTGCTCCTCTGGTACATTCCCACTAGGACATGGTTTGGCTCTGTGGCCATCCCTCGCCCAGCAGCAGCATCGCTCACTGCTCCTCTGCTCTTGCAGCTGGGCCTTGGAAAGCAAATATGGGAAGAGGGGAAAAACCTAACAAGGGGAGGAATAGAAAGAGTCTTAATCCCGGTTTCTGCCTGCATCCCTATCCCTCCATGAGGGAAGCATCAAACGGATCCAAGCAAGGCTCGGGAACAGGAATGTGGGTCTTGCTGGCCCCAGTGCTGCTTCCTTCACTGGAGGCCATGAGGCATCGATAGCCTCGCTTTACGGCATTTAAATCACTGCCTGGGATTGATAGGGCAGCGCACCATGGGTGCCCAACACCACCATCACCAGCCTCACCAGGCGGGCAAGTCAAGGGCAAGCTGGGCAGCGGGGGGACCCGGGAGCCCTGCCCGAACCCCAGACTCCTCTGTCCAGGACCCCACATCCACCACTGGCTGTGCTGCCCAGTCCTGCCCCAGGGGACCCCACCAAAGCCATTCCCTGGACCAGGGCCGGACCGAGCCCTTGCTGGCAGCCTGGGAGGGTGATCCCAAAGCTCCTACCAGCCTTTGCACTTCCATCAGCTCAAACAGGCTCATTGCCCTCTCCAGGGGTCAAAACCCTCACTGGCCCAGATGCTCCCTACGGGCACAAGGGAAGGGGAAATCATTCCTCATCTTCATTATTATTCCAGGGAGAAATTTTTCCTCCTTTGTTTTATCTTTCCCCACTGTTGCCACTTCGACCACCTCATCCCACTCTGAAGTTCAGGATCCTCCCACCGGTCCCTGATGGACTGAAGCCCAGCTTCAATCAGCGGGGCAGGGCGGAGGTGGGCGCCTTCCCTATCCCTTTGGAGAAGGATCCTTTTTCCCCCTCATCACGCCTGCGGCACTGCCATCCGGCACACGGAGGAGCCGCATGAGCCGCTGCAGCCTCATGCACAGCGCTGCTCCAGCTTCACCGGACACACACGATTCCAGGGGCAGAGCCAGGATCAGGCAAGTGGAGACCCTCCATTGGCTCCCTCCGGCCAAAGCTCTCGAACCTTGTTACGGGCAAGGGCTCAATCCAGCATCTCACAGAAGGATGGGATAAGGTCAAGAGAAGAAAGGCAAAGCAGAGCAGGATTTATCCTGACAAGGGCACACGCACGCAAGGGATAAGCTTAGAGGAACCCTTGTTTAAGCACCAAAATGAAAGATGCGCCTTAAAGGTTACCCACGTCCATGAGGATGAGGTGGTGCAGAGCTGTCACACCAGAGCAGATGCTGGGAACCTGCTCTGCGCCCTGCTGAGCACCAGCACACCAACCCCGTGGGGTTTTCACTCCTCCCCAGTAGGTAGGGATGGTGTTTGGGGCTCAATACAGGATTTTAGGCAAAACCATTCCCTGGCCACCCTTTGGGATGAAGCCCCAGCCCACAGCCTCCACTCTCCTTGGCTTTTGAGTAAGGAGCCTCATTAAGAGGTAATTAGCTCTGGAACAATGGGAAGCTGTTTAGCAGCCCAGCCACAGCAGCAGCAACAAGCAAAGGGGGGAAAGGAGGGAGGAGAAATAAATAACACTCTGACTGCCCAGGAACACCCTGGGACTATGGAGGGCCGCAGCACCCTGCACAGCACCAGCCTAATGGCTCCCTCCTGCCTGCCCTGCCCTCACAGCCTCATCCCTTCCCAGCTTTCCTGCGGGGGCAAAACTGCCCAGGAGCATCGCAGGGGTTGGACAAGCCTGAATGGAGCATCCCAACGTGCTCCCACCCAGCTGGCAGCACAGTGCGGACAGCAACAGGGACCCCAAGCCCATCGGCCAGGGCAGAACGGCTGCCAGGCTGCTGGCAAAGAGTTTGCACCCACACAAGTACCCCCTATGCACCAGTGAAACCCAAGTTGTGTTGCCGGGTGTCCCCGGCTCCAGAGACACCTCCTGAAGTCACTGGCAAAGACCAAAGCATCGGTGGTGGCCGCTTGCTCACGCGAGCACTTCTCAGGCTTCGGACCCTCTCACCGCTGCCGCTCAGACCACGGCACAACTCGGACCACAGCGCAGCCACAGAGGCAACTGCGGCATTGATCTTGGTTTCATGATGATGCTCAAGACCCAGGGAAATGGACTTGGGGCTGGAGCCCGTTGGGCTCAGGTGGGTCACGGCGGAGCAGGAAACTCCTCTTAGGAGGTGAAGGCAACAGGGAAAGATCTGCTCATCCTTCATAAACCTCATTACATCAATGGAGCAGGAGAAGATCTCTGCCTCTGAACAAGGGTAAGATCTGCTCGCCCTCCATAAACCCCATTAAATCAACGGAGCAGGGCAAAATCCCTGCAAGATCAAAACGAAGCCTCTCAAAGTCATGATTAATACCTAACACAAAAGAACCGAAATTTCCACCATCAGGAATGAGGAGCTATTTAAAGAACAATTGCTGCAATTTTACAGCCAATCCGACAGATGAACCTTGTCAAACGTCTTCAGGTACGGACACAGGGAGCCACAGCCACCGGCACGCGGGACACACAGCGAGATGGACAGAGACGGACGGCTGGGTGAGAGCAGAGCGGGATGCTGAGACCTGCCCTGACAGACATGTAAAACCAAACCGACGCATGTTCCTCAGCCCACAGGTAGACATTCCATACGTGTACAACGCAGGGTGGTTACAGCCCCGCCAGAGTTTGGACATCTGTGTTATTTATGTGTGTGAGGTGGACGTATGCATGTGCGCATACACACACATATACATACGAAAGCACTTTTAAAGCTTTCTAATGGTAACAGAAGGCATCTCTCTCCCCCTTTCCCTTTACACCCTTCTCACTCCCAGTCCTCTGTGTGCCTCCCCACTCCGGGACACGCAGGGGGACACTGTGGGCTCTGGGAGCCGCTGACCCACCAGCCCCAGCCTGTCCTCGCATTAGGATGCTGCGCATGGCCGGCATTTGGATACCAAATGTGCAACCAGCAGGGAATGTAATTGCGGTCCCTAGAAAGGGACAGGCAGAGAGACGGAGACGGGCAGGGAGAGAAAATCTTGTCAGAGACGCTGGACCTGTTTGTATCTGCTCTCCATTAACCACGCTCGCCGCAGACCTGGGCTGGTGAAGAATAGCTAACACGGCTTAACGGGCTGGAAAAGAGGGGTGGGGAGGGCTGCAAATGATCTCGGCACAAAGGGAAAATGAAACAGATGAAAACTAAAAGAGCAGTAATTGCACAGACGCGGGACGTGGCAGAGTACCGGCACCCTCAGCCACCCCGGCACCTCCAGCCCAGAGAGGGGACTCGGCCTGATGCCGATACAGGAGCCACGCAAGCACTGCAGTTAAAACACACGTTAAAATCGCTCTGAGGGGGAAATGGGGCGTCCTGTCTAATGGAGCGGGGACGGGGACACCCAAAGGTCCCAGCCCAGGCAGCCCCAGGCAGAGCCAGGAGATGGAGGTTTGGGGAACCCACCCCATGGAAGGGCTGGCACCAGGCCCACCCCAGCACAGAGACACGGGTGGGCACATCCAGCACCATGCCTGAGCCATCCCACTCAACCGCTCCTCTCCAGCACCAAATTCCCTGGAAAAGCCAAACACGCATTGTCTCGGCTCCCTCGGAGGGCGGCACACGCGGCTGCCGTCGGCCTGGCCCCTTCACCCCAGCTCCACCACCCCTGAGCGTGGACCCCCATTAAAGTCCTGCTCTGCCTCCACCGCGGTCCCTGAGCTTCACCTGAGCTCCCGTCAACTGTAGTAAATCCCCAGCTAGAAAGCATTTCTCTGGCTTCCCAATGCTGGGATGGGGGAGTGCGGAGCAGCAGAACTGACCCCTGCTGTGCTCACCACCAAACCAAGAAATTTCAAGGAAAAAAAATCGGAAAAGAAACCTTCCGAGGCAAAGAAATGACCTCCGTTAAATATAGGCCAAGAGCAAAATCTAGCCCATTTACAGCATTTGTGCCTGTACTGTAAACAGAGAGGAAAACACCCAATACTGCACATTTCCCCCTCTAGAGATAGCGAATACAGGAATTGCATTTGGCTGCAGGAACACTGTCATTCTGGAATTACTCTAACCTGCCCATTACGTAGCTGTAGGTAGAACAGGGGACGAAAACGAATCTCAAATCCTCTGTCCTTCCTCGGCCTTCCAGAGGTTTCCAGTCGCAGCCCGGAGGCTGCAGGCTGGGAATCCCGGGATCGGGGACCCTCCTTCCCGCAGACCTTTTCCTCTCCGTAGTGAGGAGGATTCCCAGACCCCTGATTTTTTTCCCGCGTTGTAGTTTCATCCAAGACACTCATCCCAATCCTACTGCATGGGGGTCATGCGAGCAACGGGGAGATGGAGCTGGAGCCCCCAACCTGTCCGGGCGATGCCATCCACCGGTGGACACTCCTGGACACTGGCTTGACCTGCTGCAGGTCCCAAGGCTGCAAATCCATCCAAGAACCCTACGGGCAGCTCCCGCACCTCCGGCCACACCGGCTGGAAAACACGGAGCGGCCACATGGCCCCAGGACCCCATGGAGGGAAGAGCCCTGCCTGCAACACCAGACCCCTGCCCAGCTCTCGTGCCCTCTGGTCCCATCTGCACGAGCATCACATGCAGACCCTTCACTCATGACCAGCCCTGGCCCTGCCAACACATCCTACCCTGGGAATGAAACAGCGCTAGTGAGTCCGTACGTGCTCCAGAGCAAAACCCCAGTTATCTGTGAGTATCGAAACAGTGCATTATTATACAGAGCCATGTTCTTCCTCCTTCAGCTATTGCCAGGATAACCCAGGAGCTCCATCCAGCACAGCCCCAGACGCCCTTTTCCAAAAGCAGGCTTACAAAATCACATAGAAAAGAAAAAGAAACCTGTGAATCCACAGCGAGCGGCTCCAGTACCCCCACAGAACAGGCAAACTGCAGCATCCCGAGGTAGCGCTTATTTTTAATGTAGACCCAATTACAAAATATAGAATTATTCTAATCTGGGCAAATCATATTGACCAGGAGATTTATTGCTGTCTTTTATAAAATATAGATTGCAATAGAAAGCCAACGAATACCATTTATCAGCAGATCAGGTCTGTGGGTTCAAACAAGCACCGGGCAGGTTCACCTTCCCTTTTTTTCAATCCTTTTCGATTTCCCCTTATTAAATATTTGGGGCGGGGGGGAGGAGAAGGAAAACAATGGACCAGAAAAAGCATCTCTACTTTGCTCTTCATTTTTAAGGCTGAGGTAGTTTTCTAGTAACTCCAGAGAGACAAAATAAAATCACTGCTGGGCTCAAAAAGGAAACCAGAAGAAAACTCCATGGCAATTTCTACCTTTGCAACACCCTATAAACCACCTCGCGTCCCAAGACCCAAAGGTGCACCCAGGGAGCGCGTCGGCCAACTGCGACACAGGGTGCTCCCGCGTTGGGGAAATATGGGTCACATCCCGGCGCTGCGACGCGCCTGCGGAAACCCATCAGCCATTGTGTGCTCATCCCTCCGACCCTCACAGCTCCTTCCCTCTGCTTCAGTTTCTCCTCAAAAATATTTTCCCTGCTAACGTCAGATGCAGAGAAAAAGCCGGATCCGTGTAATCATGACCCACTACCTATTTTCAAAGGGAAATTCCCCGCTGCTTTTCTCTGCAGCGCCCATCTCAGCGCATACAAGGGGCGATAGGACACGGGCAGCTGACGGGGCCGAGCCGAAGGCATCGCCGGGTCCCACGCCAGCTACCGGGACGTGTGTCACCCAAGGACCAGGGGCTACTTTGTGCTGTAGGAACCTTTGAGGGCTCCATCTCAGCCACAGCCCTGACCGCTCAGTGATGCTGCCCTCAATCCCCAGCAGCCGGGATGCCAGAGTTTAACCAGGGTGCCCCTTGCACATGTTTGGCATTTAGGAGAACAAAAGAGAGCCCAAAGTGTGGGAGCTGGGGAGGACCAGGAACGGTAACCAAAAACTTTGCAATAGGCAAAAAAAAGGGAAAAAGAAATTCCCTGCCTCTTACAATCCCCCACAAAAATGCGAGATAATAAAATCCATATGCACCGCAGGCGGCCCGCGGCGAAGGCACCGCGCGAAGGCAGCGCCGCACACAAAAGCATCGGCTTGCCCCAATTTTGGGGCGGCACAAGGGGCATGAGACTGGGGGCAACGGCGCCTGGATGGTCCCCCCCAGTGGGACACGGTGGCTGCACGGACACCGACACTCACCAGCGTCCTCGGCCCCACGTGCATCCCACCGGCTCCGAAAGGCAACCAGGAACTTCAACGAAGTGGGATGGTGTCACCGGACGCTGTTGGGTATGTGGTGGGAGAGAAGGTACCACTGAGGGCGAGCCACAGAGCCATGGCCCAGCTCCTGCCTGCCCTGCACGGGCACCCATGGGTGACCACGGAACATGCTTCACACCAGAGCATGGAACAGTCCAGACCTGGAGGCAGCAGCGCCCGCTGCAGAAGGGAGCTGAGCATCGCCCTGCTCCCAGCTCTGGGGAGGCACCCCAGGGCCTGTTTGGCTTTGAGAAACTGGGGGGGGAAATGTGGTTTTGGTCATTTTTGTCTTTTACACAGGTCCACAGAGCCAGGCCCGGTCCAACCCTGCACTGAGCACCGAGGGGAGCTGAGCGGGGAGTCCGGGGGGTCCCGGCCACCCGAACCAGGAGCAGAATTAATTCATCCTCACTTCTAACTCTCCAACGGGATTTTTTGGGGTTCCTCAAAATGACGAACAAAGAAAAGCAACAGAAATGAAACTCTCATTAGGGGGAAGAAATAAAAACTGCTTGGGGGGGGGACGGGACGGGGACACCACCACAAAATATTCAATAAATCTAACAAATCCAAGCACGGAGCAGGGAACTAAACCGCCGACGCAGCCATTTCTTTTCCAAGCTGAAAACCAAGCGGGGAGCGGCGGCTGCGAGCTCTGGCCCCACACCCCCGCCCGCACTGCCCCGTTTTGCCGTTTCACCCCTAAAACCGTTGTTCCAAACCCTCCCGGGGCGGTTCCCGGAGCCTTTCACCCTGTTTCGGGTTATCCCGCAGGACCCTCATGGGACGGGACCGGGGAGAGAAGAGACCTGAACTTCCCCGAAGTTGGGCGTAGGGAAGCCGGGGGTGGTCGGACCGCAGCCGCCGCGGCACCGCTCCCCCAGCCCCGAGCACCCGCAGCCGTGGCCGCCCCCCGGGACCGCGGGCGATGCTCCCGGCGCTGCCGCAGCCCCCGGGGACGGCTCCCGCCGGGTCCCCGGGAGAACTTTCGGAGGGGGCAACGGGACCCGCGCCGACCCCTCGGGGGCCGCCCACTCCCTTTTAACGGAGCACAGCCGGGGCTGCACCCGCAACGGACAGCGGCGGCCGCCTGTCAGCGAGCGGAGGGTGGGGAGTGAAGACCGAACCCCCCCCCCCCCCCGCCCAACCGCTGCAGCCCGGCCCCGCCGCCCCGGCTCACCTGGGGTTGCTCCCGTTCCAGTAGACAGCGTACCGGTCCGAGATAACTTTCCCGGTCTCGTCGGTCCAGACGCAGACGCCGACGAGCGCGGCGAGCAGCGCGGCCACCTCCCAGCGCGGCATCGTCCCGGCCGCGGCGGGCGCGGCTCCGGCCGCTTCAGCGGGCGGCGGGGCGGCGGCCGGCGGAGCCCTGGGGCCGGCGGCGGGCGGCGGCGGGCGGGCGGGCGGCCCTCACCATCGCCCGCGGCCCCGGGCGCCGTCAGCGGGGAAAGTTGGGGGCGGCCGCGGCGCGGCGGCACCGGGGCAGCCGCATCCCGCGCCCGGGACGGCGGGGACCGTCCGCTTACCCGCGGCGCCCCGGGATCCCCCCCGGCACCGGGGGCTTCCCCCCCTCCCGCGCCGAACTTCGGCCAAGTTCCTCCGAGCCCCCCCCCCCACCCCTTCCCCTCCCGGTACCGAGCCCCGGCGCTACCGCCGCACCTGCGGGGTGGGAGCGGGACGGGACGGGGCGGGCGCAGCCCCCGAGGCCCCCGCGCGGGCTCCTGCGCTCCGGGAGACACCGCAGAGACAAAGGCCGGGCCGGGGAGGCCGCCGCTGCCTCAGCGCCTCCGCGCCATGCTGCGCCCGGCCCCGCCCCGCCCCGCACGGCCCCGCCCCGCCCCGCACGGCCCCGCCCCGCCCCGCGCGCCGCCGCCGCCGCGCGCGCCCGGCCCGGTGCCAGGGCGGGGCCTCGGGGGTGGGGGGGGGAGGCACCGGCGGGAGGGGGCTGTGGGAAGGTGGGGGGGGGGGGGGGGGGCAGGTTCTGCATTGGGGTTGCAGCGCACCGCGGGGGAGCGGTACCCCGGGGAAGGGGAGGGCTCGGGGTTGATTTGTGGGGGTCGCAGCAGGAAGAGGCGGGGGGGAGGCAAGGGCAGGGCCGGGGCGGACGGGCAGACGGACACTGCGCGCAGGGGCCGGGCTGGGCCCCCCCCCCCCCCCCCCCCCCATTTCCATTTATTCACCTCCGATGCAGGAATAAATTAAGCAATAATTTGCATCGAGGCGTCGCGTTCCCTTGCGGAGCGCTCGGAAAACGCTGATGCGGTGATAACGGCATCGGGCGGCACCGCCGGCCGCGGCCACCGGCACCACCACGGGCACCGCCACCCATGCAACGGGTGCTGAGCGCCGGACCCCGCAGCCCCTCTGGCGCAGAGCGCTCAACAGATGAATCCCTGTTGCTCCAGGAGCGGACTCGGGTGGCTCCAGCTCCCCCGTCCCCAGGGGCTCAATCCACCGGGGCACCCCCCAAACTCCCCCTCTCCTGCATCCAGATGCAAAGATGCATCCAGAGGGATTCACGACAGCCACAAGGTGTCCATTAGAATCCACGGGAGCAGCAGCCGAGGCGCTTCCGCAGATCCAGCTCGGCGCCTGCCTTTATGCTTCAGCATCCAAATACGCCCGTAAAGCTGCCCCCACCTAATGCTCCTTCAGTTGTGAGTTTGCTGGCTTTAAAAGGGAGAAAAAGGTTGTAAAAAACCTCCGAGTGCTGCATGTAGATAGGTGGGATATAAATAAAAGATGGATCATTGTCATTATTTATTTAGCGGATCTATTTTGGAAAACTCAGTGGGCTGTGGGGCTCTGCATCCCCATCCCCCCCCCCCCCCCCCCCAAAAGTAAAAACAAATAAAGGCAGAATTAGTTTGGAATAATGCTGCTGTGGCTTCCTCGCACACAGCAAATCCTCATCCTCCACCACCAAGGTTACACATCCCTTTATCCGACTCCCATCAAGATATTTCTCTATCAAGCCACCGACAGCCAATCTTTCTCCCTGTCAGAGGGAAGCTATCATAAAGCTGTCTGCTTGTCTGTCACCTTTATTTGTTTTCATTTATCCAGCCAAACCACTAAAAGCCTTTCCAGGCACACCGAGAGGGCCAGCGGTGGCCATCCCCTGTGATGGGTAATAGTGAAGGGAGTCCCCAAAGAGCCCATCCAGAGGTCTCAGGGGGTAAACTGCAGCTCAGCACAGCCTGGAGCCAACACCACCCACAACGGGGATGTCCCACGGACTGATGTCCCTGGAGCTGGGCCACCAGGAGACTGTGGCACCCAGCGGGAAAACCTCTGGGATGCTTGGGGAGGCTTTTATGGGGTGGATCCAGCAGGAAGGTGCACGCTCACCCAGCCCATTCACCATGGGCTTCACCCATGCTGCGACTGCTCCTCATTGTGCTGGGGCAGAGCTGCTCCAGGGGCAAACATCCCGAAGGATATCTGACCCTGGATGAGCTCCCCAGTGACCTACTGAGAGGCTCCTCCACCCCACAACACCAGGGGGATGGTTCTCAACTGAGGGGTGCCCCACCACTCAGCATGAACAGACCCTACAGCACGTCCTCCACCACCAAACCAGTACAGGAGCTCTTGGGGAACTGGTTCCCGCTCCCTAACCCTGAACCACTCCATGCCATTCTCACATCCCTTCTTCTTTCCCCCCAAGCCTTGTTTTTGTAAATAGCTGAACAAATTTGGCCGAAATTACAGGAAAAGATGCCTCAACTCAGAAATTCAACCCTAACAGTAAAGCCATCAGCAGTTCAAGTACCAGGTATTCAATAGCGGGATCTGCTCCAGCCCTGCCTAAAGCACCTCAGGCCAGGCTGGCCAAGACAGGCAGCACCTTTTATTAGACCAACCGACAGAGCTGGAGAAAGCAGAGCAGCTTCCAAGCATGCAGGTTTCCCAGGTGCCTGCTCCAGGGAACACAGGCACACAGCACATGGAGGCTGGGGACACCCGCTCCGGAGTGAGGGGCCATCCTGCCCCATGGCACCCCATAAAAGGGTTTGGATCAGGATCGGGCCCTTGTGGAGGGAAATACCTTGAAGTCATCACTGCTAAATTAATCAAGCTTCACCGTATCTCTCGAGATGAATCAATCCCATAGTTATTTTGTGGAGTGAGAAACAGAAACAATGCACAGCCCATGGCACTGCCCTGTCGAGTTTGGTCGGCTGTGGTTAGGGTGCTGGTTCCTGCACTCAGCACCAGTGCATCTGTAGCCATTCAGCACAGTGTGGCTGCATGAAGAGGCCATGGCAGCGCCGGGCAGCACCACCGAGTCCTGCTGCTTCCTCCTGCAATCCACCCGGCTTTCCTCTGCCCAGTTCAGACCAGCTCAGCCCAGTTCTGCCCAATGCAGCCCAGCTCTGCCCAGCTCAGTCCAGCGCATCCCATCTCCACCCAGAACAACAGCTCATGCTCCACTGGTGCTGTGTGAGGTCATGGCTCAAATTCACTGGGAAATGGGAAGAGCACAAGGAAGGAGCCCGGCTGATCTCTGCCATCCAGCTCCCGGCGGGGGTTTGCGTCCCAGCCTGTTTCTGGTTTAGTCTCTACACGCCTCTGCCCACACAGAGCCCAGCGCCAGCTTTGCATGTAATGATTTTTTTCTTCCCCCTTCTTGGTAGTTGGAAGGAAAACCCTTTCCAGGGGTTTTCTTTCTTCTTTGGGGTTGTTTTCTTTACCAAACCGAACCAACCATTTGCCTTAATTATTGCAAATCCTCATATCCCCAGCCCTCAGGTACTCAGGGCAGGGGGGGCGAGGCTGGGGGCAGGGAGGTGTAATTTACACCCTTTAGCTTTAACTGTATCAGCCTAGAAATTATGGGAAGTATGGAAAGAATAAACCCCGTGGAAGAGGTGAGGAGTGGCTGGAGAAACACCCGGGAAGAGCCAGCACGAGGCCGCTGCTGCCTCCTCACAAAGCCTGGTTATAATTTAGCTGCAACAGGAAAAACAGGGGCCCCATAGGGTCCCTCCGCGCTGAGCACAAACCCTTGCGCAGCCGCAGCTCCACGCATGGGGATCCCGGCCGGCAGCGGATCCATCCCTGGATACGGCACTGGGATTGTGCTGACGCCACCAGCACCGACCCCCACCAACTGCCCCAAAGGCCTTTTAGTGCCATTGGTATTTAAGTAAAGATACATGTGAGAAAGCAAGGGCTGATTTACAGCTGGCCCTGGGCAGCCACCGGCAGCAGAGCAGGACATGGGGGGGAAGAGACAAATCCATTCAGTGACCCAAAAGTCAGGAACCTCAAAGTAACGCTGAGCCACGAGTGGGCTGCTGCTGGTTCATTGCAGCTTGGGCCCCTCTGCTCCACAGATAGTGCTGGTGGCAAAGTTCCTGATCTCGGGCAGTCCTGCTCCATCACACTGGCACCGTGCTGGCAGGAGGTGGACAGCCCACGGTGAGGGCAACGAGCCGCTGCGGTGAGCTCCGGCAGTGGTTTCTCCATCACCCGGGGTGGCTGGAGCCAAGCGCTGCGATGCCAGGCTGGGAGACAGGCCTGGCTCAGCCCAGCCCTATCCCTTGTACAGGGATGCTGACACTCACTGCTCGCTTCATCTTCATCCATCAAGCTGCCTGCAGCAGGGCAGCCTCACAGGAGCCCCCAGCCCAGAAACCTCAGCTCCAGTAGGGACCACTGCGGACCCTCAGGTGCTGTCACCCCTCCAGGAGGAAGGGTGGGACAGCCCCGGAACCACAGCTCAGGGTGGAAACCCGGGGGAGGGAAACATCCAAACCCTTCCTGCACCATCCACGCACAGACACGCTTTGCCCGGGGCCGTCCCGGGCGCTGCCTCCCCAGAGCAGGCACACACCTTTGCCCCAGCAGCACCGGGCATGTTCTGCTGCTTCATCTGATGCTTATTAAACCACCCAGCCCTGAAATCCAGCTGCAGATAAAGGCTCTGCCGTGGCCGACTCATCCCACGCCGGAGCTGTGCCAGCACGGGTGAGCTCAGCTGCACGGCAGGGAGCACGGTGGCAGTTTGTGGCCACAGTCCCTGCGAGATGCCACCACTCGGCCGTTGGATCCCTGCACCCCTCGTAGCAGCCGCCCTCAAAGCGGTTTGCAAACATTAATTAAACCACAGCCCCTTCACGAGGGTGGGTGGGCAATGATGCAGGATGTCCCCTGGAGGCAGCTGACACCTCTAAAACCAGCCCCGTAAAACCCACCCCGCTGCAGCACAGGAAACTGAGGCACATGGGGATGGCTGTCAAGGTTGGATGGAGGGACCCCTGGAGAGCTGCCCGGGGTCTGTGCCTTCTCCTGCCCGCAGTGGTGGCTCTGGGTGCCAAAGCCCAGACGCTCCTTACTGGGGCTGGTTTGCTCCCCAATTCAGCCACAGGCAGGGCTGGGGCAGATGCCGCCAGGACAAACCTCAGCCCCTTCAAACAGAGCAGGGGTGAAGGTGAGGACCAGGGGACGGCCGGGCTGAGCCCTTGCACCTCCTGGGGTTTGAGTTCCCAGAGGATCCGAGCTGAGCTCACTGAAACACAGGGAAGGGAACGGTTCTTTGTGAAGAGCCTCCAGCTCCCCACGTGTGCCCGGGCAGCGCTGCCTCCTCCTGCCTCTACCTGCAGCCCCAGCGCCTCCGTCGCGGTGAACAACCCCGGCCGGGGCTGCACCAGCAGCAGCCAGACCTCGGTGCCAGCAGAGACCCCAGGGCTGAGCCTGCCGAGGGCTTGGCAGGGATGAACAGAGCCATCCATCTCCTCCGGCAGGAGAGCAGCACGCAGGCAGACGGATGACCCCGCGGCTGCGGAGCGAGGAACAGCTTGTGCAGATCATTGCAATGACTGCGCCCTATTAGCAGCAATACGGTCCGTCCTCGGGAATGCTGCACCTCCGGCTGCTGCTCTGACACCACCAAGTCGGGAGGGTCCCTACATGGGGTGGTAACACCACCGGCACCGATGCAGCGGGACACGAGCTCCGGCGTGGTCCCCCCAGCCTGGGCCAGCCCAATGCCGTCGGTCCTATGCTGGTAGAGGTTTATAGCAGTCCAAGCAGTATTTTCCCATTCTAATACCCCTGCACAGGGTGGGACCCGCTCGGGACAGCCACGGCAGGAGGGTGGCCGGAGCCCCCCGGGAGGACCGTGGGACCCTCGAGCCCCCTCTCCAGCTGCTGCCTCCTCCTCCCAGGGCGATGGAGGCGCACCCCGCAGCCTGCGGCAGATCCGCAGCGCTCCGGGACGCGCCACCGCTGCCGCATGGAGCCCCAGGGCCCGGTAGTTCCCAAATCTTGTCGATCCCCCCCAAAGCAGAGGCCGGGCGCGGCGGCGGAGGCGGCAGCAGCGCGGAGCCGAGCGGCACCGCATCGCTTAGCCAACACCCCCACCTAGTGCCGGTGCCCCTCCGCGGGCTGCCCGGGCCAGGGGCCGCATCCTGCCCAGGCCCTGCGCCACAGCCCCCGCGCCCCGGGCAGGGCTGCTGCGGCCATCACCGTGGTTTCAGCTCGCTGGTACCAAGCACTCTGCGCAGCCCCAGTGCTGTTGGTTTGCTTGGGGGAAGTTTTATCACCTAGGAAAACAAGCGAAGACCCCCCCAGCCCCAGAACTCCACAGCCCCACAGCAGCCCCTTCACCCCTATTGGGTAGAGGGGGGACCCTCCACCCCTGCACGGGACAGCACGAGTCATTCCTAGAATCACCCCATTCACAAGGACACTGCACGTGGTCCCTCTCCCAGCACCACCACCGACCCCACACCAGGAGCCAGCACCACGAGCATCCTCTGGGGCCCTCCTGAGCCGAGCAGCCCCACAGGTACCCGCAGCACATCGGGAGCTTCTGAATATGGAAAGTGTAGGGGAAAAGCGCTTTCTGTTTGGCCTGAACCCACCCAAGTGGAAGGGGAGGAGGAAAGGGCAGCCCAAAGAGTTAATCCACTTTGAATTGCAGCGTGGTTCCAGCCAACACTCAAACATGCCAGGGCTGACAGCTTGACAGAGACGGATTGGCAGCTCCCGAGGTGAAACATCCCGGCCCGAGCCATGGATCCGTATTAAAGCCCATCTTGAAGGGGGCAGGTTTCATGGTGGCGTTTTCCACAGAGGAAAACCAAGTGAAATAAATCCAAGTGCGAGGGGAAGGAGAGCAGGGAGCTGGAACGGGGACCCCTGGGGTGACTCCTCATGTTTGCCCTCCCCAAACCCGCCCTGGGGTTTGCCGAGCCCCCCAATGCCAGCAGCTTCCCCCGTGCCGCCCGGACCCTGACTCCAGCACAGCGTCATTCCCGGCTCCCATCATGGGCTGAGCTGCCCCGAGGGTGCTGCGGGGCTGAGGATTGCTCCCAGCGGGACTCATGCAGGATCTGAACGGGAGCCCCAGAGCTGCTCAAATGCAGATAAACGACAAACCAGGCGCGACGGGACCTGGCTCCATGGGGCGATGCCAGCGTGGGGCGTGCGGGTGATGCGGGTGACACAGGTGAATGCAGCCGCGAGCGGGTGTTAAAGCCCTTCATGTGGCAGAAAAGGCGTTTTCCAGGAAGGAAACGGGCTCGGACCGCTCTTCCCCCCGCCAGGGCCGCCTGCCTGTCAGCAGCAGGAACCACTGATCTACAATGGGTGTCTCTGAGGGATGATAGGGCACCGACCCTCATATTTTCTGCAGCGAGCGCTCCCGTAAGCTACCTTTGTGCTGGAATGATCGGAATTCATTACAGACCACCCCCCGCCGTGCCGGGCTCCCAGGGGAGGAATCCGCCAGCTCTCTCCAAGCCTAAACGGGATTAGGTTATCTCCCAGCACCGAAAGCGAGACATGCGCAAGCCAAGGAGGTCCCAGCGGGTCTCGTGTGGGGGAGTTCCTCCTCACCGAGATACGATGGCACATGCAGTGGCATTGCCACCAGTCCCTCGGGGCAGAACAAGCCCTCCACATGGGGTTCTGCTCCAACATGGACACAGAGGAGAGGTTTGCTGGTGGAGCCGGTGCTGGGTTTTAGTGTCTCTGTGGATTTTGGACAAACACCATCACCCCGTTGTCTGTCAGCCACCAGACACCCCCCCCCTGCTGTCACCCACTCGTGTTCCCGCAGCTTTGGTCCCACTCTTGCTCAGTTCCCGATCCTGGTGCCGGGCAGAGCCTGTGGCAGAGGTGGGTGCAACCGGGCGAACCATGGCTCTGCCCAGCACCGGCACCTTTGGTACAGGCGATGCTCTTCCCAGGACCACCCACCAGCAGTGGCGATGCCCAGCTCCTCAAACCACGCAGAGCTCCACCTCAGGCACAGACCACTCAGCATCCCGACCCTGCAAACCCTCCCTCTGCCCTGCTCACAGCCTGCATCCAGAGGCATTGCTGCCTCCTGAAGACCACCGTGACCGTATCCATACCGGTCCCAGCACAAAGCGTGGATGGGCTGCTCCCAGCTCTCCCGGCACCCACCTCAGCACAAGCAAACCAGCTGCCTGGGCTTGGTTTAAGTGCTGCTGTTTTTGGAACCATTCTCCCCTCTCCCTGTGGCTGCTGGATTCCCTCTCCATCATGTCAAACAAATCCAGAGAAAAACACGTTTGACTGCATCAAAGTTCAAACCTCCACCTGGCGGTGTCCCCGTGCAGAGGCCCTTTAATGCTGCAAAGATGTAAACTCCCCCAGGTCTTCATTATGTCTTACAGGCCCGATATTATATCAGATTATGGAATCATTAAACATAAAATTGTACTCCTCACTGTCCAGAGGGGCCTCTACTTACCTTGTCTAAATATAACAGCATCATTTTTAACCAAGGAGCTGGGACGGTCCCTTGGGCCTTCATTATATTTCATGGGCCTGGGCTGGAATTCCAGCTCACTCACGTGCTGAGGAACTCATCCTGCTCTTGTGCTGAGGCCAAGGCCCTCGGACTTGTGCCAGCCATGGAAAAGGCTCCGGTGCTGGAGCTCCGAGAGGAGCCAGGTGGGGACGCGCAATGGGCTGCGAGGTGGAACAGAAGAGGGAGAAAAAGCAGATGAAGAGAGAAAAGCAACGGGGAGGGGGTGAAAAGAGAGCTGGGTACGCACCCAATTATTTTAATTGCATGTAGGTGCCCTTTAGGGCTCAGTGATGCGTCGCACATCAGTGTTTACTGCTCCAAGCACAACCAATTATGTTTGAACATCGAGGGGCTGAGAGACAGCAAATAAACAAGCAGGCGTGCGGTGGGGTCAGCTGTACGTAGGTTTGCACCCATCCGTCAGCGACCAGCCAGGCATGGACCAGGGATGGGGGGCACAAGGTGATCCCCCCCCAGGGCTCCAAGGATGGGGTCAGGGGAGCTCTATGGCACCGCACAGCCGCAGGCAGGAATGCAGCACTCGAGGGGAGAGAACATAAATCTGTTTAGGAAACGCAGAGAGATAAATAAAGACATAAAGATACAGTTTCTTGTGGGGTTTTGACACGAGTTGTCAGAGTTGGTGGTGCGTGTGCTCCTGTCTTTGCAGTAAATAACTGTCAGCAATTAGAAGGTGTGGGTGCTGTGGAGCAGCAGCTCTGGCACATCAACCACGGGTGTGGAGAGTGGGGACCGCATCCCCCCACGGCAGAGCTGCCGTTGGACCATGGCTTGCCCAGGGCCAAGCCCGACATCAAGGGTCCAACTCCCCTCCTTGGGGCCACCATAGGACTGGGGCTGTGGAGGGTGGTGGTAGAAACCCACACCCAGGGGCTGCACTGCAACCACCCTTGGTCTGGGCAAGGTCACTGTCCCCCATTGCTCCTGACAGCCCCGTGGTGGGACAACGCTGGTGCACTGTCCGGGTTGCTCTGTGGGATGTGGGTATGAAGCTCCTTGAACAGCTCCTGCACCACATTAGTGTCAAAGCACCTGTTTGGTGCCGGACTCAAGCGATCAGACCTGGAGCCTCAGCACCCCATGGGAAGAGCTCACACCAGGAGCCAGCACAAATTCCATGGAATAGGGGCCCTTACCTGACTCGGGAACCTCCAGGAAAACCAGCCACCAACCCTATACAGGTAAATATATGGAGGTACCAGGATGAATTCCTTACAAAGGGTTTACAGAAGGGTTCAGGGCAGGCACTCCAACTAATGTCCCATTCCACGGTGGGAAGCTGAGGGCTGCAGCCCTGTCCCTGCCAGCAGCCATGCTCCTACAACAAACACATCCATGGCAGAGCGATGGATTGCACCTCGAGCCTCATCCCCCATCCTCCCCACTTGCCCTCCCTGCTGAAGACATCTCCATCACCTTCTTCCTCTTCCTCCCACCCTGTCCATCAATCCAGCTCCAAGCCTGCGTCTTGCCGCAGCTCTCCCCTTCCCTTCTCCGGGTTTTGAACTCCCCTCTGCTAAGAAGACTGTAACAGCAGTTTAGCCTCTCGATCTGCAAGTTCTTTGACACCAATAACCTCTGCCTTTGTGCTTCCTGGCTCAGACAGAAACTCTGCCTTTCAGGCTGGCAGCAGCCGGAGCGGAGCGCGCCGGCCTTGGGGCCGTGTAGCCCGGCCTTGATAAGCCCGACTTCAGAGGCTTGTTAGAGCACAGCCCCAGGAGCTGGGCCCCAGGGGAGCGGGGCGAGGGGGACCCCCAGCTCCCGTTCCTATGGCGACCGAGGATGCCGATGTAGCAGCCCCAGGCAGTACTTTTGGTACTTACAGATCAAACCGGCAGGGCAAGTGGTGCTGGGGAGGAATACACAGAGAGCAGGAGATTTAATGACTTGAATTAACAACAGGGGAGCCGGCGACTCCCCTCAGCGCTGGTCGGGAGGAGGCACAAACTTTGCCTTGTTGGGTTAGAACTTTGAATCTCTCCTCTTTCCCCCTGCCCTTGTTCTCCCACCCCGGTTTAGCATCTGTTTGGGAAACACACACATATTGAGCATAGGAGCCAGGAGCTGTGTCATGGGCTGTAAGGCCTCATGCTAGGATGTTGGCCCCGTCATGCAACCAGAGACCAAGATAGGTCAGGAAAAGGCTGACAAAACCCAAACCTCCACCCCCTGAGCATCCCCATCCCAAAACAGAGCCACAACCTGTGCCCTGCTCCAGTGGCTGGGACCAGCTTCTGCCCTTGTAACATGCTCACCAGTTGTGGGACGGAGCTGGAAGGCAGTGAGCAAAGCACAGCTCTGCCCTAGGGAGCAGCAGAAGCCAGGGGAGACCCTCAGCATTCAGCTGCCTTCACACAGCGAGGACTGGGTCTGTGCGAAGGGAGAAAGGGAAAGGAGGAGTTCTCCCTGGTTTTGTCTCTCCTCACAGCCTCTTCTCTTTTTCCATCGCCCTCCTTTCCTCGTATGCTCTTTCCGCTCTGGAGCATTCTGTGCTTTACTGGGGCATTAAGAGGCAGCATCTCAGACTGTTTAGTGAAGCATTAAAGGGGCATGAAAACGCTCACATTGCGTCTGAGCGCTGAGAGCCCTGAAGCATCCTCAGGAAAAATAAAAGAGCAACCGACCAATTCTGTGAGACAAGACACATTTCTGCGCACGGAACCCGCTCCCAGCACCAGACAACATCCACATTCCCAGCTCCATCGCCAGCCCATCAGGCGTTTCACAGCTCCTGAAGTCGATTTCCCCCCCATTCCCAGCTGGATCACTCGGGAGCACTTGGGCCATCAGCAGCCGCTGCCACCATCTGCCACCATCCAGCCCTGCGCCAGGGCAATGCTCGGCCTCAAACGGTTGTGCCCAAGACCAGGGATCCACATTATGCACAAATATAGGCTGTACATGTTAAAATCATCACAGACAGAGCACACAAGAAGGAACCAATTCCTCAGACACACCCCCCGACCAAACCCAACAGGAACCTGCAGGCACTTCGGGTGCTAAAAGGGGATTTTCCCTCCATGCCCAGTTTCTCTGATGCCACAGGCTCCAATGATCAGCGCAGGCTCCAAAGGCAGCATCAGACCTGTCAGCAGCCACTGGAAACCAGCCGGTGCCCAACTGCTCCATAAGGGGCTGTCCCAGAGCTGCTCCATGGGAGTCCCCCAGCAACCAGCTGAGACGTTCTTCCCTCCTCCTTTAATCTTCCAACTGCAGTGAAACCAACCCTTTGACTTAGCTGTTCCCTCCTTGTCCCAAGGACCCAAAGTGGGAGCGATGCCTGTGTCCCACCACGGAGCGATGCCCCCGGCTCAAGGGTGAGGAAGCCAAGAGGGTGGTTGGCTTCACATAGCAGTGGCACAGCAGGGATGAGGATCTGGTCCTGTCCCTTCCCAAGCTCAGAAATCAGCCCCAGGGTCACAGAGCATCACGAGGTGGTGATGACCAAGGATATCCCTGAGCAGGCCCCCAGAAGGGCATCCCTACCGCTGCAGGGCTTTGAAACAAGAGCCTGGATAAGCTGGAGAGCTCTCCCCAGGGAAGCATCATTCCCAGAGAACACGGCTGGGAGCAACACCGCGTCGTGCCCTGAGCATCACCAGGCACAGGAGCCCACGCTGAGGTGTGAAATGAGGCAGGATTGGCGCTGCTCCATTCCCTCCTTCCCTTCTTTTTGTGGATTTGCATCTCTCTTTTGGGCAGCTCCCGTTTCCAGCACAGAAGGGGCTCTGTTCAGGTCTCCCCCCTCCTTTTCCAGCAATTGTTATGTTAAAATCCCCAGGACATGTATCTACAAAGAATTAAAAGAGGGTGAGGAAAGAGATTGTTTTCGTCAGTGTCTCACTAAGTCTCTGACCTTGAGCGTGAATAGAAAACAAGAAAAAAGGGACTTTATGCTAATATCACTCACTAAGCACAAGGGGGGAAAATAATAACGGCAAATGAAGATTATGAATGCAAATCAACTTAATAAAGAGACAGGGTCTGTGCAGGAGTCTTGTTTTGCTCTTGTGCAGACGACTCACACTGTCTGGTTGGGCTGCACCCCAGGTCTAATCATTACAAATTATATCAGGAGAGGAAAAGAGAAGAACAGGAAAGGTTTAATTCTCTAATTATGACATTGTTCATTTCCCCTGCTCACGGCTGCTCTGTTCAAGAGGCCGCTCACACCGGCCCTTCGCAAGTAGCTCCCTCAAGTGAACTTCCAGCCATTACTGGCAGAAATGGGCCCATCACACACAGGACCTGCTGCGGCAGAGCCGGATTCCAGGCTCCCGTCCCTGGTCCTGCATTATGGGCACAGGTCCAGGGGGATGTCATGTCCTGCTGCTCGGACACCAGCAGGAGAAAGCCACTGATGTACCTTTGCTCTTCCCTCCCCTTTCCCATTCTCTCCTCAGCCTTTTCAGGCGAGGCTCCTACACCACAGCATGGGGACTGGCTCCCAGCATCCGTGCACAGAGCATCGCAGGAACAAAGCCCTGATCCTGGCAGGATCTCAGACATGATCATAACACCATCATCATGGCTTTAAACAACGACCAAAGAGCAGTAGCACCAGCCTCGTCCACGTTCAGGTCTAGGGCAGCAACAGAGCCCACTGGCTCCTTTTGAGTGGGCATTTACACACAGGGAAGTTGCGATGGACGTGGCTGGGGCTGGTCCTCACCGTGGCATTTCCAAGGCTGCACAACTTCAGCTGCTTCTTTCCACTCTCGAGATGCGCCTTTGCCATGGGCGAGACCCTCCAAGACAAAGCTCTGCTTTGTAAGAAGTAAAAACCCTGAGCTCAGACCCACATGCATGAAGAAAGGTCAGTACCTTGCTGGAAGCTGCTGCAAACCCAGGTCCACGTGAGAGGGTGATGCCCACGGCTGCTATTGTGTCCTCCTAGGAACTGTTAAATCACATCCCTCCCTGGGCAATGTTAGGGGCACAGAGGGTGCTGCCTCACTGAAAGCTGGGAATGGTTCTCCCTTTCTTCCACAAAAGAAAAATCAAGGTCATTTCTATATAAATAGAGCCTCACACTGGTCTGAGAGATGAAATGAACCCCAATTCAATTTAAAACCAATGCTCTGCTCACTGGGAGTCCCAATGGGCTAGCTGAAACCCAGGCAGAATTCATTCCTGGGCTGCCAGGGCCTCCAGCACCGCGCTCCAGGGACCCAGTGTGGCTCCGGCTCAGAGCAAACCAGGATGGTCCCCCCTGCTTCACGCTGCTGCAGACTTGGGGCTGGTGCTGCCCTCAGGACGTGGGCTATAAGGACTAAAGAATCCATGGAGTGTTTAAGTGACGACCCCGGGAGCAGGGACCTCGCCAAGGTCTGAAAACCATTCCTCCAGCTCAGGGTCACGCTTCTCCATCGATGCCACGGCTGGAGTTATCTTCATCCCACAAACACCCCCCTTCCCTCCCCTGCCAAACAACACCCACAAGAGAGTTTCGGCTGGGAACGCAGCTCTTTAATCTCCAGCAAGCCTTTGACAACCTGTCTCGTCCTGGCTTTTAGCTGCGTGAGAGCTGCGCGTTAATGGAGCATTAACCTTGGAGAGCTTCTGCAATTACTCCAACACTAATTCTGACAGTTTTTGGTGTATCTGTTTGTTCTTTTGACAGGCAAAAGGAATTTCTTTTTAAAAGCTGTTTGATACATTTGAGACCTTCTGTCCACATCCTTTTTTCCTGCTGGAGATGGGAAGGTGGGGGAGAATGAGAAGAGGTAAAGACGCTGCCTTCCGGCAGACATGGGCTCAAGTCAAGCTATTTCCCCCCTTCCAAACCCCTCCCACCCCAGCTTTAAGTCACACAAGCTTTGGTCTCTCCTGACCTCATTAGGGTAATTAGTAAACCTTTTGAAGCTGGGAGAATGGCTCTGAGCTGTGGGAAAGTGAGGAGAGCAAAGAGCCTCTGAAAGGAGCATGCGCAGATGGAGAAAGGAGGAGAAAACCATCTCCAGCCCAAAGAGGTGACCTGTGGAAACAGAGGGGAAGGGGAGGTGGACGAGGAGCGCGTTGGCCCCTTTGTTCCCCTGGAAATCTCCTGAAATTGCCTCTTTTATGAGGATGGAAACCCAAGTCCTGGCTATCCCGCAAGATGCTGAGGACAGCCAAAGAACAGGGAAGAAAACTGGCGTTGGGGCAGGCTGGGACCTGAGGATCTCGCTTCAGTTCCCTGACCTGCCACAGCTTCCCTTGGCAAATTGGTTCTTGCTGGGCCTTAATCCTTCCTTCATTTAGGAAAAGGATCCCCACACCTTATTTTCTACACTGAAAACACCCTTTGGAGGGAAAGTGCTGCCTCTGACTGCTTGCCTGCACCCTCCTAGCAAAACCAGGCTTCTCCCAAGGACTCCACGTGCTCCTGGAAGCGCATCCGGCCTGGATGTACGGATAACGAACACCTTGAGCTGAAGACTGATGAGGCCACAGGGATGCTCCTGATGGCTTCAGATGGAGCAAGGAAGTTATTTGGGTTTGAACGCTGCTTTCTAACATGGCCTGAGCCACCAGTTAGTACCTGTACGCACACGTGTGAGGGGAATGGGAGCCTTCATTGAGGACACACAGTCCTCCCGTCCCCTAATAACGTTTTCAGTGGCTCATCCAAGCCACTTGAGAAGCCAAAACGATGACTGTGGAGAAGCGAAAGTTATAACATGGATAAAACCTTCTGCTTCTACAAGAAAAACAGCAGTGCCTCAAACTATGTAATGCAAAGGGCACAAACCTGAAACCTCTCTGCATTCTTTAGCAAGAGGGAGTTTGATGCGAGATGAAAATAACACTGTCCAAAAAAGCACCAGTAGAAAGAGATCTGAATACACCAGCGAACCGGCGCCACCGCGTCCCCAGGACCTGCTGTGCTTTCAACCACACACGACCACCACGCTGCGTAGCTCTGCTCAATGCCCGTCAGGGTTTTCACTATTGCAAACAGTATTTACACCGCTTCTGCCAGAGAGGGGGTGTGTGCACTGAGCGAGGGTCGAACAATGGGATTGTTCAAGCTGAGCTGAACAATCCCATTGTTCAGCCTGATTGGGATTAAGTACGTGAGGCTTTTATTGTACCAGAGCGTCAGGAATGAACCACCAGAGCACAGCGGCGGCGCACCAGGGACGCAGCAAACGCTCCATCTCTCGGTTGATTCAGATGGAGCTGGCATCCGTTCCAAGGGAAACCTTCCAGTTTCGCCACACACAAAAGCCAACCCAACGATGAGCATAAAGGCCTCTTCGAGCTGCAAGACCTGCGAATCTCAACATCCCCATTCCCCAGCGCTTGCAGATGGAAGCATTACTCTGACTGCAAAGAGAGCAAGAGCATCCCATGTGCGGCAGCAGCAGTCGCTGTGGTTTGCAGCATGGAAACGTCCTGGAATCAGGAGAAGCTGCCAAGAGGGGAATGAGGAGGCGCTGAGCGCAAGCGGATCCTCACATGCAAGTCCGACGCCGATTCAGTTCCATTTGCCAGCACTCAAGTGACAACACAAACCCCTTCACACCCAGGAGCCACCACCACCATGAACATTGATGCGCACCAACACCTCAGCCCCCCATTTGCCTACAGCTCAGAGACTGATCTTAAAGCAGCTGGTAAATGCCCACAAGCACTTCTTCATGGGCAGGGGGTTCTCCAAACCCAGAACCCCTGCTGAAGCCAATGAGATCCATCCAGATCCACAGCAATCCCACAGCCCATGGAAGTACTTCCACCACACTGGACCCGACATCCCCTTTCCTCACGATTTCATCTCGTAGATGCATTGAAGTTCCATCCTCTCAACAGGTATCCTTGGACGCGGCTTTGATCTGGCAACGTAAAGAAGAAAACACTGAAAGTGTAACATCTGAGACGTTCATCTCCAATTTAATTGTAGGGACATCTTCTCCCTTCCTGCACACAGGCACACATTAGCATGCAGCAGGAGTACAGCATCCCCTTTAATGTTTACTCATCCTTAGATTGCAGAAACTGTTGTGTGAATTCCTTCTTCAATTAGCTCTGGTACTCCAAAAAAAATATTGTTCCGTTGCCAGCCCCGTTATGATCATTTCCTTCCTTTATACTTCTATTCCCCAGTGGAACTTGAAAAGAAAACCCTTCTCCATTCTCCCCTGCAAAGCCCCCTTTAGAAATGGTTAAAACAAAAACAACCGTTTCCAAAGGAAAGGCGCTGGTGGCTGAAGTGCCACCTCCAGTCACCTTTCCATCATGCGAGGGGAAAACATAAAGATCAGAAGAAGGATTTAGACAAAAAGCCAACTAAGTAAAGCTAATTTTCCATACAGAAGGCTCCTGCTCGTTGTGTGGAGGAGCTTTGTTGAGCGGAACGGAGAAGACATCAGAGGAGCCTCTGCAGCAGTTTTCAAATGTTTGCAGCCACTTTCCCAGCGCGCAGCCTGAATCCCACAGCAGAGGAATGAACGGAGCCAGCTCCAGCACCACGGAGCACTGCGGGAGCACATCTACCAGCTTGTCTGCGGCATCTGGGGAGGAAACTGCCCCAGCTGCTCCCTGCAAAGGGGCTGGAGGGATGGGAGCAAAACTGTGAGCCCAGCTAAGAATGTGTGCGTGGAAGTTCCGCTTCCAAGAGCTGCTCAGCAAGTGCATTAGCAATAAACTGACCAAAACACCCACAGCATAGAACCCCAGGCTGGTCTGGGTTGGAAGGGACCTTAAAGCTCCTCCAGTGCCACGGGCAGGGACACCTTCCATAGAGCAGCTTTCTCCAAGCCCCTGTGTCCAACCTGGCCTTGAGCACTGCCAGGGATGGGGCAGCCACAGCTTCTCTGGGCACCCTGTGCCAGCGCCTCAGCACCCTCACAGGGAAGAGCTTCTGCCTAAGAGCTCATCTCAGTCTCCCCTCTGGCAGGTTAAAGCCATTCCCCTTGGCCTGTCCCTACACCCCTTGTCCAAAGCCCCTCTCCATGTTTCTTGCCAGGTATTGCGAGGCTGTTCTAAGATGTCCACAAACACCGAAAAAAGCCCCAATTCTATCGCGAACCCTCATTAAAACCCAGCCGAGCGCTTTCCTCCGCCAGCAGAAAGCCGAGAGGCGGCTCCTCCCCAGGGCTGTGCTGCAGAGGTTGCTTTGCACTCCATGGAGCACAGCGAGGTGCGACGCTGCCGCAGCAAACAGGCCCGCGAAATCAGAGGAGCTCAGCGGCGCCGAGCAAACGGCCGCAGTTCCCGTTTCCAGGGAGGAAATTTGCATCCACAGCATCAAGAACGCTTTAAGTGGGAGTTTCAAATGAATCCAGAGCAGATCCATGCCGCCAGCTTGTGTCTGTGCCTGGAATCCCAGCCAGCGCCAGCCTGAGACCTCAGTGAGAGCCTCCCCTCGGCAAGAGGTGGGAGCTCCAGCTTGTAGCGCAGAGCAGGGACAGGGAAATCGTGCGGAGCACAACATACGTGCAGGTAATCCCACATGAACAGGCCACAGCCATTGGTGCTAACTGGGGCTACCAGCCGCTGAGCCTGAGAATGAACACGAATCATAGCATCCCAGACCGGTCTGGGTTGGAAAGGACCTTAAAGCTCCTCCAGCTCCAGCCCCTGCCACGGGCAGGGACACCTTCCATAGAGCAGCTTGCTCCAAGCCCCTGTATCCAACCTGGCCTTGAGCACTGCCAGGGATGGGGCAGCCACAGCTTCTCTGGGCACCCTGTGCCAGCGCCTCAGCACCCTCCCAGGGGTGGAAGGCGGATATAAGGAAGAACAACTTCCTTCTATCCAACCTGAGCAAGCACTCCGTTTGCATCCTACTGTATCTCCCAGCATCTCCCACAGACTGCCCCGGTGAATGCTCTCCATGCCTTTGTTAAGCACTGAAGCTAACTTTGCACAGCAGCTCCCCCAGGAAAGCCAAAGGGTGCTGCTGCGGTGGGGCTGGCTTCTGCCATGCTGGTGTAATGCTGCGGTGCGCTGCCCGGAGGCACGTGGACGGGGAAACATGGATTGAAGGAGAAGGGAGCAAACTCTTGGACCAGCCCAAGACAACCGTGCCCTGCATGGATATAAAACCTGCTGCTCCCCGGCCCTGAAGCCAAGAGACCCCGAGGGGGCACTTGCACCTCTAAGGGGAGCCTTTGTAAGGCAGCAGCATCCATCTTCAGCCACAGTGGGTGCTGCCAGTGGCATGTTCGGTCTGTGAGTGCCATCTACAGGGTTCCCCACTGCCCCGGCCTTCTCCTGCCCGCTCCAATAGAAGCCCTTGCCAAGAACAAGGTTAAACCATGCAGCCAATGCAGCCGCTTATCTCCTGTAGGGCAAGGACGCAACGAGGAGAGCAGGGACATGGGGAACTCAGCTTCTGGCTTCTTCAGTGCCATTCATCCGCACAGCCAAGCCTCCACAACGACCCTCCTTCACGAGACGGGTGAAAAGCAGATGTCAGTGCCAGGGAACATCCTTCATTTGATTCAGGCTTTAGTTCTTTGGACTGAGGAGCCAGGATATCCCCATCAGGCTCCCAAATAAGCAAAATGTAACTTGGTTCTCCCGTTGCAGAGGCTGGGATCACCCTTGTAGGGATCTTACTGAAGTCTTCTGTACAAGAGAAGGGATTAATTCAGACAGGGAGGAAGGAGAGGAGACTTTGGGAAACTGAAACCAACCCTGAGATGAAGGTGAAGGCGAGCAGCAGGCAATGAGGGACGTGTGGCTCCAACGCACGGGGCAGGTTAATGGTGTAACTGCTGCCAAGCTCAGGCAGAGGGAGGTTCCACAATGGCACCAGCCCCACAGAGGGAGCAAGGGAAGGGAATGCTTTATTCCACTTGTGTCAGGATACAGGAAGGGGGATGCTGTAAACCATGGTAAAACAATCAATCGATGCAGGGCTGCTTGCTATTTAAAAGTAAATCAGCAATTGAAGCAGGAGGTGAAAGACTCGCTCCTCCATTCCTGGGAGCACAGGCAACACGATGCACTCAGGAGCTGGTTTATTGACTTCTTGGCAACCTGCTCAGACCACAGGTCCCTCTCCCAGCACGGCAGATCCCACGTACAAGGGAAACAAAACAGAAGCACGTTATTAGCAACAGAGAGCTGATGCTCAAATCGCGCTCAGTCAATCTCATTAACCTCAGCAGACGGTGCAGTCGATTTGCCTTGCAGCTCAGTATCAACAGCAGAGGATTCGATGCAGCCTCCCAAGAAGATCAGAGGGGCAATTACATAAACCTAAGAAATGAGGCTTTGGCTTTACACGATTGGGATTGTTTCAAGTGAACCCTGCAGCTGTCACTTGGGACACGCACAGGCTGGTGACTGCAGCATCGCCCTCATCACCCTGTGCCCATCAGCTCCGACAGCCTTTTGGCACGACTGCCCAGAGCCCTGTGTACGTCAAAGTCTACAGAACCCACCCCCGATGGCCCGGCTCACTCTGGAGGAAGAAAAGGAGCTGATGAGGCATCAGCCTGCCCAGGGCCGTGCACACGGTGCTCTGAGCAGTGCTGTGTGCTCACACAGACACAGCCCTGCAGCCACGTAGCTCCTGGACCGGAGCTGCCTCGCATGCTCAGAGCACACTTGTGTCTGTGAGCACATGTGTGGCTGTTTAAATCCGTGTATTTAAACCTAGCCTGGAATGTTACTAGAAGATCGAACCGCTGCAGGGACCTACGAGGCTATTAACACCGGTATCAAATACACATACAGTAACTACAACTGTAACTGAAGTAACTACTCAGCTGCTCTCTTATTACAGAAACAGTGAGAGGCTTTAAAAGCCACTCTCATTAGCAAGATCAACCCCTCCCAAAAGAGCCTGCTCCGATTCCCGTGGGCTGTTCCACCACTGGGAGGAAAAGCTGCCCCGACAGCTCCGATTTATTCTTCCAGGAGGCATGGAGCAGCAATGCCAAGCAATAGACTTGTCCTCAAAGGAGCCTCGCATCAGTGATCAGCACCTTTGTCGTCTCCTCTGAGAAAATGCCTTTAAGGATACTTCAGAAGGGAGCAGGAATGCAAGGTCCTGGCCTGCAAAGAGCAAATCCAGACCGGGCCTCCAAGATTCAGGATGCTTCAGGGGAAAATGAAAATAGCCACACAGGGGCCCTGATTGCAGCTCAAACCAGTCTCCAGACAAAACAGGATCACAGCACAAGTGACAGCAATGCTACACTATAGTCCCACCATCACCTTTTTCCTCTCTACCCTTTAAAGACCCTGAAGACACATGCCCCCTTGGCTGGCAGATCCTCCATTATCATGTGCATACACAGCACCAAAATCCAGACCTCATTATGTGCTCTGGCTGATTCCTTCCACACCTTTCCCTGCTCAGATTCTAAATTATCTATTGCAGCTAAATCAAATTCAAGCAAAACCCCGCAGGACCTCCAGCTCGAGGTCTCCTCTTATCAAAATCATCCAACTTTGGACACGAAAAAGAAATCATCCACTCCTGCAAGGAAAGGAAACGGCAAAATTGCAAACCCCATCTGTCTAACAAGGAGCAGAGCCGAAAGAATGATCGAGCTCATTGCCTCAGGTAAAGAAAGGCCAAGGAATGGCAGCCCAAAGGCTGAGCAGGGGCATGTCAGTGCACTGAAGTAGAGCCCCGCTGACCCAGCTCCGGCACAGAGCCCTCAGCTCTGCCCAGGGAGCTGAAGAGGCAGAGAAAGCGATCAGCACGTGCCTAGGCCTGCCGAGCTACGCAGGATCAAGGAAGACACGCGACCACGAATCAAACACATCAGCTCTCTGATCACCCAAGGGGCAGCAACGGCCAGATTTAGCCATTACTCCATCCTCACAGAGGAACGCAGCGAACGCTTTCATCTCTGCATCAGCTAAACAAGCAGAAAGTACCTAAAAGAGGCATGAAAGGATACAAATGATATGAAATTAGGGCACATCCAGGTGCTGTGTTCACATGACAGCAGTACTAAAAATATATATATATGTTTAAAATCCTTTGCACGTGTGCAAGGCAGCACCTGAGTGATGCTTCTCCAGGAAACCTCACCCACTACACAGAGAAACACTGCCCCTCACACGGGAGAGCACCAGGATCACACATCACATCCTCAGCCACCGCAGGAGGGGCCTCAGAGCACCAGAGACCCCCTGCAGAACCGTCCTTGC
Source organism: Ara ararauna (assembly GCA_028858755.1). NCBI lineage: Eukaryota > Metazoa > Chordata > Aves > Psittaciformes > Psittacidae > Ara > Ara ararauna. The sequence continues at coordinate 3,852,373 of CM054398.1, read as the reverse complement.
TGTTTGGTAAGGACAGCTCTTTCTGCTAAGGTTTGTCCCCTTATGTACAGAGGATTTGCTAGCTAAAAGGAAGGAACCATTACTCCAAAGCTTTCTCAAACTTCGTCTCAAAGGCAAGGTCAATGGGGGAAGTCCCTGACCTGCAGGGTAACTCCTTGGGTTCTCCTAACAAAGGCACTACCAGTTTCGGGTGGGGTGGGACCTGAGGATACAGGTCTGCAGTACCCACAGTTTTCAAGGGGGGGCTTCCCTTCAAATCTAAAATGTGCCCTAAACAGGAGCACTGAGCAAGCAGTTTCACCATTGTAGCAGCACCTCCACCTAACAATGACCTTCTAACATTCACATTTGGTCCTGCACTCTAAGAACCCAAATACCAACACAATGGGTTACACAGGATCATCCCAGTTTGCTGGGCTGACACTGCTTGAGTACCAGCAAATGGAGTGAAACTCCAGTACCCTTCAAGAAGAGATTAATTCCAAGCCAGGGCTGCCTTGGTTTAAGAATCACAACCTGCAGGGGTTTGGGTCCTGCTTTTCCAGCCATCAGATGCTCAGAGACAGGTTACTCATCCCACCAGCAGTGAAGGGGCCAGAGGCAAACTGCAGTGCTCCGGCTCTTCCTCAGGGGATCACAGAGAAAGCAGCTCAACATCCCACAGCTTGGTCCATGTCACACACTCCCCTGGTGAACACACCACTGGAGCGGGGCAGAACAGTCTGAACACTCATGGCCCCACAAGACTGATTCCTCTTTTGGGGACCTGCTCCTCTGGCCTAAGTGGCACCTTTCCTTTGTAAACATGTCTTTGTAAACTCATGTCATGACCTGTTACTACCTCGTGTAACTGCTCACCCTGCAACTACCAGAAAATCGATGCATTTAACTCATTCTTGGAACCAACACGACACTATCCACACCCATGACGAGTGTAACAGACAACAAGGCTTCTCCCAGCTCCTACCAGATCAGAGTTGATTACAGAGACACTTCCTAAAGAAGTAACCTAATGCTGCCTAAAGGAATGAGGATCAGCCTGTAAAGGAATCCACTTGCCTGGTACATCAAGCTGACTGCCACAGTAAGTAGAGAGGGATATGAGCACCTATAAGATACACAGCTGCAGCACTTGAGTCCAGAGTGGTAAGATGACAAATGCTGAGCATCCATCCAGGAGTCACGTTCTCCTCAGCACCTCCCTATGCAGGTAACAGCAGCCAAGGCAGCATCACTTCGCTTGCAGCTCCACCCTTCCGTAAAAATGTGTGTGAAGAAAACAGGTTTGGTCCCCTTTCCCCTGCCCCAGCCATGGAAGTGTTTGGACTGTTAATTAATAGTCATTTGAAGCAAATATAGAACATCAAACTCGAGCACTGGTGATTCCGCTGGACTTGCAGCCCCTTGGTCAATCCGCACTGGCGGTGCCACTGGTCCCAAATCATCTGGAAAGAAGAAGACACCCAGCATCAGCGTGAGCAGGGACAGCACGGCAGATCACTACCGACCTCACAGCAGCTGGGGGAGCTGAGGGGCCAGACAGCGAGCACACCAGGCAACATTCCTCCTCAGCCTGGAAAACCTTCCAGAGAAACCCGACTTGTGTCATCCAGGGGATGAAATCACACCACTAGGAAAGCAGGAACGGATTCCTCAATGGTACCGTGAGCTTTAGCTTAGGAGAAGTTCCTATACTGGAAAAACAGGGAGGTTTTGTTTTCCACTCTAAAGTGGGGAAGCTCAGCTTGGACGCAAGGGCTCTGCTCCTCCTAGGGGCCAGCTCGACACAAAGCAGTGCTCCAACAACCCGGGGTACACCCCTTTCAGTGCACTTGGTCACATTAACTGAAGGAAGGCGAGATGAAGCCTGCGTGCCAACACAGGCAGACCACACACAGAAGTGTAACTCATGCAGATCTGGTTATAGGATCTGTGCCAAAGCTCCCACGTCTTTACCAAAGGAGCTTCAGCCCCTCGCGAGGAAGAGGGAAACACACAAACCAGCCGCTTACCGCCGCAGGTTCCTCATCTCAAACACCGTGTCCTCGTCGCTGTCCTGCGAGGCCATCTCCGTGTTCTCGTCATAGCTCGACAGGAGCCCGTACTTCTTCCGCTGAGGTTTCTTCAACCTGAAATGAGGTTTTCGCTCGTTTCTGGGTCCCTCTGACCTAGGGCTGGGGAACACAGAGCGCAGGGTGAGGGCGCTGCCGTGGCGGAACTGGGGCCTAAAGGAACGGGGCCGGGAGGCTCCATCGCTGCTAATGACCGGCGCTAATTAACAGCGGTGTGAGTTTACAGCGCTTCGCACCCCTGCGAGGGGGATGCGCAGGGAAGCACTGGGACGCAGATGGATGCTCGGGGAAGCAAAGCTCAGGCCCGGCAGGAGGAGGGACGGGGAACCCAGGGCAAACGCGGCTCGGCCGCGGGGCCCCGGCAGGGGAGCGGGACAAAGCCGGGGCTGTTCCCCGGGCCGGGCCGCACTCACCGGAACGCCCTTAGGAGGAAATAGAGCGCGGCTAAAGCCGAGAGCGCGCTCAGCACATAGACCGCCCGCTTCAGCACCGGCAGCCCCGACCCCGGCAGCAGCCCTGACCCAGGCGGGCGCCGCGGTCCCGGCGATGGGCTCGGCTGCGTCCCGTTCCCCGCGGCCGCCCGGGGGCCGCCCGTGGCGTTGCTCGGGCCCGGGGCGGGCGGAGGAGCGGGGGCCGCGGCGCGGCCGCCGTGCGGCAGCAGCGGGAGGAGGAGGAGGAGAAGGAGGAAGAGGCGGAGGGGCCGCGGCCGCTGCATGGCCGCAACCGGCGCTGTGGAGCGGAGCCTCGGCGGGGCGGGCGCAGGAAGGCGGCGGGAGGCTGCCGCGCAGCGCAGGGCCCCGGCCGGGCCCGGCGGAGCCGCACGCCGCGTTCCGGGGCAGCGCCGTTCCGGGGCAGCGCCGTTCCGGGCCGAGCCCAGCCGCGGGTCGCGACCCACCGGCGCCGCTCCGCCTTTTGAGGGCGGCCGCTTCCGCTCCCAACGCCATCGGTAACCGCGGGAGCGCTCCGCACGGCAGCTCTGCGCTGACCCGGGGGTCTCAGCCAACGCTCGGCTGCGGGCTCCCGCGGCGCACGGCCCCGAAGCAAACGGCGTTTTGCCTAGAAACGGGCCGCCCCCCTTGGAGCTCCGGCATCCAGCACTGTATCCCCGCTCCCTCAACGCACCCAGCAACACAGCGTTAACGCAGCGCCACAATTAGCGCTGCCAAAAATAACCGGGCCGCCAGTTTTGCACCTATTAATGATTTCTGCCTGCGTTTAAGCACCTGGTGTCAAGGAAGGTCTTTCAAATAACGCCTTGTGCTTCCTGCTTGAATTTGGTTAGACATCACCCGAGTGCAAAGGTTTCGCGTGTTGTGCTATTAATCCTCCAGTAACATGCACATCTCCTCACTGGTGCATGGCTGGACACAGCCCCCGCAAGCGCCGTGGCTGGTTTCTTTTTCAAAAATCCCGTTCATTTAGGTTATTTGGAAAAGGTTAAAGAAAGAAGGAAAAGTAGGTTTGAGGAAGGAAGCTCCATAATCATTCCTATTCTATAGACACCAGCTGCCCCAAGGCTCTCATGGCCCCAATGGCTCTTCAGCAGCAAGATCCCTGATCACCCCCATACAAATTCCTTTGTGCCTGGGACTCCCCAGCAAGATATACATCTCTTATTAAAAGCACAAGGTTTTAAAGCTGCTTTACCACTTAATTAGTTTATTTATTCCAGCCAAGCGTCCCACCTCCATCACTGCTGCCTGCTCAGGGGAGCTGACTCAAGGAACAGCAGGAGCAGTGGCTACACCTCAGCAGGTTGGCAAGCCACAGCCTGCCTCAATAACCAGGCTTTAGAGCATAGACCAGAAAACACACCATCAACTCTGCCCTTCAAACACCCTGCAGCAGTCATTGTCATTGTCACCAGACCCATGTGATGTCTCCCAAGTCACTCGGGCTGTTACAAGCAAGCTTCTTTGCGTAACACACTATTAAGAGTGTCCTTCAAGCAGGGCAAAACCAAAAACCATAGAAGCGACAGTTAAAAGGGGAAGGAGGAGGATAAAGCAATCAACTGCTCTTTCAACACAAAAAAGGTGGGCAGGGCAGCAGAGACCATCAGAAACCCTCCTGCCCTCTTCTCTTCAAAGCTCCCTAAAATACATTCACAGCCTCTCCGGCAGCGTAAATCATTACTGAGCTGCCACATTTTCGGGTTTTACCTGAGAACAAGACCTCATTTTTCCTGAGCATCAGTTCACAGAGGTTCTGGAAGGTCGCACTCCCATTTTGGAGCCCCATGCCAGCCCATCAGGCCAGCAAGAATTAAGTCATCTAAGCTGCTACCCCTGTGAGCAGCAGAAGCGCATCTGAGCTTTCATCAGCAGAACTTCAACTGCTCCAATGCGTGGCAAAGGAAATCATTATCCAAGCTCAAAAAAAGATTCAGCACTTAAGTGCACGTTACTTTTGTATTTTCTACCATTTCAACTGGAAGATCAGCTTCTGGTCTACAAATACCAACTCCTTCCTCATGTCATTTCTCATCCAACATTACTGAAGTTCTGCACGTGCACAACCTTCATGTAATTCAAGGTTATGAGATGCAACTTGCTTCCTCAAACTTGCCCTTGAAGGTGCTCTCTTGTTCACCCCCCAACCAGAACAGCACAGGTTCATTTTGTGGTTTTAACTGGGCTACACACCAGATACCCAGATCCTATTGTACACCTGGGCCACATCCAATATTCCTATGTTTTCCCCACAAAAGTACTTTGCAGATTCACATTTTTTTTCCAACATTCCAGTATTTTATTCCAGCTTATTTCCTTGTTCCATTGATCTATATAAAAGATCAGAACCACCACTGCTCCAAGCTCTTCATCTCCACCTCTCCAGTCAGTGGCCATTCTTCGGGGTCTTCTGATACATTTCATTGCTGCAATGAAATGAAGACATCGAATTTAAAGGGAAACGAAAAGCCAAGGAAATTTTCACCTAGAAACCACCAGTCTTGACATTACCAGTAACAGCAACAGGGAGAACCTGCTGGCTCAGGAAAAGGGACTGAAGAGACCTTACCTGGCTGGCAAACTCCTGTGTTGGTCCCGATTCCTCAGACCGAAGGCTCTCCTTCCTCAAATCCCCACTCAGCTTCTGTGTTGAGTATCCATCCTCTCTTCAGCCTGCCAAAGCAAAGGTGCATTAATAGAGGTATCAGCTGGAGACCTCACATTGCCACCCGCCTCCCCCAGCACGAGTCACATCAGATACAAGGGTTTCACAAGCCATTCGCTGAACCCATCACACCACAGAAGCACAGTCTGGGAAAACTGTTCCGGGCTGGCTGATGCCTTGGACACACCAACCAATGTATCATTTGATCCCTAAGCAGAGAGTTAACCACTTTGACATGGCTGCTTAGGAGGTGTGGGCTATGGGAAAAAGTTAATGGCAACAAGTAGGATGGCAAAGAAAGCTACAATTAAAGTGAGCAACTTAATGAAGTCTAGAAAGATTCTCAATAGATGAACACATATCGAGTCAGGGAATTCGTTTCCCATCTTGCTTCCATACCTACTAGCAAGACATGACTGCATGCCCATCTCTGATCTGTGGAACCGAAGTTGTGCCACAAGCCAAAGGTTGCATACGGCATGGGTTACAATTTTTCCCTCAGTTGACCAAAATTGCCAAAGGAATATTTCACAGGTACATTAGACTTTCAAATGAGCTCTCAACAAGAGGAAGGATGCGGACATGAGCAAAAGGAGTTACCTCGAATTACAGGACTATTTCCACATATGAACTAGCCAAGAGAGCAGCTTTCGTCTCAGAGGTTTCTGTTGGAGGCACAACACTTCTTTTCTCCAAGGACACTGCAGTTTCCATATGCTAGCAAAGAATTCTTAGAACTTGTAAGGCAATGACAAAGCTACCTAATCACGGCAATTTACCTACCAGTGAACACTTTGCAAGTTCCTACCGAGTCCAGTTACTAAAGGACTGATTCTTTAGTACAGCTTGGCAATGTAGGCTACTTCAGCATTAAGGAAACATCAATCATCCTACCTAACACTGGCATTCCCTCAGCTTCTGACTTAGGCTTTGAGTGCTAAAGCATCCAACAGCATGTGCTTTCAGTCCTCTTATGTGAAAGTATGTTCAATTCACATGTCAAGACCAATTCAGATTAGAATCTAGCAGCTGGTAAATAACTCTGGCTCGCTCTTACACTGCCAATTTCTTCTCCTCTGACATCCTCTACTAAAGACTGTTCTTTTGTCTTCAAGGATTGTGTTGTGCAATGAAATGTACATGTCAGGAGCAGAGTTCATTTCAGACGGTCTTTTAATAGGCTTCGTAAAGCCAAAGAAAACTGTATACAAGAATCCTTTACCACTTCAAATACAATATCAATGGAATATGCATATTTCTTCCAGTAAAAAAGGACAATATAAATAAACATTTTCAAGAACCTCTTTTATGGTAAGTTTGCAAGTCTATTTCTGGGTAATTTACATCATTACAACAGTAAAAATACCGTTATGCAGGTTGAACATACAAGCAAGTTTCTCTTTAGATATATCAAGGTGGCTTGCCTTCCAATTTGTACCCAGGCTGCATTCCTACCTTGCTACACTAAAGGAATGTTACAAAAGACGAAGGTAATGCACTTAAAAAAAGAAAAGTTAAGTCCACAGCTTGTTCAGCTTCCAGTGAACATTGAATTAAAGGTCCTTTCTATCTCAAAAGAAACTGAATTGGGGCCCCAACTTCACCACTTTCAAAAGAAAAAACACCTTGGCTCATCATGGGAGGGCAAAATAAAATGTGAAGTGCTTTCAAAAAAAGATTAAAAACACTTGAAAGCCAAGCTTTCTTAAAAGGAAAGTCTAATCAGACCATCTCATATCAGAAGCTGTCAGGCTGTGTTTGACAAGATTCAAACTGATAATACTACAAAAGTGGAAATACAAGTAGATGTACTACACAATAACCATTTCAGCGAAGCTCCAAAAATCTTTATAAATACAGCCATTGGAAGGACGATCTTGAGTCAGGAAGGATTTTTACTCGTTGTGTGTAGCTGAGGACAAGAAGCAGGCACAATTGTAAAGGCACTGAAGCATAGACAAGTTCCAGCATTTTACTCCCTTGCATTATTTCAGAAGCTAGTGCTAGTTGGCTACATCGCAAGAGAACTTCCCCCACCCTTGATTAAAGTTTGTTAGGGCATCCGAGTTTTGTCTTTAGTCTCAAGCTCGAGGAATGTATTTTAAAAGCTCCCTTTGCCTTAGATCCAAGCAACTCCTACACATGCATTACAAATTAGAAACTTAACTGGCACAACCACGTCCAAAGCCTGACAGATTGGTTCTTATGGGCAAGAACGGCAACAGCGGTACAGTCCGACTGAGCATTTCCAGACTCAAAGTACAGGGTCAGAAGGTTTAGAGGTCCTACAGCAAACGTACTCGTCATTCCCATTTGAACCAGGGCTTACCGTAACTGTCATAGCTGTCTCTGTATGATCCTCCCGATGACCTGTCTCCATAGCCACCTTGACTCCTGCTGTGAGAAACAATTCACCTGCTTTATATTTGCTCAACTGCTTCTGAAGCCTATAGACACGTATGTCCAAGAGGCAATAGCCTTAAAGACCTTTGCAACAGCCCACTAGCACGTGGGATGACTTTACCTGCTATTATAGTAGTCTCTGGAGCCATTATATCCCCCACTTCTGGAATCAAATCTGCTTCCGCCATAGCCTCTGTCTCCACCACCTTGAACAAAGACAGGTCATGGGTTTCTAAGCATTGTGACAAACACCCCCACTGCCCCATGCACTCAAGTGATCCACATCCACTCACCTCTGGAGAAGCCACGGCCCCGACCTCTGGCCCCACGGAAAAAGCCTCTGCCCCCAGAAGAACCCCCTCTGTAGCCACGAGATCTGTTCTCTGATGATTTCCCGGCCTGATCAACTCTGATCTGTCGTCCGTCTACAGACTGGCAAACATAAAGCACACCAATTTGGTATTTAAATGGCAAAAAGAACACATACAATGCGTTACACACCTGCACTACCAGCCACGCAGTACCAGATGCTACTACTTCTTACAATGGTTATACTTCACATTAATCAATCCAGATACACTAATAATGCTTCAAGCATATACAGATATTCCTATAAAGCAGCACTATTTTTCAGACATATAAGCCAATCTGTACAACTTTAGCAACTCTTAATTAAACTGCGTTAACGCACTACTATTTATCTGTTCTTCTACATAACTTCTCTTAATAGGCTATAGGAAATAAAGAAGCTGCTCCAAAGCCTTCTTACCTTCCCATTCATGGCCATCATTGCATCTTTAGCATCATCTATGTTTTCAAAAGTAACAAAGCCAAAACCTCTGGACCTCTGGGTCTCTCTGTCTTTCACCACAACAACTATAAAGAGAGAAAGCAAAAAAACCAAAGCCATGAGCACCAGCGCAACGAGACGAAAGGATGGAAGCACCCAGCCGGGCACCGCAGCATTACCTTCAGAGATCTGTCCGTATTTAGAGAAGACTTGCTCCAGCGACTGCTCGTTGGTGTCGAAACTCAGGCCTCCGACAAAGAGTTTTCCCTCATCCGATGCCATTCTGACCTGCGGAGTCAACATCCCGAACTGAACACTCCCGCAACGCTGGAACCGCTTTCAGCTCCTCAACAGCCCCGCACAGGGCACACGCTCCGGCCCCAGCGAAGCAGCGGTTTACGCTACAGAACAGAGCCCACAGGGGAGCAAACCCGCGGCCGGGCACCAGCGGAGCCTCAGCCCCTGAGCCCGCTCCCGCTCCCCACCGCGCATGCGCGCCCCGCCGCGCCAGCCCCGCCCCTCCCGCCCCGCCGCCCCTCCCCCCGCCGGCCGCCATTTTGCACGGTCGAGGCGCGTCGCCATTTTGTTTCCTCAGGACCGCCGCGGCCCTCCCGGCCCCTTCTCCTGCCCGGCAACAGCCGGGGCAGCTCCGCCGGGCTCCGCGCACGTCCCGGAGCACGGCCGCGCCGCGGGGCGGGCGCCACGCCCGGACTGCCGCGGGGAAGCGAGCCCTTGCACGCCCTAAAACACGTTTCCTTCCGCTCCGGCGCTCCGAGCGCCCCGGCCCAGCCCGGCCGCAGCCCGCGGGCGCCTTACCGGTGCCCTGGCGCAGCAGCGTCCACGCAGCACTTCAAAGCCTCAACGCGATGTGCGGCGGGGCTGGCGGGGCGGTGGCTTATAAACGGGAGCGCGTTGCCCCGCCCACCTTATGAATATGCAGATTATCCCCGCTGCGGGGCGGGGCGAGCGACGACACCAAAGCCCTGCCGCCGCTGCGCCTCCTGGTTGGACAGCACATCGTTAATATTCATGAGCGCGGAGGGGGGCGAGGGGCGGGGGACGCGCGCACAAAACCGCCGCTTCCTTCCCCCGGCCCCGCCCCCCCCGTGTGGGCGGGGCGCGGGGGGCGGCTCCGATTGGCTGGGAGCGCGGAGCCCATTGGCGGGGAGCGCCCCTGTGAGAAGGAAGGAAGTGGAGGCCGCTGATTGGCTGCGGCGGCGCCCGGGGGGCGTGTCCGCGCTGCCCCAGTTTCGCGCCCTTCGCGGCAATGCGGCGGCGGCTGCAGACAAAGGCGCCGCCTCAGGGGCCGCCGCCATTTTGTGCCCGGGCTCTCCGCGGTCCGCGGCCGCGCCGGGGCTCCGGGGTCCCGCTCTGCAGCGCCCTTCGCCTCCGCTGTCCCCGCGTCTCGGCTACCGGAGCGCGGCTCCGTGGTAGGGCGGTCGGTCTCCTTGTCAGAGCAGGCCCATGGCCGCGTCTTCTGCCCCAGAGCCTCCCCGGGCGGCTCCGCTCCCTGCTGCAGCTCTGCCTTGTCCCGGCTCCTGTGGCAGCGGAACGGACCCTGCAGCAGGGCAGTTACACCCGGACCAGTGAATGCACAGCTGCTTCGCTGGTTCCAAAGCATAAATTTGAGGGGGTTTAGTAATAATCAAACTACTTTGCTCAGCCCATTAATAAATACTGAAAAGGGTTGGGGTTTTTTGTAAGGATGTCCTCAGCATTAAAAACTTCCTTTTTGAAAACTCTGTGGTAAAGCTGAACACCAGGGACTGGTTCAAAAAGCCCTAAAAATAAAGATTTTTCCAGTTGCTTCCTACAATAACTATAAAAAACGTAAAACTGGCTTAAAACGGTTGCGTTTTATCCGGCAGGAGGAAACGCACCAGAGGAAGCGTGGGCAGGAGCTGGGGGAAAGGAAGAGAACAAGGCTGGACGGTGCTCGGAGGTCACCTCCTGTCCGCTCTGCCTGGAAACGTCCTTCCCCACGAGCAGCAGGATGTGCAGCCCAACCTCCTTCCCCCTATGGAGCGTTCCCGGTCGGAGCAGGGTGGCACCGAATAGTAAGTGCTGCTGGAGGTGCTGAGAGCAGGGCTGTGCCTGTGCAGATAACGCCACGCGTTTCCTAACCCAGTGCTGACAGAGACCGCAGTGGAACGCGAAGGCTTCTGCCCGCTATTGTTCTGTGAAGCCCTTGTGCAGCCTAGAGCAAGGAAATGGGGCTTTTCCTCTCTCTTGTTATTTAAACTATCTACATCTACAGCAGTGTAATGCCTAGGGTCTCCAGGAAAGGGCTTGTTTTGGACACAAGCATGTATAGTCATTACGAAATACAGAGGAATCTCGGTATTGCACTCTGCTCAATCTCAGCTGTTTACACACAAGAAGAGGGGTTTCGTTCCTCCTCAGTGCAGTTCTCACCACACCACCTGGTTCAGTGTTGCAGTGCTACACGCATGCAGGGCCAGCACGTGAAAACCGGTATTAATGATGTACCAACCAGTACTGCTCCCTTACTGTGAAAAAACTTAATCACTTTCTGGTCCTGAGAGCAAGTTAGCAACTATATACATAGATATATACCATATACATAGATGAACTTTAAGGACCAACCCAATCTAAGATACTGAGTGTATCCACTAAGTTTTGCAGTAAAAGGAGAAGAAAAAGTTCAACACTCAGTGTTAAAGCAATAGTCAAAACCAGGGTGAAACTGTGAAAGAAGGACTGCTTCCAGATTTCAGGGGGGTTCTTTGGTTTCAAACGCTGGGTTTGAATTACTGAATAAGCCTGGGTTGGGTTTTAATTCCACCTAATTCTGCATGGTCTATCGTCCAAGGAGGAGCAAGGAGGCTCCTCTGCCGCTGGAGGCTGCAAATCAGTTTTTGCTCTTCAAGAAGGAAGAGGAGAGCCCAGTGCTGAGCTCGCCGCCCTGGCACTTGGATTAGATCAGAGACGCTTTAATGGGAGCATTTGTGGTCCACGATGAGGGTGCATGAAGTGACCTTGATGCACAGAGCCGTTTCCCAAGCACACTGAGGATGAGGATGCCACCCTGGGATGCTGGCGGGGAGGAGCAGTGCCGCCAGCCTGCTCCAGAGGCCATCCTTACTGCAAATATGAAGGCACAAACAGGGGTTTTAACTGAGTTGAACTCCTCATACAAAGCCAATGCAGGTCAGTGTTGAAGCCTTGTTAACCTTCCTGGTTTGCCCAAAGCCACGTAGCCACCGAGTCCCAGCCTGCTCGGCTGCCCCCATGTGCTCCATGTTCTGGCATCACGTTCCTCCCCCTGAGCCTGAGCACGGCAGCGGGACCACCCCTCCTGCAAGCAGCAGAGGCGCAGCCAGCGCAGCAAGCACGCTGCCCAGCCACTGCTGCAGAGCCAGCACTAACCACAGACCCAACCCTTTGTGTTTGCTGGGATCGCAGGGAATGAGGGAATGTGAGGCTGGACTGAACCAGGGGCTCCCTCCAGCCTTCATCCAAATGTATGGCTCTGTCCTGGCTTCCCTGCAGGGTCAGCCTGTGCCACGAACCAGAGCAGCCTCCGCAGCAGGGGGACACCAGCAAGACCACGCACGGTCTCAATTGCCAGCCTTGGACCTGGCAGCACCAGGGGAATACTGAGCCAGTCCGGAGTTTGGGAACTATCAGTCCCAAAGCCCACAGGAACAAGACTATTCCCTTCCCTCTCACTGCTTTCCCTGAGGGAGTTGCTTTTCCAGCTTTGCAGTTTGAGAAACAAAACCCCTGATGCAATCGCGCCGTTGCCATGGCAGGAAGCGCCGCGCTCCCCTCTGCGAGTTACCATGACCAGGATTTACCGGTTGTAGGACAAAGCCACCGCAAGCGAAGGGGTTGGGGGCATGGCGAGGAGAGCAGGAGGGAGCAGCACCCAGGGACCCAAACCTGAGCACTGGGAAACAAGTTCAGCTCTTGATCCGTGCCGGTGAGAGCTCAGCCGCCGCCGTTCCCAGCTTTAGCTCTTCTCATTGTCTTGAACCATCCCCCTGCAATGAGTGACCACCTCATGCCCAGGGCCCCAATATCCATTGCTCCATCCCTGTCCCTTACAGCAGCAAAGACCAAATCTGGAGGCAGTACGAAGTGGTCTCACCTCCATTTACAGTAGCACACACTTCACAGGGGGCAGGTACCTGCATGTGGCAGGAGGAGGCTGGACTGCAGACAGGGATGCATGAACCCAGACAGGGATCCACAGGCACAGAGGCATCACCTGGAGGAGTGGCAACTCCAACTGCTGCTCAGTGATACCCCACCAGTCTGGAGCTGGTGATAGGCAAGGCAGAGGCCACGCTGAGGGGCTTCATCTGCGATAGCTGCTGGGGTAGAGAGAAGGAAGAGCCTGACTCAGAGCACCGGTGCAATGCTCCATTCTTCCAGGGGACAGTCTTCCAGACTTGGGACTGGGAATGCTGGTGCACCCAAGCTGAGGTTGGGAAGGGATTTGGGGCTGGGAATGTGTGTGCACCCAGGCTGAGGTTGGGAAAGGATTCGGGGCTGGGAATGCCAGTGCACCCGGGCTGAGGTTGGGAAGGGATTTGGAGCTGGGGACGCCGGTGCACCCAGGCTGAGGTTAGGAGGATGGTGAAAATAGAATGCAGTAACCAAGGAGACCATGTAAATGGCTTGGCTCTGAGAAGCCGTTTTATCAGGGACTGATGCTGTGCTTCTCAGCCACATCATGGAAAAGTAAATCCTCTGTTGTCACACCATCAATACCTGCCCAAATAGAGCCAAAATTTAGAACCTGATGAACACAAGTGCTGCTTTCACACCTAAAAACCTGCAGGCAGCAGCAAGGGCTGTGCCGTCTCCTCAGCTCATACTGCTGTTCCCACGTCGAGGATCCATCGGTAGCCCGACCTCCTGCCCAGCCACAGCATTGCCTACATCCCCTGGCCCTGCCTCTGTCCTCAGGTGTACTTTGGAGACAATTGGCTGTGTGTCACCAGCACAGAGCCGGGATGGTTTTGCCATCCTGGCTGGAAAGGCAGATCAAACCCATGCCATTGACAGCTCCATGCAGCGAGAACAGCCTCAGGTCAGCCACCAACTCAGGGTCCCATGAAGAGCTGCTCAGCCTCCCTCAGTCGTGTCCCCGCACCTCTGGAGGGCTGAAGCACGTGGGATTTGTACCCTTTTCCTCCAGCACCATCAGCACTGTTTACACAGCGGTGCTTTACTAGCAGAAAGCCTTTTACCTCCCAGCTGTGCCGTGGTGACTCCATTTGGTGGAGCAGCACCCATGGGATCCCCCCAAACCCATGTGGGGATCTGCCCTGGCTGCCGCCCCCCCTACACGGCTCTGGGGGTGAGATCTCCCTCCGCATCCGCATCTGCCAGGGTCAGAACATGGCCACTCCGGGGTGGAAAAGGCAGCAGCAGACAGAGATGTGTGTTTCTCTCTCCCACCTTCACTCCTGTCAACCTACCAGATGTATTAAGGACTCATCTGGGTTATGTAAGCCCTCATTAATCATCATCTAAGAGTATTTGCAGCACAGGAATTCTTAGGGTCAAGAGATGCTACCCAAGGACACAACAAACACGTTTCCACTGCACAAACACTGAGTGACCCTGCAGGACAGAGGGCTGGGGATGCAGGGAGGCTTTTATCCACGGTCAGCAGGGGAAGAAACAGCCAGAACACCCCATCAGCTCCCATCACACACACTGGTGCCATGGGAAATCAGAACTTTCCCACTCCCCGGGCCCCCTCCATGCACAACTCACTCCACAGCTCCCTGCACAAGGGCCCCAGGGCTCCTGCTTCCCTCTGCTCACAGCAAGTCCCCATGTGTTGCCATTTCCCTGCCCTAGGGAATGTAAATCACCTTGGGACTGCAGAGGAGCTGCTTTCCTGCTGCCAACACCAGGAGCAGCCGCTCCTGCAGAACCCCCCCCCCCCGAGATGCAGCATCGGCTCTTCTGCCTGCCCAGAAAATTCCCTTGGCCTCGCATGAGCTCGTCCTGCTCCGTCCCCCTTCGGTGCCTCCCCGCTCCCCGCCAGCAGCGCCCAGGCTGTAACCCAACCTCTCCCTCTGTGCTGCAGGGGAGGAATGAGAAACGACAGCGGAGCAGATTCTTGGCTGTCTGGGTCACTCTCTCCCCGCGCTGCCTCTCCTGAAGCTCCAACTCATGCGATTCCTTCCCTTTTTCTCCCCCCCTTAAGCCGGGGAAATGAGTCGGGAAGGTTCCCCCGAGAGCTGATCTGAGTGAAGGCAAGTAGAGGCAACGTTCCTGCCTCCAGCAGCACCGCGCCTGCCCGGGGAGCCCTGTGTGTGCAGGGAAAGGCCGGATTCCAGCGTTGCACAGGTTGGTGCAGCAATTCCCGGAGCAAGGAGCTTTTGGGGGAGCTCAGCTCCGGAACCCCTTCCTCCCCGTATCACTGCCCAGGAGGAGATGGGCACCATCAGCCTGCCATTGGGGTGAGCTGAAGGGAGAGATGGGCTGCAGCCCCCCTGTGCTGAGCTCCCCACTGCCACGTCCCAGGCACGTTGTCCTGTTCTGTGCTGGAAATCCTCCCGTAGGCCACTCCGATGCTGATGCCACCGCCTGATGCTTCCCCAGGAAGCTGTCTCCCCAGCATCGCTGCCGCACTGGGAGCAGGATGTGACCTGCTTCCCAACACAGAGCACGGGACAGAGCAGCAACAGGGATCACCGAAGGCAGAAACCAACTCCCCTCCTCCCGCTGCTTTAACAGCCCAGCAAATGGGCACAAGTGATGCTGCTCAGTTGCCTCCCAGCTGCGGATCTGGTCCCAGCTGCAGGGAGGTTGGGGATATTTAATAGCGTTCCTGCAGCCTCCCCTTGGCCCTGCGGGGGCTGCCGAGGAGGGGATGCACACAAAGGGGGGGACATGTGGAATGTCGGAGGGGAGCAGCCCTGCTAGGTGCTGGGAGGCTGCGCGGCTGAACCGGAGGGTTATGGCTGGGCTGGGAGTGGGGGTTCAGCGGGCGCTTCCCTCCCGCCCCGCTCGTGTTTTGGAACAAGCAGCCCAGCGGCGAGATCCGGGAAGCGGCGGCCGCGGTTCCTGTTTTACACCCACAGCTCCCGCAGCTGCGGGCAGAGCGCTGCCGGGAGCACCGAGGGGACCAAAGGCTCTGCAGAGCCCCAGGACGCACCGAGCCCTCAGCCCTGCAGGGTGGGCAGCGGGGGGGGGTGAAGTGTTTGCATGCACCGAGCTGTGCTCAGCCGCTGCAGCCTCCCCGTGTGCGGCTGCTGCCCCTGCCCTGCGGCACCCAGGACATGCCCCATGCTGGTGCTTTTGTGGCCCGGACCCCTGCCCTGCCTGGTGTGGAGCTGCGGATGGGTGAGACCGTGCCCGGTGCCCAAGCACGGTGCTCAGCCCCATAGCGGCTGCCGGGGGTCTCGGTGGAGCCGGGGCTGAGCCGCATGTGGCCGGGCAGCGCTGGCCGATGCTGTGAGGTTCGGTGGGAGCACCGGCTCCTACCCGTGCCCTAGAGCACCTGGGGCTCACGGGAACCGGGGCGCAGCGTGTCCCGGCTCGCCGGTGCCAGCTCGCAGCTCCGCCACCGCCCGCCTGTGTCCCTGTGGGTTAGGGAGCCAGCGGGGAGCAGAGCGATGCTCCATCAGCCTCCCCGGTGCCCCAGAGGATGTCCCCCAGCCCTGGTGGCCGCCCTGTCCCCGGGGGCCCTGCGCCCATGGGTGCCTGTGGCACCGGAGGGTGCTGAGCACTGCCGTGGCGGTGGCAGCAGAGGGCAGCCACGCTACACGTACGGCACCGATCCTGCCCGCCCGGCACCACACGTATATGCACACGCGTGTGCTCTGTGGTGCCACGGCTGCGCTGTGCTCAGTGCAACCCCTGCTACGGGGTCCTGCCCGCGTCCCCCCGAAGCTCCTGAATGCGAATGGGGCTGATCCTGGCACCCAGCACCTCCTGCAGCACCCCAAAGTCCTGCCGCAGGGTGGCTCAGGACTTTGGGCACCGGCAGCGTAGGGCTCTTGCCCATGTCGGCAGGGTCGAACACACGGGACTACAGCAGCACATGGGGTCTCCAGCCCTGCCAGACCCCCTGCATCCACCCACCACTGGGTCCCCAAACACCCCGTAGCAGCCAGGAGGGCCCCAGCACCCAGCGCAGGGCCATGCACACACACAGACACGCATGTACAAGAACACACGTGTGCACACCCGCACTGCTCTGATGGCCAGGACCACCTCACACAGCCCCTTGTGTGTGACACACAACACACGGCTGTGCAAACACGGGTGTAACCGGGCCCACCGCCGTGCAGCGGGTGGCCAGGGGTGGTGGCAGCACACGTTCCTCCTGTCCCTGAGTGACTGGGGATGAATCACACACCGTCCCCATGCCTCAGTTTCCCCACTGGGGCTGGTGGCCCCAGGGCACTTCTGCAGGGGAGCAACAAGACAGTGCCGGGGGCCCTGTTTGCCTGTGCAGCCCCCGGCTGGGGTCCCGGAGCCCCCCCAGCCCTGCACACTCAGCCCATGCCCTCAGCTTTGCACACGTGTGCACACACAGGGCACACACCAGTCCTCACTTGTATGTGCGCACCCAGACACGCGTGCACACCTACACCTCAGCTGCTGCACACACGGGCACGCACGCTGCCCGACTGGCACCCGCTGTGCACACACGTGTGCAACCACATGTGTGTGCACTCACACATGTGCAATCGCCTGCCTGCACCCAGGCATCCCCGCCCGGCCCCTCGGCAGCAATGCCCTCCCCCCCATCTCCCCCCCCCCCCCCCCCGCTGCAGTGTCTCCGTGGCAACGCTCCGGATTTATCAATGGAGACACTGCGGGAAAATGCTCCGGGAGAGGCGGGAAGGGGGCGGGGGATACCCGGGAGCTGGCGGGGCCATGGGGGGGCCGGGAAGCAGGGGGTGCTCGGTGTTCTCGCACCCCGATGCACACGCGTGTGCAAGGGGAGCTCTCCCTCACCCTGGGGGGGTGAGAAGGGGATGGGGGGGGACAGGGCTGGGGGTCCCCCCCTCCTTGGGGAAGTGCTGCGGGCGCTTCACACGCAGGCGTGAGTCAGGGCCCCGACTCTATTCCCGGTCTGCCCCTGACTCAGCGCGTGCCCCAGGCAGGACACGCCGAGCCCCACGCTCAGCCGTGGGGAAGGGGAAGCGTGAGGAAGGCGAAGGGGAAGCGTGAGGAATGGGAAGCGGCGCAGAGATCCCCTGGGGCAGCGCCCACGAGCTCCCGCCAGCCCCAGGGCTCACACCTCTGCCTCAGTTTCCCTTTTGCCCCTTCTCTGTTAAGACCCAAGGGTTTCCTGTGCAAGCCCTGGGGGACACTGATGTGGGCACCCCGATCCCTCCAGCACCAGATCCTGCAGGAAGGCACCAGCGTTTCATGCGTGAACACACTGCTCCCTCGTGAGCGCAGGATGAATCCATAGGCAAGCACGCACTCAGCACATGCATGATCATTCACGTGCCCAATCAATCCATGCACGAACATGCAATTGGCTCCCACATGACACCCAACTGCTCACGCGTGAGCACTCGGTTAACACGATCTGTGCATGAGAGGAGCAGAGCCAGGGCAGATAGGAGCCACCCACAGCCTGCACCCACCTCCCATCCCATCAACCACCAAAGGAGCCTTCAGCTGGGGCTCTCCCTCCTCTTTGAGGTGCCCAGACGCCGCGGGGATGGGCCCCGCTGCCCCCGGCCTGCAGCCGGCAGGGATGTTCCCCACAGCCGCTTCCAGGAAGGGCTGTACAGGAGGAGATGGGGATCTCGGGTTCACACCAGCTCAGCACTTTCACAGCGCTCAGCAGCTCCATCACACCCAGCTCATCACATGCCTGCTCACACACGCGGGCCCCTGGCCAAACCCACAACACAGTGGAGAAAAGAGCAAAAAAGGAGGGGGGGGGAAAAAAGCATTAAAAGAATCCAGTGAGCGGATGACCCTTTTCCCTTTTCCCAGCCTCACCACAAAACATTCCTGACGTTTGGGTTGTGCCAGCGAGGGCGCAAACGGGGCCCTGGGACACACACAGGACTTGCTGGAGGTGATAAAGCCTGTGCTGGGCTGAAGCGCTTGCAGCCCCACGCGCTGCCTCTGCCCCGGCTGCAGCTGGGACCGCACGGAGCGCCTTTTGGGCTGAGAATGGACAAAACGGGGAGCAGAGAAGGGACGCACAGGTCAGGGGCTGCATTCTGGGGACCGGCAGCAGCTCGAGCCGAGCACGGGGTACCCGGGCAGTCAGGCCACAGCGTGGGTTGGTGCGATTGCACGTGGATGGGTTTTACAAGCCGGGGACCCGGCCCAGGTGAGCCTGGACCTGGGAAATCCCCAGCTGCCGGAGCCAGGCGCTGGCCCGGCACCGGCCACTGCAGCTCCAGGGGGAAAAGCAGGTTTGGGGATGCCCGGCACCGCTGCACCCAGCAGCATCCTGCGCCCACCGGGCACCAGCAGTGCTTCCCGGGAGCCCGGCTGCTGGCCCAGGGATGGTCTTTGCTGTGCCTGGAAACTTGCTGCCTTCTGCAAACCAGGTTTGGAAAGAAACCCTCCCCCGGGGACAGCGGGCAGGGCCGTGCGAGCGCGAGCAGCACTCCAACACTTCATTAATCACAGCCTGGATCAGCTATTCCATGATTTTGCCATGATCGATGCTGGGCTGGCAGCCCTGTAATTAACTGACTCAGCCTCTTTACCCTGGCCAAGCGCTGCTTTTTCCCTGGCCCTGGAAGTCCCCGGTGCCGTGGCCAGCAGTCGCGCACGGTGCTTCATGCTGTGCTCTGCCCCAGCTCCCAGCCAGCTCCTGGCTGCTTTGGGGTCAACCAGCTCCAGCAGCCACTGCCCTCGGTCCCCCTCGTTGGCCTGGTACCAGCCCTGCTGCCCCTTCCCTGGGCACATGCCTTCAAATGCACCAGCTGCCGCTGCTGCTGCTCGGTGCTGCCAATGCCCAGCCCGGTGCTGGCTCCATCCTGGCTCCCTCCTGGAGCAGCCTCTGCATCCCAGCCAAGCAGCCACCCCGAGCATTGCCCCAGCAGAGCCCCTCAGGACCCTGCAGCCACACAACGGGCTGGTATGAAGCTTGTATGAAGCTCCTGGTGGGAGCTGGGGGTCCCCCTGTGCCCATCCCGGCTGCCAGCTCAGCACCGCTGGTGGGTGCCATGGAGCCTCTAGAGGCAGATCCTCGGGACTGAGCTCCCTGGGTGTATTCACTGCTTCCCTCTCACACCCCCAGTTGCTCCCCAGTTGGCACCAGTCCATCCTCACGCCTCCGGAGCCTCCCCAAACATCCCCAAAACATCCCCACGGAGCCATGCGTCTCCCTCTGAACCAGAAGCAGCTTCAGCCCCAGCTTGGGCTGCGCCCCCCCCCCCCATCCCCAGCTCCCACCACAGCCCCCGCTGCACCTCAACACCGCGCTGCAGTGACACACGGAGAGGCTTCAGGCCCCGTGTGTGGCACCACGCGCAGCTCCCGAGGCCGCTGCCACCCCGGGGGCTCGGGGGCTCGGGCGCACCGGTGGCTCCCCGCTGCTGCCGGGGTGCGGAGGAAGCGCCGCCGCAGCTCCACAGGACTCGCCTGTTTGTCTGGTTCGCTGTGAGTCACTCCCCATGGCCGCGCGTCCCCGCGTGTCCCCGCTGCCATTGACTCACCCTGGCTCCACCGGCGCTCAATGGCAGCTCCAGCGGGACACTGTGACCCCCCCAGGGCCACCCACCAGACCCCGGCCCCGCAGAGGGGACACGGTCGGGAGGGTGAAGGCCACAGTGCTCAGCGGCGCCGGGTCAGGAGCTGGCGAGGGGCAGAGTTAAGGGGATAGGGCCAAACCCAGCAGCAGCCGTGCCAAGGCGCAGCAGCAATGCAGGAGGCTGCGGGCAGCGTGGGCAGGGGCACCCTGCGGGGTACCAGGGCGAGCTCAGCAGAGCCGGGCGCTGGAGGGAAGGGCCGGGGCGGCTGCGCCAGTCATTGCGAAAGTGATTCTGGCGAGCGGGGCCTGGGAACCAGGTGAGCGCGGAGGGGCAGCGGCTCCACCTCGCTCTGACTCACAGAGGCTGCCCGTGC
Organism: Ara ararauna; assembly: GCA_028858755.1. Taxonomy (NCBI): domain Eukaryota; kingdom Metazoa; phylum Chordata; class Aves; order Psittaciformes; family Psittacidae; genus Ara; species Ara ararauna. The sequence goes on along the minus strand of CM054398.1, from coordinate 3,831,940 downwards.
CGTGGCACAGCGCCCTGGGCACTGCATGGCACCCCCAGCACTGCATGGCACCACCGGCACAGCGCCCTGGGCACTGCATGGCACCACCAGCACTGCATGGCACCACCGGCACTGCATGGCACCAACAGCACTGCATGGCACCACCAGCACAGTGCCCTGGGCACTGCATGGCACCACCAGCACAGCGCCCTGGGCACTGCATGGCACCACCAGCACTGCATGGCACCACCGGCACAGCGCCCTGGGCACTGCATGGCACCACCGGCACAGTGCCCTGGGCACTGCATGGCACCACCAGCACTGCATGACACCACTGGCACAGCACCCTGGGCACTGCATGGCACCCCCAGCACTGCATGGCACCACCAGCACTGCATGACACCACTGGCACAGCACCCTGGGCACTGCATGGCACCCCCAGCACTGCATGGCACCCCCAGCACTGCATGGCACCACCGGCACAGCGCCCTGGGCACTGCATGGCACCCTGGGCACTGCATGGCACCACCGGCACAGCGCCCTGGGCACTGCATGGCACCACCAGCACTGCATGGCACCACCGGCACAGCACCCTGGGCACTGCATGGCACCCTGGGCACTGCATGGCACCACCAGCACAGCGCCCTGGGCACTGCATGGCACCACCAGCACTGCATGGCACCACCGGCACAGCACCCTGGGCACTGCATGGCACCTCCGGCCCAGCGCCTCAGGCACGGCACCGCTGACAGCTCCCTGCTGTGGCCACCAGCTCCTGCCCATGCCCAGCTCCTCAGTGCTGCTTGGGGACACTGTGACACCCCGGACCCCCAGCAGGCACAGGACTGGCAGTCAGAGATGCCACAGAGCCTGGTGCCAGCGGTGGCTGAGCTCCAGGGGCAGGTGGAGCTGCTGCCGCACCCCAGACCCACAGCAAAGCCACAGCAAGCCCACGGCAGGTGGAGCAGTCCCGGCCACGCTTGGTGCTGGTGCTGTACCAGGGCTTGCAGCCCCAGTAAAGGGACCCAGCGCTTGGGCCAGGGAAAGAGCAGGTCAGCAACTGCCTCTGCAGGTGTCCTGGGTTCAGCAGCAGCAGTTATTTTTCTCCTTCTTGGTAGCTGGTGCAGCGCTGTGTTTTTAATTTTGGGCTTGGGAGCAGCGCTGATAACACCAGTGTGTCGGTTACTGCTTAGTGATGTTTGGCTCTGACCAAGGACTTTCTGAGTTTCATGCTCTGCCAGGGAGGAGGGGAAGCCGGGAGGAAGCAGAGACAGGACACCTCACCCAAACTGACCAAAGAGATTATTCCATACCACAGCACGTCATGCCCAGGATGTAAAGACGGACAGCAGAGACCCGGGAAGGGTGGGGGTGCACTGCGTGGTCGGGCTTGGTTTTAGGTGGTGAGAAATTGTATTCTTTCCTTGTATTTGCCTTGTCATTATTGTTATTGGTGGTAGCAGTAGTGATTTGTGTTATACTTTAGTTACTGAACTGTTCTTATCTCAACCCGTGGGAGTTGCATTCTTTTCAATTCTCCTTTCCATTCCTCCAGGAGCGGGGAGAAGAAAGTGGGGGAAGTGAGTGAGAGAACGGGCTGCGTGGCTGAGAGGCTTAAACCACGACAGCAGGTACCCTCAGTGCAGGGTGAGCCCTCCCGGGTGGGAGCTCACGGCAGCACCAGGGTCCCCACAGCCCATAGAAGGGGCACATCCCCAGCACTGCTCCCAGCAGCCCATCGGGGAGCCCCAGCCCCAGCCCCCAGCCGGGGCTCGGGTCCTGCGGCTCCACGTGGCCGCGATGGCCAGCCAGGGGGTGGGGAGAGGCAGGAATCCAGGACTGAGTCAGGGCTTCCTCTGTGAGCCCATGAGTCATTCCCCGGCAGCAGGGCCCCGGCAAGCGGAGCCGAAGCGCACACGGTTGCATGTGAGGGCAACCCCTGACATATGCGTGTGAGCAGCGCAGCTCATGGGCAGGCAGCAAGGACACGCGTGTGGCCTCGTATGCAGACACACACCCGGGAGCACAAGTAAGCATCAATACACCCCCCCATGTGCTTGTCTGCCCACGTCAACATGCCCAAACCCAGACTGCAAGAGAACCCGTTGTGTAAGGTGCACACAAGTGCAGCAGTGCACGAACCCCCATCCAGCCCCACGCTGACCCAGTGGCACTTACCCACCACGCTCAGACCTCCGACCCTGGGCTGGAGCCCACCGAGGGGCTGGGACAGCAGCTGAGACACGAGCAGCAGCTTCCCCGTGCCCATGGCGCCTCACGCTTGACGTCCTGGGGAAGCAGATGAGGGTATCAGGAAGCTTTGTCCAGCCCCAGCTCACCCCATGCCCTGTCTGCAGCCCCCACCTGCGCAGCCCCCTGCACACGCAGCCGCGGGTGCACACACAGGACCTGCACCCACACTTACACACGGGAACAGGCCGGGGGCAGGCGGTTCGCACCTCTGACACCCCCAGCCTGCAGTGGAAGCCCACGGGGCCTGCGGGGGTGGGGGTGGGGGGGCTGTCTCCCCTCCATGTGGGGTCTGTGCTCTGCAGGGCTGGAGCTCAGCGCCACAACCCCACAGCAGGGGGGGTGTCAAGGATGCACCAATCCGAGCCCAGGACTGAAACCGCGGGGCCCGGGATGGGGACCCCCCCCGCTGACGTGGAAACAGCACCTGGGGGGGGGTGTCAAAGCGGTTTGGGCTGAGCCCCAGAGGAGCCCCCGGCCCCTGCAAACTCCCCCCTCTGAGCGCATTCCCCCCCCCGCTCCCCGGTGATGCGGACGCACAGTGTGTGCGGGGGGGGGCCGCTGCCCGAGCCGCGGTTGCCACGGCAACGGGCCTCCCTCGCGCCGCCGGGAATGAATGAGCCGGGAGCGCGCGGGGAGATCTATGAATGAATGAGAGCGCGGGGCCGGGGCGGCGCGGAAAGCCCGGAGCGGAGCCGGGCCCGGAGCGGAGCATGGAGCCAGCGCAGAGCTCTGCCCGCCCCGGCTCCTCTCCATCCTCCCCCCCTGCACTGCGGAGCCCGGGGGGTGCCCGGTGCCGTCCCGCTCCTCTCGGGGAACCCGGGCCGGGCTTTGCCGCCGGGGCAGCCCAGGGGTCTGGTTGGCGGGCGGGGGGAAAACCCGTCCTGGATCCAGCGGACGGAGGGGAATCGCCGGTGAGGGGCCGGACAGGACCCGAGCTGTGCCCCCGCCCGTCCCAGGGAGGAGCACCCCAGCTCCTTGCACCGCGCCCAGGACCCCTGGGCAGCCCCTGTACACAGAGCCAGGCGCATCCGAAGGGGTCAGAGCCCCCCAGTCCCGACAGCCCCCTCCCTGCCTGCGCCGCAGGAGCCCCCCGTAGTGCTGGCTGCCTGGGGGGGCCCAAAGCCGGAGCTCCCCAGTCCCGCGGCCCTGGCCTGGGCACCCCCAAGTCCGGCCCTGTTCACGGGTGGGTGCTGCTGCTGGGGCGCCCAGGGGTGCCCCCTCCAAATGTCTGCCCCAACCGAGCCTTGGGCTCCCCAGGACCCTTCCATCAGCCTTGCCCCCCCCCCCGCGGCTCCCCTCCACTCCCAGAGCGCGGTTCCCAGAAGGAGGTGCCACCGCCTTATCTTCCCAGCAGGTCTGGGTCAGCGCTGGGGATCATCGTCCCCAGCACGGCCCGTTCCCAGCACAGGCGGCGGGGAGGGGGCATTCCCGGGCTGCCTGGGGGCTGAGTCACCCCCGGCCACCGCCGTCACGCACCCGCGCAGCCACACGCAGAGCCAGCGCGTGTGCGTGCAGCAGAACACGCAGGGACACACGCACACGCTGCAGTCCCCCGCAGCACGGCCGTGGGGACGCACACTCATGCAGGGGCTCCCAGGCAAACACACACACACGTGTGTGGGGACATGCACACGCAGCAGCACACACCCCCCCCAGACACGGGCAGCACTGCTGCAGCCATGCACATGTGGGCACAAGCGTGGGCACAGGCGGTGACACACGCAGCCCTGACCACGCGGAGACACAGCATGCACTGCCAGGGACCATGTGCGCGCAGGCATGCACACACGCACATGCAGATGCATGCACACACGCATGCAAGGCGTGTGCCCCCGCACAGCACAGCCAAGGGCTGAGCATCCTCCGACCGTCTCCGGCACACATGGGGTCGGGGGGGGGCCTCTGCAGCCCCCGGGGAGTTGGGGTGCGCACAGGGCATGCATCCGAGCGTCGCCTGCTCGCCGGGGCTGCGTCACAGCGCACTGACGCATCGCTACCTGTGGGTCCCGCCGCTATATATAGCCCCGCGCACGCCCCATCTGCTCCTCGGCGCTGCGGTTGGTGACGGCAGGGGGGGGGTCACCCAGCTCCGTGCCCCCCGCCAGCACCGGGCCCCGCGCCAGCCCTGCACGTCGCAGCGGTGGTTGGGGGCAGCGCGGCGGCTGTGGCACGGTGCCACTTGGAAGGGCCAGCGTGGATGTCACGAGGGCTCCTCGAGGTCCTTGTAAACACGGTGACGCACCGGTGCAGCCCTCTGGGCCCCGTGGTCCCCATCAGCCCCACCACCCGTGCCAGACGGGACCCCCATGGTGCAGGCTGCAGGGTTGGGGTGATACAGGGACACCCCCGCCAGTGTCACAGGGGCCACTGCAACTCCATCCCCTGTGGAAACCAACGGGGGGAGGCTGAGCTCGTGCCCCCTCCCACAACACATCCAGCTCAGAGATGCTTTTGGGGGTGCCCACGGGGATGGGGCAGAGGAGATTTGGGGTCTTTGCTGCTGGCAAGGACAGGCAGCCAGGCTGGGGCTCCCAATGTGACCAGTGCCGGCTCCCAGCGCAGCACCGTGGGGCCGGCAGCCATGGGCTGAGCTCCGGCTGCTGCCCCGGTCCCTGGGGAGCGGGCTGGGCGGTGAGCCCTGGCCCCACAGCCCTGTGATATCACCGCGCAGGCACGCGGGGCTGCCGCGGCCGTGGCCACGGGCCAGGATGGGGAACCGGGGAGGCCCCGTGGCCGCGGGGGGACCCTCTGCACCCCGGCTGGGCTGGGAGGGACCGGGGGGGGGGGCCTGGTGTGCACACCCCCTGCACACACAACACCCACGTGTGCACAGCCGTGTTCACATGTGTGTGCACAGCCGTGTTCACATGTGTGTGCGCAGCCATGTTCACATGCGTGTGCGCAGCCGTGTTCACATGCGTGTGCGCAGCCATGTTCACATGTGTGTGCGCAGCCGTGTTCACATGCGTGTGCGCAGCCGTGTTCACATGTGTGTGCGCAGCCATGTTCACATGCGTGTGCGCAGCCGTGTTCACATGTGTGTGCGCAGCCTGCACACGGGCACCATCGCAGAGCAGCAGAGGGGTGCTGCAGGCACAGAGTTCAGCCTGGGGGGCCCCCCACGCCACCGGCCCCATAGCCCAGACATGCTGGGGCACAGGGGCTGCGCATCCACAGGCACCAAACGCGCACGGCGTGGCAGCGTACTCTGCATGCACACGCGTGTGCAAGGGCCCGGGCACACGTGTGGGGCAGAGAGCGGCTTCAGGAGCGCCGTGGGGCCGGAGGGAGCGGTGTGGGGCCGCGGCCGCGGCCGGCCGGGGGGCGGGGTGAGACATTCCTTGTGGCGCTTGTTATTTTATCTGGTTCAAAGTCAGTTCCTGGAATGTTTTTAATTCCAGGATCCGTCCCCAGCACCTCCCGCCCCGACCTCCCCCCCCCCCCGCCTCCTCCGCGCCCCACAGCCCGCCCGCAGCCCAGCCCTATGGCACCACCGGGGCCCAGCGCGGGGGGCTCAGCCTCAGAACCCCGGGGTGCACCCATGGGTGTCCCAAGCCCGCGGATGCCCCAGGGCCGCCGCCTGCAGCCCCAGCGCGGAGCCGGGGCTCACCCTGCTGCCGGCAGACGCCGCGTTCCTGCCTCTTGCCAGGAACACGCCAGCAGCTCATCGCCCACCCGGCGTCTGGCACAGCCGCGCCGCACCGGCTCTTGCCAGCAGGCACGGCCCGGCCCAGCCAATGAGTGCCATTGTGCACCGGGGGGGGGGGGCGGCTGTGGCTCCATCTCATCACCATCAACCCCACTGAGGTCCCGGTGCCGTGGGGCTCAGCAGTGGGGTGCGCGCACATGGGGGTGCACACGCGGGGTGGGGGCGACGGGGGGTGCAAGGGACCCCCAGCGCGTGCCTGGGCCGGGCGGGTGCCGGTGCCGTGGCCACGCTGTGGGTGTGCGCGGGGCCCACGGGTGCGCCGGGAGCGCTGTGGGTGTTTCCAGGCACACCCGCACCAATGCGCCCGCACCCCACTGCCTGTGCATGGGGGGGGGGGTCTCGAGGGGCCTCAGACCTCTGCTGATGGCACCCACAGCACCCACAGTTGCAGTCACCCACCACGGCTGCGCTGCATCACTGATGGCAAATATTCAATGGAGTCCCACGGCCGAGGCCCCGCAGGGTGTTCATTGGGTGTTCATTGGGTGTTCATTGGGTGTTTGTTGGGTGTTTGCTCAGTACTTGCCGGGTGTTTGCTGGTTATTTGCCCAGTGCACATTGGGTGTTTGTTGGGTGCTTGTTGGGTGTTCACTGGGGGTTGGTTGGGTGCTTGTTGGGTGTTCACTGGGTGTTTGTTGGGTGCTTGTTGGGTGTTCACTGGGTGTTTGTTGGGTGCTTGTTGGGTGTTCACTGGGTGTTTGTTGGGTGCTTGTTGGGTGTTCACTGGGGGTTGGTTGGGTGCTTGTTGGGTGTTCACTGAGTGTTTGTTGGGTGCTTGTTGGGTGTTCACTGGGTGTTTGTTGGGTGCTTGTTGGGTGTTCACTGGGTGTTTGTTGGGTGCTTGTTGGGTGTTCACTGGGTGGTTGGTTGGCATTTGCCGGGTGTTTCTGTACTCACAGGGCACCCATTCCCACACCAGGAGCTGAAGCCCTGCATGGGCTGAAGCACAGCAGGGATGCGCTGGGAGTGTGCACTCGCTCATGTGCCTGCCCATCTCTGCGTGCACACCCACCCCAGCACCCCCCGTGCGCCTGCACACCACACTGGGAACACCCTGTGCCAGCACAGCCCCGCATGCATGGCCGTGCACCCACAGGGTGACACCCATCCTGCCCCCAAACCTCACCAAAGGCGCGACGCTGGCGCTGCCGGATTGCTCCATACTGGGAGGACCGGGATGAGCGTGGGCCTGGCCCTGCGGCAGGGCGGAGGGGGGGGCCGGTGGCGCTGGGGGGCAGTGAGGAGGAGCAGGATGGGAGCATGGGCTGGGCATTGAGTGGGGCTCTGCCCGGCCTCGCCCGCTGCCAGCAGCCCCCCCCCTTTATCACCAGCATCTTCGGGCCCCGGGCGCGGTGATGTCAGCCCGGTGGCGCGGCACCATGTGGCGCCCCGTGTCCCAGCTTGCCTCCTGCCACGCTGCAGACACCTCCTGTGGGCACCACGCTGCACCATGCCATGCTGTGCCATACCATGCCATGCTTTGGGACCAGGCCTGTCCCATGCGCGGCTCAACCATATCCCCACTACTCCCCCAGCCCTTGGGGCTCCCCAAACCCCAAGCTGAGGCCATGGGGTGGGAGCAGAGGTTGGGACCCCCAGCCCAGGCTGAGGGGCTCGGGGTCCCCATGGAACCACTTGCAGCATGATCATTGGCGTGTGTCCCCCCCATGCATCCCTTGCGTGTGCACGCAGCATCCAGGCGTGAGCGTGCCCATGTGCAAGCAGGCGCTGTGAGCTTGCACATGCATGTGCGTGTGTGTCCCACGCGTGCTCAGCCGGGCAGCCATTGCCTTAAAAGGCCTCCACCGTCCGCTCCGGCTCCTCTTCCCGTTGCCAAATTTGGCTCTGGCAGCACGGGTCGGGGTTGTCGGGGGGGCCCAGGCCCTGCTCTACCCGAAGTGACGTCAAGCGGGTGCTGGCAGCGGGGTGTCCGTGCGGCACATGTCACCACGCCACCGCAGGGACCGGAGCCACTTCCTCTCCCAGCCCCGGCTTCCTCCAATGCTCTGCTGTCTCTGGGGGGTCAGGCTCCAGCGAAGCCCCCCCCCCGGGTGTTCTGCCATGGGAAGAGCCACCGGCCCCGGCTGGGCAATCCCATCCTGTCCACGGGGTGCTGAGTTCTGGTTTGGCACCATCCTCCCTGGCTCCCTCCCAGCCAAGTCCTGGGGGAGGAATGTGGTAAAGAGGATGCGGGCAGCCACTCCTGCCCCCTCCCCAGGTAACTGCCCCAGAGCTCAGCCCCCTGCTCCCGGGTGTGCTGGGGACCTCCGGGTGCCCCCCATGTTTGGCACAGCACAGGGACTGCCCCAGCCCATTGTCCCCCAGCCCTGGCACTACACAGCCACCAACACCCTGAGCCCCACTGAGGCGTGAAGGGGCTGTGGGCTCCCACAGGTGGGATGGTGCTGATGCACGTCCCCAGTGTCATCCACACCCCATCACCTGCCCCAGGGCAGGATAAAGCCACAGGGAAACTCCCTGCAGGTGGGAAACTGAGGCACAACTGTGCCCAGCCCCAGGGACTGAACCGGAGCATCGTGGTAGCAGCAGTGGGATCGCAGGCCCCGGCCCTCGGTGACGCAGGAAGGAAGGCAGCAGCACCCGCACCCGACCGGGCTGGTGGAACTGGCCCAGCTCCCTGGGGCAGCAGGATGGGACCAGGTGAACCCAGTTGGGCGAGCACTGCACACAGGCCATGGTCCCGGCTGGAAACACCAGCCCTGGCACATCCCCACAGTGGGTCTCCTGGGGGGGGGGGGGAACGGGGCAGCTCCATCACCCCCCATCATGCTTCTGGGTTGCTCTTGCTCTGGTGTGAGCACACTTGTATGAGCAGAGCTGTGCACACACGTGTGCAACTGTGCAGTGCTGAACACATCTGCACGGCCACGTGAGCACACGCAGATGTGCAGAGCTGAATACGCGCAGGGCCCTACGTGTGCATGTGCCACCTGGCAGCGTTCAAGGCCAGGTTGGACAGAGGGTGACCTGGTCTGGTGCGAGGTGCCCCTGCCCACGGCAGGGGATCGGAACGGGATGATCTGGAGGTTCTTTCCACCCCAAACCCCTCCTGTGCTTGACACATGGGCACATACAATGAGCTGAACACGTCTGGGTGCGTTGTACGCGCACGGATGTACGGCCGTCCGTGAGCGCGCCTGGATGGGAGCGGGGAGCGCGGCGCAGCCTCGGTGCATCCAGAACTGCCCAAATTTATTTCAAAAATAAAAAATAAAATATTCAAGCCCGAAAGCCTCGCTCTGCCCCTCCCCCCAAACACACACACACAAAAAAAGGACTTTTACAGACAAAAAAAAAAAACACAGCACGGGGGTTCTCTATTTGCACAGATCTCCTGACGAGGAAAAAAAAAAAAATATCAAAGTTGGACAAGAAAAAGGATTTCTACGGCCTATGCAAGACTATGTCAGTATTGGCTCAGTCGGGTAAGTAATGTCTATAAATATCAGCCCCGAGCGCTGGACGTGCTTCGTCCTCACTTTTACGTCTGTTTTCTTCTCTTTTTAAGTTAAAAAACCCCAATCCAAGCAGCGCCTCGGGAGTTGGTCTCGGCCGCGGAGGGAAGCGCCGCTTCTTCCCCCTCCGAAAACAAAGTGAAAACCCACCCCAAAACAAAGCCCCCCCCCCCCCCCCCCGGATCCTCCCCCCCACCCACCCCCCCCACCCCAGCCCGGCTTCTCCCCCCACCCCTCCCCCCCCCAAGGCTGCGGCACAGGGCTGGCAGCGCCCAGGCACACGCGTGTGTCCCGTCCCCCCCAGCCACCCAGGGGGGGCCCAGCCCCACAGCCGAGCAATGCTACATATAGAAGGGAAGGAAAACAAACGGCCCCCAAACCCTGGGGGGCCCCAGCACCTCCAAGAGAGACTTCATCTCCTCCTGCCTGCACCAGGCGCAGGGGGACGCGCTGGGGGGGCCCGGAGCCCACCCCGCTGCATCCCTCTTCACAGCAAAGCAGCAGCTTTGATATCCCCCAAGGACCACCCCCCCGGGTGCCAGGACCCCCTGCTCCCAGCCAGGGAGGATGCGGGATGAGGCAGCAGCTCCTGCCTGCACCCCCCATCTCCCCAACCCCAGCCAAGCCAGGGGGTGAGGCTGCCCTAGACCCCCCCCCCCTCGCCAACAATGAAACGCTTCCCTGGCACGGGCAGGATTGGCCCCGAGGCATCCGGTCGCAGGAGATGGCAAATCTAGAGGAGATCTGGCCCATGACAACAGAAATGACACCACCGCCGGCCGGGGCAGCTTGAGCATCCCCCCCCCGGCAGAGTCCGCGGCCCCGGGGCCCCCCCCGGGGTACGGCTCTATGCTACGACAAACTCTGATTTCATGTCTGCCTTGACCTCCGGCTTCCACACCGAGTCCTCGAAGTCCAGGTCCAGGCTGCCCTCGCTGGAGACGCTGCTGTTGCTGTTGGTGCGGCTGGACTTGCGGTTGGGCAGCCAGTGGTAGGGAGCCCGCGCGTCCCTCCGCGCCTTCCTGCGCAGCCGCTTCTGCTGCATCAGCAGCTGCAGCCGCTCCACCTTGCAGCGCGTCGCCCGGTTCTCCGTCTGCCGCAAGCGGTCCCCTGCAAGGGCAAAGATGAGGGGGTTATGGGGGGGCTGCGCTGCACCCCCCAACACAGCATCCTATGGATGCGCACACCCCTCCACACACACACACACACAAAGCAGGGTCTTAGCCCAAGCCCGTGGGATGGGCAGCATGGGGTTGTTCCCCAGTGGGGAGAAGCCCCTCCGTGTGGTGCTGTGCCAAGGGGGGGGCTTTCCCTGGTGTCAGCCCTCCCGCACAGCCTGGCACAGCAGCCGGTGCAGGCCTGGCCCTGCTGTGCAGTGTGGGAGGACGAGCAATTGAAGCTCCAGGCGTGGGCTCCAGTGCTGGGGAAAGAGGAAAAAAGGGACCCTGCTCCAGAATCAACTTGGCCGGGAGAGCCCCCGAATGCTGCGGATGCTCCAGCATCACCCTCTAGGGCTGTGGGTGGGAACACACGCACCAAGAGAGGGGGACAGAGCAGGGCACAGGGGGACAACCCCTCTATAAGGCCAAACAATGCCACCCCAGAGGGTCCAGGGGAGGCTCCTGGTGCAGCAGAGCCACTGGGGCTGGACACTGGCGAGGGGCTGGTGGGAGGCTTGGGGGCATCTCTTCCCCATCCAGGAGCCAAGGGGGCCCGTGGGGCTCAGGCCAAGTGGGGTGAGCCCAGCCTGGACTTGTTGCAGTGGGGGGGAGCAGGGTACCCCCACTCACACACACTGCTGTGGGGTAGGGCTCCGGCCATGTCACCAGGAGCTGGCCTGGACCCCCCTTGGCCAGGAGAGAAGGAAGAGAAAACCCTGAATGGAGGATAACTCCCCCCCCAACACCAGCGGTTGCACCCCAGGACCCCCCAAACCCATTCTCACCCCATCCTGGGGCAGTGGGTTTGCAAAGGGGGGTGGTCAAGGAGCCAGAGCCTGGGTGTCCCCCCCCAAACTCTCTACCATATGCAGGGACCCTCCCAGTGACCGGGGTGCTGGTGCTGCCTGTAAAGCCTGGCAGGGCCAGGCAGGACCAAACCTTCCCCCTCTGCAGAGACCCTGCAGACCCCCAGGCCCCCACCCTGGCTGATGCCTGTGAATCAGCTGCGCAAGGAGCAGCCAACAGCCAGGGTCAAATACACGACCCCCACAGAGGCTGTTGTGGGGAGTGATCCCATGCAAAGGGGGGGCAGCTCTGGCCTGGGGGGGGGCTGCAGGGGCTCCCCAGCCCATCCCGGCCACAAAACCCTATGGACAGCAGCCCCATCCCTCGCGAGGCGCGGAGCAGCCGGGCTCACCGCTGGGCTTGCACATCCGGATCTGGCTTTGGCACTGGACGACGGGGTGCAGGGGTGGGGATGCTGCGGCCGCCGGCAGCGGCTCTGAGGTAGTTTTGGTGGCGAGGTCCGGGGAGGCTGGTGGCGAGGAGGAGGATGAGGAGGAGAACTGTGTCTGGCAGCGGAGCTGCGTCAGGGACTGGGGCATGCCCTGGTAGTGTCGCGTGGCGCTGAGGAGGTCGTTCAGGATCTGCAGGATGGTGCCGATGTCCCTCCGCGGCCGCCCGCTGCTGTCCTGGCAGTTGGGGTGCAAAGTGCCTGAGGGTGGGAAGGGGGGGTATGAAATGAGCCCAAGGACCATACTGCGCCCCCCGCCCCAGCCCACACCCTCATGCGGGCTCAGCACCACCACGCACCGGAGAAGGTCCCTGAGAAGACCCCAGGCGCGTGGTTGACGAAGCTCTCGATGACGGCACCGGGTTTGCGGGATCGGGCTGCGGGCGCAGGGCTGCTGCCCGGGGAACTGCTGCTGCGGGTGCTGCAGTCCACCTGCACGGATGGGAGACACCGGCTCAGCTTCTGGGCACTGGATGCGACAACACAGCCCCACTGCAGCCCTTCTGCCCCTCACCCCCAAATGGCCAAGTGACCCCCGCAGCAGGCAAGGAGCAGGTCCTGCAGGAACCACCAGCCCCAACTTTACTGGAGCACAAGGAACTACAGTTATGCCACCCCAGGGATCCTGGCAGCCACCCCCTTGCGCCAGATGTGCTGCGCAAGAGGAAAAGGGAAGCAGGAGCAGGGAACCGTGACAGGCAGCATCTGAAGATGAGCAGAGGAAAAGCCTGGATCCCACCCTGTCCCCAGCCCCTAACCAGGACATGCATGGGGAAACTGAGGCAGGGAAGGGCACAGCTACAGCGGTGCCAGGCAGCACAGCTTTGCTCCCCTACCCCAAAGGTACCAAGAGCCCCCCCCCAAGAACACTCACCTCTGAGCAGGAGGAGACCACGCTGCTGTTCACCGTCTGCGTGCTGGCCCCGTGCGACCGGAACATCCCGGCGGTGACGGGCGCGGCGTGGGGGGTGTTACAGTACATGGGGGGGGCCGGCGCGGTGGGCGCGGGGCTGGGGGCCGGGCTCTGCTGGCACGATGCTGGCACCACAGGGATGCGGGTGAAGCCGGAGCCGGTGCCGCCGTGCAGCGTCCGGCAGTGCGGGCTGGCGGCGGCCCCCGGCTCACCGCGGCTGGCGATGAGGTGCCGGTGCTGGAGCTGCCCGCTGCTCTGCTGGGCTGCCAGCTGGAGCTGCACGAACATCATGTGGTCACCCACGCGCAGGGCCAGGGTCAGTGGCGACCGGCCCGACAAGAAGTCATTGACCTGGGGAGAGAAGGACCCGCGTCAGCCCCAGTGCGCGGTGAGCCCATGGCACAGACCCCTCTGGTGCTGCTGCCCCGGCCCCAGGGCCCACGGGGATGGGTCATTAGGGCAGCAAAGGGGTGACCCTCTTCATGACCCTCTTCCCACAGCCCTTCCCGGAGACCAGCAAGCCCAGCCGTTGTCCCTGCATGACCCCAGCATGGTGCCAGCTCCGTCAGCTGATGCTGCCAGAGGGGGGATTTTTTCCCCCTCCTGCCCTTCCCGGCACAAAGCACCGTGTGCCCTCCCGGTGAGCCTGCTGCAGGCAGGGTGCTCTGGGCAGGCAGGGACAGGCAGGGGCTGCAGCTGCACCTCCCGGGGCCAGCAGCACTGCCCCAGCCAGCCCAGTGCCAGCACGGAGCCAGGGGGGGCTGCACCCCCGGCACAGCAAACAAGTTCTGTGCAGGAAGGATGGGGAGGGGGCAGGCGAGGACACGCCAGGGCCGGGCTGTGCCCACTGCCATGCCTTGGGGCTATGAGGGAGGAAAGGCAGGGGAGGGCAGCACACCCACACCCACACCCCCCCCCCGCTCTCCCCCCAGGGTGGGTGGCAGGCCCAGTGGAGGGGCTGCAAGGGCAGGATTTGCCCCTGCCCACCCCGGAGGCCTCATCACAGGCAGGTGATGGAGCAGCTGCAGCGCAGAGACAAAAGCAGAGCCATGACCCTGCCCAGGTCGCAGCTGCAGAGGGGGGGGCCCAATCCCCAACACCTGCTGCCCCCCCCATTGGACATAAATCACTCGACATCTGTGCCCGGGGAACAGGGGACCCCCCCCAATGCTGGTGGGGAGGGGGCTGCACTGCTCACACACAGCTCAAGGGCCTCAGCACAGGCAGGGCTGTGGGCAGGACACCAGGTCACAGCTAATGGCGATGACGCCACCGCCACCCCCCCCAGCTGCGCTATTCCAGGGCACAGCAGGGACCGGCTTTCCCAGCCCATCACGTGCGGCGCCGTGCACGGCTCCGGCGCACGTCACCCACCCACGGGCACCGGCACCCTCGGATGAATCGAGGGGGCCCAAGCGGAGCCGACACCCCCCTGACCCCCATCACCCCTTCCCCAGCCAAGGGCCGGTCCCTCTGCAGAGCCCAGCGCCCCCCCCCCCCCGTCCCGGCTCCCCCCGCGCCTGCTCCCGCGGAGGCCGATTCTGAGAAGCCGTGGGAAAAGCAGCTTTAAAAATACCACGAGCAAAGCCCCGAGCGTGGCAGCGGAGGCTGCAGAGGAAGGGGTGGGCGGGAAGGAGACGCTGCCGCCCCGGACACGGAGCTTACGGAGCGGGAGAGGACGGCGGGCGCAGAGCACCTGGGCGCAGGAAGGCGTCACCACAGCCCCTGTCCTGCCCCGCGGGTCACGCTCTGCCTCGGGCCCCCTGCCCGCAGCAGCCTGCGGTGGACACGCACTCAGCCACGACCGCCCCAGCATCATCTTGAGGCCTCTCGGCATCACCAGTGCACCTGCACGGAGCCCCCGCGGTTGGGGAAGGGGTGGTGCAGGATGGGCAGGGCAGTTCCCATCCTTCCCCCTACTGAGATCCTGAGTGGGGTCTTCTCACAGCCCCCCCCCCCCCCCCCGGTCCCAGCCCACACGCAGGGGAAGGCACCGGTGCAGGAGCACCCACAATAGCCCCAGCACCAACCCCAGCACCGGCTGCCCTCGCTCTCGGTACAGAAGGTGCTGGGGGAGCCCCACACACCTCCCAGGGCCCCCTGACGTCAGGCAGCACTGGGGCCGCCTCCCTGCTCCATCTGACTCACACCTGCCTGCGCCCTGCCTGACCCCTCGCCAGCATCAAGAGGAACCAGAGCACCCCAAGCCCACACTTCCCAGCAGCACCATAAAGAATCCCAGGAGCGGGGTCGCACAGATGCTCAGTTCCCCACAGGCAGGAGCCGGTTTGGTCCCTGCAGCACTCCAGGGCTCCCAGCACCCACCCCACGCCGCTGCCAAACCCCCCCACCCAGCGAAACCCGGCCGCTCCAATGCAAACACGTCCCACCCAGCGCCTGCTCGGCCGCCCACAGCCACCCGGGGAGGACCCTGAGCCCTCCCAGCCTGCTCTGCCCATAGGGACAGCCCTGCGGGATGCCTTGGGCCCCTCAAAGCTTCCATGGCCGGGGGTCCCCCAGGACCCTGCCAAGCCCTGGGAGGGGGACGTGGTTGCACCGCACGGGGCTCAGGGCCCACAGGGATGGGGCAAGTGCCTCCTCCCTCCAGGCTGCTTCTGAGAAACGCGGATGACTCAGGGAACGCCGCATTCCTGCCTCGCTCCAACGCCTGGCCCCGCGTCACCCCCAGCCCCAGACACCCCTGCCCCCCCCCGAGCCCCTGCTAGCACCCCCCAAAAGCACAGGCAAGCTGTCCTGCTTCAGCTCCTTACAGATGCTAAGGGGGAAGTCAAGCCCAGACAGAGCATGAGGGGGGAACAGGAAATGCCCCCCCCCCCACCCCAATGCTCTTGCACTTTCCAGCTGGGCACAGCTGCAGCTGACAACTGGGTCCCACCACCCAGACACCCGTGCTGGGGGGAGCTCCATGCCAAGGAGGGCAGGGGGCCAGAGCCCCACTGTCACAGCCCATGGCTGGGCAGGGTGCGCATCCCCCCCACCCCATCAGGCAGAGGGAGCTGCGGAAGGAAGCACTGATGCTGCAGGATCCAGCGCCAGCTCCGGTGCTGCGGTGCCGGGGCTCTGGGCACAGCTCCTTGGAAAGCGGGGGCAGCTCCGAGTGTGCCCAAGCGGAAGGAAGCGCACAGAACCCATCCAGGAAGACCCCAATCTGCCCGGCCAGGGCACAGCATCACCGTCACCTCCTGCCTGCCCAGCAGCCGCTTCCCCACAGGCACCTGGATGGGGAGGGGGTGGCAGCACCCCGGCCCCCCGCCGCCCCCAGAGGAAGCCGGCGCAGCTCCCCCTGCGCTGCCGGAGGATGCAGGAGGATGCATGACGCAGGCAGTGCCGAGCAAAGCATGAATGAGAGGAGTGGTTTCCTGCCCCCCCCCCCCCCCGCCCCCCAGGTGCTGGCGGTTCCTCCTGCACAGCCCCAGCTTCCTGAATCACCCGCCCAGGAGGAACCTGCAGTGGGCAGGAGGCGCAGAGCCGCTTCCCGCAGCCAGCACCGCAGCGCACCCGGGCTGCCAGGCCCCCAGCCCAGCCCCGAGGGGAAAGCCAGGCTCCGGTGGGCCCCCAGCCTGCAGCCCACAGCTCCCCTCTGCTGTGCTTGCCCTAATGGGAGCCTTGCGGGGCATTACAAACCCCCATAGATGCAGAGGGGACCCCCAAAACCCCTCTGCACTGGGCAGCTCCATGAGTTTCCTGGTCCTGCTGCTGCTCTCCAGGACATTCCACCCCAGTGAGGTGAGGGACTGCAGCTGTTGCAGCCCTGAAGCCAGGATACGCATTGGGACACCAGGACCCCTTCCATAGCTCTGCACCCCAGTGGGGATGGGCAGCACCCCCTGAGCAAACCGGGCTCCACGGGCAGGAAGGCAGAGGCCAGAGCTGGCGCGGGACTCCAGGTCCGAGCTCAGCCCCTTGGCCCACAGCGGGTTAAATCAGCTGCCAAAGTCAAGGTCACCCCGGGCAGCCAAGGGCACCATGAGCAGCCAAGGGCTCTAGGAGCAGGGCAGCCCTGGTCCTTGCCATGCACCCACGGGGGTACAGTCACACCCCCACCAAGACCCCCTGTGTGGCCCTGGGGGAGCCGGGGCACAGCGCAGGGCTCAGCCCCAGCTCCAAACGCAGCGAAGCAGCTTAAAAAAAACCCTGTAATGAAGCCAGAAAAGCTGCAGCCTCGGCCCGAAAGGAAGGAGAGAGTTCACCAGCAGCAAGAGACGGAAAACAAAGGAGCCAGGGCCTGCGCGGCTGGGGGTAAATTCCACCTTCGCGGCAGGCAGCTGCCGGCTGCGCGCGCACCCAGCCCTGGGAACGCTTCCTCCCTGCAGGACCCCCCCCCCATGACACCTCCCGCAGCCACCGAGGAGCTTCGCAGCTCCTCTAAACACAGCCCCCACCCGCGCCCCCTCCTTGGCACCCAGCGCCCCAGCACAAGGCCACCGAGCAGGCACACGGTGAGCACCGGAACACCCCAGCACCACACGGCCATTTCCCCCCCACCACCACCACCAAGGACGGCTCCAAGGAGAAGTGGAACAGCCCCCTCTGGGTGCTGGGAAGAGAATCCAAGCTCCGCAGCCCCACACACCCCCGGTGCAACCCAGCAGCCCCCCCCCAGCACAGCCCCCTTCAACACTGTCCGGCAGCCATGGGGCAGGCAGCAGCCCCAGCTCTGCAGTGGGGAGGGGGCTGCAGCCCGGCACCCAGGAGCGGGGCCCTGCGCTGCCGACCTGCTGCGTGACCTTGAGTGAGTCACTTCACCTCCCAGCGCCGCTGCCCTCCCCAGCTCCCGGCTTGTTTGGGCTGCGAGTGCTGCGGCGTGGGGCCTCCCTGCGCTCAGCGCTGCACAGGATGACGGTGCCCGCCCCGGGCACCACCCTCAGCGCTCCCAACCCCTGCTGAAGGCGAAACCTAGAGACCAGGCACCAAACATCAAAGCCTTTTGGGAAGGGAAGACGAGCAGGGTCGCAGCACCCCCCACACACCGCCTCTGCCTCCATCATTCCCGGCATCAAGCCTCTCACCTGAGTTTCAGTTAAGCTTTCCAGGGCTTGCATCACCGACTGTTCTGGCCTGGATGCCTGGGACTGGAAAAAAAAGGAGGGAGGGGGGGGGAAATGAAGATTACAAATGCAGAGAAGGAGGGGGGGCGGTCTGTGCGGCAGGAGGGGAGGGATGACATGTCACTTCCACTATTTCTACACAAGCCTGAGAAAGCTGTGAAATATTACAACTGCTGCATGCCCAACCCAGCGCTGCCTCCTGGGCGAGGGCCGGGGCACTGGAGCCGCAGGGCTGCCAGCGCATCCTCGCCCAAGGCTTTAATAATAGATGGGGGACGAGTGGGAGGGAAGGAAGAGAGGGAGGGAGCAGCAGGAAAAGGCTGCTTACCATCAAGCCGGCCTCCACGGTGGGCACCAGCGTCAGCTTGCTTCCTTCCACGACCCCCAGATCCTGCAGTTTTCCAGAACTGAGTCGGCTGCAGGAGAGAGGAGATTCCAAAAGCAAGGTCAGCGCAGCCTCGGCGAGCCCCAGCTACATACACCAGTATAGGGGGGACGGGAAGGGGGACACAAGCTGCAGGCCTGGCTGCTCCCAGGGGACTGAGCCCCCCTTCAGCATCCCCACCCCAAGGCAAGAGGAGAACCCAGCACCGCTCTGCCTCGTCCCCAGCTGCCCCCTGCACCCCGGGGGGGCAGCACAGGTGCTGGGGTACCCCTGCTCCACGCACTGTGCTGTAAGCAACGGGGTAAGATGCGGCAAGAGAACTGGTGAGGGACCCCTGGGGCTGTGTGGCACAGGAAACCTGCACATGGGGGGGTAGAAGCATGGGGTGAAAGGTCTCGTGCCCCCCCCCCCGAGCTCACAGGTGCTGGCAGACACATGCACTGTCCCCGGTCCCCCCTCTTCCCTTCCCGGTCCGGGTGAGACTCCGCAAGTTACTCCAGACCAGGGGGGAGCGCAGCACGGGGCCGCCCGCCCCCTACTCGAGCTTTGCTCCCCTCGGGGGGGCCGCGCAGCCCCCTTGGACCGGGCCTCCGGCAGACAAAGGACACCCCCCCCCTCCCCGCCCTGCCCGCATGGGGCTTGCGGGGGGCCGGGCGCCGCCACCGGAGTAGAGCCCAGAACAAAGGGCCGAGCCCCCGCGGGCCGCGACCGGGCCCCGCCGCCCACCACGGAGCCCGGCAAGGGCCGGGCGAGGGGGCGGCGGCCGCGCTCCGGTCCCCGGCCCGACCCGGCGCCTCCCCCCTCCGCCCCGGCCCGCCCCCCGCCCGCGGCCCCCCGGGCCGCTCCCCCCCCGACCCGCGGAGGAATGGGGCCAGGCAAGGGGAAGGGGGGGCGGGAGCCTTTGTGCGGTGCTGAGCCCGGTGCGAGGGGGCCGCCCCCGCGCCCAGCCCCCGCTGCGGGGGGATGGGACCCAGCGGCCCCCCCAGCCGAGCCGTACCTCTCTTTGTGCAGCAGAGCCAGCCGCTCCTTGGGCACCTTAAGCCGCTGGGACAGGCGCCTCTTCAGCCCCTCCACCGTCTCCTCGGCGGGCACGGAGAGCTCATAGCGGGTCCCGGTGGTGGTGTTGATGTAGAGGTTCCATGGGGGGGCTCGTTCGGGACCACCTCGCAGGCGGGGGCCCCGCGGCTGCAGCTCCTGGCGCCGGGGCTGCGGTCCATCCGCCGACCTGCGGTGGAAGGGGGAGCGGCGGTCGGTCGGTGCCCGGGGGGCGGCGGAAGCGCGGGGAGGAAGAGGGGGGGGGGCGGACAAAGGAGGGAGCGGGGTCCGCTCCACCGCACGCCCCGGCGGTACCCACGGGAACTCCGGCTGCGCTTCGAGTCCTCCGAGGATAGAGCGGGAGGGGGTGTGGGGGCCGGGGCGCTCCCCGGCGCGGGCTCGCAGCGAGCGGAGCCTCCGCGCGCCCGGAAAACAACGAAAACGTTTAAAAATTAAAAAAAAATAAAAATAAAAATAATTAAAAAAAAAAAATCCCCGGTTCCCCCCGCTCCGGCGGGGATGGGGGGGGGGGTGGGAGGCGGTGGAAGCGGCGCTGCCCTTCCCCGCTGCCTCCTTTCTTTCTGCTCGCCGGTGTGCGGGGCTGCAGGGGGCGGGGAGCGGGCCCGAGGCCGCGGCGAGGGGCGGGGAGGACGCAGCGCTCCCCCCGCGCTCAGGGCCGGACCCGCGGAACGGCCGCCGCCGCGCGGAGCCGTGGGAGCGACGTGGGGGGGGGGGGGGGGGGGGGGGGGGGGGGGGGAAGTTACAATGTAGCAACGTCCCGCGGGCGGGGCCTCGCCCTCATTCACTCCGGCTCCTCCGGCGGCCGCAAGCCAATGGGAGCGAGCCGGCGGCACAGACATCCGCGGAGGGAGCCAATGGGAAGAGGGGGAAAGCTCCCCACGTGGCCCGGTGGGAGGGGCGGCCCGGCCGGATTCCTCCCGCCCACGCGGGCGCGCGGCTCCGCCCCCTCCACCGCCGCCCCCCCCCCCTCGCGCTCCCCCCCCCCCCCCCCCCCCCCCCCCCCCCCCCCCCCGCCTTCCCCGCGCGCCCTCGCGCCGCGCCTGGAGCCATTCATAATCCCGGCGCACAACAAAGGGCCCCGCGGCCGCGGCGGCTCCGGCAACCGGAGCCCCCCCCCCCCCGGGAAGCGGAAGGGCTCAGGCTCAGGGTGCGAGGCCCCGCGTCGGGGTGAGCGCGGGACACGGGCAGGAGGGGGGCCGTGCGCCGCCTCCGCACCGGAGGAGGCCGCGGCGGGAGGCGATTGCCCGCGGGGCCGGGAGGGAACCGGACCTCCCCCCCCCCCCCTCCGGGAGCCGAGTGACGCGGGGACACCGAGGCGGAAAGGGCGGGGGAGGGGGACACGCACAGTCACCCGCGGCCGGGCACACCCGCCCGGTCACACGCACACGCCCGGTCACCTCCCGGTGACGCCGTTACGGCTACAGCGAACCGCCCCGATACGGGGCTCAGCCCCGCGTCCGCCCCGTCCCCCCCCAGCGCCCAAATCCCGCAGCAGAGGGAATCAGCGGCCCCGGTCCCGGGGTTGGACCCGGCACCCGCAGCCCCGGGGCCGGCGCCTCGCCTGGGGGACACTTCGGGAGGGGGGGGGGCCATGAGTCAGCAAAGCGCGGGGCGCCCTCTGCCGGCTCCGCCGCGTCTCCGGCGCCCGGGGGGGCCGCTGAGCCTTGGCCGAGACTCCGCGGGGGCTCGGCCACGGTGCCCCCCCCGGCGCCGCTGCCCACCCGCCTATACGGAGCGAACCTACGCGGGGCAGCCACTCCTGAGCCGCTTCCCGGGACGCGGCGGGGGCTCAGTGGGGAGCCGCGATGCCGCGCACAGGGTCCCCAGCAGCCTAAGCGAGGGTCCCCGGCCCCACTGCCCGTGCCATTGGGGATTGGAAAACCTCGAGAGACCGCGGACACGGAGGGACCCGGCCGGTGGGAAGCGCGCCCGGCACCCGAGCGAGCGGTTTCTGCCGTGTGTCCCCACGGGAGCCTCCAGGGTCGGGGAAGCGAGGCCACCCCACCCGCCCTGGGGAAAGTGGGTGAGCGCACCCCGCTCTGCGGAACCCCACAGGACGCGGACCCCCCTCCACATAATCCCCCACCCTGTCCCGGGACCCCTCGAGGGTCCCATCCCGCCCGCAGCCAGCCCCACTCACCGAGCCCGGAGCGCTGCCCCGCCGTTCCCGGAGCGCAGCTGCCTCCGGCGGCAGGAGGGAGAAGGAGACCCCAAATACTTCCCGGGGGTGGCGGCGTGGAGCTGTGTCCCCCTGCCGAGCGCTGCCGCTGGCCCGAGCGCAGCCCTGACTCGGAGCCGCTGGGGAGGTGCCCCAAGTTTTATCCCGCACCGCCCGGGGGTGGAGCCTGGTGGGGGCAGGGACCGGCCCTGGCCCCGACTCCGGCTCTGGCCCCGGCTCCGGCGGGACCCGCAGGTGACGCGGCCGCAACTGCTCCCGGGGGCGCCCCGGTCCCTGCCCTGAGGGTCCCAACCCCTGCTCCCTGTCCCGGGTCAAGTTCCAGGGGTCCCGGCTCCGTGTGCCCTGAGCCGGTTTCAGCCTTCCAGGGGGGGTCTCAGCCTCTCCTGGGGGCCCCGGATCTACCCCTCCGGGGGTCTCCATCACTGTTGTCAAAGTCAGCCCATGCACGGGGTTGAGCTGTCCTGGGGAGCTGAGCTTCAAAGCAGCTCCCGGTGGAGACTCCCTGGTGTCTAATAGCGAGGTTGGGCCATCCCTCCCCTAGGGATTCCCTCTGCCCAGCCACCTACTTCCGAGCCAGGTCAAGGACTCAGCCACACAGGACATTTTGGAGCAGAGGCAGATCACACAGGGGGTGACGTCCCGGTGCCCTGGAGTGGAAGCCATGTGCTGGTTACCCCCCTCCCTGGGGCAGGGTCTGTGGGGCCAGCAGCTCCCCCCCGGCCTGCACAGGGCACAGGGAGGATGCTGGTGCTGGGGAGGTGCTGGTGACCTCCGGCTGACTCCATTGGCTCTCCCTCTCAGACAATGCCCTGGCACACCGAGACACAAAGCAGCAGGAGGGGGGATCTGGCAGCCAGTCTGCTGCGAGGAGGGGGGCTGCGCATCCCCCACCCATTGAGGCCGGCAGCGAAGGGGTCCTGGAGGGAGCCGGGGGGGGGGGGTCCCCTCCGCAGCCCCAAAATGCAGCCGCTGTTTTCCCCCGGAATCGCCTCCCCTGGGGTCGGTGCAGATCGTGGTAGAACCATGGTGGGGGGGGGGGGGGGGGGGGGGGGGGGGGGGGAAGGGTGCCCCTCCATGCGCCAGGAACTGAGCAGGGGATGGGAGTGGAGCTTTTGTGGTTCTGTCCATGGCCCCCCGGCCCCCTCCGGGCTCTCAAGGGGGAGATGAGCTCAGGCAGCTCCAGCTCCAGCTCCTGCCATTGTTGTCCCTGGGAGAGGGGCCGGGGCAGGGATGCACCATTGTTCTCTCCCGGGAGCTGTGAGCCCTGGGCCTGTGAAGCCACTGCTCCAGGGGCCGTGTCCCAGCCTGTGTGTCCCGGCAGGAGCGGGGGCAGCTGGGCCCTGCCTATGGTTCAGTTCCTGCACCAGAAGCGCCAAGGTGTCACCCCAGAGCAGCTTCCTCAGGGAGCAGGGCCTGGGCCGGTAGCACCCTGCATGCAGCCCTGCAGCCTGGTCGTGTGGGGAGGGACAAGGGGATGTCACAGCCATGGGGAAGCTGCTCTGGCTCTGGCCATGCCCCAGGGGCATCTCCCCACATCCTCGCAGCCCTGAGGAGCCCCGTTCCCGGTCACCACCCTCCTGCACGGCTCCGTCTCCTTCCTGTGAGGAAGCTCATCTCCTCCAGCAATCCCATGACTCCAGGAGTTGGTGCTTTAGGAAGCATGTGCAGGTTTCAGTGTGGTTGAAAGTATCCGGAGCCTCCAGAGACACAAGCTGGGAGATCCAGGATTCCCAGCAGCCCGGATTTTGTGTGTTTAGTTCATTGTGTTGCCCTGGGAATAAATCGTTAACGATTACAGACAGACTTGGGCATAATTGCTGTGCAGCATCCCAGGCTCTGCCGTCTCCAGAGGGAGCATTCTCCAAACCCCGCACTGCTCAGCAGCTTGGGGAGAGCTGATCCAACAAGCAAATCCCCCCCCCAAATCCAGCTGCAGGCCACACGAGCTCCCTCAGTCCCTGCCGCTCAGCCCCACAGTGGCTCCCATGCACCAGGTGGGCAGCATGGGCACAGGATGGGGGCTCACCGAGGGTCCCACAGGGACACTTCCCATGGGGCCTGCCCAGTGGGCACGTCCCGGTGCAAGGGCAGGCTCGGGGCAGGACCTTGGGGTCAGCTCCATGGCCTCACTCGGTGCTGCCCCATCCTGCCAGCCCCAGCTTCAGCTGGGAGCCCTGCATCTTTTGGGGGCTGGTTCTTGGAAGTGCTGTCCCTCGAAGGAAGGGAATTCCCCAGCCCTCCTTCTGTGGGGAAATCCCCCAGCAGCCCCAGGCAGCAGCTTTGCTCTGCTTAATTCCTTTTCTTTCCCCCCTTTCCCTTCTGGACTGAATTCCTGGCTGGTTTCACAGCTTGGCAAACAGGGATTTTATCACAAGTCTCTGCATTCCCCTCACAGGCGCGGGGTCATGGGATTAAGGGCAGAGCTGACGCCAGAGAAGAGGGAACAGGGCGGTTTCTCGCTCCTGTGGCTGCAGGAGATGCAGGGCTGCAGCCTTGGGGACGCAGGTGGGACGAGGACTCTTTTCCTGCAGGACTTCACCAGGTCCCCATCCCAGTTCCCAGCTCCGGCACAGGCACCGGTGGGCACAGCACGGGCGCTGCCAGCAGCGAATGGGAGCGTTCCCATGGGCGCAGGGCCAGCGGCAGGGCTCACGCGGGGCACACCCGGCAGGAGGGTGCAGCCCAGCGGCTTCACCTCCTCCTGTTGTGGCACCGCTGCAGTGGGGGACACACAGGGATGGGGGTCCCGGCCCCCCGCTCCCTGTACCCTCGGAGTGCCATGGGCTGAGCGGCTCAGCTTTAGTCACGGTTGCCAGCAGTGCTCACGTGGCCCCGGTGCGCTCAGGTGAGACATTGCTGCCGTGACTAAGAACGTCCCTCCCCACCCTCCCGGCATGAACCCCCAGGGCCGGAGCCCCCCATCCCACCGGGCTCAGTGCTGCCTTATGGCAGGCGCTGGGTGTCCTTGGGCAGGATGGCGGTGCCGGTGCTGGTGACGCTGGTGGGGCTGGTAAACACCCAGGCGTGTCCTTAGAAACACACAACTGGCTCCGTGTGTTTCCCGGCTCTCCGGGATGTGTCCTGGTGGCCCTTGGCACCGTGTGCAGGCGTCGCAGCCTGGGGACACTCCGGCTGTCGGCCCGGTGAAGCTGGAGCCAGTGACCCAGCCTGGCATTGCCTACCCTGCTCTGGGGCACCTCCCTGGGGCTCTGCCCATCGCCCTGGCCTCAGGCCTGAAGAGCCCCAGAGGTGAAGTCACCCCTGGGTGTCGGGCACCCCGGGCAGCCCCGTGGGCAGGGGTGACCCTGGCACAGTGCAGGACTAAAGGGCTCCTGATGGACCCTGGGATGAGCCAGACCCCAGCCCAGCAGCACTGGGGAAGGGGGAGTCACCGCAGAGGCTCCCACCTGCAGCCTGGCCCTGGCCCTGGGAAGGATGGCGAAACCTCCGGATATAGCAACACCACGGGCCCAGGTGTGGGGCCATACTTGGCTGCGCCAGCCCACAGTGAGGCCAGGGCTATTCTGGGCTCCCTGAGCTCACGGTCCCCTTCAGGATGCTGAGCTCTCAGTCCCTGCTGACGCAGGGTGATCAGCTCCCTGCCCATGGCTCTGCTGCCTTCCTGACATTCCCTGACACTGCTTCCTGGGCCAGGCAGGAACAAGGATCTGACTCTTCCCCCTTGCAGCAGACGGGCAGGTTGGACCTAGCCCTGCCTCAGCATCCTGCGCCAGCTATGCCACGTCCCTGCCCAGGCTTCAGCCTGGAGCCATGCTGGGATGTGTGGGAAATCCCAGATCCTGGCACCACCACATCCAGTTCTGACCACTGCCCTTTGCCACCATGGCCCCTGTTCCCCCCTGAGCCCCGTCCTGCGCCCCAGCCCATGCAGGAGCCCAGCACTGGCCCTGGTGGGTTTGGCAATCGCAGCACTCGCAGGTCAGGAGAGGTCTCAGTGGTTGCATCAGCACCGTGGGTGCGCTCCCAGCTCATGGCCACCGATGGGACCCTCCCCTGGGCATGGCCAGAGTTGAGACCCACCAGCGGGCAGGACCTGGCTCCTGCTCCTGGGAGCCCCTGGAAACCATCCTGCCCCCCTGCCAGGGAAAGCCCTCTCTGCTGGATCCAGCCCTGCTCTCAGCTCAGCACTTCGCGGTTGTTTCTCAGACGCTGCAGCATTTCTTGGTTTACTTTAAGTCCCCGGCTCCAGGAGTCAGAGGACAGCTCAGCCTCTTGTTGTTGTATTATTGTTATTATTGTTATTACAAATGCTTAAGCAAGTTGCAGCCCTGGGGAGGGAAGGACCCAGGATTTCAGTAGCCTCCTTGGGTATATGCGGAACCTTGTTCCTGGGATGACCCAGGCTCATAAATCAGGGGGCAGTAAACCACACCCCATCCCTCCCACTCCATCCCTCAGCTCCTGCCACTGGGGCAGTTCTGGTCTGGTCGGGTGAGAATGGAGCTGAAGCTTCATCACCTCATCCACCCTCCACTGCCATCCCGGGACTGATCCCCTCTGCTCCCCTCACCCAAAGCTGCCCCTGCCCTCATCTCACCCCAGCCAGGCCCTGGGCACAGGAGCAGGGGCTGCCCCACCGGTATGACCCAGGCTTAGGGAGCACTGACACATGGGCAGGGTGTCTGCGGTGTCACCGATGCCAGGACCCGCATCACACCGGTACACCGGGTGTCCCACAACCCGGACCCCCCCACCCCCCACCCCGGGACTACGCACCCACAATCCATCGAGGCCATGCCAAGGTGGGTGACGCCAGCTTGTCCCGCAGTGCACTGTGGGGGTGTAGTTCAGCCGCCCCACTTTGGGGGGTGCAGTTGGGGTGCAGCATCCTCAGCACCCAACATTCAACCCTGCCCCTGGCCGGGCAGAGCTCAGTGCCCCACCCGGGGGGTCCCTTGGGGGCGCTGCTGCCTGATGGGGACACTGAGCCCACCCATGGGGTGTCCAACCCCACAGCCCCAGGGCCAGATCCTGTCTGTGCCCAGGGCAGAGGCAGAGCTGGAGCCGTGTGGGATGGATCCTGCGGAGCCCCAAACCTGTGCCAAGGGCTGGGGGTGATGCTGGTCCCGAGCCGGGCATGGGGTGGCCGGTGTGGGGGGCATGGGCGGCGTGTCCATGCTCTGACACACACACGGGTGCATACTCAGCACAGCGGCATTCCCGCCCCGCGCCTGCCACTGCTCCACTTGGAGCCGGGTCAGGAATGTGGGAACCTCACCCGTGGGGGGCCTGGTGCCAGCCCAGCGCTGCAGCACCCCTCTGCCCGGCCTCCCATCATCACCCTGTGGAGCTCTGGGCTGCTGCCAGGGGCTGGTGGGGTGGCTGCAGCCCCCACGGCACAGCGCGGGCACTGGTGCACGCAGGGGTGCACGGGCACCGGTGCGCACATGGGTGCATGGGGACACTCACGGGGCTGGCAACCCACTGAAGCCAGGGAGGAAAAGGAAGAGGGGCCCCTGATGGGGGGGGTGGGCCACAGGGAACCCCAACCCCGGGTGGGCTGGGGATGGGGGAAGGCGCTTCCTCCTGGCCTCATCCCTGCACACACGTGTGCAACCCCTGCAGCAGCACCCCAGCTGCACGTGCACTCGTGCACACGCACACGCGTGCGCTCACCCTGCTCACTGACAGCGCCACACGTGCCCCCATGTGTGTCACACTGGATGCGGGCTCATGCCGTACGCACACATCCCGTCCCGGGCACGCTCACCCGCTCCCATCCCAGCCCGGCTGTGCTGCCCTGGCCATGGTTCCTGTTTACGGTGATGGTTCCCGGCATCGTCACCGCCGCGGGACACCGGGGGCTGCCGCCTCGCCGTGAGCCTGACCCTGGTTCCCGATGCAGCGCGGGGCGGTGGGGCTGGTTCCGGGCGGTGGATGCGCGGGGTCACCCCACGGATGTGGGGCCATGGCCTATTCTGGGAATGGCGGCAGGAAATCCTGGCGGGGTGGAGAGCTGAACCCCGAGTGCCACCGGCTCTGCCATGGCTGCGCATGGAGGTGGGGGTACCCCTCACCTGTGCCTGCACAGGGATGTCCCAGCACCTCAGGCAGGGCTGGGTCTCTCCTCCCTGACTGCTATAGGATGCCGGAGCAGCCCCTTCCCCATGGGGGATGGAGGGAGATGCCGTGCTCAGGGTTGGGGTTTAGTCAGTGTGGAGAGAAGAGCAGATGGAGGAATCCAGCCCTGGGCCAGACCCATTGGACCACATTCCCCAGCGCCGAGACATGCTGCAGGGAGCCAGGCTCGGCTCATCCCAGTGCTCTATCCATGGGGAAACTAAGGCACC
The DNA here is from genome assembly GCA_028858755.1 of Ara ararauna. NCBI lineage: Eukaryota > Metazoa > Chordata > Aves > Psittaciformes > Psittacidae > Ara > Ara ararauna. The sequence goes on along the minus strand of CM054398.1, from coordinate 3,804,156 downwards.
AGCCAGGGAAGTGACTCACTCTGCACTGTGGCCTTCTAATGCCCTGCTCTGATTAGATAATGGGCGGAAGGATCAGAGAGAGCCTCATTAAACCTTTGTCTCCCCATCGCAACCTTCAGCTCCAAACGGAGACCTTGGCCACGCTGAGCTGGCGCTGGCCCTGCCCTGATACACACATGCCGGTGAAGGCTGGAGCCATCCCAGCTTCTGCAGCCCCTCATCCCAGTGATGCTGGGAGCATCCCAGGATGCAAGCCCCACACCATGGGGCTCTGGGCGACCAGCCAGGCTGAAGCGGCAGGAACCAGAGCTCCCCGGTTGCGTTTGGCCGTGGCGATGAGAGGCCACAGGCAGTGCCGATGCTCTCCTGCCCCTCTCTCTATCTCCCCTCTCCCTTGCATGCAGACAGAACTCGGCCCTGGGGGATTGCTCTGGTGAGGCTCATGCCAAGGCTGCGATAAGCAGCCAGACAAGGCCGGCGTCTCTGGGCAGCCGGCACCGAGCGGCTTCAAGGCTCCTGTCCCGCTCCAGCGCGGGGGTCAGAGGGAGCAAGGGCTCTGCCGGCAGCTGAGACTGGAGCTCCTGGGTGGAAAATTCCCTCCCGGGGGGGGGACAAGTCCCATTCTCTCCCGCTGCCTGCAGTCCCGGCCTTGCAGCCCCTCGCAGGCATGCAGCAACGTCACTGCTCCGATGGGAGCCAATGGTCTCAGACACCGCCGGTGCTCAGCGGGGGGGGACCCGGGGGGGGGTGCCCGGCTGAGCAGGAGCCAAACAAAGAGCAACTCCCCTCCTGGCGGATGGGGTCTGGGGGGTGCACAACCCCGCACCCCCGCAGGGTGCAACGCATGCTTGTGCGCACTCAGTGCTCACACATCAGAGGGGCCCCCGACTGCTTTCCCCACACCTCCCCAGGACCCCTTGGGGTGCCCCAGCTGAGACCGAGCTGGGGGGGGGGGGGCTGCAACCAGGACCCATCTGCCGAGAGAGGATGTGGGGCCTGACAGGGGACACAATGTGGGGAAGCAACGAGGGGCGAGCGAGGCCGGGGACATCCCGGAGCCACGGGTCACAGCCCCCGGCTCCCCCGGCACTGCAGGGAGGGCGGCAGCTCCGGTTCCTCCCGGCCCCACCGGGCGCTTCCCGGCGCCCTGCACCTGCCTGGCCCCGGGGGGGCCCTGCCTGCAGCGGCCTGTCCGCGGGCAGCCGGGACGCGATGGAGCTGGTTGTGCCGGGCGCCGGGGTCCGCTCAGCCCACACGGGTGCGGCCGCGCTGGCTGCAGGCAGCGAGGCTCCGCGCCCGGCCGGCCCCGTCTTGCTGGGTGCAGCGGCTCCCTCCCTCGCTCCGCACCCCGCGGCGGCCGGCACACCCCGGCATCACGCCCCACAGCAGCTGCCGGCGCTGCCCGGGCAGGGAGGGGGCCGCAGGGCCGCGGCAGAGCCGGCACGGCCAGGTGGGGACGGGGATGGTGGGAAGCCATCATCACCATCATCATCACCATCACCACCATTATCACCATCATCATCACCGTCACCATCGCCTACCCCGTGCATGGCCCCCACCCTATGTGGGACCCCACAGAGGCACGTGGTGCCCCCAACCTATGGGGGGGAGCGGATGGGGTTGGGCTCAGCAGCTGCTTGGGATGTACCCTGCGGGGCCGCGGCACACAATGACCCCATTGAGGTCCGGTGGGGCGGCCCCAAGGTGGTGGTGGTGATGGAAGTGACTCCAGTGTCACACCAGGCCTTAATCCCTGCTATTTATACCCAATAAGGGGCGTCCGGTCAGCACACAGGCGGCCTTCGAGGGAGCGCGGATGAAAGTGCTGCCCTCTCCTCCCCCCTGCCGCATGCCGGGACATCCCGGAGGGCAGCCGGCCCCGGCCCCCCCGGGCTTCCGCTCCCCACTCCGGGCCTCAGCCTGGGCGCTGGCCCTGCCAGGAAGAGCCCCACCACTGGCCCAGCTGCAGCCGTTTCCTCCCATCCAGGAACCGGGAGCCCCCGGCTGCGGCGGCAAAGGGAACCGAGCAGCCCTGGAGCCCCGGGGCTCGCAGGGGCTCACAGAGGGACGCCGGAGTGCTGGGTGCCGGGATCCAGCCAGGAACTCCTTGGGAACCTCCCAGCTTTACCAAGGGCGAAGTCCCGGCACATCAAAGGCAGGCGGGGGCAGCGAGAACCGGGTCAGGAGCCTTTGGTCCCCGCCAGCGCCCCGCTCACACCGCCGCACACTGCTCCCACCGCGGCCGTGCCAGGGTCCGGTGCCGGCACACCTGGGTGCGGGGCTGTGCCCCCCTCCGGCGTGGCACCGGGCCCAGCGCTGTGGCAACCGCCCACCGGCTCCGGGTGTATTTTCTGCACCAGGGCCGCCGTGGGAACCTGGACGGGAGCCACCTCGATCCGCTCGGGCTCCCTGGGGCCGCCTCTGCAGCCGGCGTCGAGCCCGGCGGGCTAGCGCCTCCTCCCGGCCTCTCCCTGCCCGCACGGGTCGTGGCCCTGGGAGGGGGCTTCGCTCGGGTCCCCAGCACGGCCCCTGCGTCCCCATCCATGCTCCCGGCGGCTTTGGGCCGGCTCCAGCGAAGCCAGACACGGGAGGTCACCGAGACATCCGCAGCCCTGAGGCATCCGCAGCCCCGGGAGCAATGCGCTGCCCCACTGCCCCCTGCAGCTCCCGGGGGGGTCACCCACAGCGGCAGCATCCCAGAGCAGGGTCTGCGGTTCCCACTGTCCCATCCCTGCTCTTCCCCATCCGTGCCTCAGTTTCCCCAAGAGAGAACCCACCCCAGGCCAAGGGTTTGCTGCGCTCGCCAGCACAGCGCTGCGGGGCTGCTGGCCCGGGAGCTGCATGACAAGCACCATCGTGCTGCTACACCCGCCCTGCACAGAGCCCGGCGGCACCTCGCTCCTGTGCCCGGGTTTTGGGGTGAGGCCGATGGGGCAATGGCTCCCCACGGCTCCACCGCCATCTGCCGGCAAATCACCCCGAAACGGGCCAGATCCTGCCCTTGCTGTGCCCCAAGCCCCTGCTCCTGCCCGAGGGATTTTCCCTGAGCAGGGCCACGTGTGTGGGAGGGCGGCGGAAAAGGAGCATTTTCCAGGGCTGGAAACTGAGAGGAAAAAGGTTGCAGGATGGAAGGAGTAACGCAGTGCGGGTTAATCATTACAGCAGCGCTCCCCCCTGCTGAAGGAAGTTAAGGATACGGCCTTTGAGCCACTCAAGGGCAACGTGGCCCAACCAAGGACATGGCCAGGCTCGTGCGGAGCCTCTGCTGACCTTCTTGCGCTGGGATGGGCTGCGGCAGCAGCCCATGGCCATGGGAGCAAGGGAGGGGTCCTTGGAGCCACGTCTGCACCCGCAAAGCTTTGGCAGGGACACGGCAGAGTGCTGGCAACGCAGGCACCGAGGACATGGGGCAATTGCAGGGTGGCTTCAAGGGGCTGGGCAGGATCCTGAGCACCAAGGGTTTGGGCAGGGAAAGGGGAGGCTCTGCTGGATGAGTCAGTGCAGCCGGGAACCAGGGGAATCCTGGGGTTCGGGGGCTGCATTTCCTGCAGAGAGACGGGAGCTCAAACCTTTCCCCTGCACTCGGGAGCTGGGTGGGACGCTGGGAATTCCAAGTGGCCGAGCACGGGGAGGGGATACCAGCACCGGGACATCGGAGCCCGGCTCCTCTCGCGAATCTCCCCCCAGGAGGAGAGGCGCCGCTGGCAGGAGCGGGGATGCTTCACTTTCCGAGCGCTCCCGGCCCGGCTCCCCACCCTCCATCTGGCAGCAGGAGATGGATGGAAGTCATGGGCGAAAGCCCTCGGTGGAAAGGAAGGAGGAGGGCGACGCAACCGTGTTCCCGGCAGCCCTTCCCTCCTCGATGGTAACGCTTCCCAATCACGCCCACCGCACCCCGCGGCAGCTGAAAGCCGGAGGCAAACAGCTCCCAGGCTCCGTGTGATAGCTGCGCTTCCTGCGCCGGTGCTGCCGGCCCTGTGTCCCCCTGCCTGCAGCAGGGACCACGGTGCAGGGGCAAGGTGGTGCCCCAGCACCCTAAAAAGCAGTGGGGAAAGACCTTTAGGTGGTGCTGCAGAGGCCGTGGTCCCCGAGTGGCAGCGCTGCAGGGACAGCCGCGCTGGTCCGGGGAGGAGAGGAGGGAGGATTCACCCCCCGAATCACACCGCTTCACGCTGCAGGCATGGGCACACCGGGGCTTGACCCCCACATCCCCGGCGGGCAGCGCCGACACCGGATCGTGGTGGCGCAGGGAGCGGGGAAGGGTTCGCCCCCGGCTCAGCCGCAGCTGCGCGTCTCCTGCGCCGAGCCAGAGGCCGTCCTCGTGGCATCCAGCGGGATGACAGCGGCTCCCGGCGTGGGCAGAGGGAGCCGGAGCTCAGCGCCGCGCCGGGGGAGGAGGAGAGCGCTGCTGCTCTCCAGAGCCAGATAACGAGAGCGGTGGGAAGGGACCGGTGAGGGACTCGGGGCTGAGGCTGCAACGGGGAGACCGCGGTATAAGGGGTACTGTGAGAGAGCACAGGGAAGATCCCCTGCAGTGCCCTGCACCCCCAAAGCGCAGGTCAATGCAAGCCAGGCTCACAAGCATTGCCAGCGCTGCTCTGCTCCTGCCTCGGTGGCAGCGGTCAGAAAAGCCCCTTCCCCGCAGCTTGAAGGCAGGAGAACCCCTGCCTGCGGGGGGCAGCCACTCTGGGATGCGAGGCGAGCGGGGGGGGGGGGGGGGGGGGGGGCTCTCTGCTCCCCCCAAACTACAAGTCCCAGGGGACATTGCGCTGTGAGAGCCTGGCCAAGGGCACCCTGCGAGGGGCAGGATCAGGTCCCCCCCGGCCCCTGTCCCCCCGGTGCTGGCAGGAGGCAGCGGAAAGAGCCGGTGAGAGGCCACTGACGGAGCCACTGTTTTTCCCATCCTAAAAATAGCCGCTGGCCCTTTCCCCAGTTCCCGGCCTCGCCAACGCTCTTCCATCAGCTGAACCCCCCCCAAACCAGGCACCTTCCGTCAGCGCCGGGGGAGGCACCCGCACGCCGCAAATAGAAACCAGGGACAGGGGCGAGCGGGAGGCAGCGGAAGCGGGAGCAAAGAGCCCGTCCCCAGTTATTCCCGAGGCGTTTTAATTAGCACCCGCTCCGACTCGGAGGCTTTGCTTATGCACGGAGCAACGCACGACCTTTAAAAGAGAAGGAAAAGGAGGGGAAGAAACAGGCACCGGAGCAGCTCAGGAGCTGGGAAGTCGGCTGAGCTTCAAATAGCCTCAGCGTCAGGCACTCGGCGGCTTCTAATGAGCCACAGTGAGAGATTTAACAGCACAGGCACTATTTTTGATCACTTGTGAAGGGGGGGAGAGAAAGACGGAGCAGAGAGGAGGGGGAGGAGGTGGCGGTGAGGAGGAGGAGGCAGCCAAGATGACATCCTGGGTGGCAGCACCCGGAATAGCCGTGTCCCGGAGCGCGGGAGGACGGACCTGCTGCCCTTTGCGGAGCGGCTGCAGACCCCGGGAAGCCAAAGCGCGCTCCCTGCAGGTGCTGGAACGCTGCAGGGTAAAGGGGATTAGAGCAGGGCGAGGGACCCTGTGTGCCCGGGAGACCCCACACTGGGGTCTGCACTGTGGGGGGAACCTGGAGCCCCTGCGGGGAGCCCAGGGCTGAGCGCAAAGCCTCACAGCAGCCGATGCTGTCGGCAAGACCCCATCCTCCGGTGCCTGGCACAGGCAGAACCGGCTCCTCACTGAAGCCCACTCATCCCATGGAGATGGCTGAGCTCGCCACAGAAACGCAAGGGCTGCCTCCCCCCGCTGGGCTGCTACCAGCCCCCCACCACCCACCATGCTCGGCATCTGCTTCCCTCGCTGCACCCAGCCTGTTTCCGAGGAGTGGGGGGAGATTTCCCCTGCTCTGTGTGCCACACGCACGGTGGAGATGCAGCGCAGGGGAATGGGTCCAAGCCCGGGCAGCTGCTGTCCAGCTGCAAGCAGCACTGTGATGAAAGAGCCCAGAAACACGAATTCCTGTGGCAACGGAGCTGGGTCGCTGAGGAAAAGCCGGATGGGGCAGGAAGCCTCTGGCACAGACCTGCATGGCCCCATGGATGCTGCCTCCTCCTCCTCCTCCTGCTGTAATCCTGCTGTCCAGGTGGATTATATGAGGTGGAGGTAGCTGACAGCACAAGGAAGGGGTATAAAATCTGCCTGACAAACCTCCCATAGGTGAATCTTCCATGAATGGGAATGCTCAGCGGAGCCCAGGCACAGCTTCCCAAGCGGCTGCACCCCAGCATGGGGCAGGAGCCAGCCCTGACCACACAGCTGCTGGAGCAACACGAGCTGCAACGCGCGCCTCAGAAGAAGGCAAAACGCTATGAGATGGGATTACGTTTCCTTTTAATGGATCAGAGTGTTTTCTCCATCTGCGTTTGTCCCAAACCATCTGTACAATAGGGGCAGCCAGGACAAGTGGGGCCGTCTGGGCTTCCTCTACATCCACAAGGGAATTCCTGCAACACAGAGAAGCGGGATCGGTTTTAAGGTGGGTTCTGATCCGAGCACTCTTAAGCCACTGCCAGTTACCAAGAGCCAGTGGCTCTCTCAGACCTCGGCACAGGGACCACAGAACTGAATCTGCTCCCTGCAGAGCTCCTTGGAGCAGCTCCTGGTGCCTCACCAGCCAGGCACAGCCCTGCAGCCTCCCAACTGCCAGCACATGGGAAGACGAGGGATAAGGCACCATAAAGGAAAAGGGGCCTGGCCCTGCCACCCCAACACAGAAGCTGTTTGTTTGAGTGGAAGGGAGCATATGCAGAGCAGAGACTGCCTATTGCCCTCCCTCTGGGGCCTCAGGCATCAGCCTGCCCCTGAGCTGCCCTTCCAGCAGTGACCCCTGACACCAGGCTGAGCCCTGAGGCCCCCCAGCACTGCACCGGGGCTGTTCTGGGCAGGGGGAGCCCCTAGAGCTGACACCCACAGAAGGACAGCGCTGGTGCCACTGCTCCCCAGACCCAGCTGCTGTGAGAGGAAGCCCCCTCTGGGCAGCACTGCAGCGCAGGAGCCGGTCTCCAGAGATGCCACCCAGGACACAGGTGACACTGACCTCAGCTACTCCAGGGCTTTCACAAGGGCTTCGTTTGCTTCGACTTTGATCTGAGCTTCTGCTTTGGCTGCTTCATCGGAGGCTGCAGCCATCTCTGAAACGGCCTTCTCCAGGTTTGATTTTGCAGTCTGAACACAAGAGCACAGGGAACGCACCACTGAGAGACCACGGCAGGACAGGAGGTTTGCCCTACAGAGCCCCACTCTCCCTCCTACCCCCATGCAGGGGCCCCACAGACCCTGTGCTGACCACAGACACCTTATCGACAGGCCCTGCAAAGGAAAAGCTGCTTTAGAGACTAAGAGGGTTGGGGAGGGGAAGATCAGCATCTGCCTGAGGGAGGGAAGCGGCCTGGGGAAGGGTTAATGACTGCGCAGCTTCCTCTCCCCACAGCCTGTGGGGAGCTCACCAGGATGAGCCCCTTTGATGTGGATCAGTGGGCGATGGGGAAGGGGGGGGGGTGAAGGCGCAGCTTTCCACAGCCACAGGAAGCTCCTGAGACAACCGCCACCAACACGGGGAGAGAATTCCCCCCTGGATGGAGCCCGACGGAGGGCACTCACAGCCAGGTCCAGCATGTCCATGGTCACCGCCTCCTCCGCCAGCACCTGCACCGTGGAGTCCGCGTGGACCGTGACGGAGCCGCTGCTCACTGCAGAGGCACAGGAGCAGCCCCGGGTCAGGCAGCGCTGCCCCGTTGGGGCCTCCTTTGGGGCCAGACCACGGGACAGCGCCGGGAAGCTCATCCGGAACCTCCACAATCCCTTTGCCATACCGAAGCCTGGCACCCTCCTGCCACACTTCCCCACGTCCCTCGGGGGAGGAAAAGATGCTCCCGGGGAGGGTGAAGAGAACCAACACCACCTGAGCCCCATCTCCCGGGGCAGATCCTGACCCTGGGGGAAGCAGAACCGCCCCGGGGCACCCCTCGACGGGCAGCGGCCCCGAGAGCTCCCCCCGCATCACTCACCGAAGTACCTCGTGGCTGTGCCATCCTCAGCGTGGACGGTCACGACCCCCGGCTTGAGCACCTGCAGGGTGGGCACGTGCGAGGCCAGGATGCCGAAGGCGCCGGTCAGCGTGGGCACGTCCACCTGCTTCACGGCGGCGCCGTTGTAGAACACCTGAACGGGGGAGAGCGGCGCGGGTGGGAACCGGGGATGGGGGATGAAGGGCGGGGGGCGGCGCGGGGGTCCACACCGGGGCGGAGCGGGGACGGAGTCGTCGTCCGTCCCCCCCCCCCCCGGAGGTCAGGGCCAAGGTCGGTGCCGGCGGCGGCGCCCTCGGTACCTGCGTGGGGGAGGCGAAGGTGAGGGCCATGGGCGCGGCCCCGGGCGCGGCATCCGCGTACCCGCGGGCGCGGGGGCGCGCAGAGAGGAGCGGCGCGAGGCGGAGGGCGCGGAGCATGGCGGCGGCGGCGGGCACCGGGCACGTGACGCCGAGCGCGCGGATCCCAGCGGGCCCCGCGCCGCGGAATGCGGCGGCCGTGGGGGGGGGGGGGGGGGGGGGGGGGGGTGCCGCGGAGGATCGTGGGATTTGTAGTTCCGGGGCCGCTGGGGGGGGAGGGGGAAGGGGGGGGGGGGGCGGACACTGAACGGAGCCTCCCGGAACCGCCCCTGCCCGCGACCCCCCCCTGCGCTGCCCGGGTCGGTGGGGGCTGGGAGGGCAGAGCTCGGGTACGGGCAGAGCTCGGGTACGGGCAGGGCTCGGGTAAAGGCAGGGCTCGGGTACGGGCAGGGCTCGGGTAAAGGCAGGGCTCGGGTACGGGCAGGGCTCCGGTACAGGCAGGGCTCGGGTACAGGCAGGCCTCGGGTAGAAGCAGGGCTCCGGTACGGGCAGAGCTCGGGTAGAAGCAGGGCTCCGGTACGGGCAGAGCTCGGGTAGAAGCAGGGCTCTGGTACAAGCAGGGCTCGGGTACAGGTAGGGCTCCGGTACGGGCAGGGCTCGGGTACAGGCAGGGCTCGGGTAGAAGCAGGGCTGTGGGTATAGACAGGGCTCGGGTACAAGCAGGGCTCTGGTATAGGCAGGGCTGTGGGTACAGGCAGGACTGGTACAAGCAGGGTTCTGGGTACAGGTCGGGCTGATGCAGGCGGGGCTCCGGTACAGGCAGGGCTGCTGCAAGCAGGGTTCCGGGTACAGGCAGGGCTCCGGTACAGACAGGGCTGGCTGTGGGGCAAACAGGGTTCTGGTACAGGCAGGGCTGGTGCAGGCAGGGCTCGGGGCAGCCCCTGTCCCCACGTGATGCCCGCGCCGCGCGGGGGCGGCTCCGGTTCATTCATAAATCCCGGGGCCGCCCCGCACCGAGCGCAGCGGCGGCGATGGAGCCCCGGTCCCGGCTGTAGGTGAGTGAATGGCACCGCCGCCTCGCCACAGCCCCTACCGCGACACCCGGACCCGGCCCGGCCGAGGAGAGCCCATCACATCCCATCGCATCCCATCGCGCGTGGAGGTCCTGGGGGGTCCTCCATCCCTGCCAGCATCCTTACCCTGCATCCCTGCCAGCATCCTTACCCTGCATCCCTGCCAGCATCCCTACTCTACATCCCTGCCAGCATCCCTACTCTACATCCCTGCCAGCATCCCTACTCTACATCCTTGCCAGCATCCCTACCCGACATCCCTGCCAGCATCCTTTCCCTACATCCCTGACAGCATCCCTATCCTACATCCTTGCCAGCATCCCTACCCTACATCCCTGCCAGCATCCCTACCCCATATCCCTGTCCACATCCCCGCCCCACATCCTTCTCAGCCCCTTCTGGCTCCCATCTGCCGCTACCCCACATCCCTGCCAGCATCCCTGCCTACCTCCCGCATCCCTGCCTGCATCCCACACCTCGGGAGGGGCCGGGGCAGCCGGAGGGAGCAGAGCTGGTCCTTCCGCTCCCCCCCGGGCCCATGGGATGCTCACACTTGTGGGGCGCAGACCCCGCCTTCCCCCTCTGCTCCGTGCGGGAGCGCCGGGTCCCCCGGCCTGAGCCCCCCTTGTCTGTGTCCATGTCCCGGCCCGGGGCCGCCCCGAGGCCGCGGGGACTGGCCCCTCCAGACAATGGCCGCGCTGTTCCAGCTGGGTCGCCATGGAGACGGGATTCCTCCATGATGGGGAACGGGAGGGCACTCTTCATCCGTCATCCTTTCCCCCCGCCCCGAGCCCCCTCCTCGGTGCCCGCAGTGATCCCATCCATGGGTGCGCATCCCACCGGGGCCGCCCCCCGCCAGGTCCCGGCTCCCCGCATGCCCCGGGCACAGAGCGGGGACAGAGGAGGGATCCCCCCTTCTCCTTTCCCGGGGGTCGCGGGGTGCCTCCCATCACCCCACATCACCCTGCACCACCCCGGCAGCTCGGCGGTGCCCCAGGGCCGGTGCAGGAGGGGGTCCCCACCAAAACACCCCGATATCCCTCCGAGGGGTCCGTACCCATCCCGGTGGCCACCCCCGGCCCTCGCTGCCGGGGGGGGGGGGGAACCCCGAGCAGCGGCTCCCCCCCCGGCCGAGGCTCCATTCACGTTTTCCACTGTCCTGATTTTGAGCGGATTCCAACGGTGCGACCCCCGATGTCAGCATCACCCCCCCCCCGGCAGCGCGGACACACGGATGGGGACACGCAGCCCCCGGGATGAGCCCCCCGGGGCGGCACGGGAGGGCCCGGAGGCCTGGCCCGGGTGTCTGAAGGCCGCGGGGTTTGTGCTGGGGGATCTGTGCCCCCATTCCCGGTGGCTTTGGCTCCCCGGGAGCTCCCCTTCACCCGTGAACCCCCCCCGGCGGCCCCGTCCCCTCCCGCTGCAGGAGCCGCTGCTCGGCTGACTCAGAGCCCCGAGAGGCGCGGGGATCCCGCTGCCCCCCCCCCGCCCCGCCGTGCTCCGAGCTGCTCCCCCCAGCTCCCGCGGGCCCCCCCCGGCACAACCCCGGCCACCGGCACCGGGCACCACGGGGGAAGCTCCGGCTGCGGGCGGGGACGCGGTCTGTGCCCAACGGGAAGCCGGGGCTGGGCGCAGGGTGACAACGATGGGGGGCGAGGGGGCCGCATCCTCCTCCCCATCCCTCCATCCTGCTTCCCTCCATCCCAGCGCGCCTCCATCCTTCCTCCTGACCACACCCTCTCTCCATCCCTTCATCCCGGTCCCTCCCTCCATCCCTCCCTCCCGGTCCCTCCCTCCCGGTTCCTCCCGGTCCTTCCCGCACCGCGGTGCCGGGCAGGGCCCCGGGGCCGGGCAGGACCCGCTGCCCCCCACCCCCGGCCCGGCCCCGGCACCTCCCGCTGTTTCCCCCCGCCCCAGGACGCGCTCGGGCTGGGACGGACCATGAGCGATGACCCGACACCGTGGGACAACGCGACCGAGAGCGCGACGGTGAGCAGGGCCGCGCTGCCCGCCCCTGCCCGCGCTGCCGCCCCGGGGTCCCGGCTTGGGGGGTCCTGGGGGATGCGGGTTCTGCGTCCCGCTGTCACCCCCCTTGCTCCACCGCTCCTGGGGGTGGGCGACCCCTCTCCGTGCCCTCTGCATCCCCCTGAGGTGCTCTGAGTGCTGCTGCGCAGGGGTGCAGGCACCGACCCCCGCGCTGGGGCTGGGGTCCTGTCCCCATCCCTGCTCCGTGCGGGGCCCCCCCGGCTGCCGTTGCCTTGGTGAAGGCGGGTCCCCAGAGCCGGCAGCAGGCCCGGGGGTGGCGGGGGAGCAGGAGCATCTCTGGGGAGCAGCGCTCGGCATCAGCCCCACACCCCGGTGGGGCCGGGGCTGGGCTGTGCCCCCCCCCCCCCACCGGCTCAGCCCCTGTGCCTGGCGCAGGCGGTGCCCGGCGAGGTGTCCCCCCAGGATGGGTACGTGCTGCTCCTTGCCCTGCTCTCCATCTTCATCGGTGGAACCCTGGTCCTGCTCTCCAGCATCCTGATCATCTGCCGCCGGTGCTGCGAGGCCGACCGCCGGCACTCCAGGTGGGTACCGCCGCCATGCGGGGTACCGGGGGGGCTGCTGTGGGGCACTGCTGACCCCGCATCCCCCAACAGAGCCAGCGATGACCCCGAGAAAACCAACACCACCTACCTGGAGGACTCGCAGCCGGCCCAGGGTGAGCATCACAGTGACCTGGCGGTGCCCACCCACCAGTAACACCAGCAGCTCCCCAGTGGGGGTGAAGCAGCTCACACCTCCCCATTACCCATCCCCGTGGTGTTCCGGCGGGGTGAACAGCACCGGGTGGTTGGCATTGAGGCCTTGGGTGCAGCGAGTTTGCCCGGCCTCAGCTGGGGATGCTGGTGTGCACCGCTGTGGGGGACCCCGGTTACCAACACCCCCTTTTCCATAGACATCACCATCAAAGTGGAGGACCCCGACTGCCTGTCGTCCTCCAGCTACCGGGATGCGGAGAGCGAGCGGTTCCTGTCCTCCAGCTCCTCCACCGCCCGACGCGTGTCCTTCAATGAGGCTGCGCTCTTCGAGCAGGGCAAGAAGACCCAGGAGAAGGGGAGGAGGTGAAGCTCCGGGCCGGGGCAGGGGGGAGCCGGGCCGGGGCCACCCCTTGTAACGCGGTGTGCCCGGCAGGTACACGCTGACGGAGGGGGACTTCCACCACCTGAAGAACGCGCGCCTGACCCACCTGCACCTCCCGCCGCCCGCCCTCAAGATCGTCACCATCCACGAGTGCGAGTCCAGCGAGAACAGCCTGGCCATGACCCCGCGCCTGCCGCCCGCCAAGCGCGGCCTCGCCATCTTCCAGGTGAGCGCCGGGGGTGAGGTGGGACCCTGCAGCACCGCTGCACCCGGGGTTGGTCTTGGGGCATCGCCGGGCGCAGGGACGGGAGGTCCTGGGGTGCAGGGGCCCCCCCTCCTGGTCCCTGGCTCCGGTGTGAAGCCCCCTGAGCGCCCTGTGCCCCGCAGCCCCCCGCGGGGGCCCTGCCGCAGCCGGGGCTCCCCAGCCACGCCGTGTGCCCCAGCTCGGCCCTGCCCGGGGACACCTACAACTCCAGCGCGGACACCAGCTTCACCCAGGCCAGCCCGGCCGCCTCCTCCGACTCCGGGGAGGGCCCCTCGGTGAGTGCAGGCACCCGGCAGGGGAAGAAGCTGCCCCGACCCCCCCCAGCCCCGCTTGGGGCTCCTTGGGGCCAGGGCTCTGGAGGGGGCACCGTGGGGAGGGTGTGGAGAAACCCTCCACATCCCCTTCCCCGAGGGCCATTTGTGCATCAGCTGAGCGGGACGAAGCCCTCACGGCCCCCCCCATGCTCCCAGTTGGCAGCAGCACCCAGGAGCGGGAAGGCGGCAGGAGCGGGCAGCGCCAGCCCCGGGGAGCCCTCCCCGGCCCCCGTGCAGGGCATGGTGCTGCAGTTCTTCACCCGCCTGCGCCGCCACGCCAGCCTGGACGGGGCCAGCCCCTACTTCAAGATCAAGAAGTGGAAGTTGGAGAGCACCCAGCGGGCGTCCAGCCTGGACACCAGAGGTGGGAGCTGCCCCGCGGGGTGGCACGGGGCTCGCTGGCTGCGCCGGGATGGAACTGACCCCCCCAGCCCTGCGCTCTGCTCCCTCCTCCAGGGTCTCCCAAGCGGCGGCAGTTCCAGCGGCAGCGGGCGGCCAGCGAGAGCATGGACCAGGAGGACCGGGACCCCCACCAGACCGACATCATCCAGTACATCGCCCGCACGGACGACGTGGCCTTCCACCCCGCGGGCGGCCCCTTCCTGCCCTCCCCCGCCAGCCCCCCACCCTCTCTCGGCAGGTATTTTTCAGTAGATAGAGGGGATGGGGAGGGGGGGGCCGGGGAGGCTCCGGGGGACCCCAAGCACGGGGGGGCTCCCACCTCCGTGTGGCTTTGGCGTGGGGTGAATGGTGCATGGGGAAGGTGATGGGGACCACAGCGCCACTGCGGAGGCCCAGTCCATGCCCGTCCCTGCCGTGATGCCGGGGTGGTGCCCGCAGGTTAGAGCCGGGCGAGGGCAGCCCCGGCGACGCCGGGGTCCCAGAGCCCCCCAGCGCCTACCACGACATCTGGAGCCTTCGCGCCTCGCTGGAGCTCTACGCCTCCTCCGAGCGCAGCAACGATCAGGACTCGGTGCGCAGCGACGGCGGGGACAGCGTCTCCTCCGCCGGCGGCTTCCCCCCCTGCCCCTCTTCTTCCCTGGACGAGGCCGAAGGCCCCGAGGAGAAGCTCTGGGGTCGGCCCAAGTCGGAGGAGTCGGAGCCCGGCACGCGTAAGCTGCTGCAGATGGACAGTGGCTACGCCTCCATCGAGGCGCCCAGCCGGGGGGGCGAGGAGGGCCCCCCCAAGGACCAGACAGCCTCCGAGAAGCGCATTTGCTTCACCAGCGCGGGGCGGAAAGGCACCATCTTCGAGAGCTTTGAGGGCCGGGAGCCGGAGGAGGAGGAAGAGGAGGAGGAAGAAGAGGAGGAGGAAGGGAGCACGGTCCGGGGTGCGGCTGGGGGGGCCCCCCCCCGTCCCCACAGCCCCTTGGCCTGGTCCCCGTACGGGCAGATGTTCCCGGGTCGGGACGCGCTGCCCCGGCGGGACTACAGCATCGACGAGAAGACGGACGCGCTGTTCAACGCCTTCGTGCGCCACGACCCCCAGTTCGACGAGTCCCCGCTGCGGGGCAAGCACCGCTCCCGCACTCACCTGCGCAAGCAGTGGCAGCACACGAAGCAGTACAGCGACCCCGGCGTGCGCTACCCGGCGCTGGAGCGGCACCGCACCCCGCTGCGCCGCGGCGACAGCGCCAACTACCCGCTGGACGCCCGCTTCCACAGCCCCCTGCCCCGCATCGTCAGCGCCGGCGATGAGGAGGCGGCGGAGGTGGCCGAAGGGGTCCCCCCCGCCCCGGCACTGCCCGATCCCGAGATCCAGGTGATCGTGGAGGAGCCCGGAGAGGCGGTGCCGGAGCCCAAGGGCGGCCCCGAGCCCCCCGGGGATTGCCCCGGGCCCGGGAGGTGCGTGGGGCTGGGCTCCGGCTCGGAGCTGATGATGGACAAGATCACGGGGGGCATCGAGGAGCGGCTCTACGGGCACTTGAGGAAGGCGGCAGGGAGCCCCGAGCGCACGGTGGCCGTAGCGGCCAGCGACGCCCCCCCCGACCACAGCCCTGTCTAAGGCCCGGCGCGAGGGGGAGAGACCCCGCACAGGGGTTCGGGGCTCCATCCCCTCCTGCTGCCCCCGGGGCACCGCGGGAAGGGCGGGAGGATGCGTGGGGTCCCCTGGCTGTACCCCCCCCGTGAGGGGGTCCGGCAGCGCGGGGTGGCCGAGGTGCCAGGCGGCGGCGCAGGGCCCGGGCTGCGGGTCCCGGGGGGGGGAGTTGAGATGGAGCAGAGCAAGGAGGGAATAAGCCCCGAGCCCAGGAAGGTGTCCTGGCCCCGGCAGAGCTGTGTAGCAGACGCGCTCCCCCCCTGCTCCGGTGTTCACAAGCAATAATGCCCCCAGTGCAGCCGGGATGTCCTGGTGAGGATGGGGCCAGAGCTGGGTGCTCCCCCACCGCCGCGGTGCCACGCTGGTGGGAAGGGGCGGGTGTGTTATTTGGGGATGGGGAGTCACCTCCTCAAACCCATCCCCCCCCCCCCCCCCCCCCCCCCCCAGTTCTGCATGGATCCTGGGATCTAAACTGGAAGCCACTGGGGTGGCCGTGCTGGGGCAAGAGGATGCTCAAGGGGCTCCTGTGGCAGCATCCCGAGGGCTGGGGAGGAGGAACAAGCCCTGGGCCCCCGCAAAGCACCCCCAATAGGGGTGGGGGCTGCCTGGGTGTAAAGGGCAAGAGCCAAGCGTGGGTGACCCCGAGTGCTTCGCACCCCCCCTGCCCTCCGCTGGAGCTCGAGGCCCTCAGAGGATTTGTATTGATGGTACAGAGGCAGCGGCTGCTCCGGGGCGGGGGGGGCTTTGCTTTTTAGTGGGGTTTTATTTGTGTTTCAAAGGATGGGTACAAAAAAAAGGGGGAAAACCCAACAGTAACTCCCAAACTGTGTTACCTGGGGGCTGGGATGGGGAGGGCCCCTCGGCCCCCCAACTGCATGCGAGTCAAGAGGCCGGGTCGCTCCTTCCCTCCGCCACGTCTCTGTCCAAAGCACCAACTCGAGCTCCAACTCGGTGCTTTTCAGTCTATAAACAAGAGAAAACGACAAAACCCCCCCCAAAGCGTGCCTCCTCTGAGCGTGTTTGTGTGCGGGGCAGGGGCTGGCAGGGGAGGGCAGGGAGCCTCCGGCCCCACGTCACCCCCGAGGGGCGGCTTTGCCAGGCCGAGGAGGAAGGAGAGGACCAAACCCCACCTCTCTGCTTGCACTTTATTGTGGTTTTCTTAAAAAAAGGAGGGGAAAAAAAAAAAAGGAAAAAAAGGAAAAGAAAACAGAGTCGACGACCGCTCCCGAGCCCTTCCCGAGCCCTTTACAGCATGCAGGTTTCATAGAGCTTTGCTTTGTCTTAATACCTGGGTTTTGTTTCCTCATCTGGTTTATTTTCACACATCACGATGTGTAGGAATCTCTAAATATACCGCAAATATAAACGAAACCAAGAAAAAAAAAAAAAAGAGGAAAATATATAATATATAACAGTAGTCTAAAACATAAAGTGCACGGCAATGGCTTTGCACGACTTCTACACAGCCAGGGGGGCCCCGGCCCCGCTGCTCCCACCCCGCAATGCAAACCGGGAGCAGTGTCTCCGTTGGCAAAGTGATGGGAGAGCAGCCGGGACCCATCCTCCCGCGGCGAGCGGGCTCCGGCCACCGTCGGGTCCTGGGTCCAGGCGGGAGCGGGGCCGCAGGGACGGGGCCGTGGTTGGGTTCCTCTGGGTTCTTTTTGGATCACAAGCACAGTCCACGCCAGCAGAGAGGCAGAGACGGGGTGAGGCGAGGGGGGGACACGGGCTGGCCCCGGGGCGCTGCTGTGGGGAGCAGAGGGGTTATAGTGAGTGCAGGGCCCGATGTGACCATGGGCAGGTTGCGCCATTCTCCAGGTCCCCCCTCTCTTGATGGCACCATGTGGATGGGAATAAGGGGGTCCCCAGGGCCTCGCTCCATCCCGGAGCTCCGTCCTAGCACCCAGCCCTTTGGCTACGTCACCCCCACCTGCTCCCGCAGCCAGGAAGCAAATCCCAAGGGGACAGTGCAGCCAAAAGAGCTTCACTTGTGCCAAGGAGAGGAAGCGCTGCTCCTGTCAATGGATTTAAGGGGCTGACTCCTGGGGGAGAGCTGGGGATTCCCAACCCGGCCATCCCTGCAGTGCATGAACCAGCCTCAGGCAGCCTGCATGGACCTTCCCCTTCCCAAAACCTCTGTGCAGCTGCAGCGGAGCCCCCAGCCCTGGGAACCGTGCGGGAAGGGATGAGAGGAGCCCCTGATCCCGCCGGGGAACCCAGATCCGAGGCATTTGCTTGTGGCTCCCGTAGGTCCCCGCGCAGGTGAGTCACTGCCAGGCATGAATTAAAGATGAAGCTGCCACAGGGGCCGAGCTCTGACAGCTGCAGGGGGAGGAACGCGCTTTTATTTCTGGCTTCTTTCACACCACAAAGCTGGTCGTGATCCAGGCGGATCCAGAGCCTCAGCCCCACGGAGCCGTGACGCGCGAGCAGAGCCCGGGGGTGGCGAGCGCGGGGCCTGAGTCATCGCTGGCTCACTCATGAATGAGGGGTGGGAAGAAGGGACAGGGAATGCGGAGCCCTGGAAAGAGCCGGAAGGAGGAGGAGGAGGAGGGGGGAGCGGGGATGATGCTCAGCTTCCCCAGGAGGGGAAGGGGCTCCGGGGCATGGCCAAGGCTGACACGGACACCTCCTGGTCCTGGAGGGCTCCAGGGCAGGAAAAAGGGCTGTCCTGACACTGCAGGCAGCAGGGGGGGAAGGAGGAGGCAGTAGCTTACATGGAGAGGGTAGAGCAGAGATAGGCAGCAGGAGAATGGGGAGTACAGGGGGGTCCCCACTGGGCTCTGCACCCTCCTCACAATGCAGAGGCTCCCGGCTCTGTGTGCCAGGGACACGTGTGTCAAGGTTGGATATCAAGAAGCAGCTCTTTACTGTGAGGGTGCTGAGGCGCTGGCACAGCCTGTTTAAAGAAGTGGTGAATGCTCCATCCCTGGCAGTGATCAAGGCCAGGGTGGACAGAGCCTTGGGCGCCATGGTCTGGTGTGAGGCATCCCTGCCCATGGCAGGGGGGTGGAACTGAATGACCTTGAGGTCCTTTCCCACCCAAACCATTCCAGGATTCTATCTGCAGAGGGATGCTCGGCACCCACAGCTCTCCCCTCTCCACACCAGGGGCTGCAGAACACCCCTCCTGGCTCCCCCCTGCTGCCCCTGGCTCAGATGTGTCCCCCCCGCTCCCATTACCTGTGCGGAGCGAGGGGCCCCGGCCTCACTGCTGCTTGCACGTGGAGAGCTTGCGGATCTTGCTGCTGGCGGAGCAGGCCTTGCGCGAGGGGTTGGAGGAGGCGCTGGCCCGGCGCTCGCTCTTGGCTTTGGTGCTGAGCTGCCCCGGCTCCGTCCCGTTCATGCACACGGGCTTGGGCAGCCCCCGGCTGCGGCTCTGCCCGTTCTGCGCCGCCGCCTCCTCCTCAGGCACCTGCCCTGCAAGGGGAGAGGGAGGTGAGGCAGCGGGAGGGCCCCGGAGCATCGCCCCTTCCCATCGCCCGGAACGCTGCTGCTCCTGGGGGACAGCGGAGCCCGGCTCCAACGCCTGCGAGGGCAGCACAAGAGGGAGGTGTGCGGAGGGAGCAGAGGCTGCAGCCCAATTCCCCCAGCGCTCCGGAGAGAGAAGGAAACCTGAGGGGCTGGGGGCACTATGGGAGGACCCCCGGCGGGAGAATGGCCTCAAGTCAGCCCCGCTCCCCTCTGGACCAGCTCAGTGACTCAGCACACAAAGAGCCATTTCCAGAGGCATCTCCTGCAAGGGGTTCAGGTCCATCCTCTCACCCCGAGCACAGCCCTGGCCCCCTGCTCCCACTGGTGCATCCCCAGCCAGGCAGGGGCTGGGTCCCATCTCCCCCCCACCAGATCCAGCCGAGGCAATTTCCTTCCAGCAGGAACGTCACGCTCCAGGGCCCTTCAGTTATGACTCAGAGGGGTGAGTGGAAGCGAAGGCTGTAAGACGATTATGTACAATTTTCTTTAAAGGATGCTCAATCCTTTCTCTGCCAAGGCCGAGCAGCGTCATCCGTCTGCACTTGCGCCAGTGATCACCCCACTGCTTGGAGAGGAGGGGGACACACATGGGGATGGGTGATGGGAGACACGCTTCTCCTCTGGGGGTCCACCGGACCCCTGCACCCTCCCCTGCCTCACCGCATCCCACCCTGGCACTGCTGCAGGATCCCGTCCTCCATCCCTGCGCCGCGCTGACAGACACACATGGCACATCCTCGGTGGGCGAGGAGGGAGACAAGGGGGCATGGAGCTCACCTTGTTCACCTTCAGCACCCACCTTCCTCTCAAAGGCCCAAAGCAGCGGGAGCCTGGCTGCAGCACAGAGCACAGCCCCAGCGCCTGGAGGGGCCCAGCTTTGGCGAAGCCTCATTCATCAGTGCAGAGGCCGGAGCAAAGCTCTGGCACAGGCTCCTCTGACAGCCCCACCGAGCCTGACCCAGGCACTTCTGTTGCTCACCTGATGCTCCACGTGCGCCTGAGTGTGTCACTGCTGGAGCCGGTGGCACCCGCAGTGTCCCGGGGGGTGTCCCGCCGTGCACCTCCCCACAAACAGGGATGCAGCTCCTCGCACAGCTCCCCACAGAGCAGGGAGGTACCTCGGGCATGTCCTCACCTCGAGGGCTTTCTGGGAAGGCCCGGCAAGGCAGGAGGCTCAGGAGCACAAAGCAAACACCAGCTGGACACATCTGGACCTGTCACTGACCTGCTCCTGATCCCACTGTGGGGCAGGCCCAGGCTCTATGAGCTGCTCCAGCAGAGTGGGACCTGCTGGTCACAGTGTTCCCCTGGGGAGCCAGAGCATGGGTCAGGCCGTACCTCCCACCCCAAGCTCAGGGTCCTTCCTCTTGTCCCCGCATCCCAGGGCCCATCTGCAGCACCTCAGATAACCCCACAGGAGCAGAGCTGGAGGCTTGTCCTTCCCTCCCTCAGCTGAACTCAGGCCAAGTCCGTTCCCATTTCTGGCTGGGGAGGGAGAGAAATCACATATCCAAACAGCTCCTCTGCCTTTTGTGCGGCTCTTCCCTCCTCCTGCTCTGCCTCATCGCAGTTCCCCGAGTCTATTATGGACACAGCACGGAGGGAGGGCACGAGCTAATTTTACCTCCTCACCAGTGACAGTTGCTGACGTCCAAATTAATGAAAATAAGAACTCAACATGGGCTGAAGTCTTGGCAACTGCCTGCCCACGAGGAAGCGGTGACCCAGCGCTGGCTGGTGGAACAGCTACATCCTACCTTGCCATTACCGGCTGCTAAAAATACAGGGGATAGAAGGAGGCTGAGAGAGGCACCGGGAACGTGCGTGTTCATCCTCGCCACCTCTCACATTTCTTAATGGCTCCATCCAGCTCATTCAAGCACAAAAAAGGCTTTGCTATAAACTCATGAAGAGCTTTTGGAGTCGCTGTGTTTGTCAGGCACAAACACACGTTCGGGGCTTGCAGCTCCAAAGGCACCTCCCCAAGCACCAGCTTTACCTAAAGCCTCCAGCCCTGGCTTTGCTCAACAGCCTCAAACTGAAGCTGAGGGAGCAAAGGATGGAGCCTCCATAGGAGACCTGCGCTGGAAGCAGGAAGGGGTTAATGGTAGGGAGGAAAAAGCAGAACACAGCCTTCTAAATGGGAAAGGGGCACAAGATGCTTACACCCATCTACTGCATCTCCCAGAGGGGATCCTTCTGGAGAGGACATGGGGCCGCAGCGCTGCCCTCCTCAGCGCTGCCCTGGGATGAGGTGTTGAACACCCCTGAACCAGCTCTCTCTGCAGGAGTCTTTCAATAACCCTTTAACATACAAGCAAATCCCCCAGCCCCTTCTTCCTCTGCAGGATTTAATGAGGTTCCTTCTCCTCCCTCCCCAACACCCATCTATGAGTCACGTCACTCTTGCTCTCACTGCCCGGCAGAACCACAACTGAATCCACAGGCAGTCACAGGGGTTTGAAGCTTTTATTGTCATAGGGTGCCTCTGAGATGTAACAGGGGCCTGGAGCTGAGCGAGCTCAAAGGGATCCTGCAGGAAGACCCACGTAAAAAGATGAACGTTTATCCTCCACTGTGCTGCACCCACGGCTCCCTCCTCACCCCGCTCCTCCAGGAGCTTCTCAGGAGGGTTCTGCTTCTGGTGAGGGATTTCTGTCCACCACAGAGACTGAAACTGCAATCTGCACCTTCCTTCCCCATCTCCCTCCTTCCTCTTACCCTTTGGTCAACAGCCTTATTTTAAGGGACCTCTACAAGACCTGGGAACCTCTGTCACAACCACAACCTCCCTAAGCCAGGCCCCAGGAGCGACGGCTGCACAGGAGCAGCACAAGAACATCCAGCACAGGGAAGCCCTCTTCCTGCTCAGGGTGGTTCCCTGGGGAGCTCTGAGCTGTGGCCCGCATCTGGACTGCTGTGTTTGATGGCTCTCAAGGAATCCACCCTTCATGGGCCCATCCAGCTCAGTCTGTAACACCCGAGGGCTGGGAGGAGGACATGCAGAAGCCACTTCCTATCTACCAAAGCCATTAGCAACAACTCTTGAAACAACCCAAAGGTTAAACTCATCAAAAGGCACGAGTTAAACCAAAGTCCTGTCCAGCCCACCCAGCCTGGCTAACTAAGGTGGGAAGTGCTGGTTTATGGGGGCCACAATTCATCATTCAGTCTTTAATCTCTCTGAAACAGCACAAATTACACACGAGAACTTAAAACATCTCCCAGTAATTTGCCTGTCATTTCTGAAATGACAGTTCTTATTTGGGTTTAAATACTGCTGTTTGCATAAAGAGTATGCAATAGCTGGTATTGCTGCTCTGGAGATGATCTCCCACTATCAGAGTCACCTGCCTGTGTGGGTACATCCAGCTCACTGGCAGACAGGGCTGCTGGGGGAGCACCAGCATGTGCAGCGCCCAACCACAGCACCAACAGCTCCAGACCCTCAGTAGCAGCTGGGACAGGCAGCTCCATCCTGGGCTGCTGGACACACCACTCTGGTGTGGGGAGTCTGCCCAAGCTTCTGCTTTTTACGTCCCATAAAGCAGGCAGCAACGCAGGCTCATCCCCACTGGGGAAGCTAAAAGGAAACAGAACATTTCAACTACAAGTGAGAACAGGGAGGAACACATCTTCTGTCCAAAACCATTTGTGGGGCAGGTCTGCAGGAACAGGCTGGATTTCACCGTAACCCACTCTGCAACGGGTCACAAACCATCACAAACCATCTCACTACAGTGTATTGAGCCCCTCTGCTTAAAAAAACAAACCCAAAGGCTAAGGAATGATTCCCTTGCAGAACAAAGTTATCTATGGAAACAATGCAACTGTCCTGGAGATTGGGAGGGTCCTGGGGGAAGCAAGGAGATGATCCTGCACTCTCCAGCCACTGCCATTAGCTCAGACCAAGGGAGGCCCAAGAGAGCAGTGGCTCTGGGGCCTAGGCTAAGCTTCACTCTCCTTTTCTGCACTCATGGCCGGTGGGAGCACGGCTTCCTCTCCAAACAGCTCTCCAGGGCTGCTCAGTGCTCTGCTCTGTCCGCTAAGCCCTGCCTCAGCTTCCTCCTCCTCCTCTGCAGCTGGGAACGCACAGGAAAGCAACAGAGCACTGTTAGAGAGATGCACAAGCTTGTTCTCTAGACTGACACCCAAAAAGCAGTAACAGACTCTGCTCTTGGGTTGACAGTCAAGCACTAAGAGCAGCAGATCCACTCTCACAGAGGTCATCATCTCGCCCTCCAAGGGAGCTTACACACAGACCAACTGCACCTTCTGCCTTTTGAAGCCAGTTTGGAAGGAAAATGTAGCATCAGATAGCAATGTAAGTGATGCTGGTTATGGATTTTCAAGCCTCATCATCGTGCTCAGGTCCCACTGCCTGCAACGGGGCGCCCAGCCACAGCACTTTGGCAGAATCATGTCTTGGGCACTTATGCACAGGCTGTTGCCAGTGAGAGCTCTTGCAGAGGGAAACAGCAAACCCTGACAACACGGATCACATCTGGCAAGTTCTCATCTCTCCTGCTTCTGCACTTAGAAGGGCCCCATCGATCAAGTACGTGCTCCATGAGCCTTTTTAAGAGGATCCCTCCCTTCAGAAGCCTCCACTGAGCTATGAGGAAAGGCCTGGCCCTGATCAGATTCCAGAACAAAAGTCCATGGGATGTAAGAAGAGAGCAAAGGACAGAGCTCTGTGGGTCACCCAGCTGGCACCGGGACATTCCTTCTATTAGAAAGGGTTATAAATTCCCCAGCTGTCACCAGTGAATCAGCACTTGGAAATGGATTGATTCCACTTTGCTGAGACACCATCGTCTTGGCGGCTCCCCCTTGGACCCACTGACGAATCTGCTTGGATCCTGTTGGGGGCTGATGCCCAAAGAAAGTCTGAGCATCAGTCTTGAACTACAGAAGCCAGGGCTCTCCTCATCACAAGGGAAGGTCGGGCACAGGAACCTCTAACACAGGGTGGTGAGTCCATGAGCTTCCCTACAAACGGTACTTGACACCTGCCCTCCAAAACAACTGAACCAGGCTGGAGCAGTTAATCTACAACTCATGTTCTGTTGATGGAGGCAGTGAGACAAAGAACCTGTCCTGATCACACAGCACTGCTGCGATGACTAAAACTGAGCAGCTTTTGTCTTTAGTCTTACCACAGCCATGCCCTTCAGCCTTCACCAGCCACATAGCTCACAGGCACAGTGAGGCCAAAGAACGGCTATTTGATTACCACCTCTTTGTAAGAGCTGCATGGTTAAAACCACCACCTCCCCCCATACTTACTGGTTGGCTTACCTTAAAACAACAGGAAACCTCTAATAAAGGAAAGAAGCAAATGTGTAAGCAGATAGTTACCAAGGCTGGAGCAGAAAAAAGAGCTCAGTGTAAGGCTCCAAGCAGCCTTCTTTCTCCAGATGTGCCATCTACTCTGAACACTGAGTCATTTTAGGGCTCTGCTCCAAAACAACTCAGTCTAGCAAAAGAATTAAATGTGCTAAACAACATTGTCCAGGAGGAGCAGCTATTACTGGATGAAGGAAGGAAATGGGCATATGGGTAATGCACAGGAAGGGCACCCTAGTTGATCAAATAAAGGATCCGGAGCATCACAGCTACTCAACTAGGTGTGACTCACCCCATGGTAATCAATAGTCTCCTCTGCTGCTGAGAGGATTCGTTGGACCTCCAGGCCTTTCCTGAAAAGCTTCAAATGGATGGAGAACAAGCTACTCCTGCCCTACCCATCCCAGCACTGTTCTCTCCTACCTGGTACTGTGAAGTCCTGAGTGTAGATGATATCATCTTCAATGTCATACAAGTCATCATCTTCTTCCTCATTGTAGCCATGCAGATCTTCCAGATAAGGCACCGCCGTCATACTTCTCCACCGGTCCTTTGTTTCTGGGCTGGGAGGAATGGGCACCAGAGCCTCTGCCTGAGCGTGTTTCTTACGAAACCAACTGCAAAGAGGCCAGGAGCAGCGTGTCAGCAGCACAGCTTCACCACCCGGGAGGCACAGAGAAACCCCCTCACCCCACGAGAGGGCCCATTCCAGCCCAACATTCAAAGGTTCGTTATGGAAAGCTTCCTAGGTGGTTTTCTGGGGTTTTAATGGAGAATAAAAGGGAGGAGAGTGTTAGGAAAGGTGAGTGCCCTGCTGACTGCACCACAGGGACACCTGCACCTACAAAGAGCAGCTCAGAGCCTGGACACAGAGCACAGGAACATTTTCCCCATCACCAACTCAAGCCCAGACCCTCCATGAGTCAAAACACATCAGCAGAGCTGCTAGAGCTCTGAGATTGAGCATTAAAGCAAGCAGAAGGAAGCTCTCTCCTAAAGTTGAGGCTAATCCAGCACAAGACAACAAAGTTTGCAGAATGTCAGTCTAAAGAGAGTGGTATTTCCTCCCGAGCTCCTGTAACAGGCAGTTTTCAACAAGGCCACAGCAGAAACACTTCTACTTTATCTTTTTATCCCACTTCTGTCTCAAGGGACTTCTGTTACGGTTAAATCCAGAGTGCTACCATCTGCCCAGCAAGGGGAATCAGCTCTGAAAGCTGTTCTTAACCAGATCAAGAGCCTAACAGGCATCACACCAGCATCCCAGAAGCCAGCTGGGTGCCCTCTTGCATTTTTATCATCCTTCCTAGCAGGGGTCCAGCACTGGACTGCCTCTGGGACATCCGTCAGTGCTGCACATAGGCATCGAGTGCCCTGGAAGCACTGCTGGAATACTCCATGGGATCCTCTCTTCTGAATGCAGGTGGGAACAGAAGTTCCTTCAGAGCTGGGTACTTCTAACCTCCCCTTCCAGCCCATACCCCCCCCAACACATCCCACTCCCTTCCCTGAGCCATCCAGGTTTTATCACTCCAGTTCCAAACTCATTTTAGGAAGGAAGGGTTGGATGGCCCTTCTGCACAGGAGAACTGTAAATCTAATGTCATTTTAGTCTTACATTGCTTTGACATTGCCTGAAAAAACAGGGGCATTCTAACAAAACTATCCAGCAAAAGCAAAGAGTTAAGAGATGAAAATGTAGCTACAGGGACAAATCAGCCTGATTTAGAGGAATGAACCCTCATCCAGAGACGTGCTTCACAATTAGCATCTTTCAAGTGTTTTCTCTGTAGCAATCGAGTTTTAAAGTGAGGAAGACAGCAGCATCCTGCCACTTGCAGGAGGAAAGAGCAAGGCAGCCCCTATAGCCTGAAGGTTCAGAAGGAAACATGTTTTGGTTAATCACATGTCAACACCATTGAAGGAATCATGCTCCATCCAGATCTGACTGGTCAGGTTCCACCTCTGGTTCATGAAGAGGCATTACCAGAGCGAAGGGAAAAGGTCAGCCCTGCTCCTGGCCCAGCAGGACCAGATTTTGGCCAGCAGTTTTAGCAAGGCCCTTGCCTGGCTTCCTTGGCGATGTGCATGGCACACAGCACTCCTAATCCCATCATTTCATTTCCCTGCCTTGGGAGGCTGCTTTCATCAAAGAAGCAAATGGCAGGATCACCCAGTGCAGGGCAGCAGAGCCAACACAGCCACTGGAGCTGCAGGGATCCAAACTGAACAGCACGGATCTAAGGAGGATGGAGTACCCTGACAAATGAGATCAGAATGACTGCCATTAAAAGGAGCATTTTCGAAGGAGAAAGCCTGGAAGTCTCTCCAGCAAGTGGTGTTGTTATTTTGCTGTATTTCAGCTCTGCCTCTTTCTTTCCTTCTGTCCTACTTACCAGGAGAGTAAAAATAGGTTTTTATTAACAGCAGAAACCTGTGCTCGAGTCATAACGACTCCATCCTCTGGGAGGTGATTTCAAACACTTGCATATGCATGTATGGTAATGAGGCTATAGACTGAGAAGAGAAATTCATTGAAGTTCTAAGAAAAATCAAAGCCCTCTTGGAAGGAGCCTCAAGGAATTCTGTATGGAGCAGCAGAGTATTTCCCAGCAAGCAATTTTCCAGCAGGGACAGATATTCTGCTTTCTGCACTGGTGCTAAATGTTATTAGTGAAGATTTGCTCTTCAGCTGAGGACCACTGGCTCCATCAAACATCCTCACCTGGCTCAGGAAGCTGCTGCCCACTGATGAAGCCAGAAAGCAGCCACTCTCCCATCACTCAGCGACGCAGATGAGGTCGAGTCCATCCTCACCCTTCATCACCGACCCTAACCCACGGGCTGGATTAGTGCTGCCACAGAGTGCCCTATTTCACCATTTGTTCCCAGTTTGATAGATGTTTTCTGAGCCAACAACACAAACTCTGCTCTTTTCAAGCCCTGGTATAAGCAAGGTTAAAATAAGCAGCAGTAAGCACAGCTGCAGCTTCCAAACACTCCCAGCTAATTCACTTCCCATTCTAGGTCACAAATACTTCAGTTTGCTTGTTTTGTACAGGGACAATTTGCTCTGAAACCAGATGCCAAGCTGCAGGCCACCACCCTGCCAGCAGGGATGGGTTATGAAAGACTCCCCATCCCTGGCAGTGCTCAAGGCCAGGCTGGACACAGGGGCTTGGAGCAAGCTGCTCTAGTGGAAGGTGTCCCTGCCCATAGCAGGGGGTTGAACTGGGTAAGCTTTAAGGTCCCTTCCAACCCAACCCAGTCTGTGACTCTACAGAAGCACTGAGGAGGGTGGCATGAGAGCTCCAGGGCCTCAGGAGGAGACAGGAGCCTGGCAGGTTAATCTGCACCTCCACTAATGCAAGGTGGGAGGTGGAAGTACCTTCCCTTTCTTGCTATCAACTCTGGCAATCGTGCCTATGACTGAACAAATTAAGTGTGACACTCGTGGAGAAGGAAGGCAGGATGGTTGCCTTGGAAACGAGGGACAGAGGTAGAATTCTGCATCCACTCCATCACTTTAAATGCTGCAGCAGGGTCAGTGAATTAGCTACAAAATGCAGTGTATGAGCATTAAACCCTTCAGCAAAAGCACGGGGTAGAGGAGATGGTGAATGGTCTATAGAGAGCGGGTTGGTAACTCCCTGGCTCTGGGCAGCTCTTCTTCACTGCCCCATGTTTCCTCCCCAGCGTACAAAATATTCATGGAGGGGAAGTGAAGAGCTCAGTTTTCCATGGAACAGCATCCTATCCCGATCCCGCTGGGAAGAGCAGGCTGCATGGCTCTTGCATTGCTAGTCAGGGGTCAACTTCTGGCAGCTGATAAACTCTCAGGCTGAGAGCTGGAATCCATTTCAGTTCACAGCCCGGAGGCTGCACTGCACACAGCTCATGAGGAGGTCTGAAAAGCCTCTGGAAGCAAAGAGGAGAATGTGGCTTTGTCCTGAACTAAAACCAAGTGCAAGAACCATGAGCGTGATGCAGGAGTTCAGCTGCAGAAGAGAGGAGAGGAGAAAGGAGCTGGCAGGTACAACCCTACGTACATTCTGCTTACAGCAGTCTTCAGGCAAGGCTGTGGCTGCAGGGGGGGGAAAGTGTTGGGAGATGACAAGAATAAAGGGGGGAATGGCAGAATTCCCATTGCTGGGCCATAGACACATGCCTGGTCACCCTCTCTGCTGCTTCTTGGAGCAGGACTCAAAACTCCTCAGTGTTGTCCTGACCCCCTGATGAAGCCCTTTATTCTTGATCCCCCAATGACAGCAAGAAATAGCATTTCACGGAAGGTGTTTATCCAGCTCTGGATGGATCCCGAGCACCCAGACACCTACTCTGCGACACTTCCCTTGGGATCACCCTTCCCACAGGACAGGGGAACACGGCCCCTTCCCGTCGTGCTGACACAAGCCTGGTCTGGCAGCACTTGGTTCCACTGCCCAGGACACAGCGTTGTCCCTGCTGGTTTTCAGGGCACTTTGAGAATCCCCTTTGTCCATCGGAGCAAGGCACCAGCCACAGCAGTTCAAAGATGTAAAAGGAGACCTGCAGCAGCACGGGAAGGCACTGGATAATTCTGGTTTGAGGCAGTACCCATCTCAGCAGGGCAGCCCGGGGAAGGCGCTTGATGTTTCTATAGCCTAGTTCCTGTGCCTTAACACATGCTTTTGTGGGAGGAGTGTAGAGAAACCTAAAATCATTAATGACTATTGCTCCCACACACACACGAAACCTAAGGATTCTAGAAAGCAGCCCTTTTCTTACTGAAATGCTCTTCCAAAACCCCTCTGAGGATCCTGAGTGGCTCCTGCTGCCCTCCCCACTGCTTTGTGTGCTTCAAAAATAAGCCAGGGTCAGGTTAAGCAGAAGGGCAAAGCTTCCCTCTATTTAAAGAAAACCAGGAGAACCAAACACTGGATCCTTTAGCTCAATGCTCCTCCACAGAAAGGAGATGGACAGGCACATCCAAGCTCTGCTGGGCTTGATGTCATTATTATTCCTCCACAGCAGGAGGAAGGAGGCAATTACTAACAGTGGAGAAAAGCCTGTTAAAAAGCACTGGTTAAGCTCACAGCAAACTAATAAGGGGCTAAGCCTAGGAAACATCCCTGCGTTTGCAGGTAGAGCCTTTCCTCAGCCTCTCTCAGGGCTATGAGATGAAAAGCCTCCTCCCAGCAGCTCTGCCCTGGGAGAGGGCTGGCTGTGCACAGGAATCACTGGGATCTGTGCCTGCCCCCATGCCAGAAGCTTGCTCTAGTTTCTCTGGCTCTCCAACGGCAGGCAGGGTCTCTAGAGAAGCCTCTTTGCTTCCAGCTGGGCAGAGCTGACACAAAAACTCACTGCCACGTGAGAGAGGTATAAATGAAGCCTACAGGGTTGTGTGAGTGGCTCAAATACCCAGCAGATACATGCGAGAATCAGCTACACTGCCCCAGGCTGAGGGGCAGTTCACCCACAGCATCTACAGGAAAGAAAGTGCTTCTAAAACACCCACTAATGCACTCCTGGACTTCATTCCTGCTGTGCTTCTTCCCAGGGCTTATTGACAAAGCATCGGAAGGACTGTGTGCAAGCTGATCACCACCCTGCACCCGCTGTAATGAACAGGAGAACTTCATTGGGAAGTACAACAGTGCTTTGCTGTCTGGCTCAAAGCACTCCAGTCCTCAGTGGTGGAGGGGAGGATGGTCAGGAACAGCAGGAGCTTTTGTTTCCAGAGCAGCGCTACAGGTGCTTTAAGTGCTGTGCAGCATTTCAGAGACCAGCCCCAAGCAGTGTCTCATGGGCATGGGCAGAAGAAGCTTGAAAAGCAGACGTATGCTCCCATCCCCTCCCAGACTCAGAGGAACAACGAGCGCGCAGCTCTTGGCTACTGGTAACAGTTGGCCTGGCTTAACTGACTGCCCAGGCTACACAAGACCTGCCTCCAGCCTCTGATCCTCACCAGGGGAAGGGAGCAGTCGCTCCCCTGTGGAACACCAGCGCGGTTCAACCCTGGAAGGTTTTGTTCCGAGGCTCCTGCAGATGCCTCCCATGCCATGACCTCCACCAGGGACCAGCACCTGGCACCACATGGTGACCACTGCTGGTGTTTTTGCCCAGACACACCTAGGAAACAGGGCTCTTTCTGCCTGCAGGAAGCACGGTGGAGGCCCATGGCCTCCCAGAGCCTTGTTTTGCCAAGGTTCCCAAAAGCTTCCCGGGAAGCTGGCAGGCAGGGCCCCTGCTGAGCAGCTGTGGTCCAAGCAGCTCTGCCTGTCCTCAGAAGCACTTCCTATTCAGAGAGCAGATAAGCTACTGCAGCCTCCGCAGTGAAGCATCCTTCTGATGCTTTTTGTTCTTGTACTTTTATCCGCCCAGGAAATCTCTGCTCCAAGGCAGCACGTTCAAACAGATCCTCAAGGGAAAAAAGAAAGCCTCAGAGATAACAGGGCCCTTTCTCCCCCCAGACAATGCCAAGGAGAAAGGGGGAGGGAGAAGGATGACATTAAAGAGAAAGGAAAAAAAAATCCTATTGTCCTGGAATGCTTCTGCACATCCTGATTCCATATGGAGCAAATACCAAGGGCTATTTCTGTCACCAGACTGCCCAGAAAACCAGAACTAACACACATTACTAAACAGCCCTAGTTCAATAACCCAGCTTTAAGGAACCCCCGTTCTTCTGCTCCATTAGCACTATACAGAGCCCTTAATTACCAAGAACCAGTCACACTGGAAGCAGATTTCCAACATATTCATTATTTACTGGTTAGCAATTCAAACGCTTGCACCGGATGCTCTAATAGGAGGGAAAAAAGCCAAGTGAAGGTTGCCAGAGCTCCAGCAGAGCTGGAGGAAGGATATCTAGTGACTTCCATGTGTCTGCTGTCAAAAGGAAAAATGAGTTGAGAGCAATAGCACAGGTACATTAGCATAAGAAGCAGAAAGAGAATGACTAATAGGAAGAAGCTGAACACTCACTTGTGCTGCCTTATCTGCTGTATTGAAAATCTCTTGGCTGGGTCGTATTCAAGCATCCCTGAAAAGAAGGAAAAAAAGTCCAGGTGTGATCACAGATGCTCTCGGCCAAGTTGAAGACAGGAAGCATAAAGCTCTGCCCTTCCCTCCCACCTCCCTCCCCAACAGCCACTGGGGTGTCTGGCCCTCCTGGCAGCTTAGGGAGCCTTTACATCCAGGAAGAACCTGCTGCTTGGGTCACAGGAGCTCAGCACAGCATCCCCACTCCATTGCTGACTACCTGCTTGAGGCTGTTCCTCAGTTTCCCCACCTGCAAAGCGGATACGGCCTTTCCCTTCACCCTGCAGGGACAGTGGCTTGCACAGCCCTGGATCATACGTCCAAGCGTGTCTCCAGGCAAAGAACATCAAGACTTTGCATTTCACAGAACTTGCTACAGAACTCTCCCCATGAAAGGGCCAAAGCCTGAGGCACAGCATACATCCAGTTGCTCAGCATCCCAGAAACTCCAGGCTAGTGAAATTCTATTGTGGAAATACAGAGAATAATCTACTGCCCCTCCTTTTGTCCCAGCCAAGAGCATCGCCTGCTAAGATAACTGGGGAGGGGGTGAGAAGAGAGAAGAGAGGAAAAGCAGCTTCCTAGGAGAGAGGGAGGTGGATTCCTTCAACAGAGCCACAAGATGCTCCACTACCTTCAGAAAGCTCCACAACTCAACGGAAGTAAGTAGCAGATTTTGCCATACAGTGGGACCTAACACATCCATCCAGCAGCACCCAAGCCATTCTGCAATGAAGGGTCCAAGAACACATTCCTCTACACCAACATTAACAAAGTCTCACTGCTGCACATTACAAGGAGTTTTGCTTTTACTGGATGATACCCCCCTTGTTGCTCTTGCAGCATCAGTGCTGCTCTGAAGTGGTGAAGTATGAAGAGAAGAGTTTGGGAAAGAGGTGAGAGAACAGGAGGACTCCATCTCCAGCAACCAGAAGAAAGGCTACGAAGCGCAACCGACTATCAAACAGGAGCTAGAGAAGGTCAAGTGCATCACAGGCATCTGGCCTCATGAACTCAAGGCACTCGAGTCTTTAGAGCACACCGGAAACTTATACTTGCCCTGCTGAGACCACAGGAGCCACCACGCAGCTATGTCAGTTACACGGCTGAGCAAGAGTGGAGCTACAGCACCAGCTCCCTGCTCGAGGGCTGGCAGCCTCCTGAGCAGCTCCTCCTCTCAGCAGGTTAAAGCCTATTAATAAGCAACTGTCAGCCCAGGCTGCAGCTACAGACCACAGCCGTATGCGGCAGGAGTGCCCAGTGCTCCAGCATGTCCCCCAGCAGACCCTACAGCCTTCTTGGAGGCTGGAAGGGACCTTGGAGATCACCTAGTGCAAAACTCCTGCTTGAAGCAGGCTCAGTTTGCCCAAGACTGTGTCCAGTGGGGTTTGGAATGACTCTGAGGACGGAAACTACAACCCCTCAATGCAACCTGCTCAGCCCCCCCTTGCAATAGAGGAGTTTTCTCACGTTCCAGTGGAATTTCTCCTCACCTCATAAGAAATAATTGAAAAACGAGATGGGAAGGTGGTTCAGAGGAAAAAAAAAATCCCCCACCTAATTAAATAACCTATTAATAACCTATTCCTAAGATCATTAGGCAGTTTCATGGCTGAGCTGCCCAAATGTGCTGGCTTTTTTAAGAAATAGGACTGCAAAGAGACCTTATGTGAAGTTCAGGGGACACGAAAGCGAGAACTGGCTCAGTTACATCATTCATGGCATCAGAAACAGGAAAGTCAGGAGATCCCCCATTTATGGACTTAAAGATCACATCTCAAGGTGCTTTAGGAATCCAGCTTGTTATGATGAAGAGGACCAGCAGCACCAGTTACAGACAGCTCTGGTGCAGAGAGCTGTGTGTTCTCAAGCAATTAAAAAGGCAGGAAGATAACTGGTGAAAAGGAGTATGTATTTAATGAAAAGGGACCATATTTTGGGCAATGTTTGAAAGAAAACGGCAAGTCCAATCACTGATAATGTACACTCACGCATTCAGCTCTGACTCACTTGTGGCAGCACTGTGGCTGGAGTCCTGTACTGAAAAGAGACTTCCTCAAGACAAAACATCATGTACTATTCACCAGTCATCTCAGAGTGTCTGCCCACAGGAACCACACACTCTCTTCTCCCATTTAGGGGAAGGATTTCCATGCAGTTCATCTGTGAGCAGAGCTGAGACTCTCTGGAATGGGGTGACTCTTCAGGGGATGCCTAACTCACAACCTGGAAGGATTCACTGTGCCCATACATGGGGCTCTGAGCCCATCACACACCAGCAGCCTCAAAAACCCTTTCAAATCCTGTCAGTGCAATCCAGAAGCTGGAGGCCATGAGCCTGTCCTGACTCCTTACAGGCTCCAGCCCACACCTCAGTCCTCCGGGACAAGGCAGCACTACAGCACGTGGCAGAGTAGCCAGTGTTAGCAGACATCAGGTGCATGGCTTGGGAAATGAGAAATCAGAGAGGAGGAGCTCATGAACCCAGCCTGGATTTCACTTCACAGTCTCCAGCTCGGATCAACATTCAAAACAACCAAAAGAA
The DNA here is from genome assembly GCA_028858755.1 of Ara ararauna. Lineage (NCBI taxonomy): Eukaryota > Metazoa > Chordata > Aves > Psittaciformes > Psittacidae > Ara > Ara ararauna. The sequence goes on along the minus strand of CM054398.1, from coordinate 3,770,588 downwards.
AAGCACTATAAGTCCAATCTGTGGCAGCAGGCAGGGCTTTTTCCCTCTCATTCATCCTCCACAAGCACAGCCAAGTGCTCTGACCAGAAACTCCCTCTGCAGGCAAACCTGGAGTTCTTGATCAAAGACACGTGGAGGACTCACGGTGGGATGGGTTACAGACACCAGGGTGCCTGCCCCGTGCTCTGGGGACTCCCTGCTCCTGCAGAATTAAAGCACCCACTGTCCCCAGAACACACCCTGCAGTGACAGGTCACTGCAGTCAAACGCAAGTGAGAAACCAACCAACTTGTCCCAGGTCCCAAGGGCTGCAGCAGAGTCTGAAAATCGATCAGGTGTGAACACAGTGACTGCAGTCTCAGAGCTTCCTCGTTCAGTAAGAGTGTATTAAAAGAGGAGGAAGAGCTGAGCTCTGTCACTTTGCTTGTCCAGAAGCAAACTGCATACAAGTTGATAAGTCTTGTGCTAACGCTGACAGAAGAACCTTCAGGCTATTTATAAATGCTTCCACTGACACATTGTTCACAAGGCAGACCAGCACTGGCCCTTCGCTCCTCTGTCAGGGAAGAGCATAAATAAAGCTTCATCCCTGATTAGGGAGACAGAAAGAGGAGCAGCATCTCAACTAATCTGTTGACATACACTGGCCTGCAAGTCTCTTTATAGGTCAAATACCCCAGAAGCTTTCAGTCCTCTAAACACTGCTTCTTCTGGAAAGAGGAACAAAGAAATAAAAACAAGCTCAAGGGGGAGAAAAGGCAAAAAGCCACTATAAAAGTAGCCCATAGAAGAACAGCAGAACCTTAAAAGGTGTATTCTAGTGTTTGCTTCACGGCACTGTGGTCAACACAGCACTTGTAGCCAGAGAGGAAATAAGCACTTTGCAGCATCCTGAATTCTTCCTCACAATCCCCCCAGAGCAAGCGCTTGCAGCACTGCAGAGTGCTTCAAGAGTCTTTTAAAAGCAATGCAAAGGCAAAACCAAGTCTCTAATGAGATGGAGCTGGGCTGTGCGTGTCTGTGCTGCTCACAGAAAGCAGCCAACAGCCATTGACAAGATCTGATCTGCAGGCTCTTGATTCAGCTTCAACCTGCTGCAGAAGCAGCAGGCATCTACCAGGAAATGCAGATGTTGCGGAGGGAAAGAGCAAACTGAATAAAGCCTTTGGGTTTTATCACCATAGCTACGTAGTATCAGCACCACAGGGCTCACGCCTCGCCTGCCGAGGGGGGCCTGGTGCCTGCTGGGCTGTGGGATGCTAGGTCATAGAGCAGAAGGTACCGGCAACGCCATGTAATCCATCCTCCACGGATTCACTGTGCACTCCAACCACTGGGAAACGTCAAGAGTAGCAAAGCAGACCAGAGAACACCAGGTTTTGCCAGCTTTTACTCTGTGACAGATGCCTATGACAAGAGGAGGGGTGGGAGCATGTTCTCAGGTGGGATGGAGGGAGGACAGGAATGGGAATCCTGAGAGCTTCCCATCACCCTGGGCAAAAGGGTCCAGGGGACAGAGACACAGATATCTCCTCTGCCTACCAAACACACTCAGCTTGCATCTCTGTGGTGTCTGAACACAGAGGAGATGATGACAAAGAGCAGCCAGGATGAAGGGAGCAACTCAGACAGGCGTAAGAGCTGGACAAAGGGCATCAGGCACGAGGCTCCTCCATTTACAACAAGGCAGAAGGAAAAGGAGGAAATTCTGCCTCCAGGTCTTCTACAGGGGATGGAAAGAACTAAAAAGGAGTTATTCTGCTAATGAAGCCTAAGATTTTAAGCTATCAATATCCTCAGCACAAGAAAGAGAAATAACTGCTTGATTTCCCTGGGGGACAGCACTAAGTGCAGAAGACAGGCTTATCACAAACCTCAAATGGTTTCTGCTGGGCACTTCAGAAGCCTGTCCAGACAGACCACTGGAGCTCCTCCATTTGGGCAATTCCCAAGCTCATAAAAAGGGCCATGTTTTGAGTCAGTGTTCACACATCAAACACCACACATAGATGAGGACATCGCTCCCTGGGGTGCGCGGGTACGACACGGAGCACGCAGCAGTTGGGAGCACTGGGCTGTGAGCAGTAGGCACATGAGGCTCAGCAGAAAGGCCACGGTGCCAGCTGTGCTGAGCACAACTGGAAGCTCTGCCTGCGCAACGCCTTCTGACAGCTCTTAGAGCTGGTCACAGCTTCTTGAAGCACACAGAAACAGCATTGCCCCCAGCCCAGGCTGGGGCCACAGCTCCCCGCAACCACTGGGAGCAGTGTCCCCATGTGCTGTCTGCGGCACGAGGTGCAGCTGTAAGCTTTGGAACCCTCAAAGGCAACAGCCCCATGAGCATGCAGAGGGCAGCACGCAACTGGCTGCAGACCTAAGGACAGGGCTGACAGGAAGAAGGGAAGCCGATGTGGTTTGCTCACAGCCCTTCACCCACACCAACCTCCTAACCCCGCAGCACGAGCACCAGGAAACTCAACCTGAACCAAGGCAGTGCCAGCCCGTATCCGAGGTCTGGTCCCTCACAAACAGCTCAAAACCTGTGCCCGTGCTGAGAGCTGGGGAGTGTGACCACACAGAGCTGTCCTCTGCCGATGGGACTGCAGGAACGCTGGTTGGGATCTCCCATGTGCTCAGTCACATCCTACCTGCTGCCAAACAGGCACTGCTGAGCGGCTGCTATGCAGTGTAGCTGCTGCCCTGACATTCACCTTCCCAAAGCAGACACTGCTCAAAACTAAACCCCAAACTACTGCAGCAAGTGACTGGAGCAAAAGAAAACCCAAACAAAAGCCACAACCTTCTCCTTTGATCCAGAAAGGGCTGCTTTTGTTTCTACCACAGCCCTGTGGGCACCAGTCACTTTGCTCCAGTATCCTAACTGTAACTCTAAGTTTGGGGGGAAGGAGATGACAGCTGGGACTGAAGCAAGTAAATTCAGAGCAGAGCGAGGAGGAAGGACAGCAGAGCCTGAGCACTCAGCATTTCACAGTACAGAAAGCTTGGAAAAGGGATTTCATTGAGTTCTCACTTGCAAAACCTACACCAATGCTACGATGCCATTTTAAATTTAACCTCTTGTGGGTTTTATCTTTAGATGCAACAGCTTCTCAGAGCACAAGAATAATGATGCAAGAACCAACTGTACAAGGGGTAGCAACAGCAACTCATGCAGGGCTTAGTGTACCTCAGGAAAATGCTTGCATTAAAGACGTTTTGAAGGCTTGTAAAGTTCCCAAGCACAACCTCCCCCTCTAACAGGATCCTGTATCTTCATAGGATGGTTGGAATGAAGCTCTCCCCAGTGCTATACAAGCTGAGTATTTGCTGCATTTCTAAGTTTCACCCTTGCAGAGCCAGCTGGAAGACTCACCTCTCAATAAGTCTGAGAGCGGAGGACCACAATCCTCTGGAATTGTGTAGTCACCTTTCCCGATGTTTTCAAATAACTTATAGATATTATCCCCTTCAAAGGGATACAGACCCGTTGTGATGTTGTATCTGTAAAGGCAAAAGGAGAAGCTGTATGAGAAAAAGCACACAGAGCAGGTACTCCTACTTTGGGGAACATAACCCCATCCAAGGCAGGACCACCACGCACCCCCCATCCTTGCTCACCCACCACCATACAGAGTAGCAGCGATGGCAGCAGACAGGACAAGACTGAGCTACGTGGGGCTTTGTCATTTTACTGCAATTCCTGGGTGCTGCACAGGCACTTACAGTGTGACCCCTGCGGACCAGATGTCTACTTTAAAGCCTGAAAAGGTGTCAAGGCCATTGGCAATTTCTGGTGGCTGGAATGCTGGCGACCCTTGGCTCGTTCTGCACGTGTCATCCTCTGCAAACGGATGCAATGCCTGTGGCAGAAGAGACCCATTAGCTTCAAACTTCCAAGGCAAACAAGCTGTAATCATGAGAGCAACAAAAAGGGAAACCTCTGATACTGAACTGTTGCTTACATGGGACTCTGTGCTGAGTCTAACATGAGAACATGCCACTGCAGCAAGTACATGCCAACAGCGACAATCCTCACACCTCTCCTACCCAGCTAAAACAGCCTTTAAATAACAAGAAGGATGAGGTTATGTAGCTCATCACCATCTCACCACGCTTGTGGGCTTTTCTGAGATTGATGTCCTCCTCCGTATGCTTCCCGGATGGAAGTTTTGTGCTGTTATCAACAAAAGTGGTTTGCCAATGGCAATAAATATTCGGAGTCACTCGAGAGCACTCCGCAAGTTTAACACAAGCCCAACTGCACAATAAATCACTTGGCACCACAAAGGTCACCTACATGCAGATTGTCACGCTTTCCACAGTCTTGACTTTGCTGCAGTTCTCACTTACCTCTGCTACGCCTAAATCGGATATTTTTAGCGTCCCATTGGTTGTTAGCAGGAGGTTCCCCGGTTTGATATCCTTGTGGACAATCCCTTGGCTGTGCAAGTATTCCAAGCCATCTATAAGCTGACAAAAGTACCTACAGAAAGAGTGAGAGGAGAAGAAAAAAAGTTCATAGACTTCCACAGACTGTGACCTGACCGCACCTAAATCAAAGGAAGCAACTTGTACCTACCCGTGAGCCTGAAAAACTGGAAACCTCTTTTCCGGGACACTGTCCAGCATTTCCTGCATCCCACACACACAGTACTCCATCACCATATACGTGAAGGCAGCGTTAAGGGAAGTTCAAGGTCAAACACTTCTCAGTGCAGGCGGAGCGCTGCAGCATGGGCAGCCCCTGTGACGCACACAGGAGGCAAAGCTGGGCCCCTGTGAGGCCAAAAGAAAGAACCCACGGGAAGAACCTTCTGCTTATGGCCACCTCTAACTCTGAGACCACTGAAACAGGAGGTGAACCCCACAGAAGTGAGGTTGGGGATCTCCCAAGCATGGCACAAACAGGGTAATGCTCTGAAGGGGCTGCAAACAGAGGGAGAAACCCCTGGCAGAAGCACCCTGGGCTGTAGCGTATCCTCCAGTACTGTGGCTGTTCTGCACCTGAAACGACAGTGAGGTCCCAGCACCTTCCCCAAAGCTTCTCTTATTCTCCATGTCCTGTCCCCACATAGTACAGCTCTATGCACTATTTAAGTGCTGCTCACCCGCAGCCCCACCATGGTATTTCAGCAGCAGAAGCTGGGAAGCTGTTTTGGAATTGTGTGGATTAAACGCAGTTACAGCAGAGCTGGGGGCACTTTTCCCGTTCCCTTGCAGCATATTCCAGTGTTCATCTCCTTCAGCTTTAATGGAATAAACGACACCGCTGCCTGAAGCAGTAATTGCCTCTTCTTCCTCTCCCTGGGCTTTTCAAGGCAGACACTGTGCTGAGAGGGGCTTCTAAGAACAGACCCTGAGACATCTGGTGGCTTTGCCAAGGGAGTGCACCTTCCAGCTAAAGAGCAGAGAGAAGCAGGGCTGCCAGGCAGCTGTGCCCCACAGCACTGCTTGGTCACTCCTGATTCCTGGCAGATGCTGCCTTAGCCTAAGCCTAAAATAAGTTGCTTATGCCCCAGGATACCATCATACCTCTTGAAGCAGGGGAGGCTAAAGAGACCCGGGCTATAAGTGCGATCTCTGCTAAGGACTGTGTTGCCTCTTTTGCAGCACGTTCCATCCAGGAGCTCAAAACACTGCTTCCATTGAGCACTGCTTCCTTGCAAGGCCAGGGCAGTGAGTAAGGGGCTGACCCGTGGAGCAGGCAGCCTGAGAGTGAATTCAGGTGGATCCATTCCCAAACCTGTTCACTGTGTGGCTGCACAAGTGTTTGCATCCTCAGCACGCTGAGCAGGCACCAGCACTGCCAGAGCACCTGGAGAAGGGTGAAGCAAGAGCATCATCATGGATGAACCCTGCTCCCAGGGCAACACCAGCTTTCTCCAGGTACCTGCCCAGAATAAGCACCCAGAGAAACAGACTTTCTAGGAGCACAGAAGCAGGTAAAAACAGTGACATCAACCAGTCCTTGCAAGAGGAAGGTACTGAAAAGCAGTTTGCTGCTCTTCAAACACTACTGCTCACAGAGTAAAGCAGGGAACATCCCCCTTCGCGTTGAGAGGTCACATTTCTGAAGGAACGTTTTGGGTTGTCATCGCCTGTTACCAACACACGAGGTCTCTCTCGGGCTCTTTTTCCCCCCCGTGCTTCTCCTTTAGCAGCCCAGCTTATTAAATAAATGGTGTCTTGCGATAGACTGTAATTGAATTGCAGTCCCTTTGGTCTGTTATAAGGCAACAAAACAGGCAAAAGTTATCATGCTTTTTCTACACTCATGATTTGGTGGCAGAGTATTTGGTCTAATTAAAGCACACAATTAAATTACCCATTTTCTGAAGTATTTAGAAAACACTGTCAAAAAGACAAGCAAAGATTTAGAACCCGAGCCCCAACAGATCAGCAAAATAAATCCCAAACTGGTTAAGTCAAAGTGCACTCCAAGCATGGCAGAGATTAAAAACCCAGCTACTCACTTGCAAGCTAAGGTGTGTAGTTACACCAGTTAGTGCCTACGTGTACCTGGGGAACAGGGCACTGGAATAACACAGCGAAGTCCGACAGATGCACTGAGATCCCAAGCCACAGCTCGGGCTCAAGACTGGAGCAGCTGGGTTCCAAAAAGCTGGGCTGTAGGTCTTGCAGAGGATGTGCTTTCAACTCTCACCACTGTTATAAGCTTTAGGCCACTCAAAGCACTGTCACAAGGGACAACAAACCAGAGGAGGCTTGGGAATCCATTGGAAGGATAAGCAGCAGAACACACAACCTGCTCAGGCAATGGCAGTGGCGCCAAAGACCTGCCAAGGGAGAGCTGCGGCGCCCGGTGCCAGCCAGGGGCAGGGTTGGTTCTTCTTGTGATGGAAAGAGACAAAAAATACCTAAACCATTGCCAAGGACTTAAAGGAAAAAGCATTACAGGAATTGATTTCACATAGCATAGACAATAAAATGTCCATCTTCAGGGGAAAAGAGGCACCGAGACATCCCACAGCTACGACCAGAGGCTGGAAATGACAGACCTACAGCTCTTCTTTCATCTCTGAGCTGCTGAAGGTCACATCATAAAACAGAGTGTTTGAGGGTCCCCAGCCCTGCAGCTGGGACCTGGGCACAACATTTCAGTCCGTAACTGGGAAGCTAGGAAACTCAAGAGAAGGTACTTGCGTGGACAGCATTCCAGACACGCAGCATGTTTAAAGCTGCGCAAGCAAGTTTAAGCTTAAGAAACTCTCAAAGGGGGCTCAACAAAAGCAGAACTACCACGATTCAACACTACAGCAGAGAACAGTGGGAATTCAAACCTTACAACTGGCTGAGAAAAAGGATATATTTTCTGCTTCTCTTCATTGTACAACACATCGACCAACTGGATCACATTTTTGTGCCGCAATCGCCGCAGGAGCTGAATTTCCCTGCAGGAAGAGGAAAGGAAAAAAGTTGTGTTAAAAAAAGCCCATTTCCTTACTACAGATTAAATCAATGGGTTTAAGTCATGTGGATTTTGAGACACTTCAAACCGTATCAGGCCCAACTGCTTCACTGGAGACTACCCAGGCACACTGATAGAAGGTCTTGTGTGTTCTTGAATTCACTGGTCCAAGGTTTGATCATGAGGAAACCTGGTCACTGAGCAGTGGTATACACACAAGCGCCCTTTCAGCAGCACCACACAGCCCCTCTGCTCAGGGCAGCAGCTTCAGTCCATTGGTCACTGACAGAGCTGTTCTTAAGGAGTGACCTACCTGTGTGCTGCACAGGAGATGGGCGGTAAGACCAACCCGTGCCAGGGCTCTGGTGCCATTCAGCACACCCCACCAGAGCCCTGGCACTGGGCTCACAAGGTGCTGGGGCAGTGAGCCAAGCCACCACCTCCCACCTGCTCAGCTCCGCTGACACCATTCCCTATGGTGCTGGGCAAGCTCCTCACCATTCCCAGTTAGAGCCAGTGCTGACTAAAGGAAAGCCGGAGCCGGACAGGCTGCCCTGTCACACCAAAGCCCACCTCTATTTGCTCCATGTGCCAAGGATGTGGCTTTAGCAGCCTCCCCCCAGTTCTGGGTTTTCACACAGCGGTGCTGGGAGCTCAGCTCAGCACCAGTGTCTCCAGTTACACCCCGATGATGCACTGCACTTGTGTTTACCACAGTATCTAGGACAGTCACTGCCAAGACAAGCCTTTCATGTTTGCGCTTCGTGCTTCTACAGACGCAAGTGTCATCTGCAGTTACAAGAGCAGGAACAGATCTGCTCAGGCTTCCAGGCTCCAGACTCCAGGGAATGTTTTTAATCGGCATCGTGACCAGGAACAACCCCCACAGATGTCGGTGTGAGGCAGCAGCGAGGCAGCATCGTGCCATTAGGTGTGTTCCCAGTGCCCGGTGCCAAGCGTGGCAGAGCAGTCAGCATACGACTGCAGCCCAAATGCTGGTCCTTAAGCTGGGAAACAACTTGGAGAGCAGTTACTTGCCCCAGACAAAAGGAAATCAAAGGTTTCTTTGCCTAACAAGCAATCCCTCCTGATAGGAAGCACCTTCGTTCTGAGCATCATCAAATACAACACACAAGCAGCTGGTCAGTGTTGGGGCTGCAGGCCAAAGACCCCTGAGCTGGCCAGTCCATTTGCAGGATCAGTTTAAGCATCTTTACAGATGAGTTAGTACAGAAATCATCCTGAAGATACATCACATCCCTCAGAGGCAGTAGCAAACAGAGGCAGTTTCACAGTGCCCTTTATTACAGTTGTAATTTCCAGGAGAATTCAGAAGTGAAGCGACCAATGTAAGAACTACATCAGCCTCAAGAACAGGTGGAAAACAGGAGTTCCAGTGAATCACCCCATTTCTTCCAACCTTGACTCTTAATTTGACTTGACTGAGCAGTTCAGAGATCTGAACTGCATCCTCTGTTGTGGGGAATAAAGTAAAACCGAGTGAGGAGACACCTTCCCTCGGCTGTGAAAACGGACCCTTGTCTGTCATCTCCTATCAGCTGCTTTCATCTTCCTCTCCTGGGATTCTGCACCGTGCCCCAAACCACATTTCAGTATCTTTTGCATTAACCTCAGCCTGCAAAGTCCCAGCTGTGAAGAGGAGAAACAGGAGGATCAGGACAGTCAGGTCAGGGTGGTTCTGTTGGTGGGTGAAGTGCTGATACTGCTCCTCACTCTGTTCTGCTGCTTGTGCTAAACCACATGCAACCTCTTCTCTCCAGCTCCATTTGGTAAGCTGCCTTAAGGAGCACGGTGACATTCCAGCAGTTAGGAACCCTGAAAGCAGCCTGACAAGGAATTCTGAGCCAGCTTTGGAAGCAGGAGCCCCTGCCCAAACACATGACACACCAAGCTCCAAGCCACCCATCCCATGCCTGCACCGTGATGGATCACAGCCTATTAACCACCAGTGACTGCTCCTCCCAAAGGCTCCTACGGTGCAGGAACACGAACAGGTTCTTTGAAAGGTCTTTTAAGGATCCCTGAGCAGCAGTATTATTTATTCACTCCCAAAGTTTAAGCCAGGCACTCTTCCTTTCTCATCTATGGCTTTAAACCCAGCCCTGATGGGAGCTAAGCAGAAACCTGGCATAACAAGGCAAAGCGTTGTGTTTAAACGGCACACCGATTTACAAAGTGATGCAGACGCTCTAATTATAGGAATGACCAAAAGGCTGAAGTGGATTAAATTAGCCTAGAAACTGCGGCCAGCATCAGGGCAGGCCTAAGAAGTGTCTCTGTAATGAAGGGAGACAGGCCCAGGGCTCAGGCCAAGAGAGGGGCCGAGCACACGCGCGGATTTAAATAGGACTCTTCTGCTGTGAAGCCAAAGAGAGCTTCCAATATTAGGAACACACTGGAAATCCTGATCCCAACAGCATGTTCCCTGCAATACAGCTTGAAAGCACAAATGCCAATTCCTTCACCTCTAAGGGGCCGGTCGCTGCTCCATACTGCGCACTGAGCTTCCTGAGGGGGATGCTGGGAACCACTCTGATGGCCACGCACCCCCCATGAGGCAGAGGCCAAGCAGCCCGCTTCCCACAGGGAAGATTCCGGCTATTTTTAGCTCCTCTGGCATCCTCGCAGGAGCAGACACAGCCACAGCAGCCACCTCCGACTCCATTTCAGTCCCCCAGCTCTGCCGAGTGGGTGCCCTCGGTGCTCACCCCCCCGGGAGGTGCCCAAAGCCACTTTTTATCCCCCAAATTAACACCAAACACCACCAATCCCCCCCTTCCATCACAGTGTGCTGGTGCCTCTGACAGTACTACGGAAGAGGTTTGTGTGCCTCCCCTTCTGACCAAGGCCAGGTGGCTTCCTGCCTTTCCCAATCCAGCCTGGTGTAGATTTCCAGGATACCTTTCGAGCTGCTCCTTGCCGCCTCCAAAACCTAACATGGAACGTAAGTCACAGCAGTTGCTCTTGAGTTGCTTCTTTACCTCTCAGAGTGAAAGGGAGAACCCCAGAGAAGGGCCACCTGCAACATGGTGATCACTTCCATACACACCCTACTGAACAGTGCTATTACGTAGCCAGAATAATCTCCATTATGGAATTCTGTCCCTGGCTTTCCAGACTAGAAAGCCCCCCAGTGTGTGACAAGCCAGCCTGGCAAAGTGTGGGGCCTGCTCCAAAAGAAAACCATCTTGGAGGAGGAAGAGAAGAGAAAAAGATCTTCCAACTTGGGGGTTCCTACGTGGTTCTACCAGAGCCACAGAATCCAAGTTATCCCTCTCCAGGTACTTTGCCTGGGCAGGTAACAGGGAATGGTGGTGCCCAGAGCTGTGTAGAGCAAAGCTGTCTACTTGTACCATGTGCTACATGATTTTGGAAGGTGCCAAGAATGGCCTAGAAGAAGACATCCCTTCCTGGACCATTCCAGTGAGATCTTCACCGCAGGATGCAGCATTCTTTCTGCAGTTGTTTCAAGCCTTGCCTTCATCAAAGCCATTCTTGCTGAGGGAAAAAGGAGGAACACAGCCGGATCATTCCCCTCCTTCGGGTCACAACGTTCCTCCACAGCTTCAAGCTTTGAGGATTTTATCAGAGACAAGCAATTGTGAATCTTTTCCACATTACCTCCCAGGTCAGATGGATGCTGGAGGCGAGGGCTTGCAGCAGGGCTGTGGTGAGAGCCTTGGGCCTCCAAGCAGGCACCCCCACCCCTTCTTCCCTTCCTGCTCATGCCTGGGGCCCAGCTCATGCTGTCCACATGCAGCATGTGGCACTGAGGAGCCTGGCACAGGAACTGGACACGTCCCCTGTGCCAAGAGCCAGGGACACACACAGAGAACAGGCTCCATATGCCAGCACTGGCACATTCCAGAAAGCCACTAGCACCATCCTTCATCCTTGCTAATTGCTACAGAGGGCTCAAGAATCCTTCCTTTGGTCCTCACACAACTGAACAGCAACGTTAGCTGTGTGTTCAGATTGATTCTGTAATCCTGGAGAGCCAAAGCAAGTTCAAATCGCACATTAGTATCCCCAATACACCACAGAGCAGATTAACCAAGAGTCAAGCTGGTGAAGGGCTTTTTCCTGTTGATTTCACCTAAAAACCAGCAACTCCACTCGCAAGGACACAACTTGTCACTGTCTCCACATGAGAAGCTGCACCCTTTGCTCTCGGAAGGGGAAGGGATGTTTCAGACAGGACTGAGCAGAGCACTGCACTGTTTCCTTCTGCACACTAAGCCTGACACAGCTGAGTGAACATCTGACATGGGGAGGGGCTGACATCCTTACATGTGGATGAATCGGGAGCGGATCCACATCTTCCACGTATCAGTATCCCAACAGTTCAGGGTTTAGAGGCTGGAAAGGGGTGGGAGGCTGAAAAGTGAGGATGCTCAGGGGCTGGAGCACCTCCCGTATGGAGCCAGGCTGAGAACACTGGGGCTGTTCAGCCTGGAGAAGAGAAGCTGCATGGAGACCTCAGAGCAGCTTCCAGTGCCTGAAGGGGGCTACAAGGATGCTGGAGAGGGACTCTTCATCAGGGACTGTAGTGACAGGAGAAAGGGTGATGGGTTCAAACTGAAACAGGGGAAGTTCAGGTTAGATCTAAGGCAGAAGTTCTTCCCCGGGAGGGTGCTGAGGCGCTGGCACAGGGTGCCCAGAGAAGCTATGGCTGCCCCATCCCTGGCAGTGCTCAAGGCCAGGTTGGACACAGGAGCTTGGAGCAAGCTGCTCTATGGAAGGTGTCCATGCCCGAGGCAGCGGTTGGAACTGGAGGAGCTTTAAGGTCCCTTCCAACCCAAACCAGGCTGGGATTCTCCATCTGACAGGACAAGCCCAGCCAGCACAGGACAGCTCCTGATGCTCGGGTTTTACTGTTCCACCACAGAGCCCCAGCAGACACCAGCTTCAGAACGAAAGCACCTTCGTTAGGAGGGCCAGGAAACGAGCTGAGTCAGTTGAACCCATCTCCATGTACAGCACATGCCTCTGCAGCCAACAACAAGCCCTTCCTCCAGCAGAACTGCCCCTGCTGCGAGGTGCAGGGCTCTTGAGCTGCAGACCCAAGCACAGGCCTACCTCCCGCTTGAAACCTCCAAGGGCCTCTAATGAGCATCTCATCAAATCTCAGCACTCACTGAGCATGGTAAGTACAGCACAAGGCACTTGGGATATGCACAGGAAGTCCCAAACCCTTAATTAAAATGTGAGGCTATTAGCACACAGTCTTATTAAACTGGTGCTGCTTGAGACAGAGTCTTCCCTATTTTCTTTCATCTTTCTGGCAATGCTACTGAACTCGTTTCTTGTGTTAACTGGAGGCAGGAACTCGCCACAGCCCTGTCTGGGTGACTGAGCCACCCCAGCCCGTCTCTGTAGTAACTAGAGAGAAGTGAAGACTCCCCATACTGCTGTAGGGAAACGTTGCATTTGTGAGTTTAAACCCTCAACATCCACACCAGGACTCACAGACCCTGCCAGGGCTCATTTTTCAGGGGCAGAACACGAGTGTTTCAGGGTAGAGAAGAATCATTTAACTTTACATAGGTCCCAAACGTGTTTCAGTCACAATTTCGAGGTCCCCAGACCTCTTTTACTGCACCAGGGACAGGCTGGGGCTGGAGCAGGGGTGAGGAGCAGCAGTTGGAGCTTTCCAAGCCCAGCCCCACGTCCCCAGCGCACGGCACAGACCTCACAATCCTCCACAGCTCATCATTAGTGCGCTCATTACTGCCCATGTATCACTTGCTCATGTAATTACTTACCCAAGGGCCAGCAGTCTAGGAACTGTTTTCTAGGGAGTTTCTTTGATGATACACTATCAATGCAAGTTTCACCTTCACCACCACAGCAGCGATGCCGAGGTGTCCTCTGCTAACGGCAGAGGCACGAGCCCGTTATAGGAACTCAATCACGTCTCTGTCATACCAATCAAGACACAGGCGCAGCTTTATCCTGCATAGAAGCATTGAATCAACCAGGTTGGAAAAGCCCTTTAAGCTCATCCAGTCCAACCCTTACCCCAGCACTGCCAAGGCCTCGCCTCCATGCTGTGTGCACACTTGGAGGGATGGTGACTGCAGCCCTGCCCTGGGCAGCCTGTTCCAATGCTGAGCACCCTCTGGGGCAGGAATTGTTCCTAAGCTCCATCTAAACCTGCCCTGGTGCCGCTTGAGGCCGTTCCCTCTTGTCCCATCCCTTGTTCCTTGGGAGCAGAGCCAGGCCCCCTCCTGGTTCCATCCTCCTCTCAGTTGTAGGGAGCGATCAGGTCCCCCCTGAGCCTTCTCTTCTCCAGACTGAACCCCCCAGGTCCCTCACTTGAGCTGGAGCAGGCACTGGCTATGCAGCTGTACCACAGGGTGCTTTGAGATGGAAACAGTGAACGGCCTCTTCCAAGAGAAGCACTTTTACACCCAGCCTGAGCCCCGGTTGCTCAGCGTCAGTGCACTCTTTACAGCACTATGTGAAGACATTAACCCCTGAGAGCACGCTAATAGTCTGCAGACACCCTCATACAGAGCAGGACACAAGCAGGACTGGAAGCAGGGCTCACTGTAACACTGGCATTATGGTTTTACTTATTACTGCACTTCCTGGTGGCTTTCAAGGAACTGGAACCTAATGGTGGGATTCGGTCCAGTCTGATTCTCTCCTGTTCTATTCCACACCAGTAGCTTGCTGGGTACAAACCACTCAGAAAAGCTGCTCAAATGGAGCCATAGGAAGTCAAACTTTAACAGAGTCTGGCCAAGCAACGTGACATTAAAGAAATACCATCAGCAGAGCACTTTGCAGCAGTGCTTTGCTCCCCCCTCCATACTGACCAGTCAAACCATAGGGGTTTGGTGACGCACAACAGGTTCACTCGGAGCAGAGGCAGCTTCCACAGCCCCTTGCAGTAGGGCCAAAGGGCTTTGGTAAGGTCAGAGTGCCGCAGGACGAGGGTACCACAAAACACAACGTTCTGCCTTACAGTCACCACTGAAGCAGCAGGTAAAGCAACTGCATAGGTGGGCAAAGAGAAAAGGCCACGGCGACGAAAATAGGAACTTGAACTAGAGTAAACCCTGGTTACAACATCTAAAACCTGCCTCAGCGCTCTGAAGCAGGTGCAGCTGAGCCAGAAAAACATCCACAGCAAACCAGAGCGTGCTTGGCCAGGCTGCTCTAACAACTAACCTTAGGGAAGCTAAAGGAGACCCAGACCGGCTCTGTGCATGACTCAAACTGCTCGAGTTCACGTCAGGACGCGAGCCCATGGCCAGGTTCTGGTCTCAGGCGAACCCCCTGGTGTCTGACAAGTCCTTCACGGCAGGGGAGAAGCATTTACATCTAAAAGTTTCACTAGGGAGGAAACAACCTCTCTCTTCTTCATTAGAAGCTCTTGATGTAAGTGAAGGAAGGAGCGAGGGTGGGAAGGGGCACTCATGCCTTTAACCAGAAAAACAAGAACCATTTTATTACACATTAACCAACAGTTGACTCCAATTCTGAGCTGGAGACAGCGAAAGAGAGACAGGGAGGTCCCACAGGAGGTTTTGTGACTATTCCACAGGCAAGCCTGGCAGCAGAGGCTGGGAGGCAAACTCAGACAGCCCACTGAGATGAGCTCTGGTACAGGATGTGAACCATCTCACAGCTGAGCTCAGAAACCCAAAGCAACCCCAGCAACAGCAACAAGCCTCCGCCAGGTCAGAGCTCCACACTCAGCAGCCACAGCCACAGCCCCAGCGCAAGAGGCTTCCAAACAGCTCCACGTCCTCCCTCTCACTCCAGATAACCCCTCATAGCTCCGCTGTTTGGGCTGCACCAGCAGATAACCAGCCCTGGGCTGGGCTGTGCCACCGGCATGGGGGGAGCACAGCCCCGCAAGCAGGGAACGCTCCCCACCGGCTGCTCCCTTCAGTTAGGTCCTTGTGCCCTGACTAACCACACAACCAGCACCTGGGAAGCTCCCAAGCACAGCTCTTGAGTCACTGAACTAAAGAAGGCTGAGAACCCTTGGCCTCGTTTTACAGTTGCGGAAATCAACTGAAGGGAGCCTTGAATTACTTCCCGAAGTCATCAGTCAGAAAGGAAACCAAGAAAGGAACAACAAACCCAAGCCCTCCCGTGCCCGCTGGCTGCACACGACGTTGGATCACCTACGTTGGGAGCTGGAACTGCCACCCAATTGCCATCAGGAGCCACGCAGCCCTAGTGCACAGATAGCACAGAACACAAGGTGAGCTCCTGCACCTCTCGCCTCTCCCAGCTGACAGCACCAGTTTACCTCTCAGGGTGACATCTTAAAGAGGGATTGCTTTAAGAAATACCCGTTTATTCTTTACAAGGAGCTGTCTGTTCCCACAGAGAACCCTGGGGAGCCAGCTCCCTTCCCTGCTCCCAACCTCAACAAGCGCTGGCCGCACTTCAGCGGCACAGATTCCTGAATACCTTTGGCTTAGGAAGCACTTCCACAGCAGAAAGCCATGTTGTCAGATAACATGATCCAGAGCTTCAGCTGGAAAATAACGACAAACTTTAACCCCCTCCCTCCCCAGCTCCCGGAAGCATTTACTCACTTTTTCACATTTGCCTCCCCGTTGGGAATTCTGCGTAGCTTCTTCTTCTTCAGGATCTTCACAGCTCTCCTACAGAGGGTTTCAGAGTCCAACATCTCCTTGACTTTGCCATAAGACCCTTCTCCAAGCAAGTCTCCCATCAGGTACTTGCCGATGAGCTTGGCTTTCTTCCGCCGGGGCTGGTAGATGACCTCGGTCGAGTCGATGTGATGGATGAAAGTGTCCATCCCCACAGACATCAGCTCGCCCTCTGCAAACATACCCAGCTGCTGTGGCTCCTGCATATCCATCCTGGATTAAGTTCCTTAACCTGTTCTCCTTAGGCTCTCAGGGGTTTAATCCTGTTTGTGAGTTTCCAACACTCCCTTTGACTCCTTCTTGAACAAAAATCTCCCGAAGATTGTACAAACATGAATAAAAAAAAAGAAAACAAAACCAAAACAAAGCTACGAGCCGCTTCCAGCTCAGTTGGACGCGAAAAGATCCAGGCCCGGCTCCAGCAACACAACGTCTTTGAAAAAGAACATATACCTCTGCCCAGAGCCGCGCAGTTTGGGGCTTGCTTTGCTTCCGACCTGGTCCCGCTGCTACGGTGCTTTCGAGTCAACTCGGCCTTTCCCGTGGCCCAGTTCGATTGTTAAGTGCTAGGTCATCCTCTGGGACTTTAGGCCACCACCTAAAACCAGGCAATGAGCGAGTCCCTTTCGTGACTTTCCATCCTTAGAAGCTCATAGCGGCCAGTGGGAGCAGGGGGTGGGAAGCGGTTGCGCCCCTGGGCACAGATGGGGCGCTGGGGGGGGGGGTTCAGCCGTTTGGAAGCTGGAACCAAGTTTCTTTGAAGGAGTTTTCGGACACGGGAATTCTAACGCCCTCGCTTTGCACGCCTACAAAAGTTTGAGGCCTTCGGTGCCTGTCAAGATCTCCCAGGGGCATCCTTCAACCGCGTGTGTTCCACCTCGCACATGATGCGGCACCACCACGGGTCCGGGGGGCAGCCGGTGTCACACAACGCAAACCCCACCGCGGCTTCACGCACCCACCCCGGCTCGGAGCAGTCAGGACGGGACTGACTCCGCCCCGCGCCCGGGACACCCCATTCCCGCGCACACAGGGGAGGGGATGCCCGTGTCCCGTCCCCCCCCCACACCGGCGGGGTCAGCGGTGCTGGGGAGGAAGCAGCGGCACCGCACCGGGGGCGGGCAGGGGGGGCACACACCGCTTCAACGACGGTGCCGCCGCTTCCCCCGGAGCCGCGGCCGAGCCCTCCCGCGGGGACAACGCGAAGCCCACGGGGGCCCGCGGCCGGGGCCCCGCTGTCAGCTCCGGGACGGGGACGGGACCGGGACGGCCGCGGTGTGTTCCCCCCCCCCCCTCCGCCTCCCGCCCCCGGGACCCCGCTCCGCGCTCCCCGCAGCGCCGCTCCGCTCCGCCCCGGCCCTACCCCCGCCGCGCGCGCGCCGCCGCCGCCATCTTGTTTACCTCCCGCCCCCGCCGCTGCCCCCTCCCCCCTCCCCCCTCCCCCCCCCGCCCTCCACAGGCACCGCCCCCTGGGGGGGCAAACGCGCGTTCCCATTGGCCGCCGCGCCTGCCCCGCCCCCGCGCGCGCGCCCGCTGGTTGGTCGGACCCGGAGTCACTGCTTTTCCCTTCCGGTTGGTCCCGAGCAGCCCGCCCACCGCGGGGCGCTGTGATTGGCTGAGCGAGCTGCCCGTCACCGAAGGGGGGCGGGGCGAAGGCGCGGCGGTTGCCATGGAGACGGGCGGGGGCCCATCCGGCCCGGGAGCGGGACCCGCGCTGCGCGTCCGCCGCGCTGCGCCCTTTGGGCCGCGCTTCCCGACTGCTCCGCGGCGATAATGAGCAATGGGAACTCGGGGAGCCGGGACCGGGACCTGCCCGTCCGCAGGGCGGCCGCAGCCCCCGCGCCTGCCCCGGCTCGCCGGTGCGCGTTTAACGCCGTTTCCAGCTGCTGCCGTTCGCTTTCGGTTGCTGCGTGCGCAGGGAGAGGACAGCCCCGAGAGGCCCCCGCCGCCGCCGTTTGCTTTGTTCTGCGTTTTGCGCCCCTTTTCAGCCCTTGCCCTGGGAAGGGGGAGTGTTACACGCGGGCAGATGCAGGAGTTGTGCCCGGTCAGGAGAGCTGCGGGCGCTGAGGGATCGCAGAGCACAGGCAGGAGAGTCCTGAGCCCGTGTCCAGGGGCTGAGCAGTGTCACAGGTTCCTCCGTGTCCCCGAGACCCCCAGGGAGCAGGGACAGGGCTGGGACGAGGCCCGGAGCACCAAGAGGAGGCAGAGGAGCCCGCAGGGGGGTGCACAGGAGCAGAGCCCCCGGCTCTTGCCAGCCCTGCTTTCCCCTCCCGCTCCCTCGCGGGCTTCTCTCATGATAGCGCCCGGCCACGTGTGATTTATCTCGGTCTTGGCACCGAGCACAGAGTGCTGGAAAGCCAGCACCCAAATTCTGGTAAGTGCCGCGCTTCCCCGTCCCGAGAGGGATGGGTTCCCAGCAGCGGGAGGGCAGGATCGATTGGAAACCATCCACAGCGGAGAGCAGCACAGCTCCCTTCGCTGCCGCTCCATGTCTGCACTGCATCAGCTTCTCCCTGCACCCCGCAGCACACATGGGGTGCCCCAGGCCCTCTCTACTTCCCCAACATGGAGCTTGTGGCTGCAGCAGCAGCTTCCCCTCCAGCAGCGGGGGTCAAGCTGCTCATGAGCCGAGGAAATCAAGCTGAGACCCACAGAGCTCACTGCACAGCGCAGGGCCCCCCTCCAGCAGGCAGAGCAGGGCCCAGAGCCCTCGGCCATAGCGGGCAAGGAAGGGACTCCCCTACCCCAGGCTGACTCCAGCCCCGCCACCAGCGCCGCGGGCTCTCTGGGGGCTGCTGCTGTCTCTGAGCCGCCTCTCGCCGGGGGCAGGGAGGGCTTCCCGGACCCGCGGGAAGTCAGGGGGTTTCCAGGCTGTGGGAACAAACAGGAACCCGTGGCATGCAACAGCAGCCGGGTCACCCCGATGCGGGCAGAGCAGCTCCGCAGCATGCATGAGGGCAAAGCCAGCAGCATCAGAGCCATGAAACCCCCATCTCTGACCCCATTTCCCTGGGGCTAGGTGTCTCCCCGGGACAGCAGCATCAGGGCTGTGAGCACTTGGGGAATGCCTATCTCCTGTTGCACAATAGGAAGAATTGCCCTGGCATTCCCTCCAAGATGCTGCCTTCTCCTTTTGCTCTCTCCATGCTCAAGGAGAGCACCCAATTCTGTACCAGCACCCACCCCACTGCCTGCTCTCCCCTGAGCCTCCTTTCTGCACTCACCCACCGCTAGCACAGCCTCTGGGTGCTCCTGAGGAAGCCCCCATACCACCTCCCTTCCCTTATTAAGAGGTGCCAATTAGAGCAGAGGCTTTATCTGCACCCCTGCCCTGAGCTGGGGTAGGAGCAGAGCTGTAGGGTGCTTAGCAGTATGTTTGGTATTGATGTCCATTCTCTGTTATGTGGTGCAGCTGGAGCATGGGTCCCGTATGGGTCAGGGTTCTTGTGTATCTAAAGCGTGGCAGCACCTCACAGGCTGTGCCCCCCGTGGTGAGGGTGCACTGTGGGGGCTGCTTGGTGGTGGCCCCCAGGGACCGTGGGCTGGGGCAGTGGCTTAATCTCTAAACCAGGCATTGGGCTGGGCCAGGGGGAGGAAATAAGTGGTTGTGGGACCCGCTGCAGAGGCGATGGTGGTTACAGGAGGAGGTGGCTCATTGCAGGGTGGGTCAGTGCGTGTCTGGCCTGTGCATCTGCTTGTTTGTATCTGTGTTGTACTAAATACCTCCAGGGGATTTCAGACACTTAAAGTATGCGGCTGGGTTCCAGCAATTGCTCTCAGATACAGGGGCCTGGAGGGGACAGGGACAATCCTGCCTGGCCCCCAGGGATGCTGCTCACCCCACAGCGTGCCCATAGCTGTGTGGGGGGCAGGAGTTGGAGCAGAGTGATTTATTACAGTGATGCGATTTAACAGAGCCGGAGCCTTTGGTGTTAAGCTCTGGAGAAGGGATATTTCAGCAAGTCTGACACAACTGCTGTGGTTAATTAATGCCTGCAGATGAATGAAGTCTTCTGAGAGCAGCTCTTGTTGATGGGATTAAAAGCCCAAATAATAAACGCCGTGCTGGGGTCTGAGTGGAGAAAGGGAATCTTCCCCGGGGGTGGGGGTGTGCTTTAAACCCTCCTTCCTTCCTCCAGCTTCCTAAGCACGACATCCTATAGTCTGGACTATCCTAAGTGATCCCTTTGCGTCCCCTCCCAGCCCCTTGCGCGCCCCCGACTTGACGCTGCACCCCGGGACACCCGCGCTGCTCCCAGGACATCCAAGCACAGTCACTGGGAAGCAAATGAACTATCCCAGTGGGATACTCCCCGGAGCAGGAGTTTGCCCCGCTCCGGCCGCGGTGTCACGGACCTCCCCGGTCAAGGTCCCTCCGCACTGCCTCCGGCAAGAGCCCCGTTTCGAAAGGCCGAGCAGATAAAGGCTCGATCCCACCCCGGGAATGCTCCTGCCGCCGCGGTAGGGATGCCAAGGTAAAACCAGACCCGGCCGGTGCTTTTACGTCCTTACCCCGGAGCTCACAGGGAGCACGGACCCCATACGAGCAATGGCGGTGCCAGAGCCGTGATTCCCCCGCCCTGAGCTGCCCGTGGGGACCACGCACCCCCCGTGCGCCCCTTCCCGGCTCCCGGGGAGCTCCCGCCCCGGTTCCGCGGGGAGGAGCTGCCCTTGGCCCGGCCCCGGGTCTCCCCCGGTTCCCCCCTCACTTCCGTCCGTGTCCCCCAAGATGGCCGCGCGGAACGCGGAAGAGGAGCGGAGAGGAGGCGGCCGTCGGGCAGGAGCCTGAGCCCCCCCAGCGTAGGTAAGGGCCGGGCGGAGGGCTCGGTCCCCCCCGCCCCGCTCCCCTCAGCGGGCAGAGAGCGCCGGGCCCCGCGGCCGGGCCGGGGCTTGAGGGGTCCGGAGGAGCGCGGCTCCCGCTCCGGTGCCGTCGAGGAGAGGCCGCCGTGTGGGCAGCAGCGAGCGCTGTGTCCCTCGCGGTGCCTCACGCGTGGCGGTGGCGGCGGCCCCCCGGGGGAGCCGGGGATCGGCGGGTGCGGCCTCGGGAGCGGGTTTGTGCCGGCAGCGGTGGGGGAGAGAAGAGGCTGCGGCCGCGGCGGCGCCGGTTCCTCTGCTCCCCATCCCCGCTGCCCGGCGAGGACCGAACTCCTGGGGCTGTGCCTGGCCGGACCCTGCCCGGGCACCGCGGGCACGGTCCTGGTTCTGCCGCTTCTAAACGGGAGCAGAGAAGCCGCCCGCAGAACGCATCGCGGGCCAGCGCCTCGCTGCCAAGTTCTGCCTGTTGTGGTGGAGCTCTAATGGCTCAATTAAGAGCCTCCGAAACCCAGAGCTTACTCTGGCTGCCGCTTGGCTCCGGTGCCTTTAGCGGTCACCGGTTCTTGATGTAATTAAACACTAACACAAGATTTAGGAGAAGTAAGCGCAAATACCGGCAGGAGAGCAGTGACTACAATGACAATGAGATGGGCTTTGGAAGGGCGAGTTTTGCAGGTTCCGTGCTGGGATACAGAAGCCTGGAAGGGTTTTTCCTGTTGGTATGCTATTACTGCTGTAGATTCGGGTGCCTGAAGGATGCTGGCAGTTGTCTCCCACAGATCACCTCCGTGTCACCTGAAGCGCCCAGCTCTCCCTGCCTGGTGTGGGTACATCAGCACTGCTTCCTCCCAGGTTTTACCTTTCTCAGAGTCTTCCTTGAGCAGACTTCTGCTGAAGCAGCGCTTCTCCCTTTGGAACTAACCCAGTGGGGCCAAGCATTGTGTTTTGTCACATGCCAGCCATGGGACAGGCTGCATCTGCTCACTGAGGAGCTTCGAGCGCCTCCACCATGGGTTTTATTCACGCTGGGGTGTACATGGACAGGAATTAGTTGTTATTTTGGTTTCAAGCAGTGAGCACATGGTGTGGTTGAGGGTGTTTCCTGCCTGAATAGGGCCTTTTCAATGGGTAGGTTATGGAACCCTGAAACAGGGGGTCTGTGACAGGAATGCTGACACAGGTTTAAAGCTTTCTGACTAGTGGCACTAATAAAGAGCTGACTGTGTAGCTGCTGAATGTTGCGCTGTGACGTTCAGTCGAGAGGCTGGATCTCTCAGGAAAGCCCTTTAGGCTTAATTAGAAGTTTTATATTCACTAAAAATGTTGGTTTTAAGCTTAAAACTTAAATCTCTTCAGTGTTTTTTGGTTGCACAATCAAGGTCTGTAGCCGTGGAGCTATGAAAGGGGTGAATGCTTGCTTCTCTCACGGAGAAAGTGTGCCTGAAGGCTGGCCAATGTGTGTTCATGTGCTCATGATCACAGGGAAGCAGATGTTGGGTGAAGCGGGGACCTGACATCTCTGCCCAGGGAAGCAGGAGAGATCATGAACACTCGTGAGCTCGGTGCTGCAGGTAGCATCAGCAATTGGCTTTGATTGTGCAGCCTTGAAAGAGAAGTATCTGTGGAGGATTTCAGCCAGTTTATATGAGTGGACAGATTAACGAACCTTTCTGGTGTTGCTGAAGCTGCTGGGCCACTTAATTGCCTAAGATTAATCCCTGGAAATGTAGGGAATGGCACACTGGGGCGGATGCCAGCAACAAGACTCCAGGTTAAGCTTGTTCCCTCCTTGGGACAGTTAATGTTTCTTGTCAAGAGGACTTTGCCATTGCTAAAGTTGTCTTTGACTGTAATTTATTCTCCCTTGTATGGTGTGAGCTGCACATGAGGAGGAGCAAGTGCTGCTTGGAGGGTAAAGCTCTTCCTTCTCTAGAAACACCACTGTCTTCCGAGGGCTCTCCGAAGTTCTCTCTTTTGCCTACACCACCGTGTATCTTGCATAGATCTGGCAAGAAGCTTTGGAGCACCCTCAGTTCTTCCCTTTGCTTACAGACTGACTGATCCCAGCAGCTGATCTGTCACTTGCACACTGGTTCTGTGCTATGTGACTGGTGTAGCCCAGGTGAGCAGCAGGGGTTGTCCCCGTTCTGTCTCCGTGTTGCTCCCAAGCCGGAGCCGTGCCTTTGCGCTCACCCACCGCTCGCTCTGTGCCATGGAGCGCTCCCAGTGCTCGTTCTTCCTTGCCAAAAGCGTCCCGGGGATCAGGGTTTCTTAAAGGGCGCAGGTTAGGATGCCCTGGAGTGATTCTGTTTCCATCATGGATAATAAGTAGCTTTTAGAGTGCTGTTATCCTTTGTGTTTGTAACTGGGCTGAGCCCTGTTCCTCATGTGCCAAATGTTAGGGTTTTTCCCTCCCCTCTTCTCTGTAACTCCCTCTGACGTTACTTGGAAGTTGCGTATGTCAGGCCCACTTTTTGCCATGTTTTCTAATATGCAGGGTTGGAGTCTTCTTCCTTTCTGCATTTCAGTTGAGGTAAAAGCATGCAGTCAGTGTAAGTGTCTTCTAAGACAGCTCTTGTAAGCAGCAAGCTTTGGATTCTTTGGCTTTCAAATAGAAATGCATCGGCCTCTTGCTTAAGAATAGCAGCGAGGGAGTCACCCACGGGGTGTTCTGTTTCTGCCTGAACTTCTGCCTTTGTACATGAAATTCCTTTTCCAGTGGTGTTTCAGATTCACAAACAAGCAGAGCTGTACCTGGGTGTGCTCTGCAAAGAACTGGCTTTGCCTGATGAAAAAGCTCAGCTGCAAACGGTGCAGAGAACAAAACCCAAGGTATTTCCATTCCTGTTCTGACTTCTCTGCAGGCAAAAGATCTGACACTTCTGGTCGTGTTGGACCTCTGCACTCGGATACTGGCCTCTGTCTGCCAGTCCCTGTTCCGAGGACGATGGAGCCTTGTGGTAGCTCTGCAAGGGGGCTGTGATTGCAGCAGGAGGGTAGATCCCAGCTTCTTGCCCTTGGTTTTCCTGTTCCTTGGAGTGAATCACTGCCGGGCTTGGCTTTGAAGCCTTCCCTTCTCGTTCCTCAAGGCAAAACATGTTGTTTGGTCTAAACTGTCCAAAAATGTGGCAAGGAGAAACATGAAAGAGGAACTTGGTGCTCGAGACATAAAATGGCTTTTGAGAGTTCCGTAGGAGGAGGTTCCCATTTCTTTGGGCAGTTACATATTGATTGTGCTGTAAAGAATTCCTCCCAGGAGCAGCTCCTGTGAGTCACGGCTCGCCCATGGCAGTGCCTGAATGGATGGATGGATAGAGCCAGGTCAGGGCGTGTGGCTTGGGGCTCCCATTCTGATCTATGCATATGAGTTGGGGGGGGGAATTAATCTGCAGCAGGAGAAGGAACTGGATCAGATTTCTGAGGTCTTCTTGTCATTATGGAGCACGTGGTAGTTCCCGATGAGCAGGTTTAGCTCCTGCTCCGTGCATACCTGCGGTTTCCTGCCTGTCTCCCTTTAACAAAGGCTGACCCGCAGCAGGAGGAAGTGCTTGCTCTGTGCCATGGGCTGGTTTCACCTCTCTTCACTTGCAGGTACCCGTGAACTTCCAGCTCTGGCATCGTGCTTATTGCAGAGCAGTTCGTTGTCTTTCCAACTGAACCTGGCTGCTGCAGTGCTGCTCTGAAGAACTCAAAAGCTCAAGCTGTTTAAAGCCAAAGAGGTTATGAGCTCCATAACCTCTGGGCATGGTGAATTCCACAGGAATTACAGACTGAAGCTGCCCTTACTGCCGGGGCTCGATAGCAAACCTTGGAGCAAACCTGCTGGTATTGAAACTGTTCCTACAGCTTAATCAGAAGAATTCAATGTTCAAACTGCTCACAGGGCTTTACCAGGCTGTGCAGGGAGCCAGCTTCATTGTCAAACATGGGCTGCTAAGGGAAAGGAGCGATTCCAGTGCTTTTGTCAGGCCTCCTGCAGTCATTCCTTGAGTGCCAGTGCTCTGAGTCCGGAGATCACTTTGCTGGTCCTTAGGGATGCCTCATTACTTGGCAGTTCTATTTTGAAGCTTAATCCACTCAGGAAGCTTTGGACATTCCTTGTCAGTGTTTGGTACCTCCCAGCACTCCAACTGTTTCCTGTGCTCTCGGGATGTGACGTGCGCCGGGGCTCGTGTTGGTGTCATGTCCTGGTTTGCTGTCAGTGATTACAGTGATCTTCACTGCTGCCCTTGGAGTTTCCAATACTCCCAAGTCCCATTCCTTGCTGGTAGCACCCTAATACACTAAAAAGCCATTAGAAAGTCCCGGTGAGCCACTTGCATTCTCCTACAGCAGTGATTATCTCCAGCTGGAGAGCTCTGCTTTGCTGTGACAGTGGGACCTGTTGTTTTGTTGGGGTGTATTTGTAGAAGAGGTGAAATGCTTCAGAGGAGTTTGCTTTGAGAGTGCTCTTGCAAAACCCGGGCCTTTGTGTTTAGCTGGTTTTATTGTTCCAGTGACAGGATGGGATGTGGAAATGGGATTTTCGTGGTTTTCCATGATGTGGTAGCCTCGAGGATGGGAAGATGAGCGTGTGCCCCTGTCCTTGTGTTGGGTATTGTCCTGTGCTTGGGGTCAGGTCGATATGAAGCAAGCCAGACAGCAAGCCCCTCTTATCAGAGTGTGAGCCTACAGCAAGAGCTGCTCCACACTCCCTCATCCCAGGGCCTGATGTACCTGCTGGCTTCCTGCAAGCTGAATCAAAGATGACTTTACAGAACTGAAGCCTTTTTCGGGTGCAGCAGGTTGGGTTTGATGACATCTGCTGTGTGCTCTGCTGCCGCATCCCTGGTGCCGCTCTTGGGTCAGAAGATGCGCCTTCAGCATCCTCAGCATCGGGGCAGCAGATGGAAAGGAAGAGGATGGAGAGTGAAGTCTTGATGCCTCTTGTTCTTGATGCTCGGGTGTAATTTGGAACCTCCCCCAGCTAGATCCCCCCCATGATGTTGTATTCCAGCTTTCTTATTTCCTGTTTGTACTCAGACTGTTGTAGTTCCTCGTGAACAAGCAGATGCTGGTGGGGCACGACTGCGGGTGTTGGAACTCACAAGGACCTTGTACGGGCAGCCAGTTCCTGGCAGCTCGTGGTGGTGATCAGCTGTGCTGTGGTGCTTGTGCATTAAGGGTTCTGTGCATCAGAGAGGCTGAAGGAGAAAGCCGCAAAGCCTGGAGAGGAGAGCAGAGCATCCCCAGGATGCTGGGTGGGCATCACGCTGACGCACAGCTTGTTTCACTTCTCTCTGGTGAAGCTTTTTACTACATCTCTTCACAAGGGGCTCGAGGTCAAGGTCTGCATCTCTGCATCCCTCTTTGTGAGTTCTGTTGCAATAAATCATATGGCTTGGGAGGAAGAAGTCCTCAAACATTTTAGTATCTTCATGTACTATCTTCAGAGCATGGAGCCGCTTGCTAGGTGGGATGAGAACTCTGGGCGGAATTCATCCCAGCCCTGTGTCTTCAGGAGGTGGGATGCGGAGCAGGTTTTGCTTAGACAACAGGACCTGAGCATCAACACTTCGTTCATGTGTGAGTGGGGCCAGAGTCGTGCTGTGAGCTGACTGCAGCCAAGGAAGGCTGTGAGGAAGCAGCTTCTAATGAGGCTTCAAGTCTCCAAGTGGTTGACAGGCTGCGTTTGGGAACCCTGGTGCTAACACTTGGCCAATAAATCGGGAGGCCTGGGGCCAGCATGACAATATTAGTTGGGATGCTGGGGTGCTGGCTAAGTGGTTTGAGCTATTTTTTGCTCCTGGGCTTATGGGCTATAAAGGCTGAGTGTGGATTTTATGGTGTAGTAAAAAGGAACACTTCTGCTTGTAAAGAATGAGACTGCAGTAAAGGTCTGGTGAACTGAAGCCAATGAAAAGGGTCTAGGTGGTCCCAGGCCTTTGTGAAGGTTGTTTATTCTGTTAGGAATTAAAATGGTCTCAGGCTTTTGTGGTGTAGTGATCTATTCAGTGTTCCTTCTGCTGGTGCATAGGCCTTGTTCTCTGCAGTTGGTGTTTCGTTGTGCTTTCCTAGGGCAGAAGCTGGCACCTAAAGGCACCTCGGTCACTTGGTCTCCCTTTGTGTTTGTCCTTCTGCAACCTGTTGGGCAGTGGGGGGAGGCAGAGCCTGACTGAGCACACGGGGCTGTGAGCCCACTGCTGGCCTCTGCTCCTGGGGCAGCTCTAATCCAGCATGGGCTGAGGAGCTCACATCAGTGAGCACATCCCCGTGTGACCCTCTCCCACTACAACACACGGGGAATGCTGCTTCAGCCCGCAGGGTGATGTGCTCAGTCTGGATGTGGCTTGTGCAGGCAGCTGTGCACCCGCAGGGCGAGAGGAGCAGGGGCAGCGCAGGCGCCGGGCTCTGCTCTTCCACCAGGATCTCTCCGGAACACAAGGGATTTGCCTGGTAATTCCTCACCGGGGGATCGGGATCAGTGTCAGCCTCTCGCCCAGGGCTGTTGTTGCAGCCCTGCCATGGCCCCTGCCACCAGAGAAAGAACGAAAGAAAGAGTCACTTGAATTTCGCTTTCCATTACCCATGCAGAAATCATTTCATCCACGGAAAGGTCACTTCTTTTTAAAGGGGCTCTGACTCAGAAATGACTTTTCAAAAACACTGCTTGCAGCAAATAGCAGCATCGAAATGATCGAAGTTGCTGTGGTTCAGAGCTCAGCTTCAGTTTGTCTGCTCGGTGAGGATGGACCGAGCAGCTTCATGTGCTCTGGGCTGCAGATGGGGCCATGAGAGGCAGAGGAGGGGCAAAGAAACGTCCAGGGGAAGTAAAGCCATCCCGGATGCTTTTCTCTTGCTCCTCTGGCTGTGTAGCTTGCTTTTAGCATCTCTCTTAATTCATTAAATCCAGTTGGAAATCTGTGTCCATCTGAGCTATGGGAATGTAGTGAAAAGAAATGGTTAAAGAGTTAGGACTTAGGTTGGAGGCTTTGGCACTGAGGCAGCGTCTTAGCATGAGGTTAATCCCTGCCAGGACAAAGCTCTTGCTTCAGCAAACATGGTTCTGAAGTCTCATCCGCTGTGAAATCAGGGGGACACCAAAGTGCAGCGGTGTGGGAGCCTGGAGCACACCCTGACCCAGAGGAGATTCCCTCATGGCCATGGTGTTCCTTGGAATGCTGTTTCCTGAGAGCCAGCGATCTGGGGGAGGTGCTGGCCATGAGTTTGCCCAGAAGTGCCGAATCTTTGTGTGTGAGACCAGACCATTCCTCACGGTGAAAGCCAAGCGCGTGCGTTACCGTGCCCGCGGTGCTGGCAGTGCCCTGCCAGCCTGCCGCAGCGTCCCAGGAAGAGGAGAGGTGTGTTTGAGTTCAGGTCTGGCTCAGTCGCAGGTGTGGTGATATTCAAGAGCTCCCTTTCTCAGTCACAACCCCTCTTTTCTAAAGGGCCAGCAGCATTTCACAGCCTGGTGCCTGTTTACTGATCTCTTGGCTACGTTTGCTCTTAGCACTGTTGTTTTTTTCCCCCTTCCCCTTTCATTACACTTAAATGTGTGTTTCTTTTCCACCCTAGGACATGGTGCAGGGTGAAGAGCACAGATAAAGAACCTCCCACCATTCCACAGCCTGTTCCACCTGCCCGGAGGACTTCATGCAGCAGGACGCAGGCTGATGCCCTCAGCACCCCCTGCCATGGATGGGGGGAAGAACTACCCACTGCACGAGCACCAGCAGCCGGGGCACAGGCTCCTCAGCACCCCTGGCCTCCCCCCGCAGCTCACCATGGAGGTGAGGTCCCGCATGGGGGGGACACAGGCAGTTTTGAGGTGTCAGCAGCAGGGGCATGTAGGGAGGGGATCCTGCCCCTCTGCTCTGGTGAGATCCCACTTGCAGCACTGTGTGTGGTTCTGGTGTCCTCAGCATAAGAAGGACATGGAGCTGTTGGAGCAAGTCTAGAGGAGGCCATGAGGATGCTCAGGGGCTGGAGCAGCTCCTGTATGGAGCCAGGCTGAGAACATTGGGGGGGCTCAGCCTGGAGAAGAGAAGGCTGCGTGGAGACCTCAGAGCAGCTTCCAGTGTCTGCAGGGGGCTACAAGGATGCTGGAGAGGGACTCTTCATTAGGGACTGTAGGGACAGGACAAGGGGTGATGGGTTCAAACTGAAACAGGGGAAGTTCAGGTTAGATCTTAGGCAGAAGCTCTTCCCTGTGAGGGTGCTGAGGCGCTGGCACAGGGTGCCCAGAGAAGCTGTGGCTGCCCCATCCCTGGCAGTGCTCAAGGCCAGGTTGGACACAGGGGCTTGGAGCAGCCTGCTCCAGTGTGGGGTGTCTCTGCCCATGGCAGGGGGTTGGACCTGGGCGATCTTAAGATCCTTTCCAACCCAAACCATTGTATGAGTCTATGATCCCGGGTGTGCTATGGGAGCTGTTTACCAGCCTGTCTGGGCAGCTCTGCAGGGGCATGGGGTATCAATTGGGCCTGCTGGAGGGCTGAGGTGACGGCTGTCTGCTGCCTTCCAAGTGGGAGGAGAAGGATGAGGCTGTGATTAAAACAATGCCTCTCTAAATGCTGGGAGGTGCCAGGCTCCTTGGGAAGGGACCGAAGAGATAGGCAGAACTACAAACTTTGTTTCCATGCCAGCTCATCTCTGCTACTTGCTGAATGTATTGCTGGGTCCAGCTGTGCCTCTCTGGGGGTGGCAGAGATGAATAGGGCTGTATTAGTCCTCATCCAGCTGCTAAAACAAGATTTGTTCTCACCAGGGCAAGAAGCAAACCTCTGTCCCAGAATAGCTTACATGTTTATAACTTGAGTTTGTCCTGTAGGAAGAGAGAGGTTAAAACAAGAGGCCTGTTTCATGTTGCTTCAAGCATGAGGTATCACATCACTACCTTGTGTCTTTGGACACAAGAAAGGACAGATAAAAACTGATCAGTAGCTGAGTAATAAGATACTGTGCTCATTCCGTGGTTGTATTGGTGTGTGCAGAGCTAAGAGCTTCCCGGTAACGCTGGAGGCTGCTTAGGGAGGTGGGAAGACACAAAGAGGATGTTTGGGTGTTTCTGTGCCAATTTCCAGTTAATGGGTTGGTCTCATTCTGCAGAGACTGAGCTGGAGGGGCTGGGGAGGGCACTGACCCTGCTGCCCTTTTGGGGCCGGCAGTAGAAAGGGGGTTCAGAAGCTGAAAGCTTGGGGTGTAGCACTTGGTTTCCCTCCTGGGAGAGATGAAGAGCTCCCTGTGCTTCTGGAAGGCACCAGGGGAGGGAAGTGAGGAGCCTGGCCCCGGATCTGGACGCAGGTATTGTGCCGCAGCTCAGCTGCCCTGACTGTTCTGGTTTCTCCTTTCAGACCTCCATGCTGGCCACCGAGTCGTTGAGTAGCTGCTACCCTGCCTCTTTCCCAGCCTCATCCTTCCCCAGTGAAAACCAGTGAGTGCTGCTCTTTGTGTCATTCTGCTCTTGCACACGCCGTGATTCAACTGTTTCTTTGCTGCTTTCCCTGTTTACTCTATTTCACTAACTGATGGGGAAATAATTGCATCACCCACTGATCTTGTGGCATTTCTTAAAGTGCTGCATCTTGGAAAAAAGCAGCAAACAGCCTTGTTTTAACAACAAAAGATAAACCCTTTATTTTCTGGTAAACTTGGAGGCTGCTCTAAAGGAGGAACAGCCTTGGCTTAGCCTGAGTTTATGACGCTGATGGAGATCTTAAAAACACCCTGTTAGCTCAGTCCAGCTGAGCAGGTCCATCTCGAGCTGTATAGAGATGGTGCAGGCAGGAAGAAGATGTTCCTGGTACCAGGGGGCAGGCTCAGGGCTGAAGTGAAGCTGAGATCTTTTGCTGTGTAGTTGAGTGGAAGCTGACCAAATACTGCATCAAAAACACACACACGCAACCCCAACCACACAGTGCAGCGGTCATGAGAGCTGTGCCTTCTTCCGCTGGTTGTAACTGATGTTATTCACTGATAACCTCATCCCACAAGGTGTGAGGTGATGACTATGGGCCATGTGAGAAGTTGGGCTTGACTTCTGCCTGGTATACAGTGCAGTGCTGCAAAGTGCAGTTGTGATGGGTTTCATAACCTCTGCCTCATCACAGTGGGCCTATCTGATGGGAAGGACAGCAGCCAAGTGTGTTCTGGATGCAGTGCAAAAGCTTTTCTAGATTCTGTGCCCAAAATAGCATTTTTGAGAGATCTTTCTGTAACAATAAACATTGTTCTTTCTCTCCCCCTTTATAATGAACCTCCATCCTGGCTCAGAAGGCAGGATGTGACAGGAGACGTTTGGGACAACATGAAGCATCCTTGTGCCACCATTGAGTGACTTGGGTTGGAACTCTCTTGGGACTAGGAGGTGTTGGTTGTTGGGAAGGTTTGGAGGCTGATCCATCGCTGCTTTGCTCTCTCTGTGAATACAGGGAGTGGCACAGATGTACAGGATGTGTTTTTATTTAGGTCAGAGGTGGGAGGGAGGAAAAATGAAAGAAACAGAACTTGATATCCCGAGCTAATCACTGGCTTCCAGGTGCTTGAGGATTTAATTTACCTTCCTTCCTAAGGGGAGTTTAGCGTCTCTGTGGAAAAGCAGAGACCCGTCCTCATGTGTGTCCATGTTCCTGCTGGTTTCTCCATTCAGAAGGATGGGATGTGGTTTGTCTCTGTTAGTTCTGCTGTGCCTGCTCCTCTGGCTGCAGCGCGAGCTGGCAAGGATGGGGTGGATGGAACAGGGCAGTTCCTGCCATGAGGTAGCCCAGAAGCTGCCCCATAGGTGCTGAGCGCAGCTCTGCCTCGCCAGTTACTCCCCAGAGTGAGAACTGAAGAGGAGTTCTCAGCTAAGTTCAGCATCTCTGCTCTGAGCTGCCTCTGATTGGAAGAGGTTGTACTTTTTGAGCGTGATTCCTGTAAATTACACTTGGTGAATCCTCGGGAGAGCTCTAACACGATTTCTGGTTTGCTGTATTGAACCACACGATTGGATTCTGTTTGTCTATTGTGTTGGGTTTTTGCTTTGACCATTTGTTCTGGTTTTGCCCCTCACTTTCCTCCTCCTTAGCGCTGCTGGAAACACGATAGCCTTGGTCCTGCAAAGGCATGCCTGTGCTCCACACAAACGTCAGCTTGTTGACTTTGCTATAGTTACATTTGGAAATGAGGCTTATTGTAGTAATTGTTTGCTAGAGAATGATTTAGGCAGGGCTGCACCTCTGGCTTCCTGTTTTTCATATCCTGGTAATGGTATAAATCACCTTTCAGGTGAAATTTTCCATCTCTTTCACAGAACAAAAGAAGCCTGTCCTTTTGTATTTGAAAATGGCAGCTGAATCTTCTTTAGGGGGATTTAGGGTTAGGGCATTACAGGTAGGAATCCTGAAAGCGATGGAAACAGTGAAAATGGGATTTGAAAGCGAGCTGGCGTTGCAGTGCAATGTGTAAACCAGGAAAGAGCAGATGGCGATGGGGTTAGTGCAAGTTTCCCTTAAATCCTTGCAGGGAACCTCATTTGTAAGGGGCTGTGTTTGGACGTGGCTTATTCTCATAGCAACAGCTTTGTCCTGAAGCAGGTTTTTCCTGTTTCTATCCAGTAGTTAATTTCCATGCTAGTGAATTTCTTTAAAAGGTACCAAAGCTCGCCTCTGCAACAGATCTAACCTGGGAAATGGCAAGTGTATGCAACCTTGCTGAGGGAGCAGATGAGGTCTGGGTCCCCTGCAGGGAAGGCAGTTATCCCTGAAGAGCTGGGCTTCCTCACGGCATTCCTTGCTTAAGGGTCACTCCAGCTGTGCTGGTGGCGCTGGTGTCACGCATCCTCCAAAAGGTAGTTCTCAAAACCTCAGTTTCTAAAACACACAGCCCCCTTTTCTCGCCCTTTTTGTGCCCTTTTCCACTTCTCCACATAGGTATGGAGTGCTGCTTGCTACAGTAGGAAAGCAGGCTTCGAGAACTTGGTCTATTGGTGGGGGAGAAGACTGGTGCTGAGACAGCCTGTGAACTGCCCAGCTCGTCTCTGTTCTTCTGCTGGCCTGAGATGTGGTGTTTGTGGCTCTGAAGGGAGACAATCAGAGCTACAACAGAGCATGAAGCCTGGCCAAAATGCCCATAGGAGGTCCCCAGCGCAGTTGCAGCGTGGCCCCGGAACATCGGGTGTGGGGATAAGCAGCAAGTCTGAAGCACATGGGGCAGCACCCTACCACAGGATAGAGACCCAGCTCCTGGAGGGATGCGTGTTGCATTGCTCATCTCCAAGATGTGGGTCCCTATAGGAGCCTGTCCACAGTGTGTTCCTTCAGGTCCTCCTGTTGGAAGTCTTGAGTTTCAGGAAAACTGGAGGGAATGACCAATTTCTGTGCAAAGTAACGACACTCCAGTGTGAGCTTTGCAGTTTAATTCAATATCTTTAAGTTCTTACTCAAAGAGACGTAAAGCACAGCACCAATGGCACTAAAAGGACTTTGGCAAACGTGCCCTTTCCTAGGAGGATCTCAAAGCAATGCGCTGAGTTGTTATTGGCTCTTTCTTCAGGCTGCAAGGAGAAAACACATCCCAACTTCACCGTGTCCAAACCCGAGATGAAGGGAAGCAAAACAGCACACCAGAGCTGGTCATTCCGCAGGCAGGGAGGCTGGGGCTGGCTTGGTCTCCTTCCCGTTACCTCAACTGGCTCTTGGCCAGACCACGAGGTGCTGCTGAAATCAGAGGCAGCGTTTGCTCTTCCGGTAAAAATAGTTTTCCCTTTCCCTGGTTAGTTCATCCGCGCTGGGTGAGCTCCATCCTCCTGCAGGAAACATGGTGGGACCTCAGCGTTTGCAGCAAACCTTCCCCTGGGTGTAAATACATTGATTTCAGCATGGGTTTTCATTTGGCTGAAGAGATGAGGAGGAGCTGTGGGTCAGCGCTGGGCTGTTGGGGCTGTTCAGTCCAGCCCTGCCTGTGCCAGACTGCAGTGGGTGAAACTGTGGCAGCGCTGAAAAGGAGGGGAAAAGGAAAAGGGAGGAGGGAGAAAGGCAAAGGGAAGAAGGAGGTGTTCTGTGTTGGGGGCATTATGTGTAACGGTGAAAAAGGCAGGGAGAATGTGTTTGGTGGAGAGAGAACAGTGTTTGCACATGAACCCGTGCCAGCTGTGGTGTGTCCATGAGCTGCCAGCCGCACACAGCACTTCACCTGCTCCATGGCGCCGCATCCATCCCCAGCTCTGCTCCAGGGAGTGTTTCCTCCTAAACCTTGGCTCTTGCTTCCCTTGGGGCCGGGGAAGCTCCGTGCTGTGGTGTCTGTGCTCTGGCATTCCCGAGTGGGAAGCGTGTCAGCGGCTCCAGCCTGCAGACGTGTTGGGTGGCGATTGCCCAAGCGCCGCGAGGGCACGGCCCTGACGGGAAAGATTACAAAGCACATTCCGTGCTCCTGCAGGAAGGGAAAGAGCTGGTGGCTGTGAGAGCAAAACCAGACAAGGGGCCCACAGGCCAGAGGCTGCTGCTGGGACCGGGAAGGGAATCGTCTGCTCTTCTGAAGTGCTGCCCCTCTCTGCTGGGAAGCAGCCGGTGCTGGGGCACGTGCCCGGCCCATCAGGGAGCACTGGGAAGACCTTTGCTTTACTCACTCCTCAGCTCGCAGAGATCTGGCTTTGTACAGGGGTGCAATTGCTTCTGTGGTGCTGTCTGGGGCCGCGTGTCCATAACCCCTCCACTTCTGTCTCTGAGAGCAGCAAACCTCCATTGGGGTGTGTGTGGGGGGGGTTCCTCTCCACAGCTCTTTAGCTTTTATGGCCCAGACTGGTGTTGGGGTGGGATGTTTCTGTGGCACTTAATGCTTCTCCTCGTGTAGTGGGATTGTTGGTGCTGGGACAGCTCAGAGGCTTCAATTCTGCTTTGTTATCAGACTGAGATGTTATTTAGTCCTGCAGACCGTTCTTATCTGTTCAGTTACTACAAGTCATCCCATAGCTGCAGCTTCACCGGTGATGATGGAGTCTGAAGCAACCTGAGAGATACTCAGGACTGCCAGGAAATAACTGCTTTTCCCATTTCCTTCCAGGCAATATTTTAATTCCCATCACGATTTTTATATGAATTCCATCAGCAGACCCCAATTCTTGGATACAAACTATGCATCTGTGGACCCCACGGACTTCCTACCAAAAAATGGTGACTTTCCTCAGGTAAGCGCAGAGCTGATGGCTCTGGGGGAGGACAGTGCTTTGTGGTGATGGGTTTGGGTTTCAGTATTGCCACATTGAGGGGAAAGGGTAGGACAAGAGGTGATGGTTTTAAACAGGAACAAGCAAAGATCAGGTTGGATATAAGGAAGAAGTTCTTTACTGTGAGGGAGGTGAGGCTCTGGAACAGGGTGCCCAAAGAAGTGGTCAATGCTCCATCCCTGGCAGTGTTCAAGGCCAGGCTGGACTGAGTCTTTGGGGACATGGTCTAGTGGGAGGTGTCCCTGCCCATGGCAGGGGTTGGAACTGGATGATCTTGAGGTTCTTTCCAACCCAAACCAGTCTGGGATTCTATTATCTTAAATCCAGCGCCTGATAGGAGTTGTGTGCAGCTGGGACAGATGCTCTGACAACAGCAGTTCAGAAGCTGTTTGTTGGTTCACTCTGTCCCACTGTCCATGTTGCTGACAAAGCTGTTAAACAGGATTGGTCCCAACACTGATCCCTGAGGAACACCACTCGTTACTGGTCTCCAGCTGGACATTGAGCCACTGACCACAACTCTATGCATGCAGCCATCCAGCCAGTTCTTTATCCATCATGTGGTCCATCCATCAAACTGATGTCTCTCCAGTTTAGAGAGTAGCTGAGTGGCCCATCAGCTCCCTTCCCCTGCTGCGTCGTGGGACTTGATCTCAGCCAGCTTGGAAGAGCAGATTTTGGGAGATTCTTTGTGGAAAGGAGATTGTTTGTGTGAGCTGGGTGACAGAAGAGCAGGAGGGCTCTGAGGAAAGCCAGGCAGAACTGACCTCCAGTAGTTTCCAGAAGAACTCATTCTTGTGCCACTCTGCTGGAGCTCTTCCATCCTTTGCTTCAGCACTGTTTTCCACTTCACTGATTTCTTGCTGTCCCAGTTGCCAGAGTGTTAAATATTAACAGTCTGCCTGGAAAGCCGAAACGTGCCACTTGGAAGCTGTGGGCACACTTGGTTTGTGACATCTTTCTGGGTGACAGTGTAGGAAAGTACCTGTCTTTTTACCCTTGCCTAGCACGGTGGAAGGAGTGGCAGGGCCTGGCAGACTTTGTGCTGTTATGACCATACCAACCAGAGGAGTGACACCAAAGAGAGAACGTGAGGGGTTTGCTGCATAGTTTAGGAAGAGATTCTTGATTAAATCTGTGGTCACTGGGCAGGCGAGTACATGGGGTGCTTATGTGAGAACTTGTGCTGCCTTCCTACACCAGCATGGACTATTCCCTTTGCTCAGATCCCAAAATCCCATCTGGGATAGTTGGCCAGGGCAGGGATCTTGCAGCCCTGTGTGGATCAGCACGTGCTGGGTTCTGCCTGCTGTCTGTGGGAGGTCGGAGGAAGGCGCTGGAGGTGTCACTGAGCTAGAGTGATGCTTTGTGATCCTATGCGTGATCTGAGGGCTCTGCATCCCCAGAGCCTCCCTGCAGCAGGGCTCCAGCCTGGCCTCCAGGCAGTTTGTGTCCTTCAAGAGCTTCTTAAGGATTACTGAAGAAGGATTTTAAAGGTCTGAAGAGCAAATGGCTGATGATTCTGAGCTATTTGTGTAGTGAACACTTTGCTGCTGGTGGTCAAGGGATTGTTGGTGCACACTGGGGCTTGGAGAGTGGGAAAGGTGCTGCGTTTCCTCCAGCATGGGCATTGCTCCCCCATCTTCTCTCTGTTTCATCTCCGAGGTTCCCAGCTGGACCCTCAGCTCAGTGTAAAGCTTTTGCTGGCCTGAGGATGCCATGAGTGGGAACTACTTTCCAGTTGAATCATTCCCTGTGGCAGCTCAGGTCTGGTGAAGGGCGACTGTATCACAGCAGCATTGCTGCATGTTGGACAAGGTGCTTTGTTTGCATGCTTAGAGCAGCCTAATGTGAACTTAAGAAGTTGTTTCTTCCACAGTACTTTTGGTTCTGGATTGCTCTGGGGTGATTCAGCCTTGCTGGGCTATTGGCATTCTTTATATAAACAAGCGGCTTAAACTGAGGTTAGGAAACAGCTACATGAGGCTGTGTTGGGGTCTGAGAGTGTTTCTTGGGAGCCGTTGTCTTCAGGCAAAGTCTCACCCCCATCTGTTGCCATCTCCTTGTGGAAGAAGTCTCCTGACTGCGCACGTGTCTGTAGCAGTCAGCCCTGAGGAGAGGTACATTTAGGTTTCCATTGCCTTCTGCTGCTCATTCCTCCAGTCTCAGTGCTGGTGAGCTGGAACCAGTGCAGCAAACCTGCTGCAAAGGGCTTTTGTCCTGTCAGCATTGGTGCTGTCCTGTGTCACTGATGGTGAGAGCTGTTTGTTGCCACAGCCAGACACTAAATGCTTTGGGCTCTGTTGTGTGTCTGTCCCCAGGGCCTTATCGTGGCAGCAGAGCAGGCTGTTCTGGAAAAGCATCCCTGTCACATCAGTCCTTGCTGCTCTTGGCCACCATGGCTTTTTTCTTTCAACTTCACTGCTCCGCCCTGTTTATAATCACTTAAAGAACAGGACTGCCTGTTTCCTTTGAGCCTTTCCTTACCTAAACCCAGCCTGCCTGCTTCTGATCATCTGTGTTTGCTTTTGCCTAACTTAGCTTGCTCTCTGTGCTCCAGAACGGGGCTTTTCCGGATGCCTGAAGCCTCCTCTGCTGACTCCGCTTGCCCAGGTCACACTGGAGCATAAACCTGACCGTTCTGAGGTGGGCTCCTGCTGAATGTGGAGGGTGCAGGCTCTCCTGTGAGGCTTGGCACAAACTCCCCCCTTTCCTGCCCAGAGAAGCAGCTCAATGTATGAACACTTGGGCTGGAAATTGGGGTACCCCTCTTAAAACCCCAGTGGTGCTTAGGAAGGTCAATCCCGACTGATTTTGCTTGTGGGAGAGGGAGGAATTGGCTGCTTGTGGGTAAAGTCATTTGCAGTAATGCTATAAAGATACAATTACAGCCTTGTTTGATCTGCTTGTGGGGGGCTCTTGACCACTCCTGTTAATCATAAACCAGCCCTCATGTCCCTCCCAGCCCGCTGCAATCTCCTGCTCATGTTTCTTATTAAGGGGGGGGGGGGGGGGGAAGGAAATTAACCTCCTCTTTAAAAAAGTATTAATTTCTCAAAGTGCTTCAGTGCACGGAGCTGGGGTGATTTAAGACAAATCAGTGCAGCAGGTTTCAGGTTCTATGAACGACTTGGTTCTGTCTGAAATGAAGAGTTTCCTGGAATAAGAAACGTCCTGGAACTTCCTATTGCTGTCCTGGAGTTATGTCCACAGGGAAGAGAGGAATTAAAATCAGTTTGGAGGCAGTTACTGGCTCTGGTGCCTTTGAAGTGTTTTCTGTTCCAGTTGCTTTACGTGCCCTTTGGTTTTGCACTCCAGGGCTGGGATTTGGGTTGATTTAATTACCCTTGACTTGAGTGAGGTGCCCAATGCTCACATGAGGCCTTGGGTTGTTAAAAGGAAGCCCTGGCTGCAGCCACTGTGCTCGCATTGTGTTCGTATTGACATCCATGGGCTTGTGTGTGCCTCTGGGTGCCCGTGGCCCCAGGGATGGGGTACAAGGGCCTGGAGGGCTCCAGTCTCTCCTCATTCCAGACTTCAAACAGGGATGCCCACCTCCAGGCAGGAGGGAAGGGATGGGCAGCGATGGGGAATGGCTTCTGGAGCTCTTAGCAAGAATCGTTCCCTGCCTCCTCCCTTCATCGAGCTGACAAAAGCAGGAAAAGTGCTGCTCTGAAACCCAGAGCGCTCTGAAAACTGCTGGTAATAGGATTTAACAGCAGGCCACTGGGAGATGCTTTAAAATAGCTGCTTTAATTCAAAGCAGAATCCGCCTGAGTCAGTCTGGTTGGGTGAGTTTCCCCATCACCAGTTCTGCTGGTGGTCACTGCGTGTCTTGGTCCATAATATGCCTAAACCACCAGTGGTCCTCCCACAGCAGCACCAAGGGGAACTGCTGCATCCCATGGGAATGCTGCCTCCAGGCGTGCTTCTTTCCCTGCCTCCTGGATTTGTTACTCCTCGAGCTGCAGCATCTCCCTGCCATGTGCTGCATTCAGGGTCACTGCAAGGATTTACTCAGCCTCAGCTTGTGAGAGCTTCTCCGTGAGCAGAGCCAAGCCTTGCACCCCTCTGGGTGTCATGGAGCAGGAGGAGGAGGGCACGGCCTGTCCAAGACGTGCTCTCCCATCATTCATCCCTCTGGGAAAACCCAGCCCTGTCGGGACAAGCTGCAGCGTTCAGATAGTCAGTGCTTGTCCACCCTGTAGCTACTTTTCGAGTGACTTTTCCAAGACACACCATTGGGATCTGGTTCTGCCTGGAAGCTCAGCACATGCCATCAGTGTGGTCAGGAAGCGTCCTGTAAGGAGGCGGCAGAGGATGCTGTGGAGCTTCCCCAACAGTTAACTAACTCCTTGTACCTCCCTGGGTTTGCCAGTAAGTCAAATTAAAGCGAATGCTGGAATAACTGCATCGCTGCCTATCAGCACGTATGTTCATGGAGTGATTGTGGGGAGCAGGAATGCTGGGACAGGGTGTTAAAATTCCAGCTGGTGGTTTCTCAGTGGGTTATCTTCTGTGGTCTTGCAAAATCAGGGTAGCAGCCCCAGTTATCTGTAAGGACATTGTACGTCTTGCTTCCTCTTGGCAGTCCTGTCCTGCTGCCTGCTTTTTGCCCCCTTTGTGCACTAGCAGAAGAGGAAATAACCCACCTGCTGCTTTAAGGGTTGCATAAATAGCCCTTGGTTAGTCCCAGGGAAGAGCTGGTGGTTTGATCCAGGGCACATAGCAAAGCCAGCAAGTCACTAACCAAGGTGTTTCAGGAATGTATTTGGTCTCTGAGGTTCATGTGTATCATTAAGCACCGATCCCAAGCTCCAGGGCACTACCAGCTAATGCAGTGCAATCAAATTCAGATCAAGGCAGCACTAAAACTCCAGTCAGTGCCTTTCCGCACCCCAACCCAGCTGCCCACAGACACCAAGTGCTTCGTTTCCACTGTGCTTTCTGCAGCAGCACTCATGTAGCGGCTGCTCGCAGCATTCCCGGGAGGAAGCATCTCTCTCCTGCAGGCCTGGAAGGGGCTCTGCCATCGCTCCAACGCTTTGGTTTATGAGAAGTGCCTTGGAACGTGGGATTTTCCAGCACTTCTCGGCACGAGGCCCCGGGAGCACTTGCATCAGCAATGGCAGCTCAGTGCTGAGCTGCCTTTCCCTTGAAGCTGAGCCATGGTTGTGTGGAAGGACTCAGAGCAGGAGCAGATTGATCCACAGCCAGAGCTCCTCCCCGTGTCCCCCAGCATGTGCTGGGCTGGGGCTCTGCTGGTTTCCTGGCAAGGCTGGGTCCCTCTCCCTGCCCTGCTCCCGTAGCACGGGGAGCATTACCAAAGCTGTGCTTCCAGGCATGGAGCAGTGCAGGGTCCAGCTCCGGTCCCACTGGAGCAGCCAAGCCCCTGGGAGCTGGTGGGGATGGAACCCTATCCAGAGCCCAGCCGTGGTGCTGGGGAGACACAAACAGGAACCTCATGCTCCCAAAGCAAGCAGGAGCTTTCGTGTGGCTCTGCAGCGTAGTGGGTGCTCTGGCAAAGTCACTTCTCCATCAGCCCGGGCTGTGGTGGAGCAGATTTTCCTGAAGGTTATGATGACCAGATCCCTCTCAGATGTCCCTTTTTTGTGCCTTTTTCCTCTCCCCGAGCAGAAATGTTGCCTATTTCTGTTCCCAAACCCATTAAAAGGGAAAGCCTTGGGAAAAAGAGACATTCCTGGATACTGAGGGATCACAATGGTCTAGAAAAGAAGAAAGAAAATAGCTACTCCTTTTCCTAATTACAGTGTTTGGTGTGGGGCAGATGCTGGAGACAAAAGCAGCACATGGGGGGGGGGGGGGGGGGGAAGAACCCACCTTGTGAACACTCTTCATGCTCTTGATTCCTTACCCCAGGCTCAGGGGCAGGACCCGGCTGGGCCAGGGCACGGGAAGGGGTCAGGGTGTTCCATGGGGAGCCGGGTTCCTGCCTGGATCGCGCCGCTGTGGAGCTGAGCTTTGTTTACAGTGTCTCTGTGGTTGCATTACACCACATACAGTAATTCTCCTCGCATTGCCAGTAATTTCCCTGACTTACCAAGCAGGCATCAT
Source organism: Ara ararauna (assembly GCA_028858755.1). Lineage (NCBI taxonomy): Eukaryota > Metazoa > Chordata > Aves > Psittaciformes > Psittacidae > Ara > Ara ararauna. Next base: position 3,729,430 of record CM054398.1, on the reverse strand, counting down.
TTCCTGAAAGTCAGCCCTGTGCTTAGAGGAAGTACGAGCACTCTCCTTCGTGACTAACCCCTGCATGCAAATCTCCCGGGCGCAGGGGCCGCTCCATAGCTCTCCTCTTCTCCTCCATTTGCACTCCTTGCTTCTGCATGGGAACTCTTACAGACCCTTGAGGAGCTCCTTTCCTGGCTGCTGCCGCGGTCATGAGTGAGGACCTTGCTCCATTCTCTACTGCAAAGTCTCACCTTGCTGCTCCCTCCACGTCCTGCTCTGCTACCAGCACACTGAATGCTGCTTTAAAATGTCCCAGATGCAGTTCTGGCTGAAGTTCCCATCTCTCTATAAGGTAACACCTGATTTTTCTCTTTATTCTCCTCCTTGGCATTCCTTGTGGGATTTGTTCCTGAGGGAAGCGGCCCTGGCTGCTGCCCCGGGATTCTCATGGTGGCAGCAGAGGTTTGGGAGTGCCAAAGCAGCAGACCAGGAGATGTGTGCTTTGCTGAAAGGTGCCTTCCTCGGAGCCTGTTCCTGTCGGGAGGAACTTGGTGAGACTCAGAGGAGAAGGAGCTGTGGGGAGAGGTGACCACTGTGTTTATGGAGCAGTAACTGCTTTGGGGAGTTTCAGACCAGATGCTGGGCTCAGGGCAGCGATGGAGCATTTGCCAGGCTGAGCATGGAGCCCTCCGGGCTGTGAGTTATTACCCCATGTTTAGAAAGACTTTGGGGTTTGGCACCTAGAAGGTTTTCTTTAGGGACCAGCTGCTCCCAGCTGGAAATTCTTCATTCCGTCTTGCCTGAAACGTCATTTGTTGAGGCTGGGATTGTTGAGACACCAAATCTCTCTTGTCTGGCAGTGCAGTTTGTTCATGGATGTATGGGTGCAGTTTGTTCATGGATGTATGAGTGCAGTTTGTTCATGGATGTATGAGTGCAGTTTGTTCATGGATGTATGAGTGCAGTTTGTTCATGGATGTTTGGGTGCAGTTTGTTCATGGATGTATGGGTGCAGTTTGTTCATGGATGTTTGGGTGCAGTTTGTTCATGGATGTATGGGTGCAGTTTGTTCATGGATGTTTGGGTGCAGTTTGTTCATGGATGTATGAGTGCAGTTTGTTCATGGATGTATGAGTGCAGTTTGTTCATATACGTATGAGTGCAGTTTGTTCATGGATGTATGGGTGCAGTTTGTTCATGGACGTATGGGTGCAGTTTGTTCATGGATGTATGGGTGCAGTTTGTTCATGGATGTATGAGTGCAGTTTGTTCATGGATGTTTGGGTGCAGTTTGTTCATGGATGTATGGGTGCAGTTTGTTCATGGATGTATGAGTGCAGTTTGTTCATGGATGTTTGGGTGCAGTTTGTTCATGGATGTATGAGTGCAGTTTGTTCATGGATGTTTGGGTGCAGTTTGTTCATGGATGTATGGGTGCAGTTTGTTCATGGATGTTTGGGTGCAGTTTGTTCATGGACGTATGGGTGCAGTTTGTTCATGGATGTTTGGGTGCAGTTTGTTCATGGATGTATGGGTGCAGTTTGTTCATGGATGTTTGGGTGCAGCTTGTTCATGGATGTATGAGTGCAGTTTGTTCATGGACGTATGGGTGCAGTTTGTTCATGGATGTATGGGTGCAGCTTGTTCATGGATGTTTGGGTGCAGTTTGTTCATGGATGTATGGGTGCAGCTTGTTCATGGACGTATGGGTGCAGCTTGTTCATGGATGTATGGGTGCAGCTTGTTCATGGACGTATGGGTGCAGCTTGTTCATGGATGTATGGGTGCAGCTTGTTCATGGATGTATGAGTGCAGTTTGTTCATGGACGTTTGGGTGCAGTTTGTTCATGGATGTATGGGTGCAGCTTGTTCATGGACGTATGGGTGCAGCTTGTTCATGGATGTATGGGTGCAGTTTGTTCATGGATGTATGGGTGCAGCTTGTTCATGGATGTATGGGTGCAGTTTGTTCATGGATGTATGGGTGCAGTTTGTTCATGGATGTTTGGGTGCAGTTTGTTCATGGATGTATGAGTGCAGTTTGTTCATGGATGTATGAGTGCAGCTTGTTCATGGATGTATATCTGTGTGCCTGTGTGTATATGTGTGTGTGTATGTAGTTTTATGTACATGTGTTATACAGTTTTATATACGTGTGTGTGTGCATAGATGGTTTTATATGTAAATCTATCTATACACACACACATATATAAAATATATATGCATTTTATGTAGTGTGCATATATAGGTTTATATATGTGCATGTGTATATATAGTTTTAAGCCCCTATCAGCTGCGTGCTGGGTAGTGGAGTAGTCAGTAGCTGCCGTGAAGGAGGAGTTGGTTCCTCCATGTCTGGATTGTGAGCAAATAAACCATTTGGATTGGTGGCTCCATGGCCAGAAACACTTCCAGGGCGCACACCCCTTCTGTATTTAGACCTCGCCTGTTCTTTCATTGTTTTTAACAAGGACTTTGCTTTGACTGAAGGCTCTGAGCTGTTGCCAGTGCCTGCGAGAACCACAGGAACTCTTTGCCTTGGTTTACCCAGATTTTGCTCTGATCTTTATTAGAGAGTTAACTCTTGGGTTTGAAAACTTTTCTGGCTTGGGATAGCGATAGAAATCCTGCGTGCTGTGGTGGCATTGACTGGTGATGAGCTCTGCTCTGCTGGGACCCTCCGGCAGCACTGTGTCCAGCTCCAGAGCCCACAGCACAGACGTGGAGCAGGTATGGAGATGCTGTGAGGGCTGGAGCAGCTCTGCACTGGTGCCAGGCTGAGAGAGCTGGGCTGGGGCAGCCTGGAGAAGGGAAGGCTCCTGAAGGGGAGACCTCAGAGCAGCTCCCAGGGAAAGAAACCCAACCAAAATCTGAAACACCGCCCTCAAATCAATCAACTTCATTCCAGAAGCGAGTTATGTCGAGCAGATGCAGGGCGGCGTTTGAAATAAAGATCCTGCCCTGTGGGATTACTTCCATCTGCTGCAGAAATTCAGCAGCCACTGAAACATAAAATCAGTGCTGTTGCTGTGAACCCCTCTTATTCCCAGTGAGAAACTTCAGAAGTTCTTCTTCTTCAGCCTTAACCAGGGGCAAAGTAACCGGCTTCAGCTCCTGCGCTGGGACCGGTGGTCACTGAGCAGCTTCCCCAGGTCTGGCCCTGCAGCATCTCTGCTCAGCTCATTGCCCCTTCCCTGCGCCTGCTGCACCTCCAGCCTCTTCACTCCTCGTGGTTTCTGGGACCATCTCTCCTACCCCTAACGCTGCCATCTTCTTTTTCTGCTGCTTCTGTGTTGGGCTCAGCACCTTTTGGCTGGGCTCAGCAGTAACCGGAGTATCAGTGGGTCTGGCAGAGCCTTTATCCTGCTGAGAAGAGGCATCCTCTTGCTCACTGTTCTGTGATGGTTTAAGGAATGATCCTTTCCCTTGAGGAAACAGGGAGCTGTTCGCATTTGCTCCCTATAAAGCAGGGGAGTAATTAGTGAAGGTGTGGTTTATGGCACAGGTTGTAGTTATCAGCATTAAACAATTACACCTTGTTCTGTGGACAGGCTGGGCTGACCCTCTGGGGCTGTGCCCTCAGCTTTCAGGGGTGGATCTAACCCATCACTGGTTTGAGTGCTCCTGAAGGAATGTAATTACATAAAACAAATAGGACACTGAAAGTTTGTGTCTTGGAGGCTGATTTCTTCCCTTTGCAGGCTGGTGCCCCGAGCAGGGGGAGCAGTGGCGGGGCTGAAGGCTGGGTGCTTGCTGGGTGTCTCGGGCTGTGTTTCAGTGCTCTCATGGCTATTGCAGCCATACACTTTCCTGTCTTTGGGACCTAACGTGCAGTATATGCAGATGAATTAACCCAGTGCAGGAGGCTGTGGCACAGCGACAAGGCCGGGTGGGATCTGAGACCTCAAGATGCTGCTGCCGTGGGTGAAGCCCTCGAGTCAAATGCCCTCAGTTAAATGCCGGAATGGATCTGTGTAACAAAGCTTTTCATCATGAAAAGACCAGCAAAATCCCTGCCTGAACCCTGCTGGGTTTGCCTTGCAGCTCCAGCCTTTGCTTCAGCTCTTTCTTGTCTGTAGTGTGCTACCTCCCAGGCCTGCCTGTCCTTGTGAGAGGAAGAACACGCTTCTCCTCAGCATGCAGATTATCACAAATGCCTTTCATCTTCTAGACTGAAAGTCAAGGATGATGATGTCTCCTCTCACTTGCTATGAATAGCAACTAGTTCTTGCAGCTCCTTGTGTGAGCTGAGCTCTGAGGGCTTGTTGGGAGCAGAGCTCTGCTCCCTTCCTGCCACTGAGCACTGTGTGACCTGGTGACAGTCCAGAGGCTGCTGAGCTCCTGCAGTGCTCGTTCTTGGGATCATGAGCCCAGAGGAAGAAGCAGAAGGCTGGGGGGGGACAGCAAGGGTCAGCTCAAGGCTGTGGGAGGCAGCCAGGCAGGTTGCTGCGGGGTGCCCAAGGCACTTGCTTTGGCCAAAAAGGACCATAACTCCCCACGTGTTTTCCTACTTTGAGGAGTGTGAAGCAGAGCCCCATTTCCAGAGCTCACTTCACTCTGAGATAAGTCTGGGTGTCTGCTGCAGGCTCTGAAAAGCCTTGGCTTCTGGGAAACCCCAAAATAGCCACAGAAATACCGAGAGTGAAGCAGTGCCGGGTGTCACACGCCAGCGGATGCCCGGTGCTGGCAGGAGGGTGTCCCTGCAGCACAGCCACACAAGCAGCCCTTTCTCATCCCCTTTGGGGCCCTCTGGTTGGTATTGGAAGAATCCAAATGGCACACGGTGCCCATGCTCCCCATTGCAATCAAGAAACTTCTCACTCAAGATCAATCATAGCATCATAGAATGGTTTGGGTTGGAAAGGACCTTAAAATCATCCAGTTCCAACCCCCTGCCATGGGCAGGGATGCCTTACACTAAACCATGGCACCCAAGGCTCTGTCCAGCCCGACCTTGAGCACTGCCAGGGATGGAGCATCCACAACTTCTTTGGGCACCCTGGGCCAGTGCTTCACCACCCTCACAGTAAAAAACTTCTTCCTTATATCCAACCTGAACTTCACCTGTTTCGGTTTGAACCCATCACCCCTTGCCCTAGCACTGCAGTCCCTAATGAAGAGTCCCTCCCCAGCATTCTTATAGGCCCCCTTCAGATACTGGAAAGCTGCTGTGAGGTCTCCACACAGCTTCTCTTCTCCAGGCTGAGCAGCCCCAACTATTGTATCGTGTCTAACTCATTTGACTATGGACTTGCATGAAATTATAACCACAGGTTGCTGCTCACCTTCCCTTCAGTGCCTCGGTGCTCCTGCACTCTGCTCTGGAGCAGAGACTGTCTTGGGTGCCAAAAGAGGCTGATGTGGGAAGAAGGCAAAGGGAACGTGTCCCAGTGGTTTTAAACACTGCAACCTGGGCAGCAGCTGGGGGGGCTGAGCCAGCTCTTGGCCTGAAGCCCTTAGGAACGGTAGGGGCAGGCGCGGGGTGTTGATTTTAAGGTCCTTTCCAAGCCTAACTGTGCTATGATCTGGGGTCAGGCGGGGCTAAGTGACTTTTAAAGACCTTTGGCTGCCTTTCTGCCTTGCAGTCGGAAATTGGCCCTTAACTGGAAATGAGCAGATTCCTCCTTGTATCGGGCGCTGTGCTATTGTCACGCTCCTTTGGTCATCTGGTCCAGCTGGAGACTGAGCTGGAGCCGGCTGCTGACAAACCTGAGCCCTGTGAAGAGCCGCAGCGCTGCTGCCTGCTGGCTGTGGGTCTGTCTGTCCATCTGTCCCTCTGGGCCGCAGGCTCATCTCCAGCAGGAGCTCAGGGTTTGGGAGTGCATTGCTCGGAAGTGAACAGCAGACAAAGGTTTTGTGCTTTGGAAAAGGTTTGGAAGCAGTATTGGATGTGGAAGGAGAGCTGAGGTGGTGTGAAGGAGCCAGGGAGGGCGCAGTGACCTGTGCCAGAGCAAAGAGTGCTTTTTGGCTGTTGGTTCTTGCGAGTTACAGTTGGAAAACCCAGACAAGGAACAGATGGGAGGGAGGGGATCGAAGGCTCCTTCTGAGCCAGCGTCCATGTGACTCAAACCAACCCCTGGGTTGGCACTGCATAAAACAGTTGTAAACCATCCCAGCACAGGCACCAGAGGAAGAGCCAGGGCAGAGCCCGCTCCTCCTCACTGGAGCCCATTCTGTTCGTGTCCGGGCTGAGGCACATGCCCTTGGGAAAAGGACTGCAGGATGTGATTGTCTAGGTGCAAACCCAATGACAGCAGCTCCTGCTCCTGCAGCCTCCTTTGTGCAGAGCATGCCATGAGGAGACTCAGTTTGTCCAAAGGCTCTGGGTACCGCTGCGTTACAAATTGCTGGGTCATTCCCAGGAGTAGCTCTGTGGGCTTCTGGGCACGAATGCAATACTTGGGTCCTTTGGGCGTTAGGCTGAGGACTTGCACTTTAATCCAGTCCTGGGTTGAGGTGACTGACAACGTTCCTGCTTCTTCCACTCCTCGGTGTGCAGAGCTGTGCACAGTGTGTCAGTTGTGTCCCTGCACAGGCATTTCTCTCTGTCAGTGTTTTCCCTCCTATTCCCATAAGCTGAGGTTTTAAAGCAGCTGCTGCGAGCACCTCCTCATTTACAAGTTAATTTCTAGGCTTTGTGGAGCATGAAGGAGAGGAGCTGCTCATTTAATAGCAAGAAAATAAACCCTCCCGGGTGAGTAGGTGTGAGAAAGGCGCTCTCTGGTCTTCTCATCCTGCTGCCTCTACCTGTGGCCCTGTCTCCATTTCAGGATTCTTCATACCTCAATGAGCTCTCCAACAACAACTCCCTCTTCTCGTCCCCTGCGGATTCCCTCTCCGACATTGTGGATCCGAAGGTCTTCTTGTCTGCTGATAGTCAGAGCCGCGTGCCAACACTATGGGATGTAAACACGCCGCAGCAGAACCAAACAGAGGTATGGGCAGCTCCTCTTCCATCCTCCCCATCAGACACCAGATACCCCAGGCTTCATCCCCTGGTGTTTGCACCAAGGAATTGAGGAACCAACCCAGTTCTCTACTCGCTGTTACCAGCTTTGCTCTGGGAGGGAGGGGATGGTTACACATGGTTTAGTGTCCTGGAAGCAGGGGAGGATCCAAACATCCTCAAAGGGGAATGTGCACTCTTCTGGAGTGTGGTGCAGGCACTGGCTCTTTGGTCTGGCAGCCGTGGCAGGTAGGTGCATCACAAGGAAGATGGACCTTAAACCATTCAGCAGGTCCAAAGCAGCCTGGAGCAGTGCTGAAGAGCTGGACTCCAGGAAGAGCACCATAACCCAGGTCCTTCGCTGTCCCCACCACTTGTTTATTCTCCATGGCAAATATTTCAGTAACAATGACTAAAACCCAAACTCTGTCTTAACCTAAGACTCCCCATTGGTGTTTCCTTAGTGAGTCTAAGTCCCTGCAACCTTTTCCATCTCTGAGTGTTCCTGGGCTGTGATCTCCCGCAGCCCCACAGCAACATGTGGTTCTGTTCTGCCCTCTGGTTTCCCTCATCTGTTGGGATGGATTACTCACCATTGCACAACCTGCTGTCAGTCACCACGGGTTGGTGGTGGGGCTGGTATCTCACGCAGCTGCTGAGTCTCTGGGTCTCAGCACAGTGAATGCCCAGCAGTGCAGTCGCTTTCCTTTCCTAGGTCATCCTCTTTTGAAGATGGTGAGGGAAAACCATTCCACATGGATACCCCAACAGGCAATCCGGCATGGCCGTGCTTTAGTCGCTGTTGTGCTCGGAGGTTCTGTTGTGTTTCCAGGCTGCGTTTTGCAGTTAGCAGTGTGTCTGACTGGCTTGCCATGAAGCAAGCTGACTGTTTGTCACAGCTGGGAAATCAGAGTCTTGGCAGCAGGTCTGCCTCGACATGCTGCTGCCATGTGGCTCAGTGAGAGGCTGGCCACTGGAGTGTGGCCTGGAGATGAGGGTCCTGGCCTGGACTTGGGAATGGAAGCTCCTGCTTGCTTTAGACTTCCTGTGAGGCCACTCATGCAGATCCTCGAATGTGACACCTGAGCTCGTGCTGAAACCACTGAGATTCGATCACCTTTATAGACCTTTGCAGTGTCTGTAGTTGGAGGCAGAGAATTCCACTTCCCTCTTCCCGTGGCTAAATGTGCTGGAGATCAAGGACTGTGCTGCTGTGCCAGCAGCAACGGCTGCACAGGCAATCCACACAGTCTGGTAACCTTGGACCAGTTTGAGACAGCAGGAAGAGAGCTGAGCTGTTTGAACCAAAGCAGTGGTTGAAAACATCACAGGCTTGTAAACTGGGTTCAGAAAGCTGAAAACCAGATCATCCCCCAGAACAGAGAAGGCATGTTGTTGTCTCCTGTTGTTATTGGGGTTTTACATGGTAGCCTGTATCACTGCAGGAGCTTGTAGCTTTGTATCTGCAGAGCATGCAGCAAAAAAACTTACGGGGAAAAGCTGTTCTAAACCCAGCATAAAGAATGTGAGTGAGGAGCAAACGCGTCACCCACGTGTGAGGCTCCTTGGCTGGTGGGGGCAGCGGCCGGTCTCCGGCCTCTGCATGTTGTTCTCCACGTCGTCCTCCCTTGCCCCTTGTCCTGCAGAGCACGAAGGTTCAGATAAGGCCAATTAACTCCTTGGAATTCCATTTACAAATGACTTCCTGTTGCAAAGCATCTCCAGCTATTTTAAACGTTGTCTTATCTGTGGTTTGTGAATGCAGAGGTGGCTGGGCCAGGGTGCTGGGTGCTCTTTCGGTGGTGGTTTTTATTCTCCTGAGTTGGAGGTGTCAGTTCAGCACATCCTCATCAGGAGATTTCAGTTTCAGTTTTGCGAGTCCCAGGCCAGCAGGTAAGGGGATTGTCAGGTTGGCTCCTGAGGAGCAATGGGTTTAGTGCCTGAATTTTAAACATGCTTTTTCTGTTGTTGATGGAAGCGAATGAATGATCTGTGCAAAATCTTAAGGCAGTGCCACAGGGAAGATTCCTTGCTGTAAAAGGATGGAGACTGCTGATATCCTGCCCCAATATACAAACCATTTAGATAACCTTTCCCCACCCCTCCCCACATTGTTACACCATCACAATTCTCCATCAGATTGCAGGGATTTTGGCTTTGGAGTAGCTGGAGCAGTTACTAAGAACAGCCTTGTACCTTGTCCTCTGTAAAACAATGAGCTGTCTTCTGCCGTGCGGCAATGTGAAGATACGGTGGGGAAAGACTCTCATCTGTATTTGAGCTTTCCTCCCTCTTTCTCTCAGCTGTCCCTGGCACTGGAGAGGTGGCTTTGCAGGAAAGGGGATAGAGCACAACGGGAGCAAAGCATCGCAGGGAGAGCACAGTACAGAGCATTCCCAGTGCCCTGAGAAACCCCCATCTCCAGCACTGAACCTTCAGCTGGGGTGTTTGTGCCTGAGGAGGAAATGGCTGGAGGCAGAGCTGCCTTCATGTGCCGTGGGGAGAGCCGTTATCTGTAAAGAAAGGAGACGGATGTAACTGTTGGATGGAGGAAGAGCTATGACACCATTAAATGTTTGCAGGAGTCAAAGCACTCTGTAATGCTTCATTTGTAACGCAGTTGTGAAATACTTTATCAAATAGTTCATGGAATCCATCGTGCTTTTCCACAGCCATCTCACCAGTTTACACTGGTTTTAAGGTGGGGAAAGCAAAGCCCTGGCCCTGCAGGAGCTGGAGTGTTGGGAGCTGCTGATTCTAACTCATTCCAGCACGTGGAAAACACAGGCAGCCTCTTCCTAGCTCAGCACGTAGGGAGGGGATTCCTGCGAGGGGAGTTGGCTCCTCAGGCAGGTGAGATGGTTCCTTTTCCCATGGGAGTCATGGCAAGAGGGGGCAAACCAGAGAATAATGCAAAGAGGAAGAAAACGAAGTGAGGCCAACTCTTGGGTTGTGCAACTGTGAGTGGCTTTGCTCTGTCTCCTGCTCATGTCCCGTGTTCTCACGCGTGCTGTGTGTGCCTCTTCTCATAGCGATGTTAGATGCGAGGCACAGAGGAGAAAACCAAACTGGGAGGTGACAGGAGAGAAGGGAGGGAATTGTTCAGGTTCAGTTCTATCACCCACTCCAGCTCCACTCCCACCTGGACTGACCTCCCAGCGTGTTCTGAGCAGATCTGGGCCTGGGCCTTTCTCTTGCCCAAGAAGAAACTCTTTGCCTGAGCTCAGATTTGTAGGTGGAGATGTTTCACCTGCTCTCCAGATTTGTTGGCACTGGAAATAGCTCTTCCGTCCAGCTTCCTTCTGGTAATTCTGACTCAGGCTTCCAGGAACGGAGGGTGTGTTTTTGCTTTCTGCCTTGCTTTTTTTTTCTTCTTTAAAAATAGGAAATAATCGGAGTGTTTATGCTTAAGAACTTCCCATCTTTCACTTCTGCTGCTGGAGCATGGGTCTCGAAGTCTGGCACTCCTCACAGCCTCTAAACTCGGCCTAGTGTTGCTTCTGGAGCTGCTCCTTGCTCTGGATGCTGTGAGCTGCTGGCTTGACCCTGCTCGCTGCCGGGAAATTCCAGTGTGATTTTGTCTGTGTGGGAGCAGACAAAGGATCTCCTTGGCTGTGCCTTCCCAGCTGGGAGTGTCCCTGGAGCTGCTGCCTGGCATTCAGGGTGACACATCTCACTGCTGTGTCCTTACAGCTCTGCCGAGGGACCCTTGTGCTGCTGGTGCAGGGGCCGAGTGTCCCTGCAGCTCCCATCACGCACGGGAGCGCACAGACTGCTCACACTCCTTGTGCTTGCCTTGGTCAGTGACAAAAGCATCTACAGCATTTCCAAGATTTATTAGTGTCCAGGATTATTGCCCTGGGCTTTTTGTTCACAAACAGAAAGAATCAAAGTCCGGAGTGTAAGACCCGAGTCGAGGGCACGAGTGCCTGCTGGTGCTGTTCTCATAGTGGTTGGGCTGAGGGTTCAGGCTGCTTTCTCACCAGCACCTTTCTGTTCCAGCTGTTCTCCCCCAGCAGATCGTTCAGTGGCTTGAACAGTTCGAATGACCATGTTCCTGCTGGTCCCAACACCCCGCTCCTCATAAGCTACCAGGTGAGAGTGATGTTCGGCTCCAGGAGCATCCACACCAGGCACTTGGGGACCTGGTAGGAGCAGTTGTGTTTCCCCTTCAGAGAGAGGGAGACAGGAAAATCAGATACAAGTCCCTGCTCTTCCCCAGGAGTGTCTCCTGGTGGAACCTCACCAATGTTAAACAAGGATTTGGGCTTCATGACTTGGTTTTATGCTGCTGAGTACTGAGTTTAAAGCTGGTCTGGGTCCCTTGCTCGGGGCCAGGGCAGGGCTCGGGCTCCCCACAGCGCATCTGCCAAGCCATGGAAACATCTTCCCCTAATTTGATGTGGAGCAGGCGCTGAAAGCAGCTGTGGAAGCGGTTGTTGCCCCCAGGGCGGGCGCTGGCAGATGGTTTCCCTTGTGCTGCTGGAGTTTATAAATGAGATGAATTGTGTTGGAAGGGTTTGTGAATTTGCACAGGGAGGGATCCCTGGGGTTTCTGTGTAGCACTGTGTGTGCCCATAGTCCAGTGGGAACATCTGGTCAATGCTCTGCTTCTTTCCAGTCTCAGGCTCCTGCGGAGGAGGAGGATGAAGGTGAGGAGGAAGAAACGGAAGAGCTGGGGCAAACAGAGACCTATGCAGAATATGTTCCTTCCAAGTGTGAGTGTCGCCATCACATGAGTGTGGGCAGTTCTGCTAACTTCATTGTGGACCAGCCTAATGAGCTGCTCCCTTGTTTTCCTGCAAGCAGGAAATCACAGCCCAAGCTTGTGATTTGCTGGGCACACTGGAGTGCTGCTCCCCTGCTGGTGCTCTGCTGACTGAACCCCCCACTTTTCTGTTGCTTGCTTTTGGGGGAAGCCTGACGTGCTTTTGGCACTTCACAGCAGAACAAGAGTGAAGAGCTGGGGCTTATCCCTTTGGTTCCTGAGCAGAGGACTACAGACTGTTCACATGAGGTCTGCAGTCCCCTTTTGAGGTGCTTTTGGGAGTGAAGCACTTGAGTTCTCTGTTTTCTGTGTTGTCATTTAGCCAAGATTGGGAAGCACCACCCTGACCTGGTGGTAGAGACGAGCACTCTGTCCAGTGTCCCCCCTCCTGACATCACCTACAGCCTCTCCCTGCCACGCTCTGTTGCTGACAAAGGGTCGCTCTCTGCACTACAGCTGGAAGCCATCATTTATGCCTGCCAGGTACGTGGTTCCACCGTGCCCAGCTTGCACTAGAAGGAGCCTGCCTTTTGTGTGGATAGATGTTCAATACGGGGGATGAAACTCCAGGAGCTTTGGCATATGACATTTTAAATGCCTTTTGAAAGGGTTATTTGAAGCTGGGGGCTTCTGTGTGGGCTGTTTCTCAAAGAGAACCTTTGACTTGGCCATGATGCTTGACCGTTCCTGCCATTGTTTGAGCAGGAAATGCACTTGCATTGATGGGATGTGTGAAAGGGTTAAGTGGTGCTCTTATAAGCTTTGTTAGAAAAGGCAAATCTAGTCTCATTTCCGGTTCTGTTCTTGGTTTTGCAGCAACATGAAGTTCTATTACCCAACGGGCAGCGAGCTGGGTTCCTCATCGGGGACGGGGCTGGAGTTGGGAAGGGCCGGACAGTTGCAGGCATCATCTTTGAAAACTATCTGAAAGGGAGGAGGAAGGCTCTGTGGTAAGTTGGTGGTGGTGGTTTGGGTTTTCTCTTTTCCCGTAAGACCTTGGAGTTACTTTGGATCTGGGAGCAAGGGATTCCTTAGTGCTGATGTTGGCTTTACAGCTGAGTCACGCGGCCTTGGGTAAGTCATTTCCACCTCTTTGTGCCTGTTTGCTGTCTGAAGGGGGAATATTTCCCCTGCAGCAGTGATGGAGAGTGAGTCACTATGAAACAGCAGATTGTGGAGTGCAGTGTCAAGCCCGTCTCTGCTCTCTTTGAAGTCTGTGGAGGGGTATTGTGGACTTCCCTGCTGCAGACTCTGAGCCCCTGGAGCATGGGCTTTAACTGCAGAACATGCAGCTTGTCGTCAGTGGCAGTCTGGAGCCTGCTGGAGGCTCCTGGGCTGTGTGGGCAGTTGGAGCTGTGAGGGTTTCACACACCTACTGCTGCTTTAGTCAGACTATTAATCACTGTGCGTGCCCTCCCTGTCTCCTTAGGAGATAACCAGACCCACGTCTCACTTCGCAGGTTCAGCGTCTCCAATGATCTCAAATATGATGCTGAGAGAGACCTGAAGGACATTGAAGCCTCCCACATTCCTGTGCATGCTTTGAATAAGGTAGGAAGAGAAGGTGTAATGGTGCTCTGGAAAACCAGCCCCCAGTAGCAGCGAGATGGAGCCTCCTTAGTACGTAGAGCAGCAGTCACTCCTGCCTCCGCCTGGCTGGTGGCACAGGCAGCAGCAGACAAGCTGCTGCTGTTCCCTCCTCCCAACGGGCTCTTCCCACTCCGGGCTCTTGCTATTTTTACATGCTCTGCAGAGCTGCTCTGTGAGCATGGAGCTGGCTCCTGCAGGGAGCGGGACGTGGTCCGGGCAAGCCCAAAGTACAGCAGGACCCGAACCTTTCTCCCCATTCCTGGAGTCTTGCAGAGGGAACAGCTCCGGTGAGCCCCAGCCATGCTCTGCGCTCCTTGGGTAACGATTCCCAGTGCTGGCTTCCTGGAACCGTGTTTTGGAGGCTGTGAGTGAGGGGGCACCTATAAGCACACAGCGTGGGGCCTGCCAGGGGCTGCAGGGGCACATGGGTGTTCCCCTGAGCTGAGCACACTCTTCCTCCAGTTACTCCACCATGAGGAAGAAGAATTCCTAAGAGAAACTGCAGTTGTGTGATGGGTATTCACAGGGTTCTTCACAGCCTGGGCTTTAACCTCTCCTCTGGTTTGTAATGGTATTGAACAACCAGCTCTCATGGAGTCGATGGAAACCACATGTTTTCAACACCTCTGAATGCACCCCATTAGGAGACTGAAAGGGGAGTTTGTTTTCAGACCAGAAAGGCTTTAAATGGAACTTTCTTCAGATTGGGACCATGGGGGTTTTCTTCCTCCCTTGTATTTCATTGCAGGCGGGACCCCTGACGGTCAGACAGGCAACAGTCTCACCTGGCCAAAGAGAAAATGGTTTTCTAGAAGTAATTAAAACAGCCGAGAGGGTTCAGACCCATTAAACATTCTAAACTGTTGCTAAAAGCTGAGCGACTTCAACTGGCCAGGAAATAGAAGTCCAAGCAGTGTCCACATTTCACTGCGTGCATCCAGATGTGCTGACACATTGGCTGGTGGAACTCATCCAGACATTTAAAGTCGCTGTCATCACCATATCTCAGTGCCAAGTAGAAGTGCTCCAGCTACCAACGGGCTTTGTCTGTCCTGTTCTCAGATCGGGTTTTGTTCTTGAGGCAGGAGCTTGTGTCCTGCAGTCACTGCACAGTCGGTGGTGCTGGCTGTGGGCACAGGATGGGTGCAGCACGCTGGGGACAAGCATCCTGAGTGTGTGCTCTCGTTCTTCCTCTTCCTGCAGATTAAATACGGTGACACAGCTACCTCAGAAGGAGTCCTCTTTGCCACTTACTCTGCGCTGATTGGCGAAAGCCAGGCGGGCGGGCAGCACAGGACACGCTTAAAGCAGATCCTGGACTGGTGCAGGGAAAACTTTGATGGAGTTGTATCCTTTAAAACAGAAACAACGACCACAAGAGAGCTGGGCAGAGAAGAGCTGCTCGGTTGTGATTGTGTTTCACCAAGGAACAAAGAGCTTGGGGCCATCTGAAGTCACTGGCAGCAAGTGATGGATGTGGTGGATATTTAAACACTGGAAGCACGTGCATCCCCCCACATGCATCCCCCCATGTTCCTCTCTCCTCCTCCATTCCTCCTCTCTCCTCTTCTGCAATTAGTTAATGGGAGGAGGGAAAGAATGCGGCTGGGATTAACCTTTTCAGCATTCTTCTCCCACAGCATTACAAGGCAAGACACACCTTAGAAGTGAAGGGAGAGGAAGGGGGAAATGGCTTCAGGCTCTGAGGAGCACAGGACTAGGCAAACCCAATCATTCCATGGAGCGAGTCAGTGCTGTTGATACTGGGTTGTTCAGTCGGTTGTGAGAGGCTGGGTTGTGTTTTCTGCCTGCTGCCATCCTCGGGATGAAAACAGATCCTTTCTCCTTAACTGCAGTTCCCCTCCAGATTGTGTTTGATGAATGCCACAAAGCCAAAAACGCCAGCTCGACTAAAATGGGCAAAGCCGTGCTGGACCTTCAGAACAAACTGCCTCAAGCCAGGGTTGTTTATGCCAGTGCCACAGGTAAGCTGCTCCCAGCACTGTGTGGCCACCTCTGTGATCTGAAGGATGCCCTCGAGGTGTGCACAGAGAGAGGTGGTGGTGGTGCCACAGTGCTAGAGGGAAGCCTGGTGTGCTAAGGTCTGCCCCAAGCCCCATCACTGCCATTACTTGTGACTTCATGGCAAGTCAGACCAACTTCTCCCCAGTTTAACTTGTTTCTGGCTGGTGGTTCAGCTGTCTGGTGATGCTTGGCCACTTAGTGCGTGGCAGGCAATGATTGGGAAGGTCTTTGGGTTTCCTAAGGCACAAAGGCTCTCTTAGGAGTTACTTGAGGCAAAACTCTTTGCAACTAACAGGGAGTTGTGTCCAAACAGGTGCCTCTGAGCCAAAAAACATGATTTACATGAGCCGCCTGGGGATCTGGGGGAAGGGCACCCCTTTCAGAGCGTTTGATGAGTTCCTGCATGCAATTGAAAAGAGGTAAGTCATGGCCAGCATCTCTTTCCATGTGGCTTATGCTTACTGCACCCACCACCCTCTGGGAGATGGGTGCCATGCCTGAGGACAGTGCCTGACAGAGGGAGGTGGTGGTTCTGCAGAGGCAGCTGCCCTGTAGCAGGGGAAGGGGTTTCACCGCTGTGTTCCTCTCTCAGGGGAGTTGGTGCAATGGAGATCGTGGCCATGGATATGAAGGTCAGTGGAATGTACATTGCCAGGCAGCTCAGTTTCACTGGAGTGACCTTCAGAATCGAGGAGATCCCACTGGATCAGCAGTACAAGGCTGTCTATGACAAGGCAGCAAAGTTGGTGAGCTGGTCCCCCTGCACTGGGGAGACTGATGTTTAATCATGTGGGAGGGTTTGAAGCCCCTAAACGTGGCTGTGACCACGGACTCAGCTTGTCCATATGAAAGAAAAGGGCCTCTGTGCTCAGCTCATATAAAAACCCAATCTTACACTTTTTAGCTTCTATTTAAAAGTTTCATATTTGCAGAGCAGAGCTTGCAACAGCATGCTAATGCGCCAAGGAGAGGATGCCCACAGTGTTCGTTCAGCCCAACACAAGGACATAAATACTGCTGTTCGGTCATTCAGGAGAACTATTATTCAGAAGGACTTGGGGGTGTTGGTGGATGAGAAACTGAGCATGAGCCAGCTGCGGTGTGCGCTCGCAGCCCAGAAATGAACCGTATCCTGGGCTGCATCAAGAGGAGCATGACCAGCAGGTCGAGGGAGGTGACCCTGCCCCTCTATTCTGCTCTCGTGAGACCTCACTTGGAGTATTGTGTGCAGTTCTGGTGTCCTCAACATAAAAAGGACATGGAACTGTTGGAACAAGTCCAGAGGAGGCCATGAGGATGCTCAGGGGACTGGAGCACCTCCTGTATGAAGATAGGATGAGAAAGTTGGGGATGTTAAGCCTGGAGAAGAGAAGGCTGCATGGAGACCTCATAGCAGCCTTCCAGTGTCTGAAGGAGGGCTGTAGGGATGCTGCGGATGGGCTCTTCATTAGGGACTGTAGTGATAGGACAAGGGGTAATGGGTTAAAACTGAAACAGGGGAAGTTTAGATGGGATATAAGGAGGAAATTCTTTCCTGTAAGGGTGGTGAGGCACTGGAATGGGTTGCCCAGGGAAGCTGTGAATGCTCCATCGCTGGTGGTGTTCAAGGCCGGGTTGGACAGAGCCTTGGGTGTCATGGTTTAGTGTGAGGTGTCCCTGCCCATGGCAGGGGGTTGGAACCGAATGATCTTAAGGTGCTTTCCAGCCCTAACTATTCCATGTTTCTGTGATTGTCAAACTCCAGCCTGCTCTAATAACTAATGAAATAACTCCTGAAAACTAAGACATTAACTCCACCTTGCTCGGTGTTGTCTGCAGTGGGCAGAGGCCTTGATGGTGTTCCAGCACGCAGCCGACTGGATCGGCCTGGAGTCTCGGAAGTCCCTGTGGGGTCAGTTCTGGTCAGCTCACCAGCGCTTCTTCAAGTATCTCTGCATTGCTGCTAAAGTCCGGCGGCTCGTGGAGCTGGCCAAGGAGGAGCTGGCCAAGGACAAGGTATGGTACAGAGCTCACTGCCGGCAGCAGCATCAGGCTGCTTGTGTTGCAAGTGGGGTGTTTCTTGTAGTACAACCAAAGGCAGTTAATTCTTGTTCAGTTTGGCTTGGAAGCAGCGTCAAACCTCTGTAAGGTTGGAGTTCTCTCCATGTTAACGAGGATGAAGTGAGTGTCCGGGTGCCTGAGGACGTTCACAGGAAATGACACTGGGGAGTTAATGTGGCCTCATCTGCCAAGGCATTGCCCGCTGTTTGCTTATGTGGGCAAGCTGAGCTGAAAGGGGTATTTTGGGTCAGGTACCAGATCCTCCCCTCAAGCACAGCTCTGTCCTGTCATCCTTTTGGATGCCACTTGGAAGTTTTAGGGAGAAACTACCTAGCAAAGTCAGGTACTTTCTGTATTCAGTTATCCTCTGTGGTGTGAGCGTAGCTGAGGGTCTGGATGCTGAAAGGTTGGAGAGATGGTTCTTCATCAGGAGTCCCAGCGAGTACGTGGGAATGTACCTGGGACGGGAAACAGCCTCTTGAGCCTGGAGCTGTTTCCTGATGCTGGCTGCAGTGCTCCTGCTCTGACAACCTGGTGTGCTCTCATGTGTCCTGCAGTGTATTGTCATCGGGCTGCAGTCCACTGGGGAGGCGCGCACCAGAGAGGTCCTGGATGAGAACGATGGGCATCTGAATTGCTTTGTCTCTGCTGCAGAGTGAGTTAAAGATCCCTGGTTTTCCTCTGGGGGGATGGATGGGAGGCTGGGTGCTAGGGAGAGCCATGCCTGGGGCCACTGTCACTTGCAGCTCTTGAAATGCAGTTCCCTAAGGCCTCACCCAAAGCAAGCTGTGAATGGAGAGGACACTGAGCTGAGTCCTTGGGGCACTGTCTCTTCAATGTGACTTCATGAGCTTGATCGTGGATTTTGAAGTCTTCTGTGGTCCAAACTTGCATGAACAGCCTGCTCCAAGTCTACACACGTGAGAGGATTGGCAGGTGTAGGAGAGCTAGAAACATGAGCTCAGATGTAGTTTGTGGGGGTCTGAGTCTGGAAAATGGGGCTGTTGACACTGAAGAAATGAGCAGGAGAATCTCAGGTAGTGCCAGAGGCTGGGATGATGACATGAGGTGGCATCACTGGAACAATGAGTGATCCAACATTCCCAGTGTTGGCTTTCAGCATGTGTACAAGGCAGGACCAGTCTCCTGGTTTTGCTGCCTTTGTTCTGAGCTAAAAGGAGGATTGCTTGTGCCTGAAGTGGAGCCAGGAGCAGGACTCACGGTACCCTTTCAGCAGAGAATGAGGCTCATGCTCCTCATTTCAGCCCACCCCATGAACGATGGGCTGTTCCTGCACGATGGGTGACAAAGCCCTGGGACACTGGGTTGAGTTGTGTCCCCTGCTCTGCCAGTGGCAGGGCTCTCCTGTTCTCTTTCGAAGTGACTTTTAATGCAGGTGGAAGCAAGGACAGGTGCCAGAGGCTGTGTGTGTCCAGGTCAGGCCAAGCTTTCCCCATTGGCAGGGGTTGTGTTGGTCTATGTCACTGTGTATCCTGGGCTGCATCAAGAGCAGCGTGACCAGCAGGTCGAGGGAGGTGATCCTGCCCCTCTACTCTGCTCTCGTGAGACCTCACTTGGAGTATTGTGTGCAGTTCTGGTGTCCTCAACATAAAAAGGACATGGAACTGTTGGAACAAGTCCAGAGGAGGCCACGAGGATGATCAGGGGACTGGAGCACCTCCTGTATGAAGATAGGATGAGAACATTGGGGCTGTTCAGCCTGGAGAAGAGAAGGCTGCGTGGAGACCTCATAGCAGCCTTCCAGTGTCTGAAGGAGGGCTGTAGGGATGCTGCGGATGGGCTCTTCGTTAGGGACTGTAGTGACAGGACAAGGGGTAATGGGTTAAAACTGAAACAGGGGAAGTTTAGATGGGATATAAGGAGGAAATTCTTTCCTGTAAGGGTGGTGAGGCACTGGAATGGGTTGCCCAGGGAAGTTGTGAATGCTCCATTGCTGGCGGTGTTCAAGGCCGGGTTGGACAGAGCCTTGGGTGTCATGGTTTAGTGGGAGATGTCCCTGCCCATGGCAGGGGGTTGGAAGTGGATGATCTTAAGGTCCTTTCCAACCCAGACTGTTCTATGAGTCTATGATTCTGTACCAGTTTGGTGACAGCGCGCAGGGCGAGCCTGATGACTGCTTGGATTGATTTGGTCTCTTGAGTTGCTTTTCATGTCACCGAATTCCCAGGGAGAATTCCAGGTCTGGAGGACTCTGAGGTCCCTTTAAGCCAATCAGTGCTCACAGTTGTAGAAGCAGGAGCCCTTTGTCCAGCAGCACTGGCCAGGTCACCGAGGGTCTTGGGGCATCTGCTGAGCCTCCGGTTGTGGCGTCCTGGTTTTCCAGCACTTGAGGGGATTTCTCCAAGGGAATGTGCTGGGAATTGCACTGAGAAACGGGCTTCAAAATCAGCAGCTTCTTCAGTGCGTGACACCAGCCCAGCCTTTGTCCACAGGGCAGACAGGGAAACGAGCAGGTTTCATGGCAGGGAGGCTCCTGAGAGTGTGTGTTTGCCCTTTGAGCCCCGAGCCACCCCAGCACCCGAGATGACAGGGCCCTTCCTGCTGTCCTTGTCTCCTTCAGCCCCTCACACCAAGGCTGCTGGAGCTCCCCCCTGGTTCCCAAGGCTCCCTTTCTCTCATGGGGGCGAGTTGGCATGTCCATACTCAGCTGTCGCTTCCACATTGGTTTTTCCCCTCCCCAGAGCTCATTCAGCACTATCTTCTCATTGCCCCAGGGCTCCATCCCCACTCAGCATGATCAGCATTTGCGCATTTGCTCTTTTATTTGCAGACCAGCCCACAGAAACGTTTGGTTTCCACCTCTTCTGATGTTTTCCATTCACCTGAAGCCACTGTGGATCCATGTTAGGTCCCTTTGCTGTGTTTGGTGGGCGAGCAGGTCCATCAGAGCGCTTGGGGGAGACCATTTGTTGGACAGCCTGACCCTCTGCTGTCAGGCCATGGAGAGGGGCTGGGACACTGGGATTTACGGGATTTTTCCATAGTGATGTAACAGCTTCCCAGCACAGTGTTTCCCACTTAAAACTCCCTCTCAGTTGCTATATAAAGGTCTTGCAACTTCAGCCCGCCCCGCAGTAGCGCAGAGCCAGGGTCTGCTCAGCTTCGGTTGCAGCGTCTCCTGGGAATGGCCTTGGGAGCAGCAGGGAGGCCACGGCAGAGGTACTGTTCCCAGCATCGCAGTGCTCTGCAATCCCTCAGCACGCCCATTCCATGGCTGAGCATCCCATGGGAGAGCCCGCTGGTGAAACACGCTCTGTTCCGAGGAGCCGCGCTGACCCCGCGCTGGTGGTCGTGGTGCAGGACTTATCCCCCTATCATGAAATGTGGAGCTGGATGAGCTTTAGGGTCCCTTCCAAGCCCCCCCATTCCATGATTCTGTGCTGTCAGGTACACGTTGCTACATGATAACCGGCAGATGTTCCTATTCCTGGTAGCTAGAATAAATTTTGCATCTTACTTTCAGAGGCGTCTTTCTATCACTAATTCAGAAGCACTTTCCTTCAACCAAAAGAAAGAGAGAAAAAGGAACTGGCATTAAAAGAAAACGTAAGAGCACACTCCACTGTCCAGCATCTGACCTCCTGCCTTGCGCTTCCCCCCGGCCACTCAGCTGCTTCTCTTCCTTTTTCCCTTTCCCCTACTCGGTGCTTTTTGCTGCCCTGGTTTCAGTTCGCCTCCCGCACATCTCCCGTCGCTCGCTCTTGGCTGGAGGAGGCAGCTCCAGGCCACTCGCCCCATCCTCCCTGTAACCCACTTCCCTGTCCCAGGCAGGTCCTCGCCTCCTCCGTGTGTGCCTGGAGGATGCCCCTTCCCTCAGCCGCTGCCTCGCCCTGGCTGGGGCAGATGGCACAAGAGCCTGGGCTGCATGTCTGAAGCCCTCTTGCAGCAAGGGGGGTCTCACCATTGCCCTTTACCTATAGCATGGGGGGGAAAATCACTTCCCTGTCAAACTTATTGGCTGCGGCTGCAGGTAAGGAGGGGTTTGGGTTTTCTCCTCCAGTGGGATGTGGGAAAGGGGCAAGAGGGGGGCAGCAGCACTGGCAGATTGTGGAGGTTGCCCTGACTGGCTGCTGCTGCAGAGCAGCCTGTGCAAGCTGCTTTGCGAGCTCTCTCATGCAGCAGGGGTACGTCTTACTGTGCGTGGAAGTAAACAGCCTCCCGAAACACGGGCACCTTCCCATGTCCTGCGCATTGCTCAGGGAGTACTCCTTCCCCTGAGGAGTGAGCGCTGCTTAACGCCGGCTGTGTGGTCATCCTGATGTGTGCACCTAGCTGCAGCCCTGAGAAGGATCGCCTTGTTCTTCCTTTCTCTCTCTTCCTTTCTCTCTCCCTGCCCATCTCTCCCTCCCTTCCTGACTGCCCCCCCCCACCCAAGAGGCTCTGTCCAAGCTCAGCCTTTCATCTGGAGCAAGCTCAGCTTGA
The DNA here is from genome assembly GCA_028858755.1 of Ara ararauna. NCBI lineage: Eukaryota > Metazoa > Chordata > Aves > Psittaciformes > Psittacidae > Ara > Ara ararauna. The sequence continues at coordinate 3,707,636 of CM054398.1, read as the reverse complement.
TTTCTCCTCCTCTTTCCGCGCTGGCGCTTTGCTCTGTGCTGACGCTGCTCCCTCTCGGTGCAGGGAAGCAGAGGAGCCGCTGTGCCAAGGCTCTGAAGGGCGTGTGTGACCTCACGGGTGTCATCAAGATCAGCGACGACAGCAGCACCGACTCCGACCTGGGGCTCGACAGTGACTTCAACTCCTCCCCGGAGTCCATGTTTGAGACGGACGATGTCATCTTCGTGGAGCACACGTTCAATGGCTTCGCAGCGGAAGACAGAAGTGAGCAGGGCAGAGCAGGGTGGGGGGGCGGCTCCTGCCTCGCTGGGGGGAGCGGGCGTCACGTTGTGCTGTGGAGCACAGCACCCGACGCGTGGGGATGCGGCTGGAATCAGGCACCCAGCGCCCCGGAGATCGGATGGGACCCTTTTGGGGATGGCGGAGTCGCGAGGCTGATGTGAGGCTCTGCCGGTGTCTTGGGAGGGTGAAGTGAGCTTTTATCCTGGGAGGGTCCAGTTTGGGCTTGTGAGATTGAGTGCCATGGACCTGCTGTGGTCAGTGCGCAGGAGGAGTTGGCCCTGCGTGCTTCTTCCCCCCACCCAAATGGGGAAGCACAGAATTCACTCCCTGCACAGCAGCATTTAGTGCGAATCCGTGATCTTTGCCTGCGCATCAAATAGTGCCCTCGGAAGCCCTTTGGGACCATTTGTTTTCCCCTCTGTGATTTGCAGTTACCAGGTAACTGAACTTCTGCGTTTTCCATTGCAGGTAATTTCCCCATCCTGCCTTCCCAGAGAGAGATGCACGGCCTGAGGGAACTCGAGCACGTGGAAAAGATGAAGCAGGACCTCCTAGCAAAAGTAAAAGCACTGGGCAAAGAGCTACCTCTCAATACCTTGGATGAACTGATCAATCACTTTGGGGGCCCGGAGCATGTGGCTGAGGTACTCCTCATTTCGGTGGTGCTGGGTGACAGGGAAAGGGGCCAGCAAAGGAGGCTCCTGCTGGAAGAGGGTTTCCTCTCCTTCCCTGTGGCCTGTTGAGCATTGGCTTGCACCGTGCAGGTCTCTGCCCTCTGCTCACAGCCTCTCTCCCCAGATGACGGGGCGGAAGGGCCGCGTGGTTTGCAGACCGGACGGCTCCGTCGTCTTCGAGTCCCGTGCAGAGCAAGGCCTCTCCATAGACCACGTCAACCTGAAGGAGAAGGAGCGGTTTATGAAAGGAGAGAAGGTGAGTCAGGACCGCTGCAGGAGTGCACTGAGAGGGGAAGGAAGGAGAGGGGCCCTTTGTATGCTCATGCTTTGCTTTCCATCCTGCTGGAAGGTGACGGAGTCCTGGGTCCCTTCCTGGGCTGGGGCTCCCCTTGTGCTTTGGGCTGCTTTGTGAAGCAGCTCTTCAGGGCCCTCACGCTCCTTTCTCACTTGTTGTCTCTCCCTTAGCTTGTAGCAATAATCTCCGAGGCCTCCAGCTCAGGGATCTCTCTCCAAGCAGACAGACGGGTGAAGAACCAGAAGCGCCGCGTCCATATGACACTGGAGCTGCCCTGGAGCGCGGACCGGGCCATACAGCAGTTTGGTGAGGGCTGGCTGTCCCTGGCCACTGTCCCTGTCCCCTGAGCGTGGGGCAGCCCACGAGGCCTGGGGCAGCCCTGCGGAGGTGCTGCACATGGCACCTCCCGGAGCACAGAGCTCTCGTGTTCTGCCGGGGTGGGAATGCGGACACAAACCAGTGGTGGCTGATGGATCTTGTGGGGAAGGTTTGTGTTGACTTCAGGAGGGATTCACAGCCTGGGAAGGGGGAACCCTTCGTACCCACAGTGTGTCCTCATGGAACATGCTGGGGGTTTCTGTGCCAGGATGGGGAGGGAGCCTCTCCTAGCTCCAAATGCGGAGTCACTGCTCTGCTCCTGGAGGTCAGGGCTATAAACTCAACTCTGCAAAGGTCTCAGGGTGGGGAATGTCCCTGTGCCTCTGTCCTTTGCCCCCAGAGTGAGGTCTCCTTTGGAAACCAGCAGGATGTCCACAAGAGACTCTCCCCTCTTTGCTGGACCAACCTCCCCTTTCCCCTCTCTTCTCGCATCCTTGCAGGTCGAACGCACCGATCGAACCAGGTTTCTGCTCCAGAGTATGTCTTCCTTATCTCTGAGCTGGCAGGGGAGAGGAGGTTTGCGTCCATCGTGGCCAAGCGGCTGGAGAGCCTGGTAAGTGCCCTGCAGCAGAGAGAGCAAGGGGTCAGCTCCAGATCTCTCTGAGGAGCTTCCACGTCGGCGTTCCCATTGGCATGGCCAGCAGAACCAGCACAGGGGATTGCATCACTCCCCCCTTACTGAGGGCATTGCAGTGGGGGAAGGTTTTTGGCATCCTGGGACGTGGGAAAGGAAGTGAAGAATTATAAGGCACCAGGAGGGGTCTTGGGGAAGCAGAACCCAATTCCAGATGCTGGAATTCCCCTGTTATTACAGGAGCATAAACTCATCTTCTTTCCAGAAAGCTGATGAAATAATTAATGGAATCATTAATTTGTCTGTTTCATTTTATTTCACTTCTGATATATCCCCGAATACTTTGGCAAAGTCTCAGTATCCCAGAGGGACGCTGCCTCCCTCCCCACGCCGCGTTCTTACCCCAGCCTCTTCGCAGACGTGGCTCTGGCCTTTCTTCACCCGTGTTTTGCAACAGCTCAAAGTACAACCTTGTTCCTTGCTCTGCCTTCTCAGGGTGCCTTAACTCACGGGGACCGACGGGCCACCGAGTCCCGGGACCTCAGCAAGTACAACTTCGAGAACAAGGTAACAAGAGGCTGTTCTCAGGGCAGCTCAGCCAAGGGAGGGTCGGGGTGGTTGGCAAGTGCCTTCAGTGGGAGCCAGAGCCAGGAAGAGCATTGCTGGCATCTGCAGGCAGGATGCGTCCTAGCACCCCACTCCTGCGGGCAGCACATAGAGCCGGGGGTGATAACCCAAGGAGGGCTGTGCTGCCCAGGGGCTGAGACCTGCATGTTCCTGTTCTGGGGTCCCCAAGGGACAGAGCTGCCAGGGCAGCAGCCTTCCTGGTGATGATGGCTGTCTCTGTCACCACACCAGAAGGGTTGTGACACACATGTGCCATATAGGCTTGTCCCGTGCTTGACTCTTGTCTCCCTTCGCAGTATGGGGCTAAAGCACTGGACAGGGTCCTGTCCACCATCCTCAGCCACACGGAAAACAGGGTTCCTGTGCCCAAGAGCTATGACCGAGGGGAGGCTGCCTTCTTCCACGGTGAGAACATCATCAGCTCGGGGGTGTCTCGCTGGCCGGGTTGGTCTCAGGGTTGGGGTGTCTGAAAACCAAGTGGAAGGTCGGGGAGAAGGGAGCAGGAGCCCAGCTCAGCACCAAACCAGCACAGATCACGTCACCCTGCCAGGCGGGGGGGAAAGGAGGCTGGGGGAGCCTTGACTGTGGAATAACAGGCACAGCCAGGGGGAAGCAGCCTGGGAGGCTTAACCCTGCAATGCACAAACTGCCTTCTGTCATTCCAGAAATGAAGCAAGGTCTCATCTCTGTGGGGATCTGCTGCAATCAGATGAAGTATGGCACGGTCGCAGTGGAGAAGGGTACGTGTCAAGCTTCTCTTGGCCAAAGCAGGGGACAAATGACAGGCAGGGCTGTCACGGCCCACCCGAGGGAACCTGGCCTGGAGGGGTTTGCTGTGCTGCTGGGGCGGGGTATTTGCTCATCCTTTGGGATGAGCCGGTGCTGCAGATCGCGCTTCCCTGACCGCAGCCTGGAGGAACAGCTTTGGGCTGCTGAAGGAACGTCGGGCGGCTTTTTGGGTGGCTCTGGGAGTGTGGCAGTGGGTTCTGTGTTCCCTGACCCACTGCGCTCTTGCAGACTGCTCCATCACCAAGTTCCTGAACCGCATCCTGGGGCTGGAGGTGGACAAGCAGAACATGCTCTTCCAGTACTTTTCAGACACCTTTGACTATCTGATTGAAAAGGACAAGAAGGAGGGCAAATACGACATGGGCATCCTAGGTAAGGAGGAAGAGGGGTGGCCAGCCCTGTCCTTACTGCACACCTGAGGTTCCCTGTTCCTCCCTGTGCTGATGGCAGAGCCAGGCACCGGAGTGGCCCCGCACAGCTCAGATGTGAGACTCTCGCAGCAGAGGAGGTGGTAGGGGGAGGTGTATCTTACAGCAGTCTGCTCTCCTACAGATTTAGCCCCAGGAGTGGATGAGATCTACGAGGAGAGCAAGGAGGTCTTCCTGACCCCTGGGCACCCGCAGGACGGGCAGGTTGTGTTTTACAAGGTAGGCAGCCTGCACAGCCAGCTTCAGGCTTCTCCAGTGCTTCCCAGTCTGGGCCTGTGAGCTGCTGGGTCCCTCCCTCTGCCCCGTGGCTTTGTGTCGCGTTTGTGTCCCATCTGCCTTGGTCAGGAGCACGTTGAGTGATGCTGGGAGCTATGCAGAGGAGCCAAGGAGGGGCCCCGCGGGTTGGGGCTGCCATAGCCAGGAGGGCAGCCTGGCAGTGCCTCTTCTTAGGCTGCAGCAGCACCAAGATTGTGTTGAGGGTGGCATTTTGAGGCACTTGTCCTGCCCCTTGAAGTTACAGAGTCCCTCTGCTTGTCCCTGTTCAGATCAGTGTCGATAGAGGCTTAAAGTGGGAGGAAGCTTATGAGAAGTCACTCAAACTGACAGGAGCCTTCGATGGGTTCTACCTCTCCTACAAGGTAGGTCCCTGAGTGTGCCAGCGTGGTGCCTCAGTTTGGAGGGTGGCCCAGGGGGAGAAGGTCTGTGTGGCTGCAAGAGCTCTTCCTGGGGGCTCAGAGATGCCTCTAAGAACCCCCCTCCTGGATGGGATGGGGTTGGTTTAGCCTTGGGGATGGAGGCTGTTTCTGTAACCATCCGCTGTACCCCAACAGATGCGAGGCTGCAAACACACGTGCCTGCTGGCAGAGCAGAGCCGCGGGAAGAACTTCATCCTCTACAAGCCAAACATTGGGAAGCAAAGCCAGCCGGAGAGCCTGGACAGCCTGCAGAAGAAGTACCGGCTGGTAGGTGGGACCTGCAGCTCCCCAGTGTGGGGAGAGGGAAAAGCCTCTTTCTATGGCCAGGGGGTGGCTTTTGAAGCGCGTTTACTGCAAGCTCTTCACAGCTCCTCATAGCCCCGTTGTGGGGTGGGCAGAGACAGTGGTAGCACCCCGGTGTCCTGACTCCCAGCCCTGGGTTTCATGTCTCAGCTGCATGTTGGACACTGGAAAAGCTCTAATGCTGTGTGTTCCTGCTGCAGGTGCTGCCCGAGGAGGCCAAGGAGCACTGGGAGAGCAGTTACCACTTCTCCCTGAAGAAGTGCAACCATGCTGCCTGGTAAGGAAACTGCAGCCCCAGGCTGTCCTGTGTCCTCAGGGTGCGGAGAAGGGCGCTGGCTGTGGGGAAGGGCTGCCCTGGGGGATCCTGCTCTGCTGCAGGGGCCTGGGCTAATCCGGGTGGGTTTCTCCCTTGGGAACTGAAGGAACAGGAGCTGCAAGCTGATCCAGGAGGGGAAGGAATGCTTCCAGGGCATGCGCCTGCGCCACTACTACATGCTCTGCGGGGCCCTGCTGCGGGTCTGGAGCAGGATCGCCAGCATCATGGCAGACATCACCAACAGCAGCTACCTGCAGATCGTCCGCCTCAAGACCAAGGAGAAGAAGAAACAAGTCGGTGGGTGAAGCTGCCCATCCCTCTGTCCCCACTGCGCCCCGTCCCTTCCCAAAGCGCTGTGGGGGCTGACGCACATTCCTCCCCTAGGGATAAAGATCCCCGAGAGCTGTGTCCGCAAGGTGCTGGAGGAGCTGAAGCAGATGGATGAGAACGTGAAGCGGAAGCACAACCGGCTCCTCCAGGCCCAGGAGCAGAGCCCACAGTTCTCCCTCCCACAGCACATCCTGGCACAGACCCTGGACCTCACGCAGACAGGACCCGGCATCTCCCTGCCCAGGCACTCCCTGTGCCAGGATGAGATCCTGGACTTGACCTACAGCCCTCCCAGCAACATCATTCCCGACATGGTGATGAACCCAGAGCCTGGTGCCTTGGGCTACCCCTCGGAGCCCGTTCTCCAGCCACACCAGCAGCACAGGTTACCCTTCGGCTTCAGTCACCCTCCTGCCTTCGAGAGCCCGGCCCCCATCCTGGAGGGGAGCGTGCCTCTGAACTCCCCCCTGCACGAACACCTTCCTCTGCCTCACCCAGGGCCCCTGCAGACGCTGCAGCAGCAGCAGGAAGATTTTGTCCAACGGGATGGGAATATCAATTTCAGAGAGATCCTGGAGGACATGCTGAGGACGTTCAATGGGGCCCCCCAGGAGAACATGCTCCCCCAGGAGCGCCAGAGCGTGATCCAGTTCAGCGGGCCTTTCCCAGACTTCTGAAAGCCAACGGGAATGCCGGGCCACGCTGGGCCGCTGTGGATCCGTATCCTTTGGTGCAGAGCTGCGAGCTGGGGAGCCCCGGCTCTGCTGCTGGTTTGGACTTTGACCCTTTTCTGGTTTATGAGGGAAGAAAAAGAACTCTATAGTTCCCTAAAGCAACGTTTATTTATCTGTAACGCGTGGTCGGGCACGGCCAGGTTTGTGTGGAACGGGCTGCGGGTGGCCAGCGCTGCCTCCTCCAGCTGCTCTGGACTGATGGTCTCTGCTGTGTTCAAGTCCTGCTCAAAGGTCAGTGCTGAGGAGAGGCGTCCCCTCCTCTGTCCCCCTGCAGACTGCTGCGTGTCCGAGCTGGGTCCTGCCTTCCCCAGCCCTCCAGCCCACAGCTCTGCGGCTGCCGCCCCTCGGCTCCGCTCCTCTGGGCTCCAACCCGGCCCAGGGCTGGTCCATTGCTGAAGGGCCCAGAGCCTCCACTGACCAAACCGTATCTGTCTTGGCTGCTGGCAGCTTCCCTCTTAGGCTGCCCCAGCCTTGAGGCTGCTCTGGAGGGCTGGGTCTGAAGGCAGGGCTGCGGAAGGGAATGATGTCCCCAAGGAGTCAGCTGCAGGGCTCAAGCATCCCTGTGTGTGAGAGTAGCTGAGAGCAGCAACACTGACTGTGCTGCTCTGTCCTTCCTGGGAAGGGCACCTCCGGCTGCCTGAGCTCTAGGGGACAGAGCGGGAGCTGCTGCTCCCTTGTCAGGGCTCAGCCTCCCTGGGGACATTCCCTGGAGCAGAAGGGCTCCATCGGCCTGTCCTGCATTGAGGCCTGCCAGGGCGCCGTGGCCGGCCGTGCTCTGTCACCTTCTTGCTGCCACATGTTGTCCTTTCCCCCCCCACTTCTGCTGCGCTTGTCCGTGGATCCCAGGGGTCTGGATCCAGCCCTGAGGGAAGAGCTCCCCGGTGAGCACCAGGAATGTGCAGAGTCACTGCTGATGCTGCAGATCGAACCTCCAGTACCAAAGAGCAAAGCTCTGCTTTGCAAAGCACTGCCCCAGCCAGGAGCGCCCGCAGGCTGCAGCATCCCTGGTCCAGCAGCATCCCTGGTCCAGCAGCATCCCACCTCAGCAGGTCCCAGGGAAACTGCCTTCTGTTTTCTCCCTTGAACCTAAGGAGCGTGGCAGGAAGCTGCCTGCAGGCAGGAAGCCTTCCCTCTGCTGTTGCGGTGCTCTGCCTCGAGCCATCGAGGTATTTCCTGGACGTGGCACCAGGATGTTTGCAGGGGAAGGACGTGAGACCCTCCCTGGCTGGGCCATTCCTCACGGGGAGTCCCCTGCTCTGGGCAGAGCACCGTGCCCCCCCTGCCAAGGATCAAGGACCGCCCAAGCGCCCTGTTTGCTGTTGGGAAGTGCTTTGGGTCGGTGCCTGCAGCATCCATGGGGCGCTGACATGTTACAAGCATGGACCTGCCCCGCATGACACAACATGTGGGCTCATTCCAGAGGTTGCTCTGGGGCCTTGGCCTTGTGTCCCCCCCCCCTTCCCCAGCCAGTATCTGCCTCCCTGCAGCAGCCGGGCCGTGGTTCCCTTCATGGGACCTCCTTTACCTCACAGTGACACCAAAGAGCCCCGGCTGCTGCCCCGGAGCTCCGGCTCTTCCCGCAGCTTTCCCTGGTCCCTCCGCATTCCCGTCTCTGTTTAACAGTGTCCCGCACAGGCCCCGGCTCATCCACTCGGCGCTTGCTGGACTCTCAGCAAGGAGACAAAAGGGCTCCGGGAAAACCCATGACAGAGAGGCTGAAACTCAGGAATAACGAGGAGGAATCCTCCCCCCCGGCCCCTGCGCCACCCGGAGGCTCTGACATTGAGTTCCAATATATGCAATTCCCTCTCCCCTCATCTCTGGGAAGCCAGAGAGCACCTTGGAGAAAGCCCTTCCCTGCCCCGATCCTGTGTTTTTGTCAGGATTAAGATGTACCAATAGCTTTTAACTAAATTATTATGCAGTCGTCCCACTGATGGGCTCGGGTTTGAAATGAGGCCCGTTTCTTCTGCCCCTCCACCTTTTTGTTAGCACTTTTTAACCCGCTTGTCGTTTGCCTTTGGTTTTCTATGTGTATTTATAATGGAGATGTATATATGTAAAGAGATTTCTTTTTTTTTAGAAGATGTGCCTTTGACTAATAATTCCTGGATTTTCTATTTGCCTCGGAAGACGTTTTTCATTCTGCTCAGTAAAAACGGAAAGGAAGCCACAGACGTGATGTCTGTAAGTCCCAGCTCTCTGTCTGTCCATCCGCCTGGCCTCGGGTGCAGGATCCCATCTGGGGCTCGGATAAGGATGGGGAATCCAAGGTCTGGTTATCTCCCTTGTCACACCTGGTGGCACACCTGGCCCCAGGGGCAGAGGAGGATCCCCCCTGGCACTGCCTGTCCTTGAGGCTGCTCCCACTGCCTTCCCTTGGGAAAACACTGATAAAGGAGCCACTGTTGAGGCATTTGTCAGCCCCAGCTGTTGTTGTTGAGCCCTGCTCTGTCCCTGAGGGATGGGGACGAGCTGCAGGCAATGGGAACAGCGCAGGGATTCATGCAACAGCACCATGGTAGCTCCCAAAACCAGACCCAGCCACAGGGGCTGAGTGGTCAGGCAGGACCTGGAGCAGCGTCCCGCTGGTGTCCTGGGGTTGGAGGGAGCGCGGCAGGACACGCACCTTCCCCTGCTCTGCTCATCCCCGCAGAGCCCCTTGGGAGCAGCGGCTGAGCCGGGATTCGTGCGCAATTCCCTGCTCAGCACTAAGGATGATCCTGGCTGAGCTCCGGCCTCGCGCAAGGTCTCAGCTCCCCTGCAAAGCTCCAGGTTCTCCCAGCTTGGCCCCGTCCACCGCTCGCACGCGCACACAGGGGTCAGTTCTAACACCTCTATTTATTATTGCAAGGGGACTCGGGGTGCTGCTCTACGCCCAGCAGCGGCCGCCGGCCCCGTGAAGCCTCCGTCCAGCAGCTGCACGCCTGGGTTCAGGTCTGCCTCACCAGCGAGCTGGCTTGAAGACAGACCATCATCGGGGCTGGAGGAGGAGAGTCCATGGGCAGCAGGAGGCTGGTGCTGGGCAGGGAGCGGACCTAGAGGTAGGCAGGAAGGTCCTTCTCGATCACCTGCAAGACAGAAGGGGAGCACTGTGCTGTGAGAACATCACTGCCCCAACACCGTGCCCAAAGCCCCCCCCCAGCCTCAGCCCAGGGGACTCCTCAGAGTCTGCACCCCCCCTGGGTGGGCACCCGTGTTCCCTGGTGCTTCCCGAGAGCACTGGGGGCTTCTTTTCCCCCAGTGAAGCCGGGCTCAGCCCCAGCTTCTTCCCCTCCTCCCATGGGTCCGGCAGCACTTACGTAGGGATCCTCCATGGGGCTGTACCTCTTCACCACTTGGCCCTCCCGGTTAATGAGGAACTGGGGAGTGAAGCAGCACCCGGGGAGCTGGTGAACCTGAGGTCTGGCTGTGGCTGATCCCGCCTGCGGAGCCATAGCCCCCCCCAGCAGACCTGCTCCCCCCCACCAGGAACCTCTTGGGCTGCTGCTACCCCAATATCCAGGGTAACCACAAAGAGCAGAGCCTCGGCCCCCCCCCCCCCCAGACAGCGATGAATGGTGGCTGTGTCCTACCTTAGTGAAGTTCCACTTTATTGCACTAGGAGAGAAAAAACAGCAGTGAGATTGGGCAGAGAAAACCCCTTCCTCTTGCTGCAGCCGGGTCCCCCCCTGCTTCCCCCCCCCCCCCCCATTCCCCTCACGCACTTGCCCAGGGTGCCTCGTCCTTTGGGCTGGTCCTTCATCCACTTCCAGAGCGGGTGAGCATCGTCCCCGTTCACATCGATCTTGCTGAACATGTCAAACTTCACCCCGTAGCTCGCAGCAAACGCCTTGATCTGAGCGTTGTCCCCGGGTTCCTGCGAGGGGCAGCACAAGGGCTCGGCGTGAGCCCATTCCGGCCGCCCTTTCCCCGCTCCAGAGCCCGCTCCCGTACCTACCTGCTTCCCGAACTGGTTGCAGGGGAAGCCGAGGATGCGTAAACCCCTCTCAGCGTATCGGGCGTGCAGGTCAACAAGCTGAGTGTAGTTTACCGGGGTCTTTCCTCATTTCGAAGCTACGTTGGTGATGATGCAGACGAACCCCCTGGGCGGGAGGAGGCGGCTCAGTGGCGGTGCCCTCCCCCCTCCCGCTCCCGGGTTACACAACGATCGTCCCCGCGAGGCGCAATCACAGCCGCGCTCCTCCCCTCGGCCCCGCCGCAGTACCGATACTGCTGCAAGGAGACGTCGTTGCCATCGATGTCCAGGGCGTGGAAGTCGTAGATGGCCTTGGCCGAGCGCCAGTCCTGTGCCTGGGCGCACTGCGGAGCGCGGGGGGCACCGTCACCGCCCGCACCCCCCCGTACCGGCCCCGGCCTCTGCGGCCCCAACACCCGCGGGGTTGGAGCCCACGGGGCCCGCGCCCCAACGAGGCCGAGGCCTCAGACCCCCCCCGCTCCTCAACCGTGAGGGCTCGGGCACAGTCGCAGCCCGGCCCCGCTGCCCGGTCCCGGTGCCCAGCACTGACCATGCCCCGCACGGGCCCCGCCGCCCCCCTGCCTGATCCCGATCCCGATCCCGGTGCCAACCCCGGTCCCGATCCCGGTCCCCCGCACTGACCATGCCCCGCACCGGCCCCGCCGCCCCCTGCCTGATCCCGATCCCTATCCCAATCCCGATCCCGATCCCATCCCGGTCCCAATCCCGATCCCAATCCCGGTCCCATCCCGGTCCCAGCACGGACCATGCCCCGCACCGTCCCCGCTGCCGCCGCCACTCCCCGCAGCGCGCTCCGCACCGCCCGGCCCCAACCCATGGCGCGTCACCGCCTCCCGCAGGCCCTCAGCCAATGGGCGGTGCAGACTCACGGAGGCTCCGCCTACTTTTGGCTCTCAGCCAATCAGCGCGAAGGGCTGGGGGGAGGTGTCCGGCAGGAGGGATGAGAGCGCAAAGCGGCAATGAGAGCATTGGGCGAGACCATGAGTGTGCGGAGGGGGGGAGGAAGAAAGGGCGGTGCGGTGCTGCGCTGCTCTGCAGCCCGGCTCTCTCCGCCGGTTCTCTCCGCCGCCTTCCTCCTGACCGGAGCGGTCCCGCGGTCTGTCCGCTGTGGGCCGCGCACAACCGGAGAACCGGCGGCGAGGCACCGGTACCCCCCCCCCGGGGAGGGGCGGCGTGGGGCGGCCCGCGGAGGAACACCGTTCGGGGCAGCTCTGAGGTGAGGTCCCCGCGGCTGCCCCGGTGCCGCCTGCGCGCGGCTGAGCCATGGACGATGAGGAGGAGACGTACCGGCTGTGGAAGATCCGCAAGACCGTCATGCAGGTGCGGGAGCGGGGTGCGGGGTGCGGAAGCGAGCGGGGTGTGGGGAGCGGGGAGCGGGACTCGGGGCGTGGGATGCGGAAGCGGGGCTTGGGATGCGGGACTCGAGACGCGGGGCACGAGGTGCAGGACGTAGGGTATGGGTGCGGGACTCGGAGTGCAGGGCACGAGGTGCAGGACACGGAGCACGGGACTCGAGGTGCGGTACACGAGGTGTGGGGCACGAGGTGCGGGACTCGGGACCCGGGATGTGGAGCGCGGTTCCCGGCCGTGCCGGTGCTTGCAGCCCTGACCCGACCCCCGGCAGCTGTGCCACGACCGCGGGTACCTGGTGACCCAGGACGAGCTGGATCAGACGCTGGAGGAGTTCAAGGCGCAGTTCGGGGACAAACCCAGCGAGGGGCGGCCCCGCCGCACCGATCTGACCGTGCTGGTGGCGCACAACGACGACCCCACCGATCAGATGTTCGTCTTCTTCCCGGGTGAGCGGCGCGGGGCCCGCCAGGCCTGGAGCGTGTGGCGGGGGGGGGATGCTCCCGCTGACCCTGCGTGGTTTCCCTCCCCCCCCCCAGAGGAGCCCAAGGTGGGGATAAAGACCATCAAGATGTACTGCCAGCGGATGCAGGAGGAGAACATCACGCGGGCACTCATCGTGGTGCAGCAGGGCATGACCCCCTCGGCGAAGCAGGTAGGAAGAGGCTGCCCCCGAGCCGCTGGGGACTGCGGTTCCTGCTTCGCTAAAGCCTTTTGTGCCTTAAAGCTCTGCCTTTAAACCCGAGTGTATTTAACCCCAGCAACAGGCTCTGGTTGCAGAGGGGCAGCCGGGAGGGTCAGGGCATGGGTGAGGGACGCTGTGTGCGTTTTGCCTCTGTGTGTGAGCACGAGCGTGGTGATCCCCACGTGCAGCAGCGGGGGTTTGCCAAGGAGCAGAGCCCGGCACAGGCAGGGCCAGGGCTGTGCTGCCGCCTGACAGAGCTCTCCCTTCCCAGTCCCTGGTGGATATGGCTCCCAAGTACATCCTGGAGCAGTTCCTGCAGCAGGAGCTGCTGATCAACATCACCGAGCATGAGGTGAGCAGGAGGAGCCGCTGCTGCGGTGAGGGGCTGGGCGCTTCCTCTGCCTTCCCAATCTTGCAGCCTCTCTCCCCTTTCACAGTTGGTCCCGGAGCACGTTGTCATGACAAAGGAAGAAGTAACCGAGCTGCTGGCCAGATAGTATCCTTTGTGCCTCCGCTCCCTGCTTTGGAGCCGTGCGTGCTGGCTTTGGGCTGGAAATGATCCCGCCCGTCCGTGCCGCTTTGTTGCTCTGCTCCCGCTGCAGGAGCCTCTCCTTGACTCTTTGCAGTAAGCTGAGGGAGAACCAGCTCCCGCGCATCCAGGCTGGCGATCCCGTGGCCCGCTACTTCGGGATAAAGCGCGGGCAGGTAAGAAACAGCCTCAGGGAGCAGTTCCCTGCGGGCAGGGCGCAGGGGGCAGCTCCTGTGCAGCGGTTCGGAGCTCTCAGAGGCAGGAAGAGTGTCTCTTCCAGATGGAAAAGCTGATGTAAGTTGGGTACAGGGGGTGTAAGCCTCGCAGCCCCCTGGCTGTGGGGAGCTGGGTGAAGGGGGGAGCTCCGTGCTGACAGGGGCTGAGTGCACTTGGGTCGGGCAGGGGGAGCCCCGTGAGCTTCTCTCCCTCATGAGTCCCTTCTGCCGGCATTGCAGGTGGTGAAGATCATCAGGCCGAGCGAGACTGCGGGCCGGTACATCACCTACAGGCTGGTGCAGTAACACGGAGCTGCCGGTAAGGGCAGTGCCTGAGGCTGACCCTGTGGCGTTCCAGGATGGACTGGAAGTAGCTGCCTGGGGGAGAAGCTCATCTCAGCTTTCAATTGCCTTTGGGGGGGAACTGGCGAGAGGGCAGCGCAGCGCATGGCTGAGGTGGGTCACAGCCGGAGTTCTCTTTCTTCCAGGTGTGGAAGAGCTGAGTGACTTCTGATCTCTCCATCCACCAGCACTGACGCCTGCTTCTTCTTAGCTGGCCCAGCAAACCCTCTCTCTGCACTGCCCCTACATGCTCCTTGGCCTAATGCCTTCTTTGCCAGTGAGGACGTTACTGTAACTCCTTCCTCAGGACTTGAGCCATGGAACTTACCTGAAGCAACGCAAGCATGCAGGGAGGAAGCACGTGGGCAAAGGCTTTGCTTTCCTGGTCTGGTCTATAGACTCTTATTTGAATAAAGGTTTGCATTCCCGTTGCTCCTCAGCCTCTCCCTGGGCCAAACCCCCCTGAACGTGTTATGGTCAGAGCTTGGGTGGATTTTTGGACGTGGCCAAGCCCAGAGCTCTCCCTGCAGCCTCAGCCTTTTGTCACTGACTCTGTTCCCTTGTTCTGCCCTCTGGCCCTTGCCTGAGACCTCGGTGTTCCTATTCCACAGAGCAGTCGCTCATCACCCTCCATCACTTCCATCTTTCCAGGTCTCTTGGGGGGTTTTAAGCTGGAAACCCTCGAGTGCTTCTGATGCTCAGCCTCCTGCAGTCGGGAGGACTCAGATCTCCAGGACACGGGTGGGAACACAGGGATTTTATTCCTGGCAGCGTGTCAATCCCAACACGTGTCACACCCGGCTCACGGGCATGGTGGAACAAAGAGCTCCACTGCTCCTGGGCTGAATTCACACACAACACGAGGTACCTGTTGCCACGGGAAGCTCAAGCATGGCTTTTGTCCCACCCTCCCAAACGTGCCTGGTACCGCCTGTGGTGCAGTGCGGGAGCAGGAGCCGGCCCTTGGCCTCCTTCCTCTCACCACCCTGGAATGACCTGGAAAAACCATGGAATCAGAGAAGAGTTCAGGTTGGGAAGGACCTCAAGATCATCCAGTTCCAACCCCCTGCCATGGGCAGCAACACCTCACCCTAGCCCATGTGCCCCAGGGCTCTGTCCAACCTGGCCTTGAACGCTGCCAGGGATGGAGCATTCACCACTTCTCCCCAGTGTCCTGGTGCTGTGCTGCGGAGCAGGATGTCCCTCGGGCATCTCTCGCTCTGCTTTAGCTCAGTTCTAAACCATTTCATTGGGGTTTGTGTGTACCTTTACCTGGTCTGCTGAGACACGGTTCCCACTGCTCTGGATTGCTCCAGCAGTGACACCCTGTGCCCGGATGGATCCTGAGGGGATCTGGTTGATCTCCCAGTTCTACACTATCAAGTCCTGGCTGATTGTTGGGAAACAGCTTTGGATTCATGCAGTTCCTTCAGGACCAGGGGCTGTGAGTCGCTGCTGTGAGCTGCCCTTGGGTGTCTGCCCATCCTCGTGGTCCTCACTCAGTGACAGCAGGAATGCAGCCCAGGTACGAGCAGGGTGAGAGAAGGCAGCGGCTGTCAGCTCTTCATAAGCTCCCAATGCACTCATTTCTCTATGCTTCAGTGCAGAACAGTCAGAGCTTTCAAACCCTTTGGCCTTGGTTAACCCTTGTTAAGCCAGCAGAGGTAGTGGAGTCGTGGTCAAGGGAGTCATGAAAGGAGAAGCCTCTTACACTGGTGGGGCTGTGGTTCGCCTCAGGCCATGGGGGTCCTGAGGAGGAGGAGAAGGAGGAGGCATCGCCCCTCAGTGAGCTGCTCCCCACCCAGCTCCATCTCCAGAGGGCACAGGTGAGGTCCTGGGCTCGCAGCTCAGACTTTGGGAGACCAAATGCGTCCCAAAGCCCCCGCTCTGAGTGATGGAGCCCTGCAGCAGCACGTGGCTCGTGCTGAGTAGGCAATGCCCATAAACACAAGCAGGGATGCGGAGGGAAGGCGCGTAACGGGCTCGGGTGCGCGCTGAGGCAGGAAATGCATCGCTGGGCTTTGGGTGCCTGGTGCAGCCAGTTCTAAACGACGAATGCACCTGGCACATGGTGCAGCCTTAAGCTGAGTTCTGCTCCATGCACGAGGGAGCGGGTGGCTTTTACCTGGCCCCAGCACCCCTTGGGCCATGTCCCCTTCCCAGGGAGCTGCTCCCGAGGCTTGGCCTTGTCCATTGTCCATGCAGCGCCCTTCTCCCACTGTCAGGAATGTCCCCCAGCTGCAGCCAGGATGAGGGGACCCTTGGAACCATCCTACCTCCGTTTCTGCAGTGGAGGTGTGGGGTTAAGGAGCGCAGTGAAAATGAGAGCCGGCGTCAGGCTCCTCCCCAGTCCTGATAAGCGAAGGCTCTGCCCTGCTCCAGCGCCTTCCCTCCAGCCCCATGGGCTGCGCAGCGGCTCCCAGCAGGCGCAGACGGACCCCAGGAACCCTCCAGGAGCCGCGGGGCTCAGCGGGTTTGTGTGAAAGCTCCAGCAAGGATCACATTCCCTCCCCCCCCCCCGCAGCTCCGCTGTCCCTCCCCACCCCTCAGCACCACACACAGCGCCTGGATGCGGCGCTCTCTGCTTCGGCAGCGGGGAGGCAGCGCTCGGGTTATTCGGCATCGCTGTGCTCCTCCCCCGGGGGGCTGCGGCAGCGCGGAGCGGAGCCCTCCGCATCCGAGGGGCCGATGCTGCAGCTGCGGCTCCGCGACCCCTCGCTCCCGTCCTCGCAGCACGGAGCATCCTCGGTGCTGGTCTCGCTCTCCTGCGGGGTGAGCCGGGCCCGGGCCGTGCCGTGCGCGGCCGCCAGCGCCTCCCCGCTGTCCTCCAGCTCCGAGTCCGAGTCGACGGAGCGGTCGCAGGGCTCTGCGGGACACGGGGAGCCCTGCAGGGAAGAGACGCATCGGTGAGGGCGCGGAGGGGGAGGAAAGGTCCTATTGTGGCTGCACAAAGCGTCCAGTGGGGAAATATCCCTGGGGATCAGCGCGTGCGCGCCATATCCCTGCCCGCCTCCTGCCTGACCCTGCTCTGGGGCACGAATGCACACGGGGATGTGATGGCACAAGGCAAGTTTTGTAATGGAAGGGCAACGGTGTTGGCTGGCCCCATAGCACCATATGGGACAGTGGGGATGGGGAACATCACTGGGGTAGCAGCGGGTGTGTGGAGGAGCTGCTCGAGGCTGGGTGTCCCCTAAGGGTGCTCCCTTCCCCAGGCTCCGTACCAGCTCAGAGCAAGCCCCTGCCTCCCCTGCGCCATCCGGAGCGTGTTTGCTGCAGTCGCCCAGCGCCGCCGGCTCCTTGTTCTCAAAGATGGTGGGGTAGAAGATGATGAGCGCCTCGATGATGCGAGACTGATGCGGGTAATCGACCAGCGAGGACAAGGAAATGGTGGCATCCGTGGGCCTCGGGCGCATCAGCGTTGGCCCGAAGACGATGCCCAGGTTGCTTGAGGTCATCTTGTTGTCCTGTTCCACTTCCACGATCCTGGGGAGGAGGAGCTTGTGAGGAAGGAAGAGTGGAGAAGGGCCGCGGGGATGGGCAGGGTGCAGCCAGGCGGGAGGAGAAGCTGGGCTGGTAACACAGGGGTCCCCTTGGGGCACACAGGAGCTTCAGAGAAGTACCTATAGCCATGGATCTATCACCCAGCAGCCGGGTGCTGTCCGCATGGGACCAGTGGGGAGGCTGACATCACCCTCCCACCCTTAGGGACGGTGCCCCCCGGGCTCCGGACCTGCCCCTCTCACCTCCTCAGGTGCTGCAGCAGGTACTGCAGCGTGGCCATGTTCTCCCAGGGCAGGTCCTTCAGCAGCTCCTTCAGCTTCAGCACCAGGTTCACCACCACCCTGTCGGTGTCGGCTCCCTTGTCCTCCAGCTCAGGGCCCCCTTTGCCGCTCCTGCCCTTGGCCTCGCCGCCCTGCAAGCTCTCCTTGGCCAAGCCCATCAGCTCGTTGTACATGCGGAAGGGCATAATGGGCTCTGGGAGCTGCAAGAGCAGAGGACATGGTCCAGGTCCTCCGTGAGACCCGGACACATCCCGTGCTGTTGAGCTGAGGAAACCTGGAGCCTGCCTACAGCAAGGAACCATCCCGTGGTTGCAAACCACACTACACACAAGGTAATGGTCGGTTATCCATCACCTGGAGCATGGGAATCAGCCTTGCTTGGCCTGGCTAATTGGTACGTGTGAAGCTCAACCAAAAAGCATCGTTTGATCCACAAGGAATGGACCCTTCCAGGTGGAGAAGGCAGGAGGAGGGCATAGCCTGCAGCAAAGGTGGGGATGCACGAGGTGGAGGCTCTTGCTTTGATGTCTGCACAGAGCAGCACTGACTTAATGGGTGGTGCTGGGCGGCTGGAGGAGCTTTCGGGGTGCTGGAAGCAGAGGCGTGTGGGGACAGGCTGCCCCGGAGCAGGTCCCCTCCAGCCCTGCACTTCCCAGAGGGACTTGAGCCCTGTTTGCCTGCAGCGAGAGGTTGGATCCTGGCTCCTCCTCTCTTTCCACCCTGGGTTGCTTCTCTCCACAGCAGCAATTGCAAGCCCGGGAACGCAGGAAGCAGCCTCCATGCACTGGAGCCCTTGTGCAGCGCTGCAGCAGCCCAGAGACAGGCAGCACTGAGGGGTTAAGCAGCAAAGCTGCTGGGTGAGGAAGCTGCTTCCTCCCTGTGGCCGGGGGAGGATGTGGGTGAGGCTGTTTACAGGAGGCAGAGCTGCTGGAGCAGCGCGAGGGGCTCAGCACCCATCCGAGCCCACCCCAGGGTGACCTGAGGGGCTCAGCCCTGCTCCTGCTCGGGGGCCATGGGCTCAGCCCGGCTCTCTGTGGGTCACTTCCCCTTTCATGCACCCGGTTCCCTGTTGCGGAGGGGAGGGAGGATTTGGGTTCTGTGCTCTGGGTTCTCTGGGGTGCAGATGCTGCAGCGGTGCTGGAGCCACGTGGAGCGGTTGTGGCCACCTCTCTCCTGCCTCTCCCAGCAGAAGGTGTCACCGGCACCGTACCTGCCTCAGGTAGAGCTTCAAGACGTTGCTGATGTCATGAGGGGAGGCCTGGGACAGCTCCACCAGCTCCTTCCCGTTCTCAAACGCTTGGCAGAGCTTCTCCACGCGGGTCTTGACGCCGTTAACTCGGTAAATGCCCTGCAAAGGGGAGAAAAGTGGGGGTGAAGCGAGGGGAGAGGTTTCCCTTTATGTTTGCATGGGAGCAATGAGCTTCCGCCTCCCACCCTCTCCTTTCGGGGTTGGAAATCCCTCTCAGAAGTCATTCTGGACATTACTGTCATAGGAAAGAGGGAAGCGAGAGAAGTGAGTTTCCAAGCTCAGAGTTTGGGCCAAGATTATCAGCTGGGACTTTCTGGGTTGCTGTGTCCCAAGAACCTGCAAAGTGGGGTGGTTTCCATGTCAAGTGAAGGGGGTTCCAAGGGAAAGCAGCTGAGAAGAAAAGGGAAGAGGGAATTTGTCACCTTGGTTTTCAGCGCCCGCTTCTCAATCTCAGTGATGCACTTCTTGATGATGAAGGGGATGCCATCGGCGCTGCTCTGAGAAGCCTTTGTGAAGTCCTGTCCAAAAAGCTGCAGCTTCCCTTGGAGCTTCTTGTGCCCGCACTGGATGGCCAAGGATTCCAGGCACTTCTTGTGGCAGGCCAGGTTGCACTGGAAAACACGGGAAAAGGCATGGAGGTGGTAACAGCTCCATGGGCCAGGCGGGAGGGCAGGCACCAGGCATTGCCCAGACTGAGGAGCTCCTGGAGCACGATGGCAGAGAGGAAAATGCCTTTGTGGAGACGCTGCAGGACCCTCCCAAAAGGAGGAGCATCTTCCTGAACACAGGTTGGAGCTGGGATAAGGAAACGGATCAGGGGACCATGCGCAGGTCACGTGAGGACACCCCGCTCCTGGGATACCTGGATAGCCACCGCTCCTTCCCACTCCTCCCAGCTTTACCTCCTCACATTCTGCTCCCTGGAAGTAAACGTAGCTGTTGCATTCCCGACACTTGGAAGGGGTACGGAGCTTCCGCAGCCGATGGGTCTGGGCAGCCTTGGATAAGCCAATGTTTCGGAAAGGCCCCGTTGGAGCCGTCATCTCTGGGGTGATCCCATTGATGCCTATGAGCAGAACAAAAGGAAATGCTCCTGAGGATGCAGGGTGAGCCAAGCTGGAGCAGAATCCCAGCCTGGTTTGGAAGGGACCTTAAAGCTCATCCAGATCCAACCCCTGCCACTAGAGCAGCTTGCTCCAAGCCTGTGTCCAACCTGGCCTTGAACACTGCCAGGGATGGGGCAGCCACAGCTTCTCTGGGCACCCTGTGCCAGCGCCTCAGCACCCTCCCAGGGAAGAGCTTCTGCCCAAGAGCTCATCTCAGTCTCCCCTCTGGCAGGTTAAAGCCATTCCCCTGTCCTGTCCCTACATCCCTTGTCCAAAGCCCCTCTCCAGCTTTCCTGCAGCCCCTTTAGGCACTGGAGCTGCTCTGAGGTCTCCCCTTCAGGAGCCTTCTCTTCTCCAAAAGGCAGCGCCATGGGCTCCTCATGGGGTCACCATCAGGTACCCTCGGCTACCTCCAGAAGTCCTGAATGCGGGAGAAGTCAGCCCACAGCTGGCTTTGCCTGTGGGTGCTCAGCAGGACCCCGCACGGTCACGTACCCTGCTCAAAGGGGGCCGTGCTCTCATCCTTCTCCTCCAGCTCTTCACTGGAGGACACGGTGCCGTTGGAAGACAAGCGCTGGAGCTTGTGGCTGAACTCCCCTGGCAAAAGGAAACCCAGGAGCCGGTGAGTGGCTGATTCCCACAGTGATCCCTGTGGGAAAGGGGACACCAGGAGCGGGCAGAGGCTGTGCAGGGGAGCGGGCTGCAGCCAGGGGAGTGTGAAGGTTCAGTGGTCCCTCACCCCATCCCATCCCATCCCATCCCATCCCAGTCTGTTGGAGACTGAGATCAGAGCAGTTATTTACAACACAGTGTTATTATGAAGAAGACAAAAGTAGCAGGTCCCCCCTAACCCCGATGCTCTGGTTTTAGGCTGACAGTGTTAGAGGGGAAGGACTCCTTGCCCTGGGCTGGTTTTGGTGTCTACCTGCACTTGAATCCAGGCTGCTGTCAGCTTCGGTCATGGAGGTTGGCCAGGATTTATGGACCTGGTGTCCCCTCCCACCTGCAGAGGAAAACACATCGCCCATTTGGGACTGCTTCCTGTGCTCAGGAGAGAAACACAGGGGAACAGCCTGGACCCCGGAGACACTGAGATCCCTGCAGGAAGCTGCTTGGTTTCCTGCTGACAGGCTGGCAGAGGGGTTGGTGGCATTGTGATGCCTTTGGTGAGACATCCAGCAAGGGAAAGGGGAGCTGGGATGATGGAGAATGCTCTGGGGAGCACCGGACAGCCAAAGCCAGCCAGCCCATGGATCTGATTTGTGTGCTTCAGGAGGCTCAGCCTGCAGAGCTCCCAGCCTGTCCCGCTGCTGCACAAACCTCCCGGTACCCACGGAGGTCCGGCTCAGCTCCGGGCCCATGGGATGCTGCGGGATGCTGTGAGCGGTGCCATTGGGAGCCTCTGCCCTGTCCCAGGCTCACCTCTGCACTCAGCAGCCGTGGTCCCCCCGTGCTGCTCCCTGGTTCCTGCTCCTCCTTCCGAGACAGCCCCGTCCTTGGGCAGCCCGGCCCCGTCCGAGCCTGCTCCCGATGAGAACTCCGTGTTGAAGCTGCCTTTCCGTGTCCGAGTGAAGGGGGACCTGGCGGTGGAAAGAGGGGGAAAAGGGAACGTTTGAGAGAGTGAAGAGGGAGGACACTTGGAAACCTTATTCACAGCGCCATCCGTTTGCCCTGGGATTCCTCTCTCAACCACTGTGTAGCCTGCCTCATCCATGGGATGAGGGCATCCCCGGCTGGTCCAGCCCCAGCTTCCCCCCACAGGAGCTGCCTCCAGGCACACTGAGAGGTTGTGACAACAAAAGTGAGCGTAAACCAGGGCTGGCTTCCCCCTGTCCCTTCCTACCAGGCGTTGTGTGAGACGTAGGGCTCGAAGTCGTACTGGGTGTCAGGCTCGTCGCCGCGCTGGAGCTGCCGCACGTGCGAGGCGTACTGCTGCCCCGGGTCATAGAGCTTGCTGCTCTCGCACAGCGTCTGGAAGTTGACGGGCAGCGGCGCCGTCTGCATGTGCATGATCTGGTAGAAGGAGATGGTGGCCTAAGGATAACGGGGGGAAAGTCAGAGGTGAGCTTTGCGAGCTGACACGTGGAGCCTCAGAGCAGCTCCCAGGGTCTGAAAGGGGCTATGAGGATGCTGGAGAGGGACCTTCATCAGGGACTGCAGTGATAGGACAATGGGTGATGGGTTCAGACTGAAACAGGGGAAGTTCAGGTTAGATATAAGGAAGAAGTTCTTTCCTGTAAGGGTGGTGAGGCGCTGGCACAGGGTGCCCAGAGAAGTTCTAGGCCAGGTTGGACAGAGCCTTGAGCAACATGGTCTAGGGTAAGGAGCCCTTGCCCATGGCAGGGGTTGGAACTGGATGATCTTAAGGCCTTTTCCAACCCAAACCATTCTATGGTTCTATGGAGGAGATGGGAAATTGGGAGCATGGAGCAGCACTCGGTCTGCAGTCTGGAGCCTTGGCTTTTCAGAGCACAAGGGAATGAAAGGAGCTCTCCATCCCCCTAAAACAGGGGCAGCCAAGCCAGGTCTGCTGGGGAGGCAGCTCTGACTCTCTCCTGAGCAGGGTACGGCCATCTCTCATCCTGGGCTGACCCAAGCGAGCTCCACTCACCAGCTTGATGACCTGGTCGCTCTGCTTGATCATTTCGTGGATCTGGCGCAAGGAGTTCACTTTGGTGTCCTCCAGCTCCTGCTTCTGCGTGTTCGCATCCGCAACACAGGTCCGATATGTGGCCATCGCCTCTTCCGCCTGCGAGAGCAGGAGGTGGAAAGAGGTCATGGATGGGGAGAAGAAAGAGAAAGAACATCTCTGGAGAGCAGCTCTCTGCTCTTGGGCCTCCGTAAGCGTTCCTGTGCCAATGGGCTCTGTGCGAGGACAGCAAGGAGTGAGAAGGCTCCTGCCAGGCAGATGCTCAGCCCGTATCCAGAGCTCACGTTCCCACCTTGTTCTTGGCTTCCTCTTCCAGCCGCCTCTTCTTGTCCAGGGTTTTGGTGGTGATGCTGCTGGTGGTGCTCTGCTGGTCTTCTTCTGCTTTCACTGCCATGTACTTGGCCTTGTCGTGCTCCTCGCTGCGCTGCATGTAGGTCTGCTTGGCCTTGCGCAGGTTCGCCTCTGCCTCTTGCTGCCAGCAGAACAGTGACCCACGGTGAGGACTGCACTGTGCGGGGGTTCTTATCTCCTGCAAGCCCCCCACATTCCTCTGGTGCCCCCCAGCACAGTCGGACAAAGCACCCAGCGCTGCTGGAGGGGTGCTCCAGACCAGCCCAGGGAGCACTGATCCGGTCCCATCACTCACCAGCTTCCTCTGCGCCCGGTGCCACTGCTCCTTGATCTCCTTCCTCCTCTTCTCATGTTCCAGGCGTCTCATTGAGAGCGGCTGCATCAGGGAGAAACGGCCCCTGAGCTGCTCTTCCCTTTGCAAAAGGCTTTGCAGGGAGAAGCGCCCTGGGGTGGTGGTTCCCAGCACATCCAGGGGACACGGGAATGCCCCTCGGATGAGGCGGAGGTCAACGAGGTGCTGATTCATTTGAGAGGGGGTTCTCCTAGACCCGGTTTTCTAACCCCTCGAAGCACCCAGCAACTGGCTGAGAGCTTGGGCAAGACCCATCTGCGTCGGGTCCCCCACCTGGAGGAAGGTTTGCTGCTGCAGGGTGCTGGCAGCCTGCAGAACCGACGTCGCGTGCTCCATGTCCTGCTCCAGGGTCAGCAGGTAGATGGACAGGAAGGGCATGTTGGCCTGAGAGAGGAGAAAAGCACCACCCTGAGCCCCGCACTGGGAACCGCAGCATCCTCCAGTGCTGCCTTAGGGATGAAGAGCCAGAGGTGACTCTGGGACACGTGGACTGTACCTCCTGGCTGAAGGTTTGCTTGCAGCTATTGGCCATCTTCTGGAACCCTTTGGCAAACTCCATCTCTGGAAGGAAAGGGTTGGAAGTGAGGAGACATCCAGGATGCGCTCGCAGCATCGCTGACCATAAAGGACCTTGACCTGCTCTGATGCTGCCGTGAGGGGCTCAGCCCCACTCAGGAGGGCACCCCCCCCACTGTCCTCCCTGCCTCACCCAGCGTGGTCCTTTTCTCCAGGTATCCAATGAGGTCCTTCATGTACTTGGAGATGTTCTTGGTGTACTGGAGGGCAGCGTCCACCCCCCCCTCGCAGCGCTGCAGCAGCACATCCACTTCCTCTGCAGGAGGACAGCCTGCGATGGGGCGAGGAGGAGGAAGGTGGGGAGGGAGACACTGGATGTGCTGGGGTCCTGCTGCTGTCCTGCCAGCCCCAGCTCAGCCCCGTACCCTGGCACCCCAAACCCTGACATGCAGCCTCACCTGCGGCATAGCTCTCTATACCCGAAGGCAAACCATCTCCTCCAGGCCCGGGGATCCCCCCGTAGAGGTTCTCAATAGTCTGGGAATCGGGAAAGAAAATGGAATGATGAGATGAGAGGAAGGGGAGTAGCCAGAGGGGCTGCTGGATGGAGATACCCGGAGCTGCTGGAGCCTTCCTGCTGCTGCTGGAGGTCTGCCGTGCCCAGCCTGTGGCCCTATGGGAAGGCTGGGAGCTAACGGGAATGCCACTGGAGAAGCACCTTGCTCTGTGCGCACACCAGGCTGCGACAGAGCTAAGGAGAGCGCTTAGAGCCGTTTTCTGCCTCCATCCCTTCCCAAGCCACCTCGCCCATTGGATCGGGCTCCCAGGTGGCTTTTCCCATCCCTGGGATGGTGGTGAGGGCAGGAGCGAGTGACGGGCCGGGAATCACACACGTGGGGCTGGGGGCTCTGGGCACATCCCGGGAGCCGCGCGATGGGAGCAGGCACCACTCACCTGGTTCTGGATGGAGAGGATGGTGCTGCTGTCCACCTCCCCCATGAGGAACTCGGACACGCTGCGACAGAGGAACAGGGCTGGGCTCAGCAGAGGGGTCACTGTCACCCAGCAGCACCCACCCGCGCCCCATGGAGCAGGCGAGGAGCTGCAGGGCTGGATTCAATGGGATCAGCTCAGCCCCACATGGTGGGGTCCTGGTGGAGGAGCAGAGCTCGGCCCATCACTGGGGAGGGGATGGGACATGGATGCTGTGGGCTCAGGCAGGCTTTGGGGTCCCCCCTTGGTGCTGGTGCGTGTGGCAGGAGGGAATCTGCCCTCCTCATGGGGTCCCCAAAGCCACCACCACTGGGACAGGGCGAGGGGGGCGATGGGGTCCATCAGGGCCCTTCTCTGGGGGGCGGCTGTCTGGAACCCCCTTACGTGCTGCTGAAGGACACCGCGATGGCCTCCACGGCCTTCTCGAACTCCCGCTTGTCCGCCTCATTGTTGGATTCGTAATGGAACCCTGGAAAGGAGGACATGCGGAAGCTCTGTCACCGCTGTCCCTGTCTTGGCTCCTGCTGGCCCCTGCTGTGGGGCTGGGGCTGGCTTGAGCTCCATGGAGCATTGGGATGTAGAGGATCACCCCTATGGATGATGGACTGTCCCTAGTGCAGCGCAGTGCCTCTGCCCCCCCCATCTCCTCCCTGCCGGCATCACTTGGCTCCTGCTTCTCTTTATTCCCATTACCCAGGGCTCTGGAAAAGTGCTGCTGGGCCTGGACCTGTTCCAGAGCCTTCAGTGTCTACCAGAGCCCCTGCTCCATGGCGGGATGAGACGGTTTCCTCCAGGAGGGCTCTCACCCATGGCCAAAAGAGGAACCACTGCAGCAGCAGGAACCGGCACAGGCCAAGGGTCCTCTGGGGTGCTGGGGCTGATGAGGGGCTGGGATCTGCTCCCCTGCTCTGCCCCAGGGATGTGGCAGCCTGGCCTCACTCCGTCCCAGCCCTGTGTGGGGCCAGCCCCATGGCGAACCCCCTGTCACCCACCACGAGGCTTCCTGCGCCCTCGTGGTTGCTGTTTGGTGTCCAGGAAGCAGCGGGTGACGCACGGTGTTGTGCTCTGCCTGCGGTTAGTGCGGCCGTCCCCTCTGCGGGGGTAGCTGCAGGCAGATGCTGAGCCCCAGCCAGGCTCTGGCTCTATAAACACTCAGCTCTGGACATGCTCTGTGCCAGGAGCAGGATCTGATTGTGGAAGTGTTTCTCCTGCGGCCGCACTTGGAAACCCCCCGGCAGGGACCTGGGCTCCGTCATTTCTGACTACATCGTCCCAAAGCCTAAACCGCAGCCAGCAGCAGGCGATGCTCGCACTCCCTGTGCCCATCCATGGGGCAGCTCCACTCCCAGCGGCCCCCCCATGGGGTCCCCCCACATCCCAGCTCGGGGCCCAGCCCCATCGTCTCACCCTTGACTTTGGAGATGAGGGTCCCGGCAGCCGTCAGGGTCTCGAGGGTGTTGAGCAGGGGGTACTTGTTGATGACCTGGCGCAGGACGCGCAGGGTTTCACCCAGGCACTCATGGGCCAGCGGCCGCTGGGGCTCTTTGGGGTCTGTGAGAGGGGGGGTCTGAACTGATGCCACATCCCAGCCCCACATCCCTGCCCCATGTCCCTGCTCCCTGGATCCCCACTCCCATCCCTAACAGCCACCCTCTGGACAGCATCCCGACAGGCCCCCAGACCACACAGCCCATCCGCTTGGCCTTGGGGCTTCCCAGGACCGATATAGCCAGTCCTGCTTGTCTCCAGGCCTCCGCTCCCATCCCGGCCGTGTCCCGACCTTCCAGGCATTTTTTCCTCAGAAGTAACTTTTTCCCTTGAAAGCGGTTTGGGAATTTCCTCCTCATTTCCGCCCTTTCCTCCCCACGGGATGGGCTCTGCCGGCTGCCGGCAGGGATGCAGCAGCTCTGTCCTGCTGCTGTGCCTATCCATGGCATCCTTCCCCATCCCCTCCATGGGTGTCAGCTGCCAGTCCCAGGGATCCAGCCTGGCTCCCCACTGGCTTGGTGCTGGTGCCATGGCACAGGGGTGGGCGCTGGCAGTGTGAGGAGGTGAGGAGCCTCCCATAGGGAAGTGCTGGGGTGGGAGACTGGCACCCACTGCTCCATCAGGCTAAAACTGTCCCCCATCCCAGCCCCAGACTGGGGTCAGGAAGGGGTTTCCAGGGTTTCCTCCATTACCTCTCCCATTTTCCAAGTGGGAAGCAGGAAGACCAGCAGGGCAGGGAATGGGAATGGGGCTGGATGGGTTCAGAGGAGAGCTGGGCTGTTCAAGGTCATGGCGACATCCCACAGCTCAGCCCCAACCTCTCCCTATCTCTTTGCCAGTGGCAATGGCACCATCTTGGTCGTCCCAAACCGGGTCCAGCAATGACTCTGGAACTGGGCAGTGGAGGTCACCCTCCTGCTCAGGGCTGTTTCCTCCATGCCCGGCATTGCTCTGCGCAGACCTTTGCCGTCAGCTCGGGTGATCCCCCACCAGCGCAGACCCCAGGCACATGGGGCAGACCCCCACCCACTGGGGCTGCAGTTTCCCCAGCGAGTGGGGATGTGCCAACCTCTTTGCAGAGCCAGAGCTGAAACCACGGCACCACGTGAACCCCCCCAGCCCCAAGAGATCACCGCATCCCCTTCGCCTCCCCTGACCCACGGCCCTGCACCCACGGTGGGACACGACCCCGTGGGTCGTGGTGGGGCAGTGCCCAGCGCCCCGCGGGGCCCCGACCCACAGCTGGCACCGCCGCGCTGTAAACAGGAAAACGGGCGGATGAAAATAGCTCGCGGGCAGGAAGCGGCGTTATCCCGGCACCGAGCTACCGGCAGCCGCCCACCGCCTCCTGCCGCGGCCCCCCCGGGGGTCCCGGTCCGCCTCCAGACCCCCCCCGCACCCCTCCACCGGTCCGGTGTGTGCCCGGGGGTGCGGATGCTCCTGCGCGCATCCCGGTGCGGGCAGCGCAGCGCGGGGCTTCGGGCAGCGCCGGGGGCCGCTCGGCACTCACCGTCCCGCAGCACCACGTCCCGCAGCTTCTCCAGGGCATCAGCGAACCGGGCCACATGCGCCAGGAGCTGGGAGATGTCCTCCGTGTCGATGAAGGGGCTCTCCCCGCCCTCCATGGGGCTGTAGGAGGATGTCGGGGTCCTGTGGCCCTTGGGCACGGCCCTGGGGCCGGCCGGGGTGAGGGGGAAGCCGGCGGCGCTGGCATGGCGGCTGAGGCTGGTGGGGCGCTTGAGGGTGCCCATGGCGCTGGGGCTGGTGCTGAGCTTGGAGCTGGAGGGGGGCAGCTCCCCCAGGCTGGAGCCGGGCGCTTCCAGGCAATCCTTGCGGGAGAGGTCCTGGGGAACAGGGAGGAGTGTGAGGCTGGGACCCCAGCCCGGGCAGGGAGCAGGCAGCACCCCGGGACCCCCGGTGCCACCAGGCTGTTGTCTGAGGGGCTGTGCCTCAGTTTCCCCGTGCAGCTATCCCGGCAGAGCCCGAGGGTGATGCTGGCCGGGTCCAGCCATCCCCACCGTCCCCTCCACCCCAGCTCCCGGCAGATCAACCGCCCCAGCACAGGGGTTTTGCAAAGCAGCACCGCCTCTGAAGCCACAGGCCAAGAGGCAGCTCAGTCACATCTGCCCCTGTGGGCCCCACTGGCCCCTGCCAGCACCTATGGGTCCGGGTTTGTCCTGGGGGGGCACACAACAGCCATGTGGGTGACACTGCCCTAGCTCCACCAGCACCAACGTACCCACTGTGCTGGAGCTCCGCATCCCCTGCGGGCCATGGCGCAGCCAAAGAGCCGGCGCCACCATCCCTTCCTCTTTTTCAGTGCGCCCCATCCCCAGCTGGGGCACAGCCCCAGTTTCTAGGGGTAAAATTGCCACAGGAGGGGTCGGTACCAGCGCCGGGGACCACAGCCCAGTGATGATCCTTGTTGCACAGGGAGGGGACCCCTATTGCCCATCCAGCAGCTCCCATCAGCAGCCCTCAGGCACTCTGGTGTGACACGAGTGCGCTGGGTCTCAGCATCCTCAGCCAGGCGCTGCTGCCTCAGTGGGACCAGAGCCCATCTTTGGTGCCAAGGCAGACGCCGAACCCAGTGGGCAGCTGAGGCTGCTGTGAGTGAGACTGACCCAGAGCAGCTCAGCCCCCTGGGACCTGCCAGACCACCAAAGGAGGTGCCCAAAGCCCCCCACCTTGCAATGGCCGGGGCCAGCCCAGCCCTTGAGAGCCCATCTGCGTCCCGAGCCCTGCGGACCCCGGTTCCTCCCCGCCGTACCGTCAGCCGCACGGCAGGCGCGTGGGGCAGCGAGTCCAGGGAGCCTTTGGGCGCGCTGGCATTGCCCGTCCTGCAGTGCCCGGCCGAGTAGGGGCTGTAGCTCCTCCTGCCACCGGCCCGGCCCAGCATCCCTCCGTCTGCCACCCATAGGCCCCTCTCCCGAGGGGTCAGGGACAGGGCCGGGTGCCCCTTGCTATGGAGCCATGGGCGGGCTGTCGGCCCCGTGTCACCGGCCCCATCTCTCCCCATGCTCTGCAGCTGGGCGCAGGCGCGGGGCAGGCAGTGCCAGGGTGCGTGGAGGAGCCCCAGCTACCGGCCAGCCCCACTTCCTCCTGCACCCCTCCAGCTCCGGGGGGGCCACAAATACACAGCAGAGCCGAGGCACTGAGGCTGCCCAAGCCCCCCGCTCCTGTCCCTGCCCTCCCCAAACCTTGGCCCCGTGGCTGGGCTCCCCTGCCCTTTGCCACAGCCTCCACGTTCCCCGTGGCTGCTCTATCCCCTTCATGTGGGGCAAAATCCCCCCAGGGTCTGTCTTTGGCTCCCTCCTCCTCCTCGCAGACCCCCTGCCTGCACCCAGCTCCCCCTCCCACCCTGTGGCTCTTCCCAGCATCTCCACAGGCCCCATAGCCCCCAGGTTGCCGTGGGGTGCCAGGGGCCACTCACCGGCAGGGTCTGCGGGACGGGGCTTCCCGCCCGGCTCTTCTTGGAGATGGAGGGGGTTTTCATCAACTCCCGCTTCTTCCGGGAGAACATGGCTCCGGGGAGGCAGAGCCGCTGCCCTCGGGCCCCACTGCCCGGCTCCGGCTCCGGCTCCGGTTCCTCACCGTCCGGGCCACATTCGCCGGGGCCAACTGTCAGGAGGGCGCGTGTGACGCCGCCTTATTTCCTCATCGGCTTCGCAGCCCAACCTGAAACAGGAAAAGCCCAATGAGCACCCAGGGCGCCGCGCTGGGGGGAAGGGGAGACCCCGGCTGCCCTCGGGGTTGTGGGGGGCTCGGGCCCAGGGCTGCATAGAGGGGTTTGCGGGGGGCAGAGACCCCCACTCTGCAGAGCAGGGGTTGGCCCCCAGACCTCTGCGGGATTTACCCCTGTTTGGGGGTGTCCATCACCCCGCGGAGGCAGAGCACGGAGCACCCCATGGGTGGGCACCACGATCACCCCCAAGGGTCTGGCCCCAGCTGCCCACCGGCGTCACCGCCCGGCCCCGCCACCCGTGACCCAGGCACCTATGGGTGCTGTAGCCGCCTGCTCACCCGCGAGGGGGATCGATAAACCCCGGGAGGGACGGGACGGGTCCGGGTGGGCTGTGGAGGACCCTCCGGGCGGAGGGGGGGTTGGGGGGGTGTTGTGCTTCATCCCGGGCCCCCCGCGGGGCTGCCTTCATGGGACACACACACGGACACGGAGGCAGCGGCTCCCGGGGGTCGAGGCGGGTGTGAGTGTGCGGGGGGGGGGGTCGCGGCCGTGTGTCCCGCGTGTGCGCGCACGTCTGTGTACACACGTGTCGGGGGCGATGCACAAGCGGGTGCCCGTTACGGACGGGCGCTGTGCCGGGCTGCGCCCTCGTGTGTCCGCGCCGGCTCCAGCCCCGGTTCCCCCGGTCCCGGTGCCTGGGTGCGGGACCCCCCCCCCCCTCCACGATCCGGGCGCTTCTGGCCTTATTTGGGCATTTCGGCCCCGTCCAATCAGCGCGGGGAAGAAGCGGGTCCGCGCCCCGCCCGCCCCGTCCCGCCCGCCCCGTCCCGTCCCATCCCGTCCCGCTGCCGCTGCCCGCTCCGGTACCGGCTCCGCTGCGCTCCCCGCCATGAGCAGCTCCCAGTTCAACAAGGGCCCTTCCTACGGCCTCTCTGCCGAAGTCAGGAACCGGGTGAGCCGCGGCGGGGGAAGCCCGGGACCACCGGGAGTGTGTGGGGGAGTCCGGGCCGGCGGGAACCGGGACCACCGGGGGCCCTGGAAAGCCGGGAGTCCCGGTGCTGCTGTGGGGAGGGTGCTTGGATCATGAGGTCCTGGAGAGCCGAAGGGTCCCGGTGGCATCGGGGGCAGAGAGCCGGGGTCCTGGCGGATGCAGAGCTGGGCATCCCGGCAGGATGCGGGGCCGGGGGTCCCGGTGCGCCGGGGATTCTGAGGGGCGAGGGGTGCCGGGAATTGGTTCCCGTCTCGGGGTGCCCGCGGGGTCCCTGAGAGGTGTCTCTGGGGGACCGGGGCTGGGATGGCTCCTGGGTACCGGCTTCCTCGCCCAGGTCCGTGCAGGGGCCGCTGTCGCCCCCTGCAAACCCGGGGCTGGGGCTGCCGGCGCCTTTCGGAGCTTGACCGCTTCCTGCTGCCCGCAGCTCCGCTGCCTTCTCCTGTGGGATGCTCCGACCCGCGGCCCTCGCTGGGGATGAGGCTGGTGGCCCCAGGGCGATCCCGGCAGGAGCAGCCCCCGGCCCACACCGGCTCCTTTGAGCCTGGGACCCCCGGCGGGCACCCGGAGCCTTGCACCGAGCCGCTCTGCCGCAGGGCTCCCTTCTTGGGGCCCGAAGGGGAAAGGGGAACCGGTGCCTCTGGGTGCTGCAGAGTGCACTGAACCCCCTGACCGCTGGCACCCTCCGCCGGGCCAATGGAGCCTCCCCTTGGAGCTGGGTGCTGGTAATGGGCAGCCCATGGCGCTCAGTGCCACCACCCATCCCTGTCTGCACCGTGCCCCTGGCAGGGCCTGTGCTGCTGCAATGGGGGCACAGGGGTCCTGTGGGGCTGGAGGATGCAGCCACCCCTCCCCTGTGGCTGGGCTCCAAGGCACTGCTGCTGCCCTGGGCAATGGCACAGGCAGAAGTTGTGGTGTTGGTCTGTGCCCGGCCCCAGGCGAGCTGAGGTTGAGCCGTGGTCACCCCAGGGCAGCCGGTGTTGGCTCTGCATGGCCATGGGGATGTGGCTGGGTTCTCCTTGCCCGGCCTTGCAAGGGTTTGCATTTCATCACCGGGAGAAGACGGGTCCCTGCTTGCATCTGGGCTGGGCTGCACCCGCGCTGAGCGGATGGACACACGCCGGGGCCTTGCTGCTGCGTGCTCCTGGGTGCTTCAGCTTGATTCAGCAAGACCTGAGCCAGTTTTACTGCCCCGGTGTCTGCTGGAGGCTGACATCACCTGCTGGGAACCAGTCAAACCAGTGGCACTCTCCCAGTTCATGCCAGCCCTTGTGGCCTGGGCTGTGGTGGGGTCTGCTCTGGGGCTGGTCCTCTCTGACCTGGTCCAGTGCTGGCCATGGGGTGGGAAGAGGAACCTCTGCACTGGGAAGATGGTGGGATCCCTGGCCAGGATGCATGAGGTGTTGTGTGAACCTGGCCTCAGCTGGACCATCCCTGTATCCCACCAGATGCATCCCAGCTGAACCCAGGGATCCCAGGATGGAGTGGGATGCATGAGAGGCCGGTGACTGGCTGGCAGCCATCTCTGGGTGCCAGCTGAGCACAGGAGGGGCAAGGATAGGACAGGATGGCTCTTGGGGCTTCCACCCATTCCAATCTGGGAGCCTTTTCCTTCCCTGGTGGACCAGGGCCCAGGCGACGCTGCCGGTGATGCTGCCTGCCCGGGCAGCTGGTCTCCATTTAGGAGGAGGCGTCCACATTCCTGGCATAGCCGCGGTGACCAAGGAATCTGCGGCGGCGCATTCGGCCCCGTCGGAGGGGAGAGCATTGCATGGCCGGGGACCCTGGGGCTCAGTGCTGGGCTCCCGTGAGGGACAGGGAACAGGAAGGAACAGGCCCTTGAGGGGGACATTTCCCTCCAGCCCCGGGGACGGTTCCTCCTCATCCTTCTGGAATGGTTTGGAAGCTGCCGCATGTGAGGGGCACCGTCCCTGTGTGTCTGATGGTCGGATGGCAGCACTGTGCTCGTGCTCCATCCCCACTCCCACTCAAGGGGCACAAACAGGGGCTGACCCTGAGCATCCCCCTCGCTGTCTCCTCTCAGCTCGCCCAGAAGTACGACCCACAGAAGGAGGCTGAGCTGCGGACATGGATCGAGAGCGTCACAGGGCAGCAGATTGGGCCTGATTTCCAGAAGGGGCTGAAGGATGGGGTGATCCTCTGCGAGTGAGTCCTCATCCAGATGGGGAAGGGGGACCCCCGCCAGCCCTTGGCTTGGGACGGGTGTGCTGGATGCAGCCATGCCAGTGGGACCCACCAGCTAACGGCAGCCAGAGTGACCCCTGAAGCGCCCATCCTGGGGGAGCCCTGGGACCAGCAGGGATGTGGGGAGCCCTGGGTTGGGCCTTCCTGAAAGGGGCCTGTGCTTCACTACAGCCCCGCTCCCCCTCTGCCTCCTTTCAGGCTCATGAACAAGCTGCAGCCCAACGCAGTGAGGAAGATCAACCACTCGGCTCAGAACTGGCACCAGGTAGGTGCAGGCAGCCCATGAGCCCCCGGCCCCTCTGCTGTCACCCGCAGGGGTCTCACCCCTCTCCCCCCTGCCCACAGCTCGAGAACCTCTCCAACTTCATCAAGGCCATGGCCAGCTATGGCATGAACCCCGTGGACCTCTTTGAAGCCAACGACCTCTTTGAGAGCGGGAACCTGACGCAGGTTCAGGTGTCGCTGCTGGCACTGGCAGGCATGGTGAGCACATGGGGGCGAGCAGCCTGGGAGGGGGCACCTGGGGAGGGTGTGCGGTTGGGGGCTCCCCATCCTTCCTCACCGCCGCTCCCCGGCAGGCCAAGACGAAGGGGATACAGAGCGGGGTGGACATCGGTGTGAAGTACTCGGAGAAGCAGCAGAGGAACTTTGACGAGGCCAAGATGAAGGCTGGGCAGTGCGTGATCGGGCTGCAGGTGAGAGGATCCCAATTGTACCCAACCCTCATCACCATCACAGCTCCAAGCATGGCTGGGGAGACCTGAGGCTCGAGGGATCTGGGGCAATCTCAGCTCCATGTCAGCACCTCACAGCTGGGAGCCTGGAGCTGGGTTGGGAGCGCTGGTTGTGTCCGTGGGGCTGTGGGGGGACAGGGAGGGGAAAAGGCACACTTGGGGCAGCTCTTGGTCCTCACTGGCCCCCTGCTTGTCAGATGGGCACCAACAAGTGCGCCAGCCAGTCCGGCATGACAGCCTATGGCACCAGGAGGCATCTCTATGATCCCAAGAATCAGATCCTGCCGCCCATGGACCACTCCACCATCAGCCTCCAGATGGGCACCAACAAGTGTGCCAGCCAGGTGAGCCACTGTCGCAGCAGTGGGGAGGGATGGGGGGGAACCATGGCTGAGCCCTGCTCCATCCTGTCCTTCCAGGTGGGCATGACAGCTCCCGGCACCAGGAGACACATCTACGACTCCAAGATGGGGACGGAGAAGTGCGACAACTCCTCCATGTCGCTGCAGATGGGCTCCAACCAGGGCGCCAACCAGAGCGGTCAGGTCTTCGGCCTCGGCCGCCAGATCTACGACCCCAAGTACTGCCCACAGGGCAGCCAGGGTGAGGTGGCCAACGCTGCGGGTGACCCGAGCGGGGACCCCCCCGGGTACCACTACTACGGCGAGGAGGAGGAGAGCTACTGAGCGGGGCCCAGTCCCGTCTCGCACCATCTCATGTACAGACCCTGCGACATTCCAGCCTCTACTTCCGTCATTCCCTCTGTTTTAATTTTAAAATGAATCTATTTTTCTGAGCAAGGAAATAAAGACCCTGTTTCTAGAGAAGAGGACACCCGGTTCCTGCAGCCCACAAGACCCCGAGGCCCTGGCACAGTTCCGGTGTTGGCTCTGGGAAGGCAGAGGATGCTCCAGCACCAAGGAGTGGATGGTGTCTCCTCTCACACAGCCAAGAAGACACATTCCCACCCAGCACCCACCCTACGGTGGGGCACAATGCAGCTCCCGGATCCCTTGGCAAAGCAGGAGGCAGCCGTTCCCGGTGCCGCTTCTCATCCCGGTGCTGAGCCCCATGGAGGAGAGGGGCTCAGGATGGTGGGATGCAGCGGGAGCATCGCGTGGTCTCCAGAGGCGAAGCTGGAAACACTTTTGTGGCAGGACCCAGAGGGAGCTGGTGTGGCCGCAGGGCTGGGCTGGCAGCAGCATTCCCGGCACTCCCAGCACCGGCTGCAGCTCGGAAAGCCGCAGCGATGAGATCTTCTGCCAGGCTGGAGCCAAGGCTGACTCCTGCAGCCGCATCCTGCAGCACGGGGTGATGCCCGGGGGGCTGGGACTGTTGGTGCATGGTGCAGCTCCTGGCCATGCCCAGCAGCTGCATCCCCTTGGGGGGGGTTAATGAAGATCCTCTTGTATGGAACCCTTGTTTTTAAGATAACCCAACTCTTTTACCTTCAGCAGGAGCCGGGTTCTGGTGCAGGCTCCCTCCGTGCTGCTCCGGGGGCTCGGTATTGCCCTGAGCGCAGGAGCCAAACCTGAGTGGTGCCCCTGGAGGCCTAATGGCTGTGGTCCAGAGGTGGCCCCGTGCTCATGGCCCCAGCCCTGCCTGCAGGACCCTGTCCGGGCAGGGATCCACCTTTTGGGGTGAAACGCTGCGTTCCAGCAAGTCCGGGGCCATTGCTGCCACCCAGCACCCCAACACCACCCCAGTGCGCCCCAGGGGCTCTGATGGGGTGGCTCCGGAACCCCGAGTGGGTGCAGAGGGGCGGGAGCTCTCCCTGCCAACCTCCGCGGTGGGGGGGCCAGCGCGGGTCCCAGCGGGGTCTCAGATGGGCTGCAGCACCCATGGGGGGGGTTCTGCTGCCTCGGGGGGTCCCAAGGGAGGGGTAACAGAGCGGGGCAGGGTGTGACATGGACAAGGTGTGGCGGGGATGGGGGCGGGGATGGGGATGGGGATGGGGATGGGGATGGGGATGGGGATGGGGATGGGGATGAGCTCCGACCCCTCGCTCGCCCCCGTGTGACCCCGATTTCCCCCCCCCCGGCTCCGGGCGGGGCTCCTTTAAGATGCGTTTCCATGACGTCACACTCGCGGCTACTTTGTAGAGCGGGGAGGGGCGGGGCCTCTTAAAGGGGCCGCGCGGTGGCGGAGGGAGCAGGTAACGGGGGGTCCCCGGAGGGGGGGGAGGCTGCTGGCTCTCGGCGGCTCCGGCTTCGCAGCGAGCCCCCGGGGCTGCCCCCACGTCCGTCCGTCCCCGTCACTCCCCCCCCCCGGGTTGTCGCTGGCACCCCCCCGGTCCATTCACCTCCCCGTGACTCCGCACCGGGCCAGCGCGGAGCTCGGAGCGGCGGGGACCGGGGCTCCAGGGTGGCCCCCGTGGGGCGGCTGCCTGCGGATCCCGGTATCCTGATGGGGCTGCCCCCGGTCCCGGAGTCAGCCGCTCCCCCATCCCGGTGTCCCTCCAAGCCTGGGGCGCTGGGTCCCCCCTCGTTGCCTCTGCAGCAGGGTGGGCAGCACGGCCCTCCCCAAGCCCCCACAGCCCCCGGAGGAATCCCACCCCCCCAAGGACCCCTCTATGGGGCTGCTCGTGTCTGGCCCCACAGGCCGATTAGCCGGATTTCCCAGCCGGGATCCTAACCCTCTTATCCCCGCTGTGCCCAGGGACCCGGCTCAGCCCTGGTGTGGGCAGAGCAGGCAGCAGTCAGGCCCTGGCCTGCTGCCCAGCTGGCCACAGGATGT
The DNA here is from genome assembly GCA_028858755.1 of Ara ararauna. NCBI lineage: Eukaryota > Metazoa > Chordata > Aves > Psittaciformes > Psittacidae > Ara > Ara ararauna. Next base: position 3,671,273 of record CM054398.1, on the reverse strand, counting down.
AAGAAGGTGGATGTTGAGGCCACAGCTCCAGCCATGCCATCAACACCAGGGTGATGGGATGGATGCTGCGGGTGTCCCTGGGGTGCCCCAAGGTGGTGGTGGCCAGGGAGCAGGTCTGGAGCTCGGCATTCCCGGGTGTGGGTGTTGGCCGGGCGGGAAGCTGCGAGTTCGGTCGTGCCACCTCTGCCTGCTGGAGCTGGGCACGGAGCTGCGTGTGAGGCTGGAAGGGGAGGCTGGCGCCTTGCTGACGGGTCCTGGGAGCTGCAGCCCTGTGGGTGAGCCAGCTGGGCACGGGGGCTCGCTGGGATGGGGCTGGAGCTGCTGGGACCCCAGCACAGCTGAGGGGGCATCCGTGGGATGTGGGCGTCTGAGATTGCACCCTGAGCCCATTGCGTTGGGCACTTTCCCATCCTGGAGCACCGAGGGTCTCACCGGAAGGAGCGAACCTTGCTGCTGATCCAGCCACATCCCTCACATGAGGAAACTGAGGAGCTGCTCCTGTAACTGGGGCTGTTCCCTTGCTCCCTGTGCTTGTTGTGGTGTGTGGATCCCGCTCGTTGCTCCCAGCGCAGCACTGACCTGCAGGGACCTGCAGAGCTTGTGCCAGATTCTGCTGGTTTTGGGTTAGGGATGAATGAGATTTGAGTTCTTTGCTCCAGAAAGGAGCTTTGCTGCAGGAATGCCAGGCTGGCTCCTGCCAGCCCCCAGAGCCCAGTCGTGTGTGATAAGCCCTGATTGTTGCCCCCAGCTCAGTGCCTGCAGCCGGAGCTGAGCTGCGTGCAGGACACACCATGGCTGTGGGCACCCAGCTGGGGCTGCTGCTCTGGAAGAACTTCACCTACCGCCGGCGGCAGCGGGTGAGCAGGAAACGGGGACGGGAGGTGCCCAGAGCCACTGTGCCCTGGCACAGGGGCAGATATTGCTCTGGGTGCAGATGAGGGCCCCCCAACCATGGGTTTCCCCCAGATCCAGCTGGCCATCGAGCTCCTGTGGCCCCTCTTCCTCTTCTTCATCCTGATCTCAGTGCGGCAATCCCACCCGCCCTTCAAGCAGCACGAGTGTGAGTGCTCCATGGAGCCCCCGCTGAGTCACGCTTTGGGTTGGCAGGGCCCCCCCGTGCCTGCTGGGATCCCCCTACATGGGAGCCCCGTGGCGGAACCAGGGGACACAACCGCGGGAGGTGGGCACGGGCTGGGGGCTCACTGACACCTCCCTGCTCGGGGCATGGTGGAGCCCCCCCCGGACCCATCTCTCCCGCAGGCCACTTCCCCAACAAGGCGCTGCCGTCGGCCGGGACCCTGCCCTGGCTCCAGGGCATCATCTGCAACATGAACAACCCCTGCTTCCGGCACCCCACGGCTGGAGAGGCCCCCGGCGTGGTGGGCAACTTCGACGGCTCCATGTGAGCGGCGGGGCCCCGGGGGTCGGGGGCAGGGCTGGGCCGGGGTCTCACCGCCCGTCCCGTGCCCCGCAGCCTCTCCCGCCTCTTGGCTGAAGCCCGTCGGGTTCTGCACCGCGCCGACGGGCAGCGGCTCCTGCGCAGCTTCGCCCGGCTCCTGCCCGTCCTGCGCCGGCTCCGAGGGAGTGGGAGTCTGCGGAGAGGTGAGCACCGGGGTGGAGGGTGCCAGGGGAGCGAGACCCCCGCAGCTGACCCCGGCCCCCCGCAGCCCTGCCGGTGCGGGACTACCTGAGAGAGGACGAGAGCTTCTCGCGGTTTGTGCGGACCAACACGTCGCTGTCCCCGGAGCTGGTGGAGGAGCTGATGGGGGCTCGGCTCAGCCCGAGCATCGTGAGTGTCGGTGCAGCGCTCGCTCCCGGTGCTCGTGGTGTCGGGGGCCGCGCTGTGACCGTCCCTCTCCCCACAGCTCTCCCTGGCAGGCTCCGGCCCCCCGCTGCAGGACGTGGTCTGCAACGCCTCGGAGCTGGGAGGCTTCCTGAGGGGGGGCGACGCCGCCTCCACCCAGCGTCTGCAGCGGTGGCTCTGTGCCCTGCCCGGCCCCCACCTCCGCGCCATGGAGGGATCCTTCCTCTCCCAGCTTGACCTCCCCCGCCTCCTGGCGGTGAGACCCCGGCCCGGTGCTGGGTGCTGGAAGGCACCGGGGCAGAGGCCCCCCCAGAGGGGCTGAGATCCCCTTTCCCGTGCTCCCCTCATAGCAACAGCTGAGCTCGGAGGCAGGCGGCATCGCTGGCACCGTGGAAGCCTTGGGGACCTTCGTGCGGGATGCAGCATCCCTGATGGAGGAGGTAGCCCCCTCCCCCTGTCCCCCACGCGTGCACCCCTTGTGCACCCTGGCGGTGCCCCGTGGTTTTTCCGGGTATCCCAGTCCCCCACAGCCCCATCCCGCTCTCCCGAGGTCTCCTCCATGACCAGCCTCGCTGAGCTGCGGCGGGAGCTGCAGGCACTGATGGCCACCAACGCCAGCGCCACCGGCTCGGGCGCCTTTGGGACCCTGTCACGCATCGCCTGCGGGCACCCCGAGGGCGGGGGGCTCCGGGTCCCCTCTCTCAACTGGTACGAGGACAACGATGTCAAAGCCTTCCTGGACCGCAACAGCTCGGAGCAGAGAGCCGGGGCCGCGGGCAGCAGCAGCAGTGAGTGGGTTGGGTGATGGGGATCCGTCAGGGGCTTGCTGGGCACGTCCGTCCCCGGGCTGCCCAGCGGTAGTGCTTTGGGGCTGGAGGTAAGGGCTCGGTCCTGCTCCCACCCAGGCCCCTTCTGCCGGGAGCTGCTCCGCAGCCTGGAGTCCAACCCCATTTCCCAGATCTTCTGGCGCGGGATCAAGCCCCTCTTCATCGGGAAGATCCTGTACACACCACCCGGCCCCGGCCCCGACAGCGTCATGGCCGAGGTGAGCAGGGGCTCTGCGGGGGTCTGGGGGGGTCTGATCCCGGCCCTGCCTCACCTCTTGTCTCACTCAGGTGAATCGGACGTTCCGGGAGCTGGCGGTGCTGGGGGAGGTGGGAGCTGCCTGGCGGGAGATGGGACCCCGCATCTACACCTTCCTCAACGGCAGCCTGGAGATGCAGGTCCTGCGGGTGAGCGACTCCTGGATCCTCTCCCCATCGGGGATGGGGCGGTGGTGTGGTGGGGGAAAGGGATGCTGTGGGCTGCAGGAGTGGGGTGCAGTGCGGGATGGGGATACAGGGTGTGAGGTGTGGTGCTGGATGGGGAGTGTGGTGTGGGACGGGATGCATTGCCCGTGGTACCCTGGTGCTTTGCAGGAGCTGCTGCTGGCCCCGGGGACAGCCGAGCTCCTGGATGGGTTTCTCAATGGCACGTCCTGGAAGCTGCCGGCGCTGGCCGAGTTCCTGGTGGAGCCAGGGCCAGGGCTCACTTGGCACCAAGTGTACGCTGATGCCGACATGGTGCTGAGCACACTGTCGCAGTTCATGGAGGTGTGTGTCACCCCAGCTGCTGGAGCGGGGGGAGGCTGCTTCCTGGAACCCCCCCTCCAAGCCCTGCCTGCCCTGCCTGCAGTGTGTCTGCCTGGACAAGATCGAGGCAGTGGCCACCGAGGAGCAGTTGGTGGCCCGGGCGCTGGAGCTGCTGGAGGAGCAGCAGTTCTGGGCAGCGGTGGTCTTCCAGCCCCCCACCAATGCCACAGCCACCGCACTGCCCCCCCACATCCGCTACAAGATCCGCATGGACATCGACGACGTCACGAGGACCAACAAGATCAAGGACAGGTTGGGGACAAGACCCCCCCACCCCGGACCTCCTGAGCAGTGGTGAGAGTCCCCCCCCCCCAGCACCATGCTCTGCCCCCAGGTTCTGGGACCCGGGCCCTGCGGCCGATCCCTTCAGCGACCTGCGCTACGTGTGGGGGGGGTTCGTCTACGTGCAGGACCTGGTGGAGCAGGCGGTGGTGCGGGTGCAGACCGGGGCTGCCCCGCGGACAGGGGTCTATGTGCAGCAGATGCCCTACCCCTGCTACGTGGATGATGTGTAAGTGACCCCCGGAGTGAGGGATGAGGCCGAGCACACCCCTCCTGCGTTGTCCTGATGCAGCATCACTGCTTGGTGGTGACCCGGGGCTGGTGCATGCCCTGCTTGCCCCCTGCTCGGTGGTGGCCCGAGGTGTCCAGCTGGAGGTGGAAGGGCTGCTGCCATCTCCCCCAGGTTCCTGCGGGTCCTGAACCGCTCGCTGCCCCTCTTCATGACGCTGGCCTGGATCTACTCAGTGGCCATGATCGTCAAGGGGGTGGTGCATGAGAAGGAGACGCGTCTCAAGGAGACCATGAAGACCATGGGTCTGAGCAGTGGGATGCTCTGGTTCAGCTGGTTCCTCAGCAGCTTCATCCCCTTCCTCCTCAGCTCTGCCCTCCTTGTCCTCATCCTCAAGGCAGGTTGCAGGGCACTGGTGACAACATGGGTGACACAGGGAGCACCAGGGCTGGGAGCTGGCACAAGGGGGATCTGCAGGCTCCAACCTGCCTCTATCCACAGCTGGGAAACATCCTGCCCTACAGCGACCCAGCCGTCATCTTCCTCTTCCTCGGCACCTTCTCCGTGGCCACCATCAGCCAGTGCTTCCTCATCAGCACCTTCTTCCCCCGAGCCAACCTGGCCTCGGCTTGTGGCGGCATCATCTACTTCTCCCTCTACCTGCCCTACGTGCTCTGTGTTGCCTGGCGCGACCACATCACCTTCCCACTGCGCATCCTCGTGGTGAGCGGCCGCGGATGCCCCCTCCCCAATGCCCCTCGAGGGGTTTTGGGGCTGAACCCCCCACCCTGGGCTGTTCTTGCTGCCACCAGAGCCTGCTGTCACCGGTGGCCTTCGGCTTCGGCTGCGAGTACTTCTCCCTCTATGAGGAGCAGGGGATGGGCATCCAGTGGCACAACCTGGGCACCAGCCCCGTGCCAGGAGACCCCTACAACTTCGCCACGGCCATGGGGCTGCTGCTGCTGGATGCCAGCCTCTACGGCCTGGCCACATGGTACCTTGAGGGTGTCTTCCCAGGTGAGTGCAGCCCCCCCAGGCCCTGGCACCCCCAGGGCCTGGCCCCGCTCAGCCCCATCTGCTGCAGGTCAGTATGGGATCCCCAAGCCCTGGAATTTCCCCTTCCTGAGGAGCTACTGGCTTGGAGAGGCGTCCTCGGCCGGGCAGCCCCCATACCCCTCCAGCCCCCTTGCAGTGCCCCAAGGTGAGCCCCTGCCCTAAGGGTGGCAGCCACGGAGCTGAGCTTGAGCCCTCCCACCTGGGCTTTGCCCCCAGCTGTGGGTCCTGCACCCCATGGGGAAGGGTCCAGCTCGGGACGTGACCCCTCCGGTGGCTTCCAGTGCTGGTGGAGGAGCCGCCTGCCCAGCTCCAGCCCGGCGTCTCCATCCGCAACCTGGTGAAGATCTACCACAACAGCAGCCGCGTGGCCGTCAACGGACTGAGCCTGGACTTCTATGAGGGGCAGATCACCTCCTTCCTGGGCCACAACGGGGCTGGCAAGACCACCACCATGTGAGCTGGGGGGGCTGGGGGCTGGCCCAGCCGCTGAGCCAGGCTCTGCCCCAACCTGAGTCTGAGCATCCCACATGGAGCAGCGCACCCCTTCCCCAAGCCCCGCTAACCCATGACCCCCTTTCTGCTGGTCCCCCACCCAGGTCCATCCTGACTGGCCTCCTACCCCCCACCTCTGGCACTGCCTACATCCTGGGCTGGGACATCCGCTCCGATATCGACAGCATCCGTAAAACCATGGGGATGTGTCCCCAGCACAACGTGCTCTTCGACATGTAGGCAGGGGCAGGGGAGCGGTGCAGGAGGGGTGCAGGCAGGACTGCCCCCTTCACCCTGCCCACCCCATCCTGCCCACCGCAGCCTCACAGTGGAGGAGCACGTTTGGTTCTACGGGCGGCTGAAGGGGCTGTCGGAGGAGCGGGTGAAGGTGGAGATGGAGCAGCTGATCCAGGACACAGGGCTGCCCCACAAGCGCCGGGAGCAGACCAGGAACCTCTCCGGTGCGTGCTGGGTGCAGGACCAGCGCCCAAGCAGGGGTCTATGGCCTTGAGCCCCCAACACCGTCCCTCTGCCCCACAGGGGGGATGCAGCGGAAGCTTTCGGTGGCCATCGCCTTCGTGGGAGGCTCCCGGGTGGTCATCCTGGACGAGCCCACGGCCGGGGTCGATCCCTATTCCCGCCGCAGCATCTGGGAGCTGCTGCTCAAGTACCGCAAAGGTCAGGGCCGGGGGTGCAGACACCCGGGGGGGGGATCCCCCAGCGCTTGGGGTGAGCAGGGACATGGGCGGGTGGGGACATGCCCACGAGAGGGGTCCGGGGCCAAGCCCGCTCGCTGCCCCAGGCCGCACCATCATCCTGTCCACGCACTACATGGATGAGGCGGAGCTGCTGGGGGACCGCACGGCCATCATCTCGCAGGGCCGGCTCTGCTGCTGCGGGTCCCCGCTCTTCCTCAAGGCCAGGCTGGGCACTGGCTACCACCTCACCCTGGTGAAGCGGGAGCGCTTTGGGACGGGCGGCAGCACCAGCATCGTCCCCGGCACCTCCAAAAAGGTGAACCCCTGGGCCCTGCTGAGCATCAGCCTGAAGGGTGGCCGGTGCCTCCATCCCGGGTGCTCAGGGGATGCAGAGCCCAGGGCTTGGGGCTGGATCCTCTGCAACGTGCCACATTCCAGCCACCCATTCCCACAGGAAGGCAGCGACTCGGAGCGCAGCAGCGACACGGGGCTGGGCAGCGACCGGGGCAGTGAGGCCAGCACCGTAGGTGAGGATCCATCCACCATTGTGCCCCAGCACAGCATCACCGCCGGGCTCTCCCCCGTACGTCTCCCATCAGCTGGTAGGGACTGTGGGTGCGCTCACTGAGCACCCTGTCCTGTGCTGTCGTGGCCCCTCTGCAGTGGTGGGGCAGAAGGGAGTCCCTGCCCTCCCATGCCCTTCAGCCTCCTTGGGGACCCTTAGGCTGGGATGCAGGGCACAGGCCAGCTTCAGCCACCAGCTCCTGCCCCAGGTTTCCAGCCCCACTTCTCCGTCCCCCCAGATGTGGTCCAGTTGTCAGCGCTGATCCAGAAGCAGGTGCCCGGCTCCCGACTGGTGGAGGACATCGGGCACGAGGTGCTCTTTGTCCTGCCCTACAGTGGGGCCAAGGACGGTGCCTTTGGGGACCTGTTCCATGAGCTGGATGCCCGCCTGGGGGAACTGGGCATCTCCAGCTACGGCATCTCCGACACCACCCTGGAAGAGGTACCGGCTCCTGGGGTGCCCCTGTGGGGTGCCTGTGACCGGGGGGGGGGGGGGGATTTGTCTGTCCAGGACTGTGGGTGCTGAGCTCTGTATTTAATGCCATCCCCCTCCCACCGTCAGATCTTTCTGAAGGTGGCCCAGGACATGGTGGTGGACACTGGCACAGCAGGTAAAACCCCTTGGTGCTGGTGGGAGCTTTGGGGTGCAGGGGGGGACCAGGGGGAGATGCTCACCAACCCAGAGCAGAGGTGCAGGTGTCCCCAGCACCCTATATGGCCCTCACCCCCACTGGGAGCACCCATGGGTGCAGGAAGGCATCACAGGGTGGCCTCAGTCCTCCCCTGCCATTCTGACCCTTGTTTTGTCAGGCACTGAGCAAGGAGCAGCCCCCGGTGAAGGGGGGGATACGGAAGCAGCTGATGGGGAGCTGGGTAAGGAGCAGGGAGCTGGGACCCCTGAGCTGCCCAGCCCCTGCCATGGGGTGTCCTGAGCACCACTGGGGCCATGGCACATCTCCATACACACACACCAGTCCAAGCAGGCAGCCCTTTGGGAATGCATTCCTTTGGGCGAGGTGCAGGGACAGTGTTGGGGCTGGGGGAGCCGAGCTCTGTGCAGGGGTTAGGATGGGGCATGAAATCCCAGGGAACGTATCCAGGCTCCTTCTCCTGGAGATAGAGCTGGTGTGGGGGCAGCCACAGGAGTCGGGGGGGGCTGTGATAGTTTGGGTCTGCCCTGGGGCAGTGCTAACCCGGGTGGGCAGGCACCGGTGTGGCTGTAACCCCTCTTTCCTCTCCTTTACACTGAGCCCAAGGAGCCCGGCGAGGTATGAACTGGGGGCTGGGGGGGGGGTCCTGTTGTGCCCCTGCATGCAGCACCCCATCCCTGCTGGGCTGGGGGGATGTCCCTGCAGGCACAATGTCCCCCTGTGCGCTGCCTGGCGTGAGCCCCTGCCCCTTGCTGCCGGCTTTGCCTAGACCCAGACTTGAACCCAGCCCCAGCCCCATTTCTGCCCTTGCAGCAGAGGAGCCCCAGGAGACAGACTTGCTGCGGGGGGGGGCCGGCCAGGCCTGCGGCAGGGTGAGGGGCTGGGCGCTCACCCGCCAGCAGCTCCGCGCCCTCTTCATCAAGAGGATGCTCCATGCACGACGCAGCACCCGGGGGTTCTTCGCACAGGTACAGCCCAGGGGATGGGGATGGGACGGGGCTGCGATGCGGAGGGTGATGGAGCAAGACCCAGCCCTGACCCCCGGCCCCCCCCCCCCCCTCAGATCGTGCTCCCCGCTGTGTTCGTCTGCATCGCGCTGCTCTTCAGCCTCATCGTGCCGCCCTTCGGGAGGTACCCACCGCTGCGCCTGCAGCCCTGGATGTACGGGCAGCAGTTCACCTTCTTCAGGTGTGTCCCCATCCCTCTGTCCCCCCACATCCTCCCGCTCCCCCCCCAGCTCACTCCTGCATCTCCCTGCAGCAACGACGCGCCGGGGGACCCGGACGCATCTCGGCTCCTGAGTGCGCTCCTGGCCGAGCCGGGCTTCGGCACCGAGTGCATGAAGGATGCTGGGGAGGTGTGAGTGCCTGCGCCCTGCGTGGGGCTGAGGGGCTGGGACAGGAGCGGTGCTGCGGGGCCCCCAGTCCCCGTGGGGGGGGTGCTGGCAGGTCCGGGTGCCTCTGGCTCACGCCAGGCTGGTAACGGGGGTCTGTCTCCCCCCCGCGGTGCCGCGTGCCCAGGACGGGGCCATGTCCACCGGCTTCCCATCCCGACGGCTTCTCGACCCCCCCGGTCCCCCCGGCCGTGCTGGAGGCGCTGCGGCGTGGGAATTGGACGCAGGCTGAGCCGTCCCCCCCCTGCCAGTGCAGCGGCCCTGGGGCCAGCAGGATGCTGCCGCACTGCCCTGAGGGAGCCGGGGGGCTCCCGCCACCCCAGGTAACCCCCAGGCCGCATTAGGGCCGGCCCCGGGGTGCTGCCGGGTGCGGGTGCAGGCGATGCTGCGGGTGGCCGTGTGGCCGTGCAGCCCCTCTGTCCGTGCCCCCAGGTCCGAAGGGGCACGGGCGACGTCCTGCAGAACCTGACGGGCAGGAACATCTCGGACTACCTGGTGAAGACCTATCCCCAGATCATCCGCCAAGAGTGAGTGCTGCGGAAGGGGACACCCCGGGGGAGACAGGGAGGGATGCTGCGGCCCGAACCCAGCCGCAGCACCGCAGGGTAAAGGGGGCACTCGCGGCCGGGCGCTGCAGCAGCGTCTCCTGGGGGGTTATTTCCCCTCTCCTTGAACCTCTTTCAGGCTGAGGAACAAGAAGTGGGTGAACGAGCAGAGGTGAGCGCGGGGGCCTCACACAGCGGTCCGGGGGGGGGGGGGGGGGGCTGGAGCTTCCCTTTGGGGTTGGGCAGAGCCCTTCGCTGTGCGCCCGTCCCCGTGGCGCCTGGGCGGGGTTTGGGCAGGGAGGGGCGGGTGCCCGGTTTGGAAGCGCCCGTCCCTCCCCGCAGGTACGGCGGCTTCTCTCTGGGTGCCGGCGGCTCCCAGGCGCTGCCGACGGCGGCGGAGGTGGATGCGGCGGTGCTGGAGCTCCGGGCGCTATTCAACATCACCCCGGTACGGATCCGGCTCTGCCCGCCCGGTGCTGGCACGGCTCTGGGCCAAGCCCACTCCTCACCCCTTGTCCCCACACCCAGGGCAGCCCCTCGGACCGGCTCCTCGCCAACCTCAGCCGCTTCATTGAGGGCTTGGACTCTCGCAGGAACATCAAGGTACGCCCGGTCCTGGGGGTCCCGTAGGGATGAGAGCTGGAGGGCAGCGGGGACATGGCCCCCAGGTCCCCACCCGGGGTGGAGCAGCCTGGAACGGACCGAGGGGAGCGGTAATGGGGCAGGAGGGGGGCTCTGAGCCCCTGGGCTCCCCTGGGCTGCAGGTCTGGTTCAACAACAAGGGCTGGCACGCCATGGTCTCCTTCCTCAACGTGGCCAGCAATGGGCTGCTGCGTGCCCGGCTGCCTGCCGGGAGCGACCCTGCACTCTTTGGCATCACGGCCACCAACCACCCGCTCAACCTCACCAAGGAGCAGCTCTCGGAGGCCGCCTTGTGAGTGCCGGGGACAGGGGTTCTATGGGCCCACCCCCTCGTCCCTGGCTGAGCCCTCCCCTCTGCGGCAGGATGGCCACCTCCGTGGATGTGCTGGTCTCCATCTGCGTGATCTTCGCCATGTCCTTCGTCCCGGCCAGCTTCGTGCTCTTCCTCATCGAGGAGCGGGTCAGCAAAGCCAAGCACCTCCAGTTTGTCAGCGGGATGAAGCCCGTCACCTACTGGCTGGGCAACTTCGCCTGGGACATGGTGCGGGATGGGGATAGGGACGGGGGCACAGCCCCAGGGGGCCAGGTCCCACTGTGACCGCCTTCCCTGCCTTTTCCATGCCCACAGTGCAACTACCTGGTCCCTGCGCTGCTGGTCATCCTCATCTTCCTCTGCTTCCAGCAGAAGTCCTACGTGTCCTCTGCCAACCTGCCCTCCCTGGTGCTGCTGCTGCTGCTCTATGGGTGAAGGGCAGGGGCTAACCACCCCCTGGGGGGCTCTGAGCAGGGCTGGGGACAGGTCTGGCTCTGGGCATTGTGGTGATGAGGGCTGGGATCCGTGCCTCAGCCAGCTCCTGCCTCTCTGTCCCTGCAGCTGGTCCATCACCCCGCTGATGTACCCAGCCTCCTTCCTCTTCAGCATCCCCAGCACCGCATACGTGGCCTTGACGTGCATCAACCTCTTCATCGGCATCAACGGCAGCGTGGCCACCTTCGTGCTGGAGCTCTTTGTGGACCAGGTGAGCCCTGGGGCTGCCTCAGACCCATCTCTATGGGGCTGGCACCAGCTCCTCCACTCCTCTTCTTGCTGCCCCGGCAGAACCTCAACGACATCAACCGCATCCTGAAGAAGGTTTTCCTCATCTTCCCCCACTTCTGCCTCGGCCGAGGCCTCATCGACATGGTGAAGAACCAGGCGATGGCCGATGCCTTCGAGAGGTTCGGTGAGTCTGGGGGTATCCGGGCTGCTCCCCCTCCCCAGACTTGGCCAGTGCAGGGGCCCTCCCCTGTGTGCCCCCCTCCTACAGCCCCTTTTGCAGGGGACAGGCGCTTCGTGTCCCCCCTGTCCTGGGATCTAGCAGGGAAGAACATGTTCGCCATGGCAGTTGAGGGCATCGTCTTCTTCCTCTTCACCCTCCTGCTGCAATACCGCTTCTTCCTGCGGGTCGGGTGAGTACCGGACGTGGGGCAGCCGTGGGGCAGCCATGGGGCGGGCAGCCCTGGCAGTGCCCCTGCTGCTGTCACCCCCAGGCCACGGGCTCTGGAGCTGCCCTCGCTGGGGGAGGAGGACCAGGACGTGGCCAGGGAGCGGGCGAGGGTGGGCAGCACCTCCCCGCACAGCCACCTCCTGCTGCTGAGGGACCTGACCAAGGTGTGTGCCTGGGGCCGGACCCTCGCTGCGGGGCTGCCGCCTCTCCCATAGCCCCGGTCCCTCGGGGGGGTGATGGGTGGGAGCCGGCCCCATCCCGGCTCTGCCCTGCAGGTTTACCGGCGCAGGAAGGCTCCGGCCGTGGACCGGCTCTGCGTGGCCGTCCCTCCTGGCGAGGTGAGCGCTGCACAGACAGAGGGACGGGCAAACGGCCCCATGGGCAGGGATGGGGCTGCCGGTAACCCCGGTCTGCACCCGCAGTGCTTCGGCCTCCTGGGGGTGAATGGTGCTGGGAAAACTTCCACCTTCAAGATGCTGACGGGGGACACGGAGGTGACGCTGGGGGAAGCCTGGCTGAAAGGACACAGGTGGGACCCCAGGGCTGACCCTCTCCTTGTCCCCACAGCACGTGCCGTCCTCCCCATCCCCACCCTGCGCTTCTCCTCACCCTCATCCCTGCAGCGTGTTTGTGCTCGGCTCCATCCTCATCCTCATCCCTGCGGTGCGCTCATCCCCATCCCGGCAGTGTGCTCAGCCCTGTCCCCGTTGCTCAGCTGTGTCCCTGTCCCCGCAGCGTGCTCACCGACCCACAGTCCGTCCGCCAGCACATGGGGTACTGCCCCCAGTTTGACGCCATCACAGACCTGCTGACGGGACGGGAGCATCTGGAATTCTACAGCCGCCTGCGTGGGGTCCCCGAGGAGGAGATCCCCAGGGTATGGCCCATGCCCCGGCCAGGCCCCAGGGCAGGGATCCTCATCCTCATCCCCTCACATCTCCCCTCAGGTGGCTCGATGCGGCATCGCCAAGATGGGGCTGGTGCCACACGCAGACCGGCCGGCGGGCAAGTACAGCGGGGGCAACAAGCGCAAGCTCTCCACGGCCATCGCCCTGCTCGGCTCCCCCCCAGTTGTCTTCCTGGTGAGTGGGGGGCAGCAATGGGGGGGTCCCACAGCAGCTCCTGGCCCCCACACAGCCGCTGTCACAGGATGAGCCCACGACGGGGATGGACCCGCGAGCGCGGCGCTTCCTGTGGGATCGCATCCTCAGCGTCATCCGGGAGGGCAGATCTGTGGTGCTCACATCCCATAGGTGAGCCCCTGCCCTGGGATCCACGGGGGAGACCCCTCTGCCCCATGGCACCCGTGAAGCGGAGCCCCCTTCTACCCCCTGGGGCCCCACGTTTCCCCCCACAGCATGGAGGAGTGCGAGGCGCTGTGCACCAGGATGGCCATCATGGTCAATGGCCGCTTCCGCTGCCTGGGCAGCGTCCAGCACCTCAAGAGCAGGTACTGGGGCTCGGCGGGGGGGGGACAGTCCAGCAGCATCCTGCGGCACCAGGGACATTGATGATCCCTGCAGCGATGCCCTTGTGTCCCAGCAGGTTTGGGGATGGGTACACAGTGGTGGTGCGGGTGGGTGGCCCTGATCCGGCCCCGGTGGAGAGCCTGATGCAGCGCCGCTTCCCCGGCATCGTGCTGAAGGAGCGGCACGGGAGGCTGCTGCAGTTCCACCTCCCCTCCCGCGCCGGCTCCCTCGCCAGCATCTTCAGCGTCCTGGCAGCGCACCGCGGGCCCTGCCACATCCAGGACTACTCCGTGTCCCAGACCACCCTGGACCAGGTGATGGGGGATGCGGGGCACAAGGACAGAAGGGGCTGGGGTCCTGCTGGTGCTGCCCCTCACCTGCCCTCCCGCAGGTCTTTGTGCACTTCGCCAGGGAGCAGAGTGATGAGGACCCTGAGGAGGCTCCAGCGCAGGATGCGGCCCCCGCAGTGCCCAGCCCCGGGAGGAGGCTGACACCGTTCCTGGAGGATGACAGCAATCAGGAGAGCGTTGTGTGAGTGGGGCCATGGTGCCCCACGGACCCCCTGGACTCCCGCACAGGGTCGGCCCCAACTCCCCCCCTCAGCGGGGTTGTACCCTCTGGGGGGGCTGAGTCAGATGTGCGGTCTGCCTGGGCCCGCCTGGGTGCTGGGCTGGTCCTGGCCCCCAGGGTGTTCTCTGCCAGAGCAGAGCCTGATGCAAAGAGGAATTCAATAAAGACCCATGGTACCGTCCCGGGGCAGCATCGCCCTCACACCACCGCAGCCCCATTGGGGACACAGGGCAGGGGCACAGCAGGGTGGCCCCCACATGGGAACCCCTCCCCATGGCTTCCGAGCAGGCCACAGTCTTCCTCACCCCTGGGCAGGAGTCCCCTGGGGCTCCTTCCCCCCCACCTTCACCCCCCCAGGGCTGGGCAGGGATCCTGCCCCTCACCCCTGGGTGCCCCTCAGCACCTGGACCCGAGCCCTGTGGCACCAAGGTTTTGGGGTGCCCATTTCCCCCCTGATACCCCTGTTCCGTGGTGGTGGTGCCACAGCCGTGCCGGGGCTCCCTGGCTCGACATAGGGGCATGGGTACCCCCATCCCTCTGCCTCGGGCACGGAGGGGGGGGACAAAAGGGACGTCCTGCGCTGTGCGGTTGTGATTGCCCCTAAAAAGGGGGCAAAAGGAGGAAAATATGGAACGCTTCACGAATTTGCGTGTCATCCTTGCGCAGGGGCCATGCTAATCTTCTCTGTATCGTTCCAATTTTAGTATATGTGCTGCCGAAGCGAGCACGGCTACATGTGTTCCCTATACGGTATTTAAACCTCTCTTATTTTATATTTTTCACATCATGGCGAGTTCCTATTGCTAAGCCCCTCCGGTGCCTTTCGTCTGCCACCCCACTCTGAACAATATCCGCCGTTCTCTGTTCTAAATCCCGTTTTTTGAGTTTTTTTAACGATTTCTGCCGCTTCCAAAGCCTTTTTTTTTTTTTTTTTTTGCGCGGTGCATGCAGGGAGCGCTCTAAATTTACATATCAGGGCGGGGGCCCGGGGTGCCTCCGCCACAGTCCCAGGGTGCCCCGGCGGCGGAAGATGGCGGCGGGGAGCTGAGGGGCCGGGGCCGGGCCGCGCCGCACCGGGAGAACCGAAGCGGCGCCGCGCTCGCACCGACACCGTAACGGACCCCCCCATGGCCGTGGGGCCGCCCCGGCAGCCGGGCTCTGCCGCGAGTGTGGTGCGCTGAGCCCCTGAGCCTGGCCCTGCTCCCGGGCCTCACCCGCCCTCCGCTCCGGAGGCGTCTGCGCGCAGGAAGGGCACCGGGACGGCGGCAGCGCCCGCACCGAGCGGCGCCGGGCACCGGGGGGCAGCGCTGATCGGCGGCACCGGGAGGCAGCGCTGTGCGGCCGAGGAGCGGCTCCCCCCCCCACCCATCCACGCCGGGGTCCCGGCCGCCGGCGCCACCATGTCCGAGAACCAGCCCAACGCCAACAACCAGCACCCGGGCAACGGCGGCGGCGCTGCCGGGGGCAACAACCGGGGCGTCCGCAACCCCAACCTCAACCAGAACCCCCTCATCAATGTGCGTGACCGCCTCTTCCATGCGCTCTTCTTCAAGATGGCAGTGACCTACGCGCGCCTCTTCCCGCCCTCCTTCCGCCGCGTCTTCGAGTTCTTCGTCCTCCTCAAGGTGAGGGGGGGACCGTGGGGAGGAGCCGACCGTGCCCCCGCTGCCCGCGCACGGAGGCGCAGGTTCCCTTATCGACACAAGCACCTTGCCTCTGCCGGAGGTCACAGCCTGCGCTTGGGCCACCTGCAGCACCAGCTCCCGTGGGCCTCAGCCCTGTGAGGATGGTGGGAGTGGTGTGTGGTGCTCTGAGCTGGGATTCCCGATCTGGAAATGGAAAGGAAATTGCTGGGCCGGGACAGGGATGTGGGTGAGAAAGGTTTCTGTTTCCAGCCCATCCCTCTTTTTGGATACATTGGATCATTGGAGTTCCGTTGGAATCTTGTCTTCTCTGGAACATCCCTGTTTTAACCCCATTTCCTTGTAGCCGGCAGCACCTTCAGCAGTGCTAGGGCAGTATCGCACCATGGGAACAAACCCTCCTGCTTTCTTGTCAGTGTGGGTGCAGGGCTGCAGACCCACAGAGGAGCCTGTTGGTGCCCGCAGGGTGAGCTGCCTGTAGGTTAAATCCTGCTGCACAGCTCCCAGGGCACGCACTGACGCTTCTCACCAGTATGAAGATTAAAGGCAAGGGGGAGAGGAGCTCGAATGGGCTTCTGCTCCCAGTTCCTAAAATTCAGCTGCTTAAAGCAAGTAAGCATTTAGGACAACTTGTCTCACACTGCACATACTTTACCCCTCCCAAGGGGTTTTCCCCCCCTCTATCCTAACTGGATTCAAGCAGACAGAGGGACTGAGACAGGGCTGGTGCTAGCAGTGGGGCTGGTAGCGGTTCTTGCTGCTGCCTGCTTTTGATCGCAGCACTCCCAAGGAAGTAAAGAGTATTCCCACGGCATCTGCAGAGAACAGCCTGCTCCTGCCGCGGGGTTGGGATCAGCCTGGGTGCACCGAAGCCTGAGGCTGCCCGTGGTGGTGGTGGTGGTGGCGGCTCCTCCTGTGACAAGGGAGGTGTTTCTGCTTTACCTTCCCTTGTGCCTTCCTGCAGATGAGCTGTTTACCAGTTCATAGTAAATGGGTCAAGAGCGCTGTGTAGCAAGGGCAGCTGGTTAAACTGGGAGCGAGCATCTCGCTGCAGTTGGGCAGCGAGTGCGTGACGCTCGGCTGTTCCGCTCCACCGGTGTTCCATGGAGCTTATAGCTCTGGACTTTGGACAGCACTGGGCAGCGCTGTGCTGGGTTTATGACCTTCGCTGCAGGGAAGGAGTTTTATTGGTCCACTCTGGTTTGCTGTGACTTTATAGCTGTTCCCCGGGCCAGGGAGCGGTGGTGTCCCTCACAGACCAGCTCGACCTCCACCACGGCAGCAGCGAGAGGTGGATCTGAACGCGGAGCTGGCTGTTCTGTGTGGATTTGGCTTGTCCTGCTCTTGTGGTGGGCTGTCTGTTGGAGTTTGCTTTATTCTGCCTTTGGAAGCTGGGTGGTCTCCTCTGCGCTTCAAGAGGAGATGCTTTGCGCTGAGGAGGGAATGGTTGAAAGCCACGGGTGTGTTTCTGTGTCTTTCAATGTGGTTTGGAGCCTCCTTAGTGCTGCGTTGGGTCTGTTTGCCTGTGTGCAGTCCTGAGGTCGGTGTTGGTTTGCAGGATCTTAAACGGTGCTGGGGCCCATGTACTGCGCAGGTATCAGTGGCAGCTCTGGCCTCGTGAACAGGAGGAGATTGTTCTTCCTCTGTGTGTCTTTGGTGTGTTCCCCCCTTGACACAGCAGTGCTGAGATTGCCTAAGTCTGGGCTCCTTGGGTTGGGAAGCCTAAAAAGCTCTTCCCGCTTGCAAACCCATTTGTCCCAATTAACCCAGTGTGTTTATGGGCAAAGAAGAGATGGTTAAAACTTGGGAGGGTGTAAACAGGCCAAGGTTGGTTGTGCTGATGGTCTCTGCTTTGTTTCTTGCTGTGTGTAGGCTCTCTTTGTGCTCTTCATCCTGGCGTACATCCACATCGCCTTCTCCCGCTCGCCCATCAACTGCCTGGAGCACGTGCGTGATAAGTGGCCCCGCGACGGCATCTTGCGGGTGGAAATCCAGCGCAATTCCAGCCGAGCCCCCATCTTCCTGCAGTTCTGTGGTGCTGACAAGTTCCCAGGGATGGTGGTTGAATCCACAGCTGAGGAAGAGGAGGAGGAAGAGGAGGAAATGACAGTGGATATGTTTGAAAACAGCTCTGTCAAGGTGAAGGCGCGTTCCCAGCATACACAGAAAGGAGATGGGAACCTGGTTGTGGGTTTGGGGGGAAGTGGTTTGGTAGTGCAGTCCCTCTGTGATCACTCAGTCATCTGGGAACAGAGCATGTTCTTTGGCTGTTCCTGAACTCCTCCAGCAGCCACTGATGATTTCAGATGGAAAGTAAAGTCTGAGCAAGGGGCCTCTTATGGCCGAGGGCACAGAGGGAGTGCAGAAGAGCGGAGCTTTGGGGGTTCGCTAACATGCCTTTCCCTGCCACGATCTTCCACCAGTTTGAGCTGGATATCGAGCCCAAGGTGTTCCTTAAGCCATCCCGGGTGAGCAGCACCGAGGCGCTGACCCACAACGAAAGCCAGGAGTTCTCGTTTAGTGAAGCAGCCACTAAAGGTATGGAGCCTCTGAGGGAGACTGTGTCCGAGTTTGAGATGCTAGCCAGAGCAGGTAAAGACAACTTCCACTGCTATCTGTGCGCCTCCCTCCCTGCCCTGTGCATCCTTCCTGCACATCTCCTTCCTTCTGGCTTCTCTGGGCACGTGCATAGTAACCTTAAATGTTTTCCCTGATGCATTTGCCTGTGGTTAATTGTGTCAGTACTAACAGTAGATCCACAGCAAGATCTTTCCTGTGGCTGGAGGGAGGCTGGGAGCTGGGGTTTGCCTGGGCTTTAACATGTGCTGAAGCCTCTTGGTCTGGCACCATCTTTCTGCGGTGATGGGTGATGGATATCTCAGACAAACATGAACCTCCCTCCTTGAGCTGTTCTCTGTCCTCTTGAGGTCTGCAGGGGTGGCAGTGACAGGGCACACTCCTCCTTGCATTAAGGGTTTGGGCTTGTGTTTGGGTCCCTGAGTCAACACCAGGGCTTGGAACAGCCAATTAATCCCCAAAGCTACCGAGCGGGTTTTAGAGCATTGCGAGATACAGCACTGCTGCTCTGCATCTGCATCATCCTGCTTCATCCCTCCCCTCGTCCCAGCAAGGCTTAAGCTGCTGATGCCTCATAAACTCAAGGGAGGTTTTAGTGGCTTTGTATTATTGAAAATGGAATTCCAGTGTTGGAAATTTGTTTCAAGTGGTCAGGGCTGGAAATCTATTTAAAAGTATTTATGTTAAAGTAGAGTCATTGGATTATTTCTTAATTTGCCTTTTTCACCTCCACTTTTCTCCCTGGAAAGGCTGGAATTCTTTGCTGTTCAGAAGAACTGACTATTGTGGAAGATTGTGAGGCTGGACATTGCCTTGGCACTGTTCCCTTGCTCCTGCAGTGATTTTGCTTGATGCTGATCTAGAACTTGTTAGTCCTGAATTTAAGATCCTGAAGTCACAGAAGACTGGGGAGCAGTGACTATTTTTGGTGCAATACCTTTATTGGTAGCTGCTGAAGCTGAGCTGGGTGCACTGATGGGCTGTGCCTTGATCTGCAGAACTCCTGGTTGGAAATGATCCAGCAGCATGGTGGGAGAGAGTCATGCAGCTTCCTGATGTGATTTAACAACTGATCTCTTCAAAAGGGTCCCAGATCCCCAAATCCCTGTTTTTCTTGTTTGTTTTCTTTCCAGGTTTCTTGTGCTATAAGGACACCAAATTTGATGTTTAGGCAGAATATTTTCCCCTGGAAAGCTGTACTTGCTCCTGCCTTTAGCTCTGAGGTTTGTCACTGCAGCAGGGAGCCGTGCTTGCCCTCGCCCTGTGCAGTGTTTACTTGGTGCTCAGCAGGTGTCATTGTATTTTCCAGCTGTTTTCTAAACAACATAGAAAGCAGAAGTCGAACAGAGTAAGAACAAGTGCTCTTGGGCTTGTCAGGCAAAGCTGTGGGCAGATTCTGGGCAAGGCTTGGCAGGGTTTGGAAGCAGAAGTAATGTCCAAGAATGTGTATGGACTCGTTCGTAACGGGTTAAAGCCCAGAGCCTGTGCCTGCAGCTGATTCTCTTCTCAGAACGCGGTAGGAAGGAATCCAGAGGTGGCATTTCTTTTTGGTGGCTGTTGCAAACCCTGCTGTTGAGTGTCCCTTCCCACCCTCTCTTGCAGTGTGGCCGCAGGAGGAGTACATAGTGGAGTACTCACTGGAGTACGGGTTCCTGCGCCTGTCCCAGAGCACTCGGCAGCGCCTCAGCATCCCAGTTATGGTGGTGACTCTGGGTGAGTGATGGAGCTGGTGCAGGGGTGGGTGACTCTGGGTGAGTGATGGAGCTGATGCAGGGGTGGGTGAGTGCTCTGCAGAGGTTCCTACACCCCGGTGCCTCTTTAGTCTTGTGGAAACTATTTATAACAGTTGATGGCGCTCCTTGCCCACGCAGGAGAGCAGCTTTATGGAGTCTTGATTGCTTTAGTAGGTCATACCTTTGCAAGAGGAGGAGTCTGAAATGGTGGAGCCTGTTTCAGCAAGCCCTAGTGTTGTGTCCAGCACAATTTCCTCACCGAGGAAGGAGGAGGTTCATGGTACTGAAGATTTAGGCTCAGTGTGGAGCAGCAGCAGCAGCACAGTGTTAGAGCCCAGCAGTGGGAGCAGTTGTGTGTCGGGGACAATACTGAGCAGATCTGCTTAGCACTGTCTTCACATGGTTCTTGCCCCTGTGGGCACCAGCAGGCCATTTCCCTGAAGTGCTCTCTTCTCCTGGCATTTGCTCCATTAAAAGCTGTCCAAGTCATAGAATAGTTAGGGTTGGAAAGGACCTTAAGATCATCCAGTTCCAACCCCCCTGCCATGGGCAGGGACACCTCCCACTAAACCATGCCACCCAAGGCTATGTCCAACCCAGCCTTGAACACCGCCAGCGATGGAGCATTCACAACTTCCCTGGGCAACCCATTGCAGTTCCTCACCACCCTTACAGTGAAGAATTTCTTCCTCATATCCAATCTAAGCTTCCCCTGTTTAAGTTTGAACCTGTTACCCCTTGTCCTATCACTACAGTCCCTAATGAAGAGTCCCTCCCCAGCATCCCTGTAGCCCCCCTTCAGATACTGGAAGGCTGCTATGAGGTCTCCACACAGCTTCTCTTCAGGAATACGGTTTCAAGCCTTCTCAGGCCTGTGAACTAAATTGCTGTGTAATGAGCTGTTGATGCAGCAGTTGGACTAGATTTCATTCCTTACTCCTAATCAAACTGAATTACAGCTGGACTAGAGTATTAAGCAGTTCTCCTGTGCAGGCAGTGGGCAGTTTCCTTGTTAAATGTCTGTTTCTTGACCTGGGTTTTCCAATTCAGCTAGAAAAATTCCTTGTGTTCACACTTCCTGTTTTGCTTGGATCTGAGTTGTTTTTACAGGCTTCATGAGGTGGAACTGAGCAGCCTTCATCCATGCCCAGAGCCATGGGGAGGTGTTGGTGTGTCCTCCACTGCAGGAGTGTGGATGGGGCTGGTGGGTCCAGCAGTGTCATGTTGAGGCCAGCTCATGGCTAAAAAGGCCTGGCCTGGCCCTGTGAGTCTTACTAGAACTTGTTTCTCTGGGCCATTAGCTGGGATGAGCCTAGGGAGATAGTCGAAGGCTAGAAGGCAAATTCCTTTTATGCCAGTGCCAGCAGAGAGTGTGAGAGCCCTGATGGAATTCTTGAGGCCTGGTTGACATCAGCATTTTGGCAGCCTGGCGGGATCTGTCAGGGTGTGACATTTTCCCTCCCTGTCCTGCCAAAGGCCCAAGCACAGACAGGGGTCTGGTGGCACACGGGTCCTTCTGTGTGATAAGAAGACTCTGTTTGCCTTGCTGCTTCTGTGGCTTCAGGTGGGAGCAACCTGAATGGGTTTTTGTCTATTCTCCAGATCCGACCAGGGACCAGTGCTTTGGAGACAGGTTCAGTCGCCTGTTGCTGGACGAGTTCCTGGGTTACGATGACATCCTGATGTCAAGTGTCAAAGCTTTAGCTGAAAATGAAGAAAACAAAGGTAAGGCTCAGAGGGATCAGCAGAGCAGTTGATGCTTTTTCTGTAGATGCATGAGTGTCATCTTCTGACTATTGATTCATCTCTAATGAAGGGAATGGTTCCCTGTGTTATGTAGAGATGTTATTGTCAAGGACAGAATGAGGCAAGCAGGAGGGGAGAGGTGTCTGCAAACGTGACTTCCTGCTGCCTCACTGCACTGCATAACAACAGCAGTGCTGCTGAGGAGGTGTTGCTTCAGATCCTGTTCCTTTAGAAGGCACTGGAAGTTTGTTCTTAAGTGATGGGTGAATCACACTGAGCTTGTGTGTTTATGGTTTCTCTTCAGGTTTCCTTCGCAATGTGGTGTCTGGGGAGCACTATCGCTTTGTCAGCATGTGGATGGCCCGGACTTCTTACCTGGCAGCCTTTGTCATCATGGTCATATTTGTAAGTTGACAGGAGTTGGGCATTGCCTGGACTCTGAGCCTGACGTTGGTCGTGTTTGAAAGTAACAGCCCAGGCCTGAGCTCTCACCTGCTTTTAAAGCTCAGCTGATGGAGCAGGAGGTTCTTGTCGTTGTGGTACTTGGTTTTTTTAGTGTGGGTTCTAAAGTTCTAACACTGAAACAGAGGAGCTGAAATAGGGTGAAGTGATGGTTTTCTTGTCCAAAGGGACATTCCTGTTAGAAAGGCTCTAAGTGTAGTTAAACCACGCGGGCTGCCAAGGCACTGGGTGTGGAAGTTTGTCCTCTGAGACTTCCAAGAACAGGCCTAATTTGCCAGGAGTGCTCAAGATAGATCCAGGCCTCCTGTGACTGAGGTGATTACAGATCAGCATTAGATGAGATCTCAAGGGATAACAGCCTGTGTTCCTAGTCTTGGGCAACTGTCTCTCTTTGTGTCTGTGCACTGGTGCAGTACGGTACCACTGGCAAATTGGAAGGGGAAATGAGAGCTGGTGACTGTTGTCAAGAGACCTTATGAGCTGCTGGGAGGAACACACATGGAGGATGGGAAGAAACTGGGGTTCCAGCCCTGCTGCTGTTTGGTTTGGCCCCTGCTCAACTCTTCAGAATTGGTCTCTTTACAAACAAATGCTGACAGTCTCCTCGCTGCAGTGGCACAAAGATGAATTGCTCGTGGGGAGGTTGCAATCACTCTTTGCGAAGTCTGCACACCTCAGATAGATGAGCATGGGATACACACTGTGTGCTGGGCAGCACAGCAGGCCCAGGCTCACCAGTCCAGGCTGGAGGGTGATTCTGGGGGTGACTCCTGTGGCTCTAACACTGGTTTCTGCTCTCGTGTTTCAGACTCTGTCCGTTTCGATGCTGCTGCGCTACTCGCACCATCAGATCTTTGTCTTCATTGGTAAGGATTTTGGAGGGGTTTAGGGTGTGCTGCGCACTGTGCCTGCTCCAGCACAGCGTATCACATGTATCCCCTGTCGTTGTTTAGAAGGATGCTGTGTGTAGCTGCACAAGGAATATATCTCCCTATGCCCCTGTCACCAGGCTTGGAGAGCTGTTCTGTCTTTGACAAAGTGTCAGGGACAGTGGCCTTGGGACAGTGGACTTCACTGCGTGTTGCAGTGCTCTGAATGGGGAGCAGCATGGGATGGAGGGTCCCGTGGCCTCGCAGCCGCTTCGTGTCATAGTCTGTTTTCCTTCTTGCAGTTGACCTGTTACAGATGCTGGAAATGAACATGACAATTGCGTTCCCCGCAGCTCCCCTCCTCACTGTCATTCTGGCTCTCGTAGGTAAGGACGTGAGCTCACTTCTTGTGCTGTGCAGCATGTCCTGTTGGGATCTGCAGGGAGCCTGACCTGGCCACAGTAGGTGGTTAATGTGGCACCTTGTGAGCACTCTGAAATTTGCTGGCACCCTGAGCTGCATCATCCTTTTGGGTCCCTGGAAAGCAGCTCATTTGGAAATCACTTCAGTTAATTTCAGATTCACGCTTCCCCTCATCATGTTGCGTTAGCATAGTTTGAGTTTTAAAAGCCCCCTAAACCTCCCCAAAGTCTTCAGTGTCCGGAGCCATCTGGCCCGTGCAGTGGCTGCAGGCAGCAGTGAACACGTTTGCCCTTAGCTGCTGCTTTAGCGCGATTTGGTGCTGCTGTGGCCTGTGCTGCACGGTCACCAAGACCCTGCTCTGAGGTGGCAGAGGATTCCTTCCCATGCCCCTGATGCAGCCGCTCTGGCCCGCAGGGATGGAGGCCATCATGTCCGAGTTCTTCAATGACACCACCACCGCCTTCTACATCATCCTCATCGTGTGGCTGGCCGACCAGTACGATGCCATCTGCTGCCACACCAATACGAGCAAGAGGCATTGGCTCAGGTAAGGGCTGCCCGGGGCCTCCTTCCCATGTTCTCACCACGTGTCCTCTTCTCTGGTGGAAAGGGGCCGCTTCAGATCCCTTCCAGCCCTCCCAGGCAGCAGCGCTTCTGCTCCTGAAAGCTTCTGTGGGAGCTGCCCTATGTGTCACAGGGCCCAAAGTGCAATTGCTTCCACTTTGGGCTTGTGCCTGGATGTCGGGAATCGCCTCAATCCTTTCCCTGCCCTTTGTTCTGCCCTGCTGAAGACTTGTTCATTACAAGGCAATTTGAATTACCTGTTAATTGGAGTCTGCACCGCCCTGTGCAACGTGCCCCAGCTCAGAATGGAGTTGGGAGCAGACAAGCTCATGTTTCTCCTGTCCGTTGCCATAGCCTGATAATTTCTGCCTTTCTCTCCAGGTTCTTCTATCTGTACCACTTTGCCTTCTATGCCTACCACTACCGATTCAACGGGCAGTACAGCAGCCTGGCTCTGGTCACCTCCTGGCTCTTCATCCAGGTGAGTAGCTGCCTCTTCTGCTGCACCTCGATGCAACCAGCCCAAAGGCAGGAGCCACTGTGTGAGTTCAGCACCTCACAGGGGTCTGGCTTTATTCATCTTCTCGTCAAGCTGAGTCTGAGCAGTGATCTTTATGTAAGAGATGGAAATAATCCCTGGCTTGGAAATGGAACAGCAGGAGGAGGCTGTTGAACCAAAGGGCTTCTTGGCCGCTGGCTCAGATCCAACCATGCAACTGACAGTGGCTGATGGCACTTGTTAGGAGGTGTTAGGGAAGGGTTTCTGTCCTGGCTTTCAGGAGTAGATCCCACCGAGGATCTCCCTTGAAGAGGCTGAGGAGCTGGTCAGGCCTGTGCAGTGCAGAGACCAGCCCCAAACTGATGTCTCCAAAATCCTGGTTCAGGCAAACCTTTTATATGTATTGCTGGTGCCCTGACTCTTTCTCTGCTCCCACGGAGACAGGGAAAGATGGTGGGCTGGGGAAATGCCTTAACCCTTCGTGTTGTCAGCCCTTACAAGAGAAATGGGGTTGTACTCCACTGCCTGTCCTCAGGGAGAAACTGGACGTGCAGCTTGCAGGAGTTGTAGTAGAAGGGGTAAATCCATAATGTCAGATAACCTCTTGGTCAGAGCAGCTGATTTCTCTAGTAATGAGGAAAGTGTAGTTCTCGAAGGTGTGTTAGGCCCAGCGAGTGACTGCTTTCCCTTTGCCTTCCCTAGCACTCCATGATTTACTTCTTCCACCACTACGAGCTGCCGGCTATCCTCCAGCAGATCCGCATCCAGGAGATGCTGCTGCAGAACCAGCAGGTGGGCCAGGGCACTCAGACCACGCTGCAGGACAACCTCAACAACAACACCACCGCTGCCGCTGTCGACGCAGGGAGCCGCAGACCCCCCCTGCCCGCCGGCCCCTCGGGGGACGGGGCCAGCCCGGCTGCCCTGACGCCCAGCGCGGCCTCCAGCGTCATCGCCGCTGCCACCGCAGGCAGTGAGCTCAACTGGGTGGCTGAGGCAGCCGCCATCGTCACCGAGGCCTCCTTTCTGTCCGACCTGAGCACGACCCTCCTGGAGCCGAACGTGGTGCACGAG
Organism: Ara ararauna; assembly: GCA_028858755.1. Taxonomy (NCBI): domain Eukaryota; kingdom Metazoa; phylum Chordata; class Aves; order Psittaciformes; family Psittacidae; genus Ara; species Ara ararauna. The sequence continues at coordinate 3,646,171 of CM054398.1, read as the reverse complement.
GCCATGGCCAACGGGAGCCCTCAGGACGCTGCCTCCGGGTTGGTTGCCCGCATCAGGGTGAGCAGCGAGCACCCGGAGACAGCCGTGGGCTCCATCACCATTGAAGTCACCTCGACGTCTGTGGTGGCTGCAGCAGATGTTCCCCCCGCCGCAGAGGAGGCCCCGGCTGCACCCCTCGTCCCACCACAGGAGGAGGGCACCTCCATCCCCAGCACTCCCCTCCCTGAGCAGACTGAGGCTGTGGAGGGCTCGGGCAGCCACGGCAGAGCGAGCAGCAAGGACTGTGCTGGCAGCAGCGTGGCACAGAGCCCTCCCGCCTCTGTGGAGGGCACGGAGCAGGACAGGCGTTCGGGGCGCGCGCCTGGGGACCAGGGGGACAGCAGCCCGTGCCCAGCACCAGCAGAGAGCCCCCCTCGCTCCACAGCCTGCTCGCAGCCTCACTCGAGGAGCCTGTCTTGAGCCCGTTACTGTCATTCGGGACTGCCGGGGAGGCATTTGGATTTTCCTTTGTTACTGTTTCTCACTTCACCATCATCCTTAACCCATGAATTCCTCTTAGCGCGGAGGTGGAGCAGCCGGGATAGAGAAGAGGTGCTGCAATGACCTCCCCTGGGAAGAGCCCATGTGTGCTTGTGTGTGAGCCTGATGGACGTGGGACAAGGCAGCCGCTCTGGGTCCCTGCCCGAGCTTTTCCTTGTCCCTTCTTTGCCCCCATGTTCATGTTTGCAGTCAGGATTGCAGCTGTGAGCTGGTTTGGGACAGAGCGCGTGTGTGTGTGACAGCTTCATGGTAGAATAGCAGCTGCATGTGGACAGGGAGTGGGTTTTCAGACCCCCTTGGGAAAGCAAGAGGAACCTGGTCCCCTCCCCTTCTCCTTAGGGGGAAAAGGACACTAGATCTGCTGCTGCCAGGGCAAAGCTGGGCAATAACCAAAGCCGAAGCTGCAGTTCAGCCCCATCTCTTCTGTCCTTGAGCGTCTCCCAGCCAGTGGGCTTTGGGGATGGAAGCTGCTGTGTCCTGGCTGGTGCTTCTATCGCAGGTGAGAGGCATTCGGGCAGCGCTGGCCTCTGTGCCACTGGTGATGACGGGGAGGGCCTTGGGAGCTTGGCCTCTCTTAGCTGCCTGCGGCCAGCATAAAGGAGGGCAAAATGGGCTCAAGTCCCATCCACTGGGAGCCTGGGGGGACGTTTGGGGACAGCAGCCGTGCCCTGGGGATGGCGTTTGCTTTTCAGTGCCTTGTCCCTGCCGCGGGACACGTTTGTGTCCAAGATCAGCCCCATCCCAGCGCAGAGAGCGGCTTTTCCCTGGCTCAGCTCTCGCATGAGGGGGTTCAGCAAAGAACCCAAAGGAGCCAAGGCCTTTCAGCTGGTTTTCCCTCCTGTGCCTGACCCCTCTGCCCTGCGCCTGCCGGGCTCGGGGACAGGGACAGGCTGGGCTCACACCGGCGGTTACAGGGGCAGGTAGAGGGGGGACACTGGGGGCTGCAGCATGGCCATAAGGCTGAGAGGAGGAGGAATGAGGTGGAGAAGGGAGGTGCCTCATGGGGTGCTGCCCTTGGGGGGAGCTGTCACTGTGCCCCCCATATTCAGAGTCATCTCCCCGCAGCTGAGCAGCGCCTGCAGTGGAGTCCATTCCCTCCGAGGGCTCTTGTGCACATTCCAGCATCTTCCACCAGGAAAAGGTTTCCATGCTGGTGCGGGGGGGCTCAGTGCCCCCCCCTTCACTCTCTCTGCATTTCCCACCCCAAAGCCCCCCCTTTTCATTTGGCCTCAAGGAGCCCTGGGTGTTGCTTTGGGGGGGCCCTGCTTGTGACCGGGCACAGCCAGAGCTGGGGGGGGGGGGGCAACCAAACCAAATGCTTTGATGACTGAAGAGTAGAGTTCATTCTATTTAATTAATGTACAAAATGTGTTTGTATATAATAATAAATACGATCTCTAACGCTGCTGCGGCGCTGCCGGGGTGTCCTGCAGCCGCTCGGCTGGAAGCGGTGCTCTCAGGAGCATCCCGGAGGGATGTGCCGGTGGAAAGGCTGCGGGGAGGGAAGATGTTGCTGTGCCATCGCCTGCTCCTTTCCCAGCTGGGTTTGGGCGTTATTTCCTCCCCTGGCCCAAGAGAGGGGCTTTTCCCTGCTCCCCATGGGCCGGCGCATCCACCTCTCCATCCACCCGTGGTGCCTCTGGAGATCAGCCCGGCTTTGCGGCTCCTGGAGGGGCGGCCGGGACCTGTCCTGCTGCCACATCGGTGCGTGGGGGGTGAGGGCTACTCACCTTCCTCCTCCTCGTCCTCTCTGCTGCCCTGCGATGGGGCTGAGCTGGGCTGGGCCGGTGGGTGCCTGCGGTGGAGGGAGGGGAAGAGTTACCCTTGCCCTGAGCATTGCTGCGTGGAGGATGCAGGTGGGAGGCAAAAAGCAGCCGTTACTTTGTCCGTCATCTTTGTGGTTGTGACTTAATCCCTCAGCCTTGAGGAAAGGGCTGTGGGGGCCTCGCATCCCATCCCATTGCCTGAACCCCCATCCCAAAACTCACATCCCATCACTGCCTGAACCCCCATCCCAAAACTCACATCCCGTCACTGCCTAAACCCCCATCCCAAAACTCACATCCCATCACTGCCTGAACCCCCATCCCAAAACTCACATCCCGTCACTGCCTGAACCCCCATCCCAAAACTCACATCCCATCACTGCCTGAACCCCCATCCCAAAACTCACATCCCATCACTGCCTGAACCCCCATCCCAAAACTCACATCCCGTTACTGCCTGAACCCCCATCCCAAAACTCACGTCCCATCACTGCCTAAGCCCCCATCCCAAACCAAACCCCTCAGCTAAGGCTGCTGCCTACAGTTTAACCCCCAGGAAGGGGAGATGAAGGAGCTGGGGCGGGGGGGGCAGCCCCAGGACACCCCGTTCTCCATCCTCCTACCCCAAAGCCCTTTCCCTTCCATCCCTCATCCCTTTGCTCCCACTCCAAAGGAGGGGCCCCCCCCCCCGCCCTTTGGGCTGCTTCGGGGTCTTTTGGGGCTCCCCACCCCCGTCCCTGCCCGCATCACCTCTTGGGGGGCTCCTCGGTGGCCATGGGCGCAGGCAGCACGCGGCTGCCCTTGGCCGTGCCCAGCGCAGCCACCAGCTCGCTCCTCCTGGCCAGCGCCGCGCGCAGCCGATCCCGCAGCTCCCGGATGCTCCGCTCCAGCTCCCGCAGCTCCCGCTCCAAGGGCCCGTTCCCGGGGGGCTCCTCGCCCTCGGGGGGGGCTTTGCTGTCCAATTGGAAGCGCACCCGCCGCGTGCTCCAGGGCCTCGGCTGCAGGGCGCACCTTGGGAGGGGGGGGAGGGATGAGCTGAGAGCCCCCCAGGACAATGGGTGCCCGTGGGGAGGAAGAGAAGCATGGACTGAACCGGGGTGGAAAAGAGCTTTAGGATCTCAGGATCCCAGCCTGGTTTGGGTGGAAGGGACCTTAAAGCTCCTCCAGCTCCAACCTCTGCCACGGGCAGGGACACCTTCCATAGAGCAGCTTGCTCCGAGCTCCATCCAACCTGGCCTTGAGCACTGCCAGGGATGGGGCAGCCACAGCTTCTCTGGGCAGTGCCAGCGCCTCAGCACCCTTTGGGGGAGGAATTGTTCCTGTATCCGATCCAAACCTAAAGGAAAAGGGGGAGTGGGGCCCCCGCTGCGGCCGTACCGCTGCTCCAAGCTCAGCTTTTGGCTCTCCCTCTCGTCCGTGCCCATGTTCAGAGCCCGGTGGATTTTCTGTGGGGAATAAAGGACGCGTGAGCTGGGGCCCAGGGGAGGGCCGAGCAAGGGAAGAGGGAGCAGCAGCACCTGGCTCGTGTGCAGCCAGTAGTTGAACTTCTTCTTGCGCTTGATGCAGGGCAGGACGAGGCGGTAGAAGACGTGTTCCCCCAGCGAGGTGAGCAGCGAGGTGCTGAGCCCCATGCAGAGCAGCACGAAGAGCCCTGAGAAGTGGTAGATCCCCATCTGCAGGGTCTATGGGGATGACAAAGGGTGTTGGTTGAGCTGCGGGGAGGGGGTGAGACCCCCGGAGCCAACCCCTGTGAGCCCCGCACCTCGGTGACGGCCAGGACGCGCTTCCCGCACGGCACCATCTTGTACCACTTGTCATGCAGGAGGTCGATGAAGCCGGAGGACTTGTACCAGCTGATGAGCTTGGAGATGTCGGAGGTGAGCGGGGAGTTCTGCGGGAGGCCGATGCCATAGCCTGGCCCCGGGGACAGAGCGCTGGGGAGCCATGGAGAGGGGCAGCAGCCCCCCCCCCGGCACCGGCCCCTGGGGGCCACAGGCAGAGCACAAACACACATACAAACACAGACACACGTCCTGACACATACGCAAGCACACACACATAGAAACACATACAGACACATGCAAACACATACAAACAGACACACATACAGACACATACACACACATACAGACACATACACACACATACAAACACACACAAACACATACAGACGCATAGAAACACAGACACCTACACACACATACAGACACATACAGACACACACAGATACATACACACACACATACAAACACACACACACACGCATACAAACACATACACACACACACAGACACATACAAACACACACAGATACATACACACACACATACACACACATACACGCATACAAACACATACACACACATACAAACACACACATACACACACACACAGACACATACAAACACACAGATACATACACACACACATACACACACATACACGCATACAAACACATACACACACACACAGACACATACAAACACACACATACACGCATACAAACACATACACACACACACAGACACATACAAACACACACAGATACATACACACACACATACACACACACCCCCGCATACAAACACATACACTGAGTCCTGTCCCGTTCCCCCCCCCCCCCAGCTCCCCATTTCCCCCCACACCTTCAATGGCAAAGGGTTTCCCCACGGTGAGCAGTTTGCAGTCCGAGTCAATGGAGACCTCATAGTCCAGCAGCGACTTGTCCATGATGAAGGCGTTGAGCTTGGGGGGCTCCGTCCTGCACCAGCACAGGGGCACCCTCAGGGCTGGGGGGATGCACTGGCTGAAGGGATGGGGCAAAACCTGCCCTGGAAGGGGTAAACGGAGGGGGGACCCCCCCTCGAAACGCTGTCCTGGCCCCTCACTTGAGCATGGTGACGCCGGCGGGGGTGTTGGGGACGTTGTGGCGCCGCATGTGCTCGTGCATCTCAGGGAAGCTCTTCTTGATGTACTCCTCGGCGCTGCTCTCCCACACGGTGCCGAAGCAGAAGCCCTGCGAGGGGTGATGCAGCTGGAAGGAGGCACCAGAGCGTCAGTCGGGAACAGCCCCGGCTCCCTGGGGCTGCATCCCAAGCCCTGAGCAGGACCGGGGCTGTGGGGACCTTTAGCGTGCATCCCATCGGGGAAAGGTGCAGCGAGGACAGATCCCCCTTCCCTGGACCCTGCTCTCAGCCCACGTGGAGCAGCCCGGACCCTCTCCCACCTTTGGGTCGTGGATGCCCGAGAGCTCCTCAAAGGTCTTCTCCCCCACCATGACGGCCGCCAGGTTGGCCGTGTAGCTGGAGAGCACCAGGAGGCAGAAGATGGCCCAGAGGTTCATGAGGAAGCGGCCGGTGCAGCACTTGGGCGTCTTGCTGGACACGGTGCGCCCAAAGAGGATGGCGTAGCAGAGGTTGAGGGCTGAGGAGTAGGAGAAGATCTTCATGCGGTTGCGGCCGAGGGGGGTCATGCCATAGGGGCTCTTCCACTCGTACAGGGTGAGGAAGAGAGCCGTCGTGTGCAGGGCCACGAAGATGCCCACCCACATGGTCCAGTGCAAGGGCCACATGAAGGCTCCGATGGGCGACGCCGTGTCCTTGGTCCTCACCAGGATGCCCAGGCTGGTGGAGAAGAAGGGGCTGGTGAAGTCGATGACTTTGCTCCGCGCCGAGTTGATGCTGAAGGAGGTGACGGCCATGTGGGCTGTGCCGCTGAGCAGGTCCCCCACCAGCCCCGTCCAGCGCCCGTTCTTCCAGGCCCCGTATTTCCCATCGCCCACGATGTAGAGCTCAAAGGCGAAGCTCATGTCCTCCGCCAGCTTCTCCAGCAGGTCGATGCAGTACCCGTAGCAGCACTTCTTGTACGCCCGCGGCACCGAGCCGTTGCCAGCACCCAGCTCCTCAAAGAGGGCGTCCAGCACAGCCGAGTCGTTGGTGCCGGGGTCCAGGCAGAGCTGCCCCACGGGGCAGCTCTCATCCTCATCCACCTCCCTGGTGAAGACGAACGGATGCTCCACCAGCGTCACCACGCGCAGCCGCCGCCGGGTGCCCGATGCTGCCTCGCCGGGGCCGTGGCGCTGGCTCTGCCGCGCACCCCCGTGCAGCTCCAGCCTCCCGCGCTGCCACGACCCCACCGTCCCCCAGGCCGGGGCCCCCCGCGGGTCCCGCTGCAGGCGCCACACGTGGAACCGCTGCTCCGGCCGCACCAGCCTCGAGCTCTGCACCCGCACCGGCCCCGTGCGGCCGTGGAAGGAGGTGTTGGACAGGAACCTGGAGGGGAACGGGCGGGGGGGGGGTCACAGGAGCTGGGAGCGGCGGCAGGACCCGGCCCCGCCGCGTCTCGCTGCGCTGGCAGGGCCGGGTGTCATTGATGTTAATGGAGCCACAGTGCTCGGGAAGCATTAAGGGAGATGGGAAGTGACACATCCCCCCCCCCCCCTCCCTCCCCTCCGTGCAGGCGGCACAAAGTGTGTCCCGGAGGGCACTGAGCCCCACCAGGGATCACAGAGGGCTCTGCACACCCCCGCTCCGCCCTCACTCCCCTTCCCAGGCACCCCGATAATGATGGAGCCAGCGAAAGCGGCCCCCCAGCACCTCCCTTACCGGGACAGGATGAGCCCCGGGGCCTCGCTGCCCACCGGGCGCCCGTTGCTGCAGTTCACTGTGGTGTGCAGCAGAGTGGGGCCGGGCCGCGTGTGGGATGCGCTGCCGACGGCGCGGGACACCATCTCCACCGCGTCCTGGATGAAGAGCTCCAGCGGCGGTGGGTTGAGCTCCCCGTAAGCCAGCAGCCCCAGGGGCAGCCCCTCGCTCTGCAGCTCGCTGGTGCTGAGCGGGGACCCCAGCACCCAGTGAAGCTCCTGCGGCAGCAGCCCCGACTCCTCGGCCATGCGGAAGATGAGCCGGGCGCGCTGCAGGTCGCAGCCGAGCACCAGCACGGGGCTGGAGAGGGCCCTGAAGTGCTCCCGGTGCTGCCGGAGGTGGCGGGAGGCCCGGTGCTCATCCAGGTAACCGAGGTCCAGGATGGTGCGGAGCACGAGCTGGGAGCGACGGGCCCAGAGGCTGAGGAAGCCGGAGACGTCCCAGGGGTGGCAGAGCACCAGGTGGGTCTCGTGCCAGTCGTTGGCCTGCAGGATGCTCACCACCACGTCCACCAACGTCTCCAGCGAGCTCTGCCGGTCCACGTGGAAGTGGAAGGGGCTCTGCCGACACAGAGGGGTCGGGGCTGTGCCCCTGCCCGGCTCCTGCCCACGGGAAGAGCCCGAAGGCAGCCACCCCATGCTGCCTGCCCGTGCTCTGCCCATTCCCTGCCCCATCCAGCACAGGGGACTGAGGGCATCCAGCACCAGGCACATATCTGGAGCACTTCTGGGGTTGGGACTGGGGCTTGGGGGATGCAGGGCTGCTGGAGGAGCCAGGGAAGTTGCCTTGGGCTGAGAGATGAGATGGGGGCTGGGACAGAGTCGGGCAGGGGGCCATCAGAGATGAGATGGGGGCTGGGATAGAGCCAGGATAGAGCTGGGATGGAGGTTGGGATAAAGCCAGGATGGAGCTGGAATGGGGGCTGGGATATTGGAGACAGGATGAAACTAGGAGGGGACCCGGAATGAGGCTGGGATAGACAGAGGATGGGTGTTCAGGATAGAGCCGGGATGCAGATGGGAATGGGGGTGGGATAGGGCTGAGATGGGAGCCGGGACGGAGCCAGGACAGGGTTGAGATGGAGCCGGGATGCAGCAAGTGCGAGGGGCTGGGATAGAGCCGGGGCTGGAGCTGGAATCAGGATCGTGAGAGGAACCGGTTTGCGGACCCGCTTTTGAGGGACAGAGCTTGGATGGAGCCAGGATGGGCGTTGAGACAGGAGCAGGGACGGAGCCGGGCCGGGGACCTGCTCCCTGCGCCCCCGCTCTTACCTGCGCTCGGGCGGGCAGGAGCCCGCGGGTGTCCAGGAGGCTGAGGACGGGGATCTCCAGGGCGGCGGCGAGGAAGTCGAGCAGGAGCAGCTCCCGCCGGGAGCGGGGCAGCGCCAGGACGGCGGCAACGCCGCGCCCCGCCAGCGCCCCGCAGAGCCACCGCGCCAGCGAGCGCGGGTCCCGCGCCCCCGGGCCGCCCGCCACCACCTCCAGGCTGAGGTTCGAGGGCAGTGGCGTCCCCCCGGGGCTGCCACCGGTACCGGCGGCTCTCGCCAGCGCGGCGCGGAGCCGGGCGCGGCGGGGGGAGCCGGGCGGCAGCAGCGCCCCGAGGCGCACGGCGGGGCCGGGGGGGGGGGGCCGGGACGCGGCAGGGCTGCGGGTGCCCCCCCGCCGCGCACAGCGCCGCCAGCAGCCACAGCGCCCGCAGCCCCTCCATGCGCCCGCAGCCACCGCGCTGCGCCCCGACGGGGAGGGCCGGGGGCGGGAGCGGCGCGGGGCGGGCGCGGGGAGGGGCCGGGAGCAGAGCCGGGGGGGGGGGTGTCTCTGGTCCCGTCCCGCAGCCCCCGGGCGCACGCAGCAACGCGGCTGCGGAAGGGGCGTCCCGGGGTAGGAGCCCCGCGGTCCACAGCGCGGTCCCGGCTGCCTCTGGACCACCGGCGCCTTCCTCCTCCTCCTCCTCCCCGCCGCGGGACGCCGCTGAGCCGGGCCCGGAGCCCTGAGCTCGCCCCCAACACACGGTAAAGGCAGGGGCTGGAGCGCCCCATCCCTCCGCAGCCTCAAAACCGGGGGGCCCCGGGCCGGCGGTGGGGGGGGGGGGGCAGGGCGTCGGAGCCTTCCTCCTCTCCAGGAGTCACCCTCCTCATCACCCCCGGGGAAACTGAGGCCCGGCCCCATGAGCAGTCACCGGGTACCAGGAGCCAGGGATACGCTGAGAAATCCATATGGAAAAGAAAGCGAGGGACGGAGCCAGGTACCAGCTGGCAACAAGTATTGATCACTGGGCTGATCTAATGAGTCACAGCTACTGAATTACCCCTGCAGAGATGGGGGGGGGGGCAGAAAGAATCCTGCCGGGGCAGTGGGAGCCCCTCATCAGGGGGTGCTGGTCCCCCCTGGAACAAGGTCTCCATTGTGGGACCCCCAGCAGCTCCTTCCCACAGGATAAGGCTCAGGTGGGCGAGTGCTGGGGAAGGGGGGAGCAGGCTCTGGGTATGAAACTCCCCCCCAAAACCCAGCTTCTGCCTGGGTGCAGCTCACAGAGAGCCCCAAGCAGCACCACAACCCCACTGCTGGGGGACTCCAGACTCTTCCTATGGGAGCGGGCGGGGGGAGAACATTCCCAGCTCCCTGCTGCAGCCACTGGACGTGGATCCAAACTGGCAGGAGCAAAGTGGGAGCAAAGCAGTGCTTATTAAGCTGAAAGCATTATCTAAGGAACTGTCAGGAGCCAGATGCCACATCCCGGAGCCAGGGCCCTGCTCCATCCCCGCAGGGACATGAAGGGACCCATGAACTGAGGATGCAGCAGCACTGCTTCCCTCCGATGGGCATTGCCTTCCCCACGGTCAGAGCTGCCCCTGGGTTACCGAGCCCTGGCACCAACAGCGGGGAGTTGAAAAGAGAAACCTCAGGCACCTTTCACTATAAAAACCAAATCTTTTATGTAAAAAATAAACCTAACCAGAGCCCACCCTCACCCCCCCCCCGCTGCCATGCTCATGACAATACAAAAGGCCGAGTCCCCCACCAGAACACCCCAAAACCGAAGTAGCTGGATCCAAATATATATAAATTGTCACGTTACGAGATTGGAAATAGCACCCGGGAGGCAGCCCCGTGGCCCAAAACCACCCCCTGCACCCTGGGGCAGAGTCCTGGTCCCCCTGCGCCCCCCCCTCCAGGAGCAGCAGCTGTTCAGGGCCCGCTGGCACGAGAGTGAAACAAGCCCCAGTGGGTCCTGGCTGTGAGGGGTGCAGCGATGCCAAGCAGCGTTCCCAAGGGTGGGATGGGTGGAAGGGGTCTCCAAACTCCAATCTCAAACCGCTATTCAGGAGAAAGCCCACGTTTCTGTCTGCACCGCAGGGTCAAGTAACGAAAAGAACAAGAAAGGGCCAGGGAAGAGACAGGGAAAGAGCAGGAACCGCATCCCAAGCCCCACCTCAGAGCCGGTGCCGCTCCTCCCGCAGCCGGATGCTCCGAGTCTGCCCCCAGCAGCGAATCGGGGTGACAACGGTCCCCCCGAGTTATCCCCGCAGCCCCAGCTCCGTGCGTGGCGCGGGGCAGGCGTGTGCAGGAGCCCCGGGCAGGCTGGGGCTGGCCCCCAGGGCAGGGAGAGGCAGAGGGGGGGGCGAGGGCTGCTTCATTTGGCGGGTTTGGTGATGATGCGAGCGGAGAAGTCGAAGAGGTTCTTGTTGATCTTCCGCAGGGTGCTCACCTCCTCCTCCAGCTCACTCACCTGGATGGTCAGGTGCTCCTGGTCTCCCACCAGGTTCTGCCACAAGGAAACACGACAGGGAAGCATCAGGCACCCGGGTCTGGCCGCTGGCAGGTGGAGGCTGCGCACCCCCAACCCTTTGGTTCTCTCCCTCTTCCATCTACTCCCTCGGGCTGCCCCAGCGACTTCCAGGGCTGGTTGCTCCCATCCCCAATCTGCACAAGGCCCCAAGAGCTGGTTTGGCTGCAGAGGCCCCCGAAGAGCTCTGCACCATGAGGACACCAGTTCCCCGTCTCGGAGCAGCTCTCACCTTTTCCCTTGTTGAGTACATCTGCGAGTAGGTTTTCCTGGCCTTCTCCAGGTAGCTCTCTCCAGACTCCTGCAGGGACCAAGCAGGAGGGACTGAGACAGATGACCCAGGTCCCCTCCCAGTGCTCCCAGGCAGGGTTCCCTGCTGGAGCAGCCAAAGAACCCCCCCAGCCCCATGGGACAAAGCAGAAACAGAGCAGAGACTCCAGCAGGGTACGGCCATCCCTGCAAACAGCACCCGACACAGAGCTCATCCATCAGCCGGGGCAGGACTGTCACTCACCCGGGGACACTGACAGAGAAGAGAAGCTCTGGGGGCCCCAACAAGCACATGGTGAGCACCAATAGTGCAGGACCCCCCTGCCTGGGGACGGCCATGCTGGGACCGAGGGCCCGCGGTGGTGGGACGGCAGAGCCAGCCCAGGCTGCGGCACAAGGCTGGCAGGACAAATGACTGCAGCAGCCAGGAGGGCGAGCAGAGCACGGGGAAGAGGGGGAGGAAGAGGCTGCGCCACGCTGGAGAAGGGAGCCTGCAGGGCTCGGTTCCTCTGCTTTCACTAATAGCACTTGGGGGATGTTTGGCAACGTGGGGGATATCAGAACAAGGCTGTGGAGCGGCTGTGGATCAGCATGAAGCAGCCACCGCTGCTGCGGCTGGAGGAGAGAGCTTGCACCCTCAAGCGCAACCTCCCCACTGCCTCCCCCCCCGTCCCCTCACCCCAGTACCTGCTGGTGGAGCCCCAGGCGCAGCGTCAGCCCCTCGCTGCCCTGCTCGTAGCTGCTCTCGGTGCCGTGGAGGTGTTTGCTGAACTTGGGCAGGGGTGCGCTGGGCTTCCCGTCGGGGTTGAGCATGTTGGCGGGGGCCAGCACGATGAAGGCGTTCGTAACCGGACCTGCGATGGGACAAGAGGAGGAGACGGACGGGTCAGGCTTCCCCCGCTGGGTTTGCCTCTTGCCTGGTGCCCTGAGAACTGAGAATGCCCCGTGCCAGGTCCCACCTCCCGCCCCGGGAAGAGGCAGAGCCCCTCAGCCCACTGCAGCTCGGGGAGGAGCAGGAGGCCCGTCCATCCCCTGCAGAACCAGCCATCCACCAGCGCCGCTGCTCTCCCGCCTGGCTCCTGCAGTGATCTATCACGCACTCTCCTTTGGCAGAGCTAATGAGCATCTTCATTACTGCACTTACCCACACAGGCTCCCGCTCCCTGGCAGCAGCCCCCCCTTTCTGCTGGAGAACTCCCACCACTGCCCCCCATACCCAAACCCTGTCCTGGTCAGACACAGCAATAGCCTTGCTCTGGTGTGTGAGCAGAGGGGCCGCAAATAAAGCCCCGACCATCCATCTCCCCCCAGCTGCACTTGACAGCGTGAAGGGGAAGGTTAAAAGGATCCAGATGCACCTAAGAGGGGGCAGGTGCCTGCCCAGTGTCCCAGCAGGAGGCAGCGGGAATGGTGCAGGATAAGAAAGGCTTGGAGCTGCCTGAGGCTTTCAGTCTCTGCAGAGGAGACGGACCAAAGCACCTCTGATGCAGAACAAGGGCTCCCTCTCCATCATCTCCCCATCCGGCTAGACCAGAGCCTGCCCCAAAGCCTGCCCCTCCCTGAATCCCACTGGAAAACCAAAGGCTCTGCCAGCACTCCCAGCCTGGCCCCAAAGGCGCTCTTTGCCAACACTGCTGTAACAAACCTATTGTTTTACTCTTGCTCCCTGCCCAAAGACAAGACAATTGCTGGTTCTTCACAAGTACCCAGCAGTGAGCTACCACTGGCAGCACAACATGAAAGGAAGGGACAGGACAGGCAGAGAGCAGGACTCTCACGAGACCCCTCCAGCCACTCGCAGCCCCAGTGCAAACCCAAGTCCCATCCACGCACCCCTTGTCCCAGTGCACCAGCTGCCAGCATGGGCAGAGGGACTGGGCTCAACAGGGAGGACACAAATAATCCATCCCTGGGGCAGCGGAAGCACAAAGGAGCTCGGGGGTGGTCTGGGCCACACGGTGTTTGCAGAGGGAAGGATGGAGCTTGTGTGACAAGAGGAAACTGGGGCTGGGGTGGGGGGGCTTGGGGCAGTACTGGGAATAGAACCAGCCACACTGGTGACTGGGAGCAGCTCTGCTTTGCCCAGCACAGAGCTCATTATCCGAGAGCAGCAGCCCAATTCCTCCGAGCCCATCCGCCTGCCCATGCCCTGCCTCCCCCATCAAGGACAAGCAAACCGTGCAGGAAAAGCTCCCTGCATGTCTCCTGCTGCACAGTCACTCCTCAAGCCCTGAACCAAGCTCCAACCCCTCTGATCTATTTGCAGCACCATCAAGGGGAGGGCAATGCTTCCCGAGCACACCAGGCTGGAGGTTGCAGGAGCAGCGGCAGAGCTCGTGTCAGCTCTGCCTTGGGGAGGGAAAGGCTCAGGGAATGCACTTAGGGGGGCAGCAGGGAAGAGCTTGAGCCCATCTGCACTCCCCTGCAGCCTCGGGGGGGTTAATGCCTGATCCTCTGGTGACTCACAGAGCTCAGATCCTCTTGGCTTTCACCCACCCCAGTGCCAGTGGAGCAAGGCTGGATGGGCGCTGCGGTAGGTCCCCATTAGAAACAGCCCTTGGCAGCAAAAGGCAAGGAGGCAGCCTGGCTTCCAGCGACTGCCCTGCAGCAGCAGCTTGCCCACCTCTGTCCAAAGGAACAGGGTCCCACTGCCACCACTGTCACCTTCTGGGAGGGTTGAGGCAGTGCCCAGAGAGCAATGTCCCAGCCCCAGCAGAAAGAGCAGTGTAAAGGGACTGCAGACCACCATGAGCACGTAAGAAATCCTCTGTTAGCAGCAGAAAGGCTGAATCCTCTGCTCCAAGGCACCTAATTGCTGATCCGAGCTCGCAAATGTTTGTTTGGGTGGTTTATTGGAGCCATTGGCCTGAAATCCCAGACAACAGCTTATATCAGATTCACTTCAGGCCTAATGAGCTCATGGGTGCACCTTGCTGGGGTCACAGAGACAGTTTCTTCTCCAGACACATTCCCCCCGCCTCCCCAGGCCTTTGGGTGCGTGTGGGGCCACTGCTCCCTTTGGAAAACAAGGAGGAAGATCCTGGATGTCCTCAGTGACGGGGTGAAACCCATGACTCACTCCCTGACAGTGCACAGCGCGGTTGTTAACAGACGTGGGCAAGGTCAACCATTGCTCCAGACAGCTGAGGTGTCCCTCTGCTTCCTCTGCCCTTCCTGGAGGCGTGCAATAATGCCTGAAGTGCCCAGGGTGGTGTGAGAGCAGCAGTGAGGCAGCAGTGGCTGAGCAGGGAAGGATCCTGGTTGATAAGGGCATGCCTACCTTTGTGATTCATCGTCTTCAGGCACTGCTTGCTCTGGATGTCCCACAGCCGGACTGTTTCATCGTGTGAGCCGGAAAGCAGGAGGCTGCCATCCGTGGACACCGACAGACACGTCACCTGGTTCCTGGAATGGGGAACAGGATGTTTCAACTCAGGATGACCCGTGGACTGCCCAGAAACTGGCAGGGTGGGCAGATGGGGGCAAGGAGGTGCTTGGCAAGTACGTCTGGTCCCTCACCTGTGCCCTTTGAAGACCTTCCCGTTCTCCCGCTCTGTCTGGAAGGTCCGGTCTCTCTGGACCGGCTGCAGAAATGAAGGAAGGAGGGAAGGAAGGGATGAGGTTAAATTCGGGAAGCCAGCAGGTTCATCAGTGTGTCTGGAGGGGGCAGAGGACATAGAGAGGAACCCAAGCCCTGTAGAGGGAGGTGACAGCGGCTCAGGGTGTGGACAGCAGCACCAAGCACTCACCCAGGCACAGAGGTCAACCTGGAAGATGGATCCGTCCATGCCACCGCAGAACATGTGGTACTCGGAGAGATCAAGAGTCACAGCCATGATGCCCACATCGAAGAGGACAGAAAGCAGGAGCTCCCCAGATGAGACTTCCCAGAGCTGGAGCGAGAGGGTACAGGACAATTAGGGGCTTTAACACCGGAAGAACAAGCTGCTGCCCAGCAGCAGCAGGTACGGCATCCCCTCCTTGCTGTGGCTGGGGACAGAGAGCCCAGGGCACAACCCAGGACCAGGCTCCTTGTGACCATGAGACAAGTTTCCCAGTCAGCTCCTAACCCATCCCATGCCCATCCTGCCCCCCAGGGCAGAGACCTCCTGCAGGGCAGGAGGAGCGAGCTCCAGCTGCTCTGCTCCTTCCCCTTCCAGACTAAAGGACACGAGTGAGGGAACAAGGGGAGCTGGTCCCAAGGTTCCCTAGAAGAGGGACTGCGGAGGCGCAGCTCGAGGGCAGGTGCAGAGAAACTGCTTGGGTTTGGAGAGGCAAAGCCCATTAGGTCTGGCAGCTCTGAGTCACCACAGAGACAGCCAAGAAATTCAGCTCCTGCAATCCTGCAGCCCAGCAGAAACTGCTTTAACCCCGTGGGGCCCGTGCGCCTCTGGGACTCTGTTGGGTGGGACAGAGCTGAGCATTACCTTCGCTGTCTGGTCCAGGGAGGCTGTGGCAGCTCGTGCCAAGGGCCCTCCAAAGCCACAGCACAAATCTGTGATGGGGAGGCTGTGTCGGGACCACACGTGGCGTGGGTCAGGGATCTGGGAGGGCTCTGCCTGCAGCACGCTGTGGGGGGAACAGAGAGGCTTTACCAACAGCTTAGGCACATGGGCTTCCAGCTGATTCCACCTCCACGAAGTGGTGGCTGATCTCTCGTTCTAGCGTTCCTCACCCAGATGCTCTCTGTCCCCCATATGAATGAGTTTGGATGAGTTGAGACCTCCTCACAGGCCACCGTTACCTGTAAAGGTTCCACACCAGGGCCAGACAGTCCTTTGCACCTGAGAGAAAGTGGCTGCTGTCATCTGTAAAGCAGAGGCATGTGAGGTCCTGGTAGTGTCGGTTCAGGATGGCCAGGAGGTTCCCGTTGGAGACCTACAGCAAAGGAAAGGGCAGGAGAACATCAACGAAGGAGCACTGAGGTGCCACGGAATAACGCAGCGCTCTGCCCTGATGGCTGCGGGTGCAGCTTCACCAGAAGCCAGTGTAACCCCCATGTAATTACAGCACTAATTAAGACCAGAAGGACGGTGACCAGAGCACAGCAGCCTCTGCAGACCCCCAGCTCACAAGTCACACGCATAAGCAGCTAAAGCAGTGCTAGAGAACAACTTGGTGTTGAGCTTGGAGGGAGCAATACCCAATCCAAGGCACCTCAGTGGGAAGGGGAAAGGAAGAAGAGGCCCCAAAGGACAGACCTCGAGCTCACGCAGCACTTCCAGCAGTTTCCAGCCCCCCGCTTTGCCAAGCTGCACACCCACGGAAGCCACTGTCCCCTGGGGCCCCATGGAGCCCACAGCACAGCTGCAACGTCCAGGACCCAGCAAAGCCCCACCGCAGGCCGCAGCCCATGTGGGTTTACTGAGCCTGGAGGGGACAGAGGCAGCAGTGAACTGGTCAGGATGTGACCCCATCCCCTGCGCCAGCCCCTCACCTCCCACAGGTAGATGCTCTCGGCAACCCCGACCAAGATGTAGAGCCCATTGGGAGAGGCGGTCAGGCAAGTCACGGGCCCAGGGCAGATGATCTTCTGCTGGAGCTGGTCCTGGGGGCAGACGGAACACAGCGCCATTCAGCACGGGGGGGGCTCCGTGGAAAGAGGGCTGTTGCTGACAGAGGCCTTGGCGGGGCGAGGGAGGATAAAGGGTCTCCGTGGGGAGAGGGACCCCCACCACAGAGATGGGGGTCTCCAGGGAGGGGGTACCGGGCTGGGGGGGGACATTGACCATGCGGACCACGGCTCTGTGTGGGGAAAGGGGCCCCGCGGGCGGGGTCCCCACGGGGGAGAGGGACCCCCACCCCACACAAAGGAGGGGATCCGCGCTCCATCCCCACAGCGCCGTGGGCCTGGAGGGGGAGGGGGGGTCCCTCCCGAGCCGAGGCCTCCCGGTACCTTCCTCTGGAGCTCCCAGACGTTGATGTAGCCCTTGCCGAGCTGCGCGCCCAGGAGGTGCTCTCCGCCCAGCAGCGCCAACCCCCGCGGGCCGCTGTTGCCGCCGCGGTACCCGGGCAGCGCCGAGCCCGAGTGCAGCTCCCAGGCCGAGCAGTTGCACAGCGGCCCCGCCGCGTCCGTCACCAGCGCCACCTCCATGGGCGCCGCCATCTTCGCGGTCCGCCAGGGACAGAGAGAGAGCGCGGCGAGCGCCTAGAGCGCCGCCCCGCCTGAGCCCTCCGCCAATCAAAGGCGGCGGCGTGAGGCGGGGCGCGCGCTGGCGCCCCCTATATAGACACCGCGTAGGGACGCGCCATAGGGGGAGCCCATAGGGACGGGGCATGGGGAGACCGCGAGCTCTATGGACACCCTGTAAAGGATCCCATAACCCTATGGACACCCCATAGGGAGACCGCGAGCCCTATGGACACCCTGTAAAGGATCCCATAACCCTAGGGACACTCCATAGGGACACTCCATAGGGACACTCCATAGGGACACTCCATAGGGACACTCCGTAGGGACATGCCATGGGGAGACCTCGAGCCCTATGAACACCCTGTAAAGGATCCCATAACCCTATGGACACCCCATAGGGACACTCCATAGGGACACTCCATAGGGACATGCCATGGGGAGACCCCAAGCCCTATGAACAGCCTGTAAAGGATCCCATAGCCCTATGGACACCCCCTAGGGAGACCTCAAGCCCTATGAACACCCTGTAAAGGATCCCATAACCCTATGGACACCCCATAGGGACACTCCATAGGGACATGCCATGGGGAGACCTCGAGCCCTATGAACACCCTGTAAAGGATCCCATAACCCTATGGACACCCCATAGGGACACTCCATAGGGACATGCCATGGGGAGACCTCGAGCCCTATGAACACCCTGTAAAGGATCCCATAACCCTATGGACACCCCATAGGGACACTCCATAGGGACATGCCATGGGGAGACCTCGAGCCCTATGAACACCCTGTAAAGGATCCCATAACCCTAGGGAGACCCCATAGGGACACTCCATAGGGACATGCCATGGGAAGACCTCGAGCCCTATGAACACCCTGTAAAGGATCCCATAACCCTATGGACACACCATAGGGAGACACAATAGGGACATGCCATGGGGAGACCTCGAGCCCTAGGAACACTCTGTAAAGGCTCCCAAAACCTTATGGACACCCCATAGGGACCCCATGGACACCCTATGGGCACCCTATGGGGACCCCGTGACATTCTATAGCTATTCCATAGGGATCCCATAGATGCTCCAAGCCCTATGGACACTCTGTGTGGACCTCATGGACACCCCACAGCCCCATGGACATGCTGTAAAGGATCCCATAACTCTATAGGCACCCCATAGGAACCCCATGGACACCCTATGAGCACCCCATGAGGACCCCGTCACACTCTGTATGTATTCCATAGGGACCCCATGGACACCCCCAAGCCCCATGGACACCCTGTAAAGGACCCTATAACCCTATAGGCACCCCATAAGGACCCCATGGGCACCCCATGAGGACCCCGTAGTCCCATGCCCACCCCATAGGGACCCTCTAGGCACTCCACAGGGACAACCTGGCCACTTCCCAGCCTTATGGCTCCATAAGCACCCCCATAGGGCAGGCAGGGGGGCACCCCCAGGACGCAACCCCCCCACCACACTTCTCTCTCTATATATATGTATTTTTTTTTCCTTTTTTTTTAATATTTCATCAACTTTACAGGGTTACAATTGTCTTAAATATTCTGACGTTTAAATACAATCTGTATAATAATGTTATTATAAAATGTAAACTTTCAGTGGTTTTTCTTTTATTTTCTCTTTTTTTTTAATTTTTTTTTTTAATTATTTTTCCTTTCTCTCTTTTTTTTTAATTTTTTTTTTCTTTTTATTCGTTAAATCATCAAAAGTTTCAATACCTGAATGGCTGCAAAACTGAAATCTTTCACCGGGGGCCCGGGTGCGCCCGAGGCCGCCGCTCGCAGAGGTAGAATGTGGTTTTTTATTCCTATTTTTTGTCTTTTTTTTTTTTTTTTGTCTTTTTTTTGCGTTAGTCTCTGTTTCTCATTCTTCTCTCGAGTTTTACCTGAGTTAAGATGCGCTCGCTGGGTCGGTGCGGCTGCAGCTGAGTCCGTTCCTTTTAGTTTTGCTTTTCTAAACCCCAGAGAAACTGATTTAGGCTTCTTTTTCATTATTATTATTCTCTTTTTTTTAAACTGATATGTTTTAAAAAAAAAAAAATCCAGTGGGAGGTAATATATTCTCAAAAAAAAAAAACAACCCAAAAAACAAGGGGTGGGAAAAGGGGGGGTGTGTGTGTGTGAAAATCATGAAAAACAAAGAAACCAACCCAAAACGGTGACTGTACAAAGGAAAAAGTCACTGAAGAGAATCTAAAGCCCACCCTGGGCATAAGAACCCCCCCCCCCCCCTTTGGGATATCTCCTTGTGGAGAGCTGGATCTGACAGCGGGAGGAGGCGGATGGACCCCTCCCCGGCATCATCTCCCTCCCCTCCATAAGGGATGGGGTTCATAGAGCCACTAAAGGGGCACTTCCAGCTGTGGAAAGAGGCTAAAAACAAGCTGGAAAAGCCCCAAATCCCCTGAGATCGCCTCTTCCCCAAGGGAAAAGAATAGAAAAGGGGGGGTCCAACAGCAACAGAACCCCCCCACCAGGCACCTGGGGAAGGGGGGGAAAAAACAACCCACCCTGTGCTTGAGGTGGGAACCTGAGGACTTGAGATACCGAAGTGGGGGCAAGTAGGGGGGGGTTCGGTATCGGGTCGTGATTGTGTCTCACGCAGATGTTTTGGGATGGAGGGGGGGGCAAGGAAAGGTTAAAAAAGTGGGAAAATCCTCAACGTGGCAGGATGGGGAGAGAAAGATGCTTCAAATACATCCTTAGGGTTGGGGGATGCTCCAGAGATCCTGAAGGACCGGAGCATCCCACAGCCCCCCAGTCCTTGAGCATTCCCATCATGGATACAAGCTCCTGCATCCCATTGCTAAGCGGCTATTTAAGCCAATTCCCCCCACCCCCCCAAACATCTCCTGGCTCCTGCTCTCACCACGCTGCTTGTTTTGGGGAGGAAAAGATGCCCAAATGGGCTTTCCACAGTAGTATAATGGGGGAAGGAATAAAAATCAGGCTTTCCACTAAAGCTTTCCCAGTTTGCACTACAGATTTCCCAGTTTTCCAAGCTCCTGTTTCCCTGATGACCACTAATATATATCACTTTGCATGTTAAAGTTTGATTCTTCTTTCTGAGAATAAAATAGAAGCTATTTACAACGAAACAATCAAAGAACAACCTCTTAAAATCCCGTATAGCGAGTCCTCAAAAGAAAAGGATTGGGGATGGGGGAAAAGGATCTAAATAAGGGTCTAAATGGATAAAATATCTCCTGAACTTCCCAATTCACCTATGGGTTTTTTTGCCTTTAGAGAGTGCACCGGAGGGGGGGTTTCACTACAGCTCGCGCCGGCAGGCGTCCGTGCGTCTGTCTGGAGGTAACACGAGGTCAAACATAATAATTAATAATTAATAATAATAATAAATGTACAGTGCAAAGTGTGATGTGAGTGAGGTAAACGGTCCCGGACCGGCGCGGCGTGGCGGGACGAGCCGGCGGCTCCGGCAAAACCCCCCCATTGGGCTAAAGCTTTTCTGGTTTGGGAAGGGAAACCCAACAACACGAGGACATGGGCAGAGCCCGGTGAGACCCCAGGGAGGCCCCGGGGAGGCCCCGGTGCAGGGGTGTTTGTTAAGGCGAAGCATTGTTGGAGGTAGAAGTGGGGGGCACGGCCAGGTTGGTCGGTGCCGTGGTGCCACCGCCACTGCCCACCCCGCTGCCACCGCTGCCGCTGGTCCGGCTGCCGCCGCTGCCACCGCCGTTGCCTTTGCTGTAGGCAGAGGAGGGGAGCGAGGAGGAGGAGGAAGAGGAGGAGGAAGGGCCGGGCGTCTGGGCGAACAGCACACCTGGGGAGAGAGCAGTGGGCTGAGCCATGGGGCATGGCCGGGAATGCCAGCATTGGGGGATGCTGGGGACGGCAGAGGATGAGCCCCTCACCTGTGTAGACGATACCGTTGATCTCAACCGACATGCTGATGCTGTTGGTGCCGTTGCTGCTCAGGCTGGTGGCTGAGTCCTGGCGGTTCTCTGCTGGGGGAGAGCCGGGTTATGGACCCCGCAAGCACCAGGGGCCTGGGGCTCCATCGGGGCTGGCACTGACCTGGCGAGCGGGTGCCCTGGCTGTTGATGCGGATGCTCATGGGCAGCTGGGCCGTCATGGCCAGGAGGTTCTGCTGCAGCGCCCGCTGCATCAGCCGCTGCTGCTCATCCGTCACCAGCGCCATCTTCTTCTCCGGAGGCTCCCCCGATTCCAGCTTCTCCCGCAGCTGCTCCAGCGCCGCGGCCTGAGCCGCCGCCGCCACCTGCACCGCGGCCGCCTGCGCTGCCACCACGGGGTGCCCGGCCAGCGAGACCGGGAGCCGGCTGGGCACGGAGATGGGGATGGGGGAGTCCTCCTCTGCAGGGGCAGAGAGGCGGTCAGGAATGCGGGGCACAGGGGCGGATGGATGCCACCACCCCAGGGTGTCCCTGTGGGTCCGTGGATGAACAGCTCCTCCTGCCCCTGAGCAGAGTGAGGGTCCCTGAAATGACCCCCCGTGCCCAGAGGAGGGGGACGAGAGCATGACTCCCCCACTCTCAGCCCACAGCCTGGTCCCCATGGCAGCCATTACCTTTCTTTATCTTCTGGACGGGAGCGATGGACCCACCATTGGTGGCGGAGGCCAACCCCAGCGCTGGCACCGGCAGCTTCGGGGAGGAGAGGAGCCCATGGGTGCCACTGGGGGAGTAGGTGAAGAGGGAGCTGCCAAAGCCCTGCCGGCGGCCCTCCCGCCGGTTGCTGTCGATGGCTGCCTGCAGCTCGTTGGGGTTGCTCAGCCCTCGCTTCTCACATTCGTAGGGGTACAGGTACTTCATGTACCTGCCGGAGGAAAGGGATGCGGATGGTGATGGTGACGCCGTGGATGGGGACACCCGAAAGGGGTGGCACCCATCCATCCCTGTCCCCCCATGCAGGGCAGCGCCATCCCCATCACAGGAGCCTCCCCTCCCTGCCCGCTGCGCCAAGCCCCCGCCGCTCACTGGGTGCGCAGGGTGAAGGCAGCGCTGGTGATGGAGGTGGGCAGGTTCAGCCCCTTGGTGATCTCCCGCCACAGCTTCTTGTTGATCACCTCCACCAGGCCGCCCTTCTCCGTCACCAGCGTGTACAGCATGTACAGGTCCAGCACCTGCTTGGCCATGATGGGGATCCGGTTGACGGGGGTCCCTGGGGAGCGGGGAAGGGAGGAGAGAGTGGGTCTGGGTTCTGCCTTCTCACCCCAGCAAAGTCGGGGGGAAGCCATCGAGACCCCCAGCGAGGCAGTTGGGGGGTGCTGCTCATCCCCTCCCTCCCACCATCTCCTTTCCCCCTTGGCCCCCCCCTCTGAGCATCAGCCTCGTGAGCAAAGGAAACAGAAACTCACGTCTGCAGCCGCAGCTGAACGCGGTTTCTCAGCCTGAGCCCGGCGGCACCCGGCAACACGAGTTATTTATAACAGGGGTCCCACATGGGGTGGGGGGGGTAACCCCTTCCGCAATGGGGAAGGGGCTGCAGTGCATCCCCCTCTCTGCCTGCCCAGCACCGGTGTGTGATCTCGGGGGGACGCTGCCAGCGGGCCCCCCCCCGTGCACACACACACACACACACCCCCCACGTGCTTCCCCCAGTGCCTGCCCCACAAAGGGCTGGAGGCAGCGATGTGTCAGCACTTCCAGAGCTGTTTTCCATGCAGGAACCAGACCCTTAGCTTCGCTTCCAGCCCTTTCCATACCCCCCCCCCCCCAGACACACCATCCTGCGCCCCGGCAGAGCGAAGAGGGGGCAAGGGGCTTCATCCTCAGTGATAACTGGGGAGCGGACACAGACTGGGGGCACCGTGCCCAGGGTGGGCCAAGAGCAGGGCCAGGTGAGGGGGGCCTGGATCCAGCCCAACAGGTTTGACCCCGTTGTGCAAAGAGGTTAAAAATTAACCATGGGTCCGACCGGAGCTGGGACTGACCTCGGGGGTGGGATGAGGGGCGAGGAAATGAGCCCCCAGCCCCAGGGAGGACGTGGGGGGGAGCAGGGGCAGCCTTTGGGGCGGAGGTCCGGGTTGGGGCTCACCTCGCTTCTGCATGAAGCTGAAGAGATCGTCCAGGAACTCCTTCCTCCTGGGGTCACCATCCAGTTCATACAGCTGCACAATGGGAGGAGAACAAGGCTCACAAACCCCTGTACTGATGCTCCCCATCCCTGTACCAATGCTCCCCACCCCCCCGGACCCTCCACCTCCCCAGAACAGCATCCCTGGGGTGTGATCCCGGAGCCTGAAAGGATGTCAAGTGCCCTGGGGGTCCATGCGTGGGACCATGGGGTCCCCAGGGTCCCTGCAGCTGAGGCTGGACCTGGCACCACCATCCCCTGCCCCACTGAGAGCCAGTGTAGCTGCGAACACGGCGCTCGGCCCTTGCTCCTCTTGGGAATGCCCATCCCAGGTATTTTTAGCATCTTGCTCGGCACAGATTGGAGCAATGCTTTGGCACTATCCCTCCTCCACACCTGCAGAGCCGGAGAGACCCAGTGCCAAGAGCTGGCATCGGGAGCCGGCTTGTGCGCCACGCTGTGAGCACCCATGTACCGGGAGGCTTGTGCCTGCAACAGTGGGCTCAAAACGGGTCCCTGGGGGTCCGGCCCTGACAAATGAGGAGGGCAAATCTGCCCCATCAGGGCCGGCAGCACCTCCTCCTGCAAGAGCATCTCCCCGGGGTCACCGGACCGGCACCTCGGGCGCCCGGTTCTGCCGGGGCACCTTTTGTCAGGGGTGGCCGCACCCGGCACATTCCTGCCTGATTTATGGCGGCGGGGATGTGCTGCGGAGCGCTCGGCTCTGCCTCGGCCCCCGCCGGCGGCGGCCGGTGGATGATCCTCCTCCCCCTCCTCGAGGAGGAGGTGTCAGAGCGAGGGGCTGCCCAGGCGCCACGGGGATGGACGGCGCGGCTCCCGCTTTCCTCAATGACAGCTTTGAACAACTGCCAGCGGGACGGGGCTATAAATATCACCCCGTAACTCAGCGAGCGCGCACCGCGTTAACCGGGTCACCCATACACCCGCTCATCCCGCGGGCACACGGTGGCACCGGGACCCACTGGCGCTCCACTGCGAGCCCCCTCCACCCACTGTGTTCCCCCCCCCCCCGTCACCCCTCCCTTAGGGTCCGGACCCCGCGGGGCTGAACTCAGCTGCCGGCGCCGATCAAAGGGATCAATGGGGCCGCGATAAGAGGGGCTGGGCGTGCAGGAAAGCCATAAACCCCCAGTTCCCCTGGAAACCTCGCCCGGCCCCAGCAATCCCCCCAGGGAAAGGGCCGGAGCCACCGCCACCACTGGCAGAGAGCCCTCAAAGCGCATCTCCCACCCCAGCATCCCGGCGTCCACGGGCAGGGGGAGTCTTCAGGGGCCTCGGCACCGGGGATGGAGTGAGACAGACCGGGCACTGCCGTGGTGGTTCATCCCGACCGGCTGAGGGATGTTGGGCTGGAGCCAGTCCAGCCTTTCCTCAAGCAGCTCCGAAAGCCGCTCAAGCTAAATCCAAACCTGGACAGGGAGAGGGGTCCTGGATCATGGTGGGTCATGGCATGACCATGGAGCTGTCCTGGCACAGCGCAGGGGGGTCATGAGCAGCCTTTTAACCTACAGAGCTCTAAAATGGATTGGCCATTTATGAAAACATCGGAGGGTTCTACCTTTAGCAGGCCAGCTCTTGGCTAAAGCTGCTACCAGGGTGCATGTGGAGAGCTATTGACTGCCAGGACCCCCCCCCGGGCCATGAGGCCCCCTCCTGGCATTGTCCTGAGGGGAACGTTTAAGAGGATGAAGGAAAATGAACCATCAGCTGAGGAAAGTGTGCACCAGTCAGGACATGGGGATTAGCGGCCGCCCTTTCACGTGCCCCCCACTGCCCACAGCATTGGTGGTCCCAATCCATGCTCCACTGGACGCAACTGTCCCCCCATCAGGATGAAGCACTGAGGGGTCACCAGGGGAGCCCCATTCCCAGCCGGTGCCCTTGAGACCCTGCGGCACACCCAGCGCCACAGCCGGGCAAAGGATGTGTTGCAAACTGCTGCTCGTGGTTACCGGTGCGATTTCGACAGCTCCACTGCGCTCCAGAGCAGGGAGAGGGGCTCAGATGGGCCCCCAAGAGCCTCCCCACACCCTGGTCCTGCTCTGCCAGGGAGCTGCGGCAGAGGATGTGCTGTGACTGCAGCATCACCCTGTCCCTGTCCCCCCTCGCCACCAGGTGTGGAATGGGGCAAGGGGTGAGCGATTCCCAGCAGCCCCGTGCGGGATTTCCTTGCACTGACGGCAGCCTGGGTTTACCATCACTGGCAGCCGCACAGCCCATCACCACCGAAAGGCACCGCGGGGCGGCTTCGATACCGGGGCTCAAAATAAAGATTGGGGAACAGAAACGTGCTCTCGGTTCGGCAGTGTGTGAAACCGAGCGTGGTACGGAGCAGCTGCCGCTGGCACCACCGCACCGAAATCAGCAGGTGCCGGTGCCGGTGCCCTTCCTGCCGTCGCTCACGTCCTCGCGCGTGGCTCCTCATCAGGGGAGGTTGGGTGCAAAGGTAGCGCCGGGCAGGGAGCCGGGAGAGGCCGCGTGGCCGCCGCTGAGTCAAGAGATTCCCGTTTCGTAACTGGGGAGGCTGCAGGGAGGTGGAACCAGCTCACTGTGCAATGCAACGAGATCCCCTTCCCATGGGGAGGCCGCACCGCGGACAGGCCCCATAGCGAGAGACTGCGGTGCCGGGGATGCCACGGCACAGCCAGGATAAGAGACCCCCCCTCTCCCAGCCCTGTGCACCCACTGCTCCCGGTGCTCGCCCAGCACAGGGCAAACACCCGGCACCACTGGCTCTGCACCGCGGTGCCTGACCCACCTTGCCAGAGGCAAAACCGCCCTGGGTCCCCATGGCCGGCTGAGGACACGGTGCCAGATGGCTGTTGCCAGCAGATATATAATTAAGTGGAGGAGGAATGAGGAAAGGGGGGGCGGGCGGCGCTGACCCCGCACCCCGGCAGGATGCCGGCCCGGCGTTTGGTGTGGATGACCGGATTAACGATTCAAACCAGATTACGGGAAAATCCCAACCCGTTGGCTTTCAAAGGGCTGGCGGGGAGGCGGCCCCTCGGCAATGCCAGGAATGCAGCGCAGAGCCCTCGGCACGGGAGCGGTGCGTGCTGGGGGTCCGGGAGGGACCGAGATAACCCCCCCCCCCCCGCTGCTCTCCGTCAAGGCAGGCGAGGGGGTAATTAAAGTAGGGAGGGGAAGCACCCAGCAATGCCAGTATTTACACCAGAGCCAAGTGAGAGTCCCCATCACAGGGTCCCCCCTCAACCAGAGCAGGGGTGTGCAGGGCTGTGGCTGCAGAGGAGCCTGTGTCTGAGTTAAAAACAATCCCCCCCCCAGCTCGGTTCTGGGTTTTCAGGCCTTGGGGATTAATTTCCAAGTCCTTTTCCATGGCCAGGAAATCCCGGCACTCTCGGCCTTCCTCCCTTCTCCTCGATACCGGTTTGGGACGTGCACGCCGTGACCCGGGGGGGGGGGGGGGGGTGTCAGACCCTCTGGCAGATCCCTTCCAGGGGCTGGAAAATCCTGAATTTCTGTATTTAGGGAAAAACCCCAAAGGCAGCAGCAGAGCAGAGCCCCCCCCCCCCGGTGCGGTGCCTGCGGCAGGTACCAGGGCAAGCCTCTGACTGATGCCAGAGCGCCGTGACAGCGGCGGTGGGGGGGGGGGGTCTCCTCTCCTTCTCTTCCTTCCTTCCTCCAAGCATTCCATGGGGACCGTCCCTTTGTCCCGCTGACAGCGCAGGGGCGATGCCGGGCGGGGGGGGGGGGGGGGGGGGGGGGGGAACGGCTCACGCTAACGAGTTATTTAACGAACATAAACACCAGGGGGGTGTTTCCCGTCCCGCTCCCCGGCCCCCCGCACCGATCCCACGCCACGACCCGCGGCTGAGGGTTGCAGGGGGCAATTGCGCAGGCAAAGAAAGTGCTTTGTAAGAACCGGAGCGCGGGGAAGAGGCGTTTCGGGAGACGCTTGAGCTGCTTTCCCGTAAGACGGTGGCTGAGTCAGGGCTGGGGCTCCCGAGGCCGTGGGGCCCCTTCGGAACCCCCCAGCACAAGGAACGGCGTTTGCTGGGGCCGCTCCTTCCCAGCGAAGGGCAAAGGGAGAGTCCGGCGCAGATCCCGCTGCAGATAAAGCGCTCGGCTTAGGGATGGGTCACCTCTCGCTGTTCCCATCCCCGAGCCCCCTCCAAAGCACAGGGGTCTCCTTAGCGGGGCGGGGCGCGGCAGCAGAGATGCGCCCCCTCCCCTTAACCCCTCCCGTTTGGCTCTGCAGCCCCGCGGCCGGTCCGGAACACGCCCGTGCGGGATGGGCCCGAGTCCACTGACCGGCCCGGCGGGATTCCTGCCGCCGGAGCGCGGCCGCTTCCGCGGGGGCAGCCGGGGAGGGGGGTGGCGAGCGCTGGGCCCTCGCCCCGAGCTTCCCGTCGGCACCATTGTTCCCGCTGGTTCCCAGCATTGTCCCCTTGGCAAGGTCAGGACATGGCCCCACCGCTACTGTCTGTCCCCACCGGTGCCCCCTCCTCAAGGACAAGCCCAGACCCAATCCCCAGCCATCGCCCCAAAGCTCTGGGTGCCCTGAGACCAACCGTGCTCCCCCCAGCACCAGCAACCCCCCCCGAGTGATGCTGTGGCTGCATCCGTGTTGCAGTCCTACGGGAGCCACACCACTCGACGTGGGGAATGGGACGGGGATGAGCAGAAACTCACGGCCAAGCAGCGTCCCGACCTGAAACAAGCCCCCCCATTAGATGAGGACCCACACAGCCCCCGTGCCCAGGCTGGGGGCAGCAGCCGCACGGGTGACCCATGGGCACGCAGCCGGTGTCAGCGCCGCCACCGCGGGTGTCACCACCAAGGAGGGGGACATTGAATGGGTGAATTAGTCACCGTTTAACCTCCCTGACCCGCCATTGTCCCCGCGCCGGCGGCCGCCCTCCCCACCGCGCTGCGGGGCCGGGCAGCCACCGCAATGCCCCGCATGGATCCGCACACCGGAGCCACCGGCCCGGGAGGGCTGACACCGGCTCCCAGGACGGCTGCGCTGCAGTTGCTGCTGCTGCTGCTGCCTCCCCTTCCTGCGGAGGAGGAAGCAAATCCTGCTGCAGTTGCATTCCAAACCATGGTTTCCAAAGGTCCTGCTGGGCAGCAGGGTCTGAGCTGAGAGCTCGGGGCCAAGCGGTGGCGGGACGGGGATCCTGGGGGCTGTCCCCCCCCCTCTAAGCCGGGCCATGGGATGCTGGCCCTTGTGCGTGCCGGCGCATGCCCTTGACACAAGCTCGCTATCGCCCCAGACCTTGTGCAAATATTAATTCAGTGCAGCCAGGCAGGGTTCGGAAAGCTCGTCCCAGGCAGCAACACCCAGCGCCCGGCTCACCCGCAGCCCTGCGACACGGGCCGGGGCGGAACGTGGCCAAAAGCAAAGCTTTTCCTGATAGAGAACCAGAGCGGAGCCTTGGGGGAGCCGGTGAGCTCCCCGCTTTGGGCTGTCCCTCCCCATGAGACCTCCGGGTGCGGGGCAGGGTGTGCACAGAGGGACACCGGCCCCAGCAGCAGAGCCGGGGTTTAAATTCCACCATATGTAAATGATCGGCTTAGAGCGGGATCGCCGGGAGCCGGAGCAGATGAGTCACTGTCACCAGGGCTTCCACCACCACCCGGATTTGCCTAATTGCAAATCTGTTCCTGAAATGCGAGGTCCGTCCATCCATGGCACAGCAGCTCCACCGGCCGCACCAGTGTCCCCGCTGCAATGGGGGGTATTGGGGGGGTCCCGCATGCCCCAGTCCTGCCCACGGGAGCTGGAAGAGGTCCAGCAGCCATCCAGCAGATGGTTTTGACAGGGAGTCAGCAATGGGCCATCAGCCCTGCAGAGCTGTGCCGGCAGCGCCGGAATCTGGCTGTGAGGCAGGCAGGGAAACTGAGGCAGGAGGCAAAGCTCTTTGCCAAAGGGATTTAAGGCCAATGTCTGCCCGGGTGGTCCCGGCTGCCATCTCTAGCAGGAGGCACAGGGAAGTCACCACAGCAGGGACGGGGCTGCCACCTCCATGCGATACATGCGGGTTGTCACCAGCTCCATTGAGAAGGGACCCTGGCACAGGCACATGAAGTCACCAACTCAAGGGGCCGGGAACAGGTCAGGAGCTGGGACCTGCACCCTGAGCCCCCCGATCCGGCTGCCCCAGGGATTCAGAGCCCGGCGAGCAGGCAGGTCCCAACAGAGAGCTCCCCTGTCCCTCGCCCCGGCCCCTGATTGCAGCACATCCGGCTGGGCCCCAGGCCCTGCTCCTGTGGTTTGGGCCAGAAATAGGGTGATGGAGCAATGCTGCACCCTTGCCCAACCGCCCCGCGGCCGGGCGGGTGTTTGCTTTGCTGACAAAAGACCTGCCCTTGCTCTGCTCTTTTTTTCCCCCCCTCTTCTTTTAAATAAACCCTCATCCCTGTTGGTTCAGCTGTGCTGGAGCCGGGAGGCGGCCGCCTCCTCTGCAGCCCTTGAATCAGCCGGAGCTGGGGGGAGCCGAGGCTTTCAGGGGGGGCCACACTAACAGACAATGCCAGTGTGGGGTGCTGGTTCACCCAGAAGCAAATGCAGTGAAGGCACTGGCCAGGAACCTCGCACTGGGGGGGACACATCCCTGTTCCCTACGTTGTGCATTATCCCAGGTCTTGTCAGGAGAAATGGCTTCATGCAGTGTCCAAGCACCGGCGCTGGCACCCGTGGAGCAGTGCAGGCACCAGGCAGGGCTGGGGGAGGCTAAGCCTCTCCCACCAAGTCCCTGACCCCCGGCCAGGGATCCGGTAGGGTTATGGCTCCGAGAATGCTCCCTGAGCACCGGGAGCCAATTACCGGGACAGATCCCGGCTGGGAGCACCCTGCAGCGAGCCGGGCACACGACGGCGGCACCGCGGTGGACATAGCCCTTGTCCCAGGAGGGGTCCCCTCCTCGCCCCCGTTATCTGCCTCCTCCCAGCACAGCAGTGCCCGGCCGGGGGGGCCCCATGGCGCTGCCTTTATCTGACCACACCGCGGCACCGGCCAGAGCTCAACCGCCTTTAGGGGTGAGGGGACGGTGGCCCCCGGCCGGGCAGTGACACGCGGGTCCCCCTTTCCCTGCGCAGGGGCCCCTCACCCTCCCTCCGCACCCGGCTCATGCAATAAAGCACTAATCAATACTTTAAAGACAGCAAATGGACCCTCGTGGAGGGGCCGCCAGGGCCCCCCCCCGTGCCCCCAGCCAGCGTCGGGGGGGGGGGGGGCAAAGGAAATAAACCATGGGAGGAGGGGTTCAGGGTCCCCACGCCTTAATCAGAGCCTGGGTTTTGGAGGACAAACAGGCTTTTCCCGCAGGAAAATCCCATCATTCATCTTCCCGGGAGTCGCTGTGTTCCCGGTGTGTGGAATCCCGGAAGCAGGCAGGATGGGGGGGGGGGTCTGGTTTTGCCCACACCCCCCCCCCCCCCGAAGCTGTAAGTTTGCTTTTGGTTTATTTCTTCCCCCGCTCCTTGACCATTGCCCTTTGAAACACTGTAATGGGGGGAGATGCTCAGCACAAGGGCTGAGGTTTACACCCCCCATGTGCCACCGTGCCCCCATGTGGGACAGCTTAAGGAACCTCCCGCACCCCCCGAAAGCACCGGCACCTCACCCCCAGCTTCTCAAAGCCTCCGGTGCTTCCTCTGAATGAGAGGGTGTTAAACACCAGCCTGTGACACCCCAAACACAGCACCCCAAAGGGGACACCCAAAACACAGACAGTGGCCGGTGCAGGGGGCACCAGGAGGCAGATCCCCCCCCACCGCAGGACACGGTGCTAGCGCCCGAGGGAGGGCAGGCAGCACAGGAAGCTCCACAAGGGGCACAGGCAGGAAACTGGTGTTAGTGGGGCACAGTAATAGCAGTAACGAAACAGAAAGGTCAGGAGGGGGGTTCTGCGCAGAGCCTCGGGGCTGGGGCATGGGCTCAAAGCAGGTTTGTCCCGGCAGAGCTCGCAGTGAGCAGTACCGCAGCCTTGGCAGGGGTTGGCTTGTGCCCTATGGAACAGCAGCGGGACCGGCGCCCCGGGGGTGCCCAGGCTCACCCCCAGCCCCTGGGAGGACCTGTTGTGCCCTTAGGGGTGACAATCCAAACCCACACAAGAGCATCAGGGCGGCGATGCGCTGATGCCATCCCGGTCCCCTCCTTGCTACACGAGGTCAAACCGAAAGCGAGCCCGGAGGAGGAGGAGGAGGACGTGGCAGCCATCACCCGTGGGGAGCCCCCTTCCTCCTGCCCCCAGAACGCCCCTTTCCCCACCGAGGAGCCACTGAGCCCCCCCATGGTGCCGGGGGCTCCTTTGTTCTGCTGCCTGCGCCCGGGTCAGCGCCGAGCTGACCTCTGCCTTGCGGTAGCTGTCCCCGGGGACGGGGAGGTGCCACGCGCCGGCTCGCTCACCTCCATAACCTCCATAACTCTTCCTCACGCCCTCCCGTTCCCCAAGCTGGGCCCTCTTCCTCCTCCTCTTCGCCCCAAGGCTCAACCCAGTTTGCAGGAATCTGTCCCATAGGGGTCAATGAAACCCCATCGTGGAGGATGGGGACAGCCCCTGGCAAGAGGCTTTGGTGCAGATGGGGACTCGCACAGTGGCACTGCCCGGTGAGGAAGGCGTCCTCCAGCACAGACAGCACCAGACTGGGTCATTCACCGAACCGCGGCTGCAGGGAGAGCACCGCTGGACCCAAACCGGCCCCTTCCTCATCTCCCCACCGCGGCGGGAAGGCAGAGCACCGGCACGGCTGAGCTCCCGGCACCACATCCCCACCGGGATGCATACGGCCATGGTGCTCCGGCACGGGGCACGGGGAACGCATCCCCCACACCGGCACTCACTGTTTACATTCCTGCTGCTCCTCGGCGGTGCCGGGGCTGGAGCACAGCACGCGCTGGAGGGCGGCCAAGGAGGAGCTCCCGGCCAGCGCCGCGCTGAGCCCAGCAACCCCTGGCCCGGCTCCAGCGGCTGCGATCCAAGCGCCGGGGAAAGCCTCTCCCGGCCGGCGCTTCGCCTCCTCTGCTCTGCCCACAGCAGCCGCTTTCCGCCCCCCTTGGCTGTTCCCATGATTAACCGTGGTACCAGGCTCTTCCTGCTGACCCCGGGAAGCTTTCCACTGGGATGAGCCCTGCTGGGACCCAGGCCGGTGTCCCCAAGTGCTGTGGCTGTGCCATAGCCCATCTATGGGCTGCCGCACCAGCGCGTCCTGCGGGCACCACCAACCACCCACCCTGGATCTTCCCGTTGGATCCCAAGGGCTGCGAGTGACTGCCGGGCACCGGCACGGTGACAAACAGGAAGATCACGGCTGAGGTATCGCAAAAGCCTTTTGCAGATAGGAGCTCACGGGCCCGGCCCTTCGCTCCCCGACAGCAGGAAGCACCCAAGAGAGAAACCACAAAACAGGAGCAGTGTGGGCGCTGCCGGGGCTGGAGCGTGGCCGCACACTCCACGCTGGCTTGTGCTTCCTCCCCGCATCCAGATGTGCCGGCGGATCCCGGCAGCCCCTTCCCCCTTTCGGGAAGGATGCGAAGGGGAAGGGGCAGGGGCCATCGCATCCCACCCGAAAGGCCACCACCAAGCCCTGGCCGCTCCATCTGGGTCCCATCTGCTGCTGTTGGCTCCTGTCCCTTCCCCCAGCCCTAAACTCAGATGTATTTAAACACACACATCAAAGGTGCCGGGCAGCCCCTGGGGAGCCCCAGCTCTCACAACGTTTCCTTCTATTAGCTGGAAGCGGGGCACAGTGAGCTCCAGAGCCTGCAGCATCCGCGGGGCCGGAGCCGTCCCGCTGGGCATCACCTCTGTGATGATGGTGATGGGGAGTAAGCCAGGTCCCCACCAAAAGCAGCCTGGGGAGGGTGGAGAAGAGGGAACCCCAGAGCTGGAGTTTGGGATGGGTTCTCACATCGTTATCAGCAAGAATCCCTGCGGCAAACCCCACTGCACCGTCCGCCTGCGCTGGGGCCTCGGCGCCAACCGGGACACCGGATCCCACCAGAGCCACCGACCAGGGAGGGGGCGAGGCTGAGCCCAAGCACCACGGTCCCAGAGGAACCCAGCGCGTTCTTGGCAGCTCGACCGGAGAACACGGCAGCACCGACAGGGACGCACGGCAGAGCCGGGAGCAGGGGAAGGACGGGCAGAGGGGGACGCGCGTGTGTCTCGGCGGGCACCTACTTGCTTGAACTGCTCCTCGTAGGTCCAGTCGCCGTGGTCGGGCGCCGGTGGCGGGGGCTGCGAGTGGCCCAGCCCCGGGGGGAGCAGCTCCTGCCCGCCCGGCACCCGCTGGGGCTCGCCCCGGTAATGCTGCGGCGCCGGCGGCTTGCGGAGCAGCAGGGAGCCCGCGCCGGCCCGCACCGCCTCTGCCGAGCCAAGCCCTTCCTCTCCCATATCTTCCTCTTCCTCGTACTCTTCCTCTTCCTCCTCCTCCTCTTCTTCCTCTTCCTCCTCACCCAGGTCCTCTTCAAAGTCATCTTCATCCCACTTGCCCTTCCTAGAGAAGGGGGGGGGAGAGGAAAGATTCAGAGCCTGGGTCCCACGGGGGGCAGGGGCTGGGTCCCCCCTCTCCCACCTGCTTTCCCCATGAGCTCCCCACAGCCATGGGGCTGGGACCACCCGCCCGGCACACAGCGACCTGGTGCAGCCCCAGCGGTGGCTCTGCCATATGGCTCCTGGTATATTCCCTGCTCCAAAGAGGCTGCAAGGAGGCAGCCACGAGGGCTCTGCATTATTTAGAGCCAGCCCAGCGTCCTCTCTCACGGCCGCACACAGCTCTCGGGCAGAGGTAGAACATCGCCCCATGCCAGCCCAGCAGGACTCACAGCTGCGGAGCTGAGCCGCTGCTCCCGGCAGCTCCTGCTCCAAGGCATCCCGATGGCACTAATCCACAGCACAGCCTTCCCTGGCAGCCTCCACCACTGCTCCCAGCCCCAGCAGGAAGCCGATGTCCCCATCTATACCAAACCCCACCAGAGCAGGATCACATCCCTGCCCCTTCCCCAGTGCTGGCAGACACTCACAGATCCTCCTCCTCCTCAGAGCCCATCTCCTGCTGGTAGCCGCCATCCTCCTCCTCCTCCTCCTCGCCGTGTTCCTCCTCCTCCTCCTCCTCCGAGGCCTGGCTCTCATCCGACGGCCCGGGGCTGGACGAGTGGCTCAGGCCGGCGGCTGCCGCCCGCATGGCGGCGAGAGCGGCCATCTGCGCCCGCTGCATGTGCGCGCTCTCGGGCTCCGCTCCTTCCTCCGAGGGCGCCGGGGCCGCATCCTGACCGCGGGCACGGGCTGGGGTGCTGGCTGGGGGCTGCGCCGGGGGGGACGTGGAGCGATGCTGCTGCTGCTCCTGCTGCCGCGCTTCCAGCGCCTGCTGCAGCCGCGCACGCTGCTGCCGCTGCAGGTTCTCCATCACCGCCTGCAGCTTCATGGCTCTGCCGGCGGGCGGGGGGTCCCCGGGGGCACGGGGGGCGACGCACCCGGGGGGCAGCGCCCGGGGGGGGCGGGGGGCAGTGCCCGGCACGCTGCTGTGCTCCAAGGCTGTGCCGTGCCGTGGGGGGCAGCCCTGCGAGGGGGCTGCCCAGGGGGGCGAGGGTGGCCGGGGGGCTGCAGTGCTGGTGGGGTGTCAGGGCAGCAGGATGTGTCCCCGGCCCCCCTCAGCCTTGCCCTGACGCCTCCTTCACTCGAGGGCTCGCGTTGGTCAGAGTGCTGCCGGTGAACGTGTCCGAAGCCGCCTTGGGCTCAACAGGCAGCAGCTGTGGCCCGGCACATCGCTGCCTCCGTCACCAACCGGGCACCTTCTGGGGTCAATGCGGTGTACCCCCCCTCGGAGCCTGGCGTCCCTCAGTCCTCCTCTGGCTCGGCTTCTGGCACGTGTCGGCGCAAACCTGCTGGGAGAAGCGGAGCAGAGGGTCAGCGGTGCTGGTGGCAGGAGCCGGCGAGCAGGAAGGAGTTAAAGACAGCGCAGGAGCCTCATTAATCTCGAGCTAATGAGATAGGGCCGGGGCCCTGCTGCTGGAGGGGGAAGGGGCCTGCCGGACCCGATAGCCCAGCCCGGCCCTGCAGGCAGCGGATACGGGATACAGGGGACCAGCGCATGCAGATAACAGACCCGCTGGGAGGGGAGAGCCACACTGTGAGTCCCCCATGGGGGACAGGGCACCTCCTCACGTGGGGACACCAGGAGAGTCCCAAAGTGGGGGGGAACCCATGGGGGATGCGGGATCCCCAGGGTGACGCAGGGTTGTGAGTGCCTCAACTCTGCTTCACCCCGACGGCACTCACCGGAGGGACCAGCACATCGCACCCTGACCCCACCACCCAGCACTGAGCCCCAGCACTACCGGAGCCCGCTGGGACAAGGCTGCACCAGCAACTTCATCATGCCAAAGGCAAGGAGGGAGCTCACGGCCGCGGCGGTGCCATGTACAGGCAGCGGTGCCCCGGTAGCCCAGGAGAACGCGGCAGCACGCAGGAGACGGCAGCGACTTCTGGAAAGGGGAACCCATTTCCAGCGCGGTCGCTTCCCCCGCGCCTCACTGCAGCCACTGCCGCATCCGCTCGCAGCTCCGCCGCACTCTGCTAAGCTGCTGCCGCCGAGGGGAGCCCGCGCTGCCTCAGTTTCCCCTCCTCTACCGCAGCCATCCCCACCGTGGGGGAGGCAGCGGGACGGGGGACAGGGACCCTCCCCGCTCAGCACCGCAGCCGCGTCCTGCTCCACGCCTGAACTCCATCCCCTGCACCACCGAGTGCCACGAGCAGAACCAGAGCGAGACTCGTCCCAGGCACGTGCTCCTCTGGCGCCGTGCCGCCGAGTCGCCAAACCACTCAGTGCCAGCACCGGTGCTGCCGGCAGCCGGGTGCGGAGCTGCGGGCTCCAGCCGCGGCCTTGGCCGCGCTGCCACATCCCCGCAGGGGACCGGAGCCCGAGCGTGGCCGGAGCGTGCCCAGGGGACCGTGGCACCCCGGCCCGCGGTGACCTTGAGCCGTGCCCCTTTGTCCCCTCCCGGCCGCTCGGTGCCTCCCGGCTGCGGGGGGGATTTGGGGCGTCCCCGCGGGGGCAGGTGCTCGGGAGCGACAGCGGCTGCACCGGGCTAAAAATACCCCGCGGCGGCGGCACGGGCGGGGTGTGACCGACGGGGCCTTTGTGCCACCGGCACCGGCCGCGGACGGACACCCCCGGCTCTCCGCGGGGCTCACGCCACAGAGGGGTCTGAAGCGTGGACGGGGAGTCCGGGCCCGGTGGTTGCCGCTCCCTGGGGACGGACGGAGCTCATGGGGGCCGCCGGAGGGTCCCTCGGGGCGGGCAGGGGGCTCGTCCCCAGGGCTGAGCCCGGCTCCGGGGCACGTGGCAGCGGCGGCCCCCAGCTGAACCCGGGGACCGGCGGCCCCACCAACCGCAGGGGGGGGAAACGGCCACCCCCGGCCGGGATGAACCGGCGGCTCCCACCCGGCCCCGGTTCCCCCCCCCCTCCGGCCGCTGCCTCGGGACTGCCCCGGGCGCGGGCACAGGGCGGCGGCGGCAGCGGCTCCGTCCCGTCTCCCCGGGCGGGGCGGGGCGCGGCGCGGGGGGCTCTAACCGGCCGGGACAGTAACGCCCGCAGGGGACGGAGGGGCCGCGGCGGGAGCGGCCGCGGGGGAAGGAGCCGGAGCCCCGGCCCCGAACGCGGGGGGAAGCAGCCGGTAACCGGCCATAGAGGCGGGGGGGGGGGGGAAGAAGTAGCGCCTCGGTCCCGCCCAGCAACCGGCCGCGGGGGTCCCAGCCCACCCAAGGGACGCTGCCGGTCTCCGGCCCCGGTCCCGCCCAGCCCCCGAGCGCGGCCGGGGAGCCCCCGAGCCGCCGGTCCCCGTCCGCGGGGGGAGGTCCCGGTGAGCTGCAGCGGGGCCGGGGCGGCGGACGCGTCCCCGCTTACCCGGTGGAGGCGGAGCGCCGCGAAGCCGCATAGCAGCGGCGGCCGCCCGGGGTCGGGCAGCGGCGGGGCCGGGGCGCGATCGCTGCCGCTCGGAGCTGCTCTGCCCGCGGGGACGGGGCGGGGCCCGGAGCCGCCCCGCCCCGCGCCGTCATTGGCTCGCCGCGCCCCGCCGCGCCCCGCCCCGCCTCCCCATTGGTCCGCTGCGGAGCCCGCATGCAAATTTCGAGCGGGGGAAAGGCGGTCGCGGCGCCGCCTAGCGGCCGGGAGGGACAGCGCCGCAGCCGCCGCGTGCGGAGAGCGGCGCCTTTAAGAGCCCCGCGGCTGCGGAGTGGATTTAAAGGGGCCGCGTCCCCGGGGCTCCGCCACCGCAGAGCCCCGGTTCTGGGGGTTCCCCCCCCACCACCACCGGGACCCGGTCCCCCCCCTCCCCCCAAAGGCACCCCGAGGGCGGGACCACGGTGAGTCCCGCCCTTCGGACGCCACTTCCTGCGGGAGCTCCCAGGTGCCGGTGCCGGGCCATGGTGGTGCTGCGCGGCGGTGCGGGCCCCGAGGAGCCTTACCCGTGAGTGCGGGGCGGCGGGGGCTGCCGTGGGTCCGGTCCGGTCCCGTCCGGTCCCATCCTTTGCGCTGTCGGTGCGGTCGCGGCTCCATCCCGGCTCCGATCCGTCTGCGGCGCGGGGGGATCCGCGGCGGGAGGTGGCGGCTGCACCGAACCGGGAGAGGGTTCCGCGCCGTCGGCCCGGAGGCTGTCAGGGGCCGGAGGCCGTGGTTTGGGTAATGGATAATTAATGTTTACCCCGTGAAGGTCACGGGCGCTCTCTGGGGACATGGGATGCGCCGTGGGGCGGCCGGGACCGGGGTTTTCCCAGCGCCGAGCGGCATTCCCGCCTGGCAGCGCTGGCTTTGTGAGCGCCGGTGCCGTGTCCGCTCGCTGCACGATAACCCACGGGATCTGCTTAAAACCCCATCTCGGGAACGGGGGCTTCTTCTTTCTCCCGTGGAAGAGAGAAGTTGGGGGAGAAGCCGCTCAGCTCCGTGTGGAGCCGGCTCCGTGGATCGGTGTTTTCCTGGGAGCTCTGCCGGGATCCCGCCCCCCAGAGCAGCCGGTGCGAGAAGGGATGCTCATGGTGATGGCACCAGTAAGGGACTGGACGTGGAGCTCGTCCGAGCCCGGTGCCAGGAGTGACTCCTGCGGCTGAGGCGGTGCCAAACGGGACGTGGCAGGGCAGGGTGCCGGGGAGAGGTGCCTTTAGGCTTCGAGGAGCTGGGGCTGAGCCTGCACTGAGGCTTGAGGCTCAAAGAGGGACCGAGGGGTCCCTGTGGGGGGCCGGGGGCGCTCCCACCCTGGTGACACCCATCAATTCTTCACCCCTTTGTTCCTGCCAACAGAGCCTGGAGGTTGAGCCCTTTTCCTCCTGCTCCCGCTGCCCTGGGTGAGGGCTCCCCTGCCTATGAGAACAGGATAAGTACTTCCCACTCTGTGCCTTGGACCCTTCTCCTTGAAGGGCTTTTGCTGCTGCCCCAGGGCTCAGCCGACAGTGCCAGGCTGGTGGTGCTGAGCTCTGTGAGCTCAGACCTCTGACCCGTGCTGGTGGAAGGTGACTCCCTCCATTTATTTACTGGGTTTAATTGGCTCTGTAGCAAACCTAAACCGGGTCTGGGGTTACAGCTCTCCACCCGCCTGCGGTACCCGCAGCCCTATTATGTCTTCCAAGGCCACCTCTGTGCTGCTGTTTCCTCTCCAGCTGGAAGGGGGGATGTTGTTGGTGTGTGTCCCCCCCCAGCAGCAGAGGCCTCAGTTCAGGGCAATGGGAGGGGGGGAGAAATCAAGGTTTTGGCACAGGCAAGTGACTGGCGGCCGTCCCGGGCTGGTGGATGTAATCGGCTGCAGCAGCCTGTGCTGTGCCAGCACCTGATTGCGGGGACGGGTTTGCCCTGAGCCCCACAGTGCTGGGAAGGAGGAGCCAGGGTGGGAGAGCTGGGCTGGGGCAGCCTGGAGAAGACTCCTGAAGGGGAGACCTTAGAGCAGCTCCAGTGCCTAAAGGGGCTGCAGGAAAGCTGGAGAGGGGCTTTGGACAAGGGATGGAGGGACAGGCCAAGGGAATGGCTTTAACCTGCCAGAGGGGAGACTGAGATGAGCTCTTGGGCAGAAGCTCTTCCCTGTGAGGGTGCTGAGGCGCTGGCACAGGGTGCCCAGAGAAGCTGTGGCTGCCCCATCCCTGGCAGTGTTCAAGGCCAGGTTGGACACAGGGGCTTGGAGCAAGCTGCTCTGGTGGAAGGCGTTCCGGGTTGGATCTGGATGAGCTTTAAGGTCCCTTCCAACCCAAACCAGGCTGGGATTCTGTGACATGGTGAGCACAGCTCCGTGGAAGGGGCAGGGGAGGACGTGGATCAGCCTGGGTGCCGCTCCTGTGTGGGGTGGTTTGGTTTGGGGGTGTGGGTTTTCTCGCCCACCTTCTGCTGCGCTAAAGGAAACCCACACAAACCAGAGGGGAAGCTGCAGTGCAGAGCCCATGGGTAAAGAACAAGGCAGGAGGTAGTGACACTTCCTGCCTCCGTGAACTTTGAGACCAGAGCTGTTGCGTTCAACGCCCGCTCAGCTTCTTGCTCATCACATGGAATCATCCCCAGTTTTATGGTCATTCCTAAACCATGCACCGTGGCCAAGTGGCACCGTGACCATAGGGTTACTCAGGAGCCACCTTTGGGGGTACCCAGGAGAACCAGTGCCACCAGCCCATGCCGGGGCCGTGGGCAGCAGTAACGGTGTGGAGGGAAGTTCCAGCCCAGCCAGTGATGACATGGCCAGGGCTGGCGCTGCCTCTGCCTCGATAACCGGAGATAGGAGCCGCTGCCATCGCCCGCGGCAGGACGGCGCCGGTGGCTCTGGCTGGGTGATGGCGAGCGCGAGGTGCAGCGGGGTCCCTCCTGCGGGAATGACCCCGCTCGCTTTGCCCCGTGTGCTGGTGGGATGCATTACCCGGAACGCGTGGCTGCTTTAAGCAGAGCGAGGCCTTGGAGCAAGCCGTGGTTGAGCAGCGCACTGCTGTTAGCAGGGACCGGAGGGGTGCGGGGTTAGGAGGAGGATGTGGTGCCTGCTGGTGATGGCTGATGCTCTGCTGCTGTGGGCTCTCCCTATGCTCGCGCTGCTGCGGCTGCCGCAGTGGATCTCGGGTGGGCTCAGTCCCTTCTCCCATGTGTCCCCGCAGGAGGATCGAGGACTGCCTGCCCCCACTGGAGGACTCCCCGTCCAAGAGGTTCTCCCCCTCCAAGAGAAAGCAGTATTACATCAACAAGGCCATCCGCAACTCGGACCTCACCCCCCGGGCCAAGGGGCGCAAGAGCCTGCAGAGGCTGGAGAACAGTAAGGACCCGGCGCCGGCTCCCTGGGCTGAGTTGTTCCCCACAACCCCTCTCTCAGGGGCCTCACTGAAGGCGCTGCCTCCTCTCTCGGGGGCTTTGCTCTTCCCCACAGCCCGTTACCTGATGACGCTTCTGGAGCGGGATGGATGCGGGAGCGAGGAGGGGGAGCTCATCCACGCCGCTGCCCCGAGCATCTTCACTGAGGCCTGTAACAACGAGACCTACGTGGAGGTAGGTGCAGGCATGGGCAGGTCTGGCCATGGTGGTGTCCTTGTCTGTGGTGTCCCTCCTTCATCCTGAGGGCTGTGCCCGGAGCGCTGCTGGGTGCCCATGGCACCTGCGGTGTTTGGTACCGGGTCATCGGCTGCAGAGCCGCCCGCACCCTCTCCCAAAGCGGCTTTTACACACTGGGATGGACGATGAGGAGATGGGGAGGGAGGTCTGGGGATGTGGGGTGAGGAGGCGGCTCCCCGGGCACCTCTGCAACCCGGTGCACTGCGTTGTCAGATCTGGAACGACTTCATGAACCGGTCGGGAGAAGAGCAGGAGCGAGTCCTGCTCTACCTGGAGGAGGAGGCCGGGAAGAAGCACAGGAGGAAGCTGCCTGTCAAGAGCGAAGACAACTGGAAAGGTGCTGGGAGGGGACGCTGGGTGGGGAGAGCCTCTCCCTTTCCTCCTTGCTTGCTTTTTGGGAAGGGCTCTTTCCCGAGGGCTGCATCCTGCTCCCTGCACCATCCGCTCCCGTGGGGTGGCAGATGAGGGACCTCACCTCATCGTAACGGGGGGGTTATTCCTGACAGTTCCCACATGGGCCCGGGGGGGAATTGGGAGCGTTGCGGTGATGATTGCAACCTCCCTCACTGGGGAGGCTGCTGCTGCTCTGGGGGTGACCCTGTGCGGACCCGCAAAGGCCGGGCTGCGATGGGGGTGGGAGTCGGGCTCCTCCGCCGTGATTCCGTGCGGATCCCACCACGGGCACCAGGGCCGGGAGCTGTGTCCAAACCCCTTCTGTGTTCCCTCCGCCGGCCCCAGAGCACGCGTCCTACTCGCCCCAGGAGTGCTTCCAGCGCATCAGCCGCCGCCTGCGCGCCACCCTGAAGCGGGGCCGCATCCCCATGGTGAGCCGGGGGCTCTGGGAATGCTGGAGTGGGAATGGAGCCGTGTCCTGGGGCTGGTCCCGCACAGGCTCCCGGCACAGGGGGTTTCCTGGCTCGGTTTGGAGGCTTCAGGCACTTACAGGCCGTTTTGCTGTGCCTCTTTCCATGGGCAGCAGGCGATGGGGTGTTCATCCCCAGGGAAGCCTTTGGAGCGCTCCGCATGGGCTATTTGGCAATACCCAAATGTGTTTTCAAAGGGGCCCGCAGTGAAGCCTGGATGGGGAGGGAAGCCCTGGGGGTCTGCTCTGCCTGCCCGGAGCCCCGGCTGCTCGGTGCTGCTGTCCTGCTCTGTTTGCTTTGCCCTGGGAGCAGCCCCGGCTCCTCCTGCCCGCTGGCTTCTGCTCGCTTTGCTCTCAAATGAGACTCAGTGCTGCTGCTGCTCCCTGGGCTCGTGGTGCTCCAGGGACCTGCATTGAGCTGAGCTTTGGCTGTTGGGAGGAAGGGAGCAGTGGGGCACGAGGCCGTGCTGGCTGCTGCTGCTCTGAGCGTGGGGAAGGCGCCAGCCCTTGGCACGCGAAGTACGGGGTTGGCAGGAGCTGCATCCTTCCCTGTCCCAGGGGATGGAGAGGGGCGATGTCTCCTTTCCCTGCTCCTTCCTGCTGCCTCGCATCTTGCCCGGGAGCTGCTGGCAGCAATCCCTCGGGAATCAGAGGCTCCATCACTGCTGCCCTCCCCTCACTGACACCTCTGCCTACAGGGCACGCTGGAGGGGCTGGAGGAGGAGCTGCTGGCCTTCTTCTCCGTCACCCCTCACTCCGTCTACACGGCGCTGATGGACAACAGGTACTCGCCCAGCTCGGGCTGTGCAAGGGCTCACCACAGGGCCCTTTGTGCTCCCCATTGGATCCATGGGATCCAAGACCTGGGCGATGCTGAGCTGGGCCGTGCTGGTTCTAACCCTGTCCCCCATCTCCCCCAGCTTCGAGCGGCTCCTGCTCCACGCGCTCTGCCAGTACATGGACCTCGTCTCTGCCAGTAGGAGCCTCGCGTTCGCTTGTTCGGGTTTGGGGGTTTGGGTTTGGGGCTTTGTTTTTGTTTTTCCTTTCCCTTCCTCGCTATCTCCCCTCTGCAGCTCAGCCTCTGCCTCCCTCCCTCCTCCCGGCCCCACCTTGAGCTGCGGCTCACAGATAACCCTGCGCTCCCACCGCTGCAGCCCAAAGCATGAGGCTGCTCATGGGGCTTCCTCTCCTGCGGCCGCTGCCTCTTCCCGCAGGGAGCAGCCATGGGCGTCCCTCAAAGGTCTTGTTGCCAAAGCAAGGCGGGCTCCATCCCTGGAGCATTTAATTAGTAGCTGCTCATGGAAAACAGCACGAGAGCGCTAATGAGGGGAAGTGGAACCCATGGTGCTGGCAGGGATGCAGGGAGGGGGCTGGGGATGGAGGGACGGTTGCTGAGCTGGGAGTGCTGCGGATGGGATCCTCGGGGGGAAGGGGTGGGATAAACGGCTCCCTCTTCCCCCCCCCCCAGGTTCGGACATCGAAGGGAAACGTCAGATGAAAGTGAGCAACAAACACCGCGTCTTCCTGCCCCCCGAGCTCCTGCTCTCAGACTACCTGGGGCAGATGAGCTGATACCCGCCCCGAGGGACCCCCAGCCCCTCGCTTGGCGCGCCAAAGGCTTCCTCCATCCGCCCTCATCCCTGCTCTCCCCGTGACGCCCTCCTGCGGGGCTCATCCCTTCCCCTGCTCCAGGAGCGGGTACCGTGGCCCTGCGGAGATCCCGTATGGATCAGGCACCGCGGAGCTGCCTCCCGGGAAGCGTTTGTGTGTCTATTCATGGCGCAGGTGCTTTGAGCGATGCTGGGGCTGGGCCAGACCCACCTCTTGGGGTGATTTCGGGCCAGATTCTTCTGTGGTGAACCAGCTCCTGGCGGCTGCTGAGCCA
Organism: Ara ararauna; assembly: GCA_028858755.1. Classification (NCBI taxonomy): domain Eukaryota; kingdom Metazoa; phylum Chordata; class Aves; order Psittaciformes; family Psittacidae; genus Ara; species Ara ararauna. Next base: position 3,602,659 of record CM054398.1, on the reverse strand, counting down.
GCGGAAGAGCCTCGGGGCTGTCGCGTTCCCCGCGTGGTTTGTCCGGCACCCGCAACCCTGTGCTTACGGTGGGGCGATGTGGGGGGGCTCAATCACCATCACCCCCCCCCCGGGCAGGGTGCTTCTCGCCCCATGGGTGTTTGGGCAGCGCCGCGTTCCCTGCGCTGCGCCGCTGTTTTTAAGTGTAATATAGCGGTGGTTTTTATTGCGTGCAGTGTATTTATGTGTGTGTTTGCTGCCTGGGGGGGGGGGGGATGCAGGGTGGGGGGGTCCCTGCGGGGTTGTGAAGGATGCTCGTGGGGAGTCAGGGGGGCTGAGGAGCCCTGCGTGGGGATCTCAGAGAGCACAGAATCAAAGAGGTTGGAAAGGAGCTTTGAGCTCATCACATCCAACCCATCCCAGCGCTGCCGAGGCCACCGCTGACCCACGGCGCTGAGGGTGAACGCGGGGACGGTGACTGCCGCGCTGCCCTGGGCAGCCTGTTCCAATGCCTGAGCACCCTTTGGGGCAGGAATTGCTCCTCGGCTCCATCTCAACCTGCCCTGGTGAAGCAGAGGCCGGTTCCTCTCATCCCAGGGAGCAGTGGCCGTGCCCCCTCCCTCCTCCCCGCTGTCCGGCGCTTGTCGGGAGCGAACCCTCTGCCCATCCCCGCAGCACCCACAGAGAGGGGGTCTGTGGCTGTGCCACCGCTTGGCCGAGGGGACCCCTGGGTTCCTCTCGTGTACCCCCCGTCCAAAAGCAGCGCCCTGGGGCCGGGGGGACCCGCAAAAAGGGAGGAAAAATATGGAACGCTTCACGAATTTGCGTGTCATCCTTGCGCAGGGGCCATGCTAATCTTCTCTGTATCGTTCCAATTTTAGTATATGTGCTGCCGAAGCGAGCACGAACCGTAGTCTGACCACAACGGTATTTAAGGTCCTAAATTTCAGATATTTTGAGGACAGGGTGATTTTATGCTGCTTGTATTATACCCCGTCCTCTGCACTCCCCCGTTACAAAACGCTCTGCAGCTGTTCGAACGCTTCGTTTTCGCCCAAATCGCCCAAACCCCCGCGTTATTTTTCGCGATGCTGCCGCAGTGGGTTCTGGGTTGGAATGTATGCAAACGACATCGGGGCCGTTCCCCTCCCCGCCGCGGCGCTCAGGGCCTCCATCCCGGGCTGCCCCGTGCCGTGCCTGAGAGCGTAGCGCGGGTGGCGCAGGCGCGGGGTGGGCAGGCCGGCGGGGCGGGGTCCTCCGGAGGGGCGCGGGACCGGGGCCGGTGCCGGTGTCGGTATCGGTGCCATTGGCATTGCCATTGGCGTTGGCATTGGCATTGCCATGGACCTCGCGTACGTGTGCGAGTGGGAGAAGAAGCCCAAGAGCAACCATTGCCCGTCCGTGCCGCTCGTGTGCGCCTGGTCCTGCCGCAACCTCATCGCCTTTACCACGGACCTCAAGAACGAGGAGGAGAAAGGTGCGGGTGTGTGTGCGTGTGTGTGTGTGTCCCAAAGGCATCCCTCGTTTCCACCTCATTCCTTAGGTTTTATGGAGTCATGGAATGGTTTGGGTTGAAGGGGCCTTAAAGCTCATCCAGATCCAACCCGGAACGCCTTCCATAGAGCAGCTTGCTCCAAGCCCTGTGTCCAACCCGGCCTTGGGCACTGCCAGGGATGGGGCAGCCACAGCTTCTCTGGGCACCCTGTGCCAGCGCCTCAGCACCCTCACAGGGAAGAGCTTCTGCCCAAGAGCTCATCTCAGCCTCCCCTCTGGCAGTTAAAGCCATTCCCTTGTCCTGTCCCTACATCCCTTGTCCAAAGCCCCTCTCCAGGTTTCCTGCAGCCCCTTTAGGCACTGGAGCTGCTCTGAGGTCTCCCCTTCAGGAGCCTTCTCTTCTCCATCTGCCCCAGCCCAGCTCTCCCACCCTGGCTCCTCCTTCCCAGCACTGTGGGGCTCAGGGCAGACCCATCACCGTAACAGTTGTTACCCTTCCCGAAGTCAATCAGTGTCTTCCCCTGTGTCAGCCATGGCTCGGCAGCCGGTAGCTGCTCATGAGCGGTTTCTGTCTGCTCCCACTTAGATCTCACCCACATGGTCCACATCATTGACACCGAGCACCCGTGGGACGTCTATTCCGTTAACTCCGGCCATGCCGAAGTCATCACTTGTCTGGAGTGGGATCAGTCAGGTGAGCTTGGATCCCTCCTCCTTATCCCCGTGTCCCGCCATTCACGGGACACAATTCCTCATGGAGAAGGAGTTTCTCCATCACTTCGCAGCCATGAACTGGCCGTCTCCATCCAAACTGCACTGGGGTGATGTGATTTCTTGGTTGTTTTCTTGATTCTGGGTTGATTTCTTGGCCTTACCCCCTGGTTCTCATGAGGTGCCATCACTGCAGGCTCCAGGCTGCTCTCGGCAGACGCAGATGGCCACATCAAGTGCTGGAGCATGACGGATCACTTGGCCAACAGCTGGGAGAACACAGTGGGCAGCATGGTGGAAGGGGACCCGGTGGTGGCCCTGTCCTGGCTGCACAACGGCGTGAAGCTGGCTCTGCACGTGGAAAAGGTTTGTCCCAGCTCTGCAGGGGATCCGGTCAGGACGGTTGGCTCGGGTCTTGGAAACCTCTGTTCCTGCTGCTCTGGGCTTCCTCCGTGGCCTTGGGCAAGTCACAAAGGGGCATTTTTCCGCTTCAAAAGAGCAGTCAGGTCCCGAGTTCCTGTGGAATTCCAACGGGGGTTGGATGCCTCTTGGCGCTTTCAAAGCGTCTTCCCCAGTCTGGTGCTTCAGTTTCCTCGATGTAAAATGGAGATCAAAGCATTTCTTTGCTTACCAGAAGAAACCCTTTTGAGGTCCTGAGGCTTGATCCAGGCATTTGGGAATGGGAGCTCTGTGTGCGTGTGGAGATAAGCGGCATGTGGAGAGCCCTGTCTGATTCTGCCAGGCTCAAAAAGAGCAGGGCTGCCTGGAAGTCACTTACTGACAGGTTCTTACACCTTAACTCTTTATGTGTCCCACAGAGAGGAGCTTTTCCCTCTCTTCAGTCCTGTTGCAGAGCCGGTGCCCGTGTCCGACTCGGTTCAGCTCCATGTTGGGTGCAAACATCGTTGTGTTCTTGGCTTTTATTCACAGTCTGGAGCATCCAACTTTGGTGAGAAGTTCTCCAGGGTCAAGTTCTCCCCGTCGCTGACGCTGTTTGGTGGGAAGCCCATGGAGGGCTGGATCGCAGTGACCATCAGCGGGCTGGTGACCGTGTCCCTGCTCAAGCCCAACGGCCAAGTGCTGACGTCCACAGAGAGCCTGTGCCGGCTCCGCTGCCGCGTGGCCTTGGCAGACGTGGCCTTCACGGGTGGGGGGAACATCGTGGTGGCCACCTCGGATGGCAGCAGCACCTCCCCGGTGCAGTTCTACAAGGTCTGTGTCAGCGTGGTGAATGAGAAGTGCAAAATAGACACCGAGATCCTACCTTCCCTCTTCATGCGCTGCACCACGGACCCTGCCCGCAAAGACAAGTACCCGGCCATCACTCACCTCAAGTTCCTCGCTCGGGACATGTCGGAGCAGGTGAGCATCTGCACTTAGAGCAAGTAAGAGTTAAACAAAGAGGTCTCAGCCTCAAAGCAGCCTCTCTCCATAGGGATTATAAACTACTTGGGAAAAGGAGCCTTGAACTAGAGCGGAGAGGGAGGGGGGAAGATGGGACAGGAATGCGTCTTTCCCCGTTGTGAAGTCCCTGCATGTGGCTGCAGGATGGGTTTCTGTTTGGCAGGTGTTGCTTTGTGCTTCCAACCAGAACAGCAGCATCGTGGAGTGCTGGTCTCTGCGGAAGGAGGGCTTGCCAGTCAACAACATCTTCCAGCAAATCTCTCCTGTGGGTGAGTTTCTGCACCAGGTGCTCTTAAGAATGGGAGCTTGATCTCAGTGGAAATGGAAGGCAGATTCTCAGCTCCATTATCACCTCCAGGGGACCATCCAGAATGCCGTGTTTAATTTACAGGTGTTCTCAGTCCGTCTGTTGGCCTCTTAGGAAACAACTTGCTGGTTTCCAGGAAGGCATTTGTTTCTTTAACTCCATCCAAGGCATTTTGTGTGTTCTGTCCTCCCACTGCCCTGGTGGAAGGAACAAATAGTCAATGTAATGTGTAACCCCTGTGAGTTGGGGAGCATGGGCAGCAGTAGGAGGGGATGTTCTGATCTCCTCGGGGAGAGGTGTCTCACTTGCTTACTTGCTTCTCAAAGTTGGAGACAAGCAGCCCATGATCCTCAAGTGGCGGATCCTGTCTGCCACCAATGACTTGGACCGCGTCTCGGCTGTGGCTCTGCCGAAGCTGCCGATCTCCCTGACCAACACTGACCTGAAGGTGGCCAATGACACCAAATTCTTCCCTGGGTTGGGTAAGGGCCTTCTGTTGTCTCCTCCCTGTCAAAGACGCGGTATCTTCCTCACCCTCCTGTTTGATTTCCATCGGAAGAGGTGTTTCTCCATGGAGCAGCGATGTGGCCTCAAGATACAAAGTGGGCTGTGAGCCTACAGCCTTTTGGGTGCTGTCGTGTTGCCACATGGGCTTGCGGTGGTGTGAAACCCCTTCTCTGGGCCAGGTCTGGGTTATCCCGGAGGAGTCACTTGCCCAGCCTTGGTCGTCTTCTCTCCTCAGGCTTGGCTTTGGCTTTTCACGATGGCAGCGTGCACATTGTGCACCGCCTGTCCTTGCAAATGATGGCCGTGTTCTACGGGTCCTCCTCCCAGCGCCCTGTGGATGAGCAGGCTATCAAGAGGCAGCGAACTGCTGGACCCCTGGTTCACTTCAAAGCCATGCAGCTCTCCTGGACGTCCCTGGCCTTGGCTGGCATTGACAGTCACGGGAAGGTATTGTGCTCTGTTAGGGGGGAGTGAGATGTTCTCATCCAGGCTGCCTCTAAGGGGAGATGGATCACTCAGAAGAATGCTGGGAGTGTGTCTTACAGCTGTGTGATCCGTGTTAAACAAGATGGGATTATCCCACTGCTGAAGGAATTCTGTCCTTGAGCCAGGAATGAGCCTTGCGTTGCGTTGCAGCTTCATGGAGTATTTCCAAGCCAGTTCCTGATGCAGGTTTTCCTTTGCCTCCTCGCTTCAGCTGAGCATGCTTCGCATCTCTCCCTCCATGGGCCACGTGCTGGACATGAACATGTCCCTCCGTCACTTGCTGTTCCTGCTGGAGTATTGCATGGTGACTGGCTACGACTGGTGGGACATCCTGCTCCACGTCCAGCCCAACATGGTCCAGAACCTGGTGGAGAAGCTGCATGAAGAGTACATGCGTCAGAACGCGGCCCTGCAGCAGGTCAGGAGCTCCCTGCTCACTGCAGAGGGTGGGCACTTGGAGGGGGCTCTGGGGCTGAGAGGAGGGAGCAGTAGTTGCCACTGCTCACCAGACTCACACTCCAACTGCCTGGCTGTGCTGTCCCTGAATATTCAACTCGAGCAGGACTCGAGGTGGGAAAAGCCTCTGCTTAAGTCCGTTCCTTTTCACTAACATCAATGGGTCTCTACCTGTTGGAACCTTCACGGGAGATAGCAGCCTTCCAGTATCTGAAGGGGACCTATAGGGATGCTGGGGAGGGACTCTTCATTAGGGACTGTAGTGAGAGGACAAAGGGTAACGGGTTCAGACTGAAACAGGGGAAGTTTAGATTGGATATGAGGAAGAAATTCTTCACTGTAAGGGTGGTGAGGCACTGGAATGGGTTGCCCAGGGAAGCTGTGGATGCTCCATCGCTGGCGGTGTTCAAGGCCGGGTTGGACGGAGCCTTGGGTGGCATGGTTTAGTGGGAGGTGTCCCTGCCCATGGCAGGGGGGTTGGAACTGGATGATCTTAAGGTCCTTTCCAACCCTAACTATTCTGTGATTCTATGATGGTGAAGTCTGTTTCTGGCAGAGACCTGGAACAGAAGCGCTGTTTGTAAATGCACAGAACGGTGCTCCCTATTCCTGTCACTCGTGGCAGAAACAGAGAGTGGTGAATAAAGCTTTAAAGAGCTGATTGGAATTCTGCCTCCCCTTCTGTAATCCCCTGGTGTCTCTGTGTCAATCAGGTCCTCTCCACGCGCATCGTGGCCATGAAGGCCTCTCTCTGCAAGCTCTCCTCCAGCACCATCGCCCGGGTGTGTGACTACCACGCCAAGCTCTTCCTCATCGCCATCAGCTGCACCTTGAAGTCGCTGCTGCGCCCGCACGTCCTCAACACCCCGGACAAGAGCCCTGGGGACCGGCTCACCGAAATCTGCTCCAAGATCACAGACATAGGTAGGGATTGCTCTGGCACTGAATGGTTTCTGTTGGATCATTCTTCTTTCAGGTTCAGGATGGTTCCCTGCGTTTGAGGGAGAGGAGGGTGACCTCTCTTGGCACTGCAGGGACAGGGAGTGCAGTTTGGATCCATCTTTTTTTCCCTGAGCCAGATGTCTTGCTTCTGTTTCAGACATTGACAAGGTGATGATCAACCTGAAGACAGAGGAGTTTGTCCTGGAGATGAACACGCTGCAGTCCCTGCAGCAGCTCATCCAGTGGGTGGGAGATTTTGTGCTTTACCTTCTGGCCAGCCTTCCTAACCAGGTGAGAACGGCCCGAGGGCAGCAGGAGTGGCTGCATGCAGTGCTTGGGCAGCATTAAGCCTCAGCCTGGCTGGTTTCCCCTTCGCAGGGCTCTCCTGTGCGGCCAGGGCACAGCTTCCTGCGGGATGGAGCATCCCTGGGCATGTTCAGGGAGCTGATGGTGGTGATCCGCATCTGGGGACTGCTGAAGCCGAGCTGCCTCCCAGTCTACACAGCGACCTCCGACACCCAGGACAGCATGTCCCTCCTCTTCAGGCTCCTAACGAAGCTCTGGCTGTGCTGTAAGTGTTTACCAGCTTTCCTGAACAAAAGAACCCTTCCCTGATGTGGATTGTGTGTGAAAGGAATAATTGCAGGGAGTAACTCGAGAGTTACTGAGTGTATAGAAGGGGCAAGTACAGCTGCCAGGCTCATTGTTTTCTGGGCTGTGTTGGTGGATGGAGGAGGAAACCGCACGCAGTTCTCTTGATCTCTAAATGAGAAATGTCAAGATCACGCTGGTTTTCTTCTCTCTTTGCTTTATTTTCCATGCAGGTCGTGAGGAAAATCACATCACGGAGCCCGACGATACCCTGATAGACGAATGCTGCCTGCTGCCCAGCCAGCTGCTCATCCCCAGCATCGACTGGCTGCCCATCAACGACGGCATCATCAGCAAGCTGCAGAACAAGCAGCTCGTCCGGCTGCAGTTTGGGAAAGCCCCCGGCCTCGTCGGGCACACTGTCTCTTCCCAGTTTGATGCCTTTGTCAGGTACAGACACCTGAGGCCAATGGCTGGGGTGGTGTTGGGAGGCTTTGGGATGGATCTCTGTGGTTCTGAGCGGTCATTTGGTTTAGGACACCTCTGTTTCTTGGCTTGGCCTCTTGCTCATGTGGCCCAAGAGCAGTTTGTCCTCTCTGCTTGAGTTCATTTCTTAACTTGCAGGGGGCTGGGAATTTAAGGGATTGACAAGAAATCAAAACGGAGGGGGGAAGTGCTGGTTTATGGTTCGATTCATGCCAGCATGGCCTTCAGCCCCATGGCACTCGATGGACGAGGTGGTCAAAGCCTGTTGGCCGCTGAAACGCAGCTCCCTGTCCTGTCGCAGCTTTTGGGAAGGGATCTCCTAGGAACATTCCCGTTCTTTTTCCTACCCAGGGCCCCTGGACAGCCTAAAATCGACCATCTGCGGCGGCTGCACTTGGGAGCATACCCAACGGAGGAGTGCAAGTCCTGCACCCGGTGAGTGACACGGTGTAACCCCGCTGCGGCAGCCCTGGCACCAGCTCCTACTGTGCTTTGCCGCTCCGAAGCTCTGTCTCTGCTTCCCATCCTCATTGCTATCCCAGTACCATCTTCTGTTGATCCCAACTGACCAGAATTTGGCCCATAGCGTCCCGATGAGTGACGAATGATCCCCAGCTCGCACTGCAGGTCTGGCCTTTAAATCAAACTGCTGCTGTTCTTGGAGAGGAGCTGGTGCAAGGAAACAGTCAGCATCCCTGGTGCCATTTCAGGATTGCCTTCCAAGCTGGGCTTGCACTTTAAGTCCCTTTGTGCTGTCCTCTTCATCCACCCTCACAAAAGAGCCTGGATGTCAAACATAATGGTGCGGGGAGCAAACATCCCTCAAAGCATGTGATTGAATTAGCTTTAATTACTGGTTTTAATGGAAAGGCTCTGCAGCAGATCATCCTTACAAGGTGACTGGCTGCTGTTTCATGTATAAATAGCAGCTGGGGGCCGGGTCCTGTTCCCAGATAACCTCTCTTCAGTTCAGATAATTGCTCGCTTGGTTTCAGCTGGTTTTCAGAGCTCGCAAACGTCACCTGCACATGACAGAAACTGGTTTCCTCCTCCAGTTCCCTCTGTGATCCATAGACTTCCCAGCAGCGCCGGCTGCTTTCCCAGGTCCCAGCTCCCTGTTTCTCTCCAGGTGTGGCTGTGTGACGATGCTGAAGTCACCCAACAAAGTGACCGCGGTGAAGCAGTGGGAGCAGCGCTGGATCAAGAACTGCTTGTGCGGGGGGCTGTGGAGGAGGATGCCCCTCAGCTACTCCTGACCTATGGGGCCCAGGGGGATACAGCACCAAGCAGAGGAGCTGCTCTGGGCCTCCTTCCTCGGCCGTGTTTGGGATAAGGGATGCTCGGAGAGCATCATCCTGGTGCTGCCCATGAGCCAGTACCAAGCAGCGGAGCACTGTGCTGCTGCTGCTTCTGCTCTCGCATTGATGTACAGAAGAGGGGAGGGAGCTCATCTTCCCTCTCCTTTCCCAGGGAAGAGCTAGAAGGGACTGAATGCCAGAGGTTTCCTGGGGAAGGGTGGTGTCTGGGCCCAGCAGGTCCCGGTGCAAGCCCTGGCCTGGGCACAACGCGGTGGCTGGAGGACCAGAGTCCCCAAGGAAAGGGGAGCAAACGCTGGGCCCTCCCGTTCCTCCCGTGCTGCTTGGGAAGGGCAGGGGCCCGGTTACTCCCCATTTCCCTGCGCTCCATCCCTTCATCCCGGTGGGACTTGCCCCTGGGGGAGTCTCCGCTACCTGTGTCGTAAGGGAGCCGTAGGAGGCACCCAGGTGCTGTGCCTGGAGCTAAGCCCTGGTTGGCTTTTGCTGAACCAGCAGCTCCTTTGTAAATAAAAGGTCCCTTCATTTTGTACGGGACGTTTGGGTGGGTTTCGGATGGGTTTTCAAGTGGCTTTGGTTGCGTGGTGCAGAGCCACACACAGAGCCCTGCGCACGGTGTGTCCCTTGGGAAGGGAGCTGCCATAGGCTATGGAATTGGAAGGGGAATTCATGCTTTCGAGCTCTGCCAGGTTATTACGGACACAGGAACCCCCGCGGCAGCTCTGCAGGAATCATCACTTTATTGCAGCAGGGCACATTCAGCAAAGCCTGGGGCTTGTGCCAGCCTGGGCTCGGGGCTCTGGCCCCCTGTACAACCCGGATGGGCTCGCACTTTGCAAGCGGGGGGCTGGAGCCCCCCTCCCCCTGGTTTCACGCTGGTGCCCAGGGGATGCCCCAGGAGAGGGTCAGGGCAGTGGTAGGAGCATCCGGTGCTTGGTGTGAGTGGCGGTGCGGGTGCTGTGGGGGCTGTTGGGGGCTGTGGCCGTGGTGTGGAGCCGGGCCCTGGTGCGGGCTCAGGGAGCAGCCCCGTCCCCAGCCGCGATGACGCCGTCGATCCAGGCAGCATAGGGCGCGATGCGGGTGTAGATCGCCGGCTTCTTGTAGTTGCCGCAGACGCGGGACCCGGCTGTGACCACCCCTTCGGCCACCCCGTTGCAGACCAAGGGGCCGCCGGAGTCTCCCTGCGGGACCAGGGCTCATTGGTGCTGCTGAGGGTCTCCAATCGCCCCAACCCATCACCCACCCAGGGTGGTCCCCACGACCCGAGGCACTCGCAGGGGACATGGTGGGGCAGATCCATCGGTGAGCGCCCTTGGGTTGTGCCCATGGCTCCATCCCTGCCTCCAGCCTCACGAGAGCCGCCTTGCAGCAACCAGCACAGGGCACGGAGCTCCCATCACCCTGGGGACGCAGCCCACGGGTCGGGACGGAGGCCGGGGCAGGCGCTAACCTTGCAGGTGTCCTTCCTGCGGGAGTCGGTGCACATCATCTTCTCGGTGATGGTGTGGTCGTGGCGGGTGCGGTGGTTGCAGACGTCGCGGCTCAGCACCGGGCGCTCCAGCTGGTAGAGCTTGTCAGGCCGGCGGCCGCTGTGGTTGATGGTGCCCCATCCCGCCACCTCGCACACGGTGTCGGGCGCCACGTCCCGGTCCTCCCGCTGCAGCGGCAGCACCTGCACGTGCGCGTTCAGCTCCGCTTCCTCCTCCAGCTGCCGCAAAGCAAACGGGGGAGCCGGGTCAGGGGGGGGACACCCCAGTCCTGGCAATGGGATGGCCGCAGCCTGGGCCATGGGCAGGGCTTCACCTTCCACCCGCAGCTCCCCCCGGAGCTGCCATCATGAGCACTGCAGGGAAGGCGTTTGGATGCAGCCCAAAGGTCTTTGGTGGGGACACAGGGATGGGGAAGGAGGGACATGGAGCAGCCGCAGCCTGGCCTTGAGGGTTTCCTCCCACCCCGGTCACTGTCCCACCGTGGTTCCGAGGGGCAAGGGGGGTGTCTGGAGAGGGTCCCACCTGCAGCAGGAGGAGATCGTCCTTGTTGTTGTGGATGTTGCTGCCAGGGTGGGGGATCTGGGCACGAACCCGGTACAGGCGCTTGTGGGGCTCCGGCTCTGTGAGCGAATGGGCGCCCAGGAGGACCTGGAACATTTTGCCGTCCCTGGAAGAGAGCCAGCGCGTGGGAATGGGGGGGACAGAATGTGCTGCAGCCCCTGCCCAGCCCTACTGCTCCAGCACAGGGCTATGGAGCCCCAAGTCCGGCATCCCCCCCCATCCAGCACAGAGCAGCCCCTCCGGCACTCACGTCTCCTCGGTGCAGTGGGCAGCGCTCAGCACCCACTGTTTGGCGATGAGGAAGCCCCCGCAGATGTGCTGCCCATCCAGCTGCAGCGAGGCCATGTACGGCCTCAGGTGGGGCTTGGCCTCGTAGCCCCCCAGGATCCGTCCCCGGGGCTGCCCTGTGGCAGCAGAAGAGGCAGGGTTAGGTCGGCATCACCAGCGGGCACGGGGCAGGGTCACCCCGGACCCCTCCCCATGGTCCAGGCAGCGCCTGGCTGCAGATGGAGGCAGGAATTGGGGGGCTGAGTGGGAGCCCCGCGGTCCGGGGGGGAGCACTCACCATTCACCGTGCACCCCAGCAGCAGAGTGAGGACAAGGACCGGCACAGGACTCAGCCCCATGGCTGCCGTGGGGCCCGGTGGTGCCTCTGTGGGGTGCTGGATGCTGTGGGGCAGACGCAGCTCTGCTTTGCCAGGGCTGGGGCTGGGTTTTATGTTGAGGTTTGGGGCGGCGGGGGGGGGGGGGGGGGGGGGCAGGAAGGGCAGCGCGGGGGGAGCCCCGGGGGGGTTTCCGCAGCGTTGTTAAATGCGCAGCTTATGAAAAGGGTCAAAAGTTCCCGGCACAAACAGCGCGGGGGGGGGAGGAGGAAACCGCCCGTCCCAGCGCCGGCCCTGGCCCCCCCTGCGGGGAGTTCGGCGCCGCTGTCGGAGCCCAAACCCGGCTCTTGGCACGGGGAGGTTCCGGCACACGCACCCCCAGCGCAGGGACCCGCACCCGGCTCGGTGCTGGGTGCTCGGTGCTGGGTGCTCGGTGCTCCGTGCTGGGTGCTCGGTGCTGGGTGCTCGGTGCTCCGTGCTGGGTGCTCCGTGCTGGGTGCTCGGTGCTGGGCGCTCTGTGCTGGGCGGGTGCCCATGGCCGTGGCTCAGAGGCGAGCATCCCCCATGGGCGGGTTTGCCCTTGGGGCTGGCGAGGATGAGGACAGCGGGATCGGGACCACCAGGACCTGGTGGGGGTCCTCAGAGGAGACGCTGCCCCGAGGGGAGCTCCTGCGGGGCTGGGGGTGGTGGCGCTGGTGGCACTGGTGGCGCTGGTGGCGCTGGCAGCGGAGGCGGTGATGGCGGTGGCAGCCCCAGTCCCCTCTTTGCCTTTCTCCCTGGTGCCGCTAAGCGGAGCCACCGCCTCGGCTCCCGCCCGATCCCCGAGCTCGGTCCCCGCCCGTCGCCACCGCCCGGGCTCTTCCCCGGGGCCCATCACCGCGCCTCGGGTCTCCTCCGCGGTCAGACCCAGCTCCCCGCGGGCCGGGGCTGGGGCCGGGGTTGCGCTGCCTCCTTCGCTTCTCACCGGGATGGTCCCCGCAGCCCATCCCTGCCCTTGGGCTTTGCCGTGCAACCGCCAGCGCAGATCGAGCGCGGCTCCCCAGGAAAGCGGGCAAAGGGATGGAGGCACCGCCACCCCCTCCGCCATCCTCCTCCTCCTCACGCACCGTGAGCCTTTGCCGCTCAGTATCCCCTTTGTGCGGCCGCAGACACCGCAGCCCTCGCTCCGTCGCCCTCCCAATGCCCCGGCACCCTCCACCGCTCCGTGCCCCGGTGGCTTTGGCCTCCCGCTCTCCCGGTGCCGGGCAGCACATGGCGGGACGGGGCCGCCCATGCGGTGGGAGCGTCGCGGTGGCCGAGTCCGGCTCAAAGCGGGGATTTTCCACAGGGAGAGAGCAGCTTAACCGCGGCTTGCAGGGATTCGGGATTTAGACGTTAAATACGGGAGATTTCTGCCCACTTAGGGCCAGAAATGGAACGAGGGCACCGCGCGGCGGCCGGTGGCCCGGTGTGGGGCTGCGCAGGGCCCCGATGGGGCCGTGAGCTGGGGGGTTGCGGGGGGCACAGGGTGCAGGGACCGGGCTCGGTTGGGCCGGGGCTGGGTCCCCAGCTCCGACTTCGGGGGGACTCGGGCTCAGGGTGGCCTCGGCCCCGGCCCCTCTGCCGCAGGGACCTCACCGGGTACAGCGTTTGGCCCCGAGGCCCCTGCGGGCCCCCCGCGGACACAGCTCGAGGGGCGGTGATTTCGGGAGTCCCCCCCCGGGTCACCTCAGCCCCAGGATGAGGGAGCTCAGCGGGGGGGGGGGCACCCCGAATCCCCGTAGGAGGAGGCGGGAGCCCCAGTGCGGGCCTGGGACCCCCCCCCCCGGGTGCCAGCTGCGGAGCCGGGGGGGGGGCAGAGCGGGGGGGGCAGAGCGGAGCACGGGGGGGGGCGGTCCCGTTCGCTGCCCTCGGCCCCGCCCTCCCCTTCCTTTGTCTCGTCCCCGACCCCCCCCAAGCCCCCGCCCGAGACCCCCGGGAGCCCCGGGAGGGGCGGAGCGGGGCGGGGGGCGGCGGGCGGGGGGCGGAGGAGGAGGAGGAGGAGGAGGAGGCGGAGGAAGCCGCCGCTCCCCGCGCTCGGCCGAGGCAGGAGCATCCCGGCCCCGGAGCCCCGCGGCCGCCGCCCCCCGGCCCCCCCCCCCCCCACCCCGGACGCAGCTCAGGTGAGTGAGGGGCGCTTGGGGACGGGGGGGGGGGTACGGCGGCCGCGGGGCACAAAGGGCCGATCCCCGACCTCCATCCCCGGCCCGACCCCCGCCCGCGGCTGCGGCACGTCCGGGAGAGAACCCCCCCCCCCCCCCCCCGCCACTGCCGTCAACACTCCCCCATTACCACCCCCCGTAATACCCTCCCCGTTAACACCCCCCGTTAATGACCTCCCGTTAATACCCCCGTTATTGCCCCCATTGTTGCTCCGCACCGCTATTGCCCCCCATTGCTCCATCCCCATTATCCTCTCCCCACCCCTTTCGCAGTCAGGGGCAGTTTCGGGGGTCGGAGGGTGCCCGGGGACCCCCATCCTCTGCTCGGCTCTATGGGCTCTCACCCCCCTCCCCACGCCCTCCGCAGCAGCCTCGCTGCCTGTCGCGGTCGCGGCTGCCTGTCGCGACAGCAGAGCCTCCATCCACCTGTTGTCACAGCCCCGGCTCGGCCGGAACCCCCGCGATGCTGGGGGGGATCCCCGGGGTTGTGGGGGGGGAAGCGGGGACACCCCGGTACCAGCAGAGGGATGAGCCAGGGCCCCCCTATAGGGCTGAGAAGTGGGGGTGACGCTGCAGCCCCCGGCTCCTGCCCCAGGACCATGATCCCCGCCAAGGAGAAGGCCCGGGCTCCCAAGGACAGCATGACGCTCCTGCCCTGCTTCTACTTCGTGGAGGTGGGTGGTGATGGGTCGGGGGCTCCTTCCCCCACGCCGCTGTCCCGTGGCAGTGGCACTGTGCCATGCCGGAGCGGTGTTCCCAACGCTCTGCCCCCCCCCGCAGCTGCCCATCGTGGCCTCCTCCATCGTGACGCTTTATTTCCTGGAGCTGACGGATCTCTTCAAGCCGGCCAAGGTGGGTTTCCAGTGCTACGACCGCGCGCTCTCCATGCCCTACGTGGAGACCAACGAGGAGCTCATCCCGCTGCTCATGCTGCTCAGCCTGGCCTTCGCCGCGCCGGCCGCCTCGGTGCGTCCCGGGGGGGGGATGGAGCCTGGTTAGGGCTTGGGGTCCTGGTGTGGGGAGACCCCCTGCTCCCCATGGGGCAGCACGCCCTGAGCTGCCTGTTCCTCCCCAGATCATGGTTGGGGAGGGCATCGTGTACTGCCTGCAGTCCAGGCTGAAGGGACGCGCTGGTGCCGAGGGCAGCATTAACGCCGGCGGCTGCAACTTCAACTCCTTCCTGCGCCGCACCGTAAGGTTTGTGGGTACGTTGTGCCGCAGCCCGGGCTGGAGCCCACAGCGCGCGGTGGGTGCCTGGGGTGGGTGAGCCCCGACCGCCCCGTGTGGGACGAGGGGTGACCCTCTGCGCCGCGCCGCCCTGTCCGCAGGCGTCCACGTGTTCGGGCTCTGTGCCACGGCGCTGGTGACGGACGTCATCCAACTGGCCACCGGCTACCACGCTCCCTTCTTCCTGACCGTCTGCAAGCCCAACTACACGCTGCTGGGCACCCCCTGCGACGCCAACCCCTACATCACCCAGGACATCTGCTCGGGCACGGACAAACACGCCATCCTCTCCGCCAGGTATGTGCCGGGGGGGGTCCGGATGTGCCGCGGTGCCGACGTTCCTGCCCCATCCCAACCGCAGCTCCGTCTTCCCGCAGGAAAACCTTCCCGTCCCAGCACGCAACGCTCTCGGCGTTCGCTGCCGTCTACGTGTCAGTGAGTTCCCGGCTCTCGGGCACAGCGTGGGCTCCACGTTGGCCCCCGTGTGTCTGCGTTGGGTTGGGTGGCACTTGGGTTGGGTCCGTGTGCACCCAAGAGCTGTGTGCGTGGCTGGGGAGGGGGGATGCTGCGGTGGGTGCCGGTGCCATGAATCGTGGATAATGGCCTCTTCCTACCCCATCGCCGCCACCACCAGATGTATTTCAATTCCATCATCTCGGACAGCACCAAACTCCTCAAGCCCATCCTGGTCTTCGCCTTTGCCATCGCTGCCGGCATCTGCGGCCTGACCCAGATCACCCAGTACCGCAGCCACCCGGCCGACGTCTACGTGGGCTTCCTCATTGGCTCCGGCATCGCTGCCTACCTGGTGGGTGCTGTGCGCGCAGGATGCTCGGCGCGGCCGCGGCACCGGGGCGGTGCTGACGCCGCGCTCCCGCTCCTGCAGGCGTACCACGCCGTCGGCAACTTCCGCGCCCCGACCGAGAGGGCCCCGGTGCCGGCGCCGGCCAAGGATGCTCTGCGGGCGCTGACGCAGCGGGGCCACGACTCCGTGTACCAGCAGAACAAGTCGGTGAGCACCGACGAGCTGAACCCGCAGGCGCGGCTGGAGGAGGCGGCGCGCCCGGTGCCGCGGGAGAAGAACTCCCTGGGCAGCCTGAAGCGGGCGAGCGTGGACGTGGACCTGCTGGCCCCGCGCAGCCCCATGGGCAAGGAGAACATGGTGACCTTCAGCAACACCCTGCCCCGCGTCAACACCCCGTCCATGGACGACCCCGCGCGCCGCCACATGACCATCCACGTCCCCGTGGATGCCTCCCGCTCCAAGCAGCTCATCACCGAGTGGAAGCAGAAGTCGCTGGAGGGCCGGAGCATGACGCTGGCGGAGGAGGCGGCGGCGGCACAGGGCCGGGGCGCGGGGGACGCCGCGGAGGATGTGCCCCCGTCGCTGTATCCCACGGTGCAGGCGCGCGCGGCCGAGCGGGCGGCCGTGGGGCCCCGTGTCCTCATCCAGCCCCGCGCCGGCGCCTCGCAGCTCGTGCACATCCCCGAGGAGACCCAGGCCGGTGCCAACGTCACGGCCGGCGGCAGCGCGGCCGCGCGGGCCAAGTGGGTGATGGTGGCCGAGAAAGGGGGTGCGCAGCGCGTGGCCAACCCCCCGCGCCTCATGCAGGTCATCGCCATGTCCAAGCAGCAGGGCATGGTCTCCGTCACCCCCAAGCACTCGGAGACGTCGTCGTCCTCCACCAGCTCCGACTCCTCGCAGTACCGCTCGCCCTCGGAGCGGGACAGCTCCAGCATCATCACCATCGACGCCCATGCCCCCCACCACCCCGTCGTCCACCTCTCCGCTGGCAACGGGCCCTGGGAGTGGAAGTCGGGCCCGAAGGGGCCGGAGGGGCCGGATGGCCACGAGCTGAGCGAGATGGGGAAGGAGTTCCGCGCCTTCCACCCGGCCAAGAGCACCGGCGTCTCGCCAGGCTCCTCCATCAGCGACATGGAGCAGGACGAGCCGCGCTACGGCAGCCTGGCCGCCATCGCCGGGGGCGAGTGGGGGGACGCGGCGGCAGAGGGGCTACCGGGCACCGCCAGCCGCGAGTCCACGCTGCGGAGGAAGCCGGCGGAGAGGGAGGCGCAGGGGGACAGCGAGGGGGACCTCTACTACAAGAAAGTGCAAACCGGGTGCAGGTTTAAGGACTGAGCCACCCCCCCCCCCACCCCGGTGCCTTCCGCAGGGCTCCCCCCTTCCTGGTGGGGAGGGGGGGGCATCAGGATGGGGCTCTGCGGCATTGGGGTGATGGAGCAGCGCGCGGATGCAGCCGAGCACGGTCACACCGGACCCTGAGCCAGCCGGGATGTGCGGGAGTCCCCATGTGGGACCCTGCTCCCACCAGGGCGCTGGGGATGCTCAGGGGACTCTGCCCCCCCCCCCAGGGTTGGGCAGCTCCGAGCACTTTGGACTTTCTTCTCTCTAACGTGGTGCTGACGTTCCGGAGGGGTTCATAACTTATTCCAGCTCTGGAAGTGTATTCCTGCGGGGTGGGAGGGAGCAAATGGTGCAGAAGGGTTTGGGGGGGGATGGATCGAGGGGTCCTGGGGCTTTGGGGCTGCCGTGGGGCAACGGGCCCTGACTCGCGTGGGGGTTTGTGGATGCTGGGGGCCCTGCAGCCCCACATCCTGCGCCACTGGGCAGTGCTGGGGAGGACGAGGGGGGACGGGGGGTGCCCAGGGCTGAGGCTTTGGGCCCACAGAGGCTGTAAATAGTGCATGGGCTGATGGAGAGGGTGGGCAATGGGGTGGGCGCAGGGGGAGCCGGGGCTGAGCTCTGACCCCAGGAGCAGCAGCAGCAGCCCCGGGCTGGGATTCAAGGGGGATTCAGGGGCGATTCGGGGCTGTGAACGCATTCGTTGGGCAATGGTTGGAACTGCGTGGTTTGAGAAGCAAATAAACGCGTGGATGTTCCCCACGGGGCCCCTTCACCATGGGGGAGCTGAAGGGGGAGGAAGGATGCTCCTAAGGCACCGTATGAGCCCCCAGTTCCCAAGGAGGCGCGGCCGCCGGGGGTCCCCCATGCTCAAAATGGGCTCAGGATCCTTCTCTCCCCCCCCCCCCCCCTCCCCGGGTGAGGTTAAAGCCCCCCACAGGCTCCTCAACCCATTGACCATGAGCAGGATGTGACCCCCCAGGGGAGAGGAAGGGGCTGCGGGTCCCCATCCCACCCCAGGGAGCTGCGGAGGGGAGGGTGTACCGCGTCCATCGAGTCCCCCCCCCCTTCGTGTTGCTGCCGATGAGTTTCCCACCGCGTTGCTGTGACAACGCGGGATCCGGCCCCGCAGCATCCGGCACCGCATGGGCCGCCCGTGTCCCCCCGGCAATGGGCCCATGGCACCAAACTGCCACCGCCAATTGGATTAACGGTGGATATCCCAAAGCCTCCGCCTTGCAAACATATGGATTATCCATCATAACCCCGACTCGGCGCTGGAAAAGCCACCCCGGGATTAACGGGAGGATCAGGGGCTGCGCCTGCCCAGTGAATGGATTGGTGGGATGCGGGAGGGGTTCAGCACCATTCGGCAGCGGCACAAGGGCCGGTGGTGACCCCGGGGGGGTGAAGCGGAACCGGTGGCCGAGCCCGGGGGGGAGGGAAGGGGGGGTCCCAGCAGCCCCCGGCGCCGCTCTCACGGCTCAGTGAGGGAGCGATGGCGCCTCCGCCGCCTCCCGCTGCCTCTGACCGAGCGGTTTCCATGGCAACTGCCAGCCCCGCACAGCTCCCGCAGCCCTGACACCCCCCTGCCCCACGCAGCAGCACCCCCAGCAGCGATGCTTGGGGCCCCCTTGGGGGAGCAGCCGCATCCTGCTCCATCCCCATCCTGCTCCATCCCCATCCTCCTCCATCCCCATCCTGCTCCATCCCCATCCTCCTCCATCCCCATCCTCCTCCATCCCCATCCTGCTCCATCCCCATCCTGCTCCATCCCCATCCTCCTCCATCCCCATCCTCCTCCATCCCCATCCTGCTCCATCCCCATCCTCCTCCATCCCCATCCTCCTCCATCCCCATCCGGGTCTCCCATTGAAGCGCCCCCTCCGCTGTCACAGCGTCCTGGTCACACACCCAAGGTCAGCGCTGGCCCTGGGCTGGGGGGGGGGTCTCACAGCCCCCAGACCCTGCCCCATCCCATAGGAACAGTGGCTGAGACCATCCCGTCCTATCCCGGTGCCACACTGACCCCACCGGGGCCACTCCGGGACACACGGGGGTTCCTTTGGATCCACGGGCAGGATCCATCCTCGACGGCTGTGTTTCCATGGCAACGCACCCCATCGCGATCAATATTTGCCGGCAGCCAAAGCCGGGAAGCCACAATTCCTGCATCAGGGAGCTAATGAGCCATTCCCTACTCTGCGAGAGGGACAGGGATGGGCATGAGGCAAGGGAGAGCACTGCAGGCACGAGAAGGGGAACCAAAAGCATCCCCAGGGAGCTGCTGGAGCCCCAGGCCGGCAGCAGGAGCTGCGGATGGTGGTGCTGCTTCAGGGTTCAATCACTTCCTGAGATGAGGTTATAATGACCATCCCGGCATTAACCACCACCAATCTCATGGTCCCAGAGTGCAGGAGCAGCTCACTGCCATGGGGCCCCTTGCCCATGCTTCCATCCAGCAGCCATCACAAATCCTCTTACACTTCCGAGGAACAACAGGGATTCCTTTCAGCAGCCAGAGGCTCCCTCAGGGACGGGCCTGGGAACCCTGGAGGCTGCTCCATGCTCCCCACTGATGTGCTGTGCACAAAGGAACGTGGCCAAGGACAGACAACAGCGGAGCCATGGAAGTAACCAGATTCATCCATCCCCCTTTTCCCCTGCCCCTGGGCATCCCCCTCCAGGCTCCTGCTCCCACCCCTTCCCTTCAAAGCAAAGCCTGCTCCAAAGCTCCAGGCTGCTCTGTCACATCCAAGCACATCCTAAGGGCCCCAGGCCCAACGCTGACTGTTGGGAAGAACCCAACTCCGCTCCCCGGGGACCAAACCGGCCCAAGAACCAGAGTAATCCTGAAGGAGACAGGGAATGCTGCTCATGCTGGCTGGGAAGCAGCAGGCCCTCCAGCGAGAAAGCTCTAACACATCTAAAGCATTAAACCAGAGAGTATTTGACTGGGAAGTGGGTTATTCCATGGGTATAAGCTAGAACATAGGGAAAGTTTAGGAATGTAAAGTAAAAAAAGGCAGAGTGCCAGGTCCCAGCTCCGCTCAGCAGCTGGTCGGGATGGGACGCGCATCCCAGTGCCCTTCGGGGCATCGCCACCACCCGCTCCGCATGGATCCGCACGAGGAGGATCCCAGTCACGTAAAACAAGCTGAAATTACACGAGGAGGGAAAATCAGAAGCAAAAACAGGCACAATAAAGAGAGAGGGAAATCAGAAGCAAAGAATACAGAAGAAATTTATTGAAAGCACAAGTACAGACTGGCCAACAACCGCTTTCTACAATGTGAACAGTAAATAATGGAGCTACAGAAAGGTACAAAGGTTGTTATAAAATAGTTTTAATCTCATTTCTTTTCGCATTACAAACAGTCGTTGAAAGAGGCAATGGAATTCTGATGGTGTAACGCTTCCCCGCCCCACCCCGCCTTCCGCAATACTGAACCTGGAATCGCTGTTATCAAAATATACAATACATCTGTTTCACCATAAAAAAACCGAGTTTTGCTGCCCCCTCATGTCTTACAACAGGTATAAAAAAAGTATAAATATGTACACCCTTTTGTTACTCACATTCTTTACATGCAAACGCAGGGATCCAAAGGAAAGACCCACGGGCGCCTGGTCGTGGGTCACCTCCGTTTGTCTGCACTCGGGGCCAGCCCGTGGGGTGCCCGAAGCACTGGACAAGGCACCCCCCCGGGGCAGGTCTCGTTCCAAGCAGCCTCTTCCCCAGTGTCCTGGGAGAGGCTTCTCAAATGCATTTCGGATCCAACCACAGCCCCAAGGCTGCAGGGGAATGGGTTTGTCACCAGGGGAGGGAGAGAAGTGACACCCACCACCAGACGCCAGGGTTCGCCTTCCTGAAGGTTGAGGTGCTGGCAAGGAGGCGCGGGGAGCTGCAGCAAGAGGCTTTGCCCACGTTTAGGGGTAACCAAAGCCAGCGGCGCCGGCTCAAGCGGGGCAATGCTTCCAAGGAAGCTGGTTTTCCATGCCGCAGCCAGATGAGGAGCACGACCCCATGTCAGCAGCCCAAGCTGAACCCTCACTCAGACCTCACGCGCTTCTCCAGTACAATTCACATCCTTGAGAGCTCAGGGAGGAGCTATGGGAAGTTAAGACTTTTCCAAACACTCAGTGCCAGGCAAGTCAAGAGCTCCCACACTAAGCCAGGAAATCCCGACTTGCAACACACTAAGACAATTAAAAAAAAAAACAAACTTTGGTCCACAATTTGCAGAAAAAAACCCTGAAAGAAAGTACAAGATTCTTGTTATTTTGCATCCGAACAGGTTGCAGGTTAGAGGGAAATGTAAGGCAACATCGGATCACGCTAAAGAGAAGGCAGAATGGCCCGGGAAAGAGGCATGAGCCAGGAAAAACAAATACCTGGGTTTTCTTGGGGGGGAAAAAAGAAACCAATCTGCTGCAATCTACTTTTAATAAATTCCCTTCCTATAACTTAGATCTGGGCTTCGAGGTTAAAAAGGTAAAACCTTCACCTGCGTCCTTTCCTCTAACGCACAAGCTCTTTGTGCCTGTCGCCTCCGCCGCTTTGCTTCAGAAGTCTGCTTTTTGCTTCAGCTGTTTCACTGATCTCGGTACCTTCCTCATCCTCAGTCATGACCTCAGCCTGAAACTAGAAATTCCTGCCCTACAGATTTCACTTACCAACAAAAACAAGAGAAAGAAAAAGTACAGTAGAGAGGGTAATAGCACAAAGGAGTAAATTTAGAGTACGTTTATACCATCTTACCATTCTATAAAAAAAGGTACTTAAAACTATTTCTTTTGCATATAAAGAGATTAGAATATTTGGTCAACTGGAAATATTGCTATAGGCACAGATGACAGCAACAGCATCCAAAAGTATAATACAGGAATTAACACCACCCCACCCCCCCCAAAAAAAAAAAAGCTCAAATGCTGAAGACATGCTATAAGAATGATGGCAGAGCTACATTGGTCTTGTTAATCTCAACTCAGGGGCACGAAGGTGACTCGGGGGAGCACCTTCCTAAACGTGGGATATCTCATAATTCTCCAAATCCTAGCCGAGTATTTAGATATATATATTTACACACACAATTTTTGACAGACTCGTAATGATTCGTCTTCACAAGTGTCCAGCAGTGGTTAATTTTGTCTCTTGATGGAGGCCCCCGCACAGGCGGAGCCTCCGGCGCTATCAGCAATGGAATGTCAGTTGGGTTTGGGAACATTTCCCCACCCTGGCCCCTTCTGCTCAGTCCCAATGTGATGGATGGGCAAAGGAACTCCAAGAGCTCCCACTCGGCAGCTTGCAGATGGCGATAAACCAGGAGCAGAGTGGGAAGTGGCACGAGACACATGATACTGTGCACATCGAGACATTTCACAACTGCCTGAAGAGCCAAAGCCCAATTATTTTCTTTATCCACTTTGCCACCTTCACCTCTCCACCACCACAAGCTGATCCCGTTAAGCCAGAGCTCACTCATTGCCCTCAACTCTCCCAAATCCACTCCCTGCAGTTCAGATGTTTTCCCCAAAGAAGGAACAGGTTTAAGGCACAGGACAGCAGATGCACAGTTAAGGTAGGATCAACGTAACTTCTCATTGTGCTGGGTGAGTTGGGAGCTCCTGGACACCACGGGTTTGCAAACTCCTGACTCAAAGGCGCTCAAGTGAATTCACACAGTGGTTTTAGGTCTTTCAAGGCATGGATGGGTAAAGAAAATAGACAAGGCATCAATGTGAAACCTGATCAACGTGGTAGGATCTGCTTTTTTGGAGGAGGGGGGAGAAGGAACAGCAAGGGAGAGGGGGAAACTTCCCAGAGCAGGTTCCAAAGTGTAAACTTGAACTTGTGATTTATATTGGAACAGTCAGGATTGTTACCCATCACCGCAAGAGGAATTAAGATTTCACTGGGTTTTGTTTTTAAAACCGGTAAACCGATTTCTCTCTAAAAAAATAAAAATCTCTGGTTTTTTTTAAGGTCACTTCAGCTGCATTTTTAAAGTGGCTTTTTTTTTTTTTTCATGGAATGATGGAAGTTGAAACCCTCGTGTTCAGCCTTTGAAAAAGGCCTAAGGCTGAACCCAAGAGGTTTTAAGTCAAGTCCATTTTGTCTCACACCTTCCAAAGCTTTAGATGGTGGACTTCGAGAAGGACACACGCAGGTGATGGTTCTCACCCAGGTCATGGTTATGGAGGTCAATGAGTGACTGAATGGCCTCTTCCACAGAGCCCATCTGGATCAGAGCCATCTTACGGTCCTTCCTGACAAGACAGAAGGTTAATCAGGATCAGCAGCACCTTGTGCTGAGCTTCCCCAACATGACACAGTGTTTTCTGATCTAACACTCCAGGCCAGCGGGAAATTAACTGCCCGGGAAACAGCAGTATCCTTCCTTTTTACATGGAAGTGCCTCTCTCCATGAAAAATATTCATATCCGAACAGCTCACTTGGCTGCTTTGGTTTTCAACTCATACCATGCACTTAATCCAGGGTTACTCCTGAATTCTTTACAGCAGAGAGCAAACACTGCGTCAGTGACAGTTCTGCTCACCTGAACCAGAGTTGGAATTCCATCAGAACAAACTAGTTCTAACCCTTCTCATACTGAAAAGCCCAGGGTAAGGACAGGATGCAAGACAAAACACTTACTGGAAGAATTTGAATCCTTTGACCACCCCACTGTTGCTTGAGAACAACATCTTAAGGTCTTCTTCAGTTACTGAAGGTCTGAAACAGAAGGTTTTCCCGTCAAATGTATGCTGACAGGCTAAATTCATCTCTAGAAACAAATTCTCATCAGAGCCTAAGTTCTCTACCAGCAGACTCTTGAACTGGCAAGGCTAAGAGAACAACGGGAATATGGCAAGCTCTCCTCCTGCTAGCCACATCAAGCTGCCTGTATTCACCCTGCCACTAAATTTGCAGCCCATTTTATACTCAGCTACAAAGGAACTCTCCAGGAGGATACTTACGGAATATTGGACAGATGAAGAGTGGCAGAAGGAGGAAAGATGTTCTGGAAATTTTTGGAGCCTGGTTTCTTGAAACGATGTAGAGGAGAATTCCCATAGTCCTTTGTCAGGCCGTGGGTTTCCTGCCCCTCACGGGGGAGCTGGACTGTCTGGTGCTTGGACAGGGTGATACGGATGGGCTTCCCATGGAGCTTCTGCCCATTTAAATGGCTCATGGCTGCAACGGTTAAAGACAGCACTGACTGCAACAGGCTTCACTCCTTTATTGTGGTTCTTCCCCATGCACACCACATCCTCCCAGAGCTGTATGACAAACACTGATACTCTGCTTTCCTGCACTGCCTGTTCCATTTTCCCTCTGGGTTTGCTCACCCAAATCAAGTACACCTTTCTCCAGAGCTGCCCCAGTATGCAATATGTACGCAAGCAAGCGCACGGACACGTGCAGGTTTGAGGTCTTTATTTTGGAGGAAGAGAAAGGACTGATATTAAAGCTTTAACTCCCCATTAGGCCTCTTAATGCCAACAGTCTGATACTGTTCAAGCTTGCTTACCAAGCTGGGCCTGGTTTCCATCAGTCATCTGAATGAGAGCATTCTCTTTCTTCTTAAATAAAATCTTCACCCTCTGCACATCACCATAGACTCCTTCAATAAGTGAGGAAAGAAGAAGAATCTTTAGGTAGGGAAAAAAACCCATGAAGTCTTTAACTTAATATTAGCTAATCAATCCAACAGCAAAAACATTCATTCACAACCAGAACTGATCTCATTCCAACCATGGTTACTTATTCTGCTCTAGTTAAGGAAAATTCTTATATAGCAGAATAATAATGGAACAATACATTAAAGAAAAGACACTGGGTTTCAGCAAAAAGCAAAACTCTTACTGCCAGAAGACTGGACAATTTAGCATGCTATCACCATTTAAAACTCTTCTAAAAGACATGCAAAGCAATAACCCATGCATAACTGAACATAAACCAAAAGGCAAACTAAATTAAACAGCAAACTAAGTAAAACAATGTAAAAAATAAATAAATTAATTAAAATTATGCATTCAAAACCAAAAATAAAGCAAACTGCAAACTGTACATTTCTGAAGTATCAACAAAAAAAAAAGTAAATCTCAACTAAATGAAAAAAAAAACAAGGTAATAAAAAGTGTGAATAATAACATACCGAAAAGAATAAAGAGGCATTGGGGTGTAACTCTCTTTAGAGAACAGCAGAGCAAGGCAGCGGAGGGACAGGGAAGAGGTAAGGAATCGAAGGGGAGAGCGAGGTTGCACAAATCGTCCACAACGAGGAAGGGCAGAGTCCCCGCAGGAAATGGCGAAATTGGTTGATGGATGATGAAGTTTTCAAGATGGTTAATATTGAAGGGCAGGTTGGTTTCCGAAGAGCAGGGTTTATGGTTTTTGGTTTGGTTTGTGTTTGTTGGGTTTTTTGTTTGGTTTTTTGTTTGGAAGGGGAATGTTTTTATTGTTTTGTTTCAAGCAACAACAGGAAGCAGAAGTACCGTGCAGTCAGTTGGCAAAGAAATTCCGGATCAGGGGAAGAAAAAAAATTCAGGGATGGGGAGAAAAGAAAAAAAGTAGCAAAAAACACAGGTCAGTAAATACATAAGGAAATATGTAGTGTTCCATCAGTCAGATTTATAGAATTCTACATACAATAACTCGTTTACAGAAACAGTTAATAGGTTTTACCTAGTGGAACACAATGATAAAGAAAAGGCATTTTTACTTAAGATATACAAAGATGTAAGAGACAGTATCACAACTGAGTGACTTCTACAGGCTTCAACAGTCAATGCCACTGCAACGGGATTCCCTAAAACCGGATTGAAAAATATCTGCTCCAATTGCAAGAACTTCTTAGAGGAAGCTCACAGGTCAAACCCAGCCGCGTTTGCTGCTTTAGGACCAGCGACTGCAGGAGTGCTCCATGCTGTGCAGTCCAATTCACTGCCTTTACAGCAAGAGATGTTTCTGAATGAGCAGCTGTACCACTACAAAACACCTCAAAGGTCTGCTAAAAGCTCTTGCTCCAGAAGAACTTGGTACCTGGTTTGCAAGAGGCCTCCAAGGCTTGAGCTCACCATGCAGAAACCCCAAACTGCTGCTATGCGGGCAGCTGGAAAGGCAGGGAAAACATCTCTGCTCCCAGCACTTTGTATTCCAAGTCAAGTCAGTGCAAGCAGAGGCACACAGACTTCTTCCACTCATCATGGAAAGGAAAAAGGGAGTTATTTCAGTTTCCACCGTTCCAAATAAGGGAAAACCCACCCATGTTAGAGCAGAGCAGTCACTCCAGAGAAATACTGTCTCTTAACTAACCAGTTGTGGCACAGGTAAGTTTCTACAACACTGATTATACAGGCAATGGAAAAAGTTTCATGTCTGTTAGTTCACAGCTTCAGTACAAGTATCAAAGTCTCTCTAGCCCAAAGATAAGCTGGATGGATAGTGAAGAGCTCACCAAAAACCACAAGGCATGAAATAACTGCTCTCTCCTACTTCAACAAGAACTGTGTGCACTGTTCAGACACTGCTCGGAGCTGAGAACTCGTGCAAGTTTAACAGGTCCAGCACAGCCCTTGGGCCTGCCACTGCCACCCAGGCTACCAAATCCTCCCCAAGAACCACACTCCTGGCAGTGCTGGTTGAGAATAATGTCACCAGCTCTTAATGTTTGGGACTTCTGGTTGACCAGCAAGTCATGGGAGCGAGGCAGCGGTGACACCTCCTGGGATGGCAGAGGAGTTCCTAGGTAGAAGAGCAACTCATCCAAACCAAAGCTGTATCCCAGTCCCTGCCATTATTTCATGCCCTGGAGAAAACAGTAATGACAGATAAAAAGAGCAGTCTGAAAATATTGAGTCAATTGGTTCATCTCATCACGAGTTAAAACACTTTGATCATTCATCACATCCAGACTTTCCCTTTGATGCAAAAGAGGTTTTGCGGTTACTCTGACATCACCGGTAAGTTTGAGAGCTTTGCAAAGTAGCATTAACTTGTGTGCACAGTCCCACCAGTTAAAGGGTTTTGCAGCAGACTCTACTGCACACACTAAAAGATTCTACACTTTCAATCCAACAATGAGCCAAAAGCTGACTGAAAAGTCCAAGACACCCTCTTGTGCTGCTGTCTTTTGTGAAAGATTTTTGTTCAAATATTATTGGCTTTATTTTTAAAGAAATTCAAATATTTCAACTCACTAAGTTAAGTAGAATTGAAAATGTAAACTGTGAGCTGTTAAGGGGTTTAGCTATGGAAAAACTTCCAGGAATCTTGGAAAGGGAAAATGTGCAAGCACATGGGAGAGGAAATACTGCACAGGTACAAGGTCAAGCTGGCAGGCGTCCAGACACTACACAGAAAGAGCAAAGGTCAGAACAAAGTCTCTCTGTAGTTCTGAATTAATGTATTAAAAACTAGAACATGCCAAGGAAAAGAAAGCATGGACATGACTATTCTGTGACCCAAATGACACTACTCCATGGGAATGGCAGGGAGACTCCAAATAAAAGAGGGAGGAAGGGACAGGCATTGTAGTCTTTATGGGATGAGAGCAGGCAGGCAGCATCCTTGGCTTTGAACCAAAGAAGAGCAAGGTTTTAATTTGAGATGGACTTTCTCATTTCCCTTCAGCAACTAGAGTACTGATCTGCTTTGAGTTTGAGAGCTGGCAGAGCACAGCAGCTGCTTTTCTAGTTTTGCCGTTTCCTTTAGGTTATGGCAGCATTTCACTTTCAATGACTTTCAGCACAATCTGTGTTCAGAAAGTGAAAGCAGAAGTAATAGAAGGAGGAAAAAAAAAAAAGAGTAAAGTTAGGACTCCACTAACCTCAGGATTCAGACTGCTAACCAGCAGCACACAGTTCCCTGCCCCAGTGAGGCCGGGAATGGCAATCCGTCCTGCTGCAGCCGCTGCAGCTGCTGGGATAGCCAAAGGAGCTAGTGCTCCATGAACACTTGGAACTGTCAGGCCTGGAAATTAAAGAATATTAACCAGTAAAGAAATTAACAGCACGTACTCTAGTGTATTTGCTGCACCAGAAGGGAGAACAGCACCTTCTGTAACATGCAAGTCATAGTCTGAACCACGGTGACCATGTATGCTAAGAGCAAGAGGAACCTCCAATTCTGGTGCTGCAGGAAATGTCATGGTTTGTAATGGGATTTGCTCTTGCAGTGCCTGGTGCTTAATGGGTGCCTCAGCACTGTCTGGTTGACTACCATGTGCTGCATGTCTCACAGGAAGCGGAATCAGCACAAAGCCTCAGCTCTGCTGGTGCAGGAAAGGTATCGCACACAGTGCATTTGGAAGGGTCTTTCCAATCAGTGCATGCCAACACACTTCATTCTTTAACCATGCATCTAACAGTAGGTGTTAGCTGGTGGTAGGCTACCACCAGCTCATCTCTTCAGGAACAGAGAAACATTAGTTTTATTTACAGGCATTTCTAGGTTGCTCACAGTAACTGCTGGCACCTTGCTGCATTAGCCCTCCAAAGGGCAGAGCTTTGGAGTTCAAGAAACAACCACTAGTTATCAATATAATCCCTCCTCCAAGCGGGACAGGATATTCCCCTAACAGGGTATGAACAAAACATGAACAGTTCCACCCTTCGATCTGCGCTGGTTTGTCACAAGCAAGGAAATTCCATCAAGCTCCCAAGAAGTCAACAGAGTTTGCTATGCGGTGAAAACCAAAGCAGACTTTGTTGAGTCTGGCAATGCAGTGAGTGGGTTCAGCACCTAAACCCCAAGCCTTGAACCTCAGGCACTTGGCTGCTTCTGCAAGTAGTAGTAATTTGTTACCTGCAGGATGAGCTGTTAACTGCCAGCGCAGAAAACAGTGCATCTCATATGGGTCATGTTTAAATAACAGCTTTGCTCCAAATATTTAGGGAAAAATGGACAAGGATTCCTTGCTTTTGACCACATCTATGGCTGTCAAAAGTGAGATCCCAACCTCTGTATCCACACGAGGAAATTCGAAACATTTCACCCCCTCCCCATCTCCCCCAGTTATTTTAACTACTGCCATTATTGACTCCCCCATCCTGCTCCCCATTTCCCTCTTTGCCCTGGGATACTCCCTAGACAGAGGTGCTACATCTGCATTCTTAGTTGAGGTTATTTACTGAAACACCATTTTCCTCTACGCCCAGGTGCCAGCATTGAGAATTGACATCACTAACCTCCCAAAATACGGCTACTTAGCTTTAAATCATCAAGATGCTTCAGCAACAGAAAATCTATATAAAATTTCAACTTACGAAATACAGTACCTGCAGCCTGAGGAATAGCAAAGGCAGGAGGAAAGCCAGTTCCTGCATATGGAGAAGGAGAGATTATTCCTGGGGCACCTGGGAAAGATATACACATTATACAAAACACCCAATAGCAAGAAAACCTCTAGACTTAGCTGGAATGTCTTGATCTGGCTTTCAACATATGCATTTAGTTGAAACCTAAACCCTAAACCGAGCAGGAATTCAAGAATGCCTCTAATGGAACACTGAGCTTCAAGACACTACAAGTCTTCCTCTAACACTGCTGCTTCCACACAGCTGTTAACCAGATTACAAGCTAATAGCTCCTGTAACTGCTTAACCACCCCAGTTTTCCAAGTGCAGGTGACACCACCCCAAGTTCATACTGTTGGCAAAGCAGCAGATGGCACCAGAAGCCCAGACAGCTGCAAAGCCGCAACCAGTCCTCACCCAAATGGAGAGAGAGCAGCTTCCAAAGCAGCAGCAAGCACCCATAGCCACACGTGCCTACTAGTAGTTTGCACTACTCTGGATCCAGTGGTTCCTAACTTTTCCTTCTCAGTTATATTCCACAATTCCATATGAACCAACAGAATCACAGAATGGTTTGGGTTGGAAAGGACCTTAAGATCATCCAGTTCCAACCCCCTGCCATGGGCAGGGACTCCTTACCCTAAGACCATGTTGCCCAAGGCTCTGTCCAACCTGGCCTTGAACACTGCCAGGGATGGAGCATTCACCACTTCTCTGGGCACCCTGAGAAGCACCTCACCACCCTTACAGTAAAGAACTTCTTCCTTACATCCAACCTGAAAATACACCCAGGTTACATCCCCTCCCCTTCTCCAACTGCCACATGCATGGGTTCTGTGCCCGTGTCAAGAGTTCTCACCAAAAGCAGCTGCCATGGTCTGATCAAGAGGGGGCTGGCTGTCCCCAGAAGGTAGGTCTGGTCGCGTGTAATCTCTGCTCTTATCATTATTGTATTTTACATTGAGACTTGTGAGCTTTGAGAAATCTATGCGCAGCGTGCAACAGGCATTGTAGATGTTCTGTCCATCCAAAGACTGCAAAGAAACAAACCTTTCCTCACCCTAGATGCATTTACACTGAGATCACACAGAAGGTGCTACAACATCCCAGGTACCAAGGCTCTCTCTATTGGGACCATCTGCAGGTATCCCCCACTCTGCGTGGAGAGCACACCACTTCATCCCCCCCTTCAGTCTTCTCCCATTAGCTGCACCACTCCTGCTCATGGGCAATGTTCACATAAACCTTGTGATTTCCCCCTGCCCAGCACCCCAAACCACTTCTAACATTGATCCTACACTAATAAAAGCAAGCCTAAAAGTGAAACTAGTTCAGGTATGGCACTGCAAGCACACTACTCACCAGTTTGGCATGCTGAGCGCTCACTGGGTCAGCATACTGCAACAGGGCCTGGAACTGGTGGTTCTTTGTGAACGTGATTATCTTCAAGACCGTACCAAACTTGGAAAAAATCTGTAAGAGAATATTTGCATCTCTTGTTAGCTCCTTTCCAGCGGGTTCGTTTCATATTGATCTCCACGAGCAGAAGCAGAAACAAACCGTTATTCCTTCGCCTTGTTAGCTTTGCAACTTTCAGATGTAAGGTTTTAAACTATACTTGTCTCATGGCATCAGACTGGAAATACACCGGGGTGACCCAGCTGTCTCCTTAAAGTGTTTGTTAGGAACTATTACACAAGAAGGTTCATATACACCTTCCCAAACTGAAGCTTTTCCAAGCATTTCAGTTGCTTCAATGCAGTCAAGCCTGCATTTTAAACAGAGAGATGAAGTCAAGCAACTGCCAAGAGGAACTTGCCAAATAAGCTACTGCCCAACGACCCCCAGGCACAGGACTGGTTTCCCCCTACCCTTGCAGACACGCAAGAGGCAGCTACTTCTGCTGAACCCCAAGCAGAACTTGAAGAGCCATCCTGAAAACAGAACTGTTTGTCCCTTGCACTGTACCAGACTGTAATCCAAGGAAAACGGATCAGCAATCAAATCTCTGGAAATTAAAGTCTGGCCAGACTGGAAGCAAAACCAGAGGAATCTCATGTAGGTGCTGGGGTCTCCAGAAGACTTTTGGCAGCTACATTCGTACTTTTATTATAGAGATAAACCCACATCCTGTTAGAACACAGACATGGCAAACACAGCCCCTCCTTCCAGGACCACCTTCAAGAAGGTATGGTGCCATGTTTTACCTGATGCAGAACATCCAGAGCGACAGGATAGAAGAGATTCTCCACAATGATCCTCAGGACAGGGCTCTGGCCAGCCATGGCCATTCCTGCATCCACGGCTGCGGCAGCACCTGGCAGCGCCAGGCTCCCCGGCGGTGCCAAGTTCACTGCTTGCAGAGCTGCCTGAGCACGCTGCAGAACCAGACAGACACACACTTGTGCTTGCACAACAGACACATGCAGCTTTCCTTGAGCTTCCTGACTGCAAACTGCTAGAACTCAGCAGTGAGCACAACACAGAGAGCAGTTTATGGCTCCTAAGGCTGGGGATGTACTGACTTTGGCACATTTCAAACATGGGCAGTGCATACCATCCCCATCAGTAACAGCAATGTGAAAATACTAACTCAATAAAATAGCTTATTAGCAGTAGCATAAGGACTATTTCAAGTACCTTCTAAGGCTAGAACCTTGCTCAGCATCTACTGATACAGCGGAATTATTCCACTGCTCAGAAAAAGGGAAAGCTAGGCTCTTCTGGGATGAAACTCCATCTCCAGAATGCTACAGAAGCTGAAAGGACTGAATATGATTAATGCCCATCTGTATTGGGATCCAGAAGCAAAAACTGGCTGGGAATTTACTTCCTGTAGAGTCTCTCTTGCTCACACAGCACTGATGCTCTCGCTGTCCTGCTTCAGGTGCTGGCTTTGTTAGAGGCACCCACTAGTAGCCTTTTCACATGCACAGCATTAGATGCTCTGCTCCTGATGAAACTCAGCCTGAAAAGTGAGAGGCAGCAAACTGGGTGTACTGGGTAGCCACCCCGATAAGGAGCCACAAGTAACTTGAACTTCTTTCCAGTGTTCCTGTCCTGAAAGGCTGCCAAGAGCAGCTGAGTCAAAACAGGGAGCTTCTTACCCTGTGCACAGCAGATCTTGCACGTAAACTCCAGACAGCCCAAAGCCCGAGGAACTGCTGTGTTCCTGTGCTGCCTGACTCAACACCAGCACTTCCCAGCAACAGGCTGCACTCTCCTGCACACTCCAGTTTTGCCCCATCAAAGCTTCATTTCATATAAATCTTGAAGACATTAAATTAAGCAAGTCTTCAGATCCGTACTCAGTTACTGTTTCTACCTGAAGGATGCTAAGCCACCTTCTATCTCCTATTCACTTTGCACCTTCTTCCCTGACATGAAGTAAGATTTAGCAGCTCATTTAACAGCCTGCTAAGACTTTGGATAAAAGCCATTATAAGAGACTTCACTCTTTGACTGTTAAACCAAATCTTAAAGCCCTCCCAGGCCTACACCAGCAGCACAACTTGAACCAGTGGCTGAGAAATGTCTCTCCCTCCCACCAGTACGACAATGTAAAGAACAACAACTAACAGCTTGGTTTGGAGTGTTGTCTGTCTTCAGCTCCTTGTGGTTAGAGAACTGAATGTAGATGGGCTGGCTCCGGAGGACTGGAGTGACAGTAGTGTAGTAGTTCACCATGGTGTTGGCTGCCTCCTCCGTGTTCATTTCTATGAAAGCCTGTGCAGAAGTGAAACCCAACAGACACATCAGAGCAGCTCAAAAGTCAGCATGAACACCTGGCAACAGCATCATGCTATGGCTGGCTTTAGGAGGAACTTCCAGTTGAACTGCAACTGGATTTGATTTTCACAACTGCATTTCCATGCAGGTTTCTGTACACAGGATTAAGAATCAACTGTACGTAGGTCAAGTGAGGCTCTTCACTGTCCAGACTGATTTAATGTAATGTTTCAGTCTCATCCTAAGATCTCCATGCTATATATACTTAGGAAAGGGGCAGAAGTGTCTGCAGGAACACAAGCATGCAGCAGTCATCCAGATTCTTAACACCTGTCATTTAAGCAAATCCCCATACTTCTCTAAGGAGCAGCAAGCCCACCCACTGCTCTGTAACTTGATAGTCTTTCTGCTTCAGAACAAAAGCCTAAGGGACTGTGGCAAGTCATTCCATTAAGTACTTACATATAATCACAGCAGGTGATATATCAGAGGCACATTTTCATAATTAATATTAAAAGCAGAGTATTTTAAGAGATTATTAAAGCTGGCTTTGCCTTTTTACTCCTTCATTTGCAAGACAATTTTAGTTACCAAATTAGCGCACACCTTTTGCATTACCCAAGAGTGGTTTGGCTTTACCCACCTAATTCATTGTACCTCTAAAGGTGTCCTTAATATGCAAAGTTACACTGGTGGTTACTCAACTGCCAAAGCAGCTTGAGTGAAAGAGGCCAACTCATGTCACTGCTGTCCAAATAATTTACCTGCTCTGCAATTTAGAAACCAGGCACAACGCTGATTATAGGAGACAACCTGTAATTATGGACTTAGCTCCTTGCACAGCCTGAAAATAGTATTTTCTACGGATCATGGGTTAATCATGGAAAAGTCAAATAATAGTATGCAGAAGTTATTGACTCCTAATACTTCACAGTTGTTTAAACAACTTGGGCCTGGTTTACAGATGACAAACTCGTCAAGTCTTTGCCACAAGCCCCGCTTGCAATTACAGAGACAATACCTGATTTTTGCCTTTCAACATGAGAAGATTGGTGACCTTGCCAAAAGGTAAGCCCAAGGAGATGACCTCTGCCTCCGTGACATCACTGGGGAGCTTACGGACATGGATTACTCGGGATGGGACTCCAGCACTTCTATCACCTTTGAATTTTTTGATGTCGTTTCCATTAGCTGGAAAAACAAAGAGTTACCCAAAACTTCAGAGCTTCTCACATGCAGTCTGTGCTCCCCATCCAGTTACTGCTCTCTTAGAGAAATTCCATAGTCTAATTCCACTAAAACCTGAAGACACATGGGTTTACTTCACTTCCTGACCACCCCCACCAAATGACACGTTGCAAGTGACGTTGCTGAGTGCCACTGCAATAGAATCAAGCCTCCAGTGGCCATTTCACAGCTTGTTTACAGCACACACCCACCCCTCTACTCTGTGTAGGGCTGAGCCTCTGATGCTACAGCACTGCTCAGATCTTTTCACTTGGTCTGGCACCCTTAGCAAGGAAGCTGTTCGAAGGGGACATCTTAAAGCAAGTGATATTCTTAAATATGACCCAAACTGTCCTTTTGGGTCAGCTGGATTGTCCACAGCGCAAAGGCTGCTGCAGCACAGCACCAGAGCTGGCCCAGCATGGCAGGGAGGCCACAGGAAGGACATGAAGGTAGCTCCAAGACAGACAATTAAAGGCACTGACAAGCACAGAGGGCAGAACTCTGGACTGAGCACCCATGGATACTGTCTTGGGTGGGATTCCTGCCCTCTCCATAGGGTCACACTCCCAAAGAGCAGCAAACTATTCCATACAGCCAGAATACCCCTAGAAAAATTCAACTGTGCTTTAAGTTTAGAGCAAAACCTGCATGTTCTAATTCTGTAAAATCATTTTAGCAACTGGTCCGCCCTGATTTTCTTCAGTCCACTAAAACTCATATGGGTAGAGGGCAGAAGTTTATTATTACTATTCAGCCCTGTCCTACAAAGGCCTAGGAAACACCAAAACTGAAGACATTTTAAAACCCAGACCTCCTCCTAGTATCCACAATGCTTATAAATTGCTATGCTTCTCCAGAGGCAACATTACCTGCAGAAGAATTGTTGTCGTTCATGATAAAGGGTCCGTTAGTAACACAAGTAGGGAAAAGCTCGTCAGCTCCCCGCTGGAAAAGAAAAGATGAAAGGTAAACTGAGAGCATTTCTACTGAGTTCTATTCAGGTCCTCCTAAAGCTGAACAATTGAGACTAAGCTGTAGAGAAGCTGAAGTGTAAGTGAAAACATACTGAGAGTGGGCAGTGAACCTCACCTCCATAAATTAAATATAAGAAAGATCCAATTTAGTAATTGAGTAGCACTATCCAATATCTTTCTGCTAAACACTAGGGATCTTCAGAGCTGAAGCATCACTGAATTGCCCAAAGCCACTAAATGCACTGAAATACACCAGGAGGATGGGAATGCAACAGAACAGTCTCACAGGTGTTGAAAAGCAAACCAAACAGGGCCCCTAGCAACCATTAAGGACACAGCAGGGTTACCAGGAGCAAGGACATCTTAAGCAAAAGACAAGTTGCCAGAAGCGGGCCAAAACTGTTAGTGTGTGACTTGGCCATTATGGACCAGTTTTAATTTCCAGTTACCAGCAGAAGATGCAACTACGAGAAACAGAGGTGTGACAAATACATCTCCTCCCTACCCCAAAAAAGGGCAGAGCAGGAATGTATCATTACTGGCAAAAAACTACTTTTCAGATTTCACAGCAGAAATAGGTCCACATTTAACAATTTGGATTCTAGTACAGAACAGACTGCCACTGGTTTGGCATCTTGTAGCCATAATGCCCAGAACAGCAGCACCATCAAGTCTCAGAAAGCACATGTAGGTCCATTCTGCAGCAGAGAAACCAAACGACCAGGGGGACTAAACCTTCAGAATCCCACCCTCTGCTACCCTGGCACCTCAAGCTTTGCTACACATCAGCATCAACGTGGCTACTGGCAAAAGCAAACCCCACAAGTAGCACAGCGTATCCCAACATCTGGATTCTGTGACTTTGCTCACTGCAGCACTGGGGAGGGAGAAAACATCTGACAAAGCAATTCTAAACCAGACTGCTCGTACTAGAATTAGACAACAGCCCCGGTACTGCAGAGCTTTAGAAACACGTTTGCTGCAGGCTTTTTAGGAGCTGTAGGTGTAATTCCATCTGCTCACACAAAAGTCCCTCAGCCCAACTGCCTCCAAGCCACCTGACATTAGTCTAACCCAAGTAGGAGATATGAAAAACACTACTAAGACTACAAATCACTTCTCAGCACAATCGATGCTTATATACATTAACACAGCTTAAAATCAGGATGGCTTCATTACACGAAACTACTTCAAATCCCATTGTAAACTGTGAGCAAACACAGCAGTATAGATGTAACACGAAGAAGCATTTTCTCACAATTCTCTACGCTGCTCTTCCAGAGAAATGCCACAGTCAGAGGCTTTCACCAGCAGAAAAAAGGACAGAGCTCATGCCTGCCTTGTTTAGCCCCCCCCATCTCGATGGAAACATGCCCTGCTTCACCCTGTGGCTACCAGACGCTCCATCACCCACCATGCCCTAGATGTGGCAGCACCTGCAGAAACACTATCTGTGTGACAACAGCAGCTCCCCGCTCCCTCCCCAGCACACAGGCAGAAGTAGGTCACACAAGAGCCCCAGCTCACTGCAGAGCAGACACAGCGCCTGTGCTTTCAAACCCTGTGTTTCTTGTTTGACTGCTCACTGCTGGCTCTTCAAAAGACAGGCTCAAGGACTTTGATCTCTTGAATCCAAGGAATTAGGGCCAGGTTCCAACCCGTGGTTCGTGCGCTGCTGCTGGTCACCTGCAGCACTGAGCAGGTTCCACCAAGGCTGTGGGCACCAGCGAGGTCATTCCCTCCTGACATAGTGCAGGAATTGGGAATAGGTCTTTTTACAGCTCTTCTAATTAGCACTTGGAGTCCCCAAGCTAGTCTGGGAGGCTATTCCCTGTGATCCCAGCCTTTTGATGACTCAAGTTCATACATAAATCCACAGGTAAAGGAGAAAAAAACCAGCACTTTACTGTAAAAACACTCTTATGCCTGAGCTCCTGCAGCCACTCGGGGCATGGCTTTACTCTGGGGCCTGGGACACAACTGGCAGCTATTTACAAGCACCAGCCAGCAGCAGACAAAAGCCCTCCCAATGCAGACAAGTGTTTACTGGCCTCATGACACCCCTCACATGAGGCCTTAATGGGCCCTGAACTGTAGAAAAAGGGGTCCTGAATAGCAGCTTGTACATTTGTGAGCACAGAGAACTCCAGCACTCCCAGTAGGAATCAATGCATCTGTGCAGGGGCAGCCCCTGCAATCCATCACTGCAACACCAGAGGAACAAGCCACATACTTGGCTCTCATGGAGGCAACACCAGGAAACTCTAAACTGGAAAAATAAACATTTATACTATTATGGAAAGAATTTCAATTCCCTGAATTTCACTTTCCTGATGACTTGCTCAATAACAACATATTCTCACATACTGCAATCTTTACCTGCAGGGTACACGGACAAGGAATGCTTCTGGCTGCTGGGTTCCATGTTCATGTTTCTTTAATGAAAGAGCCATTTCAATCCACTCCCCTCTTATCTTGGAGACAGTCTCGGCTGCCTACTACGCCCAGAGCCAGGAGGCAGAGGGGGACAATTGTTCCACATCAAAAGCAGCAGCAGGCAATTTGTAAGCTTCCCAGCTGGAAGTATGCGCAGGCAAAGACGGAAGGCTACAATAGTTGGAAAACTACTATTATTCCAAGGACTCTTCTCTACACAGGGAAGTTCACAGGCAGCACATTCAGAACTCTGTACAGTGATACCCAAACCCTTCCACACAAGCTGCCTTTGAAAGAATCGCTTTTCTAGGGCAGCCTTACCACGCACCGAGGAGTTACACCAAGGAGTAACACTGAGCACACGGTGCTGCCAAACCTCCTCCAGCCACAGGATGCTGCATTAACGACAGCTCCTCAGCAGTGTCTGTTCCTCCTGTTACTCTTGGAGCTTATCACAGCTAAACCCGAGAAATCTCTAGTGAGGACCCAAAGCCAGCCTGCTTCTTGGAAAAGGTTTAGAAGAGTTTTTCCACCACCACCACCACCATACCCATTGGGTGTCCTGACACTAGGAAAGCCACGACAAAAGCGACCGACTCTGAGGTATTGTTTTATTCAGGTTTAAAACCACTCAAACAGCAAGTAAACGGCTGTGTGGGTGCTCAGCAGCTCGCCAGCACCGACCCACACCTCCACCCCTCTACCTCCTTCAGTTGTGACTACCACAGGGAGACCCAACCGTGCAGCGACAGCTCTTCAGATGCTCAAGTTCCCATCCCTGCTCGCAAGAGGCATGGATTTCTGTTGACATTTGTTGAGCCAATTCTGCTGCAGCAGCAGCAACAGTGCGCTCACAGCAACGGCAGCCTTCACTTGAAGAAACAAATCTCCCTTTCCTGGTCACAGCAAACAACCCCCACTCTGCAGCTCCTCCCCAGGCTGCTCCCACCACAGAATCACCAGGTAGAACCTGGCCTGGAATCGTTTCTATGGCAGCAGCTTTCTTTGTCTGCAGCACTCCTGGCTACAAAAGCTCTACTGCTCAAGCTGCGTTCATTTACCCCCCACACCCCTGCTCCAGGTAGTTTTGCCATCAATGACTTAGTTCCCTTTTCTGAGTTAAAGGCAAGGTAGATTTCAAATAGTTCCTATTTTTCTGAGTTATCTTCTGATGAACTTTGATCTTTTTGCTTTAGTTTTAATAAAAAAGCTCTCAGAGCTTTTTGGCCAGGCTTTCCCAGCTTAAAAAGCAACTCTCAATTGTCCCATTGCTGCTAGGATTTTACCTGAACCTTGTCACAGTTTGGAGTGAAGCCATAGATTGTCACAACTTCTGCCAGCACACCTATACATGCTACAGCTGCCCCATGTAACCCTTGATCATGGGAAGGAAGATGGCAAGAGCCAAACCCAGGTGCTGTAGAAACTCTGGCTTATGAGGAACACTGCAGAGAGCAGCAGCATTCCCTGCCCTGACTGCAGAGCTGCTCTAGTGATGGGTGACAGCAGTATCCCTCCTTCTGGCGAAGAACACGGTAGATGTAGGTGCCGCACAGGCCATCACCTAAAAGGCACTTCCAGGAAGCAAAGCACCTTGAAAACCCCTCTCTAGGAAGAAACCAATAAAAATCTGGACTGTTGGAAGTCCTTGGTTTGCTTAAGTTCAGATAAAACCCCTGTCACAAGTCTCATGACACAGCACACCAGCATCCTTCTTCCATTCCACTTCATTTTGCCCCAGGTTCGTAAGCAGACTTTGGATCCACCACAATATTTTGCACAAACGACAGGGATCATGGGGAAGCTCACACCACTCCTTTGCTTTGATGAAAGAAACAAACACCATCATGTCTTTGAGTTCAGAAAGAATGGAGTGCTGCTGAGGTATGCTCCGAGGGCTCCTATGAGCTCAGCCCCAGAGGAATGCGCTCCATGCTGCAGTGCTCAGCTCCAGACGGTTTGCAAAGGAACTAAGAAGAGAAATCCAGGCTGGTGACATCATCATTCACACTCATGTTACACTCCAGCTTTTCTTGCTGAGGGATTCAAGAGCTAGGAATGAAACTAACCTTAAACCACTCAGAAGGATGCCAGCTTTCCTTGTCTTCACCACAAAACTGGCTTCCAGCAAGGCTCCCTCGTGTTACCCCCTGTCCCATCTCCTGCTGCCAGCACTCTTGAGTCATGTAAAGGTAGAGCAGTGTGAAGAACATTGCCATTTGGGTCACAAACATACCAACTGCATCGTCCTTTGGTCCCAGTAAAGCTGGAAATGTCTGATCAACACAAGGAAGCTTCAAGACTCTGCAGACAGCAGGCCTGGGCCAAACGGGACACTGCAGGATGCTGCTGTCCATCTTCAGTGTCACTTAACCTCTTGCTACCAAACAGCTCACACAATCTGATCTGAACCTGGAGTCCTGGGGGGGGTGGAGGGGGAAATACCAACTTTGTTCATCAAATAGCTTGTGGCTGACTTTTATGTACCAATTCCAATAGAGCAACCCCTGTGGCATTTGTCAGATTCAATCCAACCCCGCAGCTGGTATATTCCGCCCCTGGAGTCAACCTGCAGTGGAGGCATCAGCCTATCCAGCAGGTCCTGAGTAGGTCCTTTTTTAACTACACCGTTTAGCTGGGGCCATGTCACCTACCACTTACAGCTTCTGAAGTTGTTGTAACCTCGCTCTTGCCTGCACAAGATTGAGTCTGATACCTTTCCCAAAGAGCCAGCACAGCAGACTTCCCACCACAATTCCCAATAGCCTACTTGGCGACACACACACATTGCACCTCTGAAACCAGGTCAGTTGGTCAGAGCACTGCAAAGAATTCAGTGCTTAGGAAAAAGTGTCTTACCAGGTGTACTGACACAATAGCTGGTACCATTTCTAGCGTACACAGACGGGGTTGTGAGTACAGACACTGGAAGCTCAGGTATTACATGAAAGCAATTGCTCACACAGCCCAGCGTGAGGTTGTGCAATAAGGTGCATTAGCAGCTCCCCAACCCACTCACCCCAGCAGCCCTTCCCTGACTTTCTTTCTCAGTCTTTGCTACTATGGAGACACCC
Source organism: Ara ararauna (assembly GCA_028858755.1). Lineage (NCBI taxonomy): Eukaryota > Metazoa > Chordata > Aves > Psittaciformes > Psittacidae > Ara > Ara ararauna. The sequence continues at coordinate 3,562,033 of CM054398.1, read as the reverse complement.
TGTAAAACAAACCTGCCCTTTGAGCAAACAAAAGGTGTGGCCATTTCAAAGAGCACCAAATTCCTGAGCTCCAAGAGCCGCAGCAATGCAGTCACGCTGGCTTTGCAAGGCAGCCCACACCCAGGCTTTATGAGGCTCTGCTCCCAGGCTGAAACTTAACTACCCCTCAACCTTGAGCTTTTACATCCTGCAGCTGAGCAGACAGGTCCTTGGTGAAGCATAGGACAAACACTATCACAAAGAAATGCCACTGGGTGAGTCATGCTGGGAAAATGGAACCTGTGAAAAAACATTTTGTGCCCCAATCTGGAGCAGAGCAAGCTGAACATGCAGGTTTAGAAGAAACTACTAATTCAACCTAGTCTGAATTGCAGTTGGGTAATAATGGCATCTGCTGTGGCAACCACAGAGCCATCATCGCACTGGGATTACCAACATACACTTGCTGAACTAAGCAGAGTATTCAACAAGTTCTCAAATGAAGCTATACCAGAATTACATAGGATTGGAACTGAAATCATGCTTACTCTCTCCTTGCTGGTGTAATGCGGCAGCAAATGTGGCACTGGCACTACATGAAGCCAGTGGCAGTGACTCAGGGCCCAGACTCTATCCCATGCTTATGGGATTAAAGATAAAGTTGAATAAATTCACATGTGTTTAGTATTTTGCTATTTGTTTGAATCATCACAGATTGAGGGCAAAGGAGGTCTGAGGTTAAACCCAAATATTTTCTACAACCATTTTATTAACTGATTGTTTTCTACAGTCTCACACAGATTTCTTTTCACCTGCAAGGAGTCCCAGCTCCTTTCCTTCCCAAGTGCAAGGAACTTGAGGTGGCCCCCACATGAAAACCCGGGTTACATGTGATGGAGAAACTGCTTTGCACAGCTCAAAGAGCTGCTAAGCCCGTGGCAGTGATCTCACCTCAGCAGCAGCTCCAGCTCCTGATCATACAGATGTAGCCATGTTTCAGAACCCATCACAGGACAGGTATCTGTACACTACAGGTACATCGAACCCAATGCAACAGGAACACAGATCACATGAAGCCATGCCAAAGGACACCACCATCTAGGCACCCTGCTACCAACATGTGGCTTACACGTGTGATCATGCCTGTTAGAGCAGCCACAAGAGCCAGCTTGTTGCAGCCTCAAAGCAAAGCCATAGGAGGGGACTGGAATTTCCTCACAACATTCTTGGCCTGCTGCCTGAAGCCATAATTACTGTTCCCATGGCAAAGATCCTGGCCTGATCACAAATGACTTCTATGCAGCCAGCCCATACCACACTCCAGCAAGCCCTGCTTTAAAAATTAACTTCTCAAATGCCACCAAAGTGGTTGCTCTTTGTTTCTGAAAGCATCAGCTTTCAAAAAAAGAATGTTCAACTTAACCAAGAAACTACAAAATTACTCTGAGACCTTTCCAATCACTGAAACAGTTTCACTTAATAATGATGTACCATAGTTCATACTCTTTCTAGTAACCAGTGCTGTTTGGAGACCGTTAGAGCCTGAGGAGATAGTGGTATCCAGGCAAAATAAAGACAGGGAAAGGAGATTCAGAGGAATCTTGATCAAATTACTGAGAAGAGGCAACTGCACGGTCAGACACAGTACCCTGGAGTTCAAATACAGTGCCTCCATCTTAAGGTCATACTTCCTCTTCAGTCAGCAACGACATTAGGGGAAGCACGACATTAGGGGAAGAAGCAAGTCCTAACTCATGTGTTTCTAATGTGTAGAACATTCCAGAAGGATGTGCATTAAGAGCCCCACACCCGAATTGCAATGAGCTTCCTAAACTAGTTCACACACTTGAAACTGAGGAGGAGCCTGTGGACTAGGCTAAATGTGAAGCCCAGGAACAGCTACTGCAATGACCATCCTAGTTCAGAACCAGAGCACCAGGCAGTGCAGTGCTGAGCAGCAAGCCTGAGAACACCTGGGGACTTAAGGTAAGGTTTGCTCAGCATCACAGGCACTTTTCCTACCTGAGAATTCTCCAACTTTGGGACATTCCTTTATGAAGCCAGAGATGATAAAACTACAGCTCCAGAGCATTACGTTCTCAAGCAGCTCTAAAGAACATCTGCTTCTGAAGGTGAGGCAGCTTGAAGCAATTTCAGCAAAGCCCCAGGGAGCAAACAAATGCTGGTGGATGGACAGATATCCATCACTGCAGTTATGTTGGCAAAGACGAGGCAAAATGCTTCTGTGGCATCATAGAAACCTTCTTCTGCACTGCCTTCAAACTCCTTCTTGGCAAACCCAAGTGGGGCAGGTTGAAGGGGAAGCACCACAAAAGCAACAACATTTCAGGAGCTGTAGCCAATGAGGTTTTACACTTAGCACAGAGGTAACTATTTTTAAGAAGTGACTGACACAGCTTTTGCAAAGAGATGCCTGCAGCTCTGTGCAGGAGCCCTGCAGGCAGAAGACCTCCAGTGATACAGAGCCAGGAGCATGGGGAAACTGTAAGGGAAGCCTTCCCTTTGCTCCTATAGCTGTGCACAAAAAGGGCTCTGACTTAGCTGAGCAAATCTATGACACGTACAACACGTTACACCACAACATTAAAGAGCGTTCTGCCGCACGAGCTACACTGGTTTATTCAATGACTTCCTCCAACATCATCAGGTAACACGGCAATGTCAAAAATCATTTTAAAACTTACCTTCATCCCGATGATTCAGCTTTCCTTTTGCTTCTGCCACTCTAAATTTTGATTCAACTTTCTCAAGACTCACCTTGTCTGACTGCACAAAAACCTCAGTTTTGATGCCTTTTGCCCCACCACTGGCTGCCCAACCGTACAACCGCCATGACTGTGGTTACAGCTCTGGCTGTGTGAGGAGCAGAAGCCCTTGGATGGAATCGCTCCCAGGCCTCAGTTTAGACACTGTATGTACTAGGGACTGCAATCACCCCACAGATGGGAGTAATGAGCTGTGCAATCCCACATCCGGAAGCTTGAAGATTCACCAAGAGGACAATTACAGCTTCAGAAGCTTCCTGGTGAAGTTTAGTTGTGTAAAACCACTTCTTAAAGCTGCAGAAACCTAAAGCTACAAATTACACAGTTAAAACCAACTGAGTGGACTCTTACCTAGATTAATCAGTTTACTAGAAGATCAAACTGCTCTACAGGTCAAGGGATGACTTACTCCACCTTTTACAATAGCTCTTAAGTATTAACCAATCTCATTGCCCAGGTTCAAGCCTCCCCTCCTCTGTGGATGTCAAACTGAGCTCCTCACAGCAGAACCACACACTCCCATGGCACTACAGTTAACTCCAATTTCAGATTCTCATATGAGGAAAAGTTAGAATAACCTCCCCCTACAGCTATTAAACCAAGCCCCTTTCATGCATTCGATGCCCCTCAAACCCTGAAGCATTAAACCATGCTCATGCTTAACAGCAGTGACATCAAATTTTGCACTTCCAGCACAAAAACGTATTTGCTGTCTAGGAACAAGTTCTCCCTAATGCTCCTTCTCTCACTCAGACCTAACAGAGCTCACCTCCACTTCAGCCACTTCACCAGCCTATTCCAAGTCACCACACTGCTCAGTTCATAATGGAGATGCTAACACCACACAAGTCGGGCCATTAAAGAAACCAAAGGCCAACATTCACACATACTATCTAACAAAAGGAACTCAAGGGCTCAACTTACTGTAATCCTGATCCCAGAGCATTAGCTCCAGTGGTCAGGAAGGAACAAGAAACCCCTTTAATGCAGGAGGGAGTGCCAGTCTATCCCGCACATTCCAGTTGACCATTTCACAGGCCCCAGCTTTTATCCGGGAACACAACAGCCTGTTACTAAGCACTGTAGATAAGGAGGCTCCTGTCAGCACTTTGAGTTTCAGGGCTAAGTCTGCACTTTCAAAACCTGAGACTAGAAGGATGAAGGTCATATTTACTGTACTCACAAGAGATAAAAACCAACAGCTAAACACTATGGGGGGGGAAGGGGGGGCAGAAGGATTTCTGACATACAACTGAACAGGAATTCACATAAACAAAGGAAACAGAGTTCTTAAAAGGCCTAATTTCTCCACTGAGAAGCAATGCCTAGCACACAAATAACAAGCATGGCTTGACATTTAGAAGGGGAAAGGGCTGTTTCTAAATGCAATAAAGTTCTTTTCTGATCGTTGATAATCCATGTCCAAATGCCAAGAGCTAAATGCTGAGCCACAATAAAAGTTTTAAATGCACATGAGACTAAATTACCTTCTGGTTGCAACCAATTTACATGGTACCAGAAATAACCCTTTAAAGCTGAAGATCTACATTTGGTTGAGGCTAAAACAAGGTCAGATGCTGAGCAGTGTAAAAAGAGAGAAAAAGTGAGAAGTGCCTACCTTTGTACCAACTGTTAAATCTTGGACAATGCTGTAGAAAAAAGAAAGAAAAGGATTAAAAAAGTTAGATAGGTTTGCCACAAATATCCAGCATAGTTCACAGCAGTAAGAAAAAAAAGCAAGTCAAAAGTGCACAGTTGTCTTTGCAAGTGAGCCAAGGACAGTTTATACAAAGGAAAATTATTAGATGGTGATGGTGGAGACCCAAGACCCAGCAGTGCTAGAAACCCACAGCTCTTCCCCTCCCTAGCATGGGGCTTGCTCCTTGCGCAAGGGCTCACAGGGGCTAAGAGCAAACCCCGCGGGCACCTCACTTCCAACACCACCTCTGACCAAGCAAGAGACAACTCCATCCAAAGTATTCACTTCTACAGTTCTTAACCCCCTGGTCTGCAAAGGGGAAACCTCTGCTGGGCTCTAAGGAGGCTCTGGAGCAAAATCCTTGCGTTGGTAGTGAGGCTAAAGGGGCGCAGGAGAGATGTGGGCAGCTCTCAGGCTGGGGTTTGCCTGTACAGTACACAACATTCCTCTATCAATTCCTTTCTACATGGAAAAACAAACAGTATTTTCCCTAACACAAATCTCAAGGAAAAAAAAAACCAACAAAACCCAAGCAGTTACTCAACTCTACCATAAGCGCTTAAACCTCCTACAATGAGACTTCCTGATTAACTAACACAATCAACAGCATAGCTGTACCTCAGACACCTCACACACCAGCAGCATATGCATGGACCTAGAGCAGTTTCTTTCACAATGGCATCAGAATGCCTTGTCTGTAGCTTGATGTGCTGTACCTGGGTAATGTCCCAGAGTATTCCAGCACCTACACGTTACTCCTCGTTACAACAGTGCTCCGGGATTCCAGTTTTACCCTTCCACTGAAGATCATGTATTTAACAAACTCCAAACCACCGTAAAGCAGCAACATAAAACAGAGCAGAAATGACCATTTTAGACTGATATATATGCAGCACTGCCTGGTTCAGTGCAGTAACTGCACTGTAACTGCAGAAAGAGCCTGTTTCAACTCCTGCCTTCCCAAAAGCTGACCGTAACTTCAGAGTACAGGATCCAGGAGAGGTTAACAGACCTGTAGCAACTCTAAAGGAACATGGCAGCGCAGCAGCAGGCAGGGCAGCCCTTCCTAAATCAGCAACGTGAAGCCTGAAGTACTTAAGAACAAGCCTACAAAGGGATTTAAGGCCGAGAGAACTCACATTTCCTAGTCCTTCCTGCCCTACCTGCCTGCACCAACTTCTCAGGCCATTAAATACTGCGCCGTGTTGAGTCACTCCCATTTCCCCAGCTCCACAAACAGGCCGTCACACCAGCCCAGGCCAGCTCAGCTCCTCGGACTTCCTCCTCCAACCCAACCTGCCATGTCATCATAACCCAGCGCTTTAGAGCCGAGCCGTGGCCACGAAGCCACGCGATAGTTTCTTTTCCCTTTTTTTTCTCCCCCCCCAGCCGACTCCTTCAAGACGGCTCCGTGCGAGGAGAGCGCTGGGATCCATGGAGCACAGATGGGGTTTGGTGCACTGGGAGGGCCAGCAGTAACGAACTAATGAAACCCATCTGCAGTGAGCAGTTTAAAGCATCATGTTATACCATGAGAATGACTCCGAGTACATTTCCTCAGTTAAAACGCACACATTCACCCAGCGAGTTTCACAGCCTTATAAAAGAAGTAGTATTTCCAGCACAGCAGAAGAGCAACAGGGAATCTCCCAAGTTTCCCAAACTCTCCAACTTACCCCCAAGCAGTTTCTCTCACTTCCTGTTCCTCCTGTGGGCCTCTCACACAGGAAATGTTTTACATAAAAGCACTCTTAACAGGGGACAGTATTTGAAATTCTCCAGCAGGAAGAGCTGGTTGATCTGCCCAGAATTATCAATTCCTGGAATATCAGAATATCACAGAAGCCCATTCGATGGCAAATGACCACATGGAACAAGCAGCAACAGTATGGAAGAAGTTTGGCTACAGAAATGTGCAACGTACTTCCCGTCCAATACACCCCCCCCAATAAATTATGACATCTTAAGCTTCATTCTCTTGTCCTCTATCAACCTTAAGCAGGGGATTAAAGCCTTTTTCAGTTCCAAAAAGAACCGGCAATAAAGCCTCTATCCAAAAGAGGTATTTTTGCATTGAATTCCTCCACAACGAGGGGAAAATCCAGCAGCACCGAGAAAACCTCAAGGTCATTTTCCAAAGCAGCGTTTTTCCTCTATTAACTCCTTGCATGTTTTACCGAAGCAACTTACTCAATTGAAAAGCACAGTATTGGTTTGAGGATAAGGACACGGAAGCAACCAGTGGAAAGGGAGGGAAGCAAAGACTTAGACCACCTTCAGAAGCAGCTTTTGGAGGTTCAACAGCCTCCCCGGGGGAACCCGATCAAAGATAACGGGGCGATTAAGGCTCAGACGGTACTAAAACGTCTCCATTCAAATACCAATTGCTTTAACACACACAGTAATTCAGCCTGCCTCAGAACTACGGTGAAGCCAGCTGGTAACCAACCGGTTTTGCATTAGAACGCCTGATCTCACATGCTGGAGCATTATTTTTGATATCCAACGTGGTGAGCAACTCGTTAAAAGCAGCAGAGCAACCCCTGGAGTGTGAAATCTGCAAGAGACACAGCTTTTATGGGCTTTTAGATGGAAAACACACGGGGACGCCACTTTTTGAATGCGTAAGGAGAAAACCCAGACGTGTGACTGCGCCTGATTCTCACCACCCCAGTGTTTGGAGGCAAAAAGCAAGGAGGCACTCATCTGGGCTTCCTGTACTTAAGGCTCTGTGAAAACAAACCGCTTACTCGGGGAGGGGTGGGGAGTTAGAAACACTTTAACTACAAGAATCAGCTCACTAAACCTAAATATACCACGCAAGGCAAGAGGGAGATGGAGCCCTCCTTTGGGACGGAGTTGCCACCAGTTTACTTGCGAGACACCCGGCGAGGTGGTGCTGAAAGGGTGGAGGAGCCGCGCTCTGTGAGGGCGGCAGGAGCCCAACAGGCAAAGGCTGGGTCCTCAGGCGCGGGGGCAGCGGCAGCGCATGTCTGGGCTCGCCCCGCGCTGCCAGGTACGGCCGCGGTGGAGGCTCCTCCCGGGGCCGCTCGCAACAGCGACCCGAGCGAAAGCGCCAGACAAAAGGCCCGAGGCCCCCCGTCAGGTGCGACCGCTGCCGGATCCCACCCGCGGGGCCGCCACGGAGGCAGCCGCCGGGCCCGGCCCCGCCGCAGCCTTTACACCCACACCGCGCTGCAACCGCCCCCCGCGCCCAACCCCGGAGGGGATGAGGCGGCGAACCTCGGCCGGGATCCCCCCCCCTCCCCCGCCGACACGAGGCGGCGGCTGAACCGGAGGCGGGGGGAAGGGAGCGCACGAGGCGGCGCGGATCGGGACCACCGCCGCTCCCACCACCGGTGAGGGGCTCCGGGAGAGCCGCGTCCCCCCCCCCCCTCCGGCCACCGCCGCCGCGCTCCCCCCGCCCCCCCCCCCCCCCCCCCGCCTCAGGGGGCGCCCCAGCCCCCGGCGTGGGGCCCGCACCTTCCCCCCCCTTTCCTCCGCACCCCGGCTGGGCTCCGGCAGCGCCGCTCAGCCGCCCCCGGCGCGGAGCGGGCTCGGCGCGGCGGGGGACTCACCCGTCCATTGCACACGCAGGAGACCCGTCGGGAACGGGGCGGAGGCGCCGGAATAGCAGGAGCGAGCGCGACCGCTCCGTGTTATAGACTCACAAAATGGCGGCGGCGCCCGGCCCGCCTCGCCCGCGCCCGCGCCCCGTTGGCCACCGCCGGTGTCACCTCGACGGCAGGGGCGGGCAGAGCCCGCCTCCTATTGGCTGCGGGCGGGATGAGGGGCGGGGCCATTGGGAGGAGCCATCTTGAGAGCGGGAAGGAGGCCGCGAAGCCGCACGGGGGCCGCCATCTTGAGTGGGGGCAGGGCACGGGGGGGAGACCGCGTTGGGCGCCATCTTGAGTACGGGCAGCTCCTGCGCTGGCTGCCCGGGAGCGGCGCCGCCGCCGCCATGTTGGCCGCGGGCAGGAAGCGGCGCGCTGCCGGCGGTTGCCATCGCGGGTGAGGGAGCGCGGTCTCCTCAGAGGGGTGAGGTGAATGGTGGAGCACCGCCCGTGTGGGGCTGCACAGCGCTTAAAGGTTTCATTTGGGATGCGAGATAAAACGGTTTAATTGCACTTAATGTCTTAAGGATAAAGATTACCCAGTGGGGAGACAACCCGTAAGGTAAGACACAACACCTCCCTGCTCTGCTCACGTACGAGGATATTTTGTCCTAAGTTACAGTTCTGACACTGCGGACCAAAGCAGCTCTTCTTCCAGTCAGGTGAACCTCAGTGGTTAAGTAGATCAGCTTGTTTCACTCTTAATGCGTGGCATTGGCTGTAGGTCTTAACTTGTGGTAAAATCCATGGATTTCTGGTCTTTGGGGATTTTCCGGCCTCTAGAAGGTTTGCTCTTCAGCTGCTGGGCCATCTCTGGTAAGCTGCAGCATACTACAATGGACTTAAATGGGTTAGATCTTCAAAATGATCCCTGAGCTCACTGAGGTGAAGGCCCCCCAAAACATAAGGGAGAAGCAGACCCCAGCCTGGTCCTCGCTGGGAACGGGGCTGTTTTACCTTGCTCCTCTGCAGGAACAGGCACACGAGGAGCAGGGTCCTGTTGGAGGCTGAGCAGACCTCGGGATCAGTGCCCCAAGGCCCTGGCTGGTTCCTCTCCATGGACACTAATGAAATGCTGCGTGTCTCTGTTTAAACATAGACAGTATTTGCTCACTGGGAATTCCGCTCGTTTTCTTTGCCTCACTTGTCATAACCCTCTCTGTTGAGTGCAGCACAAGAATTAATTGTCCCAGACCTTGTCCCCTGTGTAGTATTGAGTCAAATATCAAATGTCCAGCCCACAATGACCTCGCTTCGTTAGCTGCAACCCTCTTTTGAGAGTTTCCAGGCAACATAATACAGGTCTCCACTGTAGGAAGGAGCCTTCGTCCCTCAGCAGCCCAGCCATTCCTTGTACAACATTGCCAGTCAGCGCTCAGCAGCAGTAAACCACTAACACAGAGCAGTGCCACTGCTGGAAGCACCTGAGCTGCAGCACAGCACGTCAGGAGAAGGATTTGAAAACCAGAGTGCACATGAAATCCGGAGTCTTATCCTTGGGCAGTGCTTCTGCTTAACGGCAGGTAGCATTGACAGGTCCAGACATGCATTTTATAGTCTCATTTCTTTCTGAAGCACACACTAGGCACATGAATATGGAAAAAAAAAAAAGTGATAAAAGTGAAACCATCTATTATTTTCCCCCAAGCACATATTACTGTGTTGGTTCCTATGGCACCTTACTTTCTGAGAGAGCGGGTCAATGCTCAGATGATCAGGAGCAGAGAGCAGCTCACCACCACTGATATTGGTAGCTCTCACTTTCCTGTCTTTGGTTTATTGGACTCCACAACTTGTTCCAGCAGTAAAGTTTAAAATAGAGAAAAATAGGTTCTTACCTCTTGCTCCAGGCGACTGAAGGCCCCAGCTGAAACCAAAGTTATTTTGCTGGGTACCGCATATGAAAGGCCACAGATAAGAAATTTACAACTCAGATGAGGCAAAGAATGGGAAAATGATGGGATTATGCAATCCACTTTGGAGTTGCTGAGCTGAGAGCCAGAGAGATAAAGTGGCTTGATCAAAGCAGAGCAGGAACTTAACTCCCAGCTCACAAGCCACAAGGCACCTTCTTGAACTCTGCCTGGTTTTAAGCTGTTTCCCATGGAGGTGTTTCACTTCATGTTCCCTTCACAATAACCTGCTTTACGTACTGTAAATAAGAAACTCCTCCGGAGCAGAGGATGGTATGGAGACAGAATCACTCCCTTTAATATGGGATACCTCAGTCCACTTGTAAAGAAGTGTGCCCTAAAGAAAGACACCCTAGACATGACATACAGGTTTCAGAAGAAGAATCCTTAATGCTAAATACTGATCACTAGTTGCTGTTGACATTAGTTCATTGCATGCACCAGCTGCTTGTCTGGTATCTTTGGAAAAGCAAACAGAGGTGCACCAAAGAATTCCTGCTTTTCCAAGACTTCCCCTGTGCAGCTGTGGCCTTGCTTGAAAGACTCCTTCGAGGTTCTTGCAAGCTCACTCCCATCTGCCTTACTTGTAGCAGGAATGCTGATTGTGCAACATTTCATCGGCCATTTTGCCTGTATCTCTTTTGGGTTGTTTTGAGAAAGAAATCCCATTAAAACGGCCATGGGAAAGAAACCAAAAGAAGGGAGAAAACAGCAATCGAGTTCTTTTGTACGACCCAGCTCAACGGTCCCACCCTCCAGCTCCGGTTACTCACATGCTCCAAAGGCCTTGGTGGGGCACACCCAGGTTTTTCTGTCTTTGAACCCTTCCTGCCTCTGTTGTCTGTTTGAATTTCATTTACCGGGCAGGGAAACCCGACAAAATGCTGAAACAAGAAAGACCCTTTTCCTGCCTTTTTTCCTTTGTGGGTTTAAAATAGCTCCATGTTCGCAGGACACTTTAGGGAACGACTTTCAATTTGCAAACTAGCAAAGGGGGTTTTTTTCCCCCTTTTCCCCAACGTTTCTATCTGTAACCTGAAAATAAGAGGTGGAAAACTCTTCACTGGAGAGCTGACTGCAATTTCAGTGCTCAGGAAAAGTTCCTTACCTGCAGATGTGTGACATTACAGCAGCACACATTGCTAGCAAGGGGAGGATCCTTCCCATGATCCATATGCTTAGTACTGATAGAAGGAACTATTTCTGCCTCATTCCCAAAGCAGGATTTTCATGACAGCCACGGCCACCACAGCACTTTCAGGCCCCCTTCCAGGGACAGGGTTGAAAAATGCTTGACAAGCAAATAGATCTGCACTTGGAACTTCTCTTAGTGTCCCATTGCACATTCTAATTTCACCTTTCAGCAGCACTGCCAGCCTATTCCTACAGCATTTCTTGTGCTGCAAGCACTTAGAGCAGCTTCGCACGTTAAGGATAACCACAAGAGCTCCTGTTTTACGTTTTTCTCCTTTCTGTGGCAGAACGAGGGACCTGCTGCATTCAGATTCTGTTGTTATCAGTCCCTGTTGTTTCAGAGCTTCCCCGTCTCGGCCGATGCTTTCGGGTGACTCATTTCCTGTGAGGGATGAACCAGCCGTTTCCTGGCTCTTCAACACGGGATGGGGGGGGGGGGGGGGGGAGTTTTTTCTTCTACTCTGAGTCGGAGTGGTCTGGATTCATCTCTGGTTTGATTATACCCGCTGCAACTTGCACCACAACTGCAGCTCTTCACTGCAGCCTTCAAAGGTTAGCTTCTGTTGTGTACGGATGGTGGCTGGCCCCTGCTTATCTGGGCCACAGGTCATTTGGGCTGTAGAATTAAAGTCGTTCGAGCAATACAGTTTTAACAATGCCATCCTTCCATCCCTTCCAACCCAATGCTTCTCTTAATTCAAGCCATTTCAGCTCATAATAAATGGAATGTTTAAAAAGCACCATAGGGCAAAGATATTAATCTTGCAACCCGTATCTTAAGCCCAGAAATGGTGAATTATCCAGGAAGTTCTACCGAGATCCCATGTTGAGAAATCCAGGTGGGTTTTTTTTTTTTTGTGTTAGGCACAGGATCCTGGGAGGCTGGGTCAGCTTCTGTAGGGATTCTGGGCCCAGAATTCCAACTCTTCCCTCCAGCCTGTATGTCCAATTTCCCAAGCTGCTATTTATTCCTATTTCCCATGATGATTCTATTGTAGACAGCTTACTTCAACACCACCGCTGAGCTGAAAGCTTGGCCACTGTAACAGCAGCCTGAGGTATCCCAACTCTTTCAAGCAGTGTTTTACTGCTGTTCTTAAAAATTATTCTTTTAATCTTATTTCCCATCATTTCAGTTGAATCTTTCAATTCCTTAACCTGTCACACATCCATAATATTCAGAAAGAAAACCCCCACACCAGGGCTGCTGCCTCCTGAGTCTGAATTTAGCACATGTTAGAGGGATGAGCACTGAATAATTCATACCCTTGATGATTTATTCATGCCCAAAAGTTGGATACCTCCTCTGTGAGTTTCCATTAGCTCACAGAGAATACGAGTTCCTCTCCTCACCTCCACAACAGCCCTGTCCCATGGAGCCCAGAGCCGGGGAGCATCGGAAACCACTCCTGGATGGGCCTTTGGAGATGCTTCTGCTCAACAGCGAACAGGCCCCTTCTACCACTCCACACATGTTAAGCTCTTTTCCACCAGTACACATGTAAAGAGGGATACTGCAGGATGCCCTGAGCCTGGAAACCAGACAAACAGGCCGTGACTCTGTGATGTGATACGGTAGAGCTGATCTTCTCCACCACCAGAAATGGCAGGTTTATTTTACATGGTAAAGTCACAGGTTCGGAGACAGTCAGTAGAAACATAGGGAGATAGTTTCCTACCCCTCAGGAAACCTGGACAAATAGCAGCAGTTCAGACTAATCTCCTTCCTGTGTGGGCTATCAAAAAATATGCCTTTAGTAGAAGTTGGGAAGCCCACAGTGTGAGTTTCCTGACCTAGGTGAAGATTCTGCAAGCCATTCAAATTCCATCTGTCTAGAAACTATGAAGGATGGCTCCATGTTCCAGGGTAGTCTCCAGACCCACAAACAGCACCACCCCTCCCTGGCTGCTATGAAATTTCCTAACTGTTTATCCTGTGCTCCTGACTCCTTTTGTCCTTGGACCATGCTCTCCATCAGCATAATTAAAAATGCCAAACACGCTTGAGAAACTCTCCAAGTTGCTAAAAATGACTGTGAGTTTCCTCCCCACTGCCCCGCTCCAGCCCTCCCTTGCTCTGGCCTCAGCTTTACAAAGTGGTCTGTTTCCAGCCCTTCAGCATAGTTTGCATTCCACTGCCAAGAATGAACATTTATTTATACAAACAACCCTCCTTACAAGCACATCTCCCTGTGCTGTCCTGGGGCAGGGAAAGAAGCCTCATTGCAGCTCTCTCCTGCAATGGAGCTGCAGTGCTAAAGTCCCTTTTTGCTTTAGTCTCTTGTCTGCAGGGAAAGGTTCATGCAGCTCAGGCCTTTCTGGTGCTACAGCCCTGCTCCGAAATGGACTGGAATGTTCTTTCATTTCCTTAGAACCATTTTGTTGCCCTTTAATGATGGTGCCCGCATCAGGGTCCTGTGGTCTCACACTAGACCGTCAAGGCCTTACAGAAGCAGCCCCTGTGCCTGTTTCTCCCAACAGCACCCCCATATCCTGGTTTTCCCAAGTCTCTATCAGGCTGCTGGGCTGTAGGAATTCTTCCAGCAGAGCAGCTGGAATTGGGATCAATGGGAAGTGAAGTGGCAGGTCCCAGCTGAGCTGTACCCGACCGATGGGGAGCTCATGTATTATTCCTGCCGCTGCTCCACCGATCACCTGGTGGCTGAGGTTCTGTTCTCTGAAATCCTACCTCCTCTCTGGCCTCAGGTTGTCTCCTGTTGCATCTGCCGTGGGGATGGATATTACACAGATGCTGAGTGACTCCAGACGGGGAACGTCACTGGGCATAGGTCATTTAACTGGAAACAGGGTCCCTGGAGTGGCACATGCAGGGCACTACCACGGCATTGGTCACCCTCTTACTGTCAGCACATCAGCTTTTGCTGCGCAGGAGCCCGCTTCCATTTCTCAGCTGATACAACTGTTCGTAACTTGGAGTATTATTTAGATTGATAAAGTTTACAATTGCCTCCACCAGTGACTAAGCTAAAGTGCTTTTGCTGGGAACTCTCATGCATGCATTTCTAAAGCAGCCTTCTAAGAAACGAAACGTTGAAGTAGCTGCTGAAGGGGAATAATCTTCAAGGAATAACAGCAAGTTGGTATGTTAGCATGTAGTCCCAACATTGTCTTTTTAGGAAGAAAACACAGCCAGCTCCTCCAGCTCTATTGCCAAACCCAAGTCCATGAACTACAGCTAATGAATGAATTAGGAATTTTTAGTGACTGCTTTCCGTGAATCATTAGTGACTGTTTGATGGATCTCATTGCTTTGCTGTTGCGAAGTTTGCAAAGATTTACTTTTGCTTCAGTATGAGGTGTCAGTCCTTTCAATCTTAGGCTTCTTCACTGTGATAAACACCAAAGGGCTGATGTCCTTTAAGAATATCCCTGTGACATGCCTGGGGAGGTACTTGGGTCTGAAGAGATATTGCTGTATTCAGGAAGAGGATCTGATTAGCTCATAGAGTGTTACCACAACTAATATACAGCAGGGGAGAAGAACCCCCGTACCTCCTCCTCAGCAGGCTTCCCTGCAGAGCAGGGTTTGTTCTAATCCTGCAGGTTATAAATGCATGCCTGGAGCACAGCAAAATGTCTCCTTACTGGATTCTTCACACGGCTTCTTTAATAGTGTTTTTCATTAACTTCTCTCAGTGAGTATCCTGGGAGGAACTGCAGCAGCATTGGAAGAGGTGGCCTACAACCGAAAGGTACATGCACGCACAGACATTCCTAAGCACGTGGCCTTCTAGCACTATGTTGGCCATGTGTATTCCACCCCCTGCTTAGTGCAATGATTCCCCTGGAGCTAAGGGAGGAACAAGTGACCCCAGGTGGCAGGAAGCACCCGAGGACAGGAACAGAGACACACCAGCTCCATTTTAGAGCTGGCAGAATTGGCCTCCCTCTTCCTGACTGCTTTCTGAGGTCATGCTGCAGTTTCTAGCAATGCAGCTGAATTCAGCTCCTTGTTTCCACATTGCTTCAGGAACAAATGCATCCAAATACATCTGGAAAGTAAGAGGAGTGCCACAGCAAAGCGCTGTGTGCCTGCCATGAGCCCCGCATTGTCATACAGCCTCATAAAGACATCATTTTCCCAGGGCTTCAGCTCTATTAAACACAAAGCTCCAAATGATTTCCTACTTGGATCAAAGATGTGTTTGTTCCAGTGGCACTTCAGTTTAAAAGGCAATACTGGGAATGAATGAAATCTCCCCAGTGGCAGCTGCTGAGGTTCAATGGGTTTGTCAGTGCCATAATTACGCAGCGGACGGCTCCTGTTTGCTGGCCCATGTGTTCCTGAAGGGTGCTCTGCAATGGAAACAGCACAGGGAAGCCTTGCTCCCGAAGCTGAGGGGCTTCTGCTGCTGTGGGATGGAGACCCACTGCTGTTTCACATGCTGAAACGTTAAGAAATTTCACATTCTGATTCCAGATTTCAAACTGGAGTGCTCTTGACCAAACTAGATGGAAGTGTCCAACAAGAAACAGCAGCCTACTCCCACTGTCCCGGAACTGCTGTGTTAATACAGACACTAACCACATTTCGGTATTCCCTGTACAGTTACAGCTGCTCTCTGGAAGTGAGCTCTTCCCTCAACTGATGGCACTGAGGGCACCAGCAGGGTTTGCCATGACCCTTGGTGCTAAGATGAACCCACCTTTGCCCACAGCACTTCTTGGTGGTTAGGTTCTGGATGCTGATGAGCAATGTCTGCTCATTCAACAGCCATCTCCTTATCCAGAAGACTGGGCAGCAAGTTCTTGTCTGACAGAAGCAAGTGTGTAGTAACAACTCTGGAGTATTAAATTGGGCATTAAAAGAACATTAAGACGTGGACCTGCAAAATGTGAAGTCAGGGAGAACAGAGGGCACTCGAGCTCCCAGTTGCCAAAGAAACAAAAGAAACCCAATATCCTTTAGAAGGTTTAATATTGCATTTGGTGAGGTGCTCAGGTGCCAGGGTAGGGAATGCAGAGGGTGATGACAGGCAGCACTGCATGAGGGGTGGTGCATGTCACCCATGGGGCTGCAATGAGTGCACCAAAAAATGCATAACCAACACTCCATTTATGGAGAAAATACTTCATTTCATACTGTGAGTTGACCAGTTCTGCAACAGCTAGAAGTCAGTTAGCAAGAGTCTTCCCTCTAAAGTGGTGTCGTGAGGACCTAAGTACACGTGTGGTCACTGAGGGAACAAAGGGGGTCACATACACAGCCCAGTGTGGCTGTGGCCAGTCCCCCAGCAGCTCTGCTGGGAAGCTGGACTGAGGTTCTGGGCAGGCTTCAGGGAACCAGCGGCTGAGGGGACTCTCCAAGAAGCATTCACTGACAGCTCCATCATCCAGGAGCTCCAGTAGGAGCAGCTGGGTTGTGGGGCAGGCTTGGAGGAAGTTTCCAAAGTGCCTGTTGTGCATTGAGAGCGATTGCAGCCGAGAACTCCAGACCTGAACCCAGCCATTGGCTCAGGTTTTGCTTCAATCTGGAGGGTGGGCTTAGTTGTTTGCTCTTGCTCATGCTTTGGAAAGGGTGCTAGCACTGCTCTGGGGCCAGGGCTGGCAGCGTCTCACGGGTGCTGTGCCAGAGTGTATCTTGCTTTTCCAAACCAGCAGATAGGTGTGCCAGTGCTGGGCTTTGCTGCCTCTCCATGAGGCAAGGTGCCATCCATCTGGGGTCTTTGTGATCCGTGAGCCTCTCTGCTCCTGCTGAATGCAGCGCTCAAGAAGTGGGTGACAGAAACTGGGAGCCACTGCCTCTTACTGATGCCTCTCCGGATGCTGCCAATCCTAGCTGTAGCCTGAAGCCTGCCATCCAGAACCTAGGAAAACTGCATGTAGACTTACTCTTGGAGCAGGGAATTTTTAGTTTATTTCTTTCATCCCATGCAAGGGATCTTTGGGTTGCTTTAAGATGCCTTTCCTAAATAGTTAATACCTTCCCTCTCCCTTCTTCCCTGTCCTCCAGGTGCTCCAGGATACTTGTCCTCCTGCCAACTGCTGTGCTCCATGGGACACTTCCCAAAGCGTGACCTTGGAGGAGGTAAGGGAGAGAGTGGCCCTTCGGAACAAAGACAAGAGTAGAATAGGAACAAAGCCTGCAAGGGTGACAGAAAGCAGATGGGCAACCAGCACTGCCAGATAGCATGAAGGAATTAACTTGCCTGTGGCCAAAACCCTTGGCTGCTGCTTGGTAAGATGCTTTTTGTGAGGGACAAGCACCTTTCCATCCATGGGAAGGAAAGCTTCCCTGTGCTCCCCACAAGAGCCCCCAGCAGACCCTGCAAAAAGGGATCACACGGCGCGGGAATGTTCCCTCCTCTGAAAGCTCCTTGTTCACACAGCAGTTATTTCTTCTCCCTCCAGGAGCCCTTTACCATCACATCCTGAGCAAACCTTCACAAGCACTCAAGATATAAAGCTGAGAGCTCTTTGCCTCTTGCTGGTGAGACTGATTTTCACCTCCCTATGCCCTCCCCGGCCCCCAGGCTGAGTCACTGCAGATTCAAGGTAAAATCCTCAAGCCTGGGAATGAGTTGAGGTGTCAGTCGTTAAAACTGTTCTGTATTGTCTAAAAGTAGGTTACTGCGTCTCCCTGTGAACAACTCTAATTACAAGTCACAGATGCACCACAAATACTCTTTATAATGAATTTTCACCACACTGTGTTGTGAGGTAACATATTCCCTCCTGTGTGCGGGCAGGGAACGCGGGATGTGGAACAGCAGGAAAGAGGGGTTTGCCTCTGATCAAACAAAGGAGTGGATGCTTGGATCCAGCTCACTGTTCTGGGGCTGAGGCTTTGCATGGTGTGTTCAGTTTAGCTCATAGTTACTAGCCTCGGTTAGGTTAGTTTAGTTTAGCAGATGGTGGGAAAAAATGACTTGTGCCACGTGATGATTTTAGTTAAACTTTCAAAGGTTGCTCAGAAAGATACCAAACTGCAATAACCGCTTGGACAATCAAATGGAACAAGTAAGATTTGCAACTTCCCCTCAGCAAACTCCCAAACAGGATGTTGGGTTTTGCTGGTTGATACAAGAAAATGCCCTTGACAGAACAGAAATGGGAAGAGCTGGAGCCGAACCAGCACCCTCACCCTGCACCACGGGCTGGGAAGGGAGAAGCTCCTGTCCTTGGCCAGGGCAACGTTATCAGTCAGCATTTTCAGGCTGTGCTTTCAGGGGTAAGATAGCGCATTTCCCATGCTGAGAGCTCAGGAAATCTCCACCGAGAGCTTTGCACTACATTTGTGCTGGTTTGTTTCTCTGGAGCTCCAAGTGCAAAGGTTCTTTGGCAGGAATAAGGAAGTGCATTGGGATGGTGCCTTCACCTGAACTATAAATATAAGAGGACCTTGACCCCTGCACTAACAGTTGTATTTGTTCAGCACGGAGCCGGGGCAAGGCTTCGATGTGAGCCCCAGGGAAGGGCGAGCGGCCGGCGGCCGAGCACCCTCTGCCGGGGACAGAGCGGCTGCTGGCGGCCCCCGGGGCCAGGTCTGCGGACAAAGAAACAAAAGGCTCCAGGTTTTACATCATCCCCATCTTCCTTGGGAGCCGGTGGCGGTCAGACTGCGCGAAACCGTCAGGATTCAAAGCAGTTTTATAGCAGGAGATGCTGATGTTATCCCACGAGTGGCAGAGCCTGTGCTTTGGGAGAAATACCACAAAGAGGGAGAGAAGCAATTAAAAGAGCAGCAAACACTCCTGCAAGTGCCTTCATGCCAAGAGACATCTCCTTCCACTAATTAAGTGAAAGAAGATCATTTTAACACAAAAGGCTGCTAGGGAACCAAGCACGTTCCCACAGTCAGTTCTGTGATACCACAATACACTCATCCTCAGGGCTGGAAACCGAAAATCCTGGGAAGAGTAAATCAGCCTATATAGAATTGTTACAGAAAGCAGTGTCCTGCTCTCCACTGATGGCGCTCACAGTTTGTTGTCAGTGTTATCAGGTACTAACACTGTCAGGAGCAAGCTCATTGCATTTGCTGCCCTTCACTAATTTCAGCTTTCCCACTTTAAGTCCTATTTGTGGGTTTAAATGAAGTTTGCCCTTTACCAGAGCTGGTTTCAGTGGTTGGTTACTGGTTGCTGGCCCAGGCAATCCTGTGCCAGCTGGCTGTGGCTTTCAGTAGCTCTGTTAAAGACAACTTGATGCAGAGCTCACAGTTCCAAGGACGGCAGCTCTGTAACGCAGCCCCAGAGAACAGATAAATGGGCCCCATGCAGAAAGTTGGGTCTGATTCTTTGAACAAAACCTCTCTTGTCTCAGGAATGTGGAGCTGTAGGGTAATGTTTAACAGCAGACCCTGCCCGCCCCCACATCCACGGGATATCATGTTCTGGGAGCATCTCTCAACATGGAGGAATGCCGCCCTGCAGCAAGCACAGAATGCTGCTTGGGATTGTGTTTCTGCAGGGAGGGCAGGAGGTAGCTCTGGAAGGATGTGGTGAGGCAGGAAAAGAGCTGAAGAGGTGCTGAGAAGGCTCTTGTACAGGGGGAGGGGGAGGAGAGGAACAAACATTGCAGAGAACAGGAAAAACGATGTGCTGGGAAATGATTAATCCACCCCAAAGGCCCTTGCTAAGAAGTGCTGGGACAAGCTCGATGGGTTTTGGCAGCCCTGAGCTACTTCTGCTCCGCTCTCGACTCCCGGCTTGCAACCAGATGTGTTTAACTGCAGCTCCGTCCCTCCCCACCACATCCCCTCAGTGTCCTCTGCCCGTCCTGGCAGCTCTCTGGCCATACACCCCCTCCTAGATGTGCATTTTCCACCTTTCCCCTGGCCCTCCACCTCCAGCAAGTGTTTCTCGAGCACACAATCCCTGCTGGGGGAAGGGGGCGGGAGTCAAGTTGAAGAACTGCTGTTCTGTATCCTGTTGTTTTCCTACCAGGATTGTTTCAGTTTCCTGCACTGTCTTATCTGGAGCTGAAAAGCCAAAGCTCTCGTATTTACTTGCTTTGTGCGTGCCTCAGGTTTCTCATCTGTGAAATGGACCTTACAAGACTGAAGAGAAACGCAGCCAGGCCTATTACAGGGTGGAGGAACAGGAACAATGTGGTTAAAGGGCTTTCAGTGCCTATACAATTAGGTTCTTTATTTAGGTTCCCTGCTTGAAGCCTGTGTGTGTGTGTGGCAGGGGATTTCAGTGAACCTTCAGCACATCCTAAGGCTGCACAGAGCCCACTGAAACAGAGAGGAGCAGAGATGGTTGTTCCAGGTTCCTGTGTTTGTGGAACACAAAGTGCTGGGTTTGGGTTTTCCCCTCAGGGCTCAAACTACACGCGGGGAAGCCTTAAACCAGAATACGTGTTTCAATGCTTTTAGTCAGCTTGGAGTTTTAAGAGCTCCTCTGAAATACTGGAGACCTCTTGGAAATTCCTTGCCACCTTTCTCTTGATGACAGCAGTAAAATAAGCATATACAGTGCTGCCACCTCCAATGCTTCTGTGTACACCAGGCATGGGAGAAAGCAACATCTGGTAGATTTAAACCACACCACTTCTTTCCCCTCAAGTGAGCATGAATTCACCAAACTACAGGTTCTATTAGTGCACTAAATTCCCAATGGGTTAAAGCAAAATGAAAAGCAAACGTTTACCATAGAGCTTTGGAATGTCCTGTTTTGCTGCACAGAGGTGTAGGTCCTGCACACCCGGTGCTGTTATCAGATGGGAGCCTCTCCTGGAAGGAGAATGAAGCCTCTGCATCGCTCCCAGCCATGCAGATACCAAACCAGACAGAAGGTTTCCAAAAAGCCCCCAAGCCCAGACCCTCCCCATCCACAGGGATCCTGGGATTTTCTGAAGCAGGCAACGATCACTGTGGATTGTCATTAGTTGAATAGGGGAGAAGTATCTGTTCTTCTTTATGGGGAAATACAGATTTTATTTCCCCCCCACACACTCAGTTGGAACAGTAAGATTCAGGCTTATGCTGCTTAGTTTCTTTGGAGGTGAATACCAGAGCAGGGGTGGGCTGAAGGGGGGTCCTGGTTGGTTATCAGATCCCTTACTGGGAACTAGATAGACAGAGAAAAAAGGCTTTTTCAAAGAGCTCAGGAAAAGGAAGACATGTGCTTGGAGATAAGGAAGGATAAAAGCATTCCCTGTGATAGAAATCGCAATGTTCATCTGCCAAGTCAGGCATTTCGGGGCCTTCTGACCGCACAGGGCTTCCGTTTCTGTTGCCTTTTCCCACACGAACTGGAAGCACCAAATTATTGGCCTGAAAATTCCTTGTAGCTTGTCCAAGCAGCTCAGGCCTTTGAGAGCAATTACACAGGTCAGACATGAAGATAAAACTCTGCTTGACTTCAGAGGGAGAAGTGGGTTCACACAAGTTGATGTTGTCCTGCCCAGGAGCAGGTTATGTGTTCCCTGGGTCTGTCTGACATCAGGTTGACAGACACCTCTCAGGAGAAGCTTGGGCAGAGCTCAACCAAGGACAGCTGACATGGCCATTTGAGGTGACTTCCAACCCCCTTTTCTGTGCTCCAGGAGGAGATCAGAGTGGCAGCAGATCCCATCCCGTGCCAGAAGCTCAAGATGCGTTTCCTGCTTTAAAAATAGGGATTTTGGTCTGATTGGTGTTTAAAGTGCACTGTGGATATTAGTTAAACACTTGCACGTTTCACAAGCTAGCAACAAACAGCACAGCACTGAGGCTAAAATTACCCATCCTGATACTTAAAAGCTGTATGAAGGAACACATGGGTCGATACTGGTGCTTCTTCCTCTTCTTTTTACTGTTGGAAAGTCAGATAATGTCTGAATCCGAACCAGCTTCACTATTTCTGGGACTTCTGGTTGTGCAGTTCCCTCCATTTGGGGAAGCCAAGATTGCCAACCACAGAGGGCTGAAAGGAACATCTCCCAGAGCCTGGTTCTTACAGTGCTCTTTGCAGTGGTTGTATTTCATGTCTCTGTAGAGGCTGATCCTGCGAATGTTGACACAAGCCCAGCTTTTATGTACAGCCCATTGGAGCTCAATGGGGACTCACCTGAATGAGGACATGTGCTCTGCAGTAGCTTTTGGACTGAGTATTGAAAAGTTTAGTTGCATCTGCTAGTCAGATTTTATGTATATATATACACACATATAAATAAACATGTATTATTATTACTTTAGGCTCTGAGAGAAAAAGAAAGAATATTCAAGCAGTCATGTACTGATCTCCACCTGAAAGAAGGCTCTGAGAGATAGACAACAGCAGCATGGTGAGTATTCTTCTATAGCATAAAAGATAACTTACTTATTTGTAACAGAATCAGTTCTTTGTTAAAACCAAGTTTTAGCCATGGGGATGCAAGGTCTGGGGTTTAGTTGCTGAAAAGCAGCTCCCAAACCACCTCTTTGCATATCCCATTGCCCCCTGGATGCATGTGGTGGTGCCAGAGGTACGAGCCCTGGGGGCTGTGGGGAGGCTGTGGAGCCGATTCCAGATATTTCCTCTTGTTCTTTCCCTCGAGAAAGTAGAGATTTGTCAGGGATCACTGATCTACAGTTACTGTTCTATTGAACAGGGCTAGAAGCAGTCCCTGGGACTGCTGCTTTGTGCAGATCCTGTTCCACAAAAATCTCTTCAACATGTTTCTGCAGAATGAGAGGGCCGGTGATGTGAAGTGCAGCGATGCCAGCTCACTTTGCATGGATCTCACCAACCTTGTGACCTGGGCACACACTCATGGCACCATATGCAAGCAGATCCCAGCCTTGGAAATTGTGCAGAACGTGGGTCATGCAAGCAAGGACAACTCTGTGCTGTGGATCTGTGGAGTTGGACACGCGTATCACTGGCAGTGTGAAAAACTCTACATCAGAAGCAGAGAGGAGAATGAAGCTGCAGAGAAGAGGAAGAGGTCAGTGTCCTGTGAGGCTTCAGCACGGGAAGCTAACCTGAATGAAAAGAGGTTCCGGGTGACTCCATCTTTTGAGTGGGGCAAAGATGCTGTTAGCACAGGGTCACATAGCAGATCTCCAGGGGGCACTCGGCAGAAGGACGATGCAGTCTACATAACACATAATGAGCCATCACCCAGTGAGAATTTGAAGGCTGGCAAATGCATGAAATCAGGCTTTGCAGAAGAGCACCAGTCCTCAGTATCTGCTGGAGAAGCCCAAGCCAACAGACCTAAGGTGAAGCAAGAAAGCAAAGGTCTACAAATCATCTCTGATGAAGAACAGTGTATCTCAGATGCAGATGACCAAGGAGATGGAATCAACCAGAACGTTCTGTCAGAATCACCAGTGACGGGTGGAACTGCTGAGGTCGATTCACAAATGCATCACAGTCAAAATACAGCATTTAACAAGCCAGCAGCTACCGAAAGACCTGGCTTTACCCCCACAGGAAAGCTGTCCCCAACTGTTGCTTGCGTTCTGAAATCCCCTCTCAGTGACCAAGAAAGCCTGGACAGCAGCTTCCTGAGGCTGGGTCCTCCTCTTCATCCTGCAGGGTCAGTAACAGAAGCTTTTAGAGCAAGAAATCCCTCTGGGTCAGCAATGTTGAAAGAACACATCAAATCTGTTCCTGCCTCCAGCACTGATGCAGAGGCCCAACTTGGGTCCCCAGCCTCTGTGGCATTGTTTGAGTTTGAAGCCAGTGTAGACATCCAGCAGGAGCTCCAGCTGAGCCCTCTGGAGCATAGCATGCCAGGAGTTGACTTCGGTGAGAATGTTCCTGACAACCCCGGTGAGGAGAGTGAAACTTTGGGATCTGGGCAGGTCCCTCATCCTTTAGGCTCAGTGAATCCAGAGAGCAGTAACACAGAGCATCCACCCACAGCAAGAGGTGAGAGGAGGGTTATTCCTGGAGGATTTTGGGCGGGGGCGGGGGGGGATGGCTTTCCAAAATCCTGAAGGAGGGCAAGTTCATACAGCTGCCAAAAACTGTATTGCGACAGTCTTGTTTCTGCTAAATGGGGCTATAAAGGTTCCACAGTACTCACTTCAGGTACCAGATGCACTTGGCCGTGGCCCAGCCCCGGAGCTGGATGCAGGACTGCAAGGATGGTGGTCTCATGAAAATGGGGGGGGAATCTGAACTCCTTTGAGATTAACATTAATCTGCATCGCCCTGTACTTCACTGATCTCCTTGTAAGTTCTTGCTGTCCACAAAGCTGTGTCTTCTCTTTCAGGTGCGTTGAAGAAGACTGAGAAGAAGAAAAACCGTAACTCTGGTGATATAAAAGTGTTCAAGGACTGGCTGGTTCTCCATTGCCCGTTAGAAACACGGGAGGTCTATAATCTGCCACCCCAAGACCTTGATAATTACCTGGCCTTGTTCTACAGCTCTGCAAAGAGACAGAATGGCACAGACTTCTCCCCCTGTTCCCTGCACTTCTTTCAGAGCAACATAGAGAGATACCTCAAGGATCACAGCTACAAGTACAGCGTGGTGAGAGGGCTGGAATTCCGAGCATCCCAGGAAGCCTTGAAACTGAAACACCAGCAACTTTCTCAGAAAGAGAGGGAGGGAGCGTGGAGCATTCTGGAGAACCTGACAGATGAGGATGTGGAAAGTCTTCGGGAGAAGGGACTTTTAGGTAAGAACCACCCTCAGGCCTTTTTGCACCTCATGTTCACAAGCATCATCAGGGGATTTGGGGCACATACACACACTCAGAGCCACAGCCTGTACTGGGGCCAGCTCGTGCTGAAGAGGAACGAGGGAGAGCCAGAGTACTTGGAGTGGAAGGACAATCTGAGCACGGAGCTGAGCACAGGGGCCTCAGGTCCACATCTCTTTGCCAAGCCTGATGATCCAGACAACTGTCCAGTGGCAGATTACAAGGAGTACACCAAGAGGAGGCCACTGGATATGCTCCACGACCACGATCCGCTTTACCTGGCTCCCAAGCCACTGTGCTCCATCTGGGACCAGGTGTGGTACTGTAGGAAGCCACTGACAAAAGCCAAGATGGAAAAGATGCTGAAAATTATCATCCAGCAAGTCAAAAGACCCATGAAGTCCAGGAAGTAAAGGTATCCATGGAGGTTCTGCTGCACATCTTGTTACTAGGAGTGTGTTTCAGAGGAGTCTTTGAGAGGTTCAAGTATTAATAGTGTAGGTAGGGAGGAAAAATCTTCCCCTCGGTCTCACCTTAGAGCAGAAGTCACCTGCAAGTTTGCATCACCTTTGCTCTCAGGTTCAGTGAAAAACTTTGACTGTAGTTCTGTTAGTGGGGTTGATAATTCAGGAAGTTCAGTAAATCCAAGGCTCTTTGGTTTCACATTTGCCAAACAAGTTCATTTGCTGCTGTATTATTAGCAACATAAAATAGCTGATGTTCCCATGGAGAGGGCTCAGCACCTAGAAGCTTGGCTTCAAGTTGGAGCATCTAAGCTTGAGTTTAAGCTGCCCTCTGGGGAGCTGACACCCAGACCCAGCATTTATTCAACAGCATAAGCCTGTGTGAGAAACAGGAGTTAGTTCTGGGGTGGGGGGAACAGTGAGTGCCAGGTGCTCATCCATATCCTGTGGGAATGCTTTCAACAAGGTTAGTGTCCTTTGTCTTAGTGAAAGATTTGTAGATTTAAGAAGCTGTGACTGTGTTTTAAAGAGCTCTTTAAGGTAGCTGACCGCATTGAAAGGTTTTATGGTCAGTGCTTTCCCCACAACACTAAATGCAGCCGCACAAATTCACTCTGGTGGAGGCAGTCGGCTTCTTTCATCTGTTCAAGCACTGTTCAGTGGATGTTGTCCTACAGCCCAGTCAGTTGTTGGGTTGTGCTGTTGACATAGCTTAATAAAAGAACATTTCACTCCCCTCTGTCTGTCTGTCCTACCCAGATGAAGGTGATCCTATTAACCCTTATAGTGGTAGTGCCATTAGTCAGCAGCAGCTCCAGCCCTCGCAAATGAGCAGCATCAGGGCAACAGGCTAAATCCCACCTCATCCAGGGCTCATGGTCCATGAGGCTGAGCCTGGGTCACGCCTCAGCAGCCCCATGGGTAAACCCAACCCAGCACCAAGAACCGACATCAGGGCCAACATTCCTGTTAAAGTTTATTTTTAATTAAATGGTTTTACATCTACATCTGGTGGGATATGATTCCTGGGAACATCTTTGTCTGCAGACATGAGACCAAAGGCTCCTGTCTCACCAACAGATCACCTGCAGCCCTCGGGGCCGGCCGGAGCCTCCAGGGAGGCTGCAGTGTCCCTCCTCCAGCCTGCCTCACTGCAGGGCTTGGGGGAACACTCAGAGCATCCGGGGGTTACACGCACGCTTTTCATCTTTGCACGGCGAGAAACGGGGCTGAAGACGAAGTCATGGGTCAGGGCTGTGCTGTGACGGCGGCCACGGGAACCAACCTCTGCTCCTCTGTTTGCAGGGGGCTACAACCCCGCTGCTGGGGGGTTAGAGACCCAAGCGGCCGGGAGCAGGGGTTGCTGCAGGAACAGGGGCTGCAGGAGCTGGAGGAGGATGCGGGAGGGAGATGCAGGAGCCGTGCCCCGCCGTGCCCGCACCGGGACCCGCGGCTCTCGCTCGCCGGGAGCCCCCTGGCGGCAGCGGGCGGGCCCCGCCGCTCCCGAATCGACGGCCGCAGGGACCCCCGGACGGCGCGTCCAGCCCCGACCTCTGCTGCAAGCCCAGGGAGCGGCCGAGCCCGACCGGGAAGGGGCCGAGCAAGCGCACGGCGGCGGCCGCTGGGTGTGTGGTTCCATCGTTGCAGCCCCGCCGTCATGGGCGTTAAGCGCTAAAGGGTGATTCCCGGCCCGATGCCATTCCCTGACCCAAGGAGCATTCCTGGCCGGTCGCTCCCAGGTGATGCCTGACACAGAACCTCAACTCTCAACCCCCCGAGAAATAAAATCACTTTTTGATAAGCCAGAAACAGCACTTCCAAGGAGAAAGGAGCTCAGTGACTGTCTGATTTCATCCGTTTGTGTCCTGGCAGAGTGGTTATAAGGACAGTGATCCAAGTTTTCCCTTCTTAAGAAAAAAGAATAGGATTATCTCAACTGGACGGGGAGCAAAAGAGCATTGGAAGGATTATCAGTGACATTAAAAACGATGCGATTTGCAGTGTACAAGTCCCTGATTCTCGGGATAACCAGGAGCTGGACTGGTCGGGGGGGTCGTGTGCTGGTGGATCCCAAACCTGGCAGCACGCGGCGAATCCGGTGGCCCCGGTGCCGCTGTCACCTCAGTCTTCATCCCGCACATACTGCCCAGCCTCCCAGCGCTGGGCCATGGTGCTCTTGTGGCGAATCACTCGGGTGCTCTCCACAACCTGCAGGAGCAGGGACACGGCGTCGGTGGTGTGAACCATGCATTGACTTCTCAACCAGCCAGGACCCCCCCTCTCTGGGTGTGTTCTGCCCCACACGGTGCCCACCTGCAGCCTTGCAGGAGCTGAAACCCATGTCCATCCCATCCTGCTCCGGGACCTTGGAGCAAGGGGAGCCCAGTGGGATTGTGGGGATCATAGAATAGATGGAATGGTTTGTGTTGGAAGGGACCTTAAAGCTCCTCCAGCTCCAACCCCTGCCATGGGCAGGGACACCTTCCATAGAGCAGCTTGCTCCAAGCCCCTGTGTCCAACCTGGCCTTGAGCACTGCCAGGGATGGGGCAGCCACAGCTTCTCTGGGCACCCTGTGCCAGCGCCTCAGCACCCTCACAGGGAAGAGCTTCTGCCTAAGAGCTCATCTCCATCTCCCCTCTGGCAGGTTAAAGCCATTCCTCCTTGTCTCATCCCTTCATCCCAGCACAGGCAGAACCCTGAAGTGTGGAAAGGGCTTTACCTCCGTGTTGACCTTGTCAATGGGTTCAATACCTGCGTACTGTGAAAAGAGGGGAAAAAGGTTCAGGGAATGGCAACCTCATGTGGAAATATCCCAAGGCAGCTGGGTACAGCCCCAGCCTGGCAGCTTGGCACTGCCCTGGTGCCACCACTGCCAGGGCCCCGGGTCAGAGCTGGGCATGGCCACCTCCAGCCCCTGGTGCCACCAGCCTCCTCCTGGGCTCCATCCCCCCGACAGCAGCTGCCTTCACCTTTCCATCCTCCTTCACCCTCTTCCTCCTCTCCTCGAAAGGGCTGGACTGGGCCGAGTCGGGGCCGAGGGTCTCGGTGCTGCCCGGGGCGGGACCGGCCACTCTCAGCGGGGTGAAGGATGACACCAGCCCCAGGATCCCCACCTGGTGCGAGGTGGGAGTGGAGACGGGAGACCCGGACACCGAATGGCTGCCGCTGGCACCTGAGGCAGCTTCAAGACAAAGAGCCATAGGGGGTGAGGGACAGCAGGAGCGCTCCAGGGGCTGCAGAAGCGAAGCTCCTGCCCCTGACGGCCTCCTCGGCAGGTCCAGCAGGTTTGGTCACGGCTGGGCCCTGTGTCTGGGTGCCAGCCAGGGCTTGCTCCCACCCAGGACTGTCCCCTTGGTGCCTGCTGTGGCCACTCTCGCTCGTAGCTGGAGCCTAGATCACCTCCGGCCATGAGGCATCTCACACAGGGTGTGGACACCGGCCATAAGGGCTTCCTGCATGGGAAGATCCCTTGGTATGGGCACCCCCCAGTGCCACTCTTGCCCCATTGGATGCTCCTCCCGAGACCCAGAGCAGCAAGGACTGGGAGGGCAGGAGCAATACCCGCGGGCCTGATCCCTGCTCCATCCCAGCTCCTCTCCTTCCCTTACCGGAGCTGTGCCTTGAGCGGGAGCCGTCCTGGGAGTAGCCATCTATCATCTGCAGCCGCCGCCGCTGCTCCTGCAGCTCCTCTTCCCTCTGCAAGTTGCTCCGGATCTCCTCCTCGATCAGCGCCGACGTCTGGGGCTTCCAGGTCCTCAGCTTGTACTGCTCATCCCTGCCGTCCTCCCTCCTGAGCGGGCTCTGCGTCCCCATCTCGTCCACGAAGGAGACCTTGGGCTTCCAGAAGGACAAGGAGAAGTACTCCCTGGGCAGGACAGCGGTGCCGGCGGGGCTCGGGGTGGAGCCGGGGAGTCTTCCTCCCTGGGAATCCTCACTCCCCCATTTGCTGGCGCTGGCGGAAACGCGCTGGGACACCGCGGGCTGCTCCCAGCTCTTCTCACTGGTGCTGGATGCCTGGAAGCGCGTGATGCTCCCTGTGGAGCTGGGAAAGCTTCTGCCACCCCTGGGATCTTCTGTGGGGCCCGTGGGCTGCTCCTGAGCCCAGCTCCTCGAGGGAATGGGCTTCGGCACCGGGCCTTCCTCCTGCTCAAACACCCTCCTGCGCTCGTCCAGCTCCTGCTGCGTGCCCCTGTCGTACGTGCCCAGCAGCCTCCCCTGCCTCTTCAGGTCTTCCTCGCGCTTGGTTTCCTGCTCAATTTCCCTCTGGACATAAAGGGAAGCGCGGCCTTTGTCCTTCCCTTTCCTGCCTGGGGCCGGGGAGGTGTGCATGGAGAGGAGCGGCTTGGTCTGGATCTCCACCAGCTCGCTGCTGGAGGTCAGCCGCTGGATCCCCCTCTCCTTCCAGAGGTTCTCCTCCCTCTCCATCCCCATGCGGATCTCCCGCTCGATGGGTGTCTCGTTGCTGATCTTCGTCTCCTTGTCCAAGCCATTGCTGCTGGCCCTCAGGTCCACGAGGCCATTGAAGATCTCGGTCGTGGTTCTGTCACTGGCATAGCCTGTGTTGGCTTCGTTGTACATCTCACCCAGGCCAGAGTCCAGGTCTTCTCTGGAAGATGCTTTGGTAAAGATGGACGTTCTCCTGCTGGGATATGACCTTCCAGTATCAGCCTTTCTGGGAACATAAACCTCCTCCTTCACAGGTGTCTTGTAGGACACACTATAAACCTGGTACACGCTCTTGTCCGTCCCGCTCTGGCTGGATGCGTCGGCATTACCGTAACCTCTCGCAGCCTTTGTGGCCACCTCAGGACCGTGCCACTCCTGCCTGGAGACTTTTGTCATGGACTCCGGCTTTGGAGACATGCTCTGTTGCTCTGGGCTGAAGAAAGAGCCTGGGTTGGTCTTCTCCAGCATCAGGAACTGCTGCCGAGCAGCAGAGAAGTTGATCTGCTCCGTGTCAATGTTCTCAGGGTCAACCGGCGTCGCTGTCCTCCCCGGGGAAGCTTTGTCAAAGCAAATGGCAAAGCTGGTGGCAGCGCTGCCCTTGTGCCTGCCTTCACCCTGGCTTATGGAGCTCAGCTCATCCATGGAGCTCCACCTCTCGGCCATGGTGGAGCTCTTCCTCATTACCTGGCTCCGAATGACCTCCCTCCTCTGGTCCTCCAGCTCCCGGGCTTTCTCAGGGGAGATGTTTGGTGGAGGGACCCTGCACTGCTCCTGCTCATCCTCCTCATAAAGCCTCAAGGGTTTCCTCTCCCCTCTGTAAGCCCTGAGGTCATACAGGCTCCCCGACCTCACCACCTCCAGCTTGGACTCCCTGTCTGGCGATGGGGTCCAGACATCTCTCCCACCATGCAGGAGATACGAGGGTGACTTTGACGTCGTTTTCCAGCCGTATCCATTCTCCACCCTCTGGCTGCCGAACACATCGTCATCGCTATCGGCCCTTTGCTCTGCCAAGGAGCCGGCCGGGGCAGCATCGCCGTGGTCGTGCTTGTGTGAGGTCTGCGGGAACTGGAACACCAAGTGCCGGGTGACTCTGTCCATCTCCTGGGAAGAGTCAGCATCCAAAACTCGGGCCGCTGCTCAGGCTCCTGGCTCTGCAAACAGGAGGAGAGAGCGTTAAGCAGTGGTCGGGGTCCTGCTGTCAGCGCGGTGCTGGTGTCCTGACATGAACCAGCCACATCCCAGCTTCATTTGCTCCATTTCCCTGCAGAAACACTGCGTCTTGGGCAGAAGCAGCCAGAGCACGAAGCCCCATTCCCAGTGGGAACTGCCCCACAGCCAACATCCCCTTCCTGCCTCCATCCCCAGCTTGGCTGTGTCCTTAGGGAGTGAAACCAAACTGATCACCCACACCACCGAGAGGGATGCAGGGCTTTGGTGGCACCTGCCCGCTGCAGCACCTCATCCCACCCTTGCACCTCACCACTCAGGGACCACCGGCAGCACTGGGAGCATCGGTCACGGCAGGGAGAGGTGGTGGCACCACATCCACCTCTGCCTGGAGTTTCTCCTTACGCATTACTGGTAGGAGGCTCCAGATTGCCCAGCTATTGAAACAGAGGGGACCATAAACGTGGTTTCATGGCTCATAAAAAGGAGGGGACTTTAACCCCCCTATCACACAAAACGAAAGGAAACTGCCCTGACCTTGGTGTTGATCCTCCTGTGCTACCCGGGCTGGAGCCGAACGGGTGCCAGGGGAGGGATGGGCAGCACAGGCGGGTCCCTGTGTGACAGTGGCTCTCCCCATATTGTAAACACCATTCCCGCCCCTGTGCCATCCTGACTCACATAACCTGTGCCCAGCAGCGCATCTGTGCCGAGGCAGGCGGATGTGGCTGCTGCAGCATCCCGAGGCATGGAGGGTGGATGCAGTGTGCCCTGGATGTGTGTCCTTCCCTGCAGGGACCCTGCGGACGCAGCTCGCTCCACTCACCCCGGCTGCCCTTCCCCTTCCTCCCGCAGCCATTTAAGCCTTTCCTGGGGTGGGAGCACCCGGGTCTCGTCGGGGGCACTGGGGCACCCCGGGGTGATGCCGGGGCACTGGGTGATTCATCCTCGAGCTGCTACAGCGGCCGATCCCAATGGTTTTGCCCAGCTGAGTTCCCGTAACCTCCTCCTGTTCCTACCGGTGACTCACTACTGCTCTTTTACAGCCCCTGACGACCTGAAGAGCGAAACCTTTTCTGCTCACACCTCTTAGCGCTGTTGGAGGGGTCAGAGGGAAGGGTTCTCCTCACAGGAGGGGAGCAGGGCTGTTATCAGGGCTCCCGGATGGCACTGCGGGCACAGCCCCTCCCACAGCACCACCCAAACGCATCCGGCTGCTTCGGCTCAGCGCTGGCTGCCCGGCGCTGCAGGAGCCGGGGGGTTTAGGGGTTCAGGGCTCATCATGGGGAGATGCTGGCCCTGGAGCACCCACAGCCTGACCTGGGCATGAGGAGACGTCCCGGGGGTGCCCCCACCCCGCAGCGCACCCGGCCCCGCTGCGAACACCACCCGACGTGCGACAACGAGCGTGCGGCCGCGGATGGAGCCCCCCTGCGGCCCGGGGACGGCTCCCCCCGAGGTGCCGCCGTCACCCCCCACCCCGACCCCCTGCACTTACTGCGCCGGAGCCGTCGTGCCGGGGGGTCCCCACCCCGGGGCGGCCGCGCCGTGTGTGTGGGGCAGCGGTGGGGCGGGCGGTGGTGGGGCGTGGGGGCCGCGGGGCTGCGGCTCTTTGATAAGCGCAGCCCGAGCCCGAGTGGGGAGTTCCGGGAACCGCGCCGGGCCCGGCGTTGGCTGCGGTTCAATGCCCCGTTCCCAGCACCGCTGCGGGTGTCTCCCACGCCGGGAGGGCTGCGCTTGGCCCCCAGCCCGCGGTGTGCGCCGGTGATGCCACGGTCACGGCGGTACCGAGGTGCCGGAGCATCCGTGCGCCGGTACAGCAGCACCCGCTGCAGCACCGAGGGGGTTCGGGTGAAGGCGGCGGCAGCAGCGCCTGCGCTCCCCTGTTTGCACCGTGGGGCCTCTCCTGATAAGCCCTTGCTCCCCACCAGCTCCTTTGAGGAAGGGACAAACCCCATTGCCTGGCCTGGAAACCTCAGGCCAAGGGCAGGACCATGGCGTGGTGGCCGTGATGTCCTTAGTGCCTGTGGCCATTGTAGTACCAGCACCCGAATCCACCCTCTTTCCTTCCAGGCCCAGGGTGCCATGGCTGATGCTGTGCCAGGGTGCTCAGCCCTTCACTGTGCCTGTGTTGGGGGCGGGAGATCATAGAATCATAGCATGGTTTGGGTTGGAAAGAACCTTAAGGTCATCCAGTTCCAACCTCCTGCTGTGGGCACGGATGCCTCAGGATGACGATCTCATCCCTACCCTCATCCTCTCTGCCCCACCACAACAGCTCTGCTCCCCACCGGAGTCTTCTCCAGCTGGAAAGCCCCCCGTGACCCCGCTGCTCCCCGCCGTGGCTGGAGCACTGCGATGGCGTCAGCCTGTGGCAGGTCCCACTTACCCCCTGCCCGGTGCTGGGTGCCCTGGCCACTCTCTGGGTGCTCTGGGCTGTGTCCCGGGGCCGGTGGCTCTGGTGCAGCTCTGCGCTTCCGGGCAGGACACAGGAGCCGTTTTACCACAGGGCTGAGACAAAGTCCACGGGTGATGTGGGGAGCAGGAGCACACCACGCCCCGGCAGGGTGTGCACTCGGCTCCGGCGCTGGCACCGCGCACAGCCGGGCCCCACTGCCCCGGAGCCAGCTCTGGCATCCCAGCTCCAGGCACAACCAGGACCTGCGGTGGGCAGAGACTGCAGTGATAATGGGATCGGAGGGTCCTGGCCCCAGCGCTGCCCCTTGGGACAAGGAGGAATCTGGGTTGCCACGTCCCCTTCACCTGGGCGCCCACCAGCATCGCGCCTGCATCCTCCCAGCATCCCACTTCCTACCCACCTCTTCTTCCCCGCTCCTCTGGCATGGCCATGTGTCCATCACCGTAGCATGGTGGTGCTGGGACTAATCCCAACCGTGCTGCCCTTACCTGCACTCTGAGGACCCGCTATGGTGTCCCTGAACATCTCCCTTGCCTGGCATCACTGGGTGCTGGGATCAGATCCCTCTGGGGCCTGGGGACATGCAGGGGTGTCAAAGCTCCAGCCCGGCTCCATCACCGGGGGTTTATTCCACTGGGAGAGAAGTGTCCTGGCTGGATCCCGGCAGCTCCTGCTCTGCTCCACACTGGTTGGCTCCAGTGCTGTGGGGGAATAAGCATGGGGAGCAGGGAGGATCCGCATGTCCTGCCCTCCTGCTGGGCTGGCACCGGCTGTGCTGAGGCTCATGGTTGATGGAGCCGAGGCCGGACCACCAGTGTCTCCACATGGGGCTCTTGCATCCATGAAACAGCCAGAGGGGAGAGGACGATGAAGCCTCTGGGTAGGGATGAGAGGGGCCACAGCCCAGGCAGTGAGGGGCTGGTGGGACCCATCCCCAACATCCCAATCCCCATCATCCCAGTCTCCATCATCCCCATCCCCATCCCCATCTCCATTATCGCCATCCTCAGCATCCTCATCCCCTTTGGCAGCATCCTTATCCCAGCATCCGCATCCCATGATCCCTGTCCCGGTGCCTTCTCTGGTGCTATTCCCGGTCCCAAGCAGAGGCTCCAGGCTGGTTCTTCACACAGTTTATTTGCTCGGTTCGGGTGTTTTACAAACAACGGGGAGGGCCGGGGGGGGGGGGGGGAGGGCGGAGAACTTCAAACGGCTTCGGCACAAGTGAAAAGCACGGGAATGCGGGAAGTGCACTTCAGCGGAGCCGGGCGGGGGCTGCGGGATGGGGCTGGGACACATGGACAGGGTCCTCAGCCCCGGAGCCCCACCCCGGCCCCGTGGGGCCCGATCCCGCTCCCTGCGCCGCGGGGGGCAGAGGGTGGGAAGGGGCCAGGGGGGCAATGTGGGACCCGGGGTGGGGAGAGGGGGTGCAGGGGGTGATGCGTGGCCCCACTGGGGACCAGCCCGGAGCCAGCCCCCGGGAGCCGTGGGGCACCCGGCTGAGCCCCCGCTCTGTGTCCCCCGGAGGTTCCAGCAGCGGCCCCCCCCTCCTCATCCCAGCTCTGCCTCTCCCACGGGGCTTGGGATCGTCTCCCTCTGGGACACAGCCCCAGCGCCTCCCCTATCCCTGTAGTGATTCCATGGTGGGGGGGAAACTGCAGCCTGGGTTGTAACTGGGGGCAGCAATTGGGATGTTATGGGGGAGGTCACTGCTCACACAAGGGGGGTGGGAGGGAGGAAAGGCTTTGGGGGTCTGAGTCCCATTTCTGGCAGCTCTGCCACCCGCATCCCGATGGGCTGATCCCAATGGGCTGATCCCAATGCTCTGCACCGGCTGCACCAGGGGGGTCCCCCAGGGCA
Source organism: Ara ararauna (assembly GCA_028858755.1). Lineage (NCBI taxonomy): Eukaryota > Metazoa > Chordata > Aves > Psittaciformes > Psittacidae > Ara > Ara ararauna. The sequence goes on along the minus strand of CM054398.1, from coordinate 3,526,900 downwards.
TGGGGATGGGGACCGCCAGCCCAGCCAGGACAGGGCTGGTGGGAGATGGGACCCCCTCTTGGAGACAGCCCTCACCCCAGGGCAGGGCAGAGGTGCCCTGAGGTGGGTTCAGCACCCCTGGGTGCTGCCGGGGGCCCCCCGCCTGCCCCAGCGGGTCTCAGTGGGGAGGAAACGCTGGTGCTGGTGGTGAAATCCCCGCTGAAGGGCTGGGGCATGGGGAGGGCTGCACAGTCCCAGCACGGACACAGCCTCCCAGGGACACCCTCCTGGACCCCCAGCAGCTCCCGGTCCCAGTGCCTGGGGTGAACTGGGCTGTCCCTGCTCACCCGGGGCCCCAGCACGTGGCTCTAAAAGCTGCCGCTGTGGGGGACACGGGGCTGGGCCCTCCCTCCTGTGGCTTGAGGAGGCACTGGAGCTGCTGCCCCATTGCTGTCCCCATGGGGCTGGGCTCCCTCGCTGCCATCACCACCCAGGTCACCCTGGGAGGACACAGGCATCGGCCACCACCGCTCAGCCCCAGCAAGGATGGAGGATAGAGGAACGGCCCCGGCCTTGGGACCTGGATGGTGATAGCATCACTGTGGAGGAGCTCCTGCACGGGGTATCCAGGGGGACAGAGCAGCATCTCCTGTGGGAGCCACACATGGCCCATGGCCCCCTGTGAGCTCCCAGGTGTGCCCAGCATCGTGGAGGGGATGCTGCCCTCAACACCCTTCCCTTGCCTGGCCACACTCAATCCCGGAGGGGCTCATGGCTTGGGGAGCCCAGGACTGAGGATGCAGAATGGAGCAGGGACATCCATGGGCAGCCAAGGCAGGGGAGGCGACAGCCCAGTGCCTTTCCCTGCAGGAGAAGTGGATGACGGAGGTGCAGAGAATGGGGCTGGCTCCGTGTTGGCCGTGTGCTGGGTCCTGCTGGCCACCGGTACCCGGGAGTCACCTACAGATGCAGCAGCAGCATCCTCCAGCCCCCGGCTGGCTCCGGGTGGGAAGTTGCCGGTGAGAGGGGTGAAAGGCTCCGGCGTCGGCGGCAGGAGGATGAGGGGGTCTCTAATAAATACCACAGGCAGCGCTGGGCAGAGGGGGTGAGCGGCACCGCGGTCACTGCTGCGGCTGGAGCTCTCCCGTGTTGGTGCTGCAGGAGGAGGGTCCGTGTCCAGTGGGAAGGAGCCCGGCGCGGGCCTGGCGAGCGGGGGGCCGGGGCGGAGGGGGCTCGGCGGGGGCTCACATCACCGTGCAGCACTTGCAGCGCTGCTTCTTCACGTCCGTGTCCTGCTCGGCCTCCTTGGCATCCGTGGCGTTGGCGCTCGGGTTCTGCCCGCCCGGGCTCTCCTCCCGCAGCGGCTGCGCGGCCGCGGGCTCCAGCGCGGTGCCATTGGGCGGCGCGTGGTCCTTGTGCGCCGGCTCCGGCTTGCTCTCGGCGTCCTCGATCACCACCAGCTCGGCCTTGATGGTGCCCTCCAGCCCCAGCACCTTCTTGGTCTCGTCCTCGTCCTCCACGTTCTGGTAGCCCATGAAGATCATGGTGACGGGCTGCTCGCGGCTCGGCTCCGTCCCCTCGGATGCGGGGCTCTCCCGTGCCGTGGTTTGCAGCCCCGTGATCTCCCGCCTCGGCGTCGCCTTCCGGCTGCCCGCGGCGCTGCCGGGCTCCTCGCCCACCTTGGCCGCGGCGCCTTCGCTCAGCGTGGCCTCGTCCGCTTTGTGCAGGAGCTCCTCGACCTCGGAGGAGCTGAGGGGATGCGCCCCGTTCTGCAGAGCCCCGTCCTCGGCGCTCACCGCGTGCACCACTGCGGGGACAAGAGAAGGAACGTGAGGGCAGCGCAACCGGACCTGGACAAGCTCCTGCTGGTGGAACGCTTCCCCTCCCCTCCCTCGCACCGAGGCCCGGACCCCCCCGCACCGCTTGGCCCCTGCTCGGCAGCAGATGGGGAAGCCAAAGAGAAAGCACAATGTGAGGAGCCTCTCTCAGCCCTTGGCTCCTCGGGAGCTTCCAGGTCGCGGGGGCGAGCGGAGCGGGATGCTCTGCAGCAGATCCCCGCTGCCACCTCCTAACACCCCAGCGAGGCACCGCCCCGCCGCGTCCTGCCACATCCCACCGCATCCCACTGTGTCCCGCAGGGGCCACGGCGCTCTGCACGGCTGCTGGAGGCAGCAGACGGCAGCATCCCTGCCTCGGGCTCATCGCGTTTTCCACTTGACTTGGGGCATCATGCGATGATCAGTGCAACAGCGCGTGAATGGAGCGATGGATGAGACAGGACCAGCACACGCTGCCCTGTGCCGATCACTGCCGAGGCGCATCCTTGGAGCCGGGGTCCTGAGCCGGGTGATGGCCTTTGTGGATCGGCACAGCCATGGCCACAGTGAGGGTGCTGAACGGCACTGGCTGCCAGTGCCGGGGGGTTCCCTTGGAGAGATGGTCACCATTCGGCCACCAGTGTCCCAGTACCATGCCGCAGCTCCGTGGCTGGTCCTTGCCACCGACACATCCATCCCTTGCGTGCCACTGGGCCCTTCGGAGCGGGTTCCCAGAGGTCCCCAAAGGCAGGGGCTGGTCCCCGTTGTTGCACATCCTCTGTTCCTGCAGCCAGCCTGGGCACACCACAGTGCCTGTGCCATGTTCCCCTGGCTCCTGGACTCAGCAGATCCTCTTCTCTGCGCTGCAGCGGTGCAGGGCCACGATGTGCAAACCAGGGCTGATACCACCATGGATGGACCCCACACTGGAGGGCCGGGGCGCAGGACTGGGGCCAGAGCCCCCATCAGTGCTCCCTGCAGAGCCGGTGAGGGCAGCCAGGAGCAGCCCCAGCACTTCCCGGTCCCGGTGCCCACTGGGATGCTCCGGCTGCCGCTCCCTTGTGCCCTGCTCTTTGCTCCTGCCGCCCGCTGGTGCTGCAGGTCGGGCCGTACCTTTCAGCTCATCCTCGTACACTTTGACCCCCTGCAGACAGTGGTTCTGGGGGAGCAGGGTGGTGCTGGACAGGACCTTGGTCTCCCCAGTCACTCTGTCCTTCTCCACAGTGATCTCCACCGAGTACATGGCTGGGACACAAAGCACACAGCACGCGTTACAGCTGCCCTGGCCCTCCCCAGCCCCTGCAGCGAGCAGGCGCGGTGCGGTGCGGTGCTCAGCGGCGTTAGCGAGGCAGCGGGCGGCAGCAGGAGTGGTGAATGGCAGAGGCGGGTGCGACATCCCGGGCACAGCGTTCCTATCGGGACCTGCGGGGCCGTTGCCATCCCAGCATCCCCTTACCTCCGCTTCCGCATCCCCCCTGTGGCACCGCGGTTGGCGGTGCCGCGTCCGTCAGTCCGGCCGGTGAGGACCAAGCTCATGCTTGGTGGCATCCCCCTGTGAGGGTGCTGGGGCAGCCCCTTGGCCCCGGTGGGATGGGAGATCCTCAGCATCAATCCTTCAGCTCTTGGCACCGGGGTCGCCTTGTCCCAGTGGTGCTTTGCTCCAATGACCCTAAGATGGGCTCTGCCACAGCCTGGTCTGAGCCGTCCCCCCCAGAACCACAGCACCCCCATCCAGCAGCGGAGCCGGCCCCGGGACCCCCAGCTTGGCTGCTCCCCCCAGCAGCTGTGGAGCCATGGGCACGGGGTCAGCCACGCCGGCAGCCAACGCGCTGCTCCCTGACCCGAGCACCAAGGAGCTGCAAAGAGAGTGGGAGGTGAGGATGAAACGGGAGCAGAGACGTGGAACGGGGGGTGAAGGGGGCCCTGAACCATGAACCAACCACGGGGTGGAAACGAAAACAAACCCTGTGATTGCAAATGACTGATGTTCTGTGCCTGGGGCTTGGAAAGCCATGGAGCGGTGCCGGGGCTGCGGAGCAGCAGCGAGCCAAGGGGCGGCGCGGGACGGGAGCGGGGAAGCGGCTGGGAAGGAGCATTCCTCCCGGGAAGCGGGCACCTACCGGCCTTCATCATGTCTGTGCCTTCGACCGCCTTCATGGGGCTGCTGGAGACCTTCTTCTCAGCTGGAGAGGGAGAGGGGAGACACCCCCTGAGCCCGTGTGCCCGTGGATGGCACCGCTGCGCAGGAGGGGATGGGGACAGGGATGGGGCTGCCCCGGCTCCCCCCACCTCCCAGGGCAGCACCACCAGGGAGCAAGGACCACGGCCGCGCTGGGGATCACCTACCCTTGACAGTGCCCAGGGGACTCTGCAAAACAGAAGGGAGAGGTTAGGAGCTGCCACGCACCGACACCACGCACCCACCCGCACCCAGGGCACGGGACCTGGCACAGCACCGGCAGTGCTCGTCCCATCTGCCCACCACTGCGCCAGCACCAAGAACCAGCTCGGGTCTGGCTGCGGATGAGCAAGCAGCAACCCCCAGGAACCCGGATGGGCTGCCTTAGAGGGACTTCATCAGAGACCATAGCGATAGGACGAGGGGTGATGGGTTCAGACTGGAACAGAGGAAGTTCAGGTTGGAGATAAGGAAGAAGCTCTTCCCTGTGAGGGTGCTGAGGCGCTGGCACTGCCCAGAGGAGCTGTGGCTGCCCCATCCCTGGCAGCGTTCAAGGCCAGGTTGGATGGGGCTTGGAGCAAGCTGCTCTATGGAAGGTGTCCCTGCCTGTGGCAGGGGTTGGAGCTGGAGGAGCTTTAAGGTCCCTTCAACCCAAAGCAGGCAGGGATTCTGTGACCCCTCTCACGCTGCCCGTGGAGCGCGGCCGTGCCCACCTTCTGCGTGTTGGGGACGGGCTCGGCTTTCTCCTCCTTGGCTGGAGCCGCCGCCACCTCCGCCAGGTTCTCTTTGGTGGAAGCCGCTGAGCTGCCGTTCTCCAGCGTCTCCAGCTCCTTCTCCAGCCTGTGGGGAGAGCCGGGGCTGAGAGGCCACGGTGCAGGCAGCGCGGTGCAGGCAGCAGGGTGCAGGCAGCGCAGTACAGGCAGCAGAGCCACCAACATGGGCCAGTGACGTGGCACAAGGGAGAGGGGAGGCACGAATCGGCCCCTGGGCTCATGTGCAGGGACAGACCAATCGATCTCCAGCACAGCCATCACTATCCCTTGGCTGATGGGATGGAAGAATCCCCTTCACGGGCACCATGCAGGGACGGGGGCTGACCCCATGGGGTGTCCTGCTGTCCCCACGCGGTGACAACCAGCCATGCCACACACTTGTGCTCGGTGGCACGGAGCGATGCTGCTCCATCCCTGCTCCCGTTCGAGCTTCCCTTGAGGGCGACCGCCCATTCCCGGCCATGAGCCCCTCCGGGACGTGGCAGAGGTCCGGGGAGTCCCCAGGGATCCGTGTCTGTGTCAATGGGACCCATCTATCACCGCGGTGGCAGCGCCCTCCGGCAGAGCCCCCCCTCAGCACCCGTCTCCCTGTGAGGCGCCGGCGGAGGAATGCGCTGTGCCATTAGAGCCGCACAAAGGCCCCTTCGTGCCTGACCCCTCTCTGCACCGATGCGCGGTAATTGACGGCACAGCCGTGACGGATGGCGTTCCTGCCTCCGGGACACCCTCCCGCCCCCCCCCGGCTGCAGAGGCACAGCGGGGCCAGGCAGGGGCTGAGGCTTCTCTCCACCAACCCTTCGCCGAGGGCCGAGCCACCGCGCTGGGTCCATGGGGAACCCGCCCCCATTCCCTGCCCTGCTCCGCTCCTGCTGCAGGCACCAAGCAGCCCCCCCGGGGGTGTCCGTGCTCAGGGGGGCGGGATGGGCTCCGGGACCGGCTGCAGTCCCCGGACAAAAGGCAGCACGAACCCAAGCGGAGGGTTCACGGCTCAGCACCAGCAGCACCATGAGGAGGCGCCTCCTCTCCCGGCAGCTCCGAGTGGGATCGCAGCAGCGCGCCCTGCGCTTGTGCCTCATGCTCAGCACACGGGGCCGAGCTGTACCTCCTGCCCGGGGGGTCTCTGGAGGGTGTCACAACCCCAGCACCACCCCCGTTACCTCTGGATGGTTTCCTCCAGCTCCTTGGTCTTCACCTCATCCTCCTGCATCTGCTTCTTCATGGCCTCATCCTCGTCGGAGGCTGAGGCCGGGGCTCCCTCCAGCAGCCACCTCTCCCGCAGAGCCTTGGACTGGGGAGCAGAAGGGGGTCAGGGTCCTGTGGGCGCTGCAGCCGGGGGGTGTCCGGTGCAGACACAGCGCGGGGGTCCGGGGGACCCTCACCTTGAGGTGCTGCAGCTGCCTCCGGTCGTCCTCGAGCTGCCGCCGTTTGTTCTCGATCTCCGTCTGACGCTTCCGCTTCTCCTGCAGGGATGAGTGCGGCAGAGCCGGGGTCGGTGCAGGGAGGGGGGCACATCCCTCCCCGCCAGGACAGCATCCCCATAGCGGGGGGTGAGGGGCTCCCGGACACAGGGACACAAGGGTACATCCCACGGGAGCTGCCCCATCCCTGCCCTCACCGGGGGAAACTGAGGCACGGAGGGTGCGGAGACCTGGGGCTCTATTCCCCATCTCCAGGTGTCTTCCCCTCGCCCGGCCCCATGGAGCGAGCTGCCAGCACAGGGGAACCAGGGCCCCCCATGGGGCCCATCCAGATCATTTGAGCAGCGTCACCCCCATCCCTTCTCCTCTGGCCAGGAACAATTTGCCCTTTGTGCGGTGGAGATGGGCCGGTAGCGGATGCGATGGGGAAGCTGCCAGCCCGTGGCAGGGTTTAAAACCAGCCCAGAGCCCTGCTCTGTGCCAGGGGGGCTGCTATGAATGGGATCACCAATGCCCATGGCTGGATCTGCACCATCCCCAGCCCCATCCTGGCAAAGGGTGAGGGGGAATCAACACTTGTTCCCCTCCTGGGGCTCATCAAGACGCTGCTTCATTAATTAAACCTCCTGCTCGCTCTGTCCCCATTTCACCACCGCAGCCAAGCCCTGCGGGATGCTGCATTCAGCTGCGGCGTGTCCCTGGGACCGGCACCCTCCTCCCCGCTGCTGTGCACCCTGTGTGGCACAGGGATGCAGGGACACTGGGACTCACCGCAATGGCCTGCAGCCGCTCCTGCTGAAGGGTGCTGGCTTCCACAGCCCTGCAAGAGAGCACAGAGCGCCGTGAGGAGCGCGGCAGCCGCGGCACAGTGAATGGGGACATTGTGCCACATCGTGCCACCACCCAAAGGACACGGCCACCGGCTGGATGCTTCCCTTCCGCCCGCTGCTTTCTCCCCTTCCCCTCACAGAGCTGAGTCTCCCTTGCCCATGAGCTCCTCTGCCTGGATCCCTGGGAACAGGCCTCTCACCCAGACCTGGCACAGCCGGACCCACTCCTGCCGTGGCGCAGATGGAAACGGTGACCATGGCCAGGCTGGAGCGGGGCTCCTGGTCCTGGCCATCCCTGCGGTTCAACCTGGCTCACACTTTCCATTCCAAGCCCATTTCTTGGCTGCTGACACCCTTCCGGGCTGCGTGCACAGGCACACGCATGCACACGTGCACGGACACACATGAACAGACACATGGATGCGCATCATGTGCTGCCGGTGGCAGAAGCCTTGTGGGTCCCAACACAGCTCTTCCAAGCACTGAGGGCCTCATGCCCAGGTGCCACAAGTGCTCTGGACCAGCCCAACCGGCATTGCAGCCCCATGGGGCCCAGTGAGAGCTGCAATGCCGCCAGCATCAGGTGCAGGTCCAGCAGTTGCCCGGGGCCCTTTGGCGACGGGGGATGCTCCAACACCACAGGAGCCGGCTGGATGCTCACCAGACAGCACTAACAAAGTGCTTAGCTGTGACAGTAATTGCGGTGGGAGGCACAGAGGTGTCGTCAGGCAATGGATTGGTGCCATTTGGTTCCCAGAGCACAGGACAGAGCCCGCAGGAGGGAGGGAACCCGGGCAGGGAGCCCACCTGCCTCAGCTCCAGCCCATGGCTGCTGCGGCTCTAGGACCCGGTGCTTCAGTCACATCCGTGTCCCAGCTCCCAGGAGAGGAGCCCTCACAGGACGCAATGGGCAGCGCCATGGCCCCAGCACAGCGGGAAAAGCCATTAGGAAGGAGCCGGAGCGGAAGCGCTGGCCCATCGCAGCTGCACGCTTGGGGGCCATGGACCCAGTGACGTGGGTTGGAGCCAGCCCCAGCTTCATGCAGCACCAACCCCAATGGGAGGCACAGGGGGAGCAGCCCCGGTTCACCTCGGGGTGTCCGGTTTGGAAGACAACACGGACACTGAGGTGCTGGATGGCAACGGAACCCATGGGACATGCACTGGGCACTGGCAGCAGCTGCACCATGGCCCCTGTGTTGGGCTCCAGCACAAGGATGAAACCGCCCTGGTCCCCCCGAGTCCAGCTCATGGCACCCCAGGCTCGGAGCACTTTGGAGCAAGGCCTGTTCCTCTCCTGGATCTTACCCCATTCGGCAGTTCCAAACTTTTACAGCATTCCTGAAACGTCCTGTTCTGGTTTTCCTCCCTCCTCCATCCTCTTTATTTTCCATTATTTGCTACAGTCTCCACATTCCCGGGTTGAACGCCAGGAATCTTCCTGGCCCAGGGAAAGACATGGAACAGGCCGGATGCCTCTCTCTGCACCCTCTGGCCCCAATTGCCCCAGCACCTTGTGCTGGACCCCAGCCACTGCCCTGGGAACACTGATCCATCACACTGCGGACACCGGGCCCTGTCCCTGCTGTCAGCCCCCTCAACTGCCGGGAGCAGGAAAACGGAGCCATGGCCCAAGCCAAGCTCCCCCCCCCCCCCCCGCCACCATCCTCCTCTTCCTCGGCACCCCTGGGCCGGGCCGGTGCCAATGGGGCCCCGGTGACTGATGGCTCCGCCGAGGCGGGAGGCGGTTCCCTGGCAACGGCGCCATGGCAACAGCGCCATGGCAACGGGGCGAGCCGCGGGGAGGGGGATGCGCAAACCCAGCGCCGCCAAACCAGGGCCGTCAAACCCAGTGCCACCAAACCCAGGGCAACCAAACCCAGCGCCACCAGACCCAGTGCAACCAAACCTGGGTCACCAAGCCCAGTGCCACCAAGCCCAGTGCCACCAAGCCCAGTGCCACCAGACCCTGTGCAACCAAACCTGCGTCACCAAGCCCAGTGCCACCAGACCCAGTGCAACCAAACCCAGTGCCATCAAACCCAGCGCCACCAGACCCAGTGCAACCAAACCTGGGTCACCAAGCCCAGTGCCACCAAGCCCAGTGCCACCAAGCCCAGTGCCACCAGACCCAGTGCAACCAAACCCAGTGCAACCAAACCCAGCGCCACCAGACCCAGTGCAACCAAACCTGGGTCACCAAGCCCAGTGCCACCAAGCCCAGTGCCACCAAACCCAGCGCCACCAGACCCAGTGCCACCAAACCCAGCGCCACCAGACCCAGTGCCACCAGACCCAGTGCCACCAGACCCAGTGCAACCAAACCTGGGTCACCAAGCCCAGTGCCACTAAACCCAGCATCACCCAGCCCCTCGGGAACCACAGACTGGGAAAAGAAGCCCCGAATGTTCACTTCCTCCTCCCCCCTCCCTTCACCGGGTCTCCGGAGCTGCAGTGAACAGGCTCATGCTGTCCCACCCGGTGTCCATGCTGTGCATGTCCCAGCCCCGCGGGTCCCAGCGCAGCTCCTCGAGCTGTTCCTGGATGCACCACATGGCTGGGAAAGCCACGGGCTGTGCTGTGGGAGATGAGGCTGAACGGACCAGGGATGCGGGTGGCACCGGGGGATAATGTCCCGGGAACTCCCACCTGCAACGGCAGCATTCCCTGGACCCCCGGATGGATCCGCGCACACGTGGGAGCACGCGTGTGCCCCGTGCAGGCACTGCGTTCTCCCTTTGCTCTCCAGCCCTTTCCAGCCCTGCTGATGCTGCCGTTTCCTACCATCACAAGGGAAGCCCGTGACCTTTTGTCTCCTCCCCGCCTGACACGAAACAATAATGTTTATTTGCCTTCCTCTGCTTTTTCCCATTAGCTCATCCAAATGTGCGAAGAGCCCCTCCGAGCTGCTCCTCCGCTCCCCTGACCTCCGCTCCCTTTCCACCCGCTCAGCTCCGAGCCGGGGGGGGGGAAGGCAGAGAGAGAGCCTGGACCGCCCCACGGGCACTGGACCCCCCCATGGACCCCGTGTGAACGGCAGCACCGGCAGCAGTTGAGGCACCGGCACTGATTTACAGCCCCATTCCCGTGCCAAGAGCCGGGTCCCTTGGCTGGGCCCGGAGTGACGCTGCCGTGGGGAGGCTGCAGCCTCCGTCACGGAGCCATTAGCAGCGGGGCCGCTATCGAACGCCCTCGCTGGGAGCTCATCGACCACAAAGGCAAATGAAAGCTGTGACACCGCGGAGCTGAGTGTGGGGTCCCTGAGCCCAGGGTCGGACCCCTCTGCTCCAGCCCTGCCCCGCGGTGCTCAGCCCCTTCCCTCCCTGTATCCCTTTGCCTGTGCAGCACCATCCGTCACTGCTGCGGCCCTGGGAGGAGATGGGGAAGAGCGGGGAAGTGGGGGGAGGCGGGAGGAGGAGATGGCAGCCCCAGGCTCCCGAAAACGCAGGATGCATTAGAGCAAGCAGCGCTGCCTGATTGATTCTTCGGGCTGAGATGTGGGTTGGGAGTGCCAGGAGAAAATGGATCCCATGAATATTTGATGAACAGAGGCTCGGGGAGGGAGTTTGATTGGAAAATTACAGATCTTTCAAACAATGGTTCAAGTGCCCTCCAAACACTCGGGTTTCCAGCTCCCCTCCAGTTAGAGGAGCAAGGCTCCACCAGGAAACTCCCCACAGTTTATGAATGAGCATGGAGCCGGCCTCTCCCCATGCCTGGGAGCGCCAACCACCCGGGACACAGCTCCTGGCACCTGGGGCTGTGTCACTCGGTCCCTGGGTCCCCATTCACATGAGGCAGCGCAGCTTTCCCACACCAATGCCATGTCCATGGGCACGCACAAGGCTCCATGGAGCATCAGGAACGTGGTTCCATGAGCCCCAGGAACCCACGGGAGCTCGGTCCTCGGCGCCAAGCCAGGGGACTGGGCTCACCCCACATCAGCCATCTCCATCAGGAAACACCTGGCTGGGGCAGGATCCACCCCGGCTCCTCTCTGTGCTCCCGGGCTGCTGCAGGGCTCATCCGCACACCCCAGAGCAGCTTCTGTCTGGGGCCCCGGGGCTCACTCACCTCCGGATGGAGCAGATGCTTCTGCCTGTGCCCAACCCTGCCCTGGCGCTTCCCCCCAGCCCTTCCGTGCTGCCGGCACCTCCGCTGCTGGAGATGGGCCCACGCCACAGCACCACACATGAGATCCTGTGCAGGGAAAGTGGCTGCTTCTGGCCAGGAAGTGGGAACACCAACACCGGCGGCTTCCCAGGAAACCTGCTCCGGTTCCTGCCCAGCCAAGAGGCCCCGTCCCTCCATAAGTGGTCGGACCCTGTAGGGATGGACCTGACCTCCTCTGGCTGTCTGCAGCTGGCCGGGAGGCAGTGCTGGTCCAGGCTGGGGAGCATCAGTGGGGTTCTGCTTCTCCCCAGCAGCAGGTGGAGAGCCCCAAATCCCTTCCCAAAGCGCTTCCAGATGACTCCTCCAGCAGAAACCTCCCTCTTTCCCCAGGTACAACTCCGCTTTGGATCAGGGATGAGCAGGGCTGGAAGGGCAGGACCAGAGGAGTCCCCACTCAGAGGAGACCCAGAGGGGAGAGCAGTGACCCGCTGAGACAAACCACCAGAGCAGCCAGACGTGGAGATCCACAACCCCCAGCTGCTCAAGAGCATCAACAGCAGCAGGAGCACGGGACAGATGAGCAGCTCCGACAGGACCAGCATCTTCACAAGAGCTGGAGGCACCAGCGGCTCGCAGCAGGCAGGACCCTCCTCCAGCCACTGCCAGTGCCAAGGCGAAGGAGAAGCCAAAGCAAGGCCGGCAGCACACTCCCCAGCACCCATGGTCTGCTGCAGAGCCAGGCCAACATCGGGGGAGCACCTCGCTGCATCCCCACTGCCCCAGGACTCTCCTAAACCTCCCCATGAGCAGGCTCAGGATCTGAGGGAGCAGGACTGACCCAGCGAGACCCGGAGCTGCTGGGCTCCTCGCTGCCCGGTTCCTGCAGCTCCTCATTCTGCTCTCCAGGGCTCATCGTGCTCCTCGGTTCTGCCCTTTGGCAAATCACACACACATTTCCCGCCCCACTGAGGCACTTTTCTGAAGGGACCAGCACACTGAGGAGCTGCCCAAAGCTATGGACCAGCCTTGGCAAGCTCTCACCTCTGGTCCCTCCAGCAGCACTGCGCGCTGCTCTGCTTCCCCAGCCCCACCACCTCTGACATGACCCCAGGCCCCCACCGGTGCCACCATGACCAGAGCCCACCCCGACCCCAGGACCCCCCCATCCCACCCCTCGCCAGTGCCCGATGGGGCTCTCCCTGGCTGGGAGGTGGACGGTGGCGAGTGGGACCTGTTGAGTACCCGGCATCTCTCCAGGAGCATCAGGACCAGGCGAGGTGCCCGATGGAGGGTCACTGACCCCGGGCAGTGTGGATGCCCCCCAGGGGATGCAGAGAGACCCTTGTTTGCCATGATGGGGCCTGAAGCATGGGAGGGAAGGGAAGGCCTCGGTGAGACACGGCTGCTGTCACCCACACCCGGTGCGGTGAGCCCAGCCCTGTGCTCTCCCAGCACCATCAGCCCCTGAGGGGCAAAACCAGCACGGGGCAGGATGGATCCCAACCACCGGCCTTCACCTGCTCCCTCCATCGCCCGCAAAGCCCCATGCGCGGCTCTGAGCCCCCCTGCAGGCACCGACCGAGCAGGCAGGGCCCCACCGCAGCACACAAAGGACGAGGCCGGGGTACGGAGAGCGCCCGTCCGTCCATCCGGACCCCGCACAGGAGGAGCCGCGGCGCAGGGCGGGGGGGGCGCGGGCACAGAGGGGGCTCCGCGGTCCCGCAGCGGCAACAACAGGTTCAAAACACAGAAATAAACGCCTCTCCCACACCCCCCCCGCCGCTTCCCGCACCGCTGCCAGCGGAGACGCGCCCCCCGCAGCCCCCGCGCCCGCTCCACACCGGGGCCTCCGCCGCTGCACCCCGAGCTGGAGCCGCGGCACCCCCCGGGGAGGGACCTGAGCAGCACCGGGGGAGCGCCAGGGCCCGGTGTGGGGGTCCCGAGCCCCGGCAGTGGGGGGATGCGAGGCCGCGGTGTTGGGGTCCTGAGTCCCCAGGATTGGCGGGGGACGAGCCCGCGGTTTCATGCTCCTGAGCTCCTGTATTGAAGGGGATATGAGCCCCCGGTGTGAGCTCCCTGGGCCCGCGGTGCGGGGGTCCCGCAGCCCCGGTGCGGGGTCCCGGGCCCTGGCACTCAGGGACCCCCCCCCCCCACCTCAGTACTGCGGTGCTCGGCGGGGGCCCGCGGTCGGTACTCACTCCATTTTCCGTGCAGCGCTGGGCGGCGGCTCCGGCGGGGTCGGCCCCGGCGGGGGGGGGGGAGCGGCGGAGCGGGGCCGGCGGCCGCCGGCGTCCCGGCGCTCAGGGCCCGGCGGGCGGCGGCATCCCCGGCGGGGCTGCGGGATGCGCAGGGATGTCGGGGCCGCGCCGGTGCTCCCGCCTCCCGCGCCGCCCGCACAGCTCCGTCTGCCGGGCGCGGCCCGCCACTGCCGCCGCCCCTCACCCAGCCTCGGGGCGCGGCGCTCCCGCCCGCCGCTGCCGGCGGCCCCGGGGCTGCGGCTGCTTTTGGGGCGCGGGGGGAGCCCCACAGCGGGTCCCGGCTGCGCGGTGACCTGCTCCTTGCCCCGGACACCCCCTTTTCCCCCCACTGCCACAGGGAGGTCTCCCCCCGGGCACTGCCCCGGCCGAAGGTCGCTCTCATCGCTCCCGCTGCACCTCAGCACCCAGCCCTGGATGTAACCGGGGAGAGGGTGGAGAAGGGGGGAGCCCGGGTCCCCCTCTCGCTGCTCCTGTTTCCCAATGCAACAGCCGCGTTGGGCAAACGCTGGCAAACTGACACAGGAAGCCTCGAGCCCGGCTCCGACCGCAGCCCGTTAGGAAATGTGCCCACTGCCGGGCCCAGAGCTCCCGGCTGCAGCAGTGGGGTACCCCCGCCCCATGCGCCCACCCCCGTACACTCACAACCCTGTACACGCACGGTCCCTGCACCACCCAGGAGCCAGGCTCTGGCCAGCCCTGAGGATGCTGCCACATCCCGGGAGGTGTCCAGGCCATGGTGGGGCCCTGCTGCTCCCACCTCCCTGCCAAGAGCAGAGGGGTTTCATCCTGAGGAGCCCCGGGCATGAGAGGAGCCGGGCCTGGTGCGGGAAGCTGCTCTGCTTTCCCTCTCCCCAGTCCGGAGCAAGCGGCTGCTCCAGAGTGAAGCTGCACCTACCCCTGAGGCATCATTGCAGCGCCTGTGCCCCCCACCCGCAGCATTGCACAAAGCAGCAACACCCAGAGAGGAGGAAGCAGGAGGGAGATACCCGCTGGTACCCAGAGGTATTTAAGCACCCCCTATCCTGAGCGGCCCCATAGGAGGTGGCGGTGATCTGCTCTGCACCAGCATGGTCATGGTTGGGCTCTTCATCCTCAGCCTGGGAGGCTCCATCCTGCTCCTGGCCCCGGCAGGTAACAGGGGATCTGGGGCTGAGGAGGCTGCAGGGTGGGAGATGGAGACCCTGGGCCAGAGCACTGTGGGATAGGGGGGGTCGGGACACCCTGTCAGCCAGTGACTGCCTGCACCCCCACCAGGCACCCAGGGGAGCTGGATCATCGGGGGAAAGGTGGTGGCCCCCCACTCCCGGCCCTTCATCGCCTCCATCCAGATGGATGGGCAGCATGTCTGCGGGGGCTTCCTGGTGTGGCCCAAGTGGGTGATGACAGCAGCCCACTGCCTCATTCCCCGGTGAGCCATGGTCCCACGGGGGGGGGGGGGGGGGGGGGGGGGAAGCACATCCTGTCCCCGCCCGGGACACAGCACAAACAGCCACCCCCATCCCAGACACAGTCCTGGAGCGACAGGACAAGGGGTGATGGGTTTAAACTGAAACAGGGCAAGTTAAGGTTGGAGATAAGGCAGAAGCTCTTCCCTGTGAGGGTGCTGAGGTGCTGGCACAGGGTGCCCAGAGAAGCTGTGGCTGCCCCATCCCTGGCAGTGCTCAAGGCCAGGTTGGACACAGGGGCTTGGAGCAAGCTGCTCTATGGAAGGTGTCCCTGCCCGTGGCAGGGGTTGGGACTGGAGGAGCTTTAAGGTCCCTTCCCCCCAAACCATTCCATGATTCTATTCCATGATTCCCACCCACACACCCCTCAAGCCTCCCTGCCGCCCCCCCACCCCCACCCCCAGCCACGGCAGCGCCCGCTCAGGGCCCCTCCACTGCAGGCGCAACCCATCGGTGCGCGTGGTGCTGGGCGCCCACCGGCTGCAGGAGCCCGAGGGGTCCCAGCAGGTCTTCAGCATCGCCGAGTCCATCGCCCACCCGCACTACAACCCCCGCTCGGTGGACAACGACATCCGCATGCTCAAGGTGAGGCCCGGGGGGGGCCGGGGAGTGCCCCACGCGGGACAGAGCCGACACTAGATGTCAGTGCTTCTCCGGAGAAGCAGGGCCACGCCATGGGGTTCGATGGAGGGGGGTGAGGACAAACCCATCTCCTTCCCCCCCCTCCTCTCCTGTGCACACTGGGACCGGTGCAGAGGGGCTGGCGACGTTGTGGGGCTCAGCGTGAGCAAGGAGCTGGGGTTGGGATTGTGATGGGGCGCGATGGGGTGTGGAGCGCTGCCGTAGCAGCAAAGCCACCCGTGTCCCCAGCTCAACAGGTCGGCCACGCTGAACCAGTACGTGAAGCGGATCCGCCTGCCCCCTCCGCACATCGACCTGGAGCCCGGCACTGTCTGCTTCGTGCTGGGCTGGGGGGACATATCCAACTATGGCGATCGGCCCACCGAGCTGATGGAGACCGGCACCACCATCGTCAAGCGGAGCCTGTGCCGGACGCTGTGGCGGGGCAAGGTCTCGTCCAACATGATGTGCGGGGCGAGCCGCAACGCCACGCTGCAGGGTGTCTGCGCAGTGAGTGCGGTGCCAGCACCGAGCCCCCCAAACACCCCCCTCCAGGAGACCCCCTCGTCCCCTTCCCACCCCCTGTGCTTTGCAGGGGGACTCCGGGGGACCTCTGATCTTCAAGAAGAAGGTTTACGGCATCGTCTCGTTCTCCGGGCAGAGGTGCGGGGACCGCCGGTACCCCGACATCTACACCAAGATCTCCAACTACATCGACTGGGTGCAGCGCACTGTGAAAGGGCATCGTCATCGGAAGGGGCGGCCGAAGCCCTAGTGGGGCTGGGAGGGGGCACGGGGGCTGTGGGGAAAGCTGTTTGGCAGCTCCTGGGAGGGGAGAAGAGCACCAGGGCTCCCAGGTCCCCTGTCCCAAGGGGGTTTGGGAGCTGATGCTCAGCCTGAGCCTGCCTGTTGGGGAAGGGAGATGACCCAACACCTCGCTCAGCCTCTTGCAGCTGCAAGTTTGCCTTCCTCAATAAAACCTTGGTCCCAGACCTCTCTTCATTCACCTTCCATCTACCCACCAAGCTCTGGGGAAGGGGAGCTCCTTGCTCCCCACCATGGTCTGCCCACCCCAGGGATGTGATGGGGAGCCTAGGAGGGTGGACTGGGGCTAATGCTTCTGCCCAGCACTGCCCAGGCAGCTGCTGCCCATCTCAATTGGGGCTGGTTTTTCCAGGCTTTCCCTTCTCCTGTCCTTCCCCTACCCACTACAACCCCCTCTCTGGCTGTCCCACTGCTCCCCTTTGGGTTCCAGACCCCGGGGTTGTCCTGGACTGGGGTGAATGGAGCAGAGGCTGCAGGAGGAAGAAGGGACCCATCAGTCCTCTACTCATGACCAGGCCCTGCTCCAGAGGAGCCAAAACCCACATCCATGCGCTGCGGCCCCACAGAGCATCCCCAGCAGCGCTGAGGCTGCGCTGCTGCCGGGGTGGGGCTCCCCATCCCATCCCATCCCGTCCCATCCCGTCCCGTCCCGTCCCACCCTGTCTCACCCCATCCCGTCTCGTCTCGTCCCATCCCGTCTCACGCCGCACCCTCCCCGCCGCCCTGCGGGACCCCCCAAACAGGGGAACCACAGACCCCCCGGGGGCAGATGATGGGCTCTGGCCTCCCGCTGCGCTGGCAGAGCCCGCGGGGTGCCGGCACGCTGGGGCGCGCAGCCGGGTGCTCGCCGGGGGGCACTTGGGTGGCTGCAGGCACAGGGGCCGGGGGGACGTGTGCTGAGCTGCTGCCGGGGCTCAGCGTGCGGCGTCGCCGGCGTCTCCAGGGCCATTCCCTGCTCCTGGGTTGTGGTAGCCGCAAATCGCTGGCACGCCACAGCCACGGGGTCCCGCGGGAGGCTGCAGCGACCGCAGCATCTGGCACCGGCCGTGCCACAGCCCCCAGGGGCTCTGCCAGGGAGGACGAAGGCCAGTGTGCTGAGAGGTTCCCAGACAGACCCTCACCACCAGCTCCCTGTGCTCACCGCACCGGGAAGCTTTGGCTGCCCCATCCCTCCTGTCGCGATCTCAGCTCCCCACTGCACTGCTTTGCATGGGATCAGGGGGCCGCAACCGTGGGCATCCGTGGCCTTGGGGACACCCAGCAGAGGACAGACCCCTGCGAAGCTGCCAGCCTCCAAGGAAGCCCCAAACCCCTGTGGGGCTCCCAGCAGCATGGGGTAGACCCCCCCCACCCCCGGGATGCCAGGGCAGGGCTTCTGTGCGCTGCCGGGAAGCCTGGAGAGCAGGCGCCTGTCCCGGCTTGTCCCAGACCACCCAAAATCCTTCGGGAAGGAGGCGCCTGACTCACGGCCGTGTTTTGGAAGCCGAAATCTCCCGCTCATCGGCAGGAGCTGACGTCGCTGCCGCAGCCCGTGCCCGCGGGCTCGGCGCGGGGCCATGCGCCGGCGCTCCGGGCGCCAAAGGCCGAGGATGATGAAGCTGCCCCGGGGAGGAAGGCGCTGCGGCGGGCTCGGAGGAACCCAGGCCACACACACCACCACGTGCTGCGGGTGCTGGCGCCAGGGGAAGTGCTGGGCAGCGTTTTGGCAGTGCCTTTACACCCATCCCCGAAAGCAGATGGGGCATCGCTGAGCCGGGTGGGTAGAGAGGGGCTGCAGGAGAGCCCCTGCCTAATGGTTGCGATGCTGCTGCCTGGTCAGGCTTCAGCTCAGCTCCGGGGTGCGGTGATGCTGGGCGCAAACGCGGCTGCAGCCTGGGCTGGATCCTGCATGGTGCCCAGCACTGGACCACAGGGAGGGCTGAGGGTGCTGGGTGCTGGCTAGGAGCAAAGGTCTCATTCTTCCCTCACTGCTCCACTGTACCTCAGATTGGAACCCCCAGCCCAGCCTGGGGGCTGCATCGTGCTGTCGGCCAGCACAGGGGATGTGGCTCCCGTTGAGCTGCCGGTGCCAAGCCACTGGCTGCTGCCCGGGCTCCCGCGGCGGGGAAGCGCCGCACATCAGGACCCAATTACCAGCAGGAATTGTTTTGTGAAATACCAAACCCTCACGGCCCAGCCTGATATTGGGAACAGATTTATCTGCCGGGCTGCTTGCTCTTCCCTTTCCTCCCGCTGCAGGGAACGGCCTCAGCCGGGCTGGAAACATCCAACACTTGAAGCCAAGTGGGAGCAGGGGTTCTCGCTCATCCCCATCCCAGCAAAGGAGCTCACAGTGATGCTGCAGCAGTGCAGCCCTGGGGGATGCAGCCCCCTCCTGTGGCCCCAGAACCTGCTGAACAGAACCGGACCCACAGCACTGTTTATTCCGGGTTTTAATGATAATCCAAATGGTAACACAGCTGTAAAATGCCCCTAACGCTGCCGAGTAGGAAATGGGGGTGTTCCCAGAGCGTCTGCCGCAGGAATAGGAACGTAACCATACAAAAATAGAAAATAGGGTATTTATATATATATAAAATATATATGATATTTATATAAAGGCAATAGCTTTTTCGGTGTCAGAGATGAGATGTTATTTACACAGGTGACAACACACAACATGAGAGAAGTAGTACAAATAAATACAGAGGGTGTTGACAGGGCAGTCAACAGAGCAGGGGGTGCCCAGGGCCGTGCCGGGCAGGGCCATCGTCCCATCCTGTCCCCCTCAGCCAAGCCACGCTCCCCACGGCCACCCCACAGCGGCTCTGGGAGCCGAGCACTGTCCTGGGATGGAGGGAGGGAAGGATGAAGAGGGCTCTGAGCAAACTGGACCCGAGTGATGGGCCCTGGGTGAGGGCACTGCAGCAGTGGGGAGATCAAGGGGATGGTTGTGCCCCCGGTCAGGGATGCCATGGCCCATGATGGTGTGGCCACCATTGCGCCAGTATCACCTCCAAGGATGGGTGGGAGCCTGGGCTGGAGGGGACCAGGAAAGCTTCAACTAAAATCTGTTTTAACATACACATGATAAAACGTTAGGATAAAATTACATACATATATATGTATATATATATGTATATATGTATAAATACATATTGACCCATCTCCAATCCTCCGCAGCACCGTGCTGCCCTTCCTGCCCCTGGCAGCTGGAAAGGCGAAAGCACAGATTCCCTCTGGACCTCAAGGTCCCGGCCAGGAACATCAGCACAGTACTGAGAATTCCATCCAAAAATAAATAGGCCCAGGGCTGGCGGCCAAGGACACGAGGGGGGGGGGCCCAATGCACAACAGCACCGACACCCCCATGGGCACCGGATGCTGGAGCATCCCCAGGGTGGCTCGGAATCGCTTCGGGAGCCCCCTGCCCTGCTCCCCTGCGGCTGCATAACATACACAGGTATAAATAAAGGAAGGTTTTATCTTAATAAATATCAGGTATATGGTTTGTACAATATACACATAATGCCCCTGTCTCCTGGGTCCGGCCTCGTGGTGAGGAAGGATTCACACGTAGTTCTCTTCCACGTTGTCCGTCTCCGCAGAGAATTTGGCCGCAGCTGGAAACAGAGCAGGAAAAGGGGAGAAGCGGTGATGGAGATGCTGGGATGGGAGGGATCTGAGTCCACTGCCCCCCCCCGCCACCACCCAGACCCCCACTCACCCGAGCAGCTCCCGTAGTGGCGCACGCCGATGGAGCGGCCGCGGTGGCAAGTGGCCCGCCGGAGGTGGCAAGCCGAGGGGTAGGTGATGTTGTTGTTGCCGCAGAGGGCATGGTCCAGGCTGGTGGGCTCGGGGCAAGGCGCCGTCCGGCACATCACGCAGTGGGCGCTGCCTGTCTGGTCCACCACACAGGTGTGGGTGCCGGGGCACACCACGCTGGAGCAGGACTCTGTGGGGAGGCACACAGTGAGCTGGGGGGAGCCAGGGATGGACAAAGTCCTCCAACCATGGGCATCGTCCCAGGGAAACCCGAGCAGCTCGAGCCCCCTCCTGCCTTTAGCAGGGGATGGAGCCAGGGCTGGAGGGTCCCAAGTGCCCCCATCACCACTGCTCTGGAGGACAGGAGCTGATGATGGGGTGCAAGGGACCGCTTGGCCCCGCAGCCCTTGAGCACGGCTCCATCCAGAGCCGAGATCCGGCTGCAGAGCCAAGCACATGGGGCTGAGCCCACTGGGACCTGGCTGGGGCGAGCAGCCCCACACAGGTGCCTTGGCAGCGGGAGCAGCAGCCACTCCAGCCGGGCTGGCAGCACCGTGAGCAGGGAAGGGTCATGTTGGACCCTGCACAGAGCTCAGGGCTTGCGTAGCCCCCATCCCGCAGCAAACCCCAGTGTGTGCTCAGCATCCCTGCCCAGTGGCTGTGAACACTTCCCAAAGCCCTCCCTCCGCCTTCCTGCCTTTCCCTGCCGGATTGGAAGGAGATTTGGCATCTGCAGCTCCCAGCTCGCAACTCACATTTCTTGCCCCACATTTCCCCGCGCAGGCCAGAGCTTGACAGGCAAAAGCATTTCAGAGAGAAGGGCTGGCAAAGATAACCATAATAATTCTGACAGCTCTTGGCAGGGCAGGGAGGATTGCTGCTCGCTTGAACAAAGGAACAAAAAGGGGGCTTGATGTTTGGAAGTGACATTTTACGGACTGTTATTCCTCAGCCTGCAGCGAGGTTAAACCTCCATCGCACGGATGGGCTGTGGCAGCATCACGCGTCCCAACCGGGTGGCAGGGCCAGCTCGGAGCGCAGCAAGGGCGATGCTGAGGGATGGGACCCAATAGATGCCCATGTGCTACAGGCAGAGCTCTGCACCAGGACAGAGCTTTCCCTCTCTGGGCATGGCTGGGCACTGGGTACAGACCCTGTGCTGTGCTGATGGAGCCACCAGGCTCTGGGCAATGGGAGCAGCCAGCGCTCAGGGCAGGGCACAGTGGAGAGAATGGGGAGACCCAGCGTCCCAGTGGGAGAGGGAAGGTTGTGCCCGATCACATCACCATAACACAACGGGGGCAGGGGACTCTTCCTCTGCACCAGAGCAGCTCATGGTGCACCCAGGGACCTGTGCTGCCATTCGTCACCTCCCATGCAGGCACAGCTTGGAGCTGGGAGAACAGGAAGCACAGGGAACAGGGAGAGGATGCGGATGAGACAAAGCAGGGATAAGGGGCCCGAGCGGACCTACTTTTGCATTTGCCCTGGTACATGACTTCAAGGTCGGGGTGGTCCCTGCACTTGGCTGTCAGGAGGTCGCACTCGTCGCGGTAGGTGTAGCCATCGGAGCCGCAGACCTGCAGCTTGCGGGGCAGGCTGGAGCAGTCGGGGGCACAGGCGCACTGGGGACGCCCGTGCTTCATCTTGCAGACCTTGTCGGGGCCGCACACCACCCCCTCGCAGCTCTCTGGGGACAGAGGGGAGCAGCGCGTGAGGATGCATCCGGGGGCAGATCCGCAGGGATGGGGGGCCCCGCGTCAGCCCTCGGGGGGGGGGGGGGGGGGGGGGGCAAATCCCTCATCACAACACGCAGCATCTGGATCTGCTCAGCTCCAAGGAGCAGGTCGCTGGCGGGAGCGCATCCAGCCGGAGCCTGGCGCTCCGCTCCGCACCAGCTCCTCTGGAAGGAGACATTTCATTTTCTTGTGCAATGGAAAAAGCTCCCTGTGTGCAAGGCCCCAGCTCTTCCAGAAGGATCCGGGCTTCGCAAGTTGTCTGGGCGATGGGGACCGCCGCTGCCACCAGACAATACCCAGCCCTGTTTTGCTCCGCGCCTCCGTGACTTGAACACAAGAGCGGGGTCCCCAGACAGGCGGCAGCTTTGTCCCCCGGGTCACCTCCCAGCCAGCTCGGGGGCCGGGTTCAAGGGGTCCCTGGGCCGTGCCCACTCCAGCAGGGATGGAGAGGGGCCCGTCCCGGGTGCTGGTGGCTCCACAGGGAGAGGCAAAGGGCTCAGCACCAAGACCAAGGTAGGGACGGGGGCTCTGGAAGCCCCTTGCCCCACACACGGCCCAAAGGGACCCTTTGCCTGCCGAGCTCCCCAGGACACAGGCAGTGATGGGAGTTGGGGGTGCGGGGACCCATCAGCACCCACACCAAGGCCAGGCAGGACCCGAGATGGGGATTCACCCCCAAGCAGGAAGGATTCCTGCAGACAGGGTGTGTGTGGGAGCTGTTGGGAGGTACAGAGGGGGATTTCCCTGCAGGAGATGGGTCACTTTGGGAGACAGGGGAGAGGAGGAGGAGGAGGAGGAGGAGGAGGAGGAGGAGGAGGAGGAGGAGGAGGAAGGGGAACTTCCCTGTCTTCTTGGCCCTCTGCTCCCCGGGGGAAATTCCCTGGTGGGAGACAGTTTCCCAGCTTGTTCCCTGATTTCCATAGCTGGGGCTGGTCCAAGGGAAGGGGAGAGGGACAGGCTGAGCCCTGGCAGCATCTCTGCTGAAAGCTGCAGGGACAAGACCCCAGGACAGAGGAGCCTGGCCCCGTGCCCCAGCGCTGCTGGAGCAAGCAGGACCTTGGTCACCCTCCGTGCGGGAATGCTGCTGCCGTGCGGGAATGCTGCTGCCGGCGCAGCGGGATCCAACCATCAGCACGGGAGGGAGGCAGCTGGAGCATCCCTGACCCCGACCCCGGGTCCTGGAGCGGGGGACACCGTGTCCCCAGCAGCTGGAGCCAGGAATTTCGCCTCCCAACCAGAGACCCATTGCCGAGCCCCCGGGACCCGGCCAGCACCTTCCCGCAGGGCTCTGCTGCTGGCGCGGGGCTGGTGGCTGCAGCCCACTGTATCCTGGAGTAACCTCTCCCGGCCCCAGGAGCGCGGGGAGCGGGAGCACGGCTCGGCTCATCCGCCCTTTTCCAAGGCCTCCGGTGGGGAGCAGCACCAGCTCCATCTGGATGGGGCGCTCGGCAGGGTGGGGAGATGCGGTGCACGTGCCGGCCGGGCTCCCCGGGGCTTCCAAGGCTCCTGCTCCCAGAGCCCGGTGATACCCAGGAGCCGCACACCCCCCCCCACCCCCCGTGTCCCTCCGCCCTGGCACAAGGGGGGGACCATGCTCCATGACGAGCCCCTGGAGAGGGTCCCAGTGCTTCCAGCACCTACCGAGCTGATCCCACTCAGCCTATGCATGCACAGGGCACAGCCCCGCGCTGAGGAGCAGCCGGGGGTGCAGAGGAGCTGGGAGAAGCGGTTTCATTAAGAACCCTTTTCCTTCCCCCCTGCTTTAAACAAAGCACAACCTGACCTCCCAAAGACCTGCTCCTGCCTCCTGCGGTCAGCAGGTCCTCGAGCATGTTCTCACATGGCCACGCAATTGCGACTGGGGGATCCGTGCCTCTGGCGCACGCCAAAACATCTGGCGGGGCTGGAACTCACAGCTGGAGAGTTTCCACTGCTGGAACTGCCCGTTACATAAAGCCATTCCACACACACGCGCTGGGAGCGGGAAGGGGGAGCGGAGGGGAAGAAACAGAGCTTTTTTTTCCCCCCTTACAAATAAACCTCACGAAGGTTCCCTCTGAGCAGCCCTGGCAGGGACAGGGGTGGGAGGACCCCACCACAATGAGTTAACCTGGGACCACGGAGCCGCAGCTCAGCTCCTTGACTCATTGCCCCACAGCCGAGAGCCAGATCACACATCCCACTCCATAGAGAACAACAAAACCGTGCACAAAATGAGAGGTGCCGGGGGACAGAGGCTGTCCCGGGAGCCCCATGGCAGCATCCATCCCTCAGCAGGAGCATGGGGTCAGTGGTCCCTGGAGGAGGGTACCAGGGCAGCCCAGCCCCATTGCTGCTGCTTCACCCAGAGCATCCTTTGAGCATCCCCCCCCCCCAGGCAGAGCTCAGCCCCACTCACCTTTGCAGGGGTGGCAGGTCACCAGCCCCAGGAAGCCCAGCAGGCTGATCTTGTTGCCTGGGTAGGTGTAGTTAGACCAGGCGACGTCCACATTGCCATTGGCACAGCATTCCTCCCACGTCACGCCCGTCTTCAGGATCATGGTGCACTTGGCCTCCTTCCCCTGCTGCAGCCAGCAGATCCCACCTGCGGACAGGGCAGAGGGTGAGGGGTCCGTGCTGTGCCAGGCTGGTTCCCATCTCTCCTGGTGCACAAGGACGTCCCCATGGACCCTGGCACAGCGTGGCAGCGCTGACACCCCAACGCCTTTGCTCCTGGCAGCCAACAGGCTCCAAACAGCACCAGGACTGCAGGGACACCCCAGTTATCTCCGTGCTCAGAGTGATGCTCTAGGAGATGCCCAGGGCCAGGGTCTGGGCTTGCAGCTCACCCTCCCTGCAGTGGGGATGCTCCAGCCCCAGAGCAGGGCCAGAGGGTGCCCGCACTGCGAGGTCTGGATCCCCCCACGTGCACCGGTGGCCCCACAGCGGGATGGAGCATCAACACCCACAGCCTCTGCAAGCAGCATCCGAGGCACTGGCCAGAGAACGGGGCACTTGACACAGCCCTTGGGCTGGGGCCAGCCCAGCAGCATCGGATCCCTGTGAGTCAAAAGCCTGTTTGTTCCTTCACCCCCCGGACCCAGCAGTCAGAGGTTTTTGTTGTGAGTGATTCCTCTGCGATTTCCGCCTCTGCAAACCAGCCTCTTCTGATGCTTATTTGGGATCCTGCTCTCATTAGCTGCAGTTTGAGGTTTGTTCAACAGCTGAAGATAGGAGGGAGTGGGGGGGGGGGGGGGGGGAGAAGGAACAGATCCTGCCCGTGCTGGGCTGCAGTCACTCCCTGCAAAGCAGAGCCTGCACCCACCTTGGGACTGCTGACCCCCCGCTCCCTCCCATGCACTCCATTTTGGTTCAGCCAAAAGCACATGAGGGCCCCAGACAGCACCAGCACCATGGGGCAGCCATGGATGGAGCAAACCCTTGGGCTGCAGGACCAGTGGCCTGGACACCTCTGGAAGCATCTGCCAGGCCAAGAGACCTCTGCCATCAGTGGGTTTGTCTCATCACTCTTTCAAGCCGGTTTTCCCCATACAACACCCATGGCATAGCTCCCCCATGGTCTAAGCTCCCTGGGAGCCATCCTGGCTCCAGACCCTGCTTGCCCCATACACACACAGGCACAGCCACACACAGAGTGATCCCACCCGCACTGGGACGGCCCCATGCACCCCTGGTCTCTGAGGTGCACCCACAATGTCCTGAGCCACGCTGCAGAGCGGGGACACTAATGAGGGACATTCCTTGGGCAGGAGGATGGAGCCACCCTCCCTGCAATGGAGCGAGGTGGCCATGGGATGTGAAGATGCAAACTCGAGCGTTGCTGCGGGAGAGCCGACACCGGCTGCAGTGACCACGGCTCCACCGGGATGAGCTGTGGGATCCCCGGAGCGGGGTCCGGGGCAGCCTGGGCACGGGGATGGAGCAGCTCCCGCACAGCCCCGAGAGCTGGAAGCGCCGTCGGCTGAACCGGGAGGGGTTCGAGCTGCGAACTCCACACCCAGATCACGCACCAGCCGCTGTTCCCCGTGGGCCTGGGGCGAAGGACCCCCGCCCGGGGGCTCAGCGGGGGCTCCCGGGGCCGGCCATGGGGTTTGCCCATCATCACCCCCATCCCGGGGCACATCGGGGGGCGAGATGCCGGGGTCCGGCACCGCAGGACGGGACGTGGCAGCGGGACCCCCGGGGCACCCTCCGGGACCAGCCGGGTGGAGGAACAGCGCGGACGGGAGCCACCGGGTGGCAACACCGGGGACCGGCTCCCGCTGCTCCGCCAGCGCCCAGCACCCACCCGAGCGCCTCCCGCTAAAACGGGTTCCTACGGCCCACAGCCCAGCCCGAGGCGGCGGCACCCGCGGGGACACAGCCCAGTAACGGCGCCGGGACACCGGACCGGGCCGCCCCTGCCCCGAGCACCTGCCGGCGCGGCGGGGAGCGGCGGCACCGACGGCTCGGGGAGGGCGGCCCCGGTGGGAGCGGCTGCTCCGGTGCCCCCCACGGACCCCCCCCTTCCCTCGGGGCGGCACTTACCGTGCGCGGCGGCGGCGGGAGGGCTGCAGAGGGCGAGCAGGCAGAGCGCCAGCCGCAGCGGCATGGCCGGGCCGGGGCGGCGGGACCGGGACCGGGACCGGGCCGGGACGCTCCGGCGACCTGTTGCCTGTGAGGCGGCGGCGGGGCCGGCGGCGTTATAAAGCGGCGGGGCGGCGTGAATCACCGGGCGGGGCGGCGGCGGCGGCGGGGGGGCCGCGGCCGGGGGCGGGGGTAAATGCGGTTGAGGGGGGGGGCGCTGAAAAGGGGGGTACCACCGGGGGTCTGCTCGTCACTGCCTGCGGGTGCCCGGTGGGACGGGGTATCGGTTGGGGGGCTCGGAGTGAGGATGTGTCCGTGTGTCCCCCAGCACCCCAGTGCTGGGCCGCACTGAGATGGGGAGGGGAAGGTTTGGGGGTGCCCCCCCTTGGTGGGTGCAGCCGGAGCCTGGGTGCTGCCCTCCTGTCCCTCCCGCACCCACCCATCCCTGCCTGAACCCTCCGTCTGCCTCCTCCACCCTCCTCCTCCTCGCCGCAGCAGCCCTGTCTGGCAGCGGAGTTACGGGAAGGTCTGTGTCATGTGGCTCCTTTCATCTCTGCTCCCCAGACCCCACAGCCCAGCATCACCCACGGCGAGCCAGGAGGGAAACTGAGGCAGCGCTGGGCCCTATGGCCTTGAGTGCTGCAAGGCAGGCAGGGAAGGAGAAGAGCTGGGGGGGATGTATCCCTCACGGCACACGCTGTCACCGTGCTCCCCACACGTCCCCATCCCCGCTTGTGCCCCCGTCCAGGAGCCCAGGGGCCTTCTCCGTCCCCGTGCAGCTCAGGAGTGGTTTACCCTTTGCACTGGCCTCAGCTGAGGTCATGTTTTTAGCACAACTGCTCCGGGCCCTTTCAGAAGAGGGGCCCTGGCTGGAGGGCTCCGGGGACCTTGCACCACCCCTGGAGCGTGGCAGCAGCCTCCTCGCTCCCAGATGGTGCCAGCACAGGGTGAGAGGCTCAGTTTGCTGTGGGATGGGGCTGGGTGCAGCTTTGGTCCAGTCGGACACGGAGCAGCCGGGTCCCATGGCCAGGGGAGAGCTGGGTGCGATGCCAGCATCAGGCTGCTCCTACACCGAGGTGGATCTTCTCCCATCTTCTCCTCACGCAGCCCTTTGCACCCCAGGGAGGGGACGGGAATGGGGGGGGCTGGGTTTGCCCCAGGGGGCATTGGTGGAAGCCGCAGGGCTTCAGTCGGTCCTGTGCTGCCCTGGTACCTCCATGGGGCAGGGAGCCCTGCACAAGGCTCTGCTGCCCTGGGGGAAGGCGGGAGCCTCTGCAGGCTCCTGGCGTGCTGCTGGCCTTGGGCTGAGCAGCGCTGCTCCCTCCCGTGTCCCCATCCCTGCTGCTGGTCGGCGTGACCCCTGGCTCTCTCGAGGCTGTCCATGTAAGGGCAGAGGGCTGCGGAGCCAGACCTCGGCGCTGGATGTCAATGGGTGGTGATGCGCTCGCTCACATGCTCTGGGATGCAAGAGGAGCTTGTGGAGGCCAGGCAGGGATTTTCCCTGGCTGCGAGCGGGGTTGCACAACCAGCGGCTGCTCTGGCAGGGAAGGGGTCGGACCTCGCTCCGGAGCCGCATCTGGAAGGGAGCAGCCGGGCTCTGCTGCGCCTGACGTGGGGCAGGAGGAGCCTGCGAGGGAGCGGGTCGGGCTCCTTCCGTAACTCGGCAGTGCCTGGCAAAGCCTCGCTGATGCCCGGGGGCTCGGAGCCCTGCTCCTGGCAGGGCCACGCCGGGGGCTCCACTCAACCCCTGCCCCAGCTTCGGCCCCGCAGCCGCTGGGAAGCGCCGTGGGGCAGGGAAGTGACTTGCTCGCAGTCCCGCCTCGAGCGGAGGCCAAGGCTTGTTCTCAGGCGAGGCTGGGAGCACAATTCCCCCAAGCCCTGGGGTGCTGCTGCCGCCTTCCTCCTCCCCTCCCCTCCCACGGCGGGAGCTGAGCCCCAGCAGCACCCGCGGAGCGAGGGGGGCGAGGAGCCAGGCTGGGAATCATGGAGAAACCGGCCCTGCCGCCGGAGCATCCCGGGAATCAAAGGAGCCCAAGGGCCGGGCAGGGGGCGGCGGGAGGAGCCGGAGCGGGGACAAAGGAGCTCTTTGCAGTCGCAGTGAATGGCAGCCTCACATCTGACCTTTCCGTCTGGGTGCTGCATTGTGCTGGGGCAGGATGGGGCTGAGGTTCAAGAGCCAACCATATCCCCCCCCCCCCCTCTCAAAACCCGGCTGCTTCATTCTCCTCCCGAGCTGCCGGGCTCCTTTAAGGAGGGAATCTCGCCTCTCCCATCAGTTCAGGCTAATTAAACTCTGCTAAACCAATTAGAGCTGCAATTTGCAACAAGAGAAGCGTTCCTCGCAGAGCCCAGGGTCAGGGCACAGGCACAAGGGCAGAGGTTTCGTGCGGAGCCGCTGGCGGGCGCTGGGCCGGTCTCTGGGTGTCTCTTTGGCCCCCGCAGCTCTGAGCCTGGGGCTGGGTTTTCTCGGCACGGCTCCCCACGGGTGAAGCAGGGAGATGCTCGTGGCTCACGAGTGGCAGGATCCACACCTCGGTGGCCACCTCAGCGCTGACAAACGCAGCTTTGCCCCGCGCCCCGAGGCGGCAGCATCACCGCTCCGTGCCTCAGTTTCCCCATCTGCTGCGGCGAGATAATGCTCCTCCACTTGATCCTGCCCTATCTCACAGGAAGGGTGCAGGGATTAGTTAGCTAATGTTTGCAAGGAGCTTTGAAGATGAAAAGCCGTGAACCAATGCCAAGAAATGCTGAGCTGGATTCTCCTCGCCGAGTAATCGTTTCATGTTCCTGGGACACTTCCACTTGTGCAGATGAAGGAGGGCAGGGCGGGGGAGCTTGCATGCGGGGAGGGCCGGGGGGTGGGAGGCTCCCACAGCTTCCCAAGACCTGCCCCTCCAAATCTGATCACCCAGCCTGTGTGACTCCCGAGCCAACCCGGATCCCTGCTGCCAAAGCTTCCCCAGCACCCGCCTGCGCCCAGGCTGAGGAGTGGGACTTGTGAGACAGCTCCTGCTCCCCGGCTCCTAATGCAGATCATGGAGTCACAAAGTGGTTTGAGTTGGAAGGGTCCTTAAAGCCCATCCAGCTCCAACCCCTGCCACGAGCAGGGACACCTTCCATAGAGCAGCTTGCTCCAAGCCCCTGTGTCCAACCTGGCCTTGAACACTGCCAGGGATGGGGCAGCCACAGCTTCTCTGGGCACCCTGTGCCAGCGCCTCAGCACCCTCCCAGGGAAGAGCTTCTGCCTAAGAGCTCATCTCAGTCTCCCCTCTGGCAGGTTAAAGCCATTCCCCTTGGCCTGTCCCTACATCCCTTGTCCAAAGCCCCTCTCCAGGTTTCCTGCAGCCCCTTCCGGCACTGAAGCTGCTCTAAGGTCTCCCCTTCAGGAACATTCTCTTCTCCAGGCTGAACCAGGCCAGTGGAGACCGGGAAGGCTGGGATGCAGCAAAGCAGCAGCCAGAGCCAGGAGGCAGCAGGGACATCCCACCCCATCCCATCGCATCCCATCCTATCCCATCCCATCCCATCCCATCCTGTCCTATTCCATCCCACAGGACTGCTGCCTGGCCCAGGAGAAGGAACCAGCGGTCACACAGCGCATTTCCCCCGCAGTGGAAGCACAGATGTCTCTTGTCCATGGCCAGCAGCCGGTTTCCATCTCTCCTGGCTGCGCACACACAGATTTCCAGCCGCCTTCCCGAGCTCCTCATAGAACCAGCTTGTTGCCCACGTGGCTGATGGAGCCTCATGGGGGGAGCCCCAAACACCAGCACAAGCTGTGGCCTCCAGCTGGGGTCCAGCCCCACTCTGCTGCTGCTGCAACAAGAGCTCCCACCTCCTGTTCAAGCAGGGAACACCTCCACAAGGAAGATGATGCAGGAAAACCACCCCTGTGCACACATGCAGGGGGAACAGCAGCAGTGCAGCTCCATCATCCAGGAAGCCATGAGGACAACACCGTGAGTAAACTGGGACCTTCACCCTGTGGAGGCTCACGAGGACGATGCTCCCAGCATCACCTGTAGGGAAGCTGCAGGAGGAATCGCTTCGTGCCTGGCCACCCCCCGGCTCAGCCGTGCTTCCCGTGCCCATCCCCGCTGGGTCTTGGTGCTGTTGTGACACGGGCACGGCGTGTAAACAAGGCATGAGTCAGCAGCCGTGCGGTTTCCCAGTGGAAATGCTTCCTGCGCCGTGGAGCAAGGACCAAACGGAGCCTTGAGGGAAGCGCAACGAACCCGCGTGGGGCTGAACCGCATCCAGGGAGTCAGTGGATCCTTCCAGGTCATTGAAGCCTCCGGCCTCTCAGGGTGGCTGCAGAGAAGTGCAGCCGATGCTCCATGGGTCATGGGCTGGGTGCCGGTTATCCGCATGGGACAGGTGGGCCACCCTACAACTCCACCAGCACCTAAGGGCATTGCTTCTACCTTCCACGACGAGCCGAGATGACGGCAGCCACTGGCTGGGGCATCCCGGCCCCACCAGCCTGAGGCAGGAGCCTGGTCCCCAGCTCTCAGCAGCCCGAGGTTTGGCCAGCAATGGGCATATCCCCCCATGGAGTCCCCCATGCACCCCGCAGCCCTCGTCAGCTAAGGAGCTTGATTGCTTCCATAGCCCAGGCTTGCAGCGAGTAGAAAACACAAAACATGTTTTTTGCATTAAAATTTCCCTTGAAAAACAATGGTTTAAGTCAAGCATCAGAAAAGCAAAGAATCCAGAGAGAAAAAAAAGAAAAGAAAAAGGGAAATTTTTGGTGGAGCCTGAAAGCAGCTCCCTCGAGACCCTGAACCTCCCCCGAGGTGGGCTCTATGAGATATGTGATATGGGCACTATATGATATGGGCATTACACCTCCATGCTGCTTCCCTGCCTCCACGGCTTCCAGCTCCTGCCTGCTGGTGACATCCCAGAGGCACCCAGGGAGCTGGCAGGGGCCCTCACACCACCAGCATCCCTCCCTTTGGCCTCCCCTCCTGTCGGTGCCGGGGCTGCTCGCAGGTTATCAGGAGATGCCGGATAAGCGCCAGGGTGGGATCCGGGATCCGGACCCACAGCCGGAGGGGCAAAGGCTGGGGGAGACGAGGTGGGGGATGTAAATCTCCTGATGTGATCTGTCTGTTGAGTGAATTCAAAGGGAGACCGATTCAAATGCGCCGTGACATGACTGGCTCGGGGCTGGCAGACAATCCCTGCAGTGTTTGTAACAAATCTCGCCGCTTTCCTTTGAGTGGCCTCCAATTTATTAATTAAAATAGGCAATTATATCTAATGTGGGGTGGAGGGGAGCGGGGAGACCAGCTGCACCAGTTATTCTCACTTGGCAGGAACCGTGCTGGAAAGCTGCTCGAGCTCCGGGAGGTTCTTGTGCTCTCAAGCCTCAAGGCAGAGCTTGGGACGGATCCCGCCTGGCACAGCCGGGCCTGGAAAACCAAGCAGCGAGTGGGCTGGAGCTACAGCGACCGCTTTATTTAAGAGCAGAGGGCCCAGAGGGCAAGCCCTTGTAGGAAATGACTTGCTCCAGTCACCGGTGAGTTGGCAGCAGAGGTGGAATCTGTGCCCAAAGTCATGGCTCCTACCCCTGCTCCATGGGCCAGGTCCTGTTGAGTGTCACCATCCATCCCTCGATGCTCAGTGAGAGGAAACACAACGAGCCAGAGACCCTTTAGCACAGCACCACAGCGGGGAGCGCCATCAGCCACACACCGGTGTGATGCCACAGCGCCGGGCTGTATCCCAGCATCAATCCATGAGGACTGACCTGCAGCGCTCGGTGCTCCCTGCGGGACACGCTGCCATGGGGCTGGTGATGGGCTCCCCTGCTCTGTGCTGGGAGCTGGACCCTCTGCGGTGCCGTGTGGCTGGTCTGGCACTCGGGGCACATGCATGCACCAACACAGGCCCGTGCCGCAGCCCGCAGCTGCCCCCCACCAGCGCCTGGCACGGGGGCACTGCATTAAGTAACGTCTCGGGCCATGAGCTCATCGCCAACACCCACAGCCCGGGCAATGCGAGGGGCAGCGCTGGGCACTACGGGAACGGGCCTTGACAAAGCTCCACTGCAGCCACATGGGCTGCCGGGAGCACCCCATGCCCCTGGGGCTGGTGAGCACCATGGCACAGGGCACCCGGTGCTCCCCTCCTCATGACAGCACTGGGGATGTTCGGGCTTCGCTGCCAATCCCTATGGCAGGGGGACCTCAGCCGTACGCAAAAACACCCGCAGGTTCTGTGGCAGAGAACAGAGCACCCATGGGTGCCTGTGGGCCCTGGTCAGGGATCACAGAGGGGCACATGTCCCCCTCCACAGCGTAGCCCAGTGGGATCTTGAGAGATGTCTCCCACCCCCTCCCATAGGGCAACAACAGACCCAGGGTGTTTTCCACTGCCTTTGGCCAAACCCCTCCCTCTTTCCCTTTGGCCCTCCTGGAGCAGACTCTGCCCAGGGATGAATCGATACCGGTCCGGGAGGTGTCACCCCTTCGTCAGTGCTCTCAGGTGAGGGTGCAGTTCACTGCTTTCTGCAGCACCGTGGGAAAGCCTCCCCAGCCTCTGCCTTCCCAGCGTGACTCAAGTGTGCTCCGGACCAGCCCCAGCGCCCTCGGGGGCAGCGGCAGGGGACCAAAGACCTGGCTCCTGGGGTTTGCAGCCCCCCAGGAGCGATGGAAGAGATGGGATTGCAGCGGGGCCAAAGGCTGGGCATGGGGCTGCTTGGGGGCAGTGGGAATACCCATCCCTGACAACGGGCTCTCCCGTGGGATCCCATCTCCACACACAGCATCAGGGATAAAGCGGTGCTGGAGGTGGCAGGCTCCAGGCTTTTATCTCCACGTGCGTTAATACCCGTTGCCGTTTGCATCCCGACGAGTGTTGCCACGTTCAGCTTCCACAGCTCCTGCGTCAGGGAATTCCAGAGGGACAAAGTCAGTGGAGCCGGATCCTTCCCTCCCCATCCCACAGGCACCCGGCATCCATTTGATCAAGTGGCAACTTGTCCTCCAACCATGAAACAGGGCAAGGAGAAACGCATCCAACGTCCTCGGCGTGGAAGGGAACTTCCCTGCGGGGTGTGCAATGCCCCATCCGGGGCTGCGGGCGGCCGCGCTCCGCCTGGCTGCAGCCAGAGCCACCTCCCGAAGAGAGGAGTTCCAGGACTCGCAGCACTTTCCTCATGGGCTGTAACTAATTCCGAACGTGTCTCATCACCAGCTGGGCTCATCCATCAGCCGCTAAACGGCTGCGGATTTGTCCCGCAGTTGTCATTTCCACACCAAACCCTTCCAGAAGTCCCGGCCTGGCTACGGAGCCGTTCCATGGGCACTTCCCACAGCGGCTCCCCCCCTGTCCCCTGCCCAGCAGCAGGCGTGAGGAGGGGAGACTCGCGGAGGTCTTTGCTCTCCAGCGCTGGAGTCTGGAATCCCGGCTCAAAAGCGCGAGCAGTAAAACCCGGGATGAAGATGCCACCTGCTGGAAGCGGGGCTGGCGCACCCCGAGCCCCCCCAAACCCAACACCCCGCAGCCTCACCATGCAGAAACCCCCTATCCCGCTGCCCTGCAGCCTCACCACCCTCACCCCAAAACCCCACAACCTCGCCAGGGACCCCTGGGAGTACCACGCAGCCCCTGCTCCCCCCAGGCCGTGCCCTTGGGTTTGAGCTGGATTTGCCGCACACTTCCAAGCCGGCAGAGCCAAGTCCTGGCTCCTTCCCAAGTCACCCCAAAAGCCAGGCCAGGAAGGGACCCCCCCTAAACCCAAAGGCTTCATCTGCTACCCCAAATGGTCCCAGTATCCGCCACTGAGCTCCAGGGGGGAGCACAAGAGGAAGAGGCTTTTGCCGAGGTGGAACATCCACATTCTTCCAGGGCTTGGGATTGGCACTGGAGAACCCGCTTTTCCTTCAGTTTTGGGGGGCCTCAATCTCCCCCCATCTCAAAGTAAAGCCGCTCGAGTTTAGAGCTGAGGTTTTAAACACCCCTCCCACTATTGTGTTAAAAACATCATTCTACTTTTCAGCTGAACTTTTAAAACCCCCTTCACTGAGGGAATGCATTCATAAGGGGAAAACAACCCCAAAAGCACAGGAATGGGCACGAATGACCCCAGCGGCTCCATCCCGCTCTTCCTCAGCGGGAACGTCTCATCCTCCTCCTGTTCCCCCAGTGCTGTCCCCACGGGCCGGCTCCAACCTGCCCGTGAGGTGCCTGGAACACCGCGGGGAATAAAAGGGATCGGGGTCGGGATCGCGATCGGGACGGACCGCGGTCTCGAACCCGGGTCCTGGAGGCGGCGCTCCAGCCGAAGGGCCACGCCCCCCCGCCAGCCCTCGCTCCTTCTTGTCCCCCCTCGGCCGCCGTCGGGCGCCGCTGGGCGGAGCGGGGCGATCCTCCTGGAGGGGGGGGGGGGGGGGGGAGGGAAGATGGCGGAGGCGTCCCCGCCGCCGGGGCGCTTCTTCTGCCACTGCTGCTCGGCCGAGATCGCTCCGCGCCTGCCCGTGAGCGGGGGGGGACCGGGGGGGGACCGGGGCGGGGGGGGTTGGGGAACGGGGGGCCCCCGGGGGAGCATCGGGGGATGGGGGGGGGGGGTTCGGGCGGACCCCTCGGTTCCTCCGTGGTGTAGGGGTGAAGGTTATGGGGTTTCTCGTGGGGGGGTGACTGAGGGGATGCACACACACAACGGGCGGGCCCCGCCGCCGTCCGGGTGTGCTCCGAACGGCCCTCCCGGGGGGGGGGGGTGTTGGAAGCGTTGCGGTGGGTTCAGCTCCGTTGGGAGCGTGGCGCGGGTGTCCTGGAGCTTCTCAGTGCCGGGGCTCGGGGAGCGGAATGGGGGGAGTCAGCCCCGTGCCGCCGGTTGGGCTTTGGGATGCGCTGTGTTGTGCCTCCGCCTTCCCCGGCGAGCGCGGAGCTCACGGGCGTGAGGGGGACGCTCCCGCCGTGCGCAGCCGAGGGGCTGCAGAGCAGCGCCGGGGATGGATGGAGGCTGTGCCCCGGCTGCTCGCTGGGATTTGTTGTTTGACGCCCCGCGATGGCTGCGCTGCCGGAGCACGGCTGGCCCTGAGCACGCTGAACCGTAGCACGGAGCCAGCGGTGGCTCTTGTTGACTCGGGTCTCGTTCACTGCTGCTTAATGAACTCCTTTTGGGGGTCCAAGGCCCTTTGGGTTCCGGCGCTGTTTGCAGGTGCAGCGGCTGTGGCACGCGCTGAGCGAGGAGCGATTCGGGCAGCCCCGATCCAGCAAACTTTGACATTTGTGCTGTTCCAGCTGCAGAGGAATTTGCTGATCCCGGTGCTGGGAGCCTGTCGGCGCTCGCACACCCCAGCCTCAAGCCAGGAGGGGGGAGAGGAGTGAGCTGTGAGCTGCTGTAATCATTTACCCCCGTGGGGGAAAGTAAACCGAGAGTGGAGGTATTGCGCAGGCAGAGGGGAGCTGATTCCCCGTGCTCCACACAGGAGCTCCCGGGGGCTGCTGAGAGGCTCCGAGGACAATTTGGGTGGTGTAGAAAGGTTCCGGAGATCAAACAGGGTGCGAGTTGTGTGGAGCCGCTTGTGCCACCGCCGCAGCTCCTCTTGAGCAGGAGAGGGAGCAGCAGCTTCCCTGACTCCGTTTCTAGGTCTTATGTTTGCTGGTTCCTTATCTCGCCGGGCAGGATCCGTGCGCTGGGACCTTATCAGGTTATTCCGGGGTGGCTGGAGGAGCCATCCCAGATGTGTTATCAGAGCAAACCCACGTGCTCGCATCCTCCCCTCTTTTGGGGAATCCCTTGGCTTTGTTGCAGGGTCTGTGCTAATCCCAGTGCAGCAGTAGTAAAGGGAAGTAGCTTTCTTTTCTGTAGCTTTGTATTCTCTTCCATGCTCAGCCCTGCTCAGGGTTTCCAGTGCTTGTGTTTGCCCACGGTGGCTCTTCCTCCTTGGTCTCTGTTGCTTCCTCTTCTGCCTCAGTGGTGCTGCTGCTCGCTGGGGCAGTGTGGTTGTGGAGTATTAACGCCAGGAATTGGGAGGCATAGTGACTGTGGCGAACTCCTGGGGAATCCTGCTGCTTTGATCCGATGTATTCAGCCTTCGAGGGGGGCAGCAGCTTTCTGTAACCAGCTCTGAGTGTGGGACGGTCAAATCCCAGTATTGTGTGGAGCAGAATGAGCCTCTTGTGTCTCCCTGACTGTGGTGTGGTGTGAACCCCTGGCTGCATTAGGAGCAGCTTCCCAGTCCTCAGCCCCTTCCTAAGCAACAGCAACGCTGATTCCCCACTCTTGGAACGCTGCACTTCCTTCCTCGTGTCTTTCATCGCCGTGGTTCAGCCGCTGGAGGGGGTGAGGGTTGACCCCCAAAACACGCAGCTGGTTGCAAACTCGTCTTTGGGTGCTGCTGGTTTGGCTTTCACTTCCCCAAGAGCTGCATCACGTGTTCTTGAATGCTCCGTCTCTACTGGGGATGAATTAGGGTTACCCAAGTCTTGCCTAAAGCCGGGTTCCAAACAGGCTCAGGCTGAAGTTTGCCTCTGCAGCCTGGTGAAGACAAATAGCAGGGATCTGGGGCCTCTTTTCACAGCCTTTATGGACCACTTTCTTTTCTCACTCTGTTTCTTTTCTCATAGGACTATATTTGCCCCCGGTGTGAATCTGGGTTTATTGAAGAGCTTCCTGAAGAGCCGAGGTAATGTGCTGCCCCAAAGGCTATTGCTCCAGCGACCTCACTCTGCTTTGCCCTTTCTCTTTTTCTAGTTAAAGGGCAATGTTGGGTACTAAATACACCATCTTTAGTCTTCCTGCCTAGTATTTGGCTTATCTTTCCTCACTCTGGCTATGGAGGGCTTAATCTGTAGTTTGCATCTGCAGGTAGAGCAGCCATGGGAATGCTGAGCGTTGTATGCTGCTGGTACAGGGTGGGGAAGGAATGGGTTGATGTAAAACAAACACAAAAGGGTGGTGGAGAGGCTTTCCCCTTGGCATGGGGGAGCTCTGAGCTGGTTTCAGTCATCAGGGTAGAGATAACCCTCTGTCTGAGGGACAGAGGGTGCACGTAAACCTCAGCCTCTCATCTCCGAGTACAAACAGCGCCTTTTGCCTGAGACTTTGGACTGGAGCAGCAGCGATCTGCATTCACGTGCTTCCCTGCTGAGTCAGCGGTGGCACCGCTCTGGCACTGCCACAACAGGACAATGTCTGAGGTGTTTGCCAGCCTTTGGCCGTGGCTTTGGGACGGGCCATGCGAGGGCACCGGGGCTGTGCCAGGCACGTGTTGGTGCCCGCTGTGAGAGCTGAGCTTTAGGCTGAGGTTTCTGTACTGACAAGGTGACGTTCGGTCTGACCGTGCCAACCTGCGAGGCTGGAAATCAATCCTGGCTAATGCGAGCTGGAGCAGGGGTTTGCTGTGACCTTGGGAGAGTTGTTTCTGAACCAGAGGGTGTTTGGTACCGTGAATGTCAAAGCGTAGCCCT
Source organism: Ara ararauna (assembly GCA_028858755.1). Lineage (NCBI taxonomy): Eukaryota > Metazoa > Chordata > Aves > Psittaciformes > Psittacidae > Ara > Ara ararauna. The sequence goes on along the minus strand of CM054398.1, from coordinate 3,489,169 downwards.
GGATAGTGAGCAGTGAGCGTTCCTGCAGCTCTAAAAGCAGAACAGCATCGAGACTTCTCATCATCTGTCCCCTTTTGGTCACGTGCCTCTGGAATAGAGAAGTTCCTTTGACTCAGGATTAGACTCAGGCGTGTTTGGGTTATAGTGATGAGGGTTTGGTCTTTAAGTCATCTCTTCCTGGTGCTCCAGAGGATTAACTCAGCTGTTGGAGAGGGATTGTACAGGAGATCCTCGCCTGACATTGTGGTTCTCTCACTTCTCTGTAGCTTTCTGCACTTGGAAGCTGAAAGGGTAGGGAGAGGTGGGGGAAGATGTGGGAAAATGAAGGTTGCAGGGAGGGAAAACCGAAAATGGATATGGGCAATTGGAAAACCATCAGGTGAGGACTGGTTCCTGTGTGGTGCTGGCCCTGTCCCGGGGTGGGGGGGAAAGTGAGTGAAGCTCTGAGCTCCCTTTGAGCTCTGGCCCCATGCAAAACCAAACCAACACTTTCTGTGTGCTGTGGTGTCTGCTTCTCCTGTCACGCTCCATCCCTCCCTCCCTTCTGCTGGGAAAAGCTTCTCCTAGCACCCTCCTGAGGCTCACAAGTGCTCTTCATCCTTCACAGGAACGCTGACAATGAGACCAGCTCCTCTACATCAGCCAGTGACCAGAGCAGGCACCCTTTTGAGGTGAGTGCTCTCCATCTCTTCCAACACTTCCTGGTTTGCTACCGAACTGAGGTATTTTTCCATGAAATGTTCCCTGGATTACGACAGAATTTGGGAAAGGAGGTATTAACACCATCCGCATGCAGCTCCTGACGTCCCTGCTTGGTGTGGTTTTACTGTGTGTTTTTAATAGGACCATCCCTTGTAGCTTACTGGTGTTGTGAGGGGGTTGGCCTGGGAGCTGCCTGGGGATGCTGCTGTGCAGTAGCCTCAGCGCCAGGAGCTCAAGAGAAGCTGTGCTGTTTTCTTGCCTTCGTGCATGGTTTCAGTCTGTGTTCCTCACTAAACCAATGCTAATCAGGCTTGTGAGGTGCTGGGGGCCTGAAGAGACTGGCCTTTACTGGGAGGCTGGCGAAACAACGCGGGCTGTTCCTTTCCTCGCTACAATCCGTTCTCTGGCCTCTCTTCCCTTGCAGAACGTGGATCAGCACTTATTCACCTTGCCACAGGGCTATGGCCAGTTTGCCTTCGGGATCTTTGATGACAGCTTTGAGTTCCCATTTGGGTCCAACGTGCAGTCGGAGGACAACAGGGACTCGGAGAGCCGGCGGGAGCGGGAGCACCAGTCGCGGCATCGCTATGGTGCCCGGCAGCCGCGTGCCCGGCTCGCCACCCGCCGTGCTGCTGGCAGGCACGAGGGGGTCCCCACGCTCGAAGGGTGAGAATGGGTCCCGTGGGCTCCGCTCTTCTGCAGCTGGAAATCAGCCTGAAGCTTCTCATCAGTTTGGGGAGCAGGCGCTTGCAGCCTACAGGATATCGCTCCTTTTCCTCCTGATGAGCAATCGGCGTATCACAGAGTGGTTTGGCTTGGAAGGGACCTTAAAGCTCCTCCAGCTCCAACCTCTGCCATGGGCAGAGACACCTTCCATAGAGCAGCTTGCTCCAAGCCCCTGTGTCCAACCTGGCCTTGAGCACTGCCAGGGATGGGGCAGCCACAGCTTCTCTGGGCACCCTGTGCCAGCGCCTCAGCACCCTCCCAGGGAAGAGCTTCTGCCTAAGAGCTCATCTCAGTCTCCCCTCTGGCAGTTAAAGCCATTCCCCTTGTCCTGTCCCTACATCCCTTGTCCAAAGCCCCTCTCCAGGTTTCCTGTAGCCCCTTTAGGCACTGGAGCTGCTCTAAGGTCTCCCCTTCAGGAGCCTTCTCTTCTCCAGGCTGCCCCAGCCCAGCTCTCTCAGCCTGGCTCCAGAGCAGAGCTGCTCCAGCCCTTGCAGCATCCCCATGGCTTCCTCTGGCCTCGCTCCAATAATCCTGGTTTTCTTGTCTTTCAGAATTATCCAGCAGCTGGTCAATGGAATTATTGCACCTACAACAATACCAAACCTAGGACTAGGTCCTTGGTGAGTTGGAAGATGTACTGCTCTTCCTGACAGTGTTCTTGTCCATGCTTCCAGCCAAATGTAACTGTTGTCCTTGTTCTTCAAGGGGGGTCTTGCATTCAAACCCGATGGATTACGCATGGGGTGCCAACGGCTTGGATGCCATTATTACACAGGTAGTGGAGCTTCCTGTCCCCTCGTGTGGTGCTGCAGGATGGTCAGCACCTCTGTGGTGCCGGGTTCAGTAAATGAAGGGATCCTGTGTACTGCTGAGCTCACACCTGCCTTTGATGGCCTCTTGTTTTCCAGTTACTAAATCAGTTTGAAAACACTGGACCGCCACCAGCGGACAAAGAGAAGATCCAGGCCCTCCCCACCATAGAGATCGCACAGGAACACGTAGGTATGTGTGTCTCCTCCAGGGAATCGGTCACCGAGACCACTGTGAATGTTTTCTTGGGGCTTTAATCTTGCCTGACTAAAACATTTCCAAGAGGCAGAGTGCTGAAGCGTTGCTCTGTGGTACTCCCACAAAAACAAGAGGAGCGTGGACTGGATGGGTTTGCCCTGGGGAGACCATTCTGAAAGGCTCAGTGTGGATAGAGCTGAACAAGCAGAAGGGAAGGGAGCAGTGAAGTGAACCCAGGGCAGCGGGAGGTGGAGCTGTGGTAGGAACTGCAGAGCACCAAACTTTCCCCTCTGCAGGGCTGAAAGGGGGAAGGAGAGGAGGTGACAGGGTCCTGGGTCAGCCTCATTCTCTGCTTCGCTGAGCTGTGTTTTGCTTTCCCTTCGTGGTGCAGATTCTGGGTTAGAGTGTCCTGTGTGTAAAGAAGACTACACAGTCGGGGAAAGCGTCCGACAGTTACCATGCAATCACCTATTCCACAACAGCTGCATTGTCCCGTGGCTGGAGCAGGTCAGTGCTGCCTGGATGGGTGATGAAGCCTCGAGGCACTTGGGGCTTTCTCCTGGTGGCACCGTTCCCCTCTGTGACTACTTTCACAATGGGGCTGGAGCATTTGACCCAAGGAGTGGGTCTTCTCCTCCAGTGCTGCCACCCTGTCTGTTTCCATCCCTGTTTCCCACATTCCTTGTTCTGGTTTTGTCTCCTCAGCACGACACATGTCCTGTGTGCCGGAAAAGCCTAAGTGGACAAAACACTGCCACAAACCCCCCAGGACTCACAGGGATGAACTTCTCCTCCTCTTCCTCCTCCTCTTCCTCCAGCTCACCAAGTAACGAAAACTCATCGAACAACTCATGAATCTTCCTCCAAACCCCCTGTCCCCGGGGCCCTTTGTCCTTTCCCCCTCCCCAGCCATTGACTGGGGCTTCCAGAGCAGAGCGAGGGGCGGGCGGACGGGGGGAGGCAGTGGCCCAGGTTCCCTTTCCAGTCCCGAAGACACGGAGACTCTGGCTCTTTCAGAGATGAGAAGCCTCAAGTGCTGTGATGGGGGGAAAGAGCTCTGTCAGTTAATAAACCATCCCTTTGGTGCGTGGACTTTGAGCAGTGCCGAGCTGCCGCGCGCCCTGGCCGGGACCGCCGAGGTGCCGAGCTCGCGGTTGTGATTCCCAGTGGAAAGGTTGCTCGTATGGTTTTGAATTTGAGATTCCTTCCTTTCCCTTCCTTTCTTTTCCTCCTCCTCCCCTTGGATCCTCTCCCTTCTGCTTTGAAGTCTTTGAAATGAAAACATAATGATGCTGCCTCCCCCCAGGATCCGCAGCTGGGGATGGCTGATAGTTGTCACTGAATGAATGAACTCGTGACTTAGTCCCCATTATCCCGCCCAACCCCAGCTCCAATCCCGCTTATTTTTTCTTTATAACCTCGCCCTTCTGATACTCAACACTGAAAAAGGGGTTTTTATAATTCTAAATTATTACTGCTGTCAAATAAAGAGACGTTTCAGCTCAGCGAGGTGTTCTGCATGATTTGAGGAACAGGACAGCGTAAGTGCCCGGTGCCGTGGTGCCAAGTGTCCTATCCCACCCCGGGTACCAGCGCCTGTAGGTGTGTTACCAGCCTGCGGCTCCTTGGAATCACAATGGAGAGCAGCCTTGCCTGGTCTGGTGTACTTTTACACCTTCTCCCCGTTGCAGTCCTGCCTGAGCGGCCTTTCCTGCTGTGCTGCCATCAGGATATGGGGCATGCAGCAGAGCAAGGACGGGCCCAACTATCGTGATCAGGCGATGACAGGGAAAAAACACAGTTTGGATGGAGAAAAATGTAGTTGCAAGCTACTTAAAATACAGCTGATTAAAAAAGGAGAGCTCAGTACCCAGGTGTGTTTGGGACGCGGTTCCTGTGCCAAGAGCTGGAGCTTGGAGAAGGAAAAGAATGTGACCAGAGCAGGCAGTGACCTACCTGTGCCTGCGCTCAGCGGGCCAGGAGGGGAGCAGAACTTCACTTGGCTTTGCTCTGGATCTCCAGTGTGGCAGCTTTGGGAGCACGGGGTGGTTGCGGCAGCGCTGCGCGCTCCAGAGTACGCATCGGGGGCCAGGGCTTTGGTGTCTCTTGCAGCATGGCCTTACCCCAGGATGAACCCCCCCGGAAGGGGGAAGGCAGGGACCTCGTTTGCTGCATTTGGGGCTGTTTTGGACCACAAGGAGGGAAGGTTTGTTGGAGCCACGTCCCTGGCGCGGGTGGCAGCAGCCTTTGCCAATCCAGCCCAGCACGGCCGGCGCTGAGCAACTCCCCTGGAATGTTTTTCCTCCTTGGCTTTGCCAGGGCAGCCCAGCGGCGCCTTTCATCTCACGGGGCAGATGCCTGCGGGACCAGGCTTTATCTCGGGACTGGTAGATCAGGGTAAATGGCTCATCCTCCGCCAGAGGTTGAGCCAGGAGCTTCTGCCACCGAGCTCCTGGGCTTGGGAAGTGGGTGGCAGCAGGAAGGTCCCCGGTCGAGCCCGTGTGCGCCCGGCAGCACGTGGGCAAAGCTTTGCTCTTTCGTCACCAAAAGGCAGCCCGGGAGCCCTTCAAATCCCTTCCTTCTCCCACCGCGCTCCAGCTGCCGATGGTGTGTGTGGCTCCTGGAGCTCGGGGGGTGATGTCCCCATGCGTGAGCAGCACTCGGGGGGAAGCGCAGCCCATGGTGGGCGCATGGTGCTGCCTGGCAGAGGCTCCCGGCCCGCGCCGTGGTCACCACACGGTTAACGCGGTGGCTGTTCCCTCTCTCAGACTCATTTGGAGCTGGTTGGGTAGGAAACGGAACGAGTTTGGTGGTTTTCACTGGGGCCATCGTGTCTGACGTGACCAAGTGACCAGGCTGCGGTGCCTGGCTGCGGAGCATGGCGCAGGATGCGCCCTGGTGCTGTTTGTGCCCATGCTCCCCTCCAGGCAAGGGGCCGGTCACCATCCACCTTCCCAGCTCCATCTCTGCTGGGAACAATGGATGGAGCAGCCCCGTTGCACCTCGGCGCCTGCTCCAGGGCCCACACTGGGCACCGTTCGCATCCACGGGGGTCCTGGTGGTGCCGCTGGGGAACAGGTCTGGTCCCTTTGTTCATGACATCCCAGCTCAGGGTCTGCACATGGTGGGGAGCAGCGTTCCCGCTTCCCCCCAAGCAGGGCTGTGTGCACCTGAGGGTCTGGGCTGGCTCATGAGGTGAGAGCCCATTGCAGTGCTGCAGCACAACAGCAGCTGTGACCCTCTCGTCCCCCTTTGCCTCGTCCCTTCAGGTTCCCAGGGCTGCATCCCCCTGTACTGAGCCTGGCACCTCCCAGGGGATGCTCCCATGTGGAGCGGCTGCTGGTGACACATCAAGTGCTTCCCTGCAGTGTGAGCGCAGGGTCCAGGCTCTTTCCCTGCTCCATCTTTCATGCCACTGAACACCCATCACTGGTGTTTCCTGTGGGTGAGGTTTGGCACTGGGTCCAGCCGGGCAGCAGTAAGGATGCGGCTGGGGGATGCAGGCACAACCCCAGGGGACCCAAACCCACCATCACAGCACCAATGCTCACTGCCCATTCCATGCCATGAACACAGCTTTAATTGCCACCGGTGCCGGGACAAGAGACAAACACACCCCACCAACACATCCCAGCCCCTGCACACACACCAGTAGCAGAGCACTGGCCACCTGGTCCGGGCACGCCAGCTCTGCCACAACAGGATGGCAGGGAAGAGCCGCATCCCTGCACGGCTGCATCTGGAGCATCCTCCTTCCACATCCGTCCAAACCAAACCAATAAATAGCATAAAAATAGATCTGTACATAAATAAAAGAACCCTTTTCCCCCCAGTTTTCTCCCCCCGGGATGGGCTCAGCTGACGAGCATGGGCAGGAAGTGCGTGGAGAGCTGCTGCCGCCGCGTCTTGCCCCCTCGCTGTGGCCTGCCCTTGCTATTGAGCGAGAGGAACATGGGGCGGCCCCGGTGCCGCCAGCGCAGTGCCGCGTAGGTGTTGTAGCCGTTCTCCTCGATGCGCTCCGTGAACTTGCAGTTGGGGCTGAATTCCTTCTGGCAGGAGAGGGAAGGGGGTGAGCGGCGGCTGCGCTCGGGACCCATCATCACCCTGCTCCGGTGGGATGGAACCCGGGGCAGAGCAGGACACCAGCGCCTCCCAAGTGTCTGGGGGATGCTCTGTGGGTGCAGCCCCTGATGGGGAATGGGGCAGCGCATGGGAAACCAGGAGCCTGCTCCTGAGCACCGGTCCCGGTGGGTTTGGGACCGCCTGTTCAGCTCTGCCCTGTGCCTCCGACCCCGCTCCCAGGAGGCAGCGTCCGACCTACCGACCCATAGAGCCTGCCCCGCTTGTTCATGGCCAGGTAGAAGCCGGTGTGCACCGCACGGATGGCCACGACGCCGACACGCACCGACCGGATCTCGACGATGCCTGTGGGACAGGGGCAGGGAAGCATGGCCATGAGCTGGGGAAGGACGAGGCAGCTCCCCAGTGCCGGGTCTGTGGCCACAGAGTGACTCCTGGAGGGATGGGACATTGATCATTGCCAGACAGCGGGAATGAGGGCTCAAAGGGGATTGGGAACCTCTGATCCAGGGAGGATTCGATCTTTACTCCTCTCCTCCCCAGGGCCCAGCCAGTTCCCAGGAGCGCAATGGGGCTGGGATGGTGCTGTCTGTGGATGCTGGTGGCACCAGTGCGGATACATGGCCCCGCACCGGGCACCGTGGGCAGGAGGGATACGATGGTGCTGCAGGATGTGGAGGGGAACCCGGGAGGTGGCTGCAGCCGGGCTGTGGCTGCACTGGTGTGTGCCCGGCACAGCCGCTAATGGGAAAGGCATGCGGTCGGACCAGCAGCTCCGACACAGGAAACACCCAGAGCATCGGCAGGGCCTTTGGATTCCTACACCGCATCCTGCCCTGCTGCCCACCAAGCACACGCTCGGTGGGAAGGGGAGAACGAAGCTCCAGCAGCAGAGCCATGGGCAAGGGGCGAGGGGCAGCCCATGGGTACCACTGCCCGGGTGGGAGGATGAGACAGGGGCTGCAGCACCCTGGGGGGGGCTTTCACCAGACAACAACCCCCTGGCACCCACCAGGACCTGTAGGGCCCAGTGAAGCCATTGCCAAACTGCAGCCGTGGGGAAGGGTTGAGCGAGTGCCTGTGACTCCATCCCACCCGATCCCAGTCCGGAGCTGCTATTTATAACAACGGACTTGTGCTGTCCTAAAAATAGCCGCCGGCTCTTTGCTTCCCGGTGCCTGGTTCTGGAGGCACCGGGCAGCAGCTCCCAGTGCTCCCAGTCTCGCTCCTCCAGTCCCAGCGGACACAGAGCCCCACTGCAGCCATGGGGAGGGCTGAGGAGCAGAGCCCGAGTGATAACCAGAGCGAGCCCCGGGGCTGCTCCTCCTGCCGGGCCCCATTGCCACATGGCAAAGGAACGTGTTGGGGTGCTTCGTGCTGGCAGCGCTCCCGGCTGGGGCTCCCAACAGCCTCCGGCACAGCAGCAGGGCTCCCGGAGCCTCCCTCATCCTGCCCTGGATGGGTGACAGGGCAGCCCCTGCTGCCACCAAGACAAGGGCTGGGGGATGCTACTGCCATCCTCAGCATCATTCCTGCCCCACATCCCAACGCCCTGCCAGGTCCCCCTGGGACACTCGGGCACCTCCATCACCCCCATCCTGCACACCCCTATCAGCCCGGTACCCGCTCCCTGTCACCGGGGACCAGAACCCAGCGCCCAAAACAGGCTGATACCGTGGGTGCTGAGGCTGGGCTGGCAGCCCAGGCGCTCGCTGTGGGTGCCACATCCCCTCGGCACCCACGGTGCTGTCACCACGGAGGGGGCCCGGAGGGAGCAGGCGGCCACCGAGGCGGAGCAGGATCCGGACCCCGGGATCAGCTTCTCCCCACCGGCACACGCGGCCGCTCCCGAGGGCTGCGGGGTGGAGCAGCCCCAGCCCCAGCCCCAGGGGAAGGCCTAATCCTGCCGGCTTGTTCCCAGGCTCCGGATCACAGCTCAGGCTGGGCAGCGCCGACATCGCACAGCGTTTGCTGCCTCCGTCCCCCCCGGGATGTGCTGCCCGGGCCCGTGAGCCCCCCGGACCCCTCGGGAGCACCAGTCCCTTGGGAGCCCATGGCAAGTGGGTGTTGTGCCACTGTGTCATGGCAGGCGCTGCCGGCTCTGCCCACTCCGAGCCCTGCGGGCAGTGGATGCTTTGTGGTCCCCTCGATGGGGCAGCTCTGCTCCCCAAAACCACCCTCATGGATGCTCAGTGCTGAGATCAACATCGTCCTCCATCCTCCTCCTCCTCCTCAGCCTTTATCCTCCCCAGAGCGTCTGCAGGGAATGATCAGATCCCCTCTGGTCTCTGCCGCAGGGCAGGGGACTCCCTCCCCCCCGCGCCCCCCGGGGACCCCCCTCTCATCCCCTCCCTGCACTTTCTGTCGCCCCAACAACGTGGGGCGGCAGCCGAACCCCTGGACAGGGGCTCCCGGGGGGGAGGGCAGGAGGAGCCGATCGTGTCCCGGCGGCCGCGGGGTCGGACAGCGGGGACGCACGGCCGCGGGGGGAGCTGCGACTTCTCCCCGGGACCGGGCACAGCGGGGCCGCATCTCCGTCCCAAGCGCCCCCGTTCAACCCCTACCCCTCCTGTGCCCGGCCCCGGCCGCCTCTGCCGCAGCCCCCCGGGACTGGGCTCTGGCCTCCGGTGGGAGGGCGGCGGGAACCCGCCCCGGCTCTCCCCGGCCCCGGCTGCACTCACTGCCCGGCCGCTCCCTCCAGCGCGTCCCCTCCACGCCGCCGCTGCCGTCGATGCGCAGGAAGAAGCGGGTGGCGGAGAAGAGCCGCCGCCAGCGCACGTCGCCCTCCAAGTGGCCGTAGCTGCGGGGGGGCCGCCGACCGCCCCAGGCGGTGCTGCCCGACCCCGACCCCGCCAGCACGGCGAACGCCCCGGCGAGGCAGGCGGCGAGGGCGGCGGGGCCCCCGCGCCTCATGGCGGCGGGCGGCGGGCGGACGTCGGGGCGCGGCGGGGCGGCGGGCGGGCGGCCATGGCCACGGCCGCGACCGGCCCCGACGGCGCGGGCGGCCCGAGCGCGCGGAGCAGAGCGAGCCGGGGCGGGCGCCGATGGCGCGGGGCGGGGCCGAGGGGTGGGGGCGAAGGGCGGGGGCTCCCATTCATCAACCGGCGCCCCGACGGCTGCATTATAGCCCTGGCCGGGGCCGCACGCCTGCGGTTGCGGGGCTCCGGTTGCTGCATGCTCCGCTCCCCACCGGCTCCTGCGGCAGCCGGGCCGGGCCGGGCTCCTCGGGCAGACTGCGGTGAGAGGCGCTTTGCGAGGGTCCTGGCGGTGATGTCCGCTCGAGGCGCGGAGCTCGGTGCCTGTTGGGGCGCGGGGAAGCGCCGCGTCCCAGCGCCGCCCCCGCGGGGCTCCGCTCCCGTCCCGTCCCGTCGGGGCCGCCGCTGTCCGCCAGGGGGGGGCCTCGGTGCGCGGCCGCGCTGCACCATAGGAGTTGTAGTCCTCCGCGGAGGGACTACGGCGCCCGGCGTGCTTTGCTCGACGGCCGCGCGGAGCTCGGGGCATGGCGGCGTAGCGCGGCGGAGCATGTCCCTGCTGCGGGCGGCGCTGCCCGGCCCGGGCCGCCTGCGGGGCGCCGGTGAGCGGCGGGGAACGGGTCCTGGGCCGGGCTGGGGGCGCGGGGGGAGCCTCTCGCCCTCCGGAGCGGAGCCGGGGCTGGGTGGCCCCGCAGGCCTCACCCGGACCGGGGGACGGAGCCGGCGGCCCCGCAGGGCTGAGCCGGTCACGGGTGCACGGAGCCCTCGGCGGGGACGGGGTTCCGGTGGTCCTTTGGTCCCGGGGCGCTGTCATTGTCGTAGCGGTGGCCGTGGAGGTCTCTGGGGCCCGTCCCAGCGCTGGGATCGGCCTGCTCGGGGGTGGTGGGGTTCTGGCACCCCGTGTTGGGGTTTGGGGCGTCCCTGGGGTGGCGTTCCCCGCACAGGAGATCAGAGGTGACGGGGGGTCCCTCATGTCCCCAGCCACGGCGTGGGGCAGCGAGGGCTGTAAGGGGCGAAGCCTCCTCTGAGCTCCGGGTCCTGGTGTTTTCCTGCTGCAGGGATCCCATGGAGCATCCTCCGGAGCTACTCCTCTGCCAGCGCCAAGGAGAAGGCAAAGAGAAATGGCCCCTGTGAGAGGATGGAGCTGCTGGAAGGTGGGAGCACTGCAGCGCCCTGGGGATGCTCCCAGAGCCTTCCCACTCTGTGTAGAACATATTCGGGAGTGGAAACAGCCTGAGCAAGGATGTGGGGCTCCCATGGGCTTCCTGGTTACCCTGAGCCAGTTCTGCCATGTCCTTAGGGACCTGGGGGCCCATCCTACCCCCAGGAAGGGTCCTGCAGACTGACCTGGGACCTGCTCTGGCTTTGGGCTCGCTGCCCTGGTGGGCTGAGGGGGTGAGGTCCTTGGAGAGAGGCCCAGGGAAGTGGACAAGCGTGAGCTGGTGTCCTGTGCCTTGCAATGACATTGCTGGGTTCTCCGGGGTGGGTGCTAGGAACACAGTGATCCAAGCAGCTTATTGCTGGCCAAGGAGGGGAGAAGGCCCTGGGCTAGGACAGAGCCTATGCTCGGGCTTTGCATCCCTTCAGTAACCTCCCCCTCTGTGTTTCCTGGCAGTGCTGAAAGCTCGAGTGAAGCAGCTCCAAGCCACCAATGTCCCGGAGGTGACGGTCAGCAAAGTGGAGCTGGCCCCACTGGGCAATGCCAAGTACCAGGACCCGCTGCGGGAGGTGGTGGCTCCCAGGGAAGAGGGGAAGAGCCCGGCCGGGACCAGCAGCTGGGTTGAGAAGTTGAAGAAGGAGGCGCGCATCCGGCAGCTGAAGGTGGAGCAGACGTTGCCCATCGCTGCCTCTGAGCTGGCTCTGGAGGCTGAGGTCAAGGACAAACCAAAGGACAAGGTGAAAGGCAACGGTAAAGGCAAGAAGAGCCTGAAGACCCCTAAGACTAAAGTGGTTTCAGGCTGGAGCCAGGGCCACGCGGGCTCGCACGGTGTCCATGCCCATGGGAAGCCCGCAGTGGCAGCAGGGAAGGAGGCTGTGAAGGTGTCAAGACGGAGGGACAACAAGGAGAGCAGCCAGTTCAAGGTCCTGCAGCAGACCATCCAGTCCACCCTCGAGTGCTTCCTGTTCCTGCAGCAGCCAGAGGAAGCTGAGAGGCTCCTCTTCATGTACCACAGGTCCCCTGCGAAGAGAAAGCTGTTGAATGTCAGCGCGTACAACGTCGTGATGCGGAGCTGGGCAAGAAAGGTGCTGCCACGGTTGGGTCTCTGGTCTGTGGGTTCCTGGGTGTCTGGGGGGGACAGGGCTCAAGAGGAAGAGCTTTGTGCGTGTGGAAGCAGTGCTCACAGTTTGATCTGCGGCACATCTGCCTTCAGCAAGTGTCTCGAGCTTCTGCTGAGAGGGATGGGGCGGGTGTGAGGCCACTGACCCCTGTGAGGTGGCTTTGCGGGGAAGAAAGGGATAGGGCAGGATAGATGGGGCTGAATTTGAACAGGAGCAGAGGGGTGTGAAGCTGGGATGTGGGGCTCCTGGTGCCTGTGTCCACGGCCCCGTTCCCTTCTCCTCCACAGGGCTGCCTGCAGCACATCAACCAGCTGTTTTCCATGCTGGAATATGCTGGGCTCCGGCCCAACCTGGATTCCTACGCGGCAGCCCTGGAGTGCATGGGCCGGAAACCCTCAAGCATCAGAGCCATCAGGAGGTAATGTGGTGCATGGCCCGGGGTGCTCAGAGCCTGGGAGATGGGGGCTGCTGCTCTGCTCCCAGCCTGTGGGGTCCCAGGGGGGTTCTGGCTGGTGCCACTGTCACTGTCCTCCCTCCTGTGGCACCCAGCACGGACTGGGCCAGTCTGCAGGTGGGGCTCTGGGCTCTGCTGCACCTCAGCTCCAGGAGGATGGGATCCCACAGCATCCTCTGTGGGGCTGGGCAGAGGGAGGTGGTGCATGAGGGGATTCTGCCCCCCAGCAGCCATGGGGGCTGTAAGGAGGGAGCTTCCAGCCACTCCGGCTGTTCCCATTGCAGCCCTGCCAGGGTGCTCCCATGCCCTGGCCCCCATGCTGGGTGCATGAACCGCAGTGGCTGAGCTGTGCCCAGCCCCATGCTGGTTGGGGCTGGGGGGGGGAGCCTTGGGGGCTCTTTGGGGGTGAAGGAGCCTCCCCATTGAGCATGAAGGTGTGGGCCGGAGGGTGGGTGGTTTGGTTGCTGTAACCTGAGGCTGGGGACAGGCTGGAGGCAGCTCCCACCTCAGCAGCTCCAAGAGCTCCTGGCTGTGTGGGGAGCAAGGAGAGCTCCCATGTTCCTGCAGGACAGCATCCTGCTGCCAGCCTGCCCTGCAGTGATGCTCCTGGAGCACTGAGGCATCGGCCTTGGGTGGCTGTCCCAGTTACCCCCATTTTGCTGCATGGAGGCATCAGCTCCATCAGGCACAGGTTACTGCATGGAACATGGTTTAGGGAGTGTGCAGGGGAAGGGAAGAGGCATCCCAGGGCAAGTGCATGGGGCACATCCTGCTCCCCAGCCCTGCCAGAGCCTTCCCAGCGAGTGTGAGAAGCTGCACCCTCCTGCAGCTGCCCCAGCATGAAGGCTGGCACAGAGGAAAGCTGCTGGGAAGCACCCAGCGTGGGGAGGCCTCCCCAGCCCTCCTGCGTGGCCTGGGGCATGGTTCAGTCTCCTGCCCTGTGCTCAGAGCTAATTCTTGGTGGGTGCCACCCCCCCAGGCCCTGCTCTGGGAGAGGGTTTTGCTTTAGTGGCTGCCAGGGGTTTGGGATGGGGGGGTTCTTCATCCCATCGGGGGGCTGGGTGATGCTGCTTAGGGCACGTGTGAGGAAGGAAAAGCCTGATACAGTCAAGGCTCTTGGATCCCCCAAAGGGCAAACCCCATCTGCCTCCTTCATACTTAATCTTCTGCTTAAACCCCTTGTTCCCTGCCCCTCCTCAGGTGTCTGCAGCAGCTGAAGCACAATGGCTTCCACGTGAATGAGCTCTTCCAGAAGTGCCTGTTTGAGGAGGATGAGAAGGAGAAGGTGCTGAAGGCCGTCAGGATGGTCCGTCCCAACTACCGGCTGCCGCCCGCACCCAGCCCACAGACCTGCAAGTCTTCTCTGCTCCGGGGCTTCTACTCCAAAGTGAGCCCCAGAGCTCGGGGGGTCTCTGCAGGACCCCCAGAGGCCTCAGATCTGTGGACCCAGAGGTCCCAGGGAGGTGCCTTCAGAGGGGCCTCATCCCCCGTGCCTCTGGCGAGGGAGCTGGGAGAATGAGCCCATCTCCTCCCCCTGGCTTTTGGCACTTACCGGCTCGCTCTGGTTGCAGGAGAAGATGGTGCCGTACCCCAAGCTGGATTTCTCCGTGCAGGAGCTGCGGGAGTGCTCTCAGAAGCAGCTGGAGCTGGAGCTGGACAGCACCGTAACCATCGAGTCGGTGGAGTCGAGCAAACCTCTGACCCCAAAAGCCATTAAAGCGGTAAAGCTCAGGGGGTGATGGGCTGCGGATTCAGGAGGGAAGCGGGCGCAGCTCAGCCCTCAGGGCCTGTGGGAGGGGGACAGCTTCCTGGTGACACCACAGCATCTCGTTCTCCCTCCCGTTCCTGCAGCGCAAGCTGCTGGCCACCCTCCGTTCCCAGTGGCACGACTCCATCCTCCAGGCCCTGCAGAAGTCAAAGCACAGCATGTCCAAGCTCAAGACAGTATCGAAGGACAACGAGCTCTACCCCTACCTGTGCTTGCTGCCAGAGGAGGAGTACGTGGGCATCATGCTGCAGGTAGGACCCTGCCCTGCCCCGCAGAGCCCCAGGAACAGGGTGCATGGATGGCCAAAGGGCTGCTGCAAAGCATCGTTGTCCTTCCTGGGTCAGCAGAATCAGGACATGAGCTTGCCCTGGTTGTTAGGTACAGGCTCTGCTTCCTGTGCTGAGCAGCCGCCGAAGCCCCTGCTCTGTCCTGGTCATGTTTCCTTCCTCATCATCTGCTCAGCACCATGGGAACGGGCATCTTCCCATGCTCCCCACACAGGGGCTTTAACTCCTGCTTTGTCTCTCTGCTCCATCTTTCTGTTCCTCCCTCCTTAAGACCCTCTTTGCCTTCCCCTTTCTCAGATGCTCAACACCCTGTCTCCACAAGGAGAATCCCTGGCTGTCTTGGCCAAGGAGCTGGGCTCCAAAGTCTATGAAAGATACATCACCCGGAGGAAGCTGTGCAGTGGTCAGCTGGGGAAGCTGCGGGTGGTCTATGAGGGCTACATTCAGCTGCTGGCAAAGGACGGCCAGGTAGGTGTGCCTGGGACGGGAGGGGACCTGTGGGCTGCAGCAGCAGAGCAGAGATGGGACAAAGCAGTTTGTCCACCCCGTCGCAAGCTCAAGGTCCTGGGTTCTGCGAGCTTGCTGCTGCCGAGGCCACCAGAACCAGTAAGGCCCCGTTTAGTGCTTGGCAGGGCAGGGGAGGGTGGTGGTGGGGGGGTGAGATGTGAGCACAGGGATGCGCAGTGCCCCTGGCCTGGCCTGCAGCAGCAGCAGGTTCTCACTGCTGGGCTTGCCCCAGCCACACCAAGGTCAGGGAGGACCTCACAGGGGCACGCAGGAGGGTCCCTTCTCCAAGCCACATGGATCCCATCCAGCAAACCCCCAGGAGCAGCGCGCCTGATCCCTCTGGTTGACCCAGCTTTCTCCTTCCACTTCCCAGCCTGCCAAGTACTTGCCACGGGAATACTGGGAGAAGCTGGTGGCAGAAGCAGGCTTTGGGCCTTCCCTGAACCTGAAGGACTGCAGCTGGTCATACATGCTCCTCATGCGCCTGGGCATGCACATGCTGGAGCTGCTGGTGCAGGTTGTCAAGATGCCCAGGAACATCCTCAGCCCTCGCCTGGAGCCCAGGCTCATCCCTGCTCTCTACCACATCTACTCCTTCCGCAGCAGTTGTCAGGTGAGCCTCATGCTGGGGTCTCTCGGGCTGTGCAGGTTGGGTCTGCACTGAACCCAGGCCTTTGCAAAGGCCCTCGTCCCTCGCTGCTGCCGTTCCTGCCCCTGGTTCTGTGCAGTGTCCTTAGCTGCTCCTTGCGTAGTGACTGACTGGCCACATGCTCTTCCAGACCCCTCACCTTCACCTCTCATTCGTCTCTTCAGGTTGGGCTGATAAAGCCCCATCCCGTCTTCTCTCAGATCATGTCAGACGCTGCAGAGACCATGCTGACCTTTAACTCCTCCGCCATCCCTATGCTGTGCCCCCCAGTGCCTTGGACCTCCCCCCATTTTGGTGCCTTTTTCCTCAGTGACACCGACTTGATGCGCTTTGTGGACGGGGCCATCCAACACCAGGTGCGCCTGGAGCAGTGTCCTCTGGTGAACCTCCACCCCGTGCTGGATGCCCTGAACCAGCTGGGCAACTGCGCCTGGAAGATCAACCAGCCAGTGCTCGATATCATCATCTCCATCTTCAATGACAAAGGCAATGAGAAGTTGGACATCCCACCACCCATCTCCGAGGCCCCCAAGCCTCCTGCTGCTCCCAGCAATCGCTCTGCCTTGGACAAGTCCCCAAAGCACGAGTTGTTGCTGTGGAAGAAGAAGGTAGCTGAAATGCACAGCTTGCGCATGGATGCGCTCTACAAGCTCTCCATCGCCAACTATGTTAGGGACAGGGTGTTCTGGTTTCCTCACAACATGGACTTCCGAGGCAGGACTTACCCTTGCCCACCTTATTTCAACCACCTTGGTAACGATGTCACTCGGGCCATCCTGCTCTTCGCAGAGGGAAGACCACTGGGGCCCAAGGGCCTGGACTGGCTGAAGATTCACCTCATCAACCTCACGGGGCTGAAGAAGAAGAACCCTTTGCAGGAGCGCCTGGAGTATGCCAATGAAATCATGGAGGACATCCTGGACTCGGCTGACCACCCGCTCACGGTACATGGGGGGCTCTTGGGATCCCTGGCAGGCTGGAGGCTTCCCCTTCAACGGGGAAGTAGGGAAGTTCATCTGTGTTGGAGCCTAAAGGGAAGTATCTAAATATGCCGAGGAAAAAAGGGATCCGTGTCCTCCTTAGTTTCAGAGGAGACCCAACCGTTGCTTTCAGAGAGGGCAATAAAATGGAAATCAAACAAAGACAGTTTGAAAGGTACCACTTTGAGAGGAAAAAGGGAAACAAAGCACTGCGGAGTTCCCTGAATTAACACATTCCTATAGGAAAACATGAGGAAATGTTTGGGAAGTGCAGGAACGGTGGAGGAGGTGTCTTGACCACCATGTGCTGGGAGTGCAGGGGCTCCTGCCTGCACTCTGCCAACATGTGGCATGCACTGCCTGCTCCTGCCAACATGTGCTTTCCTCTTCCCAGGGCAGGAAGTGGTGGATGAGCACGGATGAGCCCTGGCAAGCCTTGGCATGCTGTATGGAAATCGCCAAAGCCGCGAGGTCCCCGGATCCAGCAGCCTACATCTCCCACTTCCCAGTTCACCAGGTAGGAGGCCCAATAGATCTGTGTGGCTGGGCTGCGGGAGGGAAATGGGCAGGGTGGAAGCATCCAGGTCTCCAGTGCTGCTTTACCTACACCATGGCCACGCTTCCCTAAGGACGGGAGCACAGTCTGGAGGCAGCTTGGCTGGAGGATTCCAGTAACTCGCTGCTGCGAGCAGGCAGTGGTGAGCCAGGCGAGTGCTGCTCTGGCTTCCTGTGGCTGGAGCAGAGCCTGCCTGCGTTAGGGCTGGGCCACTCTCACCTTCTCCAGCCGCAGGGGGAGGGCTGGAAGCCAGGTCTGGGGCAGCTCCTGCCTCTGAAGTGCTCGGGGCTGCGCTGAGGCTTGGAGGGTCTCTGCTGTCCTTCAGAGGCTGAAGTTACAGATGGGAGGTGTGGACCTCTGAGGAAGGATACGGGGACAGAGCTGAGTCAGTGGCTGTCACCATGTGCCCCGTCCCTGCTCTGTGTCAGCCGTGCCCACGCTCTGAGCAGGGTGAGTGCAGGCGCTGTCGGAAGGTGTTTGTCCTTCCTGGCTGGAGAGAAGAGCCTTAGCCAGCGCTCGGGCCTCTCCCAGCAGCTCTGCAGCTCTCTCTGCAGCCACTGCCCAGCCAGCTATCTGTCCACACTGATAAATCCCCTTGCTGCGTGGCAGACAGTGATGGATTGTTTTCCTGGGGAGAGGTTTACTCATTTATCTCATTAGATCAGATGGCCATAACGAAGCAGGGAGGGGGGGATGAAGGGGGCTGTATTCTGCCAGCAGCAATGGTCTGGAATATGTCTGAGACAGTCTCAACTGATACTGTTATGACAACCACAGATCAAGAGAGCAGCCGAGGGGGTGTTAATCAAACTGAAGCAAGGACTTCTTGTGGAGGACACCTCAGCCTCTTTCCACCTGAGTCATCAGTGCTGGGTTAGCAGAGGCAGCTCCTCTGCTGCAGCAGCGCGGGGCTAATGCCCGAGCACTCAGCTCTGCAACTTGCTGCACTGCAGGCTGTGGGGAGGAGGGGAAGAGGAGAGGAGGGGTTGATCCTGCCAGCAGCTGCAGGCTCCCCTGGACCAGGCACAGGAGGAGCAGGGCTGGTCCGAAGCAGCAGCATGTCTTCCGTTTGGTGCTGTCTGGGGAGCAGCAGGACCTTCCCGTTCCATTGATCAGGTCCTGCCTATCCCATCTGGGTCCAGGAGGACCGTCAGGGCAGCTGCTGTGATGGATGGGGCAGTGTGCCCCTAAGTGCAGCTTTGAGCCAGGGCTGGGTTCTAACAGAACGGTCATGGTCGGCTGCGGCTTGCTGAGTGATGCTCACCTTGCCCTGCCTCTTCCTGCCTCTGCTCCTGGGTTTTCTGGGGCTCCTGGGGCTTCTTTCAGCATCCTGGACAGATCTGTGGTTTTCCACGTGTCCTGGGTTTCCGTGTTGCCACAGAGCTCTGATGTCTTTGCAGATCCACAGAGGGGGCAGCGTGCTGGGTGGGTTTCTGGTTTCAGACCCTGCAGGCAGCAGTAGTTAGTGCTGAGTCCCAGTCAGGAGAAGTGGCCAGAAGGAAGGTGGAAACGGCTGTGGCCTGGGCAGCTGCAAACCTGGCTGGAGAGAGGGAGGGGAACAGCAGTGCCCTGGGCTCAGGAGGTTGTCTGTGCTCCATCCACGCACTGACACCTTGCTTCCACCCACAGGATGGCTCCTGCAATGGGCTCCAGCACTACGCAGCTCTTGGCCGGGACCTTATCGGTGCCATCTCCGTCAATCTGATGCCCTGCGATGTCCCTCAGGATGTCTACAGTGTGGTGGCCCAGCAGGTGAGACACGCTGGGGACACCAGGAGGTGTCCTAGGACCTGCCTCTTGCTGCTGATGCGCAGGGGTCACTTCAGCTCCCACAGTGAAAGGATGGGATAAGACCGGTGGACAGAGGACTGGGAAAGCGTGAGCTGGGTCAGGGGCAGCTCTCCCTCTCCACATGGGAATCACTGCAGCAGCTGCAGTAGGGATCAGGCTGGAGATCATAGAGGTGGCTATGGGACGTCCCTTGGATTTCTGCTGTCCTCACTTTTCCTCAGTGAAGTCTAGAAGAATTAGGGTAGAGAAGTGGAAGAGAGCAGAGGATGTTCCTCATCTCTTGGTCACAGCTAGCCCACGGGTTATGGGATTTCCTTCACTTGAGCTGGGTAGGAGGGAATGGGGAGAGATTCAGCCCTTGGCACTGCTGCGAAGTCTTCAGCTTTCTTGGCAAGACATGATGTGAAACGAGCCTGCTGGGATGTGTGTTGGGATCTAGCAGTCTCCTTCAACTGGCATTGAACCCCTGGCTCTCCCTTCCCAGTCTCAGCCTGTTTTATCCCAGCAGTAGAGGGCAGGAGGAGCGTGTTTTCCTCTGACTTCTCGCTGGGGGTGGCTGAGGCAGGAGAACCTGAGTCCTGAGCCACTGTCCTGATGCTGTGTCCTTGTGGTGTCCAGCACCAGCAGCCAAGTGACACTGCTCTGCTGAGGCAGCAGTGGAAGGTTCTCTGGCCTTCCCCCTCAGACGCGGATGCTCCTGATCCCTTCTCCAGCTCTGTTAAAGCTGGACCGGTGCCAATGGGCTGCAGGGTTTCTGGTGGCACTGGCTCAGGCCAGCACTGCTCCCCATGGGGCTGACCTCCTGGGGGCTCTCCCATCCTCAGGTGGAGGAGTTCCGGAAGAAGGATGCTGAGCAAGGGGTGAAGATCGCTCAGGTGCTGCAGGGCTTCATCAGCCGCAAGGTGGTGAAGCAGACGGTGATGACCGTGGTCTATGGGGTCACCCGCTACGGCGGCCGCCTGCAGATGGAGAAGAGGCTCAAGGAGATGGATGACTTCCCCGAGGTACCACCCCTGCCCTGGAACAGGCTGGGCTCAGCTCTCAGTCCCTGCTGGGGGAGGCACCTGCATTGGGGGGGGTTCTCTCTTTACCCCCCAAACCTCAGCTAAGAGAGGGATGTGCAGGACAGAGCTCCTCATCCTCCAGCCTGCAGTTGAGCTGCCCCTTCGTGGGCCCAGCTTGGTGGCGTGATGGCCTCATGGGGTTTCAGATCCACAGCAAGGTCTGTGGCTGTGCTCTTCCATCTGGAAGCAGCCCTTGTCTCTAGCAGAGCTCTTGGAGGCTTGTTCCTCCTGACACCTGTTTCTTCTTCTGTGACCCCGCTCTGAGTCCTTGCTGAGTGGGTGCTTTGCTGTAGCACGTTGGTGCTGGGAGTGTTTCTGCTGCCATGTTACACTCCAGGGACAGATGTGGCAGTGAAAGCCTCCTGTTCATCCCAGGATGTCACACACATCAGCCTGTCCTTGGACAAGGAGCCACGTGAAGTGCTGATCAGAGCCTCCCTCCAGCACAGCCCCCAGCCAGCTGCCTGCGGCAGCTCAAGGCTTAACACAGTTTGGATGGAGGCAATTTTGAGGCACCAGGGAGATGCTCCTTTAGGTTACCCATCACTTTACTCCACGTCTTTTGCTGCCTGTGCCTGACCCCTCACTCTGTCTCTGGTCTGTGCAGGAGTACTTGTGGGAAGCGTCTCACTACCTCGTAAAGCAAGTGTTCAACAGCATCAAGGAGATGTTCTCCGCGACTCGAGATATCCAGGTAAGGTGCCTGCTGCCTCTTCTCTCTTCCTGCCTTTTCTTCTTCGCTAGCCCACTCATACATAGAGCAGGGGATGCTCCATGGGGAAGAGATGGTTCTTCCCTAGAGGGGATCCTTGTGTCCCAGCCCGGAGGTGTGGAATTGTGTGTGGTACAGAGCCAAACTCCCCTGTAAGCACTGGCCTGTCAGAGGCAGAGTCAGGGGCACCTGTGCTGGGAGGGGATGGGGTCTCCCATAGTAACTTCAGCCACTTCCTTCTGCTACAGAACTGGCTGACAGAGAGCGCCAAGCTCATCGCCCAGTCGGGCCAGACGGTGGAGTGGGTCACACCGCTGGGTCTCCCCATCGTGCAGCCCTACTACCGCTCCAGGTCCACTGTGGTAAGTGTGTGGTGTGCAGGAGTCACTCACCCCTTCCTCTGCCGTGATGGGGAGCAGGGAAAGGACAGCCACAGCTCCAAGCGAAAGCCCAGCAGTTCGGCATCAGAATGGATCTGTGTGTGCAGGCACATCCTGCAGCCTCCCTGCGGAGCCTGGAGCGGGTGGGTGCTGCTGAGGAAGCGCTGCTGCTCCCATCCCACTCAGGCAGCTGAGGCATGGGCCCATTCCCTGCTCCCAGGAGCCTTCCCGGGGCTCTCGTGATTCAGGCTCGCTGCTCTTGCCTCCCACGTGCTGCTGCTCTGACTCACATCTCCCCTCGCAGCCACTCACCTCCCGCAGCCCTTCCTGGAGCCCTCGAAGGGTGAATCAGCTGGGAAAGGGGTGCAGGATGCCTGGCAGCATCCTTGGGAGGGGACTGCCGACTGCCTGGTGCCTGGGATGCCCTGGAAGAGTCCCTTATGGCAGCCAGGGAGGTTTCCTGCAGAGCAGAGCAGGAGCGTAGGGCAGTGCAAAGGGAGGGCTCATCCCCTTTCGCTTTCCCTGCAGCTGAACTGCGGCATGCAGCATCTGAGTGTGAAAAGCACCCACAGCAACCAGTAAGTATGAACCCGTGGTCGTGACTGAGCCCCTGCTGTCCTCAGCCTGTGTTCTGGGGATGAAGCCTTCCACTGAGTGCCAAAGCTCCTGTTACAGCCCTGGGCTGCAGAAAACTAGCTGAGGAGTGGAGCCCTGTGCTTCTGCAGGGCCCTCCCCATCAACCCCAGGTTTCATTTTTAGCCTTGGAAGTGCCTCAGCTCCTCCCTTCTCCTGCTCTGTGCTGCAGGAAGCCTGACACGGTGAAGCAGAAGAACGCCTTCCCACCCAACTTCATCCACTCCCTGGACTCCACACACATGATGCTCACAGCTCTGCACTGCCTCAGGTAGGGAATAGGGCTCTTCCCTGGCTCCAGGATCACTCTTTGCTGGGAGAACATTGCCAGGACAAGGCATGTGGTGGGGGAAAGAGGTTTTCCTGGCTGTGGCTGTTTGGGTTTCATGGCAGAGAAGGGCTAAAGGGGGCCGGGGGGGTTTTGCTGTCCCTGAAGATGTGCAGGTGCTGTTGCAGGGAGCCCCGCTCCTTGTGCGGTCCTTGCTCACGTCCCAGCACAAAGACCTTGGTGGGGCAGGGGACATGGCAGGGGGGGCTCTCAGCGCTGCTTATGGCACCTTCTGCTGCCTCCCAGGCAGGGCCTGACCTTCGTCTCGGTCCATGATTGCTACTGGACTCACGCGCTCACCGTGGACATGATGAACCAGGTGAAAGTGTCCTCGTGGATCCTCAGGAGCAGGGCTCCTGCTAAGCCATCCCCTGGGCACACGCCAGCCCTTCCCTCCCCTGGGCTTTGCTCCAGGGGCTGATGGATTTACCCAGCTTGCTGGTGGTTGCAGGTCTGTCGGCAGCAGTTTGTGGCTCTACACAGCGAGAAGATCCTGCAGGATCTGTCTGAGTTCATGCTGGAGAAGTACTGCAGGTATTCCCTCAGCTGCTGTGGTGCAGGCTGGGCTCTGGACGTGGGTTGGAAGAGCCAAATCCGGCTCCCATGCTCATTTCCTTTCCTTCTGGTTCATCCAGCCCTGACAGAGAGAGTAGAGCCCTCTGGCAGAAGAAACTGATGGAGCAGCTGTCAAATGTCCCCAGGACAGGTAGGAGCATGGGGCAGGACCAGGAGTGGTTTGGAGACAAAGGAAGTGAGATGGGGATTTGGCCCCCAAAGTCACTGAGCTTCTGGGGTGTCTGAAGCTGGGCACAGCGCTAAAGCTGTCCCCTGAGATGGGTGTTCCTGCCTGTGCTGCACTGCAGAGCCATGGGGCAGAGCCTGCAGCAGCCCTGGGAGCCATCCCTGCCTTCCCCTGGGCTTTGCCCCAGGATGAGCCAGCTCATCCCATCCCCGTCTTGTTCCTCTCCCATCTGTTTCCAAGCAGGAGGCATTTGCCTGGAGATGGGAGGGAGGCCCTTGGCATGGTAATTGCCAGGATCTAGATGATACACATGCAATGGGATTGAGGCAGTTTAACTCTTCTAATCTCTGGGCCCTGCGTCTGCCAGACCATCTGGCCAACCTTTGTTGTGCCTTTGCCAAGCGGAGGAGGCCGATGCTCCCAGATCCATCAGGAGGGGTGGCAGCTCCTGAAGCCCTCCAGATCCCTCTTGACCCCCTCCTGCATCAGGGGGCTGAGCTGGTTTCATGAAGCAGGGCTTGGGGCAGCTTCTCTCCCCTCTGACCTCTTGTCTCCTTCCTGCCCTCAGGTAAATTCAAACTGAAGAACGTGATGGATTCCACCTATTTCTTCAGCTGAGCCCCCGTAGCCAGTGGGGCCCTGCACTGCCTGGGCTGCCTCAGAGGCTGCGGTAGGCACTGGCCCAACAGGGCTCCTCTGTCCTGCATCTCATGGGGAATGTGGGTCCAGCTGCCAGCACAGCCCCAGTGCTGCTCCCCACCGAGGCTGGGGCATGTGGGGGGTGCGAGGAGCAGCTACAGCTCTCTGCTGTTGATGCTGGTGGATGGGGCTGGCTCCCCTCAGCCCTCCCCATGGCACACTGTGGCTGCTGCTGCTTGTGCCTGTCCTGGGGTGCCACCCCCATCCATCGCTCCCCCCCAGCAGGGTGCAGGACCTCAGGTCCATGGGGCGGGTGCTGCTCTCCAGGCTCTGCTGCTGCTGCTGGGCTCTGTCACTGCTCTCCCGCAGCGCAGCCTCTGTGGCTCCTGATCTTCAGGGATGGGGTTTGCTTCTGCTCCCGGGGTCTCAGGCAGGGAGAACCACTCAGGGGGTGGAGGTTTATGATACTGTAAATAAAATGGGTTTTGAAATAGCAGCTGGGTCCTCCTTGGCCTCTGAAGCCCTGGGCTCTCACGCTGTGGTCCTGGTGATGTGGGGCTCATGTCCCCAGCCTGCTGCTGTTCTGCTGCCCGCATGGCCTTCAGTTCCTCACAGTTATGACGCTGGGGCTGGTGCAGCTGCAGGGGCTGCATTTCCAACCCTCTTCACCCCAGGGCTGCGTGTTTATGATGTGGGTTTGCCCCAGCTCTCAGCTCAGCCCATGGGCTCCGCTTTGCAGCCTGCTCCTTCCCCGCTGGAGCAGAGCCACGCCACTGGCAGCAAGGGGAAAGGTGCTGGGAGAAAGCTCTTCTCTCACCTTGTCATTGCTCTGGCATGGCAGCAGCTCTCTTAAAGCCGAAGTTGCCGCCCAGGCTGGGACTGTGCCCGGTGGCAGCGCTCCCAGGGCTGGGCAAGGGCAGCGGGAGCAGCCGGAGCCGCGGTGGGGAGGGAGGGAAGAAGAGACGGAGTCGTGGTGGCTCTGTCAGCTGCTGACATTTATTGCAGAGGATGGGCTGGAGGGGAAGGTGGACGCTTGGAGCGGGGCTTTGGCCCGCGGCTGCGCAGCTCCAGCGCCAGGCCCCTCACTCGCTGCGTACATTCAACGTGGAAGGCTCCCCCCTTCGCACACACACGTACACACACATACACACACGGGTCCCTACCTGCACACGCACCCTGATACACACATGCGCCTTCCCCAGCCTCAAAGCTGGGTCTGGCGGTGGGGCAGCCCCAGGGTTTGGGGGCCCAGGCTCCAGCGTCTATGGGGGGAGATGGGCCGTTTCCCACCCCGCTGAGCCTTGGGGCTGGGTTTGGGGACAGCGTGTTTGTGGGGTGCTCACAAGCCTCAGGGCAACGAGCCCTCAACACCCTCCCCTCCAACTTACCTTCAGTGCTGGACCGTCACCCCTCGCCTCGGGGCTGTGGAGGGGAGCAGGGACAGGCGCCGGGGGCTGCCTAAAGCCCCAGGGAGGTGTCCTGCGGATGCACACACACAGGGATGGATTCAGGTCAGAGATACCGTACACAGAGCTGATCATGGGGATGGTGCAGTGGCTTCTATGGGGAGGCTGGGGGGCAGCGGGACGTGGGGCCAGACTTTGGTCGAAGGCGATGCGGTCGGGGAGTGGGGCTCAGCCCGGTGCCCCTGCAGTGATTTGGGGGGGGGTGGGGGTGGGGTTGTGGGGTGGTGCAGCGGCCCCGTTGCCCACCCCCGGCACTCGGTGCTCCCGGTCGGGCACGGGGCGAGACGGCGCTCGGTGCCCCGCGGGCGCGCTCAGCCCCGCGCCTGGCGCGGAGGTCACAAGTTAGAAGAGAGCCTGGACTTGGCCGGGTCCGTGTCGGGCGCGGTGGCCGCCGAGTCCTGCGGCCCCGCCAGCGCCGGGTGCGACGGGGACCCCCGCGACGGCGCCGGGCCCCGCAGAGCCGCGGGGGGACCGGGCCCCGGCGAGGCGGCAGCCGGGCCCCCGCCGATGGAGGCGCAGGACTCGCGCGCCGAGGCCGGGGGGCTCTGGGTGCTGCCGGCCGCCAGCCCGTGGGGCAGCGAGGGCTGCGAGGCCGAGAGGGGCCGCGAATCCTGACTGAGGCTGCTGGTGGGCAGCGCCTGCGTGCTCTTGTGCGCGGCCAGGCGCTGCGGCGAGCCGGGAGCCTGCTGCTGGCCGAGCGAGAGCTGGGAGCCGAGCTGCCCCGGCGCCGCGCCGTAGGCGAACGTCCGGCTGGCCAGCGGGCTTTGGGTCGGCGGGCTGGCCGCGGCGAAGGCGCTGGTGGAGGCGGGCGTGGGCGCGGGCTGCGCCGGGTCCTGCGCCGGAGAGGGGTTGGCGTGGGGCACGGGCGGCTGCGGCTGCGGAGGGGGGCTCTGCTGCAGCAGGACCGGGGAGACGGCGAAGGGGCTGGGCACGGCCGGCGCGTACTGCAAGCGGCGCATCATGCGGGGCGAGCCCAGCGCCATGGAGCCCACCAGCGGGCTGGCCATCTGCGGGCAGAAGCTCATGGCGACGGCTTGCTGGAGGGTGGCGATGGCCGAGGTGACCTGCGGCTGGACGGGGCTGTACATGGCCGGGTGTTGCTGCAGCTCCGCCTGCTGCACCATCTCCCGGTCGTACTTGACGATCTCCTGGATGATCTCGTTCTCCTGGTTGTTGAAGACGCCCGAGTTGAGGTCGTGCTGCACTTTGTGGAGCAGGATCGAGTTCTTCTTCCCTGCAGGGCCAGGATGGGAGGAGCCGTGAGCCCCTGCGTCAGGGTACGCTGAGCCTCCCCAGCCTCCCATTGCCGGGACACCCCCAATGCCCTACCGATGCGGTCGAGGCGGTCGATGGCCACGGTCTCGAAGGCCCTTCGCATCATGGGGTACTCCTCCAACACCTCATTGAAGTTGTCCACCGAGAGCGAGTAGAGGCGGCAGTAGGTGTCTGCACGGACACTGGCCGTGCGCCGGCCCCGCGTCAGCAGGCAGATTTCTGGGGGGGGGAGGAGGAAACAACAGTGTCAAGGACCAAACACCATTAGTGGGACTGGAAATAGGGGAGAGCAGCACGTTGTGGGTGTCCCAGTGCCTCGCACAGACCCCACCAGTGTTCACCTCCAAAGTAGGAGCCATCGGAGAGCTTCATCTCCTTGTTGCCCTTGGTGAGGATGCTGACCACCCCGTGCTGGATGAAGTACATCTTCTTACCGATGGTGCCCTCGCGGATGATGTAGTCGCCCGGCTGGAACACCTCGAATTTGAGCTTGGTGAGCATCGCCGTGACAAAGTTGGGGTCCGCGTTGGCAAACAGAGGCATCGAGGCCACCAGCTTGCGGCAGTTGAAGTTCACGATCTCCTGCAAAGGGAGGAGGTGAGGGGACAGGGGACAGGGACACGGCTTTTGCTGGGCTGGCTCACACACACAGGAGCCCCAGGTTTCAAAGAATCATGGAATGGTTTAGGTTGGAAAGGACACGTCAATGAACCAGAGCATGGACACCCTTGGAGCTGCAAAGCCCTAGGAAGAGGTGCTCAACACCAAGCAGCAGGTGCTGGGACCCCCTCCACTGCATGAAGGCCCTCATTGGGGGTGGGACATGGCCAGTGCCCATCTTCATTGCAGCACCCTAGCCCCTGGGGCCCCCACCTCTCGGAGGGGCTCGTTGAGCTCCCCCAGGATGCTGTCCTCGTCGAACATCTTGCCCTGGTAGCGATGCTCATAGTAGTCGTGGATCTTCTGTCGGAAGTCGGCTGGCAGCTTGTGGAAGGACATGTACTGCTCCACCTGCTTGTACTGTGGGGAGAGGCGGCCTCAGCACCCAGCCGGGCTGGGGACCCCTCACCCGTGTCCCCCTCCATGGGGCTGCTCCCTCTCCATCGCCCCATCAGATGCTATCAACACAGAGCCCTCACCCTGTGGCTCCGGGAGGGGATGCGCTGGCCGGGCGCAGGGCAGGAGCTGTGGTCCCCATCCAGCCCAGTCCTACCTTCTCCTGGTACTGGCGCCGGGAGGAGTCCAGTGACTGGATGAGGGCGGTGGCGTGGCCGATGAACATGGCGTAGCACGTGGCGCCCACGATCATGCTCAGCATCGTCAGCCAGATGTCCGTCATGCTCTCAGGCGCCTGCTTCCCGTAGCCGATGCACAGCATGTGGCTCATGGACTTGAAGAGGGCGAAGGAGTAGAGCTCGCTCCAGGAGTCGTTCTGCAGCGACAGGGGTGCCTCAGCCCTGGCAGGGGCTCAGCTCCTCCTTGCACCATAGGCCCAACCAAGGGACT
The DNA here is from genome assembly GCA_028858755.1 of Ara ararauna. Lineage (NCBI taxonomy): Eukaryota > Metazoa > Chordata > Aves > Psittaciformes > Psittacidae > Ara > Ara ararauna. The sequence continues at coordinate 3,461,664 of CM054398.1, read as the reverse complement.
ATCCGGGCTCTTTGCATCCATCTCCAGGGCTCAGCACCAGGATTTGTTTGGTTGTGGCAGCCCCACCTTGTAGGTGAGATCCAAACAGACCCAATACCCGGCTCCCTTTACATCGTGTTATGCTATGGATTTCTTTCTGAGCTGATACAGAAAAGCTCAGTGAAGCCCCCATGAAATAAATGCTGTGATGGGAACAAGCTCCAGGTTTGTGGAAGCCACAGAGTTACTGCAGCACTTGGGAGCTTTCTGGGGGCTCCTGGGGCAGGAATTCCCTATCCCAGCCTCATGCAAAGCCCAGAGTTCCATAGAATCGTGGAACGGGTTGGAAGGGACCTTGAAGCTCATCCAGTTCCAAACCCCCCAAGGGATAACTTCCACTTTCCCCCAGGAGCGAAGCAGCCAGGGAAGGAGAAGCGCGAGACACTGAGGAGAGGAAGAGGAGGAAGCCAGAAAGGGAGAATGGAGCGGAGATGGAAACGCTGGCAGACTGGAATGAGAGGGATGGAGGGAGAGAGCCCTTTGTAGCAGGGCTGAGAGGGAGCAATTAGAAACGGGGCCCATTACTTATTAATAGCAGCTTTGTTGCTAATGAGCAGGAGAAGGCGGCAGGGGATGGGGCAGATTCCCTGTCAGCATCTTCCACCCGCCCGGATCGATCCGCTGCTCCTGGTCTGTGGGGAGAGGCCAGAGGCCATGGGGATGGAGCCGTCACTCACCACCATCCCATTGATGGAGACCCAGCAGTTCTTGGGGAAGTCCTGCAGCATGGGCACCAGGAACTGGAGGCAGCCGTCCCAGTGGCACAGCAGCAGCATCATGCCGATGAGGTTGATGATCCTCATCACGGCGCTGGCCAGGTCGTACGTCATGTGGAAGATCTGCGGGTGGGGGGCACAGGGTGAGCGCAGGGACCAACTCCCCCCCAGCTCGGAACACGGACCCCCATGGTCTGAGCCAGAGCAGGCACTGGCAGTGGGTCCCTGAGCTCCACTGGACTATTTATATCCAGTGGCTGCCGCCCAGGAAGTGCTAATGGCTGCGAGCACTGATGGGGATAAGGCAGCCCTGGGCGATGCTAAGGGAGAGCCAAGTGCTCCCAGCACTGGGAATGGAGTGGGGCAGCCGCAGGGTGGTTCTGGTAAAGAGGGTCCAGTCTTGGGCATGTCCCTTCCCCACTGTGGCTGATGGCGATGCCCCCCGTGGTAACCCAGGGTTGTGGTGGTTCCAACAAGATCAGAGCTTGGCTGGAGCAGCTCTGCTCTGGAGCCAAGCTGAGAGAGCTGGGCTGGGGCAGCCTGGAGAAGGTTCCTGAAGGGCAGACCTTAGAGCAGCTCCAGTGCCTGAAGGAGCTGCAGGAAACCTGGAGAGGGGCTTTGGACAAGGGATGTAGGGACAGGACAAGGGGAATGGCTTTAACCTGCCAGAGGGGAGACTGAGATGAGCTCTTAGGCAGAAGCTCTTCCCTGGGGGGGTGCTGAGGCGCTGGCACAGGGTGCCCAGAGAAGCTGTGGCTGCCCCATCCCTGGCAGTGCTCAAGGCCAGGTTGGACACAGGGGCTTGGAGCAAGCTGCTCCAGTGGAAGGTGTCCCTGCCCGTGCCCTCACTGCCCTCATCCCTGGAGCTCTCCCTGCTAAATCCCATCTAAAAGTGGAAAGGGCGCAGAGCCAGGAGCCTGGCAGCGGATGCAACCACATCCTACACAAAGGCAGGGCCCCTGGCAGCCTCAAACCCCATCCCACCCACTGGCACCATGGACAGCCCACAGACCCTCCCAGCTCCTACTCTCTCCATCCAGTCCTGCCACTGCCAGAGGAGGATGGACCCCCGCAGGGCTGCATCCCATGGGATCCTCACCTCCTCCCACTGGTGGATATAGCGGATGAGGCGGGAGAGGCGCAGGAGCCGCAGGAGGCTGAGGATCTTGGTGAAGCGCACGATGCGGAGCGCACGGGCGGTCTTGTACACCTCCGAGTCTATGCCCTTCTCCACAATGAGGAAGACGTAGTCCACGGGGATGGAGGAGACAAAGTCCACCACAAACCAGGTCTTGAGGTACTTCTTCTTGATCCTCTCGGGGTCCAGGATGATTTCCGTGTTGTCCTCAATGACAATCCCTGTCCGGAAGTTCAGCACCAGATCCATCAGGAAGAAGGTGTCAGAAACCACGTTGAACACGATCCAGGGCGCCGTGGTCTCCTCCTTGAAGAAGGTGATGCCCACGGGGATGATGATCAGGTTGCCCACCATGAAGAGCAGCATCGTGAAGTCCCAGTAAAACCTGGGGTGGGGGGAAACATGGAGAAGGGTGTCACCAGCAGCCCCCAGCAGCGAGGGGACCCCATCCCATACCCACTGCTGGGTGCTGTCACTCTGAAGCCACCTCTCCCCAAGGACCCCATCCTGCTCCACCATAACCAGACTGCTGTGGGCCTTGTCCTACAGCCCAGCACCACCTCTGGCTGCGGTACCAGAGGGCAGGGGGTACAGGATGATGCCGGGGGCTCTTCCTGCTGGAATGGTTTGTCCAGAGGTCAGCCCTGAGCACCCAAACCCAGGCAGGTTCTGGGACAAGGGGAGAACGATGCCATCAACACCAGTGGGGGACAGACCCTCCCTTGTGGAGCCTGTGGGCTGGGGACAGCCCTCACCCCAAACACCGGCAGCGCTCAAGGTGAAGGAGGCAAGAGGCACCAGCGCGGCTCCGGGAGCAGGGACCCAAGGATGGGGACAGAGGTCCCGGTGACCAGCGCGGCCCCCCCCATGGCGGGGGCTGCAGGTCGGACCCCGGCAGCGCGGCCGCAGCCGCTGCAGCTCCCGGTGCAGCGCATCACGTAGAGCTGCAGCTGCGGCGCCCGCAGCCCCGGGCAGCCGCTGCCTGCTCCTCCGCTCCGCTCCCGCCTCACCCCGTCCTTCCTCCTGGGCCACCGATGCCCTTTCTGAGCATCTGCAAGGTCACGGCAGCCCCATTCCGGTGGGATCATGCGGAGGGGACCCCGGCCGCCCGCTTCGGCACTGGCCGGGGGGGGCAGAGAGGGGGATGCTCCTCAGCACCACGCACACAGACACGCAGGACCCTTGCCCGGGTGGCTGTGCTGCCGCGGGCAGGAGCCCCGGGAGCTGCAGGGTAACGGGCAGGGGCTGCCCTGGCCACGCAGCCATGGACTGGGGGGACGATGGGGCCACATCCCGCACACAGGAAGAGGGGATGGATCCCTTCTGCCCTCCCCCCCCCCCCCCCCCCCCCCGTGCAGACTAGCGCAGGACCAGAAGGAGCATCCCCGCTCCTGACCTTTCTCCAATGACACCTTCCCCATGTGAGCCGTTGCCGTGGCAACCGCGAGTGATGTCACCGCTGCACAACGATGACTTCACAGCCGGGGCTGTCTCCAGGGTACCCTCAAACCGCTGCCCCCAGCATCACCCCCAGGCAGAGCCGCGGCTGGGGCTGCCCCCCAACCCCAGTGAGTGCCAGGGGCAAAGCTCAAACCACAGCAGCCCTGGCTCCAACCCCTTTGCAATCTGCCTCAGCCAGGGTAGAATTTGGGCTGCTGCTGAACCCCCCCCCAACACACGCAATGGACACTGCGCGGTCGCTTGAGGGACATGGGTACGATGCCAACGCTTTCCTCCTTGGAGGGCAGTGGGAGCACAGCAAAACAGATCCAATCCAGGCTACTAAAAATAGCTGCAAACAAATTAATGAGGATCCTCAGCACCCTCTCGCTTGCTTCTGACCCAGTTGAGCGATGGTGATGATGGCAGAAGATGCCCAAAGCCTCTGAGAGCCGGGGCTGCTCCATCAGTTCCCTTCCCAGTGATCCCATTGAGGGGGCATTGAGCTGCCCAAGACCCTGCTCTGCAGGAGGTGCCCCCAAGGGCTGAGCCCCTTGGGCTGCCCAGCAGGATAGGTGCTGGATCGGTGCGGGATTGGTGCAGGATCAGCACTTCACAAGCTCACACTGAGCACTCAGATTCAGAAATGAGGTCGTTCTTAGAAGTGGGTTAAGAAGCCAACAAACAGCCGAAGTTTGCTGGAGCCAAGCGAGCATCCCAGCACAACCAGTGGTGCTGAGCAACTGGTGCTGCTCTCCCCTGGAAAAGCCTTTTACCTTGTGGGGTCCCTCAGGAAGGGCAGGAGGGAAAAAGCCTTTGGGAACTGCTCAAGGGTCCACACCTTCCCAATCCCAGTCACAGCCTTCCTCCCCTGCTGAGGGACCATTGGCTTTCAGCACCCCCCCGGGTCTGACTGCCCCACACAGAGGGATAGAACAACTCCCCAGCACTGGTAACACTGGGACCAGCAGCAGCCACAGGGAACCACAGCCACCCGGTCCTGCTGCTCAGGAGCCTCAACATGGCACCATCAGATCGGTGGCACCATCCAGGCAGAAGCAAAGCCCCAGAAAACCGGTTTAACACAGGGTGAGGAAGGCTCTGGCCAAGCAGCACCGGAGACATGTGCTCTGGATGCGGCTTCACCCCCAATTCAGGTGTGGGACCTGCTCTTGTGAGCACAGGAAGGGATTGACCATGGATGTGGCCCCTCAGCTCCTGAGCCCATCTCAACAGAAGCAATGAAGAAGTCAGTGCCAAGCTGGGCATTGACAAAGACCAGAAGCAGCAAAGACAGAGGCAATGACCGTACACAGCACCCAAGAGGAAGCAGCAGCATTTACCAGGTCTCTTTTATCAGATTTGTGCCTCAGACTCTCCACCAGCTGCTTCCCAACAATCCCAGATTGATGTAAATAGCAACTTGGGTTCTTGGAGCCAGCCTGCCCCTGAATTGTGCAGGAATAACGGCAGTGCCATGTCCAGGAGGAGACAGGATCTCCAAACGAGACCGATTATGAAATGATGTCACATATGCAGATGGGCAATGATTTCCTCTTCAGATGGGAAAATGGGTTTTGCCAGGCTGGCTTCCTGCTCCATTATCATTAGGAGATAAAGGGGATTACTTGTGTAAGGCAGGACAATGATGGACACACGTCCCCAGCTCAGCTTTCCCAGCCCCAGGCATGAGCACGGAGCTGATCCTGTCCCTGTGCACCTAAGTGGAGCCAGGCGATGCCGATGCCGGGGCTCTGCCCGCAGCTCCTCCCCGCTGGGCAGGGAACTCTCCTACGCCACTTGCAGCATCAAAACACGGGCAGCGGCTCTTCCCCAATGGGTTTCAAGTCCTGACAGCGCCTCGGGGAGGGATGGAGGCAGCGCGGGGCAGGCGGACACGGTGACTCCCCAAGGTCACCCCGGCGGGGAGTGAAGCTGCTGCAACCTGCGGGAGCCTCCGAGGCCTCGCTCCCACCACGGGCTCGCTGCAGGGAGACCCCGGCTCTCAGCAGCACCACGGGCTCTGCCGCCGGGGCCGTGGCTCGGGAAGCGGGGCAGGCGCTGGCCCCGGTGCCGTCACCGCGCTCCCAGCCTCCTGCCCCGAGGGGCAGCATCCCCCGGCTCAGCAGCCCCTGCCTGGCACCGCCACGTCTGCTCGGTCACCGCGGCACTGAGCTGCTCCTCACCCCGGCTCTGCAGCAGAACCCGGTGCCCAGAGCCAAGGAGGGGGCTCCGAGGGATACCCACAGCGGGTTCCCGATGGGAATGTCCACCATGAGGGCGCGGGAGCCCTGGGAGGGTCAGCCCCGAGAGGAGGCCTCCAGCGGCTCCTGTGGAGGAGCAGCCCAGGAGCTGCACATGAAGGTGGGAGCAGGAGGCGCTGGTCCCTGCTCTGAGCCCGCTTGGCCAATGGAGACCCCACCACCTGCACCGGGGACCCCTGCGCTGGTGGGGACTTGAACAGGGGTCTGGCTCAGCAGCATCCCCACATCAGCACCCAGCAGCCTCCCCTCGAGCCTCCCCAAGCCATGCACCAGAACAGCAGCAGAACGACCCGGAGCCGAGCCCCTCGTCCTCCCACAGCTAAAGACCCTTTGAGGTCACAGGGCCAGTGGCCCCCGACGGCTGGCCACCAGCGATACCAGCAGGGTCTTGGCCACCCATCCCACAACGTGCTGTGCCATGGGCCGCAGCCGGCTGAGCCAGGCATCCTTCCACGTAGCTTTCTTGGGATTCGGGAAGCATTTGCCACTCCTGAGCTCCCCCAGGGCTCAGGGAAGGAGATGGAGCTGCAGAGTCCTCCTCCCCGGCTTTGCCATTCCTCAGCTGGAAGCCGCTCGGGCTGGACCTGGAGGACTCCGCTCCTCTTGGGAGCCAGCTGAATCCCTCCCCAAACTCCCTGAATCCTAAGGACAGGATGAGGCCTCCCTGGTTTGGGGGGGGGGGGGGGGAGCTTCCGCAAAGCTCTGCCTCGGCAGCAGAGACCGACGCGTCCCCAGCCCAGCCCCGGCTGGCACCTTCCCGGGGGCTGAGCCAAAGCCCGGTGGGGCTCTGGAGGGTCCGTGCTGGGCCCGGGAAACGTCGAAGGGGTGCGCGGGAGGCACCCCCTGAGCCACGCAGAGGGCTCCGGGCACCCCGGCTCCCCCGGGGAGAGGGTGCCCGGCCGCCAGCCCCTCCCCGCACGCACCAGCATCCGCGCTGCCGCCGAGCACAGCTCAAGGTGCCCCCGCCCGGGGCCCGGCCCCGCTTCCCCGGGCCCCCCCCCCCCCACTCCGTTCCCCACCTGGTCTCACCTGAAGTCGCTGTAGGGATGGATGATCCAGGCCCCCGCGGACTTGACGCGCTCCTGCTCCCGCTCCACCGCCTTCTGCGAGCCGAACATCCGCAGCGAGAACTTGTTGACGCCGGGCTGGAGCATGGCCCCGAACTGCCGCTGCATGAAGCTGGCCTGACTCCCGCGGGCCTCCTCGCCCGCATCCTCGCCCGCCCCCTCCTCGGCCGCCTTGGCCCCGCCGGGGGACCCGCTGCCGCCGCCGCAGGAGAAGGAGACCTTGGGCTCCCGGGGCGGCTCCGGGCCGGGGCTCCGCGGCGCTTCCCCGCGCCGGCACTCGCCGTTCGGGGACCCCTTCCCGCCGCGACCCCGCGCCCGCCCCCCCGCCGCTCCCCCGCCGCGCTTGGCCGCATCGGCCGCATCCTCTTCGGCCGCCGCCGCCGCCGCTGCCGCCTCCCCGCGGCCCGCCCGCATCCTCCCGCTGCCGAGGCCACCGGCGGCCGAGTGGCGCCCGCCGCCGCGGCGGGGGCGGGCCGGGGCGGGCCTGAGGCGGGCGGCGGGGCCGGGCTACGGAACGGGCGGCTCCGCAGCTCCCCCCGCCGGTGCGGTCCTCGCCGGTGGCACCGGCGGCAGAGGCAGCCCCGCGGTCCGTGCCCCGGCGCCGGGGCGGCTCAGAGCGACCCGAGCCCACCCCTGGGCTGAGGACGGAGCCCCAGGGACCCCATGGTTGCCCTCCATCCTTCTCCCCTTGTCCTGAGCCTCCCGCACCCAACCGGCCGCCTGGGGTGGGCGCAGGGGATGGATCCTCAGGGATGGCACCGCGGCACGGGGCGGCTCTCTCACACCCCATAAATAAGCGGGTCCAGCAGCCACAGGCAGCAGCGGGACGGGCACCTCCGCCAGACACAGCGGGTGCGATGCTCGGGGTCAGCCCCTCCTGCCCCCCGCCAAGGAACGAGCAGTTCCCGCTACCGGGTATCCCCGAGCACCGTAGAGCGGCAGCACCCGGGCCCAGGACCGGCGGAGCCCCGCTCGGGGTCACGGTGCCGCATGGACAACGCGGCCGGTGGCACCATCTGCTGCCCACGGCGCAGAAGCACAACCGGACCGAGTCCCGCGCCAGCCCCGCTCCGTGCCCGAGGTGGGGAGCAGCCGCAGCCCCTCCACCGAGCCCCATGGGATAGGACACCCCAAAAGGGGCGCTCCAGGCTCGCTCTGCACCCGGTCACCCTCTGCAAGGGGAGAGTCTGCTTCTCCCAAGCCCAGTGCTGGCTCCAAGCCCGTGGAGCAGCCCCCGATGACCCAGCACTGAATGGAGCTGGAGGCCCCAGAGCCAAGAGCGAGTTGGCAGCATCAGGAGTCTGAGCAGGAGCCCCACATGCACTGGGGACACCCGTGCTCTCCACTGATGGAGATCTTGTTCACCCCATCCCTGCGCAGGGCCGGACGTGGCAATGCCACAGGGGAGCAGCATGATGCTGCTCCATCGCTCCCCAGGCTGGTTGCTCCCCTCCCTGCCAACCAAGAGGCACAGGCAGTGCTTTGTGCTGCAGCAGAGCCAGGGCAGGCAGGACCCATCGTCCTCATCAAGGGAATGAAACCCTGCATTGATTTCTCACCAGGATGGCACCCGCCAGCACGAGGCCAGCTCGGAAAGCTTTGCATAACCCACTTACACAGCCCAGAGCCCGAGCTGCTGCAGCAGGAACAGGCAGGAGGGACCCAGCACTACAGCTACTGGCACCTCACCACAGCCGCGCTCCCCAACCACCCCTCCTCAGGCAGGGGTAAGGCTTTGGCTTCAGGGTGAGGCTTCAAGGCCGTGCACCAGGCTCAGGCAGGGCACGCAGTGACTCATCACCAGCCCACAGCCACCACTGCTTCACTCCAGGGGCTGGAGCTCCAGTAATAGCAAAGGGACCCCCCCCATTCCACATCCTCCCTCCTCTCTACAGGCACCACACTGTGCACAAGGGCCTCAAACCTTTCCCCCAGGAAAAAGAACTGCTTGGAGCACATCCTGCAAAGGCTCCTTAACCCCATGGCCACAAGATGCTGAGTAACCGTGCAGCAGGACAAAGGGCCTGCCCCCAGCACCCCTCCAGGCGCTCATCCCCTGCCCAGAGGGCTGAGAGCCTCAAGCTGCACGTATGGGGTGATGAGAGCACAGCGAGAGCTGGCACCAAGCTGAGACACAGCGCCCTGATCCACAGCCAGGAACGAGCCAGGGGATCAGGCTCCAACCAACAGCGAAGAGAGCAGAGTCCAGGCAGAGATGGAAAAAAACCAGAGAGAGGAATCATCTTTATTTGTGTGTTAACAGAGGGAACAGTTCGCTGCTACCCAGCACTAACAGGCATTAGACTGCACGAAGCACTCGGCTGCTCTCGCTCCTACATCACAAGCCACAACAGCTCAAGCACAAGAACACACGCGGTTAACCTGCCCCCAGCCCCGCGGCAGCAAGGGGAGAAGAGATCCAATCCCACCCCATAAGTTCACAGCCGTGGTACCCATCCGTGTCCAAACCTCCTGGTTGGTGAAGAGCATTTGGGAAAGCTCTGGAGAAGCCACCTGGGAATCACCACTTCCACACGAGGGAAAGGCGCAGCCTTTGCTGCTGGTGATGCACTGGGACAGACACAGCAGTGCCCTGGCTCAGCTCAGGCTCGCACCAGAGCAGCACAAGAGGAGCTGCACGCACAGTGCTGCACCTCCAGGTCTTATCCCAGCTCTAAAGCACTGCAATGGGGCCAGGAGGGCGCTCCTGCTCTTCCCATAGGGGAGGAAACGATGCTCTCCCACCCACCCCCTGTACCAACAGCAAGAAACCTAAACAGAGACAGGCAGGGACTACCAGAAACAAGGGATTTACATTTACAGGTAGAAAAACCCTCCCACAAATCTTAAAAAAAAAAAAGAAGAAAAAGTGTATTTTAGGCTCTACAACCGAAGTTTCTTTAGGAAGTGAAGCATCTGCGCTGTGAGGATGCTCTGGGGTACCTCCTGCTGCTATTGTACCCCCCAACAAAAGGAATAGAAGAAAACAAAGTTGTCCAGATGAGTTCTTCAGCTGCACATCACCTGGGGGGAGAGAAGGCAAAGCCAGTGAGACAACGCAGTGGGACCAGTCAGGCTGCGCTAGAGGAGGGTGATGGAGCTGTGCAGGATGAAGGCTGTGGGCTGGGACTCATGTCCTCCTTGACTCCGGAGCTCCAGGTAGGTTACAGCCCCCAAGCCCAACAGCTCTCAGCTGCAATTCCAGCCGGGAATGGCGCTCACCTGGCCCCTGCTCTCAGTTCGCGTTTCTCTGGCGGACATTCTTGTCCTTGTGGTTTGTGGCATTGCTTTTCCTGGGAAGAGAAAAGGGGCAGTGAGGGAAGAAAGAGGAGAAAGCCCCACTGGTGGGCACAAACTCAAGAGGAGAGAGCAGCGAGCAGCTGCAGCAAAGAGCCAGCAGGACCCTGGGGCATCACCAGCAGAGATAGGGATGTCCTTGTCCCACTCAGCGCTTGTCAGGACACCCGTGGAGCACTGGGGTCGGTTTTGGGCTCCACTAACACAAAAGCTGGGGCCGGGCTGGAGAGGATCCAGAAGGGCCACAAAGGTGATCCAAGGACTCAGCAGCACGTGAGGAAAGGCTGAGAGCTGAAGGCTCGCTCAGCCTGGAGAAAAGGTGGCTCAGGGGAGCCCTTATCCCCATGTTCCAGTGTTTGAAGACTCCCTTTTACAAGGAGTCAAATGGAAAGGAATCACCGATTCCTTCAGGTCCAAAAGATGGTCATGAGGAGATGAGGTGCCAGAAGAGAGTCAGTTTTGAGGCACGGGTGCCCTCTCCAGCTCAGTGTGGTTTATACACAGGCCACATTCAATGAACCACAGGGGGGAAGCCTCTCAAGCCAGCAAGCCAGAGTTATTCCCACACCAGCCAGAGCACATTCCCTGGATGAGATCTGGCTAACCAGCAAAGAGGCAGGTACTTACAGTGGTGCAGAGCCTCCATCATCATCTTCACATTCCACAGAGCATGGAAGAAACAAAGAACAAGCAACATCAGGGAAGATGTAATCTCTGCCATCTCTTAAACCCCTGGGGGCTGCATTCCAGGGAGGTTACTGGATTCATTGGATACCACGGCCCCAACAGGACTGAACCCAAAGGGCAGAGGAGGGGGCTACTGCTCCCCAAGCTGCTTCTTGTCTGAGCTTGGGCAAGGCACAGACTTAGACATAAGCTGCTGTTACGCAGCGGCTTCTCTTGGCACAGGGCTGAGGTTGGCCTGGAGGGATAACGAAGTCCCCACCACCCCCCTGCTCCTGAGCACGGCTCAGGTCTGGTGCCTCGTTAACCCCGAGGCATGAGGCAGACCTGAGACTGCCCCAGGAGCCAAAGGGAAGCATCCCGAGGGGCTCTGAAGCAGCCCTGGGGGCCGCTAGCATCCATTTGGCATTCCCACCCTGTGCATCCCCAGCAGAGCGGGCAGTTCCTCCCATCCCCAGTCCTCATAACTGGGAAAGGAACAGATCCACTCGCAGAGGCTGCCACTGAGCCACCCGCTGCTGACCCTCAGATGGTTCCCAAAGCTCAGGCTTCAACAGCAAGAGAAGGGGACTCCACAGAGGATGCTCCAGGACTGAGGCTTTCAGCAGCGTTTGGTGGGATCAGGAGGCACAGACCGCACACCACAGTCCTGCTACACTGAGCAGCACAGCTAAGAGAACACCTCTACCACGCGCCAATCCTTTCACCAGCTCCTTGCAATCTGCCACCCCCCAACAGAAGGCTCCCCACCATCTCCTGCACGGTCCTCAAACAGCACCAAGGTTTGAAGCATCAGGACTGCCTTGGGTACCGCGATCTGCAGGCAGCTGGTGAGAGGCCAGCGGCAGAAACATGGCTGGAACCAGCTCTTACTTACCATAGGAGGTGGCACCCAGCAGCGGAGAAGGGAAGAGCGGAAAGATAACACCAGCAAGGATACCACACCATGCACAAGGGCCTCTCCCTACCCCAGGTAACAGGGAGCAGCCAATTCACAGCCACACATGAGGAGGAGCAGCCTTTGTCTGAGCCCTCAAGAGGGGCAAAGCTACAAAAGCCCTTTGGGGAAGAGAAGCACTTTACACCAGGGAAGTGTAAAGCTGTGTGTGTGCGCTTGTCGAGGGGGTGTGATGCTGTATCCCCATTCACAAGTGCTTGGGAACGGAAGACACTTCAAAATACACACACCCTGCCTTTGTGTCCAAGCATCTGCTACAGCTCTGATGGGTCAGCACTGGACATGGTCTGGACAAGGCTGACACCATCAGAAGCCAGATCACTCACCACACACAGGCTATAGATGGGGTTTGCACTACAACATCCTTAAGGCATCTGCTTCCCACCCAAGAGCTCCAGAGGGACAAAGCATTTGTTTGTCAAACCACCTCGAGTGGAATTCCCCAACCCCTGCGGTCAGGGCAGGGTTATTTGGGTATTTCAGTCCCTCCCCTGCACCTCACCCCATGTCAGTCCCCTTGCAAGGGGCTGACCCAGCAGGCAGGAAGGATACCAACCCTTTACACCTCATTGTTAACCAGATCAGATAAGGCAGGAGCAGCTGGGCTCACACAATGCAGATCCTTACTGATAAGGAAAGGGAGGAGCCGGTATTTCCAGAACAGATTAAAGATAGCACCAGGCTCCTCCAGTCAGGATGCGCAGACCTAAAGGTCCAAACCAGACCCCTGAGCTGAGCCTCTTACAGAGCCACTGACACAGTCCTCTGCTTCTGCAGCACCAGGAAAGCCTCTCCTCCTCCTCCAGAACAGTGACAACCCAGTCCTCCTCCAGCACCGGCAGAACACAGGGGCACTGTCAGACAAAGGCTCAGGCTGACCCCCATGCCTCTTCTCTCAGCCCAGACCCAAAGCACAGCCTCCTGAAGGCCTCCCCGACAGGGCCATTGGCTGCACCTTCACAGCTAAAGCAGCCGGAGAAAGACCCCCCCTGGTTTACAAAGGGAGCTCCAAGCCCTCTACAAGAACATCTCACCTGCACCCTACAAGTTCCTTCATCTCCCCATAAAGATTTAACACCCCCCACCCCCCCGGCACCTCTTACCATCAAGAACCTCATCCGGCTTCCTCCTCTTCTCATAGATGAAGATGATGGTGACAAGAACAAGGACTTCTGCCACGATGCCCAGGAAGGGCCAGAGCGCTGCGAGGCGGCTGCGGACGCGCAGGCTCACCGTGGCGCTGCCCTGCCCATAGGCATTGGTGGCATTGCAGTGGTAATCACCCGTATCCTCCTCGATGTTCAGCTTCAGGATGCGTAACTCCGTCTTGTTGCCGCTGGACTTGATGATGTATCGCCCAGAACCATTGATGATGGGCTGGAGGGAGGGAGGAGGACACAGCTCTCAGGGCAGCGCTGACACGAGGGGAGCTGCTCACTCACCGCACGTGGTCCTACCACTGCCATGGCACTGAGCAGCCCGCTTTGAAGGAGCGGATTCCGATGGAATGAGGTCCTCTGCCCCTTTGCTGCTCAGGAGGAGAATGGGAGAAGGAGCATCAAAGCACAGCACTTACCTCTTGGCCATGTTTGTACCAGACCCAAGAGGTGACAGCAGGGAATGAGTTGCACTTGCAGACCAGCACTCCTGTGTCCCCCTCATTGCCATGCTCAGACTTCTTGTACGCAGTCACTTGGGGTGGAACTATGGCAAGAGAAAGAGAATTCAGGCACCTCCTTGAAGGAAACACAGGGGTTTGTATTCCCTGGGCACAAACGGTTCCCCTGGTTTTGGTTAGCGGGTCTGGTCCCCTCACTTGCCCATAGAAACCCTGATAAAACCGAGCTGCTTCTGGTAGCATCCTTTATGAAGAAGGGCTAAAAGAAGCTTCCCAAGAAGGTACCAAAGTGTGGAGGAGGTCACAGCTTCCCCACCCCCCTCCTCAGGCCCAGAAGCAAATGAACTTACCCGAGATATTCAGATGTCCTTTTATCACTGGGTTTGTTTTGTAGACACACTCATAGATACCCGAGTGCTCTTCCATCTTCCCCTCGATCCTACCGAACACCAGGAGAGCGCATAAGCATCCAGCACAAGTACCCTGCCCACAAAGAGACCCCAAAGCCCAGCCCCATGCACGCAGACACCAAAAAGCATCAGCAATCTCCTCCATGGGCAATCTGTCCCATCGAGACCTCGCCATGAACCTCCAGGCTCCTCTCTTCACAGACACCAAGTCCAACATGGGTCTATTAAGTCAGTGGCCACTGAGACCTCAATGGGCTTGTGTCCTGGGTCCTGGAGAGCAGCAGCTTTCACTCCCTACTCCAAAGCCATCAGGACCTGAAGTGCAGCACAAGTGCTCTCATGATGCTGCACACCTCGTGGGAGGCATCACCCCAGCCTCTAAAGAGCGAGGCAAGGAGCTTTGGACCACAGATCCCAAGGAAGGCTTTTCTTCCCATGGAGAAGGCCACTGAAACACATGGCAAAGCAGTGCGGGGGGGGGAAAAAAGCCACCCCGGCTGGGTTATTCCAGCCGGATCCGAGCTCAGCGCTAAATCTCCTGTTTCCCTCCTGTAAAGCTGCTGCAATGAGCTTTAGTGGATTACGCTGCCCTGCGACAACCACCTCATTCTGCAGGCCGGGAACAGCCGCTCCAGGGAAGGGGCGGCAAAGTCGGAGTCCCAGGGCTGGCCTGGGACAAGGGGCTGTTTGTTCCTAGTGCTGTGCGTGACGCTTCCCACTTCCCAAACCCACTCAGCTGAGGAATCGAGGTCACGCGAGGGAGGCCGGGTTATAAATACTTTAATCCTTGTTCAGCTCCCTGTTGCTATGGGGAGCTGGGCACGTCGGCACCGCCGCACAAAGGGACATGATGCCTCTCCAGCTGCTGGGTCAGAGCCAGCCAGGCCTCACTGTAATGGGAAGGGAAAGCTCGCTGCACTGCTACAATGAGGCTGGTATTCCCATTGCACCCCCCAAAGCAGCTCCTCAGCACTAACCCCGACTGCAGGCAGCATCCCATTGTTCCACTGGAATGGCTGCACTTTGGAAAGTCATAGAATCATAGAACAGTTTGGGTTGGAAAGGACCTTAAGATCATCGAGTTCCAACCCCCTGCCATGGGCAGGGACACCTCCCACTAAACCACGGCACCCACGGCTATGCCCAACCCGGCCTTGAACACCGCCAGCGATGGAGCATCCACAGCTTCCCTGGGCAACCCATTCCAGTGCCTCACCACCCTCCCAGTAAAGAACTTCTCCCTCATATCCAATCTAAACTTCCCCTGTTTAAGCTTGAACCCGTCACCCCTTGTCCTGTCACTACAGTCAATAAAGTCCTGCCCAGAACGGGGGTCCCTCACACCTCTGGCACACCGGTGTCAGCCCCAGCCATGCTGCACATAAAGCAGCAGAGCTTCTTGCTGAAAGGATAATTCTGCTGTATCATTTCCCCTTCCTCCTCCTCCTTTTTGCCCCTCTTTTCCCCACGAAGGGGAAAGCATTCGCCTTTCCCAACACTAAAGGTCCTTTTCCAACCTCCAGAGTCGATTCTGTGATTCCCAAAACTTGTCTTCCTTTGACCTTAAGTGGAAACCCTTCCATTTTCAGCAAGACTGCAGGCATTCAGTCAGTCGATAGGAAACATTAACTGCCTCTGGTAAAGAAAACCCTGCGCCCGTGTTCAGATCCTTATCTGACCTTGCTCCCGACACTCACGTGTAGCTGGTGAAAACGCTCGCGTCCGCATCCGTTTGGAGGATCTTGTCCCCGAGCATCCACTCGTGCCCCTGGATGGGAAGATACTGCCCCGTCATGTTGCAGGCCAGGACCAGCTTCCCAGAAACACCGGTGACTTGAGCTTTGATGTCTGGACCTGCATTCGGAGACAATCCCATTGAAGTCAGCACACGGCATTCCAGAGCTGACGCGCCGAGAACCTTGGATGCAAACCCCACAACTCCTCGTCTCTATCCCGGCTTCCACTTACCTCTGTGAACAGCTTCCTACCAGAACTGACAATACCAGAGGAGACTCAAAACCCAGGCACTATGGGCCTGATGCACCTCGGGATAACGCATGGGAATCCCATAGCCTCTCCCACCCCGAGCGGGATCACTGCCTTGTGTCCTGGGGGATTCTGAGCCCCCACCGCCCCTACAACGGGGGCAGCTCCAGCAGAGCTCAAAAAGCAATGGGAAAGGTGGTACTGGGAAGGGCAGGGTATGGCTCTGCTCTTCTGAGCCACCACAGCACCCACCTCCCAGGACCCGAGCAGGTTTAGACCCCTTCCCCAGGTAACATAACTGGTGGCAGCCAATGAGCCCGTATGCAACCAGCACGAGCATCATCTGATGCAGCCCAAGAGGTCACAGTTAGGACACCCAGAACCATGACTCCAAAGGGTCCTGGGCCTCCACGTGCCAAGCAGCAGTCAATGACACATGAGATGAGTCAGGCTTGCGGGTGGCAGCCCAAGAGCAGAGCTGCCACACAGCAGCACCTCTCCCCAGCCCTGGTGCGCTACGGCTCCTGCTCTTCCTCCCAGTGCATTTGCCCAGGCATTGGCTCTCCCTCCTGCCCAAACTCCCCCGGAGGAAGGTTCTGCTGGAGTTGTGCATTCCCCGGCTGAAAAGACTGCTCTGACTCGAGCGTTCCTGCTGTGACCTTCAGGGAACATTCAATTCCCAGGTTTCTCTAGCTCCAAGCAGCCGCCCATCAGCTCGGAGCGGAGGGAATGCCGTCGCTCCCCCAGGACAAGGAACTACCCCACAGGCAGCGGCGCACACAGACACGGCCGTTCAAAAACGGTTGCACCTCAGGACACCCAAAAAAGCAGGATTTGGTCCCCACTGCTTGTATGAGCAGCAAGGAAGCGAGCGGGAAGCACGGCGGGAGCAGCAGCTCTATGAGCTGTAGGGAAGGTTTCTCAGTGGTGGTAAGGGCAGAGCCTACCACAGAATGGAGACTCTCAACCCTACAAAGGCAGCACCGGCACTCGGAGGCACTCGGGAGTAAGCGGTGGGTTCCAGGTCTTTGGCTCCTCGGCAGAGGCGCGGGATGGCCGCAGGGCGTTTTGGTTGGGAAGCCACAACCCTTTTTGAGCAGGGCCATTTCGGGTCACGTCACAGTGGTGAGGGAGACGACAGAGGGTGGGAGCCTCTCGGTTCTACAGCCGGGGTGGGAGGGTGAGGGGAGCTTTCGGGAGCCACAGGACACGGGTGCAGGGGTGAGCATGGCAGGAGACTCAAGACACCGGTGTCCCAACAAGCGCCAAGGCCTCGGGGTGGCCACTCACGTTCGATGACAAACACGTTCGCCTGCGAACGGATCCACTTGACTTTGGGGCTCTTGGACAAGTGGTTGCGGTCGGGGTCGTTGCTGGCCCGGCACTCGTACATGCCCGAGTCGTCGCTGGTGAGGTTTGTGATGGAGATGGTGCTGGTGGAGTGCAGGTTGTAGGTGGCGTTGATCCTGACCCGGTCCTGCCGTGCTCCGTCCCAAAGCTGAGCATAGGTCTCATTGGGCTCGTTGCCCTCAAACCACCACTGGATCTCAGGGATGGGGGTGCCAATGGCCTCGCAGTACAGCTCCACGCTGTCCCGAGTCAGTCTCTTTTGAGACAGCGGTGACTTTATAAAGCCAGCTATGAGTTGAAGAGGCATTAGTGCAAAGTGTTAGCGCAAAGCAAGAACCCACCCGCGACAAGCAAAACGCGTTCAGCCACCGAGGAGAGGCCACGCGCGATCTTCGGGTGGGTGCCACTCTTCCTTCCCTCCGTCCCCTCCACGCTGAGCTCTGCCCGGCTCAGACAGCGCTCGGAGGGTTGGAGTGATGCATCTCCAGCTGCAAACCCAGGACGTGGACTTTGCCACTACCCAGATGAGGAACCCCCAGCAGTCACACAAGGGGCAGCGTGGAACATGCTGCAGCTCACACTGCAACGTATGGGGAAGGGTGAAACATTCCCCGTCATACAAACACTGAAACCAGAGAATCATGGAATGGTTTGGGTTGGGACCTTAAAGCTCCCTCCAGTTCCAACCACTGCCACGGGCAGGGACACCTTCCACTGGAGCAGCTTGCTGCAAGCTCCATCCAACCTGGCCTTGAGCACTGCCAGGGATGGGGCAGCCACAGCTTCTCTGGGCACCCTGTGCCAGCGCCTCAGCACCCTCACAGGGAAGAGCTTCTGCCTATAGAGCTCATCTAATCCCACCTCTTATCCCAGGCAAGGCAGCTCTGGTGAGCGAGATCAGAGGCGTGAGGAGCATCCGCAGGCTCCTGAACTGCAGCACTTTGCTCCCACAGGAAGAGGCCGGGGGGGGGGGGGGGGGTTCAGCCTTGTCCAGGGTCCAAAGGTCGGTCTGGGCCTGCACAAGGCCGAGCTGCTGAGTTCTTTGGGTTCCCAGCGCTGTGGTCATTGGGAGCAACCTGCTCCAGCCACGACACGGGGGCTGCGAGAAGGGCAGGACCCAGGGGAGCCGTCCCCAAGCGGGCGGAAGGGAGGCTCAGGCAACACCACTGCAGGAAAGAGCATCATCCGTGGGTCAAGGGCACCGACGCGAGGAGCTTGGGGGGAAGAGGAACTGGGGACGGTTGTGACATGGCCTCCCTGGGCACTGCCTACGCTTCAGATGTGCCCACAGGGGTTTATGGGCATCCCGCACATGAACTCCATTAGGAATCGCAGTCCCTGGGGATACCCAACCCCGCATCGCACCGTGTTCAGGGCACAAAGGAGCTGCGCTGGGGAGGGAATCTGTGGCGTTGCGAATGCCTGAAGGGCTTTTAATAAGAAATCAGGATTGCAACCCCAAGATTGCTCAAACTCCAGGAAAATACAGGGCAATCTGCAAGGCACATTCCAGAGCCCTCAGGAACTCAGTGCCGCAGCTCGCAGGGGTCCAAATCAGCTTTACATAGGAAAGCCCTTAAAAGGCTGGAAGAATACGCACGCCTGGATGAGGAAGGAGAGACCTAACCCCATCTGCGACCGAGGCACTGACACTGATTTCAAAGGGGAGGTGATGGAGTCCCCAAAGTCCTTTGGGGGTATCAGCACTTCTCACCTCCAAGCTTCACTTCCAGAAGCAGGGCCCTGTGCCCGGGCAGGTTGTTTTACACCACAGGCCTATGATTAAACCCCCTCATTTTGGGTACTTAAAGAACCCGCTAAGCCCCCACCCTGGTTTCAAACAGGATCTGGTAAAGATCAAGGGTTCGGGGTGGTTCTGTGCAGCTACAAGGTGATTATTGTTTGCTGACAAAATAAGCTGGCGCAAGGTTATTTGCTCCCAGTTAGAAGGCACTTCGTGCAGTTCAGACAGGCTCAAAAGCTCGGGCAAGCAGGAACAACAGCGAGCCCCGTTTGCATTCCCTTGGGATTAACATCCCCTTTGCTCCCAACACAAAGCCAAGCGGAATGCCAGGCTGGGAAAGGCAACCGCCTCCGAGCGCGGCCGCTATCGACCTGCTGGAATCGATCAGAGCTGCTCCATCCTTTCCCAAGTGGTGACGGGGACGGAATCAGCTCCCAAACCCAGGCCATTCCACAGGGAGCCCCTTCCTCCTGGGCTCAGAGCTGTGGCGGAGGAGCCGGATGGGACTCAGGGGCAGCTATCAGACGGACACAGGGGCAGATAACGGTGTCCCCAGTCACCTTCAGACTAAAAACAACCTCCCCCCCCCCCCCCAGAGCAGAGGGAGGAGCCCTGGTGGTGGTGTTCAGTGTCTCTGAGCCCTGCCCCAGGGCTCACTCCCGTGCCGGGCCTGACCTTTGTTTCTTGGCCTCAGAAGGGGATATTTGAGGCCCTGAAGCTTTTTGCCATTGCCACTAATAGCTGTAAGATCCCCCCTGGCACCAGCGGCAGCCCCAGCCCAAGCACAGGTCAGAGGCGAGCGCTTGCAGCCGGGGTTCCTCCTCCTGAGGGCAGGGAAGCCACAGCTTGCTTTGGGTTGAAGGGACCTTCAAGCTCCTCCAGCTCCAACCCCTGCCACGGGCAGGGACACCTTCCACTAGAGGAGGTTGCTCCAAGCCCCTGTGTCCAGCCGGGCCTCGAACACTTCCTTATATCCAACCTAAATCCCCCCTCCCCACTCTTCCCTGCATGATGAGCTACCAACAGCCGGGATGCTGCTGTTGAAAAGGACCTCGTGGAATCTGCTCCATAAATCCAAACCTAAACCGTGCTGAGGGGGAAACCCCTCGCTTCCCAGCTCCACACACTGCTTTACCCGCGCCATTCGGCGTCATCGAACCCAAAAGCCCTGCAGCCAGGGCAGGACCCACATGTTACACAACCAACGGGCCTGTAGGGCAGCAATTCCTTCTGAGGCAAAGCAAGGATATAAACACCTTTCCCAGAGCAGCCCCTTGGGGAAGGGGATGCTGGGGGCAGGGAGCAGCCGGAATGCACCGTTTTCGGTTGGTCCACCCCCAAAATGCGATGTTCAGGAGGAGGCTGCCCCCCCCCCCCCCCCCCCCCGTTCCGCAGCAACTCTGCCGCAAGGAAACCCCGGGATGGGCACTTCTGTAGCTCAGGATCCTCCCCGTTCTCTCCCCTCCAGTCTTTGGGGCTCGGCCCCGAGACCACAAACCGGCTGCGCGCTCCTCAGCACCCAGCGAAGGATCCACACGGGGCAGGCAGGAACGGCCCACAACGCGCAGTAAAACACCTCCGCACCGGCCCCTCCTGCACCGCGGCTGAATCAGCGGCCGCGGAGCCCTCGGGGCTGTGCGTGCCCGGGCGGCCGCTCGCCCGCGGCTCCTTTGAGGCGAGCTCCAGGAGAGGGGAAGCCGAGGGCCAGGGCAGCGCATGGCGCATCCCGGCTCGCTTTGGCATCCAACAGCGAGCTCCTGCTTAGGACCCGCATCCAGCTTCCAGCCGCACCGCGGAGCGGGCCCGGCGGGGATTAGAGACTTACGGGCCGCGGGGCCAGCGGTAAGGGCCCGGAGAGCCGCTACCGCTCCGTAAGCCCCGGAAACGGGAGAAGCGGCTGCGAGGAGAAAACCCCCACTCTCCCCTACGGGAAAGCACCGGGGCTGCCTCCATCGCCCTTCCGCTCGGGGGCCCGGCCTTGCGCATTGTGCGACCCGGGCCGACCGCAGGGAACCGGCGCCACCGGAGCCTGGAGACCTCCGTTACCGAGGCAGAGAGGACACCGAGCCCGGGGGCTGCCCCCCGCCGCCCCGCCCGCCGTGGGACGTGCGGGCCCGCAGGGCGCCCGCTCGGCTCCAGCGCCGCTCCGCCCCGCAACGCCACCGCCCCATCCCCGCCGAACCGGGTCCCCCCCCCCGCACCCGCACCCCCGTCCCGTACTTGTCCCCGCGGCGCCGGTGGCCAACGCGCCCAGGAGGAAGAGGAGAAGGAGGAGCGGAGCCCGGAGGCCGCATGGCACCGCCGCCGCCGCCATCGCTGCCCGCCCGCGCCGCGCCGCTCCGCCGCCCGCTATAAGCACCGCGCGGGGTCACGGAGGAGGGGGCGGGCCCTCGGCGGGAGCGGCAGCCAATCGGAAGCCGATGCGGCGACAAGCCCCGCCCACCCAGCGCGGCGGGGAACCGGGGGGGGGGGTTCCGGTAAGCGGCGGCTCTGCCCCACGGTCCCGGTGGTTGCCATGAGCCGGCGCTGGGAGCCCGCGGGGCGCTCGCAGCCGAGGCAGGAAAAGCCCGGAACAATGGGCCCGGCCCCGGCGCCAGCCCCCGCCGCGCTCCCCGCGGGGCCCTCCTGGCTCCTGTGAGCTCCGGAACCCCCCCCCCGGCGCCAGGTCCGGGCCGCCCCCCCCCGGTCCCCTTCCATCCCCCTGCGGTGCGAGGGGCAGGGGCTCCATGGCCACAGCGCCCATGGAGGAGGCGGCTTTGGCCGCTGCTCCGCGCCGGCCCCGCTGACCTTGGAAGCCCTGACTCGAGCGCCAGTAATCCACTTCACCTTCCAGCCCCGCAGCAAAGCACATGCGTAGGCCACGTGCAGCTCCCGGCCTCGCTCAATCCCCGATCCCATCGATACGGCTCCAGGAAGAGGCAGGTTTTGAGCGTTATCCCTCCAAGGAGCCTCAAAGAGCCCCAGGAGGGCGGTTTTCCAGCCGTGCATCCCTACAGCTGGAATGTGGTGGCTGGAGCTCATGTATCCCAACTCCGGCGCCCATCGGGGCTGCCCGGGCAGGTCTGCAGAAGAGCCGGAAGGAAAACACCTTCCCTATGGAGTGCCAATGGTTGGGTGGCTCAGCAGAGCCCACAGCCCCAGGGCAGAGGCAGAACACTGCTGGGAAGGGCAAGAGATGCCTCTCCAGGCAGCGCTGTGGGGTTGCCCATGCACCACACAGCCAGTCCCTAGGAACACTTTATTAAATAGCCTCCAAAAAACCAGAAGCAGAAAGAGCCGGAAGCGCCCCGTCCCTCCCAGCAGGTTAAAAACGACACCCGCCCTGCAGCACTCCATGTCCCGGCCATTCCCGACATTCCGGTCCTTCCCACTGCACTCCGGCATCGCAGGAAGAAGCAACCAGGAGGGTCCCTCCGGGATCCAACCATGCTCCAACCCCTCAAAGGCTGCACAAAGCCACCGCTCACCGGCCCCACAGCCCTCCCTAACCCTTCCCTCCTACACGGGGCTGAAGAGCCCAATGTGCCCCAAGCAACAGGCAGCCAACAGCAGGTTTTGCCATCACTCCCCAAGCCAGTCCCGTGGCTTCAGGAAGGCCCCGAGGCCACTTCCCCCTCCCCATCCACCCCCTAACCCAGCACATTTGTAAAACAGGGTTTGTTTCTTGCTTTTTCTACCAAGCCAGCACTGGGAGCTCCTTGGCCGCAGCAGAACAGTCTCCCTGCGAGGTAGAGAGTCAATTCCAGGGCTGACAGAGCCTAAATTCAAACCCGTTTGTCCTAAGTCGAGGTAAAATGCAGTAGTTTATAGGGAGGGTTGCGATGCCAGAGGGCCATCAAGATTCCTCATTGCCAGAGTCATCCTCATCCCCGTAACAGCTCTCGGCCTCTTCCTCCATCTCATCATCCTCGTAATAGTCATCATAGAAGAGGTCGGAGCCCTCATCAGGGGCTGGGGTCTTGGTCTTCACGCAGTACTCTGCCAGCGTGGTTGGGACCTTCACACCATCCCGCTCAGCGTCCACCTTTGTGCCCAAGACTTGCTTCCTGGAGGCGAGAAGCAGAAGGTAAGGATGGAGTCCTGCACGCGGCCCATGTGAGGCACTGTGGCAAAGCCACCCAGCCTGCAGCACCCTGTGTGCCAGGCCCATGCTGGCAAAGCCACGCTGGCACCATGGCTGCTCTGAGCCCAGGTCCTCAGCTCTGAAGCCAAAAAGGAGCAGGACTTTGGCTGGGAGCAAAGCTGAGCACAGAACCCACCAAGCTCCTCCTAAAAGCCCCACTCAGAGCCGGAATCCTTCCCTCCTGCCAGCATGCAGATGGGACTCAAGAGGGGAGGTCAGAATCATAGCATCAAAGGATGGTTTGGGTTGAAGGGACCTCAAAGCTCCTCCAGCTCCAGCCCCTGCCACAGGCAGGGACACCTTCCACTAGAGCAGCTTGCTCCAACCCCTGTGTCCAACCTGGCCTTGAACACTGCCAGGGATGGGGCAGCCACAGCTTCTCTGGGCACCCTGTGCCAGCGCCTCAGCACCCTCCCAGGGAAGAGCTTCTGCCTAAGAGCTCATCTCAATCTCCCCTCTGGCAGTTAAAGCCATTCCCTTGTCCTGTCCCTACAGGCCCTTGTCCAAAGCCCCTCTCTGGGTTTCCCAGAGCCCCTTTAGGCACTGGAGCTGCTCTGAAGTCTCCCCAGAGCCTTCTCCAGGCTGTCTTCAGGATGTGCCCTCAGGATCCTGGGCCCTGCTCAAGTGTCTCCTGGTGCCACAGCACTGCCAGGCCTCGCTCAGCCCATCACGCACCTGATGATGTCCGTGTACTCCCGGTCCTTCCCTTTGCTCTCCTTCCACTTGCGGTACATCACGGAGGCGTCCACGTTGGCTGGAGAGAACGTGTTGGGTTCATTCAGCAGCGAGATCACGCTCAGCAGAATGGTCCTGGTCGTCGATTAACAGGAGCAGGTAAGAGCCAAGGCAGCAATTCCAACAGCCTCCGAGTCCCACGGAGCAGGGCAGAGTATCCCAGGGAAGCCAAGCAGGACAGCACTACCTGGGCTGCCAGGCTCAAGCTCTCACTGTTCCTCAGCGCATCACCATAACCCAAGTGCCTTTCAATGACCCCAACGCACCTCCCGCAGGCTCTGGGAGCAGAAGCAGCCCCCACGGCCCCACATTCCCAGCCCTGGAATGAGCCTGGGATGAGGCTCAGCTCTTACCGCACATTCTGTGTGGGGTTCCACCGCTCCGACGGCAGCTCCCCGCTCTGGGGGTCGTCCACTGGTGGGTGCAGGATGGAGATGCAGACGTCGCCGGTCTGAAAGCACAATGGAACAGGATCAGAGAATGGTTTGGGTTGGAAGGGACCTTAAAGCTCCTCCAGCTCCAACCCCTGCCATGGGCAGGGACACCTTCCCCTGGAGCAGCTTGCTCCAAGCCCCATCCAACCTGGCCTGGAGCACTGCCAGGGATGGGGCAGCACAAGAGCTGGTCCCACTACCTCAGGCTTGGGCTAAGCCCCCCCCAGCTGCCAGCACAGCCCCGATGAGGCCCCAGGGCCACGCACTCAGTGTCCTCACAAGCCAAGCATGAGAGCCTTCAAGCCTGGCTGACCTGGAAGCAGGACAGGAGAGCGGCTGGTGTCAGCTCATTAGCTGCATTTCCAGTGCCAAAGGCACCGAGGTCCCAGTGCCAAAGGTTGGTGTTCTCATCCACAATAACACGGGCATGTGCCCCCGTACACCCATCTAAAAGGCTCTGCTCTGCCCCGGGGACCTACCTCATAGATATTGGGGTGCCACATTTTGGTTAAGAACCTAAAGGCAGGAGGAGAATAGGGGTAGTCGATGGGAAACCGGAGGCGAGCCTGCAAGGAAACAATAAGGAGAAGTGAGGAGGGAGGGAAGGAAACCACAGAGAAAGGAACCTCTGCCAAATCCCGCTGCGCTCCTGCGGGGTGAGCGATCCCCATCCTGCAGTCAGGGAATGGGTTGGTTGAGAAGGGACCTTAAAGCTCCTCCAGCCCCAACCCCTGCCACAGGCAGGGACACCTTCCATAGAGCAGCTTGCTCCAAGCCCCATCCAACCTGGCCTTGAGCACTGCCAGGGATGGGGCAGCCACAGCTCCTCTGGGCTGTTTCCCCCTATGGAGCTCGCAGGGAAGGAAGCATCAGGTGCTCAGCGCTCTGCCAGCACCCTGAGGCTCTAAATATAGCCTGAAAGAAGAGAGAACCCGAGCGCAGACCGGGCACAGCACGTAGCTCAGGTGCTAAAAATAAAAGCACATGAAGATCATGCTGCAGAGCACGACTCCAGCGCCGCAGAGACAACCCGAGGTGGCCCAGAGACACAGAGCAACGTCCCCAGGGACCAGGAGCAACTTCTCCCTAAGTCCTGCCCAACCCACGGAGGCTCTGTTGGGTGCTTCTGGAAGGCAACGTTGAGATTCAGCCACTGCTCCGTAGCCGGGAACAAACAGGGAAGGGTTAAAGCACCAAACAACGCCCTGAGCATCTCCTGATGTACAGCAGAATCCACACACTGGAGCTGGGAAGCAACAGTTGGAAGCATCCCGGCTCTGCCCAGCAGCAGGTGAGGGTGACCCGGGATTGTTCTTCACCCATGAGCCCCTATGGGAAAGGAACTGCAAAAGAGGCTTTGGATGCTTCTGGAATGATGGCCCCAACAATAGGCGACACTGCCAAAGCTGGCTGGCAACCAAGAGCCATGAAAAGACCAGTGTGGAGGACAGAGAATCTGCCCTCCTCCTCCTCACTGCCCTGACCGAGGAATCCATCCTGGATCCCGCTTCCAGCCCTGGCACAAGTTCATCACATCCAGAGCCCAAGAAGCCGCTGATGGCAGCTCTGTCACCCACACTGCTCCCTGCTCTGGGGCACAGGACAAGGGGTGCAAGGGAGGAGAATCCCAGCACCGGATGCGCTCTGTGTGTGCGGAGCTCGGGGCAGAGCACCCCCAGCACCACTGCACTCCACAGAATCATCCCCTTTGTTGTGTTAGGGGGAGCAGAACAAAACCGGCCCGAGGCAAAGCCACCCCACAAGGGTTTGGAAGCACACACACCCCCCCCCCCGTTGCTATACACAAACAGGATGACGTTCCCAGCAGCTGGAAGTGGTCTCAGCCCCTTTGCTCTCCTCTGAAGCAGGAAGCTCCATCCAGTGCCACCCAACAGCACCAGGTCGGGAAGCTCTCGGGCACTAAATGGAGGTGCTGGAAGGGCGAGAGTTCCAAGGGCCCTGTGCCAAAAGAGGGGTGGGAAACGGCTCAGGAAAGAGCTAAAACCTGACTCTGAAGGGGAAAAACAAAGGAGGCGGCTCCTGAGGCAGAGCTGAGGCCGGGGCTGACTCACCCCTGCCAGCAACAGGATGGAGACACGAGAGCTGGCGGCGGAGGAGGGAGGATGAGAAAGAGGAAGAAAACAGCTACGCAGGTTGCACAACACCTGGGATGAGCACAACCCCAAACTGAGCCGCAGCACCTGCAACCCGCCCCGCGCCGGCTGCTGCTCACCACATCGGGGCCTGCTCCGGGGGGGGGGGGTTGGGAACACCATTTCCTTTGTCTGCTCCCTCTGGGTTGGTGGTGATGCCGCGATCCCCTCCAGGAGAGGGAACACCAACGGCCCAGAGCTCAACACCGAGGAGAAGAGGGGACACGGAGCCCTCAGGGGGAACAGCCGCACCTCACAATGGGGGGATCCTCACCTACATTGGGCAGCACCACAGGGGCGCCCTCCTTCCCCCCGGCTCCTGCAGCCCCACTGACCCCAAGGTGCGCAGCTGCAGACCCCCATTGCCTGCGCCCTCATCACCCCATCGAGCCCGGGAGGGGCTCTGTCACCCCCCGAAGCCTCTTCCACCCCACAGCCCCCACTCTCCCGTGGTCTCTCTGCCTCCCAAACCCCTTCCCCCCCGGACATCTCTCGCTACCCCAACTCCGGTTTTGCCCCTCTAAACCCCATCGGCCCCACACGTTCCCCCCCCCCCCCAAAGCTTCACCTCCGGTCCTCCCGACACTGCGAACCCCCCCCCGCAGCCCCTCACCTTGAAGTACCCGCCCTCGTAGTACGTGTTCGGGGGGCCGAAGATGGCCACCTCCCAGTTGTAGAGATCTCCCTCGTCAACCAGGTTGACCCGGAACCCTTCCACGGGCTCCTCCTGCAGCCCTTTAAGCTCCAACAGCAGCGCCTTCTGAGAGCTGGGCACGAGGGGCCGAGCCATGCCGAGGGGCCAAGGTAGGCCGCGAGCGAAGCCGGGACCTGGCGTAGGCGCGACGGCCGCTGCGGGGACGCGGAGAGGCGGCGGCGGCGGATTCGGCTGAGCCGCGGCCGCTCCGAGCGCGGGGCACGGCGGGAGCTGTAGTCCTCCCGCGAGGGGCGGGGCCGCCGCTAGCCAATCATAGCGCGGTGAAGGATAAAGGGGCGGGGCAAGGAGCAGGCTCCACCCCCTGGGCTATGTGAGCCAATCACAGCGCGCCGGAGGACAAAGGTGCGGGCCAACGGGAAGGCTCCTCCCCCTGGGCTATGTGAGCCAATCACAGCGCGCCGAGGGACAAAGGGGTGGGGAGAAGGCTCCTCCCCCTGGGCTATGTGAGCCAATCACAGCGCGCTGAGGGACAAAGGGGCGGAGCAACGGGAAGGCTCCTCCCCCGAGTTATGTGAGCCAATCACAGCGCGCTGGAGGACAAAGGGGCGGGGCAGGAGGAAGGCTCCTCCCCCTGTGCTATGTGAGCCAATCACAGCGCCCCGCTGGGCGGAGGGGCGGGGCCAGGACCCTTGCTTTGGGGCCGGTGCTGCCCCCCGGGGCCCCGGTGCCGGCGGCCCCGTCGGTGCTCGCGGGCTCCTGCAGCATCGATGGCGTTCCCTTCCCTCCCATGGCCCCCCCCGGGGTCCCCCGCACCTCCCCTCGTGTCCCATTGTGTCCCCTGCAGCCTCACCCGGATCAGCTCCATCGTCCGTGGGGACCCAAACACCCGCGCTCAGCACAATGAACCCGCACAACGTGCACCCCCAAAGCTCCGCTGGGGTACGGCGGTAGTCACTACAAGGGCTGTTTGCTCCCGTACCGTCGGCCTGGCGAGCTGTGATTGACGTTTCAGCATTGCTCCCTGAAAACAGAGCCCTTCCCCTGGGATGTGAGGCTGCTCCCGCTCATCCTGGCGCTCGGTGCAGAGAAACTGGCCACCAACAGCCCCCGCTAATCGAAAGCTTTAATGTCGTAGAGGAAATCAAGAATCGCACGGTATAAATAACACAGACAAGTTCAAATAAATAACCCGCGGTCCAAGACGCAGCTCTGATCAACAGCAAACTGTGACCTGAGCGCAGGGGGGTTGGCTTGGCCCGACCCACGTCCCACATCAGCAGCATCATCATCACAGCGCTCGGGTATGAGCTTTGATCTTCCCAACCCAGCTCAAACGCCCGGATGTCCCATTGCAAAGCTCCCTCCAGCTCAGGGCTCAGCTTTGCTCCTCCCCTGCGGTGCATTTAAACCTCTTTCCTTAATAAAATAACGCTTGATCTCACACTTTGGGTCCTGCGAACACTCTCAGGGGTTTGCGAGGTCGATACTTGTCACTGCTGGGTGTGAAACAAACCCAAAAGGTCCCCACTGAGGCTGCAAAGGGGTGAGGATGAGCCC
This sequence comes from Ara ararauna, assembly GCA_028858755.1. Taxonomy (NCBI): domain Eukaryota; kingdom Metazoa; phylum Chordata; class Aves; order Psittaciformes; family Psittacidae; genus Ara; species Ara ararauna. The sequence goes on along the minus strand of CM054398.1, from coordinate 3,433,296 downwards.
ATGGCTTATGCCAAGGGGCAGCCCCAATTCTGGCTCATTTTTAACAGCTACTGTGCCCTGCTCTTCATAAGCCCCCACTTAACACCTAAAAAGATCTATTAATGAAGCTGGATTGGAAATGCCATCGACCAGGAGAGGCACAGCGGATCGGGATGCATCCGGCACTGGAGTGGGCCAGGCGCCCATTGCACTCAGACCAAGGAAGTGAGCATGGCAATTGGGAATCTCACTGTCCAGCCCAGCACTGCGGTCCGGAGCACTCCGGGGCTGTTACCCCACGGGCTTCACTTTAGCGACGAACAAGGCGGTGGCTTTCTTCAGGAACTCCTCCCTGCTCATGCTGCCGCTGAGCTTCCTCTCCTGCAGCGCCCGGTCCATGGCCAGGGCCAGCCCGTCCGGTGCCAACCGCGAACCGGCCTCTAGGTAACGCCTGGGCTGCGCCGAGTGTCCGGAGCCCAGCGCCTCCTCCAGCGCCTTCAACACCGCCTCGCACACTCCGGCGTCGGCAACCCCGGAGCCTCCATCCAGGACAGCGAAGAGCGCTCCCGCCTTACCCGCGAACTCCAGCAGCACGAAGCAGGTGAGGACCCCGTAGCGGAACACATCCAAAGGGACGGCCTCGTGGTCGCGGCACCGCACCCTCCGCAGCAGCGCCGCGGAAGCCTCCGCCGGCGCCTCCCCGCGCTGGCAGATGCGCCGCAGCAGTTCGCTGTACAGCCGCCCGTCCACGCCCGCCGCCCGCCGCCCGCCGCCCAGCGCCTCGTACGCCGCGCCGGTGTTGCCGTCGAACGCCGTCCTGCGGTGACACAACCCACAGCCGCCTCAGGCGCTGCCCGCCCCGGCCCGCGGCGCGCCCCGCGCTCCCCGCCTCACCTGTGCGAGTGCGGAGCCAGGCACACGAACCACAGCGCCCGCGACAGCCGCTGCGGCGGCCCCGAGGGCTCGGCGGAGGTATCGCCCGGTACGAGGCGCTCGAAGTAATCGGCCAGGAAAGCCACGGGCTCCGCCGGGCGCGCCTCCAGCACCTTCAGCAGCGCCTCCCGCACCATAGCGCTCACCCCGGCCCGCAGCAGGAACTCGGCCTCGCCGGGGACGGTACCGGGGCCCGGGGCCGAGCGCGGCCGCCCCTTCTCGTGCGCCGCCATCTTGGCTGAGGGCAGGGGGGAGGGGGAGGGGAGGGGGAGGGGATGGGGGAGGGAAACAACGTCGTGCGCCGCCATCTTGGCTGCGGGCAGGGGGGAGGGGGGAGAGGGGGAAGGGGAGGGAGGGGAGGGGGGGAGGGGGAGGGAGGGGGGAGTGGAAACAACGTCGTGCGCAGCCATCTTGCTTACTGGCAGCCAATCGGAGGGCTGGGGAGGCAGGCGGGAGAGGCGCCATCTTAGGTGTGGGCAATGAAGCCGCCATGGCTCCGCCCGCCCTTAGCAGCCGGACGCTGTTCCGAGGGCACAAAAGGACCCTTTATTGCAGCCCCCCCGTCCCGTCCGGGGCTGCCCCCGACCCTCCGGTGGCGATCGCTGTCGCCCTCCTCCCACCCCCGTGTGTGCCCCCCAAGAGCTGAGCCCGCCCCAGCGTGATGCGGCCCTGAGCATCCCCGTCCTCCACCGCTGCGGACGTCTCCGTCCTTCCTCTCCTCCCGTGGTGCCGTCGGGGGTCTCCGCTGCCCCGAGCGGAGCTTCCCGGCAGGATCAGGGCTGGAGCCTTCGGGAGCAGCTCGGAGGGTCCCGGCAGCCGCATCCCGCATCCCGCGTCCCACCGGCTGCGGGTGTCTGCCGGGCCCCTGCTGCTAAGGCAGCTCGTACTGAGAGTGGAATCGCTTCCACAGGCGATGAGCCCCAGCGCCGGCTGCGATCAGTCCCAAGAGCGACACCGTTGTCCCCGCAGCGACGGCAGGGCCGGTGCTGGACGCGTCTGTGAAGACACCAAAAGGGGCTCTAGGTGCCAACAGACCCCAACGCGGCGCTAACACACGGCGCTGCAGCCCAAACGCGCTCGATGGGGCGCGCAGGAGGTGTCTGCAGAGCCCCACGTACCCTCCAGCACCGCGAGGTGCAGGCTGGCCGCATGGGAGCCGTGTCCGAGCAGGACGCACTGGTAGTGCCCTTGGTGCCAGGGCTCGGCGCGGTCCAGCCGCAGCGTGGAGCTGCTGCCCGCCGCCTCCTGCCGGTACTGCGAGAGGGCCACCGGGGTCCGCAACCAGCGCACGGTGGCGTTGCCGGGACACCGCGCCCGGCACTCGATGCGCAGCGCCCTGCCCCGCGTCCCGTTGGGAGGCAGCGACCAGAGCCGCAGGCTGCAGGCGGGCACCGTGCCCGTGGCTGGATCCAACCGCTGCATCTCGGCCGTGCCGGGGCCGGGCAGCGGGGCGGTGGTGACCGGATGCGCCCTGCCTGTGGTGGTGGCGGCCCCGGGAGCAGGACGCTCGGTGGCAGCATCAGGCTCCTGCGGTGCGGTGGGACCGTGCGTGGGGATGCTCGGCTCTGCGGGCAGCGCTGTGGTGGCCGCGGCTGTGCTGGGGCTCTGTGTCGGAGCCGGTGCCGGCCAAGGGGTCCCCGTGGCCACCAGCGTAGCTGTGAACAGAGCAGGACGCGGAGCTCGCTGCAGCTCCGAGCTGGGACACATCATCCCCACCACCCGCCAGCTCCGTCCTCCTCCACCCCATGGATGCGGCCCTGGGAAGGGAGAGGAAGGGATATCTGCGGAGCGGGGCAGGAACAGGGAGTGCTGTTCCAGCCAAGCAGCACAGGGTGATGGGAGTGACGGGGCAGCCCCTGGACCCGGGTCCCCATCACTCACCCCTGGCGCTCACCACCACCGATGCCACCCGGGTGAAGGTCTCCTGCCCGACGCTCAGCATCACCTCGCACCTGAACTCTGTCCCTTCCTCCACCTCCTTCCCATCCACCGCCAGCGTGGCCACGATGTCAAACAGCTCCTCCTCGGTCTCGGTGACATCGGGATCTGCCACCTGCAGCGCCTGCTCCCCCCGGTACCAGGTGAGGAGCAGCCCCGTGTGCGGGTACACGCCATGGGCCGAGCAGCACAGGCTGAGGGGCTGCCCCGGCACCGGGGCTCGAGGGGCTGCCTCCAGCTGCAGCCCCTCCGGCAGTGCTGGCAAAGGAATTCCAGGGTTAAGCCGTGGCACCGCAGGTTCCAGGATGTGGGTGATGGATGGGCTGGGGAACACTTTACCATAGACCCGCAGGTTGACAATGCGCTGGTAGTACTGCCCCTGGCAAGCCCCCTGGCAGATCTTGGTGCCCCCCGTGGCAACCACGGCACTGCTGACATGCAGGATGCTGTAGGTGGGAAAGGAGGTGACGCTGCCCAGGTTGGTGTCCAGCCCCTTCCACTGCACCATGCCCTCGGCGCAGGCATGGAGGGAGCAGTTCAGCCCCACCGAGCCCCCGTACGGCACCACCGGCTCCTGTGGTGTCACCATCAGCCTGCCCATGGCTTGCCCTGGGCCAGGGAAGAGGGAAAACACTGGATTAGGGATGGGGATGATGAGGCAAGGCCAGTGGGATACTGGTTCCTTGGCTTGCTGCGATGTGGAGGGTCGCACTCAGGTGCTGCATAAGCTCCATCCCCACCACTACAGTGATCAGTGCTGAGGTGACAGCACTGCCATCCTTAATCCTCCTGCATTCACCATTGGGATTTGCCAATCCCAAACACCCCTTTCCCCGCGTTCTCATCCCTCATCAGCTCTGCTGCTGCTCTGGCACCTCAGTGATGGGGAGACCCCATCACCGTACCATGTGGCAGAGCAGAGAGCTGCGGGCAGGGGGGGTAAGGGATCAGGATGCTCCTGGTCCCCCAGCACTCACCTCTGCAGCCCCACAGCAAGCCGAGGAGGAGGAGGAGCGGAGCCGGCTCCATCACCCACGGCAAGGGCTGCTTTTCCTTCCTTCCCTCCTTCCAGGGAGTGAATGCTCCGGGATGGGGCTGTCTCCTTCTGGCCGCCAGCTCCGTCCTCAGCCCTTCTTAAGCTTTAGGAACCGCCCTCCCCCCCGGACCTCCACAGCTTTCCAGCCCAAGGGGTATTTCCAGAGGGAGGGATCTGATCTGCTTCCAAGTCCAGCTCTTGCACAACACAAGGGCTGCGGAGGGGAGACATCGCTCTATGAGAGGGGCCTGCTCAGACCCCCAGGGCCCATGTTCAGCATCACCAAGTGTGGCTGTCCCAGAGCACATCCCAGTGGGCCCCCCATAGGAACACGGCCTTGGGATGCAGCAGCCTGAGGGATAAACCTAATGAGCCCCAAAACCCAATGTGGTGTTTGGAAAAGAGGCGACCAGCCTCAGGCTCGGGGGCTGCAAACAGTGTTTGCTCCCAGGACAGGGGGTTTTCAGGGATGGGTGGTCCCCAGAGGGTTGGTTTTATGGGATAGATGGAGAACATGTCCTCACATGGAGGTGTTGATCATCCCATGTTATGCAGCCCCAAGGCCCTGTCTCGTGGCAGGGCTGGCATCCTCTCCTACCCAGCAAATGGGAAGAGATGGACCTGGTTCTGCCCCATCCCATCCTGCCGGGAAGGTGCTGAAAGAGAGGACATTGACATTCCCAGCCCTGCACCTCCCGTCGCAGAAGGTGTGGGAATTGGGCACAGGACCCATCCCTTTCCCATCCGGGAACACCGGAGAGGCCGCTCCAGGCACTGGGCGCGTCGCGCATCCTTTTGGGAAGCCAGGGCGCGAGGGAAGTGCTCTGTAAACAGCTGCCATCGGATCTGCACGCTCGGCTGAAGCCAGTGATTGATGGCTCGGGGGGGTTTTGGTCCTTCCACCCTGTGTTACCAGAGCCACTTCCCAGCGTTCCCAAGGCTGCTCCTGTCCCGGTGTCACCTCCTCCTCTGCTCCCGTTGCCACCGGTGGGCGATGGGACAAGCACCGAGTTAGTTCACCAAGGAAGAGCTTAAAGAGGGGAAACACCATCCCCAAGGACCACGCTCGCTGCTGCAGGAGCACCCCAAACCCCTGGGTACCCCTCGCTATAGCCCTGCAGCATCCCAGTCAGAGCAGAGCACCCATGGAGCAGCCTTGCCTTTAGAAAGCAGCTTTCCTGGACCGGTCCCCAGGACATCAGTAACCACCGGAGAGTCCAGCACCTCCTGATGCCCTTCCTCTGGCTCGGGGCTTGGAGAGCACTTGAGGATGTGTGTGCCTGGAGCTGATCCCGGCACAGAGGGACCATCAGGCTGGAAAGAGCAACCTCAGGCACCGGGACACTTTTCCACCCAACAGGAAACCTCTGAGGTCAGAGCAAAGGGGACGATGGCTTTCAAGAAGCAGAAGGCAGAAGGTTTTTCCTGGAAGCCGATGGTGCTTCCTCCTGAGGGCAGGAGCGGGGCAGAGCTCACTCCAGAGGCGCTCCTCAGGAAGCAGAACAGCTCAATGGGGAGAGATGGGACAAGCACAGGATGCCCCAGCCAAGCCCCCGAGGCTGGGGTGTAGCCCTGGGCTGTCATCGCCAGCACTGCTAATGCCCCACACCAGAAATGACAGGGCTGGAGCCATCTGGAATGAGGTGAAGCTCTTCCACACGGTGCAAAACTCGGGAATCTTCCCCTGGGAAGGCTGCTCCCAAAGGCAGGCCCTGCCCCTCACCTTCAGCATCCCCATCACAGCAGTGCCCAGCACCATCTGCCTCTGCAATCCCTTCCCTTCTCCCTCCAGTGATGCAAAGTCTTTCTCAAATCAAGATGCAATAAATACAACAAGGAGCTCAAATCCGGAGGAAATCAAGACAAAAGGCAACATCTTGTGGGATGGAGTTTGTGTTTCCAGCTCCTTACGGGATATGGGCTGTCAGACACAGCTCCCATCCAAGAGCAGACATGGATGTGTTGATGCTTGTGATTATATCGCTCGCTCAGTATCATCCTCAACCATCACAAGAAGTGTTTAAGTGGGTAAGATAAGATCTAAATGAAGCCGGACTTGAAATGAAGAGGCTCAAAACCAGCCCTGGGGAGGGGGGAGCCAGGGACCTGCCCTGGGCTATTGTAATGCTCCAGGGGAAGCCTGGAAAGCTGTGGTAGGATCAAGGGTGAATGTGAATTGGTTCCAAGGTACTTTTAGCTCCGTTTGAAGGAATAGGTGGAAAGAACTCAGTTTGTGCCCGTAAGAGACAGATTTAGGTGGCCTGAAGCATCATCTCTGAAGGCATCTGGGGACCCGAGGGAGAAGGATGAAGACAGAAGAGCTTCAACACAACAGGAAAGCAGCAGTTTAATAAATAAGCCACTGGAGGAGGGAGAGATTAGCCAGCTCTAAACACAACCTGAACGGAAAGGAACACAGCTCCCTGTTAGCTCCAGAAGAGAGACCCAGAAACGCTCGCAACGGTCAGCTCGGAGCATGGGCTCACCCCATGCCCCCACTCTTTCAAGGTACTAAAGGTGGAAGCAGCCATTCCAGTGCAGAGAAAAGAACCCAAACTGGGGAAGGGAAAAGGGACTAGCTTGCTAAATCAATGGCAAAAGGGAAAGCAAAGGTTTGACAGGGGGGTTTAGTGCACTAAGATCGGTTTGAACTCGCTGGAACCGCAGCTGAAGGGCAAATGAAGCCAATCCTTGCCTTAGTTTTGGGGTGTTGTCGGCCCCGACCTCAATGTGAAGCCGCTGCAGACAGCTCCTGGGAATGCTGCTGTGGAGCCGCCGGGCTCAGGCACTTCCCAGCACATGGGGGGGTGGGGGGTGAAGAAAAGGCTCTTTTTAAAAAAGCTGCTTTTTTTTTTTTCCATAGAAAGTAACAAAAAACTTGGCAAAACAGGCTGAATGCTCCATACGGATCTTCCCGGCTTTCCAGTGGCACGCTGCAGAACTCCCGGCCCTTCGGAATGAGGCATTCGTCATTCAGGTCCAGGGATCTCAGCTCCGTCACCACTTGGCTCGAGGCCTCCCGTGTCCCTTGAAGGCAGAACAGTGGCTGGGTCCCAATTCCATGCCTGGCGCTGGGGACGTGCGGAGCCAGGGGAAGGGAGCTCCAAATCCACGGGAAGGGATCCCTGCCTGCTCCCAGGGCCAGGAACAAGTGCCACAGCGAGTCCTGGCTCTGCAGGCACCATCTTGGGGCCCTCTCATGTCCCCTGTGCCATCAGAGCCAAGGTCCAAACCACCCTGATGGTACCAACAGCGCCCTTTATGTACCTGCTCCACCATGGTAGGACCTTCCATGCAACCCCCGCTGCATCAGCGACCTGCAGCATCTCCTGGCCCTCAGCTCGGGGTGATGAAGTGACCAAAGCCCTCCAGATCCACTGCGCAGGAGCCGGGGGATGTTGGCATCGCTGGCAACTCGGATGTGGCAGCGGGATGGATGGGGATGGAGCAGGGAAGCTCACCCGGCTGGTTCCGTTGGCTGGAGGGGAGGAGAGGCCACAGGCAGCAGCGGTGCTGGGAGGGAACAGGATTTGTTTCAATAAACTACACAATAAAGGACTTTTAAAAATATATCTCTCTATACTTTAGATCATATAAATTACGTTCTTCTTTCCATAACATTCCACTGTATCCTATGATTCCATCCTACCCCTGGAGCTCCCAGGGCCTCGGAGTGCACAAGGAGGTAACGGTTCCTTGGTTCAACTTCATTTGGGTGTGAGGGAAAAACCAACTTGAGCTCCTTTGAGTAAGAGGGGGAATCAACAGCGGATGTACTTGGGAAAGCTCTGCTCCGAGAAGGGAATGTGGAGTTGAATGGGTCAGGGACTGGATTTCCTTCAGGAAAGCAGCTCGCAGTGCACACACAGAACGGACATCACCACAATGAGCTTGGGAAAACCGCAATCACTGCAGGTCACTGAGGCTTTCTGCTGCCTTCCCTCTCCATTCCTGCTCTGCTGCCCTCTGCCCCCAGGGAATGGCTTTGACTACAGGGCCTGGGCAGGGTTAATGCAAAACCAGCTGACAATTCCTCCACTTCAATGTCTACTTCCAATAAAGAACTGGTCCCGAAAATCAGGAAACAGAGAGTAGAGCATGAGCCCAGCCCAGTGCAGGCAGCGGCTCCAAGCTGTTCCCATCTGACAGGGTTTAAGAGACCTACATGGAATTGCAGCTCTTGATCTACCCAACGCCAACACCAACAAGCGTGCAGAAGAGGTCGGATGCCAAATGCACCCTGGAGCAGGGGACAGGCAGTGCTCTCTCAGGCTTGTACCAGCAGGACCTGCCTCTCCATGGTCATCCCATTGGGTTTTCCATTAAACCCACTGCTGCAGAGGCCCAGCGCAGCCATTGTCACCTGTTTGCAAAGAGCCAGGACGTGGAGCCAGTGCTCCCTCCCTCCTGGCCTTCTTCCCCTGGGAGACCTGTCCCAGCCCGATGGACAACAGCTCTCACACGGCTCCTGCTCCGAGACAGGGCTGCTCCAACTCAAGGACCTGCTGTTCTCCTGAAGCAGAGGCTCCAACTCCATTTGTCAACCGAACAAGCACCTTCAGGGCAGGCTCAGAAACACTCCATGGAATCCCAACCTCTAAGTTCAAATCAACTGCAAATGATCGCCATCGGGAGCTTCTGGACTGAGAAAGAACAAGAGCTGCTGTTGTTATCTGGCTTTAATATCGGATGGCAAGAGCCTGAGGGGAAAGAGCCACGTGCTTTATGGAAGTGCTCAGGAAAATCAGCTCCTTCTTTGACCTTTCCCTCAAAGCTTTAGTAAGTGCTTCATGGGGTTGAGTTGCTTCTCCAGCCTCTCAGAGAGCTGCTCTTTTCTGATCACCCCTTAGAGTGCCTGAAAAACCAGCTCTGAAGAATCCTCTTACCAAGACAGGGTAATAGGAAAAAGCCAAACAGGAACACAAACATCATCGACCACTTCAGCACCCGGCACTCACGGGGCTGCCCTTCCCTCTCCCATTCGCCTCTGTGCAACTTATCTTCATCAGAACATTAAGTCAGTAGATTTGGGGGGGGGGATCTAAGTTTCACCCGGGCCAACAGGGGTGAATTCATGGGCTCCACGCAGTGAGGGGCAGCTCAGGCCTGACCACACCATCTGCTCTTCACCTCGGTGCATGGCTCTGGCTGCTGCTGCCCACAGGTGAGCTGTGATGGGATCGGTTCCACCAGGGGATGGGGCATGGAGCTGATGCTTGGTTTATACCAGCTGCCAAGGCCCTTAGTTCACACCAGAACAAAGCCAACATTTGCGCCTTCAGTTTTCCTTGGTGAATTGAGGATTTGGCAGGGCACACCTCGAAGTTCAGTGCTCATGTACAAGGGCAGCTTTGCCTTCAAGAACTATCCCTTCCCAAGGAGCGGTTCAGTATCTCCCCTTTCTATCAGCACCAGATGATGCAACTCTGGTTCTGCACCAGCTGAGGGTGTATTTGGCTTGAAGGGAAGCCTCATCCCTTCCCATTAGCTGTTAGTGGCACAGTCTCACCTCACTTCTTCTCTCCCCCCACCCTGTCTCTCTCTCCCTGAACTCCCACTGGCTGAGTCCATCCTTGGCCTGGGGTCCACATGTGAGCCAGGTCCTTCTCTCCCGGCCTCATACGCTGCTGTCCTCGAGCAGGGGCTCTTTGCCATCCGACCCACCAGCCTGAGGGCTGTGGGTGTGGGCCTGGGCTCCGTTACTGTGCTTCTTGTGGCTGCCTGATCTCAGTGCAAGGTTGTGTTCTGGAATGAACAAGGCCACCAGGAGCGACAGCAGGACAGAACAAGCCCCGAACAGGAAGGGAGGCCCTGGGATGATGCTGCTCTGTAGGAAGAAACAGAGGAATGGTTAATGCTCAAGCGCAAGGGAAAAGCGGCCTAAAAGGAAAGACAAAGCTGAACAGTTACCTCATCCGTAGGGTTGGCCATATTGGGTTTGGAGGCCTTACCCAGAGTTTCCACCTCAGCCATTTCATTCAGCTCCACGTGGAAGAGATAGAAGACGAAGCCATAGAGTGCCGGCCCCAGGCCATTACACAGACCCCGAATCCCAGTGATCATCCCCTGCACCACACCTGGGGACAGAGCAGGGAAAGGAAGATCTTCCTCCAGCTGCTTGTGCTACTCAAGGATGCTTCTGTATCTAAAGACAGGCTCAAACATGCAGGTCTGGATGGACATGGACCCCACAGAGGAAGCAGTGAGCAGGTGATGGGCTTTGCTCAGCCAGTGTTTGGCTGGAGAATAAAATGTGCTTGGGCACATCAAGCAACAGTTTCCATTGGAATTGAAGGCAGCCAAGTCTGAGGCCTCAGGGTTGAACCATGAAGCTTAAGCAGCAGGCTCCTTGTCCACCTCAGAGAACATTCCCTCCCAAAGCATCAATACAGCTCAGAACAAGACACTCTACAGCTGGTGCAGGTTCCTGTCCTTCCCTCCACCACTAATTCCAACATAGTCAGTGCAGGCTCCTGCTGGGATGAACTCACCCTGTTGGTCGGGGTCCGCGTTCCGAGATACCATGGCACTGATGGCTGGGAAGGTGATGCTGGACATGGCAGCCACAGCTCCTGCAGCCCACATCATCCTGGGGGACAGAGGCAGTGCTTAGGAGGCAGGATCTGAGGCAGCAGCACGGCATCACCCTCCAGACAGGGCACAGGGAGCTGCCACAGTGCCATGAGACAAACGTGAGCCAATTCTTACCAAGGCTGCGATCCAAAGCCATACCAGGCAAGCTGGAGGATCTGGAAGCCTAGTCCCAACAGGATGGTGTTCTTATTTCCTATGGAACGCATGAGAATTCCCAACACCACTGTCTGGAAAGAAAACCAGGTGCTTTGAAAGGAAGTGCAAAGAAGGATGAGAGCACCGGAAGGCAAGAGGATAGGAATCTGAGGGAACACGTGCCGCTGTGACACTGACTCCTCCGCTCCAGTAGCACCATGTCAGAACCCAGCACATCCCATGGCACAGCCCAGTCTAAGGGACTTCCACTTGTCAGCAACTTTGGACATTCCTATAACCAGGCTGCAAGAGCTAAGAGAGAAACTGGTGCTCACCTGAGCCAGGATGGAGAGAATTCCAACAACCCCAATGAAGGCTGCCACGGTCTCTGAGGAAAACCCAATGACCTGTGAAAACACCACAGAGGGACTTTTTAGGCAAGAGATCTGGGCTCTGTGGGAAAAGGCACCCCACCAGTGTCACCAGTGTTTGCTGACACTGCTTAGCAGGTACCTAAGCATCAATGAACCATCTCTTCCTCCACCCCCATGCTGCCACAGGAATCAACTGGAAGATTCTCCTCTGCATGGCACTGAGGCCTCATCTCCACGGTGTGTGAGCACGTGCAGGGACGGTGACTGCAGCCCTGCCCTGGGCAGCCTGTTCCAATGCTGAGCACCCTCTGGGGCAGGAATTGTTCCTCAGCTCCATCTAACCCTGCCCTGGTGCAGCCTGAGGCTGTTTCCTCTTGTCCCATCCCTTGTTCCTTGGGAGCAGAGCCCGGGCCCCTCCTGGCTCCATCCTCCTCTCAGGCAGTTGTAGGGAGCGATCAGGTCCCCCCTGAGCCTTCTCTTCTCCATCTGAACCCCCCAGGTCCCTCAGCCCTTCCCCATCACACTGTGCTCCAGGCCCTGCACCAGCTCCATTGCCCTTCTCTGGCCCTGTCCCAGCACCTCAATGTCTCTCTTGGAGTGAGGGGCCCAGAGCTGAACACAGGATTCAAGGTGCAGCCACACCAGTGCCCAATGCAGGGGCACAACCACTGCCCTGGGCCTGCTGCTACACTGATGCTGATCCAGGCCAGGATGCTGGGGGCTTCCTGGCTGCCTGGGCACAAGCTGCTCGTGTTGGGATCTCCTGCATTCAGAGCCTCACGTCATGGCAAGAGACTGACCTGTCGCAGGTACAGGAAAAAGCTGGAATACTGGCCGGCTTCAGGAAGGTAGGAGAGAAAGACAGTGATACAGATGAGCAGCACTGTAGAATCCTGGCCCACTTTCCGCAAGGACTGTAGGGAAGAGGAGTGGGGAATGACATCAGTTAAAAGGAAAAAGGAGAGTAAACACCGTGAACTCTTCTCCAAGTACAGAGACAGCGAAACCAAGTGCTTGAGTCACCAGCTTACAGCTGAGAAGTGAAACCAGAGCAGCATCCTGGAGGAAGATGCAGACTGCCACAACGCGCCAGCCTGATGCACAACGGCACCAACTCACACCCTACACTGAGGAACTTTGACATGCAGTTTCCTAGATTTAGCCAAGTGCTTTGGATCAGAATTGTTTTTTCCTCAGCCAGCAAAGGTGCACTGCAAAGCTCCTCATCTTTAGCAAAGGTCCTGAGAAGCCAGAACACAAAAGGCTTCTCCTGACAAGTAATGGAATTCACAGTCAAACAACTGTGGCACGTTTCCACCAAGAGATGCTCTTGCTTCGGGACATCTGGAGCTGCTTTTACATGGTTTGTAGCTACAGGAAAAGGGTTGGAAGCTGCTGGACAGCTTTATGGATGTGCAACCTGGAGATGGTACCTTCAACAAGGTTAATCTGAGCCTCACATCCTCCCCCTTTTGTGGAATGCATCTTCCTTTTGGGAGAGATTAGCAGAACTCAAGCAAAGAGAAGGACTAACGTGGAAAAGCAGCAGCGAGATGACTTACAGCAAAGGGGTCTGCTTGTTCCCAAGAGATTGGAGCTCCCCAGGAGACCGGGCGCATCTCCTCCGGCAGCGACTCCGGCACTGCCAGCAGGATGAAGGCGATATCCAGCAATGCCACACCTGAAGCCAGCACAACCACCAACGTGTCACCATAGGCTTGGGAGAGGTACGCCCCAATGGCTGGGCTCGTGACCAGACTAGCAGCAAACGTGGCTGACACCTGGAAGCAGAGAACAGGAATCCAGCCTCCCCTTCCTAGAGCCTGTTTTCCTCTCCTGTGTAAGCCCAGGGTAGGAGTTTTGCCATCTTTGATGGAGATAATCCACATAAAAGACAGAAAGGTGACATGTTCTCTGGGGGCAATCTAACAAAGGGAAATGAAAGCTGTCCTAATAATTCAGGAACCCTATAGAAGGGGCACAATCCCAGCCTGGCTTGGAGAAGCTCCTGACCAGGCTGCTTTAAAGGCTTAGCAACAATACGGCCAGTATTCACACTGTAGAGGAACAAGCAAACAAGTGTTCACAACCCATGTAGATGAGGCCCTCAGTGCCACGGCTTAGTGGTGGCCTTGGCAGTGATGGGGAATGGTTGGACTTGATGAGCTTAAAGGTCTTTGCCAACCAAGTTGATTCTATGATTTTAAGCCCTCTGTCAGTGCTAAATCACACACAGAGCAACAGGGAGACTGTGTTATAGCGAAGCAGATACCATCTGCTTACTGATACTGTCCTCAGGCAATCAGTCTCCCACCTTTATTTTGTATCTCTCCTACCTGCAAAGCCCCAAATATTGCTTCCAAGAGATAAGGCAGTTGTGCAGCTCCTTACCAAGCCATACGCCGTGCTGCGTTCATGCTCCTGGGTGATATCAGCAACGTAGGCAAAAATCACAGAGAAGGTGACAGCAAAGACTCCAGACATGGAAATGACAGCAAAATACCACCTGAAACAGGCCATGCCACAGAGTTAGAGAGCCACCTCACCCCAGTGCACAGCTCTTGCAGGCCCTCCTATTTCACTGCACCGGAAACACTGGGCTGCAGTCTGGTGGCCCAAGAATAGTGACAATGGACCTGTCAGGAGGAGAATGGGCACCAGGAAAGACTCCTTCTTCTTAACACTGAATCCTCTGGTAGAACCAGGCAAGTAAATGAGTCTCTAGGCTGAGCATCATTCTCCACTGGATGGGCAATTCCATCATCCTCAAATGCAACACCCACAAATCCCCCATCGTTCTGTCTCGCGCTCGTTCCTCTCCTCAGAACCCCTCGGTTACAACAGGAATACACTCACCACGGACTGATCTTCATAAGGGGAATTGGAGCACACGTGAAGAAGACAGTGAGGAGGAGGAAGGATTTCCTGCCCCAGACATCAGAGAGAGCACCAATCAGTGGGGCACTTAGAAAAGAAAGCAGACCCTAAGACAGACAGACAGGATGACAGAGAGAAATCCCTCAGTCAAACGCTGATTGTCGACAGCAAGAGCTTCTGACAACACTAAGCTAACAGGGTGAGGAGACAACACCATCCTATCCCCTACAAGCAGGCGATCACAGAACCTTTTGTTAAACCACTCACATCCTTTTAGGGATCAAAACCTACCCTCAAGCAGCTCAGTGCTGCTAAACCCTCCTGTTCTCTGTGACTGCTCTGCCTGCGGCTGTGGTCACCCCCAGGCATGAGGAGCTTCTCATCAGTACCTAAAAAGATCTTGGCACAGCTCCATCCCATGAACATCTGCTGCAGTTCTAGGGAAAGCTTTCTCTTTTAGATGGAGACATGACAGAGCTGATGAGATGCCAAGGCCATTAAGCACAAAGAAAACTGTTCCATGCCTTTCCAACTGGAGACCGGCAGGGAAGAGCCTTCATGTGTGCGTGGAAGCGCTTAGCTCTCATGGAAGCAAACCTCCCCCAGATCCTCTTGCCAGAGCCGGGGTCTAACAGGCTGGTTTGCCACATTCCCAAGTGCTTGGGCATTTGCCTCCAATTCTGCTCTGGGAATGCTGGTCTAGTCCAAACCCGTGCCACGGCACACTCCCCACCTTCTGCCAGGGAGAGCCCACTGAGGCCGCTAAGTTCCAACTTCGATTTCTGCTAAGTTCAGATGTCACTGATTTTTCATGGCGTTACACTCCGGAACATGGATCCAGGGCTGATCTCATGCTGACTGCAATGTTTGCAGCTGAGACACACAGCTCTCACAGCCCCAAGCCCAGGCTGACAAGCAGCAGGTTGTTAATACTGCTCAGTAAAATCAACTGCCCACACTTTGTTGACTCTTCATTTTGCTTTTGGTTTGCCAGTAGCACCCCAAACTGGCAAGGGGCTGGAATTAGATGATCTTAAGGTCCTTTCCAACCTAAACTATGATTCTATTTAGTCTAGGCCATGCTTTGCCTACAAAGGTTGAGCCAGATGATCCGTGAGGTCCCTCCCAACCAGGTGTTCTGGGATTCTATCATCTGTCAAACACTGGCTGACATCAGCAAGGCCACATGGATTATCATGGCTTGCTACTTCTTGCCCTGATCACAGGTTCAGATGAAAGCCTGGAAGGAATATTCCTTACCTTGACTCCATGAATCAAGCCGTTCATCAAGAATGTATGCTGAGGGAAAGTCTGGTGTAACACCTAGAGAAAACAAAACCAAAGCCACAGAGCTAGCAGCTTGGGCAAAGCCCCTGGCAGGTGGAAGCCTGGAATGGTTCTTCCCTGTGAGGGTGGTGGGACACTGGCAGAGGGTCCCCAGAGAAGCTGTGGCCGTCCCATCCCTGGCAGTGCTCAAGGCCAGGCTGGATGGGGCTTGGAGCAAGCTGCTCTAGTGGAAGGTGTCCCTGCCCGTGGCAGAGCATTGGAACTGGATGAGCTTTAAGGTCCCTTCCAACCCAAACCATTCCCTGATAATCAAAGACGCCCTTTGCATATTTACCTAGAAATCAGAGATCAGGTAAAAATACACCTGGTAGTTACACTTCAAGGCGTGCTGGCCATCAACCACCAGAAACTGAAGAAGCTGAGCGATGCCCCATCAGGAGTTTACAGCTCCTTAACTAAAGGCTTAAATATCCAAGATGATATTTGCAGTTGCTTTATTAAAGCTCTCCCTCTCCACTTCACTTTATTGCTGCCTGTGTTAATCACCCCTCAGTCAATCCCAGACGAGTCACTGGCTCTCCAGCAGGAGCATGACTTGGCATCACAAAGAACTGCCAGGAAATTGTCTCTGTGCTTTGATGCCCCAGAGAATGACAGCGGCAGTTCAACAAAAACCTCTTTCATCCCTAAATAAGCTTTCAAAGCTCTAACTCATGCTTTGCTCCAAGTTTAGCTACAATAATCGTGAAAATCATTGCCCAACTCCATAAGAAAATCACTATTGCTCCAGTTTTTCCAGGTACAAACCATTACATCTTGGTTTCTACCCCCTGGACTCCAAAGGCTGTGTTAAGATCTCTACCCAGGGTGGTTTCTTGTCCCCAAGAAGCAGGATTACCCCCAGGGAGACTCACTCACCGTTAGCATTGGCGTGGTCAGCAGCCCCCAGGCAAAGAACTCCAGGAAAATCACCACCACGGCGTGGTACACGCTGGGCTCTCCGATGCCCTGTCGCTGCAAAACAGAGCTCCGTGAGTAACACAAGCATGTGTATCCCAATCCATGATAGATCTGGACACTGAAACGTCGTCAGAATCATGGAATGGTTGGGGTTGGAAGGGACCTTAAAGCTCATCCAGTTCCAACCCCCTGCCACGGGCAGGGACACCTTCCACTAGAGCAGCTTGCTCCAAGCCCTGTCCAACCTGACCAGCGTTTCTCCTAGGCTAAGAGTTGGGTATCAACCTCCTCACAGCTGCCTGGCATTTCTATCCCATGCTCTTGAGATGCAAGTTATTTCATGCACCGGAGCTACGTCTGGATCAGTGTCCTGCTGCACAGCGTTCACCGTGATGCATTCCCAGGGACAGGAGCTATGGGAACTCAGCACGTGAAGAGCAATTTCTTCCCCAGCTCCATCCTCCCAACCAGAACAGGTTTGTTTTACAGCTAACACCGCATTTCAGACAACCACCACAGCCGTGAGGCCCTGAAACACCAGAAGAGGCAGCAAGAGACATTCTTGTGCTGAAAGGATAATAAATGACTGTTAAAGCTGCTTCAACCCCAAATCAACAGCATGAAGGCACGAGGTGGGGATGCAGCTTTATTGCAGACAAAGGAGAGAATGTTTTGCAGCAGAAGGAGAAGGTGGCACGAGGCTGTATTGACTACAGCTACCGCTACCCACCTTACTCCAGAGAGCAACCCTCTCCTCCTCCTTTCCTTGTCCCTCTTCATCCACAGTTAAACATTTCTCCCATGACCGCACCAAGATGAACTTGATGGAGTTAAGTCCAGCTCTAACCTGCTCGCAGCTTAGTATCACTCCTTCCACTTATAGAATCACAGAATAGTTAGGGTTGGAAAGGACCTTAAGATCATTCAGTTCCACCCCCCCTGCCACGGGCAGGGACACATCCCACTAAACCATGGCACCCAAGGCTCTGTCCAACCCGGCCTTGAACACTGCCAGCGATGGAGCATTCACAGCTTCCCTGGGCAACCCATTCCAGTGCCTCAGCACCCTTACTGGGTTAGCCCTTAACTCATTCAGCACAGCTGATCTCCTGCCGGTTGCCCCACTGAACCACTCGAGCTGCTACATAAAATAGCAGTAAAAATACACAAGGAGACAGCAGGACAGGTCAAAGGATCGTGACAGAGCTGCTCCTTCTCAAGAGCACAGACCCAAAGGGGAAATGCTTGTAGACATCTTAAGCTCAGGTGCACCCACTCCAAAGCTATCTCTGTACAGGCACAACATGCTTGGCCCTACAGCACTGCTCGTGCAATGGTTTGGGTTGGAAGGGACCTTAAAGCGCATCGGTTCCAACCCATGCCATGGGCAGGGACCCCTTTCATAGAGCAGTTTGCTCCAAGCTCCATCCAACCTGGCCTTGAGCATTGCCAGGGATGGGGCAGCCACAGCTTCTCTGGGCACCCTGTGCCAGCGCTCAGCACCCTCACGGTAACTGCCGCTGCTCTCCCGCATCCCCGGCCCCCCTTCAATGGACGTGAACGTTCCGCAGGGGCCCTCACCCCCGCGGCACCTCCAAAGCACTCTGCTCACGCCCGAGCTCACAACGGGACCAGCGAACACCCGCGGCTGCGATCCGGAGGCCTGACCGGGGGAGAACGGCCCCGAGCGTGGGCCGAGCCGCGAACGCCTCCGGTGCTCCGGGGGGAGGCCCGGGCCGCTCCGCACAGCCCCGCACAGCCCCGACCGCCCCCCGGCCCCGCTCCGCCCCGCGCTCACGCCGGCCCCGTCGCGGATGACGATCTTCTTGGCCAGCAGCACGCTGCGGTTGAGCCGCTTCTTCTTCTTCTTCTCGCCGGTCATGGCGCCGCCGGGCCGCTGCCGTTCCCCGGCCTCCGAGGCTGCCCCATCGTCCCTGCGCCGCGCAGAGCCGAGCCCGGGCCCGGGCACGGACCCGCACCGGGCGGGGGAGCGCCGGGCCCGGGGAGGCGGAGAGGGAGAGGGCGGTGGCGGCGGCGCTGCCCCCCCCCCTCACAGGCCCCGCTCCCGTCACCTAGGCGACGGCGCTGACGCATCCCATTGGCTGCTCCGCCCCTTCCCTCTCGCCCGAACGCGTCGTTGATTGGTTGGGAGGAGACGGACGGGGGGGGAGGGGGTGCGGTGGGCGGGGCTTACAGCCGCGGGGAAGGTCCTCCCGTCCGGGGGGGGGCGCACCGGGAGCGGTCCCTCCCGCGGGTGCCGCAGGGGCGCGGAGCGAACGGGACGGGACGGGACGGGACGGGGGCTCCTTATCGCTGTGCAGGGACCCTGCGCAGAGCCCCGGACCCGGGTCCCGCCGCCGCCGGCTCATCCCGGGTTATCTCGCTCCCGGAGTCCCGGCTGGAGGCAGCGACAATCGGTCCCTTCCCCCAACCACCGAGAGGTGGCGGGGCACCGCCGGGCCTGGCGGCTCGGTCCCTCGGGACGCCGCTGCGGGGGTGCGGCCCCGCCCGTGCTCACCTCCCGTTATTGTTCCCCCACCGCCACCGCCACAAAGCTCCGGGGGACCGGAGAGCGGAGCTCGTGTGAACCGGGGCCCGCCACCGCCTGCGAACGGTCCCCGGGCAGCGGGCGACGGACCCGGCGCCTTCCCTGGGGCTGATCACTGGTAACGGGCACCCGGAGCCGCCCGCACCGGGAGCCCCATCAGAGGCACCCCCCCGAGGGGTCGGGGGAGCCAGGGCCCGTTCCGGTGCTCTGCTGCAGGTTGAAAACCGAGCAGGGGGAGCGGAGAAGCGGCTCCTTGCCCTGAGCTACCGATCGCACTTGGGGCATCCACCGGCCGCTGCCCCGGGAGGCGCCCAGGAGACGGCGAGACAAAGGCGGCCCCCGGGGAGGCTCCGATGGTGCCGGTGCCAGTTGAGGGGTGGGGAAGGGTCCGTCCGGCCTCGTCCCCGGTGTCCCTGAGCGCCGGGACCGCGCCTGCCCTTCCCGGGGCTCCCGCAGCCCTTTGGGTGCCTCGGGGGGAGCAGCGGCGCCGGGGCTGCCGGAGGGAGCCGGGGTGGGGCGGCGGGGGCCGGGAGGGCGCAGGATGGAGGACGCTGGGGCGGCCGGGGAGGGGGGGGGGCCGGGGCGGCGGCGGAGCGCTCGCACCATGACATCAGCGCGGCGCGGCCCCGGGGGAGCGGGCGGAGGGCGGGAGCCGGCGCGGCGGCGGCGGCGGAACGGCAGCGGCGGAGCGGAGCGGCCCCGGGCATGCTCCCGGAGCCCAAGTATGACCGCTTCCGCGACGAGCCGCTGACCGCCCCTATGCCGTCGCCGGTCCCCGGGCCGAGCCCCGCGGCGGGCGAGGAGCCCGAACCCGGTACCACCTTCTGCGCGCTGCTGCCGCGGATGCCGCAGTGGAAGTTCCCCGGTCCCGGCGGCTTCCTCGGTCGCGGCCCCTCCGCCGGTACCGGTGGCGGCCGGGACCTGTCAGCGCCGGCCCGGACGGGCCCCCCCTCGGCGCTGGCCGCCGTGTTGGCCGCCTGCGAGCCGCTGTGCCCCGCCGCGCCGTGCGCGCTGCCGGCGGGCGGACGGGCGCGGGGGGCGGCGGGGCGGGCGGCGGCGGCGGCGGCGGTGGCCGGGAACCGGCCGGGCGCGGAGGAGTGGAGCCGCAAGGGCAGCTTCATCCGCAAACCGGCGCAGGGCTGGCTGCACCCCGACGAGCGGGTGCTGGGGCCCGGCGTCTCCTACATCGTCCGGGTAAGTCCCACCGGAGCCCGAGCCCGGTGCCGTGACCGCGGCCAAGGGGATGCGGAGGGGTCCCGGACATCCATCCCTGGCTTATGTCCCTGCTGCCCGGCTCGTGTTGTTTGGATCATCCTGCCGGGGACGGCCTCCCCGCACCGGCTGGGGGTGGGATGGGACCAGGGGGGCTTCAGGGCCAGGGGTAGCCTTGGACCCAGCAGGATTCAGTCCCTCCAAGGGCATCATGAGCCGTAGCGCCGAGATGAGTTTGTGGGGTCTCAGCTTGGATTCTGGGCATGCAATGGGATCATTTGGGGTGGGGGACAAAAGGGTGCTGGATGATCCCTGGAGCTGGCTTGGAGGAGGCCCTTCTCACTGACACGCAGCTCTTCCTCTTCCCTCCTCTTCCTCACCTGCCCTGTGCTGGTGGCCGTGGCTGGAGGAGGCTGCTCTGACCGTGTCCCCCCACCCCATAGTACATGGGGTGCATTGAGGTGCTGCGCTCCATGAGGTCCCTCGACTTCAACACCCGCACGCAGGTCACCAGGTACAGCCCCACGCTCATCCTGCACCCCAACCCCCCCCCCCCCCCCGGGGGCCATGTGGCAAGGCTGGGGGGACACACACAGGGCCGAGGGTCCGGGGGGAGCCCTTCCCCATGGATCCACCCTGCACACAGGGCGATGACGAAGGGCACTGCTGCGGATCAATGGGTGGAAAGAGGAGAAGGGAGGTGGCCCTGGCCGGGATTGCGTACTGCGGCCGTGACGTGGGGCAGCACTGCTGGGAGGCTGCAGTGCCAAGGGCTGTGGGGCTGATGCCAGGGGGCAGCAGGGAAGGGGCTGAGGGGGGGTCCAGAGCAGTAACTGGGCCCGGGGCTGTGGCTTACAGGGAAGCCATCAACAGACTGTATGAAGCGGTGCCCGGAGTGAAGGGCATCTGGAAGAAGAAGGTGAGTTTTCACCCAGCCTGTCCCTCCCCGGGGCAGGGTGCTGGAGGTGCCTGCCTGGTTCATGGGGCAGATCCTGAGGTCTCTTTGGGCAACCCCTTTGCTTCCTTCAGCCCAGGAAGCCTGGACCCAATGGGCTGCATCACCCCCATGGTCCTCTCCCCCTGTCAGGCTCCCAACAAAGCCCTTGTCTCCATCCTGGGCAAGAGCAACCTGCGCTTTGCTGGCATGAGCATCGCTGTCAACATCTCTGTTGATGGGCTGAACCTCATGATCCCCACCACACGCCAGGTCAGAGCTATCCCAGGGCTGTGGTATTGCCACCTCCCAGCCCTCTGCCTCCTGCCGCAAACCGGGGAGCTGGTGGCCCCCACTCTAAGCCCTGCCATGGGCCATGTTCCCCCCACAGATCATCGCCAACCACCACATGCAATCCATCTCCTTCGCCTCCGGTGGGGACACGGTGAGACCCTGACTGCGGTCCCTAAAGGGGGTCCCGTCCTGTGGCTGAGCCAAACTGGTCTCAGGGCAGGATATGGGGCTGGGACCCATCCTCTCATCCCAGAGCCCCCAGCCCTGCTTCAGCTCCCCTGAGCTCCCCTTGTGCCCCCAGGACACCACGGACTATGTTGCCTACGTCGCCAAGGACCCCATCAACCAGAGAGGTGACGCTGCCCTGGGAGCTCAATGGATGAGGAGGGATGCACTGGGGGGATGAAGGCTGGAGGATGGGGGGATTCCATCTGGGGGGGCACAAGAGGCAGCTCCCAGAGGGGTGATGGGAGCACGGGGACTTGTCTGAGCCATCTGTCCCTCTGTCCACAGCCTGCCACATCCTGGAGTGCTGCGAGGGGCTGGCGCAGAGCGTCATCAGCACGGTGGGACAGGCCTTCGAGCTGCGCTTCAAGCAGTACCTGCACAGCCCCCCCAAGGTGGTGGTGCCCCCGGACAGGTAGGGGTTGGGGGGGCAGCCCTGGGCATGCCCCTGGCGCTGAACCCCTCAGGGTGTCCCCGGCTCACCCATCGCTGCTGCAGGGCGCTGGGTGCGGAGGACTCGGCCTGGGGGGAGGATGAAGATGCGGTCGAACACGATTATTACAACAGCATCCCCGGGAAGGAGCCGCCCCCGGGAGGGCTGATCGACTCCCGGCTCCGGCGCGGCCCCAGCCTGGGCCATATACGCACTCAGCCCTCCGGCTCCATCCCCTCCAGCCAGGTGAACCCCCGGGGGTGCTGCCAGCGCTGCTATGGGGGTCCCCAGCGCAGGTCCCCCCCCAGCATCCTCACTGCCTCCTCTCCCCAGGCCGGGTTTGCAGCCAGGCGAGACCAGAGCAGCCAGCCAGGGCCACCCTGGGACCTGGAGAGCCAGGGTGGGTACCGCTGCAGGGGGGGAACCCGGTCAGTGGGGGTCCCTATGACTCTGCCCTGCCTGGGCTGGTGGTGATACTCCCTTCTCGCAGGCCAGCCCGGGGATGGGTATCTGCAGGCTGATGGCCACCCCTTGGGACCACGGGACTATGAGGAGCACATGTACGTGAACACGCAGAGCCTGGATGCCTGGGAGCCAGAGGCAGCAGCAGCTCGGGGGATGCCGGAGGAGAGTCCCAAGAAGGACCTCTTTGATATGAGTAAGCCACCACGCTGGGGGGGGGGTGCCCATTGCATAGCCCCAGCTTCATATCCTGGGGGGTGACATCCCCTCATCTCGGTCCTACAGGGCCATTCGAGGATGCCCTGAAGCTCCACGAATGCATTGTGGGGGGCAGCAGCAGCCCCCCCATCGAGGACCAGTGGCCGAGCCCCCCGACGCGAAAGGCTCCCATTGCCCCCACTGAGGAGCAGCTCAGGCGGGAGCCGTGGTACCATGGGAAGATGAGCCGGAGGGATGCGGAGAGGCTCCTGCAGATGGATGGGGACTTCCTGGTGCGGGACAGCCTCACCAACCCAGGGCAGTACGTGCTGACCGGCATGCACAGCGGGCAGCCCAAGCATCTGCTGCTGGTGGATCCTGAGGGAGTGGTAAGGGCACGGGGCAGGATGGGTGATGGGGATAAGGGCAGGGTGGGAAGGATACTGGAGGCCACAGGCTGCAGGGGGGTTGATGGGGATAATGGCAGGGTGGGAAGGATGCTGGAGGCCACAGGCTGCAGGGGGGTTGATGGGGATAATGGCAGGGTGGGAAGGATGCTGGAGGCCACAGGCTGCAGGGGGGTTGATGGGGATAATGGCAGGGTGGGAAGGATGCTGGAGGCCACAGGCTGCAGTGGGGGTGATGGGGATAAGGGCAGGGTGGGAAGGATGCTGGAGGCCACAGGCTGCAGGGGTGGGCAGGTTGCATGGGGACCCTGCTTGCCAGAGTTCAGGAGCACTGTGGCCTCCCAAACCCCCAGGTGAGGACCAAGGATGTGCTGTTTGAGAGCATCAGCCACCTCATCAGCCACCACCGGCAGAACGAGCAGCCCATCGTGGCTGCCGAGAGCGAGCTGCACCTCCGTCAGGTTGTGCAGAGGAAGCAGTGACACTGTGGGGTACGTGAGCCCCCAACCCGCGGCCCTGGCACTGGACTCACCCCAGCCCTGGGGTAAAGCCAGGCCCCCCCGCGCTCCCCTCCTCTGGTTGTGCCTGGTCCCACACCCCGGGGTCAGGCTCCCCATTCCCCACTCCATGGTCTTCATGGGGTGTTTTCCCAGCTGGGAGCCGCTGTGGCACTGCCAGTCCTGGCGCTGGCTCCATCCCAACACAAGGAATTGGTCTCTGGAATATCATGGAGCAAACAGGGTTGGGGCTGGTGCCAGGTGCCTCATCCCAGGGTGGGATGGGGCAAGCAGGCTTGGCTTGTGTGTGTGTGCATCTGTGTGTGTGTATTCATGTGTGTGTATGTGTGTGTGTGTATCCATGTGTGTATATCCATGTGTGTGCATCTGTGTGTGTGTATCCATGTGTGTGTATCCATGTGCGTGTGTGTATCCATGTGCGTGTGTGTGTCCATGTGTGGGCATCAGTGTGCGTGTATCCATGTGTGTGTGAATCCATGTGTGTGCATCAGTGTGTGTGTATCCATGTGTGTGTATCCATGTGCGTGTGTGTATCCATGTGCGTGTGTGTGTCCATGTGTGGGCATCAGTGTGCGTGTATCCATGTGTGTGTGAATCCATGTGTGTGCATCAGTGTGTGTGTATCCATGTGTGTGTATCCGTGTGCGTGTGTGCAGCCGTGTGTGTGTGTATCCGTGTGCATCACTGTGTGTGTATCCATATGTGTGTATCCATGTGCATGTGTGTATCCATGTGTGTGTATCCAAATGTGCGTATCCATGTGTGTGTGCATATCCATGTGGATGTGTGTATCCGTGTGTGTAGCCATGTGTATGCATCTATGTGTGTGTATCCATATGCATGTGTGTATCCATGTGTGTGCACAGGTATGTGAGGAGCGCCCTTGCCCACCAAGCTGTGCCTCTCGCCCAGCGCTGCTGCTCAGGACCCAGCTCCCTGCCTCGGTCCCCCCTCTCTGCCAGGACATTGGGGGGTGCCCCTATCCCCCATCAGTGTGGGCTGCAGCCCCCGCCTTGTCTCTGCTCATGGGGCTGGATATCCCTGTTGGTCCCACATTTCCAGCTGGATTCTCTCCAGGAGCGGCTGCCATGAGGGTTCCCGGTGGCTCTGAGCCCCTGCAGCCCTCCCCAGGCTGGGGCTGGGATGAAGCTGCTGTGGGGAAGGTGCAGGGCAGGGGTTTGCTCCCGGCTCTGGCTTGTGAGGCCAAGGCTGGAGATGTGTCCCAAGACCCCTGGGACATTCCTGCTTCTCCTGGCTCTTGGGCAGGTTTTTATGGCATTCACAGCCCTTGCCCAGCATGTCTGGGGCTTGCGCTTTGGAATACGTTTCTAATTAAACCTGGAAATGAGGAAGGTGCCTGGGTTGTTCCTGCTGGGATGGGGCTCCTGCATCCAGGGGCTCAAAGGGGTTGGGATGGTGTCTCCATCACCACCAGCTCCTGGTTAATCCCATATCGGTGCTGTTAGCCTGCTCATCCTGGCTGGTCAACTTCTCTCTGCCCCTCTGCATCATTCTGTCACCCTTCTGCATGTGGACCACCCCCCGGTTCCCAGGGATGCTGGTCCTGCACGGCATCTCCTGCCCGCACCCAGCATCTCCCTGCTCCTGCTGCCTCCAGCCTCCATGGCTCCTGCCATGGCCAGGCTGGCACCGAGCAGCCCAAGATGCGTTGTCCCCACTCAGGAGCACGGTGGCCAGTGCAGGAGAGCCAGCACATAGGGATGGTGCTTGCTTGGCATCAGTGGAGGCAGGAGAAGGCTGCCCCAGTGCTGCTTCGAGGTGTTCCAAGCTACCTCCGCGGCTGGGCACCCATGGGTGCTGGTGGGCAGGAGGCTCCTGGTGTGTCCATTCCCACCCATCTCGGAACGGTGGGTTCCCTCTGCCCCACGGCTGGGACGGTGTTTTCCAGGATGCTGGGCTGGCGCTGGCTGAGTCAATGAGGAAAATAAGCCCCTCAATAAAGGCTGGTAATGAATGTGTAATTTTCCATTGATAGTTGAATACCTCCAGGGATGAGGCGCTGCCATCTCAGCTGCTATTTTTTGTCATGTAGTAATGCGTCTGCAAGGATAATTGCGCTGTTCCCTCAATAGCAGAGGCAGGAAAAGGCAGCGAGAGCCTGGACTTCTCTTCTTTCGCTGCCTCAGAACAAGCCCACGTCTTTGCTGGCTGCTGCTGGCTCTGGCCCAGTCCCTCAGCACCAGGGATGCTGCTGAGACCTGTTCCTTCCTGGCGTCCTCCCCTCCTGAATCCACAGAGAGCCCTGGGAGAAGGGGGGGATGAGAAAGGAGAGGTGTCCCTCCTGGCTCCATGCTGCTGGATGCAAACAAGGGGCCAGAGCCCGTTTTGGAGACCCTGGAAATCTGCTGGCCCTGTTTCTGTTTCAGCCCAGCAGCTCCCACCGGGAAGGGATGCTCCCAGCACAGCCCATCCCCATAGGCGCAAGCACCCGTGTGAGCTCCCGCTGTGAGTGTGGGGTCTCTCCTGCCCTCCCTCCTCTGCGACCTGGGGCATTTGGGACCTCTCCTGCCTCCGACCTGGAAGCGCTGCCAGGAGCTGGGTCCAGGCCTGCTCAGTGCCCAGAGCACCCCGGTCCCCTCGGCAGCGCTGGCCCAGCTCCAGCTCTTTGTTATCTCTGGGGAACTCAAGCATTTCTGCGCCGTGTTTACCCACCGTTGTGCAGGGTGGAGGAAAGGCAAACACCAGCCTTTTGTTCCCCTTCCCGACAGCCTCGGCCTCCTCTCCCAGGGTCCATCTGCCTTTTCCTCCCCATGGGACTCAGGACTCAGCTCCCCACAGCGCACAGCGTAGGGTCCAGCCAGGATGCTGCCATTCCCCTTCCCCACCACTGAGTCAAGACATCCCTGCCCAGACCCCTCCAGGTTCTGGCTGGTTCCGAGTCGTAGAACCAGAGAATTGCTAGGGTTGTAAAGGAGGTTCAGATCCTCTGGCTCCCAGCCACGCCACCGGTCTCCTTTTATCAGCTCAGAGTCAGGATGCAGACAGCTGAAACCTCCCACCTCTTGCAGTCACTGCCCAGTCGCTGCAGCAGCCCCCGCAGAAGATGCTCGGCATTCCAGGCTCTCCTTCCCGGCCATCATTCCCAGCCCTGGGGTGACAGTGCTGTCCCTGCAAGCCTGAAAGCGTCCACAGGGCAGCAGCCAGGAAGCAGCAGCCGCAGGCGCCTGCCTGTGCTGCCGTCCTGCTCGGTGTGTCCCTGTCCCCAAGGCCATAAATCATGCGGTGCCTGGGCTGGGGCCGCTCACCCGCAGCACCGGGGCCTGCAGTGATGCCCCTGGGACCTTCACGACATGGTGCCCCCGTGTGCCTGCCCCAGCACTGTCCTAGCAGGTCCTGGTGGCACGGGTGACCCCCAGCTCCTCCAGCCGCCACATTAAACCACTTGATGCGCTCGGCGAAGCCTCCAGCTTCTATGTACTCAAAGCCCGGCGGGGACAGCGGGATGCGTCCGGCGCGGGGAGGACGCGGCTCCATCGCCCTAACCCCGCTCCGCTCTGGGCTGGGAGGAACACGGGGCTGCTGCCGTCCCGCTCCCTCCCGCATCCCGGCTCGGGGCCGGTCCCATCCCAGCTGCGGTGCTCCCGTGGGCAGGCGGCGCGGTGTCCCCGCGTCCCCGAGCATCAGAGCCTTGGGGCCGCTCGGCTCGGTGCCGGTCGCGGTCCCGGTCCGGCGGGGCGCGGGGCGGGGAATTGCGGGGGCGCCGCGCTCGGAGGATTACGGCGGCGGCGCGGGGAAGGAGCGGAGCCGCCGCTGCCGCCGTATAAAAGCGCGTTCGCGTCCGCCCCGCCCGGGCTGCGGCGGCGGCGGCGGCTCCGCTCCAGGTGCGGCGGCTCCGGCAACTTCCCGCTCGCGGCGTCGCTCGCTCGCTCCGTCGGTTCGCTCCGGTCCCCGCGCCCTGTCCCCCAGCGGCTTCCCCGTGCGCCGCGGCCGCTCCGTCCCATCGCGTGCCTCGGGCCGGCGGGTCCCGGCGCCACCGGCTCCTTCCCGGGTTCTTCCCGTCCCCTTCCCGTCGGCGGCGCCGGTTTCCACCCCCTCTTGTCACCCGTTTTCCCGGGTCCCGGTCTCCCGGCGCCGCTGGTCGCTCTTTCGGGCCGCCGGTCCCCGGTGCCGCCGTTGCCCCTCCGGTCTCTTCCAGCCCCGCAGCCGGCAGCAACATGTGGCTCCTGGAGCGGCTGCGCGGCGTGGCCGAGAACGGGTCCCGTGGTGCGGGGCCGGAGGATTCCCCCCGCGGGTCCCGCTACAGCAACGTCCTCACCCCCGACAAGATCCCCGACTTCTTCATCCCGCCCAAGCTGAGCGCGGCGCCCGCCGAGGCCGAGGGCTCCGAGCCCCCCGCGACACCCACCCTGGGCCCCTCAGCCTCGGAGCAGGACCTGGCCGGGCGCAAGCCCCCGCGCAGCCCCCGGGCCTCCAGCCGTCCCCGTGCCCGCCACATCATCCAGATCGAGAGCGCCGAGGACTGGACGGCCGAGGGGGGCTTCGGCACCAACGTGGACCCGCAGGCGCAGACGGCCATGTCGCTGCCTTATGTACCCAAGGCTCAGACCTCCTACGGCTTCGCCACGCTGGTGGAGAGCCCCCACACTCGGCGCAAGGAGTCCCTGTTCCACAGCGAGCACAGCAGCCTCTGCCCCTCGCCGGCCACCTCGCCCAGCGCCCAGCGCAGAGCCAAGCTCAACGGTGAGAGCGGCCCCCGAACGCCCGCGGACCTCGGCGCAGCCCTCATGCACCCCGGGCGCTACTTCAGCGGCGGCGAGAGCGACACCGGCTCCTCGGCCGAGTCCTCGCCCTTCGGCTCCCCGCTGCTGTCCCGCTCCGTGTCCCTGCTGAAGATCTTCAGCCAGGAGAGCCAGTCCAAGATGATCAAGCTGAAGCACTCGGTGGCCCGCAACAGCTCCTTGTCCACCGACGACAGCTCGGCCGACACCAGCCCCAGCGCCCAGCGCCGCTCCCGCAGCGCTCCGGCCGGGACGCAGCCTCCGCCCGCGCTGCTGCCGCTGGATGCTCCGCGGGGCCGGGATCGGGAACAGAGCCTGAGGCTGAGCCGCGGTGGGAGCCTGCGCCTGGCAGCTGAGTACGACCCCTCCAACGCCCGCCTGCGGGTGCGGCTCGTCTCCGCCGAGGACCTCTACGATGCTCTGGTCGACCTGCGCAGCATCAACTGCTGCGTCTCGCTGTGCCTCAACCCCGGGAAGCTGCAGAAGCAGCGCAGCACCATCGTCAAGAACAGCCGCAACCCCGTCTTCAACGAGGACTTCTTCTTCGACGGGCTGGGCCTCGGCCACGCCAGGAAGATGTCCCTGAAGCTCAAGGTGGTCAATAAGGGCAGCAGCCTTAAGCGGGACACGCTGCTGGGAGAGAAGGAGCTGCCGCTCACCACCCTCCTGGCCTTGTAGGTGCTTGCTGCAGCCCCGGAGGGAGCCTGGGGTGGGGGCCGGCCCTGACCCCCTGCCCTGCTGGAGGAGGGTTTGTTGTGTAGGGGTCCCCATGGGGATGGTGGCACTGCCAGGGGCTCTGCCAGCTACATCCCTCCTTCAGCAGCGCAGGCAGAGCCCCTGCTCCCCCCCCTGCTCCTTCCTGGAATCCCGCTATGAGCAGGGAGCCACCATCCTCTCTCCACCAGGAAGGATGGATGTCACCTTCTGGGCTCTGCCCTCCCTGGTGCCCGCGCTCTGCAGCTGGCCAGCACGACGCTTGGAGGCAGGCAGGTCTCTGTAGCATACGACCGCCTCTCCCAAGCCTCTCCTGCAGTCAGGCGATAACATCGATCTCAGCTTTAATTTAAGACAAGTTTCCAGTCTCGGGAAGCGCGGAGGTGACCCAGGAGCAGGCTGAGGGAGGGATGAGTCCAGTTTGGGGCTTCTGAGCCTTTCCTGGGCTCTTTCCCAGTGCTGCGGGCCTGCAGATGTGTGAGTTGCCTTGGTCTGACACCCGCAGCCTCCCGGGACACCCTCCCTGTGTCCCGTCGCCCGCAGCAGCATCCCCTGCTGCTGATCCCTGCAGGAAACTGCTCACTGAGCTTTAGGGTCTGCCCAAATCCAGGGGTGGCCAAATCCTGCTCGTGCCCATCCGTAACTGCAGGAGGGTGATGCCAGGCACAGGCACTGCCAGGAGGGTACCACTGGGGCTGGATGATGCTTCCCCGCCCTCTGTCCTCCATCCCCTGTGGGGCTCAGGGGCGTCAGCACCCACCGGGCAAGGAGGGATGTGTCCCATGGGGCCACAAAGCCGCTGTGTGCAGCGGGACCTGCAGGGCTCTGCAGTATCCCTTTGGTCCCCACCAAATACTCCCATCCTTTCCCATCCCGGCTGGAGGCACCGGGAGCCTTATTGTTGTTTGGTGTGGTGTTCCCTGGCCTCGGGCTCTGCATGTCCCTATGGAAGGGAGCAGGATTCGCAGCGCTCCCATCCCTGCCTGTTGCAGCACGCGTGGACACCCGCACACACGTGTCCCTCGGTGTTAACCTCTGTCGGTGGCAGTTGATGTTCCTTCCTTGTCCTTTGCAGCAGATGGCACGTTTCAGTGTTGGCTATTTATATCCCAGGCTGATCTTTCCCTGTCTGTAAATACATTCCAGGTACGCGAGGCATGGTTCTGGTAGCGCCGTGTTTGCATGTTGGGGTGGGTGTGTGTGTATTTGGGGTGATCGTGGCTGTTTGTTGAGCTTGTGGCTGAAAACAACCCGGGCAGGATGGAAGGAGCAGACTTCTTCCTCCTCCATGGGGAAGCTCCCAACTGAGGCTTCCCACCATAGCCCAGAGCCAACACGGGGATATCCCTGACCCCGAGTGCTGTGGGGGTCCTGGGGGCAAGAAGGGGACCCTGCTGCTGCTGATGGCCCTGTGCATGTCCCATCGGGGTGCTGTGGTCCTCAGGGGTCCTGCACCTGCGAGATGCTGATGGGATGCAGGGGAAGGGGAACAGGAGCTGGGCAAAGACTTTGGTGCTCTATGAGAGGGTTTGGGGGTGACGCGTCCTCCATGCCAGAGCCTTTGGCTTTGGGGAAGTGGGATGCTGAGAGCAGGGTCCTGGGATGCTCCTTAGGTTGGGGCTGGCCCTGGGGGAGACCCAAGGGCCTGGGGGCTTGTGCTGTTGTCCCCATGCACCCCGTGGACTCGAGTGGCCGTCAGGGATCCCTGGGCTGTGCTGCTGCAATGTGGGAGCTGGGGCTGTGGCCTGGCTGGGTATTTCCTCCCTTGTAGCTCTTTTCTACTGTTCCTGCTTTGATATTTCTGTGGCTGGATTTAATGATGCATTTTTGGAGTGGAAAGCAAAAATCCGTCTATATTGATATACCTGGATGGAATGGTTCCTTACAGATGACTCCCCCTTTTTAGTGCAATAAAGTCATTTCTAACACAGATACTGGTGGTGCTCAGGCTCCTGGTTTCCTCCCAGAGATGTTCCCTTTCCTTTTCACTGCCATGACTGTGGAGTGTCGTCCCCCCCCCATCTCCCTGTGCTGGGGGAGCGGAGCTGCACCTCTGGGGCTGCCCAGCCATGGGGCAGTGACTGTGCTTCTGCATGTTGCTGCCCTTTCCCCACAGGCTCTATGTGTTTCCAAAGCTCTTTCCCAACCAGCCATAGGGTGAGGTGGAAGCAGCTCTCCCAGGGGAGAAGTGGGAATGTGGGGAAAGGGGCCGGTGTGGGCATCGCTTGTGTGGGGACAGGGAGAGCCCTTTCCCATGAGCATCCTCCCTCCTCCTCAGCTGTGCTGGTGATGAAGGATGCGGTGATGGGTTTGGGCTGTGGCGCTGCCCTCGGGGGGGCTCTCTGGGGGGCAGCTGAGCTCTGGCCCCATGGCAGCGCAGGGCTGGAAGCAATCCCTGCTGCTTCCCATCTCCACAGCCCATTTCCCCTCCAAACCCTGGCTTGGTGTGAAAACCATGGAGTTCCCTGATGCTCCACAGCAAAGGACTGTGGGTGTTGAATGAGCTGCTCCCGGAGCATCCCCTGGCCCATCTCCCTCCCCTGCCCTGGCTGTCAGCATTCCCATTACCCTGGGATTCTTTATCCCCACTTCCATGTGCTTTTAACCTCCTGAAGAAGAGAGGGAGGTTCCTCTGTTCACTGAATGCCATTCTGCTCCTTTCCCCTCCTCTAATAATTTGTCATTGTGGGGAGGAACCAAAGGCCGGGAGCACTAAAACAGCTCCTCCTGCCCCCACAGGGGTAGGGGGGGCAGCGCTTGGCAGGTACCAGGCTTCTCAGCCCTGCTTTTTCTAGAGGTGTAAAGCAGCAGCAGTCCCTAACGAGCTGAGGCTGATGAAGTTAGCGCTGAACTCGAGTGGATGGGGTCAGCCTCAACGCACGCAAAGTGCCTGGGAAGTGTTCAACAGGGAAAGCGCTGGAAGCAGCCGGAGCGGGGGGGAAAAGGGGCATCTTGTGGGGGAAGATTTAACTCTGAATTTGTAATGGATTCATTGTGGGATGGAAACGCAGCTGCTTCCCAGGCTGGGGTCAGGCTGGGCTCAGCCTCTCCACTGGGAGCTGGCTGGGAGGGAGCAGGGGGATACATCCCCTCTGCACAACACAGCCCCGCTGAGGGATGCTCCATGGGGGCCTTCCCATGGCCGGGGTTTGTCTCCATGCACAGGGACCTGCAGGATCCCTGCAGGAAACTGAGGCAGAGGGAGGCTGGATGCGGAGGAGCCGGTGGCAGCCGCGCGTTCACCTGGTTTGATGCACACACGGAGCTGGGCTATTTTTAGTCCTGTTTTTCCACAACGGGAAGGACTCAACTTGTGAGAACATTGCCTGGAGCTCGCTCAGCAGCGGTGGGAGGCAGAGGAGGGGCTCAGGGTTCAGCCACAGCCGGGGTGCGCAGCAGGGATGGGGCTCCCCAGGGGGGCTTTCCCAGGGGTGTCCCCACAGAAGGACCCCCACCCCCGGTGGGTCCCGGGGCCGGGCGCTGTCTCCACAGTGGCTCCATCCCCACTCCGGGTTTTGGGTGCTGTTGAAGCTGGGGGAGCCTCGATTCCCACACACACCCACACCCCCGCCCGGCATTCCCAGCCTGTCCGTATCCATGTGTCTTCCCCCCCACCCCCTGCGACCCAGCTGCCGATTTACCGGTTTGGTCAGAAAAAGCATCTTCCCGTTGCCTGGCAACGCTCGGCCGCCTGGTCCAGCGCCGGGGGCGGGCTCCGTGGTGGTGGGTTTATGAGGGGGCTCCTCCTCACCCGCAGCCCTCAGCGGGGCTGTTCGGGGCTGGTGGTGGGCACGGCGCATGTGAAGCAGCAGCAGGGTTTGCGTTGCCAATGCTGGGGGGCTGCGTGATGGCTCTTGGGGGGTACAATCACCCCCCATTCTGCTCCCAAAGCTGCAAGCCCTGCAGCAACCTGTTGCCTTCCTGCTTCCTGCAGGACACGGTACAGGCTGGTGAACGGGTGACTGCTTCTTGCCATCAGATGGGACAGGGTGACAGAAACCTGGGTTCCTCCTGGAGCGAGACCCCTGCATCCATCACCCCTCAACCTCCCAGGGCAGTGATGGGGGACCGGTGACCGTGGTGGGGTGGCCACTGCCACCAGCAGTTGTGCTGTGCCACGAGCCTGTGTGGGGAATCCTGTGCTGGACCTCTGGGATGTGGCTCTGGACGGCCAGGGTTAGCCATTGGGATGTGCTGGGAAGCAGCGAGCGTGCCCCTGCTGCAGGAGAGCATCGACCTCCCCTGGTCTCCTCCTTGGCTTTATTGCGAGCATTTGTCTTCCATGGCAGCGTGTCAGGTTTAAAGCGGAGAGGAGAGACTCCCACTGCTCCTGGGAGGAAAACAGAACTTAATTGAATCCCACAATCCCTCATAGTCACATCAGGCGTGAGAGGAAGCCAGAGGAGAGCGATTCCCATTCCCCCTTACGCTCCCATCCGCATCCAGGGAACATGGAAACTGCCTCCTCCGGGCTGGCAGCAGGGACAGCCTTTGGCTCCTTCTTAATGGGTCTCTAGAAGCCATGGGGTGGAAGCAGCAGCTCGGGGTGTCCCCAGGGCTCTGCCTGTCACCACCAGCCCCAGGGCATGGGTTTCGCTTTGCTCTCCTGCTTTGAGGCTGCCAATCCGACAAGAACCTGGGGCTAGATCCTGCCTCTGCAGCCAGGGAACAGCGGTGAGTGGATGGGAAGTCAAAGACATTCATGCAAAGCCCTGGAGCTGCGTGGCTCTGAGGATGGATGAGTGCGAGGGCAGAAGCTGCTTTGGGGGGGGAGGGATGTCTCCCTGCCTCTGCTCACTGTCCCCAGTGCCCTGCTCCGCACTGGCTGCCTGCTGGAGCTCCAAACGCTGCCTTTCAAACGTTTGCAAAATGCCCAAAAGCATCAAACAGGCCCAGGTGGGAGGCAAAGAGAAACGGCACAAACAAAGCAGACGGGAGGATGCGTTAAACGCCAGCAGCCGCCGGCAAACACGCGAGTACAGCGCAGGCGGCATTCGGGGCCACGGGCTATGCCCAAGGGCTGGCTCCTATGCAGGGGAGGCTCGGGCTGTGCCATGGGGAGCACCCGCAGCACCGCGGTGGGAAGGGCTGGGAGATGCTCTGGGTGCAGGAGCGGGGTGCGAGGCCGGGCTGAGACCGCCTCTGCCATCGCAGCCCGGTGATGCTGGACACAGTGCAGGGAGCTCGCCTGGCATTACCATGGAAATGGAGATAATGGAGCGGGGAGGGCCGGGAGCTCCGGCAGCCGCAGCTTGACAGGGAGATGCCTCCGGCCACCATCATCTGCTGGAGCAGCGCTGAGAGTTCCAGCTCAGTGCCCATCACAACACATCCCCTGCCTGGATGACAGCAAACACGTCCCTGCGGCGGGTGAAGCCCTCAGCCCCCCCTTGTGCCCACGACGACGGCAGAGGTTGAGCCGGGCAGCCCATAAAAACGCCTATTGAAACCCTCCAACGTCCCCGCTGCCAGGCTGGGATGAATTCCCATCCGCAGCTCCCGATCCAACGCAATTGCCAGCTGAGATTGCTGTAATCACTAATCTTATCAAGCACATCAGTGTGGAGTGAGAGCACTGCAATTAGCACGGGCAGGAGCCGCAGGTGAGCTGCTGCTCAGGGAGTATTTGTGTCACTTGTGTCAAGGGAGGATGTGCTTGCTGGGGCTGAGCTTTACCCACCCCGGGCAGGGTGGGATGAGGCAATGCCAGAGCCATGGAGCTCTGCAGGCAGCCGGCTTCTGCTGGGGAATGGTTTGCCTTTCCTCTCTCCCCATCACCAAGGAGCCAAAACCTCCAAAGAAGAGGGTGAAGAGTCCTCGAGCAGTGCTGCTGCACCTTGGCTTGGCGCAGGAGATGAATGTCAGCCTTAATCCTGGCTTTCCTGGCTCCTCATGCCATCACTCCTGGCTCCATCCCAGCCCTGCTTGGGTCCCCCTCGCTGAGCTGATGGAGATTTGGGTGCTGGTGGCCTGATCCCCAGCAAAGCATCTCCCTCTGCAAGGCCATGGGGGGGGCAGCTCCTACTCCCCTTCCTCCTACAGGCAGCACAGGGGGGACCTGCTGGTGGGAAGCAACCTGTGTACCCCACCCCCCAGTGTGAGCACCCACATTATGGGGCCCCAGAGGAGCTGCGCTGGGGTCACTGTGTCCCCCAAACCCAGCAGATGGGTATGAACCTGCTCCTGATGGACAATCTCTTCCCTTCCCACCAGCGCTGGCTGCCTGCCCGCAGCATCTCCAGGCACAGCCGTTGGGTGCTGGGAGCTGCTTTGGCCACCAGGACCATTTGCTGGGTGCCACGGGCAGCTCCATTCCTATCCCTGCTGGCACCGGGGTCCCTGCCTGTGCTGGCAAAGCCCAGAGAGCAGGACTGGGATCGGGCTGGATGTGGCTCACGGGACTCTGCTCATTTGTGTTTTTGCACCAGGGGTTGGCGGGGGGGCTCAGCCCTGGGTACCACCGATGCCAAACAGGGGCGCAGGGAGGTGGGGGGTGCTCGGGCATCACCAGCAGCATCGCTGATCCCTGCGCATGCGGGTGCCCCCCCTTTGGCACGCGTTTGGGGGTGTCGGTGTCCCCCCCCTCGCCGCAGCTGCAGCGGCCGTAGGGTGGTGTTGCACGGGCACCTACCAAAAGCTTCTCACTTCGCCACCCCCAGCCGTCTGTCGCTGCTGACACTCCCTGACAGGAATAAACTCCAGCACCCACCATATGTTTGCTGCTTCTGCTGCCTGCGCTCACTTGTTACTATATATTTCCAAAGCCTCTGTTGGTCCCCAGCGGTGATGGGGCTGTGATGATGGGGCTGTGGGGCCACTGGAGCTTCTGGCATCCTTGTGGCTGCGAACGAGCTGATGTGCTCTGTAGGGAGCCGGAGGTTTCCATATGGATCCGGTGGCTCCGGGGCTGGGCATTGCTCAGCACACCCGAGCTGGAGGTGGTACCCAGAGCTGAGGGCATGGGCTGCCCCTTGAGTCCTTCACTGGGATGGGGACATGAGCCTGTGGGATGGCTCTGGATTGTGCTGGTGGGAGTCGTGGCTGCAGGATGGTCCCAAAGGAAAACAGCCTTCCAGTGTCTGAAGGGGGCTATGAGGATGCTGGAGAGGGACTCTTCATTAGGGTCTGTAGTGATAGGACAAGGGGTGATGGGTTCAAACTGAAACAGGGTAAATTCAGGTTGGAGATAAAGCAGAAGCTGTTCCCAGTGAGGGTGTTGAGGCACTGGCACAGGGTGCCCAGGGAAGTGGTGAATGCTGCATCCCACATCCCACATCCTGCTTCCCGCATCCCATGCAGAGCTTTAATTGCACCGTACAGCTTTGACTCCTGGTTGGAATTGCAGCCTAAGGAGGCTGGGGCAGCAGGAGAGGAAAACATGGAACTGCAGGGAAACAAATGGGGAAAGAAAAGAACATTTACTGATGACTGATGTGTCCATGGCTCTGTGTGTGTGCATGTGTGTGTGTCATAGCACCAGGAGAGGGGAGTTCTTCCCTGCACTTGGCAAGTGGAGCCATGCGGAGCAGGGTGAGGGCAGCGGATCCTTCCTGGGCCTGTGCTGCGTCCGTGTTATTATTAAACCCTGGCGCACAAAAGTTGCCCCTTTCCCTCCATTCCAGAGGGGATTTTGCCTGTTTGCACAGGCAGGGTCATAGAATCCCAGCCTGGGTTGGGTTGAAGGGACCTCAAAGCTCATCCAGCTCCAGCCTCTGCCATGGGCAGGGACACCTTCCACAGAGCAGCTTGCTCCAAGCCCCTGTGTCCAACCTGGCCTTGAACACTGCCAGGGATGGGGCAGCCACAGCTTCTCTGGGCACCCTGTGCCAGCGCCTCAGCACCCTCCCAGGGAAGAGCTTCTGCCTAAGAGCTCATCTCAACCTCCCCTCTGGCAGTTAAAGCCATTCCCCTGTCCTGTCCCTACATCCCTTGTCCAAAGCTCCTCTCCAGGTTTCCTGCAGCCCCTTTAGGCACTGGAGCTGCTCTAAGGTCTCCCCTTCAGGAGCCTTCTCTTCTCCAGGCTGCCCCATCCCAGCTCTCTCAGCCTGGCTCCAGAGCAGAGCTGCTCCAGCCCTTGCAGCATCAGTTTGGATGGGGCAGGGGAGCCAGGATGTGGATTTGGGGTTGGGGACAGGGATACTCCAGCACAGCTCAGCACCATCCTTCTCTCTGCCATCGGGGCGTCCCTGTGGTCAATCATGCAGTTCAGATGTGCTGCCCGGGCTTGTCCTCCCCACACCACAGGCTGGGATCTCACTCCTGAACTCATTGACTTTGAACATCTTGGAAACCCACACTTGCAAACAAGCCAGAAGGAAGAGCAGCAAACAAGCCCGGCCTCATCCCACACTTCGGATCCTCCCCGTTCTCCCCCTTCCCTCCTTTGCCAAAGGGATTGAAGCTGCTGTAATAAAACCAGTAAGGAAAGCAAGCTGTAGCCCCCACCTTGATGCAGGCACCATGGCAACTGGATCAAGGGGACACCTGTACATTTCCATTCCAGGCTCCCACTATCTCAATAGACAGAGCAGCACTAATTAAAATCCCAGCACCAGCAGCAGGAAAGGAGAGAAGGAGCCCGGGAGCAGGGCACTGGGGTTCAGAGCACACCAGCACTGATGGGCACCGGGAGATGATGCCTAAGAGCTCATCTCCATCTCCCCTCTGGCAGCTTAAAGCCATTCCCCTTGTCCTGTCCCTACAGGGCCGTGCCCAAAGCCCCTCTCTGGGTTTTCTGTAGCAGGGCTGGATCCTGCTGGGGTGCTTGCATGGCCCTGGCACTGCCTGCACCATTCAGGCAGCTCCTGCATCCCCCCATCCCCCCCATCATCCCCATGCACATCTCCTGGGCTGGTCCAGCACAGATGGTGTCCAGGAGCCGCACTCCTTGGGTATTGAGGTGGATTGGGTGGGTTTAATCAGTTTGCCATGTTCTCCCACCTGGCATGTGTCACCCAGCAGGAAAAGGAAGGCATTGAGCCATCATCTCCCTGCGGAAACCCCTCTGGTTGGTGATGGAGGGGTCTGAAATCACTCCTGGCCTGAGGCAAAAGCAGCGGCTCACACCAGAGGGATGGCTGGGGCCGGAGCCGGGTGATTTCCCCAAGAGGCTGCTTGTTTTCTCCATCCGAACCACGCAGGATGCTCAGCAGGAGCCGTTCCTCCTCCTCCACCTCCTCTCCACCCATCCCCTCGTGCCAAGGGATGCTCCATCCCCAACCAGGCCCTGCCGCGGGGCTTCAGCACCAGGAGCTGGGCGAGCGCCCGCATCCCCATCCCTGCCCGCTCAACTTTGGGGAGAAGAAAAATTCCTCGTTTCCATGGGAACCGGAGCAAGGAAAGTTTCTGGGGCTGCCGCAGGGATGGTGCCAGCGGGGAGAGATGCTGGGACCCGCATCTGCCCCCTTGGGGGGCCCTATTCCCACCTCCTGCACCCCGAGAGGGGCCCAGCGCAGGCTGGGGCGAGCCGGGGCTCCTCGCCCCCCCTGCGGGGCTGTGCCAGGCGCCATCTGACGTTAGCTCAGCGCAGGGAGCTGCGGCGATGGCTCCGATCTGCTTCTCTTCTCTTTACACGCTCTCCCCCGAGGCGAAAGCTGCTGCTGGGAGAGCGGGGGGGGGGGGGGGGGGGGGGGTGTTCGGCAGCACCAGCATCGCTGTGGGAGGGGGTGGAGATGGAGGGGGTGGAGGGTCCCAGCAGCACCGGCCCTTCCCCTCACTCAGCAACCGTTTGGCAGGGCCTGGATGTCAACAGGGGCAGAGATTTGGGGCAGTTTAGGGGTCTCCTTCCTCCTTCTCACTCCGCTCTCCCGTCTCTGGGACACGCAGGTTGGGGGGAGCAAAGGCTCCCTGGGGAAAGGGGCATCAGGACCCCACTGAAGGGCTGCCTCTCCCCTCCCCCCCCCCGGGGACATCCATCCTTCTGCATCCCTCCCTTTGCCGCCGGGTCCCAGGCGGATCCCATCTCCCTCCTTTGCCCCCAAAGCGTTTGGAGTGGATTTGGGAACCGGATGTGAGGGGCAGAGCAGGCGCCCCACAGCTTGTGGGGCCTTGGGATGCTTCTGGGGCTTCCTGCTGGTCCCCAAGGCACCACCCCCCTCTGCAGCCCCACAGGATGAGGCCAGGACCCCCGAGCCCCCCCATATCCCCTCCCCAGACCTTGGAGATTGCCTGGAGCAGGGGGTTAATGATGCATCCAGACAGAGCCTGACCTTTCCCCCTTCCAGCTTCACCTGCAGCTCCCTTTTCCCTGCCATTATCTGCACGGATGCTTGTGGATTTCATTTCCATATTCATGGGGCTTTAATGACCATGTAATATCTTTATGTTCTGCAATTAAATGTGGAATCTTTCTTTTGTGGGGTTTCTCCTCCCCCCCCCCCCCCTTCCAGATTAGCATCTGCACAGGACCATTTGTGGCATCTGAGCAGAGAAAGGGGAGTCTGGGCAGGAGGGAGATGGGGTTAATGAAACCTCAGAGAGCGGCTCCACCACCAAACGTTCTTCTTGCCGTTGGAACCAGTGAGGGTTGGGAGGGAGCAGCTCGGGGCCCCCCTTCGGGACAGCTCCTGTGGCTTTTGGAGTGACTTGAAGCCATGGAAGCACATGGAAGCACACACCTGAACACACGTGGCTCAAAACGGGCATCAAGATCCTAACTGTGACTGAAGAGCTGCTGGTGTCACTGTGGGTGCAGAAGGGTCCTGTGCCCCATCCCACCCCAATGGGACCCTCAGAGCCTCTCCACCATGCAGCGTGTGGTCT
Organism: Ara ararauna; assembly: GCA_028858755.1. Taxonomy (NCBI): domain Eukaryota; kingdom Metazoa; phylum Chordata; class Aves; order Psittaciformes; family Psittacidae; genus Ara; species Ara ararauna. The sequence continues at coordinate 3,393,738 of CM054398.1, read as the reverse complement.
GTCCATCCCCCAGCAGCCAACCAGCCAGCACTGGGATGGAGAGGTGCCCTGGAGCACGGCAGGGAGCATGGAGGGGCTGGAGATGGAGAACTCATTCCAGCTCTTATCGCTCCATCTCCATTCCCGGAGCTAATGGGCATCTCTGCCGGCTGCGCCATCCCCTCCCCGGGACCCTAATTGGGTTTCAGCCCTGCGAGATGGATGGGGCTGGGCTGAGAGCAGAGCAGGGAGGAAGAGGAGGAGGCAGACACAGATCCCCCCTTGCCCTCCATCACCTCCTGCCCCTCTGCGTGCCTGTGGGATGCCCTTGGGAGCCCTTATCTGGGGCGTCTCCCATCACCTCGTGGGGTCCTTGTTGGGGCCATTCAGGTCCCTGCAGCCATGGGCATCCCCAGGGAGCGGAGCTGGGCTGTACCCAGCGGGTGGATGGTGATGCTGCAGCCCCCCCACCCCCAGCTCTATGTGGCTCCTCGCAGCCTCCCCCTCCTTTCCCCTTGGTCCTTTTGAAGCTGCAGCTGTGAATAAGATGTTTGTGAGGCTGAGGCGCATTGAATAAAGATGGGGCTGCAAAACACCTTCTCCCGGGGCTGCCGGCTGGGAAGGGCAGCGCTGAATTCATTGGGAATGCTGCCAGGCGCTGCGGGAGCCTCAGCCTGGGCAGTTGGAGCAACATGTGCTGACACCCCACAGACATGTGGGACATCCCGTGTCCACCCCATGAGCACGCCAAGGCACACGGGTGTGCACGGGGGGCAGCCACACGTGCCCTGTGTGCAGAGTGGCACCACATGTCCCATCAGGCCACAAATGCCTGCAGAAACACATGTGAGGGACCCTTGTCCATCCTGCACCCACCCCGCAGCTCCTGGGATGTGAGGCTGGATGCAAGATGTGAGGATGGAGCAAAGCAGGATGGTCAGGCTGCTCCCTCCCAGTCCCACCAGCTGCTCCAGAAGGATGCAGGGCTTCATCATCCCCTAAGGCTGACAGGCACCAGGATGGATGAGTCCCTCATCAGCACTGCTTCATTCAGCTCCCTCCTGGAGTCACCAGCTCAGGGTACCACATGGCAGCATCCGAGCTGTGCCCATGGCAGCAGGGCCGGGGGGGGGTGGTGGTGGTGGTGGTGGTGTTCACAGCACTTTGCCCTCAGTCTATATTTCAAATACAGGACCTTCCCTGGATGCAGGATTGATCCCACCAACCCCATGGCAAAGGGGCCATTGGGGAGGCTGCAGTGTGGGATGGTCAAGAGGGTACCCCATGGTGAGAGACCGTCCTGCTTGGTGCTGCTTTGCTGTTCCCTTGGCTCCAGCTCCAGGCATTCCCACACCAGCAGAGTGTGCTTGGAGGAAGCAAACATTCCATGTCTGCTCTCCCGGCACTGGCCTTGTGGGAATGTCGACATCTTGAGATGGATTTGCCATCCCACCGCCGCGCTTGGCAGACACGAGGAGCTGCAAAGCCTTCACTTGCCTGTTGGAACTGTCACATCCCAGCTTTCCGCCTGTATCCGTGATGCCATCCCGTATTCCAGCACCTGGGATGGCTGTTACCTGACCTGCAGGGTTAATCTGTGGTGGCTGCACCAGAATTCCCACTCCCATGGCAACGCCATCAAATCAGCTTGTCAGGAGGGGATTGAGGGTGAATTTGGGAAGTTAGAGATTGCTGCAGGAGGGAGGGAAGAGGAAATATGCTCCATTTGGGATGCTATGCTCCATTTGGGATGCTATGCTCCATTTGGGATGCTGATGCCGGCACAGTTGTTATGGGAGCTGTGAGAGGGGAGGCACCAGCCTCGCATCCAGGCTCTCTGCTCCAGATGTCGCCTTCCCAACACCTTGTAACAGATGGAAAGATGGATTTTCCACTTGGACCAGGCTTCCACATCAGGGCTGTGGTGCCTGAGAAGGAGAAATCAGTACTAAGTGGATTGAGCATTACAGGGGCATTCCCCACAGGAAGCCCTTCCCTGCGTTACAACCAGGAGTGAATGACTACCCCTGGAGAGTCATCAGCTTTGTCAAGGGTCCTTGGGCACTGGTGCTGATGTCTCCATCAGGAACAGAAGCATCGACTTCTGCTTGTAGCTGTTGCACTTCCTAGGTGTTTCCAGTCAAAATCCTTCCTGTATGGTCCGTTTTGACAAGGGATGTAGGGACAGGACAAGGGGGAATGCCTTTAAGGTCCCTTCCAACCCAAACCAGGCTGGGATTCCACGATTTGCAGGTTGGTGTCACCTCAACCCCTCCACCCTATCAAGCGGCCACGCTGGGATGGACAGAACCTGGACAAGGGCTGCACAGATCACACGTGTTCAGTGGGCAGCTCACAGTGCTGGGGGTCCTGAGGAGCTGGCACGTTCCAAAGGATAAACCCTGATGGGAAACCTGAAGCAGGTTATTTGTGAGGAGCAGAGCTCCATCTAGCATCCACGGAAACTGATGCTTCTCCAAACCTCAACTGAGAACTACTTGAAATGGCCAAAGCTGCTCTTCTAGCTGTTAACAGCCTCAACCAACAGGAAACTTAAGTGTTTCTTTACAGCCAAAGCTTGTACGCGCAGCTCTCACCTCCTCTGCATCGACAGCATCCTTCATGCCTTCAGCAGGACGTGTTTGGACACAAACCCCCACTTTCCCAAGGCAGGGTTAGTCCTCTCCCAATCCTGCTACAGGGCTTTTTTTCCTTTCAAAGCTGCTTTTTGATCCCCTATAAACCTTTACTCGTATCTCCAATCCCTGGCGGCTGCGCTGTGTCGAGTGAATAGGTCTTTGTTGTTTGTCTCCGGGCTATAAAGCTTTTCCAGGAGGCAGCATTGCTTACCAGGTACAACCCAGGAGGGCGAGACTGATGTGCTTTAGAGGCAAAGCAACCCTGGTTTTGGCCAAAGCCACTTCACCCTCCTGTGTTTTGTTGTCTTTGTCCACAGAGCAGCAGTTGTAACCTGGGGAGCGTCCCAACATCACTGGCAGGCAGATGGAGAGCTTCAGTCACCTGTATCCCAACCCCTGTAAGGGCTTTGGCCTTTGAGAAGCTCACCATCAACATCAGGCAGCAGAATAGGCACGGGCAGCGGAGCTGAGCTGCTGCCTCTTCGCTCTGAGACCTTCCCCACTGTGCTGGGGTGACCCTGGCTGGGTGCTGAGTGCTGGGTGCTGGGTGCATCCCCTCCTTCCTCACTGACCTTGGGCTCTGCAGGGCTGGTGCTCTCATATCCTCACTCCTCAATTTGGCTGCAAAACTACTGAGGGCTTTTTTATCCCTCCCTCCTTCAATCGTATCCCAGAGGCGCTTCCACCACCACGGATGGGCTCAGCCTTGGACTTGGCTCTATGGGCTCTATGGGATGCAGGGAAGCTTTGGGCAGCTCCTCACAGAAGCCACCCCTGAACCCCTCCACATCACTGTGGGCTGCCTGAGCTGCTTCCCACATCCCATTGGGAAGCTCCTGGAGCAAACTGCAAACAGAGGGCCTGAGAATCCATGCCTCAGAGTAGCTGAATCGCCCATTCCTGATCCCGAGGCAAAGCCTTCCTGCTTTATGTGGTGGCAAAAGACCTGGGAGCCAGGCAGGAAGCAGCAGGGGTTGTGGCTTTCCCTGAAAGCCAGAGACAAGGCTCCTATTGGAATGGAATAAGCAGCATCTGCAACGTGTTAGTCCTTTGAGAAGGGAATAAAGGGCTATTGAAGTGCGCTGGGGCACAGCTCAAGGGCCACCACCACTTCAGAAGCACTTGAGGATGCTTTGCTTCCTGAGCTCAAAAGCCTGAGTGAAACCAGGTGTGGAGGCTGCTCCTGAGGAAAGGAGCTTGGGAATCCTCCCTGGGCACAGCTCTGTGGGTGCATCACTGCTGTGGGACAGAGCTGCTCACAGCCCGAGGGGCATCGAAGTGAGCTGAGTGAGCATAGAACCATGGAATGGTTTGGGTTGGAAGGGAACTTAAAGCTCCTCCAGCTCCAGCCCCTGCCACGGGCAGGGACACCTTCCATAGAGCAGCTTGCTCCAAGCTCCATCCAACCTGGCCTTGAGCACTGCCAGGGATGGGGCAGCCACAGCTTCTCTGGGCACCCTGTGCCAGCGCCTCAGCACCCTCACAGGGAAGAGCTTCTGCCTAAGAGCTCATCTCAGTCTTCCCTCTAGCAGTTAAAGCCATTCCCTTGGCCTGTCCCTACATCCCTTGTCCAAAGCCCCTCTCCAGGTTTCCTGCAGCCCCTTTAGGCACTGGAGCTGCTCTGAAGTCTCCCCAGAGCCTTCTCCAGGCTGTCTTCAGGATGTGCCCTCAGGATCCTGGGTCCTGCTCAAGTGTCTCCTGGTGCCACAGCACTGCCAGGCCTCGCTCAGCCCATCACGCACCTGATGATGTCCGTGTACTCCTGGTCCTTCCCTTTGCTCTCCTTCCACCTGTGGTACATCACGGAGGCGTCCACGTTGGCTGGAGAGAACGTGTTGGGTTCATTCAGCAGCGAGATCACGCTCAGCAGAATGGTCCTGGTCGTCGATTAACAGGAGCAGGTAAGAGCCAAGGCAGCAATTCCAACAGCCTCCGAGTCCCACGGAGCAGGGCAGAGTACCCCAGGGAAGCCAAGCAGGACAGCACTACCTGGGCTGCCAGGCTCAAGCTCCCACTATTCCTCAGCACATCACCCACCCCAAGTGCCTTTCAATGACCCCAACGCACCTCCCGCAGGCTCAGCTCAGTCTCCCCTCTGGCAGGTTGAAGCCATTCCCCTTGGCCTGTCCCTATATCCCTTGTCCAAAGCCCCTCTCCAGGTTTCCTGCAGCCCCTTTGGGCACTGGGAGCGGTGTCGCAGGTGTGCGCTGCTGGATTGTGCTCAGCAGCACTGCAACAGCACAGATGCAGCCGCTGGTGCAGCGCATCCCTGGGGCTCCGGAGCACGGCCACGGCACAGACCCAGCATCGTGGGGCTCCTGCTGGGCTCCAATCCCAATTCCCCCCTTCCCTCCCGCTAAGTGGGAGCCAGCAGCTTCTTAGCAACAGGGAGGGCCACTGACTGCTTCCTGCAGAGTCCAGCTTGGTGAGCAGCAGTCTGGTGGTCAATTGACTCTGGTGATCAATTGACTCTGGTGATCAATTGACTCTGATGATTGACTGACTCTGGTGATCAATTGACTCTGGTGATCAGTTAACTGTGGTGATCAATTGATTCCAGTGATTGATTGACTGTGGTGATCAAATGACTCTGGCAATCAATTGACTGATGATTGATTGACTCTGGTGATCGACTGACTCTGGTGATCAATTGACTGATGATTGATTAACTCTGGTGATCTATTGAGTCCGGTGATCAACAGACTCTGGTGATCAGTTGATTCCAGTGATTGATTGACTCTGGTGATCAATTGACTGATGATCGATTAACTCTGGTGATCAATTGAGTCCGGTGATCAACAGACTCTGGTGATCAATCGATTGTGGTGATCAAAAGACTCCAGTGATCGATTCACTCTGGTGATCAACTGACTCCAGTGATCGATCGACTCTGGTGATCAGTTAACTCTGGTGATCAATTGATTGTATTGATCGATTGACCCTGGTGATCAATTGACTGATGATCGATTCACTCTGTTGATCGATTCACTCTGGTGATCAGTTAACTCCAGTGATCGATTCACTCCGGCGATCGATCGACCCCAGCGACCGCCTGACAACAGCTCTTCCTGCGGGCACCGCTCCCCCCTCCGGGGTCCCCCCCGCGCTGTCACCGCCCCGCGGCTGCTCCGAACCCTTTCCCCTCCCCCCTCCGCAGCTCCGCTCGGCCGCTGACCCCTGACCCGGCCCCGCGCCGCCGCGCGCCCCCCCCCCCCCCGGCTCTCCCCCGCCCTCGCGGCTCCGCAGCCAATGAGCGGCGGCCGCCGCATCCGGGGCCTGAGCCCCGCGGCCGCTCGCGCTGGGCCATGGCGGAGGTGAGTGCGGAGCCGCGGAGGGGTCGGGGCGGGCCTGGGGCCTCCGGGGGGGAGCACCGCACCGGTACCGGCACCGGAACATCCCAGCCCGGTACCGGCACAGACACCGGCACACCCCGAGCCCCGGTACCCCTGAGCACCGGCACGCCCGAGCCCCGGTACCCCTGAGCCCCGGTACCAGCACATCCCAGCCCGGTACCGGCACACCCCGAGCCCCGGCACCGGCACATCCCAGCCCGGTACCCGCACCCCTGAGCCCCGGTACCGGCACACCCCGAGCCCCGGCACACCCCGAGCCCGGTACCTACCGTCCCCGGTGCTCTCCGGGCCCCGGCACCCTCCGGCCCGGAACCGGCACCCCCGAGCCCCGGTACCGGCACCCCCGAGCTCCGTATTGGCACCCCCGAGCCCGGTACCTCCCGGCCCCGGTGCTCTCCGGGCCCCGGCACCCTCCGGCCCGGAACCGGCACCCCCCGAGCCCCGGCACCCTCCGGGCCCTGCACCCCCCGAGCCCCGCTATCCCCCGAGCCCCTTCACTCCCCGGCCCCGCCGCTCTCCGTTCCCGGCACCCCTGGGCCTCAGCACCCCCAGGGCACCGACATCCGGGCGCTGCTCGGGGTTGGGGTGCTGCGGCCGCGGGGCCTGGGCGGGCCCCGGCGGGAGAGCCGAGGCGGGCGGCGGAGCAGCGACCGAGCCCCCGGGGAGCGGCGGAGGGGCTGCCCCGGGCCAGGCCTGCGGGAGCGGGGCCGGAGCGGTGCGGGGACAGAGCGGAGCGCGGAGAGCCGCGGTCTGTGGGGCGCGGAGCTGCTGGAAGGGGGCTCAAGAGGGATGGGGGTGAACGATGGGGGCCGAGCAGGTGGCATAGGAGCAGGAGAAAGGAGTTGGGAAGGGTTTGAGCGCTGGGAGAGGGAGACCCACCCTGAGAGGGGGTCCCACAACGGTGTTCGCTGGGTGCATCGTGCCGAAACGCTGCTGCCGATGCCATTCCCTGTCACATCTTGCCACGTCCTGGAGGTATCCCCGTCCTGTTGTAATGGTGGCGGTGGCACGTCCGTGCTTCGTTTCCGTCGCGAGATCCTCGTGGTGAGCACGACGTGGGAAGAGGACGCTGGAAGAGATTGAGACTTCGCTATCAGGGTGTTCCAGCACTGTGGGGAGGAAGGTGCCCTCTGGTCTGTCCTCTGTCCAGCGGGGTTTGCTCTCCTTAGGGAGATGCAGGAGCTGCTGGTGTCCCACATATGGGGTTGGAGCTGTGGAGTACCTGCAGCAGTGTGTGACTGGGACCTGTCCTGAGCAGTGACCTGTGTCTCTTGTCCCCCCTTTGTTTGCTTGTTCAGGCGCAGGATGAACCCGTTTCTGTCCATTCCACTTCCCTCTGGCTACAGCTGGAGCTTGTAGAAAAGGGACCCATGTCAAAGAGTATGGCAAAGGAACAAGGAAGGCTTCTCACTGAGTCTGAAATAGGGGTTAAAGTAGCTCAGGGAACCACGGGAGTTATTGAAGATGTAACACTGGAAAGGGAAACCTACTCTCTTCTTCCTCGCTTCCTTGTGAGGGTGGTTTCAGCCTGTAGGTGCTGGGCTTGATGATCCCTATGGATCCCTTCCAACTTGGGGTACTCTGTGACTCTCTGCAAGCTTTTCTCTGGTGGTGCTCTGGAGAAACCCAGTTTGCCCTCACGCCTGAGAAGCAGAGATTGGCACTGCCCAAAATGAATGGAATTCACCCCTGCGACCTTCCCTGCTGACCAACCCTGCCACCAGCCAGCAGAGCATCTCCACCTGCACCAGGAGCTCCTGACATGGAGATCCCCACCAGCACCTCCCTGCCTTTCTGCCCTGTGCAGCGCTGCGTTCTGTTTCCTGTGTGATACCTGGATTTGAAACATTGGACTGTAGCTCCTCACCTTCAAACCCAACAGCTCCACATCCCCTGGCGTCGGGAATCAGTGGGATTGGGAATATTCTCTCTGGCATCGTTCATGTCTTGAAGCCGGACCTGCCTTTCTCGCCTGCTCCTTTGACTTGTTTCTGTGGGCCTCTGGGTTTGTAAATCATCGGAAGGCTCATTAAGATCAACACCTCTTTAAATTTGGATGTGCAGTGGGCTATTGGTCACTTATTTCTCCTCTTCTCATCCCAAATCCGGTGGTGCTGGTTATTTCCTGGCAACTCCAGCTCAGAGCAGCTCCCACTTGCTCCAATGCTGCGGTACTACTTTGAGGAAATAAACTCCTGAGTTATCCTTTCATACTGCCTTTCACTCTTTGTTCCAGCACCTGATTGTTAATATAAGATCCCATCATTCCTGAAGGATTCTTCACATCCTTTCAAGCTGGCCCAGCCACTGTAACAGATCCAGTCTTTGTTTTCAGAGTCCTTTACATGCAGCTCCTTACCGATCCCTGTGTGAAGGAGGTGCAATCCATAGATACAGAGATGAGGGTTTCAGCAAAGATCACTGAGCACTGGAATGTGGGCCTCCCCTTATCCTGCTCATCAGACCAGGGATGCTTGCATGGAAAGGTTTACCCAAGAGGGTTTTGTACCGGGTCATGGTCCAGCAGAGCCCAAAAAGGAGGCACTGACGCTTCCTTGAGTTCTGAAGCTGTTGCCCGGTATGACCGTGCTCCAGATGGAGCCTCTCTGAATCCTTGCCATCCCCTTCTCCTTCCATGATTCCATAAAGTCCTTCCTTTTCTTTCAGCGTGCACCTCTGGGCTCTGCCTGCAGTTACAGTGGTCTCCAGGGGGGATCTTGTGCCTGGGGACAGTGATCTGCAGTGTGTGCTCCACTTGGACCAGGAATCCCACAGCTGCTTCACACATCCTTCCCCTTCCTCCCTCTCAGGCCTTCTTTCTATGGCAATCTCTTTCTAGGCCAACCATTATCTCAGTGATAATTAGACCTAGAAAACAGCTGCCTCTGTGTTGTTATGGAATTTGCAGTGTATGCGTTGGTACCTGAAGGCTCCAACCCCAAACCCAAAGTCTTTGGTGGCTTTGTTGGTGTACATTTTGCTTTATTGTTAGAGGATGCATTTTGGTGTGAGGCTGGACTGTGCTTTCAGTTGTAAGAGCCTCATGCTGCGGCACTGTAGATGTCCTGGTTCCCACTGAGGAGCACCAGTGTATGGCTGAGGATCATAAACCAATGTCAGTGGTGACTGGGGGACTGTGGTTTTCTTCTGCAGTCGGATGCTGTCAGTCACCCAAAGGCCCTGGTTAATCACCTGCTTGATCCCCACCTAGGCTGAACTTGATGACCAGCATTTCCATGCACAGCAGCCCAAGGAGCAGCAGATGTCCTGGGTTCTTTGCCAGGCCTCAGCCCATTCTGCCGCCTGAACTTCTGACCGAGCACTGAATGCCAGAAAGCAGCTGCCTGTTCTCAGTGTGTACCTGTCTCGTCTTTTCCCACCTCACCTGGGCCATTCCCAGTCCTACCAGGCTCCTTTGCTGCCTGCTCAGAACTAAATCTCTTTACTCATCCCTTGGAGCCTTCTGGATGTGGTGAGGAGTTAGGCAGAAGCCATAGAGTTGTGGCTGCCTCTGATTGCCTCCAATGGGGCGGCTGCTAAAAATGCTGCCTTCAAACCAGCATGATGTGTGCATTTGGAATAAGGGTCCAAGTCCTTCTATGAGGGAGGATGTAAGCCAGAAAGATCTGAGGTTTTAAACTGGTGAGAGAAGAAATAGTTACTGGAGTGCTGAAGACAAAGTGGAAACAGCTCCATACAGAGATCGAGGGGAAGGTGATGGAGCTGGGGGGAGCTGTTAAATACACTTGAGCTCTTTTTGCACAGTCCTCGTGCTGCCCCATGTGGGTTTTGTTAACTTTGGCTTTGGAATGACAGGAGTCGCATTGCCTGCTGGGGTTAGCTTGGAGGAGGAGATGTCTCAGCTGTGTTTTTGCCTCTTCTCTTGAAGGCCTCGGTTGGGCGGCAGAGCCCCAGGGTGGTGCCATACCCAGCGCGCAGCCTATGTCCTGCAGAGCCTGCCCTTCCGACTGCAGCAGGTACCCGTGGTTTAAGTCTGTGTCTGTCTGTTGGCCCGGTTTCCAGAGGAGACAAAGCTGCTGTGGTCAGTCTGTCTGTTCCCTTCTCCTTCTGCCGTCTTCCAAACCTGTTGGTGGACTCCCATGCCATTTGAGAAGGAAGTATTAGAGATGGCAAAGCTTCTGTAAGTGCCTGTTTGCCCATTCTTGCTATGAGGGGTAATTATCTTAAAACCACCTTGGGTGAAGGGAAGGCTGCCCCAGCCATTCCTGTGTTGTGGCACAAGTGAATCCAGTTGGGACAGACACACAAGTACCCAGAAAACCTTCAGCTTTCGGTCACCTGTGGACTTGAATCGTTAGGGACTGTGGTGATAGGACAAGGGGTAAGGGGTTCAAGCTTAAACAGGGGGAAGTTTAGATTGGATATGAGGAAGAAATTCTTCGCTGTAAGGGTGGTGAGGCACTGGAATGGGTTGCCCAGGGAAGTTGTGAATGCTCCATCGCTGGCGGTGTTCAAGGCCGGGTTGGACAGAGCCTTGGGTGGCATGGTTTAGTGGGAGGTGTCCCTGCCCATGGCAGGGGGTTGGAACTGGATGATCTTAAGGTCCTTTCCAACCCAAACTGTTCTATGAATGTGCAGAGAACCCAGCTTTGCAATGTAGCGCTCACGGAGTGACTCCAGAGTTGGTGTTCCCCAGCCCCTTTCTACCTCATCTCCTCCTCTGCCTTACGGCTGCATGCACACAAGAAGGGATCATCCCAAGCTTTGTTGCAGCTGCACATTTGGTCCAGGGTGGTGCTAGTGTCCAGTTTCTTTTCATCCCTGCAGTTGTGTCCATGGGCTCAGCTGATCATCGACTGAACTTAGCAGAGATCCTTTCACAGAACTATGGTGTACGGGAAGAAAGGGAGGAGGAAGATGATACTCAGGAGAAGCAGAAATCTTTAGAAGAGCTGGAGAAGAGCTTCAGTGCCTCTCAGGTAAAGGCAGCGAGGGAGGGGAAGGAAGTTGGGTTCGCTTTTGGATTTGCTTCACTTCCTCTGTATAAACACAATTGTGCTGTCTGGCATCTCTTCATCAGCATAGAATCCAGTGTAAAGATAATGATCTAATAGTATGTAATAAGTACAAAATAATTAAATGTAACATAGATATAAAAAGAAATGTGCTTTTTAATGCCCTTGGCTGGGTGAAAGCTTCTGCCTTCTCCCCACCCCTGAGAAGAGCAGGTTATGGTGGGTCCTGTTAGACCTTAGTGCCTCCTTCCTTACACAGCATGACCCGAGGCAGTTCAGAGCCCCCAGAAGAGCAGAGGTGCCTTGACTGCCTCTGCGTATCTCTGTGTTCACTGCAGCTGGTGTTGTGCTCGGTGATTGTTCCCTTCCTGATGAAGCTTTGTCCTCCTCTCGCTCAGAGCAGTGAAATGCCATTTGAGGAGCTGCTTGCACTTTATGGCTATGAGGCATCTGATCCCATCTCGGAGCAGGACAGTGAGAGCAATGATATTACTCCAAATCTCCCAGATATGACTCTGGATAAGGTAAGAGCAGCTCTCTGCTTGGTGTGTGCTCTTAGTGCTGTTGGTTACTGGGCCACCTGGAGCTTGAGGCATCCAGGAGCTCTTTTCAGCTGGGGTTCAGCTGATGCCAAGGGAAGGGGCCTGCCTAGATCTGGTGTCCCAGTGAGGAGTGCCAGCAGCAGCAATGTGAACATAAAGAGTTTAGAGGAGAAAACTGTTTAAAAAGACCACTGTAAAAACTCTTTATGGAACCTGGGTTACAAGTCTTGGCGCACAGATGTAGCTGTGGAGAATGAGGGAGGGTTTGTACCTTACCAGGTGAAGATGTGGCTCCTCTTCTTCTAGCTACAGTCTGTGGAAAGCTCTTTTTCTCCTTCCAGCAACTATCTGCTGTGAGGGGAGCTCTACAGAAAGGGCCACTTGCTCGTCCTCTCTCTGGCTTCCATGGGAAGCCACTCTTGACACTGGTAAAAGAGCTTCTAAGGAAAATAATCTCAGGGTGGTGGGGAGAGTGAGGGAAAATCTGCGTTTGGGGTTTGAATTGGCCAGAAATGCTTTACTCTAGGCCTCACCCCCCCCCTCCTATTTTCTTAATTTAAACATGTTTTTTGCTTTCTTGTTGTTGTTAAAAGGAACAAATAGCGAAGGATTTGCTTTCAGGGGAAGAAGAGGAGGAGACACAGTCTTCAGCTGACGACCTGACTCCATCCGTCACATCGCACGATGCATCGGACCTATTCCCAAACCAGCCTGGCTGTATGTGTCCCTGTTTCCTAAGTGATTGGGGTTTCTTACTTAGATGTCATGTGCAGGATAGAGCAAGAAGGGGTTTCTTTCGTTTGTCACTCAGTTTCTTGACATCAGTTTCTCCACTTTCCTTCTGGGGGCTGCAGGTGACCAAACCTGAGTGCCGGTGGTGCTAAGGAGTGTTGGTGAAGACATGATAGAGTGGTGATGAGGGATCATTGCCTTTGGGTGTAACTCATACATTGAGACAGTGAGAACTGCTTTGCTACCTGCTGCAATTGCAGTCTGAGAGATGAGCCCTTGATCTGACATCTCCAGAAGTGAATAAATGCAGTAGTATGAGTGGTGTGATGTATTGTGGCAATTCCTACACGTGGGAAGCCGAAGTGCAGAGTGGGAGACTCGGCACAAAGTGGTCTTATTCCATCTGCTGCCCTGCAGAATGAAGGAGCTTGGGCCCCCCAGGTTGATCAGCAGCACCCATGTAGCAAGGGGGCAAATCCTTGTATTTAAACCGGGTAACTTGTCACTGTGGATCCTGGTGAAAGTAACTTTAGGACAGAAAATGAAGGGAAGGAGAGGGAACATACAGCAATAGGGGGCAAAAATAACTATAGGTATTTTCCTTTCCCACAAAGCAAACAACTTCCTTGCTGATGAAGACAAAGAACCCTGTTCATCTCCATGTGCTTCCTCCATGGCTGAGGATTCGGAGGAGGATTCCATCCCATCCAACGAGTGTAAGAAGGTAAATGACTGGGGTGTGTTGGGAAGGGGAGCCAGTGCAGTGTGCCTGAGTCCGAGGAAAGCGTGACACCAAACCCAAGGAATTCTCCTTCTTATCTTTTGCTCAGCACCTTGTATTCTGCGGAAGGTGGCAGCAGGTGTGGGTTACAAGAGGTGTTTTTAATCCAGTCTTGAAACCTGCATCTGAAGTTACCTTCTGCTTCAGCTATGGCAAATGCTGCTGTGCCTTGGCAAATGAAAACTGCAGCCTGTAGCCCTATAAAGGTGAAAAGCTGTTCAATATTCCCAGCAGGATTTACAGAGGGGGCACCACTATAGGAAAGAGAGGAGCAGACTTCCAAATTCATCCTAGTTGTGAAGGTTGCAGGGGAGCTTCTGCATGACTTTATCTGCAGCTGAGCCGCTTGCCATATATCTTCAACGCTAAAACTATGTAAATGCCTCCAGTCCCCACAGTACCATCTTGTTGGTAGTAAATCTTCTTAGTTAGCTTATAAAATACTCAGGGTCCCCTAGAACAGTGACAGGGGGACTACCAAGACATAAATCAGCCTCACGGTATTCCAGCCCCTAAATCATGAAGTGCACCTCTGTGCCTGCGTGGAGCCTTTTCCATTTCCATTTACCAGCATCTCTGGTGATGTTTCAGGAGATCATGGTTGGACCTCAGTACCAAGCCACTGTTCCCATCCTCCACTTGAACAGGCATGGGGAAAAAGGTAAGAACCTGTTTTCTGTGCCCTGTTTGGATGGAGGGCTGCTGTCTTTGGGGGGCCTTCATTTGCAGGTTGTGTCTGATAACTGGGATGATACCAGCAGCAGCTCGTGGTGTTTCTGAATGAGGTAGCTGACAGAAAGCCCTATCTGCAGAAAGCCCTTGTTTCCTCTTTAGGTCTTTTATCCTTGCAGACTCTGAGCAAATAAGTTCAAGGGGGTAAGAGTGATCTGTTTTGCAGGTGCTGTTCCACATTTACCTGTACAGCTCTCAGAAAGTTTCCATGTAACTTTTATCAGTGCTCTCAGCCTTCGGTATTAAGACCACAGATTTAGTATGTGTTTTCTATGTTTGCATCAGTGTGAAATGAAAGTAAACTGATAGTAGATCTCAATGGGGCCTTCTATGCTCTGTCAAGTGCCTCTGACCTGATTTTAGTGATTTTACAGGGCAGTGGAGGTTCCTTTGCCTGTAGAAACCAGTCCAGAAGGTGCTGATGTTTTCATCTGAATAGAAAAATCTCAGCATTTCTGATGACTTCCTATTGCAGAGTCTTTCTTCTTGCTCCCTCTGTGCTGTCACTTTACTTCAACGTCTCTCTGCGTTCTTGTGTGCTGTGTTCTCATGTTCCAAGAGCTTTGAAAGCTGAAAGGGGCAAGAATTGCTCGGTGGTTGTGTGTGCTCCTCCTGTTCTGTGTGGGTGAAGCAGCTCCTGGAAGAGGGTTACAAGCTGCTGGAGGGACACAGCTTTCCAGCTGCCTAGTTCTGTGTCTAGGACAGGGAGAGGGGCTTGAGCCTAAGCAAGGGTTGTAGCTCAAAGCTGTCTTCACCTCTGCGTGCGGGAAAAGACACCTTAGAACTTAGGGGTTTATAATAATGAATCAAAGCAACAAGCTTTGAGAACATGGTAACGGAATCCTTATCAACCAGCTCTTCTGAAGAAGTGGAAGCAAGCTGAGCCTGTGCTAGGGCTTGAGAAGAGGTATAGGGAGCATTAAGCATCTCCACCTCCAGTATTGCCAGTGATGGTTGTCATCCCTAGTGGCATGCTGTGGGAGCAAGGCCAGGTTTCCTCCCTCCTTCTCTCTCTCCTGTGCAGGCCATTTCTGCAAAGCAGCGGAATTCTCTGTTTGATTATCTTATTTCAGTGCTTTTTCTGTTAGCCTATGAGAATGAAGATCAGCTGCTTTGGGACCCAAACATCCTCCCTGAGAGAGAGGTGGAGGAGTTCCTGTACCGCGCAGTGAAGCGGCAGTGGGATGAGCTGTCAAGCAGCAGCCTGCCAGAAGGAGAGATGGTGAAGGACAACGAGCAGGTAAGTGTGGGGCTTCCTGCAGGGATCCTTTGTTCCTGCTTCATAGAATCATGGAATCCCAGACTGGATTTGGGTTGGAAGGAACCTTAAAGCCCCTTGCCACGAGCAGGGACACCTTCCACTAGAGCAGGTTGCTTCAAGCCCCTGTGTCCAACCTGGCCTTGAACACTGCCAGGGATGGGGCAGCCACAGCTTCTCTGGGCACCCTGTGCCACAGGCCTGTCTTGCTCAGTGCTTTACTCCCAGTGCAGTCACAGATGCTTGTGGCAAGCATCTAACAGGCTGGGCACTGTTCTAAACTGTATTCTCCCAGTATCCCAAACCCAGAGCTTGCAGCAGGGTCATCTTTTTGGCTCTGTCCCCTAGAACAGTGTCTGATTCTTATGTAAAGCCAGCAGAAGATGAAACATTTGGCTAAGAAACGAGAGCAGTTGTGTTTCCTTTGGGTAGCCAGGTTAGATTCTCACCCTGAGTCTGCAGGAGGGCAGAGGCACTCCAGAGAGCTGCAGTCCCAGGGTTTGTGATCCTGTGCCTCCAAAAGTGGGATCATCTCCTCTGATGGTCACAGTGGGGTTAGTGGCAAAGTGGCTCCTGGGGAAAAACAGGTGACAAAGGTGAGGCATGAGCAGGTTGGTTTGTTGTGTGTTGCTCAGGTACATGCTGGGAGCCTTTTCCTTCTCTTTTAGGCTTTGTATGAGCTGGTTAAATGCAACTTCAATGCAGAAGAGGCGCTGCGGAGGCTACGGTTCAACGTGAAGGTCATCCGAGGTGAGAACCCCCGTGCTTGGGGTCTGCCCCAGACATTGAGGCATATGTAGAGTCTAGAAGGAGCTCCATCTCCTCCACTTCCACTTTCTCTCTGCTCTAGATGAGCTTTGTGCCTGGAGCGAGGAAGAGTGTAGGAATTTTGAGCACGGCTTCAGGGTCCATGGGAAAAACTTCCACCTTATCCAGGCAAACAAGGTAAGGACATTCCCCACCACATCCCACTAAGACGGAGGAAAGGAGGCACGTGCCTTGGCACCAGAGGTATGTAGTGAGCCTCAGCTAATGCAGGAAGTTCAGGAGTGCTGAGTTCCCATCCCAGGCTTTGTGTTGACTCATGCTATAGCAGGTGATGGGCTGTTCACTGCCCTGCTCTGCCTTATTTTCCAGGTGGGAGAAGTCACAAACACCACTGACCTGCATGAGTGATGTCAGTTAATTACTGATTAGCCCTTTCTGGAGTCTCAAAAGTTCTTTCCAAACTCTCAGCCCTTGCAGTGCTTCTGTGAATGAGTGAGTTGAGCATGTGGATGTTTTGTAAAGTCCCCTGGGGTCCTCTAGAACCAAAGATGCTGTTGTAGGGAAGAGCTGGGCCCCAGGACATACGCTGCTGTGCTGGGAGTTGGCAGAACCAGAGAGTCCAGTTCTACTGCTGATTAATTGTGGGCATGTTGATGCTGGCCAGTGAAAATGGATGCAGGTTTGCTCTCTTGATGGTAAATGTGCTGCTGGAAGCGCAGGGATGTCCTGCACCAACACTGGGCTCTGCAAGACCAACTGTGCATTGTGGGGAGCCCTTTCTCTGGCCGATTACCACCTTGGAAAGCTCACTTTGTGCTGCTGTTGCGCAGCTTAGATGTGTCCATAGTGCTAGAAATGACTGGAATGCACTGGATTTTTCTATGCTGCTTAAATGGGAGGCTGCTCCTTGCTCCGTGCCTGGAGTTCTCACTCGCATCTCTTCCCCTCAGGTCCGTACCCGGTCAGTGGGCGAGTGTGTGGAGTATTACTACATGTGGAAAAAGTCGGAGCGTTACGACTACTTCACTCAGCAGACACGTTTAGGAAGGAAGAAGTACGTCCTCCACCCTGGAGCCACGTGCGTGGAATATTCTCACCCTAAACTTAGTAATTCTAAGCTCCCAGTGAAGATTCCTGCTGCAGAGCACCTCCACTTAAAAGACTGCGCTTGCTTCTCTAGAAGGTTGCTGGGGTGGGAGTGGGGAGGGATGCGCTGGATGGTCCCCTAACATCATCCCTGCAAGTGTGGGGAGGGGAGAGGAAGCAATGAGTTGCTTGGTTGGGCACTTCGAGTGTCAGAAACCACTTTTCTTTCAAGGCAAAGGCAAATAGATGCACACAAGTGAAGGCCAAGGGCAGGGATTCGGGGCTGAGCTTGGGCAGTGACTCAGTTCAGGGAGGTTTAGGGAAGGGAGCTTGTGAAGTTCAAAGTTACTGTTTCTGGTGGTTTGGAACCTGAATTCGTTTCTTTCCTTGCTGCCACCCTTTGAGGCAAATTCCTCACTTGGCAATGCCTGCAGGTAGAGCAGGTGCTGCTCAGAAAGGTGGAAACTGAAACGTGTTAAAGGTCAGACTGAAATATTTCAGTTGAATCCATTAAATCCATAGATGAGGTCTTAGGCATTCGCTTTTTATTGTGATGCAAGACAGGAAAATACCTGAAATCCCAAATCCCTCCAGGACGGGAAGATATTTTCCCATCACTTCTCTTTGCTGGCACGCCAGCATTGCCACAGGCCACCCAAGGGGGAAGGAGGTGTTCCCTTGCGGAAAGCCTTTGGCTATCTATTTCCCTTTGGAAGAGGGCTGAGGCTCAGAGCTCTGGTTGGGAAAGCTGTGGAGCCCCTTCAGGTTTCTCCCGGGCTGATCTTGGCCACCCTGAGCTACCTTCAGTCATCTCAGTGCTGTTTAAACCGGGCTCTGCACACCGGGGAGGGATGGACATTGATTCCAGTGAGGTCTCTACAGTCCTGTTGCTTTGTTGCTGGGTTGTGATCCCAGCCCCGTTTTCCCTGCCTGCATCCCCACTGGCAGGGGTGGCAGTGCTGTCTGTCTGTCTCCACAGGGATTACACCGACAATGACTTGGATGGGGGTGAAGTTGAAAACAACACTCGTGCTCGGAGCTCCCCACCCATTCCCTCTGGAACTGGCTGCCTGGATTCCCACTTCAGTCAAGACCAGATAGCAATAGAGAGCACAGGTAATGTCCTTGTCTTGCCATGGGGATAACTCATCTCCCTCACTCAAGGGGTCTGTGCTGCGTTTGCCTTTCTCCCATTGCCATTATCGAGCTGTTGCTCTTCTCCCCCCACGTTGCCAATGGGCTCACTTTGCCCTGTGCCAAAGAGCAGAGCTTGGTGTGAGCAGAGAAGGCTTTGGCTCTACCTTGACCAGTACTGACTGAAAACTGAGTTGTTCCTGCTTCAGGCTTGGAGGGGTAGCCTGAGTCATCCCCAATGCTAAAGGGTTTGCACTAACTTGGAGCACCTGAGGGAGGTGCTTCCAATGCACGGGCACACCAGCCACAGGCAACTGCTCCAGAGGCTGATTTATGGCACCAGGAGTTGGGCTGTACCTGACACTGCTTCCAGAGGGAACTGGCTGTGAGAAGACACACAGGGAGCCCCAGACGGGTTCATTCCCTCGTTGTCCTACTGCAGATGAGGCCTTTGTATAGGCATCTCACCGCGGCTGCCAGCACGAGGGGATAGACTTCGGATTTGCTTTATCTTGGAGTGTCTCTTGAGATTCCCTTTAATTTCCATAGAAACACCGCTGGCCTCCCATCTGCTGGCTGCGTCTTGCCCTCCCTGGGCCCACGCTGGCAGGGATTTGGTTGCTAGAATAAACCTTTGTGCCAGCAAACAAATACTGGTGGGATTAGGTGGGATCGAAGTGGAATTTTCGGACTCACTGCAGCTCTCTGTCCCTTGTCCCTTACACCCTTTCTTCCTCCCTGTCTCTCTGTCTGTCTGTCCACTCCCATGGGATGCACAGAGCCCCTGAGCGTGGAGAGCACTGCCTGCAGCCTGGGCAGCATGAGCGAGTCGGGGCAGGGCTACGAGTGCAGCACTCCTTCGGAGACCAATTGCTCCTTCGACCCCCAGGAGGAGCCATCCTCAGGCACCCCGTCGGCTCCCTGCCCGCGCCACCCCGCGGCCAGCCCCGAGCCGCGGCTCTTCCCTCTGCCCTCGGCGGCCCCAGGACGGGCAGAGAAGCAGGAGCCGTTGCAGAGCTCTGGTGGGACGCTAAGCATGGACTTCCCTCTCCCTGCAGACATTAACGAGGCTTTGCCTTTAATCGCTGGCCCTGTGGATTTGGACAGAGAGCCAGAGGTGGCCCCTGCGCAAGTGTCCTTATCGGTCACAGAGTTTGGCCTCATCGGCATCGGAGATGTAAATAGTTTCCTGAGTGCTCACCAGGCTTGTCCAGCTCCTGTGGCTCGGTCAGAGCCTTTGTCACAGTGAAAGGCTCCACTCACAGACTTGTCACAGACCCAGCAAGGACTTTGACCTGACTGAATGAAATCCTGGAACTTCCACTGTTCCACAGGGACAGTTTGGAGCTGTTGGTCAGAATCCGTCTTTCCATCCTCCTTGATCCAAGTGAAACCAAACACCTTTCTGCTCCAGTGTGTTCTGACACCATCCCACAAAGCTGGGGGCTGGCTGCGGTGAGGGGGGAGCTCAGGCACCCCCTCTTGCCTTGACCATGTGTCACCCCAGGTAATGCCAGGCTTGGAGAGTCCCTGCCTTGGGACAGGGGAAGTGGCCTTGGCCCCAGAGATGCTTTAAGAGCAGGGATGTGTCACCGGTGCCATGGGGACGGGGGCGCAGGATGCAGTCTGGAGGTCCGAGAGCTTAGGACATGCCCAGGGAGCACGTTCCAAGGGACAGGCATGGCCATGCCAGAGGAGGACGAGGAGCCTTCGCCCTTCACCCACAGGTAGTGTGTTGCAGTGGAATCGTCCTGGCCATTCCCACTGTGGGTCCTGGCACCCCAGTGCTGATCTCTTCCCGCTGCTGTGTGTTCCTGCGGGTGGGATGCAGCCGGAGGCCGGCCTCAGGTCCTGGAAAAGGGATTCTGTGTGTGCTTAAGTCCTTCTCGCCTTCCCTTGCAGGGAATTGTCCTGGGAGGAAAGGGAGTTTCTAGACCCCCCCCCAGAGCGGTGCTGCTTCGGTGCCCGGCAGTGAATGCCTTGATCCTTGTGAGCGCTGCAGTGCAGGAGGGGAAAATGCAGATGGAAAGGTCTGGAACTTCCCAGCTTGTGCAGCTATCTCAGCTGGGGGAGGAGGAGGAGGGCACCCAGTGTAGGACCCCGGTGCCAGCATGGAATCCCGGGCAGGAGAGAGCACCTCTGCCCCTTCCTGCAGCACAGGGAAAGCTGTTTTCCAAGAGGAAAGTCCGTCTTTACTGCTATTAGCAGTGCCCGGGGAGGTGACAGGGCTGTGCTGGAGGCTGGAGCTGCTTTGCTTGCCGGGTGTGTTGCAGGGCTTGGGTTTGCCACTGGCTTCAATCCATGTGTTCTTCCCCTTTTATCCATGTGGGAATGCTGTCCGGCTGGTGCAGACCTTCCCTCCTCCACCTGTTTTCCCCATTTGGGAAGGGGTTGAGGTTTTCTGCTCGGTTTGATTGAGCCCTTTGAGCTGCCATCAGTGGGTTTGGACGGTGACTAAGCCCATTAACCCGCATCCTGCTGCTGCCAGCCCTGGGAGGTGGTGCTCAGCCCCGCGGGGGGGATGACAGGATCACACCTTGTGGTTCCTCTTCCAAGCCCCAGGCTGGCTTCATGGGCAGGGCTTTGCTCTGAGGGGTGCTGAGCTCCATCCGTCACCACGGGATAACCGGGGTCAAGTGGAAGGCAAACCCATGGAACCGGAGTGGAACCACCCCGCTCTGAATCCTCTTTCCCGGTGGGAGAGGAAGCTCCTTGGAGGGAAGAGGGGCAGGACAGGAGCAGAGCAGCCCTCAAGGGAGGGCCAGGCCTCGGCCTCTCCTCTCTGCCAGCCCCAAACAGGCTTAGTTTTCCCCAATCCCTTCTTTCTTTGCTTCATTTCCAGCCCTCCGGAGGCAGGGATCCCTTATTTATGTTCTTCAGTGCTGTTTACAGAGTCGCATGGGCTCCTTCACCACCAGGGCCCTGCTTTTCCCACCCAAGGAAAGGGCCGGGCCTGGGGAGAGGAAGGGGGGTTTGGTGGGGTTTTCTTTCTCCTTTACAAAGCACATTCACTTTGAGCCACTCCCGATGCTGGACTCGTTCCCCCCCCCCAACCCCTACACTGTGAAGTGAAACTGCCTTGAAGCCCCCTCACTGCTATTTATTTAATTAAACCCCTCATTTGAAAGTGAGCAGGAGCCTCTTGTGCTGTCGGAGCCGGCGAGAAGCAAGGAGAGCATCCTTACCTCGGCCTCATCCTGCCCTGGGGCTGTTGGCCATTCAGCGTGGAGGGCCAGGAGGCTTGGATGCTCTTACAGGTGCCCTGGCTCCTTTGGAGAGCCCGTGGTTGTGGTGGGAGGAGGTGGGATCCATCCTTCCATCCCTCACTGCCTTCAGCCAGAAACAACATCCTGGAGGCGAGCGCAGCGTTCCTGCTGCTGCTGCCCTGTGTGTTGCCCCCCACAAAGCCCCTCTGTTTTGTCCCAGGCTCCCTAAGTTCGCTTCTCCAGCTCTTGCCCAGGGCTCTGGGGGTGATGGGAGCTCCCGTCTCCTTCCCTCAGCTGGAAAAGCAGCAGGAAAAGGGCTTTGGGAGCTCTCCTGGTGCTGTGTTTCCACCGGAGGGGCCCTGGGAGCAATGGGGAGCTCCAAGTCGCTGTCCCTCGTCTCATCGCATCCTCTAAAGGCTGTTCTGGCGCTGGAAGGTGCAGGATCAGAGGGACCAAACCCCCCACCATCACCATTGCATCCTGCGGGGACGCTGCGGGAGCGGCGCTTCGACGGCAGAGGGGGCACCGGCTCCTTCCCGGGGCACCGGACGTTGAATCCCGCTGCAGTTCCAGGTCCCCGGAGCGCAGCATCAGCATCACCCGGGATGGGGCCCTGGCGCTGGGATGGGTGCGGGGAGCACAACAGGACTTGAAGCATACCTAATGGATAGGAGCCAAGTTCCAGGGTTCCCCCCTGGCCCTGCACGGCTCAGCCCCCTGCCCAGCACCACACAGCTGGGACCATGGGGCCGGGCTCAGAGCAGCCCATAGCCAGGGCTGGGCTCTTCCGGGGTGTTCCCAGCAGCCATAGCACGCCATGGGGCAAAGTCCTGCCCATGGTGCCTGCTCGGTGAGGCAACTTCGTGGGCACGGGAGCTGCTGCCTGATCTCACTCCTCTCTGCCCTGCTGCAGTGTGGGGCTGGGTGACCGCACCGGGCCCCATCCTGTCCTCGCTCAGCTCCACGCTTCCATGTCTGAGCCCCCAAAACAGCCTGAGGGGAGGCTCAGCACGGCCAAGGCCTGCTGGGGGCTGCAATGGGGGTGAGCTCAGTAGGGAGAGGCTGTGTTAAACCCTGCATCCCCCCCCCCAGGGCATAGCTTGGGCACCCCCCAGTGTCACCAGACCCCCTGCCTCTAGCATCCCCCCCCACCATCTCCTCCAGTATCTTCCCTAGTATCCCCCTCTGCATCCTCTGAGCACCCGCAGCATCCCCTTCTGCATCCTCCCGTGCATTCCACCTCTTTCCTGCCCCGGAGCTCTTCCCCTCCCACCCCTAGGACCCGGGGCCCACAGGCAGCACGTGTGGGGCAAACCCGACCCCAGCAGCAGCACCGTGGCCCCGCAGCACCCGCGGCCAGGAGGAAGGTTGCGCCGGGGCAGATCGGGTTGGAGCAGGGGACAGAGAACCCCGCAAGCGGCTCTTGGCCCTCTCCTTAAATCCCAGAGAACCCCAGAGCGTTTCCAGCTCCACTGGCTCCCCCCGCAGCCCCAGAGCCCGCCCCACATCCCCCAAAGCAGCTCCACAGCCCCCGTTGGGTGGTTTCTCTGTTATTTGTTTCCTTCCTTTCCTGACTGAGGCTCCGGCCTGGATCAAAGAGCCGGGTTCTGGCTGCCCCCAATCCCACCGGGAGCTCACGTGGGGACCCGTGTTTCCCCCTTTGCTCCCTTCCCTGCTCGGGCACATCCCAGCAGCGCCTGAGCCCTGGGGAAGCGTTGTCCCAGGTCCCAGAGGTCGGATCCTGCCTTAAAACAAATCCCGCCTCGGCAGCGCTGCTCCTCCGAAGGGAACAACCGGCCCCGGGCCTGGGCCAGCCCCGCAATCCGCACCCCCGGCCCCGCCTTCTTCCACTCTCGGCTTTCCCCTTTTTTCCCCTTTTTCTCCCCATTTTCCCTCGGGAAAGGAGCCCGGGGCTGAAGGAACCCACGAGCGGCCTCACCCCCTCCCTCCTCCCCTCCCATCCCCTTTCCGAGGGGGCACCCGGAGGTACCGGGGGGGGGGTTCCCCACCGCCCCACACCTGCCCCATCCCCGCCGCAACCCGCGGGCGGGGGCACCGAGCGACTGCCGGAGCCGCCCCGTCCCGCCCCGCCGCGCTCCGCCCCGTCCCGTCCCGTCCGCCCGGACTTTACCTCCCGGCCGGGCCCGCGCCGTTCCGGGCCATGTGAACCGCGGGGCCGGGCCGCGGGGCCGCCACCGGCAGCGCGATGGAGCGCAGGAAAGTGTTCGTGGTGCTCGACGTGCTCTGCCTGGCGGTCGGTGAGGGCTCGGGACCGGCGCCTCCGCGGCCCCCCCCCCCCCAACTCCCCCTTCCCTGACCCCCCGCCGGTGGGGCTGTACCGAGGGGTCCGCAGTGCCCCCGGTGCCGGTGCTGCACCGGAGCGGCGCCACCGGCGCCGTTTATCCCTCCGCGGTGGGCACCGGGCCCGACCCTGGAGCTACGGGGCCCCGTCGGGGATAACAGCGCTTGGAGCCGGGGGGGGGGGGGGGGGGGGGAGCGTCTCACCGGGGGTTGGAAGCGGCGACCGGAGGGGTCCCGCGGCATTGGCCGGGCCGGGGCCGTTCCCCTCTGCCGCTGCCCCGGGGGGGTTCGGGGCGGGGGGGGGGGGGGGGGCGTTTCCCGGTGCGCGCAAACGCCCGTTTCTAAACCGGCCGCGGGGAAGCTCGGGATGAAACCGGGCTAAAAATAAAGGCCCAGGTCGTAATTTCGGCCTTAAGCCGCGGCCGGGAGCCGGGGGGGGGGGGGGGGGGGGCGCCTCCCGGGTTTGTTTGGGTCCCGTTTCCCTGCGTTTGTTTTTAGGGAAGCTTTCTTGGAGGGTGGGATTGTGCGGGGAGAGCCGCGGGGTCTGATCCGAGCTGCGGGTGATGCTTGAGGTGTACGAGGAGGTGGCTGCAAGGGCGGGGGACCATACACATACACACATACACACATACATGCATACATACGCATACATATACATACATACACAAACATCCGCACACCGGGGCTTGGTCCCGATCCCGGAGGCGCGGCTCATTTATTCCCGTTTCCCCGGTGGCCGCGGGGTGGGTGGGGGGGGGGGGGGGGCGGGCGGGGACAAAGGTGCGTGTTCCCGGGAGACCGTGGAACAAGGGGAGGCGGAACCGGCTGGGAAAGGCGGAACCGGGATTGGAACCCGGCGTAAGGAGGGGCCGAGCATCCCCCGCTCCGGGCCAGGAGGTTCCTCTTTGAAGGGCAGGGATGGGGCAGAGCCTCCCCCCCGCCCCTCAAACCACGCTGATCCCAGGGAACAGCGCATCCACGCTGTGCCTGGAGCGATGCAGCCGATTGCAGCGCCTCTCCAGAGCCCCGAGAGGAGCTGGGGCCAAGGGAGGCCTCACCCCTCGGCATCTCCAAGCATTGGCTCCCCTGGAGCCGGTGTGAGGGTCCCGCTGGGGACCCATCTCTGCTGTAGAACAGGTTGGTGAGGGCCTCTTCTCATCAGTTCTAATGAGCTGCATCCTCCTGGGCTGGAAGACCCTGAGCAGTGGGAGGAGTGGGCACAACGTCAGCCCTGATCCCCTGCACCAGGGAGCTGCGGTGCAGCCCTGTGGGTGCCCCGCCGCCACCTCCTGTGGTATCTGGGCCCCGCAGGCAGCTGTGAGCTGTGATAGGGCTCTATCAGCGTCAGGGCGAGTCCTGCTGGCCCTGGGGTGCAGGTGGCTCCGGAGTTTGTCCCTGGAGGGTGCCTGTCCCCAGTCCTCTCCTCTGCCTTGCAGCATCTCTGCCCTTCATCATCCTGACGCTGGTGAACTCCCCTTACAAACGGGGCTTCTACTGCAACGATGACTCCATCCGCTACCCCTACAAGGCGGACACCATCACCCACGGCCTCATGGCCGGGGTCACCATCACCTGCACCGTCGTCATTGTAAGGAAGTGCCATCCCCTTCCCTCTGGGGGTGGGATGTTCCCGCATGTGTTATCCGGGAGCAGGGCCCTTCCGTTGAGTCCATCCCTACCGAGGGTCAGGAGCTCCCTTGGGACCTTCATCCCATGGGGTCAGTTCCCTGCAGGGAGTGGGAGGCATCGGGAGCATCCCATACCCGTGGTCCTGGGGAACTGCTTGGTAGCCCCAAGCCCCTCAGGCCTTGTCCTTTGCAGCTCTCATCAGGGGAGCTGTACCTGGTCTACACGGAGCGCCTCTACTCCAAGTCGGAATTCAACAACTACTTGGCTGCCCTCTACAAGGTGGTGGGGACCTTCCTCTTCGGAGGGGCCATCAGCCAGTCCCTCACTGACCTGGCCAAATACATGATCGGCCGCCTCCGGCCCAACTTCCTGGCTGTCTGCAATCCTGACTGGTCCAAGGTGAACTGCTCCATCTATGTGCAGCTGGAAAACGTCTGCCAAGGGGAGAGCAGGAACGTCACTGAGTCCAGGTGAGTTGTGGGGCTGAGGGACATCGATGCTCTCCTGCCATGGGGGCTGGAGCCCGCTTTCATGGCCTCACCATCCCTTTTGCCCCATAGATTGTCCTTCTACTCGGGGCACTCCTCCTTTGGGATGTACTGCATGATGTTCCTGGCAGTAAGTGCCCCCATGAGCCCTGTCCCCCCACCGCTGCCCAGTGCCCCCCACACTGGGTGATGGCTTCCCCCTTCCCTATGCAGCTCTATGTGCAAGCCCGGCTGGTGGGGAAGTGGGCCCGGCTGCTGCGTCCCACTATCCAGTTCTTCCTCATCGCCTTCGCCATCTACGTGGGCTACACCAGGGTGTCCGACTACAAGCACCACTGGAGCGATGTGCTGGTGGGGCTGCTCCAAGGGGCTCTCATTGCCATCCTCATTGTGAGTGTCCCCTGTGCCACCCCGTGATGCTCCATGGGCCGGAGCGGTCCCCAAGCGTCTCCTTCCCGATGCTCTTCCCCAGGTCCGATACGTCTCCGACTTCTTCAAGCAGCGTCCCCCTCGGCCGTGCGATGGGAAGGACCCGGAGCGCAAACCCAGTCTCCCGCTCACCATGAGCGACCCCGACTGCAATCACTACAGCTACCGGGGCGCGCCGTGAGCCGCTCTCTGCACCGGGCTCCCTATGGAACACTGGCTCCCTATGGAACACTGGCTCCAGTGCCGCTTGCTGCCGCAGGTACCTGCGGGTTATCCCTGCCTATCCCCGCTCCTGATGTTCTCCATGCCCGTGGTGCCTCTGTGCTGGCCGGTACGAGGTGATCCCAGCATCCTGCCTGCGGGAAGGGAGCTCCTTCGTTCCCTGTGTGTCTGAGTCATGCTCCGAGGCTGCCATCCTGGCTTTCCATGCGCGGGGAGGGGAAGGGAAGCACGTGGGATGGATTTATCAGGCTGGCAAATGGCACGGAGCGAAGAGCAAACTCCTTGGGAAGCCTGAGCTTGCCTGGGCTGTTATCCCTGTCAAATGATCCAGCCTTATGAGCACAAGGAGGGCAGCTGCTGGGCTAGCAAGGATTAAAGCAATCCAGACCTTTCTCTGCTCCCTGATTCCCTTGGAAAGCAGCGCTGGCTTCCAGTGTGAGCGGAGGGAGCATGGGAAGGGCTCTTCCCACTTCCTGGTGCTGGGAGCAAGGGATTCTTGCACTCACAGTGCTTGGGGATGCTCCAGCCTTTGCCTCTCCTGCAGCTTCAGCTGATGCTTTAGGGGTTAGGGGGGAAAGGGAGAAGCTTTCTGTGGTAAAGGAAAACCAATGGGGATGTGGAGCTGGATCTGGGATTCCGAACACCTTGGGAAGGTGGGGAATGGGCCACGGAGCGGACCCCAGCGCAGCTCTGGAGCCTCTTCCTCAATTCCACACGTTTTCACGATGTGTTTTTGTACAAAAGTGTGTTTTCTAAATGAGATCATCCTTAAAGAATGTCTGTGTCAGGTCTGGTCTCTTCCCCCATGGATGCTCCTGGCCTTGGGGTGGATGCATGGGGCTGAAGGGAGTCTGATCCCTGTGCTAATGCAGGGCTGCAGAGCCCTATTCCCATGGGAATACTGGACCCATGGGGGCAGCATCCTCCTGGGCTCCTTGCCCAGCTGCCCGTGCGCTGTTGCCTTCAAGAGGCTTGTCCTTTGCTCAGCCAAGCCTTGGAGGGGTGAGAAGAGCCGTGGCCAGCGCAGGATCCGGGCTCCATCCCGGCTGGTCCCATCCCTGCTCCCGGCAGCCTCCGGCATTCCCGGCTCCGCAGCCGTTGGCCTCAGCGAGGGGGGAAGGGAAGGGAGGGGAGAAGCTCTTGGAAAAAGTGACGTTTTTGTGCCTGCAGCTCCCTTGGCTGCTCCGGCAGCGCAAGGACAGAGCCTTGGCATGGGATAGGGATGGGGATGGTGGCAGCAACAGGAGCGGAGCCGGGGGCCTTTCACCGGGAGCAATGGGGGGCAGCGGGAGGCAGCACCAGGCTTGAGGGTGAGCTGGGACTCCTCAGTTGCCCCCGGTGTCAGCAGCAGCTGGGGGGGAGATAGGGCTGCTATGGCACAGGGAATGCCGTAAGCTCCTTCCATCCCGGGCTCTGCAGGGTATCAGGGAATACGGGGATCATGGGGTCAGCTCTGCCCCCGCAGCCACTCACTGGTGCTGCTGAGTGTGAGTGGCTTCAGTCTGGCCAAGCCCTGACCAGAAACTCCTTCCCTGTGCCGTGGGGAATCCATCAGCACCCGCTGCTTTGCTCCTGCAGATCTTTCCCTGCTCCCCCAGCGGAGTCCTTCCCTCTTTCCCAGCCCTCCAGGCTCCTGGGTTAACATCTGATGGTGTCAAACAAAGCCGGGGGGAAGCGGCAGGGATTGCAACCAAAGGTCTGGGAAGGAGCAGCGGCTCCTGGAATTGGGAGCAGGAGGCACAGCCGGGGCTCCCTTTTCCCCTCTCTCCTGGGCTTTGGTGCTCAGCAGCTGCCCCAGATCCTGGCACGGTCCCACCAGCTCCTCTGTGCAGCCAGGAACGTGCCTGTTCCCTTCCCTTGAGATCTGATTTCACCCCTTGGATGCGGCTCTGGAAAAACCAGCTGGGCCACAATGCTGCAGTGTGCAGCTCCCAAGGGCAGGGCAGGCTGGAGCCGAGGGAGCTCGGCTGCTCCTTCCCGGATGGATGGATGGATGGATGGGGCTGCCTGCCTGCTGCCAGCCATGGGAAAGGGGCTGAGAACGGACCAAACTCATGGCATGCCAAGCCCGGGTAACCTGCACTTGGTGGGACACAGTGGGGGGCAACCCCTACGCCGTGTGAACTCGATGGATCCCTTCCATAGGGATCCCTGATTCTATGATCCCAGGCTGCTCCTCTCGCATTCCAGGTGAGCTGCAGCCTGTGCCTCAGGAGCCGGGGCTCCCATCCTGCTTGTGCTGGGGCAGGTTTGGCCACAGGGATAGGGCTGGGACCTGCTCTCCAGGAGCCATCCTGTCCCCAGCGGCAGCAGCTCCATCCAAGGCGTCTCCTTCCCAAGCCGGGCTCCGGCTCCGGCCCTGCTCGGAGGGGCCCTGCGCTGCCTCCCCCAGCCGGTGCCTCCCGCCTTGTGCCACGCAGCATCCTCCTTCCCGCTCCCTGGCACCCGGGGCTCCTCCATGGGCCGTGTCCCGGTCCCCTGGCTCCAGCCCCGGCTCTCTCCCTGCTCTTGGCTTCGTGCCCCGGCTCTTCGCTTCCCGGTGCCCGCTTCCAGGGGCGGGCAGAGGCGCTGCCAGGAAGGATGTTACTCATCCCTTAAACATCCCGTTCCCTGGCCCAAGGCCCCGGGAGGAGGCTGTAGCGCAGCCGGGTTCGGGGCTGGGAAGTGACCTCCGGGCCGGTGCCCGCGGTCCGGAGCGGGGCGGCGGCAGAGGGCGGCAGGAGCCCGGCAGAGCCCGCTCCGCTCCCGGCGCCCCCCCAGGCCTGGAGCCGGTGCTGCTCCAGCCCCGCTGCTCCTCTTTCTTCTTCTTCTCCTCCTCTCCTCTTTCTCATCCTTTTGCTCCTTCTGCTCCTCCTCCCTCTCCTTTTGCCTTCTCCTCCTTTTCCTCCTTCTCTTTTTCCTTCTCTTGCTCCTTCTCCCCCCTTTCCTCCTCCTCCTCTCTCCTCCGATCCCATCAGTGCCGCTTCCCCCAGCTTTAATCCATGATTCCTATCAAACGCGGTGGGTGCAGCCGCCTCCTTTGATCTGGCTGCGGAAGGGAAGGAGGGAGCAGAGGAGGAATTAAGCAGTGAGGGCAGGAGGAAAGGAGAAGGGGAAACCCTCCTATGGGAAGTGGTTCAGGAGATGCCTCTTTATCAGACAAGACCTGGCCCAGGCCAATGTCCCACTGAGCGAGCAGGGCCTCATCCTTCTTTTGACTCTGGAGCTGGGATGGAGCTGGGGATGGAGCTGGAGCTGGGAATGGAGATGGAGTTGGGGATGGAGCTGGAGCTTTGGGATGGAACTGGGGCTGAAGTTGTGACTGAAGCTGGGGCTGAAACTGGGACTGGAGCTGGAGCTGGACCTGGGGCTGGAGTTGGTTCTGGAGCTGGGGACAGAGCTGGAGCTGGGGCTGGAGCTGGAGCTGGGGCTGCGGCTGGGGCTGGGGTTGGGGCTGGAGCTGGAGCTGGAGCTGGGGCTGGAGCTGGGGCTGGAGCTGGAGCTGGGGCTGGAGTTGGGGCTGGAGCTAGGGACAGAGCTGGAGCTGAGGATGTGGATGGGGACGGGGCCAGAGCTGGAGCTGGAGCGGGAGCTGTGGCTGGGAATGGGGCTGGAGCTGGAGCTGGGGCTGGGCATGGGGCTGGGCATGGGGCTGGGGCTGGGCATGGGGCTGGGCATGGGGCTGGGGCTGGGGCTGGGAATGTGGCTGGGAAGGGGGCTGGGAATGGGGCTGGAGCTGGAACTGGAGCTGGGGCTGGGAATGGGGCTGGGAAGGGGGCTGGGAATGGGGCTGGGGCTGGAGCTGGAACTGGAGCTGGGGCTGGGAATGGGAATGGGGCTGGGGCTGGGGCTGGGGCTGGGGCTGGGGCTGGGAATGGGGCTGGGAAGGGGGCTGGGAATGGGGCTGGGGCTGGAGCTGGAACTGGAGCTGGGGCTGGGAATGGGGCTGGGGCCGGGGCTGGGAATGGGGCTGGGAATGGGGCTGGGGCTGGAGCTGGAACTGGAGCTGGGGCTGGGAATGGGGCTGGGGCCGGGGCTGGGAATGGGGCTGGGAATGGGGCTGGGGCTGGAGCTGGAACTGGAGCTGGGGCTGGGAATGGGGCTGGGGCCGGCGCTGGTTGTGCTGTGGGACCAGCGGCTGCTGCGGCAGCGGCACCGGGAGCTCTCCCCGCCGCTCAGCCCCGGCCCTGCTCTGGCAGAAGGCGCTGGAGCCGGGCCCGGAGGCGCAGGCAGAGGGGACGAGCAGCGCTTTGCTTCCCCGCGCTTGCCAGGAGCCGCCCGGAGCCGCGGCGCTGCCAGGGCCGGGGCCGTGCTCTCTGGAAGCATTGGCTGCGGGATGATGGATGCTCCCCCCTGCCCTGGCTCTGGCTCTGGGCATCCCCACTCCTTTCCTAGCACATTCCCACCAACGCCTCTCTGCCATGGCAGGGATCACTGTGACAAGAGAACGGGAGAGGGGCTTTGGACAAGGACCTGTAGCGACAGGACAAAGGGAATGGCTTTAACCTGCCAGAGGGAAGACTGAGATGAGCTCTTAGGCTGAAACTCTTCCCTGTGAGGGTGCTGAGGCCCTGGCACAGGCATGGGAATGGTGGTGCTGGATGGTGCCGTCAGAGCCCCATTTCCAGGACGGGATGGAGGAGCTCAGGGATGGCCGTAGAGCATCAGCTGCCTTTTGGTCTTTGAACTGATTTCCCTGTTTTTCTCTCCCCATGACCTTGACCAGATGATTTCTCCTCCCTTTGGGATTTATGGCTCTTTTCCAGGGTGGATCCGTTCTGGCCACCAAAATAGACCTTGTGCTCCTATTCCATTTTAATATATAAGAAGGGCTGGAGATGGTTCTGCTGCTGCTTCCCCCAGCCCCAACCACCCTCCCTCCCCAGAGCACAAACCTCTGGGGGGGCTGGTGCAGAGCCAAGAATGGGTGCAGGGAGGACAGGGGCATTCCCAGCCTTTTCCAGCTCTGGAATTGGGGCTTTGCCACGTTTGATGAGGGGATTATTATGGTTCTGATCTTCTATCAGGGCCTGGAGGCGAATGGCTTCTTGGGCCCTGTATCCTGATGGTGATGGGGATACAGGGACCAAACCCAGCCCCTTGGGGCTCATGGGGCTGCAAAAATCAAACACCCAAATGGGATCAGACTCAGCCTTTCCCGTTGTTGCTTTTCCTCCCATCACCCCGACGCGGCTCCTGTGTCTCTGCGTGTGCACTTCAGGATAATTCACTTCCTGATGGATTTGCCCCCTCCCGTTACGTGCGCGGAGCGCAGTTCCTGCTCTGGGCAACCTGTGGCTGCAGGAAGGTAGTGCCAGGGGTGCATCGAGCACCACGTTGTGGCCGGCGCCGATGTCTCTATGGACGAGCACCACCAGAGCCGAGCGCTGCGTTTGTTCTGCCTCCCGCTTGCGGGAGAAGCTTTGCCCACCCTCGGTGTCTGCGCACGGATGGGTCCAGGGGGGGCTGGAGCACGAGGACCATGAGGCTGCAGCCATGAGTGGGACGTTTCCCTGCTTAAGGCTTGAAGGGGAGGAAGAGGAGGAGGAAAAGCCAGAAATCCCATTGGAATCCCCAGTTCCCATTGGAATCCCATTGGAAACCCTCAGACGTGGGTTTGAGGATGGACACAAGGGGAGGGGGGGGGGGGAAGGTCCGGGATGGCAGAACAGCGTTGGGGGTGGGGGATGCTGAGGCTTTTGCTGGTGGAAGATGGGGGGGGGGTCCTTCATGGGGGGGTTTTCTCATAGCGGGGGGTCCCTCATGGGGGGGTGGTCCCTCATGGGGAGGGGTCTCTCATAGCGGAGGTCCCTCATGGGGGGGTGGTCCCTCATGGGGGGGGTCTCTCATAGCGGGGGTCCCTCATGGGGGGGTGGTCCCTCATGGGGGGGTGGTCCTTCATGGGGGGGGGTCTCTCGTAGCGGGGGTCCCTCATGGGGGGGTCTCCCATAGGCAGGGGGGTGATCTGTTGGCTCTGGGGGTCCCTCATTGTGGGGGTGCCCCTGGATGCTCCCCGTAACCTGGGACCCCCCCCTTAACCCCGCGGTACCCCCAGGGACCCGCGGTCCCCGCCGGCACCGCAGGGGTTAAATCCCCGCTCCCCTCCCGCGCCGCCTCCTCTTTGGCTGCTCGGCCCCCTTTAGATTGACACTCTCCGCGGCGTCAGGGCCCGGCTGACCAATAAGAACGCGGTTCCTCCCGACCCCACGTGGGGACGCCCCGCTCCCGCAGCGCTCCCATTGGCTGCCGGCGCGGCGATCGGCCCGCACGGGCCAGGCCCCACGTGGAGCCGGCGCTGGCGCTCGTTCATTGATCGCGCTCCGCAGAGCGGCGGCCGCGGGAGGGGCGGGGCGGGGCGGGGCGGGGCGGGGGCTCGGCTCCGCTCGGCTTCGCTCGGCTCGGTCCGATCCCGCTCGGCTCCGCTCGGTCCGATCCCGCTCGGCTCGGCCCTGTCCGATCCCGCTCGGCTCGGCTCGGTCCCGCTCGGCTCCGCTCGGCCCGGCCCGGCCCGCCCCGCCGCAGGGGTGCGCGCCTGGGTCCGGGTCCAGCAGCGCGGTGAGTCCCGTCCCGTCCCGTCCCGTCCCATCCCATCCCATCCCATCCCATTCCATCCCATCCCATCCCATTCCGTCTCATCCCATCCCACCCCGGTTCGGTGCCCGCAGCCGGGCCGGGCCCGCCCTGACCCGGGGCTCCCTCCGGCCGGGGTCCGGCCCCGCTCGGGGCTGCGGAGCCCTCCCCGCAGTCGTACCTGCTGCGGGGCTATTGTCTGCGCCGGGCGGGAGGGCGCGGGCCTGGGGTGAGGGCGGGGAAGCCGCGGGGGTTCCGGTGGGGTGCACGGAACCGGAGCCCCCGGGCTGTGCCCTGGGGTGGTGACTCCCGGTGTCTCTCCCAGGGCCTCATCCGGAGGTGAGAAGCGTCCCCAGGCCCCATCCTGACGCTGCGGTGGGGCCCGAAGCAGCCAAAAGGGTCCTGGGCCCGTCCGGTGCCAACGATGTTCCCGCAGAATCGGCCCCCGGTGAGCCCGCACCTCGGCCTCGTCCCCCCCCCCGAGCCATGCGCTGCCCCGGGCAGGACCTGAGCCCTCAACCCGAGCCCCACACGGCACGGGACAAACCGGCTTTGGGCCCCGAAAGTTGTGCTCCGCGTTCTGGTGGCTCATCCCAAAGTGATGCTGAGCCCCGGCGCTGCGGGGTCTGGGTCTCATGGAGCCGGGTGGCATCAGGGCGGGATGGCGCTAATCCCCTTCCCTAGCTCGGGGGCTCTACGATGCCAAAGGTGGAGCAGGGCTGCCCTGGGCAGGGACTCCTCCTGCTCCCCCAGACGTGGCCATTGCTCCTGCCCTGGTTGCCCAAAGCCCCCTCAGGGACTCGGCAGCCTCTCAGGGCCACCGGCGGTGACCCGCGGGGTCCCCTCCTCTGCCCAGGCCCACCTCCAGGCACCCTCCGCTGCCTCGGGAGCCGCGGTGGCCGCCAGCGCCATCCCCAGCACCCCGCAGTCCCTCAAGCTGACTTACCCGGAGACCTTGGACCGCATCAAGGAGGAATTCCAGTTCCTGCAGAACCAATACCACAGGTGAGGAGCGGCCGGAGCTCGGGGGCTCTGGTGGTGCTGGGCCCATCACCGGTGCTGGTGAGAGCCGGGCTCCCCACGGCGCTGGGCATCAGAGGACCAAGCACCACCATGGTCACTTGAAGTGATGCTGTTTGAGGGAGAAACTCGGCCTCCTCCTGCCGAAAGCCCCGGGATGAGGGTGCTGGCTTCCAGGGCTCCATTCCCCCCGGGATCACCTCCCCTTCCCCACGCCAGTGCCGGGCAGAGCAAGGTTTGAAATGCAGCTCGGCTTTGCAGCTCGCTCCATTTGGGAAGCAGATGCTGGGGAGGGGGTTAAAACTCCATGCGGATTGCTTCCTGACGCCTGGATTCCCTTTGCTGTCCATCTCCTCTTTATCATCCCTTTCCCAGTCCTCTTTCAGGTGGTTTTCTTGGCTTGTGCTGGGAGATGGGATTGAAGCTGGGAGCAGGAGGCTGAAGCACATGGGGCACTGGGGGGCTCCTGCTGTGTCCAGCTTGGGGGACCTTGTCTGGGGGGGGGGGGGATTCTTCCTCTCCCTCCTTCCCTCTTTCCTTCTTCTCTTTATTTTTACAGCTTGAAGTTAGAATGTGAGAAGCTGGCAACGGAGAAAACCGAAATCCAGCGTCATTATGTCATGGTCAGTGAGCTCCACCTGAGGAGAGGAGGGTACTGGGGGTATCTTCTCTGAGCCATCAAAGGATACGTGGCCCTGGGATGCTTTGCCTTCCCTTTGCATTCGGGTTATGTGGCCAGGCCTGGAGCTGTGGTTCCTGCGGCTGTTGGGTGTTCTTCTTCCCCCAAAGCAAGTGGATGGCAGTGGTGGATCCATGCCCGTGCTGGTTGCTTCCTTTCCCATGGGCAATGAATGGGAGGATCGTGTCCATTCTGCAGCCACGCGCTGGAGGGACCTGGGGACCATGTTCTCCTCCTGGCCTGGCCACAGCACAGCCATCCATAGCCAGGCTGAGCCTCTGTGCCGGCACTGGAGAGGGTTTTGTGGCTGTGATTCCCCTGGGCTCTCCATCCAATGCTGACGCTGCCTTTTCTCTCTTGCAGTACTATGAGATGTCTTATGGCCTCAACATCGAGATGCACAAGCAGGTGAGGCTGGGTGGGATGGGAGCATCATCCTGGCTCTGTCATCCTGGCTTTGTCATCCCTGTCCCCACCTTGCTGTCTGGGCCCTTCAGAGTCATCCCTTCCCATGGGAAGTTGCTCTCTGCTGTAACCCAGGGAAGGATGGATCCCTCCTCCATGCTTCAGAAGCTCTACATCATGTCCTTGGCCTGTCTCCTTAGCTCTCTGCTCGCTGGGTCCAGGCTGCATGTCCCCGGCTGGGTCTCCCCATGCACTTGTTGTGGTGCAGGACTTGTGCTTGCACAGCCGCTTGTGAGCAGCCACTTGGAGACCCCCGTGAGGGGTGCAGGGTGATGAGGAGCACCCTGAGGTGGGAAGGAGGAGGCTTGGGGCTGCACATCCCCCCTTGCTGCCTCCCCATCCATCCCTCTTTCCTCCCTCCCTTCCTCCTGCTGCGCTGCGCTCCGGGTCACCAGCTGCTCTGAGGCAGAAGGTTTCTTCTCATCTATTTTTAAAGAGGCTGCGGAGGAGCCGGGCGAGGCGTGCTGCAGCCGTGGCCTCCTTCCATCCCTCCCTTCCTTCCTTCCTTCCCTCCCATCCATCCTTCCCATCTTTCCCATCCCACCCTGTGCTCAACGCCAACTGTTGCGTGGAAGCACGGCACTGGGGTGCTGGTCCCTGTCCCCCCATCCCAGGCTGATGGCTGCTCTCATCAGCCAAGCTGGCTGAGGATGAGGATAAAGGATGATGAGGATGAGGAGGAGGTGTGAAGCTGCCCTTGTGAGGGGCAATGCTGAGGGTCGCCTCAGCCCGGTCCCCCCTCCCCGGAGGGCTCCCTGCTCCCCTCATGTGCCTGCCGGGATTGATTCTCCCATGGAATGGTGCGTGTGTGTGTGCGGGTCCCACGTGCTGCCCTTTAACAAGGGCCCATAAGTCTGCTCCAGCAGCCAGCGGCCATTGTGGGAAAACCGGGAGCTGCCGGTGCGGGAGCAGCCGATTCCCTCCATCACCGCGGTAGCAAGGTCGGGTCGCTGCTTTTCCTCCCCTTGCCCCACATCCAGCGCTGCTCATGGGCACGGGAAGCGGTCCTTGAGCACCCTTGGTGAAGGCAGGGGGGTGCCGTGGCCCTCTCACAGCATCCCCACTGCTCCCCGTGCTCCCGGTGATGCAGCGCTTGCCCCGGTGAGCTCCCATGGTGTGGGGCTGGGGCTGGCTGCGGTGGGGCAGCCGCAGGCAAGGGAGCGAGCAGGAGATGTTCGTGTTTTGATGGTGGTGGATCTGGTTTTGGCATGGAGAAGGGGCTCGTAGCTCTTCATAAAACCACCTCCCCAATGCGCTCGGCCTTGGGCTCGTTCGCCCCGAGGCAGAGGGGAGGTGGCGGCTCTGGAGGGGGGGCCGCAAACAGCGCGATCGTTTTTCATGCTGAGAGCGTTAAAGTGCCAGTAAATTGCACATTAACGAGTGCGAGTGAATTGGAGGCAGCTCTCCCCAAGGAGCTGCTGCCCATCAGTGCATTAGGGAAGAGAATCCATCACTGCCGGCCCCGGGAGACAGCTAAATCCTTCCCAGAACTGCCTGCTGCCAAATCTCCTTCCCCCCCCCTCTTCTCCCTCCTCTTCCCTTTCTTTTCTCTCTGTTCTCCCTCCCTGGGAAGGGGAAGCGAGGGCGGGTGTGGGATTGTTGCTGCTCAATGTGGGTCTGGGAAAAGCAGGTCGGTGGCCGCTCTGGATGGTGGTAGCGGATGTCCCGGGGTCTGCGTCCCCATCCTGGCCATGCTCCTGCGGCTGCTCCTGGCACCGGTGCCAGCCCAGCACGGGAGCCGTGCCCGAGGTCCTGGTGGGAAGATCCAGGGTCAGCTCCATCCTTGGCTGTTGGGTCTTCCAGCCTCTGGTCTCCTCCTGGGGCTGACAATAGGGTTCAGGCTCGACCCACTCCTCTCATCCAGGGCTGGCTCCGTATCGCTTCTGTCCTGTCCACCGGGATGGGCAGGGATGAGGCAGGGATTGATGCCTGCGTCTGGGGAGAGCTGAGGGTCTCTGCCCCTCTCTGGCAGAGGTGAAGAGCCCCACGGGCACCCCACAGCCCCAGGGATGTGCCTGTGGGGCAGGAGATGATGTAAAGCCTGTGCTGTCCCCTACGCTGTGGAGCGCAGTGGGAGCACGACACAGCACGGAACGCTGCCGCTCTCCCTCCCCTCTGCTCGGGGTGTGCTCCTGATTGCCGGTGGCACTCGAGTGCTGCAGGAATCAGCAGCTCTATGGAGAGCATCTCTCCAGGCTTCCTGCCGGCCGGGAGGGCAGCAATTACCGGGCTTGGTGCCGGTGGGAGGGCGGAGGTGAGCCCCAGGGGGCTCGGCTGGGTCGGTGCCATGGGGCTCCACGGCCTTGGTGAGGAGGAGGCTGAAGCTCTCAGGGTTGGGATGGAGGATGCTGGAGGGATGGCATCAGGAAGGACAGCTTTCCTTGGCCCTCTAGGGGGGTTTCTGCTCCTTGGTGCTGGGAATGAGCACCAGCGCCAAAGATCATATTAGAGCAGTTTATTAACATGTGAAACACTGTGGCTGCTGAGGTGGGGATGGGAGGGGGTGTCCTGCAGTGTGGGGCAGCTCTGCCCTCACCCTGATGGGTGCTGCACCTCTCACTGCATCTCTGGCTTCATCTCTCACTGCATCTATTCTTCTGCCAGACGGAGATAGCAAAGCGGCTCAACGTGATCTGTGCCCAGCTCATCCCGTTCCTGTCTCAGGAGGTGGGTGACCCTCAGGCCCCAAGTGGGCATCTGGAGAGCTCCACTGGGGCGCAAGGAGCATCTATCCCCGGGGACTCGGGCCCTGCGCATTGGGCTGAGTTGGGGGCACTGGTTCTGCCCCATTCCATGAGGAATCCCCACTGGGTGCTGCGACATCACCCAGTACCACGCTCTCCTCTCCCCGCAGCACCAGCAGCAGGTTGTCCAGGCCGTGGAGCGAGCGAAGCAGGTGACTATGACCGACTTGAACGCGGCTCTTGGGGTACGTCAACCCTCTGCCCACCCCATCCCGCGGGCACCGGTGCTTCCTATGTTCCCCCATAGGGACACACATCCCGGCAGCTCCTCATGCTGCCCCTTTCGGTGGCTCTGCCTGGGGAGGATGGGGACAAGGTCATAGAATCATGGAATGGTTTGGGTTGGAAAGGACCTTAAGGCTCCTCCAGTCCCAACCGCCTGCCACAGGCAGGGACACCTTCCACTAGAGCAGCTTGCACCAAGCCCTGTCCAACCTGGCCTTGAGCACTGCCAGGGATGGGGGAGCCACAGCTTCTCTGGGCACCCTGTGCCAGCGCCTCAGCACCCTCCCAGGGAAGAGCTTGTGCCTAAGAGCTCATCTCAGTCTCCCCTCTGGCAGGTTAAAGCCATTCCCCTTGGCCTGTCCCAAGATGCTGCTGCACTGGTGTCAGAGCAGGGTACTTGGGTGTTCTGATGCCCTGTGGCCTGGGTTGGGGGTGGGGGGTAACTATCATCCCCATACCTCAGGTATCACCTCCAAAACACAGTGCAGTGGCATGGGTACGGGTAGGGTCCCCCATCCATACGGATATGGGTAGGGTCCCCCGTGCATCCCAGTAACTCCTGCCGCAGCTGGAAGGTAGCAGCGGGAATGATGCTGGGACCCCAACCTCCATCCTGACGTATTCCTTCGGCTCTGCTCTCTCCCTCCCTCTCCTCTCCAGCACCAGCTCCAGACCCAGCACCTCTCGCACCACGCTCCCCCCATCCCTCTGACCCCCCATCCCTCCGGGATGCAGCCCACCGGCCTCGCTGGCATCAGCACCGCCTCGGGGCTGCTGGCGCTCTCGGGGGCACTGGGGGCCCAGGCTCAGCTCCTGGCCAAGGATGACCGAGG
This sequence comes from Ara ararauna, assembly GCA_028858755.1. Lineage (NCBI taxonomy): Eukaryota > Metazoa > Chordata > Aves > Psittaciformes > Psittacidae > Ara > Ara ararauna. Next base: position 3,354,968 of record CM054398.1, on the reverse strand, counting down.
AGCCCATGACACAGAGCCCAGGGGTGAGTCTGGGGGGGCTGAGACCTTTGGGGGTGGGGGTGGGGGGCTGTGTGTGCTGTGACCCTCCTGGGAATGGGTGGTGCTGGGCCTTAGGGTGGCACCAGGGCCTGTCCATGCCATGGGGCTCTTGAACGGGCTGTTGGAGTCTGGGGCTTGGTGGCCATGAGGGGTTTAGAGTGAATGTCCCTCCTGGGGGGGGGGCACATCCCTGCTTGGAGCCCATGAGCACCCCAGGAGGAGCTTTCTGGGGGGCTCTTGGCAGTGGCACAGTGTGTCCCTCCTTCCTTCCTCCCTCCTCTTCATCCTCCTGCTGTGCCACGGCGACAGAGCGAGACCCTGGCCCCGTAAGTGCCTTTTCCTTCTCTTCCACCGTCTTCCTCCATCTGGGATGCTGGGAGCTGGTGGCCATGAGGGGATGGGTCCTGCTCCCCATCCAAGTCCCTGCTGCCAGGGACCCCTTCCCCATGTCACACAGGCAAAACACGCTGTGTCCCCTCCTTGCTCCTTTGGCAGTAGTGAAGCCCAAGCTGGTGGCATGGGTGGGGGCTCTGCATGCCCTGGGAGGAGCTCGTGTCCCCTAACCCTGTGTCCCCCCCCATCCCAGAGCTCCCTGGCGCTGCCCAACGGGGAGCGGGCACGAACCATCTCCGAGTACCTGAGCAGCAGCAAGAAGAGGAAAGTGGAGGAGAAGGACTTCGGGACAGACTACGTGAGCCTGGGGCTGGGGGAATGGGGTGTCCTTGTCCCCATGGATGTGTGTGGAGCTGCCCGTGCCCATGGCACATCCCAGGCGGGAGCTGGGGCGGCCTCGGTCCCTTTGGCTCCAATCAGCCCCTGTGTTGCAGGGCAGCGATGCAGACAAAAGCGAAGACAACTTGGTGGTGGATGAGGTCAGTGCTGGGAAGGGGCTGGCGCTGGGATACGCTGCCTGTCCCCCTCCCCAGGCTGGGGGCTAATGGGCTCTTAGAGGTGGAGGTGGGCAGCATTGGACCCCCCACTCATGCCGATGGCAGTGATGAGCCCCAGGCTCCCTGGTGCCTGTGGGTATCCCTGTGCTCCTGCCCATCCTGCTGACCTCCCTTTCCCCACAGGACCCCTCTTCCCCACACAGCGTCCACTCCTACTCATCCCGGGAGAACGGGATGGACAAGGTCCCTCTGGGGAGGAAAGAGGCCGCGCCGCTCAGCCCCACTTCCATGGCCTCCTCCAGCAGCACATCCCCATCCCAGAGCAAGGATGTGCCCACGGTACGTGTTCACTTGAGGGCTGTCCTCGTGATCCCGCCGCTTGGGCTCAGCTGCACAGGGCTCCACCTCCAGACCCATGGGGTGAAGGCAGTGCTGGGGTTCCTGCTCTCTTACATCCCATATCCCATCGCACACCAACCCTGTTGTGTCGGAACAGGGGTGGGAGGACCCATGGAGACCCCTGGCATGGCGGTAGTGTGGTCCTCACATCTTCCCCCTCTGTCTGTAGGGGGAGAAGGCAGGGACACCCAGCCTCAAGTCCAGCACCCCCACATCCCAGGGTGATGCCACAGCCCCAGGCTCCAGTGGTACCCAGCAGTTTCGCCCCACAACCACCGCCAAGACCCCTGTGGACCCATTGGGTGAGCTTGGCCGTGCTGGGGACCCGGGTGGGTGGCTCCAAGCTCCAACCTCTTCCCTTCATCCTGCATCTCACCCCCACAGCCCTGAGCCTGAGGAACCCTCTGGGGGTGCAGAGCCCCTACTCAGCCGCCTTTGGCATGGCCCATGCAGCTGTTAATGGGGACATGGCCGGGACCGGACCCTACGCCAGCCTCCACCTCATGTCCCCGCAGCTCAATGGGGCCGCGGCTGCCAGCAGCTATGGGCGCTCGCCCCTGGTGCGTGAGCCCCTTCCCCATGGGGCTGGGGGGAGCCGTGGGGTGTGAGCCGCTCTCACCCGCTGTCCCCTCCAGGTGGGATATGATCCCCATCCCCACATGCGCGTCCCAGGGCTGGCGGCTGGAATGCAAGTGGGGACATCAGGGAAACCGTGAGTGTGGGGCTGGGGTTGTGGCAGGGGATGGGGTGTCCAGGGAGGGAGCATGGGATGGGTTGGGTTGGAATGGATCTCAAAGCTCCTCCAGCTCCAACCCCTGCCACGGACAGGGACACCTTCCATAGAGCAGCTTGCTCCAAGCCCCTGTGTCCAACCTGGCCTTGAGCACTGCCAGGGATGGGGCAGCCACAGCTTCTCTGGGCACCCTGTGCCCGCGCCTCAGCACCCTCCCAGGGAAGAGCTTCTGCCTCAGAGCTCATCTCAGTCTCCCCTCTGGCAGGTTAAAGCCATTCCCCTGTCCTGTCCCTACATCCCTTGTCCAAAGCCCCTCTCCAGGTTTCCTGCAGCCCCTTTAGGCACTGGAGCTGCTCTAAGGTCTCCCCTTCAGGAGCCTTCTCCAGGCTGCCCCATCCCAGCTCTCTCAGCCTGGCTCCAGAGCAGAGCTGCTCCAGCCTTTGCAGCATTCCCATGGATGGGGAGCTCAGCTCCAGCTGGAGCTGTTCTGGAGCAGGAACCAGCCCCCCTGTGCCCAACCAGGCTGCTCCCAGCTCCCATTCCAAATCACTCTGCCCATTCCTGATGTGGCCCTGGCTGCCCCATGCATGATCCTGGGCTGGTCCTCACCAACTCTCTCCCTTTGCAGCGCCTACTCCTTCCACGTCAGCGCTGATGGGCAGATGCAGCCGGTGCCTTTCCCCCCGGATGCCCTGCTCGGCTCCGGCATCCCCCGGCACGCGCGGCAGCTCCACACGCTGAGCCATGGGGAGGTGGTTTGCGCCGTCACCATCAGCAACTCCACCAGGCACGTCTACACCGGCGGCAAGGGCTGTGTGAAGGTGTGGGACGTGGGGCAGCCGGGCACCAAAACGGCCGTGGCTCAGCTCGACTGCTTGGTAAGGATGTGCCCCCATGGCTTGGATCCCTGCATTGAGGGGGGGGGACCTCAAAGGGAGGGTTTGGGGCATCTCAAAGTGATGGTGTAGCCCTAATAGGGGTGGCTGTGGATGCTGAGGAAGGGCTGGGGGCTCTGTGCTGCCAGTGCTTGCGCTGCCCCATCTGTTCCGAGCATCCCAAGCTCTTGAGGGGGCTTTTACCTCCCCACCGCTTGGCACTGCTTCACCTCACAGTGTCAGCCCTTCCTGTAGATCGTGCCTACGGGCTGGAGTCACCTGGGCTGAGGCATCACTTGGGTTCAGCTCTGTTCTGCTTCTGCCTGTGTGGGTCTGGCTGGAGGGAGAGCTCAGATTCCTCGTAGGAATAAATCATGGATTGGTTTAGGTTGGAAAAAGACCTTTAAGCTCATCGAGTCCAACCACTGAGCCAGTGCAGTGGGGACATGGGTAAACCATGTCCCTAAATGGAACCCACCACTAAACCATGGCCCCAATCCCTTCAGGGATGGTGACTCCACCACTGCCCTGCGCAGCTTCTCCCAATGCTTCTCAACCCTTTGGCTGAGGACATTTGTCCTAAGATCCCATTTAAACCTCCCCTGATGCAACCCAAGGCTGTTTCCTCTTGTTCTAGGAGGGTTCTTTTGTAGGTGAGGGTGCTTGGCTGCTGTTGCCCCGGCCCTTGAGGTCCCCTCAGTTGCTGTCACAAGAGCTCCTGGCAGCTTCCTGAGGTTTCCTCAGGCTGGGAACGCTGCTGCCAATCCTGGCACAGCCATCACCAGGGAGTCTTTTTAGCCTGGTTCTTTGAGGTTTGTTTTCAATGGAATTGGGAATCCCTGTGCTCGCTATGAAGAGCCCAAACCCTCCCCTCCACTTGCTGGCCTTGGGGCTTGGGCAGCCTGACAGATGTTATTCCTGGATGGTGCTGCCCTTGAAGATCCCAATGCATAAACAAGGAAGTGACTGAGTCATGATCGTTTCCAGCTGCATCCAAAGTTCAGGAACGGGGGAAAATGATGGTTTAGTGCTCGGAGTCTTTGGTGCTGCAGCAACCGCATCTGTTGGGGATGCTGCGGGTGATGGTCCCTGAGGATGTAGAATTTGGGTTGGGAAGGACCTTAAGATCCCCCAGTTCTGACATCTGGGATGGGTGCAGAAGGACTGGAAGGGAAGGGGGATAACGGGGTCCTGCCTCTTGCACCCTAGAACCGCGACAACTACATCCGCTCCTGCAAGCTGCTGCCTGACGGCCGCAGCCTGATCGTGGGGGGGGAAGCCAGCACCCTCTCCATCTGGGACCTGGCGGCCCCCACACCCCGCATCAAGGCCGAGCTCACCTCCTCTGCCCCTGCTTGCTATGCCCTGGCCATCAGCCCCGACGCCAAGGTCTGCTTCTCCTGCTGCAGCGACGGCAACATCGTGGTGTGGGATCTGCAGAACCAGACCCTGGTCAGGTGAGCTGGGGGGGCACAGGGGCTGGGGGACACAGGACACACGCAAAGCAGTGTTGGCAGCCGTGTCCTTGCCCGCTTCCTGTTCCCCCACCTCTTTCCTAGGCAGTTTCAAGGCCACACGGATGGGGCTAGTTGCATCGACATCTCCAACGATGGCACCAAGCTGTGGACGGGGGGGCTGGATAACACGGTGCGGTGCTGGGACCTGCGCGAGGGGCGTCAGCTCCAGCAGCACGACTTCAGCTCCCAGGTAAGGAATGGGGCTGAACAGGAACCCCATGGCGACAACCGGGACCTGCCTGATCCTGGTTTTCCTCCCTTTCTCCCCCAGATCTTCTCCTTGGGTTATTGCCCAACAGGGGAGTGGTTGGCGGTGGGGATGGAGAGCAGCAACGTGGAGATCCTGCACGTCACCAAACCGGACAAGTACCAACTGCATCTGCACGAGAGCTGCGTCCTCTCCCTCAAATTCGCCTCCTGCGGTAGGCACAGCTCCCCCGGCCCTGGATTTTGGGAATTTGGGATGTGCCTCCTCTCCCGGATGCATCGTACTGGGGGCAAGCGCTGGCTCCGGGCCTGTGTGGATGCCAGTATTCCTGGGAGAAGGGGTGTCCTTCTGGAGCAACCCCTGTGGCAGTGGTGCTGGGATGATCCCCTTCATCCCTTCTGTCCCTCCCGCAGGGAAGTGGTTCGTGAGCACAGGGAAGGACAATCTGCTCAATGCCTGGAGGACGCCCTATGGAGCCAGCATCTTCCAGGTACAGGGATGCACAGCCCTGGTTTTGACTGGAATAGAGTTAATTTTCTTCCTGTAGATGTTTCTTTTTATGAGGTTGCCCAGTGCATCCCAGCTCTAAATGTACATAGTAATATGTAGAGAGCTGTAGGAAAGTATATAGCAATGTATTAGCAGTCAGAGGATCATGGAATGGTTTGGATTGGAAGGGATCTTCAAGCTCATCCAGCTCTAACCCCTGCCATGGGCAGGGACACCTTCCACTAGAGCAGCTTGCTCCAAGCCCCTGTGTCCAACCTGGCCTTGGACAGTGCCAGGGATGGGCCCCCCTGTGCCATTGTCCCACCACCCAGTAACCAAAGTGGTCCCTGCAGGGTCCCCAGGGTGGGGGCAGGTCCTTGCTCTGTGCTTCCTCTTTTCCTTCCCTTCTTCCCTCTCTCAGTCCAAGGAAACCTCATCCGTCCTCAGCTGCGACGTCTCCACCGATGACCAGTTCATCGTCACCGGCTCTGGGGACAAGAAAGCCACAGTCTACGAGGTCATCTACTGACAGCAAGAGGTGCCATGCAGACACACGGACACCCCATGGATGGATGCACAGATGGGGGGGGGCTCTGCCCGCCCTGCTCCTGCCTTCCCAAAGCAGATCCACGCCAGCCGAGGCGGAGAAGCGTGGCCAGGGCTGGAGGTGGCCCCGGGCCGGTGTCACACAGGGCTGGGTGATGGCAATGGGGACTTGTTCCTTGGTTTGGGCTATGTATGTTGGATGGGGTGGTGCTTGGGGGGGGGGGGGGTGTTAAGGATTTTTTGGTTTATTTGGGGGGTTTTTTAGTTTATTTTTTCACTTTTTGGGAGTTATTTTGGTGGGGGTTGGTTGGGGGAGGTGCTGGGCCAGGCTGGGGCCATGGGCTCCATCCTCAGCACCCTTGGGTGGGCCTCCTGGGCTGTATTTAATAATAAAAGCAAGTAAAAGCAGAGCTCTGCCTGGTCCTGAGCAGCTCCCTCGGTGCTGCGTGGCCATGGGAGGGAGCCAGGAGAGGATGGAGCCAGGGCTGGGGGGGCTCTGCCATGGCAGGAGAAGCTGCTCCATCACTGCTGTTTCTGGACCCCCAACTCCACTTCCCAGCCCATTACCCCGTGGGGCACCACTGGTTGGGGACCCCTGTTCCATGATGGGGTGTGATGGGAGCTTCTGTCCCATGGGCTTCAGGGGCAGGGCTGCTCCACCCCGGGATAACAGGGATGCGTTGTTCCGCGATGGCAGGCATGCTTTGCTCCTGGATGATGTTTCAATCTGAGCTTTGGGCTGTGGTGCTTAGGCTGGAGAAAAGGAATAAAAGAAAGAAAGAAAGGAAAATCAATTCTCTGAGCATCCCCAGGGAATTCTGCAGGCAGCTGCATGGAAAATACCTGCAGAGCCCGGCTGCTGCCTGGCAGATGATTCACATCCCACCGAGGGCATGGATCTGGTACCAAACACCCAGTGCAGGCATCTCCTTGCCCTCCTTTGGGCTGGATGGACCACAGAGGAATCCAGGGCCACATTCCCAGACCCTCTGCCTACACCTGATCCCTACCAGCCTCTAGTCCTTCTGCTTGATGGGCATCACGCTCCAGTTCAAAGGGATGGATACAGGATTCCCAGGCATCTCCCAGCTGCTGTGTTCCAAGGGGGGGTCCTTGGGGAAGAAGAGGTCTCTGGGGAGTGGGAAGCCCATTCCCTCTGCACAAGGGCAGGCATTCCAGCTCCAGCACAGGCAGGGAGCTGAGGAAGGGCCTCTTGGCAGCCCCTCGCCAGCATTCCAGAGGCATGGCCACCCACCAGGAATCACACACTCAATTAGCGCTGGGATTTTTATCGCCATCATTCCACCAAGGAGCAGTTGCAGAAGGGCTGTTATGCAGAAACCCTGACGTTCCTTCCAGCGCTTGGATTTCTTTGGGAAGTGGCAAAGGACAAAAGGAATCAAACCCCAGTCACGTGTGGTGATTCCAGGGGAGGAAAAGAGATGTCCCCAAACCCAAGAATAGATGGGGCTTGGATCTGCCGCCGTGGTCAGGGAAGGCTGTACTGGGAATGCCTGGAATTCTGCACTGGGACATGGGCAGGAGCTCGGTGTGTTCATGTTAAGGCTGCTCTAAGGCCAGGCATTATATGAGATCAGTGCTGGGATACCCTGTGAGCACTCCTGCAAAGGCAGGCCAGCATTCCTGCCTGTTCCTGCCTGTTCCTGCCACCTCCATGTGCACAAGCTGCCAGCCCAGCTCCCTGGGGCTCTCATTTCAAGCTCATCAACCTCTCCATATGGGATGCACCGGGAAAAGGGAATGAAAAGGGATTGTGATGCAGAGCCAAGCCTGTGGCTGGCAAAGCTGAGCCCTGGCTGGCACCACCTTCCACTCGGAGCACTGTGGGCTGGGATCAGCCTTGGCTGGCATTAATCCACTGCTGGCAAATGGTCCAAGAGGATGTTCCTGCCCAGAGCCTGATGGTCCAGGGCTGGAGCAAGGAGAGGGGGCTGGAAATCACATCCCAGTGTCCATGGGCAGTGTGGATTCTCCGCTAAGGCAGGATGAGCACATGGGTTCTCCTTGGGGAAGCAGCAGGAAATCCCTATCCACTGTGTTTGGAGTCTCTTCCCTGGGTGTAGTGGTGGAGGGAATGAGCCGTCCACCCACCCTCTTTCCTTAGGAAGCCACCTCCAAAGCCCCGCTTGGAAACCCTCTGAGGCTTTTCACATGGACAACAACAGGGATCCACCTCCTGGAGCTCCGGGAAGACATGCCAGGAATTTGCTACAGACCCTGACAAGAGGGGATGGTTTTCACTCCTATGGATCACATCAGCACTGGGAGAAAGCAAACTGGTCCCAGTCTCTTTTTCCCTCGGAAAGGGGATGGAGAGGGATGCGGTGCCTTGCACTCAGCACCGCATCCCTACTCCACACCACGGATGTGACTGTGGCCACAGCACCAGTGATTAACCCACCTTATTCTGGGGGCTTTGCAGCCTCCGGCCCTGTCAAGGGGCAGCTTTGGGCTGTGCCCAGGGGATCTGCTGCTGGAAGCACATCAGGAGCAACTAGAACGGTCCCTGGAGGAGCCTGCAGAGGAGCATCACTGTGGCTGCTGCATCCCTGCCCATTTCCGGTCCACGGAGCCAGCAGCCAGGCTGGGCTGTGGAGTTAACTCAGCCCAGGAGCATCCCGAGCGCTGCTTTAACGATGGTTAAATATTGATGCTGTTTGTAAAGCACTTGGTGATCCTGAGTGGAGGTGGCACCCGTCAGGATGAGGGATGAGGAATGATGAGGCACCACCTGACTCTGCATCCTCAATTCCCTTTAGAGGTCCCACATGTGCTCGGAGCAGCATCTTCCCTTGGCTTCAGGCATCTGATCTCTACTTGGTGTAAACCTTGGAGTAAATAGAGAGGGGGGACCTGGGTGCAGAGATCTAATGAGCTGGATCTGGGAATGCCATTCCCAGTGTCATTCCCATGCTGGGAACATGGAGGAGCACCAGGAACCTGGTCCTCCTTGGTGGCCATCAGCGTCTCCAGAGGAGCAGGAGCCATCTGGGTACGGATGGCACCCGATCTCTTGGCAATCCCTGCCTGCAAGAGGAAGCCGGTAGCACCATGGAGGGATGGGAATGGCTCCAAGCCCCATCCCATCCCCTCCAGTGAGAGAGGAGCAGCCGGCCCCCCCCCCTCCCCCCCACCTCTATAGAAGAGCCCAGAGCTCCCACCTCAGTGTAAATCCATGTGTATCCTGCTGGGATTTCCCAAGATGCTGCCAAGGGAGGCCCCTGCCCAGGGACCCCCCCGGCTGTCAGCTCCCCCCCAGCACATGGGAGGGATCCCGACTCCTGAATCCCTCAATGGATCCCGGCCAAGCCGAGGTCTGGGAGCTGTCAGTGCTGTCCCAGCCCATGGCTGCTTTGTGGGCTGGCAGGGAAGGAGCGGAGCCACCAGCGTTGGCCACGGGCCATCCGCACCACTTCCTCCCTCCCGCACATCCAACCCAGAGCCAAGGGGGATGAGAATGGATTCAGCCCCCCTGCATCGCCCTAAGCTCCCAAAGCAGGGAATCCCAACCGCTCCACTCTGCTCCGTGTATGAGGGCAACAGCACCCAAGGACACACAGAGCACCTGCACCCATGCAGAGCCAGGAGCTGGACATGGGATGAGGTCCTCAAGCCCTTGGCCATCACCTCAAGCTCATTACCTCCTCAAGCACTTGTCACCTTGTGGGCGAAGTCCTGGCTCTGCATGGGTTGGGATACCCCTGGATCCCAGCCCTGGATCCCAAACCCAGCACCGGGTCCCAGCCCCAGCGGAGCTGGGAGCTCATGGGGATGGCAGGAATGTGCTGTCGGGCTCCAGGCCTCTCCCTGTTAACAAAAGGAGCAAGCTCGGAGGGGCTGAGCCAGCTGGAGGAACATGGCAGTTGACTTGGCACTTTGTCAGGCACTGCTCCAAACTAATTTCCCTGGCAGTCAGCCCGCGATGACGGGATTGATAACTCTGGAGAGGGAAAGCAAATTAACGCTGGAACAAAAGGGGAAGAAGGAAAAGGGTGAATACCCCCCCCAACCCCTTCCCCCCCCCCCCCCCCCCCACCCCCGGCTCCGGGAGAGGGAAAAGGGATTAAGGAAAAAGACAAGAGAAAGACAATTCCTTTGCCTCTGGGCTCCAGCTCCCGCTGTTTCCTCCAGGCTCACTCCTGCTTCTGGCGCCCCAGGGAGCTGCTTAGCATCATAGAATGATGGAATGGTTTTGGGCTGAAGGGACCTTAAAGCTCCTCCAGTTCCAACCACTGCCATGGGCAGGGACACCTTCCATAGAGCAGCTTGCTCCAAGCCCCTGTGTCCAACCTGGCCTTGAACATTGCCAGGGATGGGGCAGCCACAGCTTCTCTGGGCACCCTGTGCCAGCGCCTCAGCACCCTCCCAGGGAAGAGCTTCTGCCTAAGAGCTCATCTCAGTCTCCCCTCTGGCAGGTTAAAGCCATTCCCCTTGGCCTGTCCAGGCCCTTATCCAAAGCATGGTGTCGTCACCCTCGGGGGGCCCAAATCCATGTGGCTTTGGGTCCCCATTCCCGCTGTGTCCACCCATGTCAACCTGCCCCCAGCTCAATGGATGACACAAACTTGGGTGTTTTCCCCTTGGGACCCTCACTCAGGACCTGGCACTCCAATTCCCGGCTTCACAGCACCCCTCTGCCCATTCCCTCACACTAGAACCCCCTTCCCCAAGTTCTCCTGCCCCAGTTCTCCCTCTGTGCTGCGCCCCATGCACCCCATCCTGCCTGGACACCACATCCCTTGCTCCCATTCAAATAGGGGTCCTCCACCCGCAGCCCCGCTCCACCCGCCCCTCACTCGTGGCATTGAGCCTGCAGGGACTGAAATCCCTCCTTGATGCTACTGCAGCTTCCCAAGACCGGGAACTCGATGGGATGGAGACTGCGCCTCCGCCATTGCAGGGCTCCCGCCTGCTCCCGGTACGTACCGGGCGCCATCCCTATGGGAACCCCCTGAGTGCCCCGGTCCCCGCCGCTCCACGGGGCTCCACGGGCGATACCGGACCCCAGGGGCGGGTGGGGGCAGCCCTGGAGCCGTAACCGAACGGAACCCATAGGGCTGCCCCGACCCGGGCTCTGTTCCCCGGCACCGGCCGGGTGTGGGCGTGGCCTCAGTGTCGTGGGCGGGGCCTCGGTGTAGTGGGCGGGGCCTCGCTGGGTGTGGGCGTGGCCACCCCACCCCCGCGCCTCAATCATCTTCAGGACCCTCAGCTGCGACGGCCGCTCCTGCCATTGGCTGCCGCTGCAGCAGCGCCAACCAATCGCCGTGCGGTGTTCCCACACGGGCTCGTGACGCGTCGCCCAGGGAAGGCCAATGAGAAGCGAGCGGAGGCGCCGCGGGGTGCGCTGGGAGTTGTAGTTCGCTGCCGGTGGCCTCCGGCGCGGCCGCCGCTGCCCCGGGTCCCAACGCTGCCTCCGCCGCTGCCGCCGCTGCCGGGGCCGGGGCCGGGACCGGGGCCCGTTCCGTACTGCGGCTCCGGTGGGGCGGGCGGCGGGGCCGGGATCGGGGGGGATGGGTGGGTGGGGGCGGGTGAACTACGCTACCAACAAGGCCTTGCGGCTGCCACTCAAAGTAACGTGGGGCGGTGGAGCACCGGGGGCGGCTCCGGGACACGTCCGGAGCGGGGCTCAGCCCCTCCGGACCCGCACTGTCCCAAGCGGGCAACGGGAGCTGCTCCAGCCTGTTGCGTTAAAAGGGGGGGGGGGGGGGGGGGAGATGAACCCCTTTATAAAAGGGAGCCAGGAACAGCCCCAGTGCACAACTATCAGTCCGGGCGCGTTTAGTATCGGATTTACTGACTACTGTCATACCGAGTGCGTTTAGTAAGAAAACTACGATCGGATACCGAAACGGTGCAGTTTGTTGTGATTGGCTACCGAAAAAGAATAGTCTATTGATGCAACAGGTACAGGTTCTTGTGGATTGCGGTGATAAATACTGTCTGCAAAAGCACGTGCAAGTAATAGTTACATGGATACAAGCGCTCGATAAAGTTGACACAGCCTGGCTCTAAAGTATAAAGGTAACAGTAAAGGTAACTCTGCAGAGATTCTAACTTTTCCTAGGAAAGCACTGGATGCAGCGCAAGTCTTACCCACAGGCGTCCCTATGGGGGGGGAAGAGAGGTCCAGCCCGTTGACCGGTCGCAGGAGTCGGTTGATGTTATCTTCCTTGACTCGTCCACGATGGTATCTTCCTCAATATCCCCCTTTCTCTAGGGTCATTTTATATTATTTTTACCTTCAAGGTGGAGCTTGAGTGACTCCAGTCATACATACCTTTATTACCATTGGTGCAAATTTCTCTCGCCTCGATTTAAAGGTATATAAGACCAAAAATCCAGAGCGCATGCTTAGAGAGGGGTGGTCGTATTTCCGGGGGGGGGGGGGGCACATTGGAGATGGGTGTGTATTTTAGCATGTAAATGCTTTATAATGACATTATAATGAAGCAAAGTTCACACTGAGGAAGGTATTTTGTCAAAAGGTGATAGGATGCTGGCTCAGAGTGGCAAGTATGCAGCCTATCAGTTTGTTGCACCATCTAGTCCCCGTCTTTTTGCTGAAGTTAGAACAAAGCGTAACCCCGAGATCGCCACCTCGCTCCACCCTCCGTCTGTTACGGGAATCGATGTGAAGTGCACATACCTGACATACCAGGTATGGCAGAATCTTGCCCCGAGAGGCCCTGACAGTGCATTTCTCCCTTATGTGTGGACAATGCTGCATTTTGAATATAGATTTAATCCCCAATTATCTCACATTTCCTAATTATTCCACAGGGACAGCAATGCAAGTGGCACCGTTGCAAAGCTTACTGTGTGCAGAAGAGGTCCAGCAGCATCTTTCAGCCCTGGCTCTTCGCCTGTGGGAGCAGAGTCCAATCATTTGTGCTCTGCAAAACCGGCTACAGGATGGCTGGAAACAGGAATCAAAGATGTTGTATACAAATGCACTTTGAGGTGGGAAAGCAAGGAGTGAGAGCAATGCAGGTGGCACCGTTGCAAAACTTCCTGTGTGCAGAAGAGGTCCAGCAGCATCTTTCAGTCCTGGCTCTTCGCCTGAGGGAGCAGAGTCCAATCATTCGTGCACTGAAAACTGGGCAGGCGGACAGGCTGGAGCAGGCATCAAGAATGTATTCAAATGCAGTATTGAGGTGGGAAAGCAAGGAGTGACAGCAATGCAGGTGTCACCGTTGCAAAGCTTACTGTGTGCAGAAGAGGTCCAGCAGCATCTTTCAGCCCTGCATCTTCGTCTGTGGGAGCAGAATCCAATCATTTGTGCAAAAGCAGCTACAGGACGGCCGGGAGCACAACCGAAGATGTTGTAGTCAAATGCACTTTCAGGTGGGAAAGCAAGGAGCGACACCAATGCAGGTGGCGCCGTTGCAAGGTTTCCTGTGTGCAGAAGAGGTCCAGCAGCATCTTTCAGCCCTGGCTCTTCGTCTGTGGGAGCAGAATCCAATCACTCGTGCAAATGCAGCTACAGGACGGCCCGGAGCTGACATCAAAGATATTGTATTCAAATGCACTTTGAGGTGGAAAGCAAGGAGCAACAGCAATGCAGGTGGCGCCGTTGCAAAGCTTCCTGTGTGCAGAAGAGTTCCAGCAGCATCTTTTAGCCCTGGCTCTTCATCTGTGGTAGGAGAGTCCAATCGTTCGTGCAAACGCAGGTACAGGAGGGCCAGGAGCAGACATCAAATATATTGTATTCAAATGCATCTTGAGGAGGGAACGCAAGGAATGACAGGAATGCAGGTGGCACCGTTGCAAAGCTTCCTGTGTGCAGAAAAGTTCCTGCAGAATCTTTCAGCCCTGGCTCTCCATCTGTGGGAGCAGAGTCCAATTGTTTGTGCTAAAGCAGCTATAGGACGGCCAGGAGCTGACATCAAAATATTGTACTCAAATGCACTTTGAGGTGGGAAGGCAGGGAGAGACAGCAATGCAGGTGGCACTGTCGGGAAGGTTACTGTGTGCAGAAGATATCCAGCAGCATCTTTGAGCCCTGGCTCTTCGTCTCTGGGAGCAGAGTCCAATCATTCGTGCAAAAGCAGCTACCAGAAGGCCGGGAGCAGACATCAAAATATCGTATTCAAATGCACGTTGAGGTGGGAAAGCAAGGAGCGATAGCAATGCAGGTAGCACCATTGTAAAACTTACTGGGTGCAGAAGAGGTCCAGCAGCATCTTTCAGGGCTAGCTCTTTGTCTGTGGGAGCAGAGTGCAATCATTCGTGCAAAAGCAGGTACAGAACGGCCCGGAGCAGAAATCAAATATATTGCATTCAAATGCACTTTCAGGTGGGAAAGCAAGGAATGACAGCAATGCAAGTGGCACCGTTGGGAAGGTTACTGTGTGCAGAAGAGGTCCAGCAGCATCTTTCAGCCCTGGCTCTTCGTCTGTGGGAGCAGAGTCCAATCATTCGTGCAAACGCAGCTACAGGACGGCCAGGAGCAGACATCAAATATATTGTATTCAAATGCACTTTGAGGTGGGAAAGCAAGGAATGACAACAATGCAGGTGGCACCATTGCAAAGCTTCCAGTCTGCAGAAGAGGTCCAGCAGCATCTTTCAGCCCTGTCTCTTCGTCTGTGGGAGCAGAGTCCAATCTTTCGTGCAAACGCAGCTACAGGACGGCCCGGAGCAGCCATCAAATATATTGTATTCAAATGCTCTTTGAGGGGGGAAAGCAAGGAGTGAGAGCAATGCGGGTTTCACAGTTGCAAAGCTTCCTGTGTGCGGAAGAGGTAAAGCAGCATCTATCAGCCCTGGCTCTTCGTCTCTGGGGGCAGAGTCCAATCATTCGTGCAAACGCAGCAAAAGAACGGCCAGCAGCAGGCATCAAATATATTGTATTGAAATGCACTTACGGGTGGGAAAGCAAGGAGTGACAGCAATGCAGGTGGCACCATTGCAAAGCTTCCTGTGTGCAGAAGAGGTCCAGCAGGATCCTTCAGCCCTGGCTCTTCATCTGTGGGAGCAGAGTCCAATCATTCGTGCAAAAGCAGCTACCGGACGGCTGTTAGCAGACATCAAAATATCGTATTCAAATGCACTTTGAGGTGGGAAAGCAAGGAGCGACACCAATACAGGTGGCAGCGTCGCAAAGCTTCCTGTGTGCAGAAGAGGTCCAGCAGCATCTTTCAGCCCTGGCTCTTCGTCTGTGGGAGCAGAGTCCAATCATTCGTGCAAATGCAGCTACAGGACGGCCCGGAGCAGGCATCAAAGACACTGTCTTCAAATGCACTTTCAGGTGGGAAAGCAAGGAGCGACAGCAATGCAGGTGGCACCGTTGCAAAGCTTCCTGTGTGCAGAAAAGTTCCTGCAGCATCTTTCAGTCCTGGCTCTTCGCCTGTGGGAGCAGAGTCCAATCATTCGTGCACTGGAAACTGGGCAGCCGGCCAGCCTGGAGCAGGCATCAAGGATGTATTCAAATGCACTTTGAGGTGGGAAAGCAAGGAGTGAGAGCAATACAGGTGGCACCGTTGCGAAGCTTTCTGCGTGCAGAAGAGATCCAGCAGCATCTTTCAGTCCTGGCTCTTTGCCTGTGGGATCAGGGTCCAATCATTCGTGCACGGAAAACTGGGCAGCCGGACGGCCTGGAACAGGCCTCAAGGATGTATTCAAATGCACTTTGAGGTGGGAAAGCAAGGAGTGAGAGCAATACAGGTGGCACCGTTGAGAAGCTTACCATGTGCGGAAGAGACCCAGCATCATCTTTGAGTCCTGGCTCTTTGCCTGTGGGATCAGGGTCCAATCATTCGTGCACTGAAAACTGGGCAGCCGGACGGCCTGGAGCAGGCCTCAAGGATGTATTCAAATGCACTTTGAGGTGGGAAAACAAGGAGTGAGACCAATACAGGTGGCACCGTTGAGAAGCTTGCTGTGTTCAGAAGAGGTCCAGCAGTATTTTTCAGTCCTGGCTCTTTGCCTGCAGGGGCAGGGTGCAATCATTCGTGCACTGAAAACTGGGCAGCCGGACGGCCTGGAGCAGGCATCAAGGATGTATTCAAATGCACTTTGAGGTGGGTAAGCAAGGAGTGAGAGTAATACAGGTGGCACCGTTGCGAAGCTTACCATGTGCAGAAGAGATCCAGCAGCATCTTCCATTCCTGGCTCTTCGCCTGTGGGATCAGGGTCCAATCATTCGTGCACTGAAAACTGGGCAGCCGGCCAGCCTGGAGCAGGCATCAAGGATGTATTCAAATGCACTTTGAGGTGGGAAAGCAAGGAGTGAGAGCAATACAGGTGGCACCGTTGCGAAGCTTTCTGCGTGCAGAACAGATCCTGCAGCATCTTTCAGTCCTGGCTCTTCGCCTGTGGGATCAGGGTCCAATCATTCGTGCACTGAAAACTGGGCAGCCGGCCAGCCTGGAGCAGGCATCAAGGATGTATTCAAATGCACTTTGAGGTGGGTAAGCAAGGAGTGAGAGTAATACAGGTGGCACCGTTGCGAAGCTTACCATGTGCAGAAGAGATCCAGCAGCATCTTTCAGTCCTGGCTCTTCGCCTGTGGGATCAGGGTCCAATCATTCGTTCCCTGAAACCTGGGGAGCCGGACGGCCTGGAGCAGGCATCAAGGATGTATTCAAATGCACTTTGAGGTGGGAAAACAAGGAGTGAGACCAATACAGGTGGCACCGTTGAGAAGGTTGCTGTGTGCAGAAGAGGTCCAGCAGCATCTTTCATTCCTGGCTCTTTGCTTATGGGAGCAGGGTCCAATCATTCGTACACTGTAAACTGGGCAGCCGGGCGGCCTGGAGCAGGCATCAAGGATGTATTCAAATGCACTTTGAGGTGGGAAAGCAAGGAGTGAGAGCAATACAGGTGGCACCGTTGCGAAGCTTACCATGTGCAGAAGAGATCCAGCAGCATCTTTCAGTCCTGGCTCTTTGCCTGTGGGATCAGGGTCCAACCCTTCGTGCACTGAAAACTGGGCAGCCGGACGGCCTGGAGCAGGCATAAAGAATGTATTCAAATGCACTTTGAGGGGGGAAAGCAAGGAGTGAGAGCAATACAGGCGGCACCGTTGCGAAGCTTACCATGTGCAGAAGAGATCCAGCAGCATCTTTCAGTCCTGGCCCTTTGCCTGTGGGTTCAGGGTCCAATCATTCGTGCACTGAAAACTGGGCAGCCGTGCGGCCTGGAGCAGGCATCAAGGATGTATTCAAATGCACTTTGAGGTGGGAAAGCAAGGAGTGAGAGCAATACAGGTGGCACCGTTGCGAAGCTTACCATGTGCAGAAGAGATCCAGCAGCATCTTTCAGTCCTGGCTCTTTGCCTGTGGGATCAGGGTCCAATCATTCGTGCACTGGAAACGGGGCAGCCAGCCAGCCTGGAGCAGGCATCAAGGATGTATTCAAATGCACTTTGAGGTGGGAAGACAAGGAGTGAGATCAATACAGGTGGCACCGTTGAGAAGCTTGCTGCGTGCACAAGAGTTCTAGCAGTATTTTTCAGTCCTGGCTCTTTGCCTGTGGGAGCAGGATCCAATCATTCGTGCACTGGAAACTGGGCAGCCGGACGGCCTGGAGCAGGCATCAAGGATGTATTCAGATGCACTTTGAGGTGGGAAAACAAGCAGTGAGACCAATACAGGTGGCACTGTTGCGAACCTTACCACGTGCAGAAGCGATCCAGCATCATCTTGCAGTCCTGGCTCTTTGCCTGTGGGAGCAGGATCCAATCATTCGTGCACTGAAAACTGGGCAGCCGGCCAGCCTGGAGCAGGCATCAAGGATGTATTCAAATGCACTTTGAGGTGGGAAAGCAAGGAGTGAGAGCAATACAGGTGGCACCGTTGCGAAGCTTACTATGTGCAGAAGAGACCCAGCAGCATGTTTCAGTCCTGGCTCTTTGCCTGTGGGATCAGGGTCCGATCATTCGTTCCCTGAAACCTGGGGAGCCGGACGGCCTGGAGCAGGCATCAAGGATGTATTCAAATGCACTTTGAGGGGGGAAAGCAAGGAGTGAGAGCAATACAGGTGGTTCCGTTGCGAAGCTTACCATGTGCAGAAGAGGTCCAGCAGCATCTTTCAGTCCTGGCTCTTTGCCTGCAGGGGCAGGGTGCAATCATTCGTGCACTGAAAACTGGGCAGGCGGACGGCCTGGAGCAGGCATCAAGGATGTATTCAAATGCACTTTCAGGTGGGAAAGCAAGGAGTGAGACCAATGCACGTGGCACCGTTGCGAAGCTTTCTGCGTGCAGAACAGATCCAGCAGCATGTTTCATTCCTGGCTCTTCACCTGTGGGATCAGGGTCCAATCATTCGTGCACTGAAAACTGGGCAGCCGGCCAGCCTGGAGCAGGCATCAAGGATGTATTCAAATGCACTTTGAGGTGGGAAAGCAAGGAGTGAGAGCAATACAGGTGGCACCGTTGCGAAGCTTACCATGTGCAGAACAGATCCAGCAGCATCTTTCAGTCCTGGCTCTTTGCCTGTGGGATCAGGGTCCAATCATTCGTGCACTGAAAACTGGGCAGCCAGCCAGCCTGGAGCAGGCATCAAGGATGTATTCAAATGCACTTTGAGGTGGGTAAGCAAGGAGTGAGAGTAATACAGGTGGCACCGTTGCGAAGCTTACCATGTGCAGAAGAGATCCAGCAGCATGTTTCAGTCCTGGCTCTTTGCCTTTGGGATCAGGGTCCAATCATTCGTTCCCTGAAAACTGGGCAGCCGGACGGCCTGGAGCAGGCATCAAGGATGTATTCAAATGCACTTTGAGGTGCGAAAACAAGGAGTGAGACCAATACAGGTGGCACCGTTGAGAAGGTTGCTGTGTGCAGAAGAGATCCAGCAGCATCTTTCAGTCCTGGCTCTTCGCCTGTGGGAGCAGAGTCCAATCATTCGTGCACTGAAAACTGGGCAGCCGGCCAGCCTGGAGCAGGCATCAAGGATGTATTCAAATGCACTTTGAGGTGGGAAAACAAGCAGTGAGAGCAATGCAGGTGGCACCGTTGCAAAGCTTACCACGTGCAGAAGAGAGCCAGCAGCATCTTTCAGTCCTGGCTCTTCGCCTGTGGGAGCAGAGTCCAATCATTCGTGCACTGACAACTGGGCAGCCGGCCAGCCTGGAGCAGGCATCAAGGAACTATTCAAATGCACTTTGAGGTGGGAAAGCACGGAGCGAGACCAATGCAGGTGGCACCTTGCAAAGCTTACCGTGAGCAGAAGAGATCCAGCAGCATCTTTCAGTCCTGGCTCTTCGCCTGTGGGAGCAGAGTCCAATCATTCGTGCACTGAAAACTGGGCAGCCGGCCAGCCTGGAGCAGGCATCAAGGAACTATTCAAATGCACTTTGAGGTGGGAAAACAAGCAGTGAGACCAATGCAGGTGGCACCGTTGCAAAGCTTACCGTGAGCAGAAGAGATCCAGCAGCATCTTTCAGTCCTGGCTCTTCGGCCTTGGGAGCAGAGTCCAATCAGTCGTGCACTGACAACTGGGCAGCCGGCCAGCCTGGAGCAGGCATCAAGGAACTATTCAAATGCACTTTGAGGTGGGAAAACAAGCAGTGAGAGCAAAAAAGGCGGCACCGTTGCAAAGCTTACCACGTGCAGAAGAGATCCAGCAGCATCTTTCAGTCCTGGCTCTTCGCCTGTGGGAGCAGAGTCCAATCATTCGTGCACTGACAACTGGGCAGCCGGCCAGCCTGGAGCAGGCATCAAGGAACTATTCAAACGCACTTTGAGGTGGGAAAACAAGCAGTGAGACCAATGAAGGATTCACTGTTGCAAAGCTTGCGACGTGCAGAAGAGATCCAGCAGCATCTTTCAGTCCTGGCTCTTCGCCTGTGGGAGCAGAGTCCAATCATTCGTGCACTGACAACTGGGCAGCCGGCCAGCCTGGAGCAGGCATCAAGGAACTATTCAAACGCACTTTGGGGTGGGAAAACATGCAGTGAGACCAATGCAGGTGGCACCGTTGCAAAGCTTGCCACGTGCAGAAGAGAGCCAGCAGCATGTTTCAGTCCTGGCTCTTCGCCTGTGGGAGCACAGTCCAATCATTCGTGCACTGACAACTGGGCAGCCGGCCAGCCTGGAGCAGGCATCAAGGATGTATTCAAATGCACTTTGAGGTGGGAAAACAAGCAGTGAGACCAATGCAGGTGGCACCGTTGCAAAGCTTACCGTGAGCAGAAGAGAGCCAGCAGCATCTTTCAGTCCTGGCTCTTCGCCTGTGGGAGCAGAGTCCAATCATTCGTGCACTGACAACTGGGCAGCCGGCCAGCCTGGAGCAGGCATCAAGGAACTATTCAAACGCACTTTGAGGTGGGAAAACAAGCAGTGAGAGCAATGCAGGTGGCACCGTTGCAAAGCTTACCACGTGCAGAAGAGATCCAGCAGCATCTTTCAGTCCTGGCTCTTCGCCTGTGGGAGCAGACTCCAATCATTCGTGCACTGAAAACTGGGCAGCCGGCCTGCCTGGATCAGGCATCAAGGAAGTATTCAAATGCACTTTGAGGTGGGAAAACAAGCAGTGAGACCAATGCAGGTGGCACCGTTGCAAAGCTTAAGACGTGCAGAAGAGATCCAGCAGCATCATTCAGTCCTGGCTCTTCGCCTGTGGGAGCAGAGTCCAATCATTCGTGCACTGACAACTGGGCAGCCGGCCAGCCTGGAGCAGGCATCAAGGATGTATTCAAATGCACTTTGAGGTGGGAAAGCAAGGTGTGAGACCAATGCAGGTGGCACCATTGCAAAGCTTACCACGTGCAGAAGAGAACCAGCAGCATCTTTCAGTCCTGGCTCTTCGCCTGTGGGAGCAGAGTCCAATCATTCGTGCACTGACAACTCGGCAGCCGGCCAGCCTGGAGCAGGCATCAAGGATGTATTGAAATGCACTTTGAGGTGGGAAAACAAGCAGTGAGACCAATGCAGGTGGCACCGTTGCAAAGCTTACCACGTGCAGAAGAGATCCAGCAGCATCTTTCAGTCCTGGCTCTTCGCCTGTGGGAGCAGAGTCCAATCATTCGTGCACTGACAACTGGGCAGCCGGCCAGCCTGGAGCAGGCATCAAGGAACTATTCAAATGCACTTTGAGGTGGGAAAACAAGCAGTGAGACCAATGCAGGTGGCACCGTTGCAAAGCTTACCACGTGCAGAAGAGAGCCAGCAGCATCTTTCAGTCCTGGCTCTTCGGCCTTGGGAGCAGAGTCCAATCATTCGTGCACTGACAACTGGGCAGCCGGCCAGCCTGGAGCAGGCATCAAGGAACTATTCAAATGCACTTTGAGGTGGGAAAACAAGCAGTGAGAGCAATACAGGGGGCACCGTTGCAAAGCTTACCACGTGCTGAAGAGATCCAGCAGCATCTTTCAGTCCTGGCTCTTCGCCTGTGGGAGCAGAGTCCAATCATTCGTGCACTGACAACTGGGCAGCCGGCCAGCCTGGAGCAGGCATCAAGGAACTATTCTAACGCACTTTGAGGTGGGAAAACAAGCAGTGAGAGCAATGCAGGTGGCACCGTTGCAAAGCTTACCACGTGCAGAAGAGAGCCAGCAGCATCATTCTTTCCTGGCTCTTCGCCTGTGGGAGCAGAGTCCAATCATTCGTGCACTGAAAACTGGGCAGCCGGCCAGCCTGGAGCAGGCATCAAGGATGTATTCAAATGCACTTTGAGGTGGGAAAACAAGCAGTGAGACCAATGCAGGTGGCACCGTTGCAAAGCTTACCACGTGCAGAAGAGATCCAGCAGCCTCTTTCAGTCCTGGCTCTTCGCCTGTGGGAGCAGAGTCCAATCATTCGTGCACTGACAACTGGGCAGCCGGCCAGCCTGGAGCAGGCATCAAGGATGTATTCAAATGCACTTTGAGGTGGGAAAACAAGCAGTGAGAGCAATGCAGGTGGCACCGTTGCAAAGCTTACCACGTGCAGAAGAGAGCCAGCAGCATCTTTCAGTCCTGGCTCTTCGCCTGTGGGAGCAGAGTCCAATCATTCGTGCACTGACAACTGGGCAGCCGGCCAGCCTGGAGCAGGCATCAAGGATGTATTCAAATGCACTTTGAGGTGGGAAAACAAGCAGTGAGAGCAATGCAGGTGGCTCCGTTGCAAAGCTTACCACGTGCAGAAGAGAGCCAGCAGCATCTTTCAGTCCTGGCTCTTCGACCTTGGGAGCAGAGTCCAATCATTCGTGCACTGAAAACTGGGCAGCCGGCCAGCCTGGAGCAGGCATCAAGGAACTATTCAAATGCACTTTGAGGTGGGAAAACAAGCAGTGAGAGCAATGCAGGTGGCACCGTTGCAAAGCTTACCACGTGCAGAAGAGAGCCAGCAGCATCATTCTTTCCTGGCTCTTCGCCTGTGGGAGCAGAGTCCAATCATTCGTGCACTGAAAACTGGGCAGCCGGCCAGCCTGGAGCAGGCATCAAGGATGTATTCAAATGCACTTTGAGGTGGGAAAACAAGCAGTGAGACCAATGCAGGTGGCACCGTTGCAAAGCTTACCACGTGCAGAAGAGATCCAGCAGCCTCTTTCAGTCCTGGCTCTTCGCCTGTGGGAGCAGAGTCCAATCATTCGAGCACTGACAACTGGGCAGCCGGCCAGCCTGGAGCAGGCATCAAGGATGTATTCAAATGCACTTTGAGGTGGGAAAACAAGCAGTGAGAGCAATGCAGGTGGCACCGTTGCAAAGCTTACCACGTGCAGAAGAGAGCCAGCAGCATCTTTCAGTCCTGGCTCTTCGCCTGTGGGAGCAGAGTCCAATCATTCGTGCACTGACAACTGGGCAGCCGGCCAGCCTGGAGCAGGCATCAAGGATGTATTCAAATGCACTTTGAGGTGGGAAAACAAGCAGTGAGACCAATGCAGGTGGCACCGTTGCAAAGCTTACCACATGCAGAAGAGAGCCAGCAGCATCTTTCAGTCCTGGCTCTTCGCCTGTGGGAGCAGAGTCCAATCATTTGTGCACTGACAACTGGGCAGCCGGCCAGCCTGGAGCAGGCATCAAGGATGTATTCAAATGCACTTTGAGGTGGGAAAACAAGCAGTGAGAGCAATGGAGGTGGCACCGTTGCAAAGCTTACCACGTGCAGAAGAGATCCAGCAGCCTCTTTCAGTCCTGGCTCTTCGCCTGTGGGAGCAGAGTCCAATCATTCGTGCACTGACAACTGGGCAGCCGGCCAGCCTGGAGCAGGCATCAAGGAACTATTCAAATGCACTTTGAGGCGGGAAAACATGCAGTGAGAGCAATACAGGTGGCACCGTTGCAAAGCTTGCCGTGAGCAGAAGAGATCCAGCAGCATCTTTCAGTCCTGGCTCTTCGCCTGTGGGAGCAGAGTCCAATCATTCGTGCACTGACAACTGGGCAGCCGGCCAGCCTGGAGCAGGCATCAAGGAACTATTCAAATGCACTTTGAGGTGGGAAAACAAGCAGTGAGACCAATGCAGGTGGCACCGTTGCAAAGCTTACCACGTGCAGAAGAGAGCCAGCAGCATCTTTCAGTCCTGGCTCTTCGCCTGTGGGAGCAGAGTCCAATCATTCGTGCACTGACAACTGGGCAGCCGGCCAGCCTGGAGCAGGCATCAAGGATGTATTCAAATGCACTTTGAGGTGGGAAAACAAGCAGTGAGAGCAATGCAGGTGGCACCGTTGCAAAGCTTACCGTGAGCAGAAGAGATCCAGCAGCATCTTTCAGTCCTGGCTCTTCGCCTGTGGGAGCAGAGTCCAATCATGCGTGCACTGACAACTGGGCAGCCGGCCAGCCTGGAGCAGGCATCAAGGAACTATTCAAATGCACTTTGAGGTGAGAAAACAAGCAGTGAGAGCAATGCAGGTGGCTCCGTTGCAAAGCTTACCACGTGCAGAAGAGAGCCAGCAGCATCTTTCAGTCCTGGCTCTTCGACCTTGGGAGCAGAGTCCAATCATTCGTGCACTGAAAACTGGGCAGCCGGCCAGCCTGGAGCAGGCATCAAGGAACTATTCAAATGCACTTTGAGGTATGAAAACAAGCAGTGAGACCAATGCAGGTGGCACCGTTGCAAAGCTTACCACGTGCAGAAGAGAGCCAGCAGCATCTTTCAGTCCTGGCTCTTCGCCTGTGGGAGCAGAGTCCAATCATTCGTGCACTGAAAACTGGGCAGCCGGCCAGCCTGGAGCAGGCATCAAGGAACTATTCAAATGCACTTTGAGGTGGGAAAACAAGCAGTGAGACCAATGCGGGTGGCACCGTTGCAAAGCTTACCACGTGCAGAAGAGAGCCAGCAGCATCTTTCAGTCCTGGCTCTTCGCCTGTGGGAGCAGAGTCCAATCATTCGTGCACTGACAACTGGGCAGCCGGCCAGCCTGGAGCAGGCATCAAGGAACTATTCAAATGCACTTTGAGGTATGAAAACAAGCAGTGAGACCAATGCGGGTGGCACCGTTGCAAAGCTTACCGTGAGCAGAAGAGATCCAGCAGCATCTTTCAGTCCTGGCTCTTCGCCTGTGGGAGCAGAGTCCAATCATTCGTGCACTGACAACTGGGCAGCCGGCCAGCCTGGAGCAGGCATCAAGGAACTATTCAAATGCACTTTGAGGTGGGAAAACAAGCAGTGAGAGCAACGCAGGTGGCACCGTTGCAAAGCTTCCCACGTGCAGAAGAGAGCCAGCAGCATCTTTCAGTCCTGGCTCTTCGCCTGTGGGAGCAGAGTCCAATCATTCGTGCACTGACAACTGGGCAGCCGGCCAGCCTGGAGCAGGCATCAAGGATGTATTCAAATGCACTTTGAGGTGGGAAAGCAAGGTGTGAGACCAATGCAGGTGGCACCATTGCAAAGCTTACCACGTGCAGAAGAGATCCAGCAGCATCTTTCAGTCCTGGCTCTTCGCCTGTGGGAGCAGAGTCCAATCATTCGTGCACTGACAACTGGGCAGCCGGCCAGCCTGGAGCAGGCATCAAGGAACTATTCAAATGCACTTTGAGGTGGGAAAACAAGCAGTGAGACCAATGCAGGTGGCACCGTTGCAAAGCTTACCACGTGCAGAAGAGAGCCAGCAGCATCTTTCAGTCCTGGCTCTTCGGCCTTGGGAGCAGAGTCCAATCATTCGTGCACTGACAACTGGGCAGCCGGCCAGCCTGGAGCAGGCATCAAGGAACTATTCAAATGCACTTTGAGGTGGGAAAAAAAGCAGTGAGAGCAATACAGGGGGCACCGTTGCAAAGCTTACCACGTGCTGAAGAGATCCAGCAGCATCTTTCAGTCCTGGCTCTTCGCCTGTGGGAGCAGAGTCCAATCATTCGTGCACTGACAACTGGGCAGCCGGCCAGCCTGGAGCAGGCATCAAGGAACTATTCTAACGCACTTTGAGGTGGGAAAACAAGCAGTGAGAGCAATGCAGGTGGCACCGTTGCAAAGCTTACCACGTGCAGAAGAGAGCCAGCAGCATCATTCTTTCCTGGCTCTTCGCCTGTGGGAGCAGAGTCCAATCATTCGTGCACTGAAAACTGGGCAGCCGGCCAGCCTGGAGCAGGCATCAAGGATGTATTCAAATGCACTTTGAGGTGGGAAAACAAGCAGTGAGACCAATGCAGGT
Organism: Ara ararauna; assembly: GCA_028858755.1. Lineage (NCBI taxonomy): Eukaryota > Metazoa > Chordata > Aves > Psittaciformes > Psittacidae > Ara > Ara ararauna. The sequence continues at coordinate 3,329,741 of CM054398.1, read as the reverse complement.
GGCACCGTTGCAAAGCTTACCACGTGCAGAAGAGATCCAGCAGCCTCTTTCAGTCCTGGCTCTTCGCCTGTGGGAGCAGAGTCCAATCATTCGTGCACTGACAACTGGGCAGCCGGCCAGCCTGGAGCAGGCATCAAGGATGTATTCAAATGCACTTTGAGGTGGGAAAACAAGCAGTGAGAGCAATGCAGGTGGCACCGTTGCAAAGCTTACCACGTGCAGAAGAGAGCCAGCAGCATCTTTCAGTCCTGGCTCTTCGCCTGTGGGAGCAGAGTCCAATCATTCGTGCACTGACAACTGGGCAGCCGGCCAGCCTGGAGCAGGCATCAAGGATGTATTCAAATGCACTTTGAGGTGGGAAAACAAGCAGTGAGAGCAATGCAGGTGGCTCCGTTGCAAAGCTTACCACGTGCAGAAGAGATCCAGCAGCATCTTTCAGTCCCGGCTCTTCGGCCTTGGGAGCAGAGTCCAATCATTCGTGCACTGAAAACTGGGCAGCCGGCCAGCCTGGAGCAGGCATCAAGGAACTATTCAAATGCACTTTGAGGTGGGAAAACAAGCAGTGAGAGCAATGCAGGTGGCACCGTTGCAAAGCTTACCACGTGCAGAAGAGAGCCAGCAGCATCATTCTTTCCTGGCTCTTCGCCTGTGGGAGCAGAGTCCAATCATTCGTGCACTGAAAACTGGGCAGCCGGCCAGCCTGGAGCAGGCATCAAGGATGTATTCAAATGCACTTTGAGGTGGGAAAACAAGCAGTGAGACCAATGCAGGTGGCACCGTTGCAAAGCTTACCACGTGCAGAAGAGATCCAGCAGCCTCTTTCAGTCCTGGCTCTTCGCCTGTGGGAGCAGAGTCCAATCATTCGTGCACTGACAACTGGGCAGCCGGCCAGCCTGGAGCAGGCATCAAGGATGTATTCAAATGCACTTTGAGGTGGGAAAACAAGCAGTGAGAGCAATGCAGGTGGCTCCGTTGCAAAGCTTACCACGTGCAGAAGAGAGCCAGCAGCATCTTTCAGTCCTGGCTCTTCGCCTGTGGGAGCAGAGTCCAATCATTCGTGCACTGACAACTGGGCAGCCGGCCAGCCTGGAGCAGGCATCAAGGATGTATTCAAATGCACTTTGAGGTGGGAAAACAAGCAGTGAGACCAATGCAGGTGGCACCGTTGCAAAGCTTACCACGTGCAGAAGAGAGCCAGCAGCATCTTTCAGTCCTGGCTCTTCGCCTGTGGGAGCAGAGTCCAATCATTTGTGCACTGAAAACTGGGCAGCCGGCCAGCCTGGAGCAGGCATCAAGGATGTATTCAAATGCACTTTGAGGTGGGAAAACAAGCAGTGAGAGCAATGGAGGTGGCACCGTTGCAAAGCTTACCACGTGCAGAAGAGATCCAGCAGCCTCTTTCAGTCCTGGCTCTTCGCCTGTGGGAGCAGAGTCCAATCATTCGTGCACTGACAACTGGGCAGCCAGCCAGCCTGGAGCAGGCATCAAGGATGTATTCAAATGCACTTTGAGGTATGAAAACAAGCAGTGAGACCAATGCAGGTGGCACCGTTGCAAAGCTTACCACGTGCAGAAGAGATCCAGCAGCATCTTTCAGTCCTGGCTCTTCGCCTGTGGGAGCAGAGTCCAATCATTCGTGCACTGACAACTGGGCAGCCGGCCAGCCTGGAGCAGGCATCAAGGAACTATTCAAATGCACTTTGAGGCGGGAAAACATGCAGTGAGAGCAATACAGGTGGCACCGTTGCAAAGCTTGCCGTGAGCAGAAGAGATCCAGCAGCATCTTTCAGTCCTGGCTCTTCGCCTGTGGGAGCAGAGTCCAATCATTCGTGCACTGACAACTGGGCAGCCGGCCAGCCTGGAGCAGGCATCAAGGAACTATTCAAATGCACTTTGAGGTGGGAAAACAAGCAGTGAGACCAATGCAGGTGGCACCGTTGCAAAGCTTACCACGTGCAGAAGAGAGCCAGCAGCATCTTTCAGTCCTGGCTCTTCGCCTGTGGGAGCAGAGTCCAATCATTCGTGCACTGACAACTGGGCAGCCGGCCAGCCTGGAGCAGGCATCAAGGATGTATTCAAATGCACTTTGAGGTGGGAAAACAAGCAGTGAGAGCAATGCAGGTGGCACCGTTGCAAAGCTTACCGTGAGCAGAAGAGATCCAGCAGCATCTTTCAGTCCTGGCTCTTCGACCTTGGGAGCAGAGTCCAATCATTCGTGCACTGAAAACTGGGCAGCCGGCCAGCCTGGAGCAGGCATCAAGGAACTATTCAAATGCACTTTGAGGTGGGAAAACAAGCAGTGAGACCAATGCAGGTGGCACCGTTGCAAAGCTTACCACGTGCAGAAGAGAGCCAGCAGCATCTTTCAGTCCTGGCTCTTCGCCTGTGGGAGCAGAGTCCAATCATTCGTGCACTGACAACTGGGCAGCCGGCCAGCCTGGAGCAGGCATCAAGGAACTATTCAAATGCACTTTGAGGTGGGAAAACAAGCAGTGAGACCAATGCAGGTGGCACCGTTGCAAAGCTTACCACGTGCAGAAGAGATCCAGCAGCATCTTTCAGTCCTGGCTCTTCGCCTGTGGGAGCAGAGTCCAATCATTCGTGCACTGACAACTGGGCAGCCGGCCAGCCTGGAGCAGGCATCAAGGAACTATTCAAATGCACTTTGAGGTATGAAAACAAGCAGTGAGACCAATGCGGGTGGCACCGTTGCAAAGCTTACCGTGAGCAGAAGAGATCCAGCAGCATCTTTCAGTCCTGGCTCTTCGCCTGTGGGAGCAGAGTCCAATCATTCGTGCACTGACAACTGGGCAGCCGGCCAGCCTGGAGCAGGCATCAAGGAACTATTCAAATGCACTTTGAGGTGGGAAAACAAGCAGTGAGAGCAACGCAGGTGGCACCGTTGCAAAGCTTCCCACGTGCAGAAGAGAGCCAGCAGCATCTTTCAGACCTGGCTCTTCGCCTGTGGGAGCAGAGTCCAATCATTCGTGCACTGACAACTGGGCAGCCGGCCAGCCTGGAGCAGGCATCAAGGATGTATTGAAATGCACTTTGAGGTGGGAAAATAAGCAGTGAGACCAATGCAGGTGGCACCGTTGCAAAGCTTACCACGTGCAGAAGAGATCCAGCAGCATCTTTCAGTCCTGGCTCTTCGCCTGTGGGAGCAGAGTCCAATCATTCGTGCACTGACAACTGGGCAGCCGGCCAGCCTGGAGCAGGCATCAAGGAACTATTCAAATGCACTTTGAGGCGGGAAAACATGCAGTGAGAGCAATACAGGTGGCACCGTTGCAAAGCTTGCCGTGAGCAGAAGAGATCCAGCAGCATCTTTCAGTCCTGGCTCTTCGCCTGTGGGAGCAGAGTCCAATCATTCGTGCACTGACAACTGGGCAGCCGGCCAGCCTGGAGCAGGCATCAAGGAACTATTCAAATGCACTTTGAGGCGGGAAAACATGCAGTGAGAGCAATACAGGTGGCACCGTTGCAAAGCTTGCCGTGAGCAGAAGAGATCCAGCAGCATCTTTCAGTCCTGGCTCTTCGCCTGTGGGAGCAGAGTCCAATCATTCGTGCACTGACAACTGGGCAGCCGGCCAGCCTGGAGCAGGCATCAAGGAACTATTCAAATGCACTTTGAGGTGGGAAAACAAGCAGTGAGACCAATGCAGGTGGCACCGTTGCAAAGCTTACCACGTGCAGAAGAGATCCAGCAGCATCTTTCAGTCCTGGCTCTTCGCCTGTGGGAGCAGAGTCCAATCATTCGTGCACTGACAACTGGGCAGACGGCCAGCCTGGAGCAGGCATCAAGGATGTATTCAAATGCACTTTGAGGTGGGAAAACAAGCAGTGAGAGCAATGCAGGTGGCACCGTTGCAAAGCTTACCACGTGCAGAAGAGAGCCAGCAGCATCTTTCAGTCCTGGCTCTTCGCCTGTGGGAGCAGAGTCCAATCATTCGTGCACTGACAACTGGGCAGCCGGCCAGCCTGGAGCAGGCATCAAGGATGTATTCAAATGCACTTAGAGGTGGGAAAACAAGCAGTGAGAGCAATGCAGGTGGCACCGTTGCAAAGCTTACCGTGAGCAGAAGAGATCCAGCAGCATCTTTCAGTCCTGGCTCTTCGCCTGTGGGAGCAGAGTCCAATCATTCGTGCACTGACAACTGGGCAGCCGGCCAGCCTGGAGCAGGCATCAAGGAACTATTCAAATGCACTTTGAGGTGGGAAAACAAGCAGTGAGAGCAATGCAGGTGGCACCGTTGCAAAGCTTACCACGTGCAGAAGAGATCCAGCAGCATCTTTCAGTCCTGGCTCTTCGCCTGTGGGAGCAGAGTCCAATCATTCGTGCACTGACAACTGGGCAGCCGGCCAGCCTGGAGCAGGCATCAAGGAACTATTCAAATGCACTCTGAGGTGGGAAAGCAAGGAGTGAGACCAATTCAGGTGGCTCCGTTGCAAAGCCTACCGTGAGCAGAAGAGATCCAGCAGCCTCTTTCAGTCCTGGCTCTTCGCCTGTGGGAGCAGAGTCCAATCATTCGTGCACTGACAACTGGGCAGCCGGCCAGCCTGGAGCAGGCATCAAGGAACTATTCAAACGCACTTTGAGGTGGGAAAACAAGCAGTGAGACCAATGCAGCTGGCACCGTTGCAAAGCTTACCACGTGCAGAAGAGATCCAGAAGCATCTTTCAGTCCTGGCTCTTCACCTGTGGGAGCAGAGTCCAATCATTCGTGCACTGACAACTGGGCAGCCGGCCAGCCTGGAGCAGGCATCAAGGATGTATTCAAATGCACTTTGAGGTGGGAAAACAAGCAGTGAGAGCAATACAGGTGGCACCGTTGCAAAGCTTACCACGTGCAGAAGAGAGCCAGCAGCATCTTTCAGTCCTGGCTCTTCGCCTGTGGGAGCAGAGTCCAATCATTCGTGCACTGACAACTCGGCAGCCGGCCAGCCTGGAGCAGGCATCAAGGATGTATTGAAATGCACTTTGAGGTGGGAAAACAAGCAGTGAGACCAATGCAGGTGGCACCGTTGCAAAGCTTACCACGTGCAGAAGAGATCCAGCAGCATCTTTCAGTCCTGGCTCTTCGCCTGTGGGAGCAGAGTCCAATCATTCGTGCACTGACAACTGGGCAGCCGGCCAGCCTGGAGCAGGCATCAAGGAACTATTCAAATGCACTTTGAGGTGGGAAAACAAGCAGTGAGACCAATGCAGGTGGCACCGTTGCAAAGCTTAAGACGTGCAGAAGAGAGCCAGCAGCATCTTTCAGTCCTGGCTCTTCGCCTGTGGGAGCAGAGTCCAATCATTCGTGCACTGACAACTGGGCAGCCGGCCAGCCTGGAGCAGGCATCAAGGAACTATTCAAATGCAGTTTGAGGTGGGAAAACAAGCAGTGAGACCAATGCAGGTGGCACCGTTGCAAAGCTTACCACGTGCAGTAGAGAGCCAGCAGCTTCTTCAGTCCTGGCTCTTCGCCTGTGGGAACAGAGTCCAATCATTCGTGCACTCACAACTGGGCAGCTGGCCAGCCTGGAGCAGGCATCAAGGAACTATTCAAACGCACTTTGAGGTGGGAAAACAAGCAGTGAGACCAATACAGGTTTCACTGTTGGAAAGCTTGCGACGTGCAGAAGAGATCCAGCAGCATCTTTCAGTCCTGGCTCTTCGCCTGTGGGAGCAGAGTCCAATCATTCGTGCACTGACAACTGGGCAGCCGGCCAGCCTGGAGCAGGCATCAAGGAACTATTCAAATGCACTTTGAGGCGGGAAAACATGCAGTGAGAGCAATACAGGTGGCACCGTTGCAAAGCTTGCCGTGAGCAGAAGAGATCCAGCAGCATCTTTCAGTCCTGGCTCTTCGCCTGTGGGAGCAGAGTCCAATCATTCGTGCACTGACAACTGGGCAGCCGGCCAGCCTGGAGCAGGCATCAAGGAACTATTCAAATGCACTTTGAGGTGGGAAAAGAAGCAGTGAGACCAATGCAGGTGGCACCGTTGCAAAGCTTACCACGTGCAGAAGAGAGCCAGCAGCATCTTTCAGTCCTGGCTCTTCACCTGTGGGAGCAGAGTCCAATCATTCGTGCACTGACAACTGGGCAGCCGGCCAGCCTGGAGCAGGCATCAAGGAACTATTCAAATGCACTTTGAGGTGGGAAAAGAAGCAGTGAGACCAATGCAGGTGGCACCGTTGCAAAGCTTACCACGTGCAGATGAGATCCAGCAGCATCATTCAGCCCTGGCTCTTTGCCTGTGGGAGCAGAGTCCAATCATTCGTGCACTGACAACTGGGCAGCCGGCCAGCCTGGAGCAGGCATCAAGGATGTATTCAAATGCACTCTGAGGTGGGAAAGCAAAGAGTGAGACCAATTCAGCTGGCTCCGTTGCAAAGCCTACCGTGAGCAGAAGAGATCCAGCAGCATCTTTCAGTCCTGGCTCTTCGCCTGTGGGAGCAGAGTCCAATCATTCGTGCACTGACAACTGGGCAGCCGGCCAGCCTGGAGCAGGCATCAAGGAACTATTCAAATGCACTTTGAGGCGGGAAAACAAGCAGTGAGAGCAATACAGGTGGCACCGTTGGAAAGCTTACCACGTGCAGAAGAGAGCCAGCAGCATCTTTCAGTCCTGGCTCTTCGCCTGTGGGAGCAGAGTCCAATCATTCGTGCACTGACAACTGGGCAGCCGGCCAGCCTGGAGCAGGCATCAAGGAACTATTCAAATGCACTTGGAGGTGGGAAAACAAGCAGTGAGACCAATGAAGGTTTCACTGTTGCAAAGCTTGCGACGTGCAGAAGAGATCCAGCAGCATCTTTCAGTCCTGGCTCTTCGCCTGTGGGAGCAGAGTCCAATCATTCGTGCACTGAAAACTGGGCAGCCGGCCTGCCTGGATCAGGCATCAAGGAACTATTCAAATGCACTTTGAGGTGGGAAAACAAGCAGTGAGACCAATGCAGGTGGCACCGTTGCAAAGCTTACCACGTGCAGAAGAGATCGAGCAGCATCATTCAGCCCTGGCTCTTCGCCTGTGGGAGCAGAGTCCAATCATTCGTGCACTGACAACTGGGCAGCCGGCCAGCCTGGAGCAGGCATCAAGGAACTATTCAAATGCACTTTGAGGTGGGAAAACAAGCAGTGAGAGCAATACAGGTGGCACCGTTGCAAAGCTTACCACGTGCAGAAGAGAGCCAGCAGCATCTTTCAGTCCTGGCTCTTCGCCTGTGGGAGCAGAGTCCAATCATTCGTGCACTGACAACTGGGCAGCCGGCCAGCCTGGAGCAGGCATCAAGGAACTATTCAAATGCACTTGGAGGTGGGAAAACAAGCAGTGAGACCAATGAAGGTTTCACTGTTGCAAAGCTTGCGACGTGCAGAAGAGATCCAGCAGCATCTTTCAGTCCTGGCTCTTCGCCTGTGGGAGCAGAGTCCAATCATTCGTGCACTGACAACTGGGCAGCCGGCCAGCCTGGAGCAGGCATCAAGGAACTATTCAAACGCACTTTGAGGCGGGAAAACAAGCAGTGAGAGCAATGCAGGTGGCTCCGTTTCAAAGCTTACCACGTGCAGAAGAGATCCAGCAGCATCTTTCAGTCCTGGCTCTTCGACCTTGGGAGCAGAGTCCAATCATTCGTGCACTGAAAACTGGGCAGCCGGCCAGCCTGGAGCAGGCATCAAGGAACTATTCAAATGCACTTTGAGGTGGGAAAACAAGCAGTGAGACCAATGCAGGTGGCACCATTGCAAAGCTTACCACGTGCAGAAGAGGTCCAGCAGCATCTTTCTGTCCTGGCTCTTCGCCTGTGGGAGCAGAGTCCAATCATTCGTGCACTGACAACTGGGCAGCCGGCCAGCCTGGAGCAGGCATCAAGGATGTATTGAAATGCACTTTGAGGTGGGAAAACAAGCAGTGAGACCAATGCAGGTGGCACCGTTGCAAAGCTTACCACGTGCAGAAGAGATCCAGCAGCCTCTTTCAGTCCTGGCTCTTCGCCTGTGGGAGCAGAGTCCAATCATTCGTGCACTGACAACTGGGCAGCCGGCCAGCCTGGAGCAGGCATCAAGGAACTATTCAAATGCACTTTGAGGCGGGAAAACAAGCAGTGAGAGCAATGCAGGTGGCACCGTTGCAAAGCTTACCACGTGCAGAAGAGAGCCAGCAGCATCTTTCAGTCCTGGCTCTTCGCCTGTGGGAGCAGAGTCCAATCATTCGTGCACTGACAACTGGGCAGCCGGCCAGCCTGGAGCAGGCATCAAGGAACTATTCAAACGCACTTTGAGGTGGGAAAACAAGCAGGGAGAGCAATGCAGGTGGCACCGTTGCAAAGCTTACCACGTGCAGAAGAGATCCAGCAGCATCTTTCAGTCCTGGCTCTTCGCCTGTGGGAGCAGAGTCCAATCATTCGTGCACTGACAACTGGGCAGCCGGCCAGCCTGGAGCAGGCATCAAGGATGTATTCAAATGCACTCTGAGGTGGGAAAGCAAGGAGCGAGACCAATTCAGGTGGCTCCGTTGCAAAGCCTACCGTGAGCAGAAGAGATCCAGCAGCATCTTTCAGTCCTGGCTCTTCGCCTGTGGGAGCAGAGTCCAATCATTCGTGCACTGACAACTGGGCAGCCGGCCAGCCTGGAGCAGGCATCAAGGAACTATTCAAATGCACTTTGAGGTGGGAAAACAAGCAGTGAGAGCAATACAGGTGGCACCGTTGCAAAGCTTACCACGTGCAGAAGAGAGCCAGCAGCATCTTTCAGTCCTGGCTCTTCGCCTGTGGGAGCAGAGTCCAATCATTCGTGCACTGACAACTGGGCAGCCGGCCAGCCTGGAGCAGGCATCAAGGAACTATTCAAATGCACTTGGAGGTGGGAAAACAAGCAGTGAGACCAATGAAGGTTTCACTGTTGCAAAGCTTGCGACGTGCAGAAGAGATCCAGCAGCATCTTTCAGTCCTGGCTCTTCGCCTGTGGGAGCAGAGTCCAATCATTCGTGCACTGACAACTGGGCAGCCGGCCAGCCTGGAGCAGGCATCAAGGATGTATTCAAATGCACTTTGAGGTGGGAAAACAAGCAGTGAGAGCAATACAGGTGGCACCATTGCAAAGCTTACCACGTGCAGAAGAGATCCAGCAGCATCTTTCAGTCCTGGCTCTTCGGCCTTGGGAGCAGAGTCCAATCATTCGTGCACTGACAACTGGGAAGATGGCCAGCCTGGAGCAGGCATCAAGGAACTATACAAACACACTTTGAGGTGGGAAAACAAGCAGTGAGACCAATGCAGGTTTCACTGTTGCAAAGCTTGCCACGTGCTGAAGAGATCCAGCAGCATCTTTCAGTCCTGGCTCTTCGCCTGTGGGAGCAGAGTCCAATCATTCGTGCACTGACAACTGGGCAGCCGGCCAGCCTGGAGCAGGCATCAAGGAACTATTCAAACGCACTTTGAGGTGGGAAAACAAGCAGTGAGAGCAATGCAGGTGGCACCGTTGCAAAGCTTACCACGTGCAGAAGAGATCCAGCAGCCTCTTTCAGTCCTGGCTCTTCGCCTGTGGGAGCAGAGTCCAATCATTCGAGCACTGACAACTGGGCAGCCGGCCAGCCTGGAGCAGGCATCAAGGAACTATTCAAATGCACTTTGAGGTATGAAAACAAGCAGTGAGACCAATGCGGGTGGCACCGTTGCAAAGCTTACCGTGAGCAGAAGAGATCCAGCAGCATCTTTCAGTCCTGGCTCTTCGCCTGTGGGAGCAGAGTCCAATCATTCGTGCACTGACAACTGGGCAGCCGGCCAGCCTGGAGCAGGCATCAAGGACCTATTCAAATGCACTTTGAGGTGGGAAAACAAGCAGTGAGACCAATGCAGCTGGCACCGTTGCAAAGCTTACCACGTGCAGAAGAGAGCCAGCAGCATCTTTCAGTCCTGGCTCTTCGCCTGTGGGAGCAGAGTCCAATCATTCGTGCACTGACAACTGGGCAGCCGGCCAGCCTGGAGCAGGCATCAAGGAACTATTCAAATGCACTTTGAGGTGGGAAAACAAGCAGTGAGAGCAATGCAGGTGGCACCGTTGCAAAGCTTACCGTGAGCAGAAGAGATCCAGCAGCATCTTTCAGTCCTGGCTCTTCGCCTGTGGGAGCAGAGTCCAATCATTCGTGCACTGAAAACTGGGCAGCCGGCCAGCCTGGAGCAGGCATCAAGGAACTATTCAAATGCACTTTGAGGTGAGAAAACAAGCAGCGAGAGCAATGCAGGTGGCTCCGTTGCAAAGCTTACCACGTGCAGAAGAGAGCCAGCAGCATCTTTCAGTCCTGGCTCTTCGACCTTGGGAGCAGAGTCCAATCATTCGTGCACTGAAAACTGGGCAGCCGGCCAGCCTGGAGCAGGCATCAAGGAACTATTCAAATGCACTTTGAGGTGGGAAAACAAGCAGTGAGAGCAATGCAGGTGGCACCGTTGCAAAGCTTACCACGTGCAGAAGAGGTCCAGCAGCATCTTTCAGTCCTGGCTCTTTGCCTGTGGGAGCAGAGTCCAATCATTCGTGCACTGACAACTGGGCAGCCGGCCAGCCTGGAGCAGGCATCAAGGAACTATTCAAATGCACTTTGAGGTGGGAAAACAAGCAGTGAGAGCAATGCAGGCTTCACTGTTGCAAAGCTTGCGACGTTCATAAGAGAACCAGCAGCATCTTTCAGTCCTGGCTCTTCGCCTGTGGGAGCAGAGTCCAATCATTCGTGCACTGACAACTGGGCAGCCGGCCAGCCTGGAGCAGGCATCAAGGAACTATTCAAATGCACTTTGAGGTGGGAAAGCACGGAGCGAGACCAATGCAGGTGGCACCTTGCAAAGCTTACCGTGAGCAGAAGAGATCCAGCAGCATCTTTCAGTCCTGGCTCTTCGCCTGTGGGAGCAGAGTCCAATCATTCGTGCACTGAAAACTGGGCAGCCGGCCAGCCTGGAGCAGGCATCAAGGAACTATTCAAATGCACTTTGAGGTGGGAAAACAAGCAGTGAGACCAATGCAGGTGGCACCGTTGCAAAGCTTACCGTGAGCAGAAGAGATCCAGCAGCATCTTTCAGTCCTGGCTCTTCGGCCTTGGGAGCAGAGTCCAATCAGTCGTGCACTGACAACTGGGCAGCCGGCCAGCCTGGAGCAGGCATCAAGGAACTATTCAAATGCACTTTGAGGTGAGAAAACAAGCAGTGAGAGCAAAAAAGGCGGCACCGTTGCAAAGCTTACCACGTGCAGAAGAGATCCAGCAGCATCTTTCAGTCCTGGCTCTTCGGCTGTGGGAGCAGAGTCCAATCATTCGTACACTGACCACTGGGCAGCCGGCCAGCCTGGAGCAGGCATCAAGGAACTATTCGAATGCACTTTGAGGTGGGAAAACAAGCAGTGAGACCAATGCAGGTTTCACTGTTGCAAAGCTTGCGACGTGCAGAAGAGATCCAGCAGCCTCTTTCAGTCCTGGCTCTTCGCCTGTGGGAGCAGAGTCCAATCATTCGTGCACTGACAACTGGGCAGCCGGCCAGCCTGGAGCAGGCATCAAGGAACTATTCAAATGCACTTTGAGGTGGGAAAACAAGCAGTGAGACCAATGCAGGTGGCACCGTTGCAAAGCTTACCACGTTCAGAAGAGATCCAGCAGCATCTTTCAGTCCTGGCTCTTCGCCTGTGGGAGCAGAGTCCAATCATTCGTGCACTGAAAACTGGGCAGCCGGCCAGCCTGGAGCAGGCATCAAGGAACTATTCAAACGCACTTTGAGGTGGGAAAACAAGCAGTGAGACCAATGAAGGTTTCACTGTTGCAAAGCTTGCGACGTGCAGAAGAGATCCAGCAGCATCTTTCAGTCCCGGCTCTTCGGCCTTGGGAGCAGAGTCCAATCATTCGTGCACTGACAACTGGGCAGCCGGCCAGCCTGGAGCAGGCATCAAGGAACTATTCAAATGCACTTTGAGGTGGGAAAACAAGCAGTGAGACCAATGCAGGTTTCACTGTTGCAAAGCTTGCCACGTGCTGAAGAGATCGAGCAGCATCTTTCAGTCCTGGCTCTTCGCCTGTGGGAGCAGAGTCCAATCATTCGTGCACTGACAACTGGGCAGCCGGCCAGCCTGGAGCAGGCATAAAGGATGTATTCAAACGCACTTTGACGCAGGAAAACAAGCAGTGAGAGCAATACAGGTGGCACCGTTGCAAAGCTTACCGTGAGCAGAAGAGATCCAGCAGCATCTTTCAGTCCTGGCTCTTCGCCTGTGGGAGCAGAGTCCAATCATTCGTGCACTGACAACTGGGCAGCCGGCCAGCCTGGAGCAGGCATCAAGGAACTATTCAAATGCACTTTGAGGTGGGAAAACAAGCAGTGAGACCAATGCAGGTGGCACCGTTGCACAGCTTACCATGAGCAGAAGAGATCCAGCAGCATCTTTCAGTCCTGGCTCTTCGGCCTTGGGAGCAGAGTCCAATCATTCGTGCACTGACAACTGGGCAGCCGGCCAGCCTGGAGCAGGCATCAAGGAACTATTCAAATGCACTTTGAGGTGGGAAAACAAGCAGTGAGACCAATGCAGGTGGCACCGTTGCAAAGCTTACCGTGAGCAGAAGAGATCCAGCAGCATCTTTCAGTCCTGGCTCTTCGCCTGTGGGAGCAGAGTCCAATCATTCGTGCACTGACAACTGGGCAGCCGGCCAGCCTGGAGCAGGCATCAAGGAACTATTCAAATGCACTTTGAGGCAGGAAAACAAGCAGTGAGACCAATACAGGTGGCACCGTTGCAAAGCTTACCACGTGCAGAAGAGGTCCAGCAGCATCTTTCAGTCCTGGCTCTTCGCCTGTGGGAGCAGAGTCCAATCATTCGTGCACTGACAACTGGGCAGCCGGCCAGCCTGGAGCAGGCATCAAGGAACTATTCGAATGCACTTTGAGGTGGGAAAACAAGCAGTGAGACCAATGCAGGTGGCACCGTTGCAAAGCTTACCGTGAGCAGAAGAGATCCAGCAGCATCTTTCAGTCCTGGCTCTTCGCCTGTGGGAGCAGAGTCCAATCATTCGTACACTGACAACTGGGCAGCCGGCCAGCCTGGAGCAGGCATCAAGGATGTATTCGAATGCACTTTGAGGTGGGAAAACAAGCAGTGAGAGCAAAACAGGTGGCACCGTTGCAAAGCTTACCACGTGCAGAAGAGATCCAGCAGCATCTTTCAGTCCTGGCTCTTCGGCCTTGGTAGCAGAGTCCAATCATTCGTACACTGACCACTGGGCAGCCGGCCAGCCTGGAGCAGGCATCAAGGAACTATTCAAATGCACTTTGAGGTGGGAAAACAAGCAGAGAGACCAATGCAGGTGGCACCGTTGCAAAGCTTACCACGTGCAGAAGAGAGCCAGCAGCATCTTTCAGTCCTGGCTCTTCGCCTGTGGGAGCAGAGTCCAATCATTCGTGCACTGACAACTGGGCAGCCGGCCAGCCTGGAGCAGGCATAAAGGATGTATTCAAATGCACTTTGAGGTGGGAAAACAAGCAGTGAAACCAATGCAGGTGGCACCGTTGCAATGCCTACCGTGAGCAGAAGAGATCCAGCAGCATCTTTCAGTCCTGGCTCTTCGCCTGTGGGAGCAGAGTCCAATCATTCGTGCCCTGAAAACTGGGCAGCTGGCCAGCCTGGAGCAGGCATCAAGGAACTATTCAAATGCACTTTGACGTGGGAAAACAAGCAGTGAGAGCAATACAGGTGGCACCGTTGCAAAGCTTACCACGTGCAGAAGAGAGCCAGCAGCATCTTTCAGTCCTGGCTCTTCGCCTGTGGGAGCAGAGTCCAATCATTCGTGCACTGACAACTGGGCAGCCGGCCAGCCTGGAGCAGGCATCAAGGAACTATTCAAATGCACTTTGAGATGGGAAAACAAGCAGTGAGAGCAATGCAGGTGGCACCGTTGCAAAGCTTACCACGTGCAGAAGAGATCCAGCAGCATCTTTCAGTCCTGGCTCTTCGGCCTTGGTAGCAGAGTCCAATCATTCGTGCACTGACCACTGGGCAGCCGGCCAGCCTGGAGCAGGCATCAAGGAACTATTCAAATGCACTTTGAGGTGGGAAAACAAGCAGAGAGACCAATGCAGGTGGCACCGTTGCAAAGCTTACCACGTGCAGAAGATATCCAGCAGCATCTTTCAGTCCTGGCTCTTCGCCTGTGGGAGCAGAGTCCAATCATTCGTGCACGGACAACTGGGCAGCCGGCCAGCCTGGAGCAGGCATCAAGGAACTATTCAAATGCACTTTGAGGTGGGAAAACAAGTAGAGAGACCAATGCAGGTGGCACCATTGCAAAGCTTAAGACGTGCAGAAGAGATCCAGCAGCATCTTTCAGTCCTGGCTCTTCGGCCTTGGGAGCAGAGTCCAATCATTCGTGCATTGAAAACTGGGCAGCTGTCCAGCCTGGAGCAAGCATCAAGGAACTATTCAAATGCACTTTGAGGTGGGAAAACAAGTAGAGAGACCAATGCAGGTGGCACCATTGCAAAGCTTAAGACGTGCAGAAGAGATCCAGCAGCATCTTTCAGCCCTGGCTCTTCGCCTGTGGGAGCAGAGTCCAATCATTCGTGCACTGACAACTGGGCAGCCGGCCAGCCTGGAGCAGGCATCAAGGATGTATTCAAATGCACTTTGAGGTGGGAAAACAAGCAGTGAGAGCAATACAGGTGGCACCGTTGCAAAGCTTACCGTGAGCAGAAGAGATCCAGCAGCATCTTTCAGTCCTGGCTCTTCGCCTGTGGGAGCAGAGTCCAATCATTCGTGCACTGACAACTGGGCAGCCGGCCAGCCTGGAGCAGGCATCAAGGAACTATTCAAATGCACTTTGAGGTGGGAAAACAAGTAGTGAGACCAATGCAGGTGGCACCGTTGCAAAGCTTACCACGTGCAGAAGAGATCCAGCAGCATCTTTCAGTCCTGGCTCTTCGGCCTTGGGAGCAGAGTCCAATCATTCGTGCATTGAAAACTGGGCAGCTGTCCAGCCTGGAGCAAGCATCAAGGAACTATTCAAATGCACTTCGAGGTGGGAAAACAAGCAGTGAGACCAATGCAGGTGGCACCATTGCAAAGCTTAAGACGTGCAGAAGAGATCCAGCAGCATCTTTCAGCCCTGGCTCTTCGCCTGTGGGAGCAGAGTCCAATCATTCGTGCACTGACAACTGGGCAGCCGGCCAGCCTGGAGCAGGCATCAAGGAACTATTCAAACGCACTTTGAGGTGGGAAAACAAGCAGTGAGACCAATGCAGGTGGCACCGTTGCAAAGCTTCCCACCTGCAGAAGAGATCCAGCAGCATCTTTCAGTCCTGGCTCTTCGCCTGTGGGAGCAGAGTCCAATCATTCGTGCACTGACAACTGGGCAGCCGGCCAGCCTGGAGCAGGCATCAAGGAACTATTCAAATGCACTTTGAGGTGGGAAAACAAGCAGTGAGACCAATGGAGGTGGCACCGTTGCAAAGCTTACCACGTGCAGAAGAGATCCAGCAGCCTCTTTCAGTCCTGGCTCTTCGCCTGTGGGAGCAGAGTCCAATCATTCGTGCACTGACAACTGGGCAGCCGGCCAGCCTGGAGCAGGCATCAAGGAACTATTCAAATGCACTTTGAGGTGGGAGAACAAGCAGTGAGAGCAATGCAGGTGGCACCGTTGCAAAGCTTACCACGTGCAGAAGAGAGCCAGCAGCATCTTTCAGTCCTGGCTCTTCGCCTGTGGGAGCAGAGTCCAATCATTCGTGCACTGACCACTGGGCAGCCGACCAGCCTGGAGCAGGCATCAAGGAACTATTCAAATGCACTTTGACGTGGGAAAACAAGCAGTGAGACCAATGCAGGTGGCACGGTTGCAAAGCTTACCAGATGCAGAAGAGAGCCAGCAGCATCTTTCAGTCCTGGCTCTTCGCCTGTGGGAGCAGAGTCCAATCATTCGTGCACTGACAACTGGGCAGCCGGCCAGCCTGGAGCAGGCATCAAGGAACTATTCAAATGCACTTTGAGGTGGGAAAACAAGCAGTGAGAGCAATACAGGTGGCACCGTTGGAAAGCTTACCGTGAGCAGAAGAGATCCAGCAGCATCTTTCAGTCCTGGCTCTTCGACCTTGGTAGCAGAGTCCAATCATTCGTGCACTGACAACTGGGCAGCCGGCCAGCCTGGAGCAGGCATCAAGGAACTATTCGAATGCACTTTGAGGTTGGAAAACAAGCAGTGAGGCCAATGCAGGTGGCACAGTTGCAAAGCTTACCACGTGCAGAAGAGATCCAGCAGCATCTTTCAGTCCTGGCTCTTCGCCTGTGGGAGCAGAGTCCAATCATTCGTGCACTGACAACTGGGCAGCCGGCCAGCCTGGAGCAGGCAACAAGGAACTATTCAAATGCACTTTGAGGTGGGAAAACAAGTAGTGAGACCAATGCAGGTGGCACCGTTGCAAAGCTTACCACGTGCAGAAGAGATCCAGCAGCATCTTTCAGTCCTGGCTCTTCGCCTGTGGGAGCAGAGTCCAATCATTCGTGCACTGACAACTGGGCAGCCGGCCAGCCTGGAGCAGGCATCAAGGAACTATTCGAATGCACTTTGAGGTTGGAAAACAAGCAGTGAGACCAATGCAGGTGGCACAGTTGCAAAGCTTACCACGTGCAGAAGAGATCCAGCAGCATCTTTCAGTCCTGGCTCTTCGCCTGTGGGAGCAGAGTCCAATCATTCGTGCACTGACAACTGGGCAGCCGGCCAGCCTGGAGCAGGCATCAAGGAACTATTCAAATGCACTTTGAGGTGGGAAAACAAGCAGTGAGAGCAAGACAGGTGGCACCGTTGCAAAGCTTACCGTGAGCAGAAGAGATCCAGCAGCATCTTTCAGTCCTGGCTCTTCGGCCTTGGGAGCAGAGTCCAATCATTCGTGCATTGAAAACTGGGCAGCTGTCCAGCCTGGAGCAAGCATCAAGGAACTATTCAAATGCACTTCGAGGTGGGAAAACAAGCAGTGAGACCAATGCAGGTGGCACCATTGCAAAGCTTAAGACGTGCAGAAGAGATCCAGCAGCATCTTTCAGCCCTGGCTCTTCGCCTGTGGGAGCAGAGTCCAATCATTCGTGCACTGACAACTGGGCAGCCGGCCAGCCTGGAGCAGGCATCAAGGATGTATTCAAATGCACTTTGAGGTGGGAAAACAAGCAGTGAGAGCAATACAGGTGGCACCGTTGCAAAGCTTACCGTGAGCAGAAGAGATCCAGCAGCATCTTTCAGTCCTGGCTCTTCGCCTGTGGGAGCAGAGTCCAATCATTCGTGCACTGACAACTGGGCAGCCGGCCAGCCTGGAGCAGGCATCAAGGAACTATTCAAACGCACTTTGAGGTGGGAAAACAAGCAGTGAGACCAATGCAGGTGGCACCGTTGCAAAGCTTACCACGTGCAGAAGAGATCCAGCAGCATCTTTCAGTCCTGGCTCTTCGCCTGTGGGAGCAGAGTCCAATCATTCGTGCACGGACAACTGGGCAGCCGGCCAGCCTGGAGCAGGCATCAAGGAACTATTCAAATGCACTTTGAGGTGGGAAAACAAGTAGTGAGACCAATGCAGGTGGCACCGTTGCAAAGCTTACCACGTGCAGAAGAGATCCAGCAGCATCTTTCAGTCCTGGCTCTTCGGCCTTGGGAGCAGAGTCCAATCATTCGTGCATTGAAAACTGGGCAGCTGTCCAGCCTGGAGCAAGCATCAAGGAACTATTCAAATGCACTTCGAGGTGGGAAAACAAGCAGTGAGACCAATGCAGGTGGCACCATTGCAAAGCTTAAGACGTGCAGAAGAGATCCAGCAGCATCTTTCAGCCCTGGCTCTTCGCCTGTGGGAGCAGAGTCCAATCATTCGTGCACTGACAACTGGGCAGCCGGCCAGCCTGGAGCAGGCATCAAGGAACTATTCAAACGCACTTTGAGGTGGGAAAACAAGCAGTGAGACCAATGCAGGTGGCACCGTTGCAAAGCTTCCCACCTGCAGAAGAGAGCCAGCAGCATCTTTCAGTCCTGGCTCTTCGCCTGTGGGAGCAGAGTCCAATCATTCGTGCACTGACCACTGGGCAGCCGACCAGCCTGGAGCAGGCATCAAGGAACTATTCAAATGCACTTTGAGGTGGGAGAACAAGCAGTGAGAGCAATGCAGGTGGCACCGTTGCAAAGCTTACCACGTGCAGAAGAGAGCCAGCAGCATCTTTCAGTCCTGGCTCTTCGCCTGTGGGAGCAGAGTCCAATCATTCGTGCACTGACAACTGGGCAGCCGGCCAGCCTGGATCAGGCATCAAGGAACTATTCAAATGCACTTTGAGGTGGGAAAACAAGCAGTGAGAGCAATACAGGTGGCACCGTTGCAAAGCTTACCGTGAGCAGAAGAGATCCAGCAGCATCTTTCAGTCCTGGCTCTTCGCCTGTGGGAGCAGAGTCCAATCATTCTTGCAAAACCTGCTACAGAACGGAGAGAAGCAGACATCAAAATATTGTAATCAAATGCACTTTGAGGTGGGAAAGCAAGGAATGACAGCAATGCAGGTGGCACCGTTGGGAAGGTTACTGTGTGCAGAAGAGGTCCAGCAGCATCTTTCAGCCCTGGCTCTTCGTCTGTGGGAGCAGAGTCCAATCATTCGTGCAAACACAGCTACAGTACGGCCAGCAGCAGGCGTCATAATATTGTATTCAAATGCACTTTCATGTGGGAAAGCAAGGAGCGACAGAAATGCAGGTGGCACCGTTGCAAAGCTTCCTGTGTGCAGAAGAGGTCCAGGAGCATCTTTCAGCCCTGGCTCTTGATCTGTGGGAGCAGAGTCCAATCATTCGTGCAAACGCAGCTAAAGGACGGCCAGGAGCAGACATCAAAATATTGCATTCAAAAGCACTTTCAGGAGGGAAAGCAAGGAATGACTGCAATGCAGGTGGCACCGTTGCAAAGCTTCCTGTGGGCAGAAGAGGTCCAGCAGCATCTTTTAGCCCTGGCTCTTCGTCTGTGGGAACAGAGTCCAATCATACGTACAAATGCAGCTACCGGACGGCCGGGAGCAAACAACAAAATATTGCATTCAAACGCACTTTGAGGTGGGAAAGCAAGGAGAGACAGCAATGCAGGTGGCACCGTTGCAAAGCTTCCAGTGTGCAGAAGAAGTCCAGCAGCATCTTTCAGCCCTGGCTCTTTGTCTGTGGGAGCAGAATCCAATCATTTGTGCAAACGCAGCTACAGGACGGCCGGGGCCAGACATCAAAGATATTGTACTCAAATGCACTTTGAGGTTGGAAAGCAAGGAATGACAGCAATGCAGGTGGCACCGTTGCAAAGCCTACTGTGTGCACAAAAGTTCCTGTAGAAAGTTCCAGGCCTGGCTCTTCGTCTGTGGGAGCAGAGTCCAATCATTCGTGCAAACGCAGCTACAGGACAGCCGGGAGCAGACAACAAAGATATTGTATTCAAATGCACTTTGAGGTGGGAAAGCACTCAGTGACAGCAATGCAGGTGGCACCGTTGCAAAGCTTCCTGTGTGCAGAAGAGGTCTAGCAGCATCTTTCAGCCCTGGCTCTTCGTCTGTGGGAGCAGAGTCCAATCATTCCTGCAAATGCAGCTACAGGACGGCCAGGAGCAGACATCAAAATATTGTATTCAAATGCACTTTCAGGTGGGAAAGGAAGGAATGACAGCAATACAGGTGGCACCGCTGGGAAGGTTACTGTGCGCAGAAGAGGTCCAGCAGCATCTTTCAGCCCTGGCTCTCTCTCTGTGGGAGCAGAGTCCAATCATTCGTGCAAACGCAGCTACAGGACGGCCCGGAGCAGACATCAAAATATTGTATTCAAATGCACATTGAGGTGGGAAAGCAAACAGTGAAAACAATACAGGTGGCACCTTTGCAAAGCTTCCAGTGTGCAGAAGAGGTCCAGCAGCATCTTTCATCCCTGGCTCTTCGTCTGTGGGAGCAGAGTCCAATCATTCGTGCAAACGCAGCTACAGGACGGCCAGGAACAGACATAAAAGATATTGTATTCAAATGCACTTTCAGGTGGGAAAGCAAACAGTGACAGCAATGCAGGTGGAACCGTTGCAAAGCTTCCGGTGTGCAGAAAAGCTCCTTCAGAATCATTCAGCCCTGGCTCTTTGTCTGTGGGAGCAGAGTCCAATCATTCGTGCAAAAGCTGCTACAGAACTGAGAGGAGCAGACATCAAAATATTGTAATCAAATGCACTTTCAGGTGGGAAAGCAAGGAATGACAGCAATGCAGGTGGCACCGTTGGGAAGGTTACTGTGTGCAGAAGAGGTCCAGCAGCATCTTTCAGCCCTGGCTCTTTCTCTGTGGGAGCAGAGTCCAATCATTCGTGCAAAACCTGCTACAGAACAGAGAGAAGCAGACGTCAAAATATTGTAATCAAATGCACTTTGAGGTGGGAAAGCAAGGAGCGACAGCAATGCAGGTGACGCCATTGCAAAGCTTCCTGTGTCCAGAAGAGATCCAGCAGCATCTTTCAGCCCTGGCTCTTTGTCTGTGGGAGCAGAGTCCAATCATCCGTGCAAACGCAGCTACAGGACGGCCGGGAGCAGACATCAAAGATATTGCATTCAAATGCAGTTTGAGGTGGAAAGCAATCAGTGACAGAACTGCAGGTGGCACCGTTGCAAAGCTTCCAGAGTGCAGAAGAGGCCCAGCAGCATCTTTCAGCCCTGGCTCTTCGTCTGTGAGAGCAGAGTCCAATCATTCGTGCAAACGCAGCTACAGGACGGCCGGGAGCAGACATCCAAGATATTGTATTCAAATGCACTTTGAGGTGGGAAAGCAAGGAGCGACAGCAATGCAGGTGGCACCGTGGCAAAGCTACCTGTGTGCAGAAAAGTTCCTGCAGAATCTTTAAGCCCTGGCTCTTCGTCTGTGGGAGCAGAGTCCAATCATTCGTGCAAAAGCTGCTACAGAATGGAGAGGAGCAGACATCAAAATATTGTAATGAAATGCACTTTCAGGTGGGAAAGCAAGGAACGACAGCAATGCAGGAGGCACCGTTCGGAAGGTTACTGAGTGCAGAAGAGGTCCAGCAGCATCTTTCAGCCCTGGCTCTTTGTCAGTGGGAGCAGAGTCCGATCATTCGTGCAATTGCAGCTACAGGACGGCCAGGAGCAGACATCAAAGATATTGCATTCAAATGTACTTTGAGGTGGGAAAGCAATCAGAGACAGCAATGCAGGTGGCACCGTTGCAAAGCTTACTGTGTGCAGAAAAGTTCCTGGACAATCTTTCAGCCCTGGCTCTTCGTCTGTGGGAGCAGAGTCCAATCATTCGTGCAAACGCAGCTACAGGACGGCCGGGAGCAGATATCAAAGATATTGTATTCAAATGCACTTTCAGGTGGGAAAGGAAGGAATGACAGCAATGCAGGTGGCACCGTTACAAAGCTTCCAGAGTGCAGAAGAGGTCCAGCAGCATCTTTCAGCCCTGGCTCTTCGTCTGTGGGAGCAGAGTCCAATCATTCGTGCAAACGCAGCTACAGGACGGCCCGGAGCAGACCTCAAAGATATTGTATTCAAATGCACTTTGAGGTTGGAAAGCAAGGAGCGACAGAAATGCAGGTGGCACCGTTGCAAAGCTTCCAGTGTGCAGAAAAGTTCCTGCAGAATCATTCAGCCCTGGCTCTTTGTCTGTGGGAGCAGAGTCCAATCATTCGTGCAAAACCTGCTACAGAACGGAGAGAAGCAGACATCAAAATATTGTAATCAAATGCACTTTGAGGTGGGAAAGCAAGGAATGACAGCAATGCAGGTGGCACCGTTGGGAAGGTTACTGTGTGCAGAAGAGGTCCAGCAGCATCTTTCAGCCCTGGCTCTTCGTCTGTGGGAGCAGAGTCTAATCATTCGTGCACACGCAGCTACAGGACGGCCAGGAGCAGACATCAAAGATATTGTATTCAAAAGCACTTTGAGGAGGGAAAGCAAGGAGCGAGAGCAATATAGGCGGCACCACTGCAAACTTTACTGTTTGCAGAAGAGGTCCAGCAGCATCTTTCACTCCTGGCTCTTCGTCTGTGGCAGCAGAGTCCAATCATTCGTGCTCTGAAAACTGGGCAGCTGGCCAGCCTGGAGAGGGCATCAAAGATGTTGTATTCAAATGCACTTTGAGGTGGGAAAGCAAGGAGCAACAGCAATGCAGGCAGCACAGTTGCAAAGCTTACTGTTTGCAGAAGAGGTCCAGCAGCATCTTTCAGCCCTGGCTCTTCGCCTGTGGGAGCAGAGTCCAATCATTCTTGCTCTGAAACCTGGGCAGCCAGACCTCCTGGAGCAGGCATCAAAGATGTTGTATTCAAGTGCACTTTGAGGTGGGAAAGCAAGGAGCGAGAGCAATGCAGGTGGCAGCGTTGCAAAGCTTCCTGTGTGCAGAAGAGGTCCAGCAGCATCTTTCAGTCCTGGCTCTTTGCCTGTGGGAGCAGAGTCCAATCATTCGTGCACTGAAAACAGGGCAGCAGGATGGCCTGGAGCAGGCATCAAGGATGTATTCAAATGCACTTTGAGGTGGGAAAACAAGCAGTGAAACCAATGCAGGTGGCACCGTTGCAAAGCTTCCTGCGTGCAGAAGAGGTCCAACAGCATCTTTCAGCCCTGGCTCTTCGTGTGTGTGAGCAGAGTCCAATCATTCGTGCAAACGCAGCTACAGGACGGCCGGGAGCAGACCTCAAAGATATTGTATTCAAATGCACTTTGAGGTTGGAAAGCAAGGAGCGACAGCAATGCAGGTGGCACCGTTGCAAAGCTTACTGTGTGCACAAAACTTCCCGTAGAAAGTTTCAGCCCTGGCTCTTCATCTGTGGGAGCAGAGTCCAATCATTCATGCAATTGCAGCTACAGGACAGCTGGGAACAGACATCAAAGATATTGCATTCAAATGCACTTTGAGGTGGGAAAACAAACAATGACAGCAATGCAGGTGGCACCTTTGCAAAGCTTCCAGTGTGCAGAAGAGGTCCAGCAGCATCTTTCAGCCCTGGCTCTTCGTCTCTGGGAGCAGAGTCCAATCATTCGTGCAAACGCAGTTACAGGACGGCCCGGAGCAGACCTCAAAGATATTGTATTCAAATGCACTTTGAGGTGGGAAAGCAAACAGTGACATCAATGCAGGTTGCACCGTTGCAAAGCTTCCAGTGAGCAGAAAAGTTCCTGCAGAATCATTCAGCCCTGGCTCTTTGTCTGTGGGAGCAGAGTCCAATCATTCTTGCAAAACCTGCTACAGAACGGAGAGAAGCAGACATCAAAATATTGTAATCAAATGCACTTTGAGGTGGGAAAGCAAGGAATGACAGCAATGCAGGTGGCACCGTTGGGAAGGGTACTGTGCGCAGAAGAGGTCCAGCAGCATCTTTCAGCCCTGGCTCTTCATCTGTGGGAACAGAGTCCAGACATACGTACAAATGCAGCTACCGGACGGCAAGGATCAGACAACAAAATATTGTATTCAAATGCACTTTGAGGTGGGAAAGCAAGGAGCGACAGCAATGCAGGTGACGCCATTGCAAAGCTTCCTGTGTGCAGAAGAGGTCCAGCAGCATCTTTCAGCCCTGGCTCTTGGTCTGTGGGAGCAGAGTCCAATCATTCGTGCAAACGCAGCTACAGGACGGCCAGCAGCAGGCGTCAAAATATTGTATTCAAATGCACTTTCATGTGGGAAAGCAAGGAGCGACAGAAATGCAGGTGGCACCGTTACAAAGCTTCCTGTGTGCAGAAGAGGTCCAGCAGCATCTTTCAGCCCTGGCACTTCATCTGTGGGAGCAGAGCCCAATCATTCATGCAAACGCAGCTAAAGGACGGCCAGGAGCAGACATCAAAATATTGTATTCAAATACACTTTCAGGAGGGAAAGCAAGGAATGACAGCAATGCATTTGGCACCGTTGCAAAGCTTCCTGTGTGCAGAAGAGGACCAGCAGCATCTTTTAGCCCTGGCTCTTCGTCTGTGGGAACAGAGTCCAATCATACGTACAAATGCAGCTACCGGACGGCCGGGAGCAAACAACAAAATATTGCATTCAAACGCACTTTGAGGTGGGGAAGCAAGGAGCGACAGCAATGCAGGTGGCACCGTTGTAAAGCTTCCAGTGTGCAGAAGAAGTCCAGCAGCATCTTTCAACCCTGGCTCTTTGTCTGTGGGAGCAGACTCCAATCATTCGTGCAAACGCAGCTACAGGACGGCCGGGACCAGACATCAAAGATATTGTATTCAAAAGCACTTTCAGGAGGGAAAGCAAGGAATGACAGCAATGCAGGTGGCACCGTTGCAAAGCTTACTGTGTGCACAAAAGTTCCTGTAGAAAGTTCCAGGCCTGGCTCTTCGTCCCTGGGAGCAGAGTCCAATCATTCGTGCAAACGCAGCTACAGGACAGCCGGGAGCAGACAACAAAGATATTGTATTCAAATGCACTTTGAGGTGGGAAAGCACTCAGTGACAGCAATGCAGGTGGCACCATTGCAAAGCTTCCTGTGTGCAGAAGAGGTCCAGCAGCATCTTTCAGCCCTGGCTCTTCGTCTGTGGGAGCAGAGTCCAATCATTCGTGCAAATGCAGCTACAGGACGGCCCGGAGCAGACATCAAAGATATTGTATTCAAATGCACTTTCAGGTGGGAAAACAAGGAGTGACAGCAATGCAGGTGGCACCGTTGCAAAGCTTACTGTGTGCAGAAAAGTTCCTGTAGAACCTTTCAGCCCTGGCTCTTCGTCTGTGGGAGCAGAGTCCAATCAATCGTGGAAAAGCTGCTACAGAACGGAGAGGAGCAGACATCAAAATATTGTAATCAAATGCACTTTCAGGAGGGAAAGCAAGGAATGACAGCAATGCAGGTGGCACCGCTGGGAAGGTTACTGTGTGCAGAAGAGGTCCAGCAGCATCTTTCAGCCCTGGCTCTTTGTCTGTGGGAGCAGAGTCCAATCATTCGTGCAAACGCTGCTACAGGACAGCCGGGAGCAGACAACATAGATATTGTATTCAAATGCACTTTGAGGTGGGAAAGCAAACAGTGACAACAATACAGGTGGCACCTTTGCAAAGCTTCCAGTGTGCAGAAGAGGTCCAGCAGCATCTTTCATCCCTGGCTCTTCGTCTGTGGGAGCAGAGTCCAATCATTCGTGCAAGCGCAGCTACAGGACGGCCAGGAACAGACGTAAAAGATATTGTATTCAAATGTACTTTCAGGTGGGAAAGCAAACAGTGACAGCAATGCAGGTGGCACCGTTGCAAAGCTTCCGGTGTGCAGAAAAGCTCCTTCAGAATCATTCAGCCCTGGCTCTTCGTCTGTGGGAGCAGAGTCCAATCATTCGTGGAAAAGCTGCTACAGAACTGAGAGGAGCAGACATCAAAATATTGTAATCAAACGCACTTTCAGGTGGGAAAGCAAGGAATGACAGCAATGCAGGTGGCACCGTTGGGAAGGTTACTGTGTGCAGAAGAGGTCCAGCAGCATCTTTCAGCCCTGGCTCTTCGTCTGTGGGGGCAGAATCCAATCATTCGTGCAACTGCAGCTACAGGACGGCCGGGAACAGACATCAAAGATATTGCATTCAAATGCACTTTGAGGTGGGAAAACAAACAATGACAGCAATGCAGGTGGCACCGTTGCAAAGCTTCCTGTGTGCAGAAGAGGTCCAGCAGCATCTTTTAGCCCTGGCTCTTCGTCTCTGGGTGCAGAGTCCAATCATTCGTGCAAACGCAGTTACAGGACGGCCCGGAGCAGACCTCAAAGATATTGTATTCAAATGCACTTTGAGGTGGGAAAGCAAACAGTGACATCAATGCAGGTGGCACCGTTGCAAAGCTTCCAGTGTGCAGAAAAGTTCCTGCAGAATCATTCAGCCCTGGCTCTTAGTCTGTGGGAGCAGAGTCCAATCATTCTTGCAAAACCTGCTACAGAACGGAGAGAAGCAGACGTCAAAATATTGTAATCAAATGCACTTTGAGGTGGGAAAGCAAGGAGCGACAGCAATGCAGGTGACGCCATTGCAAAGCTTCCTGTGTCCAGAAGAGGTCCAGCAGCATCTTTCAGCCCTGGCCCTTCGTCTGTGGGAGCAGAGTCCAATCATCCGTGCAAACGCAGCTACAGGACGGCCGGGAGCAGACATCAAAGATATTGCATTCAAATGCAGTTTGAGGTGGAAAGCAATCAGTGACAGAACTGCAGGTGGCACCGTTGCAAAGCTTCCAGAGTGCAGAAGAGGTCCAGCAGCATCTTTCAGCCCTGGCTCTTCGTCTGTGAGAGCAGAGTCCAATCATTCGTGCAAACGCAGCTACAGGACGGCTGGGAGCAGACATCCAAGATATTGTATTCAAATGCACTTTGAGGTGGGAAAGCAAGGAGCGACAGCAATGCAGGTGGCACCGTGGCAAAGCTACCTGTGTGCAGAAAAGTTCCTGCAGAATCTTTAAGCCCTGGCTCTTCGTCTGTGGGAGCAGAGCCCAATCATTCGTGCAAAAGCTGCTACAGAATGGAGAGGAGCAGACATCAAAATATTGTAATGAAATGCACTTTGAGGTGGGAAAGCAAGGAACGACAGCAATGCAGGAGGCACCGTTCGGAAGGTTACTGAGTGCAGAAGAGGTCCAGCAGCATCTTTCAGCCCTGGATCTTTGTCAGTGGGAGCAGAGTCCGATCATTCGTGCAATTGCAGCTACAGGACGGCCAGGAGCAGACATCAAAGATATTGCATTCAAAAGTACTTTGAGGAGGGAAAGCAATCAGTGACAGCAATGCAGGTGGCACCGTTGCAAAGCTTACTGTGTGCAGAAAAGTTCCTGGACAATCTTTCAGCCCTGGCTCTTCGTCTGTGGGAGCAGAGTCCAATCATTCGTGCAAACGCAGCTACAGGACGGCCGGGAACAGATATCAAAGATATTGTATTCAAATGCACTTTGAGGTTGGAAAGCAAGGAGTGACAGCAATGCAGGTGGCACCGTTGCAAAGCTTCCAGAGTGCAGAAGAGGTCCAGCAGCATCTTTCAGCCCTGGCTCTTCGTCTGTGGGAGCAGAGTCCAATCATTCGTGCAATTGCAGCTACAGGACAGCCGGGAACAGACATCAAAGATATTGCATTCAAATGCACTTTGAGGTGGGGAAGCAAGGAGCGACAGCAATGCAGGTGGCACCGTTGCAAAGCTTCCAGTGTGCAGAAGAGGTCCAGCAGCATCTTTTAGCCCTGGCTCTTCGTCTCTGGGAGCCGAGTCCAATCATTCGTGCAAACGCAGCTACAGGACGGCCCGGAGCAGACCTCAAAGATATTGTATTCAAATGCACTTTGAGGTGGGAAAGCAAACAGTGACATCAATGCAGGTTGCACCGTTGCAATGCTTCCAGTGTGCAGAAAAGTTCCTGCAGAATCATTCAGCCCTGGCTCTTTGTCTGTGGGAGCAGAGTCCAATCATTCTTGCAAAACCTGCTACAGAACGGAGAGAAGCAGACATCAAAATATTGTAATCAAATGCACTTTGAGGTGGGAAAGCAAGGAATGACAGCAATGCAGGTGGCACCGTTGGGAAGGGTACTGTGCGCAGAAGAGGTCCAGCAGCATCTTTCAGCCCTGGCTCTTCATCTGTGGGAACAGAGTCCAGACATACGTACAAATGCAGCTACCGGACGGCAAGGATCAGACAACAAAATATTGTATTCAAATGCACTTTGAGGTGGGAAAGCAAGGAGCGACTGCAATGCAGGTGACGCCATTGCAAAGCTTCCTGTGTGCAGAAGAGGTCCAGCAGCATCTTTCAGCCCTGGCTCTTGGTCTGTGGGAGCAGAGTCCAATCATTCGTGCAAACGCAGCTACAGGACGGCCAGCAGCAGGCGTCAAAATATTGTATTCAAATGCACTTTCATGTGGGAAAGCAAGGAGCGACAGAAATGCAGGTGGCACCGTTACAAAGCTTCCTGTGTGCAGAAGAGGACCAGCAGCATCTTTCACTCCTGGCTCTTCGTCTGTGGGAGCAGAGCCCAATCATTCATGCAAACGCAGCTAAAGGACGGCCAGGAGCAGACATCAAAATATTGTATTCAAATACACTTTCAGGAGGGAAAGCAAGGAATGACAGCAATGCATTTGGCACCGTTGCAAAGCTTCCTGTGTGCAGAAGAGGTCCAGCAGCATCTTTCAGCCCTGGCTCTTTGTCTGTGGGAGCAGACTCCAATCATTCGTGCAAACGCAGCTACAGGACGGCCGGGACCAGACATCAAAGATATTGTATTCAAATGCACTTTCAGGAGGGAAAGCAAGGAATGACAGCAATGCAGGTGGCACCATTGCAAAGCTTACTGTGTGCACAAAAGTTCCTGTAGAAAGTTTCAGACCTGGCTCTTCGTCTGTGGGAGCAGAGTCCAATCATTCGTGCAAACGCAGCTACAGGACAGCCGGGAGCAGACAACAAAGATATTGTATTCAAATGCACTTTGAGGTGGGAAAGCACTCAGTGACAGCAATGCAGGTGGCACCATTGCAAAGCTTCCTGTGTGCAGAAGAGGTCCAGCAGCATCTTTCAGCCCTGGCTCTTCGTCTGTGGGAGCAGAGTCCAATCATTCGTGCAAATGCAGCTACAGGACGGCCCGGAGCAGACATCAAAGATATTGTATTCAAATGCACTTTCAGGTGGGAAAACAAGGAGTGACAGCAATGCAGGTGGCACCGTTGCAAAGCTTACTGTGTGCAGAAAAGTTCCTGTAGAACCTTTCAGCCCTGGCTCTTCGTCTGTGGGAGCAGAGTCCAATCAATCGTGGAAAAGCTGCTACAGAACGGAGAGGAGCAGACATCAAAATATTGTAATCAAATGCACTTTCAGGTGGGAAAGCAAGGAATGACAGCAATGCAGGTGGCACCGTTGCAAAGCTTCCTGTGTGCAGAAGAGGTCCAGCAGCATCTTTTAGCCCTGGCTCTTCGTCTCTGGGTGCAGAGTCCAATCATTTGTGCAAACGCAGTTACAGGACGGCCCGGAGCAGACCTCAAAGATATTGTATTCAAATGCACTTTGAGGTGGGAAAGCAAACAGTGACATCAATGCAGGTGGCACCGTTGCAAAGCTTCCTGTGTGCAGAAGAGGTCCAGCAGCATCTTTCAGCCCTGGCCCTTCGTCTGTGGGAGCAGAGTCCAATCATCCGTGCAAACGCAGCTACAGGACGGCCGGGAGCAGACATCAAAGATATTGCATTCAAATGCAGTTTGAGGTGGAAAGCAATCAGTGACAGAACTGCAGGTGGCACCGTTGCAAAGCTTCCAGAGTGCAGAAGAGGTCCAGCAGCATCTTTCAGCCCTGGCTCTTCGTCTGTGGGAGCAGAGTCCAATCATTCGTGCAATTGCAGCTACAGGACAGCCGGGAACAGACATCAAAGATATTGCATTCAAATGCACTTTGAGGTGGGGAAGCAAGGAGCGACAGCAATGCAGGTGGCACCGTTGCAAAGCTTCCAGTGTGCAGAAGAGGTCCAGCAGCATCTTTTAGCCCTGGCTCTTCGTCTCTGGGAGCCGAGTCCAATCATTCGTGCAAACGCAGCTACAGGACGGCCCGGAGCAGACCTCAAAGATATTGTATTCAAATGCACTTTGAGGTGGGAAAGCAAACAGTGACATCAATGCAGGTTGCACCGTTGCAATGCTTCCAGTGTGCAGAAAAGTTCCTGCAGAATCATTCAGCCCTGGCTCTTTGTCTGTGGGAGCAGAGTCCAATCATTCTTGCAAAACCTGCTACAGAACGGAGAGAAGCAGACATCAAAATATTGTAATCAAATGCACTTTGAGGTGGGAAAGCAAGGAATGACAGCAATGCAGGTGGCACCGTTGGGAAGGGTACTGTGCGCAGAAGAGGTCCAGCAGCATCTTTCAGCCCTGGCTCTTCATCTGTGGGAACAGAGTCCAGACATACGTACAAATGCAGCTACCGGACGGCAAGGATCAGACAACAAAATATTGTATTCAAATGCACTTTGAGGTGGGAAAGCAAGGAGCGACTGCAATGCAGGTGACGCCATTGCAAAGCTTCCTGTGTGCAGAAGAGGTCCAGCAGCATCTTTCAGCCCTGGCTCTTGGTCTGTGGGAGCAGAGTCCAATCATTCGTGCAAACGCAGCTACAGGACGGCCAGCAGCAGGCGTCAAAATATTGTATTCAAATGCACTTTCATGTGGGAAAGCAAGGAGCGACAGAAATGCAGGTGGCACCGTTACAAAGCTTCCTGTGTGCAGAAGAGGACCAGCAGCATCTTTCACTCCTGGCTCTTCGTCTGTGGGAGCAGAGCCCAATCATTCATGCAAACGCAGCTAAAGGACGGCCAGGAGCAGACATCAAAATATTGTATTCAAATACACTTTCAGGAGGGAAAGCAAGGAATGACAGCAATGCATTTGGCACCGTTGCAAAGCTTCCTGTGTGCAGAAGAGGTCCAGCAGCATCTTTCAGCCCTGGCTCTTTGTCTGTGGGAGCAGACTCCAATCATTCGTGCAAACGCAGCTACAGGACGGCCGGGACCAGACATCAAAGATATTGTATTCAAATGCACTTTCAGGAGGGAAAGCAAGGAATGACAGCAATGCAGGTGGCACCATTGCAAAGCTTACTGTGTGCACAAAAGTTCCTGTAGAAAGTTTCAGACCTGGCTCTTCGTCTGTGGGAGCAGAGTCCAATCATTCGTGCAAACGCAGCTACAGGACAGCCGGGAGCAGACAACAAAGATATTGTATTCAAATGCACTTTGAGGTGGGAAAGCACTCAGTGACAGCAATGCAGGTGGCACCATTGCAAAGCTTCCTGTGTGCAGAAGAGGTCCAGCAGCATCTTTCAGCCCTGGCTCTTCGTCTGTGGGAGCAGAGTCCAATCATTCGTGCAAACGCAGCTACAGGACGGCCCGGAGCAGACATCAAAGATATTGTATTCAAATGCACTTTCAGGTGGGAAAACAAGGAGTGACAGCAATGCAGGTGGCACCGTTGCAAAGCTTACTGTGTGCAGAAAAGTTCCTGTAGAACCTTTCAGCCCTGGCTCTTCGTCTGTGGGAGCAGAGTCCAATCAATCGTGGAAAAGCTGCTACAGAACGGAGAGGAGCAGACATCAAAATATTGTAATCAAATGCACTTTCAGGTGGGAAAGCAAGGAATGACAGCAATGCAGGTGGCACCGTTGCAAAGCTTCCTGTGTGCAGAAGAGGTCCAGCAGCATCTTTTAGCCCTGGCTCTTCGTCTCTGGGTGCAGAGTCCAATCATTTGTGCAAACGCAGTTACAGGACGGCCCGGAGCAGACCTCAAAGATATTGTATTCAAATGCACTTTGAGGTGGGAAAGCAAACAGTGACATCAATGCAGGTGGCACCGTTGCAAAGCTTCCTGTGTGCAGAAGAGGTCCAGCAGCATCTTTCAGCCCTGGCCCTTCGTCTGTGGGAGCAGAGTCCAATCATCCGTGCAAACGCAGCTACAGGACGGCCGGGAGCAGACATCAAAGATATTGCATTCAAATGCAGTTTGAGGTGGAAAGCAATCAGTGACAGAACTGCAGGTGGCACCGTTGCAAAGCTTCCAGAGTGCAGAAGAGGTCCAGCAGCATCTTTCAGCCCTGGCTCTTCGTCTGTGAGAGCAGAGTCCAATCATTCGTGCAAACGCAGCTACAGGACGGCCGGGAGCAGACATCCAAGATATTGTATTCAAATGCACTTTGAGGTGGGAAAGCAAGGAGCGACAGCAATGCAGGTGGCACCGTGGCAAAGCTACCTGTGTGCAGAAAAGTTCCTGCAGAATCTTTAAGCCCTGGCTCTTCGTCTGTGGGAGCAGAGCCCAATCATTCGTGCAAAAGCTGCTACAGAATGGAGAGGAGCAGACATCAAAATATTGTAATGAAAGGCACTTTCAGGTGGGAAAGCAAGGAACGACAGCAATGCAGGAGGCACCGTTCGGAAGGTTACTGAGTGCAGAAGAGGTCCAGCAGCATCTTTCAGCCCTGTCTCTTCGTCTGTGGGAGCAGAGTCCAATCTTTCGTGCAATTGCAGCTACAGGACGGCCAGGAGCAGACATCAAAGATATTGCATTCAAAAGTACTTTGAGGAGGGAAAGCAATCAGTGACAGCAATGCAGGGGGCACCGTTGCAAAGCTTACTGTGTGCAGAAAAGTTCCTGGACAATCTTTCAGCCCTGGCTCTTCGTCTGTGGGAGCAGAGTCCAATCATTCGTGCAAACGCAGCTACAGGACGGCCGGGAACAGATATCAAAGATATTGTATTCAAATGCACTTTGAGGTTGGAAAGCAAGGAGTGACAGCAATGCAGGTGGCACCGTTGCAAAGCTTCCAGAGTGCAGAAGAGGTCCAGCAGCATCTTTCAGCCCTGGCTCTTCGTCTGTGGGAGCAGAGTCCAATCATTCGTGCAAACGCAGCTACAGGACGGCCAGCAGCAGGCGTCAAAATATTGTATTCAAATGCACTTTCATGTGGGAAAGCAAGGAGCGACAGAAATGCAGGTGGCACCGTTACAAAGCTTCCTGTGTGCAGAAGAGGTCCAGCAGCATCTTTCAGCCCTGGCACTTCATCTGTGGGAGCAGAGCCCAATCATTCATGCAAACGCAGCTAAAGGACGGCCAGGAGCAGACATCAAAATATTGTATTCAAATACACTTTCAGGAGGGAAAGCAAGGAATGACAGCAATGCATTTGGCACCGTTGCAAAGCTTCCTGTGTGCAGAAGAGGACCAGCAGCATCTTTTAGCCCTGGCTCTTCGTCTGTGGGAACAGAGTCCAATCATACGTACAAATGCAGCTACCGGACGGCCGGGAGCAAACAACAAAATATTGCATTCAAACGCACTTTGAGGTGGGGAAGCAAGGAGCGACAGCAATGCAGGTGGCACCGTTGTAAAGCTTCCAGTGTGCAGAAGAAGTCCAGCAGCATCTTTCAACCCTGGCTCTTTGTCTGTGGGAGCAGACTCCAATCATTCGTGCAAACGCAGCTACAGGACGGCCGGGACCAGACATCAAAGATATTGTATTCAAAAGCACTTTCAGGAGGGAAAGCAAGGAATGACAGCAATGCAGGTGGCACCGTTGCAAAGCTTACTGTGTGCACAAAAGTTCCTGTAGAAAGTTCCAGGCCTGGCTCTTCGTCCCTGGGAGCAGAGTCCAATCATTCGTGCAAACGCAGCTACAGGACAGCCGGGAGCAGACAACAAAGATATTGTATTCAAATGCACTTTGAGGTGGGAAAGCACTCAGTGACAGCAATGCAGGTGGCACCATTGCAAAGCTTCCTGTGTGCAGAAGAGGTCCAGCAGCATCTTTCAGCCCTGGCTCTTCGTCTGTGGGAGCAGAGTCCAATCATTCGTGCAAATGCAGCTACAGGACGGCCCGGAGCAGACATCAAAGATATTGTATTCAAATGCACTTTCAGGTGGGAAAACAAGGAGTGACAGCAATGCAGGTGGCACCGTTGCAAAGCTTACTGTGTGCAGAAAAGTTCCTGTAGAACCTTTCAGCCCTGGCTCTTCGTCTGTGGGAGCAGAGTCCAATCAATCGTGGAAAAGCTGCTACAGAACGGAGAGGAGCAGACATCAAAATATTGTAATCAAATGCACTTTCAGGAGGGAAAGCAAGGAATGACAGCAATGCAGGTGGCACCGCTGGGAAGGTTACTGTGTGCAGAAGAGGTCCAGCAGCATCTTTCAGCCCTGGCTCTTTGTCTGTGGGAGCAGAGTCCAATCATTCGTGCAAACGCTGCTACAGGACAGCCGGGAGCAGACAACATAGATATTGTATTCAAATGCACTTTGAGGTGGGAAAGCAAACAGTGACAACAATACAGGTGGCACCTTTGCAAAGCTTCCAGTGTGCAGAAGAGGTCCAGCAGCATCTTTCATCCCTGGCTCTTCGTCTGTGGGAACAGAGTCCAGACATACGTACAAATGCAGCTACCGGACGGCAAGGATCAGACAACAAAATATTGTAATCAAATGCACTTTGAGGTGGGAAAGCAAGGAGCGACAGCAATGCAGGTGACGCCATTGCAAAGCTTCCTGTGTCCAGAAGAGGTCCAGCAGCATCTTTCAGCCCTGGCCCTTCGTCTGTGGGAGCAGAGTCCAATCATCCGT
Source organism: Ara ararauna (assembly GCA_028858755.1). Classification (NCBI taxonomy): domain Eukaryota; kingdom Metazoa; phylum Chordata; class Aves; order Psittaciformes; family Psittacidae; genus Ara; species Ara ararauna. The sequence continues at coordinate 3,295,679 of CM054398.1, read as the reverse complement.
GCAAACGCAGCTACAGGACGGCCGGGAGCAGACATCAAAGATATTGCATTCAAATGCAGTTTGAGGTGGAAAGCAATCAGTGACAGAACTGCAGGTGGCACCGTTGCAAAGCTTCCAGAGTGCAGAAGAGGTCCAGCAGCATCTTTCAGCCCTGGCTCTTCGTCTGTGAGAGCAGAGTCCAATCATTCGTGCAAACGCAGCTACAGGACGGCCGGGAGCAGACATCCAAGATATTGTATTCAAATGCACTTTGAGGTGGGAAAGCAAGGAGCGACAGCAATGCAGGTGGCACCGTGGCAAAGCTACCTGTGTGCAGAAAAGTTCCTGCAGAATCTTTAAGCCCTGGCTCTTCGTCTGTGGGAGCAGAGCCCAATCATTCGTGCAAAAGCTGCTACAGAATGGAGAGGAGCAGACATCAAAATATTGTAATGAAATGCACTTTGAGGTGGGAAAGCAAGGAACGACAGCAATGCAGGAGGCACCGTTCGGAAGGTTACTGAGTGCAGAAGAGGTCCAGCAGCATCTTTCAGCCCTGGATCTTTGTCAGTGGGAGCAGAGTCCGATCATTCGTGCAATTGCAGCTACAGGACGGCCAGGAGCAGACATCAAAGATATTGCATTCAAAAGTACTTTGAGGAGGGAAAGCAATCAGTGACAGCAATGCAGGTGGCACCGTTGCAAAGCTTACTGTGTGCAGAAAAGTTCCTGGACAATCTTTCAGCCCTGGCTCTTCGTCTGTGGGAGCAGAGTCCAATCATTCGTGCAAACGCAGCTACAGGACGGCCGGGAACAGATATCAAAGATATTGTATTCAAATGCACTTTGAGGTTGGAAAGCAAGGAGTGACAGCAATGCAGGTGGCACCGTTGCAAAGCTTCCAGAGTGCAGAAGAGGTCCAGCAGCATCTTTCAGCCCTGGCTCTTCGTCTGTGGGAGCAGAGTCCAATCATTCGTGCAATTGCAGCTACAGGACAGCCGGGAACAGACATCAAAGATATTGCATTCAAATGCACTTTGAGGTGGGGAAGCAAGGAGCGACAGCAATGCAGGTGGCACCGTTGCAAAGCTTCCAGAGTGCAGAAGAGGTCCAGCAGCATCTTTTAGCCCTGGCTCTTCGTCTCTGGGAGCCGAGTCCAATCATTCGTGCAAACGCAGCTACAGGACGGCCCGGAGCAGACCTCAAAGATATTGTATTCAAATGCACTTTGAGGTGGGAAAGCAAACAGTGACATCAATGCAGGTTGCACCGTTGCAATGCTTCCAGTGTGCAGAAAAGTTCCTGCAGAATCATTCAGCCCTGGCTCTTTGTCTGTGGGAGCAGAGTCCAATCATTCTTGCAAAACCTGCTACAGAACGGAGAGAAGCAGACATCAAAATATTGTAATCAAATGCACTTTGAGGTGGGAAAGCAAGGAATGACAGCAATGCAGGTGGCACCGTTGGGAAGGGTACTGTGCGCAGAAGAGGTCCAGCAGCATCTTTCAGCCCTGGCTCTTCATCTGTGGGAACAGAGTCCAGACATACGTACAAATGCAGCTACCGGACGGCAAGGATCAGACAACAAAATATTGTATTCAAATGCACTTTGAGGTGGGAAAGCAAGGAGCGACTGCAATGCAGGTGACGCCATTGCAAAGCTTCCTGTGTGCAGAAGAGGTCCAGCAGCATCTTTCAGCCCTGGCTCTTGGTCTGTGGGAGCAGAGTCCAATCATTCGTGCAAACGCAGCTACAGGACGGCCAGCAGCAGGCGTCAAAATATTGTATTCAAATGCACTTTCATGTGGGAAAGCAAGGAGCGACAGAAATGCAGGTGGCACCGTTACAAAGCTTCCTGTGTGCAGAAGAGGACCAGCAGCATCTTTCACTCCTGGCTCTTCGTCTGTGGGAGCAGAGCCCAATCATTCATGCAAACGCAGCTAAAGGACGGCCAGGAGCAGACATCAAAATATTGTATTCAAATACACTTTCAGGAGGGAAAGCAAGGAATGACAGCAATGCATTTGGCACCGTTGCAAAGCTTCCTGTGTGCAGAAGAGGTCCAGCAGCATCTTTCAGCCCTGGCTCTTTGTCTGTGGGAGCAGACTCCAATCATTCGTGCAAACGCAGCTACAGGACGGCCGGGACCAGACATCAAAGATATTGTATTCAAATGCACTTTCAGGAGGGAAAGCAAGGAATGACAGCAATGCAGGTGGCACCATTGCAAAGCTTACTGTGTGCACAAAAGTTCCTGTAGAAAGTTTCAGACCTGGCTCTTCGTCTGTGGGAGCAGAGTCCAATCATTCGTGCAAACGCAGCTACAGGACAGCCGGGAGCAGACAACAAAGATATTGTATTCAAATGCACTTTGAGGTGGGAAAGCACTCAGTGACAGCAATGCAGGTGGCACCATTGCAAAGCTTCCTGTGTGCAGAAGAGGTCCAGCAGCATCTTTCAGCCCTGGCTCTTCGTCTGTGGGAGCAGAGTCCAATCATTCGTGCAAATGCAGCTACAGGACGGCCCGGAGCAGACATCAAAGATATTGTATTCAAATGCACTTTCAGGTGGGAAAACAAGGAGTGACAGCAATGCAGGTGGCACCGTTGCAAAGCTTACTGTGTGCAGAAAAGTTCCTGTAGAACCTTTCAGCCCTGGCTCTTCGTCTGTGGGAGCAGAGTCCAATCAATCGTGGAAAAGCTGCTACAGAACGGAGAGGAGCAGACATCAAAATATTGTAATCAAATGCACTTTCAGGTGGGAAAGCAAGGAATGACAGCAATGCAGGTGGCACCGTTGCAAAGCTTCCTGTGTGCAGAAGAGGTCCAGCAGCATCTTTTAGCCCTGGCTCTTCGTCTCTGGGTGCAGAGTCCAATCATTTGTGCAAACGCAGTTACAGGACGGCCCGGAGCAGACCTCAAAGATATTGTATTCAAATGCACTTTGAGGTGGGAAAGCAAACAGTGACATCAATGCAGGTGGCACCGTTGCAAAGCTTCCTGTGTGCAGAAGAGGTCCAGCAGCATCTTTCAGCCCTGGCCCTTCGTCTGTGGGAGCAGAGTCCAATCATCCGTGCAAACGCAGCTACAGGACGGCCGGGAGCAGACATCAAAGATATTGCATTCAAATGCAGTTTGAGGTGGAAAGCAATCAGTGACAGAACTGCAGGTGGCACCGTTGCAAAGCTTCCAGAGTGCAGAAGAGGTCCAGCAGCATCTTTCAGCCCTGGCTCTTCGTCTGTGAGAGCAGAGTCCAATCATTCGTGCAAACGCAGCTACAGGACGGCCGGGAGCAGACATCCAAGATATTGTATTCAAATGCACTTTGAGGTGGGAAAGCAAGGAGCGACAGCAATGCAGGTGGCACCGTGGCAAAGCTACCTGTGTGCAGAAAAGTTCCTGCAGAATCTTTAAGCCCTGGCTCTTCGTCTGTGGGAGCAGAGCCCAATCATTCGTGCAAAAGCTGCTACAGAATGGAGAGGAGCAGACATCAAAATATTGTAATGAAATGCACTTTCAGGTGGGAAAGCAAGGAACGACAGCAATGCAGGAGGCACCGTTCGGAAGGTTACTGAGTGCAGAAGAGGTCCAGCAGCATCTTTCAGCCCTGTCTCTTCGTCTGTGGGAGCAGAGTCCAATCTTTCGTGCAATTGCAGCTACAGGACGGCCAGGAGCAGACATCAAAGATATTGCATTCAAAAGTACTTTGAGGAGGGAAAGCAATCAGTGACAGCAATGCAGGGGGCACCGTTGCAAAGCTTACTGTGTGCAGAAAAGTTCCTGGACAATCTTTCATCCCTGGCTCTTCGTCTGTGGGAGCAGAGTCCAATCATTCGTGCAAACGCAGCTACAGGACGGCCGGGAACAGATATCAAAGATATTGTATTCAAATGCACTTTGAGGTTGGAAAGCAAGGAGTGACAGCAATGCAGGTGGCACCGTTGCAAAGCTTCCAGAGTGCAGAAGAGGTCCAGCAGCATCTTTCAGCCCTGGCTCTTCGTCTGTGGGAGCAGAGTCCAATCATTCGTGCAAACGCAGCTACAGGACGGCCGGGAGCAGACCTCAAAATATTCTAATCAAATACACTTTCAGGTGGGAAAGCAAGGAGCGACAGCAATGCAGGTGGCACCGTTGCAAAGCTTACTGTGAACAGAAAAGTTCCTGCAGAATCTTTCAGCCCTGGCTCTTCGTCTGTGGGAGCAGAGTCCAATCATTCGTGCAAACGCAGCTACAGGACGGCCCGGAGCAGATACCAAAATATTGTACTCAAATGCACTTTCAGGTGGGAAAGCAAGGAATGACAGCAATGCAGGAGGCACCGTTGGGAAGGTTACTGTGTGCAGAAGAGGTCCAGCAGCATCTTTCACTCCTGGCTCTTCGTCTGTGGGAGCAGAGTCCAATCATTCGTGCCATTGCAGCTACAGGACGGCCCGGAGCAGACATGAAAGTTATGGCGTTCAAATGCACTTTGAGGTGGGAAAGCAAACAGTGACATCAATGCAGGTGGCACCGTTGCAAAGCTTCCTGTTTGCGGAAGAGGTCCAGCAGCATCTTTCAGCCCTGGCTCTTCATCTGTGGGAGCAGAGTCCAATCATTCGTGCAAACGCAGCTACAGGACGGCCCGGAGCAGACATCAAAGATATTGTATTCAAATGCACTTTCAGGTGGGAAAACAAGGAGTGACAGCAATGCAGGTGGCACCGTTGCAAAGCTTACTGTGAACAGAAAAGTTCCTGCAGAATCTTTCAGCCCTGGCTCTTCGTCTGTGGGAGCAGAGTCCAATCATTCGTGCAAACGCAGCTACAGGACGGCCCGGAGCAGATACCAAAATATTGTACTCAAATGCACTTTCAGGTGGGAAAGCAAGGAATGACAGCAATGCAGGAGGCACCGTTGGGAAGGTTACTGTGTGCAGAAGAGGTCCAGCAGCATCTTTCACTCCTGGCTCTTCGTCTGTGGGAGCAGAGTCCAATCATTCGTGCCATTGCAGCTACAGGACGGCCCGGAGCAGACATGAAAGTTATGGCGTTCAAATGCACTTTGAGGTGGGAAAGCAAACAGTGACATCAATGCAGGTGGCACCGTTGCAAAGCTTCCTGTTTGCGGAAGAGGTCCAGCAGCATCTTTCAGCCCTGGCTCTTCATCTGTGGGAGCAGAGTCCAATCATTCGTGCAAACGCAGCTACAGGACGGCCCGGAGCAGACATCAAAGATATTGTATTCAAATGCACTTTCAGGTGGGAAAACAAGGAGTGACAGCAATGCAGGTGGCACCGTTGCAAAGCTTACTGTGTGCAGAAAAGTTCCTGTAGAACCTTTCAGCCCTGGCTCTTCGTCTGTGGGAGCAGAGTCCAATCATTCGTGCAAACGCAGCTACAGGACGGCCCAGAGCAGACATCAAAATATTGTATTCAAATGCACTTTCAGGTGGGAAAGGAAGGAATGACAGCAATGCAGGTGGCACCGCTGGGAAGGTTACTGTGTGCAGAAGAGGTCCAGCAGCATCTTTTAGCCCTGGCTCTTCGTCTGTGGGAGCAGAGTCCAATCATTCGTGCAAACGCAGCTACAGGACGGCCAGGAACAGACATAAAAGATATTGTATTCAAATGCACTTTCAGGTGGGAAAGCAAACAGTGACAGCAATGCAGGTGGCACCGTTGGAAAGCTTCCGGTGTGCAGAAAAGTTCCTGTAGAACCTTTCAGCCCTGGCTCTTCGTCTGTGGGAGCAGAGTCCAATCAATCGTGCAAAAGCTGCTACAGAACTGAGAGGAGCAGACATCAAAATATTGTAATCAAATGCACTTTCAGGTGGGAAAGCAAGGAATGACAGCAATGCAGGTGGCACCATTGGGAAGGTTACTGTGTGCAGAAGAGGTCCAGCAGCATCTTTCAGCCCTGGCTCTTTCTCTGTGGGGGCAGAGTCCAATCATTCGTGCAAACGCAGCTACAGGACGGCCGGGAACAGACATCAAAGATATTGCATTCAAATGCACTTTGAGGTGGGAAAGCAATCAGTGACAGCAATGCAGATGGCACCCTTGCAAAGCTTACTGTGAACAGAAAAGTTCCTGCAGAATCTTTCAGCCCTGGCTCTTCATCTGTGGGAGCAGAGTCCAATCATTCGTGCAAACGCAGCTACAGGACGGCCGGGAGCAGACATCAAAATAATGTACTCAAATGCACTTTCAGGTGGGAAAGCAAGGAATGACAGCAATGCAGGAGGCACCGTTGGGAAGGTTACTGTGTGCAGAAGAGGTCCAGCAGCATCTTTCACTCCTGGCTCTTCGTCTGTGGGAGCAGAATCCAATCATTCGTGCCATTGCAGCTACAGGACGGCCCGGAGCAGGCATGAAAGTTATGGCGTTCAAATGCACTTTGAGGTGGGAAAGCAAACAGTGACATCAATGCAGGTGGCACCGTTGCAAAGCTTCCTGTTTGCGGAAGAGGTCCAGCAGCATCTTTCAGCCCTGGCTCTTCATCTGTGGGAGCAGAGTCCAATCATTCGTGCAAACGCAGCTACAGGACGGCCAGCAGCAGGCATCAAATATATTGTATTCAAATGCACTTTGAGGTGGGAAAGCAAGGAGCGACAGCAATGCAGGTGGCACCGTTGCAAAGCTTCCTGTGTGCAGAAGAGGTCCAGCAGCATCTTTCTGCCCTGGCTCTTCATCTGTGGGAGCAGAGTCCAATCAATCCTGCAAATTCAGGTACAGGACGGCCAGGAGCAGACTTCAAATATATTGCATTCAAATGCACTTTGAGGTGGGAAAGCAAACAGTGACATCAATGCAGGTGGCACCATTGCAAAGCTTCCTGTTTGCGGAAGAGGTCCAGCAGCATCTTTCAGCCCTGGCTCTTCATCTGTGGGAGCAAAGTCCAATCATTCGTGCAAACGCAGCTAAAGGACGGCCGGGAACAGACATCAAATATATTGTATTCAAATGCACTTTGAGGTGGGAAAGCAAGGAGCGACAGCAATGCAGGTGGCACCGTTGCAAAGCTTCCTGTGTGCAGAAGAGGTCCAGCAGCATCTTTCTGCCCTGGCTCTTCATCTGTGGGAGCAGAGTCCAATCAATCCTGCAAATTCAGGTACAGGACGGCCAGGAGCAGACTTCAAATATATTGCATTCAAATGCACTTTGTGGTGGGAAAGCAAGGAGCGACAGCAATGCAGGTGGCAGCGTTCGGAAGCTTCCTGTGTGCAGAAGAGGTCCAACAGCATCTTTCAGCCCTGGCTCTTCGTCTGTGGGAGCAGAGTCCAATCATTCGTGCAAACGCAGCTACAGGACGGCCGGGAGCAGACATCAAAGATATTGTATTCAAATGCACTTTGAGGAGGGAAAGCAAGGAGTGAGAGCAATATAGGCGGCACCACTGCAAACTTTACTGTTTGCAGAAGAGGTCCAGCAGCATCTTTCAGTCCTGGCACTTCGTCTGTGGCAGCAGAGTCCAATCATTCGTGCTCTGAAAACTGGGCAGCCGGCCAGCCTGGAGCAGGCATCAAAAATGTTGTATTCTAATGCACTTTGAGGCGGGAAAGCAAGGAGCGACAGCAATGCAGGCAGCACAGTTGCAAAGCTTACTGTTTGCAGAAGAGGTCCAGCAGCATCTTTCAGTCCTGGCTCTTCGCCTGTGGGAGCAGAGTCCAATCATTCTTGCTCTGAAACCTGGGCAGCCAGACCTCCTGGAGCAGGCATCAAAGATGTTGTATTCAAGTGCACTTTGAGGTGGGAAAGCAAGGAGTGAGACCAATGCAGGTGGCGCCGTTGCAAAGCTTCCTGCATGTAGAAGAGGTCCAGCAGCATCTTTCAGTCCTGGCTCTTTGCCTGTGGGAGTAGAGTCCAATCATTCGTGCACTGGAAACTGGGCAGCAGGATAGCCTGGAGCTGGCATCAAGGATGTATTCAATGCACTTTGAGGTAGTAAAGGCAGGAGTGACAGCAATGCAGGTGGCACCTTAGCAAAACTTACTCTGTGCAGAAGAGATCCAGCAGCATCTTTCAGTCCTGGCTCTTTGCCTCTGGGAGCAGAGTCCAATCATTCGTGCACTGAAACCTGGGCAGCCAGAGGGCCTGGAGCAGGCATCAAAGATGTTGTATTCAAATGCACTTTGATGTGGGAATGCAAGGAGTGACTGCAATGCAGGTGGCACCGTTTCAAAGCTTCCTGTGTGCAGAAGAGGTCCAGCAGCATCTTTCAGTCCTGGCTCTTTGCCTGTGGGAGCAGAGTCCAGCCACTGGCACACTGAAAACTGGGCAGCAGGACTGCAGGGAGCAGGCATCAAGGATGTATTCAAATGCACTTTGAGGTGGGAAAGCAAGGAATGACAGCAATGCAAGTGACACTGTTGCAAAGCTTCCTGTGTGCAGAAGAGGTCCAGCAGCATCTTTCAGTCCTGGCTCTTAGCCTGTGGGAGCAGAGGCCTAACATTCATGCTCTAGGCAGTCAGCTTCAGGATGGTCGATAACATGTCCATGTAAGCCATAATCAAAGGCACTTTGAGCTGGGAAAGCAAGGAACGAAAGCAATGCACTTGTCACCGTTGTAAATCTTAAACTCTGCAGAAGAGGTCCTGGCTCTTTGGCTGTCTTTGCTGCGGCCAATCATTTCTGCACTCGAATCTCTGCCACATGACAGCCTTGGGCAGCCACCAGGGAGGTTGTACTCATATGGACTTTGATGTGGAAAAGCAGGGAGCTACAGCAATGAAGGTGGCACAGTTGCAGAGCTTTCTGTCTACAGAAGAGGTCCAGCAGCATCTTTCAGTCCTGGATCTGCGTCTGTGGGAACAGAGGCCAAACAATCGCACTCTACTCACTAAGCAGCGAAACAGCTGAGATTGAGTGTTTTAAAGGTTGGACTCAAATGCACTGTCAGATGAGAAAGCAAGGAGCGACAGCAATGCAGGTGGCACCCTTGCATATCTTACTGTCTGCAGAAGAAATCCAGCAGCAGTTTTCAGTCCTAGCTCTTCGTCTGTGGGAGCAGAGGCCAAACGTTCGTGCTCTATTCACTTGGCTGTAGTATAGCCAAGCTTGTGTGCTGGAGAGGTTGGACTCAAATGCACTTTCAGTTGGGAAAACAAGGAGCAACAGCAATGCTGCACGGTTTCAAAGCTTACTGTCTGCAGAAGAAGGCCAGCAGCAGCTTCCTGCCCTGGCTCTTCATCTGTGGGAGAAGAAGCCAAACTCTCATGCTCTATTCATTTATCTGCAGTGTAGCTGAGCTTGTGTGCTGCAGAGTTTGGACTCCAATGCACTTTCAGTTGGGAAAGCAAGGAGCAACAGCAATGCAGGTGGCACAGTTACAAAGCTTACTGTCTGCAGAAGTAGGCCAGCAGCAGCTTTCTGTCCTGGCTCTTTGTCTATGGGAGCAGAAGCCAAACATTCGTGCTCTACTCATTGACAGGATGGCTGAGATCTGTCTCTGGAGAGGTTGGATTCAAATGGACTTTCAGATGGGAAAAAAAGGAGCGACAGCTATGCAGCTGCCACCATCCTAAAGATTACTGTCAGCAGAAGAGGCTCAGCAGCATCATCAAATCCGGGCTCTTCTCCTTTGGGGCCAGGGTAATAACATTCGTGCTCTGCCCGGCTGGAAGATGGTCGCGAGTGGGCACCACAGAGGCTGTACTGCATAGCACTCTGAGGGAAAGCACAGAGCAACAGCAATGCAGGTGGCACCGCTGCAAAGCTTACTGTCTGCAGAAGAGTTCCAGTAGCATCCTTCTGTCCTGCCTCTTTGTCTGTGGGAGTGGTGGCAAAACATTCGTGCTCTACTCACTTGTCAGCAGGATGGCCAGGAGCATGCACCATAGAGGCTGTACTCCAACGGACTTTGATGCTTGAAATAAAGGAGCGACAGCAATGTTGGTGGCACTGTTGTGAATATATATATTTTTATATATAGAATATACAAAATATAGAAAATATATAGTAAATAGTGTATACATACATATATATAGTACATATACACTATTGTCTTGGGTTCAGCAGTAGCAGTCATTTTCCTCCTTCTTATTACCTGGTGCAGTGCTGTGTTTTCAACTTTCAGCCTGGGAACAGTGCTGATAACACCAATGTTTACAGTTATGGCTTAGAATGTTTGGTTTGACAACCAAGGTCTTTCTGAGTCTCATGCTGTGCCAGGGAGGAGAGGAAGCAGAAACAGGACACCTGACCCAAACTGACCAAAGAGGTATTCCATACCACAGCACGTCATGCCCAGGATGGAAAAACTGAGGGCAGGAACCCGGAAGAGTTCAGTTAGCGGCTGGGTCGGGCTTGGTATCAGGCAGTGAGCAGTTATATTCTCTTTCCTTGAATTTCTCTTGTCATTATTATTGCTGGTGGTAGCAGCAGCAGTCTGTGTTATACCTTAGTTACTGAACTGTTGTTATCTCAACCTTTGGGACTTGCATTCTTTTGATGCTCCTCCCCATCCCTCCTGGAGCTGGGGGGAAGAAAGAGATGGGAGTGAGTGAGCAAACTACATGATTCATGGCTTAAACCACGACAACTATATATATCATCTATAATATATATTTAAATAATATATAATAGATATGCTATATATTTAATAAACATTATATATAATATATATTACATATTATATAGACTTTATATAATATGCATACACTGTACATACTATATATATAATATATATATAAAAATTCCAATAGAAGAGCATTCTAAAACCTTTACCATGATTCTAACAGCATGACAAGGTCACTAACCCTAATGCCTAGATTTTAACAAGAACACCACAACTCTAAGGCATGCATTCTAAGACTAACACGAGAGACCAGCATCCTAACACGAGAGACCAGCACCCTAACACGAGAGACCAGCACCCTAACACGAGAGACCAGCACCCTAACACGAGAGACCAGCACCCTAACACGAGAGACCAGCACCCTAACACGAGAGACCAGCACCCTAACACGAGAGACCAGCACCCTAACACGAGAGACCAGCACCCTAAGACTGATGTAAGACTGATTTGCACTCTAAGACTAACAGTAGTATTCCAAGAGTAACACCAGTGTTCAAAGACAAACATTCTAAGACTAAGACATGCATATTAAGAGTAACACCAACATTTTAGGACTAAGACATGCATTTTAAGACTAACATCAGCATTCTAAGGCTAACACCATCATGCTAAGACTGACATGCATTCTAAGACTGAGACCAGCATTCTAAAACTAACATGCATTCTAAGACTAAAACCAGCATTCTAACACTAACACCAACATTCTAAGATGAACACTAGCATGCTAAGACTAAGACATACATTCTAAGAGTAATAGCAGCATCCTAAGACTAACGCCAGGATTTCAACACCACCACCAGCATTCTAAGGCCAATACCACTAAGATTTCCCTTACATGAACTTTGGAAATTACTAACATCGTACATTTCTGTTATATACAGTTACACACATAAATGACATTGTTCATAACTTACAAATCATCTTTAAAAATCCAACAACTCTTTACTACTTACACAAGATGTTCTACAGGTAGTATGCTTTCTCATGCAATGAACATCACAAGTCCTTTTCAAATGGCAACGCAGCCTTCCATTTGACACAGATGCTTTCATGCACATATCTGAAATCTTCCACATCCTCCGTATCACCATCCAGAAACAGACAGAACTCATCTCAGTTCTACAGGTTCTCAACATACTAACCTGCACACAAGACCACATTTCTATTAATATCATTCCAGTACAACCTCAAGATGTCCTCACCTCATTTTACTCCTATGTCTGCAAAGCTAACTATTACCACCCAACAGAAAAAACTCACAGCACTTAAACATACCTACCAAGGATCTAAGCCCATAAATGACACAGCACCTGAAGAGCTGCCATACCAACTCTCAAATTTCCTTTACTAATACAAGACAACTCCCCCAGCCTGACCTTAGAACTTCTCAGGAGCTATACTCCCAGAAGCCTCAAAATTACCGTGCCTGAAAACCCCGCAGCAGCACCAACTGCCCATCAAACATAGGCGATGAATGTCATCTCCCATACCGGCTGGGACTGGAGAAGAAAACCCAAGCCAGGGGAGGAAAAAAATTAAGCCCCCAGCAGGGGTTTTGTTTTCTAAACTTCTAAAAACCTGGAAAGGAAAAACATTTGAAATCTACAAACAATATCCCACCCAGATGCACAAGCACTAGGCCTACAGCCTCCCACAGAGGCTTCCATGTATCCTACAGATGCTCACACACGTGTCATATGCATCCCCCTGCTGCCTGCCAAACGGGCCCAAACTCCACCTCCTCTTGTCCCAGCTGACACTCACCCCTGCCTAGCTAAGAATAAATCCTAGGGATCCGTGTTCCCAGGAACATCCTAAACGCCATCCCTGCGAAAACCCCGTCCCTGCACCAACTACTGCCCAAACACAGGTGATGAATGTCATCCAGTGAAACTGCCAGGACAGGGGAAAAAAAACCCAACCGAGTTGGCAGCAGCACCTGAAACAAAAACAGAAGCAGACACATACTGAGAGAGGGCTCAAAGCTGTTCACCTCCCTCAGCAAGCCCCATCTCCCTCTCCCATTACTTGACAGCTCGTCCGCTGTCCTTTGCAGGCCTTCAGTTCTCTGCTTTGAGCCCAGGTATCGTCTACAAAACACAACAAAAGGGATGTTTCTAATTTCAGAAAAATTACAAGACACGCAATCAGTTGCTAATCCAGTCTCCGCAGCAAAGCTCGCCTTGCTCAAGTCAGCGCTGGGGCAGAGAGCTCACTTCGCTCCTCGCTCCGCACCTCCAAATTCAAAACATACACCCACTCATAAGCCAGCCAGAAGAATGAGGATTAACCTCCTTCTGACACAACAACTTTCCCCACCTGGTAACATCACTCTGCTCAACCTTCCAACATCAGCCTCTGACACATTGCTACAGATGTTGCCCTCTGCAAGACCAATTTGGCATTATTAACTGCAATGCCAAAAAACCTTAATCAGCCTCTAACTCTCAGGCCACACTTACACCGAGACTTTGATTGAAATGCACACACATACTGACACCCAGACACTCTGAAGCCAGACACTTACTTTAGATAAATTACCACACCCATTCCCAAGCAGACTCTCTGGCCCAGACCCATAAATGGCAAGCTTATTCCCAGAGCTCTTCTGTCTCTGACCCATTAAATGCAAGCTTATTCCCAGAGCTCTTCTGTCTATTTATGAAGATCATCAAGAGTAGACAGCTACACTGTGATTCTAAAAACCCATCACACCACTTCCAGAGTTCCAGGATTCCAGGTGAGAGAAAAACAGAGACAAATATAGAATTCTCCACTAGTTTACTAATGCAGGAAATTCTAGAGAGAGTACAGAATACAGTAAAAGACACTTCTGATGCTTGCTTATCTTACCAACCCCAAGGACCCTGCAAAGACCTTCAGGAAACCAGCTCTGAGAATCATAATGGCAATCCCCAAGGAGGCAACATTGACCTGCGTGGGATGAGCTTCTGCCTCCCTCACATTGCATGAGGCTCGGGCTTTTATATGCGCAAAAATGCACACTCATTCCAACGCAGGGGGCCAGCCGCCATCGGAAGAAGCGGCCAGCAACATCTAGAGAGGTCTCCAAGGGTTGTGACTTTTCCAGGGACTTCTAAAGCAGAACCTTCTGGATAGGAACCAAAGCTAGACTTTCTGGGCAGCAGCAAAAGCAGGACTTCCCTGGGAGGAGCCAAAAGAGGCAGCCTCCCACATGGAACACTACATCCGCCCAGATAATTTGCAGGGTCTCAAGAGCAAGGAAACACGGCTTTTAAGGAGCCCCTGAACAAAGTCTGACACAACCACGCTACCCCTACTGCGACTGCTCAAGCTGACACGATGGACACACAGCAAACCAGACTTCAAGACCTAGGAGCATGAAGACGCAGTGACAAAGTCCTAACCAATGAACAGGGATGCCAAGAGAACCAAGCTTCCAAGGCAGCCTGGAACCAAGCCCCAAAATACTAATGACCAGATGACTCTGAGACAAAAGCCCTAGCGTGCTTTATATTTGCAAAGCTGTAAAAGGAGTGCCCAACAGGCACTTGGGCAACCGACACAAGTGGTCAGCATCCAGAGGACAGGGTCTGAGAAGCAGGCTTAGACCCCTTCAGCTCAAGGAGCTATGAAGACATCAAGCCCTGATAAAGTACCGATATAGAACATGGACCTCACGCAGTCCATAAAACAACCAAGCTGGAACTGCCCTGCTCACAGTAAGTTCATGCTGCAATGTAACACACTGCCTTTCCCTCTGCCCCATATTACATTTCCAACCCCTTCCTGCTATCCTGAACTCATCCCCCACACCCCAGCCCCAAAAAAGAGTCCCTCTACTTAGCTTCCATATTGCCATGGGTCTCGAGAGAGCCTCAGTGTTCAGAACCCTGCCACCTGACCCCGGCATTGTTGCAGCCATTGCCAAGTTCCTCTTTATCATCTGCCAGAAACAAAGCAAGGCCAACCTGCAGTGTCATTGCCACCACCCCAGCCATCGAGCTCCACCTGTTCTGTTCCAAGCCTCTGCCTCCTCCAAAGCTCCTCAATACTGTGCTTGCCTGTTCCAAAGAGATATCAGAGTCTGACACCTGGCTTCTCCTGCCCTCTGGGGCCTAGAAGTGCAACAACAGCAAATGACCATGGTTCTTGCAAAACGTGACCAACTCCACAATCCTTCTCTTTACCTCCCTGACTCACATGAAGCACTCATCTGACTTCGCATGTAGAGGGCAAGACCTGGAATACAAAACACAAATACTGAATCCATTTGCCATGTTTTTCTCAACTCTGAGCCACCACACACATGCACAAACCCCTTATCCCTCACAGCTGCAAAGGTAGCTTGGAGCAACACCCCAAAAGATTACTGAGCAAATGACTCAAAGCAAAAGCCCTACTCTGCTTTGCACACATAAACCTGGAAAAAAAAAGCCTGATCCACTGTTAGGCCACAAGCTTGAGCAGTCAGTATCGAAAAGACAAGGTCCAAGGAGCAGGCTGGGCACTTTTAACTAAATAAGCGATGTGGAAACACCAACACAGAATATAAGCAAACGCACTCCTTAACATAGTCAAGTTGTATTACCATGACCACTGTAAGATGATGCTATTAAATATCTCACTTCTTTTTCCTCACCGCCATGGTACATTTAAAACCTGTCCCTGCTAGAGTGATATTGTCCCCTACACCCCTACTCCCAAAAAGTAACCCCGCTGCATAGTCATCATATTGCCATAAATCTCTAGCAAGGCTTATTGCTCCAAACTCTCATACTAGACAGCTGTCTGACAGCTGCATTTACCCATTTAATCTTCATCATCTGCAGTAAGGGAAGCAAAAATTAAAAAAGAAAAAAAAACAAAACTAAAAATGCAGCCACACAACAGTTTGCAATCAGACATACAAAAGAAAAACACAGTTTTGGTTATAATTCTCACCACCACACCAGTGAATGTTACTTATTTCTGTAACACCTTACTGCCTCATCCTTAACTCTACAAACATTGGCTCAGCTGGTCCTAAATTTTTTCTGCACACTACAACAGGGTTCTCCTCCCCTGCAAAACTTAAAAATGTAGACACAAGTGAGCATTGCTCTGGTGATAACTACTTGACCCCACCATCCTTGTCATTATCTCCCTGACTCACTGGAAATGGTAAATTGACTTCACAGGCAACTGCAGAGAACCTACAAAAAGACAAAAAGTTAGACCCACCACAAAGTAACATTCAACTGTTAGCCATCCACCTCACACGAAATCCTACGAATCTCTAACAGTCCTCCTCACTGCCAAATTTTATTTCTCAGGATTTGAATATAAGTCCATAAAAAGAAAAAGAAACAGATGCAAATTGACCACAGCTAGAAAAAAATGTCTTCCCTGCGAAATTCTTAACCCCAGCTTGATTATATAGAGTGCTCATACACAAGCATCCAACAGGTATGTCTGCTACACCGAACCTTTTATGCCACTTAAAAAGCAGAAACAGAAGTTAACTTAAAGTACTTAAAACCAGTGAAGACATACTAGCTCTATAGACACCTAGTCAATGTCCACATTAACCAGTAATAGAACAGGAAAAAGTCAGCTCTGTGAAAATGAACTCTGAGAAAGTACACCTACAGAGAAAACTTACAGCTATACACCAAAACATAACACACATATAAACTCTAAAGGACAAACCTTATGTATGCTTGAAAGTCCCCTAGCAAGAAAACACAAAGTTGAAAACTACTCTTTTACCTTTTCCTCCCCAAAAAGAGCAGTTTTTAACAGCCGCTATATGCCACACCAGCCTCACAATTTTTTCTTGCTCCTCATTAGACATAGTCATTCAATGTAATTTTCAAAAGAGCAAAGACCCAAAACCATCTATGAAAAAACTTCTAGACACATAGCATGTATGTTCCTTCAGGAGCCACAATCTTCACTATAAAATACAAAGTAAAAGAAAAACAATACACAGATAATACAAACACAGAAAAAAAAAACTTCTGGCACAACTCAAGGAATTGAGAAAACCACAGAACACTATTTAGTTAACCACCACCAAAACAACAGCACAGCAAAATATCTACAACAAAAAAAACCCTCACAAACCATGCACACATGAACACAATCAATCAGCTTCCTATCAGAAAAAAACCCTTCAATAACACAAAAAAACCAAAGCAGAGACAATACCACCAAAAATCAAACCTTCAAGAAAGCCAAATAAAAAAATAAGCACACTAGTATAAGGCTGTGCCTTTATATACCCCAGAGCCTACCCACAGCCCTTCCCAGAATGCCGGGGGTGAGGGGTGGGTCAAACCACCAGGTGGGATAAAAGCAGCTTGACAAGCTACAGCTGGGTCTTTTTTCTATCTGGTTCTGGTTCCTTGGCTGCTCCCTGGCTTTCATTTTTTGGCTTTCTTTCTCTGGCTTAGATTCACATTCAAAACTCACAGGCTTATTCTCACACAGACTGGTCCATAATCATACTTCTTTTCAGACCACGCAGGCACTCTCCTGCTGAGGCTCTGGGGCTGAAACTCTGAGGCTCAGACTCACATTCTAAATCCACAGACCCACAACGTATCCCTCTCACACAGACTGGCTCAGGCTCTTACTCGCATTTAAATTGTGCAGACACTCTAGCTCAGACTTAGGCTCACACTCATTTAGGCTCAATCTGACACTGGCTCACACATCCACACAAATCTCACATTGAGACTAACACAGACTCTCTGGCTGGGACTCCCTGGCTCAAACTCTCCCTCACATTCTAACTGAAAAATTACTTTCAGGTGACTCAGAGAAGGTGAGCCATGCTTAGAAGGCTGAAGTAGCAACTTATTTCAGGGTTTTGTCATTTTCATAAAACTACAAGCATTCTTTCTTGTTAGTGTTTTCCAAGTGGTGCACAGGTCAGAATAAAAGAATGGAAGAACTCCAAAGGCCAGTGGATGAGCAGTAAAGCTATGTGAGATGGGGCTTGCTTTGGGAAGGCTGCAGCTTCAACCCCTGTCACAGCGTGTGTCTGTTTCCATTTCTTTTTTTGGTGGTGCAGATAACTGGAGAGAAGTGAAGCTGCAAACTGAGGAGGGTTGTGAGAAGGTAAGGGGATTGTGGGGGGGGGTGGTAATTAATTGTTGAGAATATCATGGCAAAGGGGTTCAGTATTTGTGTTTGGCATTACGAGTCCTGCCTTCTGCCTCTGGAGTCAGAGGAGTGTGTGAGATGAGGCAGGGAGGTAACAATATGTGTGGGTCGGTCACTTTGTGCAAGCACCATGGGCATTTGTCTCTATTGTACTCCTAAGTCCTGGAGGGCAGGAGAGGCCCGGCATCGGACTTTGCAATCAATTTGGAGCATTCGAGCACAATGCTGAGGGGCATTGGAGGAGGCAGAGGGTTGTGACGGAACAGGCCGGCCTCGATGGCTGGGGTGGGGGTAATGACGGCCATCGTAGCATGTTCCCATTTATTTGCTTGTTTGTTGCAGGCAATGAAGAGGAATTAGGCAGCTACGGCAAGATCCCAGGACTGTGATGTGGGAGTTTGGAGCATCCAGGCTGTCTCGAGACCCATGGCGCTATGGAAGCTAAGTAGAGGGACTCCTGTTTAGGATAAGGAGACTGAGGGGCACGGTCAGGATGACAGGAAGGGGGCTGAAATGTAGCATGGGGCCAAGGGAAAGGCAGTGGGTTCCTTAGCAGTATGAGATAACTGTGGGCAGGGCAGCTCCAGCTTGACTGTGTTATGGAGTACGAGCGACCTGTGTTCTGTATCAGCACCTCCTCAGGTCTTGATATCCTCAATGATCCTTGAGCTGAAGGTGCTCAGCATATTCCTCTGCCACTATTCTTTGGATTCTGATGGCTTGTGTCAGTCACTTAGGTGCCAGTTGGGAATTTCTCTGGCAATTTTACAAGCATAAAGCATGGTAGGGCTTGTCATTAATTGGATGTGCCTGGGAGGGGAATGGTCAGCTGTAGTGAAGGTAGTGACTCAGAGTTAAATGCCAGGATGAAAAGATTACCTTGGCAGGGCTTAAGCCTGGGGTGTTGTGTCAGGGACAATAGATAATGGTCTGTGGTGAAACACACAAAGATAGGAAATTACTGTTTGTCCTCTTTGGCTTCTTCCCAGAGTGTCCTGTGTTGGCTCCTCCCTGCTAAGTCCAGCTTTGGTTCCTACCTGGAAAGTCCTGCTTTAGAACTCCCTGGAAAAGTCCCAATCCCTGAAGACCTTTCTAGATATTGCTGGCCACTCCTTCTGATGTAGGCTGGCCCCTGCATCAGAATGAGTGCTCGTTTTTGTGAGTATGAAAGCCCAAGACTCATGTGATGTGAGGGAGGCAGAAGCTCATCACACCCAGGTCAAGGTTGCCTCCTCAGGGGGACGCCCGCTCAGGTTGAGCCTGCCACCTCGCATTGCCATGATGTTTCTCGGAGCTGGTTTCCAGAAGGTCTTTGCAGGGTCTTTGGGGTTGGTAAGATAAGCAAGCATCAAAGGTGTCCTTTACTGTATCCTTTACTATCTCGATATTTTCCTATATTAATCAACTAGTTCAGAGTTCTCCATTTGTCTCTTGTTTTCTCTCACCTGGAATTCTCCAACTCTGGAACGTGTGTAGTGGGCTTTTATAGTCACAGTGTGACTCTCTGCTCTTGATGATCTGTGTAAATGGACAGAAGAGCTGTGGGAATAAGCTTGCAATTAATGACTCAGGGCCAGAAAGTCTGCTTGGGAATGGGTGTTATAGTAGAGTTACTGTCCGAGCCAGTGTGTCTGAGTGTCTGGGTTCAGAGTGTCTCAATGTCAGTCTGTGTATGCATGTATACCTAAGTCTCAGTGTGAGTCTGGCCTGAGACTTAGAGGCAGATTAAGCTTTTGCTTGCATTGTGGCAAATAATGCAAAGTTGTTCTTGCAGATGGCAAGAGGGTTAGCCATGCATCAGAGGCTGATGTAGGAGGGTTGAGCAGAGTTGATGGTACCAGGTGGGTAAACTTATTGTGTCAGAATCAAATTATGCCTTATTCTCCTGGATGGCTTAGGGCTTGCTTTATGTTTTAAATTAGGAGGTGCAGAACAAGGAGCGAAGCAAAATCACTGACATAAAGCTGACTTGGGCAAGGTGAGCTATGTATGGCAGACTGAATTGGCAACTAATACTGTGTCTTCTAATTTCTGTGAAATTAGAAACATCCCTTGTTGCTGTGCTCTGTAGAGAGTGCATGGGCTAGAAGAAAAGAAGCTCAGACCTGTGAAGGAAAGTGGATGTGCAGTAAAGTGATGGGAGAGGGAGATTAGACTTGCTGAGGCATAGCTGCAGCTTTGAACCCTCTCTCAGTGTGTGTCTTGCTTTACCACCTCAGAGTCCATCTGAGTCGAACATCTCCAGAGCTCGACTTTGGCTGACCTGTTTCTGAGTAGAGCACAAATGTTTGGCCTCTGCTCCCACAGAAAAAGAGCCAGGACTGAAAGATGATGCAGGACCTCTTCTGGAGACAGTAAACTTTGCAATGCTGCCACCTGCATTGCTGTCTCTCCTTGCTTTCCCACCTCAGAGTCCATTTGAGCGCAGCCCCTGTGGCGCCCGCTCCCGGCTGCTGTGCAGCTGAATCAATAGAGCAGGAATGTTTGGCCTCTACTGTCACAGAGAATGAGCCAGGACTGAAAGATGTTGCTGGATGTCTTCTGCAGGCAGTAAGCTTTGCAACGGTGCCACCTGCATTGCTGTCACTCCTTGCTTTCCCACCTCAGAGTCCATTTCAGTGCAGCCCCTGTGGTGCCTGCTCCCTGCCATTCTGCAGTACAGTAAGTAGAGCACAAATGTCTGGCCTGTGCTCCCACAGACGAGGAGCCAGGACTGAAAGATGCTGCTGGACCTCTTCTGCAGACAGGAAACTTTGCAACGGTGCCACCTGCATTGCTGTCACTCCTTGCTTTCCCACCTCAGAGTCCATTTGAATGCAGATCCTGTGACACCTACTCTTGGCCACTCTGCAGTCAAGACAGTACAGCACGAACATTTGGCCTGTGCTCCCAAAGAAAAAGAGCCAGGACTGAAAGCTACTGCTCAACCTCTTCTGCAGGCAGCAAGCGTTGCAAGGGTGCCATGAGTATTGCTGTCACTCCTTGCTTTCTCACCTCAGAGTCCATTTCAGTGCAGCCCTAACGGTGCCCCCTCCCAGCCGTACTGTATCTGAGTAGAGCACAAATGTTTGCCCTCTGCTCGCACAGACAAAAAGCCAGGACTGAAAGACACTGCTGGACCTCTTCTGCACGCAGTAAGCTTTGCAACGGAGCCACCTGCATTGCTGTCACTCCTTGCTTTCCCACCTCAAAATGCATTTGAGTGCAGCCCCTGTCATGCCCGCTCACCGCTGTTCTGCAGCCCTGTATCTGAGTAGAGCACCGATGTTCAGACTCTGCTCCCACAAACAAAGAGCCAGGACTGAAATATGCTTTTGGACCTGTTCGGCTGACAGTAAGCTTTGCAACAGTGCCACCTGCATTGCTTTCACTCCTTGCTTTTCCACCTCAAAGTCCATTTGAGTCCAACATCTCCAGCTCTTGACCTTGGCCGGCCCATATCCAAGTAGAGAGCGAATGTTTGGCCTCTGCTCCCACAGAAAAAGAGCCAGGACTGAAAGATGCTGCTGGACCTCTTCTGCACACAGGAAGCTTTGCCACGCTATCACTCCTTGCTTTCCCATCTCAAAGTCCATTTGAGTCCTACAGCTCCAGCGACCGATCTCAGCCATCCTGCACCCGAGTCGAGCACCAATGTTTGGCCTGTGCTCCCACAAAGAGCCAGGACTGAAAGATGCTGCTGGACCTATTCTTCAGACATTAAGCTTTGCAACAGTGGCACCTGCATTGCTGTTGCTGCTTGGTTTCCCATCTTGAAGTCTATTTGAGTGCAACCTCTCCAGCGCCCGATCTCGGCCATCCTGCAGCCAAGTAGAGCACGAATATTTCACCTCTGCTACCACAGACAAAGAGCTAGTATTTAAAGGCTATTAATGGAATTTTGGAAGTCAAGGAGCAACAGCAATGCAGGTGGTACCATTGTAAATCTTACTTTCTGCAGAAGATGTCCAGCAGCATCTTTCAGTCCTGGCTTTTTGTTTCTGGGTGTAAAGGCCAAACATTCTTGCTCTACTCAGCTGCAGGATGGCCAAGCTTGGGCACTGGAAATGTTGGACTCAAATGGACTTTCAGATGGGAAAGCAAGGAGCGACAGCAATGCAGGTGGCACCGCTGTAAAGCTTCCTGTCTGCAGAAGAGGTCAAGCAGCTTCTTTCATTCCTGGCTCTTCGTCTGTGGGAGTAGAAGCCAAACATTTGTGCTCTACTAGGCTGTAGGACTCCCAGTTGTGGGCAGCACAGAGGCTGTACTCAAATAGACTTTGAGGAGAGAAAGCAAGGAGCAACAGCCGTGCAGGTTGCACAGTTGCAAAGCTTACTGTCTACTGAAGAGGTCCAGCAGCCTCTTTCAGTCCTGTCTCTTCATCTGTGGGAGCAGAGTCCAAACATCCATCCACTACTCTGCTGCAGGATAGCTGAGATCGGGCACTGGAGAGATTGGACTCTAATGGACTTCCAGATGGGAAAGCAAGGAGCAACAGCAATGCAGGTGGCACCGTTGCAAAGCTAAATCTGCAGAAGGGGTCCAGAAGCATCTTTAAATTCTGCTTCTTCGTCTGTGGGAGCAGAGGCCAAACATTCATTGTCTACTCGGTATGAAAGCCAGGAGCAAGTATAACAATGGTAGTACTGCTGCAGAACTCATCATGTGCAGCTGATGCCCTGTAGTAGCTTTCTGTCCTGGCTCTTCAGCTTTGGGAATACAGGCCAAACTCTTGTGGTCTGCACACTGTGGTGCTGGACACCCAGGAGCAGGCATCTTAAATGCTGCAAGCAATTAGCTTTAGAATCATACATCTGGATGTTGCTGCTTTCTCTCAATTGATGCTCTTTATCTACAGCAAGGATGGGGAAAAAAGGACAAAACCAAAAAAACCCCACCAAAACAATAAGTCAGCCACACAACAAAGTGGGAAACAGAGAAAACACTGTCCTGGCTCTCATTCCCACCACCTCCACACCAGCCAATCCCTACCTCTACTGTAATATCCTACTGCCTCAGCTGAAGCTCTGCAAAACAATGCTCACTTGGTCCAAAATCATTTCTGAATGCTATGCCAGGGCTCTCCTCCCCTGCAGGACTTTAAAGTCAAGAGACAAGTGACCATTGTTCTGGTGAGAAGTGACTTACCCCACCGTCCATGACCTCCCTGACTCACTAGAAATTCTCATCCGACTCCAAAGGCAACTGTACAGCACCTACAAGAAAGACTAATGCTGAACCCCATTGCCATGTTATACTCAATCGTTAGTCACCAGCCCAGCACAAAACCCCCTTAGCTTCTCACAGCCCTCCTCAGTGCACAGCTTCACCTCTACCAAGTTGGACGCAACACCTGAAAAAGCAATGGAAACAGATGCATACTGAGACAAGGCTTAAAGCAGCAGCCTTCCTTGTGCAATGCCCTCTCCTCCTTCAGTACATTGCCCGCGAAGCCTCCAGGTCTCCCACATTTCTGCCAGCTACATCAGGGCCTGTATGTCACCTGGAAAACACCAACAGAAAATGCCTTCAACTACTTAAAACCATTTCACACGCAGCTGCTGGTTCAGGCAGCTAGTCAGTGTTCACCTTAACTAGCAAGAGGGGGGGACAGAGTCAGCTCTGTGAAAATGGACACAGAGCTGTAGAAACAACCTGTTGCTATGCCCAAAGAGCCAACTGAACTCAAAACTGAGGCACAAGTCCCAGCTGTGCTTTAGGTTTGTAAAGTGATAAAAGCTCAAACTGAATTAATAATCTGTTCCCTTTACCTACCCAAAGAGACAGGATCTTTAACAGCTTCTCTCCCACACTGACCTTACAACTCTTTCCTGCTTCTCTCCAGGCCAGCTCTTTTAGCTTACCTTTTAGGAGGGCAGAGGTCCAAAGCCATCCTTGAGAATAACCCCTTGTCAGCTAACCAGTACATTCCTTCTCTAACCATATACCTCTTCATCATCTGCAAAATAAAACAGGAATGAAACACAATTAATTAGGACATTGAGCAAAGATTACCTTTGCCACAACTCCTTCTCCTGAGAACAGCCACAAGGTTCTGCTTGCCTCATCACCACCTACAAATATAACACCTAAAGAAAGTTATACACAAAGAAATCTACCAATGCATGCACTAGTAAGTCTTAACATGGCCTGAAAGTCTTGAGACAAGACCATTTAAAAAAAAAAAAAAAAAAAAAACCAAAAAACACATCTCAAATAAACCACAAGGCTCTAATGCCACAAAAACTAAAATAATACCAGAGAACTCACCCTGATGAGAGCAGAACCCTGAACAAGCTCCCTGAGGAAAGACTGTGCCTCATATACCCCAGGCCCCAGCCACAACCCCTCCCTCAATGGCCTGGGGCAGGGGAGGGGCATACCACCAGCTGGGATAAAAGCAGCCTCATAAACCACAGCTGTGTCTTTTTCCTATTTGGCTCTGGCTTCCTCTCTGCTCTCTGGCTTTAATTTTTTGGCTCTCCTCTGGATCAGGTTTGCATTCAGAACTCACAGACCACATAGGCTTGTTCTCACTCAGACTGGCTCAGACTCACACACACATTCAGACCACACAGACATTCTGTGGCTGAGACACATGGTTCCTGGCCAGCAAGTCAGTGCTGTTGGCAATCCCCACAGGCATGGAGCTCAAAGGCATTGTTTTAGACTCCTCCATGTTTCAGTGCAAGGACCAGTGATCACTTAGCAAAGCAAAAAGCATTTCTTAGTGCTTCGTCTTCACCAGGGTCAGTTCTATGTGGTTTATTATGGCTTTTATGGTTCTTAACGTGTGGGATTGATGGTTTCTGCGGTTCATTTTCCATGTTTTCTTGGGTGACATGGTTTAGTGTGAGGTGTCCCTGCCCATGGCAGGGGGGTTGGAACTGGATGATCTTCAGGTCTTTTCCACCCAAACTATCCTATGATTGATTCTATGTTTACTGACACATTTCCACGTGGGTCCAAGCTTTCAATTAATCAAATTCCACCCATGGGTGCCCCATAGCCCCCCGTGTCCCCACAGCACCCATGGGTCGGCATAACATAGGAGAATGGGGTATGGGATTTTGTGGAATATGGGTTATGGAATATGGGATTTTATATGATATGGGGTATGAAATATGCGCATGAGTGGCATCGTTCCGGAGTTCACTGTGTGCAGAAAAGGCCCAGCAGCAGCTTTTTCTCATGGCTCATTAGCTGTGGGACCAGAGGGCAAATATTCGTGCTCTGCTCACTCTGCTGAAGGACAACTGGGAGAAGGCACCGCAGAGGTTGCACGCAACTGGAATTTTAGGTGGGAAACCAAGGAGCAACATCAATGTGGGTGGCACCGTTGTGGAACTCACTGTCTGCAAAAGAGGCCCAGCAGCAGCTTTCTGTCCTGGCTTTTCTGCTGTGAGGGCAGAAGTCTGACATTCGTGCTCTGATCACTGTGCTGCAGCACGGAGAGCGGTGGGCACCAGAGAGGTTGCATGGAATTGTTGCATGGTAATGTCTCTCAGGTCTACCCTCCCCACGGCTATCACAACTCCGCCAAGGGCTATCAGGTCTAAGGCCATCAGATCTAGCCGGCCAGGGTTATCAGGTCTACCCCAGCCAGGGCCATCAGGTCTACCGACTGTAGAGCTACGAGGTAATTACTGAAGGCAATTCCATAAAACAGGGCACTTTCACAGGTGGCCTTTTTTCTTGCTTTTTGGTTGCACTGACTTTCCTTACCCTTCTCTACCCCCAGTGTATCTTCTTTTCTTGCAGCTTTGTGTCTCAAAGTGCCCAGACAGGTTTGTGACCTGCACTGATGTTCAAGTTTCCTACAGATGCAAACCCAATCACAGGAGTTACTTGAAGCAGTTCTGCAAACCTAATTTTAACAGTCCTCGCATGATCTGCATGTATCAGGTGGTGATGGAATACTTTTTTTTTCTCAAGCCACGTGTAATATGCATGATTTCACTGAGATACAGCAAAGCTTTGAATTATTCTGATTTCACCATGTAAGAAGTTGTTCCACAAATATGCTGTCACAGTGATTTGGTCAGGGATGAAGGTCTTGTATGTACATAAAATCTCTAACACTTTAAGTGATTACTGTTTGCTTAAAGAGTATGTGCACCTACCCATGTGGTTGCGGTAGTGTGGCAAGTATCCTTTGGTACTTAAGTACTCCACAGCAGTAGAGCAGAGGGTCTCAAACAGGTTCTTAATGCCCCTGAGCTATGTAGAGCTCCTCAGTAATTCAGCTAGGAAAAGAAGTCTGTCTTTCACAGAACTGATTTTGGACTCAAATGTACTGTGTTACTTCTCCAATCTCTAAACCACCTGCAGTTCAGCTATGCTAGTTGCGTTAAATTCTTACTCTTCTTTAAAAGGAAAGTAAGGGGGAGGAAAGGAATGATCATCCAGTCATTACTGCCTTACTTCAGCGAGGTTCCACACACTTGGACTTTTAGGTGGGAAAGCAAGGAGTGAGAAGAGTGCCAGTGGCACTGTTACAGAGCTCACAATTTGCAGAAGAGGCCCAGCAGCAGCTTTCTGTCCTGGCTCTTTGGCTGTGGTAGCAGGGCCCTGAAGTCCATACTATGTGTGTCCTGCCGTTTAACAGCCAGGAGTGGGTGCCAGAAAGATCGCAGGCAATTGGAATTTTAGGTGGGAAAGCAAGGAGTGACAACAATGAGGGTGGCACTGTTGAGGATCTCACCATGTGCAGAAGAGGCCCAGCAGCAGCTTTCTGTCCTGGCTCTTCAGCAGAAGTTGGACGTTCGTGCTGTGTGCACTGTGCTGCAGGACGGCCAGAAGCAGATGCTGGAAAGGTTGCACGCAATTGGACTTTTCGGTGGGAAAGTAGGAGCAACAGCAATGCCGGTGAGAAGCTGCAGGATATGTGCAATGGTGAGTGGGGGCAGCACTCTGCTGGCTGGGGACAGTGGGGCAGGGGATAAAACCCTCTCAGGGTGCTGCTGTGCTTTGTCTTGCTCCAGGGAAATGCTTCAGGCTCAGTGGAAAATAGCAGAAGCATTTGGGGCATTATTGAGCAACAGCTTTCAGCTGATCCGCTGGTCCCAGCTGCTACTCCTAGACAGGGAAAGAAGCGGATGGGGCTGGCACGGGACAGCAGACACTGGTGCTTCACCACTGCTCTCCTTTCTGTAACAGCCATCCATGACTTGTTGGACAATGCTGACAACTCAGTTTGTTCCCTAGCATTTCAAACCTTGTTGAGCCTGGAAACTATACAGCAGCAACCACCATCAGGATAGTCCATCTGAACACTGTGCCGCTGGCTCTGTCGTGGCAGGGAGAGAAAAAGGCCTCCTGAGCATAACGGCTTCATGCGAACTAAGCTGAACAACCAGCCCAGTCCCACAGCGTCCTTTGCACCCTGAGAGTGATGAGCCGTCAGCATCATTCCTGGCTTCTACTGCTGCCTGCAGGATAGCTCATCCTTCAGCACACCCGGGCCCCAGTTCTGTTTTACAAGTTTAACCCTTCTTTGAGCTTTCTCCCCAAAAGGAACCATGTTTGTTTAGCCCTTGTGCAAGTTTTTCTTTTGGGAGGCAGAGGGCAAAGGGGAAATGGCAGATGCCATCAGCCAGGCACTGGGGCCAGCATGTGCCAGGCTCCCCATGCCCATCTTCCAAGGGCTGGGAGGAGGAAGGGCATCAAATGCCCAGCAGCAGAGCTCCTCACCACCACTGACCAGCTGCTCCCTGCCTCTGGGACCAATCCCAGCCCATCCCCCTGGGGAGCCTCTGCTCTGCCAGCAAGCAGCTGCCACTTCAGCAGGGAGAGGAGGCAACAGGCTGGGAGTCCCAGGTTGGCAGGGATGTGCTGGCACCCTGCTTGTTCCAGCAGCAGCAGCACCAATGAACCTGCCGGGTTCCAGTCCCTCCTGTCACCTACACAGAGATATCATTTTGAAGGACAGCAGCCTTTATTAATTTATTATTTTGAGGGACATCTTTAGCCTGACAGCTTTCTCTCCAGTGCCAGTTGAGCTTCTCTCAAGCACTCAGAGGCTGTCACAGCAGCAGAAGTTATTGCCTGGTCCAGACCTACCTTGTTAGCACAGAGGTAAGGCTTTGGCAAGAAACCCACAAAACCCTAATGTTTTCCGTGTCTTCCTGTAAAGCCCTGCTGCACTTTACAGAGCAGCTGATCCTGGGCAGAACTGTCTTTCACAGGCACTTCCTGCTTGCCATGAGCTCACTCCATCCCAGGAGCCCAGCCCAGCCCAGCAGCATAGGATCAGTCCAAGGTATCACTTTCTCTGCCCCTTCTGGGCTCCTTCAAGGTTTCTCTGGAGCTCACTAGATTAGTGAGGTATGGGTTTGCCCTTGGTGAGCCCACATTGGCAGCCTCTAATCACTCCCATGCCTGGAAGTTTGCAGCACAGCAGTTGAGAATAGTGTCACTTCTCAGGACAGATCTGTCCCAGTTCCATTTAATCCCTGCCCTCATGTTCTTGGCTTTGTAGCACTGAAGAGCAGCCTTCAGGGAGGCTGAGGGTGAACAGTTGCTTTAGCATTCCTGGGCTATTTATCTTTGGTGTGCTAACCTTAAAGGTGCATTGGAGTGGGAGTAGGGATAAAGACTCCCCGGGTGCCGGCCCTCTCATAGCCCCACAGTAGCTGCAGTGAAGGGTGTGCTTTTTAATGTCAGTTATAATAAAATATTTTTACAGAGCCCAAAAAATTCAAAATAGTGCAAAACATCTCACTGTCATGCATCCATGGTAGCCGCCGCCAGCAGTGCCGCGCACGGTGGTACAGACACACAGGCATCAGTGACACATGTGCTACAGGAGCAGAATTTGTTGGTTCAATCACATGCCAAACAGGACAGGTTGGGGAGGGAGCAAAGGGCCAGGGGCACCATGGTTGGGGGCACACAGGGCTGAGACCCAGCCTCGCTGCGTGGGAGCGGTGGTTGGTTAGAAAAAGGGCTGTAAACACTGAAGAATAACGAGAGAGGGAAGCTAAACCCTTTGGTCCCAGGCAAACCCTATAGAAAAAGGACCACGGGGGCCAGTCGGCGTACCCTGTTTTGGGATGGAGAGGGGACTTGAGAGAGATACATTGACTCGTGGGGTCATCAGGCCTCTGTCTTTCCCAGTACTTAGAGCCAGCTGGGGTGGCCATCCCCAACACTGCACATCCCAACCTCCCAGGCACTTGCACGAGACACACACCCCCCCCATATATCACACAGAAATGGCGGTTAACAGGAAATTTAGGGGCAAAGGGCACTCTGGGCTGGGGATGGGAAGGGTCTTTCTTGCGCCAAGGAGGCCTCACGGGCACTGCTGCACTGCACGGGCATGGCTGGCCCCCACTGGCCAGAGCAAAGGCAGATGGGTCCCTGTACTCCAGCACTTCCAGCCCTTGCCCCCAAGCCCCGGCACCCTAGGGGCAGCAGTGTGGCAGCCCATGGTGGGGCAAGGCAGGGAAGACAGGATACGGGCCAGAGGCTAATCCCTGCTGCTCCTGGCCCCAGTGGTGCCACTGCCATCCAGGAGGGGACCCTGTGCAGGGTATGAGGGGGCTGCACCCACCAACCCAACAGCCCCAATAGCCCTTCCAGGTACAGAACACAGCCAGCTGCCGGTGTATGTACAGCGATTTACATATGTACAGGGTGCTCAGTGGGTAGGAGCCTCCCTGTCCCCCAGGCTGCCTGAAGATGCTTGACGGATTGGGACAAGGGGCCATCATGCTGCACCAGCAACTCACCAATACTCCCAGGGGTGGGATGAGGCACCCCTCCCACCTTCACCCCCAGCTCTTTCCTTGCATTGTCTGATGAGGTTTGGGTCTGGGTAGGACAGTGTAGGGTCAGGGATGGGCCACTGCGGTTCCTCTGTCTCAGGCACCCAGTCTGGATCTAGCCTTTCCCTGCAGCCCCACCAGACCCAGCACCTTCCCACTGCGGTGCGATGGTGGCATGGCCATGCTCTGCATCACTGTCACTCAGACAGTCTAGCTGAGGGAAAGATGGCATGGGTCTGGCACTGTAGCCACACCACCCCCCCTCACCAGCACAGGGAAGGAGACTCCTCTGGTGGCCACTCTTATGGCTTATACAGGGCTGAAGGACAGTGTAGAAAAGGGGCCAGGAGGGGGAAGAGGGCTGGGGAAATGACAAGGGTTTAACTGCTGCCCTCCTCAGCTGAGCGTGTATCTGACTTGAGCTTGACAAATTCCTTGGCCACCTCATCATTGTTGCGCTGGGAGAGGATACGGAGGACGGTGAGGCCGGTGTCATCCATGTGGATGCGGCGGCCCAGGGGCAGCCAGCAGGCACAACCAGGTCGCTGCAGGATATCGCGGAGCTGCAGGACAGCGATGCCCACGGTCCGGTCCTCGCGGGCGAAGCAGTAATCCTTCACACACACCTGCAGTTCATAGCACTCGGGGCCAGTCTCCATACCCAGCGTGCTGCAGTAGGGCAAGGGACAAGCAGTCGTCACAGTGGGTCACGCTCCCAGGTCCCCTGGTTCTGCCACAGGACACCTGGGTGCTGCCTCCCCACTGCCCCTAAAAAACTTTGTCTTATTTTTCCCCCTTTCCTCTATCCCTGCTTTTATCAATGAGAAAACATCTAAAATATCCCAAACTCCCTGGCAAGACCCCACCCTGGGGCAGACGCATCGCCCAGCCCAGCCCCACATCCCAAGCCCTGCAGCATCACTCACAATTGGAAGCTCTCATTGTATTTGGGGGCCCAGCTGTTGTTCTTGGATTTGGTGGCAAATTTCCTCTTCTTGTCACTGAGGTGGGGCCCGATGATGTTGACCTCGATGAAGGGACGGAAGATGCCTGATGTCTGCCATTTGAGGTCATTTGCAGCCACCACTGCAAAGAGGGAGCACATGAGCCTCATGGAGCACTGCCAGATCCCAGCATCCCAGCTGGCAGAACCCACCTTTGACAGTGACTTTGTGTTCACCAGTGCCTGGGTGGGTGAAGAGCTCCACATGGATGGACACCTCCCCAACAGGGTCATCCACACCAGAGCCTGCATGGCAAAGGGAGGTGACATGAGTGCTCATTCCTGCTGTGCCCCTGATGTCCACCACCAACCCCACTGGAGGAGGCAGGTCACCCACCAAGGGCAGCAGGACTTGGACCAATGTGGCCTCTGCTAAAGAGCTCTGAGGAGAGCAGCATGGGTGAAGCAACTGTCATGGATGGCCGGGGCTGGCACCAGGCAGGGCTGGGGACATGGCAGGACATCCCCAGTACCAGGCTGGCTCTCTGTCATGCCACCCCACATAGCAGGACCTAGTGAGCCCCCACTTGCCCAGGCAGGGGCTGAGGTGTCTGGGTGGGATGGGGCAGTGAACAGTAGCCCTGCTCCACCTCCTGTAAGCAGAGGGCAGGGGGTGCTGTCAGCGGTCCATGCATGGATGTGAGTATGGGCACAGCACTGGGCAGAAGGGACCTGACCTGTCCCTTGTGCCACAGGACAGCCATGGCCCTGCCCGGGTTCGAGGCTGACCTGCCCCCTCCTGTATACCCTCCATCCCTGGGGAATTCAGGTGACCTGTGACCAACAGCCCAGCGCACCCCCTCCCCTCCAGGAGCCATGCATGCACTCATGGGTGAAGGAGGGGATGCAAGGCAGAGGGACAGGGTCTGTGTGTCAGACAGGGCCAAGGTGATCAAACCGAGCTCAGCGGAAAGCTCCCAGGGTAGAAATAACAGTGGGGAAAAGGACGCATCCCCATGTGTCACCGCATGGCCCCCAGGACAAGGATGCCAGGCCATGTGGGGTTGTGATGGCACGCTTTCCTCTCCATTCACCCTCATCCTCCACAAAGCCCGGCACCTAATCCCTACAGGCAGTGCCGCATGCTGAGCTGAGATGGAGCTGATGGCAGGTGAGGACGGGGTGTTTGGGTACAGGAGGCCAAGCATGGGGTGCAGTCCTGGCACCTCCGGGTGCCAAGGAGGCCAAGCAGGGCCCATGGAGCTGGGCTCATTCCTCACGCCCTGGAGCAGGCGGGCAGAGCTCACCGGAGCAAGGCTAGTAATGGTCCTTCTGGCAGCAGCGTGGAGGGGAGGGGGGACATGGGCATGGCCTCCCCTGGGGCCACATGTCCCAAGGAGACAGCTCCCAGCTTGCGTGGAGGTCAGGGCATGTTCCCACCCCCAGGCAGCAGCACTGGCGCCAATGCAGGGTGCCCAGACCTAACCTGGTATGGGGCAGGAGTTGTCAATATAGCTGAGCACAGCTCCTCCAAATTCAGTTCAAAACAGCCCTGGGAGTGGGAGTCTGCGGGCAGAGGGCTCCAGCTCTGGCCACAAGAAGGGCACCCAAGGCTGGCAATGCTGGGATGAGGCTCATGGCCACCCCAGCCCACAGTGCTGGGACTATTACTAGCCCAGGCCGGTGGCAGGCGGGTGCAGGGGTGGGCAAGCAGCACACGTACCCTTCTCAGGATATATTTCTTCACTAAGGGTAAACCTAATACCTTTCCCACCATGGACTAGTGGGAAGGAGAGAGAATGAGACAGAGACACAGCACAAAGTAGATGAAGAGAAAAGGAAGGAGACGATGTGGGGGGGGGATGGGATCAGTGAAAGAGGAGGGGAGAAAACAGAGAAAAAGAGATCAGATCTCACAGACAGATGAACAGCCGAGCATCTGGACCACACTGCAGGAACACAGGCATACTGGGCACTACTCAGCTCTGAGCCCAGGGGGTCCTGGGGCCAGGCTGCACCTAGGCTTGCTGGCACCAACCAAACCCAAGGCCACCCCACCAACACAGCTGGCACAGGATGCACAGACAGGACAGTTGTCCCTTGCAGGGAATGCACAGACAACAAATGCACGTCCCACTCCCTGAGGACACAGACAAGCCTGGCTGGGGCACTATATAACAGCCCATGACTGCAACAGAGCATCTCTGTTCCCTCCTCAAGCAGCCAAGGGGCAAAAAAATCTCTAAAAGCATTTAGAGATGAGGTCCTGCCTCAGAGGGTGCCCAGCACATGGCTGTGTGGCAGGGGCAGCGCCTGGCATCCTGGACAGATGCCAAATCATGGGGTATGTGGGGTACCCAGCATGCCCAGGACAGGCTCTGGCATAGCATCTGTTTGGCCAAGATGTCAGCTACAAGGCAGCACTGAACCAGAGGTGTCTGTACTGGGTGACAGGGACCAGAGGGTGACCTCCCCTACCCACAGGCCCCATTTCTGTGCCAGCCTAGCCATGCCTTGGCACTAGGGACGCATTGTTGTTGCTGGTGGGCAACTTCGAGGTACCAGGCTGCTCCTGGGCATCCATGGTCCCTCTTCACCTGCAAACCATGAGAAAGAAGCCCTTTCCTCCCTGTCTATCCCTCCCACCCCTCCATGAGCCTAGCTGGGGCCCCCCAACCCTACTGTGACATAGCGATCTGGCAGTGGGACAACCAACCACATGCACGGGGAGAGGGGGCCTGGGTTGGGGGGTCAGACCAGTGCATCCTACCCTGCGAAGCCTGGGTCTGCACAAAGGTTTTGATGAGGAGGTCAGTAGCCTGGGTGTAGAGGGACAGGGCATAGCGCAGCGACTGCAAGTCAGGGCTCTTCTCCAGGAACGTCTTCTTCAGCCCCACGCCACCGGCATGGAAGTATTGCTGGAGGAGGAAGAATGGCCTTGGGGCCCTCAGCAGCTCTGCTA
Source organism: Ara ararauna (assembly GCA_028858755.1). Taxonomy (NCBI): domain Eukaryota; kingdom Metazoa; phylum Chordata; class Aves; order Psittaciformes; family Psittacidae; genus Ara; species Ara ararauna. The sequence continues at coordinate 3,262,363 of CM054398.1, read as the reverse complement.
GAGCTCCTCCAGTGCCCTTCCAGGGCTAAAGCCCTCAGGGACACCCCTATGTCCCCCAGAATACCCCTACCTTGATGGTGTCCAGTGCCAGCTCCACCACTGCACATTGCTTTGGGGTCAGGCTCTTGGCTTCTTCCCTCACCATGTGGTCCTGCAGGGCATGAATCCTGCTTTCATTATGGAACCAGGGCCCCATTCCCCTTGCCCCAACCATGCCAACAAACGAGCACTGGTGGGGTCCTTGCAACAGTGCCGGTGACAGCCTTAGCACAGAGAGGAGAACAGATAGCCTGCCCCCAGCCCTCACCTTCAGCTTGGAAAGCTGCCCCAGCTCCTTGGCTGCGTTGAAAATCATCTGTGTGCCCTGCAGAGAACAGAGACAGGAACAGCCCCAGTGAGTGGCCAGGCTGGCACACGGTGTCAGGAGCTTGCTGCAGCTCTGGGGGCTCTCCCAGGCTCCAGGGGGATGGAGTAATGCTCCCCAGAGAGACCCAGGGGCTACTGGGCATGGTGATGTTAGTGCGCATCCCAGCCGCTGAGTTCTCACTACACGTGGGTGGCTTGGGACATGGGGACCCCAGGGCAGGACATCATTGTAGCATCAGGGACCTCACACCCTGCTCAGCACAAGTAGCTTGGCCCAAGGGTCCCATCCTGCTCCCTGTGGTGCCCAAGCACCTACTTCTGCATCCAACAAAGCCCAGCACGGCACATCACTGGCACCGCTTGGACAGTTGTATGACACTGGGGAGCAGAGAGCAAATGCAGGGGGACAGTGGGCATGGGGAGGATGCGACATGATCCCCCTGTACCCCAACGCCCCTGCTACCCAGACCCCTGCCCAGTCCGAACCCCAGGGATGTTCCCCAGCCCCTCTGCACCCCAGGAACATGGCAGATGGGAGCCCCTGGCTGCCTCCATCTGCCCTGTGCCATGCCACCCCCGTGGGCAGAGGCCATGAAGCCACTCCATGGGGCCCACTGGCATAGCTCCTAGGGACGCAGCCTCATGGCATAGGCAGATCCCGCTCACTTCCCTGGTCTACTGCCTGCTTACCGGGCTGAGCACAAGCTCTCCTTCTCGAGCCCTCCAATGTGCAACATGCAACTGGATAAGCATGGGCCCCATGGGGCAGAGCCAGCAATTCCCACCTCCTTCCCCCAGCACCCATAGCTCCAGTCCTTCCCAACCCCCAGCATCTATCCCACTAACCATTACCTTCTGCAGGGGTCTGGTCCCCCCATGCTCTTACTCTGTACCCCCTCCCACTAACCCTTTGTGTCCTTCTCACTCCCGAGGTACTGTCCCATTCACTTGCTGTCCCCATCTCCTGCAGTTGGTGAACAGGCTGGGAGCTGGGGACACTGAGGGCTCCCAAACAGAGCACAATGGAATACTGCACTGAGCTGAGACACCCATACACCCCACAGCACATGGGACAAGGGACAGGGAGGAAGCAAGAGGGACCAGAGCCAAGTGGGGAGCAGAAGAGCCATGTCCTTACTTCAGTGTGACTGGGCAGCTTCACCCTGCTCTGGAAGAGAACAGCAAGGGACAGTTACTGGTGGCCCCAGCAGCAGCCAGCTGCAGGTCCAGGCCCCCCACAACCCCCAGTCATGTGGGCTCTTGCCCAGAACAACTCCTCTGGCTGTGCCCAGTTCTCCACTGCTTGCAGGTGCGAACTGGTTCAGCATCAGTTCACACCTGTAAAGGCTCAGCCCTGCATGCTTGCTGCTGAGCCTGTGATGAGCAAGCCATGACGGGCTCAGCAGGACTAAGGATACTTCCTGAGTGGGACAGGCCTGTTCCCCACCTTGTTTGGGGCTGGGGAAATATTAGCTGGTGGAGGGAAGCAGCTCACACAGCATGCTCAGCAAACTGGGGCAGGATCCAGCATCACCTACGAAAGGACGAGGCATCGCCCAGACAGATGCCAGTGTGGTTCTTCCTGAGGTGTGGGGTTTGGGAGCATGCAGCCCTCAGGGCTGTGCTGGGCCCCCAGCCCAGCAGTGGGGAGCACCCAGACAGAGGGGGAGCCCATGTGGCTGAAGAAAGCCCTTTTGGCAAGTTTTGGGGCTTAGTGAGCCTTCCTGAGGCCACCCCTAGCATCAGGAGGGAACGGGCTCAGAGGTCCAGGAGCCCCATGGCCTCCAGTGTGCCCTGCACATCCCCAGCATTCTGGGGGTGACCTCTTCCTGTGCCTCCAGGGGTGGGACAGGTTTGTGGCTGGGATGCCCTATGCTTGGGCACCGTGTCCCGATGCTGTTCTAAGACAGGCACTGGGAGGAGTGCTGAGCAACGTGGGGCTGCCTGGGAATGGGTAACACCCCACGTACCCACCCACAGGGGCTCAACACAACAGGACACCCGCTCCCTACCCCAGGTGACACAGAAACAGGTTACTGCGCCCATCCTGCACACAGGCAGCATGTCCCAGGCAACACAGCACACCTCAACATGCCACACAGGCAATGGCACATCCAGACAGCACGACAGAGGAAGCACAGACAAGCCTGAGCCTCCACAGCAGGTGGGTGTGGGGCCACGAGTGTGGCCACAGGGCAATGACACATATGGAACCCATAGCTATTTACCTTCTCTGTCCCCTTGCCATGTTTTCTCAAGAGCGTGCCCTGTAGAAGCAACGTCAGAGGTTGAGTGGTGGGGTGGGAAGACAGAATGGGATGGGACACAGGGAGAGCAGGATAAGGCTGCGCACGTGGGGTGACCACGAGCTGGTGGCAAAGACATTGATGAGCTCCCCAAGGACAGTTAACAGCCAGTGGGGAAATGTTCCCTCCTGGGGGTGCTAAGCCCATGGTGAACTGGTCCCCACTGGGAGACAGGGTTAGTGGGGGACTGATCTGCAGGGGGATGCTGGGTCAGTGAGGCATGGGTGTCTCTGGTATGCTTGGCCAACTGGTTCTCACTGGAACACACAATGTCACACTGATGGGGAACCATTTCCCAGACAAGGATGCTGGGCTTATAGTAGCTGATTCCTGCTGGGATATAAGGGATGCTGAGCACATGGGAATTGGTCCCCAGTGGGATATAGGGAGGCAGGAGTCAGGTGGCACTGTCTGTGGGAAGCCTCTGGTGCCCCCACATTCCTCTATAACACTGGGGAGGAGACGGGGGGGGCAGCTGTACTTGAGTTTCACATGCGGTGTTCTGGTCCATGCAGTGCTGGGCTCTGTGACAACCCCACACTGACCCAGGCCGAGAGGAACTGTAAAACAGGGCAGCAGTCCCATGTGGAGAGTTCCTAATTAGCCTCTCAGGACCCTGTACCCTGAGTGAGCTGACACCATCCTAGTCCCCTGATAGCCTCAGCAAAGCTGAGCCCATGGGGTCCCTGCAGGGCCCAAGGGGAAGCTCAGCCCAAGCTGAGCCAGGGTCTCTCCAAATGCTGCTTTTGGAAAGAAATGGTGCTGGGGCACAGGACAGTAGTTTGTTCCCACAGTGATTGGCACCAGCACCCAACCACCAGAACTCACACCACTGCTCCTTGCAAAGGTGCCCGTGGTCAAAGCAGGGGTAAAAGCAAGATTGGGGGTGGATGTGGCCCTTCCTTTGGCCCACAGGATATAAGCCCATGGCCACAGACTGAGCAGAAGAGGACAAAAGGAAACTGCTCAGTCAAAGCCATGCAGAGACTCAGCAGCAATGTCAAGAAGGGAACCCAGGAGTCCGGGCTCCCAGTGCTGTATCCTGGGCAAGGAAAAGTCCTATGACTCATGCCAGAAACTTGGCCCACCACTGAACAACAGGACCAGGGACTGTTGTGTCCCAGGGAGATGCTCCTCTCCACAGGTCTCTGCCTTCAACCCTTACCATAGCCACCCCCCAGCCAGAGCCTCAAGCTGAAACTCGGGCACAAGGGGTCAGGAAGAGCAATCCTGACTGCCAGGCACACACCACTCCCCCTGCTCATGTCTCCAGTGGCCTCAGCATGAAACAAGACAGGATCAGCCTGGATTCGACTGTCCCTGATTACATGGCACTGCCCCATCCCCGTGCTCACCCACACCATCACTAACCCTTGCACTTCCCCACATCCAGCTCCCTTGAATCTCTCCAGGACCTTTCTTTCCACCCCCAAACCCAGGCAAATGCCTGCCAGGAGCCAGTGCCAAGCAGGCAGCACAAGGATGCGGACCACAGAGGTGGGCCATGGTGGGAGCCGAAGGAGGGTGTGGGCAGGGTGCAGGCAGCCACACGAGACAGGAACCGGCGGGGCCAGGACCGACACACAGCAGACAGACAGACAGACAGACAGAGAGCTGCCGTACTTACAATCATCTGCCATTGAGAGGTAAGCGGAGCAATTGGAGAGAACAACCATGGCATGAGTGTCGGCCCCTTCCTCCATCCTCCCCAGCCCTGGCTGCCCCCCGATCCCCACCAGGCAAGAGAAACAGCAGAGCCAGGGGCGTACACCATCTGACATGCCACACCACTCAGCATCCATGCCCTGCCACCAGCATCACTGGTCTCCACAGCCCCAAGCCGGCCCCATCCCAACCTGCCTACTCCATCCTTACTGTCGCAGGGGGACTGAGCTCCAGGGAGCCGGTGAACCCCCCCTCGACACTCAGCTCTGACCCATAGCCCCAAGTCACCAGCCGACTCAGCCACCCTGTGCAGGCTGATCCCTGCTATAGGGACCAGACCCTTCCAAGGACTGCCTCCCCACAGGAAAATACACAGGTTTACATGTCCATGCCACCTCCTCTGCCCTCAGCACAGGGCTCACTGCCTCCAGAACATGGCATAGTCACACAAGGCCGTGAAGGGACAGAGACGGACTGGGATGGCAACTGGAGTGGCACCAGCATTCCAAGCAGATTTGGCCAGCTTTGGCCAAGGGTGTGTCACTCTGGCAAGGAGTGATGCAGGGTTGACCTGAGCCAGCTCTGGGCTGTGACAAGGCGCCAGTAAGGTGGTACCATTGCGGGCTGACATGTCACCAATGTGCTGTCCCTTACAGACACAGCATAAGGACCCCCACAGCCCCAGAAAAGCGATACAGTGGATGGTGGCTCCAGGGACTCCAAGTAAGAGCCTGAGCCCAACTTTGTGACAGTGACAGAAGCCACTGAGAGTGACAAGGATGAATGTACAGCTGGCTCAGAGCCCTCACTGTTACCATTCCCTTCCTGACCCTAAGTGAAGAGCTTCCCCAGGAAGCTTCAGGGTACATGGCTACATGCAAGGGAGAATACACACAGCAATGTGATACAGAGACCTGAAGCCTGTAGGCAACCTCCCTTTGAGGAGGGACCAGCAGGGCTTTACTCAGGTTCCCTAGAAACTGTTCAGCTCATGAGGAAGGAAGAGTTCAGTCCTGCTGAATGGACATGACCTCTAATCCCCACATTACCCCCATCCCTGCAAAGCCAATCCCTGCTCCCCAGGCAATTCCAGCCCTACAGCAAAGCCAAGATGTGGTGACTCCCCACACTCCAAGAGCCTCCTGATCCACCTCCTGGCACAGGGACCATGTTCACAGCCAGCACTGAAGAGCATGGCATGTGATGTCGCCTAGCTCAGAGGGAAGGGTGGAAAGGAAAGGACCAGTGCCCTCTTGGTGCCATGACGGAAACGGCAGGAAGGCCCTTTGGCAAAGCCAGCCAAGAGCATGCTGGGCTGCACTATGATGACCTTTCTCTCCTCCATCCCTTGCCTGGCCAAAAGCTGGGAGCCAGTTTGGGGAGGCTGCCAAAGTCCCCAAGCCCCGAGCAGTCAGTGAAGGCAACAGACCAGCTATGTCTCACTCTGGCCCCAATCAGCCATTCTTCTCAGCTCCAGGGTCCCCAGTCCCTGGTCCCCCTCCCTGTCTCACTCACTGTCTGGTCAGTAAGCGGGGGCAGGACAATGGTCTTCTCCATTGTGTTCATAACCAGCTTCCAGAGCTCCTTCAGCACCCGCTTCAGCACTGTCTTCTCGCAGATCTTGGCAAAGAGCGTCAGGCTGCAGAGAGGGGACAGGGCTGAAGGTCCCAGAATGACACCCCGATGTCACCCCCTTCCCAGTCACCCTGACCCTGCAGGTTCTCCAGACCTCCGGAGCAAGTCAGGAGCATCAGGAAGGGTGGGGGGTCCCTACTGGCCCCTACACTCACTTGCTGTCCAGGAGGTCCATGATGGGCTGCAGGACGTTGTCAGCATCCTGCGCAACACTGCTGCAGGTGCTGGCAGGGACGTTGCCAGTGCCCTTCACCTGGCCCAGGATGTCGCCCATCTGCTTCACACACTCTTCAATGTGTGGCTGGAAACTGGGGACAGTAACACCCAGGCAGCTCAGCATCCTTATGGCCATGCCCAGGACCTCCTTGGTCAAGCAAAGTACCCAGCCTGGCCCCAGCCACAGTTCCTGGACCCTTAAACCTCTCCTTGACCCACTGCCTAAACCCTCTCGCCTGGGTGTACCTGGTGGCAAAGACTCGGCTCAGCTCATCCAGGACATTGTTGAGTTTCACCTGCAGCTCCTTAAGGATATCACTGGCTTCCGTGTCCAGCTGAAAGAAGGACATGTTGGAGAAGCTATCAGAGCCCCTGACCCAGTCCATAGGGGGGTCTCTAAACTCCAAATGCACCCATGGGCAGGGTGAAGCCCACCCATCATCTGACATGGTGTGACACCGTGATCCCATACAGGAGTGAGGAACTGAGGTCTTCTCCCAGCACTGTGGAGCCAGGAAAAGGTCTGCCTCTGGGGAGAGGAGACAGATCCAGTCTCGCCATAGGGCTCCCTCCCAAAGACCCTGATACACACCTCCTTCCCACCCATGGCTTCAAACATCTTCTCGAGCTGCACACGGAGCTGCTGGATGTTGTTCATCAGGATGCAGGGCTGGAGGGGTGAGATGGAGAGGGGAGTCAGCACCAACAGATGTGGCTGGAACAGCTGCCCACCACACCAAGTCCCTCCCACCCTGTACTGGGGTACACGAGAACAGTCATGGTATGGAGCTCTGCCTGCTAGCATTTCAGGGACTGCCATCAGGCAGAGACCAAGGGCAGGACCTGCTTCATGGGTACCAGCTTTGGAGCTGAGCTGGTGGCTGGGGTCACCATGTGTGGACAGTCCTGCCTGGCAGCACCAGGCAGGTAGCAAGCAGAAGGGAGATACATCACCACTTTTTCCTTCTCCTTGGAGCAGTGTGAAGCAAAATCCTTGGAGATGATCTCAGCATACTGGAGTAGAACATTGCTGATGGTCTGCAGCCAGTAAGGCAGGAACAAAGACACCCAGACATCAGGAACAAGGAGGAAGGATGGAGAAAGGGAGACCATGAGTCCCACAGCAGTGAAACAACCCAATGCCTGGATACACCCTGCAACCCCTAGACCCTTTGGCCCCATGGATGCACCAGGAGCTGCATGAGCACAGCCCCTAGAAAACAGATCCAGCACTTCTGGTGTCCACAGACAGCTCCACCATCCACACAGCTACGAAAGCACCAGCCATCAAGTCTACATCCAATCCCACCCCACACTGCAGTGAGCCAGTGCATTTAATCTAAACTAATTAATCAATTAACTCATTAATTATCTAATCGCCTGTGCCAGCAAACATGGGAGGGCCACAGGGTCTGTTGATGGCATATTTGCTTGAGCATCACCATCAGAGGTGGCATAATCTGTGCTGTATGCTGCTTCCCACAGCAAGACGGGAGGTGGCAAAGGGAGCTCAGGAGCCCTGCGCCAGGGCTGGAACCAGGGTCCCAAGCATGGCACTGGCCTGGCAGCTGCCCACCTTGGCAAACCGTCGCATGTAGTGCCCAACAATCTGGGGATCAGGGCACTCGAGTTTCTTGATGATCTCGAAGCTCTGGTTGAGCTGGGAGAAGACGTCCACCACGGAGCAAGAGAAGAGCGCGTGCTCTGATGTCTGCTGGAACTGGGGGAGCAAGAGGCTGTGTCAGCAGGAGGCGAGAAGGGAGACATTGGCCCTGGCTGGGACACACCGGGTATTGACGGACAAGCCCCTCACCCACCCCCGGCTGCAGCTCCTGTGCCCACTGACAGTCCTGCTCATACCCCATCCTTCTTGTCCCGCTCCAGTGCTCCATGCAGGAAATCCCGCGACACCTCTTCATTCTCATCCAGCCACTGGATAACAAAGGGCTCAAACCAGCTGGAAGAGAGATCCATCCCCAGTGAGGCCAGCAGCCCCCAGGGCACAAGCACCCCCTCCCCTGCCCCTGAGGGCTGCACTCACGCAGGGTACTCAGGCACACGGCTCTTGAAGGAGGGCAGCTCGGTGACATACTCATTGTAAAGCCACTTCACCTTGAAGTGCAGGTTCATGTAATCCGCGCTCTTGCACAGGCGGTGCTTGTCGTGCTCTGCACAGGGAAGGTGAGTGCCATGGGGAAGGGTTTTGCTTCAAGCCCCAAACCAGGGCAAGGGAGAGCACATCTGCCCCAGAAGCAGTGTTGGGGATGCCAGGGTGATGAGGTGAAGACAGAAGTGCTCCTTGGTGGGGTTTAAGCTAGGCATCATGTTGATGAGGGGGTGAAATGGGTTTGCCCAGGGAACAGGTGAAGTGGGAGCAGAGTGCAGCTCCTGCCTGGTTCCTGGCTCCCTACCCAGGTAAGAGGAAGATGTGGTGGGACTCACCCTCCATTGCATACTTCATATCCTGAGCGAAGAGGTTCCACATCACCTCAGCACTGATCTTCCCCACATTCAGTTCTTGGGGGAACCTGGGGCAAGGGGACAGTGCGGACACAGGGTGGACCAGCCCTTCGCTTTGAAGATACATCCCCACACACCTCCCACCTGCTCTGGTTTCCCAACGGTAGAATAGATGTTACAACCCACTTCCAAAAGACTAAAGCCACCATTGCCACCATGTGGGCATACCCCCAAGTGCAATGCAGGGTCCCCTTTCCTGGCACCTACTCACTGGTTCAGGCAGGGTGTGTAGGAATTCTTGTCTTCCTCGATGATGGAGACTATCAGGGTGATGAGCTTGGACCAGAAGTCTAAGTTTTTGATGCTGGGGCCCTGCTCCTCCGGGGGCACTTCACCTTTCTTAGTCTGGAGTGATGGGGACACAGCAGAAGCTCTGGTCACCCCACCCATGGGGCTTGATTTTGTGGCAGGACTAACAAGGAGGCAGGAGGGCTCTAGGAACACCCTGGAGGCCCCCCACGTAAGGCCACCCTTGTTTGCCTCCAGTCTCAGCCCCACAGCAGTGGGTCCCAAACCCTGCCCAAGGCTTGGGCCTCATTCTATATGGGACTGAGCACTCTGGAGAGGGAGCAGGAGCATCGTAAAGGAAAAGGACAGGGAATAGGGAGGTCAGTGGGGGAAATGAAGTTCCCCCGCAGCATCCCAGTGCATCCCAGCTCCCCCTGCCCCACACACCGGGTCCGTCTGGTACTCGCGGCTGTACAGCTCATGGCAGTTGTTGAAGATGTACTCATAGGTGGAGTTGAGGCAGGCTTTCACGCAGTCCTTCACTACCTGGCTGGCTCGTGGGGGGCTCTGCAGCTCCTGGACCTAGGTATGGGAGGGGGGAGCAGCGCTGGAGGCAGACTCACAGCCCCGGCCAGCCACCAAGGAGCTACCACAGGACCCCAACCTTGTGAAGAACTGCGGCCAGTGGGCTCAGCTCCCCCCTTAGGCAATGGGGTGAGTAGGGCCCCAGCAATACCTTCATCCGAAAGAAGGTGATGCTGGTGAGCAAATCCACCGTGGACTTGAGATCCTGCAGCCGTTCGGGGCTGCTGGCAGGGAAATTGTTCTGCCAAAGGGGAAGAAAAGACAAAACTCTCAACGCGGTGGGTAGAGGGGAAGAAAACAGCCGAAACTGAGGATTGGCAGGTACCTTACCCGGTACATGGACAGGTCAATCCGCAGCGAGTTGTGCAGCTGGTCAAGGAGTTTGACGAAACGCTCCTTCTGCAGAGAAACACCCCAGAGACAGATAAGAGGGGGAAAAGGTGGCAGGGACCGTACCCCCTTCCCAGCTGCCCCTGGCTCCCTCTGATCCCCGCCCACACCACCCTGACTCATCCCTCTCCTTCCTGCTGTCCTTCCTTGCCTCCTTCCTTCACCAGAGCCCAGCAGGTGGGCATGGGATGCCCACAGAGAAGAGCACGTCCTCGCTGGTGGCCTGGGCTCACTGGCAGCCATCGACAGCCCCCGGGGTAAATGTGGCAGTGCCAGGCATGGTACAGGATCAAGAGGCAACACTGCACATCCCCTTTGCTCTGATAGTTGCTACCGGAGGTGGGAGACAGGCTTTTCTATCTGCCCTGTCCACTTGAACACCTACAAGCCTGGGGCAGGCATAGGGAGAAGGTGTGCAGGATGGTGCCCCTGGGCCACATGCAAAGAGATCAGGCAAAAAGGGCAGGGAAAAAGCAGCTGGGCTCTTGCAGCAGTCACCCACCTTCTGGGCTGAGCTGGTATGACACAAGGCCAGGATGGCCCACAGGGGTTGGACACCTATGTGGGCTCTTTGCTCACCCAACCAGGCTGCATCGGGGACTGTGGGCAGGGAATTGTCGCAGGTAGACGATATCCACTGGGGCTGAGTGGCTTTAATTCAGCTCAGGCCAGCTCCCGTCCAGGGAGTGCTGGACAGGAGGATGTAAACCCCACATTGGGCTGCAGATCAGGCATCAGAGCTGAGGGCAAAGCAACCAATCTACCCCAAAATGCTGTTGGAAGGCGTTTATTTCACTTTGCATCTCTGCTGGGGCAGGCTTTGGACAACCCTGTGGGCTCCCATGAGAGCCCTGGGTCCCCCCTGCAGCGCTTGCTGTACTGGGTCAGGCTGCCCCATAGGGCAGCTCCGAGTGCTGGGGGAGAAGACAAGAGGACGGGATGGGGCAGCGAGTCCCACACCCACGGCTCAGCCAAGCCCGCAGCCTGCACTGGCAACCGCAAACCTTTGGCAGAGCCAGGCTCTGGGCCAAGACCGTGAGTCCCAACCACCGAACGGCTGCAGTGCTTTAAAACTGGACACGACGGGTGCTCGGGGTTAAAGCGACACGGCTGGGCACTTTAGGACCCAACCTTAGGCTCTCTAAAAAAAGAGAAAGAAACAAGTTTTTAAACCCTCCGTGTTAGAGAAAAGGTGCTTTTTCTTTTGAGTCTCGTATGGTTTCCTCCTCCTGCGTGACCTGGAGGCACAGCTCACATTGCTCCAGCTCGCATGAACCAAAGCTGCTGCTCCCAGAGCTGTGCTCGACCCTGGCTGCATCCCTGGCTACCCAGCTCTTTGCCTAACCCAGGGCTGGGCACTGATCCTGGCTCAACCCTTGTGCATCCAGAGCAAGGACCTGCAGCCTCTGGGATGACATGGGGAGTCAGGTAGAGAGCTCAGCCCTTTCTCACCTGTGTTCACCTGGCCCCGGCACAAACTCGCCCTGCTCGCCATGAGGCTCCCATTGGACACCCATGGGTGCTGGCACAGCCAGGCAAGTTTGCAGCGGTCCCGGTACACCCAAATGCACAGGGTCGTGCAAAACTCCCAGCAAGCTGCAGGGATGGCTTCTTGCCACCTGCTTGTGGTTTTGCCACCAAGGTTTCACCCTCTCACCACCCAGCATTCCACTGGAGTGCCACTGGAGACCCAGAAGTCCCACTTGGACTCCAGCCACTGTTTCACCGTAACAACTGTCAGGGGAGCAAATTTAGACCTTCTCCCAGGAAGGTGGTGGCTCTTTTCCTTCCTGAATAATGGGAGTGGGATGAATTTCAGGGCAAGCAGAGGCTGAACCCCACTGTGTCTGGCTGCCCTTTGGAGCGGGGTGTTTTGCACAGCCCTTTTTGCCCCCTTGAGCCCCCCACCCCCTCCCAAGAGAAGAGAGAGAAGAAAGAAGGAGTGTTTACGCACCATCGGACTTACCCCGAAATTGGAAGCAGCAAAGCGGTCAGAGGCTGAAACATTGGTGGACGCTGTGGTGTGTGCATAGTAGGCATTGATGTTAGCAAGCAGTGTGCTCATCACCGCTGGCACCCCAGGGCACATGTACTTGGAGGAAAGACAGGCAAAGTGCCTGCAGAGGGAGGGGGAAGGTGAGTGTCATGGAGGGGCTGCCCCTAAGAAGGGGAGCAGGGTTTGGTGTGCATGCATGGGAAAGTATGGGGAAGGGGTGTGGGGTGAGCTAGGGCAGCATCTCTGTATCTGTGGCAGGCTGCAAACAGCAGCAGGGTGATACTGAAAATGACCCCCACACATCCCAGACACAGCAGGATGGAGGGCAAGGAACTCACGTCATGGCCTGGTAGATAGACTCCACCCCATAGCGCATGGCAAACTCATCCACGATCTCCTGCGCTGTCTCATCAAAGTATACCTTCCAGGCATCGTCCCCCTTGGCATCAGGGATCTTCACCACCCCGTTGTTTTGCAAATCCGTCACAAAGTGGAACAGGTTCTGGAGGTACAAATGTGTCCCACAAGGTCACCAGGGCTGGTGGCATCACTGGGGTGGGGGCCACAGACCTTGGGCTGGGATGGGCTGCTCACCTCATGCAGGCACGTGTACTGTATGTGGTAGGGAGCCACCTTCTCCTCGCCTTTGATCTCCACACTGATGTGCAGCCGTATGGCTCCTGACACAGCCGACTTGTCTGTCCGCTTGTCTGCAGGGGTACATGGAGGAGGACAAAGACATCAGGCTTCCCAGAGCAACTCTGCTCACTTCTGGCCCCACAGAGGGGCAGATGGCCCCAGCACAGGGAGGCTTTGGGGCCAGGGCCTGGGTGTGCCCAGCTCCAGGTACAGACAGACAGACCAGGGTACAACACAACCAAGATATTGCAGAGAGGGATCTGGCCATATCTCCAAGCACTAGAGAGATGTGGTCTCTCTGTGTCTCAGTTTCCCCTCAGCAGAGAGCCAGAACTCCTGAGCAATGACCCTGGAAAAACACTTGATCCCAACAGCTTCCTATATTTAGTGTTTTTAAAAGCAGACCCTACGCTAATATGCTGAAATAGCCTTCACACCAGGGCCAGCAGCATGTCCTCCCCAGACTGCAGGGCCCCAGCTAGTTACCGAGGTTGTACCAGACGTCCATCTCCCCACTCAGGGTCCGGACCTCAATGATCGTCTGGCCCAGGAAGTCATCAGACTCCCTCTTGAAGCGCTGCTTCACACGGGACTTGATGTCGTCATCCTCATCCCAGACACGGACCTTGATGCGGTCAGAGGAGTTATGGCACTCACTGGGGAAGCAAGAAGCGGCAAAGCCTGGGATGAGCAGGGAAACCTTTCCATCTTCTCCCCAGCCTCTGTTTTCCTAAACAAGAGGGACCATCCCAGCTCTGGGCAGGAACTGAGAGAAAATGTGGGGACACCAATCCTCCCACCAACACAGCCTGGATCAGCCCACATTGCCAGGAGCCAAACACTCCATGGCACGAAACCAGCACTCCCAGTGAGCCCAGCAGCCCCCCTCCACCCTCAACTGGGGCAGGACGAAGCCCCAGTTGACTCCCCATCACCCCGCAGGGATGTGCCAACAGGCAGTGCAGCCCAACATAACTGTGAGTGGCCAGGAAGGGGGACAGAGGGGCCAGGGGTGAACTTACAAATGGAAATTCTCCTCCCAGACTGGGTTGAGATTGCCGTAGATAGTTTTAGTCCTTTTTTTTGTCTTTCCAACCTGGACAGTGACATACGGGTCACTGGAACCTGTCTTATCCTTTGCTTGCAGGCCCTGGGCACAAACAACTGCAGCACAGCATGCATACCCATCCACACAAACCACACACAGTGGAGACAGCAGACAGAGAGAGCAGTCAGTGCCACTGCCACACCGAGATCCCCACCACAGGCACAGCCCCAGGGGCTGAAGCTGCTTTGCAGAACAAGGGGCAGGAGGCAGTTGGACAACGCAGCATCCTTGTGCAAGGAGACAGCCCCATGGTCCTCCACAGCACATGGTGCCTGGTGCCACTGGTACCTACCTGTGATGCTGATCTTGGCTGACCATTTGGAGGTGCCATCCAGGACACTCTGCTTCACTGCCTTCATCTGCTGCGTGTGTGTGGTCTTGGTGACCCCAAACACCTCCTGGATCAGCTCAAATATCTCTGGCTTGTTGCGCTCCCGGATCTTCATGCGGTCCTTGAGCACCATGATGATGTTCTGTGTCCGGTCCTCCGCTCCATGCTTGGAGCTCTTCTCTGCTGCCCCTGGGAGACGACAGTCATGGGTGAGACAGAGTAGACAGGTAGGCGGCGGCACCCAGGAGACAGCAGAGAGTTCCCCAAGCCCACCATGCATGAATTACTTCAAACCTAGAAGGGTCTACCCCCTGCCCAGGAGAGACCTGCCCTGCTCACAACTTCCACTATGCACAAGGCAGGAGTCCAGCTCTCCCTCTCTATAGTTGAGAAGGGACAAGGCTGCAGGCAGTGGGTCCTTACTCTGCAGGCAGTCAGCATTGAGCAGGTCCTGACACTTCTCATGGCACTTGACACCGCACTCGGCACAACGCATGCCCTGCCGGGCAATTCCCCACAGCAGCCCCTCGCACTCGTAGCAGTAGGTAGGGGTGGTGGCCGTCCACACCTCAAAGTTATGGGGTGTTGTGCAGGAGATGGGGTATACTAAGGCTTGCAGGGTCTTCTTGTAAACATGGTTTTTCTGTATGAGGACAGAACAGAGAGGGGGAGAAAAGTTCAGGCCACTTATAGCAGCTGAGCCATGCACCACAGTGAGGACACCCTGCACTGGGTGAACACAAGCAGGGCAGGGGAGAAGCACCACCACCCCCTGGTGCAGCCATGAGCATGCTGGCTGCTCTAGCATCACCAGAGGAGGATGCTGGTATGGCACATACCCCCCTGGCCTGGGGCTCAGCCTTCCTGCCATGACCACCCTGCACACCAGCTAACCCCAGCACCTACCAGCTCCTCATTGTTCAAGGTGCTCGAGGCCAGCGCAGATGTGATTCCTGCTTTCCTGGACTGGACCAGGGACTGCGGGAGAGAAACACAATTCCCAGATCTGACAGAGCATGGGGTGTCCCTCTCGCACTCCTTTGGGGTCCCAGTGTCCATGAAACATGTCAGACAGACCCGCACCCCAGACAGCAGTGGGTGCTGGCAGTGGGGAGAGCCCAGCTGTGCAGCAGGACTAGAACCAGTTCAGCAGCCCATGGCATTCCCAGTTCAGCTCCAATTCCAGATGATGGGCACTTACCATTGCCTGCAGGCAGCCAGGGCCAGCGAGGGAGGAATAAAAGGCTGTTAGTGCAAGCCACCTCACAGCAGAGCAAGTCCTGGCCCCTTCCCTGCTGGAACAAGTGGGAATCGGGGCAACACCAACCCCCCACCCAGTGCTGGATAAGTCCCTGGCAGTTTTCCCACCCCAAGCCACAGCACTGGCTGCAGCCTGCCAAATCCCTGCAGCAGGGAAAGGCAGTGGCCCTACCTGATCCCTACATTCTGTCCACCCCATCACCACCCAAACCCAACACCCCAAAACCCCAACACCAACACAGCACAGTGCAGAAGCATCAGCGGCTGCCTGAGCGGGCTGGGAGGCAGAGGGCACTGGGGGAGCAAAAGGGGGAGCAGCGGGATGGGAGGGGACAGGCAGGGCAAGGACAGAATTGAGGCACCCTGGGGAGGTGTAAGGAAATGAGGAAGGAGGCAAAGAGCATCTAATTCTGGGTGCAAAGCATTTCCAAATTTGCTGTCTCTTGTCACCAAGGGGGTGACAGCACAGTGACCCTGTGCATCACAGCCCAGGGGGTGGATGGGACCCCAACATGGGGACTGGGCTGGAGCAACAGAACATGACAACAGTGGGGACAGGAGCTTAGGGTCTGTGCAGCTCAGAAAAGCGAGTGCTACCCCTCCTCTTGTACATGGGTCCATCTGCCCAGTCCCGAGCTGTGGGGAGCCAGTGGTAGAAGGGACAGGAAGAAACCAGAGAAACGAGATGGGGCCCAGGAAGCCTTGGCTTCCTGTTGGGAAGTGTTGGGACAGGGCCCTGGAGCTCCATTAAAGAGAAGCATGCTCCGGTGGGGCAAGCTGAGCTGTGCCATCCCCACAGCTCCCCACTGGCAAGGTCCAGGGCCAGGAGACCCGCAGAGCAGCCTGGGACACCCCTGCCCTGTAGGGTTGGGGCTGGAGAAGGCTGGGCAGGGCTGGCCAGCAGCACCCAGAGCTGCTTTCTCTTTAACCCCTCAGGACCACGCTCACCAGATCGCTGACTAGAGGGAGAGATTTGCGTCCAGGCTTAATGTCGGGCATGCTGTTAATGCAGCGCAGAAACCTTACTGCCGCCCCCCTGCCGCCAGGGATGGCCAAGCCAGGCCGGAGGAAAGAGAACAGAAAACACAAGCCATGTTAGAGGCAGCTGGGAGCAGGGCACACAGTCCAGCGGGGCACAGCAGGAGCGAAGCCGGTGGCTGTGTGCTGCGTTAGGAGGAACCTCACCAAATCGCTAACTAGGGGGATGGGTTTTCGCTTGCGTATGTCCGGCATGCTGTCTATAATGATCAGCCCGCCACCAGGCCTGTGAGAGAGAGAGGAGAGTCAGCG
Source organism: Ara ararauna (assembly GCA_028858755.1). Lineage (NCBI taxonomy): Eukaryota > Metazoa > Chordata > Aves > Psittaciformes > Psittacidae > Ara > Ara ararauna. The sequence continues at coordinate 3,245,828 of CM054398.1, read as the reverse complement.
GAGAAGGGGAAACTGATGCAGGAAGGTTCCCCTCCACCCCCCGCTATTGCCCTATGTTTGCTTGGGACTGAAGAACCCATGTGTGGCCTGGAACCAACATGTGGGATCCTCATCCCCATCACTACCTTATCTAGGGCAGGGATCACAGAGATAAAAGCTGGGGGGGTGAAGGGGATTGAGGCAGAAAAGTGTGATTTTTCCCCATGTGAAGATGCTTGGCTTCAGTGGTGTGTCAGTGAAATTCAGGAAAAAAAATAGCCCCAGAAGGGGGCCTCCAAGAAATCTGGAGACTGACTTAGGACAAGGGCATGTAGAGACAGGACAAGGGGAATGGCTTTAACCTGACAGAGGGGAGACTGAGATGAGCTCTTAGGCAGAAGCTCTTCCCTGGGAGGGTGCTGAGGCGCTGGCACAGGGTGCCCAGAGAAGCTGTGGCTGCCCCATCCCTGGCAGTGCTCAAGGCCAGGTTGGACACAGGGCTTGGAGCAACCTGCTCCAGTGGAAGGTGTCCCTGCCCATGGCAGGGGTTGGAGCTGGAGGAGCTTTAAAGTCTCTTAAACCCAAACTATTCTATGGTTCTATGATTTGGCTCAGCCAACTTTAGCTTGCAGCATGGAGCAAGACAGCTGGGGTCTCCTTCTGGGACACCAAAGGTGAGCACCAAGCTGATCTGCTGTGAGAGGAGCCAGGGTAGTGCAGCTCAGTCACAGCCTCCAGTCCTGTCCACAAGAAAACCCTGGTGTGATCTGGTGGGCTCTCAGGAAAACCTGCCAGCTTCTGCCTGGGTCGGTGGCAGGGCTGCCCACTATGGCAAGATGGGGCAAACCCACAGCCTGTTCGGGTGAGAGGTTCATGGCTCCCTATGGCACCACTCAAGGTGCAGGTGGCAGGAGAGAAGTCTGAGCCACCACCCCAGCTCGGTCCCATCTCAACACACTCACCTCCTCACTCTCCCCCTCAGCAGCAGCTCTTGGGGACATGGAGCGGTGGCATCTCTGCTGGCTCCTCCAAAAGCACCGAGCAACCAGCATTCAGCCCAAAACTCTGGCCCCCGGCATGCCCAGAGCTCAGCAACATTTCCCCATGCCAGCCCCATGACGAGTGTATTAATCACATCCTAATGGGGAGGGGAGAGGAACCCACAAGACCCAGGATGGGGGGGAGCACAAAGTACCAACTTCGCCACATACTCACCCGCCTTTGAACCACAGGGATTTAGCTTCTCCATTACCATCGCCACGAGCCTGCAAGACAGAGAGCAGCCATCACAGGCACAGCACTGAGTCCCCAGTGCCCTCACCAGGGCTCCCCTTGCATGGGAAGCATGTAAAAGGTTTACAGGGTGGGCAGAGTGTGTTCCTAAACTGATGGGGCTCCTTCCAGCCAAGAGCTTGCACTGGGAATAAAATATCTCCAAGAGGGTGAGCTGGGCAGGCTTCAGCAGAGGAGCTCAGATTGGCAAAGCAGTGGGGATGGCTGCACCATGCAAAATTTGGGCGTTTGGGAGAGGGGAGCATTGGGAAGACTCAGCAGTTCCACACAGACCTACAACCAGTTGGAGAGAAGTGCCAGGAAGAGCCGGAGCACACCAGGGATGGGATGTGTGCAGGGACCATCCCACAGTGCCACCTCCCTTGCAAGGAGGGGATTATTTGCAGGGAGAAGGGAGGAAAAAGCCAGTTTTATCTCCCTCGTGGGGCGATCCCTGGCACACACAAGCACACATGCACACATGGGGAAGGCTGGATCATTCGATTGGACATGCTTACCTGCACGCAGGTTACACCCCTTCCCTGCAGGAAGGGGAGACGCGGGTGCAAGGGCCATGGTGGTGGACAACTGAAAAGAGAAGCGGTGGGGAGGGGGATCGAAGCCCCAGGGGGCAAATCCAGAGCCAAAATAAAAAAGAAAAGATGGAGGATGGAGTCTAAAAACAGAACAAAAAAATGTCAGCTCAGTACATGGGAGAGGGCAAGGAGCTCGCACCAGCGCACCGCATGCAGCACACACATGGGGAAGGTCCTCAGCACACCCTGCCCCTCATGGGGCTCCCACAGGTCCCCACTGCCATCAGGGTGTGGGGTGTCCAGGGGATTGGAAGTGTCTGGAAGATGCCCAGCACATGGCTGGTGCTAGGACCCGGCAGTTGTCAGCCACAGCATTGCTCACCTCCTGCAGCTGCATGCAGACCTTGTTGAAGGCTCTCAGCCAGTTGGCTTTGGCTCGTGCTTTGGGGTCCTGCACCTCCACCTCTGCTTGCTCCCTGCAAGCACACACATGTTGCTCACCCCCAAGCATGGCACCAGGGAGCAGGAAGTCAGCCCGAGCAGGACTGAGGATGCAATCTGGGGATCCTGACGGTCCTTGAGGCAGTGTGGCCATGGCAAAAAAAAAAAAACACTTCCTACTAGGAAGGGCTCTAAAAAGACAGCAAGTCCCTCCGCAAAGGGCAGCACCGTCAAGGCAGATGGGGAGAAGCCAGAAGTTCTCACTCCCTTGGGAGACTCTGGCCTGGGCACCCAAGGGACACAGGGATCTCTCCAGGTCAGGGTGACACTAGCACCTGGATTAAACATCCTTCACCTCTCATCTCCCCAGAACGATGTCCTCTGGCCTCTTCCCACCACTCTGGGAACTCCTGGGGTTAAGAGCTCTCAACACTCCTGTGACCTTGAGCACAGGGGACCTCTCAGCCTGGACACGCTGGCTGTGGTGGGGTTGGGTTTTTATCTCCTCTCTTATAAAATCAAGACAGGAAGGAAAAGAAAAATCCTCCACAGGTACCAGCTTCCTGGAGAGCCTGGTGTGACATGACACTGGACACGTGTGCCCAGAACCAGGTTGGAATGAGGCTGCGGGCAGCTCAGGAGGCAAACCTGCCAAATCCAGCCCTGTGCTAATGTGTCATCCCCAGCACTAATCTATGGTCCTCAGTGCTAATCTGGGGTCCTCAGCACTAATCTATGGCCCACAGCACTAAGCAATGGTGACTAATGCCCAGCACAGGACCCCTAGGCACCCTGCCCAGAGAACAGGCAGTGCAGGCAGACATGAACCTTAGTTCATGGTCACCTTCACCAGGACTCTAGCCAGGCCTTGGCACTAAATACTGGGGTTTTTTTAAAGCTCATTACACATTCTTTTAAATTAGAGATTTCCCATTTCTGGTCTATAATTTAAAGTAAATAAAGGACTGAAGAAGCCCATCACACTTCCCCTCTGTACAGAGCAGCGGCGCTCACCAAACCACGGAAGAACGGACATGTTCAATAATTAAAGGCAGAGACCGATTTGTGAATTATTCACATGTCATACCAGGGACCTGACCACCAAATAATTCATCTGTACAGCACAGCAGGCCTTGGATGAGCTTTTACTAATGGCTTAGGGAGAGGATTGACTCCTGTTAAGGAAATTTCCTCCTGCTGAGCTCCAAGGTATCCCCTCCATCCAGGGAGCCAATAGCCTGAGACAAAGGAGAGGAATCACAGCCCCAAGCCCCCACTTCCCCTATCCCCAGGTTTTCCCCAGGATATAAATCTGAGCCCCCAGCAGCCCTAGCAAGGTCTCAAGCGCCTTGAGCTCTGCCCCTGCTTACCATGGGCCAGGGCATCATGCCCCAGGGGCTGCCCCTTGCCTGGGTGCTACAAGGTGGGCTTCTCATTCACTGTGGAAAGTCCCTGGCACTGCCCTTTGGCACCGCAGCATGAGCCCCGGGCCACCTCCAGAGCATCTTCGGTGTCACCAGGCACAGTGTTATTACGAGTACACTACAGGTCAAAGTCTCCCTCCTACCTCTCAGATGGTTTTGGGGGCTCAGGCTCAGGAGCTGCCTCTTGCAGGGGAGCTTCATCCACACTCCGCTGGGCTTGGAGGGCCTCTGGGATTTCCTCGGGGGCAGAGGTGTCCTTCTCCTTCCTCTCCTCTTTCCTCTCCTGCTGCTGCAGCTTCAGCTGAGGGATCAACTGGGGTTGCTGTGGTTGCTGCTGCTGTGGGACCTGTTGCTGCTGCTGCTCTGGGGGCTTCTGCAGTTGGGGGTAGGCATCGTGCTCAGGGGCTTTGTAGGTGCTCTGCTCCTGCAGGTCCTTCTCCTCCTCCTCCTTGGGGAAGCCTTCCTCATTCTCACTGTAGTCCTCATTGAACTCTTCCTCCTCCTCTTCTTCCTCCTCCAGGTAGAGGTCATCATCCTCCTCCTCCCAACGGGGTGAGTCCTTGTGGTAGCTGACGGAGCTATGGCAGGAGTGGTAGGAGTCCCCATCCCGTTCATCCAGCTCTGAGTCCCGCAGGCTCTCGTTCTCGAAGTCCTCGCTCAGCTGGGAGCTGCCCTGGCTCAGCTCCGCCGATGAGGCATAATGGCTGCTCCCCGTGGGGCTGCAGGGCCAAGGGCAGACAAGAACGGGGCTCCATGGGGCTGTGCCACAGCTTTGCCTGCCCTGTGCTGCCCCACAGCACGGTAGTCCCTGCACCACAGGTGGGGGGGATGTGGGGTCCCCCTCAGGGCACAGCCCTTGGTGAGCACTGGGCTCCTCATCCTGGGAGTCGAAGGCATGGACCCAGGAGACTCCATGAGCTGGGACTATCCTCCCAGGGATCTGACCTTCCTGTACCTGGGCTGAGTGTAGGAACGTGGGGGTCAGGATCTGTCCCCTCAGCTCACTCCTGCCAGAGGAGGGGGCAGAGCACAGGCAGGTGGCATGCCCAGCCAGATCCTGCCTCCTGCTTCTGCCAGACATCCTATCCTGCCCATAGTCCACACCCAGCCTCTACCCTGACACCCCAGCACCACCTGTACACCTCCCAGGCGCTCCCTCTCCAAGGACACCCTCCCTCAACTCCATCAACTCCCCTTAATCCCATCATCGCTACTCCAGCATTTCTTCAAGGCCAGACCCCTTTCCACCAATCCCATCTGTTCCACTGGCTCTTCCAGCATCCCCATCTCACAGCTGCCTGCAGCCAGGGTAGCAGCAGCACAGAGGGGTTCCCTGCATCCCAGAAGGCTGCTGGGGACAGAGCGGCCACAGTGCTCCATGGAGACAGGCTCACATAAGCAAACATGCAGACAGGACAGGGACATGCCTAGGAAGAGGCCGACACCATGTCTCCAGCACTGGCAGCCAGGACTTAGGGGTGGGCAAGCAGGAAGGGGACAAGAGGACAAAGAGATAGGTAGAGCCCTGGGCCCAGAGCAGCTGGATTAGGCAGTGGGGACCCAGGGGACACGGCAGGAAGGAGGGTACTGGCGGATGCCCAGGCTGCTCCCAACAGGGACAGGTACTGGCATCATCCAGGTACCTTGGGAAAGGGGACTTGGGGCACAGGGGTGCAGGAGACATGGCTCGTGCCTAGAAACCCCCCATCTCCTCAGCCAGATCCTGGCCAGATCTTGGCACATCACAAGGGTCCCAAATTATTGTGTGAGGCTTTTGCCCAGCCAAGTGCTCCCTGGGAGGTACCAGTATCAGAGGGTGGCATTTGAGTCCCCGAGGCTCATTTGAGTCCAGCTCGCATTCCTGCTGGCATGAGAGGGAGCAGGTAGCAGTGCTGCCACAGAGTTGCTGTGCCAATGAGCGGGACCAGGATGCTGGGGTATCAGCACCATGAACTGGGGCCCCAAGAGTAAGAAGGGCTTCTATGGGGCTAAGAGACACCCTGGAGCATCCCAATGCTGCTCCTCTGCAAGGCAGCCCAGGGCAGGGAGACCCTGCAGTGGCACGGGGCCGCCCTTGCCAGGACTGGTGTTGGCCTCACCACGGCTGCAAGGACCGACCACAGCACTCTGCGACGGCACACAGCACGCAACAAGGTAGCGACCCACCTATCGGATAGGTCTAGGGACCGCCTGCTCTCAAGGGAAGGCTGGCGGCTGGTCCGCCTGCTCGACTCAGAAGCGGACTCGGCGTCACTGCGCCTGTTTGTGGCAGAGTCAACGCTACCATAGCGTCTGCCGGGGAGGAGAGGAAGACGATCAGCAAGGTCCCCGGGCACCGCACCACCACCACCCGCCGTGCCCCAGCATCCCCTGCTGCCATGGGGACATCGGCAGGGAGGCTCTGTGGTGGTGGACAGGGCTGGCACCGTGGTGTGGGAACATGCTGGGACCACGGGAACAAAGCACTGGACTGGTGACCCTGCCTACAGCCACGTCTGCATCCCAAGGCAGGCCATAGCTCACAGCAAGGAGAGCTAGGACTTGAGGGTCCCAAAGCCCAGCAAGGACAGAGGAGGGTGGTGACCCAAAAGAACTTGAAAACTTCCAGGTGAGAAGGAAAGGCTTAGGGCCAAGACCCTCCCCCTCTTCCTTGCCTCAGCATCCCTCCCTGTCACCCACCACCCTGAGAGCATGGTCCCTGGCGTCATCACCCCAGGGACCTGCTAGCCCCTCCTGCCAAAAGGGTGAGATTAAGAGAGCAGGTGCAGGGGGAGCTGGCTGCACCGACACTACCTGATGGGATGCTGGTCTGAGTAGTCCATCTCATAGCTCTGCATGGAGTCAGTGTAGGAGTCACGGGAGCTCTGCTGCTGGTGCCTCATGGGGTACTGGTGGACAGAGGCGTTGGGCTGGGAGGTGGTGTAGTAAGGTGGTGGGATACTGTTGCTGGTTTCACTGCGATAATCGCTGTCACGATCATCCACTGTGCTGTCAGGGTCATCATCTGCAAGGGGCCACAGGGGATGACCCCACAGCTCCTGTGGCCAGGGATGCCCCAAATCTGCCCCATGCCCTACACAGCCCAGCTACTGCCACCACCATGTCCCCATGTCTCTGGGACCCTGCTGCAGAGATGGACCCAGTCAGATGTGAGGAGAGCTGGGGACTGCCAGGCTGGGAGAGGAGGAGGGGACAGGATACTTACTCTGCTGTTCTCCCCATCCGAAGTAATTCCAGCTGCCTACAAAGAAAAAGAAAAAGGGGCAGAGACAATAAGGATGGAGTCAGTTCCGAGGCAGCAGCACGAGGTGGCTAGAGGAAACCAGCATCTCCCAGGTATGGTGACACCAAGCTGGGCTGGGGACAGCACCCAGGATAGAGCACATCAGCACTGAGCTGGTCTGAGGTCAGGAACTGTGGCTGGGTGGCGAAGTACCGAGAGAGGATGGGGATGGGGTGTAGGGATGGGCATGGTGGCACTGAAGTGCACCCCAAATCACCCAGATCTCTCTGCCAGTGCCCCCACTGAGTAGCTCCCTCCCCAGCCTCACCGCTCCTCACCCAGGTTTCCCAGGGAACCATCCTGATCAGCCCCACTGCCATGCCCTTCTCCCCTACAGCTCAGCCCCACAGGAGGGCTCACACACTGTGGGGCAGGGAGAAAGCAAAGAAACACCAGCAGACACAGGACTCTGGGAACAGGGCTGGGGACAGGGTGTGGGGTGAGGCTGAGCCTCAGTTGGGTTGGGGTCCAACACCCCAAGGCAAGCACGGACACCACTCCTGCACATCCCCACTGTGGGGACCTGGGGCATGGGGCAATGCAGGGGCTCTGCAGTAGGGCAGGGACAGGGCAGCACTTACAGCACTGGGAGCTGTGAACAGGCAAAGGCTTTTCCTGCTCCTCCTGGAAAGCATACTGGGGAGAGACAGGCTGCTGAGGACTGCCCCTCTGCAGCACCACTGCCCCCTCACCGCAGCCTGACACTGCACTGACTTACATCATCCTGGTCCCGCATGGCATTGAGCTGCTCCAGCTTCTTGGCCCAGTACCTGGCCTCCTCCTCAGGGATATCTGCATGGGCAAAGACCGAAATTGGTGCACAGCTTTTTACACACACACACACAACCGCCAAAACAGTCTCTCATCTTTTGGAGCTACAGGATCAGACCCCCATCCTCAACCCTGAAGGGGTCCGGGCATGGTACCCACCCAGAGGCAGCTCAAAGCGGGTGTCAAGGAGGATACGGTGGAAAGTGGGGTCCTTGGTGCCCGAAATCTCATTGTCGGTCATGATGACTTGGGAGTCGAGCGTGAGCCACTCCCCAGGGCCCTCCTGTAGGGTGGAAATGTGGGTGAGGAGAACTGCCAAGGACCCCACGTTCCCAGCCCCCCAACCCCTCTCCAAGCAGGGGTGGGAAAGGCTCTGCCACCACCGAAGGACAACCAAGGGTGTGGCTACATGTCCCTTCGGGTCTGATGAAAGGGGGGGCCATGCCTAAGCTCCTACCTCATTGGACTGCCGGATGGTACGGAGGGGGATCCACACCATCCCCACCATGGTGTCCCAGATGAGCCCTTTGTTCCACACCTCCACTGTAAGGCCCAGGTCAAGCCGGTTGATCTCACTGGGAAGGGGAGAAGTGTCAGGTAATCCCCTCCACAGCAGCCCCCTGGGGCCATTCCAGTCTCTGCAGGACTCAGGTGAGCCCCCCAGCTCTGGGGTCATAGCGGAGCACTGGGGTGGGGGCCCCAGAGTGACCCCTATACACTCACAACATGAAGTCCTGCTCCCAGGAGGGCAGGTTGCCCCGCACTGCAATGGTTGTGCTCTTGACATTTTGCACCTTCAGTGTCACGTAGGTGTTAAACTTCTCTATGGGAGCAAGAAGAGGGTGAAGTGGACACCAGGGGACCCCTCCAGACTTTCCCCAACTGCCACCCTCCCATGGGGTACCCACACACTGCCCTCAGCACCCCAGTCCCAGTCGGGATGGATCCCACCACTGGCAAGGGTGGCCTGGCTGCAAGCACCCCCATCCTGCCCAGGGCACCCCCATCTCTGTGTGTGTTCCCTCCCCTTGCCAAATGATGCCTCCAGATGTGAGGCTGAGCCTGGGGTCCCCTTGCCATCCCCTGCCCTTCCTCTGATCCTGACACACCCAACCACCCCAAGAGCCAAGCCCCCCATGCCCCAAACACACACACACACCCCCCCCCCGGCAGGCAGCCTGGGGGCACTTACCTTGGGGCCCATCGAACTTTGCCTTTTTAACTGTGGGGACAGAGGGAGGGAAGAGTTTCAGGCTGAGGATGCCCCCCCTTCCCCCAAAACTGCCCTCCCAGGGTTACTGAGGGGCTCATTCCCACCCTGCCCATTGGGGACCCCTCCTCTCAGGCCGATTGCATGCAGAGGTGGGGCTGCTTGCATCTGGGCCAGATCCTGCTCAGAAGCAAGGGAACAAACATCACTGATTCTGGGTAATGCCTCAGCTTCACACAGGTGGGTACCTGGTTTTGCCTGCAGTGGGGAGGAGGCAGCAGCCAGGTACCAATGCTGCCAGTGCTGGGCAGTAAAGGGCAGCGAGAGAACGGGACCAGGCAGGGAGAGAATGACACAGCACCTGGTTAAATGCTGCAGTTGCCAGCGAGTGAGGACCAGTGTGACCAAGGAGGGATGAAAATAGCCCTGGTGATATCCAAGGTAATTTGTTCAGAGATCCGCTGCTCACAGAGGGGATGCGAGGCTTGGGGGAGGCAACAGGGCACAAGCCTGACCCACAGTACCACTGATGGGGAGGGTCATGGCTCAGCTTCCTGCTCAGTAAATAACAGGATCCTCTGGCTCAGTCCTGCGTTGAGTGGCGTTTTGCTCATGGCCAAATTCGGAATCTCAGGACTCCAGGAGCTGCGACTACAGTCAGGGATGGGGGAGTTCATGGAGGAGGGCAAGGGGGGAGGTTTGTTTGAGGCCAGGCAGAAGGCTCTGGGATCGCAAAGATCCCCTTTTGCCACTGGGCTGTGAGCCTGGGAGACTGTGTGGGAACGTCTGGAAGCAGTGTGTGTTTTAATATTAAATATATTTTACATGCCTACTGTATTATATACAATGCATTTTATATCTATTATATATTTTATATTATGCATTATATATAATACATTCTTAAGTATCACATGTAATTATATATGAGATATACCATGTATTATATATTATTTATTACATATTGTATATGGGATATTGTATTTTATATTTTAAATTTTTGTATATGTTATATATATTATGTTATAAACCCTATACTATAGACTATATATGATATAATATGGGTTTTAACTATATTTTATATGTTTTACATTGTTGGGATTGATATTATTTAATATTACTATTAATATTATTATTAATATCAATATTTAATATTAAATTAATAACCATTAGAGTAATTATAGTAATCATATGATGTTAGAATACAGCCTCTGATACCAGGACCCACCTATGACACGTGCCGCCTGGAGCTGCACAGGGTCCCCCATAGGTCAGAGATCACCCCTGTCCCAGCCCCAGCAGCACCCACCAGCCCAAAGCTGCCTCCAAAATGAAATGGAGAGAAGCAGAGGAAGGAAAAGCTCCAATAATACCTGATCAGACAGGAACAATTACCCAGGGAACACATGGTTCTCCTGGCTGTCATCTACTGCCGTGGAGAAGTCCTGCTGCCACCATCTGTGGCTGCAAGCCCCAAGAGGTTGTGCTGCCCTCCCAGCCACCAACGGGCCCCCAAAACTGGCACAGGGGTGACAGGTCCCAGGGTGTCACCTCTGGGCTAAACTCAACCTGAGCCCCCAGACAAGGAGCTGAGGACAGCGGGACCCTCGTGGGAGCTGGGTGCCCCACAGTAGTGTGGAACTCAAGGTGCTTCCCAGGTTGGGGTGATCATCCTTCTGGGGGGAAGGAGGAAGGGGTAAATTGGGGAAACTGAGGCAGGTTCAGCTGGTGGGGTTCAGACTGGCAATGGCACGAAAACCAGGCTGGGCTGTAGGCATCCTGCAACAGGCCCATCTGTCTGTCCAGCTCCCTGTCCATCCATTAGTCTGTGCAGCCACCCATGTCTCTGTCCATCCCTCTCTCTGGTCATCCTTTGACCATCCACCCATTCACCTGTCTCTCCAACAACCCCCTCCCCTCCATATCCATCCACCCATCCACCCACCCCCCCCCCTCCATCCATCCATCCACCCACCCATACTCTCCCTCTGTCCATCCACCCCTCTTTTCATCCATTCACCCACCCCTCTACCAGCTCACGTCTCCCATCCCTCCATCCATCTGTCCATCTGTCTCCTCCGTGTTTCTAGACACCCGTGCAGCCACCCATCCATCTGCCCGTCTACCTCCCAACCCCTTCAGACCCCACTCTGGCCACGCACCCCTGTCCCCATTCACCCCACACTTCCCAGAGACACTTCGGTCCTTGCCTTCCCCCAGCACAAAGCCCTTGGGGGCTGTGTGTGACCCTGGTGCCCCAGGAGGGACAAGGGAAGGCTGCGTGGGGTCTTTCGGGTGACACCCTGTGCCCCACCTTGTCCCTAGCTGCCACTCTGCCACCTCTGACCCCCCACCCCAGGACCCACATTGAGATGCTGCAGGGCCTTGGGAAGGTGGGAAAAGGACCTCTGAGACTTATGTCCCTAGCCCAAACTGACCACTCAATCCAGAGCAGCCCCCAGTAAGGCCAAGGCTGCAGGATCCATCTGCAAGCTGAGTTGGGCTGGTCTCAGCATGCTGGGGAGTGGGGATAGGGACCCCCCCCAGTTCTTCCCAGTATCGCATGATCAGCCCACACAAACCAGACCCCCACCAGCACCAGATTACCGCGCCCCTCCTCTGCAACCCCCCCCAAATGCTCACAACCCCCCCCAAAGCATCACCGAGGTGGGGTAATGCCTGCACGGTGATGGAGGGGGGTGTAATTTTGGGGGATATTTAGGGGTTTGGAGGAGGGGCCGAGGCAAGATTGGAGGTTTGGGGGTGTAGGGGGCTGGGGATGCGGAGATGCTCTGGAATAAATGATGCTTGGAGGAGTGGAGGGTGGGAATCGCGGGGGTTGGGGATGCGTGGGGGGACGTCTGAGGCCCCCTGTTTAGGGTAGGGGCTGTTTGGCCTGGGGGAGTATTTGTGGAGAGATGAGAGAGAATGGACGGGGGGGGGTTGTGGGGGGCTGCATTTCTGGGGGGGTGGAAGGGATGTGGCAGGGGGAGGATGAAGAGGGATGGATGTCAGATGATGAAGGAGGGGGGAATGCGGAGCACCCTCCGTACGTCCACCCCCCACCGCCCCACCACCCCCCCCCCCCCCCCCCGCTTCCCCACCCCCATCCCGGGATCCGGTGCCGCGCGCGCGCGCGCCCCCGCCGGTCCATTCATGAATCCACGCGCCGGTTTCCTGTGAATGGAGCCGTTCCCACAGACACCACCCCCGCCCCCATCCTGCGCCAGCCCATGGCCCCCTCCCTGCCCCCCGCCCGCCGGTACCTCGCACGCAGAGCAGCGACATGGCGCGGGCGGGGGGCACCGGGGGGGGGGGGCACCGGGCGGGGGGCGCGGGACTCCCGCAGCCGCTGCAGCCGCTGCCGCCGCCCCGCACCGCTACCGGGCCGCCATCTTCCTTCACCAAGGACGACTCCTGACGTCAGCCCCACCGCCCCCGCCTTAAAGGGGACGCCAGGAGCCGCCCCTGGATGGCCGCTGCGCGCCCCGACCGCGCCCAACACCCGCAACACCCCCAACGCCCCCAACACCCCCACAACACCCCCAAACCACACCCAACACCCACAACACCCACAACACCCCCAAACCACACCCAACACCCCCAGCACCCACAACACCCCCAAACCACACCCAACACCCCCAACACCCACAACACCCCCAAACCACACCCAACACCCCCAGCACCCACAACACCCCCAAACCACACCCAACACCCCCAACACCCACAACACCCCCAAACCACACCCAACACCCACAACACCCACAACCACACCCAACACCCACAACACCCCCACAACACCCCCAGAACCCCCACAACACCCCGAAACCACACCCAACACCCACAACACCCACAACACCCCCAAACCACACCCAACACCCACAACACCCACAACCACACCCAACACCCACAACACCCCCACAACACCCCCAGAACCCCCACAACACCCCCAAACCGCACCCAACACCCACAACACCCACAACAACCCCACAACACCCCCAGCACCCACAACACCCCCCAACACCCACAACAAACCCCTCAATACTCCCCCAACTACCCCCAACACCCCCGAACCACTCCCAACACCCCCAACACACCCACAACACCCCCAACACCTCCACAACGCCCACAACACCCCCCAACTCACCCCAACACCCCCAACACTCACCAATACCCTCCTAAAAAAACCCTAACACCTCTTACATCCCCTGAACACAGCCCAAACACCCCCAACACTCCCCAACACTCCCAACCCTCCCCAACACCCCTCCACCTCATTCAGAGGCAGGGAGAAATCGCGATCAGAGTGGCCCAAGGGGGCTGCCTGGGATGTGTGGCCCCGGAGATCCTGCTGGATGGACATGGGGGGTCTGCCTGAATGGGACACGGGGGGCTCCTGCCCCAATGGGTCACGGTGGAGTCTGTATGTATGGAACGGGGGCAATCCTGCCCATACGGATCCGGGGTTCCGCGTGTTCTCATCGCCAGGGTGGGTGCTGTCCTGCCAGCAGCCACTGTCACATCACCACGTCCTGCACGGACCCACAGAGGGCTCAGGCTCTGCGGGTGCAGCCCAGCACACCGCGGGGTTCTGCCCGTCTAGACTGACGGTGTCAAAGACAGGGTCCCCCAGCTGAGCACGCTGCGCTCAGTGCATGTGTGTTGGGAGGATATGGGCTGGCAGCACTGGGAGGAGTGATGTGGAGCTCGTCAGCTCCGCAGGGACGTTGTCTGTGCATGTCTGGTTTTGTGGGTCCCTGACACAGCACTTGTGGGTTGGAGGTGATATCCACAGCACCCCCTTCCCAAAGAAAACAAAGCCAAAGCAACCCCCACAGCCTCAGAAACCCTGCACATCCCTTTGTCTCCTCACCCTTCAGGGTCCTATCGTCCCCGCAACTTGGGTGCTGTTCCACACGGGTGCCAAGCTGCCCTGGGTGCGGTAACAGTGACGGCAGACAGCAATGGTAAGGGTGACACCCACCAGCCCACCCAAGAGAAGCTGACCTGCCTCCCCCAGGGCAGCTCATAGACAGGGATTCTTTCTTGCCTCTACCCAGCTGCTTTTCCGCAAGTGCCTCCGAGGTTTGGTGGTGTTTCTCTTGGGGGAAAAGGGTCTGTGATGGCCCCAGGAGTGGGGCATTGTGCCCGGGACCTACTGGAGTAACCAGGTGTGGATGGAGGTGCTGAGCACAGCAGAGGACTCGGTGAAGTGGCAGCTCTGCTACAACGTGAGGGCAAAGACGTGGTGGATGGTGAGTGACAGCGGCCAGGGTCGGGTGTGGGATGCTTGGTTTTGGAGTTGGGGAGGCCAATGGTGGGTCAGAAGTGGGACTTTGGAGCAAGGGTGTGGGGGTCCTGCCCATGTTTGTTTGGTCCAGCGGCGTCCTGTGTCAGGGATTTGGTTTTCTGTCCCTTCCTGCTGGTCCTGGCCAGGGTCCACACTGGGCTGTGCTCACCCCAGCTCAGTCCAAGCGCTTTGCTCCCGTGAATGCTTTTTGAAGGAAACCTTGCTGGGAACACCATCTCCCTACTTTGCTATGAAGGTCTCTGCTGGTGTGTGAGCCTCACCAGACCTCTGCCAGCCCCTGCCCTTGGGACAGTGCCCATGGGACGAACCGGGTGTCTGTCTGCCCGCCCCTCAACACCTGTCCTGGCTCAAGGCAGGGGCTGGAGATAGCCTTAAGCCAGACTTAAGGTGGGTTTGGGCACAGCCCCACAGAGTGGTTTTGGGAAGAAGAGGAATCCCTCCACCGCTTCCAGGCAAGAGGTTGTGAGCCGGGGGCTGTGGATCCCCAAGGTTTCCATCAGGCACTTGTAACTTTGCAAGGGAGACTGCAGCTCCCTTGGGCTGGCAAATGGGATTGCTGGGAAGCAGATGAGCTCAGCGGATCCCTGCCAGCAAGCACCAGCCTGTGAGTGAAGCCCAAAAGCCCTGGCAGGGAGCAGCACAGGGCACTCAGGCAGAACAAACCCTGGGGGTACACTCGGTTGTGTCTGTACACACACGGGGAATGGCATTCAGCATCGTCCCATGGCTCCGAGGCTGCAGCAGAGCAAGAGGTCAGACCCTGCCTTGCAGTACGCTGCTGTGGGTGGCTGCTAGTCCCAGTATCAAAAGGCTGTAGGTGGAGGGCGCTGGCTGTCCCCGGTGCCACAGCAGGAATGTGGTGCCCCTTGGCTCTGGAAAACCCACACTGCCCTGGCCCTGCCTGACACCATGAACAGAGCTGGGGCTTCAGAGCCAGAACACTGGGCCTTTGAGGCAGTCCCTGCAGCCGGCAGCGTGGGGGAACAAGGTTGTGCCAGGACCTGGGGGTGGTTGATGACGCTCAGCAGATGGAAGAGGGGCTGGCAGGAGCCCAGGGACTCTGGGGGTGTCAGGGTGGCCCTGGCAATGCATGTGCCCCATGTGCCAGCTCTCACCCAGGCAGGAGGGGACGCTTGCCACAGGGTTAGGGAGAGTTGTGGGCACAAGGGGATGAGCAAACACAAATCACAAATAAAGGCAGGTCCTACTGGCTCCCATAACCTTTTGGTATTTCCCACCCAGCACATCAGCCGATTGCTTTTAAGCCGCACCACTGGGAGATGGGGATAGCTCCTGGGACTGTCATAAAATCATAGAATCACAGAGTAGTTTGGGTTGGAAAGGATCTTAGGATCATCTTAAGGCATGATCCCCCAGACAGGGATATCTTCTATTTGTAAGGAAACCCACTGTTTTGCTGAATCAGGGCTGCGTGGAGATGATTTCACCAGGGATGAAAGGTGTGGGATGCTGCAGCGTCTCCCTGGCTCCCATTTGCACTACAAGGGGCTGTAGGGACAGGACAAGGGGGAATGGCTTTAACCTGTCAGAGAGGAGACTGAGATGAGCTCTTAGGCAGAAGCTCTTCCCTGGGTGGGTGCTGAGGCGCTGGCACAGGGTGCCCAGAGAAGCTGTGGCTGCCCCATCCCTGGCAGTGCTCAAGGCCAGGATGGACACAGGGGCTTGGAGCACCCTGCTCCAGTGGAAGGTGTCCCTGCCTGTGGCAGGGGCTGGATCTGGATGAGCTTTAAGGTCCCTTCCAACCCAAACCATTCCATGATTCCATGTTTCAATGGTTTGGGGATCTCTGACTGGGAAAGTGCCCCGACAAAAGTTGCAACTGACGTGGGAGCTGGTCCACAGCCAAACACATGCTCCCAGCTCTGATTCTGCCCCACTGCTGCACCCATCCTGTCTGGCTGGTTGTCACCAGCCAGTTATGACCCCCCCTGAGACAGGCAGGCTATCTCATTTTGCATTTTGCATCACCCCATATAAAACAGGAGCAACGCTGGAGCTGATGTATCAGCCCCTCCCAGCGCACCACATCCATCCATCCATCATCCATCCATCGGCCGGTGAAGGGCACGGGATGGATTGACCAATGGGCACAAAAATTAATCAGGCTATAGGTAGCTGTGAATTATGCGGCTAAAAATACCTCTGCAGCATCTCCTGCTGAGACATCCCCCAGCAGAGCACTGAGGAGTCTGATTCCCTGCTGACATCCCATTGATCACCCTCCTCATTGTGGGGCTGGAGCAAGTATCTGCACATAGGTGTTTGATGGGCTCGCCTGGCTGCAGCACAGCCAGTTTACTGCCCATCAGTCAATGTGAGCATACAAATGCCTGAGTCAGCAGGTATCAAGCGCAGAGTGAGAGTATCCGTCTCGGGAAAGCTCAGCTGCCTTGGAAGGAAGGGAGGAAACCTGCTGCCAGCATCTGCTGAGCAAGGTGCCGTTGGGACCTGCTGTGGCTGTGGGTTACAGACCGGTCCTTCACCACTGCAATGGTGTTTAGATGCATGGAACTGCCTGGGGCTTGTGCAGCAACCCATGGCACCAGTGCCTAGTGGCACCAGCCCTTCCAGGGCACTGAGATGGTGCTGGTGGGTAAAACCAGGATCCTGTACCCCCAAACCACAGCCTGGGCCAGGGAGATGGGGGCGGCAGGGAGGGAGGAGGTCAAGGGGGGCCTAGAATGCATTGCAGCACCCACAAAGGATCATAGAATCACAGAATCTCAGAATCAACCAGGTTGGAAAAGACCCTCATGATCATCAAGTCTAACCTTTCTTTAGCACCTCTAAGGCCACCATTAAACTGTGTCACTGAGGGCCTTATCTGCACGGTGTGTGAACACTTCCAGGGATGGTGACTCCAGCACTGCCCTAGGCAGCCTGTTCACCAATGCAATGCCTGATCACCCTCTGGTGAAGGAATTGCTCCTCATATCCAGTCTAAGCCTCCCCTGGTGCTGCCTGAGGCCGTTTCCTCTTGTCCTGTCACTTGAATATAACATACACTCATCCTATCACAAGACACCAAACCCTTCCCTGGCAGCACGGTCTGTAGGGTTTACACACAAAAAAAGCCTTTTTTACCCGCAGTTCTCCATATGATGCTGCTATGGGCGTCCCCTCTGAGCCCCAATACGTACAGCAGCCTGCGGTCCGGAACAAGAGGACCTAACGCACCTCAGGGAGGAGGCGCTTTTCCGTGGCTGAGCACCAGATGGCAGCAGAGGAGCGGCCACAGTACCGGCACCGGCGCCGGCACCTGCGCCAGGCGGCAGCGGAGCTCCACTGCCCGGTAGCGCCGTGGGGTGCTCCGCCGTTGGGCGCTGTGCAGCGGGTGCTGGGGGTGCTGTGCTGGGATGCTCCGCCATGGGGTGCCGGGCAGTGGCTCTCCTGGGACGGAGGGTAGGAGGTCCGGGGGGTGTCAAGGTTTTGAGGTGACTGTGAGCATGAGGCAGGGGGTGGTGGCAATGGAGACCCCGGTGTGCTGCATCCATGTCCTGGGATACCATCACCTCCCCCGTGAACGCCATGGCACTGGGGGGGTCCTGCCTCCCCATCACATGCACACATGGTTTTGCAGGGGCGCACAAACACCACGCATGTGTGTGCTGGCATGCTCCCACCCATGCACACCCACCAGAACATGCGTGCAAGTATTGAGGCACATACATACTTGTAAACATGCACACATGTATGTATGCATGCATGCAATGCACATACGGGCACGAACATACGTGCAGGGGCGCATGCAAACGTACACAGATGCACTCAGTGCCATGCACACGCATAGCAGCATGCTTGGGCGCAGCCAAGCCCCATCCATCTGCATGCACAGGAGCAGGGAGGCACTTGCACACGTGTGCACACACATGCACTGCCCTCCCCAAGGCTGCCTGTTAAAAAGTACCCGGGTGGGTAAATAGGGGGCAAGGCTGTGGCTGGGGGGCCTCAGCCCAGCTGCAAATGACCCACAGCCGGTGCCAGCTCCTTAATCCGTGCAGAGGTCCAGGACAAACTGTACCAGCGCTTGTATAAACCAACTTGCCTCTATTTATTTAATTCCTTTCTATTTATTTAGGGCTCAGCCAATGGGAGGCAGGGGAGGGGTGCACACACACTTCCCCCCCCCCCGGGCCCTCTCCCTGAACTGCACCAAGGGCTCCATGTGTGTCACTGCCACGGGACTGTGTGTGTGGCCTGTGGTCGGTGCTGGGACACACCCCCACACACACAGCAACATGCCTACCAACATGCGTGCCTGCACGCTGACATGCGTGCACATGCCCACACGTGTGCTCGCATCCACATGTGCAAACGTGTCCATGCACAAGAATACCCATGTTTGCACACCAGCACCATGCGGGGGGGGGGTGGCTCTGCCAGCCCCAGTCCTTAGGGGACACAAGGCCCGTGTTCCCAAGGGGATGAAAGCACACAGGAGGAGCCAGGCTGGGAATGGCAGTGGGGGGAGATCGCATGGGGAAGGCACAGGGTGCACTCAGGGTCCCCTATGTCCCCATCACACTGCTCAGGGCTGATGCAGGGGGCTCGAGGAGCTCAAGAAGCACAACATGAGGGATGCTGAGCCCTGCACCCCCACCCCAACATCACCTCCCTCCCCCCACCGTTACATAAAGGCATGATGACAGGAAATCAAGGGGCAAAATGTGTCACTCGAATTAATAACTGACTTCCTGCAGTTGCAGATTCACCTTCTGCTCTTGTTTATACCCCCCTCATCCCCCCCCCGTCCGTCCGTCCGTTTCAGTTAATGCTCCCCAGCACTGTTTGCCATTAACTGGCTCCAAGAGCGCAGGAAGAATGAGACTGATGCCCATTTACCTCAGTATAGACTGGGCAGTGACCAGGTGCCCTGTCCCCATCCATCCTGGTGCTTCTCAGGGGACCTGGCATCCTGTTTGCTCAACCACCACGGGCCCGGTGCTCTTGGCCATGGCACCCCAAGCAGCTTCTGTGCAGGGGACAGGGCTGGAGACACAGGATGGCTCTGAGCTCACAATGGTGGGGTATGGCCAAGGGTCCCTCCTGCCCTCACAGCAGGGACACACTCCCCACCTCCCGGCATGCTACCCTGATGGAGCCAGTGATGTCCCATGGTCAGCACCACTGCACCCTGAGGACCCAGCAGCCTCACAGGGCTCCCGTTTTGTAACCGGGAGCAGGGCCGGCTCTCTGGGAGCTGGGGCTGGGTGCCGGGGAGCTGAGGCCAAGCCATTGTGTTGCGCCGCCGCTGACTCTTGCAGGAGAGCTGTGGTGCTCCCGGATGAACCCAGCTGGCGCAGCTGGTTCCTGGTGTGTTCTTTCTATATTCCAAAAAGAAAAAAAACAAACAAAATTCTTCCCAAACCAGTTCAGGTTGCTAAGAGACAACAATGTGCTTTACATGGTGCCTTATTGACAAAGACCAGCTCTTAATAAGCTCAAGCAATGAGCGGCGAGTGGCTTGGAGAGCCCACGCTGCGAGCGTGGCAGTCTCCTTCCTCCACACAAAATACCCTTCGTCCTGCCCCTGGCAGCCCCAGCAAATGGCTTTTGGGCCCCAGAGCCAGGGCTGTTTCTCCAGTATCCCCTCCCCCAGAAGCCACAGGCACCCGCAGGGTCCAGCCCTGCACCTAAGAGTGTTTTGGAGCTGCTGCTTGGCACAGGCACAGCGCTGAATGCCGCCTGCTTAAACACCCACCGGCCCGGGCGCAGCCCGAGACGCTGCCGGCTTCCTTGGGAAGGGAAGAGGAGCCGGTAGTGGTGCCGGTTGGCTTCGTGCTGCCTGTCCCTGGCACAGTGGGGTGTTGGGTGCTGTGAGCCCTGCTACGGGCAATAAATCCATCATCAGCACAAGAGCAAAACCGCTTCCGTGCCGGGCCAGACTTGGTGTCTGCGCCACCAACGGCAAAGTTGCTGCAGGGAGAAGGGTCAGGCTGGGCTCCTTGGCACGGGGTGCAAGGCAGGTGCTGAGCACGCCGGGGCTTGGGTGAGGGCTCTGCCGGCAGCATGTGCAGGCAGGAGCGGGCAGGGAACCGGTGCCAGGCAGGGCTGGCAGCCAACAGGCATGGCAGGGTGGCTACAGGGCTGTGAGAGCAGCAGCCACCAACCTGCAACCAGAAAGGGATGGGGGGGGGGGGGCAGAATGAGGTTGTCCCCTCTGCCACTCACCCCCTGTGCCTGATGTGCCAACCAGCAGCATGGACATTGGGGGATAGCATGGGAGACAGGGGGTGGCTGGAATTGGGAGGCAAGATATGGGTGAGAGGTGATGAAGGCAGTGAGGCTGGGATGCTGGTAAGGAGGAGTTGGTTGGGTGATGCAGTGTGAAGTTGGGGTCACCCTGGGTTGAGGCCAGGCATTGTGCCCTCAGTGCTCCAGTGTCTGGGTCTGCTGCAGCTCCCAGAGTTGCTCAGCACCCTCATTCCTCCCCCCCACCAGTGATGTGGGTCCTCCAGCCCTCGCAGTGGGGTGAACTGGGCACCAAGCATCCCTATATCCCCCAGGCTGTGTCTTGGTGCCTGAAACGGTGCGAAACACAACCCTAGCCCTGCTATGACTCCATCCATGGGGAAAGGGGATGCTGTGGGCTCCCAAAGCAGCCCAGGAGCCCACACAGGAGGACTGCGGGGGGTGGCACCCCACTCGCACAGACTCCGGGGAACTGCAGTGCACGGAGCCTGGGAACCAGCAGCGGCTGCGTTGACTTTGGCTGTGGTGCTGGTTCCTGCTCCCACCTTGCTCAGCCAGCAGTGGCTGCTCTCAGCACCAGCCCCAGGAGGGGGCCAGCACCTCACTGCCCCTCGGCACTGCTGCCCCTCAGCATCCCCGGGCATGGATCTGCACCAGCCTTGGCCACGTCCCCAGCTTTTCAGCTTAGTGCTCAAATCAGCTTCAGAGGTGCTGGCTGCTTAGCACCCAAATCCCCAGCCAGGGCTAAAAATACTCCCCCCTCGGGCTCAGCGGGTGGCAGCTGGCACTGCCCAGCATCACCGCAGAACCGCCTCAGGGGGACCACGGAGATGCCACAGGCGGCGGGGCAGGGGTGAGGACCAGGGGCAGGAGCTTAGCCAGGTGCCCTGGCCTGCCCTAGGGCTCCACTAAGGTCTGGTCCCCAGGGAGAAGGGAGCTGGTGGAGTTTGGGAGGGAGCCCAGCAGTGCCACCAGTTCCTCACACTGGTGTGACTACGAGCAGTGCCAGTGCGCAGTGAGCAGGGCCAGGGATTTGCAAGATTAAACGCAGGCGGGTGTTTCAGAGGGAGGGTTTTATGTCCTCGTCCTCCCCCTGTGACACCAGCACGGCTCTCACACCGCCCTTGATCACTGGGCAGAGCCCCAGTGTCCCCAGGGGCCACAGGCCCAGGCAGCTGCTCCTGCCTGTGATGAGTTTGTGCAGCCTCAGCCCTCAAAGGAGGTGTTTGGGGACCCCTGAGCCAGGGGGAGGAGCAGGAAGAGGGTCACCACCTGCCATGCTGGATGTGGGAAGCTGAACCGAGGAAGCCTCATCCCATATCCCTGCAGTCACCAGGGCCACTGGCGCATGTTGTCACCCATGGTCATGATGGCAGCAGAGCAGTGGCTTCATGCCGGTGGGGACCGGGACGACGTGGCCCCCAGCCCTGCGCCAGTGCCTGGCAGCTCCTGGCCTCCAGCACACTCCCAGCATCGCTGGAGCCATCACCGGTTTATAAATAGCGTCTGGGCTGAGAGTGCAACCGCGTTCCCTAAAAACCATGTGGCTCCAGTTAGAGGATTAATTGGAAATGCTTATTTTGATTTTGCAAAGTGATTGGATTTTTCCAGGGCATTTTGAGAGGAAAAAAGTCTGAATTTAATTATCACCAGTCAAAAAAAAGCACCATGGGACTGAGGGTTTGAGGCCATCTCATGTTTGCTTCATACCGCGCTTCGAAAGGCAGACAGGCTGTGGGGGGACATGGCAGGGATGAGATGGGGACGCAGTGGGGACGGTCCCTGTGGAGGATGAGGGAACAATCACCACCAGTGCACTACAGCCAGGCTGTGACGTGCAGCACCATGCGCCCTGGTACAGCTCCGGCAGGACAAGGGCTCAGGGGGAACTCTGTCAGCACAGGCTGGGCTCGGGTGGAGAGCTTTCCTTCACCAAGTTGCTTTGTTTTTACCAAAATGGATTTTCAGCAGTAACTGCCTTTCTTTTTCTTCTTCCTCTTCTTCTTCTTCTTAAGGAAAACATCATTCTCAATGACATTTCTCCAGGTTTCCATTGAAAAATTAAAAGCAAATGCTCTTGCATGCTGGCAAAATGTGGAAAAATGTCTAGGAATATTTTTGTCCAAGTGAAAACAGTTTCAGTTCTTTTTCGAGATCTCTTTTTTTTCCTGAAAAGAAACCACAGTTGCCTTCCCAGTTATTCTAGTCGGACTGGTTTCAAGACAGACTTCCCAGTTCAGAGCCTGGAGCTGGGTTGATGATGCTGTGGGGCAGACATGTGGGGCTTTCCGGCAGCCCCGAGCCAGCACTGCTGTGACACTTCCCACTGCTCATTGTTGGGGGGCACCAGGCTGGAGACACTCGGCCCCATGGATGCTCCATGCTGGAGGCTGGAGCTGGCAGGATGTCAGCTGAACCGCGCATTTATGGGGCAATCTGGGACCCAGGCACTGCACCCCCAAGCCCTCCTCGACCATCTTCCCTTTGTGCCCAAAGGACATGGGGTGCGGAATGGCTGCCCCAGCCCCACTGTTTGCTCTGGTTTGATTTTCCCACCCATTTGTGCCCTTCGCACAGGAATCGAGGTAACATATGGATTCAGTGTATCCATCAGGGATGAGCCCACATGGCGCGCTGGGGTACGGGATGCAGCCTCACAGGATGCCTGGCTGCAGCAAGGGTCCACTCCCATACAGAGAGCCCCTAAATTCCCAGGAAACCCAGAATGCCTCCATCCCTCCAAACCACCTTTATTTGGAGGCTTTTTTCTGCTTTGGGACTGAGAGTTGGGGGGGATGGAGGCATCATGGTGGATACAGGGCAAGGAGGCTATGGCTGTGGGAGCCATTGGCTCTGCACATGCCAAATTCCTGCCAGACCAGAGGAAGTGGACTACAAAAAGCAGCAGTAAACATTATCGCTGGGCTGAGATCTGGCTCGGCTTCCCAGCCTGAGACGCTGCCTTCCCACTCCTTCCCGCTTCGGGCGTACAGCCAGGATGCCCAGGCAGGTGGGGAGCACCAGTGAGGGGCTGTGGGTCTCATCCTGCCTCTGTGACACAGTTTCCCTGACTGTACGCTGAGGCTGGAGCCTTCCCTGCTGCCCCGATCTCAGGGATGCTCCTATAACAGAGCCTGCCCATGCAGCACCCCATAGAATCAAGGAATCCTGGAATGGTTTGTGTTGGAAAGGACCTTAAAGCTCATCCAGATCCAGCCCCCTGCCACAGGCAGGGACTCCTTCCACTAGAGCAGACTGCTCCCAGCCCCTGTGTCCCACCTGGCCTTGAACGCCGTCAGGGATGGGGCAGCCACAGCTTCAAGCCATGTCTCAGCCATGTAAGTGGGTGCACGAACCTGCGCCTCAGCACTGGGCCTGAGCCCAAAAGGCACAAAAACGTTGGTTAAAAAGAGATGCAGGATCCAGAAGGAAAATCCTCCCCCGCAGGTCTGATCTGCTCCAACTGCCACTGATGGCTGAATGCCAGCACGGAGCTGTGCCTCAGTTTCCCCACTCAGCAGGGGGTGGTGATTCGTGTGCAGCTAACTGGGAATGGGGGAGCAGGGACAGATCCTGCCCCCAGCCACAGCAGGTGACCACCGAGCCCCTTCTAGACCCAAGACTGCTGGAGGTTTGGGCAGCAGCAGCCAGAGGAGGAAACAGCCCCAGCCTTGAGAGCCGGAGGGTGTTTGCTGGTGCTGTCACATGGCTCCTGCCACATATTTACACACCAGAGCAAGCCAGGCCCGGTCACAAATATGGTGCCACTTGGGTAAACACAGCCATGAAGGGAAGAGACTCAGGAAACACATAAAGGGGGGAAAAAAGGGGAGGGAAAGAAGAAGGGAAACAAGGATAAAGGGGGGGGGGGGGGAGAAAAGAGGATGAAAAGAGGAAAAAAGAAGAAAAAAGGAGAGAAAAGAAAAAAGAAAAAGGGAGAAATGAAGAAAGGGGAAAGAAAAAAATAAAAAGAAAAATATGAAAAAAGAAAAAAGAAAAAAGGGGGAAATGGGTGGAAGGAAAAAGAAGGGAAAATAAATGAAAAAGGAGAAAAAAGGGGGGAAAGGGAATATTGGGGGGAAAAGAAAGAAGGGGGAAAGGGAAGAAATAAAAAAAGGAAAAAAAAGAAAGAGAAAAAAAGGAAAATTAGGGAGAAAAGAAAAAAAGGAAAAAAAGAGGGGAAGGAAAAAAGGGAAGGAAGTAAAGAAAAAGGAAAAAAGGGGGAAAGGGGAAAAAACAAGGAAAAAAGGGGGGGAGGGGAAAAAAGGAAAAAGGGGGGAAAGGAAAAAAGGAGATGGGAGCAAAGGAACAGAAAAAGAGGGGGAAATGGGGTGAAAAAAGGGCGTTAAAAAGGGTGAAAAAGGAAAAAGGGTCAAAAAGAAGCCAAGCAATTGCCTTAAAAAATACTTTCCGTTGCTCGCCGCAGAGCAGCCGAGAGAAGCGCCGGGAGCCCCGCGTTTTCCGCGTAAAACAATTGAATCAGCAGCGCAGCAGCCGCGGGCAGGGACACCAAGTCCTCTTGTCACCCTTCTAGCCCAGGTGCTGCTGCCGGGCTGGTGCTGGGCCGGGAAGGGAGCGCGCCGGCCGCCGGGCGCTGGTGCTGGCTCTGCAGGGCCCGCTCTGACGCCTCCGTCGGTAACACAGGGAGGGAGCCACCCCATCCCTGGCATGATGCGCAGCGGGGGAACTGAGGCACGGCGGCTCATCCCTCCGCCGTCTGCGACCATGCCACTGCCAGCCCCTCCTTCCAGCAATTCGGGGTTTACAGGCAAAACCGAGAGCAGGGCAGCGAAACATCCACCATGCGCGTGTTTGCGTGTGTTTGTGCGTGTATATCTCCAGTGCCCCCTTCCCAGGGCAGACCCCACGAAGGTGCCTGGTCCCCGGCATCACTTAGCCCAGCATCACCCACCGCCACTGGGTTGCTGTTGACATTCAGCATGAGGATGCTTCCCCTGGGGTGACTTTTGTGGGGGCTGCCACAGCACCCATGTATCCCCTAGGTACTGCCACATTCTCCGGAGGGCTGGGCAGCACAGCATCCTTTGATGTCTGCTCCGTGGTCTACTTGGCTCCAGGATGCCATGAGCCTACAGGCAGCGTGTCCCCCACTCGCACAACCGCCAGCACCCCTAAAGCCAGTTTTTCACTCCCCACTCGCCCAAGCTGCCCAGTCCCCCTAATAGAAACCAAAAAATAATAAGGACATGGAAAATTCTATAATATCCCTTTCCAGCTTCTTGGATTTGGCTTTTGCTAATCCAAAGCAGACTCTGGAGGGGCGGGGGGGCAGTCAAATCAAATCAGAATCATGGCACAGAAAAGCCAGATTTCACAAAAAACACCCAACATTTGAATGCAGCAGGGAAGAGAAAAGAAAAAGAAGTTTAATGTGTGCTTAGAACCAAGCGAGCAGTGATATCATTTTTAATTAGGAGCCTGTTTTCAAGGCCCTTATTCCTTACAGCGCGCTCAGCAGCCAAGTCCTTTCCCTCCCTTGTAAAATCGTGGCAGAGGAAGGGGAATGGAGCCCGTTGTGCAGCTGGAGAGTGCGGCGACGCGGCTGCTTGCGCCTGTTTAAACTCAGCCCTCGGATTAGGTGCAGCCCCCAGTCGGCAACTGTGTGTGAGAGTTCCTAAACCTTCCGCAGGGAAAGGACCCCTCACCCGACATTCCCTGTGCGCGCACCTCCGGTTTGCATGGCTTTGTGATGCGTCTCTGCGCACCAGCACAACTGGAAGCTCCTTCTGGAAAACTAATAGAATTCTTTGCCGTTCCCTTCGAACTTTCTCCTTGACAAATTCCAGCCTGGTTTTCTTCTGTGGCAAACAAAACCCTCAGAGAAACCATTTCCTACTGCAGCAAACGCCGGGTCCCAAGGCTGCTGGAGGGGCAGGGTTGGCATGGTGGGAGCGTCGGTGGGAGCAGGTTGCTCTTGCTCTCTCCCCGTGCTTCTCTTTGCTTTCGCCACTAACTCAAATCCCCCCATGACTCCTCCCCATCCTGCTGTGATTCCTAAATGCTCCCTCTGGCCACCTCTGCTCGCCGGAGACCCCAACCAGAACCCACCTAGGACCAGGGACCCCACCCATCACTGTCTCCTTCCACTTCCTGCTCCCCAAAGCTGGTGTGAGGCTCCTCCACCCTCACCCCCAGAAAAGCCATGGTCAGGATAATTTTTTACCTTCCTCCCACCCTTGGGTGCTGCTCCTGTTGGCACATAGGTATTTCGGGGACCCCCGGCATCAGAGTGCCACTGGGTGCAGTGCGTACCAGAGCTGAGCCAGCGCTGCCGTGCTAAGGAAGCCATAGGAGTCACGGCACTGATCCCACTCCCAAAGCCAAGTTTCCCCTCTTTGGGACCATGGGGTGTCCACGCTGAGCGGCAAGACTCCATCCCAGTGCCTCCATCCCAGTACACCCATTCCCGAGCCTCCGTTCTGCTCAGGGAGGGCAGTGGCATCACAGCTGGATTTGAAGCCATTTGGCAGCAGTGAGGCTGATGCACATGGAAAAAGGCAAAATTCCTCCTTTTTAATGTGAAGAAACCAGCTTTGGATCCGTTTGGGGTGATGGGCCAGGCACCCGTTGCAGAGGATGCGAGAGCCAGGGAAGAGCTGCAGAGGTGAATCCTCACCAGCTCCTCAGGAGCTGCTTTCCAAAATGTCCAGGGGGGAAGAAGTGATCTTAGAGCTGACAGGAAAAACACAGATGGGAGGGGAGGGGAAATGGGGCACTGTAATTTTTGAAATATCTAACCTGCAGCCCAAAAAGAAACCCCCCAAAATTAAAAAGCCACAGCAGAAAATCCTGAACCCCCTTCAGATTGAAGCAGGATAATTCACTGCGTTCTGCTGGTCCTTTTTAAACCGAGTTTTCACCTCCCCCCTTGTCAGCAACAGTTTCACCAGTGAATAATCTGCTTTAGAAAGAAAGAGAAAAAAACAATAAAAGGGGGGGGGGGGGGGGGGGGGGGGGAGAAAGGGAGAAAATACACACACCAAAAAAGAGAAAAGTCCTTTTTCATTGCACGTTTTGGCTTTGAATTGAGCTGGGCCAGACCTCTGCCGGGATGGGACCCAGGCCAAGAGCCATATGCAGGAATAAAGTAAATAAATTCTGGTCAAAACCAGAATATTCTCCTTAAAAGTGACTTTAAAAGCAAAGAAAGACAGCAACAGAACTGTCCCGACACCGGTTATTTCCCTTTCTTTCTCTCGTGCTGATGAGGCCGCAGCCCTAAGCGCTGCACCCGGCAGAATGGGACCTTGCATAAAAACCCTGCAAAAAAGGAGGCTAGAAACGAGGCAAAGAAAAGGGATAATGAGGCTGGGGGATGTTTTCCATGGGGATGGGAGGGTTTCCCAACCCAAGGATCTGCATCCCCTTGGCTGAGCCCAGAAGTTGGCATCGAGGCGTCACAACAGCACAAAGCAACCATGAAACACCCTTTAGAAATAAAATGGAGCTTTGAGGAGGGGGCTTGGGCTCTGATCCATGGACACCCACTGGGTTGGGAGCATGGGGTGGTGGGGAACAGCCTGAGACCCCCAGTGTGGTCTCTCACCATCCTCTTGCAGCAGGGTTGCACAAACCCATGAGGAGAAACAGATCCAAACCTCAAATCCCCCCCCTCCGTGTTTCTCTTTATTTGGAGTAGCAGAGATGACCTGCACGGGAAGATTAAATTGGGTTTGGATTCTCCCCACCCCCAGTAATGTTCACAGGCAGCCTTGAAACAACAACAAAAAAAAAGGATTATTGTATTTTTAGTGTTATTTTTACTGTTTTTCTATCTGGGGTTTACACTAGGAACTGGGGGGGCTGCAGGGAACTGGGGCAAGCAGGGGCAGGATGGTAGCAGGTGTGCAGCCCTATGGCTAGAACAACCTGGCTGCAGCCCTTAACCTGCCTGCATCCCACAGCTTGCCTGTATCCCACAGCCTGCCTGCACCCCATAGCCTGCCTGCACCCCAAGGCTCCCTTTCGCTCTATGGTGGCCAGGTGCAGGTGCCAACATTATTTCAACCCCTGGGTCACTGCAATTATGTTTCATGCAGGATCAGTCCCTGGGCCCCTCACTGAGACAGGAGAAATGGGATTCATCCAGTGGGACACGACACGTGCCTGCGGGCTGCTGGAAACCCAACATCTCAGCCCCTAAACTCCGGCTGTGATTCACCCAGAAAATGCTCTAACAGCATTACAAAAACACAGAGCTAAGGCAGAACCCCCCCCCCCCCCTTCCCGCATCCCAGGCCCTCAAGAAGTGACAATAAACCCCCAGCCCTGCTCTTCCTCCTTGCCATCACCCCACTCCTCCTCCTCACCAGCCTGGGACCACCAACCAACCTCCCACCGCACTGAAACCGAAGCAGAACATCCACAGCCCCCCCGGATCACGAGGAGCTGAGGAATGGCGCTGGCTGGTGGCAGCTGCCCGTCGGACACCGCGGCCTTGGACATGTTAGAAATAGGAAAATTCTTCCCTGGGTTTATTTTTGCACTGTATCTCGCCCAGGCAGAGAATGAAAACTGCTTCTGTGAGCGAAGCTATGGCCGAGTTCCCATCGCTCCGGGCTCAGGGAGCTGGGATGAGGCGAGCGAACGGCTTATTTCAGCCAAGAGCCTTTTATTTCAGCTTTAAAACAGGGAAATGGCTTGGGGGGGGGGGAGGGGAATAGATGGTGACTAAGAAATAAAAAACGAAAAAAGAAATTAAATGTAGAGCTTGTAAATATATAGATTTGGGGGTGTCGGGAACGAAATTAGACCTGATTCCATAAGGCCGATGGTCACACACTGGTGTCTGACCAACATCTTGAACAGCATGAAACACACCTGAGAACACTCAAAGTGTGCCATGGAATGTGCAGTATCTTGGGATGCACACGGTGGGTTCAGCAGGCAAAGGGGCTATGGGGATGGATGTAATAAACCTCCAGCATAGCCCAAATCCCTGTTCAAATCAGGCTGATCCCTTGTCAAAATGCTCAGGGCTCACCGAGTCCTCCCAAAGGAAAAGAAAATAAAGGCAGAAAAGGACGAAACAAAAACTGAGGGAATACCAGGGCAGCTTCTTTTAATTTTATTGTGAATATATGTAATAAATTATTTAGCATATTATTTATCACGCTGGAATCATTCGAGCGCGAGAGACAGGCTGAGATTATGGTCCTGTTCGTTCAAGACTCCGGAGCGTGTCGGAAAAATACAGGCACAGATCATACACTGCAATAAACTAGGGAAAAAAATCCTTTTTTTTTTTTTTTTTGTTGCCTTCCTATAGAAAAATATGGTTATTTGAAAGGATTAAAAGATTAAGGGATTACTCGGTAACAAGGGTTAAAAACACAGGGCCAGACACAAAGGGGGTCGATAAAAGCAATAGGAATGATACCGCCCCCCCCCCCCCATCCAGCCCAAACCCGGCTCCCCAGTCACTGACAACTTTCCAAGTGGGATCAGGAAGGGGGGAGCAAAGCCTCGGCTCCCACCTAATGCACAGCGGCCTGTGGCTTTAAGAGACATTGGGGGGGGGGGGGAAATGGGGGAAAGGGGGATGCTGTGGAGGGGAACAGGGATTGGGCACCCCGGGGGGGGACGGAGAAAGTGGGGGGGGACGGAGAAAGTGGGGGGGGAGGGGAACGGGATGGAGAATTTGAGGGGACGCGACACGGGGTGTCCATGGGGCACGGAGTGTGCGGGGGGGGTGGGGAGATGCCGGGGGGGGGGGGATCGGGGTACCCACGGGGAGGATGCTGAGGGCTTGGGGCGCCACTTGGGGGGTGCCGGGGTTGCGGGTGCCGGGGCTCCACACCGGCGCGCTCGGTGCGGGGTTTGGCAGCCGTGCCCGGCTCTGCCCGCGGCTCCTCCCCGCGCTGCGGTAGCTCCGCACCGCGGCCGCGTCTCCCCCGCCTTCATCTCCCCCCTCCCCTCCATCCCCATCCTCATCCCTATACCCATCGCATCCCCCGCCTCCCCCCGCGCCGGGCAGGGCCGGCTCCGCACCTCCCTCCGCAGCCCCCCCCCCCCGCCACCACCTACCAGCACCGGTTGCGCTGCGGGCGAGCGGGGCCGGAGCCTTCCTCCTCCTCCCTCCCCACCCCTGCACCGGGAGCGATCCCTGCGCAGCGCCGCCGGTGCCCCGGGCGAGGGGAGGAGGCAGAGGAGGAGGGGGAGGGGGAGGAGGAAGAGGAGGCGGCGGCGATGGGGCCGGGGCGCTGCGGGCTGCGAGGAGGAGCCGAGCCCGGCCGGAGTTGGGCTGCGCTGCGGGGGGGCGGGGGGGGTGTCCGCTTTGCTGCTCCATAGGCGCAGCCCGGCCCTCCCCGCGGTGGGGTTTTGTTTTTTTGGGTGGTTGTTGTTGGTGGGGTTTTTTTCTTTTTTTTTTCCCCCCTTTTTCCTTTTTTTTTCCCTACAATTTAAAAAAAAAAATATTCTTTTTTTTCTCGCCTCCCAGAAATAACCCTCTTCCCCCCCCTCCCCCCTCCCTGCCCTCCAGCCCCGCCGCCCCCCGCGGCAGTGCATGAGGCCGGACCGGGCCCCACGTTCTCCCCCTCCGCAGCCTGGCCCGGTGCGGGCCCCGAGTTGCGGAGCCCGGGACATGGCCCCCGGGAGCGCGGCGGAGCCGGAGCGGGAGTGACCGCCCCGGCCGGGGGGGAGGGGGCTGCGGCGTTATTCTTGGGGTGTTCATCCCGTAATTATTATTTTTGGAGGGGGGGGGCGACGTTTTTCTTCCTCTTCCTCCTCCTCGGTGGCAAACACACGGTTGAGCACAAACTGCCCCCAGCCCACCCTCCCCGCACGGCTTCCCGCAGCAGCCCGTTAATTGCACTTGGCGATGGTAGGTCCCACGACACTTTCGTTTTCTCTTCTACTTTCTTCCTCTTCCTCCTCCTCTCCAACCTCCCCTCTACCCCCCCATTCCCTCCCCCCCATTCCCTCCCCCCCCCCCGCCCCCCCCACCCCCCCGCGTATGCGTGTCTCTTCCTGAGCACCCACGGGCAAAAGTTGGTTGCGCGGGGGGGAATACTTTGGGGAATGGGGTCTGCCGCGTCCCCACCCGCTGTTTGGGGCTGAGGGTGTCGTGGTGCGGGGGGGATGTGGGGGTCGAGGGGGGGTCGTAGTGCGGGGGGAGGCCCCGCAGCCGGCGAAGGGTTGGATGAAGCTGAAAATGGCCGCTAGAAAAGGGGCGGGGAGGCCGCGGGCAGCTCCGACTTGAACTTGGAAGTGACGCTCCGGAGGGGTCGCGGCTCTACCCGCACCGGGGGGGGGGGAGGGGGGCGCAGATACCACCACCCCCCTCCCCAAGTTACCATCCCCGGTATTAGAATGAGCCCACCCCCGCCGCAATGGGCTTTTTCTGCTTCATCTCCCCCACCCCCTCGCAACGGCTCCATCCTCTCCGCACCGAGTCGGGGGAGTGCGGGGGGGTCCCGGACCGGGCGGTGAAGTTGGTATGGTTCTTAATGCGGTTTGCGGGAGGGAACCCCCAACTCCCCCTTTCATTCCCCGGTGGAGATTCGGGGCCGGCGAAAGTTGCGAGCGGGGCTGAGTTGTGCGGGAGGGGAGATGCGGGGGGGGCGGGGAAAAAAAAACCTTTGCGGCCCCCCCTGCTGCAGGGACCCGTCAGACCCCCCCCCCCCGGGGTGTGTGTTTGGGGCGGGGGCTCCGCGTCCTGCGGGGGATTCCCTTTGTTTTTCCGTAATTAGCTTGAAAGCCGCGGAAGTGCGCGGTGCAGCGGGAACCTGCGGCTCGGAACCGTTTCGTGCGCTCGTTATTGGGGGGGGGATGCGGGGCTGCCCCCCCATCAGCCCCCTCCCCGCGCCGGGGGCACAGTTGCCGTCAGTCTGCAGCTTTTCGCCGCTTTGGCTCCGTTGGTTAGATATAAAAAAAGCATCAAAACACCCAAAAGTCGGGGGTGCACCCCCCCGCGGGGGGGGGTGGTGGTGGTGGTCACCCTTGGGGAAGGAGGGGAGGGGGTCACCCGTCCCTCCCCTGCTCCACAGCGCCTTTAGGCCTGCGAGCCAAAGGGGGTTCCTACATCTTTAAATGGGATGTAATATTTTGGGATGGGCTTTTTTCATCACGTCACTTCATTCCTCGCTCTTTTTTTTTTTTTTTTTTTTTCCTCTCTTCTTCTTCGCCTCGGTTTTTTTTTTTTTTTATTTTTTTTTTCCTCTCTTTTTTTTCCTCCCTTTCCCGCTGTCCTCCCTCCTTCCCTCCTTTCCTCCCTCCTTCTCTCCCACTCTCAGATGGGGCCGCGGCCCCGTTGACTCCTACCCGCAGCCAGAGCGCGGATTCCCCCCCGACCCTCCCTTTGGCCAACGTGAGCCTTTGGCCTCTTTAATCCCACCACCCTCCCCCAAAAACTATCAACACCTCCACCCCAGAAAAAGAGAAAACGTTTTATTTCCCAAAACGGGTGAGGAAATTCGGGTTTTTTTATGTATATATATACATAATTTTTAATTGTTTTATTATTTTTCCTCCCCGCGGGTGGAAGTTGGACCCGGGTTATATCGTCCTCGCCCCCCCTCCCCAGCCCCGTTGCCCCCCCCCGGGCCCCGCAGAGCCGCTCGGAAGGAGAAAGGGAGGAAAAAAAAACGCCCGGACTGCTCCAGCCTCCGAAATGACTCAGTAACTTTTACGCCTCGAGTCTCAGCCCTGCAATTAGCCACTTGCCCAGCGCGGCTCGGGATGTATTCGTCTCCTCTCTGCCTGACCCAGGTAACCGGACCCCCCATCCCCCGTGTCCCGTGTCCTCCCCCGATTATCCCCCCCTTCACCGCAGCGGACTTTTACATTGCAACGCAAAAAAGAAATAAGGAAAAGAGGAGAAAAAAAATATCAAACACCCCCCCCCCCATAAAAATAACGATAGCGCGGAGCGGCCGCGTTTCTCTCTTGCTTCCCCCCCCCGCCCCGTTTTTACCTCCCCCCCCCCTTTTTTTTTTTGGGTGTTTTTGGTGCTTTTTAGGGTTTTTCTGCCTCCGGTTTCACTTGGGGTGGGGTTGGGAGGGGAGGTTGCATTGTGGTTTGGGTGTTTTGGGGGTTTGGTTTGGTTTGTTGCTGCGCCCGGAGGTTGTGGGGTCCAGCTGGTGGCTTTGGGGGTGCGGGGGGGGATCCCCGCTTTAGGGTCGGCGGGAGGCTCCGTGCTGTGGGTTCAGCCTCAACAACACCACCACTTGTGTCGGCAGAAACTTTTTCCTCCCCCTCCCCCCCCCCAGCTGGCTGCACATGGTGGGGTGCAAGGAGGTGGGTTTTGGG
This sequence comes from Ara ararauna, assembly GCA_028858755.1. Lineage (NCBI taxonomy): Eukaryota > Metazoa > Chordata > Aves > Psittaciformes > Psittacidae > Ara > Ara ararauna. The sequence continues at coordinate 3,212,122 of CM054398.1, read as the reverse complement.
GGAGGCACAGGCTTTTCCTTCAAAATCCTCCAAGTTTGGGACAATTTGGAAGCAGTTGTGCCATGCGCTGGCGGCTGAGAGGTGGGGGGGGGATTGTGCGTGGCAGGATGTGGGGGGCACCCCCTTAGTCTTTGGGGCAGGGGGGGGGGGGAATGTTGCTGTCGAGGCGCAGCCCCGAGCCATGTGTGTGGGGACGCCGGTGTCACTCGAGTCCACGCCGACGTGGCCGGTGGTGTGGGCAAGAAGGGGGTGTCCACAAAGTCTCCCCCAGCAGCCAGTACGAGGCTTTGGGAGCCCCCACTTGCCCACTGCGGCTCCGTCTTTGCTCCGTCTTTATCGATCACTGATATTTATTTAATTATTGAGCAGGCAGCTCCCCCCCCCCCGTAACCTCTTCCCTGCTCTAAACCAGCCTCGTGCCACACCAGGGGTGGCCGCTGCTGGTGGAGCCTCCCCATGCCAGGGATTCTCCTGCCAGAGGGCCCTGATACCGTGGGCCAGAGATACGGGCAGGGTCCAGCCCCAGCTTGGAGGCCTGGACCTGGGGAGCTTGGAGGGCTCCTGGGTAGCCCCATGGCCCCTGTGTGGTGCCTGACGTCCAGAGGGCTCCAGCCTTGGCCCCATCTCTCCCTGGGTGCAGTGCAGCACATGGGGCTGGGGACAGTACTGGCACGGGCACAGGCATGGGCATGGGCAGAGGTGGGCAGCACAGGGGCTGTTCACAGCACCCTGGGGTGCTGCTGCCCAGCCTGGGGTTCACTTGGCAAAGGGTCACACCTCAATCCTTTCTTCTTTCTTTTTCCTTTTCTTTTTCTGTTTTTTTCTTGTTTCTTTTTTTCTTTTTTCTTTTTTTTTTTTATTTCTTTCTCTCTTCTTCATCTTTTTTCTTCTTTCTCTTCTTTTCTTCTTTTTTTCTTTTTCTTTTTCTCTTTTTCTTTTTCTCTTTTTCTTTTTCTCTTTTTCTTTTTCTCTTTTTCTTTTTCTCTTTTTCTTTTTCTCTTTTTCTTTTTCTCTTTTTCTTTTTCTCTTTTTCTTTTTCTCTTTTTCTTTTTCTCTTTTTCTTTTTCTCTTTTTCTTTTTCTCTTTTTCTTTTTCTCTTTTTCTTTTTCTTTTTCTCTTTTTCTTTTTTCTTTTTTTCTTTTTCTTTTTCTTTTTCTCTTTTTCTTTTTCTTTCTCTTTTTTCTTTTTCTTTTTCTCTTTTTTCTTTTTTCTTTTTTCTTTTTTCTTTTTCTTTTTCTCTTTTTCTTTTTCTTTTTCTCTTTTTTTCTTTTTTCTTTTTCTCTTTTTTCTTTTTTCTTTTTCTCTTTTTTCTTTTTCTTTTTTTATTTTTTTTCTTTTTCTTTTCTTTTTCCTTTCTCCTTTCCTTTCCCTTTTATCTTTTCCCTTTTATCTTTTCATTTTCCTTTCCTTTCTTGCCTTTTATTTTTTACTTTCCTTTTTTTATTTTCTCTTTTCTCCTTTCCTCTATCTTCTCTATTTTTTCCCTTCCCTGCCCTTCCACCATGACTCCATCCTTTCCTGGGGTCCCACCACCCCACTCTCCACCGGCGCTGAGCCCTGGTTGCCCGCTCTCTCCTCTGGGCTGCAGTGGGAGCCACTGGCTGCGCGGCCGGGGCAGTTCCGCTCCTAGATCTGAGATCCCAGAGCTATTCCCAGCACTTTGCCTGGCCGACAGGGGGGAGTGGGATTTTCCTCCGCAGATCCCAGCCTCTGCCCCGATGTCTGCATGAGGGGAAGGCTCCGGTTTCCCCTTCCATTGCCCTTGCGTAGCCTCAGCTTCGATTCCGCTGGGCTCAGATGGGGTCAGATGTTGTCTGCACCTACCGGATCCAGCCCCGCTGTTACCATCTGAGCTCCGTGGGGAGGATTGCCTGGGCTCGGGAGCTGCAGATGGTGATGTGGATACATTGGAACGTGCGCGGGAGCCGCCCTTGCCTCAGCCTTCACGCATCTCCCCAGCCGCCACCGCCGGCCCCTTAAGCATGGCACGGCCGCTTGCACCCCGGCTGCTCCTCGGGCAGCCACCCTTCCCAGCCGGAACTGGTCCAAGCTGGGACTGGGCAGCCCAGTGGCACCAAAATAGCCCTGGCAAAGGCATCAGCTGGGACATGCTCCCGTTGGGGCCTTGGCCGAGTCTGCTATCAGGCAAGGAGGTCACTTTGTGCCCTCCTGGGTGCTCTGTCCCTGCCTGGGGGCTTCCCGGCTCACCTCTGTCCCTGCTCAGGGACAGGCCGGGAGCTCTCTGGATTTGCAGGGAAGTGGCACCAGAGCCGCTGCCACAAGGCAAAATAACCCTGCCGTTAAGGACCTGCCGTGCATGTGTCCCTCTGGTGCTGCTGCTGCGGTGTTCCCAGAGTCAGAACAGTTATCCCGGCTCCTGGAGCTGCACTGGGGCTGGGGTGGGGCAGGATTTGGTTTACTCCTGGGGAGGTAGATGTGCAAATGTGATGACCGGTGATGCTTATGCAAACCTGTGTCTCTTCAACTCTGGTACCCACAGGCTGGGGGTGAGGTGAGGTGGGAGCCGGTGCTGAAGTCAACCAGAGCAATGGGAGCTGGTTGTCCTGCTGGGATCCAGCTGGAGACCCTCTCCCAAGCCCCACGAGTCTCCTGGGCCCGGGAGAGAGAAGTTGGCTTTGCCCATCACCATTGGCTCTGGCACGTGGCAGGAGCAGGGATCATCCTTTGGCGAATCTCCTTCCCAAAAGTGCAAGCGCAGGAGCACCAGTGCTCGCCCCCTCCACCAGTAGCTCCATCGAACTGGCTTCCAGCCAGGAGCTCAGATTGGCTGCCAACGGATGGGAGCAGCGAGCTGGGCATGGTGGGGGGGGAGAGATGGAAGGTTGCAACACAACTTTCAATTCTCCCATCTGCTGAGTATTGTTTGGGAAAAACAATGAAGCTGTTCTTTAAGCGCAACCTTCAGGAGAGCCCCGCTTGCGCCTGCCAGGCCAGGCCAGACCCTGCTCAAGCTGATCCCAAATCCTCACCATAAACCAGACCTTGTTTTAAGCGTGGTGCGTGGGGCTGGGATGGGCATGCGGCGTGACCTGCTGCAGGAGAGACGCAGTCGGGTGAGAGCCGAGCGAGCGGCCGGAGCGAGTGCTGCACCACTCTCCACCGCATCACCTTGAACTTGGCTGGGGCCTCGTGCAATAAATCAGCCGCCCTTCTCCGGCGCTCCAATAATTCACCTTCCCGGGCAGCTCTGGCCCTGCTTGTGCTTCCCTCCCTGCCCACGGTTCCCTGCTTCTTTCCCTGCCTTTCCCTCTGTACTGGGGCAGGGAGCAAACCCACCGTGTGCCCAGCGCTGCATGCGCGCGCTTCTGCAGCTCGCTGAACAAAGCCCAGCTCGCTGCCCGCCCACCTTGAAGCAATAGGGAAGAGTTCCCTTTGGGGCTGGTTTTTTTATTCCCTCGATCCCGAGTGGGCCGGGGATGGATGCTGGGATTGGCACATGACTTGAGCCTGCTTTGACCCACCGTTTTTAACCCCTCTCGTGGCAACAGGGCTAGCGTGGTGGGATGTGGATGGGGCAGTGCTGGTGTGGTAAGGCTCAGTGGGCAGAGGAGCTGGCCACATTCTCCTTGGAAAGGTGCATAAAATAGCTTGGAAGGTGGCTCCCCCGAAGCCCTGGGAGCTTGGGAACCCCAGGTGAAAACTGCCACGGTGGCAGCTGAAGATTCGTCCTGGCTCGGGACTGTGCGCAGCAGGGAGAGCCTGGAGCTTTGTTTGGCACCTGGAGGGAGAGGAGAGGATGGTATCCTCTGCCTTGGGGTGATGGAGGCAGGTCCCTGCAGGGAAGGGCTCTCCCGGACCACTTGTCATGCCTGCTTTGCCAGCTTTTTAGTGCTGCCTGTACCAGCCTTCCCATGCCTGGCCTCTGGATACTTCCCCACGCTCCAAGGGGTACCCGTCGTCACCTGTCATCCATGTCATGGCTCTGCTTGTCCTAGGGCAAGCCAAGCTCTGGATGGTAGGATAAGGATGGTGGCACTGACGTGGAGCTGGAGGGGAAGGAGGAGGGCTTGGAAGGAGATAAAATATCTTCCTGTGAGGCTGGAACCCTGGCCGTGCCATGGCTCTTGGTGCACCAGGGTGGCAGCACCATCACCGAGCACTACCAAGGGGCTGAGTGCTGGTGGGAAGGGGCCAGGGAGCTCCTGTGCCCCTCAGTCCCTGCAGCTGAGCTGGGTGGTGCAGGCAGGGCCTTGGGGTGCCCAGGACACCGTCTGTTCCTCGGGGACCCACAGGGCAGTGCTTCCTCCTGTGGCACCTTGGGCTGTGCTGGGCAGGTTGGGGCAGGGTGGTGAAGGTGATGGGGAGCAGCTGGAGCATCAATGGGTGCCTGTCCCTGCCACATGACATTGCCAATGATGTCCCCACAGCGCTGTGGGGCTGAGCCCCAGAGGGACATTGCCTAGTGCCAAACTCTGGTGGGTTTTGGGTACCAAAGGATCATTGGAAGCTTTGGATGCACCAGACTGGCACAGGCAAGAACTTAGCCTCCCTCCCTGGCCCTTTGAGTGTCACCCTCGGGAAGCGGACAGAGACCCCTGCGCAGGGTATCCCAGGGCCTGGCTGTCCGTCATGCGGGCCCCAGGCAGGCATCCCCACGGCTGCACTGCACTGTGCCAGCTTGGCTGGGACCCAGTGCTGGCCGCCAAGGCTCGGCGCTTCCCAAGTCCTGGAGAGGAGCTGGGAAAGGATCCCATGGCCCAGGTGTGGCAGTGCTCCTGTGCCAGGGGACCCACAGGCCAGCCCCTGCCAAGGATTGATTTCCTGGTTAACTCGCCACTGCTTGGAAAGCACATCCATCCTACTTCCCTGGCCAGCAGCCAGCTTGGAGCAGCATTTTGGGTGAAATCCTCAGGTCTGGGCTTTGGGCTGCCCACCATGGGCACAGCTCTCCCCTAGGCAGCACCGCCTGGCACAGGAACGCCGTGATCCAGCCCTCCTGCTGACACCCCTCCTCCACTCCTCGGGAATTTGTACAGATCTGCAGCCAGGTGGATTTATTTTAAAACCCGGATTTTTATCTTGTTTTTGGAGAAGCCTTTTGCTCTCCTTGCAAAGGGCCCCTGCATTCTCTTTGCGGGGAAATGGTATTTGACCGGCTCTTGTCCAAAAAAAACCCCCGACATGTTTCTGATCATGAAAAACCCAGGAATATTTTTGCTTTCAAATGGAAAAAAAAAAAAAAAAAAACAACCCAAAAACCAACAAAACCCCAACCCAGAAAGAAATGTTGATTTTCCACCCAGCCATTTCCCCTTTCCCCAAACCTGCCCCAGAATGAGAGGCACTATCGCTCCCTCCTTATCCCAGGACACCATCCAATGGGCGTCATCCCACCAGGGATGCCACCCAGGGCTCACCCAGCCCTTGGCGGTGCCAAGCACCCTGCTCTCTTCTCAGAGCCCCCCTTTTCCGGCTGCTCCCGTCTTGCAGAGTGCTGCCAGGGAGGATGGAGAGTGGCAGTGACCCTGGGGAGCCACCACCGTGGTGTTTGCTGCAGAGCTCCCCACTGCCTGCCTGCCTTGCCCCGCTATGATGGGCCACGAAGCTGCTCCATCCTATGGTTGCTTTGTGGGAGCTGGGATGTGATGGATCGTGCACCCCCATCTTGCCCTCCCCCAACTCCTTCCCGGTAACCGGGGCTGTGGTGTGACCCCGCCGTGCTGCACCGCACAAAATCTCCTTTAGTAACCCATGCACCAGGACACGCGCGCTGCGAATACCAATGAGGTGGTGCGGGGCGAAAAGTGCCGAGTCAAGGGTTTTCCATGGAAATGGCACCGCGTGAGGAAGGGAGCGAGCGGGAGCGCGCGCCTGGAGCCGGCGCTCCGAGGGCTGGGCGGTTGGGGGGGCATTAGGGTGCCCCAGCGAGCGTGAGAGCGATGGGATGGGTTGCGCGACCCAGGGCCGGGGCAATGGAGGCGCATCCACTGCGGTCAAGGCCGGCGTGGCTCGGTTCGGCTTTCCTGCTGTCTGGCTGCAGGGAAGCGCTCGCCTGCCCCCGGCCAAGCGCGCTGCTGATCAAAGGCACAGGCACAGGGCCTGTGCGAGCAGCGCCCCTGGCCGCCCGCCACCCCCCCCCCTCTCCGCTCCGCTCCCCCGGGAGTTTGTTAAACAAATTTTTGTTAATTGCACAAGCCCGGGAGTTCGGTGGAGGAAAAAGCCGGGAATTTCCCCGGCCCTGGGCCACCCCTTCCCCGCTTCCCCTGCAGTGCTGCTGGGGAGCAGCCGGGTCTCCCCCCCCGGGCTCTGCAGCACCCCGGCGCCTGCGGGGAGCAGCTGCAGGGTGTCCTCAGGTCACTCCTGCCTGCGCTCCACCTCCTCGGAGCCGGGTCACCCGTGGCCCCTCTGCTCCAGCCTCCGGGGGTTGGACCCTGACACCGGACGCGGTGACGCCCGGCCCCTCGACCACCGGCGTTTGCCGTCTCTTGGACGTTCCCCCCCCCCTGGAAACGGCCGTTGTGAGCCGCCTGTGGGCAGCCCCCGCCACCGAATCCTGTCAGATTAGTGAACATATGGGATGAAAGCCTCGGCTTGGCGGCGGCTCTGTACCGGGTGGGGGCTGCGGCCGGAGCTCTGCCAAGGAGGGAGGATGCGTGGCCGGGCGCCTGCCTCGGCTCCCGCTGAGGTCATGGCTATAGATAGCCCGGGAGGGCGCAGGGCCGAGGGCAGGATCCACACGAGCCCTTTCTAGTCCTATGGGCACCCAGTGCCTTGGGGGGAGCCACTGCCGAGGCTCAGGGCATGCTGGTGGCGGGGGGAGGTTGGCTGAGCCAGTCACCGGCCGCTGTTGCTGCAGGCTGTGACTCTGCACCTGCAGGGATGCACTGCGCGGCATCACCATCCCCTCTCCATCCGTGATCATCCTCTCCATCCTCAGCCATCCTCCCTCTGTCCTCAGCAGTGAGCAGGGTCCCACAGCTCTGTTGGCTCCGTGGCCAATGCCATACCCAGGGGTGGCTTTTGATGTAGTTTCTTACCAGGTCTCCTTCCAGGCTGAGGCATCCCCACCACCGGGGTGCACCCATGTATGCAAAGAGGCTGGGTTGGGGCATGTGGGGCTGGGGTTCCCCCCCTCCAGCTGTCTGGTCATGGTGCAGCTCAGCTCCCCACATGGCGGGGGTGCCCCCAGCAGCCCCATGGGGCCCCAGAGCGCCGGGGTGGCTGGGGAAGGCGGTGTTGATGAGGGCACTAAAAATAGAGTGGGACTGGGATCTTAATGGGACTTTGTGGGAAACCTGGAAACATTTTCTCATCCCCATAAATGAGTCCAGATGCATTAGCAATGACTGCATCGCATCCTGAGGTACTGCCGGAGGGAACCAGGACGTGCTCGGCAGTCTCCTTGCCTAGTGCTGGGGAATTGGTTGGAGAAGGAAGTCCTTGCTGTGTCCTGTGTGGGGATGGGAACAGAGAGACCCTGGCTGAAGCTCGCCTGGTGTCACTGAGGGTGTGCACACGGGTGCTGTTGCGTTGATGTGCATGTGAGCATGTGCGGGTGGTAATGGCACCGCAGTCCGCAAGCCTTGGGGTGGGCAGTGGGAGACAGCACTGCGCCCCACTACACCTCGTGGTGGCATCGAGCTGGTGGGAGGTTTTCCTTCTGCTCCACTGGGATATTGGCTGGGATATTTGCTCCCAGAGCACCCGGCCCAGCTCGGGGACCTTGGACTCCCCCAGGGGATGGCTCTGGGCCAGCCTGGGCAAGTAGCCCAGGGTGGGTGGCTGGTGGCCTCCACATCACGAGGCAGGTTGGCATGGCAGGCTCCACGGTGTGGCAGTGGCACTTAGCGGTTACGTTGGTGACACAGGAGGCAAAGACAGTCTTAATCCATCCCTTGGCTCTGTTTTGGGTGGGGAGCAGCACCTGGCAGGGGAGAGGGGCAACAAGGGAGCCAGCCAGCAGCCTCCGCGCTGGGCACTGCCAGCGTCCCGAACAGAGCCCCTTTGTGCAGGCTGGCCCAATTCCTGATGCTTGGCAGGCATCCAAGTCCCTCCCAAAATAGGACCCGACTGGACTCAGCTTTTGAGCCTCCCCAGGAAGGCTCTACAGAGCTGCCAACCACGGATGAACCCCTGTTTGCTCCCATTAGAGCATCCCCGTCCCTCAGCACTCTGAGTACAGTAATGCATCCATGCTAGGGGCGGTGCCAATGCCTCATCTCTCTTTGCTCCCTGCTGCCGTTCTGTGCCTCAGTTTCCCCATGCCTACGTGCAGGGTCCTGGTGGGGTGTCCTCAGCCCCCAGGGAGCCTGTGAGATGCTGGAGCAGAAGCTGACCCTCGGGCATGTCCATGGTTCTGGCACAGGCCCCGGGGGCAGACAATCCTCCTGCAAGGTCGGCAGCTCCTCAGGGAAAGGCCGCGGTTATTTTTAACTGGTGACTTGCTCCGACCTGCCAGGGATTGGATTTGCAGTGGGGTGAGCACGGGGAGCCCATCACAGGGTGCAGAGGTACCCCCCTTGTCTTCCCTTTCCCCCGGCGGCCACCCCCCGAGTGGGAAGTGGGGACTCCTGTCTGCACCACCACATCTTTAATGGTGTGTGATGGAGGTGTGTTTGGGGGAATTACTTCCCCTTGGAAAGGCCAGGACAAGCAGGCAGGGCTAAAAATATGTTGGGAGGGAAATAAAACCTCCTGCGTCAGGGGCTAAAGCTGGGCTTAGAGCCCTGGGCTTGGCCTGGGGGGGGCTGAGGGGTCCCTCAGTGCTGGGGAGTGATGCTGAGGCAGGATGTCTCCTGCCTCAGTTTCTCTCTGTGCTCCTGGGGGTGCGAGTTGCCATCAACCCCAATGCCACATCCCTAGGGCAGCTCCCAGGCTGCGATCCCTGGTGCCCTGGGATGGGTGTGGGGTACCCCTGTAGCCACAGTGTGCAGGGTGGAGGGCAGTGGGGCACCCTCAGCCACACGCTGACATAGGGCATTGGGGAGGAGCTGACAGCACTGGGGACTGTTGGCAAAGCTGCTTTTTTTCTTCCAGTTCCGTGAAACATTTCTCTTCCTTGGAGACGTGGGGGGGGTCGGCTGGGAAGCCACATGGCCCCAGCACTGCAGACCATGGGATCTGTCCCTGGGTGGAGGGAATGCCTCCTTGGCCATGGGCCGGGTCTCCTCCATGCTCCTCTTGTGCTGCTTGTGAGGCTTTTCCCAGATCCTATCCGCTGCTGTCGCATCCCACCTCTCCTGCGGCAGTGCTGTGCCTCAGTTTCCCCATCTTTGAAAGCAAATCTTGGGGGCACCGCAGGGGAGTGGCTGAGCTGTTGGCTCCCACATCCGGAGGGGGATGAGCAGGGACAGCACATGGGGAAAGTGAGGCACCAGAGGGATCTGCAGGAAAGCGGTGCTCCCAGCACCCTCCCAGCTCCATCCATCCCTCCATCCCTTCATCCCTTCCTCCACAGGGTACCACCGCTGGGGCATCCCATACCCCAGGTACAGCACTCCCTAGTTTGGGTTGTATTTAGCAAAGCCAGGGAGAGACCAGCAACACCGCTTGTTGGAGGTGGGGGTGCAGATCAGAGGTGGGGTGATGGGGGCAGAGCTTGCCTCCCCCAGGAGAGGAGGGGCTGTGCTGGCTGGTGCAGGCCCAGGCAGTGCTTGGCACCTGAAGAGAGCTGCTTTTCTTCCTGCTGTTTTCCAAGCAAACTGCCTGCACGGCCTCCCGTGACCCGCGGCTTCGGCGGGCTCCCCACTCCCAAGTGCCAGCGTGTCGGCACCGGCCCAGCACCGGGTGCTTGCGGCGCCCACAGGGCAGCAGAGGACCCGGTGGGGTGGTTGTGAGCAGCACCAGGAATGGGGAGCCCAAAAGGCTCCCAGGACTACCAGGGACCCAGACATGTGGCAAGCGCCAGGTACTTTATTATAAGCCCATCGCAGTCTGATCCTGCGTGGGGCTGAGCATCAAGGCAGTAAATGAAGCACAAGGGCTTGCATCCATCCTGGCTGACCCTCCCAGCAACAGGGTGGCTGCATCCAGAGCATGCTGTGGGTATGGTGCAGCCTGGAGCCCCACGTGGATGTTGGCTGGAGGATGCTGTCAGCTTTGGGGGAGAGGGGGGCACAAAAAGCTGGGGGGTTCTGGGAGAGGAGCGATGGGGTGGTTGCACAGTGTCCTGCCTTCACCTCCACACCGTAACAGCGTGTTCTGCTTCCCAGCAGCCCTGCTATAGGGCTGGGTGTGCAGAGGCTTGTCCCATCCCCAGCAATGTTCCTGGGGTCCCTCCTGTTGCCCTGTGCCACAGTTTGCCCTGCTACCAGCATGTCAGTGCTGCTCTCCAGGGCTGGGGAAGCCTCTTGGGGATGTGCTGAGCTGGCCGGGAAGCCTGGCTGCAGCTCTTGTTAATAAATACTTTATGATGAATCCAAAGAGATTTCCTCCTCTGGAGCAATTATTGTAAAATGGGCTCTAATAGAGCGCAGGGCTGGCCCCGGGAAGGGCTGGGTGCTTTTCAGGGCCTAAGTGCCTCCTTCCATCCCCTCTAATGAGCACTTCCCAATCATTGGCATCTGTCTCGGCAACAGGTCTCATTCCCAGGTTAACTTATTACCCAGAGCCGCTTTGGCAGACGGTTAAGAAGTGGCTCCTGGAGGCTTTGCAGGGGCCATACCAGAGCTTCGTCCATGCCAAAGGCACCCGAAGCCTTTGGTGAACGGAAACTGAGGCTGGGGCAAGGAGCAAGTCCTCAACGCGCCCCTTTTGGGCACCAGGATGTGAGGATTTTGGGGGTTACTGGAACCTCTCCAGCTGCATCCTCCCTCTGCCACCATGCCAAAGCTTCCCGTGGGGGCACAGTGCCTAGTGCTGAGCGTGCTGGCCCCTGCCCGGGTTGGTGCGGCCGCAGGGAGCGGGACCTGGCAGCAGTGCTGGGGTGTGCGGAGCCTGGCAGGGCCCCTCCACAGCCCTTCATCGCACGAGGCTCCGCACGGCTGTCCCGCTCCTCCCCACGGCTGGGCGGTGGGGAACAAAACCTGCTGACAAAGTGACCCCTCCCGTCTTCCTCCCCCTCCTCCCGTGAAATCTGCTCGGGAATTTCCTGAGGAAGCGTTTTGGTTTTTTTTCATTGGAAAATTCAGGCTGTTTGGCCAAGCCTGACTTGTTTGGACGCGGCACTCGAGTGGACAATGCTCAGGGCCCGGTCAAGCCCATGCTACGGTGACCCTCTGCGGCACAGAGCAACCCGCACCGTGACAGGGTGGAAGGCACCTGCCGGGCAGCTGGAGTCAGAGCTGGCAGTGATGGGCACGGAGAGAGGCCCACACGAGCTCTGGGGTGCTGCTAAAGCCCAGTTAATCCTGGCAGAGCATGCCCAGCTCCATGGTGTGACTGACACCAAGACAGAGCCAGGCTTGACCCGTGCCTCAGTTTCCCCTCAGCATCTGGTGCAGAAAGCCAGCACTCTCCCTGGAAGGCGGAAACAAGAGGGTCCCTCTGCCGGGGCTGGCAACACCCCGACGTGGGCATGCTCTTTCTTTCAAGCCCGGGCTGGATGAGGCCCAAGCACAGGCTCTGATGCCAGATTCCCATCCGGAAATGCCCCAGGACCAGCCTCGTCTGGGGTATTGCAGCACGTCTCTGCTTTCCAGTCCCGCAAAGGAAAAACAGCAGGAGAAGCACTTAACCAGCCCTTTGGCCCTTTGCCCGTGCTCTGTGCTGCGTGCAGAGCGTGGGGCTGGACCCCAGGTCTTTCAGTTTGTCCCCCTCAGCTGCAGCCATCCCACCCACCCGGTGCCCCTGGCTGCCTGCGCCTAACCGCGCTTGAGCAGCTTAACCCGGAGAGCAGGATAAGCTGGAGGGAAAGTTGCCAAGGGGCTGATAGGCTTTGGGGCTGCTCCCGTCTTGCTGTGACCCTGGGTACAGGGAGGGCTCAGGAGGCAGTGAGGGCTTGATGGGGCTTCTGTACGCAGCGGGCTTCTGGGGGGTGGCAGCAATTTGTTAGGCTCCTCAGAATAAGCGGCCACCAAGGACGATGCGCTGCCCACTGCCCCGGCCAAGGGCTGGCTTTGGAACCGGCTGCTGCTTTTTTCGGCTCCTGTCTTACTTTTGTTTGACCTTCTTCCCTAATTTAAGCCACATGCCCAGCCCTTGCCCAGCTGCACTGAATTAGTGGCTGCTGCTGGGGAGGGAACCAGACCTTGTGGCCCTGGGGGGCTGTAGCTGCCCTGTGAGCAGCCACTGGTGATGGGGTCCCCCAGGCTGGAATGGGTCCCCATCGTCAGGAGGGGTTTGCGTCCCCCAGGCAGAGTTGGGTCTCCGTGGATGGGATGGGCTCCTCAGCAAGAGGGGTCCCTTGTGGGCTATGGGGGGACACCCGTGGGGTCAGAGCTCTGGTGAGGCTGGGTCCAGAGCAGGGGCTGTCAGCAAGTCTGTGCCTGGGGGGACTTTTGGTGGGTTTGGGGAGGCCGTGCTGGTGGCTGGTGGTGCAGTTCTTGGTGCTGGGTTCAGGGGGACAGCAGGGGCTGTGCTGGGGTGTCTGTGCCAAGGAAGCAGGTCTGAGGCTGTGCAGGAGCTGGTTTGGGGTTAGTGGGTCTGTGCTGGACTTGGGACCAAGTGGGAGTTATCAGGGTCCATATGGGGTTAATCCCTTCAGGGAGCCTGCTCCAGGGGACACTGTTCCCTCCAAGCAGGGTCACTCTGGGACACAGCTGCTTCAGTCAGGGAATGGCATCGCTGCCCTAGGATGACTGGGACCAGCGCAGTGTCCAGAGCTGTTTGCCCCATCCCCTGCTGGGCTCTGGGTCCTCCCCTGGCTCCAGCTCATGGACACCTTGGGGATGCGGTTCCTTGTTTTCTCCCGAGGCTGGACCCATCCCGCAGTGCTCACACATGGGAAAGACAGTTGGAGCACGGCTGCAACTGGGGCAAACTGAGGGAGCTTCCCACTGGTGCGGGGGAAGTTGGGGTGTGGGACACATGTCCCTTGGATGCTGTGGGTTGGCAGTGCCTGAGCACTGCTGGAGTGGTGGCTCTGGCAGGCACGATGGCAGGTAGGGTTGCTGTGTCTGTCCGAATCAGATCATAGAATCCCAGACTGGTTTGTGTTGGAAGGGACCTTAAAGCTCATCCAGTCACAGCCTCCTGCTGTGGGCAGGGACACCTTCCCCTGGAGCAGCTTGCTCCAAGCCCTGTGTCCAACCTGGCCTTGAGCACTGCCAGGGATGGGGCAGCCACAGCTTCTCTGGGCACCCTGTGCCAGCACCTCAGCACCCTCCCAGGGAAGAGCTTCTGTCTAAGAGCTCATCTCAATCTCCCCTCTGGCAGGTTAAAGCCATTCCCCTTAACCTGTCCCTACATGCCCTTTTCCAAAGCCCCTCTCCAGTGACCACCAATCCCTCTGCCCCACAGGATGAGTTCCACCCCTTCATTGAGGCGCTGCTCCCCCATGTCCGGGCCTTTGCGTACACATGGTTCAACCTGCAGGCCCGCAAGCGCAAGTACTTCAAGAAGCATGAGAAGAGGATGACGAAGGACGAGGAGAGGGCGGTGAAGGACGAGCTGCTGAGTGAGAAGCCAGAGGTGAAACAGAAATGGGCCTCGCGCCTCCTGGCCAAGCTGCGCAAGGACATCCGGCCCGAGTGCCGCGAGGATTTCGTGCTCTCCATCACCGGCAAGAAGCCCTCGTGCTGCGTCCTCTCCAACCCTGACCAGAAGGGGAAGATGCGCCGCATCGACTGCCTGCGGCAGGCAGACAAGGTGTGGCGGCTGGACCTGGTCATGGTCATCCTCTTCAAAGGGATCCCACTGGAGAGCACCGACGGCGAGCGCCTGGTCAAATCAGGCCAGTGCACCAACCCCATCCTCTGCGTCCAGCCCCACCACATCAGTGTCTCCGTCAAGGAGCTGGACCTCTACCTGGCTTACTTCGTCCGTGAGAGAGGTGGGTGCTCGTCTGCCTGTGGGTCAGAGCCAGGATGAGTCCCCATGGAGCCAGCCTCCAGGGGAAGGTTCATGTGCCAGGAAGGGGAGTGAGTGGTCCCCAAGGATGCTCCTGGCTCTGGGCATCCCCAAAGGGGGATCTGGGGGGGTAATCCCACATCTCACACTGCCTGTGCCAGCAGCCTGGTAGCAGGCTGTTCTTGGTGTGCCCAAGAGCTGGAGCTGGGAGGGAGCATCCAGCAGTGCCAGGTTGCTGTGGGCTGTGGTAACAGTCCCTCACCCAGTGGGTGACCAAGTTGGGGACAGGAGCAATGATAACACCAGCTGGGGCAAACCCCAGACACGAGCAGTTCCTGCTGTGCACCAAGGGATTGCTGCTCCCGTGGCCTTCACCTGCTTGGGGGTCCCCTGAGATGGAGTCACGTGTGCCGCCAGGATCTACCTGCACAGCCACACCTTCTGGCATGTGCTGGGCTGAACTGGGTTTGGGATCCATCCAGTTAAGCCCCAGGGCATAACTGGGATGCAGTATGCTATGCTGGGGGCACCCATATTGGCTGGGATGGGGTGCTGCACACTGGGCTGGCCTGGGGGTAACCTGGACTAGACTGTACTGAAATGGGAGCCCTGCTGTGGCCATGCTGGCAGCAGGGATCAGGGCCCGCCATGGCAGCCCCACTGAGGTCCCCCACACTGCATTGGGATGCCATTGCCGGTGGGTGTCCCCAGGGAGGTGGGTGCTCCTCTGCCATCCCCCAGCAGCGACCTTGTCCCCAGCGCCTTCAATCACCTTAGTTCCAGTTGGGAACACGGGGCTGTAAATACTCAGATAAGGCTCCTGCTGCCCTGTTAAGGTCGCTCCGGGTCCCAGTTAAGGGAGCCCAGGACCAGGCAGCAGCACCCATCCTGCTCTCACCCCTGCACCCATCCTGCTCCCATCCTGCTTTCTCCGCTTTGCACATCACACCTTACAGCTTCCCCCCCCCCCCCCCAACAGCATCCTCAGGTCCAGGGGTGTGACAGGGGGTGACTGAGGGGATGTGGCCCCCCCGGCCGGGCCGCTCGGGCTCCCCACGGCCCCCCTGATGCGGCTGCGCACGTGGTTTTGGGCCAGGCGCCTTCTGCTGAGGTCAGCACAAATTCCCCGCTGCTGCTCTGGAGCGCCGGGGCGGGGGGAGCTCCCGCTCTGCTTCCCCCGCTCGTCTGCGGGAAAGACCCACGGGGGAAAGTAAGGAATGAGCAGCGCCTGGCTGGGGAAAGGCTCCGGGGCGCTGAGTGCGGGATGGGAGCAGGATGGTGCCGGACGGTGCGGGATGGGTGCAGGATGGGAGCAGGAGGGTGCAGGATGGACGCAGGATGCTGCAGGAGAGTGTAAGATGGGTGCAGGCTGGGAGCAGGATGGAGCAGGATAGTGCAAGATGAGTGCAGGCTGGGAGCAGGATGGAGCAGGATAGTGCAAGATGAGTGCAGGCTGGGAGCAGGATGGAGCAGGATGGTGCAGGATGATGCAGGATAGTGCAAGATGGGTGCAGGATGGGAGCAGGATGGTAGAGGCTGGGAGCAGGATGGTGCAGGATGATGCAGAATAGTGCAAGATGGGTGCAGGATGGGAGCAAGATGGAGCAGGATGGGAGCAGGATGGTGCAGGATGGGAGCAGGATGGTGCAGGATGGTACAGGCTGGGAGCAGGACGGTGCAGGATGATGCAGGATAGTGCAAGATGGGAGCAGGATGGAGCAGGCTGGGAGCAGGATGGTGCAGGATGATGCAGGATAGTGCAAGATGGGAGCAGGATGGAGCAGGATGGTGCAGGCTGGTTGCAGGCTGGGAGCAGGATGGTGCGGAATTGGTGCAGGATGGTGCAGGCTGGTTGCAGGCTGGGAGCAGGATGGTGCGGAATGGGTGCAGGATGGTGCAAGATGGGTGCAGGATGGTGCAGGATGGATGTGGGATGGTGCAGGACAATGCAAGATGGGAGCAGGACGGTGCAGGCTGGATGCAGGATGATGCAGCATAGTGCAAGATGGGTGCAGGATAGTTGCAGACGGTGCGGGGCTGGGTGCAGGATAGGAGCAGGATGGGTGCAGATGGTGCGGGGCTGGGTGCAGGCTGGTGCGGGGCCGGTGTGGGGCTGGGCTGTGCACACCGCAGTGGGGGCGGGGCGGGCGCTGCAGTGGGGGGTTGCGGGGGGAGCTCGGAGGTCGCTGGTGAAAGTCACTGCAGTAACCGGGGATCGATGGAGTCGCTCCATGTGCCGGGGGACCTCGGAAGCGGCAGATCCCTCCCAGCGACCACAGCCAAGCTGGGGGTCCAGTCCCCCCTCCCTGATCCCTTGTGCCCCTATCCCTGCATCCCCATCCCTGTGTCCCCATCCTGATCCAGCCGGGGGCCAGCAGGAGCTGTAAAGACGCTGGCTGGGCTCAGTGTTGTCCCCTCGCACTCTTCGGGGTGCTCTAGAGCTGGTGGGGACCCTGCAGCCGAAGGGGGTTTGGAGACAAGGCTCTGCCCTGCAGTGAGCCCCCCCCGGTAGTGCCTGGGGTGGGAGCAGATGGGTGCTCAGGGTGAGCAGGCGGCAGGTCCCAGGGTGGCATCGCTGCTGGCCCTGACGCTGCATGGATGGCACCAGGGGGAGGCAGGGACCCCCCCCATGCTGCCAGCATCTGCGTCCCCCTGCCTTGGCAGCCCCTTATCTCCCCTCACCAGCCTCGCTGAGGCAGATGGCACCAATCTGCCGGGGAGCCCGTGCCAGGGCTTTGGGTCCGGACGTGCCAAGCGTCTGCGTGGTCCCTCCAGATGGAAGGGCAGGAATTCCCTCCGGCAGCACTGTTCTGCCAGCCCCCCAAGCCAGTATTTATGGGCAGGAGTGCGAAGAGATTGATGGGGTGCACGGCATTTGGTTGGAAGGGACCTTAAAGCTCATTCACTCACAGCCTCCTGCCATGGGCAGGGACACCTTCCACTGGAGCAGGGTGCTCCAAGCCCTGTGTCCAACCTGGCCTTGAGCACTGCCAGGGATGGGGCAGCCACAGCTTCTCTGGGCACCCTGTGCCAGCGCCTCAGCACCCTCCCAGGGAAGAGCTTCTGCCTAAGAGCTCAGCTCAGTCTCCCCTCTGTCAGGTTAAAGCCATTCCTTTGTCCTGTCCCTACAGGCCCTTGTCCAAAGCCCCTCTCCAGGTTTCTCATATATTTCCACACTACAGGCGGGGCCCAAAAGCAATACGCACAAGGTTGTCCGCAGGGAGTCCACAGGGGCTGCATCCCTGCCCTCCAGAGGTGGGCTGGAAAGGGGCTCCGCAGGCTGCTGTGACCGCAGCCATCCCCATCCCCTGCAGCATCCCTGTGCCCTGGAGGTGGCTGCAACTGGTTTTGCACGTTGTGGCTCTGGGGATGGTGTGCCAGTGACCTTGGGGAGGTCAGGGCTTCCCCGGCTCTCCCGCAGTGCACCGGGCCGGCAGCGGGCCGGAGCCGTGCCAGAGCCAGGCGGCTTTCCCGCAGTGCCACCAGTGAAGTGAGTTCTTCATGTCTCAGCCTCGTGGCCCCAGCCAGGGTGCCACGTCCACAGCGCTAGGGCTGGGGGGGGGCAAAGGGTTCCCTGCACCCAGTGGATAAAACACAAGGGAGCTCCATTGTGCCAGGACCCGCCGTTCCCCCCCCCCCCCCCGTGCCTGCCCCATGGCCACAGTTGCTGTCCTGATCGGGCGCCCAGCTCCTGCTGTGCTGGCAGGGGACAGCTGGGGTGGCTGATGCCGCTGCGGGACCTGTGCTGCCAACCCCCCTGGCAGGAGCATGTCCCCCGAGCTGGGTTGGGGTTTGGGGTCCCTGAACCTGCTCCTCCCCTCCCCTCAGCCTTGTGCAGCCTCAGAGCTTGGCCATGGGGAGTGAGATTCCCACAATGCACTGGGAGGGATGCCTGCGGTCAGTGGGGGCAGAGAGGGGGGTCTGTGGGACTCTGGGGGGGCCCTGGCTGTGCCGTGGGGCTGTGCCATGGGACTGTGTAGTGCTGCAGGACTATGCCATGACACAGGGCTGCAGCGTGGGGCTGTGCCGTGGCGCCATGTAATGCAGTGCTGTAGAGCCCTGCCACGCCATGGGGCTGTGCTGTGGGGCTGTGTCCTGCTGTAGCACCCTGCCATGCCATGGGGCTGTGCTGTGGGGCTGTGTCCTGCTGTAGCACCCTGCCACGCCATGGGGCTGTGTCCTGCTGTAGCACCCTGCCATGCCATGGGGCTGTGTCCTGCTGTAGGACCCTACCATGCCATGGGGCTGTGCTGTGGGGCTGTGTCCTGCTGTAGCACCCTGCCATGCCATGGGGCTGTGCTGTGGGGCTGTGTCCTGCTGTAGCACCCTGCCATGCCATGGGGCTGTGCTGTGGGGCTGTGTCCTGCTGTAGGACCCTGCCATGCCATGGGGCTGTGCTGTGGGGCTGTGTCCTGCTGTAGCACCCTGCCATGCCATGGGGCTGTGCTGTGGGGCTGTGTCCTGCTGTAGCACCCTGCCATGCCATGGGGCTGTGCTGTGGGGCTGTGTCCTGCTGTAGCACCCTGCCACGCCATGGGGCTATGCTGTGCCGTGGGGCAGGGCAGGGCATGGGCAGGCCTGGAACCCTCTGACTGCACCTGCAGAGCTGGGGTGTCGTCCCCCCCATCCCTTCTCCTTCCTCCTGCCCTCCCTTCCATTTCCTTCCCTCCCTCCCTGTCAGCTCTTTCTCTTTCCTTGGTTTAATTTTCTTCTTTCTTTTGTTCTTTTTTCCTTCTCCTTCTCTTCCTCATTTCTTCTCTTTCTTCCCTTTTCCTTTTCCCTTTCTCTCCACTTTCATTTCTTCCCTTTCTAGTTACCCTCTCCACCCTTCCCTCCCTCCCTTTCTCCTTCTCTTTCCTGTCCCTCGTCCTCTCCTGCATCTGCACCCCCAGGTCCCCCCACTGCATGGCAGAGGCACTGAGTGCCAGCACCCCGGCGGGGGTGTCTCACAGAGGACGTGGGGGTCTCAGCCGTCCCTTTGTCCGTCCTGCTCCCATCCCTTTGTCCGCTGCCATCTGTGCTCCGCAGGCGCCGGCAGCTCTGGATGAGGCCCAGGCCTGGCAGGGCTGAGCGAGGGGGTGACCACGCACCGTGTGTCCCCCCCCCCGGCCACTGCTGCCAGGGTCAGCCAAGGACAAATGCTCTGGCTCAGCCTCCCGGGCCGGCTGCAGGCTGGGACGTGGCAGCGGGTGCATGGTGTGACCCCCCCGCCACCCTGGGGGACATCTGCAGCCAGGACCTTCCCGGGGCTCAGCGTGGGAAGGAGGAGCTGGCTGAGAGCAGGCAGGGACCCAGCAAACTCATCTCATGCCCTTGTAGCACCGCTGTGTTGTCCGGGGAAGGAGGGGGGGTGGAAGGGGAAGGGGGGGTTGTAGGGAGCGCGGCAGAGGGGTCTGGTGCTCCCGGCGTGCTGGCTGAGCTGGGATTTAGCTGGAACACAGAGTGTTTCTCTGGGGATTATCTAAAGGAGGTTACACAAGCGGCACTGGTCCGGGTTTTATGTAAGGGCCATGGAGCCACGGTGGGGTGGGGGGTGCTGGGGGTCTTGCAGGGAGACACTGCAAATCACACACCACACCCCCCCCGCAGCTGCTGCCACGCAGCACTCGGGCTCCCTCCGGTCTCCATCTCCACTCCTGGTGAAGGACCAGGAGCGGGAGCATCATTCTGAGCCCTACTGATGCTCCCCGTAGGAAAGGGACAGGCAGAGGCATGGAGGGGGAAGCTGTCCTGGGAGCCCTCTCCTATCTCCTGGCCTGTCGCTAACAGAGCTGGAGGAGGGGGGGTCCCACCAGCCCCCAGCCCCCTCCAGCTGCTGCACCTGCACCCTGCACCAGTCCCTGTGCCCGTCAGTGCTGCAGCACAGAGCCAGGGCTGCACGGACACCCCCAGATCCTGCCTGGGAGCTGTTCCCCTGTGCTGAGGTCCCGGGGAGAGTCTCTGTGGGGCCGGTGGCACCGTGCAGGGATCCATAATTCAATGGGTGGCATCTGTCCAGGGGCCGGGAGCGCGAGCAGCCCTCACCCCGCCTCAGGGCACAGACTTTGCTCTTCCCAGCAGCGATGGGATCGATCTGTTTGGGCCCCTCCATACGCTGAACCCCACAGTCTCACCTCAGGACCCCCCCATCATCCCTCAGCCCATCATTTAGGGGTGCAGAGCGCGCGAGGTTGTCCCCCGCCCGTGAGGCTGGGGGGCTCCCAGCCCTTTTTCACCTTGGCAATGCAGCTGAAGCGCTCGCTGGGTGGTGGATTTGGGGTGTCTCCCCCCAAAACACATCCATCGGAGGCGGGAGGGAGGAGGCCGCCATTTTAGAGTGGGCCAGCAGGCCCCAGGCAGCCCTCACATGGCGGCGAGAGCGGAGTTTGGAGCAGGCAGCCAGCAATGTGCTGGCAAGATCACCCAGCCCCAGCACGGGGGGTCCTGAGCCCACAGCCCCCCTCCTGGCACCCACTGCCCTCCATCTGCGGGGACACGAGGGGTGCCAGGAGGGGACAGCTCCCCTGTGCTCTTGGGGTGCCGTGGCTGGAATCGGGGGGCTCGGCTTGGGGGGGGTGCTCCCTTGGGATCAGGATCAGGGGATGATGCTGGTGGAAGGATGCGGGGGACAGCCGGGGGGGGGGGATGCAGGGCAAGCGAGTGTCCCTGTTGGGTGCCTGGGGGCTACAGAGGCCACCCATGCGTGGCTTTGGGGGGAGCCAAGGGCTGTGCCAACCGTCCCGGGAGAGCAAAGGTCCATGTGGGGCAGCTGGGGGTGAGGAAAGGTCCTTGTGGGGCATCACGGGGTGAGCAGGGGCCATGTGGGGTATGTGGGGGGGGGACAAAGGTCCATGTGGGGCATTTGGGGCAAGCAGAGTCCGTCCCGGGACAAGCGGTCATGGGAGGTCCCTTGGGCCATGCGGAGGCCATTGGCTTTGGTGGGATTCTGATGCCCGATCCCCCCTCCGGCAGCCAGCAGGGACCGGGGCGCCCCGAGGAGGTGTTGGGGAGGTCACGGGGCTGCAGCCGCCGCCCCGCGCCTTGGCCCGGCTCCATCGCTAACGGCTTCCAGAGCCGCCGCCACCGCTGTTGTTGTGAGAGGCAAGGAGGGGCCGTGTGCGGCCGCGTGGTGCCCACGAGTGCGGAGGGGGGGGGCCCAGGCACCCCACGGCTGTGCCCCCCCGTGCACCGGGGTGTGCGTCGGCCTCCAGAACTAAGGGGGGGGGAAGGCAAATAGAAGGAATTAGGGAGGAAACCCCTCCCGATGCGCTGCCGCGGGAATCGCCGCTCCCTAAAATGGCTGCCCCGGGGAAGCGGCAGGCGTGGGCAGCGGCGGGCACGGGGCTGGCTGGCAGCGGGCAGCAGCGCCGGTGTGGGACGGCTGCCGGCAGGGAAGGGGCTGCCCGGCCAGCGAGGGCAGCGGCAGCGGAGGAGCCTCGGGAGCCGGGGAGGGAGACAAAATGGCGGCGCTTGGCATTGGTGTCCGGCGGCCCCCGGGGATGTGGGGTGTGAGCGAGTGAGGGGCTGGGGGGCACGGGGCGAGAGGGGCAGGGAAGACCGGGAAGCGAAGGGAAAAGCGGGCAGAGCCCGGGCGAGGCGCAGCGGGCGGGCTGGCAGCCGCGGCCGCGCTGTGTCGGCGGCGTCGTGGCCCTTTCCCGGCATCAGGCGAAGCTAAGGAAGAGGAACGCTGGAGGCCGGGGGGTGGGAGGAGGAGGAGGAGGAGGGAGAGGCGGGATGGAGGATGAGGAGAGGGGGAAACGTGCGGCAGAGAGCTGTGAAAGGGGTCCGGGGAATGGCGGGTGCCGTGCGTTGGGGAGGAAGGATGCTCGCAGTAAGGCATAGGGAAGCCAGAGGGCACGTTGGCCGTGCCGTGCTGTGTCATGCCGGGGTGTGCAGCGCCGCTGATCTCAGCGTCTGAGGGAGCTTTTTGACATCTAAAGCTAAAAGGGTGTTGAAGGAGTAGCAGCAGGCACCGGCCCACGTCCCACCGCCCTCTGAGGGGCTTGAAGGAGGCAGAACGCGGTGCTGTGCAGTGACAGAGGCGATGCCTGGCGGTGGTGGCACTGCCCCAGCTGGGTGACAGCAGCAGGAGGGAGGAGGGGAGGCAGGAGCAAGGCCAGGCAGCTGTCACTGCCTCAGGGCAGGACAGGGGCTGTGGGTTCCCCTCACATGGCAGCACAAGGGTGTCCCTGTTCCTGTCCCTGTTCCTGCCGGTAGTGAGGGATGCCTATGGAGGCTCTTCCCTGGTGGCTGGGGCTGTGCCAACTTGGCCCTGGGCCTTCTGCCAGACCGTGCCTCGGTTTCCCCATGCCCAGAGCAGTGAGGGGGGCTGCCGGGGCAGGGAACGCACTGGCAGACCCCAGCTTTGCACCGGGGCCTCATCCTGGGGGTATTCTTCCCTCTTGCAGATGCAGAGCAGAGCAGCAGCCCCCGAACGGGCATTGGCTCGGACCAGGAGGACAGCAAACCCATCACGCTGGGTGAGAGCAGGGCTCAAGGGGCATCGCAGTGGCTTTGGGGATGTTGGGGTGCTCTCAAGCTTTACCACAGGAGTGTGGAGCAGGAGGGGTGCTTCTGTCCTGTGCTGCCCCCCATCCACAGAGCTTCCGACTCTCTTCCTGCACAGATTCCACAGACTTCCAGGAAAGCTTTGTCACCTCGGGGGTGTTCAGCGTCACCGAGCTCATCCAGGTGTCCCGAAGTAAGTGCCATCATGCCACCAACACCCCCCAGGCTGCCTGGGACCGGCAGCATCCCAACTGTTCCCCATCCCAGATGTGGGCTGACCCCCCCCCCCCAATCCCCTGATCCCTCTCTTTCCCTGCAGCACCAGTGGTGACAGGCACGGGTCCAAACTTCTCTCTTGGGGAGCTCCAGGGCCACCTGGCCTATGACCTGAACCCCTCCAGCACTGGCATGCGGAGGACACTGCCCAGCACCTCTTCCAGCGGGTACGTGATCCTGGGACCATGCTGGCATGGTACTGGGTGATGCTGGGGTGATTCTGGGGGTGATGCCAGGCTGAACCCGAGCCTGGCCATGGGCCGCTGCCCATCTCACCGTGGTGGAGGCACAGGGCAGGTTGTGTCCTGCCGCAGGCTGGAGCTGATTCCTCCCCTACCCACCCAGGAGCAAACGGCACAAGTCAGGGTCCATGGAGGATGACATTGACACCAGCCCGGGGGGCGAGTACTACACCTCCTCCAACTCCCCCACCAGCAGCAGCCGCAACTGGACAGAAGACATGGAAGGGGGTAAGTGCTTCCCTATAGGCACCTCCCTATAGGCACCCCCCTGCTGCTACGGGGCCCCCCAGCCAGGTCGCTAATGTCTGTCCTCCCCTTTGAGAGCCTGGGGTTGCTTTAGGGTGCTCAGGTCAAAGCATGAGCTGGCTGGAGCGGCCGTGGAGTGGCTGTAGAGCCCCCCACCAAGACACAGGTTCTTCATAGGGTCAGCCCCACACCAGCCCCACACCAGCCTCTCCCAGCCCCACGGCAGCTGCTTCTGCTGCGGGCAGCAACTCTCTTGCTTTCTTGGCATTTTTTCTGGTTGGTTTTTTTTTTCCCTTTCCTGTCTAGACAGCCCCAATTAGCTGTTCATTAAGAAAAGGGGGGGGCTGGGCTAATTAAAGCTATGCTGCGGGGCTGGCAAGGCGGCTCCCACACCCCGGGGTGCCTTTGCAGGCCAGGGAGCGCTCATCTTCCTCCCTCTTCAGCTCTTATCCTGCTTCCCTGCACCCCAAACAGTGGGGCAGAATGCATCCCCGCCAACCCAGCCCTGGCAGAGCCTGGAGGGTGCCTGGCTCTGGGGGACTGGAGGCAATCTAGGGAGAGGGAGTCCTGCCCCAGGAGGGTGCCCCATAGGTGCTGGGGATAGTGACCCATCCTGCACCACCACTGTGCCCATGGGGCTGGTGGGTCCTCAGGGAGATGTCACCCCCTGCCCAAAGCATTGCCTGGGGGTGTGCATGGCAGGTTGGGCTGTGCAGGGGTGCTCCTGTCCCCTGTTGGTGACCTGATCCGGGGCAGGAGGGAAGGGGGCAGCAATCCCATACGGGATGTTCCAGGAAATCCTCCTAAACACCAGCTGAGAAGAGGCTAAACCCATTACCAGGCCTTGGCCAAACGACCAGAGCTAAAGCCACGGTGATGGGGGAGGGTGGGAGGCACCCACCATCCCCTCGCACTCTGCCCCAGCTTCCAGCACTGCCGGCACCCCCGCCCCAGGGGTCCAGTGGGGCACCCATGGGAGCCCCTGAGTTTGTCCCCTGGGTAGGCACCCACACAGGCAAACACACGCGTGCACACAGGCATAGAGGTACACAAACACCCATGCGTGAGCACGTGCCTGCACATGCTACGTGTGTTTATGTGCACCCCTGTGGTAGGCCCACAGAGCTGCCCACATCCATGCACACCCTCACTCACGTGCACACACACGTGCACTTGCGCCGAGCCTGCCCTCAGGGAGCCCCTCACCCCAGGATCGAGCCGGGTGCCGGGCACTGACACTGCACCCCCCTTTGCCTCAGGCATCTCCCCCACTGTGAAGAAGACAGAGATGGACAAGTCCCCCTTCAACAGCCCGTCACCCCAGGACTCCTCGCCCCGTCTGAGCAGCTTCACGCAGCACCACCGTCCCGTCATCGCAGTGCACAGCGGTGAGTGTCCTAGCAGGGAAACCGAGGCATGGAGCCAGTGGGTGAGCAGTGTGGGGCTGGGGCAGTGGTTGGCTTCTAATGACACTGGGTGGTCGCCCTCTTCCTGTTGTCGCCTGCAGGTATCACTCGAAGCCCACACCCATCATCTGCACTGCATTTCCCCACCACCTCCATCCTCCCCCAAACGGCCTCCACTTACTTCCCCCACACGGCCATTCGGTACCCGCCTCATCTCAACCCGCAGGACCCACTGAAAGATCTCGTCTCACTGGCCTGTGACCCGTCCAACCAGCAGCCCGGACCGGTAAGGATGCGGCCCCATCCTTGCATCCCGTCACTGAGCTCGCCGTGGGGCACTGGGGTCTGCTGCATCCCCTTGATTGGGGTGATACGTGAATGCCTCATCCCTGGCAGTGTTCAAGGCCGGGTTGGAAGGGGCTTGGAGCAGCCTGCTCTAGTGGAAGGTGTCCCTGCCTGTGGCAGGGAGCTGGATCCGGATGAGCTTTAAGGTCCCTTCGAACACAAACC
The DNA here is from genome assembly GCA_028858755.1 of Ara ararauna. Classification (NCBI taxonomy): domain Eukaryota; kingdom Metazoa; phylum Chordata; class Aves; order Psittaciformes; family Psittacidae; genus Ara; species Ara ararauna. The sequence continues at coordinate 3,187,047 of CM054398.1, read as the reverse complement.
ATTCCGTGATTTTATGATTGTCTGCCACCGTTGCCATCACCACCCCCATAGTTGGGGGTCAGGGTGCTCTGGTGGCACTTTGGTGCCAGCACCCAGCCTGATAGGGTGTTGGACAGGGCTGGGCAGCCGTGCATTGGTTTGGGAGCGAGGCTGCAGCTGGTCAGTGTTGATAGCTCGGTTCTCTGGGGATGGAGGAGAGACAGAGCAGTGGGTGCTGGGGCTGAGCCATTGCCTGGGGCTGGAGGTGTCTGTGGGAGCAGGGGACATGTGACCATTGCCAAAGAGGCATTGCCCGCCAGCGTGCCAGGGGCCTGATGGGCTGTGTGTGCCCCGGTTCTGGCTGGTGACCCGTCAACCCTGTCCCCATTGTGCTGTGTCCCCATCGGGTGGCAGGGCCACACTGAGCTGCTGTGTGCTGTCCCTCATCCCAGCACCCCACACACCCAGCACTCAGCACATCCAGCACCCCATGCACCCCACATGCCACATATCCAGCACCCCCCATAAAGCACAAAGTGCACCCAGCAGCCAGTGCCTGCAACACGCAGCGCACCCAGCACCCCGCACACCCAGCACACGCACTACCCTGCACACCTAGCACCCAGTGCCCCCAACATGCCATGCACCCATCACCTCACGCACCCTGCACCCCGCACATCCACCCTGTGCTCCCTCTGTGCCTGCAGCCAGGGCACCTAGGAGTGGCTGCATCCCCACCCCCTGCCCTCCTGTGCCCCCATTCTGCCCCACAGCCGCAGAGAGTCTGGGAGAGCTTGTCTGAGCTCTGCCCGGCCCCTGGTGAGGCCTGATGGCAGGGTGAGGGGCACCTCTTCTCCCCATGCAGCAGCTCAGTGACAGGGCCAGCAGAGACTGGGTCAGGAACAGGGGGGGACTGGTACAGGAGCCTTCGATGCCGCCACGGGGTGCCCCATCCCCTCACAGCACCCTGGCTCCGGCATGCGCCGCCATGGGGTGGGGGACGAGGGCCCCCGCAAAAGCCCACCCTGACCCCTTCGCGTCTCACCCCTTCATGATTCCCCTGTGGCTGGCGCCGACCGTTCAGGGCTGCTCTGAGACCCATCAAACTTGTGCCAGCGGTGAGGGATGCTCTGTGCAGGTGCCAACGGGCACCAGGCGCTCCCGGGCCGGCTTTTGCTGGTGCTGCCCGTGCTTCCTAATGGCTTGTGCTGTTTGTTTTTCTGTCTGTGTTGTGTCCCCAGTTAAATGGAAGTGGTCAAGTGAAAGTGCCCAGCCACTACTTGCCCCCGCAGATGCTGGCGCCGCCACCTCCCCCTGGCATGCCCCGCTTGGCCGTCTCTCCTGACACCAAACCCACCACGACAACTACCGAGGGAGGGACGACCTCGCCGACATCACCCAGTAAGCACCCCGCGGCGCCCGCCCCTCTCCCCGGCCCGGCTGGCCCCCTCCTCTTGCAGCCCCCCCAAAGTGTGTTCCCCCCTTGTCCCCGGTGCTGCTGGGGGGGACGTTGGCGGAGGTGGGCTCCCCGCAGCCGGTGAGAGGGCGGCAGCTGGCACGCGATGAGTTTGCTGGGTCTCAGGCAGGTCGGAGCGGGCAGGGTTTGGGCAGGAGGCTCTTGTGCGTCCCCACCAAGCTGGGGGGGGCCCTGCACTGGTCCCAGGGACCGGATGGGGAACCCCGTGCCATTCTGAGCCGACGCCCTGCCCAAACCCCCCCCAGCACAGGCAGGGCTTGCCAAGGGAGGCAGTTGCCTCTCCGTGCCTGGGAACGCGGTGGTGCTGCTGGTGAGGCAGGAACCAGCTGAATGGCTGCGGTGCTGGAAGGGTGCTGGGCTGTGCTGCATGGGGCTGCCGTCCTCACTCTGCCACCAGGGTCCCCAGCGGTGGGTCCCTCATTTGATCAGGGGCTGTGACGTGGGTGCAGGGCACCCAAAGAGCCCCTGGGGGACCCTTCGTTAGCAGCGGTCGCTGACAAGCTCATCCTTTAGATGGCCTCAATGCTTTGGCCAGAAGGAGTTTGGGGTCACAAAGGGGAGATGCTGGTGTCATCTCCGGCCTGGCATCAGCACATGTGCTATAGTGGTGGGACACTGCTATCATCACCATGGTGTGCCATCACCATGATCGACGAGAGCGTCCCTGTCCCCATCCTGCTGTATCCATGGGACTCCTGGTACCCAGAGAGGCTGCCACGTCCCCGGAGACAGGCCACAGCCGGATGCCATTGGTATGGAGGTTACATGGCATGACGTGGAGGGGAGAGCTCTGGGTGGTGTGGCCCAGCCAGTGATGGGACCATGTCCACAGGGAGGGACTGGGCAGTGCCAGTCTCCCCTTTGTTCAGGGAAGGATGCACACTGGGTGTCCCCAAGGAGCACAGGGGCCAGCTGGCTCTGAGCACCCCCTGCTCCTGATGGGTCTCAGGAGCTCAGCGGGGCTGGGGGTCCCACTGCTGGACCCCTACCTAGCTGGGGGTGGAGGTAGTAATGGGGTGATGTGGCCGAGTGGAGCTGGTGGCTCCTGTTGCGCTTGCCCCACAGCGCTGCGCTGGCACCCCAAGGGTGCCCCCAGCCTGCCATCACCACAAAGCCACCCCTCTAGAGGGCACAGGCACAGCAGGCACAGCATCCCTGACCTCCACTTCCTGCCAGGACACCACCAGGGACATTGCCCCGCTGCCAGCTCCATGTGCCTGGGACGCCTGTCCCAGCAGTGCCAGGCAGCGGCAGGACAATGGCGATGCCACCGGCAGCCCCGTTAATGAGCTCTCGTTTGTTCCCCAGCCTACTCTGCACCAGGCACGCCCCCTGCGAACCGTTCCTTCGTGGGATTAGGACCAAGGGATCCTGGGAGTATCTATCAGGCACAGGTGAGAGCGGGGATGCTGCTGGGGGGACCCTCCTGCCTTCACCCTGGGCACCGCCGTCGTGGCATCGCCGTTGTGGGCATCGATGTTGTGGGCACTGCTGTCATGGGCATCACTGCCGTGGGTGTCTCCACTATGGTATTGCTGCAGTGGTGGGCATCGCCGCTGTGGGCATTGCTGCCGTGGGCATCACCAGCATGGCATTGCCACTGTGGGCACTGCTGCTTTAGGCATTGCTGGCTTGACATCGCCCCTGTGGGTGTCCTCATTATGGGTATGCCAGTATGGGCATTGCCACCATGGGTATCCTCACCATGGCATCCCCACCTTGGGATTGCCACGATGGGAATCCCCAGCTAGTGCCCGAGCCAAGGCCACAGGCGCTCCTGGTGACTTGTGGCCACCAAATGCCCCCTGTGGCAGTGGTAGGTCCCTGCCATGCCCACAGCTTGCACCACGCACAGCATCCCTGCACGAGGGGCACTGGGGCCATGTGTCCCTTCCCCAGGCAGACACCCTGCCCTTCCCGCTCCAGCTGCGGTGGGATGTGGCACGCGCCTTTCCCGGGGAACTTCACTGGTGCTGAGTGTGTTGAACCGACCGTGGGTGAGGCACCGTGGGCAGTGCCATGGGCCAACGCTAGCACCTTGTGCCTCACTTGTGCTACAGGTTGCACGACCTCAGTGGTCTCAGGGGCGGTGTCGGGATGCAGTGGGATGGAGTGCAGATGGCGCCGTGGGGGAGTGAGGAGGACTTGGGGGGCTGAGCCGTTCCATGGTACACCCAAGGGTGCTGTGCCACAATGCTCAGAGACCATGAGCTGGGGCACCCCAGGGGTGCTGTGCCGTTGCTGGTGGCAAACACTGGGGTCTGGCTCTGAGCAGAGTGCCCTGCCTCAGTTTTTCCAAAGGACAGAGTGGGGTGGGCACCCCGAGGCTTTTGGATCCCTAAAGAGGAGACACAGGGCGCTAGAGTCCCTGCACCCCAAACCCCGTCAGAGTGACTGTCCCTGTCCCTGTGCATGTGTGTCCGGATGCGCTCCAGGAGCCTCCCCAGGGCGGAAGAACGCTCTGCCTGAGGAAACTGAGGCACGGGGGGGACAAAGACGCGTTCCCGGGAGGGGTGGCTGAGACCGGCTGCGCTCTGATCATGTGTGGTGGGGCTGGAAAGGGTTAAGGGAAGCAACGGCTCCGAGCTGTCTCGTTGCCAACGGAAACCAGACATGAGGTAATCGGGAATGAACTTGAACTTGGGGCTGGAGATGGGGGGGGGGGGGGAGAGAGGCAACGGGAGGGTGGTAGGGGCCACCCCGCAGGGTCCCCAGTTCTGCCACCCCCCTGCTTGTACCCAAGCAGGATGCTTTCCCTGCGGAGCATCGACTCGGCTACCGAGGAGGCCGGGGGGGGCACTGAGTGAACTCGGTGCAGGAGTGGGGCAGTGAGGTGAGCATGGGGACAGCATGGGGACACAGGGTAACGCCAGGCTTTCTCCTCTCTCCCGGCAGTCCTGGTACCTGGGATAACCGCCGCCGTGCCGCCCCTTCGCCTCCCTTCTCTGCTTTAGGCACCCCCAGAGGAACATCCCTGAGCACCAGGCCCAGCCTTGTGGTGACGACGGAGAGCGTGGACTCACGATGACGACGACAACGACGACGACAAGCAAAACCCACACCCGAAGGAAAGAGCGAGGGAAAGGAAGAAGGAAAAGGGTCAAACTTTTTCAAAGCGGAAAACAAAAAAACCCACACAAACAACACCCCCCCCAACCCAGGAGGATCCCAACTCCCCCCCCCCCTCGGAAAACAAAGAAACACACACAAAAAAAAAGAGAGAAAAAAACACTATTATTTGCCCCCGTCGGCCGGCGCTACGCTGAGACCTGACACAACTCGTGCCAGCGATGCTCCTGCAGCGCCTGAGCCCCAGCGGCTGCCGACTCCCTCGGTCCTGCCTCCATGTGAGTAGAAAAGATCAAACCCCCTTTCACCGTCCCCCCCACCCGGCCACACATAGACTGTCAGGGGGGCCCGGGCTGTGACATGGTGACATGGTGCTGCAACGGCCGGGCCTTGGCTTGTCATGACTTTCACAGGAGGAAGAGGGCTGGGGGTTCCGGTCCTCCCCATACCGTGTCCCCGTGTCCCCCACACGTGTCCTCACCCCGGGGGGGGGGGGGGCGGGGGGAGCTGTGATGAGGGGACACGTCCGTGTGTCTGAGCTATGCATTCCTGTGGACAGGTACCCGGGGGGGGGGGGGGGGGGGGGTGCGATTGTGTTGCACATTTGTAGGAAATGCACTTTGAAGAGGGATTGGTCAAAAAAAAAAGAGAAGAAAAAAGAAGAAAAGAAAAAAAAGTACAAAAAAGGAGGAAAAGGAAGAGGAGGAGGAGGAAGAGGAGGAAGAAACGGAGCCCCCGGCCCGGCCTTTGGCTGCTTTGGGGTTTTTTGGGATTTCTTTCTTTTTTTAACGCCAAGGGCAGAGCCCCCCCCGCACCCCCAAAGCACCCCCGCACCCCCCAAACCGCCCTGCACCCCAAAGCCCCCTCCGCACCCCCCGCCCTGCGCCAAGTGCCTGAAACCGCTGCAGTGGAAGGGACACGGACCTGGAGGACCCCCTTAAGGATCCCCCCCAGTGTGGGGGGAAGCGCTGGAGGAAGCCCCCATCCCGCGCGGGGGAAGAGGAAGATGAGGAAGACCCCCGGCGTCCCCCCGGAGCAGACTGGTGTTTCCCCCCGCAGGGGACAGCCCACGGGGGTGATGGAGAGAAGCCACTGTGGGATGTGCAGGATGGCAGCAAGGGCACCGCAAACCCTCCCCCGGCTCCAGCGGGAAGGAAAAGGGTTGGATGGAGGAAATCCCTGGAGAGGAGAAGACATCCAAAACGAGAAGAAAAAGGAGAAAACCCGCAAGAGAAAACAGCAAAAGAAGCACTTGGCGGAAACGGAGCCCTCTTTCGTTTGGGGTTATTTTTTAAAGATTTGAGAAAAGCATAAAAAAAAAAAAAAAAAAGAAAAAGAGGAGAAAAAAAAAAAAAAAACCACCAAAAAAAAAAAGGACAACCCCCCCCTGTCTATAAGTGCATGGTGCTTTACCAGGACCTGGCGACCCGGCTCGGCGCCGCCGTGCTGGCGATGCTGTGCATGGCAGAGTGTAACCGGCTCGACCTTCCCCTCAGCAACAGAGAAAAAGAGGAAAAAAAAACCAAAACACCAAAAAAACCAACAAAAAAAATCTGCATAAAAGAAAACAAAAATTAAAAAAAAAAAAAAAAAAAAAAAGGGCGAAACCCCGAAAAAAACGCAAGGAGAAAAAAAAAAAAAAAAAAAACCAACAAAAAAACAAAACAACAAATCCATGTTTTCCTAATTTGCACGAAGTTTTCTACCACGAGATGTGCCTTTGCCTTCGGAGCCTCAGTATTACCGGGCCCGGTGCCGGGGCGCGGGAGCCGCTGCATGCCCGGGGCCCCCCCCCCGCCTCCTGCATGGCTTCTTCTTGGCCGGAAAAATCCCCTTTTTCTCTCTTTTATTATTATATTATTATTATTATTATTAATTTTTTTAACCCATTTTCCTCCCCTTTGGAAACGTCTTCCAGTTGATGCACCCTCTGCGCCAACACACCGGAATATGCAATAGCCGCCCCCCCACCCCCCCGCTTTGCCTCTTTTTGAGGGGGGTTCCTTCCCTTTTGGGGGGGGGTTCTTTTGGTTTTTGGCTTCCAGCAACCAAAGGCAGCAAGGTGGGAGGCAGTGCCCCCCTACCCCCCCCCCCCCCCCCCGGGCCTGGACCCTGCCAGTGCTCTGGGTCTGGATGTGGCAAGATGGATGAGGATGCAGTTGGGGTCCCTCATGGCTGAGCCCTCGTGGCGGGGGGAGCAGCATCCTGACCTCCCCCTTTTGAACTGGTTTTTAATGGGGTGCAAGGCCAAGAGGGCTGAGCCCAGCAGCTCTTGTGACAGGAACAGAACCGTGTGAATGTAGCTGTGCCCCCCCCCCCCCCAAAGGGCTGGTGTCAGGGGAGGGTCACAGGTCACAGGCCCCCCATCTATCCCCGCTGGCCTCATCGTCAGGGGTCAGGAGGGAACAGGCCAAGAGGTCTCCTCTCACCTGTGCGAACCACCGAGCGGGGGGCTTGACACCCCCAAAAAATCCAGATTTTGCCTTAAAACCCACCGTCCCGCCGGCCGGAGAGACACCCCCCTCCCCCCAGCCCTGCCGAGGCTGAGGCCTGATGCGGGTTGTGACACCGATGGGCAGGCGGCACCGCGCGGCGGCGCTGCTTCGTGATGAAGAAACGTCAACATTTTGGGGCTTTTTTTTACATTTTTGATAGTTTGGTGGTTTTTTTTGTGTGTGTGTGTGTCCAAAAGTATTAGTGGGGGACGAAGGGGGAAAAGTAGGGGGGTTCCCCCCCCCCCGGTGTGGTTTGCTGGGGGTCTCACCAAGGGGAGACCCTTCCCTGATGCAAGGTGCAGTGTTGATGTCTGCAAGGACAATGCAAGGCGGTGGGGGGGGATCAGCGTCCAGCGCGGGGGAGAGATGTTGAAATCATGGAATTTAGGGGAAAGTCGAAAAAACAAGAAAAAAACAACCGAAAAAAGGAAGAAAATTGGGAAAAAAGGAAAAAAAAGACAAAAGGAGGGGTTTAAGGTTCGAAAAAGGATCGGAAAACACAAAAATTAGTGGTTTTTTGCAGCGGTGACAGGAGGGAGGGGGAAACTCCCCCGGGGCAGCCCCCCCGGCATGTGTGGGGCCTGGGGGGGAGGTGAGGAGCGCTGGCGCCCCTCCGGCCTGCCCCCCCCCTCCCCCAGGAAGCCCCCGGCTCTCCCCTTTTGCTGCCTTTGCCCGGGGCCAGCCCAGCGGCTGCGGCCCCCCCAGAACCCTCCCTCGGCAAGAAAAGCACCTTAAACATGTTAAATCAAGGCAAAAAAGCATCACCTTGACACACACCACCCCCCCAGCGGGGGGGGCTGGATGAGGCTTCCTTTGGGGGGGGTCCGGGAGCCCCAATCCCCCACGCCCCGGGGACTTTGCACTGCTCCCCCCACCCCCCCAATGGGAATATGCAACCCTCCCTCCAGAGCTCTCGGAGTGGGGGAGGCGGGGGGGGGGGGGGGGAGGCACCACTAATTTTTATTATTATTTCTATTTTAATTGTTTTCCCTTTTCGTTTTTAACCCCTTCCAAGCCCCACACCCCGCTGCGGGGGTGGGCTCAAAGCGAGGTGGGGGAGGATCCACATATGATCCCCCCCATCACTGGGGCTGCTTATGGGAAGGGATCCCATAAGATGGGGGGATGAAGGGGAGGGGTCCGCTCGACAATCACCAGGGCCCCCCCGGGGGGTTTCGTGCACTACAGCCTCTCCTCGAGGGTTTTTTTAGGCTCGTCGGCTTCAACCGTTAATTAATAGTCCTCGTGCCCTATAAATAACGCTGTACATAGGAGCTCCCCCCCGCACACACACATATATATATATATGGGGCTGCGGGACAGGGGGGCCCTGCGGGCCGCACGCACCTAAAGGTACTTTAAAGCGCAAAGGAATATATATATATAAATATCACTATATATATATATATATATACATACCCCGCTATATATATATGGCGTGTCCGTTGTCGGTTTGTTTCTGGTTTGGGTTTGTTTTTCGCGTATTCTTGAGTTTGGAAGCGCTGCTGCTGTGGATGGGGGGAGCACCCATGGATGCCCCCTTGCAGCACCCGGGGATACCCCCTCTGCAGCACCTATGGGTGTCCCTCCTGCAGCACCCATGGGTACCCCGTGCAGCAGCAGCACACGGGGGTGCCCCCATGCAGTACCCTGGGGTATCCCCTCTGCAGCACCAACGGTGCCAGCGGGCAGGCAGGAGCGGAGGTGGAGCCCGGGAGGGGGGGTGTATGTGTAATGGGGGGGGACATCCCCCCCACCCCCCAAATAGCGGCAGAAGGAGGGACCCCCCCAAAAGGCGCCTTTCGGGGGGCAGCCGGGGCCCCCTCACAAACCAAAAACCTGCCGCAGTGCCTCCGCGCTACCGGCTGCCCCGCCGCCTTTTGGGGGGGATCCTACCCTCCGCACCCCCTCCGTCCCCCCCCCCCCCCGCACCCCAACCTCCCCCCCCCGGGTCTCCCCCACTTTGTACCCCCCGAGCAGCCGGATTCTCGCTTCTTGCTTCACCGCAGCCGTTACTGACCCCCCGGGACCCCTCGGGCCCCCCCCCCTCCTCCGGTGCATCACGATACTCGGTTCTCCCGCCGCGCAGCCGCTGCCGATCCCCGCCGCGGGGAGGGGGGGGGGTTGGGGGTTAGGTTTGTTTGGGTTGGGTTTTCTTTGGGGTTTTTTGTTTCGTTTGGGGTTTTTTTTTTTTGTTGTTTTTGTTTTTTTGTTTTTTTGGGTTTTGGGGTTTTTCGGTTGTTTCCCACCCTCCCCCTATGCAAAGAAAAAAAACAAAAGAGACAAAAAAGAAGAAAACAAAACAAAACAAAACAAAAACTGACACGGGGAAAAACGAGAAAAGAAAAAAAAAAAAAAGAAAAACTTAAAAATCGTTTAAAAAAAAAAAAAAAAAAAAAGCCAGAAAATGTACAAACATTAAACGAGCTCTGCTTCAACTCCCGCCCGCCTCCGGCCGTCCTTTGCCACCGGCGCCAAGGCACCGCTGCAGTGCACTGGGATGTGTTGGGATGTCCTGGGGCGAATTAGGGTGCGCTGGGATGCACTGAGCTGTGCCGGGCTCTATTGGGATGTGCTGGGGTGCAGTGAGCTGTACTGGAGTGGATTGGGGTGCACTGGGAGCACTGGGGTGCACTGGAGCAGTGTCATGGGGGGCAGTGAGTGCCCATCACCCCCTCCCGCTCAGTCTATAGGAGACACAGGGGGGTGCAGCTGCGGGGTCCCTTTGCTCAAGTGACGGTGACGTCGTTGCCCTCATCCGTAGGACGGCGTTGGCCGAAGCTGGGGGTCCCCACCGGCCCCGGCCCGCCCAGGGGGTCCCCGGGGTCCCTGTGACACCCCCGAGGCGTGGGGCAGCCCCACGGGCCCCGTCCCGGCGCGGTGACAGCAGACGGTTGACACTGGAGACTTTTACTGGGGTTCACCCCCCGCCACGGGGGGACCCTCCTGATGCAGGGGTGGAGGGTGCCGGGGGTCCCTGCGCTGCCCTCCCGGATCCGTTCCTGCGGCGGATCCACGCCGGGTTGCGGCTGCAGCCGGAGCCATCCCGCGACACCTCCTGTCCCGCGGCCGCATCCGCAAAACCCGGCGCGGACGCGCGCCCCGCGGACTGGGCTGGGGGCGCGATGCCCGGTGGGGGGGTCCCGGCGCCGGCCCCGGCTCACAGCTGCGTGGCTCTCCGCTGCCCTTCGCCGTCGCTCTCGTCGCCGCTGCCCTTCTCAGCCGCGCGGTGGATGCAGCCACTGCGCTCCAGCCTGCGGGGAGGGACGGTGAATGCTGCACGGCCGCCACCGCGTCCTCTGGCCGCGCTCAGCGCACGCCGGGCATGCGGCCGTGCCGCCGAGGCCCAGCGGCAGCCCCGCAGCGCCCGGCCCGTGGTACCTGGTGGTCCACGGCGCGTCCTGGAGGCCGCTTTGCTTCCTGAGAGGGCACAGAGCGATGAGCGCAGCAGCCCCATCCCCTCCCTGCGCTCCCGCGCTCGGGCATGGCCGCCCCCCCCCCCCCCCCCCCCAGGACCAACACCCCCCAACCTGCGCATCCGGAGCTTCCAGAGCCGGTTGGCGAGGAGGAGGATGAAGACGATGAAGAGGAAGACAACGACGGCTGTGAGGCCGACGAGCCAGGGCTGCAGCTCCTTGGGGCCAGTGCCTGCAGAGCCAGGGATGGGGACAGCTTCGGAGGAGCCCCGTCCTGCAGGGGGTGGACTCCCCATCCCACGGCACAGGGTCCCAGACATTCGCCACCCCCTCCCCACCATCTGTCCAGTGCCTCACTCCACAGCCAACCTGTCCCCAGGAGAGCACAGGGACAGCAGGGAACACTGTGGGCAGCAGGTGGGTGCCCTCACATCTCTGCTCTGCCCCCCGAAGTGGTCACTGCCAGGGCGCTGGTCCTCCTGGGGATGGGCGGTATGGGGGCACCTACCGTCCTGTCCCCAGGCGGTGGCAGCGAGCACGAGCAGGACCAGGAGTGAGAGGTGCTGCCAGGCCCTCAGCATCTTTGGTGGGAGGTCAGCAAAGGGCTGCAGCACCCTGGATCCTGCACCCCGATGTGGGTCCTGTCCCACAGCCGGTGACAGGCAAGTGCAGGCTCTGCTCTGTGCACCCGGGGCCAAGGGGCAGCTTTTATTGCACGCGAGAGGACAAGTGCCACCGACGCCACAGCAACGTGGCGCCTGGGGAGGTGGCACTGGCACTGGTGCAGCCATGGGTCTGCGAGTGCTGGGGTCCAGCACGGGTGGATAGACAGAGGGATGGATGGAAGGAGGGAAGGAAGGAAGGCCCAGTGCCCCATCCCAATCTATCACCTCTACCATGGGGTGCTGCACCCCTGTCCCAACTGGCAGTGCTGAGGCAGATCCAGGCCACTGCCCCATCCCCACGGACACAGCCCCCAATGTGCCATGCTGTGGTGACAGAGCAGCACAGGGACACACACACACAGGTAGTGCCGGTCCAGCCCAGGCCCCTTCAGGCCCATCCATGCCCCACATGCATTGGCTGGTGCTGGCAGGACCCAGTCATGTCCCTGGGGAGCGCCCAGTACCGTGGGGAGCTAAACATTAACGGTGTTATCGGGAGACCTTGGCAGGGAGCAGCCCCCACCTACCGGGACACAGGAACATGGAGGCATGGGGTGCCGGGAGCACCCCAGGGATGGATCGAGGGTACCCTGCCCATGGCAACCCCTGCAGGGACATGGGGACAGGGCCCCTGCTGAAAGGGGGGGTGAAGTGGGGGGTGCAGCCCCAGCCTGGGTTTAAGGCAGGGGATGGGGGTCTGGACAAGGCAGCCCCATCCCTGGTGCCCCCACCTGCAGCTTTGCACCCCCAAGACCAGCTTTGGGCGTCACCTGTGGGTGCCCCTGAGCTCTGCCCCATGAGGCCAGGGCACCAGGGGGGCAGCAGGAACAAACCCGGCCCCAGCAGCCGCCTGTGTGTACCCACACCCCTGCCCCCATGCCAGGGGTTTGCATCCCCCTCGCACCCCACACGCCCGCGCCCAGCACAGGGGATGTCCCCGCTGTCCCCAGGTCAGGGTGTCCCAGCGCTGCCCCCTCCCCGTGCCCATGACAAAGGGGCAAAGCGAGCAGGGACAGGGCAGGCGCTTTTATTGGGGGCAGCGATGGCAGCGCCGTAGGGCTGCGGGAGGAGCCGGCTCCGGGGCGCTGGTGGGGGCCGGACCGGGGCATCCCCAGCTCTAGAACAGCCTCTTGTGGGAGTCGGCGAAGGAGACGGAGCCGCGCGGGGCGGACGGGAGCAGCGGCAGTGCGATGTCCGTGGCCGGCAGCACCCCCCCGCCTTCGCCCCGCAGCTCCCTCTCTCCCAGGGTCCCGTCCTCCTCCAGGCACTCCACCTCCGGCGCCGTCCTCTGGGCCATCACCGCCTTCTCCTCCTCGGCTTTGGGCCCGAACGCCCAATCTGGGGGGTAGAAACGGAGCCGTCAGCAGCCCCATAGCAAAGGCTGTGGGTGATGCCCCTCGCGCAGCCCCGCACCCGGCAGCACTCACCGGCGAAATCATGCACCAGGTCCTTGATGAGGTGGCCCACGATGGCGTAGGCCACCAGCAGCACCAGGGTGGCCGCCAGCGCCAGGTACAGCACATAGCGGGGCAGGCGGATGCTGTCCAGGGCGGGGGGTTTGTACTCCACATAGAGCACCCCGTCCTCCTCGGGGGGGGACTGCAGCAACTGCCGCGGCCCCCAGGCCCCCCTGGGGCTGGGGAGCGGGGTCCCCCCCGCCAGGGCCATCGCCAGCTCCCCCCCAGCCACCAAGGGACAGAGCATCCATGGGAAGGAGCTTAGCGCCCGCTAATCCAGGCACAGCCCTGGCGGGCTCCACCTGAGGGGGGCTGCGGAGCCGGGACATGGCCCAGGGTACCCAGAATCTGCCCCCCCCGGCAGCTCCGCGGGTCCCTCCATCTCCCCAGCAGTGGGGAACTCCCCACAGCCGGGGAGCCCCCAAAAGCAGGGACGGGAGGGACAGGAGACACAGCCCAAAGGCTCTCCCAATCCCCTGGGCTTGGTTGGGTCCCACGAGCAGATTGTGCGAGATGCTGGGAGCAGGCAGAGGATGCGGCGACCTCCACGCCAGGAGGCGGTGGGCAGGGTGATGGGCACCGCATCCCGACGCCAAGGGGGCCCACGGGGACCCTTTGCTGTGCTGTTGCCTTCCCAGGGCTGTGTGTCTGCCCCACGCATGGCAGCAGCAGCCAGCACCGTGAAGGTGTCCATGAGGTTCAGCTCCAATCGGGGCTCAACGCCCAGGCCCTGCTGTGTCCTGGCACACTGGGGTGCACTGGGGTACACTGGGGTGCACTGGGATGAGCTGCTGTGCTGCAGCCCGGCTCTGCTGCACCCAGCTCAGCCCTGGCCAGGTCCTGGCTGCAGAAGTGCCAGGGTTGTTCCAACCTGAGGGGAGCAGAGGCAAACGGTGCAGATTTAGAAGCCCTGAGTGCTCCAAGTGAACCTGGACAGGGAATGGTGGAGAGCAAAGGGCGGGAGCTGCTGCCTCCAAAACAGTGTTTGGAGTGCTGAGAAACAGAGAGAGGTTTGGTGGCCTTCAGCCTCCAGGAGACACACAGGTGACCCATCCGCAGCACCTGGATGCGCAGGTCTGACTTGGAGCGAGCACGTGGGTTACCTACACAAGTTGTGGGTGATGCCCCATCCCTGGCAGTGCTCAAGGCCAGGGTGGACACAGGGGCTTGGAGCACTCTGCTCCAGTGGAAGGTGCCCCTGCCCGTGGCCGGGCTTGGAGCTGGAGGAGCTTTGAGGTTCCTTCCAACCCAAACCAGGCTGGGATCCTGGGATAAGTCACTGGAAGATGAAAACTTTGGCTTTGGGGAAGGATGACACCAGGGACACCCCATGAACAATGTCTGACCCCTCCCGTTGGACCCAGATCTTCAACCTCTTCTCCTGTTCTGTGATTCTATCCTGGCAGCCCCAGAGCTGCCCCTGTGGTTGTGGGTGCTCCCCACATCCGGGCACAGGCTACGGCACTGCGCTGGATTCCTGCTGGAGCTCCCTGCCAGCCAAGCCCCGTACCCCCAGCGGCTGCCTGGGGGTGCTGGGCGACAGCAGCAAACAGCAGCCTCAGCCCCCTCAGCACAGGGGGAAGCCTGGGCAGGCTCTGCCTCAGCCTGCAGCCCTGATGGCAGCGGCACTCCCCGCAGAGAGCAAAGCGCAGCCAAAGCTTCCAAACTTTGCCATGAAACAACCCCCATCCCAGGGCAAAGGCTGCGGCGAGCGCAGCCCTGGCCTGCCCCGACAGGTCAGGCCAAACCCACACAGCTCCTCCGCTGCAGAGGCACCGAGGGACGTGGCTCAGCACCAGCACCACAGGTGACTTTGAGGCATCCCATCCCTACAACCTCCCGAGCGAGCGCCCAAAGCCACCCCCGGCCTCCCAGCAAAGCTCCACAGAGAGAGCAGAGCTTTGCCACACGGAGCCACCGTGGCAGCACGAGCCCAGAGCAGCCCCAAGGCCCCACAAAGCCACGACAGGCTCCGACGTGCTGAACAGAGCCCACCTGGTCCCAGCCCCGAGCCAGGCTGCAGGTAAGCAGGGAAGAAAGGGCAGATCCAGGAAACCGAAGGCGGTGGGAGAAGGACAAGTACGAGCTCAGCCCGGGTTTGGAGGGAGAATGCAGCTGTAATTGTGCCAGAGAGCGAATCCAGTTCGTCCTCCACCTCCGCCGCAGCAAGGCACGGATCCACCTCTATGGAAGGGGCCATGGCAGTGCTGCTGGGGGGGGGAAAGCAGCAACCCCATCCTGCGCCTCCCAGAGCAGGGCTCAGGCAGAGGCCTGAAGCCTGCAGAGCCCATCAGCGTACTGGAACTGGTCCCCGCTCTGGTACTCGAACATGTCCAGCGCCACCTGGCAGCTCTCGCGCACCACGGGCTCCGCGTCGCAGGCGAAGGTGCGCAGGGTCTGCAGGCAGGAGGGGTGGGCTATGGAGCCCAGCGCCTCGGCGCACTCGTGGCGCACCATGGGGCTCTCGGTGAGGCTGCAGAGCGCAGCCGTCAGCTGTGGGACGCAGGCCTCATCCTGCATCTGGCCCAGCACGTAACCGATCTCATGGCGGAACAGGGCGCTGCCGCTGCGCAGTCCTGTGGGAAGAGCACAGGGTGAGCTGCCGCGGCCCCGAAGGGCGCTGCGATGCGTGGGCAGAGCCCCGCACCCAACCCCAAAGCCGTGGGGAGCACACCTGGGGGGCTGGAGCTGGCACTCGCTGCCACACACCATGGAGGGCTGGGGAAGGGGTGTCCCACCTGCTCCGAGCCTGCACGGCCACAGCAGCTCCGGCACAGAGAGACCTCCTGTGATGGAGCTGCTGTCCCCTCTGCCTGCCCTGGGGAGCCTGCACTGCCCATGGACCCCGCTCCACCAGCACAAGGTGCCCGGGGGGTACTGGCACCTCAACCTCAAGTCCTGCCACGCTGTGGGGCTGAAGAGCTGCAGCAGCAGCTATCTGCTTGTCCCAGATGGCTGGAGAGCCTCCAGCACTTCCCTTGCACTGGGCTGTGCACCCAGACAGCTCCTGGTCTGTGGTTCACCCTTTCCCCACCCAGGAGACACTTACTCCCCTCTCTAAAGCTATTCCCAAACCCAGGAGGAGGTTGGCAGGGCCCAGGTCCTACCAAGAACCATCAGGTGAGACTGGTTGGTCCCTGGCCAATGTTACCGCCTGTGCTCTCTCCCACCCAGACCCACGGAGCAAAGGAGGACATTACAGGGGCTGTGAAACACAAGAGAGCACCGAGTGCTTTGCAGCACGGCCCCTGCAGCAAGCAGGAGGCAGCAGCTTTGGAAACACACAGGTGAAGAGCCCAAAAGGAGCTGCAAAGCTCTGGATTTGGGAAAGGCTACTCCCGGATTGTGCTACAGTCACAGCACAGAGCCTGCCCTCACCATCCGCCAGTGCCAGCACAGCGGCGCGGCCCCCCACGTTCCGCAGGGCAAACATGGCTCTGTAGCGGTCGAAGAGCGGCCGGGACTCATCCAGGAGGGTCTCCCGGAGTTTGGTGACATCCGTCTCCTCCGCAGGGGGAGCAGGATCCACAGAGCAGTAGGGGCTGCTGCCTAGATCCTGCTTGTTCTGCTGCAGCCACTCCAGTCTCCTCACCGCCAACTGACATGTCTCAGCCACCTGCAGGGATGAGGACAGAGCCCTTGTGGGATGGATGGGAATGGGCTTCACAAAGGCAGCAAGGAGTCAGCACGGAGGAGGATGTTTTTCGTAGACTGATGGAATCCCAGCCTGGTTGGGTTGGAAGGGACCTTAAAGCTCCTCCAGCTCCAACCCCTGCCACGGGCAGGGACACCTCCCACTGGAGCAGGTTGTTCCCTGTGGACCCATCACCGGGGAAATGAAACCCCCTCCAGCCTCTCCACCCAAGAGCCTCACCTCAACCACGGGATCCTCTGAATAGCGTTTCAGGATATCCAGCACATCAGGATTCCCAATAGCACCCAGGGCTTCACCTGAAGGAAGGATGTGTCAGTGCATTAGCAGGAGTCTGCCGTGCTCTCCAGCAAAGCCTTGCCCTGCTCTGAAGTGGGGACACGGGCCTGACTGATTGGTGCTAAAAGACACAGCCAGAGAAGTCACCACAGCGGGAGCCTGGCCAGGGGGAACGGGGAGGCTCAGCAACCAGTCCAGCCGGTGCCATGTGGTGAAGTGGTTGCATTCCTCAGGATCCTCCCAGCCATTACACCCAAGCCGGATGAGGCCATCACAGAATGGTTGGAGTTGGAAGGGACCTTAAAGAACACCTTCCACTGGAGCAGGGTGCTCCAAGCCCCTGTGTCCAGCCTGGCCTTGAGCACTGCCAGGGATGGGGCAGCCACAGCTTCTCTGGGCACCCTGTGCCAGCGCCTCAGCACCCTCCCAGGGAACAGCTTCTGCCTCAGAGCTCATCTCAGTCTCCCCTCTGGCAGCTTAAAGCCATTCCCCTTGGTCTGTCCCTCCATCCCTTGTCCAAAGCCCCTCTCCAGGTTTCCTGCAGCCCCTTCAGGCACTGGAGCTGCTCTAAGGTCTCCCCTTCAGGAGCCTTCTCTTCTCCATCTGCCCCAGCCCAGCTCTCTCAGCCTGGCTCCAGAGCAGAGCTGCTCCAGCCCTCGCAGCAGCTCCGTGGCCTCCTCTGGAGCGACCCAAGCAGCTCCACGTCAGGAGCTGTTCGGTACCGACAGGAGCACCCACAGGTCCCACTCAGGAGCCACCCCGTCCCCGCACCCGCAGCCACCGTACCGGCCTCGTGCCTGACCATGGGCTCCTGGCTGGTGTCCTGCAGGACCCGGACGAGCACCGGGATGGCCGCTTCGTCCTGCATCTGCCCCAGGCAATAGGCCAGCTCGTGCTTCAGCAGCGCAGAGCCGTCCCCGAAGGCGCTGCCGATCCAGGCCACGGCCGCGGGGCCGCCCAGGTTGCGCAGGGTGAAGAGAGCCCGGAACCGGGCGGGCAGCGGGCGGGCAGCGTCCAGCAGCGCCCGGCCCACGGCGTTCACCTCCTCCTCCGTCACCATCGCTCCGGGGGCTGCGGGAGCGGTGGGGGGGACCCGGGGCCGGACGGGGTCAGCGGGAAGCGGCTCCGCACCGGGACCGCGCCGCGGCTCCTCCCGCACCTCCGAACCCTCCCTCCTCCGGGCGGGACCGGCCACGGCGCATGCGAGGAGCGTTGAGCGCAGGCAGCCGGGTCCCAGCGCCCGCCGGAGCTGCCGAGGGCAGAGGGGGCTCCGGGCAGGGACACGGGCGGCGCGGAGCGGCTGTGCCGGCGCCCATCCGAACCCCCCGGTGCAGCTCGAGGCCTCGCTCCCGGCTCCATCCTCCTCTCAGGCAGCTGTACGGAGCGATCAGGTCTCCCCTGAGCCCTCCCTCCTCCATCTGAACCCCCCGCTCCCTCAGCCGTTCCCCATCACCAGCTCTGTTGCCCTTCTCTTGCCCCGCTCCAGCACCTCAGTGTCTCTCTTGCAGTGAGGGGCCCAGAGCTGAACACAGGATTCGAGGTGCGGCCTCACCAGTGCCCAGTGCAGGGGCACAATCCCTGCTGCCGCACTGGTGCTGAGCCAGGCCAGGATGCTGGGGGCTTCCTGGCTGCCTGGGCACAAGCTGCTCATGTTCAGCTCCATCACTCAGCACCCCCAGATCCTTCCCCATGAGCAGTTTCCAGCTGCCCTTCCCCAAGCCTGGAGCGTTTTCAAGGGCTCCTCCTGGTTTCAGCCTGACACAGAGGCACTGGGACAGAGCCACGCTCCCCGGAAAAGGAAACCCAGCAGCACCCACCCACCCAGCCCCGCTCCCCACCCTTTCCTCTCACAACACACCGCCAGACCGCTCTATGGCTGGAACAGAGCAAAGGGCACAAAATACATTCCACTGCCTAAAACAAGTGGCAAAACCAGGATGAGCACAACGCAGCCAACCCCTTTCCCCATCCTGGGAACGGCCAATGCAGTCAGCAGCCCTTACTGGACATGGAAGGACACAGCCCTTTGCTGAGCAGCACAGTACCACTTGGCCAATGTCTGCTGGAGGAAGTCCACGAGCAGGGATGTGCAGGGCTGCTCCTTCCCACCCCAATCCCATCATCCCTCCCCAGATCTTCCCTCTCCGCAGCTCTCAAAGTACTGGCACATGAGCTCCCGTACTTGCTCGGCCCGTCCATCCTCCATAGCAGTGGGTGCAGGCTGGCAGGGCTTGGGCAGCTCGGTGGGCTCGGTGCCCTCCAGCCACTCCTGGTTGAAGGGGCTGTCGTGGGCTTCGCAGACGTTGTGCAGGATGCAGCAGGCAAGGACGAGGGTGGGCAGCAGCTCCAGGCTGCAGTCATCACACTTGAGGAGGATCTGCCAGCGTGCCTTCAGGCGCAGGAATGCATTCTCGATCACGCTGTGCGCCCGCTTCAGGCGGTAGTTGAACTGCAGCTGCCGCTGGGTGAGGGTCTCATCCTCCTGGTAGGGCTTGAGGATCCAGTCTTGCAAGGGATAGGTGGCATCACCCAGCAGCACATACTTCTGTGCCTTCCCCATGAAGTGCTTGGGAGGGTTGGGGCACAACCGGCCCTCCTTGGCCAGCACCCACAGGCTGGAGCTCTCCAGTACCGCGCTGTTCTCCATGCTGCCAGGGAAAGCAGTGGAGACATCCCAAAACTGGCCCAGCCCATCCACAGTGGCCTGTGTGAGGATGGAGTGCCAGCCCTGGCCATTGCAGTAGTCAGCACTGAGGCGCAGGGGCGGGTGGATGGGGATGTGGAGGCTGTCCAGGGCACCGATGCAGTGCGGGAAGCCCCAGCGGGTACGGAAGATGCGCACCATGTTCTCCAGCTCCTTCTCGTTGGGTAGCCGGAGGTAGAGGGGCTTCAGCAGCAAGACAACAGCATAGCTCACCTCCCGCACACACGTCTGCACCGTGGAGGGCCCCACACCAAAGAGAGGGCTCAGAGTTTGGTACTCCACATTGGTGGCCAAATGCCACAGGGCCACGGCCACCCTCTTCTCCAGGGGCAGAGTGGGGTGGAAGTGGGCGCTGTGCGGAGCCAGTCCAGGACGCAGCTGGTTGCAGATGTAGAAGAAGGTCTCCTTGGACATCCGGAACTTCTCCAGCCAGTCCCGGGGACTAAACTCCTTCAGTACCACCCGCTCCCACCAGTCTGCGCCCCTGACACCGGGCCATGCGCGGGGGTAGAAGTAGCAGCTGGTTCTCCTCCGGCGAGCGATCAGGAGCTGCAGCACGGAGGGGAGACAGGAGGGGAATGAGGCGGTGCTTCAGAGGCTCATACAACGGTTTGGGTTGGAAGGGACCTTAAAGCCCATCCAGTTCCACACCCTCACGTCCCCATCTCCGTACACCACATTCCCCATCATTTCCAACCTCTGCGTCCCCACGTGTCCTTTGTGCGCCACATCCTTTGCCTCCCCGTTGCACCTCTCACGTCCCCCATCCTTTGTGTCCCAGTCACTTCTATGCCCCCCGTCCTCCCCATCCCACCCCCTTGCCCTGCGCTCCCCCCTCATCCCCCCACTCCCGGGCCCCGTGTCCCCATGTCCTTCCTCCCCGCCGGTCGCGCCCCCCGCGGTCACCGTCATGAGCCGCTTCTGCCGTTGGCTGTAGTAGTGCCGGAGCCAGGCCCGCCGCTGCGGCCCGTCCCAGGCTCCAGCCCCGGTGCCGGGCATGGCCCTCCGCCCGCCCGCCCGCCGCCGCGCCAGCGCGCACAGCAGCACCACGAGCCGCTCCCGCATGGTCAAACCGGGACCGGCGGCCGTGCGGGGAGCGACCGACCGCGGGGCGACGGCGGCACCGGGAGCGGGACCGGCGCAGCGCGGCCGCCTCTCCCCCGCGCCGGGCCCCGGGGGCGCCTCTGGAGCGCGGCGGGACCTCGGGGCGGCGCTGGGGGAGGCGGCTCCCGCACCGCGGGGCCGCACCGGGCCTCGGGCAGCGTTACCGGCGCGGGGGGGGGGGGGCTCCGCGGGCCGGGCCAGGAGCGGGGAACGGAGCGGGGGGGGGGGGGGGGAACCGCGGGCCGGGGAGGGCGGGGGGGGGGGGCGGTGACCGGAACCGGGGAGCGCCGCAGCGGGGGGGGGGGGGCGAAACAACGTCACGCAGTGACGCTAGCGCGCTGAGCGACGTCAGACGCTTCCTCCCGCCGGGCCCGCGGCCGTTGCCATAGCAACACTTCCTGTGTTGGTTCGAACGGAGGGGACGGGCGCGCGGGGGGCGGGGCCAGCGCGGAGGGGGCGGGGTCAGAGCCGAGGGGGGCGGGGCCAGAGCCGAGGGGGGCGGAGCCAGCGCTGTGGGGAGGCCGCCATATTGCGGAGCGCTCGGGCCGGCGGAGCCCGGCGGGAGGAGGCGGAGCGGGGCCGGGCACGGCCCGTAGGTACGGGGGGGGCCGGGCAGGGCTCGCACATACGGGGGGGGCTCGGCGGGAGGTGCGGCTGCAGCCCCGGTCCGTGTCCCGGCCGCGCGGGTTCCGCCGGGCTCGAGGGGGGGGGCTGGCGCGGCGGGAGCGGAGCGCGGCCCGGGGTGTCATTCTTCCGGGGCAGTGGGCGGTTGGCGGGCGGTGCCGGCGCCCCAACGGCTCTTTCCTCGTTTGTCCCCGCGGTGCCCGGGCAGGGACGGGGCCGGCGCTGCCCCCGGCGCGGAGCCGATGCTGAGTGAGCGCTCTGCTGCAGCGCCTGGAGGCCGCGGGCCTTCGTGCACCGGGCCCACCTGGAGCCAGGGGCAGGGGCCCGTGTCCAGCCCCGGTGGTTCAGAGCTCTGGCCGTAGAGCCTTTACCCGGCCCTGCTCGGGGTGAGCTGCCACCGGGGCCGGCCTCGCTGCCGTGGCTTCACCCTTTCTTGGCTTCTTGGCCACAGTGGCACCATGAGCAGTGGCTGAGTGTGTCTGGTGTGGGCTCCAGTAGAAGAGCACCCAAACAGTGTCAGGAGCTTGGATCAAAACTGGATTGTTGGTGCCCAGAACAAGTTCATGATGTGCCATTGTCTAGCTAATGGTTTCTGAGGGAGAATGTCACCACATCCTCCGTTAGGGTCTTGTTAATGTGGTGGGGATGTCATATGTTCAGCAGCTTGCAGGTTTGAGGTCTTGAAAGTCCAACCTGAGCATCATCTGGGGTGCTGGAGGGGAGGAGTTGTTAAAGCCCTTGAGGACTTTTGGGCCGTGTCAGAGGCATCTGTTTGAAGGCATTGGCTTTCTCGCGTGGGTGATTCCCTTCCTTGAAGGCCTTGTGCTCTTCTTCCGATCAATGCGTTCAGTGATGCCTGCAGAGTGTTTTGTTCCTGAGGTTCTTCACAGAGCAACTCCATTGCTGGCAACAGCAACACATACTAAAGCCTGATTTACTTTATTATTGACTCAGGAGGAGAGTTTTCTGGGGCTGTTGACTGAAGCCCCAGTTGAAGCTGTTCCGTTGTCTAAATCCTCTGACTTTCTGTTGTTGACCATTGCAGCCGCAGCAGGTTACATGTTATGAGGAAGCAGACTTTGGAATTGCTTCATGGCCAAGGCTTCTGGGCAATTTTTAATCTTGGCTTTTAGGATATAAACTGCTAAAACCCCACCAAGCTCAAGAGCCTGAAGGTCCTACAAAATGTTCCAAAACACATACAGTGAGTGGCCTTTCTTGTGATCCCTTCTGCCCCTAAGAAAGTCCTCTGAGTCTGGAATGCCTAACATGGAAAAACTCCACCTGTATAAAGACCCTGTATCCCCGAGATCCAGGCGCTTCGTCCATCCCTACTCCTTTATTATCAGCTCTTGGTGTGCAGGAAAGTGGTGGAGTCTCCATCATGGGGGGTATTTAAAAGAAGCGGTGCTCAGAAACATTGGTTACTGGTGGACAGAACAGTGTTGGGTTAGTGGTTGAGCTCAATGATCTTAAAGGTCTTTTCCAACCTAAATGATTCGATGCAGAAGAAGTAAATATCTTGTAGGTAATCACCAAAAGGAATGCCCTTGTGTGCTGGTTGGTGAGCAACTGCAGCAGAACCTCCCTTTTTCCTGTCTATCCAGCAGCTTGTCCAAAATGCGTGTTTATGTGGGGAAAGCTGCCATCAGGTGACAATGGAAGCAGAGGTGCAGTGGCTGCAGTTTAGCCTCTCTTTCCTCTTGACTGTGCAGTGGCTGCACGTGGCTCAGCTCTCGTCTTCAAAGGGCCATTTGGTGGTTAGGTGAAGTCAGAGCAGAACACAAGGTCGATGCCTCTCCCCTCTTTGTCAAGTAGGAGCTCAAGGGAATAGTACCCAGCTCCTTCCCCAGTGTGTGTCCTAACCTCTGGCACCTGCAGAAAGGGATAGTGTTGAGCACAGCAGGAACCTGTTCCTGATATCCACAGGAGCAGCAAAACTTGTTCAGCACTTGATGTTTCTTGAGCATGAGCTGCCAGAACTGAACCTGACCCTGCACTCAGCCTTCAGAGCTCTGCTTGAGCCTCTGGAATAGCCAGAGAGGAAAGAAGAGGCGTTCAAAAGCTGTTCAACATAGGTACCTGCTAATGATTGCATCTCTCAAACTCGAGTTGTATTTCTGCTGCCTCTTATTTGGTTTTCTTTGATAATAGATGAACCTCTTGGGAGACGTTCTGTTAATCAAATGCAGAGGTTGCCTTTTGTCCCAAAGGCAAAAAGTGGCCCAGAGGTGACCCCGTGGTGAGCATGTGTTGTGTGTTCATGCTCCCTGTTTCTCTTGCCCTGCTGAAGACTTTGTACTTCATTCCGGGTTACCTGGGAACAGGTGTGTCCCTCTTGTTTGTGGAGCAGGGAAAGAGGAAATAATCCTTCCCTGCAGGCCATGAAAAGGGTGATGATCATAATGGTGACGATCTGAGAAATCCTCTGCTGGGTACGTGATTGTCCGTGACAGGCTGCTCTCCGCTGCAGTGAGGTGTGTTGTGAATGAAAACGTCCTCTGGGAAGTAAAAAACCTCCAGTTCTCCAAACTTCTTCCTCTAACTTACTGAAAGCTGGTTGGAGCAAATGTGGAACCCCCTCATCTGGGGCCTGGCTGCTGCATGGGGTTGATGGTCAAGCTTGTATTTGAGCCTTGAGTTGAGCAGTTGAAAATGTGCTTGTCCTGTGAGTACAGCCCCGCAGGTGTGACTCTGGCATCCCTTCTTTTCCAGTTATGGGGAGAAGGAGGGGGGTTAGGGAAAACATCTGTGCTGAAAGCAGTGGTTGTGCCTGAGCTTTGCCAATGTAAGAGGCAGCAGTAGCAGTGTTCTCGGTGGGCTTCCTGCAGTGTTCCCTTTGGGCAAGGGTTTGCGTCTGAGAGCAGCTGTTTTCTGTCTGGAAACCCTCTGGTCTTGTCCTGGTGTGCTGGAAGATTGAATATTGGAGGGAGGGGCGTTATTTTACTGGAGGCTTCTCCATAGACAGAGATTTTCCTGTTTCCTGAAGCTCTCACAGCCCTGAGTGTTGGGTGTGAAAGTCCACACCACGTGCAGAGCTGTCTGTCATCCTTGGCTCACACAGTTCCCTGCAGCACTCCACAACCTGCGTGTCCTAAATTAGTGCTGTTGCTGTGTGGTCGCTGGTCAGCATTCCTCTGTCACCTCACTAGAGCTGTAGGTTGCTTTGGAAAGGTATAAATGAAGCCTAAAATCAGCTCCTTAAGGGAAAACCTTAGAGCAGCTCCCAGTGCCTAAAGGGGCTACAAGAAACCTGGAGAGGGGCTTTGGACAAGGGCCTGTAGAGACAGGCCAAGTGGAATGGCTTTAACCTGCCAGAGGGGAGATTGAGATGAGTTCTTAGGCAGAAGCTCTTCCCTGGGAGGGTGCTGAGGCGCTGGCACAGGGTGCCCAGAGAAGCTGTGGCTGCCCCATCCCTGGCAGTGCTCAAGGCCAGGTTGGACACAGGGGCTTGGAGCAAGCTGCTCTAGTGGAAGGTGTCCCTGCCCATGGCAGGGGTTGGAACTGGATGAGCTTTAAGGTCCCTTCCAACCCAAAGCTGTCTGGCATTCCATGATTTCGTGATTCATGGTGTTAAGCCACAAAAGAAGAAAGGGGAGGGGATGATGACCCACGGCATTTTTTGTGATTTGAGAGGTCCTCTTAGCCTCTAATGCAGATTTGGTAGATCAAGGGTAGGTCAGGTTGGTGATGAGTGAATTAGAAAAGGAGGGGGAGTGCTTGACATGGGATGCACTCATTTTTTTAACTTCCTTTGTTAATAGCCTCACAGACTTCTCTAACTTCTCTGTCACAATAATGCTGTCTCTGACTCTTCATTTGGGGAAGCTGAACAGGTTGGCATGAGATACTCCAGGGATGCTCCTGCAAAAGCATTGGGATGCTTAATTGCAGGGGGGAAAAGGCCTCTGCATTTCAGCATCTGTAAGAAGTCCAAGTTTCAGCACTAAGAAATAGCTCAGCTAAAGGGAAGGTATCTCTACTCCAGACCATGCTCTAGATTTCATGTGCTTTAGCTTTCAGACTAATTACAGAGAATATTGCAGTAGCTCAGCCATGTCTCATTGAACCCCTCTGAGCTTGGTGCCAGTTTCCAATAGCAGACCCTGGGTGGATGTTTTGTTCTTTGAAACAAAAGCTCCCTGCAGCAAACCTCTCCCGTTACAGAGGAGGCTGAGGCCTGTTTGTTAGATTCCACCTTTCCCTTTGGAGATGTTTGTCTTGGGTTGAAAGACCAACTTGGCACCTCTCTTCTGGTGTTTGTGTCAGCATAACCTAGAGGCAAAGCATGAGATGTGTGTGAGTTGGGCAGCAGCGTTGCTGCTCTGTGCTCTTCAGAGCTTGGAGCTAGCCAAGAGAAATAGGGGGAGCATGGGCATCAGCCATTGGATGTTAACCCAAGGGGCTGCCTGGTCCATAGCAGTGTGTGGTGCTAAGAGTCTGCAGGACTTTTGACATGGCTAAAAGTTACCCCGGGCAGTGTCAGCACCATGGTGTGCACTGCTGTGGATAGGAAGAGTGGTCTTAGGTTGAAAGAACAGACAGAGGAGGTTGGGAAGAGGCTGCTTCTATATGAAATGGTGGAATAATCTGGTGGTTTTCTTGTCCTGTCTGTTGCAGCAGGCTAATTACCTATTGGACTTGATGAGTGCAAAATCCTGAGCCTGCCAGACTCCCTAACCCTTCTGCTTCCCAACATGGACCAGGATTATGAGAGACGTCTCCTACGCCAAATCAACATACAGAATGAGAACACAATGCCTTGTGTGAGTACACATGGGCTCTGCTGAGTGCTCTTGTTCTGACTATTAAGTTTTCTTGTGACTGTTTTCACTTGAGCTTTTAAAAGACATGGGATCTCTTTGAAGCAAACATCCATGTTCCCTTGGGCTGTGAGCAACTGTGAGTTCCTGAGCTGTTCCAGAATAACTGAATAACTTCAATAACAAGGAGTTAAGATATTTTAATGTAGCTTAGTATTGCCTTCTAGCTAAATGAACTCGGTAAGCACATGTGGAACATGAAAAGCTGGGGGCTAACCAACAAACCAACCAACTGCAGGGCTTGACAAGATAGAAAAATCCAGTGGGGGCGACCAAGATGGTTGAAATCAGCCCTGTTCTGAGCTGGGGGTCCCTTCCAGCAGAAATGGTTCTATGCCAAAGCATGTGGCTGAAGGTGAGGAACATGCTGCTCGCCCTGCAGCAGTCTGTACTGTTCCCCCTGCCTTGGGTCTGCCTCGACAGGGTCACTTTGAGAGGGAACACTGAGAAAGAAGCTGTTTAATTGTTTGACAGATGTTCCCATGACAGTTGGACTCTGATGTGCTCACTGGCTCTGTGAAGAGGATAAACTAGTGCTTGGCTCTTCTCCTTTGGCATAGTCAGCTTTGACAAGACCCTGTTGATGTTTTTCAGACCCCTGCTGTGATCAACACTTGTTCTTGTATGTGTCTTTTTAATTCAGGTAGCAGAGATGAGAAGAACCCTGACGCCTTCCAATTCTCCCATGTCTTCTCCCAGTAAGCATGGTGACAGATTCATTCCCTCAAGAGCTGGGGCCAACTGGAGTATCAACTTCCACAGAATAAATGTAAGTTTTTCTCCCCTCTCCTGCAGTCTTGGAAGTGAGGAAGCGGCTGCCAGAATTGCTCTGCTTGTCTTCTTCTGCCTCAGGAGAGTTCCTTTAAGGGCATGTCTTCAAACAGGCTGCCCCTGTACTCCAGGAGACTTCTTCACTTGTTGTTTTACCATGTGTCATGATGTTTCTGTATGGTGAAAGTGTGTTTCTCCCTCTTAGGAAAACGAAAAATCACCAAGTCAAAACAGAAAAGCAAAGGATGCCACATCAGACAACGGCAAAGGTGAGGCCACGCTCCTACCACTTGTGCCGAGGCTACAGCTTTTGCTCCAAGCTCTGTTGGCAAGTTTGGAAATTGAGGGAACACTGATACTTCAATGCTTATGCAAAAACACTTGCTGGTGTGTTAAGAAATGCCCTCATCACAAGAGTGAGTCCCGGGTCAACCTCCGTGGGCTCCTGACAAGTATCTGGGAAGCATGAGGCTATTTGTATCTCTTGATTTGTTGTGCCTTGGAAGCCCTTTTCTGATGGATTGGGAGGAGGGGAAGCTTGCTGCAAATCTTGGTTCCAAGCTGTGGCTCCAGGCTTATTAAGAGGCCCTGTGAATGTTAAGTGTGATCCTGCTGCTCCCTGTGGAGCTGTTTGCTGCTGCCGAGCTCCCCGCCTAAGCACACATTTGGGTTCACAGATGGCCTTGCCTACTCTGCCTTGTTGAAGAACGAACTCTTAGGAGCTGGGATCGAGAAGGTGCAAGACCCACAGACAGAAGACAGGAGGCTGCAGCCATCCACCCCAGAGAAGAAGTCTCTCTTCACTGTAAGTGGGTTACCTGACATTAAAACCAGTGGAGGTTTCGCATCTGTGCCACTGGAACAAAGCACCTGGTTCTGCCACGCTGCTGGGGCCAGCCAGGTAGTGCTGTGCCTTGATCTGAGATAAGCTGTTGATAACAAAATTGGGTGACCTGCAAGGTAAACAGAAGGATCTGCAGCAAGCTACATACTTCCTATTTCTGTGCTGGCAGGGAAGCTGAGTTGGAACCGAGCTTTTTGGGGCAGTGTGATAAATGACCAAATCAAACTTGAGGATTTCAGTGGAGATGAGGGTTTTTTTGTGTGGTTCTGGAGCACGTGGGAAAGGGAGGAACTGGAAAGTCTGGAAAATCTGGCTGTGGGTGTTGGAGTTAGCCAGGCATTGGGCACCAGCATGTGTTCTGCCAAAGTCCTGGTTGTGCTGGGGCTCTTACTCGATGTGTTTTCTTTATGCAGTATTCACTCAGCACAAAACGTTCTAGTCCAGATGATGGCAATGAGGTCTCACCTTATTCCCTGTCTCCTGTCAGCAACAAAAGGTAATACTGATTCTCCACAGACAGCAAGAAGGGAAGGGCTGGGACGGAGGATTCACTTTTTATTAAGGCACCAACAGTTGCTATGTGAAGTGGGTTTAGGAATCTGGGGAGATAATAAGTAGGGACAGTAAAGTTGTAAGAATTTTCTGCAGGTGCCCATCATGCCTTGATCTGTCTTGGCCACCTTGTAGTAGTCGGTTTTATCTCTTTGCTCCCGGGCTCCTTTATAGCAGCACAACCTAATTCTTTCCAGTTTGGAAAGAATGTTGCAGCCTCTGTATGTGTTTCTATAGCCATGCAGGTATGCTTTGAAGAGTGGCTACATCTGTGTCTACCATCTGCTGCCAGGCCTAAGATGCTGTCCTTGTTTTTGTGTCTGTTTTTGTAAACAGCCAGAAGCTGCTCAGATCACCTCGAAAACCTACTCGGAAGATCTCCAAGATTCCTTTCAAAGTGCTGGATGCCCCAGAGCTGCAGGATGACTTCTACCTGAACCTGGTGGACTGGTCCTCTCTGAACGTCCTCAGTGTTGGCCTTGGGACTTGTGTTTACTTGTGGAGCGCTTGTACGAGCCAGGTAAATGATCATCCATATCAAAAGAGTGAGGCACCCACTGCTGTAGCATCTTCCAGAGCTACAGGAGGTGCTGTGTTAGGGATCCAGCACTCGCAATGCTCTGCCCCAAGCTAGGTACTAGTCAGTGAGACAGTTAATGGCGTAGTTTGACAACAGCAAGTGTTCCTTAACTCCATTCTGTCCTACTCCCAAGGTAACCCGGCTGTGTGATCTCTCTGTGGAAGGAGATTCTGTAACATCTGTGGGCTGGTCAGAACGGGTCAGTACAACACTGTCAATATCTATAGCTGAAAAACTCTTTAATTTAGACCCTCTTCTGGTAGCTCTATAGCTCTTCCTTATAGGTTTCATTTCTTAGATTGTTTTTCCTGTATTTTTTCAAACTCCCTGTATGCATTACAAATCAAATGTGGTTTGCTGTTCTCACTGGTTTTCTTGCTAAATGAGAGGGGATAGAAGGCAGCCTCTTGGATCTCAAGGTATTTGCAAGGAGGTGTGGGAGGGAGAAAGAGCCAGTTGGCTTCTCCAGTTCTTGACAATAAAATGCTACAATAAATATATTCCAGCCAGGCTGCTTGGCACTCTCAGGAGGGAAAAGATGTAAGATGGAAGAACTTGGTATGCTTTCCCTTTTGTGGGGTTTATCTCAAGTCTTTTCCTCAGCTTTTAGCTTTTGTTTTACGTCTGTCTGTACTTACTGGCTTTACTGATTGTGGTCTTCTGCTTTTCTAGGGGAACTTGGTAGCTGTTGGCACTCACAAGGGTTTTGTACAGATCTGGGATGCAGCTGCAGGAAAAAAGCTCTCCATGCTGGAGGGGCACACAGCCAGAGTTGGTAAGGAGGTGGGAGGAAGAGGTTTCATGTGTTTTGTTTCTTCATGATTGAACTTTCTCCTTCTGTGTGAGGGATTTGCTTGAAATAACAGAACTCGAAGTACCAGAATTGATAGTGCTTTGTCTTCAGCACTCTTCAAAATATCATCACTGTGGTGTTCTGACTCTGGGGGGGGCGGTGGTGGAGTCTTGCAGCTGGTGTTTCCGCCAGCTCTGAGGCATTTTAGGTTTGGTTGCAACATCTTTTTTCACTGCCCCTGGCTTCCTGTGCCAGCCCTGCAGGCAGGCAGCTTTACACTGAGATTTCCAGTTCCCCTGTTCTGTGGGGGCTATTTTCTTTGCTCAGAGGTGCTATGAATCCAAATGCCGGAGTGAGATTTGGGAAGTCAAGGCACTCACCAAGTTTCTGTGCTTTATTGCACTGTGAAATGGGATTAGTGATACCTTCAGTAAGGTG
Organism: Ara ararauna; assembly: GCA_028858755.1. NCBI lineage: Eukaryota > Metazoa > Chordata > Aves > Psittaciformes > Psittacidae > Ara > Ara ararauna. The sequence continues at coordinate 3,157,325 of CM054398.1, read as the reverse complement.
GTGCAGGTTAATCTTCCTTTGTACACTACTCTAGGGACTTCCGAGGGATATAAGGGAGATCCATCAGCACTGATTTTTCTTTATCTTTTTAAAACCTTGGCAGCTGTGGGGTCTGTTCTGCCTTCCCACTCCTGCAGGACTCCCACAGTGTGCTCTTCTGCTCTCTCTGCATTCCAGGTGCCTTAGCATGGAATGCTGACCAGCTGTCTTCTGGGAGTCGAGACCGGATGATCCTTCAGAGGGACATCCGCACGCCCCCATTGCAGTCTGAGCGGCGGCTCCAGGGCCACAGGCAGGAGGTCTGTGGGCTTAAATGGTCTACAGACCACCAGCTCCTGGCCTCTGGAGGCAACGACAACAAGGTATGGTACTGCCTAGGAGCCAGGTGAGACTCAGGGTCTCTGCATCTTCACCAAGGAACAGCAGAGCCCCTTCCTTTAAGGATATATGTCCTTTCCGAAAGGGGTTTTTGTTTCAGTTGTTGGACCGTGTCCAAACAAATCATGCTGAGCCTCTCCTCAGCCTCCTCTCTCTAATGAAATTAACAAGGCAAATTTAATTTTGCTTCTGTATTTGGCTAATTAAATCTAGAGCTTGACTCGGGGGTTTGAGTGCAGCAAAGCTACTGGTAAGCTGTGCTTCCTGACTTTATTTAGGTAGAATATAGTAGTTTATTGCAGTAATGTTTATCTATGCAGAAGGAAACTAAGTTTAGAGCTTTAGAAGTTTGAATACCTATAATGCAGGCTTGTAGTTCACTGAGCACCATATGGAAGAAGCATCTGTTGTGGAGAAGCAGTGCTCAGAGCCCTTTGGAGTGGGTTGCTAGGTAGTGAATTTGCCCAGTGCCTGTGTGACAGCGTGGTTGTACCCAGTTCCTCCTGCTCAGAACAACTTCTAATGAACCTGAGCATATTTCTAAATGTTTTTTGGAATAATACAGCCATAAAGACAAAAGAAGGTTTTGAGTCATGTTTAGTGATGGCATGGTTTTGGCTTCCTAAGCTTACCTGAAACTCAGCACTCATCCTGAGAGACAGACCTACCTGGAGCATTGAGGCCGAGCTGGTGTGGTCCTTACTAGCAAAAATAGTGCAGGGCTGAGCTGCTAATACAAGTACCCAGAGAAGCTGTGGCTGCCCTATCCCTGGGAGTGTTCAAGGCCAGGCTGGACAGGGCTTGAAGCAAGCTGCTCTAGTGGAAGGCATCCCTGCTCATGGCAGGGGGTTGGAGCTGGGGGAGCTTTAAGGTCTCTTCAGCCCAAACCAGTCTGGGATTCTATGACTGTGGCCCTCAGAATGGCTCCTCAGCTGAGGTGGTGGCAGGGTAGGACTGGCTTCAGGGCTGCCAAGTGCAGAGTGGAGATGCATGTGCTTGGGCAAGGCTGTGGGAAACCACCTTGTTGCCCAACTGCCCTCATCAGTCCCAGTGCAGCATTGTGGTTTGTTGTGTGCCCGTAACATCCACTGCAGCACAAGTTTGATCACGTCTCTCCTCTGCCAGCTCCTTGTCTGGAATCACTCCAGCCTGAGTCCTGTCCAACAGTACACCGAGCATTTGGCAGCAGTAAAAGCTATTGCCTGGTCTCCACACCAGCACGGGCTCCTCGCCTCCGGTGGTGGCACCGCTGACCGCTGCATACGCTTCTGGAACACGCTCACGGGGCAGCCCTTGCAGTGCATTGACACCGGGTCACAAGTGTGCAACCTAGCCTGGTCCAAACATGCCAACGAGCTGGTAAGTTCCTTCCTGTGCAGTCCTACTGCTGAGCTGTCTCCTGTTCGGAAGCTTCATGCATGTTTCCCTCTCCCCTTCCAGGTGAGTACCCATGGCTACTCGCAGAACCAGATCCTCGTCTGGAAATACCCCTCCTTAACTCAAGTAGCAAAGCTCACGGGGCATTCATACCGAGTCTTGTATCTGGTGAGTGATGGCCATGTCTCTGAAAACCTCTGTAACTTCTGTAGCTGCTTTATCTGGCTGCAGATAAAGCATCTCGGTGGGGCTCCTCTTCTGTGCTGAAGATGAGGCCCAAAGCCATGGTGCCAGTGGCACTGTAAGCTGCCTGTAGTCTAGGTAGAGATATGAATGCTGCCCCATGAGCAATAGAAAATGCTCTGGATCTGGTTTCCTTGCCTGCAAGGGTTACTTTCATTTGCTGCTATGGAAATGTGAGGTTTTATTAATGAATAGCAAAGCCTGCCAAAACTCTTCTAAGGAAGCAGAAGCATCTCATTTTGTTCCCTTAAGACTCGAATGCTTTTTCACTGGTGACTGCCAGCAGGGGAAGAATTTGATGCTTTCAGTCTTCCTAATTTGTCATTAAAATGCTTGGTGTAGTTAATCCTCATCGATCCCATACCCGCTTTGTTACTGCTACACAGGGCTTTCAGTGGTGGACTCATAACAGAGATGATAAATAGGCAAATACTGTTTTGTGAGGTGGATTCCAACCAAAGTGACTAATAGAGCTGGCAAATGCCAGTCCTATCACACTTCCTGCCTTAACACATATTTCTCCTGTGGGGAGGAGTTGCCTCAATTACAAATGGGTTGGAGTTCATAATACAATAATCCTTCTTATGATAATTCTACCCATGTGTTCCATAGCTGTGTAAATAATATGCAAGTGCTTGAATTGGCACCTACTGAGACTGAACACTGCACATGAAAGCAGAGGTAGCTGTTTGGTTTCTCGCCAAGAAGGAAGGAGAGTTAAATGTCTCTTTCATTCCAATGAAGATTTGTTTTCAACCTCAGAAATGAAAGAGATGCTAAAGGTTGCTCTCTCTTGGCCTTAGGCAATGTCCCCTGATGGGGAGGCCATAGTCACAGGAGCTGGAGATGAAACCCTGCGCTTCTGGAACGTCTTCAGCAAAACCCGCTCAACAAAGGTAAAGATGTATGTGTTGTGTGCATGGCTGCAGCTCTGTCCTGCCTTGTGGGGTCAATTCAGTCCAAGCTTGCTCTTTTCTGCTGCCTTGCCTCTGATCTCGTCACCAGATCCTGCAGGTTGAGGGCTGGATGCAGAGAAGGGTTAAACTTTGCAGAGATATGAAGGTTGCCTCTGTGTGCCCAAGGCAGTGGGACAGGACATCCTTCTCCTGGCTGCTACAGGGCTGCTGCACACAGCAGCGTTCTGGGGAGCTCACAGACTAGCAGTTGTTTTAATGCAGACCCCAAAGGGCAGATGGAATACTGCTGCAGTACTTAGCCCCTGCCTCATCTTCTCTTGTCAGGAGTCAGTATCCGTTCTCAACCTCTTCACCAGGATACGATAAACCCTCGTGCTGAGACCCAGGAGACTGCAGGCTGCCATACCAGGATGAAACCACTACCTTGGTGTGCATGGACCCCCAAGTGATTCACCAGAAGTTGGGGGGAGTGCCACTGGGACTGGAGGACGCACCCAAGAGATGATAATTAAATACGTGCTTGTGAACCACGCTGGGCAGTATTTGGGATAGGGTTGGGGAGGGGAGGGAACTGCCAAAGGTTTATGGATTCATCCTTCATAAAAGGGTACAAGAGAAATGTTAAACCTGCATCTTCCAACCCTCATGTTGTGTACTGGAGAAACCACGTGTGACATGGACCACTGAGATGGGACCAGCTGCTGCGTTGTCCCCTCCTGGGAGAGACCAGACCACCTTTGCCTCTGTAGGAACAACTTTAATGTGCTGCTCTGAGTCCTGCTGTCCTTGGATGCCACCGGTGGAGGTAGGAGCCAGCCAGACCAGTTCAACATCGCTTATGCACGGGGGCTGGATTCCAGGCTTGTTGCCTGGCACCCCCGTTACAGGAAGAACCTGGAGAACTGTTTCTTTCCTTGTGCTCCCTGGGGGTGCTGTGACTCGATACAATCATTCCAGCCTGAGTTTTGCTTTGGTTTAGGCACGCTTGACAGCTGCCTTCAAATCCATTTCGGGAGCTCAGCTTTGGAGGAGACTTGAGGCTCCATCGTGGAGGGAGCACATTCAGAAAGCGCTGAAATTGCTGTTGCATGTTCTGGGCTGATCCTTTTAGTTAACAGAGAGGAAAACCAATGGCTTGAAGAAACCCAACCAACAACCACTGTGTGCGTGGAGCTCCCCACAGTGGTGTTTGTGGCAGGCTGGTTGCACTGGAGTCTTCCTGAGGACAAAAGCAGTTGAGATGTGTCTGAGAAACAAAACCACTCCTGTCAATCTGGGTTGTTTTGAAGAGAGCAATGGCCTCTTCTGGCTGGAAGGGAGTATAACCCCACGTCTGGACGAGAACAGGGGTTCTTTTTTGAAAGCAAGAAGCATTGCTTTATTTTCTAACCCCCAGGTCAAAGCCAGGGACCTGTTGTGGGGGTTTTGGGGGGTTGTTGTGGGGGTTTAAGTTGTATGAGAAGAGAGTGCCTGCTGGTGAGCTTGGGGTGAGCCATGGGCTGAGCTGCAAAGTGCTCGTGTGTCTGTGTTGCTTTTAAGTTAAAGAGAAGCTGTTGTGCTTGCAGCAGCCTGTTCCCCTCTCACTCTGCCCATGTGCCAATGCTTTCCCTGCCATGCCGGGGTGGATGCAAGTGCTGTTTCCTCTTCCCAGTTGGATTTTCCTTGTTGTGTATATAGACCTTGACCTGTTCTCTGTAGATTGCATAAGTGATGTTTGTCTCTTCCTTTTCCTTCTTTCCCTGCACTGGGCTGTAATAAGGATGTGATTGTCTCTTCCCCAGTGCCACCAGTATCTGTGGTGTAGGAAAGATGTGTAGGAAGCTCCACACGGAGAAGGGCAGTGAGGTGCTGCTCTGTTCACTGCAGCCTTGACTACGGGTGCCATTCACCAGTGCCCAGATCAGGCTTTTGGTGCTCCCTTTGCATGTCACAGGGATGTATGAGGCCCTTGTGTGCCAGGCTGGCAGCACCCAGGCTCCACAGCCCAGGCTGGCAGCCACATTGTGGTCTTACAGCCTCACCTGCTTCAAAGGGATTTCTGAGCCACCTTTTAAACACAATGACTTTAGTGTAGTGCAGGGGCACGGAGTTTGGTTTAAAAACCATCCCGTGGCCTCGCAGCCCCTCTCTTCTTGTGTGGTACATTCACAGGCACTGTTAAACTTCCAGCGTGTGGAAGGAGCACTCAAAGCACTGAGGAGTTAAAATTAACTTGGATCATTAAGTTGGTGAGAGCAGGTTTGAAGTCAAAGGCCACCTGCAGCAGGACAGTGGCTTTCCCAAGCTTCTGTCCTGTGCTAACCACCATAGTGGGCAGCAGTTGGGCCCAGGGAGGGTGTTTGCACCGGGGCTGGAGATGGCTGTAGCTGTTGCTGTGGATTTTCATGTCTGTTGTGGGTTCCCAGTGTTCAGGTGGCTTCCTGTGTTCTGGAGCAGGAGGGAGCTGAGCCCAGGGGGATGATGCTGACTGGGAGCGACCACTTGTGTGTCTGTCCCTGCGTCAGGCTCTTCTCTCATCCCACATCTCTCTTCTCACATCCCACATCTCACTCTGGAGTTGCACTGGGAGCAGGTTGGCTTCTCTCCTCCTGGTGATGGGGGAACGAATGAGCTCTTCCTATGGACCTGGCACAGCCTCCTTCCCAGCGGTGGTGCTCCCCAGGGTTTGGGATGCTGCTGTGTGTGTTCCATGTGAGCACGGACAGAGGGCAGAGGAAAGAAAAGGGCCTCCCTGAGTCTGGGTTGTGAAGTCTTGGCCATGGGGCATTGTTATATGTAAGGTGGGGACAAACCCCACAGCGAGCACGTTGTGACTTGTCCGTGTAAAACAATCTAACTGGCATTAAACAAGGTGTGGATTTATGGCTCAGGATGGCTCTGTTCTGCTTTTCCAGGATGAGGTTAGGGGAGCAGGGGCTTTGGCTGTGCCTCAGCTTCTCTGGGTTGGAGGAGGAAGGTGGGGGGGGGAATCTGGGTGGGGGGAGATGGGGCAGCTCTTCTGCTTGCTCAGTCCCAGCAGTTGGGGTCCTGGCCCTTCTTTCCAGCCTCATCACATCCCACTGCCTCCCAAGTGGTGGGGACAGCCCCATGAGTGTCCCCTGATGTACTGCGGGTGGGGACACAAAGTCCACCCCCATGCACAAGCAGGCCCTCAGCTGGAAGACAAAGACCATCTCACAGAGTGGGCTGCTGTGGGGCAGAGTTGGTCAGGGGTGAGGATGAGGAGGCTGAGAACCCCCAGTACTCCCTGGCCACCAGCCATGGGTCTGCCCCACAGAGGGGGAGTGGGAGCCCCTGCCCTGGGTCTGGGCTGAGCTGGGGGATCAGGGTGAGCTCCTGGTAGCTCAGTTTAGGCCCCCTTGGACTGCCCCTCAACCAGAGCAGAGGGACGGTTGACAGACCTCAAGGGCTTTCTGGTGGGAGGACCCCAGTGCAGGAGGGAGCCTGGTGGGACACCATCCCCAGAGACCCATCATGGGCAGGAGCAAGGTGGCGGTGAGACTGGGTGACTGCAGGGGAGGGACCACCTATGGCGATGCCATTCTGACTCTGGCCTCTCGCCCCCTCCATGGGGCGCTGGGACATAGCCATGGCCTCCTGGCCAGCCCTGGTGCATGCACCCCCAGCACACGTGTGCACACAGCACACACAGTGCACACATCTGCACACGCACCTCACACAGCGCACACATACACGTGCACATGCACTGCACACACGTGCACACATCTGCACACGCACCTCACACAGCACACACATGTGCTCACAGCGCACATGCACTGCACACACACATGCACACACATGTGCACACACACGTGCACATGCACTGCACACACATGTGCACGTCTGCACACGCACCTCACACAGCACACACACACATGTGCACATGCACTGCACACGCACCTCACACAGCACACACACATGCACACGCACTACACACGTGCGCACACGTCTGCACACACATGTGCACACAGCGCACACACACTGCACACACACACGTGCACACATACTGCACACGCACCTCACACAGCACATGCACACACACGTGCACACGCACCACACACGTGCACACACGTCTGCACACACACGTGCACACAGCGCACACGCACTGCACACACACATGCACACATACACGTGCACACGTACTGCACGCACACGTGCACACAGCGCACACGCACTGCACACACACGTGCACACGTCTGCACACGCACCTCACACAGCACACACACACGTGCACACACACACGTGCACACGTACTGCACACGTGCGCGCGCACACGCGCGGCTGCAGCGCGTGCCCGGACCCGCTGCGCACACGTGACCGCGCGGGCACACGCACCGCGGTCCCGGCGGCGGCACTCCCCCCCCTCCCGCTGCCCCGGAGCCCACTCGGCTCCAACAGGAGCCCCCATTGGCTCTCCCGGGGAGCGGGCCATCCGCGCAGCACCCAATCAGCACGCTGCAGCGCTTCTCCTCGGCAGCCATTTTGTTTGCGGGCGCTGCCGCCATGGTTGTTGAGGGCGGACATCTTGTGGGGAACCGACCCGCGAGCACCGCGCGCCCGGGGCCGCTCCCGGTGCAGGTCTCGGTCTCGGTGCCGGTTTCGGTCCCGGTGCCCGGTCTCGGTCCCGGGGGTCTCGGTCTCGGTGCCCGGTTTCGGTCCCGGTGCCGCTCTCGGTGCCGGTCCCGGTCTCGGTGCCGGTCCGGGTCTCGGTGCCCGGTTTCGGTCCCGGTCTCGGTCCCGGTGCCCGGTTTCGGTCCCGCTCCCGGTCTCGGTGCCGCTCTCGGTGCCGGTCCCGGTCTCGGTGCCCGGTTTCGGTCCCGCTCCCGGTCTCGGTGCCGCTCTCGGTGCCGGTCCCGGTCTCGGTGCCGCTGTCGGTCCCGGTGCCCGGTTTCGGTCCCGCTCCCGGTCTCGGTGCCGCTCCCGGTCTCAGTGCCCGGTTTCAGCGCTCTCCTCTCCCGGTGTCGTGTCCCGCTGCCCTCACGCGAAGCGCCCCCCGCAGCGCGCCCCAGGGCTGTGCCACCACGGGCGGCTCCTCCGGGGGGGGGGGGGGGGCGGGGGCAGGAGGCAGTGCCGGGCTCAGCCCCCGGGGTCGCCCCGGCAGAGCTCACGGCCCCGGCTCAGTTGATGCGGGTGCTGCGGTCCGCGCCCTCGGCCCCGGGGCAGCCCTCGGCTCCGCGCAGCCCCCGCAGGCAGGCGGCATCTGCGGGACGGGAGCGAAGGGACGCGTCAGGAGCAGCGGCCGCTTCCCAGGGCAGCGCCGGGTGGGAGCGCTCCCCCCGTGCCACAGCGCGATGCAGCTCCCAGCGCTGGTGCGGGCAGCTCCGGCCTGGCAAGGGGCACTGCCCCCCCCTCAGCGATGGCCTCAGGGGGCCCGCGGGGAGGGCAGAGCGCAGCAGGGACAGCTCCCGGCGCGCAGGATGCCCAATGGCAGTCACCCGTGGCAAGGTCACCACCAGCCCTGCCACTGCCTCCCGTCCGGAAGGACCCTTCACCCCAGGCTGGCACCGGACGTGGCACTGCCAGAGCCCTCAGCCCCACTCACGGTAGCGGACGTGGATTGGCCACACCATGATGCAGCAGAGACAGGCAATGGCAGCGACAGCAACGCCTCCGGTGACCCCCACCATCACCCAGTGGTAGAAGCTGGCACACTCAGAGCAGCAGAGCTCGGACCTGCAGGGACAGGGCAGGGATGCGGCTCTTGGGCAGGACCAGAGCCTGGACCAGTGCTGCCCACGGCCTCAGTGTCAGGGCTGGGAGGTGAAGGAAAGGTGCAGGGCAAGGAGAAGGGGCTGTACCCCACCCCCTCTGTGTGCCTGGAACTGCAGCCCTCATCTGGGGCCAGAGGAGAAGCTGGGGGCTATTTATGGCACATCAGGTTTCCACCCATGCCCCTTGCTCCGAGGCAGGGACGCTTGCTGCCTGGCTCGCAGGTGATGCCGCTGGAGCCGTCACTGTGAGGGACACTCACGGGCACGGGTGCAGGTTCTGGATCGCCATCACGGCCAGCCCGTTGGCCATCTTGTCCGTGAAGCTCATGGCGCCGTAGACGAACGCGCTGCTGTGCTGCAACGGGAGAGGAAAGCTCACGGGCCCCGCAGGAGGCAGCGAGAGCCTTGCGCCCTCTCATGGGCACCGCTCGTGTTGCAGCAGAGCCCGTCCTCAGCGCCCTCGCGGGGGGCTCCATCCCCCGGGGCCGCCGCGGTACCGTGTTGGTGCCGATGAGGTCTGCGGTCATGGAGAGCGAGGTGACCAGGATGGTGGCAGAGCCGGCCCCAAGCAGCGCGGCCGCCCCGTAGATCTCTGTGCCCATCTGCTTGACCAGGGTCACCCAGGAGGCGAAGGTGAGGATCACCAGGATGCCCACGAAGTAGGTCAGCTGCTCCGGCCAGCATGGGCAGAAGGAGAAGGGAGAGCTCAGCTCCCGGCCCAGCGCGGCCGTGGGGAGCGGGGAGGACGTGGGCACCCAGGGGACAGCCCTGGCCCCTTTCCAGCTGGTTCTAAGCAAGGAGCCCCCAAGCAACAAGAGCCTTGTGGTGCTCCAGGATGTTCTACAGCGCTGCAGGTGGGGCGCCCGGCACTGGAACACCCATCACCAGGAGAGGTGGAGTACTGGGGAGCAGCGCGTCCCCATCCCTACCCAGGGTGGTTCAGCCAAAGCCTCCCTCTGCCTCTCATGGGCACCATGGGGCTGACCACAGGTGACTGTGGACCAGAGTGTGCAGGATAGACCCATGCGCCCCCCACACTACTCCATGCTGCAGCAGAGCATCACTGGCAAAGGATGCAAGAGGGGTTCCTGCTCTCCGGCCAGGCTGAGGTGTGCCAAGTGCTCTGCACGCTTGTGTGGTCAGGATCTGGCCCATGGGCCTTTCCCTTTGGTCAAACTCAAACCTCACCAGGCCCCCAGGACTCACATTTCGACCCAACCACTTATTCACAGGCTTCATGAGGAAGGAGGAGAGGAAGCCACTGACATACATCACCAGGGGGATGGTGGCGATGTATTTCTGCAAGAAACGAGGACAGGGAGGAGATGAGCTCCAGAGCATCAGCACAGGACCCCTGCCCATGGCACCCTGACACAGGAGCAGGGACCTGCCCTGTGCCCACCTTGGGCAGCAGCAGCGAGTTGGTCAGGTACATGGCAATGTAGGCCTGGGAGAGGTTGACGATGAGCCGGGTGGACATGTAGAGCACCGCGACCTGTGAGGGACAGACAGGGCAGCACCGCTCAGCCTGTGCCAACAGGAGCTTGGGAACCTCCTGTGCCCAGCCCTGCCGTGGCACAAATGTCCTCTGAGAAGGGGACAGCCCCTGATGTGGTAGGGGGGTGCCCAGTACCACCCATAGGGTAAGAGTGGTTTGAGTTGGAAGGGACCTCAAAGCTCCTCCAGTTCCAACCCCTGCCACGGGCAGGGACCCCTTCCACTGGAGCAGGGTGCTCCAAGCCCCTGTGTCCAACCTGGCCTTGAGCACTGCCAGGGATGGGGCAGCCACAGCTTCTCTGGGCACCCTCTGCCAGCGCCTCAGCACCCTCCCAGGGAAGAGCTTCTCCCTCAGAGCTCATCTCAGTCTCCCCTCTGGCAGTTAAAGCCATTCCCCTTTTCCTGTCCCTCCAGCCCTTGCCCAAAGCCCCTCTCCAGGTTTCTTTCTCATCTTTCTATGCTCACAGGAGGTCCCACTGCCAGAGGACCCCCCAGCCCCCAGCGGGTACCTGATAGAAGGCAGGTTCCCACAGCCAGTCCCTCCAGAGCAGCAGCGGACGCAGAGCTCTCGGCTCCTTCTGCAGCAGGGGGGTGCTCTCCTCCGGCTGGGCCGATGAGCCCCACGGGTACGGCTTCTCCTTGGTGCCCAGGTGGAAGATGAGGGAGAACACGGCCCCCAGCCCCACCACAATGAGGGACAGGTTCTGGGTGAGGCAGAGGGGGTGAGCATGGCAGGGGCTGCCCTTTCCCTGCCCATCAGCCACCCCCAGCCGGTGGACAAAGAGCTTCTCAAGCGCCCCAGGAAGCGCGGGGCAGCCCCTGCCCGTGCAGTGGGTGACGTCTCAGGGCGCTGCTATTTCAATCCCTCTGGGACCTCCCCCGTTGAGCCATGTCCCACCCAGGGAAGAGGGAACTCCAAGGCCACTTACCCGGAATATAGGGACATCCTGGGGGCCTAAGTGCTCTATGCGTTCAGGCTGATCCACCTGGAAGTTCAGCAGGAGCCAGGCCAGGCCATACACGGTGATATTGGCCATGACGGTGAAGGCATACCTGAGGGGAGACAAGACCTGCTCTAGTGGAGGGCGTCCCTGCCCATGGCAAGGGGTTGGAGCTGGAGGAGCTTTAAGGTCTCTTCCAACCCAAACCAGGCTGTGAGTCTGCGGTTTCTCTGGGCCACCCTGTTCACTCTCCAGTCACAGCTCAGCTCTGCCACAAGGATGCCCCAAGCTGCCTGAACCAGTGCCGCCAGATCTGCAGCCCAGTTATCCCCACACTGCCCCACATCCTCCTTGCCCCACTGCACTGCAGCCGGTCCCCACTCACCTGCTAGAAGGGACTTCCTCCCAGCCCTGCTCCATCTGGTAAACCCTCAGCCTGATCCTGACAGATCACGGAATCATTTGGGTGAATGAACCCCATGACGTTCACACAGTCCCACCTCTCAAGCCTGTCCAGATCCCTCTGGATAAGCAGCACTGAGCCGGCTCTGTGCACAGAGCTGCGCATGATGCCCAGCCTGGCCCTGAGGCCATACCTAACTATGGCACAGCTTGTGTAAGCCCAGGGGCATCCAGGGTGTCTGCTCCTGTGAGCATCACCCTCCAGTCCCAAAGAAGTGCCCCCCAGGAAGCATCCCAACACCTCTGCCACCAGAACATTCCTGGCACCGGAGGCTTTGGGCCACCAACCCAGAGCAGCGGAGCCACTTGGACACATTCTGCAGGACACCCACATGGCCCAGTCTTGGTCCTGGTGTAGCAAGGGCTCACCTGTGCCGCGGCACCCAGCGGACCTCTCACCGTGCAAGCAAAGGGACATAGCAGAGGGGACAGCCGTGCTCACCGGAAGGCTGTGAGCTCCACCTTCTCATGGTCACTGGTCACCAGCTCGGGGATGAGGGAGAGGTGGGAGACCTGTGTGGCTGCCCAGCCGAACTGGAAGATGATGATGAAGGGGAGGTAGTAGATGAAGGCTGCCCACTGTGGCGTGTTCTCCTTGCAGGCCAGGCAGGGGTTGAAGATGAAGGGGAAGGACACAAGGACGCACGTGGTGCCTGGGAAGAGGGCAGAGCAGGGAGAGGCTGCAAGCCCTGTTCCCTTGGGACACCAACAGCCCCGGCCAGCTCAGACACAGAGCCAGCACCTCTGCCAGGGCGCTCCAGCCACCTCCCATCCGCTCTGTCCAGAGGACACGACCCTCACACACGCTCACACCTCGCAGGCACCAGGAGCTTCTCTCACGATCACCAGAGCCCTGACCACAGGCAATAAGGCCCCCAAGGGGCTGCAGGGCTCTGGGGTCCCCCTTCCCTTCTCCCGGGGGGCTCCCCCCCACACTCCCACCAGTGCCCCGGGCAGCGCTGGGAGGGCAGGAGCGGATGTGACCCATGGCTCTGAGCCACCACGGACGGTCCCAGCTTAGTCAGGGGCTCCTCCCTCAGCTGCAGCGTGACGGCGGGGGGACGCCGCGTGGAGCAGGCAGGGACAGGACCGCTTCTCCTTTCCCTTCTGCAAGGTTACAGAGCAGATCTGCTGCAGTGCTCCAGAGCTCACACCCGGCCCTGCTGCTCCAGGAGCCCTCGGAAGCACAGAGGACTTGGTGTGTGCCCCGGAGAAGCCCCTGGGACAGGAAGGGTCTGAGAAGGTTCCAAGCGCATCAGACCTCCTCGGCTCCTTTTTAACCCAGCCCTGCCAGGACCAAGCTCCGCATCCCCTAATGACATCCCCAGGGGAGCTCTGGGGCAGGCGCTGCACACCCCAGGCTGCTGCAGCCTCCACGTCCACTCCTGGCCCATCACCACCGTCACACACCAGGGCCACCCGCCTGGAGCTGGGCTCCTCTGCCATGCATCTGCATCCACATACCCTGGATCTACCCAAGTGAACGTGGCTTCACCAGGAGCCAAAGGGGTGCTGGGGAGCCCACACTGCCCAAGCGAGGCCATGGGAGCCCCCTAAACACCCCCTTTTCCCACCCCTGGCCCCCGCTTTCAGCAACCAGCACTGTGGGGGAGGATCGAAAGAAGCAGGATCACAGGAACACCAGGCTTCCCTGGGCAGGGAATCTGGGGCAGCACCACCAGACTGCCTCGGAGAGGAAGCAAAGAGACATTCATCCTTCCCAGACTGTTGTGGCTGGAAACTGCTCCCCAGGAAGAGCTGGGGTGGTGCTGAGCCATCAGCACCATCAGCACCAGGAGCCCAGTGCGGCGCTGGGGAGACGCCACCCATAGCAACCCACGGTGTCTGCGCCATCACCCCGCCTCTGCGGACGACAGCCCCTGCTCCGGCCAGGGAAGCAGCCTCCAGCCATGCTGCTGGAGCGGGGAAGGGTGATCCCGGACTTCCCTCTGGGAGCAGCCAGCAGCGGAGCTGCCCGGGGAGGGGGCAAGCACAGCGCCAGCCACTTCCCTAAATGTAGGATGCAGCTCTGAGCTGAGTGCCGGCAGGGGTGAAGCTCCAACGCCCTCCCCGACTCACCCAGCAGCACCCCAGGGACATCGGGCACCTTATCGGGCTGTCGCTGGGCTGCACAGAGTGGTTGGCTGAGATAAGTTTGGGATTAAGATAAGACCACCCCATACTACACCCGTCCTGGCTGTGCGCATCCACTCTGGTGTTACCATTAAGGGGGTTTATCTCTGCCTGCGGATGCACCTTTCCTCAAGCCAACTGCCCAACAACTGCTCTGCAGGGCCGGGGCAGGCTCCTGCACACCAAGGACCCTCCTCCTCCAGGTCACACTGACCCCACCACGAGCGTCCCCGCAAGCCCCTGCACCTCCTCGCAGTTTGTTTGGCCCCAAGGCACGGTGCAAGATGTCAACAAGTCAACACCAAGCCACTGGTGCCTCCTCTGTGTTCCCACAGGGCTCTTTCTCCCCATGGGCTGGTTGCCTTCCCCAGTGCAGACAAGGGCCCCAGGGCCACCCATAGGGACAACACAGCGGTGCCGGGCCACGGGCAAGGCCCTGGTGAAGCCCCGGGCTCCAGGGAAGCCCAGATGTTAACAACAGAGCACAAAGCTCTGACCCTGACTCAGTGACACCCACACACGGGGGCACAGGGGCACTCAGTGCATGGCTCGAGGGACAATGGGAGCCCAAGGCAGCATCAGCCACCGAATCCCGGCCTACTGGGATGGGGATGGTGCCCACCGGCAGGATGGGGACACCACGGAGTCCCTTCCCCAGCTGCGCCTGAGGGGTCCCTCTCCACTCGGCATCTCCAAAGAGCACCTTTGAGGTCTGCCCCCCTCACCGGGCACCCCAGAAAGGTAACAGAGGCTGATCCTGCACCCCAGAAAGGCTCCCCCTGGGCCATCATCTCCACCCAGGGCACCCTGAATGGGCCTCTTCTGTTCCCCAACCCAGGGTCACCCCAGAAAACCTCCCTGGGGCCACCCATCTGCACTCAGAGCACCCCAGAAAGGCTCCCCAATGTCCCCCACCCAGGACACCCCAGAAAAGCTCCCCTGGGGCCACCCATCGGCACTCAGAGCACCCCAGAAAGGCTCCCCTATGTCCCCCACCCAGGACACCCCAGAAAACCTCCCCTGGGGCCACCAATCTCCACCCTCAGTTCCCCCACCCAAGAAATGTTCCCCGAGGGCGCCCATTTCCAGCCAGGGCAACCCAGAGAGGTTCCTTAGAGCCATCCATACTCCAATCAGAGCACCCCAAAAGGCACCCGAGGTTCCCGCACCCAGAAAAGCTCCCCTGCGGCCACCACCTCCAATCGGAGCACCCTGGACAGGCACCCTCCGTTCCGCCCCCCCCCCCGCCCCCCAGCGCACCCCAGAAAGGCACCTCCAGGGCTGACCCCGCACCCCACAACGCTCCACCCATCTCCCGGCCCGGCACCCACCAGCGAGGTGCCAGGACTTCCTCCTGCCGTAGCGGCCGCAGCCGGCGGAGCGGTCGGTCTCGTAGCCGAGCAGCGGCGTGCAGAGCCCGTCCGCGAGCTGCCCCGCCAGCAGCAGCGCGCCCGCGGCGCGGTGCCCGAAGCCGAGCGCGCTGTGCAGGAACAGCAGCAGATACGTGAACCACAGCGCGGCGCAGGCGTCGTTCTGGAAGTGCCCCGCCGCGAAGCTCAGCCGCGACCGCAGCGGCAGCGCCTCCGCTGCCCGCACAGGCAGCGGCAGCGGCAGCGCCCGCTCCGCCATGCCGGGACGGGGCGGGATGGGGCGGGGCTGTCCGGTGTCGTCCGTCGTCGTCGTCGTCCCGCACCCTCCACCCCGGGCTGGCTCTGCTCCACCCCCGGACGCACCGCGCGGCCGCCGTTGCCAGCGCCCGGATCGGGGCTGCGAGCGGCACCCGGCGGGTACCGGGGGCGCGTCTTGAGTAGGTACCGGGTGACTGGGACCAGTATAGGCGGTACTGGGGCTACTGGAGTGACTGGGAGCGATACTGGGGTGTCTGGGAGCACCGCTTGGGGGGGTGCTGGGGTGACTACGGGCAGTGCGGGCCGTAGCGGAGTCACTGGGACCACCCCTTGGATGGATACTGGGCTTGCTTGGAGCAGCGGGGGGTACTGGTGTGACTGGAACCTTGTCTTAAGAACCACCCATTGGTTGGATGCTGGGGTCACTGAGAGCGGTTTGGGGGTACCGAGGTGATTGGGTCCTGGGTGCCTGGGACATGCACGGGCGGCACTGGGGTCAGTGGGAGCGGTTTGGGGGTACCGAGGTGATTGGGTCCTGGGTGCCTGGGACATGCACGGGCGGCAATGGGGTCAGTGAGAGCGGTTTGGGGGGGTCGGGACCATTGAGAACCCGAAGGTGGGCGCTGGGGCCAGTGGCCCCCCCCCCCCCCCCCCCCCACGCCCGTCGCTGATTGGCCGAGCACCCGGGCGCGCGCGCGCAGCGCCGGCCGTCCCCGCCCCTCGCCCCGCCCTTTTTTCCCGCCACTTCCCTCTGACGTCGAACCACTTCCAGCCAATCCGCTCTAAGCGGCGGCGCGGAGTCGAGAATTTCATTTGCATAATAATAGAGGGGCGGGGCCAGGGCAGGAAGCGGCGGGGAGCGGGGCCGCGCCATTGCCCCCGGTTCTGTCCCTCAGGACCCGGACCCGGACCCGGACCCGGACCATGGCTCACAGCGCCAGGCAGCTGCCGGCCGCGATGCTGTAAGTGCCGCCCTCCATCGCTTGACCGTGTCCCGGTGCTGCGCTGCGTCCTCGGGGGGCCTCTGCCAGAGGGGAGATGGAGATGGAGATGAGCTCTGAGGCAGAAGCTGTTCCCTGGGAGGGTGCTGAGGCGCTGGCACAGGGTGCCCAGAGAAGCTGTGGCTGCCCCATCCCTGGCAGTGCTCAAGGCCAGGTTGGACACAGGGGCTTGGAGCACCCTGCTCCAGTGGAAGGGGTCCCCATGGCAGGGGCTGGAGCTGGAGGAGCTTTAAGGTCCTTTCCAACCTAAACCAGTCTGGGGTTCCATGGTTGCTCAGTGGGGCAGGGGGGCTCTGCTGGCCCCACATCCTCCACTGAAGCCTGATGCGTGGAGGTGAGCAGCGAGCTGGGGCACAAGGAGCTGGGGCCGCCAGCCGTGTATTGGAGCCCCGTGGTGCGTCTCGGTGGCAGTGGCAGGAACCTGATGGAGCGGTTGTGGCTGGAGTGGGTTGAGCCAGCACCAGTGCCCTGCGCTCATCCCGTGCCTTGAGGCTTCTCCTTATCTGCGGCAGTGCTTGTGCTGGGTGTGGGTGATGCTTCCCTGGAGCCAGGATCCAGTCCCCTCCAGCTTCTCCTCCCTTGCTGAGGAGGATCAACTGGTTCGTGCCATTTGGGACTCCTCGCTGTGTATGTGAGCAAGGAAGTGACTGTCGCTGTTATCCGTCCTCAAAAGCAGGACTTTTGCCTCCTGCTCCCCTTCCAAATGTCACTGACAGATCCCAGGGTCACCTCTGGACTTTGGGCAGCCTTTTTGTGCCTAGGACTGTCTGCTGGGCTTTGCGTGAGCGTCATCAACTCAACTGTGGCTCCCATCATTTGGGAGCAGGGGCTCCAGGTTTCCTCCTGGTGGCAGCTTTGGGGGCTACTGGGACATGGGCAGGAGCTGGGGATGTCACTGTTGGTCCCAGCAGTTCCTCAGCCCTTTCTGATGGGCACTCTCTGGCTGCAGACATGCCACGGGCAAAGCTCAGCATGGAAACTTCTTGGTGGCCATCAAGCAGGAGAAGGGAGAGGTGGCACGGACGAGTGGTGAGAAGCCACACGGTGAAGAGGAGGTGAGTTTTAGTGCCTTCATCCCTCCCCACGCAGGTTGCCCAGCCTTGGGCTATGCTTCCACTCGCCTTTCAGCAGCCTGCGCACAGCAAAGTGGGACTCAAGGGGTCCTTGACCATTCCTCAAGGGATGGGAGGCCCAGGAGGCTCTGCATGCCGCTCTTGTGTCCTGCGATGCGGTGGCATCATGTGCTCTGGTCCATGATGTCCTTTTGCCTTTGCTGGGTGTCAGCCAGTGAAGAAGAGAGGTTGGCCCAAGGGCAAGAAGAGGAAGAAGATCCTTCCCAACGGCCCTAAAGCCCCGGTTACAGGCTACGTGCGCTTCCTGAATGAGCGGCGTGAGCAGATCCGCACGCAGCATCCTGACCTGCCCTTCCCAGAGATCACCAAGATGCTGGGGGCTGAGTGGAGCAAGCTGCAGCTCTCAGAGAAGCAGGTACTGGCCTCCACCTAAACCCCTCTGTTTGCTTGTCCCAGTGCTGGTAGGGTGGGCAGCAGAAGCCTCAAGTAGTGGGGAAGGGAGCCTGGGGCCAGGCTGAGGCCCCTCTGTGTCCACAGCGGTACCTGGACGAAGCAGAGCGGGAGAAGCAGCAGTACATGAAGGAGCTGCGGGAATACCAACAGTCGGAAGCCTACAAGATGTGCACGGAGAAGATCCAGGAGAAGAAGATCAAAAAGGGTGCGTTTGGGGAGCAGTGGCTGTTGGAGGCGCTGGCAGGACCCGGCCAGGCGCTGGCAGAGCCTCTGGGGGCTGCTGGGCTGGTTCTTAGGGGGAACCTTCTCCCTCCTTTCCAGAGGACATGGGCTCTGCAGCGGCAAACACCTTGCTGAACGGGCACCCGCACAAGGTAAGGCCCCAGCCGGTCTGCCTGTGTGGGGGGAAACTGGGGCAGCCCTTGCCCTGGCCCTGTGCCTTCTGTCTGCCCAGCCCCAAGGAAATTGGGTCCCCTTGGGTGTGCTCAGCCCTGCCTGATCCGTCCCCCAGGCCGGTGAGTGCAGTGACACCTTTTCCACCTTCGATGTGCCCATCTTCACAGAGGAGTTCTTGGACCAAAACAAAGGTGAGGGGCTGGGCTGTGGGGTGGGGGCTGCTGGTGCTTGCAGCAGCTTGCGTGAGGAGCAGCCTCTATCCTGTGGGGCAGGGCCATGGCTGGCACGGGGTGCGAGATCCAGGCTGCGGGAGATCCCTGCTGAGGTTGGATACAGGGACTGGAGCCTGTGGTTGGTAATGCTGAGCCTTTTGGATGAGTCGTGTCCTGGGGAAGGGATTGAGAAGGCTCCTTAAAGGGAGACCTTAGAGCAGCTCCAGTGCCTAAAGGGGCTGCAGGAAACCTGGAGAGGGGCTGTGGGCAAGGGCCTGTAGGGACAGACCAAGGGGAATGGCTTTAACCTGCCAGAGGAGAGACTGAGATGAGCTCTTAGGCAGAAGCCGTTCCCTGGGAGGGTGCTGAGGCGCTGGCACAGGGTGCCCAGAGAAGCTGTGGCTGCCCCATCCCTGGCAGTGCTCAAGGCCAGGTTGGACACAGGGGCTTGGAGCACCCTGCTCCAGTGGAAGGTGTCCCTGCCCGTGGCAGGGGTTGGAGCTGGAGGAGCTTTGAGGTCCCTTCCAACCTAAACCAGTCTGGGGTTCCGTGGTTGGGCTTGGGATGTGGGAGGGCCAGGGGTGTCCCCGCTGATGTGGTGTGGTGCCGGCAGCGCGGGAGGCGGAGCTGAGGCGCTTGCGGAAGATGAACACAGAGTTTGAGGAGCAGAATGCCATCCTGCAGAAGCACACGGAGAGCATGAACTGTGCCAAGGAGAAGCTGGAGCAGGAGCTGGCCCAGGAGGAGAAACAGACCCTGGCCTTGCAGCAGCAGCTCCAGTCCGTGCGCCAGGCCCTCACCGCCAGCTTTGCCTCCCTCCCCATCCCTGGTGAGTTCGGGGTGGCTGTGGGGACCTGCAGGGAGGCATCCTGGAGCTCTGCATGTGGTCTAAGCAGGGCAGTGGGATGGTGATAGACACGCATGTGATGGTGATAGACACGCATGTGATGGTGGTAGGCACGCATGTGATGGTGATAGGCACGCATGTGATGGTGGTAGACACTCATCTGATGGTGGTAGACACTCATCTGATGGTGATAGACACACATCTGATGATGGAGTAGGATTCTGGAGCAGTTTGGGGTGCCCAGTGATGTGGCAACCAGGTGGCTCCGCTATAGTGGGGTACGGCAGGCTGGGAACCATCTTCCTCTTGAGCCGTAGTCACCCTTGTGCCCACAAGCAGAGATCAGTCCAAAACCTTTTGTTCCTGGCCTTGTGTTGGTGTGGTGCTCTCCTGCTGCAGGGTTCAGGGTCCTGTCCCCAGCACTGATGGGCTGGGCCAGGCTAGATGGAGACTTGGTGGCCTTGTTTAAGTGGGCTTCTGCCCCACAGGCACTGGGGAGACCCCCACGCTGAGCACTCTGGACTTCTACATGGCCAAACTTCACAGCGCCATCGAAAGCAACCCACTGCAGCATGAGAAGCTGGTGATGCGCATCAAGGAGATCCTGTCCCGGATAGCCAGGTGAGCTGGTGTCCTGGGGAGCACTGGGGCAGCCCATGGCTGGGCTGAGCAGCAAAGTGGGGGATAGAGAGGGGTTGGGGCTGCTCCAGAGCTGTGCGAGAGAGAAGCTTCCCCCCCGTAACTCAGCTTTACTTTCTTCCCTCTCCAGCGAGCACTTGTGAAGGGGACCAGTCCCTGTGGAGCCCGGGGCTGGCCGGGCCCTGGCCCTGTCCCTTGGAGCTCACACGAGGGACAGTCTCTGCTGGGGTCCGGTTCTTTCTTCTCCACCCCTCACCCGAGGCATGAGTGGGGGCCCCCTGGCCCTGGGGCACCATCTCCAAGGACATGGAGCTTCTGGGGACCAAGCGGTGCCAGGGCTGTGAGGGACACGGTGTTGTGGCTGTGAGCAACCCCCCCCCAGGCCCTGTGAGCCCCCCAGCTCAGAGCCACCCCAAAGGCTCTTCGGTGGTGGATGAGGTGCCTGTGGGTTACAGCCTCTTCCAGCGTGACACAGTGTCTGCTTTTAACTGGCCTGTGCTGGAAGGGAAGCAGCCAGGTACCTCCTGGCCCCTGGAGCAGCCAAGGGAGCCTCTTGCTGCCCTGTCCTGCAATGCTGAGGTGGCACGTTCCCTCCTGCCCGCCTCTTGCTTTAGTTTTAATCCTCTCCGTGGGTGCCTTCAGCCCCCTGCCTGTCACCTCCTTCCCCCTGGCTCTGGGACCAGGAAGGGCAGCTCCTGCCATCTGCAGCAGCAGAGGCAAAGACAACGTCATCATTCCGGATGGGGAGCTGGGCCCAACCCTGTGCACAGGCTCTGGGCTCCCATCCGAGAGTGAGTTCCACCACGCTGGTGGCTGTGTCCTGGCCCTGCGCTCTCACCAATCTCAGGCTTTAATTAGAGAGTGTCTTATTTTCTTACTTAGCACAACGTGGCTCAAGCGCTGGGTTCAGCCTGGGGCTGCACTGCGCCTGCTTGGCTCCTGCCTGTGCGGTCTGTGCTCTGTTGAGTCTCCTGGTTGCCATCTCCTATTGGCTGCTTGGCTTGGGATGGGAGATGGAGCAAATAAACAGTGGAGAAAGCAGCCTGGGCTCTGTGTGTGGATGCTTGGGGCCAAGATCCCAGGGATGGTGGGGTGCAGGAGCCAGGGTGTTAGACTGGTTTGAGGTGGAAGGGACCTTAAGGCTCATCCAGTCCCAACCCCTGCCACGGGCAGGAACACCTTCCACTGGAGCAGGGTGCTCCAAGCCCCTGTGTCCAACCTGGCCTTGAGCACTGCCAGGGATGGGGCAGCCACAGCTTCTCTGGGCACCCTGTGCCAGCGCCTCAGCACCCTCACAGGGAGGAACTTTTGCCTTATCTCCAACCTGAACTTCCCCTGTGTCAGTCTGAACCCATCACCCCCTGTACCATCACTCCAGTCCCTGATGAAGAGCCCCTCTCCAGCATCCCTGTAGCCCCCTTCAGATGCTGGAAGCTGCTCTGAGGTCTCCACGCAGCTTCTCTTCTCCAGGCTGAACAGCCCCGATGTTCTCAGCCTGGCTCCTATGGGAGCTGATCCACCTCCTGATCATCCTCATGGCCTCTTCGAGACTTCCAACAGCTCCATGTCCTTATGTTGGGAACATCAGAACTGCACCCGGTGCTGCAAGCGGGGTCTCACCGGAGCAGAGCAGAGGGGCAGGATCACCTCCATGACCTGCTGCTCACGCTTCTGTTGCTGCAGCCCAGCACACGGGGGGGTTTCTGGGCTGTGGGCACACACTGAAGCAGCTCATGATGGCCCTGAGTGCCGGGAAGGGTGCGATGGAGCCAGGGCCCATTCTGCGCTCAGTGTGTTGATACTTGGAGCTGCTCTGGGGCTAATCCCAGGGCTTTGTGGTGCGGAGCTGGGATGCTGGCCCTGAGCCCCTTGCCGCAGCCGCACCGGGTTGTGCGTGGCAGAGCTCACCCGATCCCAGGTCCCGGCTCAGGTTCCCGGCACCAGGATCACCTTTCGGCCCAGCGCCATCCATAATTGAGCGGTGCGGGCAGCGATGCGGCGCGCGGGCAGGCACGGCCGCCAGCCCCCGCAGGGCAGCCCCATGGAGAACGGCGTGGGGCAGGCGGCCGAGCCCCCCGCAGCGGAGGGTCCCCCGGCGCCCCGGGCCCCCCGCGCGCGCCCCAGGCTGGTGTTCCGCACGCAGCTGGCGCACGGCAGCCCCACGGCGCGCATCGAGGGCTTCACCAACGTCAAGGAGCTCTACGCCAAAATCGCGGAGGTCTTCGGCATCTCCCCCACTGAGGTGAGGGGGGTGAGGGCAGCGGCTGAGCCCTGGGGCCCCCCCCCCCCCCCCCCGGACCCTGCTGCTCCCGTGTGTGGCTCCTGCCCTGGCACAACCCCTGGAGGGTCCCCAGCGGCTGACGTGGGGGCTCCCTGGGGGCAGATCCTCTTCTGCACTCTCAACACACACAAAGTGGACATGCAGAAGCTGCTGGGGGGCCAGATCGGGCTGGAGGACTTCATCTTTGCCCACGTCCGGGGCGAGACGAAGGAGGTGGAGGTGACCAAGACGGATGATGCTCTCGGCCTCACCATCACAGACAACGGGGCTGGTTATGCTTTCATCAAGGTGAACCACCCCCCGGGGGGGGCTGCCTGGAGGGTGACCCCCTCCCGGGCGCTGTGCTCCTCCCGTCACCATCCTGAGGGTGTCCCCCATGGTGGGGAGGGCCCTGCCTGGCCACGGAGGGGTTTATGTCTGGGGTGGGATGGGGGCTGTGTGGCTCTGTCCTTCCCCTGGTGCCACCGTGGTGCTGTGTCCCCCCCATCCCCAGAGAATCAAGGAGGGGAGCATCATCAACCGGATCCAGGCCGTGTGCGTCGGGGACAGCATCGAGGCCATCAACGACCACAGCATCGTGGGCTGCCGGCACTACGAGGTGGCGCGGATGCTGCGGGAGCTGCCCCGGGCTCAGCCCTTCACCCTGCGCCTCGTGCAGCCCAAAAAGGCCTTTGGTGAGTTGGGAGACCCCCCCCCCCCCACCTGGGGGGCCCTTGGAAGGACCACCCCCTCTCCAGGAACCACCAGCCCTGTGTGCACCCCCCAGCCCCACATCACCCCTTGGGACACCCCTTGTGCTCCGCACCCCTGCACCTACTCGTGCTCCCAGGGGTGCCCCACTCCCCTGCGCATTGCGCCCCTGTACCCGCGCTGCCTGCGAGCATCCCCTGGCACAGTTCACCACGGGCTGGGATGGGGGTGTCGGGGTCAGGGGGGCTCTGGGGTGCCCTCACCTCCCGTCCTGGGCTGCAGACATGATCGGGCAGCGGACGCGGAGCAGCAAAGCCCTGGGTGAAGGCAGAGCGAGCAGTGGGAAGGAGACGCTGCGGCTGCGGGCACAGGGCCCGGCCGTGCTGGAGGAGGGGGTAAGACCCCCAAGAACCCCTCGCCCCGAGTCCCTGGACACAAACCCGGTGCCCAGGGCAGGAGCAGCCCCATGGTCCCGGGTGAGCCCGCGCCAGTGGGTGCCTCGCTCAGGGCACCCATGGGCACTGCTCTGTCACCCCCTGACCTCCCCCAGCCCGGCCCCTGCGAGGAAGAGGCCATGCGCCGGGTGGACGATCTGCTGGAGAGTTACATGGGCATCCGCGACAGCGAGCTGGGTGCGCGGGGACGGGGCAACGGCGGGGGGCAGTGGGGGCCCCCCCCGGCTCCTGACCCTCCTCTCATCCGCAGCCTCGACCATGGTGGAGGTGGCGCAGGGCAGCGGCGGCGCGGCGCAGCTCGCCCAGGGCCTGGCATCGCTGCTCGGGGACTTCGCTTTCCCCCAGGACTTCGTGGCTGAGGTGTGGGCGGCCGCCCGCCCCCCCCGAGAGGGGCAGGAGTAGGGGGGGGGGGTCCCCATCCTGCCCCGCCAGAGCTGCGCCCAACTTCCCTTTGCGCGCCCCAAAACACGGCTGTGGCTCAGTAAAGCAGGGAGTGGGGGAGCCATGGGGCTGTTCCTCTTTCTGTGCCCCCCCCCGTGTCCACCCAAGTGGGCACGGAGCTGCTTTATTGGGGGTCTCGCGGATGGGGACAAGGCGGGGAGCAGCCTCCCACCTGCTGCCACCCCTTTGGGTACCGGGGGGTGATGAGCACCCGTGGGTGCGGGCGATGGGGACAGTTGGTTAGCCTGGGGTGGAGGCGGCTTCTGCTGTCCCCACATGGGGCCACTGCTGCAGGACAGAGCTGGGGGTGAGCTTGCGGCGCAGGGAGAGGTTGAGGACGGGATAGAGGGAGGCGATAGAGGGCCGCAGCCGCAGCCCGGGGGAGATGCGCTGCAGCACAGCCCGGCGGAAGAGGATGTAGACCCAGGGGTCCAGGATCTGGTTCCAGGTGACCATGCGGATGTAGATGAGCAGCATCTTCTGCGTCTCCGTGGGCAGCGTCCGGAGCTGGCCCTTGGCTGGCAGCTGCTGCAGCACCATCTGCACGATGAAGATCTGGGAGAAGGGGGAAAGGTGTCAGTGTGGGGGGGGGGGGGAATCCATGCAGAGCTCCTGAGGTGCTTTGGGGGTCAGGGAGATGAGGAGGGTCCAGGCTGGGCATTGAGCCTGCTGGAGAGGGATCGTGGGCTGGTGTGGGGGACCTGCTCTGCCTGTGTGTGGTACTGAGCCCCAGAGCCCATGGTCCAGGTCCAACAGGCAGAGACACCGAGTCTCAGGGCATCACCAGGAGAGCACCCCCAAACCTGGGACGTCACCAGGAGGAGCACGGAGGGACACCAACACTCAGAAGGTGGGGGTGGGAAAATGAAGACCCAGCTCCTCCCCAGGAGTGTGAGGGGGGTGAACCACACCACGCCCCAGGTCCTCACCAGAAGGGGCATCCAGCAGATGGTGGCGATGACCATGATGCCCACGAGCTGCACCATCATCTCCACCTCGCTGTCCCGGCGCCGCTGCACCGACTCCCGGTCATGGTAGACACGGCACAGTGTCACCACGCTCACTGTGTTGAAGACGAAGGACAGCAGCACAGAGAAGATGCCCAGCAGAGCGAAGAGCAGGCAGAAGATGATGTCTCCGGTGTCAGGCAGGAGGGTGAGGAAGCACCAGGAGCCGGGGTACTGCAGCGTATACCGGCCCAGCCCCAGCACCGGCAGCAGCCCCAGCAGGCAGGAGAAGCCCCACACCAGCCCCACGATGGACCAGGCGCGGCGCTTCGAGACGCTGGAGGAGCGGGAGAAGGGGCGGTTGATGCCGAAGAACCTCTCTCCTGCCATGGTGGCCCCCAGCAGCAGCGGGCACTGCCCGAAGAAGACCATGGAAAAGCCGAGGAAGTTGCAGAGGTGGCATCCGGGGTCCACCTTGGCCCAGGCGAACTTGATGAAGTGGTAGGGGATGATGACCGAGGCCGTCACCAGCAGCCCCATGAAGTCTGTGACCACCAGCCCGCAGAGGAAGACAAGGAAGGAGGAGCGGGCCTGGCTGGAGAGCTTGCGGGAGGAGCTGAGCAGGACGCAGAGGGCGAAGAGGTTGGAGCCGAGGCCGATGAGGCCGAAGGCGGTGGAGAACCAGGGCGAGGCGATGCTGCTCTGCGCAGGGTCGCGCCCGTCGCTGGCGTTGAACACCCCGAAGCACGCGTCCAAGCGGCTGCCATTGGAGGGGTCCATGTCCCCCCACCCCATCAGGGGCACTCCTGGCTTGGCCCTATGGTGCGTGTGCCCCACTGATCCTGCCTTGCCCTGGGAGGACAATCAGAGAATCCCAGACTGATTTGGATGGAAGGGACCTTAAAGCTCCTCCAGCTCCAACCCCTGTCCTGGGCAGGGACACCTTCCACTGGAGCAGGGTGCTCCAAGCCCCTGTGTCCAACCTGGCCTTGAGCACTGCCAGGGATGGGGCAGCCACAGCTTCTCTGGGCACCCTGTGCCAGCGCCTCAGCACCCTCCCAGGGAACAGCTTCTGCCTCAGAGCTCATCTCCATCTCCCCTCTGGCAGGTTAAAGCCATTCCCCTTTTCCTGTCCCTCCATCCCTTGCCCAAAGCCCCTCTCCAGGTTTCCTGCAGCCCTTTAGGCACTGGAGCTGCTCTAAGGTCTCCCCTTCAGGAGCCTTCTCTTCTCCATCTGCCCCAGCCCAGCTCTCTCAGCCTGGCTCCAGAGCAGAGCTGCTCCAGCCCTGCAGCAGCTCCATGGCCTCTCCTGGCCTCGCTCCAACAGCTCCACATCCCTCTGGTGCTGGGGACACCACAGGAGTGTGCCAAGAGGGGTCTCAGGGACAGAAACAAGGTGGGAGTTTGGGGCTGGTCCCCTATGGCCAAACCCACCCAGCACCCGCTCAGGGCAGCAGATGCAGGGCTGTGGTGGGCAGACACCCACCAGCACCATGGGGTTGGCACAGCATGGGGTGCAGCTGGTCAGGATTAACAGTCCCGGGCCCTGAGCCACGGGCGCTGTTGCCGTGAGGCTCTAACCCAGCACAGCGGATGCTGGGATCACGGCACCGGCAGCTCCGCAAATGGGGAATGGGTGCCCACCCTGAGAGCAGACTCCCATGTGAGGGACCAGGCTGGGACCAGGCCCCCCCCTCTTCCTGGGACCCATTTCTCCAGGCTCTGGATGTTCCTGTCCCCCGTCCCCCCCCCATCCCCAGCCTGGAGCCCCCCATGGGATGCTCAGCTGTGCCCATGCCTGTCACCCCTGTGAAGCGCCACGCTCCTTATGCAGGGTGACACAGGCCTCTGCCCTCTGTCCGCATAGGATCCCAGCCTGGTTTGGGTTGGAAGGGACCTTAAAGCTCCTCCAGCTCCAACCCCTGCCATGGGCAGGGACACCTTCCACCGGAGCAGGGTGCTCCAAGCCCCTGTGTCCAACCTGGCCTTGAGCACTGCCAGGGATGGGGCAGCCACAGCTTCTTACCCTTAATGGCCACTGGGGAGCAGAGAAGGGGGTGGGGGTGGGACACGTCCCCATCCCTGTCCCGGTCCCGCTGGCAGAGCATGGCGGTGATTCACTGCCCCGGCTTTTTCCATGAGACAAGAGTGAAAACTTGCGCTGTTTGTTTTCTCTGGTTCCCCCTCCCACCCCCCGATGGCTGCAGTGGCCCCAAAGGCATCAGTCCCCTTGAGGCACATGGCCAAGCCTCAGTGAGATGGATGCAGGTCCCTGAGGACACGTCAGCCTTTCCTGCATCCCCCTGGGATCCGCATGGTAATGCCCCAGCTCAGAGGTCCCGCTCCAGGTGTCCCCTGACGTGCCTGGGTGCTGTCCCCAAGCATGTCTGTGTCCTCCCAACCCCAGGCTGCTTCCTGCACCGGTTGGGGATCAGGACCCATGGGATGATGCTGCCCAGCTGCCTCCATCACCTGCGGACTCACAGCCATGGGATGCTCTTGGCATCCATGGCTGTGCCGTGGCACACCATGATCTCTGCTTGGGTGCACGGTCGCTGTGTGGCAGGATGTCACCCCTCTCCCAACAGTGCCAGCTCCACACTGCGCATCCCAAACCCCACCATCACCCATGTCCCCTCCCCTCCTGCCTTGGAGCTTCCATGATCTGGACCCCCATTGCCAGCAGAGCTGGGGACACCAGGGACACCAGAGCCCAAGGACTGGGCACGATGCAAGGGTGGGCTCGAGGGCTGAGCATCCATGTGCTGCCCTGGGCAGAGCTGCCTTGGGACTGGGCAGCTCTTAGAGGGGATAAGGCACTAAAGAGGGCCCATTCAGCTGCAGCCCCACACACACCAGAGCAGAGCAGAGGCATTCATGGAACTGGGTTCACGTGGGATGGAGGGATCCTCACTCACCGTCCTGAGCAGAAGATGCCCTGAGCCTGCGCTTGGTTTTGAGGTTACTGGATCCAGCCAAACCCTCTTCCAGGGAGCTCCTGCAGATGAAGGCAAAGGGGTGAAATCCCCGCGGAGAGGAGCAGCTGAGGGGTGAGAGGTGCTGGGTGCGGAGGTGCGGTATTAACAGGGCTGAGGGTTGGCATCACGCAGATGCCCCATGGAACGCCCGGGCCCCACTTCCTGCCCTTGGCCACATCCGAGCTCACGGAGGCGGAGCAGGAGCAGGGGCGGCTGCTCCTTATCAGCGTTCCCAGCCCATCACTTCTCCGGTTCCTCGGGCTGGGGCTGGGGGGTGCTGAGAAGGGAGGATTCTGGGCAAGGGGACACCACAAAGAGACCCCCATCTGCCCCCCCCCAGCCGATGCCCCTCCTGCAGGTGATCCCACGGGGCACCGCTGGGCACAGGGTCCCAGCACCCACCACCCCCAGGATGGTGCTCTCTGGGTGGCGGATCAGGGCGAGGACATGAGCTGGGATGATGATGGGATAATGATGGGATAACGATGGGGTAACAGCCCAGCAGGGCTCCTGCATCCTTCCCTGGACCCACAGCCACCAAGGGGACCCGCTGCTGGGGTCCCGGCCTAGTGCAGGGACACCCCGGGGACACTGACGGGGAGCGGTGACACAGGAGCAGCAGCAGTCGCTGCCGGGCTCGGTGGCTGCGGCCCATAGCATGGGAGCCGGGCGCGGTCCGCCCCGACATGGGGTGACGGGCGCCGGGGGGCGGCCCGGGACACGCCAGGACAGGCACAGAGCGCGGGGGGGGGGGGGGGGGGCACCGCCCGTCCCTGTCACCCCCGGGGGGGCTCCAGGTCTCTGCGCAGTCCCCCCCCGCCCCGTGTCCCCCAGAGCCCCTCCGTTCCTCCGTCCCGGTCTCTCTGTGTCCACCCCCCCCCTCCGTCCGCCGCAGCTCTTTGTCCTTCCCACCCCTGCCCGGACCCTCCACCGGCGCATCCCCCCCGCCGCTGCCGGCGGCACCTCCCGGCTCCGCTCCGCGCACCCCGGGCCCCCCCCGGCCCCGGCTCTCACCCGCCCCGCGGCAGAGCGGCGCTGCAGCCCCGGCCCCGCGGTCGCGGCCGCGCTCAGCAGCTCCCGGCTCGGCCCCGCTTTACTCATTTGTTTACCCGAGACGGATTCCTGCGCTCGGAGGATGGGGAGGATGGAGCGGGGGGGGCAGCGCTGGCGGGCGGGACCCATGGACCAGCACCCATCGAGCCCATGGGTGACACCGGGCACACCATGGACCAGCACCCATCCAGCCCATGGGTGACACCGGGCACACCATGGACCAGCACCCATCCAGCCCATGGGTGACACCGGGCACCCCATGGACCAGCACCCATCGAGCCCATGGGTGACACCGGGCACCCCATGGACCAGCACCCATCGAGCCCATGGGTGACACCGGGCACACCATGGACCAGCACCCATCGAGCCCATGGGTGACACCGGGCACACCATGGACCAGCACCCATCGAGCCCATGGGTGACACCAGGCACATCATCGACCAGCACCCATCCAGCCCATGGGTGACACCGGGCACATCATCGACCAGCACCCATCCAGCCCATGGGTGACACCGGGCACCCCATGGACCAGCACCCATCCAGCCCATGGGTGACACCGGGCACATCATCGACCAGCACCCATCCAGCCCATGGGTGACACCGGGCACATCATCGACCAGCACCCATCCAGCCCATGGGTGACACTGGGCACACCATGGACCAGCACCCATCCAGCCCATGGGTGACACCGGGCACACCATGGACCAGCACCCATCGAGCCCATGGGTGACACCGGGCACACCGTGGACCAACACCTGTCTGCGCATGGGTGCGTGTGCCCTGGGGGCAGGCAGTGAAGGAGGG
Source organism: Ara ararauna (assembly GCA_028858755.1). Lineage (NCBI taxonomy): Eukaryota > Metazoa > Chordata > Aves > Psittaciformes > Psittacidae > Ara > Ara ararauna. The sequence goes on along the minus strand of CM054398.1, from coordinate 3,127,768 downwards.
AGAGCTCCAGCCACTGCCTCTGGGGTTCGTTCTTCCCCGTTTCCTCCCAGGCCATCCCTGGCTGAGCCTTCGCACACTTCCTGCACCCCCAGTGCTGAGCTTTAAATAACTCACAGGAAGGAGACGCTGGGGATGTTCCCCGGGCCCAGGGATGTCCGGCAGGATGGGGATGGGGATGGAACACGCACGTGTGCAGTAATGCTCTTGGGGCTCCCCAGACCCCTGCAGCTGAGCTCTGGCATGATGGGGGGGCTGCAGCAGGTGCGGGACCCCCCAAGCACCAGCTCCCATTGCCTGTGCATGGCTGGATGCAGCCAGTGGTGCTGAGAAGAGCAGGACAGGGCGGCCCTCCTGAGCTCTGGGGGGAGATAACAGCCATGGGGCACCCCCTGAGCGCAGGGAGCCCCCCAACAGCAGGGCTGGCTCTGCCCCAGTGCTGGGGGGCCCCAGCAAGTCCCTCAGCTGTGGGGCTGTAGCAGGGAGCAGGATGCAGTGAGGCAGCCTGTGGGAAGGGAACAGCCTTGCATGGCCAAGAGGAGGCTTCCTCACATTCCAGCATCAATTCTGGCTTCAGCACCCCCCAGGTTCAGAAGCTGCTGAGGATGGGGCCATGTGGGGTGTCCCCTGAATATTGGCTGTGTCCCGTGGCCAGCACCACGAGGGACCAACCCCAGCGAGTCCCAGCTCAGCCTTGAGGGTGCCCAATACCTCTGAGCGATGCTTAAGGCTCTCAGAACACCCAAGCTCAGGCCGGGGCAGCCCGGAGCTGCTGAGGCCCCGGGTGGGAGGGACCACAGGGCAGATTTTCCCCTGTAAGGAGATGTCCCATCCAACACCCTCTCCTCCTCCCTGCCAAGGCAGGCGTCTCACAGCCTGAACCTCCATCCCACGACCAGGGTCAGGAGGGGGTGGTGGCTCTCCCAGGCTGAGGAAGCCAGATCCCAGGGTGGAACATGCCAGGAACAGGGCTGGCCAGGAGGGTGATGGGCCCAGGGATCCATCTGGGGAGGAGCAAGGGTGGCTGCAGCTGGGGAACATCTGGTCTGCCACCAGCATTGGGAGTGCGTGGGGCTGGGAAGGGGCCAGCGGGGGCAAGGAGAGCGCATGGGGCTGGACCGGGCACTCCGGGGTGACAGCAGAAGGAATGAGGTGACAGACCCTGGAGATGTGGGGGGGGACGCCCTCAAGCACTACGTAGCCCCCAGGGGGGATCCCAGTGCTGGCCCAGTGTGGTACTGGCTGGTGGGGACGCGCAGGACAGGAGCGAGCAGCACGGGGCGCCCACACCCAGCACGCCACTGCTTAAACAACCCCTATTTATTTGTACCAAAGTCTCAGGGTCCCTCAGGATAAAAGCAAGGACATGGAAATCCCTCAGGAACAGGCCCTGTGCTGGGCCACGCCGTGGGGATGGCCGTGGGGCAGTGCATGTGATGGGGGGCGAGACCCCCTTGGTGCCAGGGCTCTGGAGGCGAGTGGAGCAGCTCCTCATCTGCGGTAACGGTACCGCTTGAAGTGGAACCAGAGCTGGAAGATCCCATTGGCAAACTGGCAGCGGAAGCCGTGCCGGTGGGAATACTCCCACTCGCGGTTGACGATCTTGAAGGCGATGTCCTCGTAGGGGGGCCCGGCGTGGAAGCGCAGGATGGCAAAGTCCTTGTTGTCCTGGCAGGCCTCCAGGAAGTACTCGGGCGTCGAGCGCTTGTCGATGAGGTCGGGGTAGAAGATGTTGAACTTGTAGCCCTGCACGATCTTGGGAGGAGGATTGTCAAAGTCATAGTGGGTCTGGTTGTACTTGTTCCACTCGAAGCCTGTGTGCACCCGGTTGAAGAAGCGGGGCTTGCGGGGCCGGTACTTGTCAGCCCAGAGATAAGCTTTGCCTGTGAGGGGCATCTCCACACTGAACTGTGCCTCGTCTGCACCCATCCCCTCCTTAGCCTTACGGAAGAAGATGTCATCAGTGCTCTCGGTGGCATCACCTATAGGGAGAAGAGGAAACAATTGGTCATAGCATCACGGAATGGTTTGGGTTGGAAGGGACCTTAAAGCTCATCCAGCTCTAACCCCTTGCCAGGAGCAGGGACAACTTCCACTAGAGCAAGTTGCTCCAAGCCCCATCTGCCCAAGATCTCATCTGAATCTGTCCCCACTCTAGCCCTGCACCCTGAAGCACGTGTTGGCAAGCACAGGGGCTCCTACCTGTGACCTGCAGCTGCTGACGCAGGAGCAGCAGGCGATGAGTGTCCTCCTCAGCCTCCAGCACATGGGCATCAAAGGGCAGCTCGTTGGTGCTCAGCAGCCGGGGGCTGTACTTCCCTGCATCGTAGTCATCCAGGCTCTGCTGGATCAGGTCCTCCTCCATCAGCACAGCCTCTCCCTTGGCCTCTGCATCCTGCTCAGCCTCTGGCTCTGAGGACGGCCCTGGCTGTACCATCTCCTCTGGATCCAGCCTGCAAGGAAGAGAGAAGAGAGGACTGGGACGGGGATGGTACCCTTGTCCTCTGCTCACCTGAGGTCTGTCTATAGAAGGATGGGAGAACAAGGCTGCATCTTCTGCCCTGGGTGTCCCGTGGGAGAGCCCCAGATGCTGCCCATGGGAAGGGCTTCCTACCTGTCGCTGGGGGAGGCCAGCTCCTGCTTGATGATAGGAAAGAGCGGTTCACTCTCCACACCCTGCTCCTGCTTCAACTTGTACAGCTTCTGGCGCAGCACATCCTGGTGCCGCTCCCGCAGCCTGCGAGGACGAGAGGAGCTGTCAGGTCCTACCCAGCAGAGCCCCTTTGTGCCCACATTTCCCAGAGCTCCGACACCCACATCAGCAGGAAATCTCCTGAGGTTTGTCAGGTTTGGGGCTGAGCAACCCTCCAGTTGGATTCCCTCTTGGAGACCTCCCTGTCAACACTGCTGCTGGAGAAGGGGCTGTCCCCAGCTCCTCTCCCCTCTTGGGACAAGCTGCCACTCAGAAAAGTGTAAAACCCCTCCAGTGGTGACTTTGGGCTTGTGTCCCCCCACCAGCTCTGCTCACAGCGAGGTCTATGCTGCCCCTTCCCACAGCCCTGGCAAAGGGGCAGCCCCGGGCTCTTACCTGGCCCGAGCCATGTAAGCCTTCAGCTGCTGCAGCAGACTCTCCCAGTACCCAATGTCCAGGTTGGGGCCTCCTGCCCGGATCTTGCTCTCAATGCCCTGGTACAGCACTTGCAGCTGGTTGTACGTCTTCCCCTTGAACACGGACTGCACATCGGAGCTGACTGAGGCATTGATGCCATCCCGACGCTCTCCTGGACACACAGATAAGGACAATCAGAAGGTCTCAGAGCGCTCAACCTGCTCTCAACAAGGCCTGAGGCAGACCCACAGCCTTCATCCAGCAGATCCCAGAGAGCTCCTGTGAGCCCCAGTGCACACAGCAGACCCTACAACCCACCACTCACACTCCCCTTGACACCCACACCAGGCTCTGCCCTCCCACTTACCTGGTCCTCCTTTCCCAGAGGCCTCCAGTTTGCGGAGCTTGGCTATCTCATCCTCCGTGATGATGGTCATGTCCCTCCAGAAGTCCACATTCTTCCCTTGCTCCAGCTCCATGTAAACCTGCAGGCAGAAGACAAGCAGGGCATCAGGCTCCTGCTCCACACCACGGGTAGGGAAGCAGAGCTGTAGGAGGAGAAGCCTTGAGCACAGGGGTGGCAGAGCTGGTACCTGGATGTCCTCCACCAGATCCTCCATGTCGGACACAGTCAGGCCATTCAGGAAGGTGTAGGGCTCGTGCATCTCCACGGCCAGATCGTCATCCTCGGCGCTGATGTACTTGGCCAGAAGGTCAATAGGTTTTGCTCTCCCATCCCGAATCCGGATCTTGGACCTAGAGGAAAGAGACAGCAACCAGTGCCTGCCACCCCCTGCTCCCTGCTGGGCCTGTCCCCCGGAGCCGCACATCTACCGCAGCTTGGCCTGCTGCAGGTGGAAGTTGTCCTCCTGCTCCTCCCAGGTTTTGAAGTGCTCTGCCTCCTTCTCCCGCTGCAGCATCTCCAGCTCCTGCTCACGCATCGCCTTCTCCCGCTCTCGCTCCAGGCGCAGCTGCTTCACCTGCCCGGGCAGAGGGAGACGTGAGGCCACTGTGGATGCAAGCCCACACCGCAGCGCTGGGACCTGGCACTTGTCCTCCTCAGCATCAACTAAGCTGGACTGAACCCCAAGAGAAGTCTTCTCACCATGGAATAGCAGAAATCTACTGTGCACCCCCCCCAGTCCTGCATCCTATGGGCATCCCTAATGAGAAGAGCAAGGGCACTTATTCAGGTGAGAACCGGCCTAGCCACAGGGTTCTCTGTTGCACGGTTTGAGGGAAGGGGCATCTGATCCCACCTTCTGCAGCTCTAGGCGATTGTCCTCCTGGATTCGCTTGTTCCTCTCCTTCAGGTCCTTCTCATCCAAGTGGCTGATTCCTTTCTTTTCCAGTGCCTGAAATGGAGCAGCCAAGGGCAGCCATGAAACCCTGAAACTTCTACAGCCGCCACCAGCCATCAAATCCCACCGCATTCACCTGCTTCCACTGCTCCTGCCAAAGCTCCCCCAGTCCCTTAAATCCCACTCCTGAAGTCCTTCAGTGAGGCACGAGCACTAACACCAATGAACACTGCTCAGCTCTCGGCATGCAGCACCCAGTAGGTCCAGGTCCCTCTCCTGTCCCCGACCCACATCCTCCCCTTGCACCCCTTAGCTTAGTCTTCGAGAGAAAGAAAGGAGACAAAACCCCACCAAGCCTGTCCGAAACGCCCATCTGCTGCCCTACAGCAGTGCCTTCCTCTTACGGAGCCGCTCTTCGCGTTACGGAGGTTCCCACCTCGAGCAAAGCTCCCGCAGAGACCCACAGCTCCCCTGCCCTGTCCTTGGGCAGCCACAGGAGCACGGTTTCCCTTGAGCAGCAACGCGCGGGCACTGAGGAGCTCACCTTGCTCCAGATGAAGGTGCCCAGCAGGTTGTTGTCCCCAAAGGGGTTGTCAGTGTTGGTGTAACCCATGTACTCCTCTCCCCATCCCATCTTCTCCCGCTTCTTCCTCTCCTTGGCCTCCTTCTTGGCCAGCCGCCGGGCCCGCTTCTCCTCGGGCGTCTCCAGGGCTTTCATGAGCGCGGCCTGCTTCCTCTTCTCCTCCTTCAGCCTCAGCCGCTCCTGGAGGCTCAGCGGCTGCCCCGGCTCCTCCCGGCCCCGGCAGCGCGGCGGCGAGGGGGAGCTGACGGAGGACACGGACGATTTGGAGCCGTCCCTCCTCCTCCGCTCCCGGCTCCGGGCCCTCCTCTGGTCCCGCTCACGCTCCGAGCTCGACCCGGAGGAGCGGCCCCGCGAGTGCGAGCGGCGCCTCCCGCGGCCGCTGCGGTGCCGGTCCCGGCTCCTGCTCTTCCTCTGCCTCCATTGCTGCCTCTCATCGCCGGACTCGGAGCTGCGGCGGAGGGAAGCGCTGTTCGGGACACGGCCGCTGCTCCGCGCCGGGCAGCGGGGACCGCACCTCCCGCAGAGCTCCGGGAAAGCTCCAGGGCTCTCTCTTTACCCCCGAACGGGCTCGGTCCGTGCCATGGGCGACGCTCCGCGAGGCGCTCAGCGGCCCAGGGCCCTGCGGGTCCTCCCCCTCCGCCGCGGCCTACCTCCGGCCTACCTCCGGCCTACCCCCGGCCCTCCGCGCGGAGCCCGCCCCGCGCCGCCCCATCTCCCCGCGGGCCCCCCCCCCCCACAGCCCCGGTCCCCGCTCACCCCGAGCTCGGCTCCCGCCGCCGACCCCCGCTCCGGCTGCGCCGCCGCCGCTTCCCCCGGCTTCCGGAGCGCTCCCGGCCCCGCTCCCGCCGCCGCCTCGCCGGGCTGCGCGACCCGGAGCCCATCGGAGGCTCCGCGCCGGGGTCCTCCACAGCGCCCGTCCGGGCCCGGAGCGCTCCGCAGCCCCCGAACGCAGCGGGCGCCGGGGCGGAGCCGAGCGGGGCCGCTCCGCCCTCGTCCCGTTCGAGCCCCGGAGCGGCGCGGCGGGCGGAAGGAGGAGGCAGAGGCGGCACAGCACAGACTATGCTTTATCACAGAGCAGGACAGAGCATCCGTTACAGTCCTCTGGAAATAAGGTCTCCCCGAGGGGGGGGGAGCCCCTCAGAACAACCAAGAACATCAGAAAAGCTCATGGCTTCACCCCCAAAGAGAGCAACGTGACAACAGCCACGGGTTGGCACCGCAGCTCGGCCGCCAGCTCCCCCCCCCCCGCGCCCCGCTACTTACATACATTCGTTACACGGTGCACGCACAGAGCGGACACAGAATGAGCGGGAATAGGAACATCACCAGAACAGACTCGGGTCTAATGTAGACATCAACAGAAAGGAAAACCCAACACGGTCCGGAACGCCTGAGCTGCGGCTTCTACCGCGTCCTCACCGGAGCATGGGAGTGAGGGGCAGGGAGGAAGAGAGCCCACGCCCGCTCCGTACCGACACCAAGTGCTTGAGCTTCACTAAAACACGTCTGCAAGTGCAGTTCGGGCACCCGGGGCTCTCTGTGCCAGCCCCTTGCTGTGCCCCTCCAGAGCCTTAACAGGAGCTCCATGGCAAGCACGACACAGATGCTGGTTTTCTCTCGCCAAATCCACCTGCACTTTGGCAATAGCCAGAGCTGAAAGCTCACCAGGGCATGTCCCACAGAGCCAAGAGTTCCAGACGGGATGATGGGGATGAAGGAGAGCAAACAGCTACGTGGGGACCAGCTGTCTCATAGGGCTGCTCTGCTCAAACCTTAGTGGAGTAAGAGAAACGTGGTGCTTCCTCTTAACGATGGAGAGAGCAGGGGGTTACACCAGGGAGCTTCTGGGTCACTACAGAAAACCCTGACCAAGAAAGTACAGGCAGCTTATGACCCAGATGGGCTGGAAGTTCCGTGGGACAGAACTGCACAAGGATTGTCTCAAAAAGCCTGAACGCTCAAGGAAAGACAACGCTTGGAATGAACATGCTGCAAGAGGTTTGGGGTTCTCCACCTCTCTTGGAACCAAGAGCAGCTCCAGTATGTGGAGTTCATTCACTGAGATGCTCCACGGACGTGGGGCTCAGATGCTCCCTGCACAGAGGCTTTAGAGCCCCCTGAAGTGAGGGGAAGGAATGAACATCTCCATCGACAACGTTTAAACCATCTTAAACAAGGTGCTTGGTTTCAGTTGGCTGGAAAGGCCCGAGGGGGACAAACCCAGCACCCACACGCAGGGTGGTTAGCTCAGGCCAGGCCACTCGAGCCCAACTTCCTGGACTCCTCCAGCACAGAACCCAAGAGCAAATCTGAAGATGCACCAGGGCTGTGCTCCCTCTGGCCTCCCTACGCACAGCATCACCTCGCGAGGAAACAAAGGCAGCATTTGCCAACATCTCAAAGCCTCCAGCCCAGAGGAAGGTTGGGCTGTAGGTATCACACTCCTCTTGTCCCCTCTCCTCCGAGCCCCTGGAGCGCTGCCCACAGCCTGTGGAGCCCAGGGCTGGCACAGAGAGGGGATAAGAGACATTCCTCAGCCTTCAGCAGGGCTGCCACGGAGCAATGCTGGCAGCTGGGTGAATGAGCCATCAAGGAGCGACTCAAAGGGGAGAGTTAAAGACTTCTGACAGATTATTTGGTAAACACATGAATACATCTAATGGCAGCAGGCTGCAAGCTCTGCAGCCTGTGCTCTCGAGAGCAGCACACCTTACAGCCTTCAGCATCTGCAGGCAAAGGGGGGAAGTCTGGGTCCTGCACTGCTGGGCAAGAAAACATCCGTTCCTGAAGGTCCTCACCAAGTTCAGCACATGGCAGCGATTCCCACCAGCCCAGTTCCCCTCTGGGACCTGAATTAAGCTGTCCTGAGCACTGCTGGGAATTCAGACTGGGAGAAGGGTCCCTTTCCCCTACTCCTCTACAAGGAATCCCAAGGGCAGTCTGAACACTGTAATGAGAATGAAGACATTTTAACCTTCTTTCTTAAGCAAGGCTCATAAAGCACAGAATGAGACCTGGCTCCTTCTGGTCTAAAGGATTCCCTTTCTTCTCTCTGGGAGATGAGGATGGGCTTGCTGGAGCTGAAGACAATGCTATGGCATGTGCCCTGCTGGCGGTTGGGCAAGCCTTGTCTTACCACCACCCAGTGACACCAAATGCCCTTGCTTTAAAGCCCTCCTCAAGCAAATTATCTCAGACAGCCGAAGCAGTGATCCCCAGCAGCTGATGTTACCATAGGCAACATCCCAGTCACCAACAGAGCCCACGAACATGGCATTTGGTGGCAGAGCCAAGCTCCCATTCCCGCCTCCAGTGCCTCACTGACCACCCTGAGGTACAGATGATCTATGTGAACCCAATGGTTGTGACCCCCCCGTACACCCATGAGCATGCAAGGTGCTAAGTGGCTCCAGTGGGATGCAGTGTCCGGCCCAGGCACAGCTGGTCCCAGGAGGTGCACATCTGTCCATGCCAGTGTGTCCCGTGCGGCGGTCACTTCAGGTGAAGCGTTGGGACTCGGAGCACAGAGTGACGGGTGATGCAGCGGTGCAGCACGTGGCAAAGGCAGATCCCAGCACGACAGCCAGAGGAGAGCTGAGGTGACAACATCACTGTCCCTCAGGATTGGTCCAGGATCACTCTTGCTGCCCCCGCACGGTGGCACAGATGAGAGAAGTCACCAGCGACGCTTTAATCCAAGACAACTGGCATGGCTACTTTGGACTACTGTAACATGGGAGTGATTCTATTCCATGGCCTTTAATACATTGCATTTTCATAGCACCTTTCATCCCAGGGTTAAGTGCTTTAACGGAAGCGGGTACTGTGCACCCCTTATCACGGGGGAAACCGAGGCACAGAGTGGTCAAGTGACTTGCCTTGGATCACGCGGCAAAACCGTGGCAGAGTCTGGACAGCCTGAAACCTCCCGACTCCATCAGCTGGTCAGACCATGCTGCTGCCTCCAGTGAAGCCACTCCGGTCCCTGCCCTCCCCAGCAACGTGCTCCTACCAGCTCTCCAGTGAGGTCTCACACTCCTTTCTGATGCGCAAATATATGACAGGAGAAGAAAAGAAACAAAAAAAAAAGGGGGGGGGGAAAGAGTGCAGTAAACTAAATGTTTAAAAAAGCACATTTGTGCTGTCTGTGCAAAGGTAAAAGAAATAAATACATGGTTAAAAACTTAAAAAGGTTCACAGTATCACACATGGATAGGTAGCTACGGTAGTGCACATCTGGAAAACACTGTATTACTACTCAGGATTCTCTACACCCTGCTGCTGCCTCCCTCAGAAGCTGCAGGTGGTTTCCTTTGCTGCCCACGTCTGGGATAAGTAGAAAGACACGGTTATAGTTTTGCTCCATTCTGAAATGCAGTGCCCGGGATCCTGCAGTGCAGCAATACTGGTTGGTGTCAGCAAGCTCTTCCCCATCCCACTGGAACGGCTGCATCAACAAAAAGGGAACACATCGACCTGCAGAGGGAATCGCTGCTCTCTGGGGCTTCTGTGTCTGCATAGAGATTACTGCAAGAGGCAGAGAAAAGAGAGTCAGCACCTGCCCTCGGCCCTGTGAGAGGCTCCATGTGAGCCCAGCCAACTCCCCAGAACCACACCAAGCATGAAAGAAGTCCAAGGTTGTAAATCTTGCATCCTCCAGTAACGACAACCCCACTGGAGAACTTCAGCTCCCCAAAGCTCTCACTGCACCACACCATCCAGAACAAGCCGCAGCCCCTGCTCTGCCAGCACAGGAGATCTCGCCTGCTGCCACAGAGCTGACCCCACTCGCAGCAGGGCTCTGCTGCAGCCGTGCAAGGTCCCCCATGCTGAGGGGACACAGCCACAAGCTCTGACCTCGACCCACTGGGCACCCAGCACCCGTGTCTCGTACACTTACTGTATCGCTCTCCTCATCAGAGACAGAGTGGAGCTGAGCGCTATAGTGGAGCGGGGAGTAAACCCAACTCCTCTCGTCTGTCGGCTGCCAGAGTGGCCAGAGACGGTGGGGAGAATGCAAGGAGAGCAGCAGCAGAGCAGGGAGCAAAGGAGAGAAAAGGGAACAAATAAAAGGAGAAAATAAAAAGAGCAGGAAACAATACGTAAGAACAGTCACCTGAGGGAGAGAACCGAGCTCGGCGCTGGCTCTCAGCAGGGGAGCCTTCCTCATCTTTGGTACATACATGGGACAGCCCACCAGCAGCTGACACTGCACCCTGCTCCCCTGCAGCAGGGATGGCACAACCATCGCTCTTGCAGGGACAGCTTTTTAGAGCTCTGAGATGCCAGAGAAACCTCAGCTCCCTCCCTGCCACAGCAGCACCCCTGCTCTAGAGCAACCAAGAGACGTGGCAAGGACTTACCTAAGGGCAGTGATAGAGCTTGTGGCTCTTGCTACCCACTCCCAGCCCTCAACCTCCCCTTTCCTGAGCCATGTGCATGAGACAAGTTGGCATCTTACAGTGATACATGGTCTGGTTTGCTGTGCCTTCCCCCTTCCCTGCAGGCCAAGCAAGGCAGCAGATGGGTGGGTTAGACCATGGTGGATGGTGGCCACAGAAAGGAAACGGTTATCACTGAGTGTCTTGGAGACAGTGGTGTGATGGGAACGAATATGACAAAGGAGGCAAAACACAAGTGGATCTTGGAAAGAATAAGGGGGAAGAGAGTGCGTGTCAAGGGAGCTGGTTATCACAGCACTGGGCATTGTGTGACAAGACACTTCTGCTACTGACACAGCTCCCAGAAGCCCAGGACGATTCAAGGCTGGTGTCTGCTTCCCGTGTTCCCTGGGGGGGGGACAGGAGGACCCACTTCTTCTGCAAATGGGCTCTTTTGTCTCCAGAGGTGCTCCCAGAGAGAGAAACTGCACCCTTTGACAGCCTGGGCTTTGCAGAGGAAGAGAAATGCAACTGGGTGCTTGGAAAAGCCTGCAGGGGCGTTAACAGCCTACAATGTACAAGAAACTAAGGACAAAAAGCCAGAGCTTTGAAGCACCCGGCTCCACATGCTGAACCCCATCAATAACTGCAGCTCCATTAGCAGAGAATGGAGGGAAGAGAAACCTTGCCTGCAACTTCTTACAGGGCTCTGCTAGAGGCGCAGAAAAGCTCCCCCACATCCTGTTGCTCATCCATCCTGACTGAACTGCAGGCTCCAGCCAGCCTCTTCCAGAGCCTTTTGGGAGCTCAGATGCATGCAGGGAGCTGCAAACCCAGAGGGGACATAAAGGAGCATCTGGTGCTTGATATTAACCCTCCCGGTCCTGGGGCAGCCAAACCAGGCTGAGGGGCAGGAGGAGTTGCTGGGGGTGTTGCCCACTTGGCCAGGCAGGTGCAGCACTTTGTGGTGCCATCAGGAGCACATCACAGCCCTGCTTCCCCATGCCCATCACAAAGGCAGGCAACGGCAGGACCATGCTATACAAACGCTTGTGCTGAGGCTCTGGCACCACCTTTGAGCAGATGAGCTCTCCCAGAGCCTGAGAAGGGAAGCAGCCTGAGCTCTGGATTCAGCTCCTAAATACTCAACTGCCTCCCTGCATCCTGTGGCAAGGAAAGGAAAACCCCCACTGCTCCCACAAAGCCTGCAGTGAGGACAGAGCACACTGGTGCTGTTGAGCCCAAACCAGCCTAACCCAGCAGCAACTCCTAACTCCTCTGGCTGTAGGAGCTGCTCACCATCCCTGCCATGAGCCTAAAAGGTCAGACTTGGGTTTTTAGCAGCTTCAGAACACCTTAATGGTCTCTTTGGAATCTCATCTGGCTTCCTGGGCCGAGTCTAACATTACCCACAAAGGCTCAGGTGCCTCTCTGGCCAGTTCTGGTGCTTCCGAGTTCATCCGAGGAATGGGTGATAGCACAGCCCATCCCATGGCAGAAGCTGTGTCATCAGCCCACGGAAAAGCAGGACAAAGCATGTGCTCCTGCAAGATCCTACAGGGAAGATCCATTTGTGTGATTCCAGTATGCTCCCCTGGTTTCTTCTGGGTCACATGATACAGAGCCCCAGCATCCAAGGGAAAGGGAGCACTGGCCCCTGTGTTTCAAAGCTGCAGCTTTGCTCCCCTACAAGCTGGCATGTCCACTTACACTCCCAGAGGAAAGCCAGGTGGTTCGGAATCTGTGCTGGCGGGGAGAGTAAATCCAGTACCTCCCATCTGTGAACTGGATGGGCCCAGGAGGAGTGAGGTGAGAAAGGAAACAAGAGGGGAAAAAAGAAAAGAAAAGAAAAGGATGATGTGAAAAAGAGAACGAAAGAGAAAGCAACAACCACGGGGCTGGACAAGTCCGGGCCTGAAGGGCTCAGCGGGCAGGAAAGCCGTGCGCAGGAAGAGCAGTGCCCAAGCCCTGCCACCAGCTCTGCACTTTCATTCCCCTGCGGGTGAACAGGAGGATAAAGTGCTCTCCTTTCAGGAGCAGGCTCCCAGAGATCAGATCACAGTCCCCTGGGACTTGACAAATCATCCCTTGACCATCACCCCTGGAGCACTCCTGGCAGTGAGCAGCCCTGGCTCCAGCCCTGCTGCACTCCCATGCTCCAGCTCAACTGCTTTTCCAAGGAGAGCACCCATGGGAACCCAAAATCAGCTTTTCCCTTCATCCCAGCAGTGAGAAACACTCCACAGCACACGACACACATTGAACACAAAACAAGGACTCGGATGAAGTATGAAATGCTGATGAGCAGTCGGTCACGCTCTCTGGGAGCACATACTGCACACAGATGGTTTCCCCTGGATAAAGAGGACTCCCACAAGTTGGGGGGTGAGGCCATATGCCCAGGGATATGGAGGAAGAGGAGCTGACCTTTCCTATAAGACACTTGCCACTGGAACAGGCAGCTTGCAGCCGGCTGCCATTCACAGGCAAAGAGCGAGCAGGTGGGGTTAGAGGGAGTTGTTGGCATGCACAAAACCCCAAACCAGACGAGCCTTTAAAACGGAGCTGATTCCTTCCACAGCTCCCACGAGGCTTGGGATGAGTCGGCAATGAGTGAGCAGCTCTGCAGCAGAGTCATGCAAGCACAGGGAAAGGCAGACGTTGCCATTTTTAGGTTAGCCTGAAAGAGCTCATCATAAGGGCTCAGCTCAGCTCCATCATCACGTACCCAATAGCAACGTGTCGGAGCAGGGAGGAGATGGGCACCTCCTTCACTGAGATGGTTCCAGCGCCTGGACACAGGGGAGAGCTCTCAGGGTCAGACCCTCAGCTCTGCTCTGGGAACCCACAGGGCACGTCCATGTGGCTAAAAACTCTTCTCTGGTCTGCAGAAGCTGCTCAGACATTGTGACGGCTGACTGAGGAACAGCTCCAGGCTCCACAGCACTCTGCTGCCAACTAGCAACCACCTCACTTACTCCCTGTCCCAGCACTAGATTTCCACTGCATCACCTAATGCATCTGCCTGCAGGGAAAGGAAAAGCCAGAGTTCACCAGAGCCCAAGGTCAGCCCCACTGCAATCACCTCCCCTCTGGCTCTAGGCCACTGCAGCATGTTTGAGCTCAGGAAAGCAGCGGGGCTCTCTGGCTGAGGAAAGGAAGGACCCCTCAGTTGCACCTACATTCACCCTGGCTTGTCCCAGGAGTGAACATGGCCTAGATAAACCCTTCACCCTGCTTGGAAGTAGAGCAGCACACCTATGGTTACATCCACAGCAGCAGTGCCACCCATCTGAGCCCTACAAGATACTGGTTTGCATTCTCCAAGGGTTAATCCACTTGCCTGCACTCAAAAACCCACCCAGTGGCGAGATCTCAAGGTGCTCAACATGCAGATGGCACTGCCCTGCGCCCAACGGCCTCGTCCAACCTTTCCCATCACACCCCTAACTGGCCAAGCAGAGAGGGTGTCTTACAAAGTATATGTCTGTGACTGGCACATCATCTTCATCCGAGGCCTGGCTGGCTGGTTCCGAGGCCTGGCTGGCTGGTTCCGAGGCCTGGCTGGCTGTCTCTACCTCTATAGTAGCTGTGGATGTTACAATGGCACAGGCTGAAGAAGCCGCTGCTCTGGAGGGGGGGAAAAAATGACAGAGTCCATCAGAAATGAGCAAGCAAGGCTATGATTTACTACAGAGGTGCTGGACATGCTCCACTGTCACATGCAGGACCAAATGACACCAGGCAGGGGTCTGCAAAGCTGCCCAGCACCAGAGGACACTCACTCTTTGTCATCTTCTTCAGGAGCTACGATCTCAACATCACACTTAGGCTCCAGCTCAACACTGATCTGCTGAAGCTCCTCCTCAACCCGCACCTCCTCGTGTGACCTGGAAACCAAAGAGAGAGGTGGGAAAGGAGGACAAGAGGAAAGGGATAAAATAGCCAGTGTCAATGGAGCATGAGAGGAAAGAGATTTGGCCTCTGGGAAACACCTATGCTCAGAGTTTGCCTGGCGTTATCTATCAACACCACAAGGGTCAAAGCCTCTGACTTCTCCTGAGGCTCCCAAAGCTGCCCAAGCATGCTCCAGGGTTAACACTGGATTTACCTGCACACTCAGGAGCTGTCTGTGAGAGTCTTCAGTTTAATACCTCATGCTATTGCAGCAATTGCCTGTGCTAGCAGGGCTGGTTCCACAGTCCTCGTGGGAAGGAGAAGGTAATGGCACATGCTTGGGAAAAAAAAAAACGAACTCCAGGTTCATTGGCAGCACTGTCCTGCTCTGTGCCACCCCTGGCTGGAAGCCAGAGCCAAGAGCCAGCACTCCCATCCAGCTCCATGCCATGCAACTTGCTCCTCCTCCTCTTAAAACCCCAGAGGGAATTCCCCAGCAGATCGGAATAATCAGCTCTGGAGAAACCTTAGAGCAGCTCCCAGCACCTAAAGGGGCTACAAGAAACCTGGGGAGGGGCTTTGGACAAGGAATGTAGGGACAGGAAAAGGGGAATGGCTTTAACCTGCCAGAGGGGAGACTGAGCTGAGCTCTTAGGCAGAAGCTCTTCCCTGGGAGGGTGCTGAGGCACTGGCACAGGGTGCCCAGAGAAGCTGTGGCTGCCCCATCCCTGGCAGTGCTCAAGGCCAGGTTGGACACAGGGGCCTGGAGCACCCTGCTCCAGTGGAAGGTGTTCCTGCCCGTGCAGGGGCTGGAGCTGGAGGAGCTTTAAGGTCCCTTCCAACCCAAACCATTGTGTGATTCTCTTTTCCTCACAAAGCACTGAGAGATCCACTTGTAAGGAAAATTCTGTCTAAATAACTAGTATCATTTGATTGCAGGAAGCAGATCAGCATCCTGCAGAGGACCGTGCCAAAATCTTGGGGCTGCTGAAATTCACATTCAGCCCTTCAAGAGACATAGGGATGAATTTGAGGTTTCTGTACAGCAGTTCAAGAAATGAGACTTTCCTTACCTGCCATCCTGCCCTGAGGAGTGTGTACGCCTCCTGCAGAAGGAAACAGGAACAGCAGAGTTTAAGGAGTGATTTAAGACAGGAATCCTGTCCTGCCCCCGGCTCTAACTCCCCACCCCATGAGGGAGATGTTCTACTTAACAGCTGACACTTCTCCCAGCAATAATTAATCCCACCAAAGCTGTGTCTGTTTGCTCCCAGGAGAGGTTTCATTAAAGGCAGTCATTAACATTCCAGATCACAGGGCAGCTGCTGAGATGCGCAGCATGAGGAGTATCCGCAGCCGCCTGGCTGCAGCGGGGCAGGGATGGACGGGCGCTGTACTCACCTGTACCGGGGCTGCTCAGAGGTCTCCGAAGGGGATCGCTCAGGAACAGAGAGAGATGTTGAAGACAGCGTCGTGGCTATGGAAGCTGTGGTAGCTTCTTCAAAGGAAGGAGGTGTGCAGGGTAGCAGGTCTGGCCTGCCTGCTGGTCCAGAGTGGAGAGCAGGAGAGACAGAGGAAGAAAAGGATGAGTAGGTCAAACACCAACACCTCACCTACACCAGCCCTGTGAGAGGCTGCTCCACCATCAACCTGCCCGCCCTCCCTGGGACTGCTCGCTTCAAATACAAACTGCAGGAAGTTTAGCTGGGCTCATGAATGCAAGTGTTTTCCAAAGCATCCTCTAGATGAGAGCCAGTAAGCACCGCTCCCAGTGGGATAGACAGACACTACAGGAAAGGTAATGCCAGTGAAGGCATCTCGCTGGCAGCCAAAGCTGGATTAAAAGTCTTGGATCACCGGAGATAAATATCCAAGTGAATTAAGGGATGAATCCAGTGCTTGCTGCTTTGCACTCAAGGAGCCTGCCCTTCACCACTCATGTGTGACGCCAGCCCAGATGGAAGCAAACAAAAGGCAGCACAGAACCAGGCAAACTGTCTTGTTTCCAATGGCCCTTGTAACTATTCAGACACTGTCATTAGAGTCCTATAGCTCCCAGCCCTTCCCTTCCACCCCTTTTTTTCAGGGCTATGACTGCTGGTGCCTTGCAGCAGTGACACAAGCAAGCATTTTTACTCAGAACCATACAGGGCTGCAAAGAAGGGATTTGGTCTTCAATGCACAGAAGTTGCTGCCCCAAACAACTAACTCCTGGTGCTGTGACCAGAGAGCATACTCTTACATTCTCCCCTGTCCTGGTGAAGCTTAGCACCTGCAAAGACACAGCAGTGAAGAGCAATCCATCAAGGAAGACGTGGTCAGTGCACAGTGGGGAACTTGACGAGGACGGGGGAGGATCCTAAGGAATTGCTACCAGAGAGAGGGTAATCACAGGGCCATGAGGCACCACACCAGACCACTACCTTCATCGTCAAGCGTGGGGTAGCTCCGGGCTGCACGAAGGTCATACTGCGTCTCATCCTTTTCAGAGGGAAGCTGGCTAGCTGAAAACGCAGCTGTTGGACCAGCAGTCTTGACAGCCAGCAAGGCACTGCGCCCTTTCTTTGAGGGAGATGACTTCAGAGCTGGGTGACAAGAGGGAAAGGAGATGAAATTCCTACCAGCAACCAGAGTGGATGGAAAGCTGCCTGGCAGAAAAGGCCCCGGGGGTGCTGAGTGATGGAGCTGAGCATGAGCCAGTTTGTGCCCAGGTAGCCGGAAGGCCAATAGCATCCTGGCCTGCATCAGCAGCACCAGGGCAGTGATTGTGCCCCTGCGCTGGGCACTACTGATGCCGCACCTTGAATCCTATGTTCAGCTCTGGGCTCCTCACAAGAGAGACACTGAGGTGCCAGAGCAGGGCCAGAGAAGGGCAATGGAGGTAGTGCAGAGCCTGGAGCACAGTGTGATGGGGAAGGGCTGAGGGACCTGGGGGGTTCAGTCTGGAGAAGAGAAGGCTCAGGGGGGACCTGATTGCTCCCTACAACTGCCTGAGAGGAGGATGGAGCCAGGAGGGGGCTGTGCTCTGCTCCCAGGGAACAAGGGATGGGACAAGAGGAAACAGCCTCGAGCTGCACCAGGGGAGGTTTGGATAGAGATGAAGGTGGTCAGACACTGAACTCCTGCCATACCAAAGGCACTTTATCCTTCCTAGAGGGAGAGAGGCCTCCACCCTCTGGCACACATACACATGCAATCTGCAAGTGCCATCTCCCAAGGGCTGAGTGTGAGCCAGCCGGTGGGGAGAGGAGAGCTCCTGGGGCCAGTCTGAGCAGAGCAAAGCAAGCCATGGCAACCTGAGGGCTTTGCTCTTCCCTCAGTGGAGAAGCCTGCACAGACTCTAGCCCAGAAACCCCCCATGCAGACCAAAGCAGCACAACTGCTTTGACTCATCACGAGGGCATACTTACTTACTCTTGGGTAAGAGTAAGTAAGGGCTTACTTAGGAAGGCTTACTCTTGGCTAAGGTACTTACAGGAATTCTTTCGGAACACTGTGTTGGTCATGAATTTGAAGAACCTCTCTGCATAGAAGCTGGGTCTGTGCACGGACACCGTGTCCTGCAGAGGCAAAGAGCAGTTATTGCATTGGAAAATTACCCCTCAAGGCAGAATTTCTGTCACAACCAGCAGAGGCTTTTCTATTCCAACACTTAGCCCTGATAGAGCCTTAAAATGGAAAGGCTTAACTGAAATGAGCTGATTAATGCTATAAATAAGCCTGGAGCATTGCCTTTGATTTGATTGCATTTGATTATATTCTGGCTGTAACTTTAGAATGGATTTTGGTGATTTTATTCCTTTGTAGCCTTCTGGAGTTTTACACGCATGACATTCCTCCTGGCTCTGCTGCCATTCAAGGCACAGCCAGGGACCCTTCGCATGGCACCAACCCCAACGCGCAGCCAAGTTTCTCCCCACATCTCATAAAATCATAAACCCGGAGCTGTCTCTGTCTCTGCTGTTTCACTGTGCCACCGTGACTCGGCAGCCACACACTTCCTTTGCTTTATTATTTAAGGGAAGCCAGGATTTGTGATGCTGAGAAAGAGTTTCCGCATCCAAGGTTGTTCTTTTGTAACCGTGCACACGGCTGCTGCAGGAGACACGGCAGCAGGGAAGCACCGAGAGGGATTTATTAGCAGATAGTTACTGGAGTGGAAACAGTCAAAGACAGCAAACACAGGGCTCCTGAACACACACCTGAATGCACACAGTGTGTGTGCACAGCTCCTGGTGTCATGGGGAGGAGGAAAATGACAGATGGGAGTAGAGGAGGAAAGCTGGTAGCACAACAGCTACACATGCAAGGAGGTGGAGTGAGCAAGAAAACCTGATTGGGAATAAGTGGCACTACGCCCCTGTGGTGGCATAAGAGGAAAGAACTATTCCTTCCATCAACTTCAACTGTGCCAGTTCAGGCACTATAAATAGCAAGGTAATCAGCAGCAAGTAGCATAAAGGAAGCCAAGGCAGGTAATCCTGTCATGGCCTGGACAGACACTCACCCCATCATGGACAAGGGCCTTCCAGGTATGTTCTAGCCTCTTGATGAACCTAAATTCCAGGGGAGAAGTGAAGAGAAAGCAGCAGATTCAGGCACATACTCTTTGTCTAAACCACACAGGGGAGATCACTGAGCTGCTAACAATTCCTCCTTCATCCAAGTGCAACTTTCCTCCAGCCAAGACAGGTCAGCTGAGCACACCAGCACCAGGTCAGGACTGCCTGGGAACCCTACAGGGAAGGAGGAGCTGAGCTCCAAGAGGGGGAGAAAATCAACTTCCAGCCCTGGATTTATGGTGCCTTGGAAACCTGTTATACCTTAGAAGAATGGCTCTGCATCACCAGCTGTTCTAAGGACAGGATAAAAAGCCACAGCCCCCACCAGGCATGGACAGACAGCTTTAGACAGCCTGCCTACTCATTAGCAAACCCTTCAGCAGAGGAAAACCTTCCTGCTTCCACTCAGGATTAAAATAGATGTTAACACCCTTAAAGGACAGACAACTGCAAAGTTACCTACCTGTATGATTGAAGGATATCTATTATTCCTACATGGAGCAGGAGACGCTCTCCTTTGCCATTCACTGCTGGGATTCCTCCCATCCTGCAGGCAGAACAAAACTTCAGTGAGTGCACCCCTAAAATAACACCCCGAGCCCTGCAGAAGGGTGGGCAGCAGCACTGAACAGGCTCTGATATGGTGGTCACAGTGCAAAACCTGCAAAGCCACTTTTGTGCGCAACCAGGGGAAGTCACCGACTGACATAGCACATCTCACACCAGGTGTCCCCGGGGTTCCTGCCTGCCTGGATCACCAAACACCAATGATCAGGACAGGACCAAAGGTGACGGCTCTGCCTGGGCCAGGCAGCACCACATTGCCTTCTCTTAGCTACAGAACTTCTTAGTCTGGGGCTCAAAATATTTATCAGGTCAGCATAAGCTGCCTGCCCATTAGGGCAGCAAACCTTCAAGGACGAAGGTGTTTCCAGATCCATCCACATTAACATCAGTCCTGTCACAGGTGCAGCAACCACACGCCCCAGCACACAACAAAAGAATGCCACTGGAATTAATGATGCTGCTTGGAAGAATGGAAACACCAAAGCGTTATCCTGGCTCTGCTGTGACTGATCCTCCATCAAAACTGGAGCAGCTGGTTCCAGACACCAACAAAGAGCAAACTCTACCATTTGTTAGCACGTTTGGTACCCAGAGCCACACAGACAGTCATGAGAGCCACAGGGCAGGCACAGGACAGGTTCTGGGCAACTCCATCAACCCGCAGCTCCACCAGTTACTCCAGCACCTGGCTACGCTGCCATTTGCTAACCTCACTGGGATGGCCTCAGGAAGTTGTGAATGCTCCAACCCTGGCGGTGTTCAAGGCCAGGTTGGAGGGAGCCTTGGGTGACATGGTTTAGCGTGTGGTGTCATTACCCACAGCAGGGGTGCTGGAACTGGATGATCTTAAGGTCCTTTCCAATCCAAACTATTCTATTCTACTGCCAGGGATTCCAAAGATGGAGTGATGGAGAATTAACTCCAAGCTCCTAGGGACAGGCTGATCCCTACTTCCACTCCAGTATTTGGATGCTCGGCTAGAACTGAGCAAGCTTATCCTTCCCAGAGCACGGGTAGATGTTCAGAGGCTGTTACAGGGACTGCCAATCTATAGACTGGCCTAAAGAGAAAGATATGAGGCTGCAGCCTTCCAGCACTGTTTCCCACCTCAGCTTCCTCCTTTCACACCATGCTGCTTTACTGGCAGCAGTACCACAACCCCCAGGAGAGATGCTCACTCTTGGCAGCTCATATGGGCCTCATTTGGGATTTACTACTCCAGCCCCCACCCCCCCCCCCAAGTAAACCAGGTTTTCACCTACGCGTCATCTGTGTCTATGGGCTCCCCCCGGACAGCCCCACCCTGGATGGACTCCATAGCCGTGGAGTAAAGTGCCTTCTGCCCCACGGGACGCTTCTCATCCGATGTGCTGTGGGCTCCCTCGGACTGCTGCTCCCGTTCTTGCTGGTCTATGTTATGAACCCCAAGCAGGAGGCTGTAGTCCATGATTTTAAAGCTTTCCAACACCTAAAGGTTAGTGTTGAGGTTAAGAACAAAGACAAAATATCAGGCCAGCTCAAATGCTGCACAGATACCAAAGCACGGGACAGCCTGTCCACATCCCCTCTACCAACTCCTTTGCCAGATCCTGAGCAGTTCTGAATCAAAAGTCATCTCTGAACTTGATTGCGTGGAGTTTGGCCATCCCACAATCACGCCAAAGGGAGAAAGGCTTGCAACTAATGGAGTTGTACCATGTATGTGCTGCACACCATATAGGAAAAACGTATTTAGACCCAACAGATCAGTGCCAAGTGGAGCGGGCTGCCATGATCTGAGGCACCAGGCAAAGGAGCACAGCCTTAGTTGTCAAAGGCTGTCATGAAATCCAACTCCACTGCTTTACTTTCAGGGAACAGGGCAAGGGAAGGGATCTATCCTGCTTTGGGGTTAGCAGATTAGTAAGCTTCTCAATCATTTGCTCTTGGTCATGCTCGAGAGCCACAGAACTTCATTAACTTGCTCTCCTCCTTACCAGACAGTCACGTTGCAATGTTTTCACCAGTGCAGTGAAGGTGTCTGCATCCAACATCAGGCCCTCGGGTATGTCTTGCATGAAGTCTAGATCCTTGTACGTAGGGCTGGACTTTTCTTTTTCCTTCTTGGATGCCCGGCGTTTATAGGTGGAGCCTTTCAGGTCGAATTTCAGGTGCATTTTCACCACACGAGGCAGGATGTTGTTCATCACGACCACGCGGATGTTTTTGCCCCCTGACTGCACACAGTAGAGTCCATAAAACTTTGGTAGCAGCGTCCGGGGGTTCTGGTTCAGGTTCTGCAGAAGGGTTGGGAAAAAACACAGGCAAAGGTCATTGTGGCAGAGAACTGCTGTGCTCGACACGTGTTGCAGAACCATGGAATGGGTTACGTTGAAGGGAGCTTCAAGCTCCTCCAGCTCCAACCCCTGCCACGGGCAGGGACACCTTCCACTGGAGGAGGCTGCTCCAAACCCTGTCCAACCTGGCCTTGAACACTGCCAGGGATGGGGCAGCCACAGCCCCTCTGGGCACCCTGTGCCAGTGCCTTCATAGTGAACAGATCTAGGAACAGTCAGATGGGGGTCTTCATTTAGAGCTATTCTCAACGTTAGATGAGAACTTACTGCACACATGTGACAAACTCCTGCATTTCACTGGCTTTAGGACCTGAAAATACCACTATGCCTTGAATATAGGGAATGGGATATTCAGCACTCTCTGCACAAATAACCAAGTCTGGAAATTCCCAGCTTTCCCCACCAACAGCAGCTAAAAAAAAAAGGGAAACCAAACTGGAAGAGAAATAAACACAGTAAGTGGGAACTTCAAGTTTAAAAATAGCAGCTCTCTTCACCTCTCCAGAAGTCAGAAATCAAGAGCTGTTCTCTGGCCCAGGATAAACCAGGGACAGGGTCTTTGCAAATACCTGGCAGGATTTGTGCTTCTGGGCCTGGATTTGTGTTAACATTGGTGCAGGGGGGATACACACCATGTAGTAGCCAGGAAGGAGCTTCTGTAAGAATTCAGCTTCTTTGTGCATCACAGTTTTTATGATGAATTCATCGTCGCTGGTGACATAGAAGAGAGAACCACTGGCACCAGGGTTTGAGAGCTCTATCAGAGGTTCATTACATAGGGAATACTAGGGAGGAAAAGAGAAAAAAGATCATGTTTTTAGGCCTCACTCATTGCACACTGAGCCCTACACCCTTGAGGGCTTTCCCCAGCATGCTGTCTCCCCGGGAGATGAAGGGGTAGCAAAGCTTCAGTGAGAACTATTTTCATTATAGGTTAGGTCTAAGCAAAGTGGATGGACAGTTTACAATTAGAGACTGAGATTACAGTTCAGAGCATCCCAACTGCTCAGGATAAAGCTAATCATCTGCTTCCAGCAACAGCCAGGCTTCATAATGACATCTTATCTTCTCCCACTGTGTGTGTCTGACATTTCGGCTTCTTTCAGAACATCACCACAAGTGCAGAGGGAAAGATGGGATTTTAAGAGACATGGCAATCTGCTCAGGGTACCATGTATCACTGTGATGGAGGGAAGAGAGTGCACTGCCTGTTCTCAGCAGCCTCCTCTGGCTTCATGCTCCCTGTTACAGAGAAATCCCTATCTCCCCCCTCAATCCTGCTGGAAACCCATAAGAAGCATCAGACCATGTGTCAAACAAGAAGATGGGCAGCACAGTGTAAGCGCAGCAAAGGGGTCCAGCATCAGGAACTGGATTTGGAGGCCATTTCTAGACATCAGCATGCAAACAGCAGGTCCTCAAATGAGGACATGGTTAAAAAAGAAGAAAGTGCAAGCACACAAATGCCCTTTGCAGCAGGTACCAACCCCAAGGTAACCGTGTAGGTCAAATTCAGGGCAGCATCACGTCAGAGCTGCCACAGCAAGAGGTAAGATAGGGAGAAGGAGGGAGGGGATGTGAGGGACATAATCAGAGCAATAAATTCACTGCTCATCATTACATACTGAAAACAGATTTCAGCTCTGCACAGATTAATGATCCAAGACTTTATCAAGTTAATTATCTCATGCATAATTAAAGGCATTTGCTGTTGTGGCAGGCAAGAGACAATCAGGGGAAGCAGAAACAACAAATCAGAGCTGTGACCTTTGCAGTTGAGGCAGGCTCTTTGCCTCACCCAAGTTTTGAGCCATGCATCAAACCAGCCAGTGTTATCTTGGGTGGCACAGATGGGGACCACTGCTGCTGTCAAACCATGCAATGGCACAGATTTGTTTCTGCTGGAAGGTGCTCAGCTACAACTGCTCCTGCCTACAGCTGAAGTCAGAAAAAAGGCCTATTAAAAGACCCTGTGTTCATCTGGATGTGTTTCCCTCCCTAGCTCAATAGATGTCCTTCAGTTCTAAAGAGCAGGGCATCATATACATGCAAAGGACCAGCTTCAACCCCAGTGTACTTCAAGCTCCAATGGCTTGTATTAGTGGGTACTTTAAAAACAGCCTTTCCAGCTCTAAGAAGCTTTCTGAGCACAAGACCAAGCTGTATTTTACTCTGTCTCTGGAAGATGATTAAAATAACTACAACTCACATAGCGCTGGCGTGAGTACACAACGCAAAATCCCCCTCTTTGTCCTCAGAGCCCCAGGGGACCTCCAGGTTGCACCCAGCAGAACACCCCTCCTTGCGCTTGTAAACACAGAGAGTTACCATCACCCAAAGCAGCAGAGAGGGAACCCCACTGCACAGCTCACACAGCACACATAGATACAGATCATTCCCTTGTCCTCTAGTGGAATCCAGCTACACCTCTTAGCAAACAAAGACTTGGACTGAGTGCTGCTAATCTTCCTGGGACCATCACTGCATCCCTTCCAAAACTGAGCATAGTACCTAAATCCACAGCTTGTTCCCACTCTTGCTGGGATCAGAACCATTCCTTATCTCTTTTTCTGTCCCTTTTAGGCAAGAACTGGTGTCAGCCTTGATTTAGGGGCAAATTTCTTGTCTCAAAGGAGGAAAGAGAGAAGAAAATAATCCATACCAAATAATCATCTGGACGAATCCCAAAGAGTTCTCGGAAGTACCGAAAAGCCACTGGTGCATAGGTCTTGAACCTGAAGTCAGCATAATGGTGAGCTGGAGTGAGATTACTTCCTTCACTGCACAGGAGAGACGTGGCATGAGCAGGGCCTCTGTATTACCACTCACAAGACAAGCAGAGTCACAGCAAGGCTACTGTATATTTAAGATGAATTTAGCTTTGCTAGAAGAAACCTTAGAACAAAACCCCATCTTTCTTCTGTGGCACAACACCAGGAAAATAGGTTTTAAATTATCTGAACCCAGGACACATGGTATAATTCCATGGCAGAAATCCTAGATTGATGTGTAGAAAGAAAAGCATGGAGGAAGGCTGACAAACTCAAGCAGACAGGACTGCATCTTGCATTGTACTTCCTTTCAAGCCACTGTGCTGCAGAATCTAGCACTTCCCACTGTTCTGTTTGAAGGTGATGGATGCATATTTAAAACATTCAGAGCATCCAACTCAGTGATCTAAAGACAGATGGAAGGAAGCTCTCCTGAAAAGAATCAGTGAGAAGAAAAGAAATAACTCCTAGAATCACAAACTGGTTTGTGTTGAAGGGACCTTAAAGCTCCTTCAGCTCCAGCCCTCTACCATGGGCAGGGACACCTTCCACTAGAGCAGGCTGCTCATCTGTTTTGTTTCCCTGTCTCCACTACCTTGGGAAAAAAATGCTTTCCACCACGTAGAAGTCCTGCATCAGGACATCTCTCTCTGGCTTGGAGCTCAGATTGCCGACAGTGTACCCAATCCCCAGCTGGATGGCCCCCTTCAGAGTGGATGAGGTGGTCTGGCAGGAAAGAAAAGAGCAGCGAGTGAGTATTTCACAGCAGCTTACCCCAGTAACATCCCATGGATTATGATACAGTCACATCTATGACTCCTTTGGGGTCATTCCAGGCACTACATACTGCTGAACAAATTCTACTAGCCGCTGAAGAGCTGGGTTAAGGCTGCCAGGTTTGCCATGTGCAAGATTATGCAGTACAAGCATGCTGCACACGGACTGGCAGCTACTGGGCCCCAGCTTCTCAACCTCCCCCTACACACAGCAGCGACTACCACTGCACAAAGCCAAACCTTTTTGTAGGTGGTTTCACCAGAAGCATCAACGCTTCGATGACCAATCTTCTTCCCTTGGCCAGGCTGTCCCGGTAGCGATGGTCCCTGCAATAAAAGAGCATGGCTAAAGCCCAGACCAGAAGCTGAGCAAACAGCTGAAACTCCACCAACGACATGTAGGGGTTGGTTACTTTAAAGAAGGGACAGGCTTTGGCTATTCCTTCGAGCAGCATGCAGAGAGACTCAAGGTCAGTTTCCCAAGGGACAACATTATCTCAGTGTCTCTCTCGAGTGCTGCACAGACCCATCCTCTCTGAAGTGATGTCTACAGCAGACAATGGATAATTTTGTTCAGACTACAGCTGTTCGTTGTGTTTTAGCTCTGAATCAAGAGCTGGAGCTATTTCTGCTCCAAGCGCTTGGACTGCTCGTGCTAAAGGGCAGGGATTTTTCCTTCACGAATCTTCATTTCCTGCTCTGTTTCAAGCACTGAGGCCCGTTTCCGAACGCTCCCCTCCCGGAAAAAGTGGGGCTATTTGTGCACTGTGAGTGCAGTCAACTTCCACACAAGTTGAGCTTCCTACTAGGATTATTTCTGGGGAAGCAGAAAAGAATCAAGTGCCACATCCCCGGCAGTTCCATGGGAGGATGTTCAGCCTCCCAGGTGAGTGATGGAAAAATCAGATCAAACAAGAATCAGTTGAACACGTTGCCCTAAACCAAGAGCGTGGGCTTCAGGGAACAGCTTTGAGGCACAGATCCTCCCACGAGATTCCCTGATGCCAACTGGGAAGAGCTTTGCACCAGAAGGTAACAGTGATTCAGCAACCTGTGACCTGGATTAGGGGTGAGAGAAGACCAGTCCCTAGACATGTTCCCTTGCTTTATGGCTTCACAAGTTGTCGGCTCTTTGGCTCACTCCCAGGAGCAGGCGATACCCAACACACAGCCCTGCACATGTCCAGAACACAGATCCTCTATTTATTACCTTAAGGTTCTGATGTGGAAGAGGTGCCCTCAGCCAGTTACTATGAGACATCAGGGATGACATAACTAAAACTGGCCATGGGATGGGCATAATCCCTTCACAACCCCTCTGTGGCTGCGGTGATGCCAACACAGGGACTCCAGAGACCTGCCGCTAATTTTCTTTCTCCCAAATAACAGATCTCAAGTTTTCAGTCATCTTAAAGGCCCTTTGGAATTCCGCTTTGCTCAAAAAAAGCCAGACAGAAGCGTTTCCCAGAGCTCTGTGTTCTCCTTTCCCAACACAGAATGTACAGGGCCAGCTTTACACATCTCACCTCAGTGACGGCTGCCCTCTTTGGTGCCAGACCTGAAGAGAGAAGGGAAGAGCATCAGTAAAAGTAGGGACATTGGGAAAAAGCCCAACAAGAGCCCCACCAAGAAACCAGCCTGATGCTTTGCTCTGTCAAGCAAGCTGGAAAGCCTTTAAAGCAGCTGCTTTTGTTCAGTTTTCAGTTTCACCAGCGCAGGAGTCTGAAAGGACAGGGGTAACCCAAACAATTCCACATCCAGAAGCAAAGATGCACATATTTTCTTAGCAATAATGTCTCTTAGAGGCTTCAGGAGACACAGTTCTTGTAAATCCCTGCTGCAGGGCAATAGGTCCAGACTGCACCGAAGAGCTGGTCCCATAAGAAGCCCACAGAGACACTTAGGAAGCTGCTTTCCAGCCACTCAGAAGGCACTTGACAAACCACATTGATAATTGCATCTATTTATAGAACCCCACGTCCAAATATACCGCAGAAATGAATGCATCATTTATCTCTAGCACTGCCTTGGGGAGAAGCCACCATTACTCCATTACAGTGAACGGTGAGAAATTAGGGTTGCTAGACTAGATATCTCAGAGACAGAAACATGAGCCCATGTCCAAGGCCTTGAGCACTGCCAGGGATGGGGCAGCCACAGCTTCTCTGGGCACCCTGTGCCAGCGCCTCAGCACCCTCCCAGGGAACAGCTTCTGCCTAAGAGCTCATCTCAGTCTCCCCTCTGGCAGGTTAAAGCCATTCCCCTTTTCCTGTCCCTACAGGCCCTTGTCCAAAGCCCCTCTGCAGGTTTCTTGTGGGCCCCTTTACGTACATGTTCCTAATGTCTCATCTAAATCTTCCCTCTTTGAGCTTAAAGCCATTCCCCTTTGTCACATCAGCAAA
Organism: Ara ararauna; assembly: GCA_028858755.1. NCBI lineage: Eukaryota > Metazoa > Chordata > Aves > Psittaciformes > Psittacidae > Ara > Ara ararauna. The sequence goes on along the minus strand of CM054398.1, from coordinate 3,100,086 downwards.
TTAATCATAAGGTTTTGGCCTCAAAAATCACTTCTTTGGCCTAAGACAATACAACTCTGACCATTCACAAGAACCCCTGCAGTGGTGCAGGAGATATGGCACTAAGTGAGCATTTGGTTCATGAACATTCAGGGCACAAGCTGCAGCAGCAACTCAAGACCATAGAGGAACCCAAAGGGCTAAATGGTGCTCCAAGCTGGAAGTCCCTGGGAGCACACCGTGGCACAGGGACACTGCGCTCTCCCGCTGCTCTGATCTCAGTTCTGCACTTTGTCACCATTCCAGAGCAGGAGATTAGCTTGAATTTGTGATAATTACCACAAGCTGCTCTCATCCCCAGCTCCTAAGTGTCTGCTGCTGTACACGTACCAAGAGTGGAATCAACACCAATACTTGTGCCACGGATAAGGTGATCCGGGCGCAGGGACCTGCACATCTCAGGGAGAAATGATGCTTCAGGTGGACAAGGGCATCACCAGCAAAACCTCCCCCCACCCCAAAATCAGCTTTATAAAATTGACTTGTCTAGGCAGAAAATGAGAACAAATCTTGCGCTGGCTCCGTGGCTGTGCTCATCTCAACCAAGCTGACAGATGGCCTTGTGAGACCCGATTTAACTTCAGCTTTGGGGGTTATACAGCCACAGGAGACAGTATCTGGGTTTGTGGGGAACAGGAGCTCTGCCATGGGAAGGTTCAGCTCTTTACAAGCTGATTGAGATGATCCTTAACTGGTTTGGTGCTGCTTCATGAGGGGGTATTCAGGAATGCGATGAGTGGCTCTGCAAGGGGAACCCTGGGATGAAACCCCAGCTTTCCACCCTGCCCAGGTCTTGCAGCACACATCGCCTGACCTGCTGCCTTCAGCTCCTCTTCTCACCTGGGCACAGCTCTGACCAAGGCTCGAGCTCCTCTGCAGCCTCAGAGCTGAATGCCTTGGTTGTAGCATTCAGCAACTCTCATCTCTGATTCAGCATCTGCTGTTTTATATGCCCCACTGCTCACAGCCACGACGCTGGCACCCTGCAGGACAGGGATGGATTCACTCCAGGAAAGCCTCTGTACAGTCAGCGTCCGACACAAAAAAAGACTCTTGAGTTTTAGCCCTACCTCCCCTGAAAGGGCCTCCCCTGCGACTCCCGGGAGCAGCCAGGGATAAGCAGTCCCATTTCATCCCCTGCTCCCCTCCTCTCACCTCCCACACCAGCTCCATGACTCGGTTTGCCATTTCAAGCACACAGGAACCACCTCCACTCTGGGGAGGGAAGATGACATTTGCAAACCAGGATCTGCTGCACCACCCCGACGTGCCACACTCCTTTCCCAGGCCCTCGGCCTTCTTTGCTTGAGCAGAAACTCAGGAGGGAAAGGAACAGCCTGGCTTGTACAAATCAAGGGAAAGAGCTTAATGCACCTGCGAGGTGGGACAGGGCCTTGGGGCGCTGCTCAGCTTGCTCTGCTCCTTTCCACCCCTGCCCTATGGGTTCCTCAAGGACCCTGCCACCCCCAGCAACCCCCTCCAGGCTTCTGCTTGAGGGTTTTCAACTCCAAAGCCCAGAAGCTGCTCCCTCACCAGCACTTCCCGCCCTGAGGATCAAGTGATTTGAGCCCTGTGCGGTCCAGCCCAGCGAGGGCTGCTCAAAGCAAAGCACCCAGATGGAGCACTGCCACTGCAAGAGCATTGAACACTGCCTTGAGCACTGCCAGGGATGGGGCAGCCACAGCTTCTCTGGGCACCCTGTGCCAGCGCCTCAGCACCCTCACAGGGAACAGCTTCTGCCTAAGAGCTCAGCTCAGTCTCCCCTCTGGCAGCTTAAAGCCATTCCCCTTGGCCTGTCCCTCTTTTGTCTTTTATGCAGGAACTCTTTCTGCCTCCATCTGTTCACCGGGGCCGGAGGCAGGGCAGGAGCTGAAGATGCAGAGGGGCAGTTAACACATCCCTCCCTTGGCTGCAGGTGGGGATGGCATCCTGGGTGTTCACTTCCCCAGGGCCACACTGCTGATGTAGGACACGGTGCACTGAAGTGCTTCCTCGCCAGCTCAGCAGAAAAGCACTTCCAGTGCTGCAGCCCAATTACAGCGAGAAGAGAGCAGGACAAGAGCGGGGAAATGAAACTGAGAAAGAAGTGATTCGTTTCCTTGTCTCCGATCAGCTGTGTGTAGGGAACAACAAAGGACAATTCTGGAGGGCTTTAGCCCGAGCTGCGTGACACAGCAGCCGGCAAAAGCAAACCAACATCTCATCAAGAGAAGCACCCAATAGCTGATCCCCAGCAGCGGCAGAGGCTGCAGCCGCTTGGCTCCACGCTCCACTCTGTAATTATGCAATCCAGTGGGATGTTCAGGCAAACATCTGCTCCATGGGAAAGGTGCAGCCTTATCTGAACACAGTGTTCCTGCTCCTCTCCACTCTGCCAGTCACAGGAGTGGAACAACACATGCTCCCCAGCACAGCTGGGATGCCAGCCTCTTCCCAGCCTCTGGCTTCTCTCTTCATTACAGCCTTCAAGTCCAGATCTGTGCACAGAACTCACAGCAAAGCTTGATGAGGATTAATTAGACAGTAAACATCCCAGCAGGAAGCGTAACCTCTCCAGGACAGAGCCAGCTCTGTGACGACATCCAGGCAGAGCAGCACCATGCTAAAACCACGACGCCAATTTAAAGTGAGCCCATAAAAGGCTGAAGGACTTTGAAGTTACATTCCAGAGGAGCTACAGCAACAGCCAGCTGTCCCCTTCCCTTTGCTCAGGGGTATGATATGCTTCAGATCCACTTCTAGCAGGTCACAACCCACCAGCATCACTCACTGGAGTGTCTCCTGGCTCCCGGGAGAGCTGCAGGTCACCAGCAAGACAAGAGACAACCTCCTGTTGCCTTTCTAGCTGCAAAACCATCAGGGACACGAATGCAGCACATGACCCCGAGCAGCTCCTGGGACTCTATTTGTGTGTTCAGATGGAGTTTTCAGCTGCCACAAGATCCCAGATTACTGTTTCCCAAGCCCAGGTCAGAGAAGCACAAGTCAGCTCTGCGAACGCTTGGTCCAAAATTCACTTCCTGCCTTTGTTTTCTGAGCACTGCTCTGAATCTGCTGCCTGCAGGCTCCTGCCCAAAAGCAGGATTCAGCACTTTAAACATGTGCAGTGTCTCGGGTGCAGGGTGGATCCTCCAAGTGTCACTAATAAAGAGGGAGAAGCAAGAGCTGACTGAGCACTGTTTAAGACCCCAACTGTTTAAACCCAAATGGTTCAGGTTGGAAAGCAACTTAAAGCTCCTCCAGCTCCAACCCGTACCATGGGCAGGGACGCCTTCCACTGGAGCAGGGTGCTCCAAGCCCCTGTGTCCAACCTGGCCTTGAGCACTGCCAGGGATGGGGCAGCCACAGCTTCTCTGGGCACCCTGTGCCAGCGCCTCAGCACCCTCCCAGGGAAGAGCTTCTGCCTAAGAGCTCATCTCAGTCTCCCCTCTGGCAGTTAAAGCCATTCCCCTTTTCCTGTCCCTATAGGCCCTTGTCCAAAGCCCCTCTCCAGGTTTCCTGTGGCCCCCTTAGGCACTGGAAGACTGTGACAAGGTCTCACACTATAAAAGCAGCCAGACCGGGCTTCCTGAGAAGCTGGAATGAGCACCCGCGCACAGTGAAGGGGAAAGGCACAAACCAACCTCCACGTTTCTTCTTGCACTCCAAATGTGCAGCTTGAGCTCCCAGCCAGCAGGACCAGGGTAACCACTGGAGAGGAGACGGCACGACAGGGAGCAGAGACCAGAGCCTCAGCAACCTCCAGGAGAAGGCAGCTCTTTCCATCCTGCCCTTCCCAGGCAGGCACGGTGACCTACTTGCATTATTAAACACATTTTCCTCACATAAACCAACACTGCTTGATGAGGCTCACAAACATCAAGTAAGCTGCAATATGAAATCATAAGTCTGGGGGGTTTCCCCACCCCTTTAATGTGGTTCCCATCAGCAGAAAGAGCTGCAGCACCCTGGGCATGCGGAGCTGCTTCTGGAGAGCCTGGAGAAACAAGTAAGGGGATAAAGCACTCTGAGACAACGGTGGCTTGGGACACAGCAGCTCCTTACAGGTTTGATACTCAAAGCCATCCAGTTTTCCCTGGAGCACTTGCTGACTGAATCTCTTTTGGGATCATCTACACAAAAGCTCGTGCTGGTTGAACACTGGATGGTCTTTAAGGTCCTTTCCAACCCAAACCAGTCCATGAATCTATGATTCTGTGACTCCCAGGAGCAGCCAGGGATAAGCAGTCCCATTTCATCCCCTGCTCCCCTCCTCTCACCTCCCACACCAGCTCCATGACTCGGTTTGCCATTTCAAGCACACAGGAACCACCTCCACTTTGGGGAGGGAAGATGACATTTGCAAACCAGGATCTGCTGCACCACCCCGACGTGCCACACTCCTTTCCCAGGCCCTCGGCCTTCTTTGCTTGAGCAGAAACTCAGGAGGGAAAGGAACAGCCTGGCTTGTACAAATCAAGGGAAAGAGCTTAATGCACCTGCGAGGTGGGACAGGGCCTTGGGGCGCTGCTCAGCTTGCTCTGCTCCTTTCCACCCCTGCCCTATGGGCTCCTCAAGGACCTCACCAGCTCCCCTCACAACTCACTGTCCATGCGAGGATACCTTCAAGGCTGGGACCAGGCACCGGTCAAAGAATTGGTGCCTGGAAAAAAGAAAACTTCGCTGTAGCTTATCCCAAAACTTAAGCTGATAACTGGCAGAGGATGCGGTTGCTGAGAGGGCAGGAGGATGCCTTTGCACAGCATCGGCTTCCCTGGGCATTCCTCCAAAGCATCTCCACCTGTCTTGGCAGTCAAAAAAATCCTGCGAGCTGCTTTGTCGGAGCAGACAGCAGATACACAACTCACAATCCAGCACTCTGACAGGGACAAATGATCCCCCCCACTTTCTCTCTCAGCCCCTTCTCACAAGAGGGCTCTGCAGCTAAACAAAGTTGGCACCTCCAATCCAGGAGGAATGGGCCAAATCTCCTATTGCTTCCACCATTTAGAAGTATCTTCTATAGATGCTACTTAGCCCACTCCTCTTGCCATTAAGAGTTCAGGATTATTCTCAGACTAAATTAAAATAGAACTCAAGAAAGAAATTCACTTCCCCAAGTCTTCCATTTCCTGACCTGATACAAGACATGCTGAAGTCTTGCTCCCGCAGTCACAGCAGGTAAAGAAATCTCCCTGAACTTGCACAACCACCTACCACCAGGATATACACAATAAGCACAGCTTTCGAACTGCAGGAGCTCCACATCCCAACCAACAGGGATCTCCGAAGGGAAAACAAGTCGCTTTGTCTCAGGCCACCTGCACTGCACAGTCACAGCCATCCTGCACTGGTAATGAGCGGGGTATTTCCTGATTTACTCCACAGCCAAAGCTGCTCGTCTAAATCCTCTCAGATTTCACTCTGCTCTTGCTAATGTTGCTTGACAGAGCTTCTCCAAAGGTGCTCAAACACTGGAGACTCAAGAGGGGATTTCAGGCTGGGGCTGCGCACAACGTGCGTCACTGGATGTAAAGTCCATTTGGTAGGCTGCTCACATCAGGTTGAGTCAAGTCTCCTCCACACCGCACTTCAGGGCTGCCACGGGTGCTGCTGACGACGCTAGGACATGCCTGGTCCCTGCGAGCAGAGTCGGGTGCTCCTGCTCTGCTCGAACAAAGGCACCTGAACAGATGGAACAAAACAAGCTCCAGCGATGAAATGCGCTGCCAAAAATCGTAACTCAACGGTTCAGCGAGTGTTGCTTTCCTGCCTGGGAGCCGGGCTGGAGCCGGGCACCTTGTGACTCAGCTGCTGGCTGAAAATAAGCCACCTAAACCCCAGGAACACTTCAAACCGCTGCTAGAGCCCTTAGAAGGAAAACCAAGCAGGTGAGACACATGTGGATGGCAGGAAAAGAGAATCTTCAGTTTCTTCTTTAATAAGCATTTTCTGGCACTTGCAGCCCAGAAGCCTCTTTCTCACAAGAGTGTCCCAGATAGTGAATCCACCAGTGACTCCTGCTTAATACCACCATGAAAACAAGCATCCAGCCCTCGAGACTAAGGTGGAGAAAGGCTATGTCATCATTTCTCTTCCATCACAATTCATTTGAGCCTGAAGAGAGGATGGTTTGAGGGGAAGTACCCAACAGTACGCCCATCACAAACTACAACGTGAAGCACAATGTGCACCCCAGAAAAGCTTTAGTATCTTGTAACATAAGTGAGGATTACAAGGGGGAAGAAAGTAGTAAATGAAGCAAAGGCAATTGTTCACCTTCAGATTTCAGCTCTGAGCCCCGAACAAACAGTTCTTCCCAACACAAAACCATCACGTAACTCGTGCTGTTTAAACCCACAATAATCACCACCTGGTAAGCCAAACTGAGGGAAGCCTTAATGTGCCTTACTTCTGCATTCCACCTAAGCCAGTGTTTGCCCTGTGACTGAAGAGCCCCCCACTGAACTGCAGCTTCCAGACACTGATGTTCTGTTGTCTTTGCTCCACCTTTGAAGTTAGGGACTATTTTATACCCCTACAGCTTGCATTTCTGCCAGCAAATTCCACACTGCCCCCATCAACACACATCCAGACAGATGGCGAGAGCACCACTGAACGCATACAGCAAGAAAAACTGTCATTTTGAAGACAACACCCATTTAAAGTGACATTTAAAAGGAAGACAAGTGGTTTCAGGTATTGCATCTGCCCTCTTCTGATTACATCACTCCTTCCTCTCAGTGTGGGGATGCTGCAGAACCGACCGCATGGACAAGAACAGGGAAATCAAAGAAATGAGAGAGAACCAAGTTTCATATCAGCATCTAAATGGAGTGCCTGACTGCTTGAAGTGCCATCAGGCAGGCATTCAGAGAAGGAGCACTCAGCCAGATGATGGTTTCAGGCAGCTGCCTCCCTTTGAAAAATGAAGAAATGGACAATTTTGCCCTGAAAAACGCAAAGAAAAAATACCCAACAGCTTGCTCCATCTGATAAGCAGAAAGACTATAGAAAGAAAACTGCTGCAGAGCCCTTATCATCAGCTGCTTTGTCCTGCCAATGCCAGAGGCCTTATGTCCAGCTCCCGAACACCAGAGGGATGAGGAGCTGTTGAAGCGAGTCCAGAGGAGGCCATGAAGGTGCTGCAAGGGCTGGAGCAGCTCTGCTCTGGAGCCAGGCTGAGAGAGCTGGGCTGGGGCAGCCTGGAGAAGAGAAGGCTCCTGAAGGGGAGACCTTAGAGCAGCTCCAGTGCCTAAAGGGGCCGCAGGAAAGCTGGAGAGGGGCTTTGGCCAAGGGATGGAGGGACAGCAGCCACCTCAGCCACCAGTGATCGAAACCTGAACTTACTTGGGGTGACAGAATATAAAGCAATATCTGAGAATGGTGAGCTCCAAGGGGAAGAGAAGTCTACCTGGCAATTTAAACATCATCTTGCCAGGCAGCAAATGAAAAGGGCAAAATCATCTTGGTTAATTCTGCTCTTGAAGAGCTATAACATGGTCACCAGCATGGTCTGACACAGTCAAACCACTCATTTTGAAGGGAAAGATCCTGATATATCCAGAGTTTGAGTGATGTTAAGGACAGGCTTCCATACCAGCCCTGCCAAAGCACAGCATGGGCTCACGGCCTGGTCTCAATAGCAGCAGATCCTTTTACCTCCTATGGAGAAACATGGAACAGCTGTGGAATCACTTGGAACACTACATCCAATGAAAGAGGCACCCAAGTGGCTGCCAGCCCAGCACGCCCTTTCATCTGCTGGGGAGCTGCCTTTGCTCTGGGAGCTCAGTGCTGGTTAAGGTCAAAGCGCTCCCAGATCTTCTGGAGAAGACATTAGGAGGTATCTACCACGGGAGAGGAACACAGAGGAGTTGAAGTCAGTATTTTGATGAGCTTTGTCACAGAAAGCTTCACCAAATCTAAATAAAGAGTTATGAACTGGTGTGGCTACATGGCCCCTTCATGACCATCTGCACCAAGCTACGGCAGGTACCACTGGGGCCACGGCAAGTCCGGAACACAGCAGGAAGGTCTTAACGGCAGCACAAGGCAGAAAGCTCAATTAAACATCATCTCCCTGCATGGCTGGGAGAGGTGACAAGGAGCACTTGAGTTATTTGGAGCTTGACCAGTCCTGAGCTCCCCACCAGCACCATCCCAAGAGCTGCTATGTCCTAATGACCACAAACAAGGCAAAGCTGCCCTGGTCTGATAATCTGTTAATTCCCCCGAGCTCAGGCAACGGAGCTCGGCCACACAGAACAAAGACGGGAGCTCATGGCATGCGGGGTTCCCAGCACAGCTAATCCACAGGGCCCTCTGGAAGGGGCACGGTATCTGCTCAGCTTGGTCTTGTGACAAACCTTGGGCTGTGACCTGGTTTCCTCTGCCCTGAGCAGCAGGAGCAGTCCAGGAGTGCTACCCAATGTGGGTCCTGCCTTCCCAACCACCACTCACAACAGGCAGGTCTGCAATGGTGGAGACGTCACAGAATCCATCAACCCATTTTCAACTCCTCTTTTCTCCCAGGAAGTCCTTCCCACCCTCCCCAATAGCAGTTTCTGCAGAGAACACACAGATTCTGCTGATGGAGAATGAGGAGATGGAGGCAGAGGAGATGAGGACTGCGGGTCCAGTGGAAGGTGTCCCTGCCTGTGGCAGTGGTTGGAACTGGATGAGCTTTAAGGTCTCTCCCGACACAACCCAGTTTGTGATTCCGCGATTCTAACAGCCATTTATCAGAGACGCAACAGCATAGGATACGCAATCTCCACACTGCTATTCTTCAAGTATCAACTACTCCAGCCTGTTTCTGTATTAAATAATTAAGAGACCACATCACACCCTGAGTTCAGTTGCCCACATTTGTATTTTTTAAGGAGAATTAGGGAAGTGCTTTTGCTGTATCCAAAACAAGAGGGAAGAGAAGCAAAGGGGCTAATTCCTGGTGAAAGGCAGAGCCTCTCCCCGCACTGAGCCAACGGCACACGTTGTGGCTGGCAGTGACCAGCTCACAGTGAACTCGTTGAAGCCTCCCCATCTCCTCCGGCCGCAGCACATGCTCTGACTCAGGCGGGCTACTCACCACAAGTCAGTGCAAAAACCCATGTGGAAGCTGGGGAAGCCACAAGAACACACGGTGGAAGACGGTGACGCTTAATTAGGGGTTGACAGCATTTTCTGCCTCAACGTGGGGGTGAGGAGAGACGGAGCAACACAGGAGCCGCTCCATCGCTTTTAGCTCTTTAATTACAGAAAACCTTTCCCAGGAAGTCCTGAGGTTAACTCAGCTTCTGACAACACTGGCAAGCTCACACAGGCACCAGGCTGTTGTCAGGAAGAGTCTTTCTAAGAGTTACCTTGCTGTCACAGGCTGCTTGGAGCACGACATGCTCTCTCTGCACAAGTGCCTTTGACGAAAGGGAGGTGCTGAGGCTTTAAAAGACCCCTTTGCAGAGTCTATGGAGCATGCTGCATGCTGCTCCCGCCTGCTTCCCCAGCACCACAGGCCCTGGGGAGAGCAAGGAGGATGCATTCATGGGCTCAGATCACCCAGGGAGGGCAGGACCAGCTTTGGTTCCTGTTTGCCAGCAGCTCTGTCCCCACACTGCAGTGTGCAGAAGTGTCCACGCTGGAGCCTGCTGAAGGTCACTGCCACCTAACACAGCCAAACCTTCCTTGCGCTGGGAGCTTCAGAGCATTTCCCCCTCCAGCACCTGGGGAGATGGACAGGAGTAATCGAAGGTCTCGCACACCCACTGCTGGACTTGACTGGCTGCAACTGGGAGATGTGTTCATGAAGGAAGCGAGCACTGGAATTCCTGCTGCTGCTTTCCAGGCTGCAGCCACCTTATATGGAAAAATTAGATTTAATAAGATTGTGCATCTGGCAAGAGCCCATAATGGTCATGTCAGTGAATCACTTCAGTAATCGTTCCCAAATGATGCACTGCTCAATACTAAATCCACTCAGGTCATTCCCTGAGGAGCCCTTCAGGAGAGGCCCAGCAAGCTTCCCAAGTGGGACACAGAGGCAGCTTTGCCAGCAGCAGATCCAGGGCTGCTGGAACAGGCTGTTATATACAGGTCAATGCCAAATGCTACTTAATGAAAATGAGATTAATCATTCTTCGTCCTGGGTTCTCAGGGATTCGATCTCCAGCCTAGCCTGACACGGATACAGATGGGCTGAGCATCCTTCAGGACACTGCCTGGATCTCTCTGCCATCCAAACGCTGCCCTTCGCAGCCCTCAGGCCCCATAATCCCATTTGCTTCCCCATTTGCAGATTCAGATCTTAAAGGACAATTAATTTGCCCGAGCAGCCTGAATTCTATTTTCGCTGCCTTCCTCCTTTCCTGCAGCTGAGCTGTGACTTATTGACTGTGAAGGAACCGCAGGGTCTTTACAAGTTCAAGGCACAGGGTGGTTTTGTGTCTGGATTTGCTGAGCTGACTCCCTCTGAAATCATCTTTGCTACCACCATTTCATGGGCAGGAGGCATGTGACACCCAGCGAAGCTGTGAACCAGCATCATGCTGGGGATGATGTTTACATTCGATTTTTCTTCAAGCTGATAAGCTCTCTCCCATTTCCCTCTCCATCACCTTGGTACGGATTGAGCTGCTTGTGCCCCATGGGGTGGAATTCTTCTCTTATTTCTAGTCTGCTCATTGAGACAAAACAATGCTGCCAGCAGCTCTTCAAAAGTCACCTCGAAGTGCTCGTGGCAAAGAGGGAAGAGCCGGGTGCTCCCCCAGTGCAGATGGGCTTATAGGTGCTGTCAGCATCCAGCAACGCGGAGAGCTCCACTTGGCTATCTCCAGCTCTGGGTGCAGTGAGACAACTTGTCATTTCAGCTTCCTAAAGCAGGGAATTCAACCCTGAGCACCATGCTGGAGGCTTCTGCCCAGACTCCAAGCCATAAATGATGGGAAGGCTGCAACACATGGAATGGGAGATGCGAGAATCGGAAGTAAATCTGACATCAATTTTCCTTCCCCATTAGGCTGAGGATTTCCACCTTTGCAAGAGGTGGTGGAGACCAGTTTTGACAATCATGTGTGCCAACAGCTCTCCAGTAACTTGAGCTCCCTTGGAGAAAAGGAGGTTTCCAGGTGCTCTGTCTCCTGGGTAGAGGGATGATGATGATGTGCCCTCTCCTCACCCAACCATTCCCGGAGGCTCCTGGTGCTCCTGTCGCTCTGCAGGCACACAGAGCCTCCACACCCACCTCTACTTGTGCCAACAGCTCTGCTAGTCACACCAGAATGGGTGAATGGGCCCCGGCTCTCCCTTCCCAGGGGATGAGGGTGGGGATCCAGGGAGGAGTACAGGAGCTATTTATACCCACTACATTTTGAAACACCCTTTTCCACCACGGTGGTAAGAAAACTCACAAACCTCAGATCTGGGTTCTTGGAAAGGGACAAACTGGGGCTGTGCACTCCTGCCCGAGCCCTGCTGCTGGCACCGAATGAGGTTTTCTTCCTCAAAGACTTCCAAAAGCTCCCTTCAGAAGCCTCTCCATGCCTCACGTCAACCAAGTCAGGCTTTCCGTGCCTTTCAGCCCCTCTCCTCCATCCAGTTTTACTAACCAGCTCCCCTTGATACCTACTGAGCGTTTGGGGTAGGTTTTCACTGACCAACCCATGCTCTGGCTTAACCCCACCAGATCCATTTAGCCGAAGCCGAGCACCACCCTTGCTCAGCAGCACAGAGCCAGGGAGCAGGTTCTGGCTGTGCTGGTGACCCTCCATCCTTCATCCACAGCACGAGCGCAGTGGGGAGCGGCACAAAGGACATGGAGAGATGCGTCAGGAGTGACGAGCTCCACCAGGCACAGTCCTGACCCAATAGCAGCAGAGCCACTGAGAGCCACCTCCAGCCCCTCCAGACAATGCCCACTACCACCATCACGTTGTCCTCAGCCCACCCGGGAGCTCCACTTGCAAACTGAGGCCGAGTGACACAGTCTGGACGTGACCCAAGCGAGGAGTAAGCAACCTGAGTCAGAGAACCAAAGCAGCAGCGAGATGTCTGGCTCCGATTCATGGGGTTTTTTACTATCAGCGTAAGGTAAGCCAGCTGCAGGCTTGTATGTTCAGAGTGACTTGCAAAGAGAAGGGAAACACACGCTCCTCCTTAAACCCAACAGTCTTGGCACGAGCAACAACCCTGTCCCCTCCCCAAAACACGGGAAGGTGGCAGAGAAGCCAGAAGGAGAAAGAGTACTGTAACTGTGCATTGCCAAGAGGCTCTCTCAGTGCTCCCTCAGCATCCCAGGCTGGAAACCCACAGCCATGCTGGGAGAATGCTCCCAACAAAGAGGTCCAAAGGCAAGCTGAGCGCAGCTCCCTCCCTTCACAGCAAGGGACTGCAGCAGGAACGCTGGGGACAGCTTTCCACATGCCCCAACCACAGCTCCTCACACAAAATTACCCCTCGCATCCTGCCCTCCCGACAGCGCGTGACACCCAGGACACAATCACAGCTCCCGCTGGCACTGCTGGGGGTTCAGCACTAATGAGCCTCAGTTAAAGCCTGGGAACAAGGAGATTTGCTGCCACAACGCAGCCAAAACCCGTCCACCACGTAGCAGGCTCAGAATGAACTTGGGGCTCAGGCAGGTGCTTGAGGGCATCCTGTCAGACTCACAGAATCAACCCAAGAGCAGGGCAGGGCTCTGCAGCCACACACAACCCAAAAGCCAGCAATTAAGAGGTTGTTAATGAGCTATAAATTATAATGCAGCAGAGGCAGGATTGCTTGGACAGCCCCACATGTCCAACCCTGCCAAAGGGGAACGCAGAATCCTCTGTTAATGCTGTCAGTGGTGGTGTCAGGCTGGGGCTTGTGCCCTGCATCTTGAAGATAGTTTTGTGGGGGCCCCAGCAACCCCCCCAGTGCAAGGCAGGACCCCCCTGGAGCCCCAACAGCCCCCCCAGTGCAAGGCAGGACCCCCCTGGAGTCCCAACAGCCCCCCCAGTGCAAGGCAGGACCCCCCTGGAGCCCCAACAGCCCCCCCAGTGCAAGGCAGGACCCCCCTGGAGCCCCAACAGCCCCCCCAAAGCAAGGCAGGACCCCCCTGGAGCCCCAACAGCCCCCCCAAAGCAAGGCAGGACCCCCCTGGAGCCCCAACAGCCCCCCCAAAGCAAGGCAGGACCCCCCAAACCCCCCCAGTGCAAGGCAGGAGCCTCCTGCGGGGGGGCGAAACCATTCACGATCCGGGGGGGACGGGGGTTGCTGCAGTCGGACGGGACCACGCGGTACCCCGGGGGCAGCACGCTGCGGGCGGGGGCGGTTGGACTGAACCACTCCGACCCCCCCACCCCGGGATCCACGGCACAACGCGGAGCACCGCCGGGAGGTACCACCGAGCGCCCCGCGGGGGGTGCAGCTGGGCTGAACCACTCCGAGCCCGAGGGGAGGCCGCGCCGGTGGACGGGGACGGGGACGGGGACGGGGACGGGGACGGCTCCACCGGGAGCGGGTGAACGGCCGCACGCGGGGGAACCGTCCGGGGGCGGTGCTGCCGCCCGGTGCTCGCAGCTCTTTACCTCCTGCCGCGTCCAGGCCCCCCGCGCCGGCCTCCGGGGGGGCCCCGGCGCCCTCCACGGACGAGCCCTCCTCCTCCTCGGACACATCGGGCTCCATGGCGGGCGCTCGGCAGCCCCGGGGCAGGCCCCGGCCCGCGCCCGCCGCCTCCGCCGCGCTCCTCCCGGTCCCGGCCGCCGCCGCGGAGGAGGCTGGGAGCAGCCAGCACCATAGAGCGCGGGAGGCGCCGCGGACAGACACGCCCCGGAGCCGCGGGGCGGAAGAGGCTCCGGAAGGAGAACGGCGCTCTATCCGCCGGTGCCCGTCGCGGCAGCTCCGTGGGCTGCGGGAGCGGAGGGGCCCCGGGAGCTGGGGCGCGGCGGGACCCGGCTGCGGGAGCGGGGACCGTGCCCCGGGAGGGGGGACCGTGCCCCGGGAGGCACCATAGAGATGCGCGGGGGGCGGGGCCTGCCGGTTGCCATGGCAGCGGAGGCGGGCCCGGGCTGCCCCGGGGCCCCGCTGCCCTCGCGGTACCCCCGGGAGGGCTCCACCGGAGCAGCCGCGCTCGGGGCCGTGAGGCGGCCCCGGGGCTATGGGGCAGCCCCGGGGGCACGGGGCAGCCCGAGCCGGCCCCGCCGGTTCTCCCGGGCCGGTCACCTCACAGCGCCGTGCCCTTGGGGACCGAACGCGTGTCGCGCAGCCGCGGGACCCTGACCGGGGCCGGTCTGAGCGAGCAGCGGCGGCTCCATGGCTCCTATCCCGCGGTGGCCGCTCGTGGCCGGGGGCTTCCGGAGGGATTGGTCCCCCCTCGACACCCCGCCGCGGGGCTGCCGCTTGTCATTGCGGCCGCGGTACCGGCGCCGGTTGGCGGCGGCCTGGAGCGAGACCCGCGGCGTGGAGCTCGTCTCCTTCACCGCAGGGAAGCTGCTCTGCAGGAAGAGGAGCGACGCGGGGCGCGTCCCCAGGTGGGGAGCAGCGGGGACAGCGCCCTTCGGCACAGTCTCCTTCCCTTCACCACCCCGCCGCGGCCCCCTTGTCCCCGCTGGCCGCAGCCCCTTCGCTTCCCGGGGCTCCCGAGGAGGTGTTGGGGGTCTGGGGGAGGTGGTTGAGTCCCCAGCACCGCAGGGGACGCCTCCCCGCGACCCTCATCCTCCTCCTTCCCGCTTGCAGGAAGCATCTGGCTCACAAAGGGTTACGCAAAGCGCCCTGGAGTGACTCCACTGCCACCAGCCCCGGAGCTTGGCTCCTTCCTGCTCAGACCCGAGGCTCGGTGAGTGCCTGACCCTGTCCCCGCGCTCTGCTGTCCCCTGGGAAGCGGCTGTGCTCTGGGTCCCTCTCTGAGTGGCTCCAGCACGCAATGACCTCCTTGGAGTCCTGCCCCAATAGAGGGGGATACCCTAGGGTGGGAGATCCTAGGCAGCGGGGGCTGCCACAGTTCCACACCCCGAGGTGCTTCCATCCTCCGGATGGACTCCGGTGGGATCAGAGCTCCTGGAGACCCTTGTCCAGGGTCTCCCATTGCAACATGGCTGGAGTTGGGTTAAAGCAGCTTCTGGGGGCAGCTGGGACCTGCCAGGGGGTGAGGGTTTGGCTGAGAGCAGGGACCCTGCTGATCCAGGGAAGGCTTCGGGGTTCCAGGTTGAGGACCCCTGTTGAGAGGGGGGGTCCCCACATTGCCAGCTGCGTCACCCAGAGGTGGGCACAGCCCTGAACCAGGAAGCTTGCGGTGGGACGAGCTGCCCCAGCACAGCCCAGGCTTTATTTGGTGTTTGAACGTCCAGAGGGGAGGTTTAGGGGAGATACTAGGAAAACCTTCCCTGTGAGGGGGAAGGGTCAGCTGGCACAGGGTGCTCAGGGTGCCCAAAGAAGCTGTGGCTGCCCCATCCCTGGCAGGGATCAAGGCCAGGTTGGACACAGGGGCTTGGAACACCCTGCTCTAGTGGGAAGGGGTCCCTGCCCATGGCAGGGGATTGGAACTGGAGGAGCTTTGAGGTCCCTTGCAACCCAAACCAGGCTGGGGTTCTGTGATTCTAAGATCAAAACCCCTGGGAGACGCTGGCCACAGTGTGTGTGTGGCAGAGTGGGGCATGTGGGGCTCCCAGTGCTGGGTGTGTTGGGCTGGGCTGTGGTCAGCTCTGCCCTGATACTGCCTCTCCCGGCGGGGACATTTCAGGTGCGGGCTGGTTTCTGTCACAAACCGGCCAAGCCGGCTCCTCCAGTGCCAGCCTTGGCCTTTGGCTTAGGGCATGTCCTGCTCCAGGTCCCCCACAGAGACACCAGGGACAAGTCCAGGGGCTGGTGGCACTGTGGGCTGTGCTGGTGGGTGAGTCTGGACCTGCTGCCATCCCCACGCTGTTCCCCCTGCCCCAAACCACTGCTGCCTGTGGAGAGCCAGGGGTGGCAGTGGGATGTGTGGCTGGTTCATAGTGTCCTGGTGACAGAGCAGCAGTGGGGACAGCGAGAGGCTGTTGGTGGCATCAGGGTTGGCTCTGGCACTGTGGGTGAGCCGTGACCCTGGGGAGGGAGATGCTCTGGGTGCCCTGTGACCAGGTCCCTGGGGCATGTGGCTCACCAGAGCCCATAAGCACCAACCAGCCAGCACTGGTGACATGGCTGAGCTAGGAGCTGCCGGTTCAGGTCGCTGATCCAGCAGGAGCCCCACCACCGTGCTGGGGCTCCTGTGCCTTACTGGGGTACTGCTCAGCCCCAGCCACGCTCTGGGCACGTGTGTCCCCACGTGTCACACACCACGGGTGCCAGGCAGACACTAGGGCTGGTTTCGGTGGCTCGTGACGCAGAGAGACCTGGACTCTGCCCTCTGCTCACAGCCTGGCCACTGGGACCATTGCTGAGCCTCAGGTGAATGATTACACTGTCCCTCCTGGGGCTGCTGGGACCTGGGCCTCATTCTGGGGGTGCAGCCTGGTGCCATGGTGCAGCTCCAGTGGGGGGCTGGGGATGGAGAGACAAAAAACCTCTGCAGTTTTCCTATGGGATCCCTGCTCAGCGTTGCCAGAGGCATTGCCTACAGGGTGGCAGCATCTCTGATGGCCCTGGTCCCACCGGAGCTGCCTCGCAACAGTCCCAAGGGAGCTGTGAAGGTTTCCAGCTTCCCATGGCACCAGTGTGGAGGCTGGAGGGTGGCTGAGGCACGGTGGGGAGCCAGTGTGGCTGTCCAGTGCAGTGCCCTGGACTCTCCCCCTGGAGAGGAGCAGGACCACAAGGTCCCAGTCATGGAGATGGCTCCTGAGGGTGAACACTGGCACAGGGTGCCCGGAGAAGCTGTGGTTGCCCCATCCCTGGCAGTGTTCAAGGCCAGGTTGGACACAGGGGCTTGAAGCAAGCTGCTCCTGGGGCAGGGGTTGGAACTGGATGAACTTGAAGGTCCCTTCCAACCCAAACCATTCCATGATTCTGTATGACCCACCTGCCCTGCATAAAAGCTCCCCTTCATGGCCACATGTCCAAGGGGACAGAGGTGGAACTCCCCAGGGGGGGTGATTTGGGAGCTCTGGGTTTCAGGACCTGCTCCCACATGGGGCTGGCCAGGTTGCAACATGGCTGCAAGTCCTGGTGTCGTGGTGGGTGTCCAGGGAGTCTGCCCCTGGCATCCTCATGCTCACCTTTGCTTCTGCTCTTCATTTCAGCTCCGAGTGGGACTGAGAAGGAGCCGGCGCTGGTTCCCAGCCCCTGGGCAGGGCTGGCTGTGCTGCCCGGCTGCGCTCCGCTTGCGCTGGTGCATGGCCACCATGGAGGAGATGGTGATCTGGGAGCAGCACACGGTGACTCTGAGCAAGGTGACCACAGCCTGGGGTAGCCGCGGGAGGTGGGGGCTGTCTGTACCTGACCCCCCTCTGCCTTATCTCCCTTAGGACCCTCAACGGGGCTTTGGCTTTGCTGTCTCTGGAGGCCGGGACCGTCCCAACAGGGTGACTGGGGACACGGCGGTGGTTGTTTCAGACGTGGTGTCCAAGGGACCAGCAGCGGGACGGCTCCAGTGAGTGTGTGGGAATGTGGGGATGTGGGGGGTGCCCAATGCCAGCACGGACAGGAAGGGCAGTGGCCCATGGTTGTGTTTTCCCTGCCAGGAGGAAGGATCACATCGTGATGGTGAACGGCCTTTCCATGGAGAATGTCTTGTCCTCCTTTGCTGTCCAGACACTTAAAACCTGCGGCAAGATTGCCAACATTGTGAGTGTGCCCTGCTGGGGCTGGCATTGTGCACAGGACCACACCCGGCCTGTCCCCCATGCCCCAGGGCTCTCATTCAGGGCTTAGAATTGCTGTAGAAACAGAATCATAGAATGGTTTGGGTTGGAAAGGACCTTAAGTCCATCCAGCTCCAACCCCTGCCACGGGCAGGGACACCTTCCACTGGAGCAGCTTGCTCCAAGCCCGTGTCTAACCTGGTCTTGAACACTGCCAGGGATGGGGCAGCCACAGCTTCTCTGGGCACCCTGTGCCAGCGCCTCAGCACCCTCACAGTAAAGAACCTCTGCCTTAGATCAAACCTGAACTTCCCCTGTTTAAGTTTAAACCCATTTCCCCTTGTCCCCCATCTCCTGGTAGAGATGGCTGCACCCACCATCCTCTTCTTCTCACTTTCTACTTGTAGACACTGAAAAGACCAAAGAAAATCCACCTGCCTGTGAGCAAGAGCAGCCCCTGCTCCTCTAGTGTGCCCCGGCGCTGCAACTCGGATGAGGACTGTGGGTTACCCAGTGCAGGTCCAGCCCTGCACCGCTCCCAGGATGACCTGGACCACAGCCAGGGCTACGATGGGGACTCATCCAGCGAGAGGAGCTCTGGCCACCCCCAGGATGAGCATCACCACCACAAGCCGGTGTCCCGGCGCCGAAGCAGCGGCTCAGATCGGAGGGGCTACAGCCAGCGCCGCTTTGCCAATGGGTTTGGCCACGAAGAGCCCACCAAGGGACTGGCCCTGGTGTCAGGCTTCAAGCGGCTGCCGTGCCAGGATGTGCCCATGAAGCCCATCACATCACTCCTGGTGAAGCAGAAGCAGGATGAAGGTGAGGCCCCTCCTGCCCACTTCGTCTCTGGGTCATGTCACTCAATTTGTGGCCATGCATCCCACTGGGTAGAGGTGATGGCAGGGTTGGTGCCAGGGTCTGGCAGTGTGTGCTGTGCTGGGTGCTCCAAACCCATCTGGCCTCAGCCTGGGATTGCAGAGCTCAGCTTTGGGGCTTGCTGGTGCCCCAAGAGGAGCCAGGGTGGGCTGATGGGGATGGTGGTGAGGTGGGGTCAAGGGGGTCCTGCGTCTGCCTGGGCTCTGCACTGTCCTGGGCTCTCTCTGGTGCAGAGTACGGCCTGAAGCTGGGAAGTCAGCTCTTCATTAAGCACATAGTGGAGAACGGGCTGGCAGCGAAGGGCAGCTCCTTGCAGGCGGGAGACCTCATCCTGAAGGTATGGGGGGGCCATGAGGTGCACAGCATATGCTGGGGGTCTCATCTTCCCCAACCTGAGGGGGCTCATTGCTAGGTAGCATCACTGCAGGGATGCATCCACCTCTGTGTCCAATGGCACATGGTCTCCTGGACCCCAGGAGCTCAAATGTTCGGTGTGTATCAGGTGTAACAATGCTCAAAGTATTTGGAGAGGAGGAAGCAGAGGGAGGGAGCCACTCATGGGCCAGGCAGACCTGTGGCTGCTGGGACTTCCAGAGCAAATGTTAGGGATATAATCCCCAAAACCCAGTTGGGACTGGGAAGATAGCACTTGGAGCATCCCACTCGAGTGGGGCTTCCCTGGGGGCAGCTTTCCCCAGTGAGGCCTCTTGCTCTGCCCCCTCCAGATCAATGGGGTGGCCAGTGAGGACATGTCCCTGGCTGACACCCAGCAGCTCATCGAGCAGATGGAGGGGACCCTGACCCTGCTCATCCTCCGGGACCACCGGCAGTTCCTGGTCAACATCCCTGACATAGAAGACAGCGAGAGTGACAGCTCCCACATGGATGGTGAGGGGACATGGTGACGGGGCCATGGGTCACGTACCCAGCACAGGGACTGGATGGTCACTAATGCATCTTCCCTCCTGTCGCTGCAGATATCTCTGACATTAACTCTGAACTGTCCCATCTGCCACTCCCTGAGACCTCCCCACAACCTCCAGCTGCTGCCACTATGAATTCACCCCTGTAAGCCCCATTCTGTGCTCCCAAGCCCCTCTTCCCTGGCATCCGCCCTGTGCTCTTTGCCTGGCTGGAGGGGCTACCAGGCAGTGCCCAACTTGCGCCTCTATCCCTGCTGCTACTGCCTGTGCCCCCCAAGCACCTACTGACCTGCCTACATCCTGCTTCCAGGGAGAGGAGACAATCAGACAGGGACCCTGCAGCTGATACGACTGTTGGCAATGCTCTGGGCCCTGGTGAGTGAGCTCAGACCGGGCCAGGGACAAGAAGGGCTCCAGTGGGCTCCAGGCTCCCCGTGCCTGGTCTCCCTGTGCCTTGTCCCACGCCCTGAACTCCCTTCACCTCCTGTCCCAACCCTTCTCCTTCCCTGCAGACCTGCTGGGAGCTGTGGAGGGGGGTGGTAGCCACAGCTCCCATGCCAGCCCCTCGGCCCGTGCTGCCCGCAAGGATGGGTAAGGCTGGGGGAGATGGGGAGCGGCTCCGGGGCAGGGCTGGGGTCACAGCGGGGGTGACACGGCCCCGCCGGGCTGACCGTGGCTCCCCGGGGCAGGAACGCTGCTGACTGCAGGGTTGTGCACTTCGTGAAGGCCAAGAGCGTTGGGCTGCGGTTGGCCGGGGGGAATGACGTGGGCATCTTTGTGTCGGGCGTGCAGGACGGCAGCCCCGCCGCCAGCCAGGGCATCCAGGAAGGGGACCAGATCCTGCAGGTACCCAGGGCTGGGAATGGCTCCGAATGCTGCTGCACATGGGCTGGCCCCAACCCTCCCCACTCTGATACCTCCCCAGGGTTTGGGTTTCTCCTGCTGGGCATTATTTCAGGGCAGTGCTGGTGCCCCACAGCCATTGGGTTGGCTCTGCGGGCACTGCCTGAGGGGAGAGGCTCATAGCATCCCAGAGTGGTTTGGATTGGAAGGGACCTTAGAGCTCTTCCAGCTCCAACCCTTGCCACAGGCAGGGACACCTTCCACTGGAGCAGCTTGCTGCAAGCCCCTGTGTCCAACCTGGCCTTGAGCACTGCCAGGGATGGGGCAGCCACAGCTTCTCTGGGCACCCTGTGCCAGCACCTCAGCACCCTCCCAGGGAAGAGCTTCTGCCTCAGAGCTCATCTCAGTCTCCCCTCTGGCAGGTTAAAGCCATCCCCCTTGTCCTCTCCCTACAGGCCCTTGCCCACAGTCCTGTCTACAGCACCCTGTAACACCCAGTGGGGTCCAGGCACTACCTCAGCTGCCCAGAGACTCTCCCCAGTGTTAGTGGGGGTTGTAGCAGACACTTTGGTGACAGGGACGAGTTTCCTCTCCCACCTTTGGTGACACTGCCGAGTTTCCTCTCTCACTGCTGTCCCTGGGATCCCTGCTCGTACCCATACCCTACTTCCTGCTGGCAGTGCTGTGTCTAAGTGCTTTTCCATGGCAGGTGAACAACACCAGTTTCCAGAACCTGACCCGTGAGGAAGCTGTAGAGTATCTCATGAGCCTGCCACCTGGTGAGGACATCACACTACGGACCCAGAACAAGCAGGACAGTGAGTGGTGACTGGAGTTATCCAGGGCTTGTGCATCCATCCTCTGTCTCTCCTGAGCAAGCATTAGAGCTGTCATGGCCCTTTCAGCCCCTGCAGGGTGGTCTCTCCTCCCTGCACCCCCCTCCTCCTCCTCCGGAGAGCTGATGGGAGCAGACCAGGCCATCCTGGCCCCATTTGCGCTTCATCATCCTGGAGCACAGAAGCTTTCTGGCACCATGGCTCAACCTGGAGAGGCCAGGATGTGCTGGGGGGTCTGGTCCTGTTGTCCCCAGCATGCTCCTTAGCAGCAAGGGCTGTGGTAGAGGCTGCAGCCAACCTCCTTCCCAAACCCCTCCAGCACTTTCTTCTCCAGCATCTCCCTCCTCAGCCACCTCTTTCCCTGATGGCCCCTCTCATCCTGGGCTCCAGTTTACAGGAAGGTGATCTCCTCCAACGTGGGTGACTCCTTCTACATCCGGACACACTTTGACTTTGAGAAGGACACTCCATCAGGGCTCAGCTTCGTTCGTGGGGATGTGTTCCACGTGCTGGACACACTGTACCGGGGCCGGCAGGGGAGCTGGCTGGCAGTGCGCATGGGCAGGGACCTGCAGGAGCAGGACAAGGGCATCATCCCCAACCAGAGCAGGTAGGGATGGAACCAGGAGCCAACATGAGCAGAGCCAGGGGATGGCTCCCCAGTGAAGCTGGGATGTGGGTGGTTAGCAGGGACTGGAGGGAAGCGGCTACCACAGCCTCATCCAGCCATGCCGCTGGCTTCTCCTGCCCCACTCCTTGGAGCCTGGTTGTGATCCCTTTCCTCATGCAGGGCCGAGCAGATTGCCAGCCTGGAGTCCGTGCTGAAAGCCACGTCCAGTGCCAGCCTCTCCGGAGCACGGGCCGAGTTCTGGAAGCTGCGGGGCCTGCGGGGAGCCAAGAAGCTGCTGCGGAAGAGCCGGGAGGACCTGTCTGCCCTCACAAAGCAGGGCCACTACCCGCCCTATGAGAGGGTGGTCCTGAAGGAAGGTGGGAACCAGGAATGTGTTCGCCTTGGGGCTGCCCCATGGGGAGTCCCAGGCCCATGAGCACCTCGAGGAGCAGGGCTGGATGCTGGGGTGCTGTGAGCTTTGCCTTCACCCCAGCTCCATGAGCAGGTCTGTCTTCTCCCCACAGCCAGCTTCAAGCGGCCAGTGGTGATCCTGGGCCCCATCACAGATATTGCCATGCAGAAGCTGAGCACAGAGCTGCCTGAGCTGTTTGAGATTGCCCGTGAGTGCCCCTTGTGCCAGGGGACCTGCAAGTGGGAGCTCTTGACCTGTAGCTCTGTCCCAGTCCTGCCTCATTGCCCTTCTCCATGACACCCCAACACCTTCCTGGATTCATTCACCCTCTCCCAATGTGTCATGATCCCAGGTAGACCCCAGACATGCCCCTCTCCCATGGAGCCAGGCTGAGAGAGCTGGGCTGGGTCAGCCTGGACAAGAGAAGGCTCCTGAAGGGGAGACCTTGGAGCAGCTCCAGTGCCTAAAGGGGCTGCAGTAAACCTGGAGAGGGGCTTTGGACAAGGGATGTACGGACAGATCAAGGGGAATGGCTTTAACCTGCCAGAGGGGAGACTGAGATGAGCTCTTAGGCAGAAGCTCTTCCCTGGGAGGGTGCTGAGCGCTGGCACAGGGTGCCCAGAGAAGCTGTGGCTGCCCCATCCCTGGCAGTGCTCAAGGCCAGGTTGGACGCAGGGGCTTGGAGCACCCTGCTCTAGCAGAAGGGGTCCCTGCCCGTGACAGGGGTTGGAGCTGGAGGAGCTTTAAGGTCCTTCAACACAAACCAGTCTGGGATCCTATGATTCTATGACACCTGCTGGGGCTGCTGGAGATGCCACATCTCCCCCAGCCCCTCTCACACCACATCGCCATGTCCTGCAGCGAGCCTGCCCCGTGACGGGGCATCAGCCAAGGTGATCAAGATGGACTCAGTGCAGCAGATTGCAGAAAAGGTGAGAGACCTTCCCCTGTCCTCAGAGCTGGGTGGGCCCAGGGGGAGCGGACGGCCCTCGTCACTGTCCCTGTCCCCAGTGGTGCTGATGGCCGTGTCCTGCCCCAGGGCAAGCACGCCTTGTTGGACATAACACCCTCAGCTGTGGAGCGTCTCAACTACGTGCAGTACTACCCGGTGGTGGTGTTCTGTGAGCCCGAGAGCCGTCAGGCCATCAAGGCCATGCGCCAGTGGCTGGCTCCCGACTCTAGGAAGAGCTCCCGGCGGCTCTACGCCCAGGCCAGCAAGATGAAGAAGCACTGCAGCCACCTCTTCACTGCCACCGTCAGCCTCAGCAGCAGTGCCTGGTACGAGGCCATCAAGGACATTGTCAGGACGCAGCAGAATCAGCCTGTTTGGACAGCAGCAGAACAGGTATGGGGAGAAGCTGGGGCTGCCCCATCCCTGGCAGTGCTCAAGGCCAGGCTGGACACAGGGGGTTGGAGCAAGCTGCTCTAGTGGAAGGTGTCCCTGCCCATGGCAGGGGTTGGAGCTGGAGGAACTTTAATGTCCCTTCAACCCAAATCAGCCTGTGGTTCTATGATCCCCATGGCAAGGCTGGAGCTCCAGCAGGCAGCGACAGGGCACACACCCATGTCCTGCTTGCAGTGAGGTCCCAGGTTTCTGTCATCCCCCCCCCCGCAGTTGGATGTGGCACTGGAAGACAGTCTGGACCTGCTGAACACATCAAGGGCAGCAGGCTCGGGCTACCTGACCTGTGACAGTCGCGCCAACAGTGACTATGAGGACACGGATGGGGAGGCGGGTGCCTGCACCGACGGCGAGGCCGAGGATGCCTACAGCCAGGAGGGGCTGTCCCGCTCCTGTGAGCCAGCACAGGCTTCCCCGAGCCACAGCCTGAGGGACCAGGTGCGTGCCCCACACTGCTACCGGGGCTGCTGGGACTGCCAGGGCTTGCTCCTATCCACTGTGGCACAGGCAGTGTCACATCAAGCTGCTGTAAGCTCCAGCTGCACATCCATGCTCAGCTCTGGTTCTCCATGGGAGAACACAGCCCAGACCCCGGCCAGGGCACAAACCCTGCCCTTACTTCTGACCTCTACATCACTCTGGTCTTTCACAGGTAACCGAGGAGCAGCAGCACTACAGCAACATCAGGTACTCTGCACACCAACGCCAGCCTGTGGGGGGGGTTCGAGCAGCAGCCCCAGGGCTGGGGAAGGGCCTGAAGAGCTCAAGGTGCCGGCTCTGCCTGCCCTGACCCTGCCATGTCCCCACCAGTGGCAAAGGCATCACCACAGCTTCTCATCCCACAGGGAATACGAGCATGCTGCTGTGAGGAAGAGGTTCACACAGGCCAGAGATGACTCAGATGAGGATGAAGGCTATGAGTGGGGTCCAGCTACAGATGTGTAGCCCTGCCACTCCCCCATGTGTCATCCAGGCAGCGCCACACAGCACCCTGCACCTCCCAGCACCAAGTGCCTCCTTCCCTGTTTTGGCCTCTACTGCTGGAATAAAAGGGATGTTTGAACCAGGCTGCGCTGTTGCCGTGTGTGCTGGGTAGCAGCACACAGGGGTAACCCATGGAGCAGCGCGGCCTTGCTGGGACCTCCACCATCTGGCACTAGAGCTGAGCCTCCCCTCTTCCCTACAACATTTATTTTAACATCACCCTGGGCACAGCCAGGTCAGTGCCACCTCAGCCGTGGGGTGAAAACACAGCACCAGGGCTTCCAGCAGGATATGGGCCTGGGCAGTGCTGTGTCCTGTGTTCCCTTTCTCCACGCTGAGGGCTGAAACCCAGCTGTGCATTCAGAGCGGCTGCAGGCACCACCAGGCAAAGGCAGAGGTAGTTTCCCAGCTCAGTGCAACTGGCTGCAACCCGCAGGCTCTTGGCAAAGCCAGGAAGGAGGGGGTGCCAAGGGTGCTGCTGGGTCCCCCTTGGGGTGCCAGCGTGCACCCACACGTGGGTGAGCCCTGCAGTTGTGCTTCTAGCACCACCCCATGTGGGGAAAGGCACCATTGGTGAGTGTAAAAGCACTATCTGTGGTGAGCACATGGGTGACACCTTTCATGGGGGGTCCCCTCTGCTCCTGCCAGCACCAGGCCAAGGTGAGGGACCCCGGGAAGGGGTGGAAGAGGCACTGCGAGGTGGGGAGGAGGTGCCCAAGCTGCGGCACCACCGGTGCTGACACTGCTTAGGCCCCCAGAGCCTCCCACTGTGTCCTGAGTAAAGCTGAGGAGGTGCAGGATTAGACTCTACTGGGGACCTGGGGCGGTGCTGGGGCAGGAAGCAGGGCTTGTCCTGTCCTTGCAGCCCCAGGCACATGCAGCAGCAGCCGAGCTGGTGCTCAGAGGAAGAGGGGCTGCTCCTGCCCTGTCAGCAGGCGGTACGTGGAAGCCGGCATCGTCTTGATGTGGACCTGGGCAGAGACACACACATCAGCAGGGGATGCCAAAGCCCAGGCTGGAGGGTGCTGGTGCCAAACCAGCTCTGCGGGAGCCCCGGCCCCAGTTCACCTCGCTGACAGCCTGCGTGAGGATCTGGATGATCTTCTCGTGTGGTGTTGCCACCACGCTCTGCCCGTTGATCTCGATGATGCGGTGCCCCACACGGATGCCGCCCCTCTCTGCGATGCCCCCACGCATCAGGCTGCAGATCTGGGCAGGGAAAGAGGATCAGAGCTGCGCCCATAGCCCAGGGCCAGGAACAACTGCCCCAAGCCCCTGCGTCTGGGCAGGCTCCCGGCAAGAGCTCTGCGCTTGGGTGCTTCTCCTTCAGCTCACAGCAAGGGCACGGATGTCCCTCTGCATCGCTGCCACTGGGGCCATGTGCTGAGCTGCAGCACACAGGCTTCTGCTCCCCTGGCTCTCCTCAGCTCCCCCCATCAGCGCCCATCAAACCCCTGTGCTCCCGTCTGGGCTGCAGAGCCAGAGCTTCTCCCTGGGGCAGCAGCTCCTGCGCCACAGCCATTCCACACCCTCCACTCTCCCATCAGCTCCCACTAGCCCTGGAACTGCTCCTCTCTGCTTTCCCAACACAGCCTCAGAGCAGGGAGCGGCTGGGACATGGGCAAGAGCAACACTATCCCTAAGGAAACGCCAGGAAAGGCAGGGAGAAAGCACCACCCTGAAAGCAAACAGCAAAGGAACACCAGGGTGACAGAACCAACCCCTGGCGCTGCAGGAGAGCTGGGAGAAGCCTTTTCCTGTGGCACAAGCAAAGGTTCTTTCCCTGCGGAAGCCTGAGGAACATTGGAACAGTGTGGACACAGCCAGAACCATGTGGCTCCTGCCAAAGAGTGACTGCAGCCCTTGGCACACCCCAAAACTCACCACGCCGTTCTCAACACAGAAGCCCAGCTGGTACTTGGAGTCGGGGCGCCGGATGATGGCCGTGGTGACCGGGGGACAGTGCACGATGTTCAGTGTCACCTCTGTCTGGTGCTTCAGCTCCTGAAAGATGGGACATGGCTTTATCAGACACTGGGAGCCGTGCTGAGTGACGCAGCCACGTTGCTAAGGACCAGCACCCTGTGTTCAGTGGGAAACTGAGGCACACACAGGGATCTGCCATGCTCAGATTCAGGGAGAACTGATAAATGCAGTCCAAGATGTCTCACTCTGCCCTGAGGCCACAGTGTCCTCGCTCTCAGCTCCTTCCTGACTGGGAGGTAGAAGATGTAACAGGTTCACAGAACCACAGCCTGGTTTGGGTTGGGAGGGACCTCAAAGCTCCTCCAGCTCCAACCCCTGCCACGGGCAGGGACACCTTCCACTGGAGCAGGGTGCTCCAAGCCCTGTGTCCAACCTGGCCTTGAGCACTGCCAGGGATGGGGCAGCCACAGCTTCTCCGGGCACCCTGTGCCAGCGCCTCAGCACCCTCCCAGGGAAGAGCTTCTGCCTCAGAGCTCATCTCAGTCTCCCCTCTGGCAGCTTAAAGCCATTCCCCTTGGCCTGTCCCTACATCCCTTGTCCACAGCCCGTCTTCCAGCTTTCCTGCAGCCCCTTCAGGCACTGGAGCTGCTCTAAGGTCTCCTCTTAAGGAGCCTTCTCTGGTCCAGGCTGCCCCAGCCCAGCTCTCTCAGCCTCAGTCTCTGGACTCCCTGTTGCCTCCAGCTCAGGAACCTGCCTCCTCTCCCACCCTCCTCAGACACCTGCACCCTGGCACAGCAAGTTTTATCCCCAGCTTTATCCCTGCCTTGTCCCATCCCTTCCTCCCAAGCACCCAAGAGCAGGAACTAGGACAGGAACAGGTCCCACGTTCCTTCCCGCTGTGCCCCACAGCTTCCTCTCACCTACCCACCCCCAAACCACAGCACCGGGGGGGAACAGCCCAGTGTTACAGACACTCCCGGGCACATTCAGAAGCAGTGGGGCTGCTGCTCATCTCTGCCAGCACTGGTCCTGCTGGGCTGGAGGACGCTCACCCGGATGATGCTCTGGCACGTGGCGAGGGGCAGCCCCACCAGGCTCATCCCGTTGATGCACATGAGGCGGTCCCCGATGCTCAGCTCACCCGACCTTTCCGCAGGGCCCCCATGCATCAGGTTGGCGATGACCACCGTGGGCAGGATGGAGCCCCAGCCCGACTCCACGATGGCAATGCCCAGGATCTCCCCCTTCTGCTTCCGGATGCAGACCTGCAGAGGGGTGGCACGCATGGATTATGGTCACCAGTCAAGGGGTGCATGTGCCAGCACGGGCATCCTGGGGAGCCATGGAGGGGGTGACGCAGGGTACCCCACACTGTCCCACCCCTCCAAAGCAGCTCTTACGTCCTTGCAGTTCTCCTGCTGGGAGAAGTGGCTCAGCTCCGCATTGTACTGCTCCTGCTCCTCCAGAGCACGGCTGCACTGGCGGGGGCTCAGCTGGCTCAGATCAATGCTGTTGGCCTCCAGGAAGCGCTGGTAGGCGACACCGAACGCCTGCCCTATGGCCTGAGCGATGACCTGGGCCTGGGGAAAGAGAGAGGAGCTGTTTGTCCCCATAGCTCTTGGCCAGCAGCTGCCAGCACCCTGCAACGGCCAATGCTGTGGCTGGGAACTCCAGGGCATCCTCACTCCTTCCCTGCCTGAATGGGCCCCTGCACGACGCCAGTTTTGTCACAGGACCCGTTCATGTCATAGATCATAGATTCCCAGCCTGGTTTTGGTCAGAAAGGACCTTAAGATCATTCAGTTCCAACCCCTGTCCTGGGCAGGGACACTTTCCACTGGAGCAGGGTGCTCCAAGCCCTGTGTCCAACCTGGCCTTGAACACTGCCAGGGATGGGGCAGCCACAGCTTCTCTGGGCACCCTGTGCCAGCGCCTCAGCACCTGAGGTGCTCAGGTGGGCTCCTTCCCCCTCTCTGTGCCCACTGCGAGCCCCAGCACGGAGACCTGGAGCACTTGGTCACATTAGAGCAGGATGAGGCCCAGGCTCCCGCTGTAACCCTCCCCAGTGCCCCCCCCCCCTCACATCGGCCGAGTGGAAGACGTGGCAGATCATGGTGTAGAGCCGCTTCTGCCCCGCGGCCGGCGCCTGCTGCGGCAGCTTCCGTCGTGCCATGAGCACCACGAGGGAGCCGATGTCGGCGATGTAGGAGATGGTCTGCAGGGAGTGATCCATCATGGCCTCCTGTAAGGGGCAGAGAGCAGCTCAAGGCTTCAACCCAGCAGCTCCCAGGAGGTGCAGTTGGCACGAGAAGCCTCACGTGAGCACACAGAGACCCAAGGGACACCTCCCGCCTGTGGGAGCTGCCCCATGCGGATGCCCCCCGCTCACCTGCGTGTCAGCTGCGAGCACCTTGATCCTCTGTGTGGAGACGAACAGCTCCACCTCTGTCATGGGCTGCGACTCCCCCTCCGGAGCCTGCAGGATGAAGCACCCAGGTCACTACTGCTGCCCCACAGCCCAGGGCCCGAGCGGTGCCCCAGGCGACGGCAGTTGTGCCCTGTCCCCTCCTGCACCTTGATCCTGTCCACGGCCTCCTGGGCCTGGGCCATGCGGACACTGGTCGGGGGGTTGCGCTCCGAGATCAGCTGCGTGGAGCCCAGGTACTTGGCTCCAAAAATCACCCCGTCCAGCAGATCCTCGGGCTCACAGGGGCCTGCAACTGAGGCATCGGGAGGGGGTAAGCAGGGGCTGGACCCCCTCACCGCAGAGGTACTGACTCTTGCTGCCCGTTGACTGTGTTCCTACACATGGAAGCCGGGAGACAGCCCCCGGCACCATCGGCTGAACCAACCCTGCCCCAGGGCTGCTTCTTTCTCCCTTCCCAAGCCTGAAACGCACCCACTGCCCCCTCCTCAACCCCTGACGCACCCCCATTTGTCCAGTGAGGGACTGAATGAGCCCCCTGGAATCTACAACCACGTTCCCAACCGCCGTGGGCACAGAGCCGGGTGCTCCCTCCCATGTCCTTCAGCCGGGGTCCGAGCACGAGGCGGCGGGTCAGGACTCACCCTCTTTGAAGGCCGGGCAGGAGGATGGAGGCTCCCTGCTCTGCAAAGCAACCGGAGAGCGGATGAGGCTGTGGTTGGGGTCGCAGGGATCCGCCACACGAGCACCCCCGCCTCAGGCAGCCACAGCCGGTCCCGACGGTCAGAGCCGGGCACCTCAGCGGCGACACTGAGGAGAAGCCGCTCCGGGTGCCCCTCCGCCCCCTCCCAGACCCCCACGGGACCAGAGCCGAGGGCACTCACAGTCACAGCGCCCGCGGGCGGCGGCTCCTTCTGCGGGGTGGGGGACACCCAGGCCGGCTCCGGGGAGCGGCTCCGGGGGCTCTCGCTGCTGGAGCCACCCTCGCTCAGCTCCTGTCCACAGCGCCCGCTGC
This sequence comes from Ara ararauna, assembly GCA_028858755.1. Taxonomy (NCBI): domain Eukaryota; kingdom Metazoa; phylum Chordata; class Aves; order Psittaciformes; family Psittacidae; genus Ara; species Ara ararauna. Next base: position 3,070,063 of record CM054398.1, on the reverse strand, counting down.
CACAGGGTCCTCCCTCCGGGCTCCCCGCAGCAGTCGTCTCCTCCTGAGCCCGCAGCACCCGCAGCCGGGCCGCACACAGGGCACCGGAGCAGCCCAAGGGTGTCCCGGCGCCGGGCTCGGGCAGGTCCCCGTCGTGGCACAGGAGGCTCAGCAAGTCCTCCCGCTCGGCCTCGGCGAAAAGCAGCCCGTGGCAGGGCCGGGAGCAGCCCGGGTGCTGGGAGCAGCAGCGCCGGGGGTCCAGGCCCCGGCCCGTGGCCACGTGCAGCGGGCACGGCACGCACCGGCCCTGGCAATGCCGGCGGCCCCGTCGGGCCCGGCTCCCCGCCGGGGGAGCGCTGCCGGCACCCGGGCCCTGCTCGGAGCAACGGGGGTCGCAGAGGCTCGGGTCGAGGCTCTCGAGCTGCCCCAGCAGAGCCCGCAGCTCCGGGGCTTCGTCCTCCGCAGCCTCGTCCAGCTCCATGCCCGCGGGGTCGCTGCTGCCAGGGCCCTGCGGGTGCCCCGTGGCCTCGGGGGCGCCCCCAGCACCCGGTTCCCGGCTCCCGGGGCCCCGCGGCTCAGCGCTCGCTCCCTCCTCGTCCATGGCCCCTCCCAGGCCCCGTCCGCTCCCACCTCCCTCCGGGCCGGGTCCCCGCTGGCTCCCGGGGCTGTGCAGGTCCTGCCCGGAGCCGCAGCCCGGGGCCGGGAAGGCGAAGGGGCGCAGCTCCGCCCTCCCGCTCCCCGCGCTCCGCTCCGGGCCTCCGGGCCGTGCCGCGGGCTCCTCCTCCGCGTCCATTGCGGCGCCTCCGGCGCAGCACCGCGGCCGAGGCTCGCGGTGCCCCGGGGGGGGCGCGGAGAGGGACCCGCGGGGCGGGGACGGAACCGGGACCGAACCTCCCCTGCCGGGCGCCACCGCGCATGCGCTGCCCCGTCCCTTCCCGGGGCTCCGCCCATCCCGGCTCCGCCCATCCCGGCTCCGCCCATCCCGGCTCCGCCCATCCCGGCTCCGCCCATCCCGGCTCCGCCCATCCCGGCTCCGCCCATCCCGGCTCCGCCCATCCCCGCGGGCCCCGCCCCTTCCCGGGGCTCAGCCTATCCGGGTGGGTCTCCCGCTCCCCGACATGGCGGCCCGGGCGCTGCTGCGGGCGGCGCGGGCGGCGCTTCCCGGCCCGGTCCGTGGCTATGCCAAGAAACCGGGTGAGAGCCGAGCAGAGCCCCGAGCCCCGACCCCGAGCCCTGAGCCCCGTTCCTGCCCGGCCCCAGCTCTCCGCTCTCCTCTGCCCTGTGCCTCCCGTCCCTCAGTCTCCTTCCCGCCCCGGTGCTGCTGCCCCCCGCCGGGGCCCGGCTCTCGCCCCGTCCCTTGCCCAGATTGAGCCCCTGCTCCCCCCCGTCCCCGCTCTGACCGTGCCCTTGTCCCGCAGCCGTGAAGGTGAAGGGTAAGAGTGTGCCCACGGAGGGGCTGAAGCCGCCGGAGGTGTGCACCGACCCCGCCATGCTCAGCGCCTACGCCATGGGTGTCAATTACTTCAAGGATGGCCCCGAGGTGGCCCTGAAGCCCGACTCTGAGTACCCGGACTGGTAGGTGCTGCCCGCTGCCCTCGCTGGGTCCCTATGGAGGTGCATCCCAGAGGCACAGACGGGTGCGAGGGACACGGAGCTGCTCTGGGAGAAGGAAAGCTGCTGCTCCAGAGGCCCCACTGAGGGCTGGAGCAGGGGGCACTGTGCCTGTGGAGGGTGAGGACCCGCGTGTCGCAGTCACACGCTTCCATCGCTCCATCCCCTGCCCATCTATTTGCCCGCCCTCCCTTAGTCTCATCCTCAGTGTTTGCCCACAGGCTCTTTAAGATCCACCTCGGGCCTCCCAAGAAGCTGGAGGAGCTGGATCCCAACTCCATCGAGTACTGGAGGCGCCTGCGGAAGTACAACACGTGGCAGCGCAACAAGCTGAAGAAGGGCAAGAAGCTGTAGGTGCCCGCGGCTGCCCCGAGCCCAGCTTCTGTTCTTGGGCTGCTCTTCTTGTTGTAAATGAGTAATAAACCTCTGCTGAGACTGATGCCTGCGATGGGGCAGTGGCCAGCCCAGGCCACCTGCAAGCTCAGCGCAGGTCCCGCCTCGTGCATGGGGCTTTGAGGGGCTGAGGCAACGCAAGCCACACGTGTTTGGTGAAACAGAAGCTGGGTCTTTTGCTGCCAGGGCCCTGCACTGGAGCTTGGGGTGGGGATGGGCTGTGCTGGTGTCCCTGTGTCACCTTGGGTTGTCTCTGACCCAGACTCGCTGCCCAGCAGCTCCTGCCTGGCCTCAGGTTGGGCTGTGGGGACAAAGCAGCCTCCTTCAAGGTCCTCCCAGCTACTCGAGAGCAGTTCAGCTGAGAAGGACGTGGGGGTGCTGGTGAGTGATGTGTTGATCATGAGCTTGCGGCCAGGAGGGACAAGAGAATCCTGGGGTGCGCTGGGAGGAGTGTGGCAGCAGGTCACGGGACGTGATGCCTCTGCTAACCTTGGTGAGGCCACTTCTGTGTCCGGTGCTGGGCTCCCTGGGATGAGAGACAAGGAACTGGAGAGGATCCAGCAGAGGCCACAGGGATGCTCAGGGGTCTGGAGCATCTCCGATGGGGAGAGATTGTGCGAGCTGGGCCTCGCTCAGAGAAGAGCAGGCTGCAAGACCTCGTCATTGCAGATCGATAGCTCAAAGGTGGGTGCCAGTGAATGGGGCCGGGCTCTTTCCCAGTGGTGCCCAGCGGCAGGATGAGGAGCCATGGCCAGAATTCCTGTGTGATGTGCTCTGGGGGCCCTGCCCGGGCAGGGGTTGCACTGAGGGATCTCCAGTGGTTCCTTCGGCCCTGGTGGTGCTGTGGGAAGGGCTGAGCCGTGCTCCCGGGGCACGGGAGGAAGCAGAAGTGCCGCTGCCACAGCGCGGGGGGGGCTGGAGGGGTTGAACCTCGTTTCCTCTCTGTGGGCTCAGCGCTGGGAGCTGCCGGGGCTCGAGCTGTGTCCAGCGGTGAGTGCCCTGCGCTGCCCTGTCCTGCCCTGTCCCACTGCCACCCGCGGGGCAGCACCGGGGACACCGAGGCCCCGTCTGCCTGGGAACCCGTGGTGGCATCCGGCCCCTATGGGTGGCTTCTTCTGCATGGGCTGCGGGGAGGAGGAGGCCGCTGGTCCCTGGGGGCTCCCCCCACTGCCAAAGCCTTCGCGATGGTCAAAGGGACCCGAGATGCATCCCGGGACCCCCCTGTACTCTCCCCTAACCCCTCCATGCGCCTCGTGGTGGCCCAGCAGGGCTCACGCTGGCTCTGGAGCCACCACCCAGAGGCCTGGTGGTGCTGAGGGGGCTGCTGGTGCCTCACGGGGTCTCTGCCGTGGGCCCTTTCCTCTGTGTCCCCTGAAGGGACAGAGGTGGTCCCAGGGGACCCCCCCTCTGCCCACTTCCTGGCTGGCTGATGGCAGCCAGAGCCCAGCTTCTCCCTGGGGAGGCTCCTGCAGGGGGGTGACCGGATGCCAGCCTGTGCTGGTGCTCTCACTCTGCGGTGGTGTCTGGAGGGGCACAGATGCTCATCCCCATCACCGCCGGTCACCGTGGTCCCTCCGCAGGGGCCGGGTGCGATGGGGGACTGGAGCTCATCCATCAGCTCGCTGGGCAGGGAGGTGCTGGCCCGGCTCTGCCAGCTCCTGGACGTCACCGGCTGCGGCTGGCGCAGCTTGGCCGAGGTGGCGGCGGCGGAGAGACGCTTCAGGTGCAGGTAGGGGCAGAGGGGACGGCCCCGGGGGGCAACACCGTGGGCTGAGCGAGGTCCCCACTCGCCCCATGGTGGCCGCAGTCTGGGCAGGGGGAACCGGGCTGCGGTGCTGAGCGCTGCGGGCACCTTGCAGTGAGGAGGAGCTGGAGATGTGCTCGCTGAAGGTGCTGGAGCCCCAAGGCAGCCCCACACAGAGCCTCCTGCAGCTCCTGGCCGAGCGCAACTGCACCCTGCAGGACCTGCTGGGCTGCCTGGAGAGGATGGGGCACACGCAGGCCTGCCACGTCCTCAGCAGCGCCGGTAGGGACGGGCACTGGGGTCTCACGGGGCCTGGAGAGGGGCACCAGCAGGAGGAAAGCAGGGGAGATCAGTGCTTCCTGCTGGTGGGCTTGCTCTGGGCAGCAGTGGCCTGGGGTGGATGCAGGAGGGTGAGACAGGATGGGATGTGATGGGATGGGAGGAGTAATAGGATGTGATGGGAGAAGAAGGGATAGGATGCATGGATGCAGTAGGGCGAGATAGGATGGGATCGGGGGTCATGCTGTGACAGGACAAGAAGGGATGGGATGGGAAGGGAAAGGACAGAACAGAATGGGATAGGACAGGGTACAATGTGACAAGATGGGTGAGGCAGAGCAGACTGGGATGGAATGGAACAGGATAAGGTGGCGTGAGTGGCACTGGGTGAGGCAGGTAGGATGAGGTGCAGCTGGATGGGGTGGGATGGAAGAGGACAACCTCTGGCGGGCGGGATGGGACAGGACCGCACAAGCTGGTGCAGGGGGGTCTCAGGCAGCCCAGGCTGCGCTCTCCTCTCCCAGTCCAGGACACGATCCGCATCGTGGTGCAGCCGGAGTCGCAGGTGGTGGCAGAGGGGACGTATGTGTCCCTGCGCTGCCAGGCGGCCGGCCCGCCGGGGCTCACATACCAGTGGTTCTGCGGGAGGCAGGAGGTGAGCGCCTGCCCTGGCCATGGTGGAGGACGGGTCAGAGGGAGCCCCAGTCCTGGTCACCTCCTGTCCTGTAGGTGCCTGGAGCCACGGCCCCGGAGCTGGTGATGGACACGGCCGCACCACGGGGCTGTTCCGAGTGGTTCATCTGCCGCGTGAACTGCGGGGACGCCTTCACCTTCTCCCAGTGGGTGCGTGTCCAGGTGGAGAGGAGCAGCAGCCCCGGTGCAGGTGGGCCCTGAGATACGGTCCCCAGGCTGGAACCTGTGGGGCACCACTCACCCCATCAGGAATGGGGTGGCTCCCACAGGACATCGACTGCCATGTTGCACCCCAGCTCTGGAGCTGGGGCTGCAGTGCCCATGGAGGAGTTGAATCATGGAATGGGTTGGGTTGGAAGGGACCTTAAAGCTCCTCCAGCTCCAACCCCTGCCATGGGCAGGGACACCTTCCACTGGAGCAGGGTGCTCCAAGCCCCTGTGTCCAGCCTGGCCCTGAACACTGCCAGGGATGGGGCAGCCACAGCTTCTCTGGGCACCCTGTGCCAGCGCCTCAGCACCCTCACAGGGAACAGCTTCTGCCTAAGAGCTCATCACTATCTCCCCTCTGGCAGTTAAAGCTATTCCCTTGTCCTCCCCCTGCAGGCCCTTTCCCAAAGCCCCTCTCCAGGTTTCCTGCAGCCCCTTCAGTCACTGGAGCTGCCCTAAGGTCTCCCCTTCAGGAGCCTTCCCTTGTCCAGGCTGCCCCAGCCCAGCTCTCTCAGCCTGGCTCCACAGGTTGAGAGCATACCCTGTGTCTTCCTCATGTCCACTTGTCTCATGCCACCCAGGGGTGCCAGGACCTGCAGCTGGGGGACGTGTGAGCAGCCCTGTGGAGCTCTGGGTGCTCAATTTGCTGCCTCATCCCCTCCGCAGCTGACGGTTACTGCCCAACCATGTCAGGGCTGCAGATCCTGCAGCACCCGCAGCCGTGCCGCCTGGCCGAGGGGGACGCGCTGGTGCTGGAGTGCCGCGCCATCGGCAGCCCGCCGCCCCAGTACCAGTGGTTCAGGAACCGGCGTCCCCTGGAGGGTGCGCAGGCACCGCGGCTCCAGGTACAGCATCACCCCCGCCATGGCACAGCATGGCACGGCGCAACCTGCCACGGCAGCACCCTGCTTTGTTCCGCTGGTAGGTGAAGCTGGTGACAACGGCTGAGCGGGGCAGCTACTGCTGCCGCGTGTTCAACCTCTTCCATGAGCTCTGGAGCCGGGAGGTGGACGTGGAGATAGGTGAGACACCCCCCACGCCCGGGTGCCCCGGCTCTGCTCTGCTCCTCCCCATTGAGCCTTGCCATGGTTTTGGGGAGCTGGGGCCCGTGGGGGTCCCTGACCCTCCCTTTGCTGCAGGCCCCCGGCTCTTCACATCCGGATGCTCCTGGCAGGAGGGGGATGCAGGTGGGTGCAGGCAGGTCCCAGCCGTGCTGCTGGCAGCGTGGGGCAGTGCCACAGGGCTTCCCTCTCCCCAGGTTCCCCGGAGCATGGCAGCCCCGGACAATTCTATGGTGAGAGCCTGCCCAGGATGGGCGGGTGGCCCCGGTACCTGGGGTCAGTGGCACTGGCCACAGCAGGGCATCACCTCTGCGGGGTGAGAGCTTGGGGCAGCAGGAGCGTCCCCTTGGTACCCAGCACCAACGTCTGTCCCGGCAGCCACGGACAAGGTGGCCCTGCTCATCGGGAACATGCAGTACCTGCACCACAAGCAGCTCAGGGCCCCTATGGTGGACGTGCACGCCCTCAGCACCCTCCTCCGACAGCTTGACTTCAAGGTGGTGTCGCTGCTGGACCTGCGCAAGGCCGAGATGCAGATGGCAGTCAATGAGTTCCTCCTGCTCCTCGACAAGGGTGTCTATGGTGTGGTGGCACCCACCAGGGCAGCTCCAGCCGGGGGGGAGCTGGATGAGCTTTAAGGCCCCTTCACCCCAGCCCTGTGTCACTGCTCTCCTGCAGGTTTGCTCTACTACGCCGGGCACGGCTATGAAAACTTTGGCAACAGCTTCATGGTGCCCATCGACGCGCCCAGTGCCTACACCTCTGCCCACTGCCTGTGCGTGCAGCGGGTGCTGCAGGGCATGCAGCAGCGCCGCACCGGCCTCAACGTCTTCCTGCTTGACATGTGCCGCAAGAGGTGACCGGCCCTGGCCACAGCCTGGGGGCAAGCTGCAGCGCTGGGGTGTCCCGGCACAGGGGTCCCTGTGGGTGCTGGTTCCATGGGGAGCAGAGCGGAGCAGAGCATTCATGGGGTCCCATCCAAACCCATTGGCTTTGGGTGCACCAAGGCGTCGCACCCCAGCTGAGCTGCAAAACACCACGATGGACAGGCACAGGGGCATGCGGCAGCCCCTGGGGGGCTCTGGGAGGGGTTTGGGGTGGCAGCAGGTCCAGCAGCACTTCTCTTGCAGGAACCTCAACGACGATGTCATCCCAAATGTTGAGACGCTGCAGGTCACAGCCAACACTGTCTTCGGCTATGCCACGTGGGTTCACCCCCCGCTGTCCCCAACATGGGCATTAGGGATGAGTCTCCTATTATGGCTTGGCTCTGTTTGCATCTGTATCTTTCCCCCTCAATTTCTGAGCAGCATTGCCTCCTCCAGTTGATGCTGGAGGTGGTGGGTGAGGGACATCCTCCTGTCCCATATGGTGCCGGAAGATGCTCCCCATGCTGCTGAGGGACAAAGCCCTAAGGCTCCTCTGGAGCACAGGGATTTGGCCTGATATTTCCTTAAGCATCCAGGACCTGGTATGGCTCCCACCTCTCCCCCCCATGGTGGCCAGATGGGTCAATGGAGCAGGCAGAGCTGTGGGCACCCAGCTCTGGCTTCCCCAGGGATTGGGGGCTGGTTCCCAGGGGAGCGAAGGAGCCCATGATGGAGCCAGCGCTGCCCCATCCCTGCAGCTGCGTGGACGCTGAAGCCTATGAGCTGAGCCAGGACGAGCTCTCCAACGGCATCTTCGTCACCTTCCTCAAGCGCTGGCTGCTGCAGGACGAGAAGATCACGGTGCTGCTGGACCGGGTGGCCGAGGGTGAGTGAGGAGCAGCAGGGGACAGCAGCGCCTGCCACGGCCCGCACCCAGCCCTGTCCCTCTGCAGACATGGGCACACTGGAGATCACGCGGGGCCGGCAGGCGCTGGAGCTCCGCAGCAACCTCTCGGAGAGACGAGCCCTGACGGACCCCATCCATGCACCATCCCAGGATGAGTCCTCGGCCAGGAACCTCCAGTGGGCCAAGGCTCATGGTGAGAGTCGCAACGTGCTGGTACGGAGCTGCCAGCCCAGGGGCAGGAGCATCACATCCCTGTCCCCACCCCAGGGTGCGCACCTCACCCACGGGCACAGCTCAAGCGGAGCCCGTGCTCTCCATCCCCATTGCAGTCCTGCCGGAGAGCCGGGTGCTCAGCTTTGACTGTGGTGTCACCGTCCAGCTGGGCTTTGCTGCCGAGTTCTCCAACATCATGATCATCTACACCCGCGTGGTGGCCACCCCCGAGGACATCGCCAAGTGTGAGGCCAAGCTCACCGACATACCCGAGGTGGGAATGGGCTGCCCAAGCCTGTGACAGGGTGATGCTGGGGCATAGAGTGGGGGGACCCATGGTAGTTTCCATGGTTGGATGCATCTGTGCTTGGAACTACATGATTTTACGGTCCTTTCAAATCCAAACTGTTCTATGGCCTCAAGCTGGACCAGGGGAGTTTTAGACTGGAGATGAAGAGCAATTCCTGCCCCAAAGGGTGCTCGGGCATTGGGACAGGCTGCCCAGGGCAGTGCTGGGGAACGGTCGGACTTGATGGTCTTGCAGGTTGTTTCCAACCTCATTGATTCTGTGATTCTATGTGTCAGGAGCTGGATGTGGACCTTAAATGCACCAACAGGGAGAGCCCGGAGGAGATGGGCAGCCCATTGGTGTCCACCTGGAGCCTCGGCTGCCCTTCCTGCTGCCTCTACAGCCGGCTCTGTGGCTTGCAGAAGCTGCAGGTGAGACCCTCACGAGGCTGGGGCTGGGGCTGGGGCTGGCCACGGCTCCTGCTCACGCTGCCTGTGCCCCACAGCAGGAGCTGGTGTTCACCGTGTGCCTGCAGTACCGGTACCGGGGCATGGAGGACTTCGTGGAGGAGCGGCAGCGCATGAGCGTGGGGAAGCCGCTCATTGCCAAGCTCAACCTGTGCCCCGTGGCCTCCCAGGAGCCCTCCAGCAGCCCCGGCCCTGCCTCCCCCCCTGGCAACTGGGGGGCACTGGGGGACTCCTGGGACAACAGCCCTGAGGAGAACCTGAGCCCCGAGGTGCCCGGCTCCCAGCCCCTCTAGAGGGACAGTGTGCCCCCCTCATCACTGTGAGCCCCTCTAGAGGGACAGTGTGCCCCCCTCATCACTGTGAGCCCCTCTAGAGGGACAGTGTGCCCCCCTCATCACTGTGAGCCCCTCTAGAGGGACAGTGTGCCCCCCTCATCACTGCGAGCCCCTCTAGAGGGACAGTGTGCCCCCCTCATCACTGTGAGCCCCTCTAGAGGGACAGTGTGCCCCCCTCATCACTGTGAGCCCCTCTAGAGGGACAGTGTGCCCCCCTCATCACTGTGAGCCCCTCTGCAGGGACAATGTGCCCCCCTCATCACTGTGAGCCCCTCTAGAGGGACAATGTGCCCCCCCTCATCACTGTGAGCCCCTCTGCAGGGACAATGTGCCCCCCTCATCACTGCGAGCCCCTCTGCAGGGACAATGTGCCCCCCCCCCCCCCCCGTCACTGCCGTTCCCCCGGGGCCACATCCATCCTATGGAGGGGATGTGCACAGAGATCTGTGCTGGGGGGGTGAGCCCATCCTGGCCTGTGCCGGGGGTGCTGAAGCACGGGCGGGGGCCCTGGCACAGGGGGCCGCGGTTTGGAGCTGCCCCATGACACAGCCCGGACAGCGCAGGTACAGGCAGTGCCACTGCCAGGTCCCTGGGCAGTGCCAGCCCCACGTGCGCGGGGGCACAGTGCCCGCAGCCCTCGGCTCAGCCCGGGGGCAGAGCTGCCTTCATCCGGGTCTGGAAGAAATAGAGAGAAATAAGCAGATTAAGGGCAAATCCTGCAGGAGGGAATTAGAGAGGGTGGGAGTGGGAGGGCTCCTGCTCCGCCGCGAGGGGCTGGGAGAGCGCCCCAGTGCCCCCAGTACAGCCCCTGGTGCAGGAGGGGGCAGTCAGTGGTTTCAGATGGGATGGGGACCCGGTAGGGGGGTGAAAAATGTCTTTGTGCTTGGGTTATCCCCAAACCGGGTCTCAAGTGAGGGAAGCCTCAGTAAAGAGGGGCAGGGCGGGCGCTCTGGGCTCTGTCCTGCAGCGAAACGGCGTTGGTTTGGACCAGAACTCTTGCCGGTTTCTGCATGAAATGCCCCCGGGAGGGAAGGTCGTCCCCCCCCATGAGGGACACCCCGTGGTGCCCCCCTGCCCTGTGCCCCACCACGCGCCCATCGCATCCCAAGCCAGGGAGATGCTTTGGGTGGCAGTGGCCAGGGGGGGAAGTGGGGCAGGAGCAGCCTCAGCCCCAGCAGTGCCCCCTTGCCCGGGGGGGGGTGCTGCGCCCCCGCGGCTTTTGTTGGCGCTGGGGATCCGGGGGGGAGCCCCGCGCTGGCGCCAGCCTCGGCACTGATGTCATGTGAAACGCGCAGCCCCATTGAGCGCGTCCCTTCCCCCGGATCAAACCCCATTACTTCCACTGCCCTTAGTTCATTATGTCCCCGCCGCAGCGCGGCTGCTTTGCCCCGGCCCTGCCCCATTAGCTGGGCTGCGGAGCCGGGGGAGCATCGATTATGCGTTTAATGGCTCGTTGGAGGTTTAATTGTCACTAACGAAGCAGCCGGGCGGCAGCAGCCGGGGGACGGGGGGCACGCAAGGAGCAGGGTCTCGCTGGGGTCAGCGCCTCGCCTGGCCCGTGGCATCCCAGCCTGACCCTGGGCACGCTGGATGGGGGTCTGGTGCGGGGGAGACCCCCCTGGGGCGGTAGGGACATGGTGGGGATGGGGCAGCATCCCCGCAGCCGGTCCCAGCAATGCCCCGGGTTGTGGCTGTGGTCAGGCTGAGGAGCAGGGGAAACGTCTTGTGTTGGTGGGAGGAAGGTCATTTGGTGCCCACTCCTCTTCCCTAGGGATCCCCAGGGACCTGGGGCTCCCACTTGCCCAGGGCTGAGCCCCCATCCCACCGGCCATCCGTGCTTCAGCATCTCAAATCCACTGCAGGTTCATCCATTCTGCTCAAGGGGAAGGTCTCCTCTGCAGGTCCCTCTCTGATGGTGTCCCTGAGCCCTGGTGCCAGGCAGCTGGGTCCCCTGGGGCTGCAGAGCCATGCTGGGACCCCCCAGGACACCTCATCACCCCCCCACCGCTGCTGTGAGGTCCCCAGGGCTCCTGGCCCTGTCACCAAGCGGGGGTCCCGCTGCCACCCAGTGCCGTGGGGGGGCTTTGTGATACCAGGATGTGGCCAGGTGAGTGCCACAGGGGAGCAACAGGGGCAGTTGGACCAAGGGGCGATGGGCAGATGCCCCTTGATGAGCTGCTGAGAACACAGCCGCAGCCCAGAGCAAGTGCCTGGATCCCAACCCAGCCTAAGGGCGAGGGGAGGGGGTGTCCTGGGGGATGCTCCCGCATGCCCCCCGGGAGCTCTCAGCGCACTAATGAGCAGCACAGCCAAGGCGGCTGCCGTTGAGCTTCTCTCTTTACTCAGGATACAACCATCTCCTCATCTACCAGCACAACGAGCGTCATCCCGATGCGGCTAAAAAAGAATCCCCCCCAATACTCCCTAAACCTGGAGCTTTGCGTCTGTTTTGTTCAAATCTGCAGCATTAAAAAAGAAGTGTTAATAATAAGGAGAAGGGGAAAGGGTGGGACAAGGAGGTGTCCGACTGGGATGCCCGAGCCTCGGCCACATCCTCAGGCCAGGTCAATGCCTTGGCAAGGCTGCCAGGGTGCCCCCAAACCACGGGGTCCTGCCAGCACCCCGCTTGCTCCCCTGGCAGCGGCAGTGCTGGCTCAGCAGGGGGAGATGCAGCCCAGCACCCCTGTCCTGCGCTGGTCCTGCTGATCCCAATGGTCCCACCATCACCCCCCTCGCCTGCCCGAGGGCTGAGCCGGTGCCGGGGTGGGGATGGGGAGCCGGAGGGGAGCGTTCATCAAATGGGCTGCCAGGTCTTGTCAATGGTCTGAATGTGCTCCTTGGCTTTCATGCGGAGGGAGGCGATGCTGGAGCTCCTCTGGTCCACCTCCTCCAGCGGGTACTTGTCCACAAAGGTGGTGCCGCACTGGTAGGGCGCGGGGGCCATGGGCTGCATGCCCTGCGCCATGGGCGGCGGGGTGCTGAGGAAGGAGTGACCCCCATAGGGGGGCTGCAGGGCCTGGGGGGCTCCCATGAAGCCGGGGATGCTGTGGACTGTGGTGGCACTGGAGATGGGGGACGTCAGCCATGGGTCCAGCGGGAGGGAGTTGCTCATGGGCCCCATGTTGGGGGTCATGGGGGGCCGGTTGAAGGAGAGCATGGGGGTGTCGTGGAGCTTCATGGAGTTGGCTTCCATCTTTTCCTGCCGCCTCCACTTGGCTCGTCGGTTCTGGAACCAGACCTGCGAGGTGAGAGCCAGGGTGAGCCCCACTGTGCCCAGTGGGTGCCTTGCAGCACCCCTCATTCTGTGCCCCATGTGGGTGCCCCACATGTGTGTCCCATTGGGCTGTATCCCATATGGTGCGTCCCTCATGGAGTGCTGCAGGCGGGGCGGCCAGTACGGGGTACCCTGACTGGGTACCAGTCAGTCAGCCTAATGTCATCCCGCCTTCAGAAGCCCCTGGGCAAAAGCTTCTAGAAGCCAAACTGCGATGGAGGAGCAGAGCGGGTGAGCTCCAGGGACTGGTCACAGTTGCTGGTGGACACTGGGCTGTGCTGGTGCAAGCTTCGTGCCCAGAGAAGGGCAACGGAGCTGGGGCAGGGCCTGGGGAACAGTGCGATGGGGAACGGCTGAGGGACCTGGGGGGATTCAGTCTGGAGAAGAGAAGGCTCAGGGGGCACCTTGTCCTGGAGGCAATGGGGAGCATTCCAGTGGGACCCCAGGCTCTTCCTCAGGCTCCTCAGGGAGCCAAACTGCCTGAGCCCCCCTGGAACCACCCTGAAACCCCTAAATCCATCAGGAGGCTTATGCTTTCCCGGGGGAAGGGGCCGTGAGCAGTTAAGGTTTGGTTGCTTTCCTGCTGGATCAGCTGGAGGGATGGCAGCAGCCACCACCAGCAAAGGAACATCGGAGCTAAGCTCCATCTCCCTGCCCAAACGGAGCCTCTGGCGCTCGGGCTGGAGAGCCACTGAACCCCTTCTGTGGGCAGGAGCAGCCAGGAGGAGCAGAGGAGCCACCCTTGTCCTTGTGCAAGGGGGAAACTGAGGCCCGGCGCTGGGCGCAGAGCGGAGCTCTCCAGTGCTGGGTGCCCCCTGCCCCCCCGGGGTGCCCATGGCCCTACCTGCACGCGGACCTCGGGCAGGTTGACCTTCATGGCGAGCTCCTCGCGGCTGTACACGTCGGGGTAGTGGGACTTCTCGAAGGCGCGCTCCAGCTCGTGCAGCTGGTACGTGGTGAAGGTGGTGCGGTTCCGCCGGTGCTTCTTCTTGGGCTGCTCCTCCTCTTCCTCGGCGGCGGCAGCGGCGGCCGGGGGGGCAGCCTCGGAATCCACCTCGCACTTATTCAGGAACATGGTGGTGCCTGTGAGGGGACTGGGGGTCACCCAGAGCGCGAGGACAGCGGTTCCCCATGAAACCCCAGGTCACGGATGGATGGCCAAGGGGGTGGATGGAGGGATGGATGGATGGATGGACGCATGGATGGGTGATGGATGGACAGATGGATGGATGGTGGAGGGATGGATGGATGGATGGATGGATGGGTGAAGGATGGATGGATGGATGAAGGACGGATGGATGGATGGATGGATGGGTGAAGGATGGATGGATGGATGGATGGATGGGTGAAGGATGGATGGATGGATGGGTGAAGGATGGATGGATGGATGGATGGATGTATGGGTGAAGGATGGATGGATGTATGGGTGAAGGATGGATGGATGGATGGGTGAAGGATGGATGGATGGATGGATGGATGGATGGATGGGTGAAGGATGGATGGATGGATGGATGGATGGATGGATGGATGGATGGGTGAAGGATGGATGGATGGATGGATGGATGGATGGATGGATGGATAGATGGATGGATGGATGAATGGATGGATTAATGGATGGTTGATGGATGATGGATGATGGATGATGGATGATGGATAGGTTATGCAAAGGTGTAATCTTCTCTTCTGCTGCAGCGCTATCCCTGGGTTTGACGTGGGGTCCTGGGAATGGTGTCCTGAGCACCCCATGCTTGGCTCCTCTCTCAGATCCCACCAGGCCAATGTGCCCTGAAGCTAAAAGCCAAATTTCACCTCAAGCAGAGGGTTTTATGAAAGTGCCGTCTGCAGGAGCTCACCTGCCCTGGTGTGGAGGAGACTGAGCCTGGGTCAGCTCCACCCTTCCAGCCCAGTTCCTCTCCTCCAGCCTCTTCCTTATGGATTATGAGTCCAGCCCCAAGCCTTTGGAGGACCCCGTGGTGGTCCCCAAACATGGCCAGAGCAACCCAGTGCAGTCCCCTGGGCTAAGAGCCTTTTCCTACATGATACGAGCAGGTTCAACCCTTGCACCATTCCATCTTTGAGCTTTCCATCAGGCACTGGAAATCCTCCTACAGTATTCCCCGGGGACCCAGCACGTGTGGGTGCTGACTCTGGGGTGCTCTGGGGATGGGGTGGGTGGTGCTGGGGATGCAGGGGACACTGTGCAAGTGTCATGGTGTGTCCTGGGCTGGGACATGGGGAGGGTTTGGGGTTCCCCCCAGCTGCCACCCCCTTCTCACTCACCCGCTTCTCATTTGAGCAGCTCCGCACCTGAAAGAAGAAGGGAAGGGGGTGAGTACCCAGAGTACCCTGAGCCCCCACCTGGGGCACAGACCCCCTGTGGGTCCCAGCACCCCACCATGGCCCCCCGGCTGCCTGTTCCCCATGGCAATGTGGGTACTGGGGCAATGGGAATGGGTGCGATGGGTGCTGGGGGTGATGGGTGACACAGGCTGAGGGGCTGGGACAGAATGGGGAAGTGGGAGGAGGGGTCAGTGTCCCCCCCACCCTGACCCCGTCTGAAAGCAGAGGAAGTTCAAATCCCACCGGGAAGCTGAGGAAACCCTGGAATGGGAGCGGGAATGACGTGAAGAAAGCAAAACAACCCCGCAGGGCCGGGCCCCCTCCCACTGCGCTGCTTGGCCACGGCCATGGATATCCCTGGCCACAGAGGGAACCCCACTGGCACCAGCCACCCCATGGCTCCCGTTCCTCAGATCCCTGAGCCTGCACCGCTTGGGATCGCTGCCTCTATCTGGGTGCAGGGAAGAGCCTCCCCCCTGCTCCCAATGGACGTTTTCCTGCATCATCCTGGTGCCGATTTTGGGGTTTGAGCCCTCGAGCTTTACAAGCACAAGGGCCCGGAGCCTCGGGAGGGTTCGCCCCCATCTACTCGGTGCCTTGACCTGTGGCTTTCCCACAGGAGCTGCCGGCTGGGGTGGGAGTCCCTCTTATTGAGGGCACCCAAAAAAGCAACAGGAGCAGCGCTGAGCTCTGGCTGAGGTTGTTCAGAGATGAATCGCCCGGAGCCAGCAACAGTACAACATCAGTGGGGTCAAGCGGCCTCGCCAGCAGCAGGGACGCGGAGGGGACAGCCCTGGCTCTCAGAGGATCCCGGGGTTCTCCCTTCCAAAGCCCATCTGGGTGCCAGGATTGCGCTTGCTGAGGATGCTGGGGAGCAAGGACGGCTCCTGCCCACCGGCACCGGGGTGCGAGCGATGCTGATGGGAACCAGCGCCTGCTCCCGAGCCCCCAGGAAGGGTCCCAGCCCCGGGGACACCCCAGGGACACCCGGTCCCGTTCTCAGCCTCTCCCCCAGGCACTGCCTCCCGACCCGCAATAAAAGGTGTTACCTGCTGGGCCCAACTCGGCTTTTCCAGGAGTATTTAACTTTGCCGGTCCCTCCTGGGAACCAAACAAGCGGCTCAAGCGCGCCGATCTCGCAGCTTTGGCAGCCAAAGTTGCCTCTTAGTCTTCTTATTTGTCACAGAACCGCGGTGCTAAGGCTCGGGAGAATCTTTATTTAGTGTTGCAGATGTCACCAAGGCACCGCAGATTGGAAATGAGTCCAAGGGATTAAGACGAGGTTATTAATTGGAAGCCTTCCCCTTTAAGAATGATTGACAGTTACTTTCTGGACAAGTAATTGCTCTAAATGTCCCCCCCCAGCGCGGGTCCGGGGGGCGGTGGAGGACAAAGCCCCGAACTGCCTTCCCCACTCGGATTGTCTCCCCACAAAGGCGTCCTGCTGGAGTTTGCCGTGTAATCCCCTCATTACAGCCAGGAGGAAGAATTAGAGACAGGGGGAGCGGAGAAGAAAGGCCGGGAGATGGGAGGGGGAGGGAGGAGGATCTCCTCCGGCGGTGGATGGAGATCCCCAAGCCCTGGTGGGATGGGGATGCGGTGGTGTGGTCCCTGTGATGGGGACGGAGAACTGGGAGCGATGGACACGGGGTGTGGGGACAGGGATGGGCGCCGGGGATGGGGTGCAGCTGGGAGGACCGAGTGTAGGGAGAGGGTTATGGAGGCTGGGGACCTGCTGTGGGGTCGGGGGGGGGGGGGGGGGCAGGTGTAGGGGCTATAGGGACTGGGCAGCCTGAGCAGCCCTGGGGACCTGGTACGGACACCAGGCACAGGGAACAAGGATAGGGACCAGGCAGGGGGACTGAGTGTGGGGACCAGGGAGCAGCCATGGGGGGCAGGCACCGGGCACTGTCCATGGGAGCAGGCGTGAGGGTCCCACCTCGTCCATTCCTGGCCATGGGGCTGAGCACAGGGACAAGCGTGGTGACACCCAGGGGGGTCCAGCCATAGCAGCTGCCCGTGGGCCCTGACATGGGGGTGAGGGGCAGAGGCAGCCGGGCTGGGGGACAGAAACACTGGGGGAAAATGGGGACACCATGAGGGGGGTCGTGGGATCCTCAGTGCCGCCCCCATCCCTCTGGGGGGGTTGCCCTTTTCTTTCTCTGCTCACTTTGGGTTTTCCTCCCCAAACCTCTTCCTGCCACCTGCAGAAGCTGCCTCAGCTCCCTCCCACTCCCTTCCCCTCCTCACCATGGTTCTGCTTTCGGATAGCAAATGTCACCTCGGGGGGGGGGGGGTTGGATGCCCCTCACCGGGTGGCTGCTGGCACCATGCTGTGGGACACCATGGCCACCTCTGCATCTTGGTTTGGGTCGCGGCCACCTCAGTGTCCATCCCAGTGGGGCTGTGGGGCTTCTGCCCGGTCTGACTGCTCTGGTGACAGCTCGAAGATATTGGGGGTGCCCAGAGCAGCTGTGGCTGCCCCATCCCTGGCAGTGCTCAGGGCCAGGTTGGACACAGGGCTTGGAGCACCCTGCTCCAGTGGAAGGAGTCCCTGCCCGGGGCAGGGGTTGGAACTGGAGGAGCTTTAAGATCGCTTCCAGCCCAGACTGCGGCATTGCCACCACCCCAGGGACACGGCCCCACACCAGGGGGTGGCACACTCAGCCCTTGGGGACCGATGACACCCCAGCACCATACAGTGCCCTACGTGCAGCAGGGGGGTGCTGCCTTTGGGGGGGTTGAGGACATCCCCAGGCACCGGTACAACTCATGGGGCTGGAGATGCGAACAGGCACTTGGACTTGATGTCCCCACTGCGGCCAGTGCCGGTCCTCTGCTCTGATGGCTCCTCTGGGGTGTCCCCACGGCCCTGGTGGGTGCTGCTGTGCCAGGAGCTGCTCTTAGGAGCCCTCCCTGACCACCTGAAGGCGCGGAGGGGGGGCAGCGGGGGGAGGCTGCTGGTGCCCAATGATTCTAATGGCCTTGCAGGAGCAGATAGCAAATTGATTTGCTTCCTCGCCCAAGGCCCGTAATCACTTCATCACTTTAAAATATTAATGCTGTACTTCTTTGCTCGTTTCCCAATTACCCTAATTGAAGGCAAATTGGTTAAGAAGGTGCAATGCAGAGTATCAGGGGGTTTAGTTCACTCAAATGACAGTTTTAAACCTCCCTAATCCTATTAACGGGCAAAGCTGCTAACGCTTAGAGACGCTGCGTCAGCTTACCGGGCCGGGGCCGGGCAGGGGGCGGGCTGGGGGGCACTGGCCCCACGTCACCAGCTCCAGCGGGGATTTGTCACCTTTTTAGTTCATTAAGAGGCCTTGGGCAGGGGTGACCCAAAAGGGTGCTGGGCAGAGGCAGGTGGCAGCGTGGGGGGACAGGGCGATTATCCAGAGACCTGCCCAAGGGTCCTGACCTGGATCCCAGCTGGCGCCGGGATGCAGCCCCACTGGGAGTCAGGGTGGGATGGGATCCCAGTGCGGAGCGGCCATGGAGGTGCCTGCTGTGGGCTGGGCGGGTTGGGGACCGTGGGGACCCTGCCAAGCGTTGGCACTTGGTGTTGAGTCACGGTGCTGCTGCCACCCGTCAGGGAGCTGGCTGGGACGGGGATGGCCCCATCCCGTGCAGAACAATGAATCGTGAATTTTTGTGCCCAAATTGGGAGATTGTGCGGGTGCTAAAGAAGGGCTGGGGAGCGGGGATGGTGGGATGGTGGGAATGGGGGGATGGTGGGAACAGTGGAGATGGTGGGGATGGTGGGGATGGTGGGATGGTGGGGATGGTGGGATGGTGGGAATGGTGGGATGGTGGGGATGGTGGGGATGGTGGGGATGGTGGGGATGGTGGGATGGTGGGGATGGTGGGGATGGTGGGGATGGTGGGGATGGTGGGATGGTGGGATTGGTGGGAATGGTGGGGATGGTGGGATGGTGGGGATGGTGGGATTGGTGGGGATGGTGGGGATGGTGGGGATGGGGGGATGGTGGGGATGGTGGGATTGGTGGGGATGGTGGGGATGGTGGGGATGGTGGGATGGTGGGGATGGTGGGATGGTGGGGATGGTGGGGATGGTGGGATTGGTGGGATTGGTGGGAATGGTGGGGATGGTGGGATGGTGGGGATGGTGGGAATGGTGGGGATGGTGGGGATGGTGGGGATGGTGGGAATGGTGGGGATGGTGGGGATGGTGGGGATGGTGGGATGGTGGGGATGGTGGGATTGGTGGAATGGTGGGGATGGTGGGATGGTGGGATGGTGGGATTGGTGGGAATGGTGGGAATGGTGGAATGGTGGGGATGGTGGGATGGTGGGATGGTGGGATTGGTGGGAATGGTGGGGATGGTGGGGATGGTGGGGATGGTGGGGATGGTGGGGATGGTGGGACTGGTGGGATTGGTGGGGATGGTGGAATGGTGGGGATGGTGGGATGGTGGGGATGGGGGGAATGGTGGGATTGGTGGGGATGGTGGGGATGGTGGGAATGGTGGGGATGGTGGGAATGGTGGGGATGGTGGGGATGGTGGGAATGGTGGGGATGGTGGGGATGGTGGGGATGGTGGGAATGGTGGGATGGTGGGGATGGTGGGGATGGTGGGGATGGTGGGATGCTGGGATGGTGGGAATGGCAGGACATTGGCAGAGGCTCCTGGGTGTTAAGCCCATGTCATACACCCCCTGGGATGCTCCAGCAGCCCCTTGGCTGGTACCTGGAGGGGTTCATGTCCATGCTGGGGACACACCGAGCACCTCATGCACTCAGGGACCCCCCCTTGCTGGAGCTCCTGCAGCCTCGGGGGCTGAGACCTGTGGCTCTTGTGACAACAGTGAGCTCCATGGCACAGCTCCCACCCTCCCAGCCCCATCGCGCAGCCACGGGCAGCCCAGGGCCGGTCCATCCGCACAGATCCTTCCGGAGCAGATGGTCCCGGCGTGGGGAGGCCGGAGGCGGCTCAGCGCGTCCACGCTTTCATGCAGGCACAGCGGGACTCCCCCGGCGGCTCCGGCTCCGGCTCCGGCTCCGGCTCCGGCTCCGGCTCCGGCGGGAGGTGTCGCTGGGGCCGTGCATTTCACACGGGTTCTGCGAGCGGAGCCCTCGGGGCTCAGGCAGATTAGACCTCGCTAAAATAGGCAGGTATTAAGGGAGCTCAGCAGCCCCCAGGCTTCCGGCGCCGCGGCGGGTGAGGCAGCGCTGCTGCAGCGCCTGCGAGCAGGGAGCGGGTCCCCAGAGAGGTGAGAGGCAGAGGGGAACCATGGCCAAAGGGACCCATCCAAAGCGACCGCATTGCTGCCCGCACTGGTGGGGGGATGCTCAAGGGGGGATAAATGCTGCCACCATCCTCCCCTCGTTGGTGCTGCCCCTCAAGGGGTGCCCCAGTGTACGGTGGCATCTGGTCCTACTGCCTCCATCGCGTGCGGGCTGCTGGAGAAGGTAGGGAGGGATGCGGGGCCAAGTGTAATGGGCTGGTTGCTGGCTCTGGGGCATGTGGGGCAGCTGTGCTGTAGTGGTGTCAGTGAATCCACCCATACCTCCCCATCAGGGATAGGGTTTTATGGATGGCGGTAGGGCAGGAAGAGCAGAGTGGTGCCAGCAAACACTGCCTTTATTGAGCCAAATCAGCACAGAATCCCAGCCTGGTTTGGGTTGAAGGGACGTGAAAGCTCCTCCTGTTCCAAGCCCGGCCACGGGCAGGGACACCTTCCACTAGAGCAGCAAGCTCCAAGCCACATCCAACCTGGCCTTGATCCCTGCCAGGGATGGGGCAGCCACAAATGGTGTGTGAGGCCCCAGTGTTGGCTCCTGGGGGGTCACAGAGCATCAGAGACCCCCACACACCTGTCCTGGGCTCAGACACGGGGCACCACAGGGAGGGGCTGACGGGGACCCAGGCATTCTGCATCCCAGCACCCCAGAAAAGCAACAGGGAATGGGTTTGGGGAGGAAACGCCCCTCCAGTGCAGGTACTGCGATGCTCACCCCAGGTAATGGCACCCACAACCCACACATCTCATCGGCCCTGCACTGCTGGGGAGGGCAGCGACATCACATCAGGGCACACTTCTCCTTCACCTCTCCGACGCTGCCCAGCGCCCGGTCCCGCAGCGCCGGCAGCTCCACGTCCCGCAGTTTGCTCAGGAAGGCGAAGGCCGCTGCGCTGCCGTCCTCCTCCTCCTCCTCCTCCTCACCGTGCACCATGGGGGCCAACTCCTGCGGCAGCTCCACCGCGCCGCCGGCCACGTGCAGCTGAGCATCGTCCCGCTCGTCCTGTGCAGGGCAGTGATGGGTGCGGGTAGACCTGGCCACCGCGGGCTGTGGGTGAGGGGGGTGGGGGAACCAGGCCCATGGAGGGGGGGCATTGGGAATGCTGAGGGACACCGGGACTGCCCGGTTCCGTACGCGGACCACGGGGCAGACACACGCAGCCGTTTGCTGCCCTCTTCAGGAATCACCTCCCCGGGCCGCAGCCCGGCCTGGGGCTGTCCCGGAGGGTCCACGGGAAGATCTGGAGGTCCCCCCACGGGCCGGTCCTTACCTGGGCCAGGCGGTGCTTGCTCCGCAGGTGCATCCGGACCGCGGCCCTCCCCGCCTTCCTCTGCGCAAAGGCCTTGTCCCGCTCAATCCTGCAGCGGCAGGGGCCACGTTGTCACCTCCCACCCCGCCAGAACCACCCTCCCCAGCATTGCCCTGGTCCCCCCACAGCACAGAAGAAGCATTTTTAACCCTTGCAATGCTTTGTCTTCAAGCTTTCATCTTGAAGCTTCTACTTCCTCATTGGGGTGGATGGAGAAGGAGATGCCAAGGTCCACAGGAGGGTTGTAGTGGGGTGTGGAGGGCAGGAGCCACATCCTGCCCCTCCAGCCCCAGTGGAGATGCTCAGTGAAGGTGCCTATTGGAGGGACTTGCTCAGCTCCTGGATGCTGTGTCACTGGGTCCCCACAGCACCCAGACTCAGAGTGGTGGGACCTTAATGCAACCCCATGCTGGCCCCTCTTGTTCCTCAGCTCCATGGATGCTGCGCTGGCACCAGGCACCCACCACATCCATGGGTGACCCTCAACATCTACAGTGCACCAAACCCCTGACCCAGCCCCAGCACCCACAGGGACCTCCTGTGCTCTGCTCCTGTCCTTTGCCCTGACTGCTTCCCTGTCCCTGTGCCACCCTGGGACAGCCCATGTTGCAGATGGGACCCCGGTGCCTGTGCATGAGGGACCCCATTGACCCCCAGCCCCACCAAAGCCTCACTTCTCCTCCAGCAGCTGCCGTTGGTACTCCTCAAACTCCTCGCAGGACATGCCGCCGGGCAGCGTGGCCTCCTTGGCATCCTTGGGGGGCCCCTTGGGTGGCTCCTCCTCACCCCCCTTGAAGCTCTTCAGGGCAGCCGTGAAGAAGGAGGCCATGAGTGGTGGCTGTCCCGCCTGCGCCCCACGGTGCCGCCAGTCCCAGCCCAGGCCAGCGCCTGCAAGGTCAGCAGGACCAGCCCCAGGGGCACCGCGGATCAGGGGTGGATTAAGGCATTAGGAGGGGAAGCCACAGGCATTGGTGTGGAAAGGTCTTCAGGTGCTGCTCGCTGCACCCAAGAGTGCTTGGGGGACATGCTGGGATGCTGCCCCATAAGGGTGGTGGGGAGGTGGGAGCCCCAGCACACCCTGCATCCAGCCGGGAGAACCCCATCGCATGGGCCCCAATGCAGGTCAGCACCCCAGGGCCTCCTTCCTCCTCCTCTTCCTCCTCGCTGTGCACCATGGAGCCCTGTGCTGGGAACCCACAGCCACCCACACTAGCACAGGGAGGGCTGGTGCAAGGAGCTGGTGCAGAAGAGATGCAAGAGGATCCCCCCAGGCCTTTGCCAGGCCCCAAGAGAAGGTCTGGCCTAATTTGAGCCTAGGGGCTGAAAGACGTTGTTGAATTAATTCCTTTGGTTTAATCAAAAAAGCCCAAATCTATGTGGTTCAGCTGCTGCGGGCAGCGGCTGGAGTGGAGCTGCCTCAGGGTTCAGGTTCCATCCTCCAGCGAGTGGAGATGTTCCGTCCTGTCCCTGTCACTGGGATGGGCAGCTCGAAGGGACCCCACACCCCATGGAATATATGTTGTGATGATAGTCCCAACCCTGGTGGGTCCAGGGGGCTTCTGGCAACAGGTCCTGGGAGGAGACAGGGGTTAAACATCCCTCAGGTGCTTCAGCTCCTTCTGCAGCTTCTCAGTGAGCTTCTTGAAGGAGGGCCGCTTGCCTGGCTCCAGCGCCCAGCAGCTCTTCATCAGGGCATAGACAGTGTGGGGGCAGCCCTCGGGGGGCTCCATGCGGTACCCCTGCTCCAGCAGCTCCGTTACCTCCTTCAGGCTCTGGCAGGATGGAGAACACAGCTGAGACTCCCCGTCTCTGCCCCTTCCCCAGACAGGA
Organism: Ara ararauna; assembly: GCA_028858755.1. Lineage (NCBI taxonomy): Eukaryota > Metazoa > Chordata > Aves > Psittaciformes > Psittacidae > Ara > Ara ararauna. The sequence continues at coordinate 3,046,997 of CM054398.1, read as the reverse complement.
GACACTGGGATGTCCTCATCCCATTGACCTGCAGCATCCCGTGGCACAGCACTCACCAGCTTGGGGTAAGGCGCACGGCCGAAAGAGAAGGTTTCCCACAGGAGGATTCCATAGCTCCACACGTCTGACTTGGAGGAGAATTTCTGCAGCAGCAGGAGGAAGGGAGGCTGAAGCTCCCTGAGGGCAAAACAGGAGCCAGAGGCTGCCCCCTGCCATCCATCCTCAGCTCCCTCTTCCCATCACCTGCACAGCCCCGGGGATGATCCTGCCACATCCCTCTGGAGCTGCCCCAATTCCTGCTATGCACCAGGGCAAGGGCTGGTCAGGACAGAGCCCAAAGTTTGGGAAGTGCAGGGCTGAACGTGCCAGAGGCCACTGCAGGACAAGGATGAGCAGAGGGACCCCAGAGCTGCTTTGGGAGGACCCCCCCTGTGCCCTTCACGCCTTCCCACCATCACTCACATTGTGTTTCAGGGCCTCTGGGGCCGTCCACTTGACGGGCAGCAAAGTGGCATCTGCACCCTTAGGATTGACCCTGGCCAAGCCAAAATCGCTCACTTTGGCCACGTTCTCCTCAGAGATGAGGATGTTGCGGGCAGCCAGGTCCCTGTGCACCAGCTTCTTGGACTCCAGGTAGTCCATGCCCTGAGCCACATCACTGTGGTGGCCAAAGGAGGCAGAGCACAGTGTCACGACATGATCCCTGGGGATGCCCGGGGGGATGCAGAGCATCAATTCCCAGCCTGAAGGGGGGGAACATGGACTTACAGAGCGAAGAGGAGGAGCTGCTGGGTTGGGACAAGCGCCCGGCCCCGTGTGCGCAAGAAGTTCACCAGGTTGCCCTGACAGAGGAGGATAAACATGTCAGGACCAACCTGATGGGGCTGCCCGGAGGCTTTGCCTCTGCAGTGCCCAGCATCCATCCAACTCAGCCGCTAAACATGGATTTTGTCCCCACATCTGAGTGGCAACGGGTCCTGCTGGCTGAGGACCAGCTGCGGGCTCCCACCTTGCTCATGAATTCCATCACGATGTAGAGGCCATTGTGCAGGATGACACCAAGCAAACACACCAGGTTTTTGTGCCGGACCTTCCTGAAGTGGAGGGGATCTGGGTCAAGGGGGTGCTGCTCGTCCCTGGGACATGAAGCAGGGTGAGGCTGTACCCCTGGGGGACTCACGTCATGGCAGCAGTTTCAGTGAGGAAGGCCTGGGCGGTCACATCGCACTTGATGTTCTTCACAGCCACCTTCTGCCCCATGTACTCGCCCTGCAGCACATCTGGGAGGGGATGTGGGGGGTCAGGCTCAGCCCCACACCCGACCCCCTCATCCCAGGCTGAGCCCCCCCCGTGCCATGGGGATGGGGTGAGGACATTAGAGGGTGCCATTTGGGGAAGCCTGGGGTCAGGGAAGCTCCAACCCCATCGTCTCACCTACCTCCAAACTCGCCTTGCCCGATGCGGTCTCCCAGTGTGAGATGCTGCAGGTTCAGCAACCAGCCAGCTGGGCATGGGCACAAGGGCAGTTAGCAGGGGCCACCATGCTGCCTTGTCCCCAAAACCCAGACCATGACCCTCTGCCTCATCCCCTACCTTTGGCCAACTCCTCCTCAGCTGACTTCATCCCGCTTTTTGGCTTGGGCTTCACCAGCTTGGTGCAGATGGCTCCCTGCTCTTTCATGTAGTACTGTCCAGGGGTGAATGATGGAGGCGATGCAGTGATGCCATTTCTTACCCCAAGCTTGGGGTGTGGAGCTGGGGGATGCTCTATGGGTCCCCCCCATCATTGCCACCCACAAGGAGCCACGATTCCCCTGGCACTGCAATTTGCAGCCCCCATCTCAGCCCTGCTCCCTCTGGACACAGCCAGGGAACACCATGATGGACTTGGGGCACTCCAGGATGCTGCCGGTGAGGTGGACAGCAGCTGACGGGTTAAAGCCCTGGCAGTGGAGGGTGGTTTGCAGAGGCGATAAGAGCGGAAGCGATGGCAGTTGCGGTTACAGAGTGGGGCCAGAGGAGCTGAAAGGGGGAAAGACCCACCTGAAAGCAGAAGTTGTGTCTAAATGAGGAAAGCATATGAGAATACAAAGCCCTGGTGAGGAGGTGGGCAGCAGCAGGAGAGAGAGGGCTTCGAATGGACAGAGATGTGGCAAAACACCTCGCTGGGGTTCAGACCCTGTCCAGAGGCTGCCAGGACCTTTGTTTTCGAACATGCCCTAAGCCCTGCTGCTGAGTGAAGCACTGAATGAGCAGGGATGGGGAGAACTCACATCAGGGAGAAAAGGACAGGGACCTGCCACCACTGTGTATGACCCCATGAGGTTTGGTGCTGGTGGGGCTCCCTGGCTGGTGAAGGGGGTCTCACCTCAATCATGTCGATGAGGTTGGAGAAGTACTGCTGGCTGTCGATGCTGAGCGTGTTCTCCTCGTGTACCACGCGGTAGTGGATCACCTCCCTGCCAAAGCTCACGCACAGCACGTAGTCCCCTGGGTGCCGGACAGACTCGCGCACCAGGAACAGCCCATCCTCAGGGGGCTGCAGCTCCTGCACTGCCTCCACCCCTGAGATCTTCCCATGGAACCAACTGGGGAGAGGACATTGTGAGACTGGCTGGGCTGGGGGGCTTCCCCCACACCGGCAGTGAGATGGGGAAAGCAAAGCCCCCAGCAAAGCTATGGAGATGCCATTGCATAAACCTCCTTCCCATGAGGTCCATCCCAGCTGGGTGGGCACAATGGGGTCTCTAAACCCCAGTGAATCTCTCCATTGCCAGAGCATGGCTACAGGCTGCTCTGTCCACCCAAATCCTGGCTGGGGAGAATGCTCTGAACACCTGGAGGCTCTGCCGGGCCGATGCCCACCCCTGGATCCCCCCAGATGTACTCACGGCATGAGGCTGAGCTTGGGGTCGGCGCGGATGGCACCGCGCTGCCGCAGCGTGCTGGCCGCCATCAGCCCCTCCTGGCCCGTCTCGTTGTGTCTGGCGAGGTACCAGCCTTTGCCCTGAGGGCAAGAGAGTCTCAGAGCAAGGGAAGGAAAAGGGGATCCTGCTAGGATGATGGTTCCCACCCCCTCCATGCTCCTGGGGCATCCACTGGGCTTACCTGCACAGCTTCAATGATGGTGACCACGTCACCTTTGTGGAAGGCCAGCTCCTGGGGCTTGGGCTTGGTATGGTCATGCTTGGCGACGCACTGTGTCCCAGGGGGCCAATGTTTCTGGAAGGGAGAAGGCAGCATCAGCAAGTGACAGCGAGAGCTGGACCCCCTCCACCTCCCACAGCCATCAGAGCCAGCCCCAAGGACCATCTGCAGCCCTGGCTGGGGACAAGAGGCACTGGGCCTGAGCCCTCCTCCATCCCACTGTGGTCCTGGGGTACACATCACCCCGACACAGGCAGGGGCAGTGCTGGCATCCCTGTGGCAGCCCCACTCACCCCAGACATGGTTGGCCGTCAGCACATAAGGGACTCCCTGTCCTGTCCTGCTGCCACCTGCAGAGAAGAAAGCAAAGGGGGCTGTGGAGGGATGGGGCTGAGCTGGCCCATCCAAGGCCACTGCTGTCTCCACCATCTCCTCTGGCCGACACAGCCCTTGCAAGCCTTGTCCATCCTGTGTGGAAGCCCCATAACAGAGGATGGAGAAAAAGGCTCAAAGGGTTCCATCCACTGACTCCTTGAACAAGTGAAATTGTGGATGGTGGGACTCAGCAGGCAAATCCTTGGCAGCACGGGGTCTGGAGGGGAGACAGCCCACCCATTGAAACCTGTGTCCTCGGTGGCCCTTCCTGGGTTGCCGTGCCTCCTCATACCATGGCATCACCCCATGACGTGTGAAGATAGATAGTGTGACGTTACCCTGCAGCTTGCTGCCCCTCTATGTTTCTAAGAACTCAAACCAGCCAGGGAAGCATCAGCTTTTGGAGTAGAGAAACATCTGAGGAGGGGAAGAGGTGGTTTCATGCCAGGGCTGGTTTTCTTTGTGCTCAGTGAACACGAGAGGCCAGGCAGGGCGATGTGGGGCTGGGACCCCTTGAGACGCCCCACTTTGGCCTCTTGGAAACTTCTCACCAGGGGAGGGTGAAGCCTCCCTGGCCCTGCTGGGCTAGGAGAGGCAGATGGGCTCACTCGGCTCCTTGGGGCAGCGATGATGCTCCGTGCTCTACTTCTCTTTTGGAGGGTGAGTCACAGTCACTCCTCTGCATCACCGGTGGTAAACCCCAGCCTGTCTCCATGACGTGAGGATCTGAGGGCTTTATCCAGTCCCTATCCAGCGCAACAACAAAAAAGGGACAACTGCAGCTGTGGCAAGGTTCATTTTAGCAGGCAGCACTGTTATCTCCTCCAGGAGCCATCCTCTTGTCCTGCATCTGTGCCACACATATTATCTTAGTGGACTTGGAGATGCAAGGCACAGCCAAAGGCTGACGCGACTGGATGCATCTCTGTTCACATTCAAGGCTGGATGAGGACCTCATGGGCTTCAGGACAGGGTCTGCTCCCTACCCCTCGCTGTGGTACACATGGTATAAGGAGGGACATGCTGGCTGCACCAGGAAGGACAACAGCAGCTCTGATAGGTAGTACTTCACCTCCTGCTGCTCCAGGACAGTATCCCAAGCAAGGAGCTTCCAGGACTCAATGCACAGCGACGGAAGAGAGATCAAGCTGCACCAATGCACTGAGGCTGGCACTGGGTGCACCGCACACACCTTTGGAACACAAACTGGAGAACATACAAACATCCGGCCACACTGAGGGTCACCTGGACAAACAGCAAGCTCTGCTCTTCTGCTGACAAGCAGGAGGCACCTGCCTGCTTTCCCCACTGACCACCACGCTCTTCACACTACAGCGCTACATCCAGCCCTCTCCATGGGCAGAGTAACCACGAAAACATGTTCCCTGCTCACAGGCCCTCACTCTTACCTCCCAGCTATGTCCATGCAGGGCTTGGGGACAACGATGTCACGCGTAGCCGGGCTCCTGGATTCCTGGAGTGTAAATCTGCTGTCATACGGAGCACCAAAGCTCTATTTTCAAGGGCATGCTCTCAGAAAGAGCTCTTGTTTTATTTCCTGATTTCTCTTCTGGAAAGGGCTGCAAATGCAGCGTCCCAGCAGTCCTAGTGCCTGCCTCCACCGTCCAACATTCAGCACCGGTGACTCATTATTTGACAACACTTACAACAGCTTTTACCCTTTGAGGGCACAGGTACACACCCTGCTAGGAATGGAAATCATCAGATCCTGTACCCTGCAGCACTGCGCAGGGCTCACAGAGAATTCATGCAAAGAGGGAGATCTGCTCTCACTGCTTTGATTGCCACCATCAGCGCAGCTCTTGGAGACTGAGGCTCAGGAGAGGATGTGGTGGGAGCAGGAAGGATCCTTAAGCCTACTCCCATCTCAGCACTGACTTGTGTAAGACCTAGGGGCAGCTGATCCAAGAGCATGACACATCTTGTGCCCTACAGGGGATGAAATCCCAGGTGACAGAATCATAGAATCCCAGACTGGGTTGGGGTTGAAGGGACCTTAAAGCTCCTCCAGCTCCAGCCCCTGCCACGGGCAGGGACACCTTCCACTGGAGCAGGGTGCTCCAAGCCCCTGTGTCCAACCTGGCTTTGAACACTGCCAGCGATGGGGCAGCCACAGCTTCTCTGGGCACCCTGTGCCAGCGCCTCAGCACCCTCCCAGGGAACAGCTTCTGCCTTATCTCCAACCTGAACTTCCCCTGTGTCAGTCTGAACCCATCACCCCCTGTCCAATCGCTCCGGTCCCTGATGAAGAGCCCCTCTCCAGCATCCCTGTAGCCCCCTTCAGCCACTGGAAGCTGCTCTGAGGTCTCCACGCAGCTTCTCTTCTCCAGCTGAACAGCCCAAATTGTCTCAGCCAGACACATTAACAAGATTGAGATGGGAAATTGCAGAGGCCGTTAAATGAACACTGCTGTAATGGCAGTGACTTATCTACATCCTCCAGCCCCGCAGCTGGTGGGGAGAGGACAGCTGCCTCCACAGCTCGTCCTCCCAGCCAGAAAATGGGAGACCAGTTTTGTACTCACGTCCAACATTTCCATTATTCTAAGCAAAAAGGTGGGAAGGAAAAAAAAAGGCAGTTTCAGGCAAACGCCATTCCTCATTCGGGATCTTATTTTTCCTAGGTGTGTAGCTTTTGGTTTTAATTGAATGGTGTTTAAGCCTTCAAGACATACTGACAATTCAATGGCAAAGGCAGGGTAGAAGAAAACTCCTCCAAACTAACCTGGTTAGGTGCTTTTTTCAGATCCTGGTTATATTTTTCCATCAATAACAACTTCTCCAAGCAAGGCGAACGAGTCTGGTCATTGGATCCTTGGGATGTCTTTGCCCAGGAGCACTCCATGCATTATCCTCTGGCTTTGAAAGGATCCCCAGGTGTGTTCAAGCTTGAGCACAAACACAAGAGCGTATCCTGACGGCCCCTGTGCCACGATTCTCGGGCTCAGTGGCAGATCTCATGGTGTCTGCAGTCTCTCTGTGACAAACGGATGCGTTTTGTACTTCTGGTTCTGCCAGATCCGGTTGTCACAGACGTGACCACAGCCCAGAGAACTCAGCATCACATGCAGGGAACAGCTTCCTCATGGTCAGCAGATAAGACTCCCACTTATTTCTGTCACAGCTGGTCTCCCGCTCCTCATACCTGGCCATCAATCATCCCGTCAGTGCCTTAATCTTTAACACGTTGATCCTCAAAACCCCTTTAGGCACTGCAGCTGCTCTAAGGTCTTCCCGGAGCCTTCTCCAGGCTGAACCAGCCCAGCTCTCTCAGTCTGTCCCCAGAACAGAGCCGCTCCAGCCCTCTCATTAGTATTAGTCCTTCCTTAGGAATGAGAACGCAGAAAGGTCTCTCCTTCCTGGAGAGAGTGTTGCTATCAATCAGCATTATTCCAACAGAGCAACTCAGCAGTGCAGAGGAGCCTGAACATCTGAACACACTTTGAGAACTGAGGAACGCTCACAACAGGAGCTGCTGCTCCCGGGTGATGCTCTGACCTGTCAACAGCATTCCCAACATGATGCCTTCAAGAACGTGCTGTCTGTCACTCGCAGGATTTCATGGGCTTGATGCCTTGCTCAGAGTGTATTCCACACAAAGCCCCACTGCCTGCAGAGAGGATAAAAGTGACATGTTAGAAGTGAAAAGCAAACAACCATGCTGTCCTTTAACCAAACCTTGCTGCTTCTCTACACGTTTGTCTGTCCCTGGGGCTCCGCCTTGGGTTGTTTAGCACTTTGGGGTCCGCTTCAAGGCTGAGGTCTCACAGGCCAGTAAAACCAGCAGGAGTACCTCCACCTCCGTGATCATTCTTACTCTCTAAACAGCCAATCCTCGCTGCTTTCCCAGAAAGCCCAGAGATGCGCTGCCCTCCCCAGCCAACCCCCCCAAACCAACCTCTGACCTGCGCTTGATCGTAAGCAGAGCTCCTCAGGGATGAACTCAAGGGGATGGGGAGCTCAGCTCAGAGCCTCTCTCTACAAACATGAAAACTCTGAGACCCTCGAGTGCATGCAGGGTTTTACAGCTGATAATCTGCTTATCTGCAGTAATCACACACGAAATTGTCCCCCAGAAGCACGCAGAAGAGCAGAATATATCAATCACCTCCATCTTTTGGATGAAGGCTTTGGGAGTCTCCATGGACACTTCTGTTATTTACTGGCATTTTTCCATCACTCCCCCACTGCACTTTCATGGGTGAATGTAAGAGTAGAACTCATCTCCCCACCTCCTGCACCAACACAAGGACCGTGCCTCAGTGAGGTTTTGCCAGGCCACTGAGTAATGCACAGCAGCTACTTGAAAAGCTCACAGCAACAATAACAACGCTATTTCAGACAGGAAGGAAACACAAGGCCCATTAAAGCTACAGAGATGCAACTGAAACCCCCACATAGGAATTTAACTAGAACATGATTCATTCACGTGTAGAGACAAGGCAGTGTTTGGCACTATGATGGATACGACTTCATTTTAAAGCTCATAAGAAACAACGATCTAGCAAAGAATTGTTATAAGGTCTCCCCTGAGCCTTCTCAGCCTTGTAACTGTCTATGGGCTATGAGAAACCTGGAGAGGGGCTTTGGGCAAGGGATGGAGGGACAGGACAATGGAATGGCTTTAACCTGCCAGAGAGGAGACTGAGATGAGCTCTGAGGCAGAAGCTCTTCCCTGGGAGGGTGCTGAGGCGCTGGCACAGGGTGCCCAGAGAAGCTGTGGCTGCCCCATCCCTGGCAGTGTTCAAGGCCAGGTTGGACACAGGGCTTGGAGCACCCTGCTCCAGTGGAAGGTGTTCCTGCCCGTGGCAGGGGTTGGAGCTGGAGGAGCTTTGTTATAAATAATCGTAGTCCAATTATAAAATCAAGGGTAATTTACTGTCATTTACTACAAAAAGGCAATAAGCAAAGCAGCGCTGGGTGCGCGGGGAGTCACCGCTCCACCAACGCGTGCACCGGAGAGACACAGCGGCTGTTATTCAAACAATCAAAACATACATATTCATAACCGTTTCACAATATGTAAACTTCTCTTCGTCCCCTATGATCATTAGTTTCACAACACTGTTCCGCACGCGCACTGCCTCTGGGTGGTCTCGAGATGAAGGAAGAGTCTTCCTCAGTGACCTTTATACAGACTTTCAATTGGGCGCTCTCTACCCCGATGAGTCGGCGCATGCTCATTTCATCTCTGCCTGTTATTCTTCTCTTCTTAGCTGGTTCTTGCCAGGCTTCCTCGATGCCTTTCGACATGTGAACGGTGAACAGGATACTGTGGTTTGGTATTTACAACCCGTCATAAGGTTACCCAAGCTTGACGTACCAAGCTTGACGTACCAGCCTTGCTCAGTCAGCAACTTAACAATTAACGTTTATTATAATTTTCAGCAAATTGTCTACATTTACTACAGCTTTAAGGTCCCTCTCAACCCAAACCAGTCTGGGATTCTGGGATTCTAAGCCGCGACAAGTGGAAGGTCCCGCCCCTGGGTAAACACAACGCAGGAGGGTAGCACAGGCCGGGATCTGCCCCACTGAGGACACCGACGACGGAGCAGCCCCCCCGGCTCCGGGGCGCGTTTGTCGGGGGCAGGACAGTGCCAAGCGGACACCGGACACAGCGAAGCGACCGAGGACACGGCGCAGCCATCTTCCGGCCCTGAGGTGGCAGAGAGGGGAGGGCGGGGACAGCCCCGCCCCAACAGGCCCCGCCCCCGAGCGGGCCCCGCCCCCTCCCTCCCCGGCTCCGCCCCCCGCCCCCTCAGGGCGCGGTAGCCATTTTAGGTGAGCTCCGTGAGGCTGTGGCTGTGGTGGTGGTGGTGGTGCGGATGGGGAGAGGGATAGCGATAGCGCGGTGGGAGGAAAGCTGCTCCGGAGCGACGGAAACCACTCCACAATAGGGCAATAACCGCTGGAGTTGCCGTGTTTGTGCCTGCAGCCGCCAGGCGGTTGAGGAAGCCTCATCCAAACAAGCTGCTTCCTGCGATCCGTCCTCGGGAGCGCGTCCCAAAGTGTGCCGCAGCTTGCGCTGTGCTTGTGCTGCCCAGAGCGCTGCAGCGATCCCTCCGTGTGAGCCTGGAGCATCCCTGGATGTGCGTTTGCATCCGGCTGAACCGTGGCAGGGGTTGGAGCTGGAGGAGCTTCAAGATCCCTTCCAATCCAACCCATTGTTTCATCCTGTGGTTAATGAGGCACACGGAGCTCGTGTAAGCTCATGGCAGCACCAGGTACCGGCCACATTCCACACACACCGTTCAGTTAAAGACACCCTGCACAACAGTCACATTTCCATTCAGACTGCTTGCCACCACTGTTGCCCCCACAGCCCTGGCACTGCACGGGGCAGCTCCCATAGGAAACCAGTACCAGTGCATCTATCTGGTGCTGCAGAACCACCCGCATCCCTGCCCAAGAACTGAGCCTATAAACACACTGCAACACCTTTACCAGCCATGCCAGCTCCAGAGCTTCCTGTTCATACTCCAGCCAAGGGGAAAGCCCACTGCAAGCACCAGTCATAGCCCCGTAACTCAGGACTACTGAACACTTTCACTCCTGAACCCACAGCCCCATCTGCATCATTACACAAGTACAGTTACACTGCTTCAGGACAAAAACTGGGACAGGCACAGCGGAATGGAGCACGCTGCAGAGACTGATGAGCCCAGGAGTTTATTATCCATCATACAACCCAGGCTTAGCCCCCCATGGCAGGGAGAAGGTATGGACTACTAGTAACTCCCTTCACGCTGCTCCTGTTCCTGCTGTGTAAGATGATGGTGGGAAGTGGCTCCCAGCATCACCCTTTTGCAGAGAGCTTTTTTCCCAGTTCAGAATGTTGTGTTGTGCCCATTGATTTTTTGGAGCTCTGAGGCGTTTAAGCATTCTGATCTTAGGCCCAGGAATGGGATTTCTTAATTAAAGGCTGAACAATACAAGTTAAATACAAACTTCACAGTAAAACAAAGCTGCCATTGATGTGCATGACAAAATGTGATATTGTGGATGGCATACATAGCAGCACGAGCAAATAACAGATGCATAAACATCTTTAATGCTTTATGAGGCCTTGAAGGATATTTCCAGACCTGTCAGGCTTGGAGTTTTGCATGTGAGGATTCCCCATCTGACACTGAAAGAAAGGAAATCAGGAAAGGAAATGGGAATGTTTTTAACATGTCTCTTAATCTTTAACCTTCTCAGTGGATGCTTCATTTAATGACGCCAACCATTATGTTTTCTTTGATGCTCTGCCCTCTGGACTATGGCAGAGGCTGGGCCATCCCTGGTGAAGATACAGAAGATGAGGATCCTACATGTGATGGCCCAGTAGAACATCACTACTGGAAGGGTTTCTGCAACTGGATTCTGGGCAGTTAAACCAGGTACCATCAGTGCAACCGTGCCGGGAAATTATTACATGAGACCTTGCCAAAGGCTCCATCAAGACAGGTAAACATACTTGCATTTTCATTGTGTGATTTTCCACGTATTCCACTGGGATTGTTACTCGGTACAGACTATTTCCATGCACACGTGTGCAAGGGAATGGCAAGGAACACGTAGTCATGTGTATGGGTTTTCTGCTATATTGCAAGTTCAGGTGAGATCTCACTGTTCTGTTACAGTACTCAATAAAACTCAAATTATGAGTTGGCTGCAAATGACATAATAAAACCACATATTTGAATGCAGCAGTGTTCTGATTTTTTGGCCATCGACTGGCACACGGGATTTACTTGCAAGCTCACAAGTATGTCACACATCGAACATGCTGCTTTGTACCATGGTGTGATTGCAGAATAGTGTGTTAATGGCAAAAAGATGTTTGCTGCAGAATACTGGAATTTTACATTCAGACTCTTTCTGTACAGGAAGAACAGGCTCAGCTAGAGCGAGATGCCCTTGGCTACCCGAAAATCACTGGCAGTGGGCAGAGGGCCAGCTCCAGACCTGCAGGTCCCCAAGGCCATTGCAGAAGGACTTTTTGGAGCACTGACCACCACAGCTCCTCCTGCAGATCATCACTTGCATCTCATTGACACGGGAACAGTTTCATCTCTTAACCAGTCACAAGCCTCCCTTTGTGCTGCTGCTCATGGAGAGTCCCCTGAGATCCCACGGAAAGGCTTCCGCTAACGGGAGGTTGCGACCACAAACACCCAGAGCCCGGGGCTGTCCTGGTGCTCCAGGGAAGAGTGTTTCTCCTTCCGCCGGCGCAGCACAGCCACCACACACGTTCTCCTCGCAGCCCTTCCACGCCGTGAGGACGCCCGTGCCGCGGGAGAGCCGCTCCGCTCCGCCCGGCAGCGCGCACCCGCGGACGCGCGCACCCGCGGACGCGCTCCCCCTCGGCCGCTGGCGCCGCGCACGCAGCGCCGCCAGAGGCCGTCCCCGGCGGCGCGCTTGACGGACAGCCCGCTCGGCCAATGGGGCGCGGGGCACGTGCGCACGGCAGCCAATGGGGCTCGGCGGGCGGGGAGGGGGGGCGTGGCCGAGCGGCGCTGCTCGCGGCTCGTTGTGCGCGCTGCGGAGCCGTTCGCCTCCCGCTGCACAGGCCCGGCCGCGCCCGCCGCAGGTGAGCCCCGGGCGGGCGGGAGCTGCGCCGGGGACCGCGGAGCGCCCGACGGGGCCGCGGAAGGGCGAGAGCCGGCGGGGGGTGGGCGCCGCGGCGCCGAGGCCGAGGCCTGGGCCTGCAAGGGAGAGCCGGGGCCTTGCGGGGGGAGGAGCCAGCGGAGGGGGAGCGCGGGCCGGGAGCGCGGCCTGCGGGGCCGGGCGGGCCCAAGAGCGGTGGATGCGGCCCGGCGGGGCCCGGGGCCGCCGCGCTCCTGGGCCGCGGGTGTCACTGCTCGGGGCTGCCGCGGAGTGAACCGCGGCGGGGAGGCGGCGTCGCTGCCCGGCTCTGCGCCTTGTGCCGGAGCTCTGCTGCGGTTTGGTGTCGCGGTCTTCCATGTTTATGTGGCCTTTTGTCTGCACGGACCCGGCTCTTTAAATCTCCCCCCCTCGTTAAGATTGGCGGCTCTTTACGGAGTGACGGTACCTGAGTGTGGGCTCTCTAACGTGGTCAGTATGTGCAAATTGGGACCTGCTTGGAGCAGGATTCAGTAGTGCTGTGCTAAGTGCTTTTGGCCGGAAAAAATCACGACTGAAGTAGCAGCCCACTATTGTTAGTGCTCGTGGGAGGCCTCTCAGGGCGAGCACTCACCCCTTCTTAGCGATGGGAGAGGTAAGAATGTATTGGCGGGATGTGGGTGAAAGAAAGTGGGAGAAAGGGCCACTGAGCTCTGAGGGAACGGATCTGTGTGCTGGCCTCCTGCTCTAATGCTGGGTGGTGGAGCAGCATTATCTGCTGGGCTTATACCTGAGTCTTGCTGGAAAGGGAGGTGTGTTTTCTTACATAAAGGACTTTGCACTGGGACCCTGTGATCCACCTGGGGCATCTGTGGAAAATGAAGGAGGGAAGAAATGGGAAGGGGATAGGTTAATTCCCTTTATCAGTGCTTGTTGTTGACATTTGGTCGTCTTTTGTGGTCTCCGTATTTGTCTTCCTTTTCCTTTTATGCCATGAATGTAGATGTTGAGTGCTCGCAGTGCTCAGCTCTTGCCTCTTCTGCAGCTCATGTTTAACCACTTTTCTTTCTAGATCAGTGTGAGCAGTTCTCTGCCTTGTGTGTTACCCCTTAAAACAGTGATGATTGATGTGATTTCTTGGATATCTGCAACTCTTGGGTTAGAATCATTGAATGATTTGGGTTAGAAGGGACCTTACATCCAACCCCCCTGCCGTGGGGGGCAAAGCCTGGGTTGCATGATGGATAATAAACTCCTGGGCTCGCCAGTCTCTGCAGTGTGCTCCATTCTGCTGTGCCTGTCCCAGTTTTTGTCCTGAAGCAGTGTAACTGTACTTGTGTAATGATGCAGATGGGGCTGTGGGTTCAGGAGTGAAAGTGTTCAGTAGTCCTGAGTTACGGGGCTATGACTGGTGCTTGCAGTGGGCTTTCCCCTTGGCTGGAGTATGAACAGGAAGCTCTTGAGCTGGCGTGGCTGGTAAAGGTGTTGCAGAGTGTGTTTATATCCTCAGTTCTTAGGCCGGGATGTGGGTGGTTCTGCAGCACCAGATAGATGCACTGGTACTGGTTTCCTACGGGAGCTGCCCCGTGCAGTGCCAGGGCTGTGGGGGCAACAGTGGTGGCAAGCAGAGTCTGAATGGAAATGTGACTGTTGTGCAGGGTGTCTTTAACTGAACGGTGTGTGTGGAATGTGGCCGGTACCTGGTGCTGCCATGAGCTTACACGAGCTCTGTGTGCCTCATTAACCACAGGATGAAGAAGTGGGTTGGGTTGGAAGGGATCTTAAAGCTCCTCCAGCTCCAACCCCTGCCACGGGCAGGGACCCCTTCCACTGGAGCAGCTTGCTCCAAGCCCCTGTGTCCAGCCTGGCTTTGAGCACTGCCAGGGATGGGGCAGCCACAGCTTCTCTGGGCACCCTGTGCCAGCACCTCAGCACCCTCCCAGGGAAGAGCTTCTGCCTAAGAGTTCATCTCAGTCTCCCCTCTGGCAGGTTAAAGCCATTCCCCTTGGCCTTAAACAGCTTTATTTTGTTTGCTGGTTCTTGCATGTTCTGTCACTTTTTCTTCTTCCTCTAAACACCCTCCTTGTCGTGACCTGTCAGACATGTCATTGTAGTTTCAGAATCTGTTTCTTTAAGCTTTCTCTCTTGAAGCTTTGGTCTCTGCCTTGTTCCTTGCTTATTTGTTATAAGCCCTCTATGAGTTGATGACAGTAAAATGTAGTTGGTGCAGCATCTAATAACGTGTCTTGCGGATAAGCTCCCTGTGAAGGTGGTGACTTTTAGCTACAGAAACTCAAGCTTACTTTATTTGCAGACTTCAAATAGAAGCTGTTCTTTTTGCACTTCAGAAAAAAGCATGGAAAGCAGCTGCAGGAGATTCCCACCAACTGAAGCAGTCAGGAAGAGTGACACAGCTCAGCAAAGGCGAGGTGTCATGTTTTGCCTCTGTTGGAAATCGGTCAGGGCACTTCTCCTTTTAGATGTGCAGTTCTGTGATCGAAGCGCCTGCAAGCTTCAAACTGCTGGCCTGAATGATCCATTTGATTATACAACCTTGCTGTATATAGAAGATGTATGAGAAAAAACATCTTTTAACTTTCTTTTGTGTTTGTTGTCTTTTTTTGGGGGGGTAGGGTGGAAATAAGCCGTGCTGAGAAGGCGGAGATGCTCTTCATGTGTGTGGTTTTGCTGTCTGGTTTTGCTTTGTTTTTAATACTGGTAGCAGTGGCGTTGTAAGTATGAATTATAATTTTCTTCTAGCCCACCACTTCCATGGCCTCCCTGTAGGAGTTCAGGAGCAAGCTGTGGAATCATGGAATGAATCACAGAATAAGAGTGGTTTGGGATGGAAGGGACCTTAAAGCTCCTCCAGTTCCAGCCCCCTGCCACAGGGAAGGGACACCTTCCACTGGAGGAGGCTGCTCCAAGCCCCTGTGTCCAACCTGGCCTTGAGCACTGCCAGGGATGGGGCAGCCACAGCTTCTCTGGGCACCCTGTGCCAGCACCTCAGCACCCTCCCAGGGAAGAGCTTCTGCCTCAGAGCTCATCTCAGTCTCCCCTCTGGCAGATTAAAGCCATTCCCCTTGGCCTGTCCCTGCAGGCCCTTGTCCAAAGCCCCTCTCCAGGTTTCTTGGAGCTTTCAAGAGTTGGATCAAGCCTTCAGAGATTAGTTTCCAGCTACCTGTTTTGTGCTGGTGAACGAGCTGGAGAGGGGCTTTTGTCAAGGGCCTGTAGGGATTGGATGGAGCTTGGAGTTAGCTGCTCTAGTGGAAGGTGTCCCTGCCCGTGGCAGCGGGCTGGAACTGGAGGAGCGTTAAGGTCCCTTCCAGCCCAAACCGCTCTGTGATTCAATGATTCCATCACCTGCCTTTGCAAGTAGACATTGAAATAAACTGTTAAAAGACAGTCGCACGGCTCAGATTGTAGTTGAGGTTTTGAAGTGTTGGACCTGTACAGTCCATTACACATGCTTGGGTAACTTTTAATGTTAAACTTAGTGGTTTTTCCCCTCATATGGTGTATAAATTTTATCCTTGTGAATTGATGAGAGGATCTGTGGACTTTGTGTTTTTCCCTTCACCTCAGCTGGCTTTTGGTCAACATTCAAATCCTCTCCTGTTCAAAGTACGGTTTTATGAATGCAGTGATTCAAATAGCAGCAGGTATTGTGCTGTCATGTCAGTAATCTCTAGAGTCTGTATGGATGTTCATGGAGACATCTTTGCTTGTGGAGTGCAGTATGGAGAGTTGTTGGGAACACGGAAGGGGTTTGTTTGAAGAGCGAAAGGGGTTTTCTTGGAGATTATAGGGGAAGTAGAGGGGTCTGAGAAGAAAAAATGGATGGGGGGATGTGTGTGTCCAGTCTGTGACTCCTCTATGCCTCTATTAACCTCTTGCTTCTCAGTTGTGTCCTGAGTTCTGAAGCAGGTAAAGCTGTTGGAGGCTCTACAGGCTCTGCAGACCCTCCTGGTGTGTGGCATTGCTTTTGGCATGTGCTCAAATCTGGACGTCTCAGCACCTCTGCGTCTGCCTTCTGCAGCTCTGTGGATTGGTTTGGCACTGCCCTTGATGTAGTAGTGTCCTTTTTGTTCTATTTCAGGTGTGGTCTCTAAGGAGGACTGCTCAGCAGCTTCAACACTGAGTGGCAGAGCAGTGTCCAAGGCATAGCCAAATTTGTTGTTTGCCTCTGAGTCAACCCTGACTTGTGAGGGGGTGTTAACATACATCATCTGTGTGCTGAACAGGGATTGTTTTCAGGATACAAAGGCCAACACTTCTTAAGGGTCTGTTTTTACTCTCACTGGCATAAGCACAGTTCACCACCAGTGGAGGAAGTGGTTTCCCATTAATTCCCTGTATGGCCAGGAAGGCTTATTGCAGTCGATTGTGTAAGTGTGTGGTGAAAGATTAGGAAGAAAGGAGCATCTTTATCAGTGCTCTGCTCCTTTTCCTCTGCGATGCCTTCATTGCTCTGCATGCTTTGTGCCTGGTATCCCATGAAAATGTTTGCCAGGCCTGTTTGTGAGGCTTCCTAATGTCTGAAGAAAGCAGATGGAAGGCTTCCTTCACGGTTCCGATAGCTTTGGAACCAAGGATGCCCAATGCGCTGCATGGTTATCACCAGAAGTATTGCAGACAGTGAGATGAGAGGCTGTGGTGAAGTGATTTGCAGGTGATAGGCCCTTGCCAAACTCCTGCCAGCTTTGCTTAACGCCACATACAAGTCTGGTGACTTGCCATCATAGAATCCCAGCCTGGTTTGGGCTGGAAGGGGCCTTAAAGCTCCTCCAGTCCCGACCCCCTGCTACAGGCAGGGACACCTTCCACTAGAGCCGGTTGTTCTGAGCCCTGTCCAGCCTGGCCAGCTGTCTTGGCTGTAACTACACATCACCTCATTTGAGGAGCGAACGGGGTCCTAGGAATGCTTCTGTTCCACCTCAATGCAAAAATCAATTGGCAAGCACAGCCAGTATTAACTGTATGGTATCGTGAGGATGGCTGCCTCACTGCATTGAGATGAGCTAAAGCCTTTTGCACACTCTGAACACCCAACCTGATGTGTGGTGGCTGAGAAGTAAGGATATGTTAGACTGTTCTAATTCAGCTCAGATTTGATTATCCCCTCAGGCAAGATTAGCATTGGGTTAGTGATACCTGCCTCAGATAACGTACTCAGCTCTCAAGCAAGCTGCAACTAGAGGAGTTTTAATAGGAGGTGCTTATGTACAGCACCTTAGGTTATTCTTTGGGCTAAATGAGTGTGTTGGCCAAGAGTTGTATTAAAATAAACACGAAGTTCTTCTTTGAGCCTGGGGTAATTAATTCTTCCATGGCAGCACTGAGAGATTCAGTGAGAAGCAAATTTCCCATTGAACTTGGAAGGTTTATACTGAACTTTCAGAAGGGACTTGAAGATTGGCAAGTCTCCAGTGCTTGAATTCGTGCTTAGACTGAGCGCTTGCATCAGGTGAAGCATCCATTTACTGTTATTCTGGAAACACAGCGGTGTCAGTCTGGATTTACAGGTGGCAAACTGAGTGCAGCAAGAGCAGGGGATGAGCTGAGCGGGCATTGCTGCTGGAGCTATACGTGACCAAACTTTGGATGCTCTTCCTGTAGTGGGAGCGCTGGATTCAAGAAAGAACTCCATCCTCTCAGGTTAAGCTTAATTTCATTCCCCCAAAAAAGCTTTATGGGTTTATTCCTCTTGCTGGTGGAGTTGGAATTAGAAGCACATACAGAATTAAGCACTATTGCCATGACTTAAGGGGGGGAGTGCCCAACTGAGCATCAGGAGGCCATGAATTCACCTGTGTTTAGCAGCTTTTCCGTTAATTCTGGCTGCTTCATGGCTGTCTTTAGGAGCTGTTCAACAAAACTGTTGTTTCGGAGCTGGAGATGTTTGGTGTGCTTGGACTGAGGGGATGACCGAATCTGCAGCAAGAAACTGGAGAACCAGAGTCTGGAACTGTGCAAGGAAATGAGCTTCCCATGGTGGTTGTTTCAGCCCAGGCTTCCTCAGGCTGCTGGAACCTCAGCTTTCTCCTGTTGCAGGAAGAGCTCTTGAATGGGGCAGAGTTCTGTAAAATGCTGTGCTTGGTAGTTTGAAAGGAGGAATTGTTCTGGGATTTTCAACAAATAATGTGTTGTGAGGGGGAAAAATGCACAGTAGGAACAGTTGGTTGTTCTTTATTGGAAGAAACATTCCAACTTCTTTCAGGTGGAGGAAGTTTGGCTTGTGGAAATTCCTGTGACCGCTGTGATAACCTTGATTGGCCAACCTCTTTTTGAACCCCATCTTTTCCTCCATATATATTTCGGCGTTGAGATTAATACTGTGGTCAAGTACTTCAGTTCTTCCTAATACTTTGCTTTAGACTGTTCCCCAGTCAATGGCCATATTTTCCTCTTCCATATTATAAGAAAAAGGTAGTAACTGCTTTTGATTTATTTTCTTCAAACTGTTCATGACTTTACAGACCTCCTTCTTATTTGGGTAAGCCCATTCCAGTGTGGAATGCACTCAGTGCTTCCTGCATTTTGTTTTGGTTTTTCTTTCATGCCTTCATTTCCTTCATTAACCACATGTAACGATCCATGGAAGAATTGTCTTTGTTCAAAATCTAGAACTGATGTGAGATGGTTTTTGTCTTGGCAGATACAATATAAGATGTCTAATGGTTATGAAGATCACATGGCTGAAGATTGCAGGGACGATATCGGTAGGACAAATCTAATTGTGAACTACCTCCCTCAGAACATGACACAGGATGAGTTGCGGAGTCTATTTAGCAGCATCGGGGAAGTTGAATCTGCAAAACTTATTCGGGACAAAGTTGCAGGTATGGTCTAGTGTGTAAGGAATTGTCACTTGGTGATGGTGGGCTGCTCAAGCCAATGCTTAACTGAGCGCTGTTTAATGTAGAAATACTAAATGTTTGTGTGTATAATCACAAGGAAGGGTTAGATCGCTGCTCAGGTAAGGCTGGCTATCAGTCGGTGGGTGGTGAGCAGTTGTATTCTCTCCCCTTGTTATTTCCCTTATCATTATTATTGATGGTAGCAGCAGTGGTTTTGTGTTGTACCTTAGTAACCTTAGACTGCTCTTATCTCAACCCGTGGGATTTACATTCTTTCCATTCCCCTGGCCTGACCCATGACAACATGTAAAATTGTCATGAAATAGTTTCCTAAAATACTGATTTCTTTGGCTAATTTGATAGCTGGGCATTCAGCCTAGATGTTGGCAAACAGTTTGAGATGCTCAGAAGCAGAGGCTTGCTCTGGAGGCTCCTTTTGCAGGGACATAGGAACACTTTCTTTAAGGACAGCAAACCCTTCTTCAGCTGTCGTGGCTAAGCTACACCTTAGACTTTCAACTCGGCACAAAATTGCCTCTGTGGGAGGTAAGGATATGTGAAAAAGGAAGCAAGGCATGTCATCACTTGCAGTTTTAGAGTCTGCTTCACACTGTTCCCTGTAGCATTGAATCCCCTGGTAAAGTCTGATTAACTTTAACTTGAAGCTTGACAGTGCTGGGTAGTTTAAAGTCCAAAGCATGTGCTTGTGTGCTTCAGGTTTTTCCTAACAGCCCTGGAGAATCAGAAGTAAAATCCCTGTTGGAATTGCATAGTCCTTGACTGCCTGTGGGCAAAATGTTTGCTTTTCTTTAAAGTGCTGGCAAGCGTTGAATTCTGCATGGCATTTAATTTAGTAGCTGCTTGAATTCTGTTGCTCCTTGCAATACCATGAGGAGCAATTCCCAGGCTTGGAGTTTGGAATGGCATGCTGTTAAACCTTTTCTTTTGAGTTGCCTTTAATGTCTGTATTTGCAGAATTAAAAATCACTGTTTGATAATGCTTATTCTTCATGAAACAGTGCCTGATAGGTATCTTTTTTTTCCTCAGTTCATTCTCTGTTAATGAAACGTGTAGGACAGAAAACGTCTTCTCCCTGGAATAAAGCTTTTAATGTCTGCCTGAAGTAGCCTTTGCTTTCTGGAGACTCATTCCTTTGGTTCAAGAATCTATTTGACAGCCAAAGTTTCGTTTGGCTTCAAATCTTCATTACAAGCAGAGTATAGATCTGGTTGGGTTTTGTTAGGCTTACAGCATGGGACTGAACAATCTTCTATTCCACGTGTTAGATTGTGCTTATAAAATATATAGAAACTCTTTGAAACAACTGCTTACCCTGGATGTTGGTGCTGATGGGCACCTTAGGAAGTGGGAGGTGGCAGCAAACCAGAGTGTCAGTTTCCATTCCTCACTCTGAGTTTCCTGCTTTGTGTGTGTATGGATTAGGGCAGTTGCTATTAGTCTAACAATGCATATGTGGTGGTGTTTGAGATGTGGGAACTTCTTTCTCTGTTCCTTGCAGCAAGTGTGAAGAGAAGCTTGTGCACAATAGATGAACGTTAGTCAGGGCGCAGTGCTCCTTCAGCACTAAGGGAACTATAGAACTGGCAGTAGACGTTGTTCTTTCTGTCAGAACTTCAGGCTAACACTAGCCATTCCTTGGGGCTTTGAGCCTGGGGAAACATTAGAAGGTCATTTCCCAATATAGTGTGGCAGTGTCAAGTGTGAGATGCAGCTTCCCAGTGTTGCATCTCCTGGCCTCCTGTGGTGATTGCTGAGTTGCCACTGACCCGAGGGAATTGATGAAATCTTCTCTTCCTGTGGCTCTGCTTTGGGGTGAGAGCAAGGAAAAGTGCTGGGATTTGTCCAGTCAGGCCACACTGATCAGACTGTAGCATGACTTCAGACACTGGAGCCAAACCTGTGCTCTGCACTGATTTCCTACCCAGTGTAGTGTTAAGTGTCCCCTTTCTTGGAGCAACTCTGCCTCCTACCAGAGATGATTCAACAGAAGAAATATGTCCTGTACTATATTTTGCCTTGGGAGTGCTTGACTTTGCTGGGACATGCAGTTTCTGGGTTTCCAGCCCATCTGCTGTGCTGGGCATCTTTGAAGTGTTTCTCCTCCTTCAGTATCTGTTAATGGAGAAACCTTTGGGCCACCCTGTACTGCAAGAGATTCAGCAATTCTAGATGCAGAGTCATGTCAAGGTATCTGTGCAGAATGTGGATGCTTCTAATCAATGGCTGTACATGTTCTGAGGGAACCTGGTTATCCTTAGTCTGCTCTTCATGCAGGTATTCACAGGCTTTTAGTCCTTCTTTACCAAATGCTAAAGCCAAAAGTTACTCTGCTCTGAGTGAGTTGTATTTAGTTTCTCTGTCTTTCCCCGTGAGGTGCTGTTACTTTCACACCCAACTAAAGCTCTGGAAAGATTGGGTTAAGCTTTTTGAACATGTTGAGTGTCTCAGCCTGCTGTGGGATCCGATTGTTGCTCATGGGACCCATAGCCCTGCTCTGAGTACCTGTTGACAAGTTTGTGCACCTCTGCATAAGTGTTCTGTCTGATGGCAGTTGGTTTTGTTAGGGAGGTGTCCATCATCTTGAGGGTTCTTGTTCCCTCCCTCACACCTTTTGTACTGTTTGAGCAGAGAATGAGGTATCCCTGTGATATGACTTCCTACTGTAGGAAACCCAGGATATTGAATCGCAGACTGGTTTTGTGTTGGAACGGACTTCAAAGCTCATCCAGTTCCAGCCCTGTCCTGCAGGGACACCTTGGAGGTGTCGGTGTTGGTGGGGAGGGTCAGGAATGAGCTGGAAGCTGAAGCAGCGGCTCAGGGAGCTGGGGAAGGAAGCAGGGACATGGACAGAAAACCAAGTGATGCTCAGAAAGAAAACGAGTGCCTCTTTCATGAAAGGGCTTTTTGTCACAGAAACAAAACTGGATTCTTTCAGCTGAAGGAGTAGAGTAGTTTGCTTAAAACGAGGTTTTTCTGGTCACTTTGTTAATTATTCATCCAGATAAGGACCTACTTGTTTCTTCTTTTTCATCTTTGCTTCTGGAGTGCATTTGCATTTATGTATGTTCAGACTCCTGAAAGGCTTTGTTAAAGGTTTATTTAATTACTCTCCACTAAAATAATCTGAAAACTTTTGCATGATAGGCATCTAGTAGGCTCTTAACATCATGGTAAAGCAAATAACTTGTCTGCTTGCCTGGGATAAACGCTTGACATTTATCATAATGCTGTGTAAGTGCTGATTTCTTACATATTTTTTGGCATATCCTAAAAGGAAGGGAATTTTTACTGTTTAGGAGGAGGGAATATCAGCGAATCATGGAGGAGTTGGGGCTGGAAAGGACCTTAAAGCTCCTCCAGCTCCAATCCCCTGCCTTCTTTTTGTAAGAGTAAACTTACATAAAGTAGTAGTACATGACTTGTCTGCCTTCAAGAGACTTTTTCCCTCTTCAGCTCCATCCTGTGTTTGGGACACTCACTGCTCATTAGCTACGTTGGATTTATTAACAGTTGAAAACTCTTTTTCCTCTTGTCTCCAGGAGCAACAGTTGGAATAGTTCCACAGAAATTAGCAGCCTGATGACTTCTTACTGGGGGTTCCTCTGTTGACACATTCTCCCTCTGCTCTTTATCTACAAGAGTTTGTACTAGTGGACTTCGTTCAGTTCTCGCCTTTGTTCCACCCCCATGAAGTTTTCAAGGCTGTTCAGCATCATTATTTTTTGTTTGTGGAACCTGTGCAGCTGCCTAGTACACATTGGCCTTGGAGGCAGAGGATGTCCATAGTGCAAATGGAAGAGCTCCGAGTTACTCCTCATGATGCCTGCCAGCCCTGAGATACTTCTTTGGCTTAGGACACTTACTTGCTATGTGATTGTGTTTGAGTTGCCTTTATCTCCTTTGTGTTTCTCTGACGCTGATGGTGATAACTGTAGTTACGTTTAATTTCAAAAGATGTTTTTCCATGTAGGACACAGCTTAGGCTATGGCTTTGTGAACTACGTTACTGCAAAAGACGCTGAGAGAGCAATAAACACACTGAATGGTCTCAGACTTCAGTCAAAAACTATCAAGGTAGGATGTCTGGATTTCCTTATTTTTCTATGAATTGACTTTCTAATAACCTCCATTTTGCTGGGGAGGCTTGTGTGGAGACCCTGGGATAAGAACAGTAAATTGAGCTGTTAAAGCCTCTTGGGTTTTGGAAGAGCTTTCTGTTCAAAGATTCCTTTTTTTCATTCCCACTGTTTTGACAGCAGCAGCTGGGATCATTACAAACTGTTGCTGGGCTTTTGAACTCATGTGCGTCTCAGTTACTTGATGATCTCTATTTGAAATCATGTTAATACACATGTACTCCTTTTCCAAAATAACAGCTACTGAATGTGTAGGAAATCACACCTCCTGAGGTGATCATAGAATCCTGGAACAGTTTGGGTTGGAAGAGACCTTAAAGCTCCTCCAGTTCCATCCCCGTGCTACGGGCAGGGGCACCTTCCACTGTAGCAGCTTGCTCCAAGCCCCTGTGTTCAGCCTGGCCTTGAACACTGCCAGGGATGGGGCAGCCACAGCGTCTCTGGGCACCCTGTGCCAGCACCTCAGCACCCTCACAAGGAAGAGCTTCTGCCTAAGAGTTATGTTTTCCTGAACAACCTTCTTTTTTTTCTTTTTCAAAGGTTTCATATGCTCGTCCAAGTTCTGAAGTTATCAAGGATGCTAATTTATATATCAGTGGGCTACCACGGTCAATGACACAGAAAGATGTAGAAGATATGTTTTCACGTTTTGGCCGCATCATCAACTCCCGTGTACTTGTGGATCAAACCACAGGTGAGTTCTGTTGCATTACTTGTTGTGTATAGCACGTTTTCTGGCAGATCCTAAACTAAATCAGACTTCTACAAACTTACCATGGCATCTGGTGTCAAGCACTGATGCTGTTTTCATGGGGTATCCTTTTCCAGTGGTGTTTTTAAAGCACAGAAAGACTTCTGCTGCCTCGTCTGCTAGCTTATAGTCTAAATCATACCATATTTCATGCCCTTATTGTCAGTTTTACCAGGCTCATTTGCCAGATCTACTCTCTTGCTGTTACTGTAGTGCACTGTACTTCTGGGCAGTGTCTCTAATCTGGAGTACTAGTGTTACCTTTACTTCACACATACACAACTATTACCCACAGGTAAATTCCAGGCCATAGTTCTATACTGAGAAGCAAAGCAATGTGTTTTGTCTCTTATACCAACCTGGAACTCACTCAGACAATTTTCTCATCTAAAACATCTGAGGTGTCCCACAGCCCTCTGTAGTTACTGCCAACCGTACACTTAGTCCTTCCCTCTTGAACTTGCTGCATGGATTTTGTGTATTAAATATCATGAGAAAGAGAAGGGAGCAGTTGCTTAGTTAAGCACTCGGCTCAGGAGAGACTAAAGTTAAGGATTTCCTTTGTAATGTTAATCCTGACTCCATGTTATAATGTGTTTTCAGAGAGTTTTAATTTCTTACCTAATTATTTCAGCCTGTACTCCATGAGGAAAATCCTTTCCTGGAGAGCACTCAGCTTCGATATCTCTATGGCTCTGTCTCTAGAACTGCCTATCTAGATGACAGCTGAAAAAGACTTTTAGAGCACAGAAAACACATTAGAAAGGAGTCCTCCTTCTCTGGCTGCCAGTGGAGTCGGGAGCACTTGCATCTGTCTGACAGAGCTATAAAATGAGATGGCAGAAGTCATACAATTAAAATCCCTCCAGGAATAAGTGTTTTCATCAAGTGTGCTGAGGCATGATGCTGTCTAAATTAGTGTCAGCTCAGAATATGATGCTTGCTTTTAAATAACCTTAATAATCTATTGTTTGAAGAATGGATTCTGTTTACAATATAAAGTTGAATGGAAGCCTAGCTTAGGTTTCCTTTCCCTTCAGACTGTAGCCAAGCATTGGCTTGAAAAGCTGCATTTCACATCTTGATCTAGTCCCATTTAGGATAAACTGTGTTCTGTTGTGCTTTCAGACATAGCTGCTCAGCAGAGGCTGTTCTCCAGCTTCGGAGAATTAATCTGTT
Source organism: Ara ararauna (assembly GCA_028858755.1). NCBI lineage: Eukaryota > Metazoa > Chordata > Aves > Psittaciformes > Psittacidae > Ara > Ara ararauna. The sequence goes on along the minus strand of CM054398.1, from coordinate 3,021,935 downwards.
TAAAAAACGTGCTTTCTACAACACTTATATTTTAAATGAAGGCTATGATAGATCCAAGTGAGTGCCATGGAAGTTGAGAGAAGTACCAGTATGCTGGGCTCTGGGATAGTCCTTGCTGACTTCTGGGTGATGTTGGTGTTCTGTTCCATTCAATGGTGGGGCAGATCACAGAAACCCGGACTTGAGTTGGATGGAAAGGACCTTAAAGCTCCTCCAGCTCCAACCTCTGCCATGGGCAGGAACACCTTCCACTAGAGCAGCTTGCTCCAAGCCTCATCCAACCTGGCCTTGAACAAATGTATTCATTTGTCTTTTGTTCCTTAATTTTGTACTTTATTCTGCAGCTGCTGAAGAACCATCAGTAACTGTAGAGAACTTGCAAGCCGTGCCCACAGAAATACTTAACAGTTTTGGTTTTCTTTTGCTTTCAGAGTTATTTTGAGTTTATCCTGAACTTCCCTTTGATTTATTTATTGTTTTTTTTTATTGGTTTGGTTAAAAGGTTTGTCCAGAGGGGTCGCATTTATCCGGTTTGACAAAAGGTCAGAAGCAGAAGAGGCAATTACAAATTTCAATGGTCACAAACCCCCAGGTTCCTCCGAACCCATTACAGTGAAGTTTGCAGCCAATCCTAACCAGAACAAAAATGTGGCTCTGTTATCCCAGCTGTGTCATTCACCAGCTAGAAGGTTCGGAGGGCCGGTGCATCACCAGGCGCAAAGATTCAGGTAGGTTAGGAAGAATAATGCATTTAAGGCTGTGCTGCTATTCCCGTGTCCGTCTGGGAAGCTCTGCAGTGATCTCATTGTGTGTGAATGAATACGGAGTGCACTCTGTGTCCTGCAGTGTTCTGTAAATAAAACTGTTGAATTAAAGTATGATGAAAGTAAAAATCTTACTTGTAAAATTCATATTTAAGTTAATTATATCAAGGGACAAACCCTACGGTGGCTGTTTCTGCAATTGAGTGTGTAGTGAGATACAGGCAGCAGCACATTCCAGATGGGTGTTATTAGGTGCTTGTCTCAACAGATCCTCAGGCTGTAGTCCATCTACAGGCTCATCAGGTGAATACTGATGTAAGTTGCAACTTAATTCAAGCTCTGACCCATTGGTTCCAGCAGGGGGATGTCATAGTAAAATAGGAAAACCTTATTCCTGATGGAGAGATGCAGTAGGATTTCTGCGTACATCTTGAGCTGGGCAGTGTTCTGTCCTTGAGTCCTCAGAAGTTTGGTAAGATCACTGAGTAATTACAGCACGCTGCCTGCTCCCAGGGCTGTGGGAGATACGGTGTGTTTTGCCTTTGAGAGCTGCTTGGAATATGAACTGCTTGAATTTGAATTGCTTTAGTTGCTTAGAGGAGGGTGGTGATAGTTGGCCAGTGCACTGGAAAATGCATTACATATACTTATTGTCTTAGCTTTGTTATGTATTCATGTTTCTTAGGGTGGTGTTTCTCTGTGGAGAATTTACTTTTCTCTCTCTTTCTCCTCCAGTTAGCTCAGTAAAACTGGACTGAAAACTCAAATAGCTTTTTACAGCACTATTGTTCCAGTGACCTTCCTATAGTGCTTTAGCATTTTGAGAACAGCTCAGTGTGATGTGTCCCCAATGAGAATCATTGTCATCTGTTGTTTTCCACTAAGGCTGATTAAACAGGTTGCCCAAATTGACTGTGGAGGGTCCATTCTTGGAGATGCTCAAAACCTGGCTGGAACAGACCTCAGCAACCTGCTCAAGGTGCCTCTGCTTGGAGCAGGGAGGTGTTCTAGAGATTTCCAGAGGTCCCTGCCAACCTCAGTCATTGGTTGTGACTGTGGCCCAGGCAAGTTGAATGCAGGCAGCTCCTCAAATCTCATTTCCCTGAAGCATTCATCCAGATCTCTGCACCCAGATGAAGCAAGGAATGCAATTCTGTGTTGCTGCAGTTAGGCGAACTGTGTCCTGCGTCAGCTAGGGCTTTGTTGTGTCCTGGTCCTGGTAAGATCTTGAGGCTTTATGTCTCATGTTTTCATTCTTAATGTAATCGGACATTTTCATCATCCTTCTTCCACTTAAAAGTTGCAACAGCTTTAAGAGGCGTCAGAGTAAGCAGTACAAATAACATTCGCATCCATAAATAAGGTACCAAATAACCTTAATTCTGTCCTCATTTCTCAGAAACAGTAAAAATGATTCATGTGTTAATACTTGCAGGAGAAACTAAATTTTAATGCCCAGTTCATTTATGGTGTCTATAAGAACAGCATTAATGTTATTTGTGTGCATTTCCTACATTTCTACAGGCACGGGTTCTCACAAGTGAAGATGAGAGAGAAGACCTTCTGTCTCTCTGTTCCATCCCTGATCTGTGGTAACTGCCCACTTGGATTGTCTGAGCCCAGTGCTCATTTGTCAACCCACTTTGGCCACCTTCTGCTTGCTGGTTGAAAAAATGCTCAAGTTTTTGAGGTACTACAGATTGGCAGAGGGTGTAGTAGAGCAGCAGCCACGTTCTTACGTGTACACACAGGCACCATCCCACAGGCTCTTCTTGTTTTACTTCCCATCTTTGGTGTGAACAGCAAGTTCTTCTAGTGACTGTTCCTTAAAGGATGCTGAAGGTCAAACTGCAGTAAACTGTAGGAACCTTAATTTGGACTGAGTCTTGGTTTTGTGTAGTGAACAAAACAGGATGGAAGGATAAGCTGCTTCTGAAGAGCTCACGGTCTGTATAAATTACAGCTGTGGGCTCTGCTATTTAGAGTTGAATTCTTATACTGACATTTTGATTACACTTCATCTCGTTCCATCCTAATCCCTGTAAATACAGGATTAAGCCGTTGGTATATCTAATTTATAATTATTAATTTCCTACAGAGATCACTCAGACCCTTTGTTTAATGTTCTGTTAATCCTTTGTCGTTCCTGTGGTATTTGTGGCTCACATCAGGAACTGGTCTTAATGCCTTATTCCACCAAAGTGCTGGCCTGGCCTGAGGCACGGTCTGACATGCTCCCTGCTTCTGTCCCAAAGGAATGACACTGTGGTGTGGGATTGAGTTTGGAGGAGAGAGGAGCCACTGGGGGCGAGAGCTTAAAAAAATAGCAGTTCTGTAGGTATTGAACTCTGATGAAATGAAGGAGTTTGGCTCCTAAAGCTGGAGAATGCTGGCCAAAGGCCTTCGGAGTCCTGGGCTTTTCCCTTCACCAGAGCTCTGTGCTGTTATTTTTCCTGTAGTATGCATTCAGATTCATTGTCTTCCTGCTGCTTTTCTGCAAGTGGTTCCAGTCCTTGATGTCCTTTCGATCTGGGCTTGTGGGCAGAGCCTGAGGCTTTACAGGAAGCAGGTTCAGAGCTACACTGACTGGTGGAACCAACATTGTGCAATTCTGAGCTTAGTGATTTTCTGCTCCCCACACATGGAAGCAGGAACCCAAGGCTGGTGATCTGTTGAGACAAAAACTTCCCAGATATTAAGGGAACTGCATCCTACCCTCTCATTTCTCAAATGGGAACAAGCTACAAAACTGAAGGTGTCTGTCCAAAAAAGTAAGCGTATAAAGTGTGCAAACACAGAAACAGTTTCCCATGAAAGAAAACTGAGCAGTAGATCAGTCACTTGCTCATCAGATCATGTGAATTAGCGCGTGTCATTCACCTGCTGATACTCTTAACTGCTTTTTCAATTTTGACTGTAGTACAAGGATTCCCAAACTTGGATTTCCTTGGGGCTGGCCAACAGTGTGAGCATCAGTGAGTATGTGTAGCATGAGCTCAGGTGTGGCCACACTGGGCTTAGAAACACCAGCAGCAGGTAGCCAGTGGGGCCACAGCCAGACTGAGCCAGGTCAGGAAGGGGTCTGCACCACTGAAACTTCCCCTGCTCTGATATAGGAGCATCTCATAGCTCAGGTTTCCAAGGAAATGAGCTGTCTTTGAGTACCGGACAGCCTGGGGCAGGGGAGATGGTGACTGCGTGGGTCTCTTGTATGAGTGCATCAACCAAAGTGCCACACTGAACACGAGCTGACTTCCCTGTGGGCATGGGTGGGCTGCTGCAGCTCTGCTTCCCTTCCTTCTGATGCACACTGTCTTGAGCCCTACCTTCTGTCTAGAGACAGCAGCAGCTCCTCTCTTGGTACAGGGCAAGACAAAGTCAGTGGGAAAGTGTTTGGCACTTAATGCAGCGTTCACTGCCCAGACATCCATTCCCTGTTTCCTCCAGGTCAGCAGAGAATCAGGAACTGCCACCCCCATGTTCTTGGCAGAGAGCAGCACGTGTACCACTTTTAAGTGGTTTGCATATCACCAGTGGTACACCACAGTTTGGGAACCCCTGGTATAGTATAATTATATTTCTACAATCACATGTCCTCACATTTTTTAAATAATACATAAGCTCAGTTTCATAAAATTGAGGTTTTAACCTTAACTTTCACATTTCCTGACCTTTGGGTGCTTAGCTTGCAGCCATAATACTGCCTTAAAATACTCTGAAGCTTTGAATTACTAGGATGGAGACCAGAAATAGAATAAAGGGGAGTTAGAGATCTGGGTTATAGGAGGAAAGAAAATAATACAAAGCCAAGATATAAAAAGGAGAAGGGGTTTTGCTGTTTGTTATACATAAATACTTCTGGGGTACGATGCAGGAGGCAGGTTTAGGAAGGGTTTGTTGGTGACTTAAAACCCACTTCCGTAGAGCCAATGAAGTTTTCCTAGGATGAAGTTGGTGTAAAATTACTAAGACAACCACACAAGCATCCTGCAATTGTAAAACCATGTGACTTCAATTTGGTTTGCTGGTTTGATGTTTAGAAGCTCCTGCAGTTAGAATATTTCCAGAACTGTGTATTCAGGATTAAAAACCTGAGATTTGAATTCCGTAGCTCGGAATGTGGGACATCACAGCCATTGAGAGCTGGCTGAGGAAGTGCTTATATTTCCTTAGCTGCCTAATAACTGGGGCTGACTGAGTAACCTGCTTGTATGGGGGGTGTTTGCTTCTGTTCCATAAAATAAGAAATTTAATTTGAGAAACACACAGTCTCTGCTCCTAAACCCAAAGAATCCCCTCCCTGCCCTGCCCCAGCAAACCCCACAAAACCCTTTGGCTTATGACTTCCCAACATACTTTAGAGGTGAGAAAGGGAGGGTGATGGGATGCAAACTCCTTGAGGAGAAGTAAGCGGTGGGTGGATTGAAGCAGGCTGGGACCTCTGGGGAGGCGTTGCCTGATACCTGCACTCAAGCAGTTCTGCACCGATGCCATGGAGTGCTCTTCACGGCCTGGCCGAGTTTCAGGTACCCTGTGAAAGCGAGCACCTAATCTTGCCTTGCAACTTTTCTGTTGCCTCGCTATTGCTGAGGATAGTTCCCTATTAACAGCTAGTTGGAATACTTAACATTGATTCATTTTTTTTTTTCCTGGCAGCTGTCAATTTTGATTGTCAATTTGAATGGGGGAAGCGTTTCTTTCTGGCGGTTTTGATGTCCATGTAGAGAATATTGATGCTCAGTTGCTTCCCATTCGAGTGAATTTGCTGAATTGAATTGAACTTTTACATGAAATATTGTGCTTTTTATTTGCTAGGTTCTCTCCTATGGGTGTAGATCACATGAGTGGGCTTTCTGGTGTAAATGTTCCAGGAAACGCATCTTCTGGCTGGTGTATCTTCATCTACAACCTTGGTCAAGATGCTGATGAGGGAATCCTCTGGCAGATGTTTGGCCCCTTTGGTGCGGTTACCAATGTGAAAGTTATTCGAGATTTCAACACCAACAAGTGCAAAGGTTTTGGTTTTGTGACCATGACAAACTATGAAGAAGCTGCAATGGCCATAGCAAGTCTTAATGGCTACCGCCTGGGGGACAAAATCTTACAGGTTTCCTTCAAAACCAACAAGTCCCACAAATAACTTGCTCGTGCTTTTTGTATGGAATAGATTAAGTGAGTGACAGAAGTTGAAACCTTCTTCTTTTTTTGGTTTTTTTTTTTTTTTTTTTGTTAGTGTAAAACTCATTTTGCGCCAACTTTCACAAGTGTTTGTCTTAGTCTAAATGAGAAGTGAAAAAGGTTTTATATTCTGGGATGCAACTGACATGTTCAAATGTTTGAAATCCCACAATGTCAGACCAATTTTAAGTTCCTTTTAAGTTATTTCACTTACAAACATGTTTCAAAAACCCCCTGAAATCTGAAGTCGAATGCATTAACAAGACCCTCTGGATGGTGGTAAAATTGAAGCATGCTTTCACTTATGAGACTAACATTTGTTCCATTGAATTCTGTCTGCAAAAACTGGAATTTTCTGCAAAATATCAGGCTGACCGAATTAATTTTCTTGGGGTTTTTATGTTGCTGTTTCTCCCCCCCCCCCCTTCCCCGTGACCTTCTTCTCTACCCCTGACTCGGTAGTATGGAAGAAAAGTTGAGAAATACTAATGTTTTAGTTGACAGTCATTTGTTTGCTCAATTAATATTCATTTACTACGTTATGTAGTTGAGGATTAGGCTTTTTAAGTCAAGGTCTTGTAAGTAGTAGCATGCCAGCATAACTTTTAACACCATTGAGGAGGTAAGTTGCACACTGAGCAGTGGCCAAGCTGTCCAATTCAAAGGTTTTAGAAACATTTTACTTGTAAAATCCACTTTCTAATAGGAATGGACCAAAGAGTTTCCAAGAAACTCTGGGAAGATTTCAGAGTCAAAATGAAACTCCAAAAAGAGAGTGCGAATCTTACGTTGCTACTTGATCAACCTCAATCTCTTCTGTCCAAATACTTAATGCATGGTGCACTACTTACTGGTACATTATAATGCAGCAAGATACTTACTCATTTTCAATGATCATTATAGTTTGAATTTCTTTGGTAGTTCTATTTTGTAAAGGAAAAAACAGTAACAGTTATAAACATTTGAGCATTGTATTTCTCGCATCCCTTCTAATGAGTGCTAGATTTTTCTATTTTAATAGTTTTTTGTTTTGACAACTAGCTTTACTTATTGAACACTCAGCAGAAAAGTACTTACCTACTTGCAAGTTAGATATTAACAGAAGAAAACCCCCCTTTGATTTGTAGATTTAAAGATTAATCCCCCAAGTTTTCTGCAGACTGCCTTGAAACTTTGAGTTGTTCTGTTTCTGTTAATTTTCTTTTGCTTTTTTGTGTTTTTTGTTTGTTTTTACTTTTGCATTTAAGATCATTAAATTTGATTTTGTTTTGCTCAAATTTTGTTTTGTTTTTTATTTTCTGTTATTTTTTTGCTGAGTATTGCACACAGTGTCCAGCTTTCAATGAGTGTTGCTTTAAAGAACTCTAGTTCCTCTTGAAGGGTTTATCAGTTATTCCTTTGACAGAGAAGTAAAAGAAAGAGGGTTGTGAACCAAGAGCATTACAAGAAATCTGTCACGTAGAACCTGTGTGCCACAGGCTGACATAACCCTGCAGGTTGTTCTTTGGTAGGAAATCTGACAGGGATTGCTCCATGGAGTAAAGGCTGTGTAAGGATACTGGGCATGACTAGAGACTTATCTGCACAACTGTCAGGTCCAGTGTTCACGCTCCGTTGGCAAAAGGTAGAGCAAACAAGAGACGGGGTCAGGGCAGTTTTAATGCAGTGTCTCCTTTTGTTGCATGAACCTCTACCAGTCCCTAAGCTGACTTTCAAATGGCAGAGACCCTTCCATGCCTCCTGCTTGCATCACTCCATCCCTGGCTGACCTTGCCTTGCATTCACAGTCGTTTCTTCTCTTTCTGCAATGGGACCTGCAGTCTTGCACAGCCCAAAGACAGCCCATCTCCTTTGATCACCTTCAGCACTGTCTCCAGTCCTGTTCACAACCGTCTCTTGAGAAGCACAATGGTTTGTACAGCAGTGGCTGTGACAGAGCAACCGACTCCCACCCCTGAAAGTGTACTTTCCAGCAGTCTATTCCAGACGTTTCCACCAACTTGTCAGCAGTCTTTCATCACATCAATAAATACTTATTTTATGTGGAAAAGGAGAGATTCGGAAGCACTCCGGGGGTTTCTCTTAAGTTAAAAGTGAGTAGTATAGAGTCCTCTCGCTGTGTCCCACATCTGTTAAGCTCACACTGTCCTATTCCACAGGAAACTTGTTCCCAGCTTCCTGTCATTTTCTCTTGCCTTATTTCATATAAGGTTAATTCCATGCTAATTGAGAGTTGCTGGTTTATCACAGCATTTAGATGGGGCTTCAGACTTCTTCCAGTGAAGGACACTTTCGGTAGGACCATCAGTGATCACTGCAGGTGTGCTGGCACTGCTCTGAGCTCTAAAACAGTTCGTGGAGACTTTTTGGCATCCTCGTCACCTGCCTGCTTCTCTGTTCTTCCATTTCTCTTTGCTAAGTAAGAAGGAATCACAGGATGCTGTTTCAGTAGTGGTACGAAAACATCTCTTGTAGGAAACATCCGATCCCAGCTTCCTTCGATAGTTGCTCTGACAGCAGTTATCACGTAATTTCCATGAGCAAAATGTTGTTGCTTGAGTCAGGAAAAGGGAAACAAACCCCTGCTAAAATAGAAAGAGCTGATACTAAAGTGTATGGTCTGCCTCATAATAGTCAATATTTGGCATAAATAGCTGAAGTCAAGGAAAAATTGTCTGTATTCTTGCTGCTTTTGGTTCTAAATAAGAGCCATGTATCCTACTAATAAAGACCAAACGAAACTTCTGGAAATGGAAACTAAACCCAGCCTTTGGAAGCTCTTCCTTGAACATACCTGCTTCAGGAGAGGGTTTGGCCTCTTGATCCTCAGAGTTTAGAAAAACTGTTGATCTGTTCTGCTTTTTCATCCTTTAATTTGATGAAATATGGATGTTTCTTTCAGGTGATGCTCAGTCACTGCTTACAGGATCTTTGTGAACCCAAAGGCCTGTCTCAACCCAGAGGACACTTATATTTCTCATGAGATGCAGTAGCTCGCTAAGGTGGAGTCTTGGTTGCTGGCTTAGGATATGGTGATCAGATTTTAAAGACCTGGTCCAGGCTGGAGATGTGCTGCTGGGAACAGCTCTGATAGAGATGTTTTTGGGTCCCCCAGAAGAGGCTGGAAGCCTCACAAGACACCCGCAGGTACCTGCTGCTGAAGGACCAGCTCTAATTCCTGCTGAACACACGTAGTTATGGCCATGCTGCTGTTGCAGAGTCTCATGTAGATGCTGAAGAGAATGATGATGCCTCAGCGGACAGGGTGAGGGGATTTGTGCCAGCTTTTCTGAAGGCATCAGTCTGGATTTCATGACTGTGCAGTTTGGGTGACACCGTTTCATTTTTACATGTATTCGGTCAGATGGACAAATGCGGTAAGACAAGAAGCTCATGTGCCTTGTGTTTGAAAAGAAAGGGGAGAGAAGGCTTCTTCATCAGTCTTATGGTCAGGGTAGCTACCTTCAGAGCTGAGGCTCTGCCAGGTGGGAATACAAACAGGAAGACTTGGGCTGGATGTTCCAATGGACCTGTTTGCTTTGGGTCCACTTGCTTTCACAAGGAGAGCTTGTGTGCATGCCAATACTTGGCACTCCAGCAGAACCTGCCATTGGCTTCTGCAGCCATTTCCAGTTTCACTTGCTGGCTAGGAGCCATCTCCTTTAGGAGGCCCATCTTTGGTCACGCACCTTTGGTGGCAGTAAAAAGGCTTCACTGTGCAAGGGCAGGGTCCTGTGCTGGGGCTTGGTCAGCCATCAGGACCTTGAATGTTCAACCATTTATTGTTTGCAGGAAACCTCACCAGCTTTTGAATGTCTGGTGTGATTTTAATTGTTGCTTTGTCACTTTTGGATGTAAAATCACTTGGGTTATCTTGGTATTTCATTTGAAGGGGAAGTGCTGCTGCCCTTACTTGGTCCTCATCTCTTTCTTTTGTTGGATCTGGCGCTCCAAGAAGGCTCTTACTGGGTCATGGTGTGGCTGCCAAACACACTTGTTATAGGCCTTCCAGAACTGCACACAAGCAGTCTTCATTCTTTGCTGGACTGTGGAGCTTCACTCTAAAATGAGACAATGCCTGGTTAAATGCAGAACTGTCCTGACTGTGCTTGAAGACCACGTCCAAGGTTCTCAGAGCCATTCCGGACTTGAGTTGTGTTGTACAGAATAAAACCAAATAAAAAAATGGATCAGATTTTCTTAGTATATAAAATAACTTGAGTTTTGTCAAACTCAGAATTGCTCGAAGGCTTTATTCAGGCTTGGTCTTTTCCAGTCTGATGATTTATGAAGTTTTTGTTCCTGCTCAGTAACTTACATTTGCTTCCCAGATTCCCACTACTGATGGAATTCACCCTGGTGCAAAAAGCTAGCCACAAGCCTACTCACAGATTAAACCTCCTGATAACCATCTGCAGATAGGGAAACTTCACAGTAAATATGGAAGAGGAAGCTCTGGTGTTGCTGTGCATCCTAAGCTGCCAGAGGCAAGTCCAGTTCCTTCAGATGAGGAGATAGCAGCATCAGAACCACTCTAAACATGAGCAGAATCCAAGCAGCTGAGTGTGTTTAGCTCTTTTGTGACTGTTTTAGATGATGTCTTCATACTGAACTGTTGAAATTACTTTAATGTTCAGGTTACATCATTATAAAGTTTGGTTTCCTTGGTGCTGTGCTATCATCTCCTGTCTGGCAGGAGGGGATGGGGCCAGCACAGTTAATGTTGCCTCCTGTGCCAAGCTGGTGCCAATCCCTCCGCTTTCTGCTCTAGGTCGGGGACTGAGAAGGATGTGAGGAGCCAGCTTTTAGGGTGGAAGGAGAAGTCAGCGTCCCCGTGATGCTCTGTGTGCACACATCTTGTTCCTTCCCTTTGGTTGGTTATGAGTTTTTTGTCCATCTGTATCATGATAGCATGAAAACACTGAAAATTGAGTCACTCAGGCTGCATTTCTCATTGCAGTGAATATTAGTTGGTCAGTTTATGGTCACTTGTATTTGTCCTGATGACCAAAGGGTGTCACTCTGGAGAGGGACACCTATTTTTATTTTTATAGGGACATTGGGTGTTGTAATGTTCTTTACATGAAACAATTACAAATCTTAAAAGAAAACTTGGCCTAGGTACCTTTCTAGAAAGAATGTTGAGCAGTTAAAACCAAAATAACTGTGTACCTGATCCCTGCTTTGGAATGCCAAGCTTTGGAAATGGATAGTCATTGGCTCTACCTGCCTGCAACGTGTTAGAGGGTTTGTAACGTACAGCGTTTGGTGAACTGCTGATGCTGAGCTCAAGGGTCAGTCACAACAGTCAAACACAGTAACTTGACCTAACGCTACCTCTCTCATATGGTTACCATTTGGACTTCTATGAGGAGATTTGTCCTTTGGAATTCTGCCAGCGAAGCACCTTATTGTTAACAGTTCTACTTAGAGAATAGCTTTAGAGCAAAGGGACCAAGTTCACATTCACCATAAGAGAGCCCAGCTCACTTAGAGCTCCCGTAGTGGGGCTGCACTTGGAGTTTGGTTTGGTTTTTGGTTTTGTTTTCTTCCCCAAGAATGATGTTTTTCCCCCTGGGTACTTTAATCTCTGTATTGCAAAGCAGATGAGTCCATGCTGTAGGCAAGTTCCTCGGTACTTCTCAGTGTTGGATGCTCATCACAATAGAACTGAGAGTTACGAAGGTCCAAAGGCAAATGTTCCTTTCTGATGTTTTACCTTATTGCTTTTCTATAAACTGGGGTTCATGAAGAGGGTTGTGAGTCCCTCTTGCTTGTCCTGCACCTTGTGTGACGACTCCACGATGCAGCCCAAGTGTCCACTCTTAGATGGATTCAATGCAGCCCTGGTTTTGTGATGGCTTTTTCCTAGTAGGCTTGTGTAGTACAACTAAACCACCCCTCAAGCGTTGCTCTCTCCTTCTGCATGGTTTAAAACCAGGCAAAGCCTTTAGATGCTCTAAAGCCAAGCACAGCGCCCAGTGGAGGGATTTGCCTTGGAATCCTGTCCTGTTTGCCTCCCCCTGGCTGTGGTTATTCCTGTCCATCACGCCCCATAAACCATCCACCAAGGCTGAGCTAAAACTATTTTTCTGTTGAGTGGAATATTTCAGCACTTAAATTCTTTTTGTTGGCAATGATGGAGAATGAGGGACAGCAGAACTGCCACCTGAAACCTTGGGACTTGCTTCTGGGCTCACCTTTTAGAGTCTCCATTCTCATGCTGGTTGTTCCTTATTTTCCAACAGTTTTGAGCAACTTTTCCGTGGTACAGCTGAACTTTTTCACTTGGTCATTGAGAAGAAAAGGACTTGAGAGATTTGAAACATAAGTTGGGATAAAGCCTTTATTTGACCAGTAATTTTGAATTATGCTGTACTTCTATCTAGTGGTTTCATTGACTTAATTTCCCTTCACTTATGTACTCTTTTGTTCTTGAATTAATCTGTTTGTGGGACAGAAGGTTTTATCAATTGTTTTCCATACTGTACAGTATATGGTTCAACATTTTGTATATTTAGTGTGGTTTTAAGTTATTGATTTGTTTTATATCAAATAATTTATTTTTCAGGTACCATTTTCATTTAAGCTTTGTTTTTACATGGGTTTCTTTTAAATAAAGTATGACACTGCTTTCCAAATGTCTCAAATGAACTTGAATCCCATTGTGTTATTTTGAGACGACTTTCTGTAAATTAACTTTCTTTTAGAAACACCTGCAGAAATGGACCAAGTTCACCCTTGGGTTGGAAATTTTCTGCAATTTGGAAGGAAAACCAGGAATTTTCATACTGAAACAGTTCAAAGGTTTGTTGGATGAAGCAGCAGCTTTGTAGAAGCCTGTGGATGGAATGAGGAGCGTTGTTTTCTGGATGGTCTTTTCAGAAGTAAAGGAAGCAACAGCAGGGGGTTTATGCTAGAATTAATCTGGAATGATCAGGCAATAGGGCAAGGGAATTCTGTACTTCTGCCACATGCTCAGTTCTGGTTTTGTTGGGTACGTGTTAGAAGCATGATGTTTTGAAATGATCCATGGTGGAAGGTGATGTGCTTCAAAATAGAATTAGGCTTTTACTGAATTGTTCATATTCTGTTTTTTCTTTCCCGCAGGAATTGGATTATTATTGTGCAATGTGGAATGTGACATTCTTTTCCAAGCTGTGTTCATGCATAGGTACAAGCTTGCTCCACTAAACATTGGTTACTTATAGCCTGGTCAGAAAGGTGGAATTCAGAGGCAGCGCATGATTTCCTTTCTGTTTTTCAGGAAAACCAAGTGTTCTCTCTATCTCCTGGTGTCCATCCTGATTAAACCAAAGCCCAGCTCCATGATTACGCAGAAATGTGTGCTGAAACTTGAAGGGAGCTCTTGAGGGCAGTGATCTGTCAGTGTGAGGTCAGGCTCTCGGAGCTGGGCTGTCACCATCCATCTGAAGCATTGGCTCTGGGTTTTATCTTAATGAATAACCTGTGACAAGGGATGGAAAATAAGACCAAGAGTGTCTCAAGTGTGATGACGTGGGGCAGATGCTCCCTCAGCTCAGGCATCTCCATGCAGTGCAAAAGTAGATTGCCAGTTATTTTTTCTTGCTGTGGGAATTGCTCAGTCCAGCCCTGTTCAGCAAGCTGGGATTACTCCTTGTGCTAAGCTGGCAAGGAACAGAAGGGAGTGTTTTCTGTTACTATCAGTGTAACAACAGATCACTGGATCTGCAGCATCATTGGAATCAGGAATGCTCCATCGCCAGTGCAGAACTTTAGACCTTTCCTGGATTGTCCTTTGGATGGAGCCAGGCAACTCCTGCATTCTTACTCCCAGCCAGATGTTATTCCCATGTGTTCACTCCACACAGGTTCATTCTCAGCACCGTTCTATTTTCCAGGTTTTTTGATGAGGGAAACCGTGTAATCACCAAAAAGCTTCAAGGATGGGCCCCTCTCAGAAATGGCTGATTTTATCAGAAGCAACACAAAAACTTCATGTAGCCCCATTAACCTTGAGGGGGAGGTTCTGTGATTGCAGAATTCCCAATGGACTCTCTGGCTTTAGACTCTTCCCCCACTAGCTGTGCTGGGGGGCACTGTTGGAGTATCCTGCTGTTAAGCTTCACCCCCTTCAGAATGGGGGGGGAGGGGGAGGAGAAGAAATGGGAGTATTCCATCTCACTGGAATGCTGGGAAGCAAGGTGGGAGGAAAATCCTGTCTTTATGTTTGCCTCTGTATCTTCTGTCTTTATAAGAAAAAAGAAACGTGGGAAAACGTTAGTGTAAGGAGTGTCCTTCTGGCTCCTGTTATGGTGTGTTTAGCTCAGGGGGTTGCCTCCAGCAGAGCGGGAGAAGCTATCTAAGGAAAGCACATCGAGCCTGACCACATCCCGCCATCCCTCCCTCATTCCATCACTTCCCCTCCTGCCTCCCCAGCACGCAGCAGCGGGGTGTTGAGGGGGCCCTGCCTATTCCTGCTTATCTCCTTCCCTTTTGCTGCTTGAGTTTTGAATCCACCTTTCTTTTCCTTAAACTATCTTCTGCTTCCAGCACTTGCTGACAGCAGGAGGCTGGGAGGAAAAGTGGGATGTTTGGGGTAACTTCTTATGTGTGTGTGTGTATTCCCATGCAGGTGAATGAAGGTGAATGCAGGTCCCTGTGTCACTGCACTGTGACAGACCTTATTTTTCAAGTATTTATGGATAGAAGCAGTGAATTTAGCCAAATGGGAACCTGAAGCTGGTCTCTCAGAGCAGAGCTTTGACTGACATCCCATTGGCAGCTGGTTTCCTTGCAACAACATGTGTCACAGTTAAAATAGACATTTTACTTGTTTGACTTCTAAGCATAACGCTTTAAGTGTTGAACTGTTTCGTCTGGATTGACTTCTCTCTGCAGAGCTGGAGCACCTATTAAATAGCACGTTTGCAGCTTAAGCTGAGGCTTACAAGGGACTTGACTGAGCTTAATAAAAGTTAGTCTGGGGATTCCTGGTGGAGATGGCAGTGGAGCTCTTCAACAAACTTCTGCAGTTCTGTTTGAAGGTGTTGGAACAGATTCTGCCTCCAGGTCCAGCCCGGGCCTGCTCCAAAGAAAGATGGTGAAAGAGAGCAGAACAGAAATGGTTTGGTTTTAGGAGAGTGTTGGGTCAGTGTTGAGTCCTGGGCCGCAGGGGGCATGGATGGAGCACGCACTCCTGCTTGTGGGGTTTCAGGGCTATGCTAGAGCCTAGGACCAGCCATGGTAAGTGAGCTCCAGAATCCTGGCATGAGCGGGTTTGGGCTCAGTTGAGCCAGGCTTGCACAGCTTGGAATGAAGCACTTGTGACCATGTACCCTACTGCACCTTTCTGTCCTGATTATTTATAGAATCATGGAATGGTTTGTGTTGGAATGGACCTTAAAGCTCCTCAAGTCCCAACCCCTGCCACGGGCAGGGACACCTTCCACTGGAGCAGGGTGCTCCAAGCCCCTGTGTCCAACCTGGCCTTGAGCCCTGCCAGGGATGGGGCAGCCACAGCTTCTCTGGGCACCCTGTGCCAGCACCTCAGCACCCTCCCAGGGAAGAGCTTCTGCCTCAGAGCTCATCTCAGTCTCCCCTCTGGCAGGTTAAAGCCATTCCCTTGTCCTGTCCCTACAGGCCCTTGTCCAAAGCCCCTCTCCAGCTTTCTTCTTCCTTCTGCTTTGCTTCTTCCAAGACCTAGCATGTACATACACATTTATATGTGCATACTCACACACGCAGTACCTGTGTGTTTACACATGTATTAAACTATGTATACTGTATTTATAGTCTGTTTAGAATACATGTATTTATCTCTTAATTGTATGTTTTAGTGTGTATTAGTTTTATGTGCGCATCTGTGCTGTTCTACGTGCCCACACACTGCAGGAGTAATTAATACAAAGATGTATATCCTTAGGAACGCAGGTTAGAGGAAAGGGTAGTTAACAATAATATAGTGGTGTGATGAGCTGAGGAAGTGACCCCCAGCTGGGTAAAACGTCAGCATCCAAACTCTTCTGAAGTTTCTCTTTAAGTAACTAGAAAACGGCCATGTTTCTATATTGGATCTCAGTTATTTTCAGCAGTGGTCCTGGAATGCACCGTGTCATACTTTTCAGGGAGCACCTCCCCATTCAGTGTCCCATGAGACAAAATGCTGTCCCTTTGGGAGGCAGAAATGACTTTCAGTTTGGTTTAAGTCGCCCTTACGCCGCTTTTTCCCCTTCCTGTTTTTACCATATTTCATGGGCCTTAATGTTCTAATCCTTTCTCACTGCAGGCATGGAGGAAGGAAGAAAACCCAGCTCCAAGGAGGACTGTGAAGGTAGTGCAATGGCAGGACTGATGGCACAATGCCAAGGCACACAGTGCACGTGCCTGAGGTGCACCCTGGGCCCTATCCCTGGATTCCAGGATAGACATCCTGGCTGCTTGAGCTGCCTTAGATAAAACGTGTTGAAGCCTTGCCCAAGTGTCTTAAGTACTTCTTTTCTGACCAGGTGCAGTTAAGGGTTGAGGTAGGAGACACTTGGATGGCTTTGCCTTCTTCAGTCACTCGGCTCACGAGGGCTTACACCAGGGATTGTATCATAGGATCCCAGCCTGGTTTGGGTTGGAAGGGACCTTAAAGCTCAGCCCGTCCCAACCCCTGCCACGGGCAGGGACCCCTTCCACTGGAGCAGCTTGCTCCAAGCCCCATCCAGCCTAGCCTCGGACACTGTTTTAAGGCTGTGATTTTAAGGCTGTAATTGGAATTTGGACTTAGGGACAGATCCATAGCTGGGAAAATCAACATGGTTGCAAGTGGGCCTGGTCATTGTAAGAAGACAGCCAGTAGAAACACAGACACAGCTGGTCCTTCCATTCCTGCCATTAAATGAATCCCCCTGTCCATGCCGAGGGTGGAACGCTTCAACCAGCTGAAAATGCAGGATTTTGAGCTCCAAAGATTTGCTTCATTTCAGTTTATGGCTGAGAACCCAGGAATGGAATCAAATAAAAAAGCAATGATTAGAAAAGAAATCTCTACTGAAGCAAAGCAAGAGGTGGCTTTGGGTGCAGGGGTTGCTCTGCGGTTGCTGCTGCAGAGTCCTGTGGTCTTCAGAGAATAGAGAAGGTTTTTCCCACTTCTTGTGCCAAGTAAGGCCTTTGTCGTGCAGAGCATCCACACGGGACATTGGCCACGTCCGTGGTTAGCACCAGGATCCCGTTCCCAGGCGCAGGAATGCTGTGATCTACACCTGGCAGATGTTATAATGAACTCCTGTCTGACCAAACAAGCTTTCTTCCATCACTTCAATCACATTGTCTTTGGTCTGCGGGTGTGAAGCCTCCCCAGAAGGGAGCTTGGCTGTGCTGCTTCCTGGATCTTGCTGCAGAAGGGAAAAGAACACCATTGAATTTCTTAGGGCAGAGCATGGGTTGTGTCTGTGGCATCACCCTGTGCTCTCCTGCGAGCCCAGGCAAGCAACACGTACCGCAGGAGCCTTTGGAGTAAAGTCCTTCTCACAGACGTGTGCTATGATGCCAGCAGCCAGAGCATCACCAAGGACATTGGTCATCGTCCGAAACCGATCCCTAGATAAGAGAGAGCCATGAGGATGCGTTCGGTGATGGTGCGGGGCACCCAGTGCTCAAAGGTGGAGCCCACCTTGTGTTCTGAGAGTAGAACTTTCACCTGAGAAATTAAACTTCCTTTTTGTGTGAAAGAGAGAGAACAGCAGCCAGGAGACCTGACGCTGTTCTGTCTGCCCAGGGTGGAAGCACAAACCTTTGTGAAGCTCAGAGCACCGACCCGTGTGTCGGTTAGCTTCAGATGCAGCACCACGAGCTGGCACTTCCCACCCACCCCAGCACTGCCCTGGGAGGCACTTACAGAGCCCAGTCCACTGCGATGATGAGAGTGATGTCATCTGTGGGCAGCCCAACAGAAGTGAGCACGATGACCATGGTGACGAGTCCGGACTGGGGGATCCCTGCTGCCCCTATGCTGGCTGCTGTGGCTGTGATGCTGCAAAAAGAAGGTGGCCATGCAGATAGTGTGGGGCTGGGGGGAAAGGCAAAGTGTGTTTGAATGGCAAAGGAAGTTATTCCCCTATGGAAGGATATTCTGTTCCCAAAGGGGAGTGAAAACTCCTCCAGCTCCAACCCCTGCCACAGGCAGGGACCCCTTCCACTGGAGCAGTTGCTCCAAGCCCCTGTGTCCAACCTGGCCTTGAGCACTGCCAGGGATGGGGCAGCCACAGCTTCTCTGGGCACCCTGTGCCAGCGCCTCAGCACCCTCCCAGGGAAGAACTTGTGCCTAAGAGCCCATCTCAATCTCCCCTCTGGCAGGTTAAAGCCATTCCTCTTGGCCTATCCCTACAGGCAGCTCTAGTCGTGTTGCCAGTTTGCAGCCTGGATTTTACCTACAGGCAAAGACTTTGATTCTGATTTTGCAGCAAATTCTGTGGGTGCAGAGCCCAGCTCTGCTGCTGCACGCTGCAGCCTTCCCTACTCCTCAGCTTCCCAGCAACGTTCACTCTGAGCAGTAGCAAGGTCTCTGCTGAGAGGTTCTTATAAAGCCTAAAAAGACGAATGGAGAGAAATAATTCAGGTGCTGCACATTTACCTGATGGTTATAATTTGTCCCAAATCCAAGTCATATTCATTGACCTGGGCAATGAAGATCGCAGCGACCGCTTCATACAGCGCAGTGCCATCCATGTTGATGGTGGCACCGACGGGGAGGACGAACCGTGCCACGCGTCGATCTATTCCATTGTTCTCCAGGAGACACTTCAGGGTGATGGGCAAGGTTGCTGAGCTGCAGAACAAGAGTTGATCGTGATTCTTTTGTTTCCTGCAGCCCCTTCAGGCACTGGAGCTGCTCTGAGGTCTCCCCTTCAGGAGCCTTCTTTTCTCCAGGCTGCCCCAGCCCAGCTCTCTCAGCCTGGCTCCAGAGCAGAGTCATGGCAGCGATGAAGGCATCGCTCTCAGAACAGCAGAGGGGGATGGTTACAGCTTTGTTGGACATCCCTGGTGCCCACATTACCCAGGAGAGTGCTGGGGGGGGCACAACCCCAGATGCTGTTCTCGGGATTATGGGAAGAAGCAATGCATGAGAGACCAGGAAAACCCTCTGCCTCGTGACAAGGTTCCTGAGCAGATGTTTGCGGCTGTGTGTCCTCCAGGAAGGGCACGGGTGCCTCAGGGGAAGGTTCTTCTTCTAACGAATGTTTTGAAGAATGAAAATGAAACAGATAACGTTTTAAAATCTTCTCAGACAGAACTTCTCCTTGGAGGAGCTTTGGGATGCACAGGGCTTGAGTTCAGACTTTTGGTGTTCAGAGGAGCTTTGGATGTTTCCAGTTCAAAGCCGGGCCCGTAACCCCGCACTGGCTTATAAAGCACTTCCAATTCCCTCTTTTGAATCCTTTGAAAGGAAAGTGACTGCGGCAGTTCCAATAAGCTCACGCAGATGCAAACGCTGCTGGTTTGCTTTGGGGAAACCCCATGAGAGGAGTGACTGGGCCTGAAGATGCCCTGAGGCTCATCCTGCTGGGGACCAGTGCCGAGCATCCCGCTTCTTGCTGAAACTGGGAACGTTCTCATGTCAAACAGTGCCAGAGCATAACTGTGCTGTCTCTGGATTATCCCTGTTCTCCACAGCCCCCCCCCCCCCGCCGTGCACACATCCTTTCCCTCCACCAAACGTGAGGCCTCCTCAGGTGCATCAGCCAATTTCAGCCACGTTTTCATACCTGGAGGAGGTAGCTAAGGCGATGAGCAGGGCCTGCAGCATCCCCTGGATGAAAGCAAAGGGGTTTTTCTTGGTGATGAGCACAAAAAGCAGAGGTAAGATAATGACTCCGTGGATGGCCAATCCTGACACCACCGTAATGGCATAAAGCCCCAGCTTCTGGCCTATAACTGATGGCTCTTCCATCTCCAGGATCTTTCCAGCAATGAGGAACACGATGCCGAAGGGGAAGTACCTGCAAAGAAGAAACAGAAATGATGATTTATGAGGCTGCAGCAGTGACTGAAGCACTCCTCAACAGTCACCATGGTGTCTGGTACCACAGGGTGCCGTCAGGCCAAGATCAAGCCAGGGCTCGCGGTACACTTGGAGATCTAGGATCAGCATTCCCATGAGGCAGCAGGTAAGAGGACAACGGAAGGGATGGAAATCAGATTTACCAAACTGCCATCGAGACGATCTTCATAACGGCCTCGTTCAGGCACTGGCACACGTTCACCAGCGGCGCTCCCCGCTCGCCCATTCTTCCCAGGAGCAGTCCTGCAACCAAGCACATGGATGTGGGAATAGAATCCTGGGAGCAACCGGAGTCGTGCCAAGTGTCTCAGGGCTCTGGTGGTCACAGAATGGGTTTCACTGAGAGCTGGGGGGGGTTATGTATAGGTGAGGATGTGATGATGAGTTGCAGCCCTCTCCTTGCTCTGCAGTGAAAAGAGTCAAGGCGCCATGGCTGCCACTTGGATGAGCACTTAAAAGTGTGCGTATTTGCCCAAACCCTTCAGTTCTGGGTTTTATTATATCATAGAACCCCAGCCTGGTTTGTGATAGAAAGGACCTTAAAGCTCCTCCAGTTCCAGCTCTCCAAGGCAGGGACACCTTCCGCTGGAGCAGGGGGCTCCAAGCCCTGTGTCCAACCTGGCCTTGAGCACTGCCAGGGATGGGGCAGCCACAGCTTCTCTGGGCACCCTGTGCCAGCGCCTCAGCACCCTCCCAGGGAAGAGCTTCTGCCTCAGAGCTCATCTCAGTCTCCCCTCTGGCAGGTTAAAGCCATTCCCCTTGGCCTGTCCCTCCATGGGACTTATCCAAACTTGTCCTTGTCCAAAGCCCCTCCATCCCATGCAGGACCCAGGGAGCGCATATGGGAGGCCGGGGCTGTCTCAGGTGATCTCCCACTGTGTCCCAAGCCGGTGCTGATCCTCCCTCCCACACTGACAAGGTGCTGGGGTGATAATCTCCAAAGACAAAAGCCCCTTCTCCCCGTTTGCCTGGGCTGGAGCTGGGCACGTGTCCTGCAAGCAGGAGCTCAGCAGGTTCCTCAAGTGTCCATGGTGAGCAGATGGTGCTGGTCAATGGGACAGGATGCTGCTGTAGACATCTCTCCTGCAAGGTCTGTCAGTGGGTCTGTCTCTGCCCTGTCTCACTGTGGCTGTCTCCTCCAGGCACTCCCTGTATCATAGCCTTTACAACCAGACACTCTCCCCAGCTCCAGAGGCTCCAGCGCTGCCTCCGCTGCCTCCACCCCTCGAATCCTCTAATTGGCTTCTTGGTTCCTCGTACACTAAATTCAAGCTCCTTGGTCTCACCTCTTAATCTACAGGTAATCCTGCCCCCATGCTTGCCTCATCTCCTCCTACTCTTTCACCTCTTGATTGCTCTCTTTCGCACTCATCGTCCTTACGGTTCAGGTTTCTCCTTGCCATGACTTTCTCCCCCGTAAACCTTCCTCCCTCTCCTTGCACATAGAATTATGAAATGATTTGGCCTGAAGGGGTCTTAAAGCTCCTCCAGTTCCAACCCCTGCAATGGGCAGGGACACCTTCCATAGAGCAGAGTGCTCCAAGCCCCTGTGTCCAACCTGGCCTTGAGCACTGCCAGGGATGGGGCAGCCACAGCTTCTCTGGGCACCCTGTGCCAGCGCCTCAGCACCCTCCCAGGGAAGAGCTTCTGCCTCAGAGCTCATCTCAGTCTCCCCTCTGGCAGGTTAAAGCCATTCCCTTGTCCTGTCCCTACAGGCCCTTGTCCAAAGCCCCTCTCCAGGTTTCCTGGAGCCCCTTTAGGCACTGGAGCTGCTCTGAGGTCTCCCCAGAGAATGGAAAACTGGGGGAGGAAATATCCCCATCTCTGCTGGGTTGGTACCGATTGTCGCTGAGAAGATGACGATTCCCAAGACGTTCATCTCGTTGCTGGTTCCGGGCAGGGTCCTGTAGGTCATCTCAGGAGATGGTGTCAGCTCCAGGACCACGGGCCGATGGACTTCAGGGTTTTCATCGTCAGGTGCAAAGTAGATAAAACTGAGAGTTTTCCCTGGGATCTTTGGAATGCCGGGAGACTTCACCACCGGGACCAGAACCGTTCGATACTGCGACAGAAGCAAAGCAGGGAGGTCAGGGTCCTCTTGGCTTCATCCTGCTCTGACCGTAGGGGCAAAGCCACCACCATGCTGGGTGGAGAAGGGAAGAGGTAGCGGAAGGGGAAGGGGGAAGAGAAAGGGAAAGGGAAGGGAAAAGGAAAGGGGAAGGTGAAGGGGAAAGGGAAACAGGAAGGGAGAGTGGAACTTACCTGCTGGAATGAAGCTTCAACGAGGTTGGAAGGGAACATGTTTCTGTAAGAGCAATGGCACAGGGGTTAAGGCACGTCATGAGAGCACAGGAAACAACGTGGGGAGCACCTCTGGTGGGCGCGAGGCCGAGAGGACCATGACAGCCACCACCAGCTTGGTGTCCTCTGGGTGAGCTGAGGGCAAAGAGGAGCTGGTGCCTGTCAGCATGGCTCGTGGGGCTGTTTCCCTGGAGATCTCAGGATCTCCAGGAGCCTCGTGGGGAGATGTCGTCTGTGAAGCACCCTCAGCCTGCCCCTGCTGAAAGCCTGCATCGTACCTGATTAAATCCAGCAGCGCATCCGCGGAGCTGAGCACCGCATTCCCCGTTGAGTACTTGTCCTTCTGGGCTGCTGCGCCCGGGTGGATGCTGACCACAAGGATGATCCCCACAGTCACTGCCATGAAGGTTGTCCAGAGGTAGTAGGTGATGGTGAGCACCCCCATCTTCCCACAGGCCTTGGTGTCCATGGTGGCCAGCCCGGACATGAGGCTGCACCAGAGGAGATCGTGGTCAGTGCCTGCTCCCAGAACTGCCCAAGATGCAGCTGATGGGAGACATCTCCAGGGAGTTTTTGAACCAATGCTTAGGGGCATCACTGAGCTCTTGCACATTCGAGTGCCAGGTTGTGGCAGCCCAGGTTAAGCTGCAAAGGGCAGGAGATGCCTCTCCAATCCCTTTTCAAGGCTTGGCCATGTTTTCTGTTAACTCCAAGGGAAAAGAAGGAAATATTCTTGGTGTATTTTGATGGGAAATTGCTGCTGCTCTTTTGGGTGTGACACCGTACTCTTTAAGTCTCTGATGTCCTGCACTGCTGCTGTGCATCACTGGGAGCAGTGAAGAAACAGCGAGGTTTCTAACACCCTGGTGGGGATGGACCCCGCTCCCCGGGGGGAGCTGCTGGCTCAGACTTCATGGGCACAGAAGCAGCCCATAAACTACTTTTAAACAAAACTGGACTAAAACTAGAGAGGGTTCTACAGGAGAGCTGCTGGTGGTGATGCTTCCTCAATCCACCACCATCATGGGGGTTTGGTGGGCACCAAGCCAGGGTTGCTGGGGTTATCCTCACCCCAGGCCATTCTGGGGTGATGTCACAGAATCCCAGACTGCTTTGGATTGGAAGGGACCTTAAAGCTCCTCCAGCTCCAGCCCCTGCCACGGGCAGGGACCCCTTCCACTGGAGCAGGGTGCTCCAAGCCCCTGTGTCCAACCTGGCCCTGAACGCTGCCAGGGATGGGGCAGCCACAGCTTCTCTGCGCACCCTGTTCCTCATCAGAGGATCATGGGGTGACCTCCTCAACGTGATGGAGAGGTGGTATTTTAGAAGCAGAAGATGGTGTCTTACCTGGAGGTGATCAAGGGCAGGATCAGCATCTTCAACATCCTCATAAGGAGCTCTCCAGGAAAGGAGAAATACTGCTTCTCCTGCACATAAAGCAGAGCCATTGTGTCAGGTGAGAGCTGAGAAGTGGATGCTGATTGCGGGTTAAGGGCTCAAACCTGATAAATTTGCCTTTTTCCCAAAAAGACCCAGCTCTGAGCTTGGTTCTAACATGGCAGCCATGTGTCTGTCCATCCATCCATCCATCCATCCATCATCCATCCATCCATCATCCATCCATCCATCCATCCATCCATCCATCCATCCATCCATCCATCCATTACTGCTGCTGTAGAGGTGTCAGGGATGGACCTGAGATGGCCTCAAGTCAAGCAGGTACTTTTGGTTACTCTGAAGCAATCAACGCCACGGAGCCTTGGGGGCTGCCAAGGCAAACCGTGCTGGTGCAGGGGGTGCGAGGAGCAGCGGACTCGAACAGCATCTCTTTCCTCAGTGGGTTTCTCAGCTTTGTGACACTTTCCCATTGTGGCTGCTGGGGACCACGTGCAGGGCTGCGGCAGGAGGATGGGATGGGGCTGGCGCAGAGGGCGGACGGACTCGGTGCATGGCAGGACAAGGGCAGGAGCCCCGCGGCTCCATGGTGGGCGGCTGCTCTCAGCATCTGCCCCGGGGTGCAGGAGGTTGCAGCAGCGTCAGTGAAGTAACGAGCTCATCCCTGTGGGCGGCTGATGCTGGAGGTGTAATTGATGTGACAGGACCTTGCTAAACCCTAGCGGGTGACATGGGGTGTTTCAGGGCCACATGAGCTCTCCCTGAGGCCTGGCTGAGATCAGGGCTGAGCCACTGCCAAGGCACCCGATGCCATTGAACCGCCTGGGTTTTGGCGTGGTGATGCTGAACAGCTCCTAGAAAGTGCTGAGCAAACACCTTTTAGGTGTATTTTCATCACTGCCTCGGTCTCCAGGGGTGCTCAAGGGAAGGTGACCCCCCCCCCCAGGCTCTCCCCTACCCCCTATTTATTGGCTGGGTCATCTCCAGAGGGAGGAAACGTGCTTTGGTTGAGCATCTGCACAGCGGGGGAGAGTGGAGCCCTCAGCCCCCAGCACTGCTGTTTGTGTTACTGAGCATCCGTTCGCCCCTTTCCCATCCCCATCCCACCCAGAGGGTCCATCCCGCAGCCTTCCGCTCCCAGGGGAGGGATGCAGGATTTCTCCTGCAGCGTTGGCATTTGTTGGCAGCTTTTGGGTCAGAAAATATCCCAAAGAAAAGCCACTGGGAGAAACCTGCCCCGAGAAGTGGGTTTCTTGGGCAGGAGCCTTTGTTTTTGGGGCTGTACCCATCTGGGTCCATCGACGCTGATGCCAGCACCAGGGCTGGTTGCCCTGACTGCCCTGCTCCATCCTGCTTGCTCCCATCCCCATCCTGGTCACACTTACCAGCTCCGTCAGCTCCAGTGCTCGCAGCAGGAACCCCAGGAGGCAGCCGGTGGCAACCGAGAGCATGGAGAGGGTCAGAAGGCCATTTCTCTGCCAGAAAGCCCGTGCCCACTTCCAGACCCGCCGGAAGGTGGTGGACAGCGAGTCCAGCAAAGCCCTCCTGAGCTGCTCCCACATGGTCACCCTCAGCTGCCCAGGCAAAGCCCCTCGGAGCAGCTCCTGGCCATGCTGCCGGCCCCCGGCCCCTCACCCGGAGCTGAGCACACCGGAGGCTAATCCCAGGCCCCGAAAGCTCCAGGGCTCTTTGGGAGCCTTTCCCATAATGGAAAGTGACGTCTTCAATGGTTAATCTGGGCTTGGCATCCGGCCTCCACCCCCCACCGGCACCAGGCTGTGAGCTGCAGGCTGGGAGAAGGGATTGCGCCCGAGCACCTTTCCCATCGCAGCTCCTGATCCAAAAGGATCTCCTCCCGCCCCACATCTGTTAAGGGCCTGCAAAGGGAGACTGTTCCTCAGTTAACTGGAGGACTTCCAGCGGGGAGTTTTGCCGATGACACCGAGCTCTGTGGTGCCGTGGATGTGCCGGAAGGGATCCAGAGGGACCTGGACAGGCTGGAGCGGTGCGACCATGGGAACCTCCCGGAGCTGGACAAGGCCAAGTGCAAGCTCCTGCCCCTGGGCTGGGGCGATCCCCAGCACAAGCACAGCCTGGGGCAGAGGAGTCTCTGCGGGGCAGGACAGCAGCTGACGGATGGGGCGGGGGCGCTCCGGGATACAGCGCTGTTCCCAGCTGAGGATGCTCTGGGAATGGGGAACATATTAAAACCTCTCTGAATCAAAACTTCTCTCCCCCGGATTTGAAACGCCCCCACCCAAGAAGACCGCAAACCCATCTCACACCACTGCCGTATCTTACACAGACAAAACAAAGCCACAGAGAAGATGCGACCTGGATCATGTTTTGACCCCTGGGGAGGTCTCTGTTGGTGGTGTCTTGTGCCTTTGGGTTTAGCCATGGATCCTCACCCTGCCAGATAAGATGTTTGCTCCTCAGTACAGCTGAAATACAGTTGTTTCTATTCAGCTCCATCTGCGAGCCAGGGGATGGAGTTTGCACGCTGGGAGTGAGCAACGGTTTGGGAAAGGGCGTCCCTGAGTTCCCCAGGGGATCAGGGACATCTCAAAGGCCATCAGAGAGTCCCTTGGGGCTGGCAGCAGGTGGAGGGAGCAAGTTGAGATGGAAAAGGGTGAGGGGAAGTCCAAGGAATTGTGAACGGGGGAACATGGGGACTTGTGGGGATCCAAGAGCGAGGGAGGGATGTCCCAGCGAGAGGGAATCAGAGTGGGAAAGGAGAGAGGGAAAGTGGCGAAATGGCAAGAGGGCAGGAGGGGAGGCCCCAGGGCTGCCGTGGGGCGCGCTGCTTGGTGAAGGGGCCCCAGCAGCGGTTCCCTCCGCACCTACCATAAACCTC
Organism: Ara ararauna; assembly: GCA_028858755.1. NCBI lineage: Eukaryota > Metazoa > Chordata > Aves > Psittaciformes > Psittacidae > Ara > Ara ararauna. Next base: position 2,995,411 of record CM054398.1, on the reverse strand, counting down.
AACGTCGTCATAGATGTCAGTGTCCCTGCAAGGAAAGACACGGGTGCTGTGAGCCAAGGCAAGGGCCAGCTCCCGCTGCCACATATGTCCCGTCTCTCCTAACGTGTCCCTTCGCCTCTTCCCAACCCTGGGCCCTCCCCACAGAGAAGGGACCCTCTGGCATGGGGTGAGCATGGCCCCGGCTCCTCTCATGTTGTACATCACCAGAAATAGCAGGTTCCAAGCCCAGCGTATCTGATGCTACACTTATGGCAACTGCCTGGGTTGGATGGTTTTGAGTTGGCACGCCATGGCCAGGGCTGGTTCAGTGCTGGGGACTCACGGGGCAATTGCTAGAGCTCATGCAGTGGGGAGGAAGGGCTGGGGAAGGGGTACTCACAGGTGTAGCATCACGGTCCGGGGCACGTACCCATCTGCAACAGTGAGGAAAAGCACTTGAGGTTGTGCCAGGAGCTGGGGCATGAGCAGGGACTCACCCCAGCACCTGCCCCTGCACAGGACAGAGTTTAGCAATGTGTTGCATCCCATGGGAGAGCCTGGGATAAGGAAGAGCCTGGCTCTGGGAAGCTGGACCCCTGGGAGGAACCTGCTGGAGGCAGTGCAAGGGAATGAGCCCGCCAGGCTGGGTGGCAGCTGGCTGGGAAGAGCCTGATCCCAGTCCCTCTGCTGATAGGATCTGCAGCCCGTTTCACCTGAGCATCAGAGAACCATAGAACCCGGCCTTGAACACCCCCAGGGATGGGGCAGCCACAGCTTCTCTGGGCACCCTGTGCCAGCGCCTCAGCACCCTCCCAGGGAACAGCTTCTGCCTTGTATCTGACGTGAACTTCCCCTGTTTAAGTACAAGGCATTACCCCTTGTCCTGTCGCTACAGTCCTTCAGTGCAAATGTGGCTTGTGGAGCCCATGCCTACTGCAAAGCCAGGCTGGTGGCCAAGAGACTGGGGGAAGCGGAAAGGCTTTTAGCAGAGGGAGACAAGACACCCGGCTAGCAGCTGGGATGCTGGTGCCAGGTGGGACAAGAGCAGGACGATTCGCAAAGAGAAGTGGGAGCACTGGAGAGCCAGGGCACGTCACGGCTCATGGCAGGGCCATGCCTCTGCTGTCTGCTGGGGGATGCGTGCATGAAGCAACTTGTTCCCAAAGCCCTGTGTGCTGTGATTCCCACCAAGGCAAAGCCTCAGCCCCCACGCACTTACACCTCCTCTGGCTGTTTCTGCAGAGGATTTGCTCCTGGTTTGTAAACTGAATAACATCCAGAATTTCTCCTCGTCTCAGGGGCAGGTTCTTCCCTCCACCCCTCTTCTCCGTCACCGCGGGGTCGACCATCATCTGAGTCAGGACCTTGATGCTTCCTTCAAACTGGGACACAAAGAGCCGTGAGTTCTGCGGCTCAGCAGCTGCCCCAAGGGGAGTGTGAGCCAGGCAGCTCCATCCACTCCCGCTTGGAAAAAGCAAGGCAACTGGTCTGTGGGGCTGGTCTGATCCTTCAGTGGGGAAGAGGGAAGGTGGGACCTGGGCTCTGCGGAGCACAGCTCCTCTGCCACTGCCTTCTGCTCACCTTGAATTTCTTCTGAAACTCCCTGTCTGCCTTCTCTTCCTTCTTGCATTCCTTGAGGGTCATTGGCTTCATCTCCTGGGGGACCTGGGCTTCTCTGCAGGGCCATTGTGAGTCACAGGAAGACTCAGGTGACCCCAAACTCTGCTCCCTCCCTTCTTCCCCTTCTCCCCCTCGGCCCCATCACATTTCCCTTGGGCCAGGTTTAAACCAGCCACTCGTGCTCTTCACCATGGAGCTCTCCACTGCAAGCCCAGCAGAGCGCATTCAACCACCAGCTTTGTCACAGCAGAAAGGAGCCCTGGCTCTTTTGGGACCCTCCGAAAGAGTAAACCCCCCTGGTTACCTCTGTGCAGCTGCCAGCAAAGCAAACCCGTTAGAGGCTCGACCAGCATCTCCACCTGTAAAACCAAACCCTGGGAGAGGTGCTGCCAGGAGGCTGCTGTAAGGTGTTAGACACCCGCTGAGACAGGACATGAGACTGAAGCATCAGCAAGAGCCTTCTCCTGCCATCAACCCCTGAGTTTGCCCCCTGAGTGTGGGGCGGATCTGGGCTTCCCATGACCATGACAAGGCAGCAAAGAACCCATCACCCTCCCGGGCACAGGAGCGGTGGGCTCTGCTGCTGCCCATGGCTTGTCGGGGCATCGAGGCTCCCTGAGCTGCAGTGCTCACCCCAGACCCTCCTGTACCCACCTCCTCTGGGGCAGGGATTTGCTGGCGGCTGGCACGTGGGGAGCAGTGGAAAGCCTTGGGCTCTCCTGATCAGCCCAGCAGGCTCTACATCATCATATATCTCATCTTCACCCCTGTGAGGAGGAAGAGAACGATTAGAAAGCCCTGTTGCAATGAGCTCAAGGGGTCAAGAGCAGGATGAAGGCTTCCAGGAGGAGGTTGGGCTGCCTGTGGGTCCCAGGTCTGGGGCAGAGTGGGACAGCAGCTCTGTGCCATGTGCCAGCTTTTCCCACTGGGTTGGCCAAGCCAGAAGCCACCTAGAATAAAAGTGCTGCCTTGGTCCTTACCCCGTTACGCTTGGAGCATCCTGTGCTGGGAACCGTGCTGGGGCTGACGCAGCATAGCCTGGTTTGGGGTGGCCTGTGGTAGAAAGAGGAACAGGAGGGAGCAGTGAGGGATTATTTCACATTCTTGCCCCAACTCTATCACCCACCCTACAGTCAGAGCCACCCTGGGCTAGATTAAGTGCAGAAGGATGAGGGGAGCTAATACTGACTGCAATCGGGATCCACAGAGGAGTTTTCATATGCGTTTTTCCAATTCTTATGTCCCTAATGCTCCTTTCTCACTGGAGCAGTGATGAAAGGGGAGGGGAAGGGACCAAAATGAGTGTTTTGAATGTGGTGAAACCCCTGAACTTCAGACCTGTACCGGAGTCAGGGCAAATCCCAGATATCTCCATATGCTCAGGAGCATCACTGCCCAGGACGTGGCTCAGTTTTGCAGTTCTCCAAAGGAAAGGAAGAGCAGCTCTGCTCTCGTGGCCGTACCCAGCTGAGCACCCCTTGGTGGCTCCGTGGCAGGATGCATGGGCACCCCAGGATGCGCAGATGCACCAAACTTCTCCAGATCCACAACAGGAGGACGCCTGGGCTTGGTTGGCCTTGCTCCCAGTGCCTTGATGTGTGGCAAAGGCTTCCTCCGAGGCTGAGCTGGGTGCCCCGTGGGCTGCACAGCAACTGCTGGAGCACCTTTGTCTTTGGCGAGCGGCCGTGCCTGCTGGGCTGGGTTTCTCCAGGGAGGATCAGACGTGGCTCCCACCTCCTTGCTCAACGCATCTCCTCCTCCCGGCTTTGCAGGGCCTGGGTGGAAGCTGCTGCCTTGAGCAGTCCCCTTCTTCAGTTGCACCACCCGCCCCGGGGGCTCGGCGGTGGGATGAGGAGGTGAACACGGTCCCACACGTTTACTGTGTGATGGAGAAGCCCTCCTGCGCCGGGGGAACTCTGGCGGGGGGGTCTGTCCTGGCTCTGGTGCAAGGGATGCTGCAGAGCGACCCTCGGGGCGGACACCCGCGGTGGGAGGGTCTCTCCTGTTCCCTTGGAGCTTTGCCCGTAGATGCCTCATCACGGCCTCTTTCCTCTCCAGATGTGTCTGCAAGCACGAAGAAACGCTCCAGTTAAAACACCAGGGAGGGACCCGAGTCCAAGTCCTCCTCTGGGGAATGCGGTATTTCTTCACCCTGGCCTCACACTAAGCCTTCTCCATGACGTGCTCTCTAAGTGGTCCTGGAACATACAATCCCAGCCCGGTTCGGGTTGGAAGGAACCTTAAAGCTCATCCAGTTCCAACCCCTGCCACGGGCTGGGACACCTTCCACAACACTGCCTTGCCCTGGTCCTGGGTGCCCTGAAGTCCATGGTGAACCCAGGGCAGTGGGGCAGGAGCTGGTGGGGGAGAACACCGGCAGCCATCCGCAGGAGGAAAACCCAGGACAGCGCTGCTGAACCTCAGGCTGCCAAAGGCGGGTGCAGAAAACAGCCGAGCAGCAGCAGCGCTGCCCTACTTCTGTGACCAATGCGCTTCCTGTGCCGCTCACACCGTGCACGAGTGAACCGGGACATGCAGGCCCCAGCGCAGAGCTGCCCCAGCTTCCTGAATGACCGCAAAGCACCTTTATTTCTGAAGCCCGCAGCGAGAGGCAGCCAGGAGGAGGCTGCACGGCTCTCAGCGCGTGCCGGGTTTGGGGCCCGGCACAAAGCTCGGCTGGGATGGGGCTTACATTTTTCCTAAGCTTCCCAGATGGATCTTATGGGAAAGAAGAGATTTACTGTGAGGGTGCTGAGGCGCTGGCACAGGGTGCCCAGAGAAGCTGTGGCTGCCCCATCCCTGGCAGTGCTCAAGGCCAGGTTGGACACGGGCTTGGAGCAAGCTGCTCCAGAGCTTTCAGGTCCTTTCCAAACCAAACCAGTCTGGTTTTCCATGTTTCTATTCCACTATTCTTACCCTCCTCCTTTCTCCCCCACCGTGTCCCCAGAGCACAGTGTCCCTCTGCCCTGGGGCTGGCCGCCCTGCTCGCCCTTGGCCAGGAGCAGGCTTGGACGTTTGAAGTTCTCCCTTTGGGATTTCAGTTCGGGTTTGGGCTCGTGCAGTTCTTCTCTTTCCCAATAGAAAGGCTCTTACGCAAAGAAGCGAGTGCGGTACTCTCAGAAACGCAGAGGTACAAACGCGTGCACACACCTGAATGGTGCCACGTCCCCTCCCACCCCAGGCAGTGGCCCCCAGTTCCCTGCTGAACGCTGTAAGCAGCGTGCGGGGAGGAGCCCGTGCTGAAGCAGCACAAATTGACTGTTGGGGCACAGCAGGCTCTTACCCAAAAGCGACTTCTTCCAGATCCTCAAAGGCGCCCCTGGGATTTTGGGCACCTGAATGGTTCAGGGGTTTGAGACCATCCCTGGCACAGAGCCCTCGGGTCACTGTCATCGACTCCAGGTTTTCCAATACATTTGGAATCTGGTGGTGCTCTCCCGGCCTCCTCTGCCTCTTCCACAGATGTGTGTGTCCACCCCAACTTCACCCAACCCAGGACCTGGTCAGAAACCTCAGAAGCTCCGAGCAGCTCAGATGTGCAATGTCCTCTTGGACTTGGTCTTCCAAGAGGAGTGAGGGACCCAGCCCCTCATGAGCCTACTCCCAAAGCCTTTCCAAGCAGGACACATGGCTCTGCTCCCCGTGCCCCATCCCCAGGTCCAGCACAGCCCAGCTCTGGTTCTTACCATTTTCCATCAGCGGACGCTTCTCTGCGTGCTCACCTCCTTCCTGAAGGCCACCGGAGGCACCCAGGCAGAAGGACTCATGCAAGGGGAGCCTCTCCAAGGTGCCCCTTGCCTGAAACCAGCGGCTCCTTCCTAATGGTTGGTGAGAAGCTGTGTGCAATGCCAGGAAGTTGCTGTAGCCTGACCGTGAAAGAGCACGTGGAGGAGGAAGAGGAGGAGGAGCAGCTCTTGGTGCACTGTTAGCTTGGACTCTGCTGCTCTTGGGAAGCTTGAAGCCCACCAAGCCCTGCTGCCCTTAAAATCTCATCCAGAAAGGAGCCTGGGGTTCAGGGAATGGCTTTGGGATGCGAGGGATGGACTGGGAGGACATTCTCATCTGCTGGTGGCCGAAGAGAACCCAATGCAGGGCAGGTCTTCAAACCCCCCCAGGACCTGCAGGAGGTGGAGGTGATTCACAGGGGTTGCACAGCCAAACCAGCACAGCCCTGTAGAGCCGAGCTCTGCAGGAGGGCAGGAGGACAGGGGCGAAGGCTTTCCAACATACCCAAGATCAAGACATTTGCTCCATTGAAGAGCCAACCTCTGCTGGCAAGCAGAGGTGCAGCCCCAAGCTGGGCCATCTCTGTGTTGAAATGTCCTGGTTTCATGGTTCATTGCCTCAGAGGCAGGAAGGCTCTGAGAGGTTGAGTCAGGCCACAGAGCAGGGATGCTCCGGCCGGCGGCAGGCGCTGATGTCCTTGCTCTGGGATAGCTCATCCCTGCAGCCCTTTGGGAAGATGTCCCCCCAGCAGCACCTGTGGGTCACACAGTGCATCAAGGACGTGGGGATGGGACGGGCATGCGTTGGCCGAGGGTGGCATTCCCAGGGGCCGTGCACAGGGTGGCGATGGAGGGTTCGATCCCACCCGGCACAGGTGGGATGGAGAGAGCCGTGTTTCATAGAACGGAAGAACGGTTTGGGCTGAAGCGACCCCGAAGCGCCTCCAGCCCCGAGCCCGGCCCCGGGCAGGGACACCTCCACTGGAGCGCGGTGCTCCAAGCCCCGTCCAACCCGGCCTCGGGCACTGCCGGGCATGGGGCAGCCACAGCCGCGCTGCGCAGCAGAGGTACCGCCCGCTCGGTCCGCGGGGACGACGGCGTTGGAGAGGCCCCAAAGCCGCCGCTGGGCCCGGGGGCGATGGAGCCCCGGGGCTGTGCCCGGGCACAAGGGCGGCGTTGGGGGGGGGGCCGAAGGGGACGGTCCGGGGCCGCACTCGGGGGACGAAACTCAACGGACGGCCGCGTCCTTCCCCGCCCGTTCCCCTCCGCTCCGCCCGCAGAGTCCCGCGCAGGCGCGGGGCGCGGGATGGCGGCGGCGGGCGCGGCGGCGGTGCCGGTAACGGCGGCGGAGGGGCCCGGGGAGGAGGCGTCGGGGGCGGTGTGCGCGGGCCCGGCCCGCGGGGCGCGGCTGCCGCTGGCGCGGGTGAAGGCGTTGGTGAAGGCGGACCCGGACGTCAGCCTGGCGAGCCACGAGGCCGTGTTCGTGCTGGCGCGGGCCACGGTGAGGGGCGGCGGAGGGCGGGCCCCGGCGCTGGGACTGCCCCGGGGCTCCTCTGCCGGAGCCGGGGCACGGAGCGGGCAGAGCCCCGACGGCCGCGGGGCGTTCTGTGCCTCGGGGCGGTGTGCGGTGGACGGGGTTCGGTCTCCGGTGGCCGTGTGTGCAGGCTCCGGTCCCGGGGCATCTGCTTCCCACCGCTGAGATAGCCGCGTGCGAGGGCGGTTGTGCGCCATCCGCTTGGTCTGCTGGCGCCTCTCCTCCCGCGGGATGGGCCCCAGGAGCAGCGGCGTGGCCCTGGGCTCCGGGGCCTCTCCGCAGGAGCCATCTCCGTCCGCTGCGCTTTCAGTCTTCTCCCTGTCGCTTCTCACGTGCGTCAGTGTCATTTTCAGATCTACTTGTTGGAAAAGGGGAATGTGACGATGGAGATTCCAGTTCCTTCCTGAAGACTTGCAGGACCTTTGCTTTCCTCGGGATATTCTCTCTTTCCTCTCTCACCCCCCTGGGATACCGTCTTGTGTTTGTGTTGCAGGAGCTGTTTGTTGAAACCATCGCCAAAGATGCTTACGTGTACGCTCAGCAAGGAAAGAGGAAAACTCTGCAGAGAAAAGACCTGGGTATGAGAGGATATTCCGTGCTGTGCTTAGCAAAGGGTTGCTGGGATGGAGGACGGGCCCCCCTGTCCCAGGTGTGAGGAAGCAGCCGTCAGTGCATCTCTTTCTCTCCCGTCTTCGGAGAAGGGAAGACTTCTGCCAATGGTTATGGCAATAATCTCACACCAGCTCCAAACCAAGTCAGCCTCTTTGCAGTTGGTCACTGTACTGCAGTGTTTCCAACTGCTGCTGTTTGAAGCAGGTGCGATATGGGGTGGGTGTATCCATGTTAATTGTTTTCCATTTGCTTTGCAGATAACGCCATTGAAGCTATTGATGAATTTGCTTTTTTGGAAGGTGAGCTCCTACTTGGTTTCTATATTTTGTGCGATCTCCTTCATGGGGGGAAAGAACTTTCTTATGATCCTCTGTTTCCACATCTTTAATAATAGTGTAACTTGGTAGGCCCCTCTCTGGAGGGTGAAACACAAATGAAGTGGACCCTGAGACACAGAATCATAGAATAGTTTGGGTTGGAAAGGACCTTAAGCTCATCCAGTTCCAACCCCTGCCATGGGCAGGGACATCTCCCACTAAACCATGCCACCCAAGGCTCTGTCCAACCCGGCCTTGAACACCGCCAGCGATGGAGCATTCCCAACTTCCCTGGGCAGCCCATTCCAGTGCCTCACCACCCGCACGGGAAAGAGCTTCTTCCTTATATCCAATCTAAACTTCCCCTGTTTCATTTTGACCCCTTTACCCCTTGTGCACCACTTTGTAGCTGGATTTGGTTTTACCTCCTGTGTGATTTGCTTGAAGCGTAAAAAGTTCCTGCGTCTTCCTTTGGCAGCTGTGAGCAAGCGTCACAACTGCAGGGCTGAGGCTATAGGTTTTAATACTCTTCTCATTTTTAGGTACTTTGGACTGAGCTGGACAGCGATGGAGCTCTGGAGCAGTAGAGAGCTGGACACAGGGCCCCAAACAGGATGTTGAGTTCCAACATAGTTCCTGGAATTGAAAACCTGAAGTGGGAGCTGTCACGTTTTGTATAAAGTTGAAGTCGTTGTGAGCTCTTTATTTAAAATGCATAATTATTTTATCCTTTTCTTTTTCCATAACTACTTTCTGAGTCATTTCCTGCTCTCCTCCTGCCTGCGCGGGGGCTGCTCGGAGCTCTCCGCAGGTCCCTGCAGCGCCCGGGAGCTGGGAGCAGAGGGTGGCTCAGCTCGGGCCGGGGCAATGGTTCGCAATGGAGCTGTGTTTCCTCTGTACGTTTGTTGCTTGGCCAAACACGATTCCTTTTTTTGTAATACGTATTTTTCGGTTGAAGAGCTGAGTTCTGATTTCCCCTCCGTGCTGCTGGGATGCAGGGATGGGGCTCCTGCAGCACTGGGGTGAGGGGGGTGGTTTGGCAGGATGCCTCCTAACAGCATTTTGCTTTTGCTGATTGTTCCCTTACATGAAGGCCAGTCCTTCAGGAACTGTGTGAGCTCCAGGGAGATTGGGCTTGTTCCCACTCGTCTGCAGCTTCCATCAGTTTCTGTGACTGCTGGACTTGTGGCCCCCCCAGAAAAACCCAAAGCCCTATTTTGAATGCCAGAATGGTGTCACCGTAACAACCAAAGTGTCACTGGCACCTTGGAAAGGACCTTAAGGCCCCTCCAGTCCCAGCCCCTGCCACGGGCAGGGGCACCTTCCACTGGAGCAGGGTGCTCCAAGCCCCTGTGTCCAACCTGGCCTTGAACACTGCCAGGGATGGGGCAGCCACAGCTTCTCTGGGCACCCTGTGCCAGCGCCTCAGCACCCTCCCAGGGAAGAGCTTCTGCATAAGAGCTCATCTCAGTCTCCCCTCTGGCAGGTTAAAGCCATTCCCTTGTCCCGTCCCTCCATCCCTTGTCCAAAGCCCCTCTCCAGGTTTCCTGCAGCCCCTTCAGGCACTGGAGCTGCTCTAAGGTCTCCCCTTCAGGAGCCTTCTCTTCTCCAGGCTGCCCCAGCCCAGCTCTCTCAGCCTGGCTCCAGAGCAGAGCTGCTCCAGCCCTCGCAGCAGCTCCATGGCCTCCCTTGGCCTCACTCATGCAGCAGGGCGGGAGCTCGGGGGTCTCCATCCGCCCCACTCAAAGCATCAGACAAGCTGATGACAAAAGCTCTACCAAAAGCGGAGCACTAAAAAATGGGGTTTCCTTCCTGATGGTCTGAAATCTTCATTTCGGCCCCAAGGATGTTTCAAAACCACTCAAAAATGGAAAACCCAAACTAAGTCTTTCCAGACAGCTCAAACCCTTCTATTGGGCTAATGCTGAGCTGCTTCCTCCTGGGCTGCCTTGGGAGCTCACACACAGCATAACCCGAGTCACAGAGGTGAAATTGAAGTGATGTGTTTGTATGAGAAGGGAAAGTCTTGTGGAAACAATCCTCCAGCGCTGCTTGATAAAATCAGCTCCTGGAATCCGCTGATGTCAGTTCAGTGGCATTTCTGCATTGAAACCCTCTGGTTAAGCCCTCTCGGGCAGCTCCCGTGTGCAACTGCCGCTAGAGAGGGACAGAGACCTGGGGACGTCCTCATCTGGAGTGGAAAAGCAGCAAAGGGGCCTGAGCGTGAGGGGCTGCGGAAGCCACATGGAGTGGAGGAGAAAGCGCTCTGCTTGACGGTGCTGGTCCATGCGGGAGGAGGCGTGGGCTCTCCTGCACCCGGTGGCTTGTGTGCTGCAGCTGCAAGGCACAGCAAGTGGAAAAGGGAATTAGGCAGCGAGGAGTGCTTGCTTCCAGAGGGGGGCAATCAGCATTCGCTGCCCAGACGTGGGACTGGAAGGTGCTGGATGATGCTGTTGTCCCCAGGGTTGGTTAATGGACTGTGGCTCATTCAGCGATAACGGCCCAGGGCTGGGAAATGTGGACTCAGCCCCAGCTTTGCCTCTGCCCTCAGGCAGCTCTCAGCACTTTCCTTCTGGATTTTCCCCTGGGAGGTCAGGCTGACACTTTCAGTGTCATGTTAAAGACTGGCAACGTCCGAGGATGCCTGGAGGAGGATGTCCCAATCTCACCCAGAATCATCGGCTTCCAGAAATTGGGGGTCATTTTGTGCCCCCTTCTTAAGGCATCCCTGAGAGATTCCCTTTCAGAAAGTGCCTTTCCCTCCCCTGAAAACACCTCCTGGGACAAAGAAATCTCCTCCAGCAGCTGATGAAGTAGCAGGGAGGGGGCAGGAAACTGCCAGGACCAGTTTAAAGCCAGGAACTAAATGCAAACCCTGGAGGACCTGCACCCAGGGGCTGGGACAGGGTAAGACCAAGGCCCTGTTTAGAGCCAAAGCCCGAGACTGACTTAGCCAAGCTTCTCCTCCAGGGGTTTTAATCCTAATTCACTTGGTGAGGGAGAGAAAAGCAGGGATTGAGCAGATGCACTGAGCCAGGCAGCACAGCCTGTGCCCCTTTCCTTGGTCTGGACAGGAGTTACTGCTGAGGAGCTCTCCTAAGCCCCTGCCTGGGCCAGCCAGGACCTGCCATGGAGGTGGCATGTCCTGGCCTGAAGGTGACGTGGCAGCAGGATGTGGGCCATGTCCACCCCAAGCCCCTCTTCACTCTCTGCATCTCTTCCTTAACAATCAGACTGTCGAATCCCAGATAACAGGGGATTTACCCTGGGAATTTGTCACGGAGTTAAAGCTTGAATAGGGGAAGTAAAGGCAAAGCAGGGATTGGTCCTGCAGCCCCAGAGCCATCTCCACCGCCTGCCCTTGCACAGAAACACAGAATCTCAGATGGTTTGGGCTGAAGGGACCTTAAAGCTCCTCCAGCTCCAACCCCTGCCACGAGCAGGGACACCTTCCACTGGAGCAGGGTGCTCCAAGCCCTGTGTCCAACCTGGCCTTGAACACTGCCAGGGATGGGGCAGCCACAGCTTCTCTGGGCACCCTGTGCCAGCGCCTCAGCACCCTCACACGGAAGAGCTTCTGCCTAAGAGCTCATCTCCATCTCCCCTCTGGCAGGTTAAAGCCATTCCCCTGTCCTGTCCCTCCATCCCTTGTCCAAAGCCCCTCTCCAGGTTTCCTGCAGCCCCTTCAGGCACTGGAGCTGCTCTGAGGTCTCCCCTTCAGGAGCCTTCTCTTCCCCAGGCTGCCCCATCCCAGCTCTCTCAGCCTGAAAGAGAAGTGCTGAATGTTCCCATGTGCATCCTGTTCCCAGCTCCCGGGTGTCTCTGGACAAAGTGCTGCCGTGAATATTTCATGTTCCGAGACCTTTTTTGTCTCCAAGCTGATGTGTAACAGCTCAGCCCCCGAGATGGGGCTTTCACAGGCTCAAGTGCAGGGTTCACAGTGTGCACCCAGAGCATTCTTTCTGCCCTGTGCACTGAAACTGAGACGGAGGAAGAAGTCCTATCACTGAGGCCTTGCCCTGGTGGAGGAGAGAGCTCAGGCTCTCATGTGGGGACCCTCACACAGGAAACAGCACTTCCCATGCTGGGTGTTGGATGCTGGAGCCTGATGTTGTGTCTGTGCCCCACAGCAGCTGCCCCAGTGAAGATGCTGCAGCTCCTCACGTTGGATTTCTTTCTTGGTCCCTTGCAGATGGACTCACAATTACTTAATCCTCAAGTACATCTTAAGCTCACTGCAGCAGAGCCGCTACTCCCTACTCCAAGGTACTTTCGTGCACAGAGACCTCTGATTCAAACCCCGCTGCTGTGCCCCCCATATACTTCTGCTTTGCTGCCCTTTCCTGGGGCTGTAGGATCAGCTGGAGGATGCGGGGGTCAGAGGGTCCCCTGGGGGGTCCCACTGAGGTGCTGCGGGGGATGTTCATGCCTTTGTTTTGCAGATCTCCGCAGGAAATGGGGGTAGAAGGTGCTTGGGCAGCTGCTCCTCAGGGGATGCTGCTGGCTTAGGCAAGCACAGCTGCGCACATCCAGAGGTGGGCTGAGCTGCTCCCGTTCCTCTCTGAGTGATCCATCTGCTGCTCCCGGGACAGGGTCTGCGAGGGTGACCCAGGAGCACCCCCAGCTCACCCTTGGGCTATGTCTGTGTGGGGACAAGGCTGAAGCAGAGCGGCGCTTGCAGCGGTGCCACAGCTGTGCCCTGCTGGTGCTTGGAGGGACAAAGTGGAATCTGAGGATGAGGATGGTTGGATGGGGCTTGGAGCAAGCTGCTCCAGTGGAAGGTGTCCCTGCCCATGGCAGGGTTTGGAGCTGGAGGAGCCTCAAGGTCCCTTCCAACCCGAACCAGGCTGGGATTCTGGGATTTTATGGTGTCCAGGTTGATGCCCCTTTCCCCAGGGCATGCAGTGGGTTTCTCTCTGACTGCAGGGACTCACAGGGCAGAGGGGAATGTCTGCTGTGGGCAGAGCTGCCTCCAGCAACGCAGCCCTCACTGGTGCAGTGGCCTCTCCTTCCCAGCCATCAAGACCATGCTTGTACCACCCTGGCCCCAGCAGTGCAAGTGCGGGGGGATGCAGGGCTGGAGAGCGGCAGGGAGGGCTCCTGCCAGACCCCCCCAGACTGTCTGTGCCCTATGTAAATGTGACAAGGCCGTTTATTTGGGCTTTGTTGAATAGAAGCTGTTTGAAGCAGCTCCTGTAGAAGTGAAGCCTTCTCCAGAATGGTTTGCAGCTTGTAAAATAACCATGGGGGGCAATTCACAGCTCCTTGGGCTCTGCTGTGCAGCTCCAGGCCCCTCTGTCTGCCCCAGCATGCAGGGGATGCACGGGGATGTGGTGGGATGCAGCCGTCTGGCACGGGCTGGAGGGTGCATGCTTAGAGAATGGGAAGCAGGAGTGGAAGAGGAGAGGAAAACTGGGACAGAGGCAATGGTGGGGCAGGGAGTCCTCTGTGGGCCGCCCCAGTGAAGCTGCAGGACATGCCACTGAGCCCGGAAGCAGACGGAAAGGATCCAGAGGTCAGGAATAGTTTTCTCTCTCAGTTAACTCACGCCTGCTGTTGCCTGTTCTGAGTAATGAGCCCCCCTTTCACCCGCCAAGCATTGGGTTAGAATAGATCACAGACACCCGTTGGGAAGTAGCTTTCGGGTTGTCTCCTGTTGTGTTGCCCTGGAAGCCTTTGGTGCTGCTCTGTCCCTGCCAGCAGGCAGGCAGATGGACAGACGGACGGATGGATGGTGCTGGCTCTGCTCCTGCACCTTCCCCTCTCCGTGCCAAGTTTCTTGCAGAGCCCATCCCTCTGGGCCTCATTCACAGGTGGCTTTCCTATTCCCGACGGGATCCAAGAGGCCTTTCTAATCCCGCTCTGTTTATCTGGTGCACTGGTTAATAGGAATTCTTCCTATTCAGTCACAGGGGATTAAAAGAAGTGGCAAACTTAAGGAGAAGGGCGCCAGCACATCCACCTTCACCACCCTGCTTCTCTGTGACCGGGGAATAAGGGCAAATGAATTGGCTTTTATCCCCCCGTCCATTTAAACAGCAATTTAGGTTCAGTTTGGTTCCTCCTGCTGGTGGGTTCCTGCCGCAGCCGCTGCTGCTCCCAAGGACACCCCATGGGACGGGGACACCGAGTCCCCCCGATGCTCCGGCAGCGCAGGACAGGGATGGGACAGGGCTGCTGGCTCTGCGGGGCTGCGCTGCTCCAACAAAGGGCCTCTTGTTTGTCCCATTAGTGCCATCATTAAATGCCCGTTAGTCTCCTGGGGAGAGCAAACGCGGCTCACCCAGGGCCTGACAGAGGGGCTGCATGGCCCCAGACCCCCGCGTCCCTCCGCCCCCCCCATCAGTCCCGGGCTGAGTCATCTTCCCCTCCACTTGTGTACTGGGGCTAATTGGTGCGGAGCACCCGGAGCCCAGCTTCACACCTTGTTAGCACGGCCATCAGCTCTCTTTGCCCTCCTGATTGCTCCAGCGCAGGTTTGACTCCAATCCATCTTTGCAGCCAGTTATAAATGCAGCTCGGGGGAGGCAGAGGGGAGCGCGGCTGGGCAGGGGCAGCAGCAGAGCCATGCTGGGGACCATCCTGCTGCTGCTGGCACTGGCCGAGCCGACGTGTCCGAGCCCGGCCGGAGCCGAGAGCCGGAGAGCTGAGGCGCTGAAGAGGCTCCTGGAAGTCTTTGGCATGGAAGACCCTCCACCCCCCCCGGCTCACGTCAAGCAGCCGCCCCAGTACATGGTGGATCTGTTCAACACCGTTGCCAATGCGGATGGAGTCACCAAGAACCCCGACGTCCTGGAGGGCAACACGGTCCGCAGCTTCTTGGATAAGAGTAAGGGTTGGGGGGGTCCCTGAGGTGCTGGTGGGGCTGTGCTTTGTCTCTGCTCCTCAACCCCGTCTCTCCTGCAGCCCAGAGTGAGGAGATGCGGTTCCTCTTCGTCCTCTCCAGCGTGGCCAAGAGTGAGAAGGTCCTGACTGCAGAGCTGCACCTCTTCCGCCTCTGGCCCAGGGCCACAGGCGGGCCCAAAAGGCACCACTTGTGCCAGGTGAGGGGGGGGAGGCAGGGAGGGGACGTGGGATGGGGATGGGATGGGGGCATGGGGATAGGGACATGGGGATGGGATGAGGATGGGGACAGGATGGGCATGGGGGTGATGACAGGGAAGGAAGCTGGGATGTGACCCAGCCTGCACGTGGGGCTGCCACTGGCACACTGCAGTCATTCACCTGCAGTGGGAGCACGGCCCTGCTCTGGGAATTCCTCTGACCAAGCGCGGTCGCATTGCACATGATGGGTTATGAACCATCATTCCAGCTCCTGCATGCAGCAACCAAAGCACCCATCGCTTCCGACAAACCCAAGCTGCCAGTTCCCCATCTCCTGTGTTCCGCCCCGGATCTCTCCCTTGGGCAGTTTATAACCCCCTTTGCTGCCTCCCCAGGTCAGCGTCTACCAAGTGCTGGAGAGGAGCGAGGCGGCCGCGCCGGGGGGCAGGAGGCTGCTGGCGGCCAGGCTGGTCCCACTGCAGGGCTCGGGCTGGGAGGTCTTCACCATCACCCAGGCTGTGAGTTGCTTGCGCTTTGGTCGGGGGGGGGGGCACATAAGGGACCGTGGGGTTGGGTTCAGGAGCTTGTTTTAACCCTTTCCATCTCGCATCAGCTCTTCAGGCTCCAATGCAATTCCCTATCAGGAGTCTCTGCAGTCTCTGGAATGGGGGCTGGGGGGTGGCCCAGAGCCCTGTAGGGCGGCTGCATCCTGCCCCAGACAAGTGCCGCTGGTCACTAGTGCTGGCTCCTGCCTCGATGTCCCTTGAGCCCCAGCACAGCCCCTTCCCATGGCTGGGACGTGGAGTGTGGCCAATGCAGGGGGAATCAGTCCCAATTCACCCCTCTCCATTGCTGGCCGGGCACCTGCCCAGCGTGGAGCCTGTCCCAGTCTCTTGTGCCTCAGTGACACTGGTTTGGTCCCCCAGGTTCTCGACTGGACTGAAGATGAAAGCAGCAACCAGGGTTTGCTGGTGACAGTGCAGGGGTTGGGGGGCAGCCCCCTTGAGCCCCCTCCGCTGCAGTTTGCGTCTAGCAGGGACCACCACGAGAGCAAGAAGCCAATGTTGGTCCTGTTCACAGATGATGGGCGCCGGGGAGCATCTCCTGCCGTGGCCGGCTTCCCAGGTGGGTCTCATGTGCCCTGGATCATCTCCCTTGCCCTGTCCCTCCATCCCTTGTCCAAAGCCCCTCTCCAGGTTTCCTGCAGCCCCTTTAGGCACTGGAGCTGCTCTAAGGTCTCCCCTTCAGGAGCCTTCTCTTGCCCAGGCTGCCCCAGCCCAGCTCTCTCAGCGCATCAAATCCAAACCTCCTCCTCCGGCCAGAGGGAAAAGCCATCTCCTTTCTGGTTTAGACTTGCTTTGCTCGCCCTGATGAGGCCGATGGGGTTGTGAGGTTGGGGCTGGTGCCAGGCTGTGACCACAAGGCCGATCCTGCCGGAGGGGTGGGCAGTGGGGGCTGCTCCAGTGCTGGTGTGAGATGGTGATGGCATCGGATGCTCCTTTCTGGCAGATTCCCAGCCTCCGGCCCCCATTGTCCCTGCCAGGCTGTCGCGGCCGCGCAGCACGCGCTCGCTGGACCGGCTGCAGCCCTGCCAGAAGCACCCCTTGTCTGTGGACTTCGAGGAGATCGGCTGGTCGGGCTGGATCATCTCCCCGCGGGGGTACAACGCTTACCACTGCAAAGGCTCCTGCCCCTTCCCGCTGGGCGAGAACATGCGCCCGACCAACCACGCCACCGTGCAGTCCATCATCAACGCGCTCAAGCTGAGCGAGGGGGTGAGCAGCCCCTGCTGCGTGCCCGACAAGCTCTACTCCATCAACCTCCTCTACTTTGATGACGATGAGAACGTGGTCCTCAAGCAGTACGATGACATGGTGGCCGGGAGCTGCGGCTGCCACTGAGGCAGGAGGAGCAGGGAGGCGGAAACACCACCGCGGCAGAGGCTGCTCCTGCTCCCTCCAGAGCATCTCTGGGGGGCTCTGTCCTGCAACACCCTCTAAAAGAGATGGGGTGAGCAAAGCAAGGGGGTGCCCGGCTCTGCCCCGGCTGCTGTCACCCATGGGAAGGCTCAGGACGGAGCTTGGATTAAATCAACCTGAAGGAGCGCGAGCAGCTCAGCAGCCCTGGGGCAACATCTCAGGGTGCAGATTTTGCCTTGGCGGAGGCTTCCCGCAGGCTGTACCATATGTATATAGCGAGAGCACTAATATATGAGAGAACCCCTGTGTACAGTGTCCTGTAAATGTCTGTACATTTCTGCATTGCTGACTTGTAAGATGAACCCAGAGGAGCTATTAAAGTGCTGTTTCCCGAGGAGGAGAGCTTGCGGGACCTGCCCGCATGGGGCTGGAAGAGGGCGAGCAAACACCTCGGGGGCATGGGGAGGAAGCAGATGGAGATTCAACCACTGCACAGCCAGCGATGGGAGGAGAGGGCTCTGACCCCCATTCCCTGGAAACTGAATGATCTCAGGAAGCATCACACGCTCTGCAATGGGGGACAGGAGCGGGGGTCCCCAAGGAGGTGATGCGGGCACACAGAGGGATGCCGTGATGGGGGCGTGGGCTGTAACCTCGGGTCCCTCTGCCCATCCCACCCAGGGAAAGGGTGATCCCCGCTCCTGGAAGCCCATTGACAAGCAATGGTTCCACCCCAGAGGGCAAATCTACCCCCTGTGTCCCACAGATGTGCTCCCCACTGCCCCTGGGATGTGCACACAGAGCAGAGCCAACTGCTGCATCCGGAGCACATGCAGATGTTCCAGCTCCTCTCTCAGCACACCCATGACCAGGCACCTCATCCCAAAATCAGCACGTGGACACGTGCCGTGGAGCCCTGTGGAGATGTCCCCTCTTCACCCCTGAGTTGCAAGCAGTTTATCGAATGACCGGGAACGGGAATGGGTTTGACCTGGTTTATTCAATGCCTATTTCTGAGGGCGTTCTTGCTGCCAGATCTGTACCCCCAGAGCGCCCACCGGTCCCATCACAGAAGCAGCCCGAGCCAGGACAGTGTCCCCAGGGAAGGAAAGTGGGTTTGGCTCTTCCATGGGCCTTCACCCCAATCCCTTCCAACCCTAACCAGTCTGGGATCCTACAGGTCATGTGCCCACTGCCCGTGTACGCCCCACTCCACCCAGGAGCAGAGCCAGGACTGCAGGGGGTGTCACCTTGGGCTTCATCTCATCCTGGTGCCCACTTCTGACATCCTCAGAAAGGTGACAGCCCAGCCCCATGCATCCCCCTCCCCGCGTGCTCCGGGTGCCCCATCCCCAGCCTATGGCAGATAAATGTCCATACAGCATGGTCTGTGGCTGCAGGACAGTAGAACCATAGTGGCGGAGGTCACATCACAGTCGTGGCCACATGCCCAAGCTCTGGAGCTTCCCCAGGGGACAGGATGTGGTGGAGGGTGGGCAGACCGGATGCCCCCGGCAGGGTGAAGGGCTGTGTCAGTGGCGGCAGCGGGGGTCATCCCTGCAGCATTCCGACAGCTTCCTCAGGACCCGCTCCTTCAAGCAGAGCCTCCTGGAGAGCTTCAGCGAGTGGCTGATCTCGGCCTCGTGGGCCTTCAGCTTAGCGTAGTAGTCAGAGAACTTGTTGTAGAGGATGGAGATGGGCATCCCGTTGAGGATGATGCCAAAGGAGATGCAGCCGAACGCCACCATCCTGCCGAGCACTGTGTCAGGCACGGTGTCTCCATAGCCCACGGTGGAGAGGCTGACCTGGGCGAGGGTGAGGAAGGGAAAGGGTAAAACCCCACATGAACGAGCCCTGCTGGGATCCACCTCCCCACTGCCCCTGAGTATCACCGGGGAATGGCACTGCCCTTGGCTGTGCCTGCTCCAGCACCCAGCATGGGAGAGCCCAAGGAAAGGGCTGGATGAGGCCCCACAGCAGAGACCAGAGACAACCCCCCCTCCATCCTCCTCTTCAAAGCAGCAGGACGGCAGCGAGCTGGACTTTCCCTGCGGTCAGACTGTCTGCTGGAGCTTCCTGCCCCCGTGGAGAGGTGGCTCCAGTGCTTCCCGGCCAGGAGCTACCCAGTCCCACAGGAATGAAGCTTCCCAGACCCTCCCTCCATGGGAAGCAGAGGCGCAGGCCTGGAATGAACCCGGAGGAACTGTGTTTGGATGCTGGGGGAGCAGGGCTGTGGGGCCAGGGTGAGAACAGAGAGGTTGGGGCTTTGCTGGAGCCAGGATCAGCCCAGGGTTTGGCTACTCAAACTTGGCGACTTTGCCAAGTGGTTCGTGTACTTCCCCAAGGAATTCGAAGCAGGCAGCCGGGGGTGGCCAGGGGGATCATAAGGGCAGACGTGATCCGTGGGATCATTTGATCCATAAATCAAAGTGCCCTTTTAACCCCTGGCTCTCGAGTGCTTTAAGCTGCTCCTCAGCTCCGACGTAATCCCAGGCTACATCCCCCCTGTTGCTAACCCACGCCTGGAGGTTCACAGGCCACCACCACCTCTGTCCCACCAACCACCCTGGCACCAGCTTTTGAGCCACTGAGCATGCCGGCCTCTGGGTTTCCCCCCATTACTGAGCCTTTGGGAAGACGGGGCCTTTTCCAGCTCCTGGCCAGCAGCAGTGGTGAATCCCTTGAGGCCTGGAGCAGCCCCTACCCACAGAGCCCCACCACTCCCCCCCTCGGAAGAAGATGCTCACACCTTACCGCTGCCCACCACCACGCGTAGGGGATACTGGTGAAGTTGGTCCCTGGGACATCGTGTTCCACCGAGTGCATGAGAGCAGAGAAGGTGAAGACCCCCATGGCGATGAAGAGGAAGAGGCAGCAAACCTGCTGGTAGCACTGGCGCATGGTGAAGCCGAAAGCCCGGAGGCCGGTGGAGTGACGCGCCAGCTTGAGGATGCGGAAGATCCTCATGAGCTTGATGAGCTTGAGGACCTTGCCCAGCTTGCCCACGTTCTCCATCTGGTGCAGCTCCTCATGGTAAAGTGCGTCCCCTTCGTCCAGGTTTTCAAAGAGGATCTGGATGTAGAAGGGCAGGATGGCCACCAGGTCCACAGCATTGAACGCCGCCCGCAAGAAGTTCTTGAAGCTGGAGGAGGAGATGAGCCGCATGAGGTACTCGGAGGTGAAGAAGATGGCACAGATCATCTCCAGCTGCTCCATCCACACCTTCCCTGTCTTGTGTTTCATCTCCTCCACTGTGCTCAGTGTCATGCCCACGATGGAGATAAGCACAAAGATGCTCGACATGACAGCGATGATTTTGGCTGCGACAGAGGAGTACGGGTTCTCAATGAGGTTCCAGATCATCTCCCGAAACCGACCCAGGAATTTGCCCTCAAACTGCTTCGCTGAGTCCAGGGGCTCCAGCTCTGCCTCCAGCTCCTTCTGGATTTTCAGGTACTCGCTGAGCTCATCTTGCTTTTCCTCAAAGAGGATCCGGCAGCAGCGCTGGGAGTATTTCAGATGGATTCCCCAGTACTCAATTTCCTCCACAAAGTTACTGGGGCACATCTCATCCATTATCCACAGGACCCCGCTGCGGTAGAAGTGGAAGATGTAGTGGAAAATGAAAGGATCTCTGTCGAAGAAGTACTCGTTCTTCTGCACCGAGTAGTCATCACAGAGCTGCAGCTTCTTGGTAGGGTCTGTGTAAAGGGCCAGCTTCCCGAGGCGGGTGATGGGGTACCGGGCCACGACGCTGTAAGCTATCTGGAACAGCTTGCCACCCACGTTAACGTTGAGCAAGAACTTGTTCCTCTGAAGAGGAGCCTTGCTTTCCTCCTGCTTTCTGTCCGTCATGTTCTGCATGGAGCTCCATTGCTTTACCAGGCTCTCCTGGGCAAAGGGGATGTGCACCTCCTCTTCCTGCGGCGTGCGGCCGCAGCCCCGGCGGTCCCCGAGCTTCAGGCTGGCAGAGAGACTCGCGCGCCTCGTCCCCAGCTGCCTCATGGCGCCCGACCCTCCGGAGCACAGATCCCGGTTACAGGCGCCGGGGCAGCAGCTCCAGCCCCATGGGAAGGCTCCCACCGGGCGCACCCTGAGCAGGATGAGCTTTGAGCTCCAAGGAGCAGCGCTGAGGGACACGGGCACCTGCGAGGCTCCCAAAGCCAATTGGTGCTCAGGCCGTGGGCTGCATTGGAGGAGTCAGAGGCAGCCAAGTGTCTGCTCCTTAAGACAGTAATGAGATTGAAGCCCTAGCCCTTTATGTAAGGAACTATTTCCAGCTCTGCACTGCTCTTTCCTCGCTCTGTTCTTATTAGCAGTCTGTGTCTGCCACACTCTACCCTGTTTCTAAGGGAAACACTCCTTGAGAGGGCATGATCCCTTGAGCTAACCCTGAATGACCTCCCTTGCCAGGCACAGGAAGGGGCAGACACGCAGGGTTTGCATCACCTTTGTACCCTTACAAGAGCTGCTGCTCTTGGCACCGCTCTCATTAAGCACTTAATGCTGCTGCCTTGGCCCCCTCAGCAGCCCAGAGAAGGGAAACGGTGGTTACCTCCCAGCTCAGCCTCAAACCCCACAGCGCAGGTTTACAGGGGAAGGGTGAAGGAAGCATCTCACCCGGTGCCTGAGCACATCACCGATGTGACAGGCTGCTCCTGCTCACCACAGCAGCCCCAGAACTCCCACAAGCAGGGGCAGGAACACGGACTGGAGCACCGCATTGTGAGTATGAAGTAAAAGTTCCCCTGACCTATAGGAGCTGAAAAGGAGGAAATAATCCTTTGGAGTTACAAAGAAAAGGGGAAGCAAATTTGAATGGGCTGATCTTCGATGTCTTACCCTCGAACACAGCCCTACCTCAGCATCACATTGATCCCCATGAATTGATCTAATTAAATACAGAGACCTGGAGCACAAAGCTGCTCCTGGGCTGAAAAGTAGCTCAGGCTCTGCTACAACTGAAGCCTCTGAGCCTGGGGAGTAGGAGGACAAAAGTGCTCCTGGCACTGGAGACAGAAAGGGAAATTGCTGTCACAAACTTGGCCCCAAGGTTTGGCACCAGTGCCATAAAACTGTTTCTTTCAACCTTGAAACGCTCATCTCAGGGATCAGGAAGCAAAACCTGCATGGTCGTGCTGTGGTGGGTGCTGGGTTTACCCACCAGCCTCGCTCCCCACGCTCTGCTCTGTTCTCTGCCCCAGAACAGCCGGTCCCGGCTCAGCGGCTCGAGCTAAGAGGATGATGTGGGACAGGCTGGTGCCAGCTGACCTCTGCCACTTGGCACATCCATCACCCTGTCCTGATGGGATTCCTGGAGCCTCTTCCCAACTGTAGGATTCAAGCAAATCCAAGAAAAACCCAAAATCCAGAACTCATTAGTTTCAAGTTCTTTATTCTCCTATGTCAGTCACCAACAGCTATCTCCACTTATCCCTGTGGAAACAGAAGCAAGGTTGTGTGCATCTTTGCAAATGACCTCTTGGTACTAAGAATAGCAGCCCTGGAATAACTCAGTACTCCATGCCACATCTAGATGTTTCTCCCATGGGGTACAGCAGCACACACACACTACCCAGGGGTGGAAGGCTCCTGCTCTAAGGCTGATGACTGGTGTCTGCTTGGCAAGTCAGGTTCTCACCTTTAAGGCATAGAGATCAGCAGCCAGGGCAGCAGCTTTCAATCCTTTGGGCACTTAGTGAACACTTGTGCAAGGGGCTCATGGTCAACACGGACCTGGAGGCACTGCTCAGCAGTCTCCTGCCCCCACTGTCAGTTCTCAGAAGCATACAGCACTGAGCTGCTTGGAAAGTGCAACACGTGCCCAAAGCACAGGAGAACACTGAAAACCTCATAGAAACATAGAATGGTTTGGGTTGGAAGGGACCTCATCCAGCTCCACCGCCTACCAAGGGCAGGGACACCTTCCACTAGAGCAGATTGCTCCAAGCCCCTGTGTCCTACCTGGCCTTGAACACTGCCAAGGATGGGGCACAGAACAGAATTAAGAAGTTCTGTTCTGTGAGGCGCTGGCACAGGGTGCCCTGAGAAGCTGTGGCTGCCCCATCCCTGGCAGTGCTCAAGGCCAGGTTGGACACAGGGGCTTGGAGCAACTGCTCCAGTGGAAGGTGTCCCTGCCCGTGGCAGGGGTTGGAGCTGGAGGAGCTTTAAGGTCCTTCTGAGCCCAAACCATTCGGTTTCAAACAGCATTGGTCCCAGTATGGACCCCTGAGGGACACCATTCACATCAGAACAGTTTTAAGGAAGGCAACAACTGTTACAGAACAACATCCAGAGCTCAGCACGGGGGTGGAAAGT
The DNA here is from genome assembly GCA_028858755.1 of Ara ararauna. Taxonomy (NCBI): domain Eukaryota; kingdom Metazoa; phylum Chordata; class Aves; order Psittaciformes; family Psittacidae; genus Ara; species Ara ararauna. The sequence continues at coordinate 2,972,343 of CM054398.1, read as the reverse complement.
GTTTCTGCAGAGGTCCTTGCTGGAAGGGAGTGTGCTGAGAAGCTGCTGGCCCCACACTGACTTGGGGCAGCAGCAAAGCCAGAGCAGACAAGAAGTTTTCAACTTTCCCCCATGTGGCTGTGCTGTCAGTAACGCTTCCCGAACATTGGACTGAGAGCATCAAGACACTGCCACAAACAGGGAATACGTGTTGGATCTGTGCAGGGTTAGTAAGTTCCTACTGAAATGGATGAGAAAGCCCCTGTTCCCTAGCAAAATCCAGGGGGAAAAATGGGGCAGGTGAAGAAAATCTCTCGGCTGAAAGTGGAAGGGAACAGTTGAACAGCACCTAACACCTATATTTCATGGGGGATAAAACCTTCGGGTCCAAGGGCACTCTGGTGAGATCAGCATTACCAAACCCTGGAGGCAAGAACAATGAAGACATTTCTACCAGCTTGCGCGAGGGGTGATTTCACAGCACCAGGGAAGGCCCTGTGCTATTTCCAGAGCTAAAGTAGTCCCACAATCTAAAAACCGATTTCCGAGGGGAGCATCCTTCGCTATTCCAGTGTAACAATTCAGATTTGACAGCTTATGTCCAACACAGTCAGCTGGAGGGAGACCAGGCTGGCCCCGTCTCATCACCATGTGGCACAGATCCCTGGTACAAGAACAGAAAAACACTTGGTTATTGACAGCCCTCTGGGCAAAAAAGCCCACCTGGTTTGACTTCGGTTTGGGCAAAGTGGAGGAAAACAACCCACAGGAGATGAGTGCCTAAGCATGAGTGCTCAGTGTCCTGGGCAGCAGAAGGACAGACCAGCAGGTCACTATCAAAAGAAGGCAGCACTTTCTCAGGTTAGGCAGTGCAACTGTCCATGCAGTCGAAGAAGAAAGGCTGAAACCCCAAGCATGTGGCTGACCAGCAGCAGGAAAAGCTGCCCCAGAGTGGAAAGCTCTGGAGGCTGGAAACAGAGAGCAAGGAAGCATTTCTCCCTCTCACACACAGAGAACGTGGGGTGCAAGAAACTTACCCTTTGGGGAAATGAGCCCCTCTGGCTCTCGTCAGGAATCAGCTGCTCTCTGGATGCTTTTTCAGGACTGAAGATGTCAGATCTACTTTCTGCTTTGGATATGCCCCACACAGCAATAGAAGCAACAGCTACCAGGATGCTCAGGAGCGCTAGAGAGGAGAGCACACAAGCAGAGGATCACTCACTATGCCTGGTCTGGACATCAGTTCTGGGTTGTGCTGCTCAGCAGTGTTAGCCAGCAGGCTGAGATCTGCACCTTCCCTCAAGGATAAGGCACAGAGAGAGAAATGAGTTAGTGCCAGATCACAAGGAATGGCTGTTCCAAGAACACAGAACACTCAAGTCAGAGGAAAGGGTCTAAAGCCTCCCCCAGCCCTCTGAGTCCTGATACAGGTCTGGAATTAAGTGCATCATGCTCAAACTATGGCCCCAGCCAGGACAATGTGCAGCACTCTGAGATTCACATACCTGCAATAACCAAGATCCACAGGCTTTCTGGGCTGCTGGATGGTGCTGAGCCCTCAGGCACAGGCGTAGTTGAAGCCTCTGTGAGGAAAGAGCAAGAAGGCTTCCAACTCACCTTACAGGCATCACGCAAAGCTGCCGGCAGTCCAAACCTGGCCGAGTTCCCAGTTCACCTCAAAAGTGCCAATGTGCCTTTTTCAGTTTAAGTAAAACCTTATCTGCCCTGACTGTGATTAGGCCACATCAGAGGGGAAAAAGAGTCCTCCTGGAAATGCAGAACAGGGAAAGCTGGGAAATTTCCCAGCTGCAGCATCCTTAACCTCTCCTCGTGGCCCCAGGCACAACTTAAACGTAGCTCACCACCCCACCTACCAACGGATGCAGGTATCGAGCCCAAATCCAGTCTCTCACACCTGCAGTAATCCCCCCTCCTCTCCAAAGCCAGCTTCAGCTCCCAGCTGACACAGAAACCCCTGCGAAAAAGGAAGCTGGAACCTTTCAAGCACCTCAGACACAACAGGGCTGTGACCAAGGATGCTCCAGAGCAGAGCAGCAGACACAGACAGCGCTGGGGATGCAACACACGCTTTGGCTTGACAGAGATCAGCGCCCGCTGCTCTGACCCTGCCCGCACAGCCCTCGGGAGCTTCCCCCATCCTCCTCCCCAGAGCCCAGAGGAGCTCCGAGGGGCGGGCAGTGTCGCCGGTGGAAGGAAGCCGCCGGGGCTGTGCGCCGTGCTGGAAGGAACCTCAAAGGCGCTTCCTGAGGGAGCCCCGGGGGGTTTAAACGCAGTTTCCACGCAAGGAAGCTCAACGTGGGGCTGGGCCAATCCCACGGGGCTTCCTCCGGTCAGGCCAAGCCGCGACGGGCGCGGCTGCCATGGGAAGGGAGGGCTTCAGCGCGGCTCCCTGCCCCCCCCCCCCAGCCCCTCCGGCCGCCCCCCCGTACCTGCGCCTCCAGGGCTCGGCTCCGCCGGGGGCACCGTCCCGCAGCCCAGCTCGTCCTCCCCATCATCGCAGTCCGGGTGCCCATCGCATCGCCACTCGGTTGTCACGCAGGGGGCGCCGGGGGCGCACCGGAACAGCCCCGGGGGGCAGCGGAGCAGCGTCGCTGCAGGTGGGGAACGGGCGGAGTGAGGGACCCCGCGCCAAGGGGAGCCCCGGCGGGAGGGCGTCCGAACGCGACAGCCAATGAGCACGAAGGGCGTGCGCGGGGAGCCAATAAGAGCACGCGAGAGAGACAGCGCAGCGCGCACCCCGCCACCCCCCGTCCGCTCACCGTTGCGCTCCGGAGGCGGTGGCAGCGGCCGCACCGGCGGCAGCAGCAGTAGGAGCGGGAGCAGCGGGAGCACCGGGAGCCGCGCCATGCCTCGGTCCCACCGCTGCGCTGCGCCGCTGCACGCCGCCGCCGCCCCGCTATGAGGCCGGCCGCGCGCCGCAGTGAGCATGCACGCTGCTGCGACCTCCATCGACGGGGGTCGGCGGGGCGGAGCGAGGGGTGTATCAGCGGTGAGGCCCCGATAAACCCCGCCCCCCCCGGCGGGACCGGGCCCTGTCCCGCTGCTGTCGGGACGCCGGATGGGCAGCGCCCCCGTCCGCCGCGGCTCGATGGAGAATAGCGACCGCCGCACCGCTTATCCTTGGAGGGGCTGGAGCTCAGTGGCCAGCGCCTGCAGGGAGCGTGGTCCATAGCCGGGGCACTGGGCACTTGGGTAAGTGCAGAGCACGGCACCCAACTCATGCCTCTTACAACAAATCCAACCATCGTGGAATGGTTTGGGTTGGAAGGGACCTTAAAGCTCCTCCAGCTCCTGCCACGGGCAGGGACCCCTTCCACTGGAGCAGGGTGCTCCAAGCCCCTGTGTCCAACCTGGCCTTGAACACTGCCAGGGATGGGGCAGCCACAGCTTCTCTGGGCACCCTGTGCCAGCGCCTCAGCACCCACCCAGGGAAGAGCTTCTGCCTAAGAGTTCATCTAAATCTCCCTCTAGCAAGTTAAAACCACTCCTCCTCAGCCAGGGCACATTTTATCCTGTACTGTCCTTGAGCTGTAGCTCTAACCCGCAAGCAGATTTGTGCTCTTTTGCCCCCAAGAGAACCCTACAGCCCAAACAGTATTAAAGAGCAGTAATTCAGGTAAGTCAAACAGAACAGCCAACAAGGGGTGTGGGGGGTAATCACAACTTTAAATATATTTATTATTCACACAGCAGCAGCACTGGGACAAGTCCTGTGCAGCGCTCCTGAAGCAAAACCCAGCGCAATTCCCATCAGGGAGCTGCTTTGTAACGACCTGGGGTCTGCATATCCAATCTCACCGTGTTTATTCCTCACAAATAGGGCTCGTCTTTTGAGATTTCCCACTTCTTCAGGGCTGGTCCTGGCGTCACTGGTTTTTTCTCAGCTGTTGCCACTGCAGAGCCTGAACTGAAGAAGAGGGTGTGAAGGTCAGGCTTGGATTCGATCAGAACCGGTTTCATTAGTGCTAAAGGGGTTTGTTACATCAGCTTGAGCCCTCGCTCATTCAAGAGATACGGACACAGGAGTCCTCCTGCCAGGCTGGGAACGCTGGCACTGGAAGAGCTTTGCGCTTCTGGTGCCGATAAAGCAGCCTGAACCTCGCTCGGCTCCCAGCGCCGCGGCACTGACCGCGTCCAACCTACCCTCCAGCCTGCGCCCCCGCCGCCAGGGTTTTCTGCGCGGCCGCCACCACGATGGGCGGGGAGGACTCCCGGCGGCCGTCCCGGAGGCAGTAGTAGTTATTGGCGAGCTTGTGGCTGGGCCCCACCGGCAGCCGAGGCGGCGGCTGCGTTCTAAGGCAAAGAGCGGGCGCGGAGCGTCAGGCGGGGGGGGGGAAGCCGCAGCGCTCACCCCCGCGGCCCGGCCCGCCCCGGCGGCACCTCTTGGAGATCTCCGTGTAGCGCAGCGGCAGCTTGGCCTGGATGTTCCGCTGCAAGGCAGAGGCGACAGCGGCTCACGCTGTGCCGCGGGCGGCTGCCGTGTGCCGGGGCCTCGGGAGAGCGGGGGCCGGGTCCCGCCGAGCGCCCGGGTCCCGGAGGGAAGGGTTCGGGTCCCGCCGAGCCCCCGGGTCCCGGAGCGCAGGGTCCGGGTCCCGCCGAGCGCTTACCCCCGCCAGGAAGTTCCGCAGGCGCTGCACGATGGTCGTGGCCGTCGCCATCGCGGCCGCGGTGAAGGACGGGGGGGGGGGGGGGGGGCACGGGAGGTACCGGGAGCGCGAGCGGCGCACGCTGGGTCTCGCGAGGTTTGGCGCTGGGTATAAGGGCCGTGAGGGGAAGCTCCGCCCCTTTCGTGCTGCCTGCGGAGCCGCCATGGACACGAGTCGGGTGCAGCCCATCAAGCTGGCCCGGGTGCGGCGGGCGGAGCGGAGCGGGGTCGGGGCGAGCGGAGCGGGGCCGGGGCTAAGCGGAGCTGGAGCGGAGGCGGGCGGAGCGTGGCCAGGGCCGGCCGGAGGGCCGCCGGGGGCGAGCGGAGCGGGGCCATCCTGGGCCTGGTGTGGGAGTTGGCCCCGGGGATAAGCGGGACTCGGTGCGAGCGAGGACAGGGGTGAAAGCGGAGCTGAGCGGGGCCTGGCGGGAACGGGGCCGGAGGGGAGGGCAGGGCTGGGTCTGGGGGCTGTGAGAGCGGTCTGGGGGTGTGAGCGGGACCAAGGGCGGGTGCTGGGGCTCTGCGCTCACTCTCCGCTCTCTCTGCCCAGGTGACCAAGGTGCTGGGCCGGACCGGTTCCCAGGGGCAGTGCACACAGGTGAGGGGGCCAGGGCTGGGTGGGAGCGGGGCCATCGCACACCGGGCTGACGCCTTCCCACACACAGGTGCGTGTGGAGTTCATGGATGACACGAGCCGCTCCATCATCCGCAACGTCAAGGGGCCGGTGCGGGAGGGCGATGTCCTTACGCTGCTGGAGTCGGAGCGTGAGGCCCGGCGGCTGCGCTGAGCTGGTGAGTATGGGGCTACCAGTGAGCCTGGTGCTGCCCATTTGGTCTCGGTGGCCTCCCGCTGCTCTTTAAACCAACGTGGCCTCTACTGTTCTGTTCCAGGTGATGAAGGCTGATGGGATGTGCTTGGGGTGGCCAGTTGCCATCTGCTTGGCCAGACGCAGGTCAGGGATGGAGAGGAGTGTGGCAGTTGTGTTGCTTCAATAAAGGTCTCTCTTACTCACTGGTCTCGGTATTTATGCATATGCTTTTTGTTGCTGGGTCCAGCAGTGGAACAAAAGTACACCCTGCTTATTCCTGGGGTTACCCATGCTGCCTTTATTGTCATATTGCTCTGGTTTTGCACTTTATTAAGCTGTCACAACAAAAATAACTGTTTTGATGGCAGCAACCTCAGTCCTCATTTTTCTGGTAAGAATTCTGCGTATAGCCAGTAAAGTGGCACTGCTGAACTTACTGGCCTTCTGTGGAATTCAAGTACAAGTTCAAAGTCATCTTGCAAAGACCAGCTGGCTGCTTTTCTCCTTCTGTACTCAGCAAGTAGTTCTATAAATATCCCTATTTGCTGTCTTTCCTGGCAATCACTCACAAAGAGAGTGCTTGTCTCCTCTTAGAGGGGTTGGCAAGTCAGTCTCACTTAAGTTCTCTCTGTTTTCCTTTCTAGCATGAAGTCAGCTAGAAAGACTTACTGGTATCTATTAAATGAAATAAAAATAAGGCTGAAAGGATGAGGAATGAGCCTGAAAACTGTTAAGGTCTGAGGGCTGGCTTTTAAGTGCTGATGCTTTCCATCTGGTAGTAGGGTGATACTGATTTGTGGTGTGTTTGAACCCAGTCGAGTCTGCAGCTCCTCATCCTGTGGTCTTTGTTGGGAGTGTTCATCCTTCAATGTCCTGAACTCAGATTAAGGCACCTCAAGAGTAGGTGGGATTGAGGGTTTGAGTACCTGGATTTGAGAAGAGCACTCCTGCAATAGATGTTTGAATTGCTGCACTTGGCAGACACTGAGGGTTGCTGTTGGGGCTGGTAAACAGAGTGGTTGGTTGGTTTTGTTTTCCTCCTGCAGGTGTTAGTGGTGCCCTGGTCAGCTCATGGGCAGCCTAAGGAGGATTTTGTGTTCTGGGGAAAGCCCCTGTTGACATGTGCTTGTGTTGTTGCTTGATCTAGTTCTTGATTCTTTGGTAGTGGTTCAGTTTCAGGGCATCAGGTGAGTCCATGCGCCCTTGGTTCATGTACCGCCTCAGAGTTTACTTTTGCTGCTGTTTGTTCCTGCACAGCTTTAGCAATGATCAGGCCCCGACTGTGCTGAGTGACCAAGCAGGAGGCTTCAGCTGCGAGCTGGTTGCCAGACAGATGTCAGCTTGTCACAGGGGTGGCTCAGAGCAGTTGAAGCCCTTCCCAGATATCCCTGTGGGGTCAGCGTGGTCCTTGGCCACGTGAAGAGGGAGGTGACTTTGCACCCCCAAACTGATGATGGCAATGCAGCTTAATATCAGAGCACCAGGGGGAACCAAGGGTAGTAAAGGGCTGTATCTGGTCCTAGCGTCCTGCTTGGTCCTGAGGAGTATGACACGACAAAAGATGCCATGACCCAAAAGGGCATTTTGGGTGGAAATGAACTGATGCATGCAGGCAGTCCATAAACTTGCAGGGAAGGAACGGGAATGGGAGGGCTGTGCCAGGCTGTCCCTCTGCTGAAGGGTTTTGTCTTGAGCCAAAGACTGCTGCTGGGTCACTGCAAGATTCCAAAATAATTTTACTTAAAACTTTTATTTGTATCATAAAAATGGACATCAGTATGAAAGGATCAGTAACCAAACCTGTGAGACCAAAGCAGTGAGTACAGAATACATCCAGAGTAGTGCAGAGGGAGGCTGTGAGCGCTGTGTGTTAACTTCAGTGCAAAGCTGAGCCAGGCCCATTGCCAGCACAGCGCTGTGTCAACTGAAACCAGTTTCCTGGGAGCGTTTCCTAGCTCACAGCACAGCTCAGACCAGGCCTGGGGGGGCGAGAGTGATGCTGGGGAGCCAAGGAGCAGAAATAGGAGCTGTGACATGGCACCTCTGTGAAGGATTCAGAGCAGAGCCAGCTTCACATGCAAAACCCTTTTCACTCCCAGTCCTTAGTGCTTTCCTTGTCTGTTCCCACCCTGCCTGGCGCACACACTCATACACACGTCCTCTGACACACGTGTCCATCGCTACAGCTTCCTCTCAACTCCTCTTGCCCATCTTTCTTTTTTCCTGGAACAACACGAGCTGCTCTTGTCCCCTTTGGGAAGGAAAGTGGGCAGAGGGGCTTGGTTGGGGCTCTGCCTTCACAGTAACTGGCTGCTGACTCTCTTTGCCCCAGCAGGAGGTCCCTGCTCCCTGGGTGGGGTATCTTAAATGTCCCTAAATGCATTTATGACTCAGCCCCCTCCTGTCAGCTCCGTGGCACCCCTGGGTGCTCAGTGCTTAGGTGCTTTCTTGTTCAACTCCATCCTTTGACTAAGCAATATAATTCTTTTTGCTTTGTGTGCATGTGCTAGGGGAAAAAAATAATCAGATTTCAGCCCGGAAAGGAAATGCCAGAAGAGAAGGAGCAGTATTTCAGTCTGGAATTGCTCCCAGGCCATGTCCAAGGCAGTGGTGACCATTGGGTTTGTGGCTGCTGAGCTTCCCGCTGGCAGCGTGCAGCACAGCAGGGCCCAGCAGCCCTGCTCCTTGTCACCAGCTCTACTCCTCCCCAGAGCTGCCAAGAGAGGACAGGAACCATGTGCCACTTCTGCTGGGCTTGTTTGCTCCTGTACACTGAGTGAAGGACTTGCAAAGGGCTCCGAGGCAGCGCAGGGCTGATGGGGAGCGGATGGGATGGGGCCAGCTTCTGCTCATTGTTCCCCACCCCAGGTCGCTTGATGCTTGCCTCCTCTGTCACTTGGTGGAGCAAGGTGGCTGTGCATGGGCTGCTTCCAGCAGTGATGAGGCCCAGGGACAGCGCATACTCTGTGACAGGAGGGTTAAAGCATCTGCAGGGTGTGATTCAGCAGGCAAGGGGGACATAAACCATAGCCTGGTGCTGAGGGCTGGCTCCTGAGGTCGCTCTAGTTTGGTTTCTTTGGGCCCCCAGGGCTCTTGGTGGCTGTTGGTGATGTCCCCTGCTGCAGAGAGAGCAGAGGCAGTGTCACTCAAGTCACACAGTGTCACCCCAGCAACTCCCAGTCAGGGCCAGCCAGGCTGGTGTCCTGCTGCTGAGGATGCAGCGAGCGTGTGGCACTCAGGGTGCCCTGCTCCTGCCCCTGTCACAACCCTACTGATGCAGCCGAGCTGGTGCCACCTTTGGTACTCACGTTGAGATGGGCGTAGAGGAGCACCGCGATGTTGCTGTGACCAGCCTCCAGCGCGATGGCAACAGCGTTGTTCCCGTCCTGAAAACAGAAAGGAGAGCCCTTGGGAAGAGGTTTGGGGGGCAGGATGCAGGTGGGTGAATGAGCCCGGGCCGCAGAGGCTTACGCTGTCCACGATTGAGATGTCGCAGGTGGGCTGAGCCAGCAGCAGCTTCACGGTCTCCATGCGCCCGTGCTCACAGGCACACATCAGCGCGGTGGAGCCCTCCTCGTCCTGCAGGTTCACATCAGCTCCACAGGCGAGCAGAGCCTCCACCATCTCCTGCCGGCCGTGGCTCACAGCCAGCATCAGCGCTGTCTGCCCGGCCTGCAAGGCAAGGGACAATGCCAGGGGGGCCTGTCCTGGTTGGGCCACCCGCTCATCCCACTGCCCCAGGCAAGGACCACACTGAGAGCAGCTCCTAATGCAGTACCAGCTCCTCCAGGTTTTGAAGCTGTCCTTGGAACAGCCAGCTGCGGCCATTGGTGATGCAGCGAGGGTCAGGATGTGATGCACCAACCTGGCTGGCCTTGGCGTTGACGTTGCCCATGCTGAAGAGCCTCCTGACCATGTTCATGTCGTCCTCCTGCTCGACGGCCGCCAGCGCTGCCAGCATGAGGGCTGTGTAACCAGCTTTGTTCTGGTGGTCCACGTTACAGACCCCTGTGGGCACGGGCAGAGCTCAGGGTGCTGTGGGGCTGGCTCCCACCCTGCCCAGGGTGCTGCAAGCTGTCCCACGGCCTGCTGACGAGTTCCCTCCCATCAAACCTGGGCTCCCCAAGGGCCGAGGTGACTTCCACCTTCCCACACGTGCATGGATGCAGCCCAGGGCAGCTCTCCCCGCTGCTGGCACTCGTCCCCAGTGCCTGGCACGGCCAGGATGTGAGCAGGGTGCTGGCAGGGGGACGTGTGTCGGATGGGGAGCCCTGACCTGTGTCCAGCAGCAGCCGCACGATGTGGAAGTTGGAGTGGGAGACGCTGTAGTGCAGGGCTGTGTTGCCGTTCCCATCCGCCAGGTTCACCACGTGGGCCAGGAGAGCTGGAGACACCTCGGCAAAGGCCAGGAGGTGGTTGGCCACCGTGTCGGGCACAGAGGACTTCTGGCTGGACAGACGGAACCACTCCTGCAGGACCAGGCTGCTGCTGGCAAGCTGTGGGCAGCAAGAGGGGCTGAGCTGCGGCCCTGCACCCCCCAGCCCCAGCGGGAAGCAGAAGTCCAGCTCCAGAGGGGAACCCCAAACCCACGCTGAGATGGCCTGAGCTGAGCTGGGTTTTGGGGTCCCTGGGACAACGCGTGGAGCAAAGGGCTGTGTTCTGGGGGAAGGTGCTGAGCTGGGCTTTGCTGGCCCACCTCTGGGGGACAGCAGCAGCCATCCCACCCCATAGCACCTCACTCACCACCTCTTTGCTCTTGGTGGCCCCGGGGTGGCCCAGGTGGGTCTTGACGATGAGGCAGGCCTCCCGCATCCTGGGGCTCAGCTCGAACCTGGGGAGAGCATCAGAGGGGCTGCATCACCCCACCAAAGGGCACCCCACGTACCTCCCTCGAGGTTTTGTTCCTCACTCTGATGCCTCCAACCCTCCATGAGCTCCATGCCTGCACCCAGCAGCTTCAGCCCCTGCAAACCCTTGCAGAGCTGGGGTTATAGGGATGAGCTCACATCTACCCGTATTTAAGCCATAAATGCCATTAAGGGCTGTTGGATTTTGGTTTTGGGGTTATTTGTCCCCCTCCAAACTCTTTAGCAAAGAGGCATCTGAGGCCTCGGGCTCATCCTTTCCTCCGCAGACCTAAGAAGCTGGAAGGATTTTTTCCTGCTGAATGGTTTTCCCCATTGGCTGCACTGGGGCGCACAGGGGTAATGGAGCCTTCCGCATTCCCTCGTTAGCACTTACTTCTCCTTCACCTCGGTGGGCTCCAGCAGGGTCACGCTGTCCCCCTCGCGCTCCTGTCCTGGCTCACACTCCCCTTCCCCGGCTTCTTCATCTGAGGTTTCAGTGTCCCCTTGCTCATTGCTGTCAGAGCTGTCGGCTGAAGCCTTCTCAGAGGAGCTGTCTCCTTCCTCCTCCTCCTCCTCACTGGATGTGCTCTCATACCTGTGCGGAGGGCGGATGCTCAGTGACAATGTGGCACCCAGCAGGTCCCCTCATTGCCACTGCCCCCAGGACAGGAATGCTGCGGTCTGGGGCTGGTGCAGGGGGGTGTCAGGAGCCCCTCAGCACGTACTCCCCGTTCAGCACGCCCACAAACTGCAGACTCTTCTTGCTGCCTTCAGCCTCGCTCCTGGGGGCACCATCCCGCTTCTTCATGATGGACTTCAGGGCTCCTGGGGGCAGAGGTACGGGTGTCAGGGGCACCGCAGACCTGCCAGGCTCCACGGAAGGGACACGGTCTGCGCGCAGGCTGCGACCCAGGGCTGTCTCCAGCAGAGCCACCCCTCTCCCTGGCGTTCTCCTTGGCATCGACTCACCAGCCACAGGGCTTGGGGTGGCTCCACCACCCCGCGCTGGGGATGGATTCCGGCTGCTCTGCGTCTCCTCTGCTGTGCCTGCCCCGGGGCTCGAGCTGCTCTGGGGCGTCCCCTCCATCGCTCCCGTGCCCCGCGCCAAGGGACCGTCCGGGGCGTCACCTGCACCGGGCTCCATCTCCTCTCCCGCCGTGGCCCCGCTGCCCGTGTCGGTCTGGCTGCCCTTGTCCTCACCCCTCGCGGCCGAACTGGGTCCGACGGCCACGTCCCGCGCGTCGGGGCGGCAGCTGACGGCGGCGCAGGCAGTGTGCGGGCAGCACCCCACGCCGGCCTCCACCACCTGCGGCGGCTCGCCGGCCGCCCGGCTCCGCGTGGCCACCACGGCCTCCACCTGCGCCTCGGCCACCCGCGGCTTGGCCATCACCTCCTTGTCCAGGCGCGCCCGGGGCCGGCGGGCGCACACCTCGCGCCGCAGCTCCTCCAGCTCCCGCGTGGCCTCCCGCAGGTGCCCCTCCATCAGCGCGATCACCTCCTTCTGGTGCCCCACCGTCTGCTGCAGCAGCTCCAGCTCCTGCTCCGCCTCACTGGGCACCCCCAGCGAGGACTCCAGCACCCACACGGACGCGTCCCTGCGCTCCCTTGTCCCGCTGTCTGGAACGTCACCGCTGTCGTGCTGGGACCGGTAGTAGAAGACGGCGTCAGCCATGGCCCGGTCCTCGCCCACCGCCACGGAGCAGCACGTGGGTCCCTCGGCGGCCCTGGGGCTCCGGCCTGGCCAGGCCCTGCCGCCCCGCTCGGGCACAGCCAGCTTCTCCGTCAGCTTCCGAAGCTCCACGATCTTGCTCGCTCGCCCTTTGGGCTCCGCTTCACGCTCTGCCCCCGCCTGGGGCAGCTCCTCAGCCGCTGCCTCCACCTCGGCGCCAGAGGGGTGTCTCAAAGCCTCGCTGGGCTCTGCCGACAGCTTCTCCATCAGCTTCGCCTTCTCCCTCTTGAGCTCCCCGATCTGCAGCTCCAGGAGGGGGATGGTTTTCACCTGCTCCTCCAGGTCCCGGAGCTGCCGCAGGGCAGCAGCCATCTGCTCCCGCACATGCTGCAGCGGGGCCGTGCCGAGCCCTGCGGCCGGGGTGCTGCGCCCCGAGCTGCCGGGGCTGCCCCGGCCCCAGCCCTCCCCCGGCACCCATGGCAGGGGCTGACACGGGGCTCCCGATGCGCCGCCGCGGCTGAGACCGGCCCTGTCCTGCTCCTGCTCCAGCCTCCGGCTCGTCTCCAGCAGCGTCTTCTCCACGCGCGGGTTCCTCAGCCCGCACTTGCGGGTGGGAGGTGGGAGCAGCCGCAGCGGCGGCGGCGAGATGGGATGCGAGGTCGGTTTGCTCGGGGGCTCCAGGGGCGCACGGCCGTGCGGGGACAGCAGCAGCGTCCTCCCGTCCTCGCTGGCCGTGGACGCCAGGGACTCGGTGGAGGTCCAGGCGCTGGCGTGGCTGCTGGGGCTGCGCAGGGCGCTGGGGGGCTGCCGCGGCCCTTTCGCCCTCCGGGGCAGTGGCACCTTCTTGAGCGTTTGGCCGCTTTCGATGTCATCGACGTACTTCAGGAAATCCAGGTCCAGGAGGAAGCCGTAAGGGGTTTCCACGGAATATGAGCTCTTCTCGCCATTGTCCTGGTCCCGGTACAAGAATGGGCCACCGAGATCTGCAAGAGAGGCGGGGATGGTTGGGCAGGGACCTGGGGGACAGAGGCTTTTCCAACTGGGTCGTCCTGGGAATCGCAGCCTGCAGCCCCCCTCCCGATCACGACGGATCATTCCCAGCATCCTTGGGATACCTGCTCTGTGCTGCGACTGGTGCTAAGGTGAGGAAGTCCCTTGGGATGGGACTGGATAGCTCAGCCCTACCATTCCCTTCCCGTTGCTTCTGCTGCCCTGTGACCAGCCTGGTCCCGTTACCTGGGAGGTTCTGCTTCAGGGATGCAGGCTGAGCCATCTTCTCCCAAGGGATGCTGCTGACCAGGAGACCACCAACCTGCAACAAGAATGGGACCACATCCAGCAAAACCTGACAAACCAGGGATCAATGAGCCCTACGTGGCCACAAACTACTGCCCCCCAACTGGGGGGCACCCCCTGGCCCCCCACCAGCCCTGGTGACGGAGGGCTGAAGCTCGAGCGGCTGCTGCGGCGCTGCTGCTGGGGCCGGAATGGTTTGTACATTTAAGGAATGCTTCACAGCCGGAGATGGTCACAGTGCCAGTGCCGAGGGTGCCGAGTCATGACTCAGAGCTCAGGGGAGCGGGCTGGGAAGGAGCAGAGGCTGAGGCCTTTCTGGGTGTGATTCTCAGTGGAGAAGTTTCCTCTGGATAAAGGAATTGGATGCTTTTGCAAAGCCTCCTGACCGCAGGCAGCTGCCAGCACCATTCTTCACTGTGGGTGCTGAGGCAACGGCACAGGCTGTCCAAGGAAGCTGTGGCTGCCCCATCCCTGGCAGTGTTCAGGGCCAGGTTGGACACAGGGGCTTGGAGCACCCTGCTCCAGTGGAAGGTGTCCCCATGGCAGGGGTTGGAGCTGGAGGAGCTTTAAGGTCCCTTCTAACCCAAACCACGCTGGGATTCTATGATTCTCTAAGGCACAGAGGAACGGAATGGGAGCCTGGCTTTCCCAGGAGCCAGGCTATGGGCACAGCAGAGGAGAGCCGTCGGGATGCGACTGCGCTGCAGCGGTGAGCTCAGGGCTGGGGGTGCTGCCAGATGTGAGACTTCATCTGGGACCTGCCACAGGGTCTGGGTGCTGGCGCCTGGGGGTGGAATGCTCCTGGTGGGAGTGGGATGGGGGAAACAGCACCCTGGGAGCACCCGCAGCTGCTGGGCACAGCGTCACCCTCCAGAGACACACATGGTCCTTGTGGGGCGCAAGCGGCCGTGGGGCTGGGCAGCTGTTGGCAGGGAAAGCATTTGGCACCAGGCTATTTTGGGAAGAAAGCAGGGGAGGAAGCGTGCCACAGAGGAAAGGCAGCTCAGGAACAGCCTTAGGGGAAGCTGAGGCTTAGAGCTGTCCTGAGAAGGAGGAGGGATCTGGCCTTGGCTAGGAGAAACACCTCAACACCAGCCCCAAATCACAGCGTCCCAGACTGGTTTGGGTCGGAAGGGACCTTAAAGCTGCTCCAGCTCCAACCCCTGCCACGCGCAGGGACACCTTCCACTGGAGCAGGGTGCTCCAAGCCCTGTCCAGCCTGGCCTTGAAGAACCTGAGAAGCTGTGGATGCCCCATCCCTGGAAGTGTTCATCCCAGCTCCACGCCAGCACCCCTCCCACCTCCCTTGGGAACACCCCAGCTCCATGCTGGTACCCCACATGCCTGTGCTGCCTTTGTGCCTAGAAGGATCTGCACATCCCCCTCTCGGTCGAATCCCTCCTCTCCAGGAAGCAGCCGCTTCCTCCTCCCCACGGCCCCTGCTCCAGGTAATTAAACAGCTCTGGGGCCAGGACAAACTTCCCGCCGGACCCTGCGCACACCAGGAATCAAACGGGAGGAAGCGGGAGAGCAGCAGGAGCGGAGCCAGCGGGTGCGTTTCCTCGGGGGAAGCGGCCGGCAGCTCCCTTCCGCTGGGTATGGAGCTGCCTGGGGCCTCGCCAGGAAAACCGCCTCTGATGGACATCTGTGTGCAGCAAAGGTGCCTTCTCCTCGTCCCCTCATCCCGCCTGCCAGCCGACGCCAGCGGCTGCTGTCAACCTGTCCCCAAAGCAAGGGGACACCCTCCTGCAGCTCCAGGCCCCCATCACTGGTCCAATGGGATGAGCTGGACCCAGGGGAGGATCTTCTGCTTTCATCCAGCTCCAAAACCAGGCAGCAAACCAGGTGATGGGACCTGCAGGCTCCCAGTCATATGCAATACGCCCCAGGGATCCTGTGATGTGCAAAGCCCTCATGACATGCACACTGCCTTGGGCTGGGTGAGTGGCCAGGCTGGATTTGAGCCAGTGAGGATGAGCAATGGAGGCAGGCGGCCCTGGAATGCAGCAGTGATGAGAGGGTTAAGTCCCTGCACCTCCAGCCCAGGCACTGGTGGCACAAAGCCAGCCTTGTCCCCAGCCTCCTGCCATTGCCATGGCATCGCATCAAAGAGAAGCTGCTCTCCACCTAAGCTGAGGACGTGATGGGGAAGACCCTGCTGGCCAGTTTGGTGCCAAAATCTTCCACTGGACCAGGTTGCTCCAAGCCCTGTCCAACCTGGCCTTCAACCTGTAGGAAACTTGGGTCTAAAACTGGAGCCTTTCCACTCAATTCCAACAAAAAGCCACGTGAGGGATGGGACAGGCTGGGCACAGCTCAGGTACCACCCAGTACCCACGATCAGTCAGCCCTCTGGGGCTCCCAGCTTTGTGGCCCATGGGGCAATCCCCCCTTGGGGTCCCCAAGCCCTCAGGGAACAGACCTGGGGGTGCTGCTTTTAAAGTCCCGGACTCCTTTGGGTCCTTTCCCCCACCCGAGCCACTCCAGAAGCTGGACACAGGGAGAGCTCTCCCCAGCTCTCCTCCCAAAGCCAAACTACTGAGGTCATGAGGAATGTGAGAAGAACAGAGTCCAGAGTAGCCCTGGCCAGTGCAACTCGATTTATCTCGGCCAGGCACGCTTCCCTCGGAGCTGCACGCAGGCGATAAGCCCCGAAGCGCGGGGCTGAGGTTGTTCCGAAGTTAAAGGGAAACCACCGAGCAAGCACACGGCTCCCTCCGCTCCAGCGACCGGCTGGGATTCAGGATCCTTGCACCGAGCCAGGCACCACGTGTGCCCATCACCTGCACTGTCACCCACTGGGTGCGGACGGGAGGGATCGGGGGCTCACGGCATCTTCTCAGCCACATACCCCATCCCCATCCCCTGCTCCAGGGCTGCATGGGGCATCCCAAGCTCTGTGCCACCCACTGTCCCTGTGCCTGCTTGCCCAGGCCACCTTGGCCATGCGGTCCAGGCTGCGGCTGCTCCTGAGGAGCTGGATCCCATGCGGGTGGGTGCGCCGGCACTGAGGCGGGAGGGGAAGGGAAACGCTTCCCTCTTCTCAGCAGCCCGATTTCAGGGCTGGGCCATTATTCCTGGAGCTGTCGTCACCGGCAGCCCGGTTGGTCGGGAGGCTGCAGGGGCTGCCTGGGCTGAGCACCAGCTCTGGCACCTCAGGTTCACATGGTACCCGGACAACAGGCGGGTCCCTAAGCAGATGTACTCACACGGGGATCAGCTCTACGTGCCCCATCACACCTATAGCTCTATAGTCCGCTAGAAAACATTTACCACTACTCCTGCGCCCTCACCACAGCTGCCCAACACCACTTTCCTCGATTCCCTTGGAGCTGCTGACAACAGATTTGGGAAGAAGCCCCAGGGGCCTGCGATCGCCCTCCTGAGGAGGTGATGGAACGGTTAAATTCACACCCAGGGTGTGCAGGCACAGTCCCATGTCGCGTTTCCCATGCGCACATGAGGAGCACACTGAATCCTGCAGCATGCTGGGGTGCCCCGTGGGTCCCCCGCACCCCGGGGTGGCTACAGCCCCTCCCCGTACCCCACGGAGCCTGCAGCACCCCCCGCTCTGTGTGTCCCCAGCACCCCCGGAGCCCCACAGCTCCCCCATAGCCCCCGGGTGACCGCAGCCCCCCCGCATCCCAAGAGACCTCCCGGGGACACCGCGCTCCCGCCAGCGGGCGATGCGCGGCCCCGCCCGGCCCCGCTCCCGGCCCCTCCTCGCTGGCCTTGGGCAGCAGCCCCGCTCCGGGGGCTGCCGGCGCCGCCCCAGCCCGCTCGGGTCCCGTCGCGGCTGCTCCGAGCGGCCCCTCGGCGGGCCCCGTGCGGCGGCGGCGGCTCCGGGGCCCTGCGGGGCTCCGCCACCGGGACGAGCCCCCGCCCCTCGCCCCGTCGCGGTCCCGCCGCCCCTCACCTCGCCGTCCGCGCGTCTGGGCTGGAGCCGCGCTCTAGCGCGGGGCCGCCGTCCCGAGCCCGGCGGCTTCGGGCTGCAGCGAGGCGCCGCCGGGCCGAGGGCGGGCCGGCAGCGGGGCAGGGGCGGGGCGGCGGCGGGCGGGGAGCGCCCCCGGGCCCCGGTCGGGACGGGCGCCGCCCCCGAGCCCCGCTCGCCCCGGGGCGGGGGGTCCCACGCAGCCCTTTCGTCGGGGATGAGGGTCCCTGGGGCCCTGCCCCGGGGGCGATATCCCCGGTCCCGGTCACCGGGGGGAAGGGGGTGTCCCGGTAAGTGCAGGAAGGGGGTGTCCCTTGCCATGGTCACCCCGGGAGCCCCCTGTCCTGGTTACCCTGGGGAAGGGATGTCCCAGGGAGTGAAGGTATGGGGGTATCCCCTACCTTGGTCACCCTGGGAATAGCGGATCCCCAGCCCCGGTCACCCTGGGGTTGAGGTACCCTTACCCCACTCCCCTGTAGGGTTGGGGATGTCCTGACCTTGCTCCCCTGGGGGATGCTCACCCTGGAGACAAGAGGATCCCCTGCCCATGTCACCCCAGGTACTGGGGGATCCCCTGCCTGAGCTCAGGTCGCTGGGATCCAGCTCCCACCCCACCATCCTCCCCCAGCACACCCTGCCTGATCCCTGTGGCCTCTCACTGCCTGCCCTCGTCCTGCGACTGGGAGCCTTGTGCTGGGCTCCCCGGCCTGGCCCCGCTGGGTTTTGGCAGCCCTCCCCTGTCCCAGCAACAGGCTGTTTGTCTCCTTTTCTTGCCAGCTTTCTTCCCCGCCTGCTTCCCTTGCTCAGCGAGGTCTGGGCTGTCTTCATCCCACTGGGACCCCTGGCAGTTTCACACCTTCATTCACTGCTCCAACCCCTTCCAACGCTGAAACCCTCAGCAAGGATTTTTCCTTCCTTTTCTTTCCCTTTTCAGCTCCTGAACCTGCTCCGCACTCCCCCCCCCCCCCCCCCCCCCGGGTATTTTTCCACACTGGCTCTTCTGTAACACTACTCATGGGAAGAGCAGGAGAAACAAGATGTGCTTCCCAGCGTCCCTCCCTGCTGCTGGCTGGCAGCTCGGGGGCTTCCTGAGCAAGGGTTTGCATCCGGACGGAAGTACCTTAATAGCCCTGATGGAGCTACCTCCACCGACAGACCTTGTCCCTCTCCACCCTATTTACATACTTGGCCTCCTCGGCATCCTGCGGTAATGAACTTGGTGATTTCGTGCCCTCCTTCCGTCTCCAAAGCAGGTCTAGAATAGCTCTGCTCCTGTCCATTCACTGTTTGGCTTAGTAGCCTTTAGCGTCCTCCCTAGCCATGAAGGGCTTGTCCTCTCTGTCCAGAAAGGTGGAGCCTGCTGTGATGACTGAGGGCTCCCTGCTGCAGAGCTCATGCCCCGTGTTCTGGCTCAGAGCTCCACGGAGGACCCATTTCCAGGTCCCTGATTCCTGCACTTGGGCATCTGACAAAAATCCCTGTGCCGGTCGGGCTCCTCTGGCTTTAAGCTTTGGTGACTGAAAAGAATCAAACCCGAGGGGCAGCCCTAACTTCTGACACTTATGTTTGTATAGAATCACAGAATCCCAAACTGATTTGGGGTGGAAGAGACCTTAAAGCTCCTCCAGCTCCAACCCCTGCCATGAGCAGGGGCACCTTCCACTGGAGCAGGGTGCTCCAAGCCCCTGTGTCCAACCTGGCCTTGAGCACTGCCAGGGATGGGGCAGCCACAGCTTCTCTGGGCACCCTGTGCCAGCGCCTCAGCACCCTCCCAGGGAACAGCTTCTGCCTCAGAGCTCATCTCAGTCTCCCCTCTGGCAGGTTAAAGCCATTCCCTTGTCCTGTCCCTCCATCCCTTGTCCAAAGCCCCTCTCCAGGTTTCCTGCGGCCCCTTTAGGCACTGGAGCTGCTCTAAGGTCTCCCCTTCAGGAGCCTTCTCTTCTCCATCTGCCCCAGCCCAGCTCTCTCAGCCTGGCTCCAGAGCAGAGCTGCTCCAGCCCTCGCAGCAGCTCCATGGCCTCCTCTGGACTCGCTCCAACAGCTCCACATCCCTCTGGTGTCGGGGGCCCAGTTTTGTGTGGAAACCCTGCAGAGCTCACATGCAAAGACACAAGCGGAGAACTCACAAAGGTCGGTTGGGTTGAACCCCATATAAATGACAACTGCATCTGGGATGCTTCAGTTTCGGCTCTCAGCCAGCTCGGTGGCTTCACCGTGGGCCAGGGACGCCGACCCAGGACCGGTCTGAGCTGTGTCTCCTGCCTGGACCGGTAGTCCCTGGCAGCCCCAGCCAAACCCAGGCTTGGGGGCAAATGGCAATCCCTGTGGCTTCCCTGCTGCTTCTGCGTGAGTGCTGAGCTTTGAGCTGCCTGCCAGAGGGGAGACTGAGATGAGCTCCTATGCAGAAGCTCTTCCCTGGGAGGGTGCTGAGGCGCTGGCACAGGGTGCCCAGAGAAGCTGTGGCTGCCCCATCCCTGGCAGTGCTCAGGGCCAGGTTGGACACAGGGCTTGGAGCACCCTGCTCCAGTGGAAGGGGTCCCTGCCCGTGGCAGGGGTTGGAGCTGGAGGAGCTTTAAAGTCCCTCCCAACCCAAACCAGGCTGGGATTCCATGTCCCTCCCATGAGCACCCATCTGAACAGGGCCCCTGGGACCTGAGCAGTTTCAGTTCATCAGAAACAGTAAAAACGTTTTTTTGGTCCAGAAGACGGTCTCAAAAAATGGCTTTCCCCATAATTCCCAAACCTTTGCTCTCTGCCACCTGGGGCTATGCACGTGATTGTGCCTTAGTTTCCCCACCAGGGCAGTTGGAAAGAGAGTACGTGTGTGTGTGTTCCAAGCACTTCCTGTCTCTCTGCTTACTCCAGCTCCTTTGTGCCTGCCCAAGCCCAGCTCCCAGCTCCATTGCTCCCTCCATGGGCTGGGCACCGTGTAGAACCCATGGGCAAAGCTTGTCCGAGGCTTTGCCTGGAGCATTCCCTGTAGGAAAGCAGTGTGAATGCTTCCTGCTGCAGAAATGAACGAGCCCAGTGCAGTCCCCTCCTGCAGCAGAATGTCCTTGTTTTCTGCCCTCGGATTTGGGAGCAGGCAGGAAGCTCTTGTTTCCTCTCATTGCCTCTCTGCTCAGATCCTTCCTCCCTGGGATGCTGCAGCAAAACAAAGGGCCTGAGAGCGAAGCGGGAGCAGCTTCCACAGCTGGAGATGCTGGGACCAGGGGAAGGGTCCTTGAGCGGCTGCTGGATTCCTACATGGGCTCAGACTGGTGGGGAAGGGACTAATGGCAGAGCCTGAAGTCACTGGGGGACACTGTACCCCAACAGTGGCACAGTCACCCCACAGCCCCCTCACCAGCAGCCTCCCCCTTGCCACGTCCTCCCAGGGACACCCTTGGATCTGAGTTAGGGCTGGGCTGTGGCAGCAGCATCAAATAGAGACCATCTGCAACGTCAGGGGCTCCTTGGGGACCTCCTGCTCTGTGCCACAGCTGCTGTGTCCCATCGATGTGTGTGACCCTGTGCACCCTCTTGTCCCCACCGTGGCCCTCCACGAGAGGGGAGAGACTTAAGCAGGGTCTGTGGCGGTCTGATGAGGGGTGATGGTTTTAAATTAAAGAGGGAGATTCAGGCTGGATCTGAGGCAGAAGCTCTTCCCTGGGAGGGTGCTGAGGCGCTGGCACAGGGTGCCCAGAGAAGCTGTGGCTGCCCCATCCCTGGCAGTGTTCAAGGCCAGGTTGGACACAGGGGCTTGGAGCACCCTGCTCCAGTGGAAGGGGTCCCTGCCCGTGGCAGGGGTTGGAGCTGGAGGAGCTTTAAGGTCCCTTCCAATCCAAACCAGATTGGGATTCTATGGTTCTAAGACCAACCCTCATGCAGGTGCTTGTCCCCTGTCCCCTCTCTTGTGTGCCCTCTGATGTGGCCACAGGTGATGTTTTAGACTGGGCGCTGGCTTTTATCTTGGGCAATATTGCTCCCGCTTGGCACGGCACCAGCCGGCCTGGGATGGAGCGGACGGCTTCTCTTTTGTGGTTGGATTTGCAGCTCAGGCTTATCAGGCCTGAGGAAATGCCGTGCGGGTTTCCAGTGCTGGGATTGCCTTGGCTGGAGGCCAGCCCCATCAGCAGCGCAGGATGGAGCTCCTGCCCCAACGGCTGCGCCCTTCTGCTCTTAACGTGGCCATAAACCCTCCCCAACGGTTGGTGGGAGCTGCCAGCAGGATGCTCCCAGGTGGGGGATTTTCCAGGTATCCGCTCATGCTGCAGGCTGAGGGTTTGCAGCCCAGGGTGCATGGAAAAGTTGGGATCTCAGCTTGAACTCAGCGCTCCTTAAAAATGGGTATTCTTCTTCTGGGGCCCCTGGGCTGTATCCCTAAAACCCAACTGCACAGGGGACCCAGAGAAGCTGTGGCTGCCCCATCCCTGGCAGTGTTTAAGGCCACATTGCTGTGCCAATCCCTGATCCTTTCCCATCCACTGGGAAATGCTCCTGTGCTGGAGGAGCAGCTCTGGCACAGCTCTGAGACCCCCAACTCCCGGTGAGAGGGGAGGACATGGATGTCCCCATCACCTGGTGGTGCTGTGGGCTCAGCTTCACCCACTGATTTCCAGTGTCTTCACATTGCAGAGCAGGATAGGGATGGGGATGGGGATGGGAATTAGGATGGGGACGGGGATGGGGATGAGGATGGGGACGGGGATGGGGATGGGGACAGGGATGGGGATGCCCAGGGGGAACAAACCACCCCAAATACCTTCTTCTTCTGGGTTCTCTGCCCTTTAGCTCCTGGCAAAGACATCAGCCGACTCCTTAGGACAAAGAGGGAATGTCCTGCACAGCGGATGCCCTTGTGCCCTGCCACAGCCACCAGCAAAGCAACCTCTCAGTCTCGCCATCTGCAGTTATTTCCAGCTGTTTCCAGCTCTGCTCCCCCCGTGCAGCAGAGCCCCCAGGCTGATGGCATCCGACTCCAGCTTGACATTTCGAGGGAATCCGAGTGCCTCAGCACACAGAGGACCCTTCTCTGCCCTGCAGGTTCCTGGCTGCCCGGGATCTGGCAAGGGCCGAGGGGTGCTCAGCGGGACCTTCCTGGCAGGAGCATCATAGATCTGTCATTGAGAAGCAGCAGAAAAGCCTTTCTGTGCCACCATCCAAAGCGGCGCATCTGGTCCCAGTGCACAATCGGCCCATTGAGTGGGTGACATCAGAGTGTGGCCAAGGGGACGAGCCTTCCTGTTCCTTCCCCTCGGTGGGATGGTTTGGAGCCTGAATCCTCCTCAGGGCAGCATCTCTGCTGGTGCTTTCTGCTCTCCAATCTCCGCTGGGAACTTCCCACCCCATCAATTGGACAGAATTAGTTTCCCCAAGTATTGCACCATCCACAATGCTTCCAAGAGAGATTCCCTCCTGGAGCCCAGGTGTCCTGGCTGGATTTTTCTTTGCTGGCAAGCAGAAGGGAGTCAGAAGGTGGCTGATCTAAAGGAACTTTTCCTGCAGATGATGCATGAGAGAGGCATGGATGGACCACTTGGTGGATAAGGAATTAGCTGCATGGTCGCACTCAAAGAGTTGTGGTCCATGAGGGACATCGGTGTGGTGGGGTGACAGCGTGGTGGGGTGATGAGGTGGGGGGGTGGGGGGGTGACGGTGACCCCGCACCGCCGCTGCTGCAATCCGAAGCCCCGTCCCCATCCTCCCCCTCCGTCCCCCCGCGGTCTCCTCTCCGCTGGTGCCCCCCCTCGCAAGGCTGCGGGCTCCGGTGCACCGGGACGCGTCGGCCCGCAGGGGGCGGTGTCGAACCGGGAACCGCTGCTTGGATGGAAGAGGGGCTGCGGGGGGGGTGCTGGAGGATGCTGGGGGTGAAGGGGGGCGGTGTGTGATGGGAGTGCAGGGGGGTGCGAGGATGCGCTGGGGGCTGCTGAGGAGTGAAGAGGGTCGGGGGGTTACTGCCGTGCTGGGGTTCTCCCCCAGATGATGCCCGGAGCCGTGGAGGGGGTGGCCGGGGACAAGGACATGGGGCAGCCCTTGGGGGAAGCGGCGCTGGAGCTGCCGTGCGGTGCCGGCATCAATCATGTAGCGCTGTTAACCTTTAATGCGCGAAGTCCTCGCTCGGGGAAGGGCTGGTGCTGAGCGAGGGGATGGTTAATGAGAGAGTGACGCACGGAGGGGATCAGCCTAAACCAGCCTGAGGGTGGCGAACGGATGGACCCCCCGTGGGGCTGCTGGCACCGGGCGCAGATCATAGGACCACAGCCTGGCCTGGGTCTCCTCCGGACTCGCTCCAGCAGCTCCACTTCCCTCTGATGCTGTTGCCCCGGAGCTGGAATACTTTGGGAGTTACGGAGCCGGGAGCTGCTCTCTGAGGCAGCCCCTCCACACTGGTGTCCCCTTGGAGCCGCCTTCCCCATTTCCGCTCTGCAGCTCTGTGCCAGTAAATGCATGAAGAAATGATAGTATCAGGAATAACGTGTCCGTAGGGCGCACATTGCACCTCCTCACCCCCCTCGTCCTCATCAGCGGGGTAAGAAGACCCCAACTGTCCCATGGTGGCTTTGGAGGGGATGCGCCACATCAAGAGGGCGTTAGTGGGACATGAGATGACCACAGAATAACCCATAAACAGCAGGAGGATGGGGAGAAAAGCATTGACTGAGGGTGTCTTGCTCCAGCAAATGGCCCAGGCTCGGCGCAGCGCAAGGGTAGGGCTGATGTGGCCGTTGGAATCTGTCTGTGGGGCACCCGGCAGGTTCAAGCATGACAGGAGAGAGCGAAATGCGTCAAACCCGGCTGAGTCACCCCCTCCCACAGCTCAGGTCCTGCCAGCATCCCCTGCAGCTGCACCAAACGCCTCCCTTGCACCGCGGCCGCATCCCCAGGGAGCTGTGGGGTCCACTGCAGCTCCCACCTCCCAGAAGGAGCCGGGGAGTCTCTTTTCATGCTCTAAGTTACTGAAAACTGCAGTGTTCTCCGGCAGCATTTTGAGCCTCCAGGTTGGACAGGGCTTGGAGCAAGCTGCTCCGAGGAAGGTGTCCCTGCCCGCGGCAGGGGTTGGAGCTGGAGGGGCTTTAAGGTCCCTCCCAATCCAAACCATTCCATGATCCTATGGTTCTATGATTCTATAAGCATATGGGCAGCTGGGCTCAGCATTCCTACCTTCTAGTTATAGGGCAATTAATTGGGGATGTCGCATTTGAGCGGCAGGGATGGGATCTACCCTACCGAAAGCCATTTCTGGCTTTATAAGTAATAGCAACGAAGCCACAGGGGACTTTTCCAGTGTCTTATGAGCCACTGGTGACCCACTTTGGTACAACTGCCAGCCTCATGTGTCTCTGGGGGAAGACCAGCAGCAAGGAGAGCAATGGCCATAATCGAAGTCATGTTGGGAAGCCCCACAGCATCCAGGACCCCTTTAAAAAGCACCAAAGCTCTGCTTTAGTTCCGAGGTTTTTGTTGCCTTTGGGAATGTGGCCTGGGGTGGCTGGAAGGGCGGGGAGCCCATGGAAACCTGCAGCTCTGCACGGGCACAAAGAGACGAAGTGGATTTGCAAGTCCCCAAATTCCACGTGCGCCGCAGAGGAAGGAGCAGTAATGGAAGGGCTCCACTTTGGGGAAGGCGAGTTTAAATAATTCAGACGAATAGCGAGGTGGAAACGAATGTGCAGAAGGTTTGGGGCTCCCTGGAAGGAAGCGGAGATGAAAGGAGCGGCCTTGCTGCAATATTCATAAGCTCTAAAGCGATGGCACGAGTGCCTGCAGAAGGGCCATTGCGTGAGCTCGTCTCCTCCGGAGACCACATCCAGGCGAGGAAGGATGCGGCTGCCCCGGGGTGTTCGGCATCTTCAGGCATCTTGTTCCTCATCAAGAACTCGTTGTGGTTCCTGTGGCTCTTTGCTGACAGTGCCACGTGCAGGAAGACGCCTCCTTCCAGCCCCAGGCAATCGGGGGCACCTGATTCATTATGGGGTTTATTTATGCCTTTTCTTTTGCGAGGGATGAGGAGATGGGAAACCGCGCTGGAGCCTGCGGAGCGCAGCCCTCGGCCTCATGGCCCCGGCGTGCCCAGGCCTGGGGCTGCTCAGTGCAGGAGCCCCTGTGCTGTGTGATCTCCTGAGCTCCATCACCATGGAGATGGTTACTAATGGGGCTGAGCTGCTAACGAGGTTCCTGGGCTCCTGCTCAGCCTCCCACCATGGCTTGGAGGAGAGGCCAGAGGCTGCTGCTTCTCCTCATGTCCCAAAGCCTTGGGAATACGCGCCCCTGGTGTCCCAGGGCAGCAGGATGAGGGCAGCCTGGATCTGCATCCTCCTCTGCTCTGCTCTTGGAAGGGGGAGCTGAATGGGAGATGCTGATGGCACAAGGAGCATCATCCCAGGGGACAAAGGAGCATCATCCCCCCAACTCTTCCTCCTGTGCTCAACCTGCTCATTACCATGTCACAGCCACAGTGGATGCCCCTAATTCACATCTTTCTCCCCCAAATTAACCAGGACATGAGGAGGGAGGGTCCTGGAGGGAGTCCACATACATCCATAGCGCAGAGTGGTGTCCCAGGGCAGGGATGAGGGATGCCCCAGGGATCCAGCTTGCCTGGGGAGCACATCCACCCCTTTCTCTCTGCCGAGGCCAAGCCTTGAAGGTCCTGCCAACCAGGAATCCCTGCCAGCTGCCTCCTGCCAGATTCCTGCTACCTGCCATGGCATCCAAAGTAGCTGCAAAACATCCCTGTGTGCTGCCAGACGCCTTCAGTGGAAACAACAAACAAGTTTTTCTCCCTCAATTCAAACCAGAAGCCAACCTTTCTGCTGGGGTTTATTGTTCTTGGAGTTGGGCTCTTGAAGAGGTCCCTTCCCTTCCAGCAAGCTCTGCTCATATTAAACCATGCCAGATGTGTGCCCAGGGTGGATTCAGCGGGACAGCAACGTGCGGAACCTGAGATATGGTGGGAAATAGCCTCAAAGCCCCTGGTAATCCAGCAAGGAAATGGTGTCAGCCTATTTATAGGAGCTCTTGCAGTGGAGGCATTGCACCCGCGCCTCAGCCCTGGGGCATTGCTGGTGGGAACAGCCTTCAGTTGAAGGGCCTCCTCCACTGGAGCGGGGCAGAGCCTCAGCCCTGTGGTTGAGGGGAGGGTGACTGCAGGGGCACAGCGGAACCCACGATGTTTAAGGGGGTGTCAGAGCTTTTCCCAAGGCTCACGTTGGGTTTGGGTCGTAAAAGCCCTTCCCACTGCGCTGGTGTGGGGGTTTCTCAGACACCGGAGCAGGGCTGGCCGGGGGTCTCTGCAGCCACAGGAGCAAAGGACGGGGCTGCAAAAGCTGCTTAAGGGATTTGAATTCTTAATCCCCATTAGAAATTAATGTCCAAATCCCCGGGGTGGTGGCAAATCCCACCCCAGAAGTTGGTTTGTCTTCAAAGCAGAAAGAAACACGAGCTGCAGGCAGAGGAACTGGCAGCGCAGGAGCGAGGCTGCACCGTGTCACCCGCAGGCACCGTTTGGGGACAGCCACCCTCATTTCCCCAGAGACACCGGGATGCTTCATCCCAAGTTAGCGGAGTATTCCGAAGCTTGGGAATGCTGCTTGAATTTCATCCTGGTGAGCCAGCCATTAGCAAGTCCCCAGCATCCCTCCTCCTGTAGTTGGGGAAAACATTCTCCTCTCCTGCAAAGCAGGAGCTGGTGTGGAAAATGGCCAAGCTCTTGGGAATCTGGGCAGGTTGTAATGCCTTGAAAGCAATTCCCATCTGACTTAGGAAAGGGCTAAGCTAATTTTACACATGACTTGCTTTCACACCTTTAACAAGAAGCAGTTTCTCCACGAGCAGTGCATACGGCAGCCAAATTGATTATTCATCGAACGAGTGAGAACACGCAGAGCAGAAGCTGTGCTCAACACCCCAAGGCATTGGAGAAAGGCTACACAAGTGCACTGAAAAGTGGGGTTTCTCTCCATCCAAATAGGAAGGTACCCAGACACCCTGACAGCGACCACAGCTTGTGCTTTAGCCAGGGAAAAACCCAAGGTATGAATTGGGTTTAAATCTGGCCTTTCCCTGGCGCTTCCATCCCAGGAAAGCTTCAGCAGAAGCGTTTCATCCCTCTGCACGTCTGTAGCACCGTGATGTGATGCACGGATGCAGCACAAGGCCAGGCTGGATGTGGTTCTGGACAACCTGATCTAGTTGAAGATGTCCCTGCCTGTGGCAGGGGATTGGAACTGGAGGAACGTTAAGGTCCCTTCCAACCCAAATGAGTCTCTGGTTCTATGATCTTGTCCAAGCCTCCTGCTGGAGGAGCAGCCCTGGGCCTTGGCAGCAGAGGAATTTTGCTGTCAGTTCCTTGCGCAGGCAGGAATCATAAGGAACATCCTTGCTGCAAGAGAGCATGGAGGGCGCCAGGCACTGTCAGTTGGAGTGACCTTTACATTCAGGTTGATGAATGGGCTCAGCAAGAGCAAACAAGCAGACGGGCTCCTCGAAGCAGGTGATGGGAGATCTGAACCTGAGCTGACAACTGCCCATGGGGGATGGCTGCTGCTTGGGTGCTGAAGGAGAGAGCGCTCTTCTTGCAGCTGCAAGGGGCACAAACCCAACTTGTCCTATTGGGTACCCACAGCATCACCCCCAGACCCCAAACCACCTCACAGCGGGGAGGGGAAAGGTCCAGGTCAGCCCAGGAGCTGGTGGATGCCCAAACCCCAGAGCCAGGGAGGGGTTTCCTCAGGACAGGTCTGTGTGGGGTGTTCCCTGGGTGCTGTGTGGGTGCCCCCACCTCTGCTGCATCCTGCTGGGTGCGTGCCTGCACTGAGCCCTATATTTTTAATGAGGCACGATGTGGATTTGCTCTGCCAAGCCTGAGGCTGGAGCTCAGGACCTGAGCTGAGACAACCTCCACAGAGTTGGGTTTTCCCTGTGCTGGGCTCCCAGCATCTGCCTTGATGGAGCTGGCTAGTTCCACCCGGCCCCTTGGCTCATCTGCCTCTGACGTTCAGGACAACCCTGAAAGGCTTGTCCTAAATATCCGGAGAAGGCAGGATCCAGCACATGGAGCGGGTTTCCTTGTGCAGCAGCACAGGGGCCTGCCCAGGAGGGGGAAGGATGCTCGGGGCCGCGCATCCGTGTGCACGGAGCATGAATTATCTCCGCTTCTCACTGTAAAGCCGTGCTCTGAGGGATGCGCTCATGAAATATAAATGTGAGCCCTGCTCGGAGCAGGCAGCGCCTGGAGCTGCACTGCAGCAGCATCCTGGGGTCGGCAGCAGCAGCACAGGCAGCACGCAGCCCTCTGCTGCCCAGCTCCAAGCAATAGTTTATGACTTTCAGAGCACAAGCTGTGACCTGGCCGTGCTTGACAAGGGTGATGATGGGTTAGGGATGGATGGCAGTGGTTGGGGATGCGCTGTTGGTAGGTGGTGATGCGTTGGTGGTGATGGGTGGTGATGAATGGTGATGGGCTGGTGATGGTGGCAATGGGTGGTGATGTGTTGGCAGATGGGTGGCAACTGATGGCAACGGGATGGTGAGGGGTGGCAGTAGGTTGGTGGTGGTGGCATAAACCTTCTCAGTTTTGGGACAGAGGAGGGGTTATATCCTGCTGGGGGGTTTGATAAATATGGATGAAAACTTCATTTCATAATCATCCCCGGGTGAAAACATCAGTTTCTGCAACACCAGCATCTTCCATGAGGAAAATGACCCATCTGATTTCGAGTGAGCTGACTCCAAATCCATGCCCAGGAGGGGCCAAGTGCTGGGCCAAGGTTCCAAGGGTTGGGAACCTGCTTGTGTCTGTGTGAGGGGCAGCACCAAGCCAAGTTAGAGACAGATCAGTGACTTACAGCTGTAAATAAGGACTGTAACAACCCTTCCTTTCCTAATTTAGATGCTCCCAAGGCCTCACAGGCAGATAAAGTCAAGTTCTTTCCTTCCCTGTGTTTATGGTACTGCTGGAACATGCTGCTCCTGCAAGCATTACATCAGGGGAGCGTGCGGAAGGCTCAGCTTTCCCAGCACAGCTTAACCCTCACCTACATCTGCCCATCGCTGCCTCCTCACCCCAGCCGTGCTGCTGCCAGCCCCATCTTGGCTCCGTGGGGGTGGCTCTGGCCATGCTGGTCCCATGTCACTGCTCCTGGGGTGGCTGGTGCCCTCTGCTCCTGCGCTGAATCCTGCTGGTGCCTTGGCTCCTCCTGTGAGCTGGGAGAATCCCAGGGCCCGGTGCCACAGGGAGCCCATGGCTGCACTGTGCCCTGTCTTATGTGCCGGCCGTGTCCCCAGGGAGCAGGGACGGCACTGAAATGCCCCTGGAGGATGAGTAAATGTCCCCCACCATGTCCCCTGCAGCTCTGCTCTGCCAGAGGGGCAGAGGAGGGGACAGGGAAGAGAAGGTGCAGGTGTGGGCAATGATGCTGAGCCTCCTCTTGACCTCACTGGGCTCAGCACAGGGCTCCGGACACACTGGTGGGGACGGGGACCATTTGGAATGTGGGTCCCTTGCATCCTGGGCTGCATCAAGAGAACTACAAGGGCCTGTAGGGACAGACCAAGGGGAATGGCTTTAACCTGCCAGAGGGGAGACTGAGATGAGCTCTGAGGCAGAAGCTGTTCCCTGGGAGGGTGCTGAGGCGCTGGCACAGGGTGCCCAGAGAAGCTGTGGCTGCCCCATCCCTGGCAGTGCTCAGGGCCAGGTTGGACACAGGGGCTTGGAGCACCCTGCTCCAGTGGAAGGTGTCCCTGCCCGTGGCAGGGGTTGGAGCTGGAGGAGCTTTGAGGTCCCTTCAACCCAAACCATTCCATGACTCTATGAACTGGGAGATCTTGGCTTTCCTGTGTCCATCGGGGCGGTCGATCCAGGGGGGTGCTGGGACACTCTTGCACCAGAGCTGCCAGTGCAGGATCCCAGCCCTGGGCATGGGCTGTCCCTGGCTGTGGGTGCTGAGGCCATTCATGCTGTCGCAACACAACACGAGGCCCTGAGCTGTGTTTGCTTGGCTGGGACAGCGTGTCACTGCCGACGGGAGGCCGGGTTGAGGCCGGGTTGCATCATGCCAGTGCAGATAGGGGAGCGGTGCCCAACCTCCATCCACTCCTGTTGGCTTGGTGGGATGCAGCGGCAGAGGACAGGAAAGGAAAAGGAGAGGATATGGAAGGGCTGGGGGTGACAGCAGTGAACATGGAGGTTTAGTTGCCTGTGGAAAGGAAGCTGAGGGTGAGGAGCACCCTGGGGTGCTGGAGGGAAGGGCTCAAGGCTGGGGGCTGAGGTTTGAGTGTTTGAACACAGCCCAGCTTACACACACAGTGCTGGTGGGAGACGGATGAGGTTGAGACCCCTCCCACCCATAAACCCCCAGAGGAAATGGCATCAGGGTCATCAGCATCTTCCAGGGCAGAGGTGCAATAAGCCCAGACCGTGTGCCATGAGTGTTGTGTCCCCCCCCCCGGCTGCCCTCGGATGCTGCCTCTTCCCAGGGTCTGGCAGAGAAATGAACTCAAAGATCCCCTCTGGGGGATGGCTGGGCAGCTGGGGGTCTCCAGAGAGACGTGGTTGGTGGGGACCATTCCCTCTCTCCTGGATCCCGAGAGGTGGAGGCTGTGGTGTGAAGCCAATGGGGCAGTTCCCCATTGGCGGCCAGCACCCCACTCGCACCCTGCTGCTCACCACCACGATCAGGCCAGTGTCACCACCTCTTCCTTGGCAAGGGTGGTCTCCGGACCGGTGATGTCTTCCCCAAGCCACAGAGGTGAGGATGGGCACAGCGCTGAGCACAGCCCCACGTGTGGCCATGGAGGGCAGCTCATGGGGTGGATTTGGGGTTGTTCGTCAGCACTGGTGGGAGGAGGGAGCTCTGACCTCCCCCGCTGATGCTGTGGCTCCATGGGAGCTACTGGTCCCCAGGCAGCAGTGGGGTCAGGGTTATCCTGGGCCTTGGGAGGGGTAAGTGTGAGGACAATGAGGGAAATAAGAGATAGGGGCAGGAAATAACAAACGTGAGTCAGATGAGGAGCATGTAGGCAAGGACAGCTTCGGAGAGCTAATCTGCCGGAGATAACAGTGCCAGGATGGAGGAGCCTTGGAGATGGGAGCATGGGAAGGGACAGTCAAGACATGGAGATGTTTGCAACTCCAGCAGCCAACCTGGTCCTTTGCACCACGCTCAGCCATGAGCTGGTCCCTGAGCGCTGGGGGTACTGTGGGGCTCAGCACCCAGCCTTGGGTGCTCCGGGCAGCACGTGCACTTTGGGATGCGTTCTGGAGCTTCCAAAGGTTTCCCTGAAATCCCTCTCTGGGTGTTTATCCCCTGGCAGACAGGACGAGCTGCGGCACAGCCTGTCTGCTCTTAGTCTGGTGGAGATTAAGCTCTCCAGGGCCTAATGGCAATTCTTTTGGCAAGCATTCAGCAGGCCTTAATCCATCTTATCTCTGCTCTGAAAGGATGAATTAGGCGCCTCTCCATGCTCTCCATGGGGAGCAGAGGCAGCTGCAGGCACCCCCTGGGATGCCCTACATATGGCAAAGAGCCCGTGGAGCCGCCAGGCTGGGGCTATGGAAGAGGCAACGCTGCAGGACAGCCAAAACGCTTCCCATGCACAGCTGGATCCTTTGCCTTTCTTCCTCTGAATATCCAGATGTTGGGGTCACCCGCAGGCCTGGCCCTTGGGGTTTGCCTGGGTAGGAGCCAAGGGTGGCTTCTTGGCTCATGGGGGAAGACTGAGGATAATGGGGCTCTGCTCATACCTGTGCAAAGGCTCCCGGTGCCTTGTCCAGCACGCGTGATACCCAGGGATGTTCCTCCTCCCATGATCCATTCGCAGTCAGGACTGCAGAGGGATGCAGAGGACATTCGGGTCATGTAGGATGCTCCCACCATCAAGCACCGGGCCCCTGAACTTGCCTCTTGCAAATCAGTCCTGACACTGCTAATAATAACCATGTTCATTAGGGAGCCTCGTGTGATTCGTTCGGGCAGTTTGAGGGGGGCTGTCAGGGCAATGGAGATGAGGGGTGGCATCCGTCTGACAGTGCTGGAGCCCATCTGAGACCCGAGGTACTCAGTGACCTGCTCGGTGCAGGCGCTGCGGGCAAGAGCACTGCCTGGATCAGACCTACACAGACGCTGCCCAAAGAATCACAGCTCAGACACCACCCAGCACCTTGGCACCCAGCACCCAGCTCCACCACACACGACTGCCCAGCACCATGGCATCGTGCCTCCTCCAGGTCCTTTTGGGGTGAAAGAAAACCCTTGATGGGTTCGCAAAGCCTGAAATTTCCCATCTTTCTGTGTCAAAGCCCTGCTGGGAGGGGGGGCTGGGGGCTTAGATTCTTTTTGGCCATGGTATCCTTTGGGTGACAGATGGCCCAGTAGCTTTTCCAGCTCACAGACCGCTTGGTGGGGGTCGGGGCCATGGTGTGGTGCTGGGATAGGGGCTTTCTGCATCTGCCAGAGGGGACTGGATTGCCCTGAGATTGTATAATCCTGGAATGGTCCAGGTTGGAAGGGACCTTAAAGCTCCTCCAGCTCCAACCCCTGCCATGGGCAGGGATACCTTCCACTGGAGCAGCTTGCTCCAAGCCCCTGTGTCCAACCTGGCCTGTGTAAACCCCTTCAGCTGGGGAATGCCTTGGGGGGTGTTGGGGTCCTGCTGAGGGTCCCATCGCTGCTGCCTTGTGTGGTGAGGGATGGGTGCCCCATGGCTCAGCACCACTGCCGCTGCCGTCCTTGCACCCGACCTCAGTCCTGTTTGCTCTCTGTCGAGCTCGGCTGCCCCTGAGTCAGAACCTGAGGTGGCCCAAAGCCTCTGGGGAAGCTCCCTGGGGGCTGGCACTGTGACTCCGTGGCCAGCAGCAGCCCCATCCGCAGCCCACCCCACTGCTGCATCGCGGCGGCTCGGTGGGGACCCCACGTGTGCTCCTCAGCTGGTGGCCCTTGGGGGTCTTTGCTGGGTCTCGTCGCTTCCTTGTCCCCCAAAGCTCCGTGTTTTCCTCAGGGAGAGGAAGGGCACCAACTGAGCAGGAATTAATCCAGAAGCAGAAAACAAAGCTGCGATTTCGCTTGAGATGTCAACTGTTTCAGGACCTGCCCATTCCTTTCTGCATGTGCTCTGGTTCCAACCCAGGCTCAACGGGCTCTGGCCACCGGCCGCCCTCCTGTCTATTCCTGGCCTGAAGAGCTCAGTGCTGGCAGAGCCCCCTCTCCATGTTGCATCACCGGCTGAACTCCAGTGCATGCTGTCTCCAAAGCAACAAGCAGCTAAAATTGGTCAAAAGTTTGATCTGAGCCCGAGCCAAGCTTAATATTTAATTGCTTCTAATTTCATTCTCCGGGCCGGGCTTGCCAAGCCAGGCAGAAAGGTCGTGGTGGCAGATGTGGGCTCGGTTACCTGCGGGCAGCAGCGCTCTGCACTGGGTCAGTGTCCCTGCTGCAGACAGGGGGTCCCCATTCAGTGGCCACCTCATTCCCTGTTCTCCAGGAGCCTGGCTGAGGTCTCAGCTCCCCCAGTTTGCCCTCATGTGGGACAAGAGATGGAGCATCATGCTCCAGCCCCTGGAGGCTGCTGTTCAAGACCACCATGGTGTGAGGATGTGCTGTTAAATCCCAATATCTTGTGTCATTCCTGAGCCCATTCCCACCTCTGCACTCTCCCCGTTCCCATCCCATGCCTGCAGCCTCCCTCATCCCATCCCATCCTATTCTATCCATACAGCCTCCCCCTTCCCGTCCCACTGTCAGGCAACCAAACAGGGGAGCATTTCTGGCATGGAAACACACAGGGAAGCCGGGAGCCTGCACTCGACTCCCTGGAAGGCATCTCCTCTCCCTGAGCAGGGATTAGGGGGCTGCATTCCCGGTGTGGCTCACGGCTGCCAGCCGGCAGAGCGAAAATTGTCTGGTCCTGGCTCAGAGCCGCTGCAGCCTTGCCCTGAATCCCCAAACACACTGTACTTGCTCTGACAGCGCAAACACTTGTTCAAATGGCAAAGGGCATCTCTCCCCTTTTTGACAGCTATTTTTGCACCACGTACTGAAGTCCAAGGGTGAATGAGCTCAGAGGCAGGCATGGCTCCATCCCTTGCACCAGATCAGGGTTAGAAGGATTTGGGAGAGAGGAAGAAACCATCTGGGGCAGAAAGCAGGATGGCAGTGTCCTCCCCGCTGTTTTTTCTGCTGATGTTCCCCAAAATCACCCCAACAAGCTCCAAGAAGGGGGGGGGAAACATTTACAGGATGAGGTTGCTCAGGGGTTGTGTGAACAAGCATCTCCCCGGCTTGAGGCATCCCTGTGTGCCGGGAAGGCATCCAGCCCTGCGGCAGGACGTCGCTCCTGATGGTATCCAGCCTTTCTGGCAAGGCTGGGGATGGGGTGTGTGGAGCCACACACCAGGAGGAGGAACGCACACCAGCAACTGCCAGTGGGATTTCTCTTGTTGGTCCAGAGAAAACCCTCCTGGAGCAGAGCTCCGCAGCCGAGGTCTTCCTGGCCCTGTCCATCTGCCGTCCATCCCTGCGGTGCTAAACACAACCGCTCCCGCATCTTTGTTCGATGGGACATGTCAGACTTTGGGTTCCTTTTGGTTTGGGGGTGGAGAGGATTTTCTTGGACCGTGCTCAGGATCTATCTTTTCTCTTCACGTTGCGATGGGGAAACCACCCCTGAGCCACGTAGGCGGGATCCTGGCACTGGGATTTTGTCTGTAGGTATCTGCTTTTCCTTGGACAAGAGGATCACCATATGCCAAATGTAGGCAGCTCCAAGGGCACATGCTCTCTGCCAGGCAGGTGAGGTGGTCTGACGTGAGATGGTCAAAGCTCAGACACAGATTTGGACCTGCTTCAGCTTTGCTACTGTCTGCTGAGCAAAGTCCCACGAATCAAAACATCCAAATACGTCAGGAGAAGACCCCATCGCAGTGGTTTTTCCAAGAAATTCAAATGGAACAGCGATTGCTGTGCCCCAGCCCTGCACGAGCAGAACCACTTCGTACCCACGTGTGTTCCTTCTCCTGGATATGGAAGGGGACACGAGGCAAAACTGGGTGAGGATGCCTCAGGAGAGGTACCTGAGGGTGCTGGATGGTGCCCATTCAAGGTTCTTCCAAAGCCGTTCTCCCTGTCGATAGCCAAAGGCTGTTAATAAAAGAGAAGCCACCACTGTCTTTTTGGGAAAGCAGAGCCCAGCCCTGGTTACTGCAGTCTGGCCCTTTCCACCTGGCACTGGGAGCAGACAGAGGATGCCGAAGGGACAGCCCCATCCCTTGGGGCCCTGCAGCTCCTGATGAGCTGCACGCTCAGGCGCTAAGAGCCCCGATCCGAGGGGAACGGTGTTTAAAGGGAAATGACTGTAAAAATAAGGGTCAGATTTCCCCGGCTGCCGAACCTCCCACGTCCACCCGACCCTCCGGCTTCCTGCCTTCTGGCATGTGTGACCTTCGGCACAGTAACCCCGGGCTCCCTGAGGAGCCCCGGCATGGCAGGAAGGAGAAAGGAGAGTGAAGACTTGCATAACCTTCATCCAGCCCTGCCAGGAAAAGAAGGAAGATGCTTGGACCGTGAGTGCCTGTTCTGGCGGCTTCTCAAGCATGGAAATGGGCTTCCCTGCTCAAGGCTGGGATCATCCCGGCTCAGAGGAGCCATGGGGTGGCTGTGACCCTCAGCCCATCCTCTGGAGCCCAAAGAGGACATTGCAGCCCAGGTACCAACATCTTCTCCCTTCTCTTGGGCTGCCATCAGTTTTACCCAGAAGGTAGAGAAAGCTGGAAGAGAGAGGACGGGAACAGAGCCTCCATGGCTGAGGGCCCGATGGTCCTCGCTGGGGGCGGATGGCTCCAACCAATTTTCCATGTTTCTGACTCACCCTGCTTGGAAATCTGTCCCAAGAAGCGGCAGCACCAAGAGCAGAAGCTTTTGCAAACTTGATGACAGGGCTGAGGAGGTGTCCCTGGCCCTAGGGATGGATGAGGCTGGAGCTCAAGAAGCCTCAGAGCACTGAGGGTCAGGGTACCACCAGCCTGGTCCAGGCAGGAGCCGCACAGCCTCTTTCTGGAGTAGGGAGTGATGGGGTTCCTGGTCCAGCAAAGCTCCACGGTTGGGAAGAGCAGGAATAAGCAACCCCAGGATGTGGGTTTTGTTCTGCGCCCCACGGGTGTGTGGCAGTGAAATCACTGCCGGGACCAGGTTTGAGCGGAGACCAAGGCGGATGGAATACCCGCTGCAGCCGGGAATGCTGCCAGTGCTTGTCTGGGTGAGACGTGCTGCTGTGCTCAGCCAGGGGCCGGTAGGAAATCCCTGTTGGATGTCTCCCGGCTGCTGCTGAATCAGAATACCCATTCTTCTGGAAAGCCTAGCTTTATCCCCAAAGCAGCGATGCTGTCATTCACATCTGCCCTATTCCCCTTGCACTGGAGTCTCCCGACACACTTCCAACAACAAAGCAAGGCAGTGAACAGCATTCCTGTAAACCGGCATCGCGCCCATCCCTCCCGTGACGTGAGCTCGGGCTCCGCAGCTGCAGGAATTCAGTTCAGATGGGGATGAACTTTCACACAGTGACCTGCGGGGTCAGCCTGGGAAGGAGATGGGAAAGGCAGAGAACAAAGACACCATCACAGCCTGGTGGGCACGGGATGGGGATGGGGATAAGGGTGGGGATGGGGAAAAAAGCAGGGATGTGGATGAAGGTGGGAATGGGCATGGGGATAAGGGTAGAGATAGGGATTGGGATGGGTATAGGAACAAGGATGGGGATAGGGATGGTGATGGGATGGGGTGGGATAGGGATAGGGATGGGGATAGAGGTGGGGAAGAGGATATGGATACGGATAGGGAAGAAGAGAGGGATAGATAAGGCAATGGGGATGGGGATGAAGATGGGATGGGATAAGGATAGAGATGAGGATGGGGAAGGGAATAGGGATGGGTATAGGTATGTGGGGGCTGTTTTGAGGAGCCACTTGTGATGTGTGCTGGGGATACTGCCTTTCCAGGCCGGCAATTTGTCTGGGCTGCGGGAAATCTCATGGAAGAAGGGGTGGGGATGAAGATGGGTGTGGTGATTGTGGCAGGGATAGAGATGGGGATGGGACAACCCCTGTTCCCACAGAGAGACCTCGGATAACTGCCTCTGGAGCCCACTGTTCCGTCCCCAAGGGATGACCCAGCCAGGGGGACTCTGATGAACCTGCAGAGACCCAGGGGCAGCCCTGAGGGCCCTCCCCCAGCCCCGGACTGAGCAAAACCCCGCAGGGATTTTGGCTGCAGCACTTTTCCATGCAGGGCAGACCCGGCTCCCCCTTGGCACGGAGAAATCCCTGCTGGCCACACTCTGAACCTCTGTTTAAACTCAAGTGCATCCGGCTCTGCAGAAAGCACCTTCCCATTGACCTGTGGTCATTCCCAGCCCACGGGAGCTCAGGGCCTCGGAAGACTTTTCATTTGTGTCCGTTAACAATTCACATCTCTCAAGGCAAATTAGAGGTGTCCCAATAGGAAAACACAGCGGAAGGAATATGCATAAATCATGGGGCTTCTCCATAGGCTCTGGCTCCTTCCATTACCCCTCTCCTGCCTCACCACAAACACTGCAAACGCAGCGAACAACCAGTGGGAACACGTCTGCTTCGGCACCCGGCGTAACCCCAGCGATTCCCAGGACAAGCTCCAGTGTTGGGTAACAGCAGGGCAGGGAGCGGAGCCGCTCACAAGGATTCATTTTGCCTGATGTCATTAACCCGGACCAACAGTCAACACATGAAATTGGGTTCCCTGTTTGTCCCAGTGACTCGGGGTTGGTGTTTCCTCCTTCACAAGGCTCTGGGGATGCTGTGCTCCAACCTCAGGCTCATGGGCATGGCTCCTTCTGGCTCCTATCTCCCGGGATGCCCAAACCCAGCAGGACCAAGAGGAAAAGAAGAATTTTCATGGTTTTTTTTTGGGGGGGGGATCACCAAGTTTTGGGAATTTCTGGCAGAGCTGTGGCTCCCCCCCCCCCCCCCCCCCCAGCACTTGGGGTGTTGGTAGGGCCCTCCCTGAGGGAGTGAAGGGGGCACAAGGTGCACCCCAAAGGGCCACACAGGAGCCCTGGGGTGTACAGAGAAGCCTGATGGGGCATCACCACCACCCTCACGTTGTCCCCAGCTCCCTTCCGCAGCCCCATGCCTCAAGGGTCTGGAAGAAGCAACGCCCACCATTCCCGTTTCGCGCTGCCTTTCTCCCTGCAGCGTTTGCTGTCTCGGGTTTTTCTCCTTTTCCTTTTTCCTCATCTGAAAAATTCCTTCCAACCATGAAATAAATGAGAAAGCATCGGCTGGTGGAGGGGGCTGGGCTCTGCCTGCTGGAATTTCCCCTATTCCTCCTTAACTCTTACCTCTCTCAGAGCCTGTGACTCCTCCCTGTGCTCAGTGATCACCCTGAGGCCTCTCACTCCCTGTTTCTGCTGCAGCAACCTGGGAAAGGCTTGGAGACAGCCCAGGGCCAGAAGAACAAGAAAGCAGCGGCTGGGAATTGTTCCTGCAGGAGCCTTTGTACATAAACACACCCCCAGCCAGGAGCTGCTTCGCTCCCAACAGGGAAAACAGCAGCAAAGAGGGGAAACCCTTTCCTTAGCTGCCTACTTGGGGAGGGGAAAATAAGTT
This sequence comes from Ara ararauna, assembly GCA_028858755.1. Taxonomy (NCBI): domain Eukaryota; kingdom Metazoa; phylum Chordata; class Aves; order Psittaciformes; family Psittacidae; genus Ara; species Ara ararauna. The sequence goes on along the minus strand of CM054398.1, from coordinate 2,933,527 downwards.
AGGCTTGATGGAGGTGTTGGATGTGCTCCTGCAAGGCTGAGCGCAAGGAGAGGCTGGGCTTCAAAACCAGCTCTGCAAACCCACCGTGGATCTCCCATGGGATGGGTGGGATGTGCCCAAGGATGGGAGCGGCGGTGGGATGGAGCCAGAGGTGCTGTGGGCTCCTGTGGGGCTGAGTAGAGGGGAGCAGAGCACAAGTCCCTCTCTGAGCCCTGCTCCCTGGGGGCTCGCTGTGATCCAGATGTGCAGGAGGGCCCAGCAGTGCTTGGGAAGCTGGGATTGAGCCCCAAAAGGTGGTGTGGGTGGAAATGGTGCTCCCTTCTCTAGGATGTGCTATGGCAGATCCAGAGGAAACACTGAGTGGGGGGGGAGCAGAGGGGCTTCATCTGCTCTTTGCTGAAAAGAGCTGAAAAGCTCCATCACAGTGTGTGAATTCATTGATGGGGAGAAAAACCAGACCGAAAACCCCTTTTAAACCAGGGGAAAAAAGGGAGGACAAGAGGGAATAGCCGGTAAGCAGAGTCCAAGTCACCAATGATGCCCACTTTTCAAAGGGGGAAGATTGAAGCCTTGCGGGGGACAGGAATTCATCCTTGGGAGACTGAGAGCATTTAGAGGGATAAACATCATGCTCAGCCCATGGGCGCGGAGGAGCTGACCACAAGTGTGCACCTTCCTCAGAGCTGGCAGCTCCCCGTGGGGCACCATCCGGGACTTCGGCTCCTGCAGGCATTTGACTAGAGATAGTTTGGGATGGGATTTATCACAGAATCATGGAACGGTTTGGGTTGAAGAGACCTTAAAGCTCATCCAGCTTGTCCTGTCCCTACATCCCTTGTCCAAAGCTGGATCAAGAGTGCAGGGGGGGATCTCCCCAGAGCACAGCAAAGGGGGAGGATCCCCTCCCTCGAACTGCTGCTCACGCTTAAAGGTGATTTTTTTGCTGCCAACAGGAGACAACCTGGGATGAGGGGCCTTCGTCCAGGGATAGGGATGGGAAAGGGGATGAGGATGAGGACAGGGAAGGGAAAGGGGATGGGAAGGTATGGGGAAGGAATGAGGATGGGGAAGGGATGGGGATGGGAAAGGGGATGAGGATGAGGACAGGGAAGGGAAAGGGGATGGGAAGGTATGGGGAAGGAATGAGGATGGGGAAAGGATGGGGATGGGGATGGAGACCGAGGGGCGCGGAGGGGTTCTTGGGCCGATCTCTGAGCCCCGGCGCTGCCGCGGGCAGGGGCTGCGGAGCGGCCCCTGCCCGGGGGAGGGCGAACAAAGCGGCGGGGCCGGGCGGGCGGGGAGGGGCCGGGTTCGGGCCCCTCCCCATCGCGGTGCGCGGGCGGCGATAAAAGCGGGGCCGCGGCGGCGGAGCGCCCACCGGAGCGGGCGGACATGGAGCGCCCCGGGATGTCGGTGCTGCTGCTCCTGCTGCTGGGCGCCACCGCGGCGCCGGCGGGAGCGGGTCCTGGGGCCGAGCGGCGGGCGGCGGGCAAGGAGCGGCGGGCGCAGTTCGCGTCCTGGGACGAGGTGAACGTGATCGCCCACGGGCTGCTGCAGCTCGGGCACGGCCTCAAGGAGCACGTGGACCGCACCAAGGGGCAGATGCGGGAGCTCGGCAGTCGCCTGAGCGCCCATAACAGCTCCTTAGGGCGGCTGCTGCGGCAGGCGCGGGATGCGCAGGAGCAGGGCGAGCGCCTGCGGGACAGCGTGCGGGAGCTGGAGGGCCGCGGCCGGCAGCTCCTCAACCTCTCCGAGGCTTTGCGGCAGCGCCTGGAGGAGGTGGCGGCTGATAAAGCCGAGATCCAGGGCCGGCTGGAGCAGATCGAGGGGCGCCTTCGGCTGGCGCTGCAGGCGAGGCCGGACGGGAATCAGAGCGCCAAGGACCTGGGAGCACTGCAGGTGAGCAGCGCCCACAGAACCGAGGGATCAGACCCCCGGTACCCGCACCGGAGACCCGCCCCGCCCCGGGCAGCGGCAGCGACCTGGTGGGGAAGCGGGGGGGGGTCCCTGGCTTCCAGCCGGGAATTCTATGGGGAAACGGACCTTTCCCGGGGCGATGGGAGCGGCTGGAAGGGGGCTTCTGTGGGGAGCAGCACCCCCGGAGCGTGGGGAGGACCCGATTCTCCTGGGGCACTGGGAACTGGGCTTAGGGGTCTGGCTGAGGGGCACTGAGAGACACCTGCACACCCGTGGGAGTCCCATCGGGGGACCCCTCGCCACGGGGGTTCCTGCTGAGGGGTCCCTGGGAGCCCCAGGCTCTCCCCCGAGCTGTGGGCTTCACCTGGCTCTTCCTCCACCTCCTGCAGTCCCTGATGGATGCTCAGAACTTGCGGATCGAGGAGCTCCTGCAGAAGATCAAGCAGCAGCAATACAAGCTGGACAAGCAGAATCTGCAGATCAAGAGCCTGCAGAGCAAGGTGAGCCCCCCGGGCTGGTCCCACACGCTGCTGGCATCCTGTGAGAGGAGAAGCGGCTGTGACGCTGCTCCCCAGCTTTGGGGACTTTACAAGGGCCACGGCCCTGCTCCTTGTGCCGCAGCAGCAAACAAGCAGCTTCCAGAGCATTTGCACAGAGGAACTGGTGTGTGGGAACGGAGCCTCCCTGGGCTCTTCCTTTGGGTTTATCTGCAGAACAAACTCTTTAGCATGGGCGTGAAAGCCCACAGTAATTCCCGGCTTTGCCCAGCTGCTGTTATCTCCTATTCCTTGAGGTTTCTGGGCAAGTTCAGCCCCAGCTCTGGCCACAGGGGAGAGGCTGGTGTCTGGGCTGATGAGCTCCCCTGAGTCCCAGTGCTGACAATGAGCTGGAATTGAACTGTCCTGACTTGCGCATGGCTTTTTTAGGTCAATCTACTGATCCCCTTCCACCTGAAGGACAACAAAACCCAGGCTCCAAAGTGGAAGATAAACCTGAAGAGCTTCAGCCTCATGAACCAGAGCCACAACACCAGCAGGGAGCCCGTGCTGCTGCACAGTGAGTATCTGCGCTGGAGCAAACCTGCTGCAGCTACAGCCGTTTGGAAACAAAAGGTTCAGTTGTCCTGAGTCAGGATGTGAGATTTGCTCCCAGATCCAGAGCTTGGGAATTGGGCCAGACGGAGGGGATCTGGAGCATGGGCAGGATCGTAGCCTTCTGGATCGGCATTAGTCCAGCAGGAATTTAAGGCTTTAAGAGGAATTTTTCTGCCTGATGTTAAGAATGCAGCGGGGAGAGGACAAACGCGGCTGGCAGGTATTTGTTGAAGAGGATTGAGAGGTGGGGAGTGTGGATGCAGGGAGGAAAGGGGGATCTCAGCTACTTGGGGTTACCTTTGTTCACCCGCACAAACTGTACCAGGCAGGGCGGGCTGCTCAGTCTGTCTGCTGATGGAGGGAGCCACGAGAGGAAAGAGAGCTCACGGAATCCCAGCCTGGTTTGGTCTGAAAGAGGCCTTAAAGCTCATCCAGTTCCAATCCCTGCCATGGGCAGGGACACCTTCCACTACTGTAGCTATTGGAATCCTTGTGCATTATATTGGCTCATATTTAGGGCCCATACATGAAAGTTGAGTGCCTCAGCTCTCGGTATCCTTAGCAGAAAGTGCAGAGCTGCAGGAGGGCACTGGGCACTCCCGGCACTAAGCAGGCGAGCGGGTGCTGCATCTGGAGCATCTCCTGTGCCAGCGAGGGGCTGGAGCAGCTCCCGCAGGGCATCCGCGAGGGTGTCCCCAGCTGTGCTGTGTCCTGCAGCCTCCTCCCAGACAGGAACCGGTGTCCCCGCAGGGTTTGCTGGCCAGAGCAGCTGCTCTGGTGCTAAGTCAGCTAAATGAGGGTGCTGGCTGCCTGTGCAGCTGTCCAGGGATGTCCAGTGCAAGCCAAACACAAACCAGGCAGGCTGAGGAGATGCGTGGGGAAATCCTGTCCCAGGCAGGGATAGCGATGGGTAAACACGTGGTGGTTTGTGTGAGGAGCTGGGAGCTGTCACTGCTGTGCCTGGAAGCTGGGTGAGCAGAACAAAAGAGCTGCGGAACTGCTGCAGGCAAGGAAAGAGATGGGACATGGGGCTTCAAACGCCTGGTGCTCAGCTCGGAGGGGTTGGCCAGCCTGTGGTGGGCCTATGTAAGGTCTCCCTTGGTGCCAGCAGCATCTGAAAACCTGTTTCCCTCTGTGTTTTTCCCCCTGCTCTGCTGTCTGTCTTGCCCTCAGTAGTGTGCCATAGCATCCTAGCATCGTTTGGGCTGGAATGGACCTTTAAAAGTCCTCCAGTCCAGCCAGTTAGTCCAAGCCCCCTGCTCAGCCCTTGGGTTTGGCTGAAAGTGGGGTGCAGGGAGGTGGGTTTGGGCCTTTGTTACTCAACGGTGGCAGATGTAGATTGTGCTGTTTGTGCTGATGGGTGCTGGGCGCAGCGTGGTGAGGACGCATAGCCCCTTGGGGTGCTGTGAGGGCTCAGCACCTCCTTGTGTGTGCTTCTGATGGGGAGACCTTGCGCATCCCTAGTGCCCCAGGCATCCCTCCTCCCTGCCATGAGTGAGCTCACCCTTCTCTTGCCTAATCCCTGATGTTGATATTGCTGAGAGCAAACCAATTGGCTTCCTCTCATTAGCAAACCGAGGGGGTTTGCTGGCGAACCCTGAAGCCCTCAATGTGGGGTGGGCCAGCACCGTGCCCTCTGCCCGGGGAGGCTCGTGGCTGCTCTGTGCTATTGTGAGGCTGGTGAGCAGGACTGAGCTCCACCAGCAGCCCTTTGAGAAAGAGCCTTTTATTTGCATCCAAGTGAGCTCAAGTTTGGGGTGTTTTTGAGGCCAGAAATGGCTCGGGGCCAAGCATGTGAAAGTTGAAGGCTCGGAGCAGGCTGGAGAGTGAAAGGTTTAATCGCTTGCAGAAAGAGGATCATGTCTTCAGGCAGAGGCTGTGCTGCCTGGCAGCCGGCCCAGTAGGGGAAAGGCAGAGCCCTGCAAAGCCTTCTCCCCGTGGCTCTGGAACTCCAAAATAAATGGGTTGGCTGAGGGGGAGGCGATGAAAAGCGGCTCCTGCCCTCCGCGACGCAGGGTGTTTATCCCAGGTTGGTGACCTCCTGTCATGCCTGGAGATCCTGTGGGGTAATAAGGGTGCTGTGCCTGGGGCAGCGCTGGGAGCCTTGTTGATTCGTGCGTCTTGTTTGGCTAAGTAAAAGGAGGAGGGAAAGGCAAACATCCCGAGCAGGCAGGAGGGCTTGTCCTGCTGGTGCCGTAGGGATGTGCAACACGACCTGGAACGAATGCGCGTGTTCCTCAAACAAAGATGGAGCTGAGGCTGGTCAAGCAGCTGCACCTCATTCAGCTGCTTAAGAAGTCCCTGGTGCTCCAGGGGAAGGGATGGGAGAGTGGCCAAGGCTCAGGAGAAACATCGCAGGCAGGCATGGGGTTGCTTTGTGGATGCTGGAGCGTTCTCCTGGGCACTGTCCTCCTGATGCTGGAGAGGCAGTGGGAGAGGAGGTGAGGAGCTCAGCAGGCTCCAGCACCTCCCTGCTGCCCTGCTCCTGGCTGCTGCTGCGGGTATGGGGTTGGGTTGTGGGTTTTGTCCCCCCCGGCTTCATTTAGCATCCCCTTCCCTACAAAGCGGGGTGGTCGGGGATGCGCTTGGCCCCCCCCCCCCACGGTGCTGGCTACCAGGGAGCAAACGAGTCCTGTGGGTGCACGGGTGGGCTCGGTGGCGCCGGTCCCACGCTGGCATCGTGCAGGGATGATGCTGGCTCCGCTGTGCTGGTGGCTGCGGCGGTGGGAGAGGGCCCAGTGCCAAGGAGAGGAAAGTTCACCGGGGTGGTCGGGGGGGGGGGAAGAAGGGGGGAAATGGGTGAAAGGTGGTGGCGGGTGTCACGTTGCTGTCCCCTGGGCCCCCCCCATGCTGACCTTTCCTAGAACCCCAGCCTGGTTTGGGTTGAAGGGACCTTAAAGCTCCTCCAGCTCCAACCCCTGCCATGGGCAGGGGCACCTTCCATAGAGCAGGGTGCTCCAAGCCCTGTGTCCAACCTGGCCCTGAGCACTGCCAGGGATGGGGCAGCCACAGCTTCTCTGGGCACCCTGTGAAGATCGAAGTGGCTCCACTCTTCACTCCAGCAAAGCACTGGGGCTCTGCGAGTGCTCAGTGAAGCCTGAGCAGGGGACAGTGCCCCACAGGGGTGCATCTGGCTCCTGCCCTCCGCAGCTCAGAGCCCCCATTTCCCCCTTCTGCCCAATGTGAAGCCCCACAGCAGCGGGAGAGGCTCCTCTCCAAGCTGGTGCTCCCCAGTCCCGGTGCCAGCCCTGACCCTGGGGGCAGATACAGCAAAGGGGGGGACCCCGTGGTGGGGCTTTGGGGTGGCAGCAGCTCCCCAGCGCAGCCAGGGCTTGTCTGGGTTTCCTCACCCGTCTGTCCTGGGGTCACGGTGGCAGCAGCTGTGGAGCCACCCAAATCCATCCCACCCTTGCATGGGAGAACAGACCCTCTTTGTCTGGGGGTGAGGGGGGCACCTGTCCCGGCTGACAAAGAGCCCCTTGACTGCGCCGCAGCCCCGGGGCTGGAGCTCTGCTCATCCTCCCGTGGCCTTTTGACTTGGGTTTTGTAACAGGTTTCCCCCCCCCTTCCCCATCTCTTCCCCAGTTCCTGGATGGACTTTATCAGCGCTGTTGACACTGTGCTGTGCTGGCGGCCCTGGGCAAAGTCCCACAGGGGCGGGAGACGGACGAGCTCGGGGTGGCCTCACCCTGGGCAATGCACTGGGTGCAATGAGCTGGGGCTCCCTGAGGTCCCCCCAGCCCATCTCTGCCCCGGTCGAGGTGCCTTGGACAGAAAAGGGTCATCCCGGCCTGGCCCCGCGCCTGCTGGTGGCAGCTTGCCCACTGGGACGGCTGCTGGGGCCACCGTGGTCGCCGGGTGCTGCGTGCGCCGGCAGCTTCCCCGAGCCAGGGCTCGGCTGCTGAGGCCCTTGGGGACCGCTTCACCCCGCAGGGGATGCTCCCTCCTGCCGCAGAGGGACTGGGAAGTTCCTTGGGTTTCTCCTCAGCTGGAAGCTGTGCTCTCCAGCCTGGGTCACCCCAGCCTGGCCCAGTGCCTGGCTTCTTCCTTGGGCTGCAGCCCGAGGAGCTGTGTTTGGATGAATGAATGGGGAGACGCAGGGTCACGTTGTTGAAAGATGCTGAAGCCGGCGGCGCGTGTCCGGAGCCACGGCCACCGCTGTGCACAGCTGCTGGGCTGGGGGCCAGGGCTGCAAGTGCCGGGGCCGCGGCAGGAGCAACCTGCTGAGGAAGTGGGACTCGGGGCCATCGTCTCCTCAGTGGTTGCTTCCTTCCCCGCAGAGCTCCCGCAGGATTGCCACCAGCTCTTCCTGGCTGGGCAGCAGAGCAGCGGCGTTTTCCAAGTGCAGCCCGCGGGGTCCCAGCCCTTCAAGGTCTACTGTGACATGACCGCAGGTAAAGCAGCGCACGTGTCCCACTGCCCTTCACGTGGTGGCCTCGTAAAGGGTAACCCCCGGTGACCACGTTTTCCCTGCTGCAGAAGGTGGCTGGACCGTGATCCAGAGGCGCACGGACGGCTCTGTGGACTTCGACCAGCTTTGGGATGCCTACAAGAATGGCTTTGGAGACCTTCGTGGTAGGTGGATGATGGTGTCTATCTTAGTGTGGGATAAGCGATATCCTGGCGTGAATTATTCCCTGCTGATGACCCCTGAAGGTCTCTATGCGCCAGAACACAATGCTGGGCTAAGAAGGGGGGACGCTGCTTGCAGACCAAGGGTCCTTGGCCTTCCTGACTTGTCCTGCAGGGGCCAGACAGTGATTCAAGTGATGCAGTGTCCTGCATTGTCTCTCTTTGTCTCTGGAGCCTGCTCCCGTGTCTGCATGGCATGTTTGTGTCCCCATACCCACTGCAATGTGTCTTGGTTTAGGCGACTTCTGGCTGGGCCTGGAGAAGATGCATCGCCTCATCCAAGAGGGAAGATTCAATCTCCTGATCGAGCTGGAAGACTGGGAGGGAAATTCCCAGGTGATTCAGTTTGCCTTCAGCCTCGGGGGGGAGAGCACAGCCTACACACTGAGCCTGCTGGGGCCTCTGTCCGGAGAGCTGGAAAACGCCATCGGGGACTTCCGGCAGCTGCCGTTCTCCACTCGGGATCGGGACCACGACCTCAAAGCTGACACGAACTGCGCCAAGCACCTCTCAGGTCAGTGCCAGCTCTTCCTTGCCTTCAACCTTCCGCTGCCTGGTGGTGCCCAGGAGAGGGAGAGCGCCCTGTGGGTCCGGACCCCTGTGGTGTTGACCCTGGGAAAGCTGCATCCTCGGGGGAGCTGTGCAGGGGAGCGGGAGGGAGGCTGAAGCCAGGAGGGGTTCAGGATTCAGTTCCTGGCCCAAGCATCGCTCTCTGTAACGCTTTTCCTGCTTGCCACCTTGCTTGGAAAGCCTTCAAGCCGAGCGGAGGCCAGTCCCAGGCCTGAGATAGGGCTGCCAAAGGGCTTGTGAGGGGGTTGTGCATTCAGGAAGGAGCTGCAGGGATTTCCAGACACATCCTGAAGTCCTGCAGGACCTGTGCAAAGGTTTGCCAATGCATGGGACTCCTCAAGTGTGGTCTTGTAAGGTCCCAAAGACCTGGAAAACGGTGGAAAATAGGGGCAGCAGCTGCCTTGAACCTGGGTTGGTTTGTGCCTGGGAGTGCTGTGGGTTGAACCTGCCTCTGCCTTGCCTTGGTAGGGGGCTGGTGGTTCAGCACCTGTGGCCATGCCAACCTCAACGGGAAGTACTTCCGCTCCATCCCGCGCCAGAGGCATGAGCGCAAGCAGGGGATCTTCTGGAAGACATGGAAGGGCCGCTACTACCCGCTGAAGTCAACCACCATGAAAATCCAACCCGCAGCCCTGGAAGCAGAGCCCTGAAGCTGCCGCTTGAGACTTTTGACCTGAGCTCCATCACTTGGTGTTTACAGCAGACAGCCCCATCCTCCCCAGGCAAGGCCCCTGAGGAGGGTTTCTCTTGGTTAACAGCCCTTCAGTGGCACAGCCCAGCTCCTGGCTAGAAGGGAACCAGCTCCGTGTTGCTGAAACCCCGGGATGGGAGCTCCCAGACCAGAAGAGGAGGCACCAGCAGGGAGATGGACTGCCAGAGCATGCACAAGGGTCTTCCAACCTGCTGTGGCCAGCTGCCTGGTGCTGTCTGCCCTGTCTGAACACTTCTGTGTCACTGAACACAACTGTGTCACTGCCCTGGACTCAAGCCCTGGGGTGGAGCCTTGCTGTGTCCTGTCATTGTTGCTCCCAAGTGATGTCCTATGTGCCCTCCTGTGAAAGCCCCCAGAGCCTCCCTCCCTCTCTGGTCCATGGGGCAGCTCCATTTGTGCAGCCCCTGCTCTGGTGACTTCAGCCCCCTGAGAAGATGGGTTTGGGTGGGAGGGCTGGGGGCCATGCTGTGCAGAATGGGACCGCAGGCTTCCCCGTCCCCACAGCGTTGGAACCCTACAATTCTGGCTGCGCTGGAATGAGCTGGGAGTCTGCTTCCAGCTCCATGAGAAGGGTGGGGGGGATCCTCCAATCCCCTGCACAAGGGCCTGATCCTGGAGGGATCTGCCTGGAGCCTGCCTTATCCCTGGAGGGGGTTAGGACAAGCACTAGGACAGCCCAGGTACGAAGCAGTGGTGGTCCCTGGGCAGAATCAGCCTTGCTGTGGGCTGTAACCCCGCTGAAGCCCGGGGAGCTGCCTCCCTATACTTTGTTGTATCCCACATGCATGCCCCAAATGTTGCTCTAAAGGGCCAGAGGAGAACAGGGTTTCTCTGGAAGAGCTGCACCACCTTGTTGGGTACCTACCCTGCTCCATGGGGTGGGTGTCTGGGGAGATGTGGGTAACAAGATGCCGTCTTGGGGCTTCCCAAGCATCCCACCCTATTGAAGTCATATTGACTACGATGCTAGAGCTCCTAGCTGCTAAATGTTGTAAATAGGCATTTGTAGGATGTTGGATCTTGTCGACGGTTTTCCTGTTCTCTGATTTGTTTCCATATTTAAATGCAGTGTTAATAGTAACGTGGTGTAATTTATGAATGTTCATGCTGGAACAACCCAACCAAGTAGTTTGTGTATTTTAAACTTGGGGGTTTTTTTTTGTACTAAAATATCTTTTCTGAAGATGTCTTTTAATAAAACCAACCCTGTACCTGTCCTGCCTCTGCACTCGCTCTTCCCTGGGAGGGTGCTGAGGCGCTGGCACAGGGTGCCCAGAGAAGCTGTGGCTGCCCCATCCCTGGCAGTGCTCAGGGCCAGGTTGGACACAGGGGCTTGGAGCACCCTGCTCCAGTGGAAGGTGTCTCTGCCCGTGGCAGGGGTTGGAGCTGGAGGAGCTTTGAGGTCCCTCCCGCCCCAAACCATTCCCTGTTCTGTGATTTACCGCTAGCAGATGGGTGGGAGCTGCGTGGGGAAGCTTTATGCGCTGGGAGTTCAACCTGAGCCGTGCTTCCCTCTGGCCTCGACTTCCACCTGCAGCCTTATGGAGCTCTCCCGAGATAAATCCCCGCTGTAGCCCCCGGCAGCAGTTTTTATTCTGGGTGAAATGTGTGGACTTCCCAAGGGAACAGAAGCTCAGAAGCCAGGCCCTGGGGCAGCAAGTTCACAATGTCAGTGCGCCGCTCCCCCTGAGCGCAGACCTTAGCACCGGGGCCATTCTTCTTGGAGCTGGCTGGAAAACTCTGAGCTCCTTGAACAAGAGCAGAGGCTGCTGTTTAAAGCCAGAGCTGATCAGGGCAAGCCCCCAAAAGTAGTGGTCTTTAACCTATTCATGCACATGCAGAGTCATCTCCAACAGCAGTTGCTGTGACTTCTGGAGGATGGTTACGGAGGTAGGAATGAAATGAGCTGGGGATGCAGGGGAGCCTTGAAGATGATGGAGGTAAGCTCCAACTGTGCTCATGATCCCAGACATGAGGCTGGAGCTGAAGAAAACAGCAAGGAAAGGGAACAGAAACTGCTCATTGTAGAAAGAAGAGACAGGAGGCTGCTCTAGACCCCTACAGCAGCTGTATAAATACCTCAAGGTGGCCTCAGCTCCTGTGCCTCTCCTCCCCTGGGAACAAACCTGGGGTTAATGATAGCCCCAAGCACAATTGCACAAACAGCCCATTATTCCCAGCCCTGCGCTATCCGTCGGTTTACTCTTGGCTTCAGGAATACATTTTTAATGTTCCATTTGCTTAATTCAAAGCTTGTTTGGTCCCTGGGTGCAGGAGCAGTTATGGGAGCGCTGCGGTTTAGTCTTAATGCTGAAGTGATGAGACTAACGTGGGGTTTATGCATCAGATGGAATCTGGGCGGGGGGAGCTGTGCTCTGTTTATTCATGGGCAGAGGTTTTTGGTGCTCCCCAGTTTCCGGGGAGGAGACGGCTCGGGGGGGATCTTATTACTGTCTACAACTCCTGAAAGGAGGATGGAGCCGGGGGGGGGATGCTCCCTGCTCCCAAGGACCAGAAGAAACCTTAAAGCTCCTCCAGTTCCAACCCCTGGCATGGGCAGGGACACCTTCCACTGGAGCAGCTTGCTCCAAGCCCCTGTGTCCAACCTGGCCTTGAAGACGCCAGTTCTGGATCCCTGTTTTCATCTGAAATCCTCCTGGAATCCTCCCGCTCCTTCAACTTCAACTGCAGCCCGGAACACCTGGGAGACCCATTGAGGATGTGGCGCCCTCCAGTGGCAGCGAGAGAAACTGCACCGAGCGCTGCCCGAAGTATTCCCCCCCTTCGTCGGGTTACCAAGCGCTGCTGCTCCCCAGACCAGGCTGTGCCCACCCATGGCCCCACAGCACCCCGGCCATCGCGGTCCACGCAGGGATCCGAGCCCTCCCTCCTAAACCTCGCCTCAGCTGCTGCTCATCCCGGGGCTGTGTCGATGCCAGCTGAGGGCTCTGCGGTCTGGCGGTGCTGGAACAAGGCTTTTGGGGACCTGCAGGACAGCCTGGGGCTGTGCTCTGGTGGAGTGATACACGACTGGTGCGTGTGGAGCTCAGACTCAGCAGCAGAAGATTCGACTGCAGCTGATTTGGACCTGGGGTTCTCCGAGCACTGTTAAATCAAGATCTAGGTCATTGAATCAGCGTCTCTGCTCCCAAGGAACAAGGGATGGGACAAGAGGAAACAGCCTCAAGCTGTGCCAGGGGAGGTTTAGATGGAGGTGAGGGACAGTTCCTTCCCCAAAGGGTGCTGTGGCATTGGAACAGGCTGCCCAGGGCAGTGCTGGAGGCACCGTCCCTGCAAGTGTTCACACACCGTGGAGACGCCGTGGGTAGGTGGTGGCTTTGGCAGCGATGGGGAATGGTTGGACTGGATGAGCATAAAGGTCTTGTCCAACCGTCTTGATTCCGTGATTCAAAGAGGGTGTTGCACATCAGGAAACAGTGTCCAGACCCAGCTGTGTTTAAGGCCCAGCAAAGCCAGGAGAGCCCTGAGCTGCAGCCCAGAGCCTCCTCCACATCCAACCTGCATCCAAATGGCAGAAACAAGCGCCGGGAGATCTGGCAGCAGGGCCTTCATCCCTTTCCTATGCAGCAGCAGAACCCAAACCCCCTCCGTAATCTGAAACACGATGCAAAGCCAAGAAACAGCAAATTAATGACACAAGATGAGCTCTCCGCCCACCAATACTCCCCAGGCCCTGACACCCCCTCCCAGTGGCTTCAGCTCTTCTGCTGGAGCTCAGCAGCGTGGAGCACGCTGTCCTGCCTGCATTAGCTCTGCCCTGGGAGGGTGCTGAGGCGCTGGCACAGGGTGCGCAGAGAAGCTGTGGCTGCCCCATCCCTGGCAGTGTTGGACACAGGGGCTTGGAGCTGCTCCAGTGGAAGGTGCCCCTGCCCGTGGCAGGGGTTGGAGCTGGAGGAGCTCTGAGGTCCCTTCATCCCAAACCATTCCATGATGATTCTGCGATCTCTTTCCTCGCGCATCACAGCGATAACAGTTGCGGCAGGAGGGAGCTGCTGTCTCCCTGCGAGCGGTTGCTGCAACCCCACATCGCACCCGTTAGACCAGAGGGGAGGTCACGGAGCAGCACCCCCGGGACATCCCTCGGGATGCAGGGACACCCCGGGGCCGATCCGAGCACTGGGGGCTGCCCCCCCCACGGGGCAGCGCGCCCAGCCGAGGCCCCGCCTCCCCGCCAAGCCACGCCCACCCCGTTAAGCCCCGCCTCTCCCAGCCAAGCCCCGCCTCCCCGGCCCCGCCTCGGCTCCGTCACCCAAACCCCGCCCGTTCCCTCCGCTGCCCTTCTGCGATTGGACAGCGCCCCCCGCCACTCAGAGCGCGCCCGCTTCCCATTGGCCTCCCCTGACGGGTCTGGCGCGGGTCCCGCCCCCTGCGGGCTGCGGCGGGCGCTGATAGGCGGCGGCGGGCGCCGCGCCCGTTCCTCCCGTCCCCGGCTGGGCAGCGCTCGGTGCCTGGCAGCAGCGGCTCCCTCGCCATGGGCACCCGGGACGATGAGTACGACTATCTGTTCAAAGGTACCGCGCCGCCGGGGCTCGGGGCGCGGGGTTCGGGGCTCGGGGCGCCCGCCGCCGCCTTTGTGCGCGGGGCGGCCCTGCCCGGGCTCGGCGGGGCCTGCGCGGGCCTGGCGCCCGGCGGGGGGGGAACCCGGGTTGCGATGGGGGCTGCTCGCGGGACGGGGGGCGGAATGGCATTGCCGGGGCTTGGGGGGGGGGGGGGGGGCGTTGATGCTTCTGTGCCCGTGCGTGCGTGTGGGGGCACGGGGGGGCTGCTGGCGCGCTCGGGTGGGTTCGGTGACATCGGGGGGTACGGTCCTGCGCCTGTGAAGGTGCGGTTCGCTGCAGTGTCCACGTCTCTGAGGCCTGAGCAATGGTGGGGATGGGTCTGGGGCGTTTGCTTCGTGCTCATCTGCTGCAAATCCTGCCTGGATCTGTGTATTTGCTCTGCAGCCTTCAGGATAGGGTGGAAAACACCCCTGGTTTCTTCTCTGTCTGTAAAGCAGAAGGCTAACCTCCAAAAATATGCTCAGCTGTCTGGGGCTAAACTAGTTTCCTTCTGAAGTCAATCCACCACCTATTTCCCAAATGGTTTAAGAGCCAGGAACTTGAAAGGCTAAACATTTGACTTCTTTTCTTTCTTTCTGTGAATAGTCAATGAGGCAAAACTGCATTCACCTTGGAAATGCATTTTGAATTCTCTCTGGAGTGAAACTTCACCTAAAGCTATTTGGTCAGGACCCATCCTGCTGTGTTGCTGCTGCACAGGAGCTTGGCGTAGTTTGTAGCTCTTAATGAAAAATGAGGGGTGGGGGAATTGTCCTTTTCTGTGTGTCTTTTGGGTAGGGGTTGTTGTGGGAAACTAACAAACCTTCCTCATCTTTTCCTTCCTTCCTTCTTGGCTTTTGGGGACTAAGCAAGAATTGATGCATATAAATGGGACCAAGTGGGATGACATCTCTGTTGTAGGACTGTCTCCCCCTTCTTTTCCTCCTGCCCCAGCCAGTAATGGAATTAAATATCAAGGGGAATTGATGTCATGAAGAAAAATCATGCCCAGGGGTTTGATTGGCTTCTGGTTTAGCCCCTTCTTAGCAATGTGCATGGCTTCTGAACTGTCTTCTATCTGGTTTGTGTAGTGGCAGAGGTAGAAATAGCAATAGAGAAGTCTGGGAAAGATTACTTTTATTAAATTTAAGATTTGACCATTCCCTCCTGTTTCCAAAGGAAATCTGGTTGGGACCCCGATTTTTAGCTTTTACAGTTGCATTTGTGTTGGCAGTTTGCATCCCTGTGCTGTAATATCGTTTTGGATGCTCCAATTGAATGTGGTGTTGCTTTAAGGTCACAATTTTTACTTGGATTTTAATATAGTGGGAGATCTGGAACTGCTTGTGCAGGAACTTCCGTAATTTAGCATTGATTGAGCAACCTGCTCTAGTAGAAGGTGTCCCTGCCCATGGCAGGGGGCTGGAACTCGATGAGCTTTAAGGTCCCTTCAACCCAAACCATTCCATGATTCTATTAATCAGCTTTATGCAAAGGTTAAAAGGCAAAGGGCCTCATTCATTGTTAGTCTCTTTCATGTGAAATAGTGCCTGTAAAACAGTTGGCTAGGGGTGAAAATGGCCAAGGGGGTTGTAGCAACAGTCTCTGTATGAGCTGGCTCACTGTTCCTGGTGTTCTGTCACTCATGGTGTCCATCAGCTTCTGCTTCAGGACCAGCCATTTCCACAGGGAGAGCCCAGCATCAGTTGGCTTATTGGGTCTGGCACACAGTAGGCAAAAACTAATTTAAGGTTTGGTGGCCCTCTGGGGATGTGAGTGTGGTCATGGTCAAAGCTGCTCTGCTGAGCTCGGCCTGTTTATCTTTATTCACAATTTTCCTTTCTTCTGCCTGCATCCCAATAGTCAGAACTGCTCCTTGTATTGATCGCCCCAAAGTGACTGAGCCAGCCTTTGGGAGAAGGGTTTTGACTGCGATGCTGTGGGGATCTTGGGGATGTGTTTTGGTGCTGGAGTCCAAGCAAAGCCGGTGACTTCAGGCTCTGCTCCAACCGGGTTTGTAGCTGGGATGGTTAAAAAAAGCAGGAACTTCTCCTGATGAGTTTCGAATGGGTTTGATCTGGAACAGAATTCATGACCTTTTATTAGGAGTTAAAATATTGGAAGCCTTGTAGCTACTCAGATGTGATGTGCACATGAATGTCCCTTTCCAGCAGAGGAGCTGTTATAAGGGTTTATTTTCAATCTGATGCTGGCTCGTGAGAAAGGAAGGAAAAAACACCCAGAGAAAAGGGGAGTTTGCTTTTACCTTTGTGGGATTTTAGAGTGCTCTGATGAGAGCTTAAACCTAACAAAGCTTGTGCTTATGACAAATGTCGGATCCGTCATCAATACCTGGCGACCTAAATGACTTCATGTTTCTAATGAGCTTTTCTACTCTGTCAAGACTTGTGCATTTGAACAGGCAGTGCTGTCTGGTGGCCTGTTCCCAAATGTAGGAACTTTATCAAGGTCTAATCACTTGGACCAGAATCTGGAAGGTGTCTTCTTGCTTGATTCCTGTAGAAAACAAAAGTGTGTGGGTTCTGTCTTCTTGTGCACTTTCAGTCTTTGTCTCTTTCTCCTGACAGTGAAAATGCCTGTTTGATGCTCAAGGTTGAGTATTAAGGATGCACTACTGTAAGGCAGAGGGAACATCACTTACTGAGTTGGGATCTGGCTGCCTTCCTTTGTTACTTCTGCATCCAGTAACTCGTCAAAAATGCTCTCACAAGCTCTGCTAGGACCCGGAGCAACCTGGGAAAGGGGGAGCCTGGTGCTTTGCTGCAGCTTTGCCTGCTGATTGCAGCAGAGGCAAGGAACCAGCTAAAGTAGCTCAGGACCCCCTGAATTTCCTCCTGTGACAGATGGAGTTAATGACCTGAGAGCCATTTGCATGGTTGTTGCACAAAGCTGATGGTTCTAAAATGCCAGAGGATAGGAGGTGGCCAGAACCTGGAGAGGAGGCTGTGCTTTCTCCAGCTGCAGATTGATGAGAAGGTCATTCCCTTTGGAAACAGCTGAAACATCAGGGGTTTTCCAAGCTGGTCTAGCTTGTACGGTGGGTGTTCTCACCTCTTCCTCATCGTGGTCAGGACTTTGCAGTAGGCTACAGCCTCCCCTATGGCAGCAGATCACTGTGTAAGATGGGTGAGCTTTGGAACACCCAGTGGAATTAGTGATGAAAAACTGTTGGTCTGGAAAACAAAGCTAACAGAATCCTGGAGTTAAAACTCCTCCTAACATCTTTTTATAGTGTTCAAGGCCAGGCTGGACGGGGCTTGGAGCAAGCTGCTCTAGAGGAAGGTGTCGCTGCCTGTGGCAGGGGGTTGGGACTGGAGGAGCTTTAAGGTCCCTTCCAACACAAACCAGGCTTGGATTCTATGATTTTACCCTATAAATTGGATTCTGCTGTTTGCCAGTGAGGGCAGAGCAGTGTGAGGAGCTGCTTTAAGCTATCCCAGGTGGGACATTGTGGCTGCCTGTTCCTGCCTGTGGCTGTGGGACCCACCAGCTGCCTGTTCCTGCCTCTGTTGTGCTCTGACTGTTCAGCTGTGCCAGCACAATTGTCTGTCTGTGCCCTCAGCCAGATGAGGCGAGGGGGAGGTCCGGAGCATTTCAGCCATCTCCCGGCACAGCTCCGGAGCTGTAAGAGAGCTACAGCAGGAGTTTGGGAATGTGCTGGCAGTGTGCTGCCAGGCCTGTGTCCTGAACCAACAGCCTGGGCAGCAAAAAGCTGTATAATAACACTGAGAGATGAGTATGATCCTTAACCCTGGCAGAATGCTGGTGAGCTCATGCTGGAAGTGTGGAATGACAAGAGTCGTCTGTAATCTGTTGGGGAGGGATCAGGGACGTTTTCTGCCCATGTCTGCTTTTGGGTAGGAAAACCAGATTGTTGAATGAGGAAGATCAACAGATTGGAACTGGAGTAGGACATATTCCCAAGGTTGAAGAAACTTCCTGACAGTGGCTGCCTTTGCTCCAACCAGGGTGCTGTTAGTTTGAATCCCAAAGGCATACGTGACACAGGATTTGCTGTGACTAAGGGAGGGTGGCTTAATTGCTTTTAGTCTGTTTCCCTTTTGTTATTTCTTGCTCTGGTCAGTAATACAGGGATTTAAGAAAACAGAGCTAATGCACCTACACAAAAATAAAGAACGTGGAATGCCAAACCCTGCCTCTGGAGATGCTGGGGATGAGGTCTCGTGGAGAGCCTGGTGCAGCGTGGCTGGGTGTGAAGCAGCAGTATGGCAGAGCTGCAGCCCTGAAGGAGGGGGAAACTCCTACTACAAGATGTACCTTTTATCTTTTCCTTCCAGTAAAGCTGGGTTTTGTGTGCTAAAGATCTCCCTGCGCTACCATTCCTCTGTTAACATGGCAACACCTCGTGTGGAGGCAGAGATTTTGAGCTCATCTTTTCCTTCTGCAACCTCCGAGAGCTTGTTTTGCTGGCGCAAGTTCTGCTTTGCTTTGTATCCTATTTGTAGGATCAAATGTCTCCTATTTTCCCCTTTTTGTGGTGAACGTATTTATGAATTACTGAAATAAAACACCCTGTACGGCCCCAGAAAGGTCTGCAAAGAATTGTTTCATTCCACTTACTGTGGCTTTTTACTTTTTTTTAGCTTGAGTAGGTTTATACTGTACACAGGCTTTTGTCAGCCTGTTGCCGTGTTCTTGACTTAGTGTTAACATGTGGCTTTGGGGGCTTGGGAAGCAAGCTAGGAGTAGTAAAAGGTGGCGTCAGTGTAACTTTCTCCTATGTTTATCTAGCTTGCAAGTCCTCTGGATCCTGCATGGCAATGTAGCGGCCAAGTAGCTCCATTTGAGTGTGTAAATGCTGGGATGAAGAGTTACTATCTAAAATACTGTCTTTTCTTTCAGTTGTTTTGATTGGAGACTCTGGAGTTGGGAAGAGTAATCTCCTGTCCCGTTTCACACGCAATGAGTTCAATCTGGAGAGTAAGAGCACCATTGGGGTGGAATTTGCCACCAGGAGCATCCAGGTGGATGGGAAGACGATAAAAGCCCAGATCTGGGATACTGCAGGACAGGAACGATACCGTGCCATTACCTCAGCGTGAGTACCAGGGCTTTGCTCAGGCTGAGAGCAGAGCTCTAGCAGAGTTGGTGCAGAGAAACATGGGTAGAGAATTAATGAAACCCATTTGGGACACGTGACAAAATCATTGTGACAGACTTTGATGCAGATCCAAGTCATAAGATAGGAAATGCTTTTGTGTTCTTTGATTAATATAATGAAAGTAATTTTTAGATTCTAGTGGTATGTTTTAGGAAAAAAATGACTGCTTAAATCAAAGGTGGGATGGTCTGTTCTGAGTCTTGTGATGTGGGGTTTTTACCTGCCCTGGATGTGTTGTCTTCCATCAGAAATGGCACTCATTCCCCATGCTGAAGCTGGATACTGTCTGGCATCAAGCTGTAGTGTAGGCATGGTGGCTTCTGTTCTCCATTGCCCCCTTTGAGGGCATTTTTAGAACAGTCTGGAGCCACAAACTCCCCTGAAACCTCAATGACTTTGAATTAGTTACAGCCCTGAAAATTAGGTCCAAGAGTGCAGGCTGAATAACCAGTAAGGAAGGGAACTGTGATACTACTGATTGTAGCATTAGGCACATCCCTGTTTTGTACAGTGGTGCTGAGAAGCTTTTAGGCACAGCACCTTGTTAATCTAGCCAGTGTCTTAAGATATAACCTCTGGGTATAGCTGTTTTATGCAGGTAGTCTGCAGAAGTATATTTGGGGTGGAGAGGGGAGAGAACCCTATTGGCAGGCCTGGTTATCCAGGGCATGTTCTAATCAGTGATTTGATATCTAGTGTTACAGATGCATATTAGATTTTAAAGGGACTGACTTGTTTCTGAATCATGCACAGACTGAGCCATTTGTGTTAACCTCAAGGTGAGTGGAACTTTCTCATTGGGATGAAATAGGGTATTGCAGAATAGATGGGAGAACTATAGAAGAGCATGGAGCCCAAAAGGGAATAACCTCTAGGGAAGGAATGCAGAAGCAGATGTAAGAGGTAATTTCAAATTGCATCTTGTTAGTATGTTTTTCAAATGTATTTTCTGGTTTGTGACCCTCAACTTTCTTACTGCTGGAAAAGCACAAAAACTGCTGCCGAGTTGTTCCACAACAAACTGTGGCTAATGAGAAGCAGTTCATCTTTAGTCCTGCGCTCCTGCCTCTCCTCTGTGCTGGCACAAGCTCTTGCTTGACACATGGCTGGGCCAGTTGAGCTTGCTGAGCCAGCACAACACCAACCAGCAGTAGAAAGGGAATGTTTTCTGCTGACTTAGTATCCCAAATCAGTTCAGCGACGTGATAGCCAGGTTCTGGTGGAGCAGAGAAGTGGTGGGATTGTGTGGAAGAGAGATGTGGCTGTTACAGGATTGCTGGTACTGACTGGCTTGTGCTGCCCTAAGCCCTTGGCTTCAGTTGAAATGTGCCCAACCTGTAGAAACCAGGATAAAAGCACCAGGTGACAAACCACCAGGTTTGTTGGTGGAACTCGGGCAGAACTCTAAAGGGTTGTACCTTATGGTTTCAGATATTACCGTGGTGCTGTTGGGGCTCTTCTTGTCTATGACATTGCCAAACATCTCACCTATGAGAACGTGGAGCGCTGGCTAAAGGAGCTTAGAGATCATGCAGACAACAACATTGTCATCATGCTGGTGGGGAACAAGAGTGACCTCCGCCACCTGAGAGCTGTGCCCACCGATGAGGCCCGGGCTTTTGCAGGTTTGTTGACAGTGTTGCTGGGTTTGTGCTTTCTGAAGGTGATGATGTTGGTGCAAGCTGTTGGCCAGGACTGATCTTTCACAAGTTTATTTTTGACCCTAAATAAGGCTCTAAAGATTGCCTTAAATGTGAAAATCTCTTGGTTTGTGAAATGGTGTGTGTGGTTGGTTGGGTTTGTGGGTTTGGTTTTTTTGTTTTTCAATCTAGTGGTAGTACATGTGATTGAAACTGTCCTTGAGCTGCCCGATAGCTGAAGATGAAACGCTTCCTCTAGCAGGGCTGGACACAGTGAGCAACATTGAGAAGGGAAAATGTCACAACAGAAATACAAAATATCACAACCTAAAATGTCCTTCCTTCCTCCCTTCCTTCCTAGAGGGCTGGTTCTGCTGAGGTACAGATCAGTGTGGACAGCAGCAGATGAATACTGAACCTTCTCATAGGTGGTGGAGTTTCTGCTCCAGAGCACTGATGCATAGTGTAGTGTCATCTAGTTTCATTTATCAGACTTGGGGCTGGTAATCTTCAAGATTCCAGATTCCCAAGTCTTTCTTGGGAGAAATTGAGTGGGTTTTGTGAGCTGCTGCCACTGCATTACTTTACTTTCTTCTTTATGCTGCAGAGCCTGTACAGGCCATGCATGGGACATTCAGCTTAATTTTGTGTGGCTGTCAAGATTGGAAGAGGAATTTAAATGTATAGCCTTTAAAATCCTTCTAGGAATATTGCTCGAGTTTGCTTAAACATGTGTTCTGAAGTTGGAACTAGATGATCTTAAGGCTCTTTCCAATGCTAACTATACTATAATTCTATGAACAAGGGCTGTGGTGAGAACAATGTTCTTACACGTGGTCAAAGGGACACTGCTGAAACACCAGCAGCTAAATAATGGGTGCACCAAGTTCCTAATGTAACAGGAAAACAAAAAAGATGGTGCCCCATCTGGTTTGGCCTAAAAATTAAGATGAAAACCTCAAAGTAAATGTGAAATGAAGTGATAGTACAATTCTTAATTGAACAACTTGTTATCTATTACAGAGAAAAATAACTTATCTTTTATTGAAACTTCTGCTCTGGATTCAACAAATGTAGAAGAAGCCTTCAAGAACATCCTTACAGGTATGGTTTTGTTTTTTTGAGGACCTCGTGAGGTAGTGGATCTTCTTCATGGGCATTTTTGTAGTGACCTAGAATATTTGGGAAGTAAGTGTTAGGAATGATGGTTAGTTTGCAAGCCTTCCAACCTTAGCTTTCTGTTCTGCCTCCCACCCCACACATTCTTTTCTGCTCGAGAACCTGGAGGTTTCTAGTCTCCTGATAGAAAGCCATGAAGATGCTGTGAGGGCTGGAGCAGCTCTGCTCTGGAGCCAGGCTGAGAGAGCTGGGCTGGGGCAGCCTGGAGAAGAGAAGGCTCCTGAAGGGGAGACCTTAGAGCAGCTCCAGTGGCTAAAGGGGCTACAAGAAACCTGGAGAGGGGCTGTGGACAAGGGCCTGTAGGGACAGGCCAAGGGGAATGGCTTTAACCTGCCAGAGGGGAGACTGAGATGAGCTCTTAGGCAGCAGCTGTTCCCTGTGAGGGTGCTGAGGCGCTGGCACAGGGTGCCCAGAGAAGCTGTGGCTGCCCCATCCCTGGCAGTGTTCAAGGCCAGGTTGGACACAGGGGCTTGGAGCAAGCTGCTCCAGTGGAAGGTGTCCCTGCCCATGGCAGGGGTTGGAACTGGATGAGGTTTAAGGTCCCTTCAACCCAAACCACTCTGGAATTCTGAGAGGGGAAAGTGCTGTGTAATTTGTCACTATGTTCTGGTTTTTTAAAAGCTTTTTAAGATCCATACTGTGAACATGAGCAGTTGGCAAGATCCAATTTCTGTCTGTTCCTTACCGTAGCTGAATTCTAGGCCAGTAAAGTAAAAGAATAAACTGAACTCAACACACTATCTCCTGGGCTCCCCAAAGTGTTGACATTGACCGGTTCAGGTACAGTGGGGATGTGGCCAGTGAGACTATGTAGTCCTGAAAAGGCCATTCCTAAAGTGATTACTTGGGGGAGAATCATCCTTCTAAAGTGAGGAGAAGAAACCTGGGAAAATGTGCTGTGTAAAGCAGTGAGCTGGGAGCAACCATGGAGGGATTTGGAGGAGGGAGGAGGGTGGGAGCAGCAGGACAGGAGTCTCCTTACTGGCCACCAGTTTGAGGGATCAGTAAAGGCTGGGGTGAGAACCCAAACAACCCACCAAAACTAAAGAAACCCCAAACCTGCAAGAAAAGCTGCAGGTAGTAGCCAAGGGAATGAGATCAGCTTTGGTTAAAGGTTTCTATTTTGAACAGTGTAAATATGTCCACTTCTTAATAAACACATCAACAAACCCCACAGAGTTCCCCATGATTTTGAATCCTCACTGAAGACTTTGGGTGTTGCTGTTTTGAGGCTGTGGCTGCATGAATGTGACCATAATATTTACCACAGATTTCCAGGGGAGGTCCTTGCCCTTTTCCTGTTTCACAATAGAGGGAAGTTGGAGCAAGGACTGCAGTCAGTGAAATACGTATATTAAAAAGTTTTCAAGTGAAGTTATTTCTACTACCTGCACTGGAAATGGTTTGTTTCTGAAGGCTTTGACCCTGGCAGTCTCTCTTTGGTGGTTACAGCTTTGTGCTTTCAGGCATAGGTTAATTTGAGTCAAATTCATCTCTTGGGAAAAGCATTTTTGGATCAATATGGAGCTTTATGGGACCATGTGGCTTTCTACTGTCATAGGTGGGAGAATGGATTTGTTGCAGGGATGCGCTGCTGTCATTTGGTAGTAGCAGCAGCTTGCCAGAAGCTAAAGTGTGAAATAGAGCCCTGTCACCACTGCTGCACAATGACATTCTGCATCCTGTTGATTGGGGTGTCTAATTGTGCTGCCTTGTTTTTGAATTAAAAATGATTCCCTACTTTAGAAATGAGGATTCTCCCTGTGCTCCAGACCCATCCCCGCCCCGTGTGCTAGGCTGATCCCCAGAGCATGAGCAGCAGGCCAAGGGAGGGGATTCTCCCCCTCTGCTGTGCTCTGGGGAGAGCCCCCCCTACAGTCCTGATCCAGCTCTGGGGCAACAGCACAAAAGGGACATGGAGCTGTTGGACTGGGCTTGGAGCAACCTGCTCCAGTGGAAGGTGTCCCTGCCTGTGGAAGGGGTTGGAGCTGGAAGGGCCTTAAGGTCCCTTCCAACCCAAAGCATTCCATGACTCTGCGATTCCTGCTCCCTTCTCATTTAAAAAGCTTTTTAATAATACCCAGGTTCATGGAGTCATTGAACAAGAATGTGATAAAAAGCACTGTGGTGGAAGGTAGTAAGGAATCTTGCATTAATAACTTTTGCAGACAGAGCTGACGTGTCCATTACGGGGCAGGAAAGCCAGCCAGATGTTACATACCACAGCTGCTGAGACTAGATTCCCTTTCACGGCTCTCAAGTTAAAATCTTCCTTGTTCTTGGGTTCTTGCATCACCTCTGACAGCTTGCTCTGACGTGTGCTGTGTTGGAGGCCACGTCCTTCTGTGCTCTGAGCAGTGTGTTCTCATTGCAGAGATCTACCGCATTGTTTCGCAGAAGCAGATTGCGGATCGCTCTGCGCACGACGAGTCTCCTGGCAACAACGTTGTGGACATCAGTGTCCCACCAACCACCGATGGACAGAAATCCAACAAACTCCAGTGCTGTCAGAACCTGTGACCTCCTGTAGATGACTCCTGTGCCCTCCAAATTCGTCTGTGCTTCATTTTAGAAACTTGTGTGCACTTCTTATCTCCTGTGATTCAGTGACTCCCTCTTCCCTCCTTTATCCCATTCCCAAGTCCCATCCATCCCTCTTTCATCTTAGAGCTTTAATTGTAGGGCTAACATCCCCCTGCCTCTGAACTCCCCTTCCATGTGGTGACTTCTGGGCTTAAATGTAGGCACTGATCTGATAGACATGTTTGTGTTGGAACATCTGCTGCTGGGTATTATTCCATGAAACACTCTCCTCAAAGGTTTTTGAGGTTTTTGGGGGAGAGAAACCATGGGGACTTGACCATAACAGTTGAAGAAATAACTACATGTAGGTGACAAGGGTTTTCCCTCCCAGTCTTGTGTTTCTGTAAACATGGGGGAGAAATTAAAAGAAAATAGCTGTCCTACCTACCAAATGCTCTGTTTCTGTCCTGATCAGGTCTCACAGTGAGGTTTTAGTGGCTGCACACACATAAGAACTCTGAAAATAACATTACTTTATATGTAATTATCCCTAATACAGTTTGTCTGGCTGTGGAGCTTACAGTTTCCTGCTTGGGGAGTCTTCCTCTCTTCTTGTTTTATTTGGGAACAATGAAGTATGTCTGCACTGCTTTCTCTGCCACCCTGAATGCCTGTGCTGTGTGTGCAGGCTCTCTGATGTGGCTTAATATTTATTCATGGCTTCTGTTAATCAGTTCACATTATTGTACAGTAAGTGCCAGCATCTTGATTTCAGAAACCTTTTGCAACCTGTACAAGTAGCTTATTTTGTACTGTAGGTCAGTGTTGGAAAACAGGAGTTTCTGTAGTTCCAGGGTTGGTTTTTGTTTGTTTCTTTTGCATGCTGCTTTTTCTCTAGATCCCTCCTACCCTGTTTGAGTGAGTGAAGCAATATGTTCATGTCACCTATAGACCTGCACTTGTAAGGGGTTTGGTTGTTGTAGAGGAACACGATAATACATTTTGTAAGACTTCTGCAGAACCATCTTGAACTTTCTCTTTGTGACCTTTCACTATTGACCTTGCGCATAATCTTCTTGACCTCTACTAAAATATGTAATATTAAGACTTCACATAATAACTACTAAGCTGTTGTTTTCCTCTCACTCAGCTTTACTGACTGTAACTCTCAAATGATTGTACTTCACCTGATGGAAGGGATTTGTCATCAGCAGGGCTAACTACTACAATACTTTGTTTTGCTGAATGGGAAGAATGTTACCACAACTTCGTGTAGTCAGTCTCTTGCTAGCTTCTGAACATCTTCTGTGATGGCTTTTCATCCTTCACTAGCTCTTACGCACTTGGCATCCCCTCTGGTACATGCTGAATGTTATGATGAGGCAAATATTGGGTGAAAGCATCTAAAGGAAGAGTTGGAGACCATCTGCTGCTCTCTGAAGCAATTTGCAGTGAATTTTTGCTTTGTATTCTGAGACTGTACCTCACTTGATACCTATTAGTGAGTTGATTTTTCTTTTCTGATACAAAGCAAATAGGAAACTGAATTGTTCTTGAAGGGGAAATCTGACATTCCAGTCTCAACTGTTCTGTCTGGTTGTGTAATAAAATTAAGGGCGGTTAACTCTGATGGTTTTTCTTTTCTAAGACTTCCAGACCAATGCCTTTAATTTTGTACTGTCTGCATTTGGAGGGCTGTAGCTCATAGCAAAGGGTGCACATGGTGCCTAAGCACTTCCACTTTTCACCTTTGTTTATAGAGGATACATTCAAGATGAAGGGGCTCCTGCTTGCAGCCTCTTCCCATTGAATGAGGATAAGAATTCCTCTTTAGGCTCTGTCCTAAACGGGTCCCAGTTCAGGATGCACCTTTTAACACTTTAATAGCCTCCTGCTGAGAGAAGATGCAGCCAGTGGGAACCGGGGCATCTTCTTTTTGGTGGCCCTAGACCAAAATGAGATGTGCAGGGCTGACATATGAGCACCCCATCAGAGTGGAAAATTCAGAGATACTGAAAATACTTCATTCAAGAGCAGGTGGACACTAATGGAGCTCAGCTCCTTAATTTTTGAACAAAACTCTTTATTAAATGAGGTGAAATAGTATGAGGAAGAATCATGCTGTTAAAGACAACTTATTTGAGGGTGATGTATGAATAGGTTTACTCTGCAAATCCTCTTCTTCACATGAAGCTTCTAAATCAACCTGGTGTGCTATAAGAAGCTGAGAAGCTGTTTAGTCACTTCCTTGTCTCATAAGGATTTTCTTTGGTCTTTGGCTTTGTGGGAGACTCTAAACTTTGCCTCAGAGTCCAAGCAAAAGGTCCTTGTCTAGGGCTTAAGTGCCATTAAATTATATAGGTGTTGAAGAGCCCTTGTACAACTTTATTGTGCATTGACCAAACCCCCCTCAGAGCAGGTGGATTTTGGGCCTGTGCTGTTCATGCCAGGGGGCTGGGTGATTTTGAGCTCTGCTGTGTGTTGTGGAAAGCCTTTTGCTGCAGGGCTCTTTGGTGTACCCGAGGTGTACCAACTGCTAACTACCCTGTTACTTATGGAAAGGCCAAAATTCACCCATAAAGGTGGTTTGGTGGTGAGCACACAAAGAGGTAACTGGTAAAATTAAGTTCATTGGGTAGACTTGCTTCAGTCTAAATGCTTATCTTCCTCTTGAGGCGGATGTTTACAGACTTAAGCGAGTTAGTCTCCACCAAGAGTTTGTAGCCTGTACAGGCCAAGAAAGCTTGGTTCATAGGAAGGTTTGGAGCTCTACACTTGCATCAATGTAAAAATCCAGTTGATGAGTAACTCTTTGCTACTTTTTGTGTGTGCTCTGGAGACCATCAAGGCACTATGATCCCTTCTCAACATCTCTAGCAGTTTAGAAGCACTGCTGCATCCTAAACATCCCTGTGGTTTGGGTGCTGTTGTGTTAGATCACCTGCAATGACCCCACAGTATGTGGAAAGGCTGGTAACAGGGTATTTGTGTGTGAACAGGGGGCAGCAGGGTGGGAAGGGTGTACAGAAGGTACTTCTGCTTCCTGACACTTTGATTCCTGCATGCTGTCCTGTTCCAGAAGCTGTGGATGTGATCTTGTGGACTGACAGTGGATGAGTCTTACCTGTGCTTGGTGATTGTTTCCTTTCCAAGCATGAAGGAAGACCTTGGTTAGAGGTTCTAGGCTCTAGCAGAAAGAAGATCCTTATGAAGTGACTCAGTCTCTTAGAGAGGTCTTTTTCCTTCAGAAAAAAAATAGAACAAAACCCAGTATTAAAGGTGCGGCCTGAAAATTAAGTAAGAAGAGAAAAATCAGTCAATTACAGGTGAAGATTGACCATCCTTAAGGTAAAGCAGAGAATCAGGGCTGAAGTTGTGTTCTTTTGCCTTGCAGACTCTTGATAATGAATGGTGATTAACGGAGTGAGTATCTCCAGGGCTGCACTCTTTCAATAGATAACCGTTAACTTCACACAGGTCAGATACCGAACAGTAGTGTTGTCCATCAGCTTTGTAGGCTATAACCAGCACTGAGCCTTTATGCAACGCGGAAGAGAAGTTCCTTTCCTTTACTTTTCGCCCCCGGCTCCTGCGTTAAGTGCAATTTCACTTTGTAAATACCCCCTCCCTCGGTTTTTGTGCATGGTTACGCTGTACTGTGGATATAAAGGCTGCCAAATCATACCGTGTCTGCGACGTTCTGTTCCAAACGCCGGTCTAGAACGAGCTTCGGGCTCGGTCCCTCGCCGGCTCCGCTCCTGCCTCAGCCGCGGAGGGCGGGAGTTCGCTGCCGCCGGTACCGAGCGGGGCGGAGGGAGCCCCGGGCCGGGTCGGACCCTCCCGGAGCGGCGGCGGAGGGACCCGGTGCTGAGGCGACCCGAAGTGGGCGGGCCGCAGCTGCGCTGCCGGGCTCCTATTGGCCAGGCGCTGTTGCTACGCGACCCCGGCCGGGTTCCCTACGCTCCCATTGGCCACTCCGCAGCCGGCGTCAGCTCGGCGAGGTGCGAGGATTGGCGGAGACCGCGGTTGAGGGGCGGGGCGGCCGCGGGTGGGCGGTGCCTGTCGGGCGCAGGACCCGGCGATGGGGCGGCGCGCTCCGCGCTGAGGGGCCGCGGGCTCCGGGACCGAAGGTACCGGCGGGGGGGGGGGGGGGCGGCACCGGCGGCGGCAGCGCCTGCGGGGGGGACCTGGGAGCCCTCACAGCCCGCACGGTACCGCGGCCCCGAGCGGGGTCCCGGGGAGGGCGGCGCAGACCATTGCCGGGCCAGCGGGTGGGTTTAGGGAGGGCAGCGCTGCGGCCCGGGCCTGCGGGGGTTGTGTGGAAGCGGAACCTGGGAGAGAAGCGCTGTGGGCAGCCGGGTTTGGTGTCTGCTCATCAGACTGCGTGTCCATGGGTGTGAGTGGCCGTTGGAAGAGATTCCGTGGCAGGTGGACTCCTCTGCCTGCATTTTTGCCTCTTTTGGGGTGTTACTGTCTCTTCTGAGATGATGCTGCAAGGGCTGAAGCAATTCCATGATTGACTCCAATCATGGAATGGTTTGGGTTGAAGGGACCTTAAAGCTCCTCCAGTTCCAACCGCTGCCATGGGCAGGGACGCCTTCCACTGGAGCAGGGTGCTCCAAGCCCCTGTGTCCAACCTGGCCTTGAGCACTGCCAGGGATGGGGCAGCCACAGCTTCTCTGGGCACCCTGTGCCAGCGCCTCAGCACCCTCACAGGGAACAGCTGCTGCCTAAGAGCTCATCTCCATCTCCCCTCTGGCAGGTTAAAGCCATTCCCCTTTTCCTGTCCCTACAGGCCCTTGTCCACAGCCCTTCTCCAGGTTTCCTGCAGCCCCTTCAGGCACTGGAGCTGCTCTGAGGTCTCCCCTTCAGGAGCCTTCTCTTCTCCAGGCTGCCCCAGCCCAGCTCCCTCAGCCCGGCTCCAGAGCAGAGCTGCTGCAGCCCTCACAGCAGCTCCGTGGCCTCCTCCGGACACGCTTGCACAGCTCCATGTCCTTAAGTTTGAGCAGATGCTGCACCTCTTGAAAGAGGAGACTTCTGAAGCAATGGGTGTAAGAAGCAGAAGTATTCTTGCATTGCCGGTGCTGCTCCTTTGGTAGAGGACACGGTTGAAAAGAGAAAGAAGAGCCCACATGGCTCTGGTGCCTTCAGGAGGCAGCACTGCTGAGCAGGAGCAGGGTGGGGATGTGCTTGCCGGTGGTCGAGTGGTTGGTTTCATGCTTTGTGAGCGTGACAACTGATTTCTTTCACCCTGGTTCTTGATTTCAATAAAGCTTTCAAGTCTTCCTGGTGCATCTCTTTCCCTGCAGAGAGAGAGTGGTGAAATGACGAGGGAGGTAGCACAGGGTTTCTGCAGTTGCATTATGTTGTGAATTGTGCTGATGTCTTCAGAGGAGCCGCACGTGCTTCTCATGTCCCAGCTGGTTTTCTGTTGTTTCCTTACGAAACTTGTTCTTAAAATGGCTGATTTGGGGGTTGGAGATACCCTCTGCAAAGAATTTTCTCCTAGTGTTGCAATTCGGTTTTCCAGATGTTGGTAATTAAAGGGCAGTAAAACTTCCCTTTCATAGAGTCTTGTGGCAGATAAAAGTCTCAGAAGATCAGAGATAACTTTGTTCATTTTGGCACTCCAGCTCTAACGCATGGCCTGCTCTGTCCCAGGAGAGGAGCTGCTCGAAGGTCTCCCCTTCAGGAGCCTTCTCTTCAGGCTGAACCAGCCCAGCTCTCTCAGCCTGGCTCCAGTGCATCCTATAGGAAGGGGTCCCCTGCCTGGAGTGTGGGGCTGCCAGGTCTACCCGTTAGGCGCAGCTGCCTGCAGCAGGCAGAGCTCAAAGACATGTTGCAGGCCAGGGATTGGACCTGGGCCATGGCAAGATGTGTGTTAGCTGGATGAGACAGGCTGTGTGGGAGCAGGTGCTTAGATGTGGTGAAGGAAGTAATTCTTTGTACTTGTCTCCCTCAAGATGTTTGTGTTCAGACCCTGGGGCCCCAGGATTTGGGAAATCCATGGTTTTTTGGTGGTGGAAAGGGAAGCTGTTTGGAAATGCCCTTTAGCAACTGAAAACCTTCAGTTCACCAGTGACGTTTGTAGGATCATATGATCAGAAAACTCAGTGTGTGCATACAAGTGTTGGCTAAAACAGGTTTGGGAACTTGTGTGCAGATGGGTGCATTACGTTGGCTGCAAAACTTGGTTATCTCCTGTTGGCACCCTAGTGAGATTCCAGGTCTTGGTTGTGGTAATCAGGGAAGTTCTCAGGGAGAGGAACAGACTTGACTCGTGGCAGCTTTGCCAAGAGGTTGTTTGTCTTTTCTGGAGACGTCCTGGAGAAGCTAATCCGTACAGAAGCTGGTGCATACAAAGGAGGTGGAGCTGGTTCTAATTTCAGTTTGCTCTGGATCCTGTCAAAGCCTTGGAATTGCCCAAGGGTTTAAACTGGTTGAGATGGTCATCCTGTAGACAGGCCACCAGCAGTCCAGAGGAACACCTAACAATTCCCCTTTACCATGGTCATTTGGCCTTATCTTTTCCTGTTGTCTTTCTCATCTTGACTGGGGTTTTTCTCTTTGTGGCTTTGATCAAGGTGTCCATCTGGCTTGCTATGGTTTCCCTGTCTTGGGGAGTTACTGTCTTGTCTGGCTGCAAGATCTATGCAGAGCAGAACTGGGGAACCCTTTAGCTCCTTGTCTTCTGCTTGTTCCTGCTGGGCATGTCTTCTGGATGGAGAGCACTGGTCCAGCCTGATCTCTGCAGCCTTAAGCTCAGTCATTTGAGGAGATTTTGACCCCCCTGTTGCCCTTTGGATGATATCAGCTGGATCATGTACCTCATGGCAATGTCTGAACACTGACAGGTAGAGGATCCTGGCATACCAGCACTGTGGCTTCTGCCTTGGAGTAGCAAAGCTGCTTTTCAAGGAACCGGCTCATCTCCCTGCATGTGTTTGAGTTTTGGAGTCCTTGTGCATAACTTGCTTTTCTGAGCCAACTTTCCACAAACACGGTTTGCTTTTCTTCAATTTGAGTAATCTCCACAAACTCAGCCCTTTATATCCTGGATCCGCTCAGAAGCTGAGGATACAGCGTGTTGCTGAGAAGAGACTTCTGATTTATTTGCTCATGTCTAACTGTGGCAGCAGAGGGGATATCAATAATAAACTTAATGTCTCACAGGCTTTTTCTTTTTAAATGAGAACAAGAAATGTGTCCCCGAGGAATGGGCTCGGAAATGACAGCCGCTCAGAAGCACGCTGGCACAGGGTGCCCAGAGACGCTGTGGCTGCCCCATCCCTGGCAGTGTTCAAGGCCAGGTTGGACGGGGTTGGAGCAACCTGCTCTGGTGGAAGGTGTCCCTGCCTGTGGCAGGGGATTGGAACCAGATGAGATGTAAGGTCCCTTCCAACCCAAACCAGTCCGGGATTCTGTGAAAAAAGTGGTTAAACTTCTTGGTGTTTCTGCTATAAATGAAGCTGGTGAAGGATCTAGAGAACAAGATTTATCAGGAACGGCTGAGGGAACTGGAGGTGTTTAGCCTGGATAAAAGGAGGCTCGGGGGGGGTCTTATCGTGCCCTACAGGTACCTGGAAGGAAGTTGTAGTGAGGTGTGGTTGGTCTCTTCTCCCAGGTAACAAGTGATAGGACAAGAGGAAAGCAGCCTCAAGCAGCACCAGAGGAGGTTTAGACTGGAGGTTAGGAATAATTTCTTCACTGAGAGGGTGCTCGGGCATTGGAACAGGCTGCCCAGGGCAGTGCTGGAGTCGCTGTCCCTGGAGGTGTTTAAGAGGTGTGCAGATGTGGTGCTCTGGGGCATGGGTTAGTGATGGCCTTGGCAGTGCTGAAGGAATGGTTGTGATTGATGATTTCCAACCTCATTGATTCCATGACTCTATGAACATTGGGTTTGGGTTCGATGAGCTGTTGACAGTTGTGAGGAAAGGCAGCATGTTGATGAGCTGAGCTTTAGGGAGTCAGGAAAGGGACTGGCTTGGCTGAAAACTGTGGTTCATGTTTAGCTGGTATGAAATTGGAACCGGAGCACGCTGCAGATGTTATCTGTGGATTTCAGTTGCTTCCTCGCTAACTGTGTCCATGAAAACCTTTGCTGCTTTTCCTTTGTGTTTGCTGAATGGCATGAGTCAGATATTAAAGCCCTGACTTCAGGTTCCACCCTGGGATGGACCCCAACAAGGAAACGCCAGATAACTTGTAACAGAAAACCACGTGTTTCCTGATGGATATGGGTGGCCATTCCCTTTCAGCCCCAAATAGGGCTGCAGGGGCAAGGCCATGGTGTTGCCTCTATCTGTCAGATGTGGAGCACAAAGAACCTCAGTCTAAATCCTCCCAGGACACAGGGAACGAGGGCAGCTTTATTCCAATGAGCAAAATGGACCTTTTTCCTCTGGACTTAAAAACAAACAACATTTTGGCTGAACAAATGGAACTGACCTTTCTTATTAAAAACATGTATCTTCTGCCTGGATCAGCAAGAGGCTTTTCAAGCTGGAAAAACTTAACTTACAAACCAACGACTTAGGTCATTCCAACGGCATTTATCATCTTACTTTTTGCTCCTTAAATGTGGAGAGCTCGTAGCCTTTATTTTATCAAAGGAGAGCAAGAAGAAAAGTGACTCTAACCCCGTGTGCTCTTTGCACAGGTGGAGAGAGGCTGAGTCAGGGCAGTGCTGAGTCTGCTCAGTTCCTTTCTAAGTTGATGGGAAGATTCCCGTTTGTTTCAATAGGCATTGACCTGCCCGTAAGCTCACGCTTATGCCTCTTCAGATCCAGAGGAAGCATCGAAGGGGATGAGGCACCAGCAATCATCTTCTTCTTGCACATGTTCGCCATGACAGGAGCCGTCCTCACAGGTTGTGTAAGAATTGCTTCATTTCCAGGACATGAAAGAACACTTGTGCTTCCCCAGCTCCGTGTTTTCAGGCCTCCAGCAAGCATGTCCTCGTACTGGCTTTTTGTTTTCTTCCCCTGTAGTCTGGCCCCGCTTCCAACCAGGAACAAGCCCTTATTTTCTTTAGCTATTTTAGTTTGATTTAGGCTTAGCTGAACCTGACGGAACTGCAGCTCCGTGGGAATGTTTGTCTGCTGTTGTGCACAGAGACCTTGAAATAAACCCCCCGCATTTCCTTAGATGGGATGGCAAAGGTTCCTTTGCCTGCCTCTACCTCCAGGAGATGGAGAGTGAAGATTTCCACCCCCTACCCCCTAACTGAAACAAAAGTAATTCTTAGATGTTGTCTTTGGTTAAGTTTTGGAGTTATTTTTATTTGGTGTTTCCCCTCCCCCAGCATTTTAGTCTTTTCAGTTTCTTTAGTTATCTTTTATGAGTTTGTTTCACTCTTGAAACCCAGCCACTGGGATGAGCCACCATTCCAGCTATGATCCCAGTCCTGCTGCACAGGGATTACTGTGCGTGTCTTACATAAGGCAGCCCTGTTGACAGACACAAGGATTTTGGTGTTCACTAGCAGTACAATGTTGCTGGCTTGTGTTCAGCTTGTGACTAATCGTAACCCCAGCTCTTTATTTCTGCACAGCTGCCTCATAGGGACCAGGCTGAAGGAAATGGGATGGTTTTTTTCTGAATTGCTAAAGCATTCCTGCCTTTGGGATTGCGAGAATCCCTACCAGGGAGCAACCTGGCTGTTGCTGGCAGCTTGGGAAGGTGCTGCCTTTCAGTGTGTGCTTGAGCCCAGAACCACCCCATGTGCTGGGCTGTACCCCCAGAGCGTGAGCAGCAGCTCAGGGAGGGGATCCTGCCCCTCTGTGCTGTGCTCTAGGGAGACCCCCCCCTGCAGTCCTGACTGAGCCGCATGAAGTGGCTGGAGTGCTGTGTTCGCATGAGGCTGCAACTTCCACAGAGGGTATGAGCATCAGTTTTCAGAATGGCTGTAGCCAGCATGACACAGGCTTGTGGTTGCATTCCACATCTCTGTTCACTTTGGGAGTCTTCATCAGGTTAAAGGTACCAGGAATCCTCTCTGAGAAAGGCAAATGTGCAATTCCAATGCTGAATTATGTAAGTAGGACACTTGGAGCATTAATTTTATGGTAAGACAGCCTCACAAAGCCTATTAAAGGGGACAGAAGGGGAGCAAAACCGGTGGCTGTTGGTCGCTGGGGTGCTGGCAGCCGAGGTGGGTGGTGAAGGGGGTCCCAGTCACTGGCGCTCAGCGGGTGCCCTGTTCCCGCAGGTCTCTGTGCCGCCGGTGCCGGTCCCCAGGTCCAGAGCTGCAATGACGACTGGAGACTGCTGCCACCTCCCCGGCTCCCTCTGCGACTGCCCGGGAAGCGCCGCCCTCTCCAAGTCGGTGGAGGACTCGGACATCGGCCGCCCGCAGTACGTCACGCAGGTTACTGCCAAGGATGGCCGGCTCCTCTCCACCGTCATCAAGGCGCTGGGTGCGCAGAGGTAGGGCTGTTGCAGGGAAGGGGCTTGGCCTGACTCCATCTGGGCTTTTCTGCTCCTGTTCCTGTGGCCCTAGGGGTAGAGGGAGGCAACGGAGTCTTGGGGAGTTTTCCAGAGCGCTAATATTGGGAGTGAATCCTCATTAGCCAGATACTTCCCAGGACTGTGATGCCTCTGTGGGAGCCCACACCCGTCCCGTGTCCTGATGGATTGGAATTTGCACATTCATCAACCCCCTCCAGGCCTGTGGCTGCTCCAGCTGAGATGGGACAGCCCCTGCCTGTGTGCCTCTGCCAAGTCCTTGCTGAGCAGTAGTGAAGATGGGGTGCCACAGTAGCAAGAACAGTGTGCTGTCTGTGGAGATGATCTCTCATGAGACCCCCCTGTAGTCCTGCATTCAGCTCTTGGGCAGCAACACAGGAGGGCCGTGGAGCTGCCGGAGCAAGTCCAGAGGAGGCCACAGAGATGCTGCGAGGGCTGGAGCAGCTCTGCTCTGGAGGCAGTGTTCAAGGCCAGGCTGGACAGGGCTTGGAGCAACCTGCTCTAGTGAAAGGTGTCCTTTCCCCTGGCAGGAGGTTGGAACTGGATGAGCTTTTAAGGTCCCTTCCAACCCAAAGCATTCCATGGTTCTATGATTTAAGAGCTGAAAATGGAGCACAGCCCCTCTTCCAGGATGATCAGGGAGTAAAAGTGTGATGTTAATTTGCAGCCCCAGGGAAGGAGGGTGTTTGTGTTGCAGGAACCACAGTGCCTATTTATTGCTGGAGGGGGCATGTGGCGGCTTCACTTGCTCAGACTCTTCTTGATGTAACTTCTCATCACTTATTTTGAGCAGCTTCCAGAGCAGAGGACCCTTGGCAGCGTGGGGCACTCCAGCCACTGAGACCAGGCGCATGCTGTCTTCAGCTCCTCTCTTAACAGCTGTTATTTTGTTTTCAATGAATTTGGCCAAACGTTGATGAGGTGTGAAAGTGGTGACTGCAAACGTGGGGGAGGAGAGCAAGAGCACTAGAGGAGCATGTCATTGCTATATCTAAACCTGGAGCTGGTTGATAAGCACATGAGGGGAGCTGAGCTTCCTCTCTGACACCAGATAGGCTGAGTGAGAAGCTGTGCAACCCCTTAAAGCTTGTGGAGGTGTAATAATTGTGTGGGGAACCTGCCTGGTTAAAAAAATCCCACCAGGGTTCCTCATGTGTCTTTGTGGGACACCAGTTTGTTCATTCTGGTGGGGGTAGGTTTCAGTCTCTTATCCCTTAACAGAATGAAGTCAGAAGCAGTGTGACTGTACTGGAATGTTGAATTACTGATAGAGTCTCTACAGCCTGCTGGAGAACTGTGTCTGAGGGTGTTGGGATTGTGACCAGAACCTTCTCCCTCTGGATAGGAAGGAAGGAAAATGGAGGCTGATAAGAAATTGTTTCTTGCAAGGTCAGCAAATTTTTTCCTTCTGGGTTTGTTTCTTGGTAGCCAAGGTTATATTAATGCGCTGGAAATATGAAACTTCTCAAACAGGAAGAGAAGGGATGAAATATCTTACAGATGCTTTTCTAAGGAAATAGCAGATGCATGAGAGCACTGGAGGCTTGGGGGTTCTTTTGGTCTCTCCCTGTCACTGGGGCCTTGTGAGGGGACTGTCATTTTGTCACTGATCCAGCGCTGAGCTTTACGGCAGTGGAGGGTACAGAGTCATCAAATGATTCCGAGTTGGAAGGGAATTCTGGAGGTCCAACCTCCTGTCAGAGCAAGGCCAACTTCAGAGAAGGGCAAGGCTGCGCAGAGGCTTGGCTGGGGCACTTTTCAGGGTCTCTGAGGATGGGGTTTCCACCTCCTCTCCAGACTCCCACTGCAGGGGTTGTACTGGCTGAAGAAGTCCCCTAAATAAAAGGCACATGTCAACGAGGAGAGGCCAAGGGTCAGTGGTTCACCAGGGGTGTTTGGTAGGGAGAAGGGGATGGTTTAGTGGGGTTATGTTGCCTCACAGCCCTAAATATGATTAACAAGCCCAACTGGAATGAAACCTGCTAAACATTGAATTGAAAGGGGTAAAGATCTGCTGTGATACACCAGGAGAGGAATCTTTCTTCTCCTTTACTGAGCTGATGTGCGCTTTCTTGCAGGCTCTTCTCTTCCCTTCATGTCCCAGCAGCATTTTAGCTCAGTCCACTCCTTTTCCTTGCCCTGTTTTTCTGTGTCTGGCCCTCGCTTTGCCTGGTTGTGCAAACTGGTGGAGGCAGTGCCACTGCTTGCAGATTGCTTGTTCTGACCATTGTGTTGCAATCCCACAAAGTTCTTTTGCTGTCAGATGTGTTTTTAAAGCCAGTGGAGGGTGAACTGTGAGATGTGCTGCTTTTGTAGTGTCAGCAGTGTTTGGGAAAAGGCGACAGCAGGCACAGCTCACCTGGATTTCAAGAGGACATGTGATAAGGTGTTTGAAATACAGATGTCCCCTTCTCACCCTATCTCCCACCCCAAATCTGTTAAACTATGGATGTAAAAGAATGGTTGTGTGAAGGAAATGGCTGGTTGAAAGGTGGGAAGTGAGATAGAATCATGGACTCACAGCCTGGTTTGAGTTGGAAGGGACATTAAAGCTCATCCAGTTCCAACCCCCTGCCACGGGCATGGACACTTTCCACTAGACCAGGTGGCTGGGCCATGCTGTGACCACTGTGGATCACCCAGCTTTGCTTTGGGCTTATGGATTGCATCAATGCTCCAGGGTTGGTTTCAGGTCAGTGTCTGAGCTGAGCTGGCCAGGCTGATGTGCCAGCTTGTCTTGGGCACTGTGGTGCTCATCAGCACCGTCCAGATTTTACTGACCTAAAATATCTCCACTCTCCCTTGACACCAGTTTCTTGCCTGGCACTCTCTGCCATGTGCTGCCTGCTGTGCATTTGCCCTTCTTGGACTTGGTGGGCTCAGACCCGTTCTCTGACATGGCTGTACGGTTCTACCTGCTCTGACAGTGATTTCGTTCTCTTTGTCTGCCTCTTTAGTGATGGTCCCATCTGTCGAATCTGTCATGAAGGTGGAAGTGGGGAGGGACTGCTTTCCCCATGTGACTGCACAGGAACACTGGGCACCGTGCACAAGAGCTGCCTGGAAAAATGGTTATCCTCCTCCAACACAAGTTACTGTGAGCTCTGCCACACAGAATTTGTTGTAGAGAGAAGACCGAGACCTTTGACAGAGGTACTGCTTTCTTCCTGCTTCACTTTGAGTTCCTTACCATTTGAGAGAAAATGATTTGCCCTGCTGTCCTTGTGGTTCTTGCTGTCTCTTCCTCCTCCTTAGCATTCACACACAACAATTTGTGTAGACACATCAAGAGGTTTGGGGCAACTCTGTGAAGCCCCGTGTGCCCCTGACCAGTGTCAGGCTGTAGGACCTAAGCCCAAGGTTAGAAGGGAACTCAAAGTTCATCCAGCTCCAACCCCTGCCATGGGCAGGGACACCTTCCACTGGAGCAGGGTGCTCCAAGCCCCTGTGTCCAACCTGGCCTTGAGGTTGCCAGGGATGGGGCAGCCACAGCTTCTCTGGGCACCCTGTGCCAGCGCCTCAGCACCCTCTCAGGGAAGAGCTTCTGCCTAAGAGCTCATCTCAGTCTCCCCTCTGGCAGGTTAAAGCCATTCCCCTTTTTCTGTCCCTACAGGCCCTTGTCCAAAGCCCCTCTCCAGGTTTCCTGCAGCCCCGTTAGACACTGGAGCTGCTCTAAGGTCTCCCCTTCAGGAGCCTTCTCTTCTCCAGGCTGCCCCAGCCCAGCTCTCTCAGCCTGGCTCCAGAGCAGAGCTGCTCCAGCCCTCGCAGCAGCTCCGTGGCCTCCTCTGGACTCACTCCGACAGCTCCATATCCCTCTGGTGCTGTTGCCCCAGAGCTGGATCAGGACTGAAGGAGGGGTCTCCCCAGAGCGGAGCAGAGAGGGAGAATCCCCTCCCTTGCTCAAGCTCTGGGGGTGCAGCTCCATGACAGTCCAGCTCTGTGTGTGTTTGAAAAGCCTTCAGGAGGAAGGGAGGCTGAGAGCTGCCTGTGGACTGGAGGAGATGTTTTTGTGGGAGCTGTGGGCAGTGACATGGTCGAGTGGAAATGCTTCTGCAGAGCTGCACAAAGTTCTTGGAAATCAGGAAATGCCACATCCAGAATTGCCTTAGTTTTTACTTCAGTCCTTTTGTATATCTGCATTACAGTGTGGTCTTTACATGTTCACAGGTTGGGGTGAAAGATGCCCACTAGCTAATGTGGTTTATCATGCGTGGCTGTTGTGTGTTTGTACCCCTGCTCACAAGACCAAGGTATTCATTTCCCCATGAGCTTTTCTGGGGCACCTATCACTGTGATATCCAGCAGCCTCCTTTAGGGAGGGAAGGCACCCCCCTTGTTCAGCACGAATTAAAGAGAATTTTTTAGTAGAATTGGATTTTATGTTCTTTAAGCAGCCATTTATTTCTGTTGTGGTTTGTTCAATGTAAAAATAGTAACAGTGTTCTCTGCCAGCATCCTTGATCTCTGAACCAGGAGCTGGGGACTTGTCTGAGCTTGGAGCCAGCTCTGGGCTGGCCTATGGTGTGGGGAGGATCTCTCCTGCAGTTCCATTGGTTTTTTAGCTGAGAAGCTGGTTGAAAGCTGGAATAAAAGCCCCACAGAAGGCTTTGGTTCCCTGTCAGGCTGTGAGGTGGATGGGCTGAGTGGGTTTTTGGGGGTATGTTTGGAACCACTGCCGGTGGAGATGGAGAGTGGAACTGCAGCCGCAGGTGCCCACACAGGGTCTGTAGCCAGCTCACTGTGCTGTGAAAGGACAGAGTGGCTGCAGCTTGGCTCTCTGAAAGGGTCATCAGTACAAGAGGTTGTGGATTGGGGCTCTCCACTGAGGAGCATGACCCAGCAGAGGATAAGATGGCCAAGCCTTGGAGAGGGATGGTTTGCCAGTACTTGATTTTCCTACATCAATGTTAGTTTAATGTACATCTGTATGTTTACAGGGAAGTGATCTCAATCCATGAGGCTTTATCCAGCATGGCTGGCATAGTCTTTTTGACTAGCAAATACATTTCTGTGCTACCTGGAAGACTTCAGCTGTAGATATGCTGATGAAATGTTCAGACCATAGGTTGCAGTGCATTCATAGTGCAGTGGGTTATTATTTTGTGGGAGATGCTGCTGCATACAAGCAAATGGAACTTTGCAGGGAGCACCAGTGGTGATATTGCCGTTCCTGCTTATGTTATTAGGAGCAGAAATGTTGCCTCTACGCTCAGAACTGGGTGCCCCCCCTTCCAGTTCAGAGAACTGAGCTGTGGTGGCAGCTCTCCCCCGCCCTTCCTCCAGCCTTATCTTCTTTCCAGGCAGACTTTTTGCTGGGCTTTCCTTGAACTCTTCTGCTGAACTCCCTGCACCATCCTCTGCCTGGGCTGTGCTTCTCTACCCCATTCCCCAGCTTGGCTCTCTCTTTCCTCAGTGCAAGTTTGATTGCTCTGTCTGGTGAAAACCACATCCCTCTTGGCTCCAGCTGAGTTCCATTCCTCTCTTGTCTTTTCATAGAACCACAGACTGGTTTGGGTTGGAAGGGACCTTAAAGCTCATCCAGTTCCACTCCCCATGCTTTTCTGTCTTCGCTTGCATTTGCTGTCTGGAGATGCTCTTCTCAGATCCCACCCTAAATCCTCTTGGTATTTCTCTGTGTAGTCCCTGGCACTGCTCTGCAGATCCGGAACGGCCTCTTTGGGGTCAACACTGGAAATAATTCATCCCTGCACTCTTGGCACTTGTCAGCACCAGTCTCTTCCTTCCATGCCCATCGTCAGCACTCTGTCCGGCCCTGTCTGTGCTCTGAGGATCTAGAGGACCTCCTGCTGGTCGGGTCTCTCTGAGGTGCAGCTCCTGGCAATGCCTTGATCTTATATTTGGGCATGTCATGGCATTTCCTGCGGTGACATCAACCACAGAAGCACTTGCTGCTCTATAGAAAGTGTCCTGGTGACCTGCAGTGCTTCCTGGATCAGTTCCTCTCCTGTGCACCGTTCCTAGCACTCCTGCAGCTCCTGCTC
Source organism: Ara ararauna (assembly GCA_028858755.1). Lineage (NCBI taxonomy): Eukaryota > Metazoa > Chordata > Aves > Psittaciformes > Psittacidae > Ara > Ara ararauna. Next base: position 2,893,089 of record CM054398.1, on the reverse strand, counting down.
TCCTTGGGCAGCAAGCAGCCAGCCCTTTTCCTTTAGTCTCACACATGATTGCAGCATGGAAGCAGTTGTTACGTGGATTTGGCCTGGAAGAAGACCAAGTTGTGCTTTTGTCGCTTTCCCATGTTTACTTGATAGTTTTCCCCACACAAATTGTTTAAGCTGACAAACCACTTTATGGATTGTTTGCAGGGTTTATTTTAATCCCGTATGCAGTGGTGTGCTGCTGTGCCAGGAGCCCCGCGCCCTCTGGGTGCCTGATTGTGTTCTGGTTGTTACTGTCTCAGTGCATATTGACAAAGTAAACCAACTACTTCAAAAGGAAATTAATTTGCTTCCTGCCTTTACATGTTTGGCTCCCTTCTTGGGGAGGAAGAAGGAGTTTCAAAGTTCACAAGGAATATGAGTAGAATAACATGCAGTGAAATACCTTTCTGCCTTCAGTCCCTGAGATCCTTCCAGAGGAGGCCACGGGGATGTTAAGGGGCCTGAAGATGGAGACAGACTGAGAGAATTTGGTTTGTTCAGCCTGGAGAAGAGAAGCTGCGTGGAGACCTCAGGCAGCTTCCAGAGTCTGAAGGGGGCTACAAGGATGCTGGAGAGGGGCTCTCCATCAGGGACTACAGCCATAGGACAAGAGGGAATGGGTTCAAACTTAAACAGGGGAGATTTAGGTTAGATATAAGGCAGAAGCTCTTCCCTGTGAGGGTGCTGAGGCGCTGGCACAGGGTGCCCAGAGAAGCCCCATCCCTGGCAGTGCTCAAGGCCAGTGACCCTGTGTCTCGTACATCCCTCACTTTAGTTTGCTCTGACTTGTGTGCACCCTCCACCCTCCCCTTGGGTCAACACTTTCTGCTTGTCTTTCTGGCCATGTGCTCAGCTTACCTGTGCTCCATTTTGACCTGTGTGGCCTCACAAATTTCTTGCATACCTGCCACCACTCCTTCTGTATTGCTGTTTAAACTCTGGTTTCCCCTGTCGAGAAGGAGCTTTGTGTGCATAGTTCTCAGATGGGTCCTTTTTCATCCTGCCTGTTCAAAGGTGGGCACCAGCCAGTAAGGCATGCCTGGCTGCCTCTGGGGGTATTCCCTCCCTTGCTCTGACTGTGCCTTTTCAATCGTGTTCTCCGATTAGTTCTATTTATTTGATTAGTTTTAAATCTTACTTGAGACCAGTCATCCTTGTGCAGGAAAGAAGGGAGGATCCAGCAGCCCGTCCAGCGTAAAGAACTCGCACTAAGAATGTGCTGTAACAACCCTGGGTGTTGGTAGGAGCCACAGAAGGCACTGTTCTAAGAAAAGGAAAGGAAAGGCTGAAAATAGCAGAATCCCAGGAAAACTAGAACAATTGCTGCTATTAAAGTCAAGTAGCTAAAATGAATTCACACTGGAAGCAAGTCGGGACTCCTAAAAGTAGTTGAACATTTAGAGGTTGCCTGTTGAGGGAAACCTTCCTGCAACAGAGCTTCCTAAGTTCTGCAGCCTGCTGATTTCTGAGAGCTGCAAAGCTTCTTGGTACCATAGCTGAAAGTGCTGCAGGTCATTTTGTGCCTGGGAGGCAAGAAAGCAAGCCTGAAAACAGGAAGGAGTACACCAGAATGGGCTGTCTTACAGCTTGGCCTGGCTACAGACCCCAATGCCCGGATTTCCCATAGTCCCTACACCAGTTGCAGAGTCCTGGATATGTTTCTGTTGAAGCTCAGTCCAAGACCTGTCAGAGGCCAGGTTGGACAGGGCTTGGAGCAAGCTGCTCTGGTGGAAGGTGTCCCTGCCTGTGGCAGCGGGGTGGAGCTGCATGAACTTTAAGGTCCCTTCCAACCCAAACCATTCTATAATTCTATGATATTCTTCAGTTGTCTCTTCCCGTTCCCTCGGTTGTTACAAATACCCTGGGTGCTCTCTATTGTTGTTAAGGTTTATGTGAGTCCCTACAGACTGCAGAGACCACCACCATAGCGATCCTGTTCCACTTGCACGCTGCATGCTCCGAGTGCCGCTGCCTAATGCCGTGTTCCCTTTCTCTCCTGCAGTGGCTGAAGGACCCCGGTCCCCGCAATGAGAAGAGGACACTCTTCTGTGACATGGTGTGTTTCCTGTTCATTACTCCCCTGGCTGCCATCTCGGGCTGGCTGTGTCTGCGTGGAGCCCAGGATCATTTGCAGTTCAACAGCCGGCTGGAGGCCATTGGACTCATAGCACTAACGATAGCACTTTTCACAATCTACGTCCTTTGGACGCTGGTAAGTGGCTGCTGCCCAGGGCCTTGTTTCTGTTCAGAAGGGAGACGGAAGTCCTGGCTCACCCCATGTTCCTACCTCCCCCTGGGAGGAAACCGTGGGCTCTTTCTCTTGAAGGTTCGTTTAATTTATTTCAAATGGGAGCTGCTTGCTGAGAATGAGGAACCACTTCCTGATCACCTGCTTTCCAGATTGACATAGGAACAGTGTTCCCCGGGGTGTCATGTACCAGGGTGCAGAGTTGGGTGGGAAGGTCTGGTGCTGGGGGGAGGCAGTGCTCCAGTGGTGGTGCCTGTTCCTGTTTTTGAGAAGAAATACAGATTTGGTACCCATCTGGAAAATGTTTAACCCCCTAAATAATAGATCCCTAAGTAGTAGATCCCCTCTACCCTGCTCTTGTGGGACCCCCCCTGCAGTCCTGATCCAGCTCTGGGGCAGCAGCACAAGAGGGACATGGAGCTGCTGGAGCGAGTCCAGGGGAGGCTGTGGAGATGCTGTGAGGGCTGGAGCAGCTCTGCTCTGGAGCCAGGCTGAGAGCTGGGCTGGGGCAGCCCGGAGAAGAGAAGGCTCCTGAAGGGGAGACCTTAGAGCAGCTCCAGTGCCTAAAGGAGCTACAGGAAACCTGTCTATAGCCTTTTCCAGCTGCTTGCTGGGAAGCATGATTTTGGAAAGGGAAGGGAAGAAGTGCAGCTCCTGGAGGAGGAGGAGTGGGACCCCATAAAGCTGGCAGGAGAAATGCCACAGCCCATCTCATGCTCTGATTTCTCAGAGTAACACCATCGCCGGGGGCTGGGATGGTCCTTGGAGCTCTCCTACACAGACTTAGGTGCCAGAAGAGGGTGAGCTGGCGCTGCAGTCTTCACTGGGGGGGGGGGGTGTGTGTTTGCAACGGGTGCCTGATGAGTGCTGCTGTCAAAACGTGCAGTAACTGCAGTGCACAGGGAGCTGTTGAGGGAAGTCTCGTACTGCTGCAGGAGGTTCATTTCTGTGAAAGCTAAGCTAAAACTGGAAACCTTAAGAGGAAGTGCTTCTGTGTCCCAGGACTGGTCTGGAGGGGCTGGAAATCTGGATAAAATGGAAAAATTGGGGGGGGTTATAAAAGAGCAAGTCCTGACTAAAATGGCTCTAGTTCTGCTGAGCTTCACATTCTCTTGAGCAGAGAAGGACATGAGGTGAAGCCCCTTTATTCACATTTACCATAGGCTGCAGCTCTTCCTGTGCGTAATAGGAATACTGACTTTTCCTTATCAGATACACTTCCTACTTGCTAGGAATGTACAGGAATGTTTCCTGTACTCTTACAAAGGATGACAGCTTGGTTTTGACAAGTTGCTGACTGGATTCAGTACTTAATTCTCTTGCTCATAATTTATAGGGGAATAAATCGGAGGGAGATACATGTTCACTTTGTTCCTTCCTCCAGAAACTAGGAAAGTTTAGTTTCAAAGCTAAGGAGTCAGCAGGAGCTGTGAGACAATCTGCAGTGGTGGTAAGGATGCTAAAGGACACAGGGAGGAGCCCAGCCTGCTGGGGAAGCACAGCTCGAAGCTCCCCCTTGCAGGGCTGCTCTAAAACTGCAGCCTCTCGTTCAGGTCCCTTGAGTCTGCATTCTCTCTTGGCCAAGCGAGTCCAAGCGCTGTGCTGTTGTTACAAATCAAGGAGAGACGGTTGCAAAGGGCAGAGAAGATCCAGCAGGATCTGTGAGATGGGAGGAGGCTGTTTGGATTCAGACACGTGAGGCTGGCCCTATTGAGAACCCCTGTTTTGCCCAGACAAGGTGCTCACTTCAGCTAGTGGCCAGGCTGAGGTTGTGGTTCCTCCCTGCTGCTCTCACCAGCCTGGTACCCAAACTCTGTCCCTCTGTCCTGATGCTGCCAGGGGGTTGCACCTGGATGAGCTTTAAGGTCCCTTCCCACCCAAATTCCATGATTCTATGGAGACCCTTTCAGTGCTGTCTCCTTTGGCTGGGGATGCTGGTGGATTGGCAGGGAACACGCCGAGAGTGGATGGGTGACTGTGTCTCTAGAGCTGCAGCGGCGGGGCCGGGCTTTGGTGACCCTCCTGCCACGTTGTCCTCCCCAGGTCTCGTTCCGGTACCACTGTCAGCTGTACTCGGAGTGGCGAAGGACCAACCAGAAAGTCCGATTGATGCTCCCATCCTCGCGGAGCCCTCACCCCCTGCCCCACTCCCTCCTCTCCGCCAAGCTCATGAAGAAGAGCGCGGATGAAACCACCGTGTGAGCCTGTCCTGCCTGGCTGCTGGGGCCGGGGCAGCCCTTCAGGGCTGGCACAGGCGAGGAGGGTCGGGTGTCCCCACGTGCCCACGGGAAACATGGCAACTGTGGAAGCCCTCGGGAACAATCATCCCCCCCAAAAGGACTTTGCAGTCAGTGTGTACTTTATACCATGGCAAACAGACAGGGAATTGATCACTGTCATGTGAAACGGCCCAAAAGAGCCAGATGGTAGAACGTGCCTGTCTGCAGGGACACTTTCCTCTAACTCAATACCATACGTGGAAAATATCTCCCTCTCTCTATATATCTCTATATATAATATTATTTTTTAATGGCCATGCATATTGTGTTGCAGTCCTTTTGTGTTGATGTTCTAAGCTTCAGTTCTAGAAGCTGGCAGCCTGATCTCATTCAGAGGTTAAATCTATGCCTTTTCTCCAAATGAGCTCACAAAGAACACTTTGAAGACCGTTGATGAAAAGTCCCCTTCTCCTTTGCACTAAGTTGGTTTTGATAATCCTGCGGCAGCCTTTCCCCTTCCTCTGGTCTCTGTCGTGGTGTTTCTGTCCTTTCTAGAAAGTTGTGTGGTTTTAAGAGTTTATTATAATCCCAGAAGGAGTAAAATGACGCAATTCCGAGCAGAGCCATTTTGTATTGGAAAGTATTGGAATTCTGAGAATTTCACAACACGTTTCAAAGCGAGAAGAGCTCTGCCTGTGCAGACGTGCTCTCACAGAACACTTTCCGTGCGGATCCTGGCTCATCCCCAGGCCTCGGATGCACTCAGCTCTCGCTGTGTCTGGCAAAGGTAGATGGGGGGTCTGAGGGTGGGAAGTGATGGCTCGTACGTGCTAACCCCATCATTGCCTTCTGCTTTTAAGATTCCAAAAGGAGCTTTCCTGAGCCCAAACGGGGCAAGCTGGAGCCTCTGTTTGCTGATGTCCTTTCACCACCTTGAGGCTGGACCTCTCGTAGTGCTGGTTACACACTCCCCTCACAGGACAGGCCCTCACTGCAGCTGCTCGGCAGGATGCGGGTGGGCTCTGCTGTCTCTGTGCTTTATTTGCACATTCCTCAGCAGCAGCTGGAGGGGCTGCTGTGGTTGGAATCATCCCTGGAAGTGCTCTGCCTGTTACATGTCCTCTAATGAAGCACCCCAAGAGAGCAGGGAGGAGGCAGGCTCCAAGGTGCCCATGCATCCCTCTGCTCCCTTGCTGGACACAAGCAGCCCAGCTGCACTTCCGATCCCTGCACAGCAGCAGCATCATCCCGCTTCGAACTGGCTTGTGCAGTGGAGCTCCCACCTCCACACACACCACCCTTTGGCAGTGGAGCTGCACCACTGCTCTGTGCCTTGTCCTGGCTGCTCCTTCCTCCAGCAACTCCCCAACCCCCCCTGTGGCACCAGGACATTCCCAGTGAAGAGAGATGTGCAGGTTTAGTTTCACTTCCCACCCCCGCTGTTCCCAGGAGCTTGGTCTTGAACCGTGTCCGTTTCTGGCAGGTGATGAAGGATGCGCACTCCCAGACCACATTTCCCTCGTAAGGACTCACCGAAGCCGGTGTTTCTCCCTGCGGATCACTGTGATCCACTCACTGTGGATCCAGATATGCAACTGTGAAAGGCAGAAGTCCCTGGCTGGGGGCAGCAGGGGCCTGGCCCTGTGCTGCTGCATGGCCAGGGCTTCACTCGCAGCTTCGTCCTCTTGTAGTTGCCAGTAGTTGGAGTTGTTGCTTGTGCCCCTGCAGAACCCAACAGCGACTCCTGGGGTCTTCTTCTCCTTCCCAGAGGAGATGCTCAGCTCCTGGGGGTGGGAAATCAGTGTCTCTGACCTGCCACATGCCAGTGTCATGGGGAAACGGGCTGTGCAATTGAGTCAATAAAAGTGAGATGAAGCTTGGGCTCATGTGTTGTTACTGGGGATGGAGGGGCTTTACCAGTGCTCTGCTGTGAGGAATGCGCCTATTGCACGTGTTCCAACTGGAAGATAGGAGAGGCTCGGGATGCATGGGGGAGATAACTGCTATCAGCAGCTCCAGCACCCAGCTGGGGTTGGGTTTCTTTAATTTCATGATTAAGCTTAGCTGGAAAGAGCCAGAGGCAGAGCCCAGCACCTGCAGAGGAGCCTGGACCTGCTCATGGCCTTGCACAGGCCACTTGATGCCACTTCTCTGGCCTGGGCTGCCTGGCACCGAGCTCAGCCTCCATCGAGTCCTGGTGCTCCTGGTTGTCTGTGCAGTCCCAGATGTGGGCTGCAAAGGGCGGCGGACCTCCCGTCCCCCCGCGTGGTGGCCAGAGGAGCCCCGTGAGGAGGAGCTGGCAGGACACGGGCTGCTCCCAGTGCCCAGCACCAAGACCCGGCCGATGGGGTCCTCCTCTCCAGGCCTCCACACAGTGCTCATCCACATCAGGGACACAGCTGGAGCCACGAGTGCATCCCCACCCAGAGCCAGGGGCGCAGCCTCTCCCCGGGACACGAATCCAGGCAGAAAGCAAAGATGGGGGCCTCGGTCTCGGCATCAGCAAACGCCACCTGCCCGTCCGTGAAGTCCAGGCAGACCTGGATGGCCCTGGGCAGGCAGGGGAGGTGCAGGGGGGTCCAGTCAGGGTCCGTGAAAGCAAAGTATTGTCCAAACCACTGCCCCACGGCCCAAATCCCCTCCTGCGGGGTGAAGCTGAGGACCCCTTTCCTCCTGACAGACTCCTGCGCCACCCCCAGGGCCCACCAGTCCCCCCCCTGGGCCACCTCCACGGCCCAGCAGTGCCTGCCCACAGCAAAGCCCTGGGTGCCCAGCACGCAGGGCTCCGTGTCGAACCGCTCGGCCGTGTCGGGCACCGAGCTCCACTCATCCCCACGGCCCACGCCTCGCCGGTCAGCAGCCAGGAGGAGGAAGGGGTTGGCGGTGTCTGGGTCCAGGGTCACGTTGGCTGGGGACAGAGGAGGAGAAGATGCTCAGGAGCGGCAGCCCCAGGGGCTGCATCCACCCCAGCAGGAGAAGGGACCCGGCAATTTCCTTTCCCCTTGCCAGAGGTGTCCAGCGTGGGGTGGGAAGCCCACAAATGCCGGCCTGCCCCAGCCTCAGTGGTGCCCTGAGCCTGATCCCAGAGCTTCCAAGCAATCCCTGGCCAAGGAGACGTCAGTGTCCTGGAGGAGGGTGCACAGTGGATGTGTGCACATCTGCCCTATAGATACCTGGACCTGAGCTCGGGTGTCGCCAGGGCTGCGCACCTGGGCACAAAGCGGAGCAGGTTGTGGACAGCATTATCCCAAACCCCACAGCCCCAGATTCCCATTTCTTCCCGTAGGAAACGGAGAGAGCCAAAGGTGCAGCTCAGGTGTCTTTGGCGCTGGTGGTGGGGCTTAAGCATGAGGAATCCAGCTGGGGTTCATTGCCCCGTGGCAAACCCAGGCCGGGACAAGCCCCAGGTGCTTGGATCCTAACCAGATCTTCCACCAAGAAGCAGGATGCATTTCTGCCCTCAAGAGGAGAGTTCCCCCTCCTTTTCCCTTCTGAAAACTCACCTCTTCCACTTATCTCCTCCACCTCACCGGGCAGGGGCTCACTCTCCTCCCTCTCCATCCCCACTTCAAGCATGCCTGTAATAAAGCACCAGGAGGGGAGGCAGATTCCCTGTTGCCAGTGGGAATTGCAAGACTCAGAGACTGCTTAAAGGTGATACCGAAGGAATGATGGGAAAACCACAGCATCCCGGCACTTACCCGCAGGCAGGCTCCAGGAAAGGAGGGGTTGGATGCGTTGGAAGGCTTCAGTCTGCTCTGCACAGCCCCCACCTCCTCATGGCGGGGCTGCGCTCACCCGACTTCTCTGATGGAGCCGATCCCAGCCCAGAGCGGGCAGGAGGCCTGGGGAGCCCCCCTGGGGGCGGGCAGAGCTTCCACCTCCCCCCCCGTAGCGACCGCTGCCCGTGCCCGCGGCTGCCGACGCCGCCGGACCTCATCCACCTTCCGGCTGTGGGAGCCCCGGCAGGGCCCGGGCCCGTTCGCATCGCCGGGGCTGCAGCGTCCCCCCTCCCTCGGCAGCTGCCGCCGGGCGATAAGAGCCGGGCAGAGGCTGCATCTGCCTGCGGCGGGCGCACAGCGGCACCACGGGCGCCTCCCGCCCCTGGGATGTCGCCTGGGGACCGCGGGCACAGAGCAGGGGCCGTGCTCTGAGGGTCCAGATGCGATGAGGGAGGGTGCTCCTTCCGCTGCCTGCCCTGTGCTGTGGCTTCCCCGCACGCCTCCAAGCTGCCTCTGGGCCATCCCCGCTTCCCCTGGCAAGCCGGGAGGATCCCTCGCCTGCGCCACAAGCAAGTGGCCGAGGCAACGTGCAAGAGCGGCTTCCCAAAGGGGAACCAGCGTGGCCGTGTCCCCAGGCTGAGGGGCCTCGAGGACCGAAGCCCAGAGTGTGCTGAGGAAGAGCTGCCTCGAAGCAGAGAAAGGGGAAACGTCTGTGTGAGGGTCCCCTTGCCCTGGATGTCAAAAGGGAGCGGGGGGGGGGTGGTGCAGGGGCTCCTCCTGGGGCACAACCTCCCCCCTTCACTGTGCACAACAAGGAATGAGGGAGCTGGCTGTGGCTGGGACTCCTCCAAGCAGGCAGGGATGGCAGGAGATGGGCTCTGCTGCTCCGGAAGCCGCAGGTTCCTGCCCGGGGCTGTGGGCGCTGATAGAGGCCGGGGCAGCCCCTGCCACCCGAGCAGAGCCTGATCCTCCGGAGGCAAAGCAGCAGCAGGACAAGTGCTGGAGGGTCCGCGGGTGAGTGCAGGGGAAGCCGCGTTCACCGGGGGCAGGCACTTGGCATGGCCACGTCTGTGCAGGGGAAGCTTCTGCCCTGGGAGCCCGGGTCTAGCAGAGGGCTCAGCTGGTGCTGGGGAAAGGGAGCTTGAGGGAGGCTGCTCCAGCACAGAGCTGGGATGGGATGGGATGGCATGGGATGGGATGGGATGGCATGGGATGGGATGGGTGCGGGGCTGCAGGGATGCGAACACCACAGGGCCACTGCTTCTGCAGGGGTGCTTGCGCAGGAAGATGGGCGGCACATGGCACGTTCCTGCTGTGCCCATGCCTCCCGGCTCCCCCCTCCAGGCCATGCAGCTCCCTGCCCCGCTCCTGCTCCTGCTCCCAGCCCTGCTGTCGCCAGCCGGCACCTCCCACCCAGGCCATCCCTGCTCGGTGGAGATGAACAAGGTCAAGGACCTCCTGGAGGTGAACTGCACCGGGCAGGCTCTCAGCGCGGTGCCCCCGGACCTGCCTGCGGACACGGGCATCCTGCTCCTCAGCGCCAACCGCCTCGTGTCCGTCTCCATCACCTCCTTCCTGCCGCTCCCCCAGCTGCAGGACCTCGACCTGTCCGACACCGGGCTGGTGGCTCTGCACCTCGGGCCCCCGCTGCCTGCCCTCAGGGAGCTGCTCCTGTCCCGCAACGCGCTGGAGGCGCTGCCCGCGCTGCAGGGGCTGCCGGCGCTCACCCGCCTGGCGCTGGCGCACAACCGCGTGGCCGCGCTGGCGTCGGAGGCTTTCCGGGCAGTGCCGCACCTGCAGGACCTGGACCTGCGCGGGAACCTCCTGCGGACTCTGCCCGCGGGCGCCTTCGCGGGGCTGAGGGCGCTCAAGGACTTGGACATCTCAGACAATGCCCTGGAGGAGCTCCCCAAGGAGCTGCTGCGGGACCTGCAGGGCCTGGAGACCCTGTGGCTCTCGGGGAACCGCCTGCGGAGCCTCCCCAGCGGCTTCTTCCCCGAGGGGCAGATCTTCATGTACGTCTTCCTCACGGAGAACCCCTGGCACTGCGACTGCGGGCTGCACTACCTGCGGGGCTGGATCCGGCGCAACGAGGGCAGCGTCTACCAGCCCGAGAGGGGCCTGGAGAAGACAAAGGTGGAGGTGGCCCCCGAGAGGGTGCTGTGCCACAGCCCCCCCGAGCACCAGGGGAAGCCCATCATCCACTTCAAGCCCAACTGCGGCAACGTGGGGGATGGAGAGGAGGAGGAGGAGGATGATTATGGGGATGGGGATGCAGCGGTAGAGGAAGCTGCCAAGGCCGCCATGCCCCCCCCACAGCCACCCACCCCCAAAGGGCTCAGCCCCATGCCCCGTGCTGGTACCTCACCTCCCCTCAGCACCCTGAGCGCTTCACCCACCAACCCCAGAGCTCCCAGCACCACCAGTCCTGCCCCCGCCAGCCCCACTCTCACCCCCACACCAGCACCCAGCACCGCCACCGCTGTCACTGCCGCTCCTGCCAGAACCCCGCACAGAGCCCCCACCTCACCGCCAGCCCCCACGGTGTCCACTGGAACATTTCCCACCACCTCCATGGCTCTGCCTTCTACGGCTGCGCCAGAGGCCTCTTCCATTGCCACATCTTCACCTCCTCCTCTTACGGCAACCACACCGCGGGTCAGCACCACTCACGCCCTGGATGCTACAGGCTTCACGCAGCCTGCACCTTCCCCTCCGCCTGCCCCCCTGCCCCTCTGTCCCTGCTCCACACCAGGGCCGGATGTACCGGTGCTGCGCTCGTGGGCAGCTGGGGATGCTCCGCAGGGGGGGCACTGGGTGCTGGACCACTGCTGCCTCTTGCAGTGGGGGCTCTACCTCGCCTGCTTGGCTCTGCTGGTGCTGACTGTGCTGGCCCTAGCAGGCTGGCTGGCGTGGATGTGTCTGGTGGGGTGGCCCTCCTGGCACAAGTCCCTGCGGACCCAAGACGTTCCATATCTGCTGCTAAGGTGGAGGGAGTCAGCAGGAAGCCCCGTGATGCACCTCAGCAGCTCCCAAAGCCCCCTCCAGCACACCAGGTTCTGCACCATCAAAGAAGTAGAGTTGTACCCTCAGGTCACTTACTGCACCATTAAAGACCTGGGGATACAGTGCAGTCCTCCTGCAGGTTCTTTCTGCACCACGAAGGAGCTCTGGATCCACCAGAGTCCTCTGAATGCTTCATTGAAGTCCTTCTCCGGGAAGCTGATGGTCACAAACCTCGGCTCCCTGAGGACCCCTTCTGCTTACAGCCTGGACAGGGGCGTAAAGGCCATTGGTGATGTGAGAGTCCCATACGCTGGCAACACCTTGTAAATGCTTCCGTCCCTTCAGCAAAGCAGATGGAGGGTCACGGCTCTGCTTCATGCACCCCTCTTCTACACGGCAACTCTGCCTGCCCAGGGGAAGCCATCCAGCTCTTCCCTCCAGCGTCACCCTCACCCCCCGAGGTCTCTAGAGCTGAAAGAATTCCTTAGGTACTTGCCATGGGGAGACGTCCTGAACTGGTCCGTGAATGTCTGGGGCTGCCTCTGCCTCTGCCTGGGGAGTGTGGGACAGCAGAGCTCGCTCTGGCCTCTGTGTCCCCACTGCTTCTGCTCAAGCGATGCACATTAAGGTGCGGGATGCTTCCAGCTCGGTCCAGGCTCTTAACCACAGAATAAATAGTCCCTTAGCCTGAGTTTCACATGGATGCTGGTTTCGTTTCTCATAGTCCTGCCAGGGCCCAGCGAGTGATGAAATTGGCTTCAGTAGTGAAGACACAGCTTCCTACAAGAGCCAACAAGAAACCTGGAGAGGGGCTTTGGACAAGGGCCTGTAGGGACAGGACACGGGGAATGGCTCTGCAGCTCTGAAGGGCTGGCGAATTGGGCAGGTATAAAGTGGTGTGAAGGTCAGGACCAGCTCATGGTTGTTAATGGATCGTAACTCTTCTTGGATGGTGCTAACATGGAATACAACACGGGGGCTGTGCTGGAAACCCTTCTATTTAAAGTCTTTATCAGTGACGTGGAGGAGGTGAGTGTGTTTCTATCGCACTGGCAGATGACAGCAGGTTGGGAGGGACCGGAGCGCGCTTCCAACGGGAATACCCTTCAAGGGAGCACCATTGCCCCTGGAGAAACGCATTGACAGAAACCTGGGGAGAGTCAGCAAGGACAAAGACCACACCGGGAGCAGTGGAGGACAGGCTGGGGGGGGACAGAGCTGTGGCCAAAGAGCTCCAGGTCTTGGGTGACAGGAAGGTGGAGGAGATCCAGAAGTGCACCCTGGCAGCAAGGAGGGAGGAACAGAAGCCCGGGGTGGGTGAACAGCGGCATAGGCAGTGGCCTGAGGGAAGTGATCGTCCCCCGCTCTGCTCAGCACCCGTTTTAGACCACATCCAAAACGCCATTCTGGGGAGCTTTGAGCTCAGGATCCCCCACGCACCCCAAGATGCCTCCCATTGCCAAGACACACGCACGGAACAATGAACACAGGCGCCCCAGAGCCCTCACCCCACCTCCTGGTCCCCATCTCCACCCATCCAGGGCTCTCCTCCTGCTCCTTGTGAGAAGCACCTGGATGTGTGGGTTCCCCCCCAGAAACAACAAGACCCAGATGGGCAGTTCCAGAGCCACTTTTATTCCATCCAAGTGTGGGGGGGAACTGGGGGATCCCCATCTCCCGCTGAAGGCCTCAGAGCAGAAAGTGAGTATCCCTGGAGGCACGGGGCTGCGGGGGGCGGGGGGTGTCTTTGTACCCCAGGGGGTCCCCACAGTCTATGGCACCTACCCTGGGGTGCAGCATTGCTGGAAACCGCAGGAAGAACCCATTCTGAAGGAGGGTTCTGGGGGTGACTTTGTCCCACAGAGGTGCCCATGGATGCTACCTGGGGATGCCAGGATACCCGGGCTGCAGAGCTTTGAAGCCCCCCTAGGTACTATTGGGGGTTTCAGGTGACCTTGAGGGGTCCTCGAGGCAGCTGGGGCCACGCAAGGCAGGGGGGACAGTGAGGACGCAGGCTTGGAGTTCAGTATAGGCATGGGGCAGGGTGCCCCGGGTGATCCAGCGCCGGGCACCGGGCTGGTAGGCATGGATCAAGTGGGTGTCCTGGTAGGTCTCATGGCTGTACCCGCCCAGGACGAGCAGCTCCCCCCCCACCACAGCCGCACCCCCAACGACATGGGCACGGGGCAGGGGGCTGAGCAGGACCCAGACATCCACCTTGGGGCTGTACACCTCAAAGGCCAGCTGGTCCCTGTAGCCCGTCTGCCCGGCGCGCTGGCACAGGCCCCCGGCCACATAGAGCTGCCCCCCTGCCTCCTCCATGATGTGCCCGGCCCGGGGGCCGTTCATGGGGGCCAGGAGCTTGGCAGCAGCACCGGGGACGTAGCGCAGGAGGGACGCCTGGCACTGGGACGCCTCATCACACCCCCCTGACACGTAGAGGGCACCGTCCAGGGCACACGCCGCGTGGCCACACAGAGCCATCGGCAGGGGCTGGCACCGCCTGGGCGAGGAGAGAGGGAGGTGAAGGAGGGCTGCCCCATGGGGAGAACCTGCCCAGGAGCAATCCGCCTGCTCCACTGCGTGCCCAGCAGGCAGCCTGGCCAGCGCCAAGGAGCCCCAGTGGGCAGCATCAGCTCACACACAGCGGATGCTCCAGGGGCATCACTTCAACGCTTCATAGGTGCCAAAAAACACCATTGGTCAACCCACAGTGGACTCCCTCAATGGACGGTATTTGCCAACACCCAACGAACGCAGCTGGAAATGGTCTGCCTTGGCCGAAACCTCATTCATCAGCCAATAGGTGACATGGGCCAACACCCAATGACCCCCAGGGGACAGCCAGGAGCCTTCTCCCAAAGGCTACTGTGGGCCATTTCTGCGTTGAAGGCTCAGGGGCCCAAAGACTGTTGGGTTGGCCAACACAAGGGGTTCCTAGGGCAGAGGAAAGCGAGTGTCCGCGCGGAGCGGTCTCACCTCCAGGTGTCGTTGGCCAGGTCATAGCACTCCACAGTGTCCGTGCAATAGAGCTCCCCCGAGCTGCCCCCCAGGGCGTAGATGAAACCCCCAAGCGCCGCGGCAGGGAAGTAGCTCCGTCCGCAGCTCATGCTGGCCAAGCGCTCCCAAGAGTCGTCCATGGGCTGGTACCTGAGGTGGCAGAGGCGACCGGTTATCTACCGCACCATGAGGTGATGCTGAGGGCAGCAACCCACCCACAAGCAGCCAATTCCGTCATGCCCCAGAGCCACGTGGGCACCATGCACGGGAATATCCCCTCCTCCTGTGCAACACCAGACCCACGAAACGCCCCCGGGTGACACCGGATAGGACCCTCCTCGCCCTACCCCCAAAAAGCTACAACGTCCCAGAGGGGGAGAGCACCTCCCGGTGCTACACCCAACCAAGCCCCACATGCCCTGTCAGCCCCTCGACCAACTGCAACGCCACAACGCTCTGCCTCCATGGGGCAGCTCCAGCTTCACCAACACCTCCCCTGATGCCGCAACGCGCGGCGCCACACAGCACCTTCCGGCCCTCAGCAGCTCTCACCTGTAGACACTGGCCAGGGTGTCATGGACCCCGTAGTAGTGCTTTCCACCCAGGATGTAGAGGATGTTGCCCACCACCGCTATAGCATGGCGGAAGCGTGGGCCGTCAGGGAAGTGCCCCAGCGCCCTCCACTCCACCTTCTTCACCAGCCCCACAGCGCTGAGGTAGCGGTGGGCGAACCAGAGGTGTCTGCTGGGCTTGCGGGCGGCCAGGTTGGACGCCAGCTTTTCCCCACCGCAAAGCACCACCACCTCCTGCAGGGATCGCACCCGACACGGCAGCTGGGCCATGGGGGCCAAGCTCGCCACTATGAGCTCGCGGACGACCTTCGGGTCCGCTACCCCTGCAGTCACCGACGGCACCTTCTTCAGCTCCCACGTGGACATGAGGGCGAAGCGAACAGAGGACAGGACTTCCTTGGCGACATCCTCTTGGCCATCCCCATTGGCCGTAAGCCACCGGGATGCTGCTTCCAAAGCCTCCAGCTCATGGAGGACGTTGAGACCGTCGGAGCGCAGGAGGTGGATGAGGACGTGCGCAGGAAGCTCCAGGAAAGCCGGCGTGGCCACCACGCTGGGGAAGGTGGCCAAGATATAGTCCTCTGCTACGCGGCTCACCTGGGCCAGCCCGTAAGCCACAGCGAAGGCCAGAACATCTGGGCCAGTGCTTGGGGTCAGGCCATGGGTGAAGACATCCATGCAGAGCGTGAGGAGCCCCCAGGCCTGGTAGCGCAGGGAGGTCTCGGCTGCCTCCAGCACCGTGGCCCAGGGCCCCGCCACCGCCCCGGTGTAGGCGAAGGCGAGGAGCAGGCGCAGCTCGGCCGGGGACAGCCCCGTGGCCAGCGGGGCGGTGGGGTCGTGGGTGGCCTCGCGCATGGGGCAAGTGAAGAGCGCGCGGAAGAAGTCGCAGGAGCAGCTCAGGGCCAGGCGCTGAACTGGGGGAAGAGGAACGGCGGTTGGGGGGGGGGGACGCAGCAGAGGACCCCCCCCCGCAGCCCCACCACCGACGGGAGCGGGCGCGTGGGCTCCTCGTCCCTGCCAGGGACCCCCCTGTCCCCTCCTGGGGGCCCCCGGCTCACCTGCGATGACCTCGTCCCCTGCCTGGAGCTGGAGGTCGCAGCCCAGGCCCCTGGCGTGGAGCTGCCCCATGGCTCTGAGCGTCTCCCACTGCTCCTCCAGGGGCTCGGGACCCCCTCCCTGGGAGTCCCCATCCAGGCACAGGGCACAGGCGGCCGCCACCCGCGGGGCCCCCAGCGCCCGGGCAGTCTCCTCCACCTCCTTCCTGCGGCCGCTGGGCACCGTTCCGCCATAGGCGAAGGCGAGCACGGCCCTCCAGCCCCACAGCGTGGCCCCGGGGGGCAGCAGGACACAGGGTGGGGGGCCCTGCTGCTGCTCCCTGGTCCTGCCCTCCAGGAAGCGAAGGAAGAAGGAGCTGACGGCGGCCAGGACCACAGCGTGGGCCATGTCACCCTCTGGGCCCACGCACACGTCCACGAGCTGTCCCGTGGCACGGAGGTTGTCAGCCGTGGCCAGGACGTGTCGGGCATGGGCCCCGTCCCGCAGGTTCCATTGGGCCGGGGCTGGCCCCTCTGCAACCCACATCTTGCCTGCGGGAACACATGGAGCGGGGTCAGGGTGCTGAACCCATCCCATAGCCAGAGCCTCTGGCTGGGGACATGGCACTGCCCCGTAGTGAGAGCCATTGGGTCCATTGTCAAAGCCACCACCCCATAGCTGAGGCCACCAGGCTTCGCTACTGCCCACAGCTGAAGCTGATGCCTCTTGGAGAAACCACAGCCCCATAGGCGAGAGCAGAGGTCACGCTGCTGCCTTACAACCAAGGCTGATGGCACTCATCTGCCTCATGGCCGAACCCTCCGGATGAAGCCATCAACCCAAAGTGCACCCTGCAGCACCGCATCCCCATCACCCAGCCCGCTGCCCCACCAGCAGCACCGCATCCCCATCACCCAGCCCGCTGCCCCACCAGCAGCACCGCATCCCCATCACCCAGCCCGCTGCCCCACCAGCAGCGCCGCATCCCCATCACCCAGCCCGCTGCCCCACCAAACCCTGCAGCACCGCATCCCCATCACCCAGCCCGCTGCCCCACCAGCAGCGCCCTGCAGCAGAAGCCTCCGAGCCCTTCCCCAACCATTGCCCATTGCCGGTGCCCCGAGAGCGGCCGAGCCGCCGGTCCCGCACAGCTCCCGCCGTCGGCCGCCTCCCGCCCGGGTGCCACCTCGCGGGTCACTTGCGGGGGGTGCGCGCTGCCGCCGGGTGCCCGCCGGGCGCCGCGGGCCGCATCGCGGGTCCCGCTCCGGGAGCTCGTCCTGACCGTGCCCCGGCAGCGCTGCGGGAAGCGCCCGTGACCCCCCGGGAATGCGGAGGGGTAATTATAGCCCGGCAGGACACGTGGCCGCAGCCGGGACGGGCTCAGCGGAGGGAGGACACGCGGTGCCCCGAGGACAGGGGCGGGAGCCGCGGGAGGCGCCCCCGGTCCCGGGCAGCGGAAGGTGGCGGCGGAGCTGCAAACCCCGGGGCGGCCCCATCGGACCCCCCCCAGCCCCGCGGCCGCCGCCGCTCGTGCTCCCGATCCGGGCACGCCTCACGCTGGGGAGCCGGGGGGGGCCCGGGGCCAGGCAGCCCCTTTGCCAGCCCCCAAGCACTCCCAGGACCATCCTGCACACCCCCCCCCCCGGGTACCCCCCGCCCCCAGAGCAGAGCAGCACAGCCTGCCATGGTGACTGTCCCCCCCGGGGACATCCCATCCCCTCCTCTGCTGTCCTTGGGTCAATCGGTCCCCTGTCTCCTGTCCCCTCCCCTCACACCTCTTATGTTCCCCTGCCCCACATCCCTGCTTCCCCTAGGGCCCATATTCCCCATTAATTCACATCCCCACCCCCAGATCTCCCATCCCTGTACCTGTGTATTCCCACGTGCCTGGCTGAATCCTGTGTGCCCACAGATGATTTCCCAGCCTCTCCAAGCCCCTTTGCCAGCGCTCTCTACCCTGTGAGATGCTCTATTACCTTTCTGCAACTCGTGTCTGTTATTCCCCATCCTTTGCTGTGCTCCTGAGCCTGCCTCCTCTGTAACCATGAAGCTGTGTAAAACTGGGGTTGGATCAGCCCTCAAGCTCCTCTTCTCCAGGCTGGATGATGCAGTTCTTCCTT
This sequence comes from Ara ararauna, assembly GCA_028858755.1. Classification (NCBI taxonomy): domain Eukaryota; kingdom Metazoa; phylum Chordata; class Aves; order Psittaciformes; family Psittacidae; genus Ara; species Ara ararauna. Next base: position 2,875,143 of record CM054398.1, on the reverse strand, counting down.
ACCCATCCTTGTCCATCCTGTGCCTCAACCCTCTGCACTTTCTTGGTGGCTTTGCTGGACAGGGTATTTGTTCTTTGAGCAGGAACACCTCCAGTGGTCCTTCCCAACCCCTGCTGGGTTCCCTCATTCTAACCCTGAAGCTGTGGACTCTGAACTCCTTTAAATGCACACTTCAAAAAGCCACCAGGCTGCCAAACACCCTGTGGGCAACCTACACCTTGTTCCCCCCCCAACTTCCTCATCCCCAACCTAGAGCCAAGCACCTCTTCAGCAGCTTTGATTCCAAACCCTTACAGATGCTCTCAGTGCGGTGCAATCCCATTCCATGCATAAAGATCCGGCAGGGCCCACTCAAAACTACAGGGACAGCTCTCAGAAGAGCAGACGGGAAATGGTCATTGGGGCCCTCAAGCTTGTGTGCAACATGGACACCGAGGCAACGTGACTCGTGCACAGAAATCATAGGATCACAGAACCACAGCCTGGTTTGGGATGAAGGGACCTTAAAACTCCTCCAGCTCCAACCCCTGCCACAGGCAGGGACCCCTTCCACTGGAGCAGGGTGCTCCAAGCCCCTGTGTCCAACCTGGCCTTGAACACTGCCAGGGATGGGGCAGCCACAGCTTCTCTGGGCACCCTGTGCCAGCACCTCAGCACCCTCCCAGGGAAGAGCTTCTGCCTCAGAGCTCATCTCAGTCTCCCCTCTGGCAGGTTAAAGCCATTCCCCTGTCCTGTCCCTCCATCCCTTGTCCAAAGCCCCTCTCCAGGTTTCCTGCAGCCCCTTTAGGCACTGGAGCTGCTCTAAGGTCTCCCCTTCAGGAGCCTTCTCTTCTCCATCTGCCCCAGCCCAGCTCTCAGCCTGGCTCCAGAGCAGAGCTGCTCCAGCCCTGCAGCAGCTCTGTGGCCTCCTGTGGCCTGGCTCAGCAGGAGCAGCAGATGAAGCTTCCTCTCCACCAGCTCCCCCAGCTGCCAACAGCTGGACAGCACCAGACTCCGGCGACAGCTGTTCATTTGCCAGCATCTTTATTCCGCAAAGCCTCATCCCACAGAGCATTCCCAGGCCGGCTTCCAGGGTGAGGCTACAGTCACATCTTGGGAGGTCCCGCCAGCCTCCAGCCCTCCTGGTTACCGATCTTTGTGAAGGCAGCAGTGATCCCAAACCCCAAACAGCACATGGTACCGGTGAAGTAATTGTGAGCTGGAAACAACACAGCAGAGCAGAAAAGAGCTCTTAATGCACACGTTCCATACAGTAGATTGTGACAGACTCATTCGTGTATCAGCTACGCGCAGTCCCTTGACCCTCAGGAATGTTGTTTGCCAAGAGACACCAGCAGCGCGACTTGGATTTACATTTGCTCATGCTTTTAGCTTCCCATTGGGAACACCAATCCCTCCAATCCACTACCCCATCCCCTCCCACAGGCAACCTCACATCGTGCATCTCAGTGACACAACCACCAAGGAGTTTCCATCTCCCATCAGCTCAGCCACCAGGGAAAGTCAAGCTCAATTTCATCCTAATTCCAGCTCCGGAGAATGCCTCCCAGCTTTAACAGAGTCTGAATGCCAGAGAAGGCAGAGCTGGACAAGCACCTGCAGGGCTGACCCAGCCTGAGAGCAGCAAGATACAGCTTGCCCCTCAGATCAGGCGAAGAATTCACGAGGCAGACGTCAGAACGTATCTTCCAGGTAAAACAAAGCACATCTGTCCCCAAGAACACGTGGACTGCCACGGTTCCTTCTTCCGTACCCTGCAGTTTCAAGGTACAACTGACAGTTATAAGCAGTAGGACTGGGCCAGCGCTGTTTGTGCTCTGTACATCAGTCTGATGTTACCTCTGGTGTCGCTCTGCACAGCACACTTGTACAATGGAGCATCAACCAAACTGGCACCGAATGAACTCGGATGATGAGATGACATCAGGATTAAGTGACATTTTTCCCCTCTGGAACAGCTTCTAAAACCAGAGAGGGCTCATTTCATTACAGGCATCGCCCACACTTACTTCTCGCCCCAATGAGAGCTCCGGAGGCACAGCCTCCTATGAAGTAGTTCAAGGGATCCTCCGGCTTCTCGCGGATCTCGGCGCTGAGGCAGGTCGTCAAACCAAACACAGCCCCGAGGGTGGCTGCAAACGAGGCAAAACCCCACATGAACCCACCAAAACCCCGCCAGGAACCGAGAACACACAAACACCTCTGTGACGGGCATGGGGCGGTACAACGGGAGAAGAGGAAAAGGAAACAACATCTGCCTTCAGTTACCCGCGGGCACCATATCCTGGCTGCTATGGTGAGACTGAGCATCACACGAGTCCCTCCGGTCCCTCCTGGCTGGGCCATGGAATGGTTTGGGTTGGAAGGGACCTCAAAGCTCCTCCATCTCCAACCCCTGCCATGGGGACCCCTTCCACTGGAGCAGGGTGCTCCAAGCCCTGTGTCCAACCTGGCCTTGAGCACTGCCAGGGATGGGGCAGCCACAGCTTCTCTGGGCACCCTGTGCCAGCGCCTCAGCACCCTCCCAGGGAAGAGCTTCTGCCCCAGAGCTCCTCTCAGTGTCCCCTCTGGCAGTTAAAGCCATTCCCTCGTCCTGCCCCTACAGCCCCGTGCCCGAGGCCCTCACCCATGGTGACCGTGTCCACCGCCGCCATCTGCACGGCGGCCAGAGCCGAGCCGGGCTGCAGCAGGATGATGCGGTACGCGGCGCCGACCAAGCCTGCAACACAGGGGGGGGGCAGTGAGCGCCGCGCGGCGCGGCCCCGCCCGCACCCCCCGGTCCCGGTCCCGGTCCCGGTCCCATCCCGCGGCGCTCACCGGCGGCGGCGCCCACCCTCGTGGTGAGCCACGTGCGGCGCGGGCACTGTTCGCCCTCCGGACCGTCCCAGTACCCCGCCATGGCGCCGCAAGGGCACGGCAGCGGCGCCGCGAGCTCTCGCGAGAGGAGAGGGGAAGGGAGCGAAGGCCGTGCGGTACCCGCGGCTCCCCGGGACCGCGGTTCGAATCCCGGTCCCCCGCACCCCCGAGCGCTGCCGTGGGGCCGCTTCAGGGCGGTACCTGCGGCCCGCCCCGGCCCCGCGGGTCCTCCGTTGCCTTCGGGTGTCGGAGCTCCGCGTCTGACCCAAAGCAACGCCGCGAGGTGGGGGCTCTGCTCGCCGTGGTGCTGTTGCGGGGTGTGCGTGTGCCTGCGGGGAGCGCTGCGGCTGTTCAGCCCGAAGGAGGCTCCGGGGAGACCTGAGAGTGGTCGTGGACTGGTTTGTGTTGAACGGGCCCTAAAGCTCCTCCGGCTCCAGCCCCTGCCATGGGCAGGGACACCTTCCACTGGAGCAGGGTGCTCCAAGCCCTGTGTCCAACCTGGCCTTGAACACTGCCAGGGATGGGGCAGCCACAGCTTCTCTGGGCACCCTGTGCCAGCGCCTCAGCACCCTCACAGGGAACAGCTTCTGCCTAAGAGCTCATCTCAGTCTCCCCTCTGGCAGGTTAAAGCCATTCCCCTTGGCCTGTCCCTATGGGCCCTTACCCAAAGCCCCTCTCCAGGTTTCCTGTAGCCCCTTTAGGCACTGGAGCTGCTCCAAGGGCTCCAGTTCTCAGGCAGCTCCTGCCCATTAGAGAACTGCTGCAAACTCTTCAGAAGATGAATTTTGTCTGCACAATGGGCTACAACCAGGGAGCTACAGCCAGGGAGCTACAACCAGTGCCGAAAGTGCCTCCCAGGTGCACAGCTGCCTGGAAGCGCAGGGACTTGCAGCCATTGGCCTCCAGCTGGGGCCTGACTGGTCCCTGGACCATCAAATGCAACATCACTGCTTTGCCTTTCCATGGTCCCATTAGAAGCTGGGGGGAAGCTCTCAGAATTCCATCAGGACTTACGCATTTAACGTAGCCCCGCATTCAATTCATAGATACAAAGCACTCTTCCCTGCCTCCCCTCCGCAGCAGCAGCAGCGTTCTTGGTGACAGATTCAGGGAACTCCAAACGCTACCTTTAAATGAGGCACTTCCATTTACAGGAATTACCTTCCAAGCTTTCCTTTGCCAGACCCCTGCAGCATACGTGTGGCAGGCAGGAGCTAAGACTGACTTTAAGGGTCTACTTGAGCAAGACTCTAGAGGTCAGTTTAAGCAAGTCAGTGCACAGGAAGCCCAAAGAAGAAGGGGAGAAAAGCACACAGGGAGAAGTCAGTTTAATGACATCTTGCTTGACAAACGACAGCAAGCATCAGAGCTGGAATTCCTAAAACAAGAGAAGGTTACGGGGGAACACGATCACCTTTTAAACACGTAACATGGGTCTGGAAAGGAAATAAACCGCTTTCTATGCCCGCTGGGAGAACAAGAGGCCACTCAGCCTGCAGGACAGCAGCAGTACCACGCAATGGAATCCATGCCTCAGTGGCTGAGAGCGGGGGAGAGAGTAGAAGGGGGGTGGGGGGTGTTGTTCCTGCAGGCTTCTAAAGAGCTTGGACATGTTTCCAGCCAAGGAGAGCTGAGGACTGTTTGTGTGGATCATTCCCTGCCCTCTGACTTGGTGCATCATGCACTAGGAACAGGGCTAGAGAAAGATGCTGGAACTGCACATTTCTCACCTCAAGGTCTGTGTTTCCTGTAGGCGTAACCTTAATCGCATGGGTAACTTTGCTCCTGCTGTTCTAACACCACCTGTTCTTGCACCATTTTCCCTATCAGGTGATGTGCTCACTTTATTACACTCTTTACTATTCCCCAACTTGCCCCCAGGCAATGTGGAAGGCTGTGCCCACATCAGGCAGCAGCCAGAATATACAATGCAGTAACTGCTGACGACAGAAGAGCAACGAAGGAGCAGGAGGGTGGTGCAGGGGGGAGGCTGGTGGCAGGAGGCAAAACAGCTCATCCCCAACCTCCCCTTCTACCCCCCCCTACTGCCCCAGCACAGGGAATACACCACCAGGCTTGGGGAGGTTCGGTTGCTCAATCTGATCCAAGTTTTAATGCAGTTTGATAGGACAGGGTTACATCAACCTCTTAAAACACAGGATCTGGTTTTACCTGTCACCAGTTTAATAAAAGCCTTAAGGCAGAGACTGAAGGAAGAGTTTTGCTTTGGCTTAACTCCACCTTGAACAAAATCCAGGGCCAGTTCTGGCTGTGGTTCACAGTACTATTTCCCTCTTCACTATAAGCATAGTGCAAACATGCTGTAAGTGACTGCGTACCACCACCAAACCCCAGCAGGCAGAGAGGCTTACTGCCACCTTTGAATCTTCATGCACCATTCAAAGCACCTCAAAGTGAGACTCTGCATAGAGTCCATGGGGTTTGGGATCAGGAAATAACACCCATTCCTCCACAAACAGGCTCTGCTAACCACGACCCCTTCTAATTTTCATTATGCTGCCAGCAAGCAGCTTTATGGTGCCAGGTTGTTTAAAGAGAGTAATTTAAATCTGAGTATCAGAGTGGAAAAGGATCCAATATGCTGATCTCTTATCTGAAAACACAGAAGTGCCCCAGCCCTTGTCATACAGACACAAGTGTGTGGGTATTAAAAACCATGTTCTACTTCTGGTGGGGAGCTGCAGGAGCCGGCGTGCATCACAGCTTTGTGCATGGTTAACAAACCCCGTAACTCTAAGGAGGAAACAAAATACTTATGCCAAAAGGCACGAGCAGACAATGCAGAGAGCCCCCAATGCCGTGGCACAGCTCCTCAGCCCTTTTCACAGGAATCCAAAATGTTCCTTCAGTCAGGAAAACAAAGCACCCCCCTACCCCAACAGCTTAAGTCTCCAGCAATGGTTAACAATAGGTAACAGGTAGAAACATGATCTTGAGTCCCAGTGAAGAAAAAGGTGGTGCATTAAAACAGAGGCAGTAAGGACTGCTTTCCTAACAGGAGAAGTTCAGTTGCTTTTCTGCTGCAACCTGGGCCTTCTTTTTCAAGGCACGCTACGTTAAACGCTCCTTCCTCTTTCATGTTCTTTGAAATGGTGCATTTTGGATCTCCTCAGCCTACGAGAGAAGGAGCAAGCAAGAAACTGTCTACCAGGAAGCTACTCATAATGGAAATAACCTATAAGTTGCCCAAATTGTTCTAAGTGACCTGGTCACTGGGTTTAGTGAGGCCCAAGCTCAAACTTTGCCAGACAAGAATATCCCTTATGTTTCAATAACAAAATAGAGCTCAACTTTCACACAAAAGGCCCAGCTGATGAGAAAACATCCAAAGCAAAAAGGGAGCTACAGTTACAGTAGGAGTACTTCAGAATTACACACAGGAAAACACATTCTTGCTTTTATTTTGGTGGAACAGAATACAATATCCTTCAGCCCAAACTATTCAAAGCTGGCAATATTACCTTTTTCTTCATGCTGCAAGACTTCAGGAAACAGAACAGGGGACAGGAAGGGTTAGAAGTTTCTATTTAAGGCCGTTAATCCAGCAAGGTATTGAAAAATGTACTCAACTTTAAGCATGAATAGTTGCATTGACTTCAGGAAGATTATTCACATGTAGGTAAATCAGGCAAGTGCTTCCATGGCTTGGTGAATCAAGCCATTAAATGAGAGCTGCTTCAGAGTACAGGTTTACTTGAATGGCTGGCAGAGCTCATTACATGAGCCTAGTTTATTCTTCCAAGGGCTAAACTGCTGTTTCCTCCTCAGCTTTCCTGAAAGTGTCATCTGTTTGCCTCCTCCACTTCACTGTAGCCACAAAAACATATTATTTCCTAAGAAAAAATTGTATGCAACATCTATTATATATAGTGGCTTAGCTCTCCCTTAAATAGGAACAGAAAAGAACAGTACAAAACAATAGGTTCACTTTCTCAACACACAAGAGCATCTTATTGAAAAAACTAAAATAAAAAAGAAAAAAAAAAGATATCACCACAATATAAACCCCCAAATAATAATAATGAAATGGGAAGAAAGAAAAGGAATTAGCAGAATCCTGCAGACTCTGAAGTCTCTTGTTACTGCATTAAAAACCAACCTTTCCTGGTGACGCACAATGTTTTGTTTCTCTCTGTTTACAAACCCACTAGACAGGGAACAACGGTGCCCACAATCTACGCTGGCATTAAAAGGGAAAACACCATCATCTGCCTCATCTGCAGTCCAAAACGAGAATGAACCCAAAAGGGCAGTCAGTGAACTGGTGAGGATACAGCTTCCCTGCAGGTGGCAGAAACTCCTAAGAGGGAGGAGAGGCTCCAAAAGCAGAATTCGAGTTGGAACCGTGTCGGAAAGTTCTATCTCGGAGGCCTGCAAGACATGAACTACTGAAGAAACAGTCAAAAGGTCCCACTGAAAAGCTGTGACAAGCTGTAATGTGCCATTTCAATTACAAGGAAGAGGGGAAATGTTTGGGGTTTTGTTGGGTTTTGTTTTATGGTTTTTATTTTGTGTTTTCTTTTTGGCTCATCAATATGATGAGCTTTCGCGTCCCAAACCACATTCAGGTAGTTTCCAAGTCTGCTTTTTTCTGTGTGGAATCTACTGATCCAGACCAAAAAACCAAACAAACAGAACAGGGATGCACAGTTCTTAAGTCCTGGAGCCTTCAACACTGCCTGAAAGAACAGCTGGCCTGGGGGATCCGGAGATGCCTGCAAGATGGTGTTCATAGCAGCCTTGCAAGCAGAGGGGCTCACGTCTGCTATGTGCTGCCAACATTCTGCCCATCACCTTCATCATTAGGACCTGAAACAAAGAAAGTTCTTTGTCATAAGAAATATCTTTTGCTTCTTGCTTTACAACAAGAGACGCTACCTGAGAAGCCCACAGTAGCCTCAGATTTAGGATTTCAAGGACAGATGAAAACTGCAGAGGTCCCCTTCTGCCTGCCTTACATCTTCCTTCTCCAGATGGAGTTCTGTCCACTACAGAGTTCTCTGTTCTTGACTAATCTGATTCATCTCATTTGGGGATCCCAGTAGCACCCCAGAGCCTAAAAGCTCAAGTTTCCAGCCCCTTTAATCCACCCACTGCTTTTGTTCATATTCATTCCTTCTTTTTTAACCCCCTGCAGTGAATCAAGGTGGAGGACTGGTCTCTGTCAAAGGCTGGATGTTCTAAGCCATAGGAAAGCAAAGCACAGTAACAAGCCAGAAGCACATCTCTAATACAGTTACAGAGAGGACAGAGAAAAATGTATGCAAACCAGGAAGCTCTGTTATCTTTCTTGCTTACCACTTCCAACTGATCCTGAAGGTGCAATGACATCATCATCACTGTCTTCCTCATTTGATTGCGTTACCTCTGGCTCAGGTGCTACATTCTTCACTTCTTGCTCTTGTTCCACTCTACTCCGCAAGGCCAAGATCCGATGGTGCAATGCAGCATACAGCTGCCCTGTGTCTTTAGAGCTTGCCTACATGGGTTTAGAAGCAAGAAAAAGGTGTAAGGAATTATAAAAGAATAAACCATTGCTTAGGGAATTCACACCTGTTGTGCCCAATTTCACCATCGACTTAGTTTTCTAATGGAGGATTTCCCACACTAGGTCAGTATGGGCTGTGGCAGACATAGGAAGATGCTCGATGGACTGAATTGTGATGGTGAGGGTCTCTCCTCTCTGCTCAGCACCAGATCTGGCTCACATATGCAGCTGATTGTAGAGAAGCTCTTTACCCAGGAGTCACACAGCTTTTCTGACACCTCCAAAGCTTATGCTAACAAGTTCTTGAATTACAAAGTTTGTCTTGCACAGAAAAAACAATACTCACTGATATAAGAAAAACTTTAACTCCCTGGTCCTCTGTATCCATAGCAGTGATCCGGATGCTCTTCTCGCTGGCTTTATCGATCTGCATCTGAGCCCAGAGCTTGGTATTTAAGATTAACCTGAGACTCCCCTGAGTCCTCATCACTAAAGCCAATGAACAAGATCAGTTAGGAGGAAAAAGACACAACATGAAGCTCAAAACAGCCAAGATGGCTTTTTATTGTGGGACCATTTAAGTCTCTTTACAAAGAATAGCAAGGGAAAGCCCTTAAAACATGAATCTTGTCACAACTGTTAATCAGAAGAACATAGGCTATTAGAAATTAGCAGTCATCTCTAAAGATATTTAGCCCAACGCCTAACATGTTGATACAATGTTCAGTGGCTGCATCTGAGCTAACCTCAGGCTAATGCACATTCCTGACAGTCTGAACTCTAGTGCTCTATTCAAAGAGACTTCCCCTGCCACAAGCACCCCATCCCAAAGGGCAGAGCCCAGATCTGAAGACCATTACCCTAAGTTTCTAGACAAATATTGTAGTTGCTAAATGCAGCTTGTTTCTATAGAGAAAAAAAAAGCAACTGGCACATTTGCTACATTAGGAGAAATATTCCCTTTGGAAGAAAGAGTCAAAGTGAAACAAGAGAAAAGGTCCAAACTGCCTCTGAGTTTCTGCAGCTAAGTCATAACTAAAGTAGATGCTGCTGCACGTCATGGAAACATCCTATGAAAATAGCACTGACTGTCATCCAGTACCTCATTTCCCCTGGTTCCTCTTACCCAGCCGAGACTGTAATGTTCCATCATCTGTTGAGGCCATATCATTGAGTCTCAGAAGTCCTCGACCTCTTTCCACCCAAGACTGGGAGTTTTTATCAAACACAAACAGCTTGCACTGAATCTGTAACAGAAATCTCTCTGTAGCACAGTGGTCAATTGAAATAATACAATTCCTATTTAGTCACCGATAGCTGGTTCAAAAGATTCAGATTTCATACTGGAATTTTAACTGTCTATTAGCTGTGTAAAGCAAGGCAGTCATCCTCTCTGGTTTCATAAAGTTTTATGAGCAGAAGCTATGGACTCTTAAAGAATACCTGCATTCAAGAGCAAGCAACAAGAACAATTTCAGATAAGGTACAAACTTGCACAGAGGAAACTTATTGTGATATGAGACTGGTAAAGAGTCAGTAGTCTTACATCAGCCAGTTATTTTCCAACCCAAAGCATTCTATGATAGGAGCTATGATGGATTCAGGAGAGTACGCTTTAGATTTGGATAGCCCAAACACTAACATTTCTTCAGAAAATCAAGAAACAAAGTAAGGCACTGATTAATAAACATCAAAAGGTTGCATTTTAACACAAGAGAATCCATTAGAGATATAGGGGGTGGCTGAGCTGCAGGGAATCAGGTGGTGTGCACCCGTCCAGATGAATCCCCCTAAACTCAAAGCTCCTCAACATAATCATTTGCTTACCTGTAACACATTGCTTTCAGCTTCCTCCCCAGTGATCACTTCGACCTTTGCTAACAAACACTTCCTTGCTGTTGCTTTAGTGTAGGCTGCTGCAGACTCTGCCAGGGACTCTGAAATATTATTTGCTGAACAACATTTTGAAAGTTGGAGAAGGATTAGCACGTTTGTGAGATGGGTAAAGGTCTCGCACAAGCACACCAGCATTTGAAGCAAGAAAGCACAGAAGACACACGGTAACAGAACAGTAGAGACAGGACTGAAATTTACAGCAGAAATTAAAGCTCAGCTTTTAAGCACAAGGCACAAGAAACAGGAGAGGGACGTTAGTGACAGCTCTTGGCCCTGCAGACAGTGTTTCAAAACCTTTCCTATCACACAGACATCTGTAGGTGCTCCAGCAGTCCCAACACTGCCATCAGCTCTGCAGTTGGGCCCACCCATGTCCAGCACCGTCCATTTTCCACTTCTAGTTTGGCTTGGAAGCAGTTTGCTGGAGAAAACCCAAGCTTCCCAGAAAATCTTGCCAATCCGAAGAGTCCCAACAGTCTAAAATCCAACAAATAGCTCTTGGCTTAAGCAACCCATTTGGTGCACCCAATCAATCTACTGTGCATTGAACTCGGACATTCAGTCACTGGAAGCTGGATAGAAGTTGGCCACATTCCTTCCACACTCTGTAGGTCCAAGTACCTGCTCTGTAACTCCCTCTACTTTCATTCTGCTGAAGTTAGTCCCAATACTTCAGAACAACCATGAAAAAGACAGTGTAGCCTGTACATGTTTAACGATAAAGCCAAAAGGACAAGAGAATCTGCAGCATCCAGCACATCACCTCCCACCCCGAGGATGCGTCTTTGGTTACAGGAGACAGTAATGGCAACATAAAAATGTTTAAATGTCCCCTTAGTTTATGAAAGCAAGGATGAACTACCGTTCCTAAAATAATGTTTTGGTTTTCACCTTTCTCTGGTGTGGCTTCCTGAGAAGAGGATTCAGACCCAGACTCTGTAGCAGCGTTCTCCTTATTACTCTCTGTACTACCTTCATTTGATTTTGGTGGGCTCTGTTGAAAAAAAAGGAGGGGGTAAAGAGAAGGCAGAAAGCATACACTGGTTCTGCAGAACAAAGCTAGTGATCAGTCACTGAGGGAAGCCCTACTGTTCATCACCTATACGGCACAAGAACCGCCCCCCAGATGACATGCTCTCACAGTAACAGCTATCCCACTTCCCCAGCCGAGGAACTGAATGGAGCGTGACCTGAACGCAGTTCAGATTATTCTTCCGTGAACTGAAACCAAATGTCAACCCTCACTGTGCAGTTATGTTCAATAAAACAAACGAATTTCAGCTGCAGTTCAACCTGGTGCATCTCTGACTGAACTCCCTGCTCAGGGGTTACATGGGGGTGAGTTCACAGCATTTGTTGTTTCCCTTTTAGACCAGCATAGCAATAAAAACAACGGTAGGAAACAGTGAGGCACTGGAAGTTGTCCCTTTGGACAGTACACCATGAACAGTTTTCTGAATCGCACCTCAGTACTGAGGCTGCTGGACTTGGGATCCCATCACTGAGGGATCATGGAACTGAACCGTTCTCAATTTGGAGGACAAAAACCATGAAACAGTTTTGTTGAAGAAGCCATTTAAAGCAAACTGTGCCATAAAGCACTTGGACTTGAGAACCTCCTGGACAACTAGAATGCACTCAAGCTCCTTACACCAGTAGAGCTCAGCAGAGAAATCCCGGAGGCCACTGCTGCTGCAGCCAGTACTCAGAATGAAACCCCCGCACTGCACCCACAAAAGGGAATTACCGACAAGGGAAAACCACTGAAAGAAAACCATGCTCCAGCGATGAGTATCATTAAAGGTTCTCAAAACCTCTGCGTGAGAATCCAGAACACAGACTCCTCACAGAGTTCACTGTGGATACTCACTAGGACTCGCTCACTCATGTTCTGGCCAAAGACAAACTTGTTGCTAGATGCATCTGCACTGTTTGTAGAGTTCTCTACACTGGAGGAAAACAAAAAAACAACAGCAAACAAACCCACCCCCCAACAAAATAGGTTTTAGAAGTCAGGAAAATATCCATTTATCTTCTGACAGAATTCCTCAGTAAGTGACCGACTGTCACCAGCTTTAAGTACTGCTTGACACAGAAACAGCAGCAAAAACGAATTCAACTTAGTAACAGGAGATCATGTCCTGGTTTTACAGAATGAGAATCCTCTCAGAATGGTGGCAAATGGTTTTGTCACTGTAAATATCTTCCCTTTAGATATCTTGCTCCACATAAAGCCACGCTGAACGCTAAATGAGGGCTTATTGTTTGATCGTACAACGTACTTTTAAACAGCATTTACATGCACAAATGTGAATTACTACAGGGTTTTAGGCCAGTTTTCTCAGAAAGAAAAAGAATTAAAACTAAGCTACTACAAGACAGGAGGGATAAATAATGCCTCTTGTTAGACTACCTCCAACACTATGCCCACCTAGAAGTTCCACAATCAAATCTCAGCCCTCGCATCTTCCTTATAGAATAAGCATCCTCTTGCCATTTGGCATTTTCATGAACAGAGTTGAAATCCCATTTAGGAAGGACAATAGTGGGTTTTTTATTTTACAGATTGAGAAAACTTAAGTTACTGTTCACAGAATCATGGAATGGTTTGGGTTGGAAGGGACCTTAAAGCTCATCCAGTTCCAACCCCCCTGCCATGGGCAGGGACACCTTTCACTAGAGCAGGTTGAAGCACAGATCTGTACAGGATTCTACTGGTAGCTCAAATTAATCTCATCACTGTTGCTGTCTATTCATTCATGAGAAAACTTCTCTCATCTTATGCTTGTTAAGTTTTCTGAAGAGGCTTTGGTGAGGTTGTGGTCAAGTAAGCGGTGTCACATGCAACTCCCTTGAGGGATCCCTTACATCTGAAGTTTGCCACCTCATTCTCCAGAAGCCTGGGATCCCACTGACCCAGTAGAAGCCTTGCATCCAAAGAGCACAATGACAAATCATCCTGAACACAGAATAAGTGTCCTCAGGTTCCCTGGAGTCTCACCTGGAACTGATGTACTGTAAAAAATAATTGGTTGCAGACGGTGTGTCTGCCGCGGGAAGGCCGGCGTTGGGCACGTCAGCAGCTTCATCGCTTTCATCCCCCAGCTAGGAACAGAACAAGGAGATATTGACAGTTGGAACTACTGACCACAAACTTTCCAGCTTGCCCTTTCCCAAGATGAAGTTCCAGCCACAAGCACTGTCTACAATAAAGCAATATAAGCCTATGAGCTGGTATAGCTCTTGTTACGCCAGGAAACCTGTGCGACCCTGTCTTCATACAGCTCAATCACTCCACACACAGGTTTGAGCCCAGGCTGCCCTGTTTTTCTTTTCTCACCTTTTATGTGAACTCTGAGTTTCACAGGAGCAACTTAGGAACACACTTCAACTTAATTCTGATCCAAAAGGTAAGAGAAAACAATAGATTGCACAGTGCTTGTTACCTATGAGCTTCTTATGCTAATGAGCAGTATTAATTCATTTATTAAATGTCTGGAAAACCAGTTTTACTGAACAGCCAAAGCAAACTGTGTTCACAGCTTCTCATTTTGTTTAAATACATGGAGGTTTTAACCCTGCTATACAGGGTGGCTTCAAAGTACATCAGAAACAGTGTGTAATGCTCACACCATCAAATGATCTGTTCCACTGCTGCTTATACTCACTCAAAGACATCAACTCTTAGCCAAGATAACAAACATGGGTACCTTAACTCTATCTCTTAAGTTCTGCCCAAACACAAACGCTTGCTGTGCATTTAGTTCTGCCTTCTCACAGCCGTCATCATCTGAAGTGTTGTTAGACTCTTTTTTCTGACATTCTCCTGCCTAAAGAAAAGAAATGCAAAGCTTTAGCCTTGAGTTTCTTCCAACAAAAGCCACGTTACGACATTGCGAGTCACACAGTCATTTCCAATGCCAAACCTGTAATAGTACCTCCAGAGCTACAAGGCAAACTTTGCTTTTAAAACCCTGTTGTTTAAAATCATCTTCCTTAAAGACCCACAGGATAGCTGAAGTTCCAAGGGACCTCTAACAATCCCTTGGTCCAAACCGTGCTCAAAGCAGCATCTGTGCTAGGCTACCCGAGACCTCCTACAGTCAAGCCTTAAAAAAATCCAAGGATGTTACCAAGCTTTCCAGTTTGGGAGCCTGGTTCAATGCTCAACTGCGCTAATGACAGAATGGCTTGGGCTGGAAGCAGCCTTAAAGCTCCTCTGGTTCCAACCTCCCGCCACAGGCGGCAACACCTTCCACTAGAGCAGGTTGCTCTCAAGCAGCAGTAAGATTTCACAGCAAGGCTAGACCAAGTTAGAAGGACTATAAAGAAACAATGACAGCAGAAGCAGAAGCGAGCAAAAATAGGTATGAAAAAGCATCCTAGACTGGATTCAGTAAATCTTTGCTGCATTTAGCAAAGATAAAAATAGTATACTATCAGTACAAAATCTAATACTACACCTAAAATGCACTCCCATGGTATGGATAGAGGAGGAGGCTATCACTGCTGTAACTGCACTCACATTCCTAAACAAATAGACTCTGTTCAGAGAATACTATTTTGAAGCCTGTCACCTTGAGTGTCCTTCCAGTGCTCCTGCAACTCACCTTGTCTTCAGAGTCGGAACTCTTCAGTGTAGCATTACTTAGCGATTCTGATGGGGCTGCGGAATCTGGTGGGATATTCACACCATTGGTGCCACTGCTGAGAACTGGAATAAGGAATGAGAAAATTCCGTAAGCTCTCTACATACTTACATTGTCCTACAAGGCCAGGTTGGACAGAGCCTTGGGTGGCACGGTTTAGTGGGAGGTGTCCCTGCCCATGGCAGAGGGGTTGGAACTGCATGATCTTAAGGTCCTTTCCAACCCTAACTCTTCTATGATTCTGTAGCCAAGAGCATTCTGTTTTCTTAAGCCCGTGAAACACTGCAATGTAAAGTACGGAGTTTCCATAGTATTTACAAGGACGACGATTCAGTAATTCTTATCTGAATCAGAAGTCAGATGCAGAAACCCAAAACAGCAAGAAGTCACTTCATCTTGGGAGCCCACTCTTCCAGCCTGTCCAGGTCACCCTGCAGGGTGCCTCTACCTTTGGAAGAGTCCACTTCCCCACTCAGTTTGGTGTCATCGGCAAAATTCATCAGGGTACATTTGATCCCATCATCCAGATCACTTATGAAGACATTGAACAGCATTGGGCCCAATATCGATCCCTGGGGGACCCCACTGGTGACATGTCCCCAGTTGAAGCTGTTCACCACCACCTACTGGGTAGGCTGTCAGTCATTTCCCCACCCACCTCACATCTATGATGTTGCTCTTCTGAAAGGAGAAACCCAGCACAAGAGAGACAGATGCTGAGTAAAACAAACTGCTGCACTAAGGAGATCTGGGGGTTTTTGTTCTCCCTTTGTGGTACTTTAGAAAGCAAAAGTGTCCTTTACCCATCTGTGAGAAAGCTTTTGGCTGTGGTGCCTGTAATACTGCTGGACGTAGCACACTGCGCTGCTGCTCCTTCGGCTTCTGGCTGGGTAGACCTGCAAGTACATATGTTTTTCAAGAGCTATAAAGCTTTGAAGTTGAAAAACTCCGCTTCAGCTCATCTCTTCTGTAACTGCTTCCAACACAGCGCACAATGGAAAAGCAGACATTTAAAAAGCTTCCTCCTCCTCCTTTCCCGTCTCTCACTCAAAATAGAATTAGTCCCAAGTAGAGAAGACAACTTCCTAGCCTTAAAAAACCCACTTCAATACGTATTCTCTACCTTATCCAGCAAAGCACAGAAGAGAGTTTATGACTAACTCCGAAATACAAGCCAAAATGTAAGAGAAGTGAACAGCACACAAGCAACCCCATTTATGCACTCACACATTACTCAACTACACATGCCAAGTCTCCTTCTCTCCTCCTGATGAAGAGATTTCCAGGTAGTGGTGCAGGGAGCCCAGCACTACGCTAAGGATTGAATCAAAGCACACTAAGCTCTGACACGTTTCAGAAGCGCAAAGTCTGGCTGTGTCTGCGCATGTTACACAGTGGATATAGGCATAACCACTGTGGAGAATGGAAGACCTTTCTGCCTTCCACTTACAGCAGCAGTTTGAGGAAACTCCTAAATACATGAAATGCTTGAACTGGTTTCTTTGTACTGCTGCAGAACAGATTGAACTCACCTGCACTGGGGGCCTGACCATGGATAAGGATTGGGGGCTTCAGCCGGAATCCACTGCTCTTTTCCTCTGGAAGCAACATACAAACCCAAAAGGCCAAAGCTTTAACACAACACATACACCACAAACCACAATTCTTCATGTTTTCCCCACTCTAATAACCTACGAGTTTTATAAATATCCAAAGCCATTCGGAGATTGCCAAAGAACCATTTCCCTTCTTCCAAAAGAACTCTAGATTTCCAGGAATCATCACAGCAAATGCACAAAGACAGAAACACAAGTTGCTGCAATAAACCCCCCTGCAAACTGGTTTTTCAGTAGAAACCTGAAACAGAACCTTTTCACAAGAGAAATGGAGTTCTTTGTGTGAAGGAATCAATCGAGGTAATAGAGGTTCTAAGTGAGAATCAAACTGAAGAAAGAACCAACACTATGACTGAACATGGCAGCTGCTAATAAGCACCCAACTGGTAATTATCATCAATTCAGTTACACTTAATTGGTAATATTAATTTCTCACCATTCCATTCGCTTTTACAGTACAAAGGGAAATGAAATTCCTTTGTTTGCACTCACTATACTTACAGCTTTTTGGATAAAACCCCAAAATCTCAAGAAATAATATTCATAACCCCACAGCTATTACAAAATGAGTTCCCAAGAACTTATAAGGTGTAATTATAAATGTTTTCTCTTATGGGCATAATGGTTGTGATCAACACCTTCCCAACTTACTTATTCTCTGGCATTTAAGGACAAGATAACAATGGGCTAAATAGGACAACAAGAAACCTAGGGAGGAGCTTTGGACAAGGGCCTGTAGGGACAGGCCAAGGGGAATGGCTTTAACCTGCCAGAGAGGAGATGGAGATGAGCTCTGAGGCAGAAGCTCTTCCCTGGGAGGGTGCTGAGGCGCTGGCACAGGGTGCCCAGAGAAGCTGTGGCTGCCCCATCCCTGCCAGTGCTCAAGGCCAGGTTGGACACAGGGGCTTGGAGCACCCTGCTCCAGTGGAAGGTGTCCCTGCCTGTGGCAGGGGTTGGAGCTGGAGGACCTTTAAGGTCCCTTCCAAAACCAAACCAGGCTGGGATTCTATACAGCAATACCAGCAAAAGCAAGTTACAGAAGAGAAGGGATTAACAAAAGAAGCTGTTCACAGATCACAGCTGAACATCACCACAGATTATGGTACTTTGGCTCGTGACAGACTGACAGCAGTTTGCTGAGCAAAAGCAGAGAAATGGGGAAGCTCACCTGGTTCAGAGTCAGAATTGCCTGTAGATGGTTCACAGAAGCTTGATGGCATAAAAACGTTGTTCTTTGTTACTGCAGTCAAGGAAAAAGAAGGAGAAGTTGTGTATTTTATCTGAATTCTAAACTCTGTTCCCGGCCACATCAAAGCTGGAAACAGAACGGTTTTTCTAGCCATTTGCCTTGTTCAGTTTGGTTTTTCCTCTCTTCTGAACTAAACCAGTATTACAGGCACATTATCCTTCCTCGCTCATGTCAGCAGTCTTATCACTGTCTGCTGTGGCTTAAGCCCCCAGCAGCCATGCGTGTACCCTGACTTCTGTGGTCTGTTTCCAAATTCAGTAAAGCCCAAAGGAGTTGACAGGTATGTTTTATAAAATAATTCCTATCTGCAAGTTTTCATATATTTGCAGCTTCAGCTTTTAATCTTCTGCTGTTAAATTGAAGAATTCAACAGAAATCTTTGAGATCTGCTGTGATCAGGTCACTTCCCAACAACTTCATGTGAAAAAAGCTACCTTTTTCTTAGTTACTCTACTGCCAGGGCAAAGCCTCAGGTCATGCTTACATTGTTTCAGTGTTTTTCTTTTCTCCCATTCCTTTTAAAGTAGAGAGGATTCAACACATTTCCTACCTGGCAGATGCAAGAGAGAATGACCACTGCCTGTGGTGTGCACAGGCAGCAGCACAATTGCTGGGAAGGCCAGGGGGGAATTCTTGCAGTTCACACACTGGGAATGGTAATGCTTGATATATCTGTATTCACTCACAGGAATGCTCGCTAGAATTTATGCTTCTCTCTTGACAGAGACTTTCAGCTTTGGGCAAGAACTGTTTTAGTTAAGAGATGTCAGTGGTTGGGGCACATCTGGAGAATTCACTACTTTGTTTCCATCATCTTAGTTGAAACCATGGGTTGGAAAGGACTTTAAAGCTCATCCAGTTCCAACTCCTTGCCACAGGCAGGGACATCTTTCCCCACAACTTCCATAAAGGTTCCTTTCAATATTGCTGTCAGCATTCAATGGCCTTTTTTTGCAGAAAATCTTTCACTGTCCAAACCTCTCCAATTTTTGGTGGGGGTTATAGTTCTCACAAGGGTAGGGAAATTTTGCTTATATGAACCTGCATCATGCTTGAGGTTAAGGCAGACCATAATGAAAAGAGGGAAGATGGAATTAAAGGGAAGAAGCAAAGAAGAAAAAATAACCGAGAACTTAAATACAAAAGGCAAGTGCTGCATCTTCTGGTATAACAGCGTTCAGAGATGACTTCCCTTTCCCATCTCATATGCTTAAGCTTCTTCCACAGCCCCATAAAAACCAAAAGAGCTGATAAATCCTGTCATACTTCATGCAAGATGATCTGTTGGAGACAAAACCCCCCAATGATATATATGGGAAGGAAACCCATATATATCATATCTAATATTGTAGCAACATTTACCTGACTGAGAAGGAGGGAACTGAGTTAAGGATGATGTTCTCTCCCGCTTTACAGGTGGACAGTAGCTCCCATCCTCTCGATCAGATTCTGTAGGATACAGGCATTTAGAGGAGAATACACAAAATCCTGGAGAGTCATTTTGTGGGATTTAACCTTTCAAACCAATCTCTTACCATCTCCATCTTCCGGACTTGATCCATCTGCTGATCTCTGAAACCAGACGACAGGGACAAAACAAAATCACACACTGAACATCTCAGTCTCTTTGGATCCATCTCAATGTGTTAATCATCACTTTGAAGGCGTTTTCATTCATGTCAATGAGACACACTCAAGACAAAGCATTGTTTCTAACTTACACAGAGGCATCTTGAGTTTCACCCAAAATACTATTAAATAAGATTCCACTTATTTCATTTACAAATAAGATACCTGAAAATGTATACCCAAGTACTAACACCTCCGGGGACTATTGCAACCATTATTACAGTCACAGCTTCTAGATATCGAAAACCTCAAAGTGACAATGCTCAAATTCAGGTCAAGTTTAAAAACACCACAGAAGTTCCAAGCTCTTCATGAACATGCCTTTTAGTTGGAAGTTCATTCCAAAGCACTTTCTGATCAATGTAACTGGCTTGAGTTCCCTCAAGCAAAGGAGGAAGCCCCTTCCCAGTGTACTCTATAAACCAACACTATGGTAGCTTTACAGGAAGGAGCCTCCCAGCACGTTCCACAGGGCCAGAAACAAACCAAGCAGCATCACCAACTACCACAACATTCAACAAGTCTTCGAGTACAGGTTTCACATCTTTTCTGATGGCTCTGATCTTTTCTTCTTCCCCTGATAAAATTTCCCTTGTTCCTGCAACATATAATCCCATGATGGATTCCTGTCACTATGGAAAGTGACCAGGGCACCATTAGCACCTTCATCTCATCGTGAAACCTCTTGACACAACTGGAGCCTCTCGCTAGTCCAACACTACCCCATTACCCCAACACTACTACATGAATAGAAGAGTACAGAGACCTCACCAGCATCCTACCTTTGAAACTTAGTACAGCGAACGAAAAGCTCTGGAACAGGGAATGACAGCTCTGGAACACAGCCCCCTCCACACATATCTATGAGCCCAATCCCATTAATGCTGCATTTGATGTTCCAGGCTCTATCCTGATCACTGTACTATCCCATACATTTAAGTGAATGGAGTGACCTTGAAGGATGCTCCTGTGTAGCCAGGAACTCCTGTATGCATTCTCCAACAGCATTTCTGGTTCTTACATTTCTTTCAGCCCTCGATTAACTGCTTTGAAAGGGCTTCTGCTCTTCAGGAACAAGTCTAAGATAATACCCACATGTCACAGGTTTCCTGAAATCCTCACAAACACAGTACTCTTGGCCAGCCCTTCTAACAGCCAAGGATACAAAACTGACCTAAGACCATGGCTACCTTCACCAGCTGTATTTCAAACATATTAACCCTTGCAAACTTTAACCTTCAAAACAAAGGGGAAATAGGAAAATGTCTGCAGCAGGTCACTGAGCAAGAGTCAGACACCTTCAGCTGTTTGTACCTTGTCAGGACGATCCATTCGCCACTGGGTTTACTTGAAATGGCCCATTTCTGGTGGGGGGAAAGGGGGAAGCTAGTGCAAGAAAAGAGTGCAGGGATTGTGCAGAACAGCCTTAGCACTCAAAGAGAACATGTCATGTGCAGGTGTCACAATCACAGCCCCGACCCCCTGCCACGGGCAGGGACACCTTCCACTGGAGCAGGGTGCTCCAAGCCCCTGTGTCCAACCTGGCCTTGAGCACTGCCAGGGATGGGGCAGCCACAGCTTCTCTGGGCACCCTGTGCCAGCGCCTCAGCACTGAGGAGAAGAAGAAGAGCTTCTGCCTAAGAGCTCATCTCAGTCTCCCCTCTGGCAGGTTCAAGCCATTCCCCTTGGCCTGTCCCTACAGGCCCTTGGCCAAAGCCCCTCTCCAGCATCCTGCTCTACACCCATTTTCTCACTCAGAGGAGCTCTTAACCTCAGTAAACACACAGCTTACACCTACGGTTTAAAATTAACACTTGCTGTGTCTCCTGTGGTGACACCCCCTGGGGAGTCACAAACTGCATTTCTACTAACTGGAATGCCAGCTGCCTCAAGAGCAGACCCAAAGGTGGGGGACAGGAACCCACAGCAGGGGAGAGGAACAGGGGAGGGAAAGGGATGACCACTGTCCAAGGTAATTAGAACTTCACACCCTACTAACCAAAGATATGAGATACATTAAATTTACTGACTTGAAAAGGAATAATCTGGACCATTTAGTCCTTCAAGATACAGCTTTGAAGGTACTTCCCCAAGATCTGGTCCATCTTCTGGCTAAGAGCTACCCATTTCATGCCACCATCATACAACTTCCCACTTCTAGCTCTTCTTTACCTCTTCACCTTAAGACCATTTAAATTGTGAATGACTTATTACCCATGCTCAGCTTCAAAACAAGACAAACAGCTGCTCCCCATGGAAAATGTCAGGGCTACAGAACAAATCAAGGAGAAATCCATATCAACATCTCCTTACCTTCTGTGCTTTATCCTTCTGAAATACAAAGACAGGTGGAGCAATGGCAGGTTTTTCTGTAAAAAGAGAAATCAATGGTTTTTTCCAACCACATTCATTACTGACCAATATGAAAACATTCTGTTCTAAGATGTTTTCACCAGCAATGAATCCCTAAAGCAGTTACATCTCAGTTATCCAAATTGTTTCCACCACTTCCCGGTAACATATAATTGAAGGACTTGCTCTTCAAATGCCCCTTTTTCCTTTTGAAGATCAATACAAGCGATACCCAAAAGCTTTTTGTTATTTGCCTCCAGATCACTGTTTCAAACCAGTACTTCTACCAAAGTAGGGCACACTGGGAGGAAAAGCCCTTTGCAGCAGTAGTTACTGAACACATGTCAACTCTGCAGGCAAAGGTTTTCTCCTTCCCCGCCACAAAGCATGAATGCAAAGGGAGTTTTGCTGTACACACCCACATAGCTCTTTCTTAAAGGTCACCTAAAACTGACACTTGATTCCATTTGCATTTTATTACCACTGAAACCTTCAGAAAGGACCTAAATCTTCCACATTTGCACATCTAAAATTTAACCCAAATATCCCATGCATATTATTAAAGAACCAGTCTTTTCTACATCATTTAAATTTGTGTCTGCTTCCCCCCTGAAGTATCAATTCAAACGTTAGCAGGACGCTACGTAAACACGTCAACATTCAGGCTTCAAGAACGGGAAGAATTTCTAGAATCGCAGAACCAACCAGGTTGGAAAAGACCTTCAAGAGCATCCTCAGCACTGCCAAGGCCACCACTGACCCACGGCACTGAGGCCTCGGCTACACGGAGTGTGAACGCTTGCAGGGACGGTGCCTCCAGCACTGGCCTGGGCAGCCTGTTCCAGTGCCTGAGCACCCTCTGGAGAAGGAACTGTCCCTCATCTCCATCTAAAACTCCACCAGCACAGCCTGAGGCCGTTTCCTCTTGTCCCATCACTTGTTCCTTGGAAGAAACCAACCCCACATCACTACGAAGAATGGGGTTTTGTTTTCTGTTGTTCCCAACAACCTCAAAACAAGGCAAGGTTCTTTGCAGAAGTTCCACCTTTGCAGTCTTACAAAGGTACTGGGAATTTCAGCAAATCAAAAGCTTTCAGAACTTGAAAAGCCACCAGAAAAAGAGAACCATCAAGTCTCAGCCCTGACAAAACTTGTACCTTTTCAATGCCTGAACAGTGACACAGGAACTCATTCGCACACAAGGAGACTCTACCATCGAAAGCAGCTTCAGCAGCACGATCTATATGAACAAGTTGTGTATTAACAGCCAGTGAGTGAACTAAGCATTCGGGTTTATGTGATGGAAGCTCTCTGGTTCTCCATGGTACTCCATATGCGAAGTGGCAGTTTTAAGATGTGATGAGCAGGAATACCAAAGAACATCCCACCAAAGACTTCAGAGACAGTTTCTGACACAATTCAGTAACTGCTTTATGAAATAGTAATGACAACTGTGCCCACCATTAACAAAATCCTGGATTTCAATAATCAAACTTCTCACAGTGCCTTTATCACCACGTCACCAAGTCTTTGTGACAGTCAATCAAGCTTCTCACAGCCAGGGAGAAGTCACTGTCTCCTCCTCCTTAGCTCCACACTTACCAGCTCATCTCCTCTCATGATGAGGGCCAAGGTCAAGAGGACCAGGAAACTTCACAGAGTAAACTCCTTTGGAAAGTGGTATTTGGACCATCTTATCCTTCACCCCCTTCTCTGGGACCCCTTACTCCAACAACCTTCTTCTGCCAAGATACAGTTTGCCATCAACCCACTACAAAGAGGTACACGTACAGTTTCACCAACTCACTGGAGAAGAAGGCAAGTGAACGAGAAAGATATCAGGGCACGATCAGCATGGAGAAAACGAAGCAGTTATGGGAATATCAGAGGGAATGTTGGCAGCTTTGAAGGAATGCATCACAAAAAAGATCATCCATTAAAATAGCTGGAGGCTTAAGGGACATTACAGAATGGTTACTTGGAGGCGGTACTGACATCTCAGACATTTAAGGCAGACAATAGACTAAGAGGTATCATAATCAAAAAATAAAGATAACATACCGTTGGAAAAGGAAAAAACAATGACTGAATTGAAACAAAAGGGTGCCATGGTAAAAACGACAGGTTCCAAGAGCTTTGCGTTAGTAAGGTGAAAGGACACAGACAGAACAAACCCAGTTTCCAAGGCCAGAAGGTTTGCTGCAGTAATCCAACAGGTAAGAGTCTAAGCAAGTCTCACTTGCATGAGCAGACAAGAAAAGCCAATGTTGAAATATGCTCAGCAAAACCAGCCTGCAAGAATTACTGAAACCTCTCTCTAGGTACTTGTGCCAAAGAGCAACGAGCTTCACACCTCACAACAAAGTAGGACTGAGGCAGCACTGGTGTAGAGAGCAATCAAGATTAAGGAATACCAAGAGCTTCGTTTTAACCAGGCTTGGTTTGTGACCATGCCCCTTTAGCTACCAACTACTTCGAACAAAAGATCAATCTGAAGTAGATCAAAGAATCACCAATACCAGAACAGTCACTTCACAGATTTGAATGAAAATACCTGGACACAAGGAAAACATTCACCTCAGTACTGAAAGAATAGGCTGATGTGTTTAAGAATGAGAAAACAATCCAAGTCACCTGGGATTATCACTGTTTCAGAGAGGTGAGGAAAAGAACTACGGAGTCCACTGACTTTTAGGAGAATGATGCCAGGAAATACATATATCTGCACGGGCATACAAAGAACAGACACCTCCAAAACTGAACTGCAGGAAAGAAACTCAACGCAAGACACGGCAGCCAGTACTATCAGGACGGGCAGAAGAGGCAATAGTTCAGAAGCAAGCTGGTCTGGCTCAATCCTATGAAAGGTTGTATCACTTTACTAGAAGAAGGGAACAGCAAGGATGAAGATGACAACTGGCAGGAGATGTGAGCACAAACTAAAGAGATTAGCGGGTGAGGGAAGTCACTGGGGTCACAAAAGGATCTGAAGAGAAAAAAAAAGAAAGAGAAAAAGGAAGATTAGATGAAGAAGTTCCCCCCTGCAGTCTACGCAATGCTGCAGCAGTATAGAGACAGGGGTAGGAACACACAAGTCAGCAGCAAAAGATGCAATAAACATTGGTCACTTGGAATTCACTGTTGAGCTTAATGCTTCCCACTAGAACCGGGAGGTTAAGCAAGAGGCTTGCACAACTTAAGACGGCCATTCCCAAACTTCTGGACCTGAAAGAACACGGTAAACCCTGGAAACCTATTGTATGGTTTTTATAACAACAGTATGGAAATGCTGCCCTTAAGTTTCTCACAAGCAGCCATTACACATTTGACTATTTACTACCATTCCTGGCACCACTTATCATGCCTCTTTGGGCACTGCCAGCTCACCCTGAGTTTGGGAGCCCAAGACATGCGGCAGCACAGGATCTGTGAAGTAACTTCAGCATAATTATGTGCCAGCTGCTCGCAGACATCATCCTCAAACACTACACCTATAACAGACACTGGCTTCCTGTTGTTTAATGTTAACATCAGAACTGTAATTGCCACTGTTATAAAGCTCAAATGGAAGGAGCAGTCCCAAAGGAGAGGCCTCACACACTTTCATTCGTCTCCTTCCAGCATTTCCTCTCCTCTTTCAGGAGCTGAGAAAAGGGATGAGAAACAGCTGGGGCAAACTGGGCTTTGCATAGACTTTGAAGGAAGTTTGCCATTCTCAAAGGCAAACTGTTGATGCCTACTGTCACCTACACAACACTCTGTACACCTAGGAGAACACCCAAATCTTACAATAGCACGGCCCATGTTTTCCTAACCCTCTCCTGAGGGGGATCAAACCATTCTTTCTTTACTTCAGAGGTTTTCAGCGTGAACACACACACATATAAATACACCTCACTCAGTTTTACATAACAGCCTCTATCACCCCCTCAGCCAGAAGGAGGATTAACACGAGTGGAAGTTCAGGAAATATCCACAACAGGCCTAAAACCGCGGTCAACGACCCCAAAACGCAGAGGAACGAACCGAAACACCAAACGGCTCAGAACGGCCCCAGGCAGGCCCAGAAGCGCGGCGCTCGCTGCCCCGCTCCGCAGCTCCCGGCGCTCGGGACCCGCTCCGTGCGCTCACGGACCCTCCACCCGCCGGGAAGCACCCGCAGCGCGGCCCCGGACCGCCACCACCCCGGACCTCCGCGGGCACCCAACTCCCTTTGTCCGGCCGCTCGCCCCACAGGGGCCGGGGCACGGAGAGGCCCCGCGGGGAGGGAGCGCTCCCGAGGGCGGGCGCGCAGCCCGAAGCGCGCCTCCGAGCGCGGAGCAGCGGGGCCGCGCTGAGCCGGGAGCGGGGCTCGGAGCGGGGCTCGGAGCGGCCCCAACGCCGCCGCCCCGCGCAGCGCCGCGCAGCTCCCGAATACCTTCGTTCGCCAGGTCCGCCATTTTACTTCCTCAAGCCCGCCCACAATGCACCGCGCCGCCGGACGCGTCCACTCCCCGCGGGCAGCGCCGCGCACGCGTCAGGTTGGGGGGGGGGGGGGGG
Source organism: Ara ararauna (assembly GCA_028858755.1). Classification (NCBI taxonomy): domain Eukaryota; kingdom Metazoa; phylum Chordata; class Aves; order Psittaciformes; family Psittacidae; genus Ara; species Ara ararauna. The sequence goes on along the minus strand of CM054398.1, from coordinate 2,848,848 downwards.
GGGGGGGGAGCGCATGCGCGGGGGCTCCGCACGGGAGCGGTGCGGGACCGGGAAGCGGCGCTGGGCCGGCCCGGAGCGGCGGGGGGTGCGGGGAACAGCGGTGCCGTTCCTCCCGGAGCGGCGGGGGGGGTGCGGGGAACAGCGGTGCCGTTCCTCGCGGAGCGGCGGGGGGTGCGGGGAACAGCGGTGCCGTTCCTCCCGGAGCGGAGGGGGTTCGCGGGGTGCGGGGAACAGCGGTGTCGTTCCTCCCGGATCGGCGGGGGGGTGCGGGGAACAGCGGTGCCGTTCCCCCGGGGCGGCGGGGGGGTGCGGAGCGCTGGGAACAGCGGTGCCATTGCCCCCGGAGCAGAAGGGGTCCTCGGGCGGCGGAGCGCAGGGAACAGCGGTGCCGTTGCCCCCAGAGGAGAGGGGGTCCTCGGGCCGGAGAGTGCCATGAACAGCGGTGCCGTTCCCCCAATGGCTCCCGCTGTCCTTTCCTGGCTTAAAGAGGCCTGCCGCTGCTCAACACGGTACGGGGTCCTGAGCAAGTCATGCGCAGGGTCTGCCCACGGTGCCCTCCGGTGCCCGCTGTACTGTGCGCATACACATACGTACAGGACACGTAGCGAGGCTTCAGAAATGGTTGGCTTAGGTGTGCGCAGGAGCCTGGCCTCTCGGGAGCTAAGAATGGGAAAGGGGGTTGGAAAGTTGTGGTCTGCCTAAGCCGAGCCCCGGCTCCTCCACACATTGACTTCTGTGGGGATTCGGCATCTGAATTCTGGAGCGGATCTGAGACTCAAAGGGACGTGGCAGAGAAAAACATGCAATTAATAATGATAAGTGTCAATCGGTGTTTGGTGCAGAGTCTGAACACAGTGTTTGCATGCAAAGGCAGACACATCATCTCTGAGGAGGCTGGGCATGAACTCCGGTGAGCACCATTGCATCTGCGCCCTGGAGAGGATTCTGGGCTCTGGTTTCTGTCCACCGAGCACCCATTCACCCTGCAATGGTGAGCAGGGGTTATCGTGATGGGAAAGCCTGAGCTGTGCCCAGAGACCAAATAAAGCTTTGCAGAGACTGAATGCAGCTTCAGACAACGGCCAAGAACCTACGCAGCGAGCACCTAAGAGAGCAGAAGGTCTGAGGTCTTGGCGCAGGTACGCGAAGCTGGGAGCAGGCAGGGCAGAAGGTGAGGAGGAAGCAGCTGGTGGACGCAGTGAGCTGATGGAGGGCACCAAGGCTGCTGAGTCAGGAGTAGCCCCAGGCCTGGGGTCATCAGGCTGCAGCATCTCTGCTGTTATCCCAGCTGACTTCGGGCTGGTTTTATCATCTCCAGTCATGGCCTTACGCTGTGAGCAGCTCTGTCAGATGTTTTCACTTTGGGCATGTCCACTGGTGGCTCACAGAGCTGGGCACCAGTGCTGGCAGCTGGGTGATGGCCAGATGGAGCCTGAGTCCATGCGTGGGTTTGGGCCTTGTCAGTGCCTCTTCCCTGGAGACCTGGATCACATCTGGTGTAGAGAATTGCACGGCAAACATTGTCTCTAATCACAGGAGAACCATCATTTTCAGGCATATACATCGTGGCTGACTTAGCTCCAGTTTTGGTGGAATTAAGTTCCTGTCCTGAAGTGGCCATGTCCTACAAACCGAGCCAAACACTGCTATTGAAAAGGTGTGAGAGTAATTACCCATTATGTGAGTATGTAAAAACCAATAATTACATTTTTAATTGAAGCCCTTGTTCTGCTACAGACAGCCACTATGGAAAATTTCCCTTCCAAGCATGAAAGCCTCTTAAACCTCTGAGGAAGTGTGAACATGCTTTTGTCATGGGAATGTCAGGCAACATAATTATAGGAGCTCCTGTACTGTGCTTCTCCAATGAATACGTGGTCCTGGCGTGGTGGTGGAGTGACCAAGCTAAGGGAAGGGGTTTAGCAAGAACATACCTCAGAAAGCTGCACTCATTAGACCTGCAGAGCCAGCAGGTCACAGTGTGCTCTCTGTTCATGTTCTAATTAGAGCCCATTCTTCTCCAGGATCATTAACATAAGAGAGAAAAATGAAGAGCGTTGGAGGCCACATTCTGGTTTCATTTCCCTTCAGGTAAGTCTGTAACAATGCCAGGGTGGATGGGCTTCATCACTTTGTTATTACAAGAAAAAAGTAAACTCCACCCACCCCAACTTTACAGTTCCTGTGACTTTTAGCAATTAATTAACAAGAGTTTTCTGTACCCTGTGAGCTTGTCAACTTGCTGATATAACTCGAATCTATTTTGGGCGTGTGCCATTAAGATACTATAAATGCCATACTTTCTGATTAGCACTATTGTTAGGTCAGCATTTCTAAAGGGACGTGGCCTAAAAGTCTCCGTGACTTTGACAAATGAAATATTTTTTCCGTGGCTGAGCTCTCATAAACCACACCGAAACCCCACCCGTTGGAAGGCTTCCTGCTCCTGAGACCTTGCAGTCCGGATGAGCTGAGACCGGGATGGATTCACCCAGCGTTGGCATCCCGAACATGGCAGGGATAACATCACTCGGCACTTTGACCCCTAGCTGTGAGCATTCAGCAGCAGGGTAAGAAACAGAGGCTCTAGAGTGAGGACAGCCCCACAGGTAACGGATCTCATTTCCAACGCTATCCCATTGATGTAACAAACTGCCCAGCTGAGAAGCTCTGGAATTTGAGTGGCTTCCTGCTTGTCCAGGGAGCGCTTAGGGGTCAGCTCACAAGAGCAGCGCCTGCATAGCCGCCGCTGGCGGTGGTCACCGGCACCCACTAGATGGGGGTCTAGGATCACAAGAGCGAGCGCAGGAAGGAGGCTTCCTGTGTCCGGGTGTTGCTTGCCGTGGGCGGCTGAAGGCATGTGCTAAAACACCGGACCTGTGGGCACAGTCCTGACCTTGCCGGGGTGGGGATCACTGAAGCTGCTTTCCCTGTGACGGGCCGGAGGGGAGGTGGAGATGAGCTCTTACGCAGTGTTTTCTTCTGCCAGGTGCCACCTTGGATTAAAGGAAGGTCGGTCACTGGCAGTCACTCACACTCGTGCCGGGCTGGATGACACGAGTTTTCAGTTGCAAGGTTCATGTGGAGAAGGCAACGGGCTCTGCACAACAAAAAGAGTTTCCTGAAAGATGGAAGCGTGGACTTTGACGGAAACAGACCCAAAGAGAGCACACTTTTGCTGTTCTTTTTTAAACAGACCCAAACCTCAAACTAAAACCAAAACCAAACAACTTTAGGAGCTTTTAAAGCTCAATATAAACCTGACCAAGGCTTTGCAAATCACTGGGTTTCACAGCAACACTCTGTACAAATCCAGTATCAGCCTCCAGCAGTCAAACATTTCCTGTTTTAAATAAAGTGAGCATCTTTCACAAAGGGCATTTGGGTCATTGTTGCCGTCCTGCTGATGAGAAGTGAGCGAGGCTTTCACCTCGCTGGTCTGGGGAAACTGGCTGCTGCAAATGAGCTCTGATTCTATGGTCTATAGGCGCCACGCAATGTAGCATCACCCGAGTGGTCTGGGGGTGCACCTGCAGGGTGCCACCCAGCACTCTGCAAGAACAAGGCCATGCTGAGCAGCTCTGCAGTTGGATCACTTGGGCCAGCAGACACGGCAGCAAGCACGCATCCTCACCACCCCTGTGCTGCGGGTCACAACTGTAGTGTTCAGTGCTTGGCTATTGAGCCTTTCCCAGGAACCCCAGTGCATGACTGTGTGCTCTGAGAGGGTCCTCCTGTATTCTGACTTTGCAGCTGGTTCATTATTAGTAGCAGACAGTATTACCCTCAGTTAGGGTCAATTTTACACCCAGGACAAGCTCTGTCTCCCTCAGCTCTCCCCATTGCAAGACCGAGCTCCATTCGGCCTCTCCCCTCCATCAGCCTGCCATTCATAGAGCCACAGACTGGGTTGGGTTGGAAGGGATCTTAAAGATCATCCAGTTCCAACCCCCTGCCATTGCCCAACATCTCCCAGCAGGCAGTGAGTGGGGCTGAGCCCTGCCAGCCTCTGGATCCTGCTCTGCTGCTATCTGTGCAGCAGAGATACCCGTGCAGCACCACAGCTCGTCCTGGCCCTGGCTTGGGGCTGACTGTTCCTCTCCAAAGGATTTCTTTTCCTTCTTCCTGAGCTTGGTGCTTGGCTTTCCTCTGCAGCTGAGGGAGTCTGCAGATGCTGCTGTTCAACCCGAGCAGGCAGAGGTTGGCTGCTGAACCAGCCTGGGCTCCCCTCTGCCTCCAGAACCCTCCACAGGCTTTGCTCCACGTCTACAGTGTGAAGGTATGGAGAGGACGCTGTAAAGGTAATACTCAGATTGCTGCTCGGTTTTGCATGGAGACTTGATTATTCACACAGGAGATCCCAAACGCAGGCAGAACTCCTGATCTGGAGGAGCATTAAAGCTGCTGAGGGACTTGCAAAGACCAGGAAATACTCTTTCTTATTCCTGGTTTTCAGAGATCTTGTGCCACTTCCCACTGGTGATGGTGGAAGAGGTGATGAGGGCATGGGATGGATCTAATGTAATTTGTTCTTACGAAGTTGGTACGAACACAGGGTTTGTGAGCAGAAGCTCCCCCAGTCCTGACCTTCGGGAAGCAGCTTTGCCTTTGGGTTGCACCTAAATGAAGGCAGGATCTGGCCTGTGTCCCATCGCTCCATGTAGTCTCTCACATTTTCTACCACAGCTCTCAAGATACACACTTTAACCAGAACTCAGGGGCTCATTTTTGTGCTGGATGCCTGGAAATGTTGGTCAGACTGAGCAAGAGTCATTTCTTGGAGTATCAGTGTCTCTTCTGTGGTTTAGATGATCTGACCTGGAAAGTGCAAACAGACCTCCCCTATCAGCTCTTTTCTGAGGTTTAAACATGTGGATGAAACTGATGGATGCATCTAAAAACCTCTCTAAGGGGAAGCACATCATGGAGTCAAAGCCTTATTAAATAGCCTTGTTACTGAATACCTAAGGAAAACCCTTCAGGGAGTGACTCTTGTCAGCACCAAGAGCATGTTACTGCTGCAAGGTGAACTGAACTGGGCTGACTGTGGAGCTGCTCGCTTTGCCTTTCCATGTGCCTCCCATGCTAAGGAGAAGCAGGATGCCTTGTGGCCATGAGCAAGTGAGACACTCCACGTTTCAGGAGTGTTAGGGGGAAAAGCCTGAATGATGATGGCTTTGCTGCTTAAATCCAAAGTTTTCTGCATTGTTTCATTGCAAGGAAACCAGCAATAGAACATTCCAAGTGTGAATCTGAGTTTCCAGGGTTTACAGCTGTGTAATTCCCATGGGATTTGTACACACAGTTGTCTGCTGGTGACCCGAGTGACATTGCAGCATGAGCCTTTCTGCCCGTGCGGGCACTCAGCAGCTTTCCTCACCCCCTAACGGGGAATGAAACAAACCTCCAGTGAGCACTGCTGCAAAGGCAGAAGCCAAGAGCATGTGCATGGGTGGGAATGAGGGACAAATGTGCAAAGATAAAGCAGAGGGAGAGCTGGCGGCTGGAATCAAAGCTTTCAGCTCCTCAGGCAGTCGGAATTCCATCAGTACCGAAGGGCTGTGTTACCTTATCATTCCTGCTTTGATAGTCTTCAAGGAAGAGAGACCGAGTTCTAAGTTGTTGGACCAATTTCACCCAAGTGAACACGTTTGGAGTTAATCTGGGGTAAGGAGAGGATACGTAGAGCTCATCGAATATCAGTGACAGCACCAGAGGAACAGGTTTACTTGTGTCATCTTGGCCAGAGCTGGGGGAGAGACCAATTCTGCTGGGCCCCATTCTGGACCCTCACCCTTCATGTCACTACTGTCAGCAGCGCTAAAATAACCATCGAGCAGAGCAGAGGAGACAGGATGCTGTTCCAGAGCTACTCCTTATCGCAGTGCTAAAAGGGGGCTGAGCAGATAGTGCAGCTTCCCTGGCAAAGTCACCCGAGCAGCAGCCTGGCGCGCAGATCATCTCCCCTCTGCCAAGGTTCACTTCCCAAGCGCTTCAGCAGAGCCTGTGGCGAGGAAGAGGAGTGGAATTTTCCAGCTGCTGAAGTCAGACCGTGGGTGCCGCGCTCCCGGCTGCCCACCCGGGCTGCTTGTGGATGCCCGCGTAGCTGCGGGCTATGAACTGTGAGATTTCTCAGGGGCTTCTCCTAGGTCAGGAACAATCACTGCAAAAGTAGATCAGAGCTCACAGAGGAGGTGGCCTGATAAGCTGGGAACGTGCCTTCCCTTCGGCTCACTTTCTGTAATGAGCTGTGAGACGGTTTGCGTTGCCTCTGTTGACAGAGCGCAGCCAGCACCACTCCGAGCTGCTCTGTGCAAGGACTTGAGCCCCCTGTGCCTGCCTGAGCTCAGCCCAACACCCACAGGCATCTGGGGCCACAGCTTCACCTGCCTGCTTTATGATCCACGATAGGGAATGGGCAGAAATCTCCCTGTCCAGGACCTCAGCAAGGGGCAGAAGAGCCCCTGCACAGTGTGATTGCCCTACCCTGGCCATGCTGGCAGGTGACAGTCAGCTTGGAGCACCCTCAACACATCGAATCTCAGCCTGGTATGGGTTGGAGAGGACCTTAAAGCTCCTCCAGCTCCAACCCCTGCCATGGGCAGGGGCACCTTCCACTGGAGCAGGGTGCTCCAAGCCCTGTGTCCAACCTGGCCTTGAGCACTGCCACGGATGGGGCAGCCACAGCTTCTCTGGGCACCCTGTGCCAGCGCCTCAGCACCCTCCCAGGGAAGAGCTTCTGCCCAAGAGCTCATCTCAGTCTCCCCTCTGGCAGCTTAAAGCCATTCCCCTTGGCCTGTCCCTACATCCCTTGCCCAAAGCCCCTCTCCAGGTTTCCTGCAGCCCCTTTGTGCACTGGAGCTGCTCTGAGGTCTCCACTTGAGGATCTTATGGCAAAGCTCTACCCCAAGGTGAACAGATGTTTTGTCAACATTAGGAGCCTAAGAACCAGAAGGGTGTCATAGGAAGAGTGAAATAAAGTCTTATAAGAAGAGAGAGGTAAAGTGTGCTTTTCCTAGAGAGAATGCCAAAGTCCATCAGCAGTGCTGAAAGCAGCTGGGTTTAGGGGATTCTGCAATTTAGTGCATTTCCTCTAGAGCTCTGCTTCCTCTGAAGTGGTTTTGAAAGGTTCTCCTTTCCTACAGCCATTGAATGACTGGAGAGGCTCCCAATGGAAAGCACGTTGCAAAATCCGAGCCCAGAAGTCAACAGAACACTTTGGTCTGTAGTTTAAGGTCTCACCTGGGAGGAAAAGAGGAGGAACCACATGAATCTGTGCTGAGGGAAGCAGTGATTCGAGAGGGCGTCTGGAAGAAACGCGGAGGTGCTGCTGTCCCAGTGACTGCTGCGGGATCTCATTGGATTTTTAGCCTCTAAGGCAGTGTCTGCAGGTGCTGCATGCTGAGTGTTTGCATATCCACATGGACTGGTGTGTCAGTTATTGCCATTAACATCTCTCAGTTCAGTCCAGCTCCTCTAGAGCAGCAGCTGACTGCTGCTTCCGAATCAGCAGGCAGAATTGCCAGGGTCAGGTAGACCCAGGTTTATATAATTTGCCTGGAACGGTGGTGAGTTCATCACCATCAGAAGAGAGTGATTCAGGTCCAGAGAGTTTTCTAAATCGTATATTCTACTTTAAAGAAAATTAATTAACACAGGACTATTCCTGTTCTGGAAAAGGAGGTCAAGCTAGATGATCCCAATTGGTCCCTTTTGTCCTTGTAATACACATACACATATACATTGTTGGGACCTGCTGGAGCAGAGCACAATGCCAATGGTAATACCATGTGGAGAACGCCAAAGGAAGTGGGCTGAGTTAAATTTGGAAAAATATATCATGAGGGCAGCAGAAGTAAAGCATTCCCATCGTGTTTTCCCGGCTCAGGGAAGGCAGACGGACCACAGGAGTATCAGAACAAACTACTTGACACAGGAAGGCTTTTGGCTGGGTCCAGTTTTGACCACACACTAATCCAGGATGCCCAAAGGGAAGCCACACGCTGTTGCTGGGAAGCTGTACAAGCCATTCCCCTGAGTAACTAGCTCATACATTTCAGGTTATGAACATACCTTCAGGTACCTTTGAGGTGTACCTGGAGGTCCTCCACCACAGAAACAAACCACACTCAGGACAAAGAATCATTTGTTCTCCTCACATAGAACCCAGACTGGTTTGTGTTGAAGAGACCTTAAAGAAGGCAGAAGAGCTGTGGCCTAAGAGCTCATCTCAGTCTCCCCTCTGGCAGGTTAAAGCCATTCCCCTTTGTCTAAATGTCTAAATGTCCAAATGTCCAAATGTCCAAATACAATAAGGCAAGCAAAAAAAAAAAGGGCCTTTAGAAAGGGCTTATTTCTGGCATAAAACCTAAATTAAACTTCTTTCAAATACACTGGGTGGAAGAATTGCCAGCAGGAAAGCATGGGGCTGGAAGGAAAAGTCAGAGGTACAGGAAAGAAAAGCTGCATGACTCCTTGCACCTATTGCCATGCTGGGGGAATGGGGGGGGGGTCCACCAGAGAACCCTTCAGGAGGGTGCAGGGGATTCATTCTCCAGCGGAAGCTCAGTGAAGTTTGACAAAATGAGACTCGAGCATCGGCAGAGCAGACGCTTGGGGCATCCTCAGCTCACACAGGCCGGGCCTGTAGAGTGGGGTACAGAGCTTTCTACTTGAAAAATAGCACACAACAAATCACACAAGCTCCTGAAGCAGAAGTCCCCGTAGATATGTGCAGCACAAGGTCCCCGTGCACCTGGGAGAAGCAGGGAGCATGAGCTGGGATTCAAAATAGCTGAAACGTTTCAATCACATACACTCTCAGCAGAGCCAAGGAGAAAATCAGGGCACTTTTGAATGACAGAACCTTCAGGAGCTCAAAGTTTGTCTCACCCATCCGTTGAAACTACCCAGTCAAAACCTTGAGATAGTATTATTTGCCGTGGGGTATATATGCTGAGATACATGGGATATACAGGCTGAGAGCTGGGCTGGGGCAGATGGAGAAGAGAAGGCTCCTGAAGGGGAGACCTCAGAGCAGCTCCAGTGCCTGAAGGGGCTGCAGGAAACCTGGAGAGGGGCTTTGGCCAAGGGCCTGTAGGGACGGGACAAGGGAATGGCTTTAACCTGCCAGAGGGGAGATTGGCAGGGGTTGGAACTGGATGAGCTTTGAGGTCCCTTCAAACACAAACCAGGCTGTGAGTCTGTGGTTCTAAAACAAAACCTTCTTTACATTTCTGATTTTTCCTGAACTTCGTGTGTTGCAAGAGTTGAAATTTTGACTTTTTGTTCCAAATGAGGGCAAAAATGAATGTTGAAATATTGGCATTTCCCATAGGAAGGAAATTCCATTATTTGAGCAGCTCTGTGAAATACGAAGGAGGTTCATTTGCAGAAACTCTGCTAACTTGGAATGAAGGTCACAGCTGCATAATTGGACTCTGCTCCCTGAGCCATGTGAGCAATGCAGGATACAAAATTAATCCCAACCCCCAAATTAAGGTTACTATAACAAGGAGAACAAGGCTCGGAATTGCAAAATCCAGGGAAGGAAGGGCTGAAGGATTGCTTCACACCAGAAAACCACATCTTTCACCATGACCATTAGCAACTGGGAATATCCCAGCGGCTTTCTGAACTCCGGTGGGAAGCATCCATGTTCCCATGGCACGTCAAGGTGAGCATGGTTCATGTGCCTCTCAGTCCTGTTCAAGTGACGGGGCTGTGCACACTCACACCTTCAGTTCATCGCAGCATCCTCCACAATGGGATTTGGTTTTACCAGGGCAGACCAATTGAGCCCTTCTGAAAGGCTGATGCAGTAAGTGCTTACTGGGACAGTGGACACAGCTGTCTGCTCGGGTTCCTCTCACTCAGACCTGCAGCATCAGTGCCTCACCCAGCGTGTGCGTAGCACCCTGGATTTGCCATAACCGCCTGCTAACAGAGATTCACATGCCTGGTTTTCCCTTATCACTCAATTACGAACCAACACGCAGCCCATCTAGAGGGGTTCTGCTTTTTAAAGAGCCGATCGATAGTCAATATATTTCTTTAAAAATATAGAGATGATAAAGAAGTAGCTTTTCTACTGAACCTGCAAACTTCTATCAGTTGAAGGCATTTGTCACTGCGAGTTTATGGCTAAAAAAGGCCCAGGTATGAAGCTGGGGATTAAAACAATGACTGAGAACTAGCACAGATTCTAGGAGCCAAACTGAACTTGAAGCATAGGAAGGGGGAAAGGACAATCATTACCCTTATCACTGGGGTAGACTCAGGGATGGCCACGTGTGTGGCAGCTCTGCCCCTCTCTGGGGTGCGTCAGAAATGCACTTGTCCAGGCAGGGAGCAGGGAGAGGGTCAGCAGCCTCCAGCAGTGAGGTCGGGTACCTTCTGTAAGGGGAGCTGCTGCTGAGGCCCTGGGGCTCCCAGTTCCCAGCTAAGACCTGCATGACCTGAGACCCTACTGAACTGGTGCAGCCTTCAATTGGAAGATCAGGGCCATTTCCTGCATTTACCTGTGCGCGACCAACTCTTGCCAAGATGGGTGCAGACCGTGTGTCCTTGTCTCCTGATACAGCAATGGCCTGTGTCCATGCTGCTTTGGCAGGTGGAGCGAGTTAAAACAAGGGAGAACGACAAAGTCAAGACCCCAGGCTCCAAATGACTTGTCCAGTGAAGTTCCATCTCATCACCGTCTTGATTTATGGTTGGATTTGACGATCTTAAAGGCCTCTTCCAACCTAAATAATTCGATGTCTGCAACAAGCCAGCTGGGAGCTGCTCTCCGGTACCTGGGCAGAAGAGGTCGACCTTTTGTCTGCCCATAGAGCCTGCTGGGGACATAGTTCTCAGGGGGATTTCAGTTCCAGGACTCTCTGTCAGATGAGCCCCACACTTTGGCTTTGACCTACCCCTTGCTGGACAAGTTCAAACTCTGGGGCAAGTTCTAGCTGCAGACACAACGCATCACAGCAGGAATCAGTGTGTGAGAGATCAGTGAGTAAAGACAGTGGAAGCTCTCGGGGCTCCCTTGGCAGCAGAGCCTGGCTGCCTGACAGACTGCGCTGCCTACTTCACACACTCAGTGAATGGAGTCCTCCTTGACACATGGCCATGCCCTCAGCATCTGGATCTTGGAGGTCCTGCCTGCAACAGAGTGGACCGGTGGAGGTCCTGCCTGTCCAGGGCACGCGGCTGCTGCGGATGGATGGATTTCTGCACCAGCAGTGAGGCAGGAATGGGATGGGATGGGATCAGGGTCTAATTTAGCAGCTCGCCCTGCTCTCTGCTGCTGCTAACCCTCTTTGCTGCGGGTGTGAGGAGGCAGAGGCAAGTGCAGGACCACTGGTGGTGGTGAAGCCAGCACGGGCTGTGTCACATCATGGTGATAGGTACCTTCTGTCCTCTGGGCTCCTGCAATCATCGAAGGTTTTTACAGTCTCCTCCTCCATGCCACTCCCCCACCCCCTGCTGCCATGTATCCTGAGCATATTACAGTCTTCCTTTCCTCTCTCAGGAGGTACAGCTCCGAGCTCCCTGCTAACACCGCACCTTTCCAAGGAGAAAATCCTGCATCCTGCCTTCGAGCTTAAAGAATTCAGGAGCGAAAACACTCAGAGCAACCCCCCAAGGCAAAAGAGACCTTCGTGCTCAACACCCAGCACTTCTTCCAGGTGAGTGGTTCCGTCAGCAAACCTGAATGCATGAATGAGAGTGGGGCCAGGGTCAGGGCCAGGGGATGAAGCAGGACAGGAGGATGGCAGGAGGTTGCCTTGGGTATGTGCCTGAGAGAGCAGCAGGGGTGGCTCTCACCCTGCTCAGGACAGGGAACTGCCCAGAGGTGAGGGGTTGCAAAGTGGGACTGTGTTTTGGGCTGGGGGCCCAGAACAGGAGTGCCTGGTGGGCAGTTAGAGGGAGACAACCTTACCACAGGACCTGAGCATGAGTGGGGAGTGATGGGGAGAGCAGTACTTGTCCTCCCAGCATCACACTTAGGCCCCAAAGTAGCAGCTCTGCTGATGAGCACTGTCACTGTAGAGCTTAGCTGGGCTGGAATTCCTGCCCATTGCAGGTTCCTCTCCCCTAAGCTTGTCTCTGCACAGAGGTGGGTCAGTGCCGGGACATGGAGCAGATCTGTTCTCCTCCTGGGGCCATTGTCGTGGTGGAAGTTGGCTGGGAGGGAGCTGGCTGCCAGGTACCGAGTGGGAAATGGAGATGCCCTCGCACTTCCCTGAGCAGGAAGCGCTGCCAGGGGCTGCTATAGCAACACAAAGATGGCTGAGTTCGCCCCATTTGGGCTTGTGAACGGAAACGTTCAGCATAGGCACACCGGCTTCGTTGCTTTCAGCTTGCATTCCCCTTCCCAAGGGCAAGCAATGGGCCGGGCTGCAAAGGATCCGACAGCATGAGGGATGAGGGTGCCTCCAGCCAGGGGGTCTGTGGGCCCTCTCTATCCTGGTCCTCAGGGCTGAACAAACCCAGCTGATAGCACAGTTATGGATTCAGTGCTCCTGACAGGCACTGATGGGGGAAAGGGAGGCGAGAGCAGAGACATCCACTGCTCCTTTGCCATCCTTGCAAAGACAGTCCCTGGAAAGCACCTGTTCTATTCAGCCGGTAGTGGAGGGACTGTAGCTTCCTACTGTGCCGTGCCAATGATCCTCCCCAAAGCAGGCAGGACTTGAGGGCTGTCCGGAAGCTGCTTTGGAAGGAGTAATGCGGCTTTCTCAGTGACCCCTCGCCTCAGCCTCACTTGTGCAAAGCTTCTCCCCTGCAGAGAGTCCTCCTTCTCCTCCCCCTTAGGGTGCTTCCCTGCTTCTACCTGTGGAGAATTCCCTCCTTGGAAACCCTCCTGGCTTTGATGTTGAACATAACAGCAGAGTTTCCTTGGAGACAAGAGAGGCAGTGGGCTCAAACTGCTGGTTGTTTCACCGTCTCTGGCTGGCTTTCAGCAAGGAATAAGAGAGAGAACTGTGTTGCAGAGGGGAGCAGGGCCCTGGGGCAGCTGCTGTTATGGGGAAGGACCTGACTCTCCTGCGCTTGTCCAGTGTCATCCCTTTAGCAGCAGTGGGCCAGGACAGGCTGTACTGATTGTATTGCCATTCTTCCCTCGGTCCCTGGAGGCTGCTGAACCTGGGAGAGACTTTGCAATGGGCATTTCTAATTTGGCTGAATCCTGTCAGTCCCGGGAGGAAACGTGACTAATTAGATTAACCCCTCCTGTGTTGTCCTGCACAGACACCAGCGATAGTGGGACAAGCATGCAAAGCACCAGCACTTCAATCATTGTCTCTCATCCGTTTGTTCTGAGCAGTGACAACTGCACCCTCTGGAGTCCGGAGCTCTCCTCTGCTGGGTTGGCCACTCAGCCTTTTGGCTTCCTTGGTGGCTGGTACCTCTTGGACATGGTAACGACCAGAAAGCCGCGTCAGTGCAGAGGGAGCAGGGCACGGGCTGGCTGCTGATGCTCTGTCCCATCACAGAGTGAAGTGCAGGGCAAGGAGCAGATCAAGGCTTCACCTGAACGTTTCATTTGGTTTCTGCTGCCCCACACACCCCGCAGTGCCATTCCCTGCCATGGCCGGGACATCTTCTCCTGGGGGAGATGAGGAGATAGCCCCACAGCAATCTGCAAAGAGCAGGACAACAAACAGTTGAGTGCAAGAGCCTTCCTTCCCCATCTTTTACGTTCACCATCTTTTGACTGATGTCCCTAAAATAGCCCAAATTCCACTGTTCCTGTGAAACCTCATTGCCGGGAACTAGGCATCAGTTTTGCAACACTCAGCTTTCTTGCAAAACATCCTGTGCTTCCTGGTCCAGCCTTGCTGTTACCTCCACAAGTGCTCTCAAGTAGCTCAGTGTTTCCAGCAGGCTGGAGCCTGGAGAAGTGGCCAGGAATAAGAGAAAAAGCCACCTTCTTCCCCTCAAAAAGGGAAATCCAAGCCATTGCCAGACCATTCATCTGCAGGGGTACTTTTGATAACGCTGCAGCAGACTGGGAACTTCCAGCTGATGCAATAGGGAACACTTACACAATTTCGGGCCAGAGATGCAGAGGGAATGTGCTTTGGAGGGGGCCACTGCATTGCAAAATATGCAGATGAGAAAGGGAGCAAGTCAGCAAGAGGGTGGGGACAGCACAGGAGCAAGTTCTGCTGCTGAGTTCCTTCTGTGGGCTAAGTTTTGCTCTGAGAAGGCTGCCGAGCACTTGGTGGGACATGGGATCCAGTGCCTCACCCTGAGCTTTTCCAGCTCCAAAGAGAAATCTCCTCTTGTTTGCACAAAAATACATTTTCCAGTGCACGTGGATGGAGAGACACCTGGAATAAAGAGCAGGTGAGTCCCTTTGCGTGGGTTCTGCCCCCACCTGCCCTGTGAAGGGATCTGTGCCTTTGCTGGCTGCCCAGGCCACCACAAAGCGCTTCTCAGTACAGGCTGGGTGCTACAGAGGCCAGAGCTCCTCCAGGGACAGCAGAGCAGCCATGACAAGACCCTGGCAGCCCTTCAGATGCCTTGCCCCAGGGTCTGCTCCTTGCAGAGGGGCAGAGGAGGCCTAAATAAACCTGCTCAGGGTGCAGGGGAATGACCTCCAGAGGAGGCAAGGTGGGTGCTGCACCTTAGGCTTTCCCAACTGTGCTTCTCCTGCCCAGCACAGGCAGAGCCGTGCCGTGAGGACGGAGCAGCGCGCGGACCATGAGCGAGCAGAGTCACGTCAACAGCCTGTTCCTCAATGAGGACGCAGCCAAGCGGCTCAGCGCCGAGAGCCGGGTGCAGCGCCTGCGGCAGGCGGTGCAGAAGCGCGCGGCGCGGGCCAAGAAGCGGATGCACAGCATCACTGCGGACAGTGCCAAGAGCTTCCTCAGGAGAAACGCCTTCGTCCTCTTCACCATTGCCGCAGTCCTGCTGGGTATGGAGCTGGTGGGGAAGGAAGGAACGGTCACTATTGGGGTGCTGAGGCGCTGGCACAGGGTGCCCAGAGAAGCTGTGGCTGCTCCATCCCTGGCGGTGCTCAAGGCTGGGTTGGATACAGGGCTTGGAGCAAGCTGCTCTAGTGGAAGGAGCACAGCTACAGGCACAAGGGCTCTGCAGGCTCATCCCAACAGCTTCAGCCTGACAGGACCAGAAGGGGGAACAGATGCAGAGGGCTGTGATTCAATGCAAACTAAATCTGCCCAGCAGATAGCGCATTGCCCCTAGCTTTTGATCCAGGCTGTATGGCTCCAACTCACTGGCTGAACTCAGCTTTAAGAGTGGGTGGACAAAGTCTCTGAAGTCTGCAGTGACACTCAGGTTAGGCTGCGAGTTCATACCTCTGGTCACAGGGCTTTGTGGTCATGAGCTTCCTGGGAACAGAACCCAGAGGAAAGCAGACAGAGCAACGAGGAGGCCTTTAGCATGAGGCTCCTGTACATGGAAGTATGGCACAGGGAGAGAGTGAGCATAGAGTAAAAAGTGGATCACAGCCTTTTAGAGAAAGAAAGAACATTTACTCCTTTGGGAAGAGAAGGAGCTGCAAGGAGACAAGAAAGAGCAGAGCCTTCTGTAGGACTGAGGGACAGACCACTGGATCACACTGTCCCATTTCCATTCTCATCCTGTGTTGACCCACAGGGATCATCCTGGCGTTTTCTCTCCGGCCCTACCAGCTGACCTATCGCCAGATCAAGTACTTCTCCTTCCCCGGCGAGCTGCTGATGCGCATGCTGCAGATGCTGGTTCTTCCTCTCATCGTCTCCAGCTTGATCACAGGTGAGAAGTGGCTTCTGCTCCTTTCAGCCAAGGCAGTGAGCAGCAAGGAGGGTTGCTTGCTGGTGTTGGAGTACCGCTCTTGTGCCCCAGCTGGAGGTGCCTGGATTGGCTTGGCTGACCAAGCCTGAGCTTCACACTCACACCCTGCTGGCTCAGTAGTGGAGGGGAGAAGCAGAAGGCCTTGTGCTCTCTCAGAAGACTGGGGAGGACACAATGCCGTGCTTCCAACACCCAACACTTGAGCATTAACAAGGATTTCATCCTATGTAACCTCAGAAGTTAACAAGTTTATTGCCCAAGTCAGCCTCAGGTTTCCTCCAGCCTAGGAAAGGTTCATTTGTGTCAGTCCAAAAGAGCTGGAGTTGGTCACTGGCTGGAGACCCCAGCTCCCCGTCCTGCTCATGCGTGTGCCCTGCACACTTTGAATCTTCCTCGGGCTTCCCTCTTCCCTCTAAGACCATAGACCTCGCCTTGTCTCTCTGTGTGACTCCCCAGGAATGGCCTCACTGGATGGCAGAGCCTCAGGGAAGATGGGGATGCGGGCTGTGGTTTACTACATGGTGACCACGATCATAGCAGTCTTCATTGGCATCCTCATGGTGATCATCATCCACCCAGGCAAAGGATCCAAGGACAAGCTTCACCGAGAAGGCAGGATTGAGCAGGTGCAGACCACAGATGCCTTCATGGACTTGGTGAGGTAGGTGAAGCAGATGGTCTCGTGTTGAGATCATACCACTGAGATTACATTCCTGCATGGAATATCCTTTTGAAGTGTCACAGCTTTAGGCATTCTCTCTTAGCGAAAGAGGTTTATGGCTGAGTCTTGCCCAGCCTACTACTTCTAGCTCAGCCTAGCTAACTGGCTTGGCCACTCTGAGGGCCTAGAGCCCTTCTGTTAGAGGTATTAATGCAAGAGGCCAAGGCATGCCCAGCAGAAGAAGTGATGAAAGCTCTCAGTGACTGCATGTCCTTCAGAAATTCACCCAGCAAAGGCTACTCTGAATATCCATCTTCACTGACCCAAGGAAATTGAGGATGTGATGATTCCCAGGATTCTGGAGTCTGCAAAGATGCAGAAGGGTGCCTGGCTCCAGGCTGGCATATTCCCATCTGTTGGACAGAAAGGACCCATCTGAGCTGGCATTGTGGGCGCTGTGAACTGAGACCGCTCCAGGACAGAGGCATTGCCCAGGAAGCCCATGTTTTCTTGCTAATCAAACAGGACAATAACTCTTCCCTTGTCTTATCTCCTGCAGGAACATGTTCCCGCCCAACCTGGTAGAAGCCTGCTTCAAACAGGTATGAAATCCCAGCTGGCCTGTCACTACCCTTTGCGCCCTGTGCCCTAGACCACGGTCCAGCTTCATTCTCTGAGGGATGGAGTAGCAATTCCCTTATACTACCTTCACACTTCCCAAAGTACGACTGCTCCAGGAGCAGTCACTAGCCTGTATTACAGCATCCCCACACAAGCTTTTCAAGCTTCTGTGATCTCATGTAGCAGTCTTGGACTGGCAGCGAAATGGGAGCAGATTCTCCATGGCTTTGTCTCTTCTGTAGTGCTAGTGCCCTTGGAAGCAGCCCAAAGGGTTATCAGAGAAGCCAGAATAGAAGTCAGTCCTAGCGACATGAGATGCTCCAATGGTCTCTTCTGACCTTCAGGTCTGTGAACCTGATGAAAGCCATATGGGGAGCTTGAGAACAGAGCAGGGAAGTTCCCCAGACAGGTCAGCAGGAACTTGCAGTGCTCTCTTTAGGAAGATATGCAAGAGCCTGTTGTCCCGAGCTCTTGAACCAGGACCTGTGAGCCCACCTGATAACCTGTGTCTTTTCAGTACAAGACGCAGTACAGCACCAGGGTGTTCACCAGAACCGTCCTCCACAGCAGCAATGTCACCGCAGGGGTGACAAGCACTCAGATCCCTGCGCCTGAGAACTTCACCAGCATCCTGGAGAACATCACTCATGCCCTGGGGACCATCTCCGAGGTGCTGACCTTTGAAGAAGTCATTCCCATCCCGGGCTCAGCCAATGGGGTGAACGCACTGGGGCTGGTAGTGTTCTCCATGTGCTTCGGTTTGGTGATCGGCAGCATGAAGCAGAAGGGACGGGCCCTGCGGGAGTTCTTTAACTGCCTCAACGAAGCCATCATGAGGCTGGTGGCCATTATCATCTGGTGAGGAGCACGGCCGGTTGGAGCAGGAGGTCTGCAGGTGCAGTTTCCGCTGACCTGATGAGAAGTGGGGTTGCTTTAAGGATGCCATGCACAGGGAAAGCAGATGGGCACAGCTCTTGTTTGGCTCCGTCAGGCTGGAGGGAAAAGTCTGGATGGGATATTTGTTCACATTTCATTTCCTGTTTTGTTTTGGTTTTACCTTAGAAACAGCAGGTTTACCAGGACTTGCTTCCCTTGAGGCTGCTGGAAACATCCTTGGAAGAGCAGAGAGCTGCAGCGGAAGATCTCTTAGCCTTACCGACATGGGTAGGGTGTGAGGCTTTCCCACCTAAAGCTTTCATTCCAGCTGTGTTCCAGGAGCCTTAGCTATGAATCACTAGAACCTCTTGCCACTTTCCTGCTACTCAGGGTGGCGCCTGCCTGCATCAGCTCTGAGAGCTGAGCTGCGTTGACAGCGTCAGCTCCAAGTTCCTGCCCTTCAGTTTGAGGTCTCCCAGATGCTGACTCCTCTAGAGCTCAGCTGCTTGTTCTCTGTGTAAGGCTGCACATGCTACGTGGTGCTGAGATGAGCCTTCTACAGAAGGCAGCATTTTACCAAGTCTTGTTGTTTTAAGCTCTTTACCTACCTGGGGCTCAAGGTCTAAATAGGAGTTTGTGGTAGGTCCTATCATTAGATAGAGATGTGGAGCTGGCAGAATACACGCAAATGTCTGACAGGGGAGGGATCTGTCACCCCGCACCCTTTCCCATTGGAGATCACTCCAGCTTCCTTCCCGTAGTCTTCTAGTCACAGTCTGTATCTCAAAGCAACATCCTGAGCATGTGGGGTCAGGCCTTACATAGAAAGACACAAGAGGGAAGAACAACCCTGCGCTTATAGCAGGGCATTGGGGACCTTTTCCTCCATGGATGAGCCTGAACTTGGGGTGTGACTTTCCTAAGAAGAGATAAGAGGGCACAGAAGGGAGAACACGAGTGTGGTGAAACCTGCACACTGCTCCCAGAGATGATTTCAAGGTGCCTTCAACACCCCCTCCTTTAGCAGCCTCTTACAGTGAGGAAAGGCAGGTTGTGGATGTATAGGACATTGGTTACACTGAGGAAGCTGCCTGTGCCGCACAGCAGGCTGTCTGGAGAGATTCCTGCTGGTACAGGAGGCAGGACTGCCGACTGCAGGCTCCCTCCTGAAGCCCCAGGCTGCAGACTGGCTCCCAGGAGCTGCTTTTCCTGGGCAGAGCATGTCTTCAGCTGCAGCTGACGAGGAGGAAGGGCAGAGGAAATGAAATCTTTGTGAAATCCTGTCCTGAGACTTTTCCAAAGGCTATGTTGGAGTTTGGCATGTGGGCCTCTGAGCCTTGTGCATGAACTGCATGTGAGCTCCTGAGCTGTAGAGGCCCAGCCCTGAGAGGTGAGGCCACGGAGCTGGGATTTCCTCTGGTCCAGTGATTTGTCCATGTTTAGCGGAGTGCCCATGATATTCTCCATGCCTGTTATGGCTTCCCTTTGGTGGAGCCTCACTGCTGCTCATGAGATGCATTGTGATGGAAGGGGGAAAAAAAGCCATAAGGAATGGAGAGGATGGCTGCTTTCACAGGGGTTGGTGTGCCCGGTCCTGATCCGGATATGAATCCAGATATGGGTTCTCTATACATTCCTATTCCCTAAATGTGATTACCCAGAGCCCATAGGACAGTATCGCATTTACCCCCCAATTCCCTGTTTCTCCTGGACTTCCCTGTGCCTCTGTTTCAACATTCTCATCTCAAGCTCTGTTAGGAAAGGAAGGGACTCTGAAAACTCCTCTACATAACCTCCCCTATCAATTCCACAAGGAGTGTGGTGGAAGAAAGAGGAGGAAACCTCCCCCGGTGCCCAGGTTGTGCGCACAACAGAGTACGGGGTCCCTGCCAGTGCAACAAGAGCTGGGGTTGGGTTTGACCATGTGGTGACCAAGTCCCAGCTCTCTCCAGGTTTCCAGAAAGCAGCAGTATCACCCAGTGATGAGGCTCAGAGAGCACTTCTGGTGTGCTGGCTTACTGGGGTATGCAAGCTGGTGGGAAAGGCTGGGTGCCCGTCCTGAGCATCGGCCTTGCTTTTGTGCCACAGGTATGCTCCAGTTGGGATCATGTTTTTAATCGCTGGCAAAATTCTGGAGATGGATGACCTGGCGGTGATGGGAGGCCAGCTGGGGATGTACACGCTCACCGTCATCGTTGGACTCCTCATTCATGCCCTCTGCATCCTGCCACTGCTCTACTTCATCGTCACTCACAGGAACCCCTGGGTATTCATTGCAGGGCTGCTGCAGGCCCTCATCACAGCCCTGGGCACCTCCTCCAGGTATGATGGCTACACAGGAGTAGGGTTGGGACTGGTGGGGGTACTCTGGGGCTGGTTCTCAGCGCTCCATTGCCCTCAGTGCAGCACAATTGTGGTCTCACAGTTTCTAGCACCAGCAGCTTTTTGAGCTGCTCCAGCCAGGCTGACATGAGAGCTGGAAGATTCCCAGTTCCTGGCTCAGGGATTGGTTCTGGTTAGCCACCTCTAACCATCCATGCCTGGACCGTATTCCTCCTTCCCAAACATGGTGGTGACGCTGTGGCACTGAAATGCTGAGCTCAGCATTTCAAATCTCAAACCCCACTGACACGCAGCATTACTCCACCCACACATACACATATCCCACACATGCACGCGCACACATGAGCACATTTCTCTCTCCCAGGCTCACATACTGTATGCAGCTGCATTAAACTCATCAGAGGCCCTGGCAAAGGTACAAACACCAATACGTTCAGTGACACAGTGCCATGCAATACAGCCAGAGCAAGGGATTGCAGGTAGCTGCTGTGTCACTAAGTCTGTGTTTCTTGCTATATTCACTTCCTGGCAAGTAACAGCCTCTCCCATGTCTTCTCCCACTGAAACAAGCAGCATTTTTCCTGCTCATGTTCTCATTCTCCACAAGATATATTCTCACACACAGGTCATTCTTGTCTTATGCACTGAGGGGGGTGAGAAAGGGCTCAAAGCAGTTTTGATCTTGAGGCTCTGTCCTATGTACCCTGAGTCCTCGAGCATCACCTTCTTTTGGCGTGATCCCAGCATCACCAGCCTCAGGGTCACACAGCCCCTGTCCCAGCCCCTGAGGAAAGCCATGTCTGAACGTGCAACTGCAGCGTGCACCATATCTGAGGAAGCCTTGCTTAGACTGTTCTTTCTCCTAGCAGCTTCTGGCCCCTGGCTCACATGGCAGGGTGAAAACACAGGTGGGTAAGGTCTTAACCCAGGCAGAGGCTTAGTCCCTCCTCTGAAGTCAGCAGAAAGCCAATTCATGCTGTTCTGTGAATTCCTTTCAGCTCAGCGACTCTGCCCATCACCTTCAGGTGCCTGGAAGAAAACAACGGTGTGGACAGGCGCATCACGAGGTTTGTCCTGCCCGTGGGAGCTACGATTAACATGGATGGCACTGCTCTGTACGAGGCCCTTGCAGCCATCTTCATTGCACAAGTCAACAACTATGAACTTGACTTCGGGCAGATCATCACAATAAGGTGACTTTAAAAAGAGTTTTCTAAGTGCTTCAGTTTTGTTGGTTTATCTGAGGTAGGGTCAGGTTCCTCTTGTGCTCAGAAGATACAATGAGGTACTACACCTCCACCTGAGCCCTCATTGTATTCCCAGGTCTGGGCCATCCCGTAGCTAGAGCTGCAGCATGCAGTCTGTTACGGATGGGTGCCTGGCAGGAGGAGCTTGGCTGCTGTGTTCATGTCCCCTGTGTCACCATCCTGCTCGGTGACACAGAAAGGCTGCCAGAGTGTTTTGTAGATGATGACTTTGAGCTACTTCTTGACACTTTCGCAACTGTGACCACCTCTTCCCTTTGCTGATAGCTGTGCTCTCCTGTTCCCTCCAGCATCACTGCTACAGCAGCCAGCATT
Source organism: Ara ararauna (assembly GCA_028858755.1). NCBI lineage: Eukaryota > Metazoa > Chordata > Aves > Psittaciformes > Psittacidae > Ara > Ara ararauna. The sequence continues at coordinate 2,826,972 of CM054398.1, read as the reverse complement.
GGAGCTGCAGGTATTCCCCAGGCAGGACTGGTGACAATGGTGATAGTGTTGACATCAGTGGGGCTGCCTACTGAGGACATTACGCTGATCATCGCTGTGGACTGGTTTCTGTAAGTTCTCTGCTCAGCACCACACACTGCTGTGTGCCCCCTGCCAGTGCTTTTGGAGTCCCTCTGTGCTCCCAGGGTCTCTGCTAAATGCAGGTTCAATAACGGGCATCATTAAGCTTACACCACACTTGTGTCCACGGGACCCTTGCTGGAGTCTTCACTATGTATTTCAGTGACCCAAAGCATCAGCCTGGTCACCCAGCACAATGTCCTTAGTTTGCTTTAGCCTTAAAAGGCACCCAGAAACCATGTCCAGACAGCAGGGACGGGTTGTGCCAATAATAATAAGCAAATTCACACTGCAGAGTGGTGGTTCTGTGTTATCAAACACGGGAAGTGTGATGAGACAAAGCTGAGGAGTGCTTAGATGGGTGCAGCTCCTCAGCTACTCTGCTCCATCCCAGCTTTCTTGCCCATTTAAACCTTGGGACAGCGCTTTCACAGGACTGCTCTTAGATCAAGGTTGATGAAGCCGTTTGAGCAGTCCTCGCTCTCTCAAACACAACAAAATCCTGGCTCTGGAGTACACTGTCAGTGTTTCCTCTGTTCTCTACCTTCTATTGCTGGTTTGTAGCCAATAGAGCAGGAAGGAATATTGCATTGGGAATGCCATAGTGCAGCCTGTGCTCAGGGTTGTCAACCAGGGAAGGCTCTCTGGGACTCAGTTTCCTGTCAGCGTTGAAGTGTCAGGTATTAGAGTGACTTCAAAGTCTCACTGAAGATGGTTCTTGGAACAGGCCTCATCCCCGCGGCTGTCCCTCAGCAGCTCTGTTGTATTTTTCTCTCTGATTTCTCAGGGACCGCCTCAGAACCACCACCAACGTCCTGGGGGACTCCCTGGGGGCCGGCATCGTGGAGCACCTCTCCCGGCATGAGCTGGATGCGCAGGACTGCGAACTCGGTAATTGTGAGCCAGGGAAAGAGCAGCTCTCCCACCTGCTCTGCCCACAGCACAACAGCCACAGGCACCCCAGGAGGGAGACAGTGCTGTGAAGCTGGGCAGCAGAGGGCAGATTAGTGCTGTAGAAAGCCGACACTTGAAAGGGGGGCCCATAGTGGAGGACAGAGAAAGCTCCAAGATGCAAACTTTCCCACCACACGCAGTCTTCCCTGATCCTGTTTCTCCCCCATCTCTTTCTGACTGGCATTAAAGAGGAGGAAATTAAACTGCAAAGAAAGTTTTATCCCACAAAAGCCTGATTTAGTCATTCTTCTGGGGTCCAGAGTTAGCCCTGAGTCAAGAAGACCCAGTGAATGAGTTGGACTAGGAGCTCCTTCATTTCTGAGCACAGCAAACTGGCAAGGCGGGTTGGGGACACCACCACATGTGGACTGGCACCAAAACGTTGCCATGATGACTCCATCTTTCAGAATACAGCTGCAAAGCCTTCACTTGGTCAGTGCCTTCTCCCAAGCACATTAGAGCATTTAGCGTTGGTCATCTGGAGGTGTCTGGAGAGCCCCAGCACTCCTGTTCCGCTCTTCACTGGCAAGAGTGTTTATGGGAAACACAGTGTCCTCCTTGCTCACAGGCCTGACGTTCTGCTTCCTGAGAGCTTCTCACTCCTCTGGCAACCCTTCTGGCTGTAGATCCTAGTCACTCAGCTCCTGAAGGAACAGACAGCAGAGACAGGGCTTCCTGTGTTGGCTGGTAGCAAAAATAGGGGCCAATAGGCTTTTCAGTAGTGGAAGCTGCTGAAGGACTGTGAAAGCAGCAAACCATTAAAGAATTCATTATACCCATTATTCAGCCTCTGAAACAGCTCTCCCTTCTCCCAAGCTCTGCCAAACACCAGTTAACTTCATTTCTCTTTAGGAAGCTGCTCTCCTCTTGGTGAAACCAGGAGGAGAAATGCAAAGCTTAGGAAGAGTTTGCCCACCTGAGTGGCTGGGTGGTACTGCCATGCCAGGAATGACTCCCTGCCAGCTCCAGGTTTGCTCAGCAGTTTCACTCCTCATCGTAAGACTCTTGAGGAAACCGTTCCTTTGCTCATCTTCAGCTATTGCCAGAAGTGAATTCCCTTCAGTCACATTGCTCCAGAATGTGCTTCCAAATCCCTCTGTCTTTCTACAGGTCCTCATCTTTAATAGGCAGTACCCAGCCACTTCTCAGCACTTGTACAAGTTTGCCAGACCCAAAACATAGAAATTCAGGATAAATTTCTCAGTTCCTACCAAATGGAGCTCAGCTTCTGTTTAACACACTTGGAAATAAGCCCACATGGTGACTGAAACATCTCAGAGGCTCAAGCAGGAGGCAGGGACCTACTTCATCCATGCTCTGTCCCAGCCAGGACCGCAGCCTGGATCTCTCACTTCAGTGAACGGGACCGGCAGGGCTTCCTCCATAATATCCAGCTCCATGAACATCCAGAAGATGAATGTCTAGGCACAACCAGGAAGATGTAAAAGAGCCAGTTTTGGGGTTAATACAGTGTAGCTGTCCTGCTTTAGGAATGGCTGAGCTCAGAAACAGCAGCAAGCAGCCTCCTGCTGCACAGCTGAACTATCTGAACTGGGCAGCTTTTACTTGAGGTCTGCTCATTATTCCAAACCCAGCATCTCACTTAAACCCCTCTGCCCTGACTTTCCACACTGATCCTTTTCGTCCAGAAGACTTATCCATACCCTCAGAGGTGCACCTAAGTGGGCCTCACTTAGGAAGGAAGACCTCAGAGGTAAGAGCCGGAGTCGACTTTGACAACCACAACCACACAACGGCACCAACAAAACTTCCTAAAACGCATTTCTTGAGATGTCCAAAGCCAGATCCTGAGGCTCTTTCCGGTCCTTCAGGATTCTATATTGGTGCTGCCACATTCCACATCTATTTTGATGGGCAGGATTACTGCTGTGAGATAAATGCACAAGTGCATCTCTTTCACATGAATGTCAAGCAAAGAGAAGTGTGTTGTAGCTCCATGTAGCAGGAGTTGGCCTAAGGCAGGAGGCTGCTTCCTGACTGTGGGAGGTAGGTTGCTTATTCTGACAGGCACTCTGCTCTAGCAGGGGGCAAGTGTGCAGGATAACAAATCATTATCCTCCTCTGTGCAGCATTTTTTATCTTGTATGAATACTACTATAATGTCTGCTCTTCTCCTTTCTAGACTAAACAGAGCCCACATACCCTCACAGGTAATAACATTCCTCTCCTTTGGACTTTTTCCTTGCTGTTCCACGTCTTTTTTAAAGTGGAGTAACCAAACTTTGACACAAGAATCCAACTAAAGATTTCTTAGTGCTGAGAATATTCCATGTACCTGTAGATTTAGCTCCTAGACTCAAGTCCCCATAGTTCAACGGCATGCTACGCATCAGCTGCTCAGGATAACTGTCCGTGATGCATACTTACAGCAAATCCAAGTCTGTTCATCTTGCCTTAAACCTTAGTGAGGTTAGACTCTTACTTTGATGAGATGGCTGTATCTAAAGACTGGATCTTAATCAAAGAGATTGAAGATACATTGCACTAGCTTGTATCTACAGAGGGCTCAGACAGCACTAGCTTATCATTAACACAGCTCAGCTGACGTGAGTCTAAACCTTCATAATGAACAGACTTGCTTATGAAACCCAACAAAGTGCTTTCCTTTTCCACAGCAGCATGACTGCACTCCAGTGGTAATACATGATGAGCCCTACATCATTTTAAGCAGAACTGCTGCCTAGCCAGCAACTTCCCAGCCTGTGCTTGTGCAGTTGGTTACTGTCAGGAATCCAGACTCATCCACATTGAACTGCATCTTGGTTTTCTTTTCTTTCTTTCCAGACTATTTGTCCAACTTTTCAAGGAAGCATTGAATTCTGATCCCCAAGAGACTTCCTGTGTGTAAAGGGCAAACTGATGAATCGGAAGAAAAGATTGTTGGATTGGACTCCAGCTCAAATGGAATGGATTCTGGGAAGTCCTATGGCTTGGGTTATTACGGACAGCTGAACTAGATGATCATAAGGGTCCCTTCTGGCTTTATAATATATGCACGTGCTTTCTGGTTTAGAGATATTGCAAAGGGTCCTTCCACCCGATCATGTTTAGGAGCTCCCTGGAAGGATCCTAATGATACTTTAAGAAAACTCAGCAGGAGTCTAAGCTGTGTTCAGTTGCTGTTAGCAGACATGTAAGCATATGACAAAAGGGGCTCTCCATCCCACGCTGCATCACCTTGTCCCCACAGAGTAGTACCCTCCCAGGCTTGCCATTGGTGATTTCCTGCTTTCAGCACAAAATTAGCGGAGCACAACCAAGTAGAGGCCTCATTTTCGAGTACTGCAAACCACTGTCCCATGGGGAATTCCAGAACTCAGCTGATAGTGTTTAGCTCTGGTGCTTACCCATGTTGTTAACCCATTTCTGATTGGGATGATCTACCTGTTTACAGTACCCCACCAGTGAAGTGTTGTCAGGAATTTGCACATATATATATATACGTATACACCCCCCCTCTTTATATATATATATATATATATATGAAAGGGACACGTGTACACACACAGTTATTTTTTTGTGGCTAATCCAAGAAGGAAAGGCAATAGTGAACTCTCAGGCTGTAAAGCCGCATATTTCACTTCAGTGCCCACCTTGGTTCACCCAATTAATCCCCTCCCTAAAGCAACAGAGGCAGTTTGACTTCATCCCAGTAATGAGTCTTCCAAAGCTTACCCGGAAGGAGCTCAGCGCATGCTGGTTTTCAGTTGCATTTGCTGCTGACACAAGGACTTCTCCATGTATAGAGAAATGTCTCCACTTTGACTTCTGTGCACGTATTCCAAGGACCTCCATGCTCCCTGCATCAGACTTGGCAAGGAGGCAGGCTTGCAGAGCTCAGTACAAGTGCGTTTGTGCTCCTTCCAAACCCAGGGCTGGCCTTGTACTAACTCAGCCTTCAAAGCCGGGTAACTGAAAGTATTAAATCATTTTATCAACCTTTTAAATTATCGGATAGTTGAGGGGTTGTGCATCTTTCCTGCTGCTTCCACTTTGGAGTTTCTCCTATTTGCAAATGGATTTATCCCCACTGAATAGCTGGGCAACATTTGGGATGAAACAGAGCTGACTCAATGCATACATACACGAGGAGCTCCTGGAGTAGGACACATCTCTTCCAAATCAACTCTGAGAGAGACAGCCCATGGAGAAGATGGGTTTCCACACGTTGGGCTGTGTGTCCCGTTACAGCTGGGGGGGGGGCACATTGCTTTGGGAGGCACATGTGCCCATGAAAACTGCGTGAAATGGGATGTCCTCCTCCCGCTCTGCCCAAGGCAGGAGGTGGGGATGGAGATGGGCGCTGCAGTGTCCACAGCTCCCGGGCACTCGGCTGTGTAATTCCCGAGGGCTTTTTCTGTCTGCTCCGAGTGTCGGTGTTAATAAACATCATTTGCGTGTCTGAAAATAAAGGGAATTCTTTTCCACAGTGCTTTTCCATGATGGCTTTTTTTTCCTGTTACTTTCCGTGGGGACCATGACCTTAGACAGCGAGGGATGAGACTTGCAGTGTGATGTACGGCACTGCCTCATCTCCGTGCGCTGTGCCACGGTCGGGTACTAAATTCTGATTCTTATGTTATAAATGACCATAGTCCAATTATAAAATGAAAGGTAATTTATTGTACAAAAAGGCAACAAACAAAGCAGCTCTGGGTGCGCGGGGAGTCACTACTCCACCAACACGCACACCGAGGGTCATACAGTTACTTCTTTTATAGAGCTTATACATGCATATTCATTAGGATATCTTAATATATAAATTTGCTCCCGCTTCGTATGCTAATTAATTTTACAAGTCCTTCCCGCATGCGCACTGCTTCCTGGTGGTCTTGGGCGAGGGTCTCGAGATGAAGTAAGAGCCTTCCTCAGTGACCTTTATACAGACTTCTTGAGGCTGAACTTTTTACCTTCTTCCCTCCCGCATGTCCTTTGCTGCTTCTTCCACCCCCCTCTTGACTGTCTTTGAGAATTTACAGCCCTATAGATAAGGAGCAGGATGCAGCCCAGTGTAATTGGGGCCCTTCTGCAATTTAACACCATTTTGTAGCTTTATCAGCATTTCTAGACACTACATTCAGGGACATTTGGGTTTATCTAACCCAATGGTTACATAGTTATCATATACACACCGTATGTGACTGCTCAACTATAATGAGTACAAACCCTCAGTGCTTCTCCTCATTATTACAACTTTCAGCAAATTAATGGTCTACATTTATAACACTTACAAGGCCTTTCCCTAAAGCTTTTATTGGATTCCATCTTCTGCGTATGGCAGCGCCCAGAGGCCACGGGCACGGCCTTGCGCCACAGGGGCTCCCCCATGCCTGAGGAAACGCTCCGGGCAGCCGCTGCCAACGGAGCGTGCGGAGCCTCCGCTCACGGAGGTGACCCAAAGCTGCCGGGACGCAGCACCGCGCAACCGCCCCGGGGCGACCGCGGGCTCCACCGCACCCGCGGGGTCCCCTCAGCGGTACCGAGCGCGCCCCCCGGAACGCCGCCGCCTCCCCCCCGCCTCAGGCGGTGCCTGAGGACAGCGCCGCGCAGCGGCCGCGCCGCGCAGCACCACCCGCGGGGGCCGGGACGTGCTGGCGGCCACGCAGCCCCGCGCCCCGCGCCTGCGCGCTGAGGCGGGACGGCGGCAGCATGGCGGCCGCCCGCTGCTTGCGGCTGTGCGGGCGGTGGCGGTCCGCGCTGCTCGGCCCCGCGCGCCGCCGCCTCTTGGCCGCCGCTGCCTCCGCCGCCCCGGCCCCGCCGCTCCCCGCGCCGCAGGTCCGAGCCGCCTTCAGCACCGCTCCGCCATGGCAGCAGCGCAGCCCCGGCGGGCTGGCGGGGGGGGACGCGATGGAAGGAGGAGGCGGCGGGGAGGAGGGAGGCGGCGGCGGCGGCGGCGGGGGGGAGGCTGGCGGCACCGGGCCGGTCATGACGGCGCTGACGCCTTTGATGGTCCCGGAGCACTTCCCCAACGTCCCGCTCATCGCCGTGACGCGCAACCCCGTGTTCCCGCGCTTCATCAAGATCATCGAGGTGAGGGCCCCGGGGTTGCCGCTGGGGGCCCGGAGAGGCTTTGCGTGGCCTCGGCCGGGAGCCTCTGAAGGGGGGGCGCCGATCGGTGAGGGGCGGTGGAACCGTCCTTGAGGATGGGCGCAGGGCGGGAGCTGTGTCCCGGCTCTGGGCTTTGAGGGGTGCGCTGCACCCCAGAGCCCTTTGTAGGCTTCTAATCGCAGAGCACCGCGGAGGGGCTGTAGCGCTCCGCGGCCCTCTGCTTCTTCGCGTTCCTGGCTCCGCAGCCCGACCACGCGGGGATAGCGGGCGCTTTGGGCTCCAGGGTTCCCGGGTGTTGCATCAGCGCCGGTAAGGCCGCTGCTGGCGGGGCACGTCCGCGGTTCACGCACGGGCAGGGTCTGCGGGGTTCTCCTGCCGAAGGTTAAGCGATGCGTCCTTGGTTTAGCCTCGAGGGTTTGGGTCACGGCTCCTGCGATGGCACTGAACCGAGAGGGCCTGCTGAAGGGCAGCGCTGGGGCAGGGGTGCAGATCTCGGAGCATGATCTTCCCCTGCACCGGTCTGGCTTTTTACGAGCCATGAATTTGTGTTCTCTTTCGATTACCTTTGATCCGTGACTTGAACTCCCAGGCCACAGACACCTCCTCCTCCTGAAATGCAGCTATTCAGGAGCAGGTGCCCGTAGTTTTACACCTCGGTCGCATTCTACGGGTCTGATTTTGGAGTCAGTGGAACAAGAACTGAGCCCGGATTTTCTCGGTCCTGCGGTGTTATTTATCACGATGTTTCTTCTCCTGAGGGTATTTTTCTGCATGTCCAGGTCTAATTTGCACGACTTTCAGTGCCTTTGTAGATATGTTGGGGAAGGAAAATATTATATATTATGATGATCTTCAGGCACGCACTCATGTGACGCTTTCATGCAGAAGTCATTGATTTTAAATGTGTCTTACACTGGGATAATTGTTAAATGCTTCTCTTGCCCTGCAAATTCACTGTGCTGCCATTAAATACTTTATTTCCTGATAATATGAAGCCTCTCCAGTGACTGTGGAATCCTTTTCTCCTTTCTCTTAGTGCCTCTGACACACACAAGCACAGTGGTTTTAGGCATTATGCAGAATTAAAGCAGGCGTGCCAAGATGAGAACAGGCCAACAGCAGTGGTACTGCTCGTGCTGCTCTGTCAGGATTATCCTCTTCATTGTTTAAAGATGCTGCGAGGGCTGGAGCAGCTCTGCTCTGGAGCCAGGCTGAGAGAGCTGGGCTGGGGCAGATGGAGAAGAGAAGGCTCCTGAAGGGGAGACCTTAGAGCAGCTCCAGTGCCTAAAGGGGCTGCAGGAAACCTGGAGAGGGGCTTTGGACAAGGGCCTGTAGGGACAGGAAAAGGGGAATGGCTTTAACCTGCCAGAGGGGAGACTGAGATGAGCTCTTAGGCAGAAGCTCTTCCCGTGAATCAGTCAGGGCTTCCCCATGCCTGCTGTTACACATTGAGGGTGCAAAGCTTACGGAAAATGGATCTCTGATTTCATACCTGTTGTTGTCCCAGGTGAAAAATAAGAAGCTGGTTGAGCTGCTGAGGAGGAAAGTTCGTCTCGCCCAGCCTTATGCAGGTGTTTTTCTTAAGAAGGATGACAAGTAAGTAGTTTCTGTTGATCTTGTTAAAAAATGAGCTATTTCCATGGCTAGGCTGCATTTACACAAAAAGCTATGATCTGAATTTCCCTGCCTTGGATAGAATTACAGGAATTGTGATAGGCTTGGACCAGCCCATCTCTTTACTATGACAGTTTTCATTGACACCACCAGCACTGCAGGAGCTTGAGTCTTGCTTTAGAAAAGGCTGTTTCTTGGGGGGGGAACTGAACCTCGGGGGGGGGGGTGGAACTTGGTGATCTTTAAGGTTCCTTCCAACCCAACCCAGTCTGTGATTCTGTGAACTGTCCAGGTTGGTGGGTGGTTTGGAAAGGGGCTGCATGGTGGTAACAGTGAGGATAAAGCGCAGTGTCCTTGCTCCTGAGGCCAGCTCAGAGTTCTCCAACCACTGGCTGTTTCTTACCTGCTTACTCAGGATTCTGAATATCTCCTCCAATTTCTTTTCCTCAATAGCAATGAATCTGACGTGGTTGAGGATCTGAACGAAATCTACCAGATGGGAACTTTTGTACAGATTCATGAAATGCAGGACCTTGGAGACAAGCTGCGTATGATAGTCATGGGACACCGAAGGTAGGTGCTTGTAGCGCCACTGCGTCTCACCAGCCTCTCAATACCTAAAGGTGTATTCTTCTAATCATTAGAAGTCTGGTTTTGTGGTTCTGTACCTGGTTTAAGCCAGCAACTTACGATAAAGGTGCAGTCAGCTGCCGTTGGCCTCTCATTCACCCCCCCAACAGGATAAATCAGTGCTCAGTTAACTTTTCTTGTATGGCAACTTACTCACTGTAAATTCTCTTTGTAAATCCTATCAGGATCTACCACTTGATTACTGCTTGTTTACTAAATCAAGCCTTATTTTGAATAAAAGACCAACAGCTCCATCTTGTCAAAAGCTGCACAACGTCACCTTTGTCAAAGGTCAAAATTTGGCTTCAGATACAACTTGAGCTCTTTTCAGGCTGAAGAGCTGAAATCGCACGTAACAGAGGGGAATTCATTGTACCTGGTTTCTTTTGGGTTTCAGGATTCGTATAAACAAGCAACTAGAGGTTGAGCCTGAGGAGCCTGAGAACAAACAGAAAAGAAGGAAACAGAAGCGCACCAAGAAAGAAGCTGAAGAGGAGCCTGGAGCAAAGGACCAAGCTGTGGAATTGGTACTAGATCCTGTAGCTGCTCCCTCACAGGAAGTTCTCATGGTAGAAGTAGAGAATGTGGTTCATGAAGATTTTCAGATCACAGAAGAGGTTAAAGTGAGTGAATTAATCCTACAAGCCTGAGCTTGTCCTGTACAGCTGCACCTCCCTTTCTTGCCTAAAAAGGAAAAGTTCTAAAATCAGGCTCTGCTTTCACACTTCAGAAACCTTTCCTTTCTCTTAGGGTCACTGCATGAGGGGCTTACATGGAAGTAATGATTTTTTCATTACAACAGCTCAATTCCTTAGAACTGACCAGTTGCAGAAGTTGCTGAATGAAGAGGCTGGGCTGGGCTTTAGTCAATGTCATCTCCTTTGTCAAACTGAGTCTTTGCTCCAAGGTGACTTGAGTGGTCAACCTGAACATATCTTCTGGCCAGGAACCAGTTGAGTTTTGTGCACGCGGAAAACCACCTTCTAGAATCAGCTGGGTTGGAAAAGACCTTTGAAATCATCAAGTCCAACCGTTACCCCCGAACTGCCAACACCACCACTAAACCCTTATATAGCCCTTCTTGCCTTTCCTTGCCTCCCAGGAGGAATAACTGCCCCCACAGCAGGTAGCATTGCAGCACACATTGCAGGGGCTGTATTTCTGTGCTCCCGCCCTGGCGAGTTCGAGGAATGTCAGTCATATTTGCACTGAGGCATTGTTTGTCCTTTTCCAGTCTTTTTGCTGATGAAATTTGTCTTTGTAGGCTCTTACTGCAGAAATTGTCAAAACCATCCGGGACATCATTGCCTTGAACCCCCTGTACAGGTACGTGTTTCCTCTGCCGCCTGCCTTGGGTACGGCACAGGATAGGTCCTATGGCAGGTGACTGGAATCCAAGTGAAGCTCACTGCAACGAGTATCATGGCCTGATCCATGTAATATGAGCATAGGAAGAGTCTTGGCATGTTGGCACCCAGAAATTTTACATAGCTCTTACAAGAGCATTTCATATGTTTGGGTTTATGTATCGGAGATCATTCCTTTTATCAAGTGATTTATGCATGTGTTACTGAGTTTGTTACTGAGGGCTGGCTTAGCCAAGTTTTTAAGAAAACAGTTCCTTGCTGTGAAACTGAGCTGTGTTTCATTTCTTCACTCTCTCATAAGAAGTAAATAACTCTGTAATGATACTCCCTTAGGAGTTTAACAGAGCACTTTGGGGTTTATTACCATTTTTTCAGAGAGTCTGTACTTCAGATGATGCAGGCTGGACAGCGTGTGGTAGATAACCCTATCTATCTGAGTGACATGGGCGCAGCACTGACGGGAGCAGAGTCACAAGAACTTCAAGACATCCTGGAAGAAACAAATGTAAGATGAAGCTTTTAACTGAAACTGTGCTGGCTGTATCAGAGGTGTGGCTGTTACATGTTATGGTTTCTTTACCAGGCCTCAGCCCAGAGGAGACTTCAGTGCTATGTTTGATAATACGGTAGTATCAGTGACTAGGTTTGTGTTGAAGGACATAGTAAGTCATTAATAAGTTGCCTTTAAGGAAAGGCAACTCTGCATTGTTGGTGGCATTGCTTGCATGATGTGTAACTGCTGCATGCTTCATCTTTCCACATTTGCAGGTGCTGGAGATTTCTCCCAGGCAGCCTGTTGGAGGTTTTTATTCTCTGTTTCTCCCTGGGAGTTGACAGCAGTACTGTGTCTGAACACTCAGTTTGTGTTTTATCTTTCCCAGATTCCCAAAAGGCTCTACAAAGCCCTTTCCCTCCTGAAGAAGGAATATGAGCTGAGCAAACTGCAGCAGCGTCTCGGAAGGGAGGTAAGTTTTTCAAGTAACATACACCTTGTATGTATTTCTGTCCTATCCACCACTGATGCTTAGTGTAGCCAGCAAAGAATTTTAAAGCAAAGCAATGGTCCATTCTAAATAGCAATGACCATTTTATACTGACATTAGCAAGGTCTTTGTTATGGGCAGCCATAGTATTCTTGTGACCAAACTGGGATGTTACAGACTGGAAGGATGCAGTACAAGGTGGGTGAAAAAACATTAGCTAGTCTATTGGGCAGAAAAGGTTGTGCTCAACACTGTAAAGCCTAATTACGTGTAGCTGCTACTGGTGTCCCTTAGGGAGTCTGTAAGAACCTCCTCAAGCTCTGCGGAAAGGAATCCGTAGTCCCACGGCTGGGTTGGAATAACCCCATGCCACAGGACAGGCTGGGTACCACTGCATAGGAAATAGCTTTGCTGGAAGGAACTTTGAGGCCCTGATGTACCGGAAGCTGCCCATTAGCTCCTGTGGCAAGGAAGGCCAAGTGGATACGGGGCTCTGTTTGCAGTTGTGTATACAACGGGTTGAGAGAAGTGGTTGTTCCCCTTTATTTGGCACTAAGGACATCACATCTGGCTTACTCTGCCCAGGTTTTTGTCTCCCCAGCATAAACAAAACCTTGAAGTACTGAATCACAGCCAGTGGAGGGAGCTGGAGTATGTCACAGAGTCACGTTTTGTATTAAAACATGCTGCATATGATCTCCAAGTAGTATTTTCAGTTGCTGAGAAGGTTATAACAGAAGTATTTGGAAGTATTTGACATTTGATGGGTTATACCAGGAACAGAACAGTTACTGTGGTTGTTGCTTTGTCCAGGTTGAGGAGAAGATCAAGCAAACCCATCGCAAATACCTTCTCCAAGAGCAACTGAAAATCATTAAGAAAGAGCTGGGTTTGGAAAAGGAGGACAAGGATGCTATAGAAGAGAAATTCCGGGAGCGACTGAAGGATTTGGTAGTGCCAAAACACGTCATGGATGTGATTGATGAAGAGTTGAACAAGTTGGGTTTGCTGGATAATCACTCTTCAGAATTCAAGTGAGTGCACGGCTGTGTCCTCTCCTGGCAGGGGTATTTGGGAGAATGAGAGAAATCAATACAATTCTGGGAAGCTCCTACCTAAAGAGTTCCTGTTCTTTTTTGTCAAGGTTATTATCCCTGAATTTAGCACATGATCCCATCCGAGCTATGGAATTGTTCCCCAAGTCTCCTTTGTTTTACTGTGGTTTACCTCTTGATCGTTTTAGCTCTTCTCCTGCAGCTTAATGCTGTGGATGAGAACTGTGCAGTTCGTTCCCCCTCATGAGACATGTCGTGATTCCTTCAGCCCTTCATTTTGGCTCTGCTCTCTTGTAGTTAGGTGTTTTCATTTGATGTGAGAGAAGAGAAACCTCAGACAGGAATCAGCTCCACACCACAAAATCCTGCAGGGAATTTGTGTGGAAAAGTCTTGGTCTTTGGATTTATGTTGGAGGTTCTTTGTCTCAGGAAAGCAAAAGCATCCTGAAAAAAAGCTTGATTTTGGGGAAGGGAGTGAAGACCAGAATGACAGGTTAGCAGTGACTGCCCAGATATTGATGTTCTTTTCATAGTCTCCCTTCATGAGTAGCTTATATCCCACTTGTTCTGGCTGAAGTTATCTAGGAAGGCAGAGGAGGAAAGCATGAGCTGATTGTTGTCAAATCACTCTCGTGTGTGTTTTCATCAGTGTTACGCGGAACTACTTGGATTGGCTGACATCCATCCCATGGGGAAAGTGTAGTGAGGAGAACCTGGAGCTGACCAGAGCCCGAGCAGTTCTGGAGGAGGATCATTATGGAATGGATGATGTCAAGAAGCGAATTCTGGTAAGGCAGGAATAGGCAGTGTGGCCCATTTGACGCTCTGCTTAGCACCAGTCCGTTTGAATGTGTTTCAGGTTACAGCTTTCCATTGAATTTGCATTAATTCATGGATCAAACAAAGCTGTGTGCGAGAACACAATGTTCTGTAAGCAGTTCATGTGTTTAATTGTTCACAGCAATAAAGGTCATATTCTGATTTCAAACTGCAATATACTCCCAGTTTATTTGCTTTGCTGCTGAGTGCTGAGCAAGTGAGTGAATGTCCAAGCGAAGCAGTCTCTGTTTTAATCTATTTGTTCAATGAATATTGCAATGGTTCTGCTTGTCTAGCAAAGCTGCTGCCTTTCAAAACACACAGAACTGCAAGATGAAGAGGGTAGAAGTTACCAAAGGGCACATTTGCCTCCCCGCCCTTACCTATCCTAGGGTTGTATTGGGTGCTGAAGGGTTTATAGTCTGAAATACAGCCCTCACAAGAAGCAGATAGGGCGGGTTTCAGGGTTGCCTTGTTCCCAGATTTCTGTCACTTTTGCCTGAGGATGCCCCATCCCGCCTGTGCTTGCTGTGGTTAGGGAAGCTGCGACATCTAAACTGTGTAAGTAGCCAGAGGGAAAAGAGGTGCACCAGCATCCTTACTTAGCTTCTCCGCTTGCGTTCCCCAGCTCCCTTGAGGACCAGTTCTGTGTGATGCTCATTCTGTAATTGGTGCTCGACCTGGTAAGTGTGTTTCGGAGTTGGGGCAGTTGCCCTCTGTTCACTCTGGTTCTTCATCTGCTCTGCAGGAGTTCATAGCAGTCAGCCAGCTCCGAGGGTCCACCCAGGGGAAGATCCTGTGTTTCTATGGCCCCCCTGGCGTTGGCAAAACCAGCATTGCCCGTTCCATTGCCAGAGCCCTGAACAGAGAGTACTTCCGCTTCAGTGTTGGAGGGATGACGGATGTAGCAGAAATAAAAGGACACAGGTCAGTATAACTTGAGCAGTTTCTCTATCCAGCACTTGTTACTCATGTGGTCAGCATAGGAACCCAGCTGAAGCTGTGTAATTTACATTCCTGTTCTGCCAACCCTTGCTGACAGGAGTTGGGATATAGGAAAAAAAAGGAGAGCAAAAGGTGGAGTTTGGAATATAAATCCTATTTGTGTCTCTTAAGTGCAGTTGCTCCTTATTTCTTGTGTATGCTTATGGAAGACCTTTGAAAAGCTGTGTGAGCTAAACAAAAGCATTGGACTAATGTCAATTGCTAATTCATGTCTGTCTATAGATGCCAGCACTGGATAATAGTGCCAGTTTGAACAGGATCATTCACATGTTCAGATGTGATTGACTCTTGGTTTCTGCATAATCAGGAGGGAGGTGTTGCATGAGGAAAACTTGGGAAGGAGAGCATTCATGGAGAGAATAAGAAATTAATACAAACTCAATACACCCGGCCCTGCCAGGGTGGTTTTTTCCTTCCACATACACCTGAAAGCAAAATTAGCAGTGCCTTCAACTAGGAGGAGTAGCTGTACCTCAGTGTGAATTGAACCTGTGAGGTTCTGCCCTGTATGGTACGGAAGCAGAGATTAGTGTTTACAAGGGCTCATAGAGACAGGCCAAGGGGAATGGCTTTGACCTGCCAGGGGGGAGACTGAGATGAGCTCTTAAGCAGAAGCTCTTCCCTGTGAGGGTGCTGAGGCGCTGGCACAGGGTGCCCTGAGAAGCTGTGGCTCCCCCATCCCTGGCAGTGCTCAAGGCCAGGTTGGACACAGGGGCTTGGAGCACCCTGCTCCAGTGGAAGGTGTCCCTGCCCGTGGCAGGGGTTGGAGCTGGAGGAGCTTTAAGGTCCCTTCCAACACAAACCAGCCTGGGATCCTGGGATACTTTTCAGCATGTTCTCTGCTCTGCACCTCTTGGCATTCACTGTTATTACCCTCTTCCTTTGCTTCTGCATGTTCCTGGATGCCAGTTCCTCTAGCAGAATGATTTACGTTTCTTTACCCACAAAACCAAGAGGTCACTGTTGAAACAGCTCTGTTCTCAGCATTACCTCTTCCCTCTAATTTAAAAGTGGTTAAAACTAAAGATAAAAACTGCCAAAATTCATGTCTGATCTCTAGTAGGAACAGACTCGATGGGTCTCGGTGCTTAGTATGGTGATGGGTAGACTTGTTTCCCAGCAGGATATACCCATCCCATCAGCTGCATTCTGTGTTGTGTGATGTGTGCTCTACAATGGTTCCCTAAATACAGTCTCTGGTAAAACAGGAGAACATATGTTGGAGCTATGCCAGGAAAAATCATCCAGTGCCTGAAGAAGACCAAGACAGAGAATCCACTTATCCTGATCGATGAGGTAATGTGTCTCATCTTTCTTTTAGTTTCCTCTCGCCTATCAACTCGTGACCCAGATAGGAAAAGTGAAGTAGCAACTCTCCCCAGACTCCCAGCTCTGGGGCTGTAATTTATGTGGTGCTGGGCTCTCACGTTCTTTGGGTGACAGTGACACAAAGATCCTTCGTTTTCTCTTCCCTGCCTAGGTGTGGGTACGTCATTGTGCACAAAACCAAAGATGATCAGAGAGAGTCACTCTCTCAGCAGGTCTAAAGCAGGACTCTAAGGAATAAGATGCTTACAGACAATTTGTGGTCTGATTTGAGAATAAATGAGTCAGGGCTACCAGCCTGTGGAAAATCAAATAAGGACAGGATGTAATAGCAGGTGTTTGGGATAGACTGAAGTTATCTCTGGCTTCCTTGTGTGCCATGGTTGGGAAAGACCAACAGCAGATGGGAATGGTATGGGGGGACCAAGACATTGGGTAAAGAGTTGCAGTGTAATGTAACTAATGAGTACCTTGATTTGAAAGGTAATGAAACCTTTAGGTCATGGCACTTTTAAAGTGGTGGTGGTGGCGGCCTTGTGTTGGCTGCAGTAGCAAACTGTGTTGTCCATCTAGTTAACACTTCAGGAGAAAAAGCAATGGAGAGCATCCCTGGTTTGGCCTCTCCTTCTGAGGACATGAAGAATCCTGAAAGAGGCAACAACCTTGGACATGGCCCTGGGCAGCTGGCTCTAGGTGCTCACATCCAGAGCAGTGGGGTTGGACAAGATCATGGAACCACAGAGTGGTTTGGATTGGAAGGGACCTTAAAGCTCCTCCAGCTCCAACCCCTGCCACGGGCAGGGACACCTTCCACTGGAGCAAGGTGCTCCAAGCCCCTGGGTCCAACCTGGCCTTGAGCACTGCCAGGGATGGGGCAGCCACAGCTTCTCTGGGCACCCTGTGCCAGCACCTCAGTGTCTTCACACAGCTTCTCTGGGCAGATGACTTTGAGAAGTCCCTACCAGCCTCAGGGAGCCTGTGGTTCTGTGAAAGCAGCAAAGTCACTTCTAGAGCTGTGATAAGTGCCTGTGTATGGGCACTTTGCAGCTTGGGCAGAGTAAGAAGGGCGTCTGGGTTCACATATTAGGGAACTGATATAAGCCAACACCTTGTAGTCCTCGTAGTGCTTCTCTACAACACTTAAAATCTCTGTCTCCTCAGGTGTGTTGTGCTCCCATAGTGGCCTAGTGGGGACTTGGGTGAATGCCCGGACCCTGCCAGACTGGTAGGGGCTGTTTCTGAACAAACATATGAAGGTTTTCAGATGGAGCCATGAAAGAATCTTCACATGAGAATTTATTGTGGTCTAAAACTTCCTGGAGCTTTTAAGGTTTCTCTCCCATAGGTGGATAAAATAGGAAGAGGATATCAGGGGGATCCATCCTCAGCCCTCCTAGAGCTCTTGGACCCAGAACAGAATTCTAACTTCCTGGATCATTATCTTGATGTTCCTGTGGATTTATCAAAGGTATTTCTCTCTTGTGCAAAGGTGGTGGAGCTGGAATGTATGAATGTGGATCCCTGCAGAGATCTCCTGTCCATGAAAAGATGCTGATGTATTAGTTACATGGGATTGAGGCACGAGTGCTCCAGCCGTTCAGACAGAAAAACACACAACTGAAGGGCTGTTGCTTGGAGTAAAGCAGCAGGTTAATGAAAATGCTTAATAGGATCTTGTAATACTTCCAGGTACTTTTCATTTGTACTGCCAATGTAACAGAAACCATTCCAGAGCCCCTGCGGGATAGAATGGAAGTGATCAACGTGTCAGGATACGTAGCAGAAGAGAAACTTGCAATTGCAGAGGTAAGAGAAGCCACTGAGGCACTGTTTAATCACATTTGATAATTCAGATTCAGGCTTAAATAGTTATATCCAGCTGTGTCCCAAAAAACCCAGACATGTGGCATTTTGGACAGAGTTCCTCTGATTTGAACACCCAGTTAAAGGAACTCCAGTGTTCCATGGGCTGTGGATTCCAGCAAATGGCATTGGGCATAATGAAGTGGTGAATTGGAACCATCAGTTTTTTGTCAGAACTACTAAGGGAAGGATGTGGGGGATTATTTCTTTCAGAGGTACTTGGTCCCTCAAGCACGAGTTCTATGTGGCTTGGATGAAAACAAAGCCAAAATCACATCCGATGTCCTGACTCTTCTCATCAAGCAGTACTGCAGAGAGAGTGGGGTGAGGAATCTGCAGAAACAAGTGGAAAAGGTGAGGGGAAAGTTGTGTGTCACCGTGACCATTGTGCTTCAGCCTCCTCAGCTCTTCCTACAGAAAGAAATCACTGTCTCACCCAGGTATTGAGGAAATCTGCCTATAAAATCGTGAGTGGAGAAGCAGAGACCGTGCAAGTGACACCTGAGAACCTGCAGGACTTTGTAGGAAAGCCCATCTTCACTGTGGATCGCATGTACGAAACCACTCCTCCAGGAGTGGTGATGGGTCTGGCCTGGACAGCTATGGGTGAGACAAAATGACTTGGGGGTTAATGTCTACATTTATGATCTTCCAAACGGAATGTGGTAGTCAAACTGAAGCCAGTGAGCTTCTACCAGCACCAGTAACATTAACTCACGTAGCCTATTAGATCCTGACTGCTTCTGCCCTGAACAAGGGGCCCTTTCTTATTCCCTTTCCCCAGGCTCATTTTAGCCTCAGGCCAGCACATTTTCACTTTATGCTCCATATCCCGTATGAAGCACATACATTAGAACAGCAGTGACTAAAGGCATAAGCCTATTCAGAGGGGACAAGACCTTGTCTGCTCCCTTAAAAGCAGGAGGTGCCATTCTGACTTAGGGCAGGGCTGAGGCTTCCCTGGATTACTTCCCTAGTAACTTGGGGAAATACAGCAGAGGCTACGACTCCTGCATCCTCTAATTGACATTGGGTGGAATTGAAGAGGGAAATGATCAGTGTGGTGAAGTTAAACAGATGTCTGACACTGGAAAGCTGAGCTGGCCAGAAGTGTGTTACAGGATGAGCTCATCCTACTTCCTGGCTATGAAGAGCCTGAAACCATTATAGAATTGATTATTTCTACTAAATAGGGGTTGCACTGTACTCGTGGAGCGTGAAGGCCAGATGGAAACTGGCATTGTGATGCTCTGGAGGTTTCTGGCTAGCCTTCCTGAAGGGATTTGGAGGGCAGGTTTCAGCTGCTCTTCACCCAAGAGCTGCTGTCTCAGCAGAGAGCCCCAGTTCCAAACTCCTGCCTCTGCTTCTGCATCACTAAAACCTCCTGATTTTTCCTTGTAACTTTTTCTCAGGATATTGGTTTTGTCTTTTCTTTCTTTAGGAGGTTCCACTCTGTTTGTTGAAACGTCCCTGAGGCGACCCAAAGACAAGGAAAACAAGGATGGGTCCCTTGAAGTAACGGGGCAACTGGGAGACGTAATGAAAGAGAGTGCCAAGATAGCTTACACCTTTGCAAGAGCCTTTCTGATGCAGAAGGACCCCACCAATGACTTCCTCATGTCTTCCCATATCCACTTGCATGTGCCAGAGGTAAAGTGATGCAGAGTTACACACAGCATACATAGCAGCTGAGCTGGCTTGCTCTCCTAGACATGAAGGTGGGAAGCACTTCATTTGTGTGCAGGATACCCTCTTTTAGCAGTAAAACCTGGGGGTGGGAAAGGCATTTTCCTCTGGATCCCATGAAAGCATTCCTGTCAGCCTGAGTTTGAGCTCAGATAAATCCAGACTGGCACTAGCTTAGGCCTAGATTTTGTTGGGCTTTCTAAAGTGAATGTTCCCTTCTGTCTTGAGTGATTTTCAGTTTTGTTCTCCGCTGCTCTTCCTTTTGTGCTGCTCACCTCTGGTACTTTGTTTCCATGGTTGGCTTAGGCCTACAAAAAGCTTCAAAGGATTCATGCTCTTGTTTTTGCTTGTGCTGCTAAACATGAATGAGCTAAAGGCAGGAGGTCGTGATGATTTGCTCTCTTTTATCTAGGGAGCAACACCAAAGGATGGACCAAGTGCAGGGTGTACCATAGTAACAGCTTTGCTGTCACTGGCCATGAATTGCCCAGTGAGGCAGAATGTGGCCATGACTGGAGAGGTGTCATTAACTGGAAAAATCCTTCCTGTTGGTGGCATCAAGGAGAAAACTATTGCGGTAAGAGCTCTCTTCTTGTCTCTGCACTTCAGCTGCGGGAGGGAGCCCTGCACTGTGCTCTGCAGTGACTGTCACAACCACAGTGGTCACTGCTGTACTGGGAGAAACCTGCTGGGGGCACTTGGGGATCTTGGGGGTGTCTCTGGCTGAGAGGAAGGAGACAGGACCCCAGCCTTGCAAGAGCATCTGCGGTGATCCAGTTACTAGACTGGTGGAACTAAGGGAGATGTCGAACATGATCCATCCTTAGTGCCATCTGTAAGGAATCCCCTTGCAGAATAAGGGCAGATCATGCTCCTAAACAACTGTTTGTGTTCTTGCTGTCTGAAATGAGTGTTTGTAGGAGGTGGATTGATTCCTAGGACTCAACAGCCTCCATCCTGTTGTTCTCCCACAGGCAAAGCGGGCGGGTGTCACCTGCATCATTCTGCCATCAGAGAATAAAAAGGATTATTATGACCTTGCTGGATTCATTACAGAAGGACTGGAAGTGCATTTTGTTGAGCACTACAACGAGGTATTTGATATAGCCTTTTCTAAGCTGGATTCTGGTGGAGGATGATGTTGAACTATCCCATGGCTGGGAGGTAGTTTGTCCCCGAATACTCAGTCCCCAAAGAGACTGGGGTGACCTGAAGTGGGACATGGAACTATTGCTGCTGGGCAGCTGCTGAAATGAATTATGGCTTTACTAGAATAAAATATTTCTCACTCTTTACTATGGAATGATGATCCAGTTACATGTTTCCAATAAAACTGTGACATTTTACGTAAGGAATGTGCGTGTTTCCAGCCCTGGAGCCTCTTTACCACTGCTCTGGTCTCTTTTTAATTAGATTTTTCAGTTACTGCTCTGCAACTAAATAATGCTGATGAGGAAAAAAACTAACATTTAACTACTACAAGCGGAGCTGGGATTGTGATTCAGAGAGATCACATTCCTGAGGTGCTGGTAGTGGAAGTGCCTTGCAGAAACCTCTCCCTGTCTTGGCTTGTAAGGGGAAACTGAAATTCCAAGAGCCAGTTCAGAGCTCATGCATTCACAGTGCTTAGGCAGCCAAGAAGCCCCCAGCATCCTGGCCTGTATCAGCACCAGGCGGGCAGCAGGGCCAGGGCAGTGATTGTGCCCATGCACTGGGCGCTGGTGAGGCCGCACCTCAAATCCTATGTTCAGCTCTGGGCCCCTCACTGCAAGAGAGACATAGAGGTGCTGGAGCGGGGCCAGAGAAGGGCAATGGAGCTGGTGCAGGGCCTGGAGCACAGTGTGATGGGGAAGGGCTGAGGGACCTGGGGGGTTCAGTCTGGAGAAGGGAGGGCTCAGGGGGGACCTCAGCGCTCCCCCTACAACTGCCTGACCAGGGCAGTGCTAGAGTCACCGTCCCTGCAAGTGTTCACACCCCATGCAGACGAGGCCCTCAGTGCCATGGGTTCGTGGTGGCCTTGGCAGTGCTGGGGCCCAGCAGGACCTGATCTCATTTCCAGCCTAACTGAGCCTGTGATTCCGCTGCTCAGGGACACATTTCTCCCCACTAAATCACGGGTCAGTACCAACAGAAACAACTCCAGGCTTAAAGACAGGGCAGACATGGACAGGCTGAAGCAGAGGCACCACCAACAGTCACTGCACTCCTTGTAAGAAAGGACTTTATTGAATTAGAGACTGTGGAACTCAGTCCTTCTTTGCAGCAGCTTTCCTCATGGCTGCCAGGACATTGCTGAGCTCTTCCCGCTTCCGCTTAGCTCGGATGTGAGTGCCGACCTGAGGGCAGAGCAGAGCAGTCAGCATCATTCCAGCAGGAAACAGACACAGCTTCTTGGCTGCCCAAGGCATCCACTGGAGATGAATGCCCTTCATTCCTTCACCAAACAGTAAAGTTCCGGTAAGCTCAGCCCCCATTCACCCGGGCTGGCCGGTCAGGAACTACTCACTGTTGCATCTCAGTAGCACTTGTACTCAGTTGTTTGGGACAAGGAAGAAGCTGCCCTCAGTGAACCCCCAACCTCGTGAACATTCCCAGCCTCTATCCCAGCATTTTTCTTCCTCTTCCCAACACCAGATTTGCAAATGATGCAGAAAGAACAAAGGCAAGTGGGGACTGCTGGGCCTTGGGGCCTCTGTGTCTATCTCCCACCCAACCCAAGGAGCATTCCCACCACTCCTCTCAGCTCAGAGAAGCTGTGGCTGCCCCATCCCTGGCAGTGCTCAAGGCCAGGTTGGACACAGGGGCTTGGAGCACCCTGCTCCAGTGGAAGGGGTCCCTGCCCGTGGCAGGGGTTGGAGCTGGAGGAGCTTTAAGGTCCCTTCCAACCCAAACCAGGCTGGGATCCTATGATGATGACAGCTGGACCTACCCGCTTCTTGATGAACTTCAGAGCACGTTTATCCTTGGAAACTTTGAGCAATTCCATGGCACGTCTCTCATAGGGTGCGAAGCCACAGACTTCCCTGATCATGTCTCGCACAAACTTGGTGTGTTTGGTCAGGCGCTGCAGGAGAGATCCATGAATCCCAGAACATCAGTGGTGACCGACTCAGACTGGACAGCAAAGCATCCTGGCAGACACTGGGCTGAGGCCCCAGTGTGCTCAAGGCCAGGTTGGACGGGGCTCGGAGCAACCTGCTCTAGTGGGAGGTATCCCTGCCCGCGGCAGGGCCCTGGGGCTGGATGAGCTTTAACCCAAACCAGCCTGGGATTGGGTGACTCAAACACCATAATTAAACGCAGCGTTTCACCAAAGCAGGCGAAAGCTGCCAAGCGCAGTGTCCCCTTTGCGAGCACATTCCCTGAACCTGGATAACTTTGATATTGGTCATTACAGGGCTGGGCTGGGGGGCTCCTGCTGTTACTGACAGGAGCAGCTCGTTTACCCACTGCATTCCAACCGCGCTCGAACGCATCCGCCCCGTTCCTCCACCGCACACTGCTCCACACCCCCCTCGCAGGGTGAACGCTTCCTGGGGCCGAACCCCTGCTCAGCCCCGATCCCGCGCTCCCGCGGCTGCTGCTGCCCCCGGTGCCCGCGCTCCACACCCGAACCGCTTCCCGTTGTGCAGCCCTCGCCTCAACGGGGGCTTCGGGCTCGGACGGTACCGCGGGTGTTCGGCACCGCGGGTGTTCGGCACCGCGGGGCTGGGCCCGCCCCCCCCGCCGGCTCATACTCACCCCGCGGCGGCGGCACTGCCGCGGCTTGGACACGTTCTTGGTCACTTTGTAGCCCTTGTTGAGGCCCACGGCCATGGGGTACCGGATGGCCATGGCTGCGGGGCGCAGCGCCGCCGCCGATGGACGCGGATCTCGGACCGCCGCCGCCGCAGATGGCGCCGCGCACGAAAGGCAGAGCGCCCGCGGAACGCTGGGACACCGCTTCCGCAGCCCCGCCCGCGGAGAGACGAGCCGCGTCCGGAGGAGGCGAGAGGGGAGTGCGCCCCCTGGCGGCGGGTGGTTCTCCCCCTCCACGCAGCTCCGGTCCGGCTCTGGGGCGGCAGCAGCGGAGGGACGTGGAGCGGCGGAGCGAGGCCGGAGGATGCCACGGAGCTGCTGCGAGGGCTGGAGCAGCTCTGCTCTGGAGCCAGGCTGAGAGAGCTGGGCTGGGGCAGATGGAGAAGAGAAGGCTCCTGAAGGGGAGACCTTAGAGCAGCTCCAGTGCCTAAAGGGGCTGCAGGAAACCTGGAGAGGGGCTTTGGGCAGGGGATGGAGGGACAGGACAGGGGAATGGCTTTAACTGCCCGAGGGGACACTGAGATGAACCGCGGCGGAACCTCCGAGCGGGCAGCGGCGGTGGGCGGAGCTCTCGCTGCTCCAGCCAATAACGGACGAGGATTTCGGAGCCGGCGGCGCGCTGCACCAATGGGAGGCGGGGGGAGGCGGGGCTTCTCCTCAGCGGCGGTGGGTGCGAGGCGCGGCCATGTCGGAGCGGAAGGTGTTGAACGTGAGTCGGGGGCTCCCTCAGAGCGGCGGTGCGCGGGGCCCGGACCGGGAGCGCGGGGCTTGGGGGGAGCGTCGCTCCGCTGAGCCGCGGGGGTCGGATCCTGAAGCCACGGGAGGGGCGGGGGGGTTGCGGGCACCGCGGCGCTGCCCCCCCCCCTCCCCACGGCTCTGCTCTGTCTCTGTAGAAATACTACCCCCCGGACTTCGACCCTGCGAAGATCCCGAAGCTCAAACTCCCGAAGGACCGGCAGTATGTGGTGCGGCTCATGGCCCCCTTCAACATGCGGTGAGAGCGGCGGAGCCGGGCAGCGGCTGTGGCGGAGAAGTTGGCTTAGGAATGGTTTCCCCTTCGTGCAGTGCGGAGGAGCTGCCGCCAGCAGCTGTGGGGTGGCACAGAGCAGGAGGAAGGGGGTGAAAGAGAGGGAAGAGATGCTGGGGGGTGGGGGGGCTGTTTGAAGTGAAGAGAGGCTGAGAAAGATGGGGCTGTTCAGCCTGGAGAAGAGGAGGCTGCGTGGAGACCTCAGAGCGGCCTTCCAGCATCTGAAGGGGGCTATAGGGATGCTGGGGAGGGACTCTTCATGAGGGACTGCAGTGCTAGGACAAGGGGTAACGGGTTCAAACTGACACAGGGGAAGTTTAGATTGGATATGAGGAAGAAGTTCTTTCCTGTGCGGGTGCTGAGGCACTGCAATGGGCTGCCCAGGGAAGTTGGGAATGCTCCATCACCGGTGGTGCTCAAGGCCAGGTTGGACAGAGCCTTGGGTGGCATGGTTTAGTGGGAGGTGTCCCTGCCCATGGCAGGGGGGTGGAATGGATGAGCTTAAGGTCCTTTCCAACCCTGACTATTCTATGGTTCTACTCCATTTCCAAAAGATGAAAGCCCCAAAATGAGTTGGAGTTTCCTTGGTCCATTCCCCTGTTTGTGGTGTGTTATGAACCTTTCCTTTTCTTTCCCCAGCTGCAAGACCTGTGGGGAGTACATCTATAAAGGGAAAAAGTTTAATGCCCGTAAGGAGACTGTTCAGAATGAGGCATACCTGGGGCTGCCCATCTTCCGCTTCTACATCAAGTGCACGCGGTGCCTGGCAGAGATCACTTTCAAGGTGAGATATGTCCTGGGTTTTCTCTGCTCTCCCTTCCTGGGGAGATGGTGCAGGCTGTGGCCATTGCTGGGTGCTGACCCTGTGGGGAAGGGGTGTTTGCTGGGCTTTGACTGAAATACGGGTGTGCTGTCAGCATTACGCTCAGACCAAAGCCAAAGTACAGCACTGCACTTCTAGCATGGAAATTACCTCTTTCCCGGCAAAGATTGGGTCTGAGCATGTGCTCTTTAGTTTATCTTCCCTTCTCGTGGCTGTCTGTGGTTCTGAAGTGTCTCTCCCATCTGTGGGAGGGCTGCGGGTGATTTCCTGCCCCTGTGATGAGACTGACGCTGGGAGCTGTTTGCGTGTGGCTCCGCAGGTGGCCACAGGATGGCCCCGGTGATTTTCCTGCCTTGTTCCTCAGACAGATCCCGAGAACACCGACTACACCATGGAGCATGGGGCCACGCGCAACTTCCAAGCTGAAAAGATCTTGGAGGAGGAGGAGAAAAGAGTGCAGAAGGAGAGGGAAGAGGAAGAGCTCAACAATCCCATGAAGGTAGGAGAGCGTGGCAAACCTCTGCCCTGGCTGGTTTTCCCCAGCAAAGCAGGTGGCTTTGTAGCCATTGGCTTCGTTCTTCAGGCTCCCAAGGTATCGGTGTGCTCTGGACAGGCAGGACATGACTCTGCTCTCAGGAGGTTTCCTCCTGTGCTAGCGCTTTTGACAGGCCACGTCTTGTCCCAGTTTTTCCTGTTAAGACCCCAAAATGAGGAGGATGACGATGATCCTCTTAGAGCTGGGGAGGTGGTGCTGGCAGGTTCTTCTACCTCAGGATAATCCCATTCATCTCTGGTCACCCAGGTCCTGGAGAACCGAACCAAGGACTCGAAGCTGGAGATGGAGGTTTTGGAGAACCTGCAGGAGCTGAAGGAACTCAACCAGCGCCAGGCAAACGTGGACTTTGAGGCCATGCTGAAGCAGTACAAGGAGCTCGAGGCGGAACAGAAGCGCAGGGAGCAAGAGGAGGATGAGCAAGAGATCAGGTGGGTGAGCTGGGAGTGCACCCCGAGAGCACCTCAGCGAGGGCCCTGCCTGAGGGGCTGGAGGTGACGGGAGCTGTCTGTGACCCCCAGCGGGCTGTGAGGAGAATGGGGACAGTTTGTCATGGCAGTGTTTAGAGAGGGGGCCTGACTCCCCCTGAGAAGTGTCCTCACATGGGGAGTGCGTTCCTGCCCTGGCTGAGGCTGCACATCCCGGTGCTCCCAACCTCGGGCACTGCTTGAACGTGACTTCCTAGGTGGATCCCATTGCAGTGCTGCTGGCTGCCAGCTGCCCTCACCGCAGGGAGCGGGGTGCAGGGTGGTGGCTCAGACCCAGCTCTCAGCCCTGGGTGGCTCTGTCCCTGCAGAGAGATGCTGGAGCAGGCGCAGAACCGCCGGCTCCTGGTGGACTCCGACTCTGACGAGGAACCTGTGAAGCCACACACGAAGCCTGAGGCCAAAATGAACCCCACAGACATCCTGCAGGAGGTGAGTGGGGGCAGAGGCTCTTCCCCCAGCCCAAACCCGCTCTCCCGGGCTGTGTTGCCTGTTTTGTCCCTGCTCCGTGCAGCGCTGGAGCCTGATGTCACGCTTGAGCAGCTCCGAAAGCCCATGTCCCCGTGCACTGGGCTGGAAGGGGACAGGGATCAGTTGGTGATTTTAGACCACGTCTGCTGACAAAGGCTGGGATGGAGCTGCCCCCCCCCCCGCCTTGCTCAGGACGTGGCTTCCCTTTCAGCTCCAGCAATTTATAACGTTCCCCACAGGGAATTCAATCAGCAGCAAAGTTTTCGTTAGCTTAATTGGTGAAAATACTGAAGCCCCTTCATGTCTTGAGGGGAAAATATACATAGAATCATAGAACCGGGGAATCAGCTAGGTGGGAAAGACCTTTAAGATCATCAAGTCCAAGCAGCTGGCAAAGGACGGGCTCGCCTTTGCCTTGGTCATACTCGAGGCTCCATTTCAGTGCTCTGCAAATCACAGCAGTGAAACAGCCACCCCTCCTTTGGGACAGCCCCTCCTTTGCTCCTGTTTTGTCCCTGCTGGTGACAGGCAGAACAAAAGAGCTTTCAGTGCCTGGCTCACAGGGGAGGGATTATCCCCACAGCCAGGCCCCTGCACTGCTGCTCTGTGGTGTGGATCCGTGTCTGGGACCTCTCCTGGGTTGGGGGAATCAAAGCTGCAGTGACCCTGAGCTGGGCTGGGGTTAATCTGAGCAATGTCCCCTGGCCCGGCACTGATCCCTGGGCCGGGAGGACTTTGATTCAGTGGCAGGACCACCTGCAGGCCCATGGTGCTGCTGCAGGGGGGAGGCAGCCCTGGGGCTTGGGCAGGGCTTGGAGCAAGCTGCTCTAGTGGAAGGTGTCCCTGCCTGTGGCCGGCGTTGGAGCTGGAGGAGCTTTAAGGTCCCTCCCAACTCAGACTGTTCCATGGTTCTATGCTCTGTCTCCTCAGCGTCCCATGGCTGCGCAAGGCTGGATTCAGCTCTCCCAGGCAGTGGGACCTTTGTCTCCAAGGGCTGTTCTGCAGCCGTTTGGATTCATGTCCTTGTTTGTAGCTTGTGTCAGTCACTAGAGGGGCAGAGCACCCACCTTGGCTGCTCGGGCACCTGTCCCATGGCTCCTGCTCTTTGTGCTGCTGGTTTTACCACTCCTGACCCCCCTGCTCCACTGCAGGACCCTCAGCCCCAGAGTAAGAAGCTGAAGACTGAGAGCTGGGAGCGGAGTGTGGGCAAACTGAACACCAAGTCCCAGCTGGCCGGGCTGGTGACAGTGAGGAAGCAGAAGCCAAGTCCTGCCCTGGCAAATGGCACAGGGCATCCGGAGACCACGGCCAGCACTGGTAACTGCCCGGGCAGGGATGGGGTGGCCTGAACTGGGCCATCAGGGAGGGACCTGGCAGCACACACGTGGTGTTCAGCTCTGTCTCTTCAGAGCATCAGTGCTCTCAGGTTGAGCTGTGGGACAGATGGGGCCACAATGGTGTGAGAACAGGGGGGGCTGTCCCTGTCTCCAGATGTCCTGATGGAGGAGAGGCTCCTTCCTCGTCCTTGGCTGTCAGCCAGGGCCTTGGAGACAGAGCCTCAGGGCCAAAAGCTTCAAACAAGCATCCCAGTGTGCCCAGAGGGTGCTGGGCGCAGTCACGACAGTGAGATAGGGATGCAAAAGCAAGAAAACGCTTTGTTTTGGGGCCTGATTGTCAAACCTACCAAAGTGTTGGAGTTTGGAAGCTTTGGAGAAGCAAGAGGAAAGGCTTTCCAGCGCCTCAGCATCATCTGCTTGTCCTGGGAAGCCGGAGGATCCATGGGTTTAGGGAAAGTCAACGAATTGACTGGTTGGCCCCGAGCCTTTGGCTCAATAAGGCCCTCAGGGCAGCCCCTAGGAAGGGCAGTGCTTGGAGTTGCCCTCCCTGGGCTTTCCCAGCCTCTGCTCAGGCAGAAGAGGGTTCGGTTAAACCTTGGGGCACCCTTGCTGCTTCCTCCCCTGCAGGAGGCTCCAGCGCAGGGGGCCTGGGCTCTCTGGCAGCCCACTTTAACCTTGTCCTGGTTGGATTCCAGCCGTGGGGATGAGGTGCTGCGTGAGCGGGGGGGGGGGGGGGTTGCGTTTCCATGGCTGTTCGGGCCATGGGAGGGCTGCCCCCGATGGTGTCTGCTCTCTGCTCTGCTTCCAGGCTCAGCTCCCACCACCGCATCCTCCCTCAGCTTGTTGGGGGTGTATTCGGACAGCGAGGACAGCGCAGGGGACTGATGAGGGGCCCGGCTGGCGGCTGTTCCTGCTTCTGGAGCCCCAGGAGGAGCTGGCACGGCAGCAGCGAGCCCAGCGCGGCCCCCAGACCCATCTGCACACCCAGCACCTTCCCTGCCCGGCCCAGGGTCTGCGTCCGTCCTCCAGCAGAGCCCGGACTATGGCTTCCTCGTAGGAGGACGCTGCTGCTGTGGCCCAGTCTGGTGGTGGCCAAACCCAGGCTCCTGGCAGCCCTGGCAGCGCCGTGTAGCCCAGCCCTGTGCCACAGCATGTTGGGAAGCACCAGGGCCAGCCCAGGACTGTGCATTTGTCCCTTCTGGTGGCACCCACTGCCCTCACCCCTCTGCTCCGGTTTGTGATGCACCAACCCACCCACAGCAGTAAAGGGACCTCAGGGCCCTTCTTCCCTGCTCACCTGCATCCCTGTGGGGAGCAGGATGCTCAGCACCACTCTTTTACAGCCGGAGGGTGCCCCTCACTCTTTCTCAGGCCCTGCGTGGCTCCTGCCCCCCCCCGCGGGGCTCAGGACTGCTATTGCAGGGTGAGCCCACACCCCTCATCCTGCTGTTGGAGGGGGCACGTTGTGTGGGGTCAGGGCTGACCCTGTTCCCTGAGCCCTGCTGTGCCCCAGCAGCTCCGTGCTGGACCTTCCCTACGGCTGAGGGGGTTTCCTCTGCTCAGCAGCAGCCTGGTAATAAATGGGATGCGTGTGAGCCCCTTGCTTCAGCTTCCCCTGGGGTGCTTCCTGGGGGGGTGGCTCCTGCCTGTGGGGACCCCACCGCGGTGGGAGCGGCTCCACCACCCATCCGAAGGGCTGCAGCCCCCCCGGGTGCCCCTGCGGAGCCAGCGCCAGGCCAGGATCCTGGAGAGGGACCTTTGTTCTGGGGAGACGATTGGGGAGGGGGAGCCCTTCTGCTCCCCCAGTGCTGCCCGTGGGGCTCCCCACACCCCAGCGGGGGTCAGGGCCCCCCATATGAGTCCGTGGGGCTGGGTCACCACGACGGGGGGGTGTCCGTGTTCCCCGTTTTCCCTGTGCCCCGACCCCCAGGAGCAGTCGGGGGGGAGATCCTGTGGCCGGGGAGCGCCCGCTGATGTTGGGGGGGTCCCGACGACCTTTCCCCCCCCCCCCCGTCTCCCCCCCTCAATCCGCCCCGTGGGTTTCCCCCCCCCCCCCAGCGAGGCGGGGTTGGGGGCTGGGGGGGGGGGGCCGGGGGGCTCCGGTCCGCGCGGCGCACGGCGGCGACACAAAGCGGCTCCGGGCGGCGGCGGCGGCGGTGGCGGTGGGGGGGGTCCCGCCATGGCCAAGTGGCTGCGGGAGTACCTGGGGCGGGGGGCGCGGCGCTCCCCCCCGCGCCCTCCACAGCCCGACTACAGCGGCCCCGCGCCCCCCGGCGCTGCCCTCCGCGGCCCCGCGTCCTCCCCTCGGCACCGGCTCGTGCGGGTGGCGGGCGCGGGGCCCCCCCGCCGTACGGAGCAGGTAGGAGCGGGGATGCTCCGGGGGGGGGGGGGCAGCGGGGCAAGAGCCGGGGGGGGAGCGCGGGCACCGGGGAGAGGGTGAAGGGAGCGGGGATGCAGGGGGGGAGCCGGGGAGAGGAAGCGGGAGCACCGCGGGGTGTGAATGAACCCGTGGGGAGGGGGGAGCACGGAACAGGGAGAGGGACCCCCCCCCCCCCCAAGGGGTCCGGGGGGACCCGGGAAGAGGGAACTGGGGATGGCGGCGGGGGGGAGCGGGAGAGAGGCCGGGGGACAAAGGGAGCGGGAGGGCGGCAGCGGGGAAGGGGCCGAGAACAGCGGCATCAGGAAGGGGGGAGCCCGCGGGGTCCCGAGGGGGTGCCGGGGCCCCGGGGGGGGCGCTCGTGGGTCCCGTCCCACCGCGGGCACCGCGCAGGGCCCCGGCGAGAGCGAATACTCGGAGCCGTGCGAGGGGGAGCAGGAGCCGGCGCCCGGGGGGGGCTGCGAGGAGCCCGCGGAGGCCGCAGGTGGGTGCCCCCCCCCCACAAGCCCCTCCCCAGGACACCCCCCCCTCCCCTCCCGGGTGTCCCCCCCCATGTCCCAGCGCCTCCTCCATGTCCCCAGGGGGCCGTCGGGGGCGGCCGCGGCGGGGCCCGCAGCTCTATGACACCCCCTATGAGGAGTGGGAAGCGGCCGGGGACAGCCCCGGCGCGGGCGGGAGCCGCGAGAGCCGCGAGAGCCGCCTGCCCCGGGACGACGAGCGCCCGGCCGATGAGTACGACCAACCCTGGGAGTGGAAGAAGGACCACATCTCGCGGGCGTTCGCAGGTGACGGCACCGCGGTACCCACGGGTGCCGCCGTTGGGGTACCCCTGCGCCCATGGGTACCGTGCTGGGGTCCTCCAGCATCCATGGGTACCACTCTGGCATCCCCTGCATCCATGGGTACTACCGCTTGGGTCCTCCAGCACCTATGCGTATCATATTGGTATCTCCCAGCATCCATGGGTACCACTCTGGCATCCCCTGCATCCATGGGTACTACCGCTTGGGTCCTCCAGCACCTATGGGTATCATATTGGCATCTCCCAGCACCCATGGGTACCATATTGGCATCCCTCTGCATCCATGGGTACTACCCCTTGGGTCCTCCAGCACCTATGGGTATCATACTGGTATCTCCCAGCACCCATGGGTACCACTCTGGCATCCCCTGCATCCATGGGTACTACCGCTTGGGTCCTCCAGCACCTATGGGTATCATACTGGTATCTCCCAGCACCCATGGGTACCATATTGGCATCCCCCTGCATCCATGGGTACTACCCCTTGGGTCCTCCAGCACCTATGGGTATCATATTGGCATCTCCCAGCACCCATGGGTACCATATTGGCATCCCTCTGCATCCATGGGTACTACCCCTTGGGTCCTCCAGCACCTATGGGTATCATATTGGCATCCCCCTGCACCCATGGGTACCATCCCGGGGTCCCCCAGCATCCATGAGTACCAGTCTGGTATCCCCCAGCACCCATGGGTCCCACCCCTTGGGGACAACAGGAGACCATGGCAAGGCAAAGCCACAGTGGGGCCACCTGGAACATTCCTCTGTGGCCTGACAGCGAGCGGTGCCCAGCAGCAGCAGCAGCAGCAGCACCCATAGGTGCTGGGCACCCACGGTGCTGACACCCTCCTTGTCCCCCCAGTGCAGTTTGAGAGCCCCGAGCGCTCCCCCAGCCTGTCCCGGCAGCTGCCGCCCCCCCCCCGGGCCCCCCCGGGCACTGGCTGCCCCCCCAGCCCCCGGCACGTGGACACCTCGCTCCCCCTGGAAAAGCAAGCGTGAGTCTGGGTCCCTCCTCCATGGGGCACTGCGGTGTGCAGGCAGCCCCCTGGGGTGCGGGGACCCCATGGACGGGTCCCCGTGATGTTGGCTGCCCCATGGGACGGATGGGTGCCCGTGGTGTGAAGGTGCGCTCGGTCCCTTTGCCACGGCTGGCTGTGCCACGCTGCAGCCAGTCTCCACGGTGCAGAAGGTGCTCCCGTGGGGCAGCTGGCGCTGATGGCTCCATGCGGTGGGGCTGGCTCCCCACGGCACGGAGGGTGCCCCATGGCGCACTGGGGTGATGCCACGGCCGTGCAGGTGGTACCACGGCCCCATCGGGCGGGCGGGCGCCGAGACGCTGCTGGCGCTGTGCCGGGAGGGCAGCTTCCTGGTGCGGGACTGCGAGACCAGCCCCGAGGACTACTCACTGTCCCTCAGGTGAGCGCGGGGCCGGGGGGCACCGGGCATGGCCCCACAGGGGTTCTCATGTGGAGGAGCCACGAGCGCAGTGCTGCGCCCGTGTCGTGGCGTGTGGTTGTGTGTCGTTGTGTGTCGTGGCATGTCGTGTGTCGTTGCGTGTCGTTGTGTGTCGTTGCGTGTCGTTGTGTGTCATGTGTCGTTGCGTGTCATTGCGTGTCGTTGCGTGTCATTGCGTGTCGTTGCGTGTCGTTGTGTGTCGTTGCGTGTCGTTGTGTGTCATTGTGTGTCGTGTGTCATTGCGTGTCATTGTGTGTCGTTGCGTGTCATTGTGTGTCATTGTGTGTCGTGTGTCATTGCGTGTCATTGTGTGTCGTTGCGTGTCGTTGCGTGTCGTTGCGTGTCATTATGTGTCATTGTGTGTCATTGCATGTCGTTGCGTGTCGTTGTGTGTCATTGCATGTCGTTGCGTGTCGTTGTGTGTCATTGCGTGTCATTGTGTGTTGTTGCGTGTCATTGCATGTCGTTGTGTGTCATTGCGTGTCATTGTGTGTTGTTGTGTGTCATTGCATGTCGTTGCGTGTCGTTGTGTGTCATTGCATGTCGTGTGTCATTGTGTGTCATTGTGTGTCATTGCGTGTCGTTGTGTGTCGTTGCGTGTCCTTGTGTGTCATTGTGTGTCGTTGTGTGTCATTGCGTGTCGTTGTGTGTCATTGCATGTCGTTGCGTGTCATTGTGTGTCATTGCGTGTCATTGTGTGTCGTTGTGTGTCGTTGCGTGTCGTTGTGTGTCATTGCATGTCGTTGCGTGTCATTGTGTGTCATTGCGTGTCGTTGCGTGTCATTGTGTGTCATTGCATGTCGTTGCGTGTCATTGCGTGTCATTGTGTGTCATTGCGTGTTGTTGCGTGTCGTTGCGTGTCGTTGCGTGTCATTGTGTGTCATTGCATGTCGTTGCGTGTCGTTGAGTGTCACTCACCGCGTCCCCATCCCACCCCACAGGAGCAGCCACGGCTTCGTGCACGTGAAGCTGACGCGGACGCGGGAGCACCACTTCACGCTGGGCCGCGCCGGCGCTGCCTTCCCCTCGGTGCCCGCAGCCGTGCGGCACTACACAGCGCGCGCGCTGCCCGTGCGCGGCGCCCGCCACCTCTCCCTCCTCTACCCGGTGGCGGTGCAGCCCCTGTGAGCAGCAGAGACCCCCCCAGAGGGACCCCCCCAACCACCCCCATTAAAACCGGTGCACACCCAGCGCTTGCCCTGGGGTTCGTAGGCACAGCGACGCTCTGGTCCCTCTTGGGGCTCAACTCAGTGGTGCCTTGGGACCCCTGATCCCACCATGTGGGCTCCTGCCCTTGCCCTAACCCCCGCTGGAGCCCAGGAGTCTGGGTGATGGGGGGTGTCCAGATGAGCCCCCCCCCCCTCACCACCACAGCGCTTGTGGGGCGCTGCTGGGGACACCCCCATTGAAGCCAAAGCATGGGGGGGGGCTGCTGGGTCCATGCTGGGGGGAGCGGGTGCTTCCTGCGTGGTCACCATCACCCCTGAGGCACGAAATGAGGCCCACGGGACCGCAGAGGGGGTTCCTTGAAATCGGCCCCCCCGACACGACCCATCCACACGGGACAGACCAGGCTGGGCCACTGGGGGACAGCGGATGCTGTGGGGTGACCGCACACAAGACACGGCGCGGGGTGATGGGTGCTGCAGAGCTCCTTTCTTGGGTGCAGAAAGGCAGAACTGGGGGGGGGGGGGGCACCCAGCCCATGGGGACATGGAGCCCCTCAGGGCTGGGGGGCAGTGGGGGTACCCCATGCCCGGTGCTGCCGTGCCTGGTGCATGCAGTTATCCATCTCCTTGGGGGGCAGCAGCAGCTTCTTGGGGGCCCGGGGCACCACATTCACGTAGATCCTTGTGTCTGGGGGGGCCAATGGATGTCAGGGGGGGCAGCTCTGTCCCCAGACATGTGGCACAGACTGGCCCAGCTGGGGGACCCTAAGGGGACCCAATGGGAGGTGCCTGCAGGCGGGCAGGGGGTGCAGGCATGGGGGGATTTGGGCACAGGGGTACATGG
This sequence comes from Ara ararauna, assembly GCA_028858755.1. NCBI lineage: Eukaryota > Metazoa > Chordata > Aves > Psittaciformes > Psittacidae > Ara > Ara ararauna. The sequence continues at coordinate 2,792,340 of CM054398.1, read as the reverse complement.
GGCAGGGGGGACGGGAGTGTTTGGGCATGGAGCAGGGTACAAGGGGAGGTGGAGACAGGGTATGGGGGGAGAGGGACTTGGGGGTGTTTGGGCAGGGGGCAGAGAGGCACAGGGGCAAACAGGGACGGGGCTACCTGAGGTCCTGCGCCAGCGCCGGTGGCAGAGGACAGCCGGTGCCAGGAGGAGGGCTGAGCCCCCCAGGGCTGCTGCCAGCCCCCACTGCAGCCCTGCAAGCACACCCAGCTGCAGACACCCCAGGCACCACCGGCACTGCTGGCACACGGGTGCCAGGATGGAGGGGACGAGCGGGGACGGTGGGGACACTAACCCGCCTGGTGGCCTCCGTCAGCTGGGGCTGTGAGGGGCAAGCAGGTAAGCATGACCCTCTCCCCATCCCTATCGCCATCCCAATCCCAATCCCCATCCCTGTCCTCATTCCCACCCCGTCCCGACCCCTGTCCCTGTCCTCATCCCTCCCGCAATGTGGCCGCCCCGAACCCACCAAGCACCTCCCTGCAGAGCCCCCCCAGTGATGCCACCCCCTGGGACCCCCCCCCCATGACGCCACGGTCCCCACCGGGGGAGCCCCGAGGAGACGCTGCGGCGCGGGGCTCCCCCGGTACCTGCGGTGACGCGGAGCCGGGTGCCGTTGCCGGTGGCGGTGCTGTACCGGGGGATCTCGACGGTCACCCGGCAGCGGTAGCGCCCGGCGTCGTCCCCCTGCGCGCTGCGCAGGCTGAGGGTGGCGCTGGGGGGGTCCCAGGCGGTGCGGAGCCGGGGGGCGCAGGGCGCCGGGGCGGTGCTGTTGCCGGGGCGCAGGCGGGAGGCGCAGAGCGCCCCGCGGGCCCCGTCCTTCACCCACTCCACTCGCAGCAGGTCCCAGGGCTCGGCCGCCAGCACCCGGCACCGCAGGGTCACCTCCGCACCCGCCGGCACCCGCAGCTCCCCCGGGGCCTGGCTCACCCGCACGGCACCCGCTGCTGGGGACGGCGCGGGGGTCACGGGGGGCTCCCCACGGAGCCGGGCTCGCTGCCTGCAGCCGCGCATCGCTCTGCACCTCCGGCCCCTTCCTGTCCCCCCTCCCTCTGTCCCCCATCCTGTCCCACGCACGCTCTCACCCCATCCTGTCCCCTCTCCGTGGCCCCCCATCCGTCCCCATCTGTTCCATCCTGTCCCCCCACCACTTCTGTCTGCCCACCCACCCATCACCCTCCTCTCCCCATGGTTGTCCCCTTCCTCTGTATCCCCAGCCCCTCCGCAGTCCCCCTCCAGGACAGACGTCCCCAGGACCGCCCCCCCCGCCCCAGCCATCACACAGGGGCCAGGCTGACCCATGCCCCCCCAAATCCCTGTCCCCAGCCCCACGGCCCCGCCATCATCGCCTCCATCCCCTCGGGCCAGCCCTATCCCCCCACTCACCAGCAAGGAGGGGGATGAGGACCCCGAGTCCCCACATCTGCGCGCCGGTGCCAGCCCAGAGCCCCGCTCCGAAGGGCTGCGTCCCCCGGTGGGTCCCTATCCCCTGAGGGGTCCCTGTCCCCACGCCCTCCGTGTCCCCGAAGCGCTGCTGCCCCTGAAGCCTCCCGGCCCCTGTCCCCAGCGCTGCGGGCTGTGACGCCACCGCTTCCTGCCCCTGCTGCGCGGCCCAGGGGAGGGGGACGGGGACCGGGACCGAGATGGGCGCAGGGACGGGGACCGGGACGGGGACCAGGAGGGGGCTGGGGCCGGGATGGGGACAAAGATGGGAGACTCCATCCTGCGCAGGGGCAGGGGATGGCACTGGAATGGGCTGCCCAGGGAAGATATGAATGCTCCATCGCTGGCGGTGCCCAAGGCCGGGTTGGACAGAGCCTTGGGGGCCATGGCTCAGTGGGAGGTGTCCCTGCCCGTGGCAGGGGGTGGAAGTGGATGATCTGAAGGTCCTTTCCAACCCAAACTCTACAGTGATTCTATGGCACCTCCTCGGGGCGAGGGGTCCCGGCTCGGCCCCATCCCAGCCCCGCAGGCAGGGACGAGCCCCTCCGGGCGGACACGCGCGTCCTGACCGCAGAGCGGGGGGGTGCGCCCCATGCCGGCAGCCGCCCCCCCCCGTCCCCCTGTGCCCCATCCCGGGGGCACACAGAAGGACCGTGCCCCGGGCCAGGGGGTCCCGAGGGGGGGAGCTCCGCGCCCCACACCCGGGGTGCTGCTGGGGGGCGCCCCCCCCGGGATGGAGCCCACGGGGGGGGGCTCAGCGCCGCTCCCCCCCCATGGACTACATCTCCCAGCATGCAGCGGGGCGCTCCCGGCGCCAGGACTACATCTCCCGTCGTGCCCCGCGGCAGGGGCAGACCGGGGCGGGGCGGGGGGCGCCGCTCCCCCTTTGTTGGTGGCGGCGGGGCCGAGCGGCGGGGACGGCCCGGGATGGGCGAGCAGGTGGGAATGGGAGCGGGAATGGGAATGGGAATGGGAATGGGAATGGGAATGGGAATGGGGATGGGGATGGGAATGGGAATGGGAGCGGGGATGGGGATGGGGATGGGGAGGGAGGGAAGGAAGAAGGGAGGGGGATGAAGAGATGGAGGAAAGGAGGGAGAGGGGTGGAGGGATGAGGGAAGGATGGAGGAAGAGGGGATGGAGGAATGAGGGAAGAGGGGATGGAGGAAGAGGGGATGGAGGAAGGAACAGGGATGGGGAAAGGAGCGGGTGGAGAAGGAGGGATGGAGGAAGAGGGGACGGAGAAAGGAGGAAGGATGGAGAAGGAGATGGAGGAAGAGGGGACGGAGGGGATGAAGGCCTGGAGGAAGGAGGGGTGGGAGCGCGGAGGGAGGAAGCCGCGGGGCGCAGGTTGGTGATGGAGGGCTGGAGGAGGGCTCTCTGTCCCTGGCTCTGCCTCGCACACCACACTGCCAAGTCATCGCGGTCCCGCCATGGCCCGGTGCCCGGGCACGGGGGGAGCGGGGGGGACCGTGCCCCTGACTGCGTGCGGGGGGGCTGGGCAGGAGTCCATACGTAAGATCATCACCACCTTGGCCGTTAAGAATGAGGAGATCCAGAACTTCATCTACTCCCTCAAGCAGATGATGCAGAATGTGCAGGTACCAGAGACCCCCCTGCCCTCCCCAGCCCCAGTGCAGGGTGGTACCCGGTGACACCCCCCCCCCGCTCTGTGCCCAGGACAACTCGACGCGGGCGCAGGAGGACCTGGACGCGGAGTTCCAGTCGCTGTTTGTGCTGCTGGACGAGCTGAAGGAGGAGATGGTGACCAAGATCAAGCAGGAACGCGCCCAGCGCACCTACGAGCTGCAGGTGAGCACCCCCTGCGTGCCCCCCCCATAACCCTCACCCATCACTTCCCTCTCCCCACCCCGTGCCAGGCCCAGCTTGCGGCGTGTACCAAGGCCCTGGAGAGCTCGGAGGAGCTGCTGGAAGCGGCCAACCAGACCCTGGGGATGGCCAATGACCACGAGTTCCACCAGGTACGTCCCCACTGGCGCAGGGGGATGTCCCCGTCCGGTGGCCTCCATGCGGGGGGTGTCCTGGACCCCCCTTTACCTGCTCGTTGATGCTGCGCTCGCCCCGGGCAGGCACCCTCCTTTTCTTTCTGAGCTGGGCACTGGGTGGCAGTGGCATGGCTGTGCCTGCTGTGGGGCTGGGGGTGCATGGAGACCCCCCGGGGTGGTCCCAGAGCTGCCTGATGCCCTCTTCCTCCTGATGCAGGGATGCCGTGGGGATGCAGGGGTGCTGTGGGGATGCAGGGGTACTGTGGGGATGCAGCGATGCTGTGGGGATGCAGGGTTGCTGTGGGGATGCAGGGGTGCTGTGGGGATGCAGGGGTGCTGTGGGGATGCAGGGGTGCTGTGGGGATGCAGCGTTGCTGTGGGGGTGTAGGGATGCTGTAGGGATGCAGGGGTGCTGTAGGGATGCAGGGGTGCTGTGGGGATGCAGCGATGCTGTGGGGATGCAGGGGTGCTGTGGGGATGCAGCGATGCTGTGGGGATGCAGGGGTGCTGTGGGGATGCAGGGGTGCTGTGGGGATGCAGGGTTGCTCTAGGGATGCAGGGTTGCTCTAGGGATGCAGGGGTGCTGTGGGGATGCAGGGGTGCTGTGGGGATGCAGGGGTGCTGTGCTGCTGGGCACCACAGTGGGACCACGGGCACGCTCAGCTGCAGGGTCTGTGCCTGCTGCCCCCCACTGGCCCCTGGCTCTGCTCTCTCATCTGCTTTGTTTCTCCCTCCTCTTTCCCCCTGCGCTCGCCAGGCTGCCAAGCAGATCAAGGATAGGTACGGCCCCCCCGTGCCCCACCAACCGCCCCCCTCCTCCCAGCCAGGACCCACAGCGGGTGCCCCATGGGTGCTGGGGGGGGAGCGGTCAGGGCGGGCGGGTGCCCTGCTCCCCGCCCCGCTCACCCTGCTCCCTCTTGTCCCGGTGCAGCGTGACGATGGCGCCCGCCTTCCGCCTCTCGCTCAAGGCCAAGGCCAGCGATAACATGAGCCACTTGATGGTGGATTTCGCCCAGGAGCGCCGCATCCTCCAGGCCATCGCCTTCCTGCCAGGTACTGCCTGCAGGCAGGGACATGGGGGGGGGGGGGGGGTGGGCACAGCAGGGGCAAGAGGACACGTTGGGGGTGTGCCAGGCAGGGATGGGACAGCGCAAGGAGGGGGGTCCAGGGTTTAAGGGTGGGCGCTAAGGGATGGGGTGAGGAGCTGGAGGGGGGTGCAGGGCCTGGGGCAGCCCACCCTGAGGGGCTACACAGGATGAGAGGGATGGGATGCTGTGCCTCGGCAGTGCCCATGCAGGGTCCCTGGGGTGCTGTGCCACGGAGTCACCAAGCCCATGGGATGCAGGGGTGCCCCAGGGGTGCCCCAGGGGTGCAGGGGAGCCCCTGGCACAGCTGTTCCTTTGGGCAGTGCCCAGCACCCCTGAGATCGACCTGGCCGAGTCTCTGGTGGCCGATAACTGCGTGACGCTGAGCTGGAGGATGCCCGAGGAGGACACCAAGATCGACCACTACGTGCTGGAGTACCGCAGGACCAACTTCGAGGGGCCGCCCCGCGCCAAGGAGGACCAGCCCTGGATGGTGGTCGAGGGCATCAGAAGCACTGAGTACACCCTCCCCAGTGAGGGCACGGGGGCAGCACCCAAAAGGGTGCCAGGATGGGAGCGAGCACCGCGGGTGGCAGGGGACTGGAGTGCCATGGGGCTGGGGGGCAGCGCCAGGCTCCATAGGGGGCATGGGGAGGGGGGTGCTTCCCCCCCATACCCCACTTTGCTGTCCCCGCAGGGATGAAGTTCGATATGAAGTACATGAACTTCCGAGTGCGGGCGTGCAACAAAGCTGTGGCAGGCGAGTTCTCGGAGCCGGTCACTTTAGAGACAAGAGGTGGGTCCTGAGGGGGGGGGGGCACGGGGCGCTGCCACCCCCGGCTGCCCGGGCGCCGCGGCCCCCGCGCGCTGACGGCGCCTGTCCCCAGCGTTCACGTTCCGCCTGGACGCCAGCACGTGCCACCAGAACCTGCGCGTGGAGGAGCTCAGCGTCGAGTGGGACGCCACGGGCGGGAAGCTGCAGGACGTGAAAGCGCGCGAGAAGGACGGCAAAGGCAGAACGGCTTCACCGGCCAACTCGCCCGCCAGGTACGGACCCGGCCATGGCTCGTCCGTTCCAACCCCTGCCACGGGCAGGGACCCCTTCCGCTGGAGCAGGGGGCTCCAAGCCCCTGGGTCCAACCTGGCCTTGAGCACTGCCAGGGATGGGGCAGCCACAGCTTCTCTGGGCACCCTGTGCCAGCGCCTCAGCACCCTCACAGGGAAGAGCTTCTGCCTTAGATCCAACCTGAGCCTCCCCTGTATCAGTTTGAACCCATCACCCCCTGTCCTATCGCTCCAGTCCCTGATGAAGAGCCCCTCTCCAGCATCCCTGTAGCCCCCTTCAGCCCCTGGAAGCTGCTCTGAGGTCTCCACGCAGCTTCTCTTCTCCAGCTGAACGGCCCCAATGTCCTCAGCCTGGCTCCATACAGGAGGTGCCGCAGCCCCTGATCCTCCTCGTGGCCTCCTCTGGGCTTGCTCCAGCAGCTGCATGTCCTGATGCTGGGGACACCAGCACTGCACCCAGTGCTGCAGGGGGGGCTCACCAGAGCCAAGCCGAGGGGCAGGATCACACCAGGCCCTGCTGCTCACAGCCCTCTCTGTCCTAGGGCCGTGCAGTCACCCAAGAGGATGTCCCTGGGACGCGGGGGCCGGGATCGCTTCACCGCTGAGTCCTACACAGTCCTGGGTGAGAGCTGGGGGCACCCACTGGGTGCAGGTGGGGACCCTGAGGGCACAAGGGGGTGATGGAGGTGGGCAGGGGGCACCCCATGGGTACACTCATGAGCTGTGCCCATAGGGGACACCCTGATCGATGGTGACGACCACTACTGGGAGGTGCAGTTCGACCGGGACAGCAAAGCCTTTGGTGTGGGGGTGGCCTATCGCAGCCTGGGCAAGTTCGACCAACTGGGCAAGACCTCGGCGTCCTGGTGCCTCCACCTCAACAACTGGCTCCAGGTCAGCTTCAGCGCCAAGCACGCCAACAAGGCCAAGGTGCTGGACGTGCCCGTGCCCGACTGCATCGGCGTCCACTGCAACTTCCCCGAAGGTGCGTGCGGGATGGGGATGGTGATACTGGAGCTGGGGAGGGGTGGGTGGAAGGAGGAAGCTCTTCCCTGGGAGGGTGCTGAGGCGCTGGCACAGGGTGCCCAGAGAAGCTGTGGCTGCCCCATCCCTGGCGGTGTTCAGGGCCACGTTGGACACGGGCTTGGAGCAGTGGAAGAGGTCCCTGCCCGTGGCTTTGGATGAGCTTTAAGCTCCTTCCAACCCAAAGCATTCCATGGTTCTATGGGACATGAGCACCACTGTGGGCACCGCCACCACCACGAGCACTGTGCAGGGGGGGTCTGCAAGCCCTGTGCCCCCCCCTACACCCCCCGCTTGTGCCTGCAGGGATCCTGTCCTTCTACAACGCCCGGACCAAGCAGCTGCTCCACACGTTCAGGACCAAGTTCACGCAGCCCGTGCTGCCCGCCTTCATGGTAAGGGGCAGGATGGGCAGCGCCTGCAGGGCTCTGGCGGTGGGGGGCAGCCCCCCCCAGCCCTGCGCCCTCCTGTGCCCATAGGTTTGGTGCGGCAGCTTCCAGGTGAGCTCAGGGCTGCAGGTGCCCAGCGCCGTGAGGTGCCTGCAGAAGCGCAGCAGCACCGCCAGCAGCTCCAACGCCAGCCTGCCCTAGAGCCGTGCCCCCCAGGCAAGAGCACTGAATGTACCCCCCCTGCTCCCCACACACCCCCCCATCGCTGCTCTGTGCCCCCCCCCGGCGCTGGGCACGTCTGCCCCCACCAGCGAGAGCTGCTTCTGGCCTGAAGAATAAACCAGGATGTTTATGGTGTGACACGGACCTGGGTGGGCACTGGGTGCTGGGGGGGGGGGCACCGGCACAAAGGGGGGGGAAAGGGGGTTCTTGGGGTGATGGGATGGGATGAGGCTGCTCAGAGCAGGGGGTAATGCCCCCCAAAACCATGGGTTTGGGGTTCAGCCCCCCCCCCCGAGCCACCCCAGTGCCATGTCCTGGCACAAAGTGGGGGGCAGCCGGGGCTCCCCATGCTGGTGCCCATCAGTCCTCGATGGAGCTTGGCAGGTTCTGGACAGGCCCCTCCACCGTGCCTGTGCCATGGGGGGTTCGTGGCCTGGAGGGGGACCCCAACGTGGCCCCCCCACCCTGTGTGTCCTCCCCGCTCTCACCACTCTCCTCCACTGCAACAGAGCGGGGGGGCACCATGGACCCTCTCCCCCAAACCCACCCCAGAGCCCTCCAGTGCCACCCCCCGGCAGCCCCCTCCCATAGGGACGCGCACCCCGATGCCACCCCTTGCATGGGGACCCGGCTCGCGAGGGGGACCTGCACCACGGTGCCGCCCGTCCCCTGCTCCCCCCGTTCCCCCCCGGGGGCAGCCCCGCATCAGCCCTGGAGGCTGAGGGGACCCTGGGCCCGGCCCTGCCCCATCACCCCCGGAGGGTCACCCATGGGCGGGCGGGACGGAGCCCCCCAGAACGGCCCCAACGCACCCGGCCCATGGGGCAGTGGTGCCCGGGAGGGACCCCGTGGTGTTGGGGGTCCTCCGTGAGCGGGAAGCAGCGCCGGGTGGGGGCGCCCTCACGGGGGGACCCCTCCGCCGTGGTCAGGATGAGTCCCCGCCGCATCCCGGAGCCCCCCCCCCGCACCCCGCGCTCCGGGGACCCCCCATAGGCGGCGGCCGTGGGCCCGGCCCGGCCCCTCGGGTCGCACCGAGGCGGGGGCGGTGTCACCGGGGGCGCGCGCCCCGCCCGCAGGTGCCGCCGGTCCGGAGGGGGGGGGGGAGGGGCCGCGGTTCCGGGGCTGTGCCCCCGTGTGCGCCCCCCCCCCCCCTCGTGCGGGGCTGTCCCGCTCCCCCCCCCCCCCCCCATTCCCGGTGTCCCGGTCCCGGTGTCCCCCCCCCTCCCGGGGCGGGGCGCGCGGGGGCCGCCCAGTCACGTGCCGCCGCCGCCGCGCGCACCGGGAGCGGACCGGAGCATGGCAGGTACGGGCGCGCGCACCGGGCACGCACCTGCGCGCGAGCGCACACACGCGCACCCTCACGAGCGCGGGCACGCGGGAACCCCCCCGTGCGCGCTTCGCGCGCCCGCGCACACCCCGGGGGGGGGACACACGCGAGCGGGGACCGGGGACGTGACGCGCGCACGGCGGCCGCGTCCCCGCGTCCCTGAATCCCCATGGCCCCGAGTCCCGGTGTCCCCCATCCCTGTGTCCCCGTATCCCCGCATCCCCACATCCCTGTGTCCCTGTGTCCCCCTATCCCCGCATCCCCGCATCCCTGTGTCCCTGTGTCCCGGTGTCCCCCTATCCCCGCATCCCCACATCCCTGTGTCCCGGTGTCCCGGTGTCCCCGTATCCCTGTATCCCCGTATCCCTGTATCCCCGTGTCCTGGTGTCCCCGCATCCCCACATCCCTGTATCCCTGTGTCCCTGTGTCCCGGTGTCCCCCTATCCCCGCATCCCCACATCCCTGTGTCCCTGTGTCCCGGTGTCCCCCTATCCCCGCATCCCCACATCCCTGTATCCTTGTGTCCCTGTGTCCCGGTGTCCCCCTATCCCCGCATCCCCGCATCCCCACATCCCTGTGTCCCTGTGTCCCGGTGTCCCCACGTCCCCCAGCCACATCCCCGTGTCTCTGTGTCCGCGCTCACCACATCCCCATGTCCTCACACCCCCTCATCTCCTGTGCCCCATCAGTGTACCTCATCCCCCTGTCCCTGTGTCCATCCCGGCCCTGTGTCTTTGTCCCCTCTTCCTGCATCCCTGCGTGCTTCTGTCCCCATGGCCTTACGCATCCCTGTCCGAAGCAGATGGAGGGGGGCACCCAGGGGTGCTCTTGGCAGGGACCCCACACGCTGTGTCCCGTCCCGCAGCGCTGGCGGCTGCATCCCCTGGTGCGGATGAGGGTCTGGAGGAGGATGAGGACGAGCTGGAGCCGGGGCTGGACGAGGCGGAGGCCGAGGCGGAGGCCGGGAGCGGAGCGAGGCCATCGGGGGGGTCCCGCGGGGCCGTGCTCACCCGGCGCGGCATCACCCTGCGCGTGCTGCTCCGCGATGGGCTCCTGGAGCCGGCCCGCGGCGTCCTCTCCATCTACTACCTGGTGACACAGGATGGGACGGGGGACGTGGGATGGGGGCATGGGCTGGCGAGAGGAATGGGACCAGGGCTGGGGTCAGGGCGCTGGTTGGTTGCTCCCCGTCTCACCCCGCGCTCCCCAGGGCAAGAAGTTCGTGGGGGACCTGGGTGCAGACGGGACCATCACGTGGCAGGAGACGGGGCAGGTCTTCAACTCGCCCAGCGCCTGGGCCACGCACTGCAAGCGCCTGGTGAACCCTGCCAAGAAGTCCGGCTGCGGCTGGGCCTCGGTGCGCTACAAGGGCCAGAAGCTGGACCAGTACAAAGCCGCGTGGCTGCGGCAGCACCAGCCCAATGCGCCGCCCGCCGATGAGGTGCGTTGGGTGGGAGCCCCTTTGGGTGCCCCCCCCCGGGGTGCAGGGGTGCAGTGGGGCCAGCCCGGTGCTGCCCGCAGAGCCTGGCCAGCGAGGGTGAGGGTGAGGATGAGGAGGTGCCGGAGGAGGAAGAGGAGGAGGCGGCGCGCGAGGGCCGGGCGCCGGTGCCGGAGCCGGTGGCTGCCAAGAAGCCGGAGGAGAGGAGCAAGAAGCAGCCGTGCAAGAGCGCAGCGGAGCCGGCAGGGACGGGTGAGGTGATGGGGGGAGCAGCGGGGGCCCCGCGCCACCGGCAGCGGTGACGGCCGTTGTGGTTCACAGAGCACAGCGCCCCGGCCAAGAGGATGGAGAGCAAAGCCCGTGCGCCCGTGCGGTACTGCAGCCTGGGCAGCCGCGACTCCGCCAGGTACGGGGCCACCGGGAGCCGCGGGTGCCACCGCAGGGCCCTGGGGGTGATTGGGCACAAAGGGGGCTGCGGCTGTTGCAGGAACCCGCAGACCCTGGTGGAGGTGACGTCCTTCGCTGCCATCAACAAGTTCCAACCCTTCAACGTGGCCATTTCCAGCAACGTCCTTCTGCTCCTGGTGCGTCCCTTCCGCGGGGACCCGGGGTGGGATATGTCCTCCTCAGGGACTGGAGCGATGGGACAAGGGGTCCCTGCCCATGGCAGGGGTTGGAACTGGATGGCCTTTAAGGTCCATTCCCACCCAACCCCTTCCTTGGATCTATGCCTCTGATGTCGCTGGGGTGTCCCCGGTGTCGTTTTGGGTCCAAACTCTTCGTTTTAACCTTTTCCCGCAGGATTTCCACAGCCACCTGACGCGGAGCGAAGTCGTGGGCTACCTGGGCGGGCGCTGGGACACCAACACTCAATGTAGGTGCTTGTGTGAATGGGTGCCCCCACCCCACCCGCTCCATCACCACCCACCCCGTGTCCCCCCCCCAGTGCTGACGGTGCTGCGAGCCTTCCCCTGCCGGACCCGCCTGGGCGATGCCGAGGCCGCCGGTGCCGTGGAGGAGGAGGTAAAACCGCCCCGACCCCATCCGTGCACGCCGGGGGTGTCGATGGGTGCAGCCCCACATCGTCTGCCCGCACCGTAGATCTGCCAGAGCCTGTTCCTGCGGGGGCTGTCGCTGGTGGGGTGGTACCACAGCCACCCCTTCGGCCCCGCGCTGCCCTCGCTGCACGACATCGATGCGCAGATGGACTATCAGCTCAAGCTGCAGGGCAGCGGCAACGGCTTCCAGCCCTGCCTGGCCCTCATCTGCGGTGAGCCCCGGCCCCATGGCCCCGGGGGGGCTGCTGCTGCCATCACCCCCCCACCAGCCCCATCTCTGCCCCCCCCATAGGACCTTACTACCACGGGAACCCCGGCGTGGAGTCCAAAATCGCACCCTTCTGGGTGATGCCACCACCCGAGGTAAGGGGTCGCTGGCCCCACGGGGGGGATTTGGGATGGGGGTGACCCCCCCCCCCAACTTGCCCCATCCTCCAGCAACGGCCCAATGACTATGGCATCCCCATGGATGTGGAGGTGGCCTACATCCAGGACGGCTTCCTCACCAACGATGTCCTGCAGGAGATGGTGAGGAGGTGACAATCTCTTCCCCATCCCCACCGTGGTGCTGAGCTCGCAGCATCCTCAGCCCCTTCTCTGCCCGCATCCCAGACGCTGCTCATGGACTTCTATAAGGGAGCCCCCGACCTGGTGAAGTTCCAGGAGCTCTGGAGCCAGGATCAGACCTACCTGGACAAGCTGAAGGTGAGGAGGGGGCTTTAAGCAGGGAATCACCTCCAGCTCCCCCCCATTAACTGGGCTGTGTCCCCCCCGTGTCAGGGCTCGCTGGCCTCCCGCACCCCCAAGGACCAGAGCTTCAGTCACGTCCTGGAGCAGATCTTCAGCCTCCTCAAGCTCAGCGGCTGAGGGACCAGGAGCCCCCTCGACTCGGAGCAGGCGCCGGGCACAGCTCGGTTCAGCAGCCCCCAGCCCGTGGGGTGCATCCAGACCCAGTGTGGGGCAGCGCCCACCCTGGGGGGCTCAGCACGGGGGGGGGGGTCCCAGCACCCCACTCGCTCCTGCCCTGCCCTGGAGGTGCTGTGGTGGTGGTGGGAGCCTTGGCTGTCGTTGTGTGGAAGCGGTAGTTGATTAAAGAGCAGTTCCTGAGCGTTGCTTTGGGGACACCTTACCCAGGGGCTGCTGCCGCCATCCCTGTGGATGCTGAGCCCAGGGGATGCTCACCCGGGGGTGAGCCTTCATCCTCCATCGCACCGTGGTCCCCCCCGGCTCACAGTCACTCACAGAGGATGCAGGCAGTAGAAAGAAGAAGACATTTAATACTTCCATTCAGATACAAGTCGAGCTTTGGGGGGGGTCTTTTTTTTCCCCTAGAAACCAGGAGAAACCATTACAAAAATCCACGGAAGTGTAGCAGTTGTCCCAAACCACAGCTCAATTCACCTGAGCAGGACCCACAGCGGGGGGGGCAGAGGGAAGGACCCCCAGGACACCGGTCCCTGTTCTCCCTGTGCCCCCCCGCTCCTGGGATGGGGTCAGTGCTCAGCCCCAGCAGGGCGGGAGCACACGGACATGGACATGCAGGGTTCACACCGGGAGCAGCGGGGACGGGGCCTGGTGCGGAGCTTGGTCCCCAGCCAAGCAGGGGTGGTGTTAGCCAAGAGGAGCCGGAGCCCGGGCGAGGGGAAGTGGGGAACAGGCCACTTGTAGCAAGGAAAAGCAGGAGCCGGGGCGGGGGGGAGCGCTGCCGGGCCCCATCCTGACCCTCACAACATGGACCCCGGGGCTATGGGGTGGAAGGAGCAGCACCGGGATGTAGGGTCCCTCCTCCCACCAAGCCCATGTGGCCAAGGGCCTCGTTGCCCCCCCCCGTAAGGAGGGTTTCTGTGGGGCAGAGGATGGGGGGAGGGCTCAGGAAAGGCACATGAGGATCAGCTGAGCTCTGGTCCTGCAGCACCCATGGGTGCTGATGGCTCCCGGGGGCAGAAGTGCCTGCGAGGGACAGGAGCCACGACCTGCCCCAAAGCTCCCTCCCCACATCACCCCAGGAGGAAAAGCCCAAGATCCAGAAGCAATTTGGCTTAAAATCCTTAAAACCAAGGGCAGAAGGGAGCAGCCACCCGCTTGGGAGCCAAGGACCGCGGGAGGGGGCAGAGGGATCCCCACTGTGTCCCTTTAGGGTGGGCAGGGATGGCACAGAGCTCCATGGGGCTGGTTTAGTGTTTGATGGGTGTTGTAGTGTTGCTGTGCCCCAGCATCCCTCCCCTGAGCCCCCAGGGAGAGCCGGGGTCCTCCGTGGGTGCTGGGCATCCACGGGGAGAGGGGTAGTGTTCAATGGGGAGGGGGTGAAGGTCTTGCCCCTTGCTGAGGCTGAGGGGGGGCTTTGCTCCCCAGCACTGGGCCACGTGTCTCTCGGTGCTGATGCTCAATGAGATGGATGCATCCCGGCTCTCCCTGATGCATGACCCAAGGGAAAGACAAGAAGAGGGCAGGGAGAGGCCTGTGCCAATCCTACAGGCGGGGGGGGGACGCGGCGGGACGCGCAAAGTACCGACGTTCAAGCACCGGAAGGACGATAAAACCAAGAGCTAAGATAACCAAATCCATGGAGGGGGCAAGGGAGGGGGTCTGACCCTTCTGCCTTGTTCCCTGGTGCCAATCTCCCCCCGCGGGGCCGCCGCAGCCGGGATGGAGGTGGAATGGAGGCTCCGTGGAGCGGGACGGGAGCGCCGGCGCCTTTCACTGAGGTAGCGGCACCAGCACCTCCACGTAGTTGAGGGGGAAGAAGCCGGACTGGCCGTTGATCATGCCCTCGTACCAGTTCTCGTCGATCTGGTTGGTCAGGGTGATGATGTCTCCTTCCTTGAAGCCCAGCTCGCCGTCGTTCTCGGGCTCGAAGTCGTACAGAGCCTTACAGCAGGGCTGGTCCAGGGGTGCTGCGGGGAGGGACGGGGGCTGCGGTGAGCCGGAACCCCCCGCACAGCTTCCGCCGGCACCGGGAATTCCGGCTGCGCCCGCAGCAGCGGGATCGTGGCTCCCGCACCACCGGTTCCACCAACCCAGCTCTGCCCTGCCCTGAGCTGCCCCTGCCATGGCAAAGCTTTAACTGGGGTTAAACTCCTGGCTCTCAGCTCTTCAGCTCCTTCATGACCTTGTCCCAGCGCAGGGCCCTGCCTCCAGCACCCAAATCAGCCTCCTCACTGGAAACCAGGTGGTGAAACACCACGTTACTGCTCCAGAGATGAGAGGATCCCAGCCTGCTTTGGGTTGGAAGGGCCATTAAAGCTCCTCCAGCTCCAACCCCTGTCACAGGCAGGGACACCTTCCACTGGAGCAGGGTGCTCCAAGCCCCTGTGTCCAACCTGGCCTTGAGCACTGCCAGGGATGGGGCAGCCACAGCTTCTCTGGGCACCCTGTGCCAGCGCCTCAGCACCCTCCCAGGGAAGAGCTTCTGCCTCAGAGCTCATCCCAATCTCCCCTTTGGCGGGTTAAAGCCCACTGCGCAGTCCAACAGTTGAAGATGGGGTTATCAGACATCAGTGCGTGGTGGAGCAGGACCCTGGGGGTCCCTCTGTGACTGCCTCCCTGGGCACACGGTTTCAGATCCAACTCAGTGCTGAGACCCCCAGGAGTGGGGAGCAAACCCCAGGCTCTTTCCACATCTCAGCTCCACGATTAAAGCAGCCTGCAAAGAGAAAGCTGCTGCCTGCTCTGCCCTGCACCGACCTTCTGGGATGGGCTCTGTGGGTGTCAGGGTCCCACTGAGAAGGGAGTGAGCTAACAGAGAGCACCCAGGTCTGCAGGGCCCCCGTTCCCCTCCCCATTGCCCTGGGGCTCAGTGCACACACCAGGGCGAGGGGAACAGCCCCAAGGCAGCCAGCACATCTCTGCTGAACAGCCCCAGCACTGCAAGAGAACTCAAAACACCAGAAGCAGCAGCCAAGCAAGTGGCTTTGAGACAACTTCCCACAGTACTAGGCTGGTCCCACCACCACAGTGCTTCCCTACACCAGGCTCCACAAGTCCTCCTGCCCCCATGCTGCTCCACCACAGGCTTTCCCCACCACGATGGCTCTGCCCCACAGACCCCACATCACACCCCCCGAGGCTCCTGCTGGGACCACAGAGCACAGGATGTGCTCAGTGTGCCAAGGCTCTACCTGCTCCCTCCAGCCTTCCGCAGTGGAGTACGGATGGGCAGCATGAGCAGGAGTGGGAGAGATCCAGGCTGGGTGCTTGTAACCACAACAGAGCAACCCTCTGACACCTCATGACACCCTGTGGGCTTGGGCAGGACATGCCTGTGTGATGAGAGCTGCTATAAACCCTCCAGGTGAGCAAAGCCCCCAGCTTTGGGATGCTCAATCCCGATCTAACGTGGCTGGTTTCATGTGGGGCTCAGCTTTGCTGTTGTGCTGGCCAGGCTCAGCACGGAGGTATCAGCAGCGTCAAGCAGCAGCAGCAGCAGCAGCATGGCAGGAGGAGCGAGGAGGGATGGGGAGAGATGGTCACACACATGCAGTGCACAGGGAGGAAACTCACGGATACTCCTGACGGAGGCCCGGGATGGCTTGTCGGATCGGAAAGAGGAGGAAGCTGCTTCCAAACAAAAAGAGACATGCTTAAACCAACGTGAACTGGAGAGAGGGAAAGGCAGGGCCCAGAGGGAGGAGCTGTTAGGACAAACAGCGGCCCACATGCTGTGTTAGGAGCCCGCCTGTCTCGCTGGGACCAGGGAGGGATGAACGCAGTGATGGAAGACGGGGAGGGAGCAAGAGATGCTTCAGTTTTCCTGGCTGCCACTTGACTGGGCACCACAGGCGAGGCTGGAGACCCCACTGGGACATCCCCAAAGCCAATATAACAAAGGCTGCTGGGCCCCAGGAGAAAAGAGCCCCTGTCTAGAGGCCTTGCTGACAGAGCCTCCAGCTTGTTCAGGTACAGCCAGAAACCTCATTTCCAGGCACAGTGGTTCCCCTCCATCCCCAGGAGGCTGCTCCAGAGGCACTTGGGTGCGCACACACGTGGGACAACTTTACCTGAGACTTTGGGGGTAGGATTGCAAGAGAAGCCCCCATTAGATTGGTCAGTGTCTGCAAAGTCGTATGTCTCCCTGGGCTTGGGCTTGTATTCCCGCTTGGGACGCGAGGAGGCCTCCCTCATCCTGCAAGAAGAAATGGGGATAACTTGAGATATGGAACAGTGTGATGAGAGCAGTGTGGTATCCGTTCTCCTTGGGGGCTACATGGCTTTGTGGACAAGAATCTACACAACCCTCTTGTGCCCAAGGCGGATCCTGCCCAGGGTTTGGGACCTTGCCCTTAGAGAGGGCCACACGGACCAGGCTTTGCTCTGGAGCTGTCTCAGGCAATCCAGGCCAGCAGAGGCCACTCGTGCTGCACTTGGAGAGCTCCCACTTGGCAGGATCCTCCCAGCTCTTAATTCAAACCAGACACAGGATCCACTCAGCAGCTTCTTCTGCAGCACCAAGCTTCCCACCAGCACCAAAGCACCCTGAGGAAAGGCTGCCCTGGCCCTGGCCACCCTGCACCAGGCCCCACAGGGAAGCCTCAATGAAGCCACCTCTCCTTCCCTGGCAGGGTGCAGGGAGATGCTTGCTCACGGAGGCAGAGCAGCGAGAACACTGCTGCAAGTCCTGGGCTCTGTTAGGCAGAAGGGAGACTGGGGCTTGCTGGCAATGGAGGGGTCTGGCGGCAGGCACTCAGATGCCTGCCTTTGAGGATATGGTATTGATGCTCTTCCACCAGCCCGTGGACACCACATCATCCCCACCAAGCTGCATTCAGCCTCTGGTCTTCAGAGCAACTGAGAGCTCTTGACGTGGACCTTTCTGAGCCATGATGGCCAATGTCCAGGAACCCTCCTTAACCACAATGAAACTAATGGCACAAAGGCGGTAGGCGAGCCAGTTCCAGGTGACAGAAGGTGACAGGTATGTCCAGCTTGTGACATCTGAGTCATCTGCTCAATGGCATGATGGAACCTCTGACTCCAGCTGGGCTTGGCCAAAAGGCTCAATGCCCACAGTGCAAGGAGCCGAGCCCTGGCACGAAGGGGATTCACCCTTCTCCACCCCTGCCACATTCCACTCCAGCCTCCTTGGGAGCAGCACAACCTGGTTCAGGCAGGGCTCAGCCCAGTGCCCATGGCATAAGCACTGAGGGCTTCTTTCAGATGTCACAGTGTTCCTGGCATTGAAATCAGGTTGTGCAGCCTGGAGGAGCTCTGGATTGAAGCTCTAGTGGCTGCAAGAAGCAGCTTTAACACCAGGGGACAGAGCCCTTAGAGCAGCTCCAGTGCCTAAAGGGGCTGCAGAAAACCTGGAGAGGGGCTTTGGCCAAGGGCCTGTAGGGACAGGCCGAGGGGAATGGCTTTAACCTGCCAGAGGGGAGACTGAGATGAGCTCTTAGGCAGAAGCTCTTCCCTGGGAGGGTGCTGAGGCGCTGGCACAGGGTGCCCAGAGAAGCTGTGGCTGCCCAATCCCTGGCAGTGCTCAAGGAGAGGCTGGACACAGGGGCTTGGAGCAAGCTGCTCTAGTTGAAGGTGTCCCTGGCCATGGGAGGGGGCTGGAACTGGAGAAGCTTTAAGGTCCCTTCCATCCCTATGATTCAGAGGGAGGGTCAGGTATCCACAGAGAGGGCTTTGGTGCCTCCGGCACTCACCTGCGCTTGAGCTTCTCGGCGAGCTCGTCCAGGATCTGCACTGCCTGGCGGTGATAATCCAGCTGAGCATCCACCAGGGCTGAGAGCTGGCTCACCTGCTCGATCTGAGGAACCACAGCAGGCTGTGAGTGGCTCTGGGTGACAGGAGGCTCCTGTACTGCACATGGGGCTGAGACATCACTGAGCTCCCCGGGGACAGGAGGAGAGGGCTGTGATTTCACACAGCAGAGCTCAGGCATGGCCAAGCCTTAGCCTGGGCACCTCCTGTTGCTCTCTGGGCTCAAATCCTCCCCAAGTAACCTGCTTTACCTGCCCAACCCCACTCCCACCAGCACTCCGAGAAGACACAAGCCACAGCCTCTCCCCTGGCCAAGAGCTGGATCAGGAAGAGTGGCTTCCAAAGGGGTAAGAGGCCAGCGAAGCCATGTGCTGAGCACTCAGATCTGGCTTCTCAGAGAGCAAACCCACACCTGCACAAATGAGAGTGGAAATGAGTGTCCCTTTAACTTGAGTGTCCCTTGAGAGACCCCACCCTCGTGTACACAGGAACATGCAGCTCCCCGGTGCACTCACATCAGTTTCTAGGAGGTTGTGCATACTGGTCTCTGCTACTTCCTTGGACTCTTCAAACTTCTCCATGGCCTGCCGAAGTTCCTCATCAGGGATTTTGCCCTGTCGCTTCTTCTTGTAGTCAAAGTCCAAGCGTCTGCCTTCGAGCTTCTTGAGATGGTGCTGGGAAGAAGGTGGTGATGAACAGTAAAGGCAAAGAAGACAAAGGCAGAGGCTGGGAGCAGCCGAGCTCTGCTGCTGGGCAGGCAGCTCCAGTTACAGGCCAGGCTCATGCCTTTCAGAAACGTGACCTCAGAGCTGTTTCAATTCTGCAGAACTGGAGTACAGATAAGTCCTGCAACAGGAGCTGGCAATTCTCTTATCTGGGGCAGCACTAAGTGAAAATTCACTTGAGAGAGCTGCCTGGTGATGTACAGGTTGGGATGAATCCTATTGCAAAGCCTGGCCGTGCTTTGCACGGACTTGCCTCTGTGGTAGCACATGGCAGCTCCACGTCTCCCCAGTGAGACACCTTCTTGAGATGCTGCATAAGAGACCTACAGGGAAGCTTGCTCCTAGCTTGGAAGTTATGTTACAGCATCCAGGCTACTGACAGAACAGAGCCAAGAGCTGTAAAGAACACTGTGAAGAATAATGCCAGGCAGCCCAAATGCAACAAACAGGGCTGGGAGCTCCCAGCACAAAGAACCAAATTCAGCAAGGCCAGAACACACATTGGGATGTACCCTCCATAAAACGCGGTGAATGAAGAACCATTCAAATCCAGCCTTAGGAGCTGCTCAGGAGCAGCACCAGCACTGAATAGGGAGGGAATACTGGTGAGTGTGGAGAGAGAAAGCACACACGGTGCAGGGAACCTGCTGCTTGTGTGAGTCCTTGGCTCTCACCATGACAGAGATAGTGTTATATGCACTGACAGCCAGAAGAGGCCAGAAACAAGAGAGATGAGGAGCAGAGCGACCCGTGGCGGGGCTACCTGGATCTCCTTCAGGTCTTTGTCACACAGGTTCTGGAGGGGATCGATAAAATTCTGTTTGACTTCAATATCCAGCGAGTCCTTCACCTCAGCCAAGCGCTTCATGGATTCACCAGCATCCAGCAGCGCATCGCCTGCCAGCGGGGAGAGGAAGGGAGGAGGAAGAGGAAGGGAAGAGGAAGGGAGAAGGGACCAGCCAGTTAAAGAGGGCCCAGTGGGCGCTGGCTGCATGCAGAGCCATTCTGTCCCCCATCCAGTGCCCCCCATTCCTCTCGGGAGCAAACCTCTGAGCCTGGCACAGAGCAAGGGGCCTGAGAGCTGGCAACTGCCTGTTGGTGCCAACTCCACACAAGACACTTCACTAATATGCTTCATTTGTAACTCTGGAAAGCAGCAACAATCTCTACCAAGGACCTGGGAGAAGGAAAAGGGATAAAGACTTTTCAAAGCAGCATTTTCAAGCTCCCTTTTAGCTCAGGGAGTCGCTGAGCTGCCAATTGGCCATGCAGGGCTTTAACCTTGCCCTGCTCCTTGGCCACTGCTGGCAAGAGGAGCCCAGGGCAGGGGTGTGCTGGGTCTGATCCATCCTTTTGTTGGGACACTGTGAAGTCCTGAGTGCTCTGACCAACTTTTCAGGTTTCCCCAGCGCTGGCAGCAAACCCACAGCCTTTTCTCCATCCTGAACTAACCTCTCCCCAGCCAACCCTCTCCCTTCTGAATTACAGAGCTCAAAGGTGCCCATTGAAACCTGTTTTGTTTCATGCTTTCCTCAGGCTCCTGCCACAATGCCACTGATTTACTCTTGGCTTTTAATTCCAGTGGAAACCATTCCTAGACGAAATGATTCCTGTGCAGCTTTGGCAACCCAACCATTCCAGCATGCCACTGGAACAGGAGAGTACCCAAGTGAAAGAGGGTAAAGGGAAACCTCATTCCATTGTCCAGCTGGAAAAAGAACCACACAAGAAGAGTCCTTTCAGTTGTGGTCACTGTAGATAAGGTGTCCTAGGGAGGGATGCAGTCCTAACGTGGGCATGAATCACGTTAAGTGGTGCTTTCAAGAGAGGCTATTAAAGGAAATCAGGTTTGGTGTGTTCTGCTAAGAACTTCCTTCCCACTTGTCCCAGCTCCAGCTCCTGCAGGGCTCCGAGTGGGCCAGAGACACTGGAGAATCCTTTGGCATTCCCACAAAGTAGCCAGAGCTGTTCCATTCTCCTAAGGCAAGGAAGCTCCTCCCTGCACTGGAAGCCATGGGACAGATGTGCACTGTACCCGCGCCGTCACGTGCACAGGCTGACGTTTTAGTGGATTAAAATTGATGTCACCAAAAGGCTTCACCCCCCACCCTCCTTCTCCATCTTTTTCCCTTCCTCCCCCTCCTCCCTGCAAGTCACACGCAAAAGGGTTTCTTGGCTACAGCCTCCCTATGGCAGGGCTCTAGCTGGAAATTCACCATAACCCCTGACTCACTCAGTCCCATTCCCACACCACTGTCGGTCACTTCAGAAGCAAGGCACTGTTTTTTCCCACATGTAAACTTAACTCAGTGTTTAATAAGACAGTACCAAGAGGTGGTTTTGCACATAATGCCATGGATTGGGATCCAGGACACTGCTCACCCCTTCCCTGCTGCCCTGGGTGGAAGTCTTTCATAGAATCAGACCGGTTCGGGTTGGAAGGGCCATTAAAGCTCCTCCAGCTCCAACCCCTGTCACAGGCAGGGACACCTTCCACTGGAGCAGGGTGCTCCAAGCCCCTGTGTCCAACCTGGCCTTGAACACTGCCAGGGATGGGGCAGCCACAGCTTCTCTGGGCACCCTGTGCCAGCGCCTCAGCACCCTCACAGTAAAGAGCTTCCTCCTTACCTCCAACCTGAACTTCCCCTTTCAGTTTGAACCCATCGCCCCTTGTCCTATCACTCCGGCCCCTGATGAAGAGCCCCTCTCCAGCACCCTCGTAGCCCCCTTTTAAGCCCCCCAAGTCCCGTTGGGTGACTCCCAACAGCCCTTCCCGGCTTCCCAACGCCAGCAGCCTGGGGACCTGCCGGGGCTCCCACCCTCCCGTGCGCATCGGGCACTCACCGAAGTTGGAGTCCTCGCCCAGCTCCTTGCCGTACCGGATCATGCTCTCCCCCAGCAGCCCCTCTGACTGCGGGTAGCCGGGGTTCTTCACCTGCCCACGGATCTTGGACATGGTGTTCAGCATGGTCAGCTTGGCCCTGGAAGCTGGCACACAAACAGCCACGGCCGTGTTTGCAGCTCCCCTGTGCTTGCCAGAAGCTGCTGGCTGCTGCCAGCAGTTTTTGGTTTCAAGCTACACCCAAAGCCAAGAAGCGCCGTTGCCTGCACCTCCCAGAGACATTGTTCGTGATGGAAAAGAGAAGGCTTTTTTCCAAGAGAGCAAAAACAGTTCCCCAGAGCTCAGCACCGAGGGCCAAAGGAGTTTCCCCAGCCCTGCCATAGTCTCCAGAGTGCTCTGAAGGAGCTGGCTGGAAGCAGGCAGGGCAGCAGGCTCCAGCGGTGATGCCTACAGAGCCAGCCAGCCCTTCCCAGCCCAGACATGCCAATTTTCCTGGATACCCCAGGGAAAGCAGGTCCCCTCCAGCACCTCTCCAGGTCTAAGGTGAAAAGGTTCTCTCTGGTGTCTCTCTCCCCTCTCTGCCTCTTTCCCTGGAATCCTGTGGCGGAGGGAAGGGGACAGGAGAGGTGCAGGCACTCACCTGGGTTTGGCTGGAGGTACTCTATTGTTCTGGTCAATACTTCTGTAACTGCCTTGCTGGTCAGGTCCACTTTCTGCAGGGAAGACAAGGAGACCCAGCAGCAGTGAAGAGCAGCTCAGGGTCACAGAGCAGTTATCTGGGTGATTATAGAAGCTCACTCTTGTTCCCTACTCACCTTTTCCATTTCCTTGAAGTCATCGTCGAGCTTGGTCCCTTCAGCCCCTCCAACCTTCTCACTGACCAGCTGCAAAGAAAGAACAAGGGAGAAGGGATCAGGCAGGGTACTAACTGCTTACAGCTCCTTGCAGCTCATGGAGTAAGCCTCCAGGACAGACAGGGTCCAGACAGCATCTGTAAGAGAAAGGAGGCGGCAGGAACAGCTCAAAACACATGACATGGCACTTTGCTAACACTGCCCCATTCCAACTCCAAGCATCGCCTCCCCTCCCAAAGCCCGGCTGAGTCAGGGTATTCCTCACCCACCAGAAGCTGCAACAGCTCCGTCAGTCCCAGCTCCAGCTCCAGTGCTGGCTGGAAAACCCAGGCAGCAGAATTGTCTCTCGACTCCATTGTGAGCCAAGGCTTTGGTTTCACACATGGCACGATGCAAGTAAACAGGGAATGAACACACTGCTCAGAGCAGCCAGCACAGGAGCAGAGCCTGGGGAGAGCAGGGGCCTCCCAAAGCCCTGAACCATGGCTCCAAGGGGAATGCAGGAGGAATTCGGGATCTGGGCCATGGGGGGTTGGAATTCTTTGGCAGTGGAGGATAGAGATGTGCAGAAGGGTTTGAATCCATTGATCAAAGTGACTCTGGGGCCTGCCCGAAAACCAGGGCTAAGGGGAGATGCCACTTGGTCCAAGCAAAGCCTGATGCTCGCTGAACCTCACCATTCACCCGCTCAAGCTCAAAGAGGACAAGGGCTTTATTAATCCCACCTCAATGTGTCCTTCCCAGCCCCACGCTGCTGTGGCAAGGCAGTGCCTGGGCTGGCAGCACACACCAGCCAAAAGGAGAGCTTATCCTGCCCCAGACTGGTCCAGCTGGACGTCAAGCTGCCCACACAGAGATCAGAAGAGGTGCAGGAAGCAAGTGCTGGCTCCCAAGCGCTCGGTGCCAGGATTTCTGGTGTTTGCAGTGAAACCTCCAGTTGGGATGAACAATGCAGGTCTGTTTACTTCAACATCAAATACTTGATTTTATCACGGCTTTTTTTTCCTCTGGAATCCTGCTCCCACGGGGATATCGTGGTTCCCGGGTTCTTTTGAGGGAAGTGGTGGGAGGAAACCTTTTAGGGAATGGTTTGGGTTGAAGGGACCTTAAAGCTCCTCCAGCTCCAACCCCTGCCACGGGCAGGGACCCCTTCCACTGGAGCAGGGTGCTCCAAGCCCCTGTGTCCAACCTGGCCTTGAGGCACTCAGCATCGAAGTGATCTGGGAGGCTTAAACACCCTCCTCCCTGGGGCAGAGGGATGGGAAGGGGGTAACAACCCCCCCACTTTCAGCCTGATTTAATCCTCCTTTTGACGCCCAAGGACCACTGCTGGTGCCCTGCTGTGAAGGAATAATGAGATGGAGGTTCTCTGCCTGCTGGCTCTAATTAAAGTGGGAGCTTTCATCACAGGAGGGAATGAGGAGGGACTGTGCCATCCAAAGCAGCTCCATCCCTATCCCCATATTCCCAACTCAGGCAGGCAGGAAGACAAAGTAATGCAGCTTCCCCCCCCCGCCCCGCTGCAAGTCGAGGCACGAACCAGGAGAAGCCCTCTCTGGCTGCTTGTTGAACCTAGAGCTTCACAACGTGACTGGAAAGCAAGTTTCCAAGTGCCACATCGTGCCCTGCTGCCTGCAGGGAGCCTGGGAAGGCTGGCAAGTAGGCGGCTGCCTTTCCCAGGGAAGCATTAAGTTCACCAGGAAGCTCGAAAGCCCTTTTGCTCGCAGGAGGGGGGAGGAAGGAAGCATCCACACGTTGCTGGGGGTGTCCAGCCTGGCTTCGGTGAGCTGTGGGATGGCTGCTGACACACTGATGGTGCACAGCTTCCTCCAGGGAGCAGCGAGAGAGGATGTGGGATTTGTCCATCTTTATCCAGCTGGGGACACAGCCTCTTGTAACCGAGCCAGATGTGAAGCCAGGCAAGGCAAGACAAGCAAATCAATCATTAACCCAGTTCAGTGACTCAAACACTCTCTGGTGCTGATGCGGTGTGAAAGGTGAGAGCAAGGCTCTGCTGCCCTGCTGCGACGGGACACCCATAATGGTTAAACCCCCTGAAGCAGGGCAGGGGCAGAGGCTTTGAGAGCAGCTTCTGAGAGCAAATATTAGCACAAGGTGATAGCGTTGGGCGTCACGGCCCAGTGAGGCTCAGAACTGCTCCACCACGGGTGGCAGTTACCTGGCACCCCAACAGAGCACAGCAGGGGTGGGGAACAGGGCTAAGGCACACGTGAGCGCCAATGGAGAAGGCAGCAAGCAATCCCTCTCTTCCCATCCCTGGTTAATTAAAAGGATGCTGGCCGTGCCCATGTGCCCTAGATAGCTCCGAGCTGAGATCAGGGAGGGGGCAGGTGCATTGAATCCATAGGTTCTGGTGCTGTGCCACGATGCAGCGGCTCCCATTGTGGAAAGCATCACCCAGAGCACCCCATCCAGCCTGCTCCAACCAGAGGAGAGCTAATCCCAAGGGATGAGATCCACACACACCAAAGGGCTGCTCCCAAACCACGCTTTGCACTTCCTGCTGCTTCATTTCCCAGAGCATGGACTCCTGGAGGCTTCCCGCTTCCTTCCGATTGCTCCTTCCGAACAATCCCAACCGGAGCCCACCGGAGGGCTGCGTGTGGTGGAAGCTCTTTGGGAATGAAAGGCCTATTGTTTAAAGCAGGCAGTGCAGCAGGAGGGCGGCTGTGGGGAGAGGCAGCACTGGCATGTGTACACAGAGAGGGAAGAAAGGCAGAATGAAGAGGGCTTCTCTTTTCCAGCTGGGAGTGGGAATGGGACAAGGGAGGGCTGCGGAGCCGCTCCCACATCCACACATCCCTCCTCAAACCCCACCATTCCTTCACCTCATCCCCTCAGCTCCAGGATAACTTGCAGCAAATGGGGAAATCTGAGTGTCCTTCCCTTGTTAGACCACACTGGGGATCCCGACATGAACCTGACGGTACCTCTGCCCAAACACATCATTTACTGCTACACAGCAGCTTTCCCATGGGACTTTACATCCCTGGCTTTTACATTCTGCTCTTCAGCCTTTAAATCCTTCCAAATGGGGAATTATCCCTAAGTCCTGCAGCCTCCACCGTGCAAAACACCCAGAGACAAACACAAACCCCAATGAGGTTCTTTACAACTTGCTTGCTCTTTCCATAGCAGAGTCAGCTCTATTTAGAACACCTCAAACACGCCCCAGCCCTGCATTCATAAGAGGACAAGGCAAACCTTATCCCTCCTCTTCCTCCCTGCGGCCTCTCCAGGGAAAGCTCCCTTGGCAAAACAAATCCCTATGGATGAGCAAAGCCACCAAGAGCTCTGCCCGGCTCCTGCAGCAGGAAAGAGCAAGTCCAGTGGAAAAAACCAGCCCACAAAGTAATGAAAGAGGATGCTGGAACTCATTTAACCCCCAGGTGAAGAGGGGAACACAACAGTCCAGTAGAGACATGTGCAAGCAGCAGCTGAGGAAAGCCAGGGCTCACTGGGATCACTCGTGCCCAGTTTCATAGAATCACGGAATGGTTTAGGTTGAAGGGCCCTTAAAGCTCCTCCAGCTCCAACCCCTGCCACGGGCAGGGACCCCTTCCACTGCAGCAGCTTGCTCCAAGCCCCTGTGTCCAACCTGGCCTTGAGCACTGCCAGGGATGGGGCAGCCACAATGGAGTGTGCTAGGAGGTGGTTTTGGGCTCTGCACCGAGTTACGAAACCCATTTACTACCCATCTATCGAAGCTGAAATACACACGAAGCAACAGAGTCAACTGTCCCATTGGCTCCGTGGAGCTGCCTCTTACACTGTGATGATGAAGCCACCAAGTGAAAAGGGCAGAGCTTTAAGGGCCCTCCCAACCCAAACCTGGTTGGGATTCCTTGATTCCATGGCTGGGAGAGGCAGGAGCTCAGCAGTGCTGAGCCCAGCTTCAGTGATGGAGCACACGCCAAGCACCCCACAGGTCCCCAGCACACGGAGGCTCTTTGCAGAACCAGCTTGTGCTGGGTGGTGTCTCCAAGCCTGAGCTCTGAGGAGCTCCCCGTCCACACCAAAGTGTCTCATTACAAGTTAATTGTCACCTTCCTGGCGTAACGCTCGGAAAGCTGGCAAGGCTGGAAGTGCTGCAGACACCGGCTGGGATCCAGAGCACGTGGCCATCCTGCCAAGGGTTTTCAGGTGTACCTCCGGCTCCCAGGGGCTGGGAGCTGGGAAGGGAGGATCAGCCAATTCCCGTGAAGCAAAAACCACCAAGAGCTTTGGCCCTGTGCACATCCCTTTTCATACAATCCCAGCCTGGTCTGGGTTGGAAGGGACCTTAAAGCTCCTCCAGTTCCTACCCCTGCCATGGGCAGGGACACCTTCCACTAGAGCAGGCTGCTCCAAGCCCCGTCCAACCTGGCCTTGGACACTGCCAGGCATGGGGCAGCCACAGCTCTGTCGGTCTGGCTGTGTCCTGACTCCTCAGAGGCTCCTTTTTCCCTTTTCCAATGACAAATGGGAGACATCGTTGTGCAGGGAGGAGGGAGAAGGGAGGCTGCAGACACCCGGGTTGGAGAGCTCAGCACACCCACATGCGATTGTGAGCATCTGCTGACCTACTTGAAGGAGAAGAAAACAAATCTGAGTGTTTATGTTGCAGAAGAGGGGATGGACGATTCCCACCGGCCTTGGGATGAAGAGGAAGGTACATTCCCAGCACATCCCTGTGCTGCAAACAGGCACTGGGGGCACCCAACAGCCCCAGGGTCAGGCTCAGCCCTGGTGCATTGAATGGATTTTCTACTCCCAAAGCTGCCCCTCTAAGGAGAGAGGACAACAAGTGCTAGGAGAGGAAAGAGTCCAGGAGTGATTTGCTTGCTGAGCAGGAGAGCTCAAACCAGCAGATGGATGGGACTCAGCTTCTCACATCCCCACTGGGCTGTGGGGCCGACCAGAGGCAGAGGAACAGCAGAGGAACGTCAGCCCCACCACTGCTCCAACCTGCCTTGGGCACCTGACAGCTCCACCAGGCACCTAAGCGGCCTTATCTCCCTGCTGAGTAGCTCACGGGAGGGTTTTTACCCTGTGATCCAACCTTCCACCTTCTCCTCAACTTTCTTTCCCTTATTTTCTTATATTACTTTTCTTCTCTCCCCTGAGCTGCCAGAGGGGAGACTGAGGTGAGATCTTCAACCACAACAGAACACTGAGGAGCTCCTTCCTCTCCCTCCCTCCCAGGCAGAAAGCCTTCACAGTGACCTCAGGCTGGAATGGTATCATATAGAAGGCGCAAAGAAAGAGGTGCTGCATGCTAGGGAGCCACTTGTCAAACCACCATCTCCAGTGCTATCAAATGACTCGTCTCCCTCCAGCAGATGGGCTCAGAGGAATGAGGACAGCATGAAGTAAAGCAGTGACTTAAGCAGCAGGCAGCAGGTGACAGTGGCAGAGCTGGGGCCAGTGAAGGGCACACATCTGCACTGCAGAGCAGCCGCTCTCCATGTGCTCTTCCTGCCCCTGGCTCTAGTGTGACAGGACCTAAAATCCTGATTGTGATCCCTGTTTAGGAGCCTTTGTGCTCACCTCCTGCATGAAAACAGGCTGAGGACATTGGGGCTGTTCAGCTGGAGAAGAGAAGCTGCGTGGAGACCTCAGAGCAGCTTCCAGGGGCTGAAGGGGGCTACAGGGATGCTGGAGAGGGGCCCTTCATCAGGGACCGGAGCGATAGGACAGGGAGTGATGGGTTCAAACTGACACAGGGGAAGTTCAGGTTGGACCTAAGGCAGAAGCTGTTCCCTGGGAGGGTGCTGAGGCGCTGGCACAGGGTGCCCAGAGAAGCTGTGGCTGCCCCATCCCTGGCAGTGTTGAAGGCCAGGTTGGACACAGGGTCTTGGAGCAAGCTGCTCCAGTGGAAGGAGTCCCTGCCCGTGACAGGGGCTGGAGCTGGAGGAGCTTTAAGGTCCCTCCCAACCCAAACCAGGCTGCGATTCTGTGAAGTCAGCTCTCACCACAGGGAGACACTGGACACGTTCTTGCTACAGGAAGGGAGCACCTCCCAACAGGCAGCAGCAGCCATTTGCATCCTATTTTCTCCTATTCTCAGCTCCTCCTCGCTCTGCTCCAAATGAGACAGAATTTCTATTCAGCTGGAAAAAAAACAAATAAAAGGAATTGGGTCAAGTAAGAGGGAAAACAAAACCACGTAAGGAAAAGCAGCAGCTCCTCTCCCCCAGCAGCGCCTTCTGCTCACCCACTCACAGTGACTGCAGCAATGCAGAGGAAGTCCATGAAACCGAGGGGAAACGTGGAATATTTGCCTTGCATCCAGATTTCCTGCCCAACCTCCCTACGTCCTATCTCGGAAGAGCCCCAGTGAATCACGGCCTGGCTGGGGCAGAGCTGCTGAGCCAGCATTCCGGAGCAACTCCACCCGACCTCTGCAGGCCCAGGGGAACAGACAGGCAGCTCCTTGGGCTGGAGACTTGGAGCTGCTCATTAGGTCATAGAATCAGGGAATGGTTTGGGTTGGAAGGGACCTCAAAGCTCCTCCAGCTCCAACCCCTGCCACGGGCAGGGACCCCTTCCACTGGAGCAGCTTGCTCCAAGCCCATGTCCAAGCTGGTCTTGAACACCAGAACTGCACCCAGTGCTGCAGGTGGGCTCTCACGAGAGCAGAGCAGCAGAATCACCTCCTGCAACCTTTCCAATGAAGGAACTGGGAAGGAGGCAGAAGAACCTCTGGATGTGCAGGACGGTGAGGCCAAGCCAGGCTGACGGGACACAGAGCTGTACCCTCAGCAGTTTAGCCACAGCTGCGCTGGGTTTTGGGTGGCAGAGAGCATTGATGGGTTCAGGAAAGAGTCCAGCTGAGTTCCAGGCAGGTTAACACACAGAAGTGACATCAAAACAGATGCTGAGAGCAGGCAGGAGCTCAACTCCATCAAAGCGAAGGCAAAATCCTCCTCTTGGCTTGGAGTGGGAGGAGAGCCCCATGCAGAGCACGTTTAACACAGACAGTGTCGGCCAAGCCAAAGGCAGCGCTATCTCAGTGTACACAAACATCAAAGAGGGAAAGGAATCATTGGGAACACTATAAACACGTTTTCCTTGTTAATCTGAATACTAGGAAAAGCTCTGTGCCTATCAGAGCAGAGCACAGCATCCTAAGGAAAAGGAGAGTGGCAATCAGCGCACAGACGGCCCTAAGTGCTGGGAGCAACCCTTGCACCGGATCAACCCCCTGCTCCTCCGTCAGCTCAGGGGCCTTCTCCACATCCAGGTACTCTGTCACGCTTCCAGCCCATGCGAGATGCTGCTGAGCCCATTTTTCTCTCCCTGCACCTCATTCACGCTTGTTAATACTCATTTCCGTAGGGTTTAAATGGGAAAGAATCCTTGCCAGCGCTTTGCAGGTTGCTTTTCCCCTGCAGGCGATGCTGTTGACGCATCGCTCTTGTCTCTACCCTGCAGCTGGAGCAATAGTTGGAGCAGGAATTTGTTTGGATCACGTTATCCCCACCCAGCACAACCAGGAGGAGCTTTCCTATGGAAATAGCTGCAGCAACATCTGGCGCTCCAGCTTTGTGCCTGCCCAGTGCCCCTTAAGGCCACGCGGCAGCATCTACAGAGACACGCATCAGCAGCTAACAACATGTGTTCTAAATGCTCCAGCACGGAGCAGGAACAGCACCTCTGACACAGGGGATCTGCTGTAGATGTAGATCACTGTTCACCATTCTCCTACCTGTTTCCTTATGAATTAACAAGGTTAAGTTCAAACGCCACCGCTCCTCTAAAGCCAGAGCACATTTGGTCACAAAGTGGTTAATAAATGCTCACTGATGAATCAAGTCTGGGACAAAGTGAAGATAGAGCCTGGTTTTCAAGCACTTGAGGGAATTAGGAAGCATTTTCCTCATTAGAAAAAAGGCTTTGAAAGCTTGAATCATGCAAATTTTATCTGCTGCCTGAAAGACAGACTTTCATTATGGAGATGCCTTTAACTCACCCTTTTTTGCTGAGCAGAAAAGCAGTCTCATCAGACACAGTATCATTAACTTTATTAATAGCCAGGTAGGAGGAGATAGGAAGAGCCTAAAGCTCCCAATGGCTTTAAAAGAAGGACAAAAAGACTAATTCCATCGATAAGATATGGCCAACAAAGCACACGGCACATGCCATGGACTAGGAGGCTTCTTGTGGAAGCAAGAGCATCTCCTGATGGACTCTCCATCTGCTGCAAGAGGCAGGTCCAGGACTGTGGGGGGACCCTGTGTGTCCCCCAGGAGATAGGGACACTCCATGGAAGAGCTCCCCAGCACCTCTGGCCCTAGCAGCAAACCCACATCCATGTGGCTGCTGGATCCCCGTTTATCCCTGCAGCTCAGCCCAACCACGGCCCTTTCCTGTCAACAGGAACCTGCAGGCCCTGGGCTCACTGATGCAGCCGTGGGGGTGAGGGGAAGAGGAAGAGGAAACTGGGTTAAAAATAAGATATTAATGATGGTTTTTAGACCAACAGGGAGAGGCCAGGAGGAGGCAGATCCTGCTCTGGGTCATGGCACACTACAGCCTGCGAGAGGAGAAGCTTCTGATGCTCTGGGGCTTTCCCAGCCCCACCAGTGCGGATCCTTCCCTTCCACATCAGCTGCTCTGCTCTGGTGAGCCCCCCCTGCAGCACTGGGTGCAGTGCTGGTGTCCCCAGCATCAGGACATGCAGCTGCTGGAGCAAGCCCAGAGGAGGCCACGAGGAGGATCAGGGGCTGCGGCACCTCCTGTATGGAGCCAGGCTGAGGACATTGGGGCCGTTCAGCTGGAGAAGAGAAGCTGCGTGGAGACCTCAGAGCAGCTTCCAGGGGCTGAAGGGGGCTACAGGGATGCTGGAGAGGGGCTCTTCATCAGGGACTGGAGCGATAGGACAGGGGGTGATGGGTTCAGACTGACACAGGGGAAGTTCAGGTTGGATCTAAGGCAGAAGCTCTTCCCTGTGAGGGTGCTGAGGCACTGGCACAGGGTGCCCAGAGCAGCTGCGGCTGCCCCATCCCTGGCAGTGCTCAAGGCCTCCTGCCTGCACCAGCTCCGGGCACTGACTTCCCAGCTCAGGCTGATGGTTTAATCATTAAAGGGATTAAACCATCACGATTGAAGAGATAGGAAGGAGCAACAGAGCCCTCTGCAACAGCAGTAACCCCTCACACCTCACTGCACACAAATTCCCTCCCCAGGGGGCACCGAGGCAGCTGCAGCTTGGCTTTTTCCCAGTGGAATTCTGCAGTCTCTCAGGAGGAGCTGCTCTGCTCCCAGCACAGGCATTCCCATTTTACCACCTAGGGCTTGGATGAGGTTCCGAGCCCTGGCAAAGGCACTGGCATATGTAGGGACGGGGAAGAGAAGGAAAGAGGAAAAAATGTGCTAAAGAAATGAATCAGCTTGACAAGCCAGCCTGATCTCATCCCTGGTTTGCTTTCCCAGGAGGAAAGCATTGGCAGGGAGCACGGGGAGGAAGGATTTCCTTCCATCCCATCCAGAAACCATTCCCTTGGCACAGGCTGCTCTCAAAGCTTCACCCAGAACCTGTGCAAAGAGGGATCAATAGATCACGTTGGACAGCAAGCCCCAAGGCAGAGGGACAGGCAGGAGCAGCACTGCACAGTCCCCTCCAGGCCAGAGTCAAGCATCCTTCCTGCATCCCAGCTCCTGCCAGCGGGGTAACTCTCCCTGTTGGACGTCAGAGAGGAGAAAGGGAGCAAGTAGAGCAGCATATGGAGAGATGGAGTTTTCCACCTCTGTTTTCTGCCTTTGCCTTCCAAGAATCTGAGCTCTCATTGCTCTTAAGAGGCCAGTGGCTGGGAAAACAATCTTAGAAGGTGGAAACAGCCGAGTTAAAGGAACTGATGTAGAACCAGGAGCCATCCCCGGCCTGCAGCTCCAGCCAGGCTGAACCGCGCTGAGAACTGCTCCAGCAGTGACTGGACCATTCACCCATGAGGCAGCACCAGAAACCTCAGTCACCGCCTGGGCCAGAGCAGGGACGGGCTCAAGTCCAGGCCCCCCCACCAAGGGTTTTGCTGACACAGGGTCATAGAACCACAGGATCAAACAGGTTGGCAAAGACCTTTAAGCTCATTGAGTCCAGCCCTTCCCCAGCACTGCCAAGGCCACCAATAACCCATGGCACCCTCTCCCACAATCTCCTCCTGCTCCTCAGCCGCTGACTCGGTTACTGGTGGCACAGCACGGGCATGCAGAACGCACCAGAACAGCTCAAAAAGAACAAGAGAGCCCAAAATAGCACCTAAACCCCACCCTCGGGTGCCTGGTTCCTCCTTTAGCAACTCTGCCTGTGCTGCTGGATGATGGCTCAGCCCCAGGGCACCAGCAAAGGCTCCCCCAGGGCTTCCCATGCTTCTTGCCTTGGCTCTGGGAAAGCACATGCAGCAGGTCAGGTCCACTCCCACCTCAAATCCTGGAGGATTCACGACAAGATCAGCCTCAAGTTGTGATGCCACTGCAGAGACGGATGTCCTTGCCCCCCTTGTGTGTGAAGCTGGAGGGCACAATGGAAACCATCTGCAGCATGACAAGGCACCGACAGGCAAGCTCTGGCCTCACGGGTTTGGATTTCCATGTGGAAGGTTATCCCGCACGCTGCACTTCCCATTTCTTTTCCAGTGGGAGATCCTGTGCTGCACGGTATGTCCCTCACATGCCCACAAACCCACTGCAAAGCAAAGGCAAGGAGAGGAAAGGCAGCTCATGCCTACAAGAGAAAGCCCCAGAGAGCCCCATGCGAGGAGGAGTGAGCGAACCTCACGGAAAGGGAAAACAGGAGCTGCCAAAAGGCATCATCTGGGAAAGGGAAGATAAAAACCTCATTGGAAAGAGAAATAAAGGAAATAGGAGCAAATGACCACAAAGGCCAAAATACCAGAGGGCAAATGGCGTGGCACGCTGCTGCCTGCATCCCTGACATCCCTGCTCCCTGTGCAGCATGGCTGGGAGCAGGTCTCGCTGCCTCAGCCTGGGAGCAGATGCCAGGCCATGGCAGCAGCTGGGAGCCAGGCCGCTGGAAGGGAGCTCTTAGGATGCATTACCAACTGCCTGGAAAGCACAGGAGCTTGGGAATAGCGTGGTCCTGAAGCAGCTCTTGAAGGCTGCAGAGCACATCCCGGGCTCTTGGGACGGGCACAAAGCAAAGGGTTATTGATGGTGGTTATTGATGGCCAAAAGCATCTCCAGAAGCCTCGAGAGCAGCCTCCAAAGCCAGGAGCAAGCGTGTGTGTGCTGAGGGTTTGGAGTTTCTAGCAGCATTCACCTCTCCTCCCCTTGGCAAACGGCTTCTGGACCATGGAGGCTGGTCTGTGTCTCGGGCCAGGAGCCACCACTCACTCGCCCAGTCCCTAAGCCCAGGCAGGCCTAGCACAGGGTTTAGCTTGCATCACACAGGCTTTGGGAGCGTGTTAATCCTGTTCGGAAGGGCAGCAGCACCCAGGGCTGAACACCCGCCTGGTTTAAAGCAGCAATGCTGCCTTCCCTCACTTGGCACGCCAAAACATGTCCTGTGTCCCCAGAAGGGCTCTGGCACCCCCGAGGTGACACTGTTCAGCAAGCTCATTCTTGCTGAGCTCCAGCTGCTCAGAGCGGAGAGGGGCGGTCCTGGCTCCCCACACCCATGGGGCAGCACCCAAAGCAGGATCATGGTGATTCCACACTGCTGTAGGCTATGGATAAGGGCACCACACACCCCTGCTTGTGTCAGACCAAACAGGCTGTGCTGCAGAAGCCCTGGTGCTGTCAAGCAGTGCGTGACCCCAGTCCTGCTGTCACAGAGGGAGGGGACAAGTTCAGCACCCCCATATCACAAGAGCACTGCCTCCACCCTAAGGCTTGTCCCTTCAAGCCAGAGGTGATAAACATGAAGGGCTGGTACAAACCCACTGAGACTCAGTTCAGATCAGGCTCAGCCACAGCAGCTCAGGCACCACGTCCAGAGGTTAACAGGGAGGTTTCATAGAACCACAGCCTGGTCTGGGTTGGAAGGGAGCTTAAAGCTCCTGCAGCACCAACCCCTGCACGGGCAGGGACACCTTCCACTGGAGCAGGGTGCTCCAAGCCCCTGTGTCCAACCTGGCCTTGAACACTGCCAGGGATGGGGCAGCCACAGCTTCTCTGGGCACCCTGTGCCAGCGCCTCAGCACCCTCCCAGGGAACAGCTTCTGCCTAAGAGCTCATCTCCATCTCCCCTCTGGGAGGTTAAAGCCATTCCCCTGTCCTGTCCCTACAGGCCCTTGGCCAAAGCCCCTCTCCAGCTTTCCTGCAGCCCCTTCCGCCACTGGAGCTGCTCTAAGGTCTCCCCTTCAGGAGCCTTCTCTTCTCCATCTGCCCCAGCCCAGCTCTCTCAGCCTGGCTCCAGAGCAGAGCTGCTCCAGCCCTTGCAGCAGCTCCATGGCCTCCTCTGGCCTCGCTCCAACAGCTCCACGTCCCTCTTGTGCTGCTGCCCCAGAGCCACTCCCACCCCAAACCCCTGTGTGTCCGTGTGGCTGCTGCCGGCTCAAGGCACTCCAATACCTGCAGACAGGGATTTCTCTCCCTGCTCAGGACACTGGAGCTGTTTCTGCAGCTCTTTCTCCTCCTCCCTTGGGTGAGCTTGTTTTCCACAGCAGCACAGTGTGCTGTGAACCAGCAGAACCTGTTGGGACACACGCAGCCACTGCTCCATTTGCCAGAAGGACTCTGGTGTGTGGGTGCCTCTCCCAGGCAGCTCAGAGCCAAATCCTGCCATTTCTCCCAAGGAGATTAGACCGGTCCCTTTGCCACGCAGGGAGATGGGGGGGATCCCAAACCTGCTGCTCCAGCAGGACCCTGCTCCACGCAGACCTCGCTCCTGGCTCTCTTTGCCTTCAATTAACAACAGCCATGGAAGCAAACACAACGTTTTAGGAAAGATCTTCCACATGTTTGGTTTTGGCAGCATCTGAGAGTGTTAAAAGAGCCAAAACTTAACTAAGCCTCGGCTCCCTGAGCCAAGGGGAGGCTGAGGAGTGGGACCGGTGGAGGGAAAAGGGAAGGAGGGTGGAAAGGGAAGGGAAGAGAGAGGAGAAAACCGTCCCAGTGACTCCCAGTTTCACGTTAAAGCATCTCTAAGGGGTCAATACCAAGTCCCCAACGCTGAAAAGGGGGTGGCAGCACCTCCAAAAGAGGGCTTTGTCCCTCCCAGCCCTGCAGAGTGAGGCGCTTCATGGGTACTGGTGGAAAACCCCGCAGCAAACCCAGCTCCTTTGGATTCAATCAGCTCCCAAAGGCCTGTGGCAACAAGAGCCGGGAATTGGGACTCCTGATGCAGTTCCAACGCAACGGCAAAGACACCTTATCCCCCACTTTAACGCACCAAACATGCTCTGAGTGCTCAGTGGAGGCGAGTGGACCACTTGGGCAAGTGACTTCAAGTGACTTCTCCTTGAACTGGGTTTCATTTCCCCCACAAGCAACCCAAACAGGTTCCTTTTAAGACCAAAAAGGACACCTGTAACAAAGGAAACCATTGAGCCAAGCCCACCTCTAACCCCCTGGGTGACAAACCCTCCCAGGAGAGGCTCCATAGGGTGCTTGGATGCTTTTAGCCCTCGGAAACGCGCTGCTCTTGACTCATCCATGAGCTTTCACCTCTAATTGCCCCTGCTCCAGCAGCACAGCGCATCCACGCCAGCAACATCCTCCCACAGCCAGCTTCCAGCACAGCTTTTCCCTATGGAAGCGGTAGGAAAGCCCACTTAGAGCGCATGGATCCGAAGGAAGGGGGTGGGGGAATGACTTCAGGAATGCGTTCTGTTGCTTTGGTGGTGAAGCAAAATGCTTGTTCCCAAGCAGGGCCAAGAGAAGGAGGCGAAGCACGCAGTGGGGCTGAGCCTGAAGGGGTTGGAGCTGAAATGAACTGAATTTTCCCCCCAGTTTAGATCAGCACATTCCAGAATGGTTCCCAAAATACCGGGAAAGAAAGCTCCAACGGGCAATCCCGGTGTTCACAAGGATAATGCTGCTGGGAATGCAGCCTTATGGAGCACGTTCGAAGCAGATTCCCACATCCCGGAGGAGCCGCGTTTCCCCATCCCCCCGTTAGGATGACACCAAGCCCCCGCTTCCAGATCGATCCGTGGTCGCTTTCCCGATGTCGCTTCCCGTCGGGGCTCCCATTGCCGGCGCTGCTCTCCAGGAAGCGGGAGCTTCCCGAGGCCGGGATGCGGCCACCCGACGTTAACGGGGCCGCAAACGCTGCCCGGCCGCCTCCTCCCAGGGCTTTCCAACCGAATTCCCACTCTCCTTCCACATCCCAAAGGGAATCTCGGCCCTGCCACCATCGGGGGGATTCAGACCCCGCTTCTTGGGGTCCCCCCTCCGCATGACACCCCCCCGGGCCTGCGGCGCCACCGGTATCGAAACACCGCAACCCTCCCGCTCCCCCTTCGAGCCCCGGGACGGCACCGGGAAGCCGCGGAGCACCGCGAAGAGCAGAGCGGCGGCTGGAACATCGGTCACCGGGAGGCGGACAAGCACCGCACCGGGACGCCGGGAGGGGACAGCGGCGGTGCAGGGCGGGTGTTAGCAGGCTCCCCTCGGCCGCGGCCGCCAGCCCTCACCTGGCTCGCTTTGTAGAACTGCTTCTTCAGCCCCGCCACCGACATGCTGCCGCCGCCCGCGCCGGGGAGGCCTGAGGCGGCACCACGGAGCTCGGCGCTACCGAGCCCAGCCCGGCCCCGCCGCCGCTCCCGCCGCCACGCCCCCTGCCGGCCCGGCGGAGCGCCGCCAACCGGCACCGCCTACCGGCGGGGCGGCGCTGACACCGCAAGGGGCGAGCGAGCGGCGGCAGTGAGAACGAGTGAGCGGCCGCAGTGAGGGCGAGCGGCTCTGCCGGGACAGCGCCGGGGAGCGCGGAGCCACCGCCGCCGCCGCTCTGTGGCCGCCGCCTCCTCCTCTTCCGCGGGGTGGAGCCACCGGAGAACTACAACTCCCAGAGCCCCCCGCGGCAGCCGCGCCGCCTCTGCGCCTGCGTGCCCCAGCGCCGGTCGCTCATTGGCTCCCGGCGCCGCCGCCATTTCGCGCCCTGCCTCCGACCCCTCCGTGTCGCCGCGGGGCGGCCCCGGGTGGAGGCGGCCCCGGTCCCACCGGAGCCGTCCCGGGAGCCGAACCGCCGCTGATCCCGGCTGCGGCCCGGCCTGGAGCCCCGGCGTAAGGACCCGACGGAGCCCCTCCCCCAGCCGTCCAATCAGCGCCGGCAGCTCTCCGAACTGACAGCCGCTTCCTCCAATCAGCGCGGCCGCCTCGCAGGGGGCGGGGCGGGCGGAAGCGCGGGTCACGTGTGGCGCGCTCCGCCTATCAGCTCAGCGAGGCGCGGGGGCGCCCCGGCTCCCGCCAAATACGAGCGGGAGCCGCCGGGGGGGGGGGGGGGGACACACCGGGACCGGGGCGGGAACCGCGGAGCAGCGGTGGAGCGGAGCGGTCCGCGGCGCTGCTGCGCTTCCCGCGGTCGCGCGGGGCCTCCCCGGGGTAACAAAGGAGCTCCGGAGCCGCCGCCGCCGCGCCTCGGAGCCAGGCCCCGCGGCCTGCCCGGCCCCGTCCCCCCTCGGTCCGTGCGGACCGCCCGGGGGGAGCCGCGGAGGGGGTTTGGACTGCGGCGGTTCTCTGCCGCGGATATGGAGTGCAGGGACAAAGCGGCTGCGCCTCCGCGGAAGCTCGTGCAAGGTAAGGCTGCGGAGCGGCGGCGTCCCCCGGCGCGCTGAGGCGGTGTCAGGCCTTGTTCCGTGCGGTACGATGGCAGCGAAGTGACCCCATGTGGGTGCCCCGTCCCTGGCAGCGCTCAGGGCCGCGTTGGGCACAGGGGCTCGGAGCGCTGTGCTCCGGTGGAAGGTGTCCCTGGGCATGGCGGGGGGGTTGGAGCTGGAGGAGCTTTAAGGCACCTTCCCACCCAAACCGCTGCGTGCCTGTGCCGGAGCTAACGCGCTGCTCTCCTTCCAGCCCGGCTGCCATTCAAGCGCTTGAACCCTGTGCCGAAGGACGATGCAGATTCGGAAGTCAAGAAAGTGAAGAGCTCCCCGGGGGGGTTTGCTCCCAGTAAGGATCCCTCCCTCGACGCATTGGCTGCATCCCTGGACAATGTGGAGAATGACTGCCAGCTGGAGCCGGGGCTGGCTTTTGCTCCCAAACTTGTTAATGGAAAGGGACCGTTGGACCATTTTATCCAGAAGAACCCAAAAGGTAACCTAAATGAACCTGTAACTGTTATTGACCTGACAAAGGACGCCAGCCATAGACTGAGTGGTGACGCAGACCACGTGGATTCAAAAGCGTCTTCATCCCTAGCTGTAACTAATGGCACGTTAGGAAAAGAGAGAGATCCCTTGAGTTGCCTGGATTCCACTCAGAGAAGCCAAATGGATGAATCCATGGAGATTGATGCTCCGTGTGGGAATCAAGATGAAGGTTTGGTAGGTGGAATCCAGTCACATTCCAGGTTAACGGAGTGTAACAACCTGGAAAGCACAAAGGTAAACCCGATGGAACTGAAGGATATCATCTTCGGGGGGAAGATGCCTGTGGTGCTCCTGGAGGACATTATGAGCGCAAAGCCTCCCCCAGTCGCTTCTCTGGATGGGAGCATCACGTCGGAAAATGAGACCGTGGAATCATCCCGGGAAGGGGACTCGGGACTCACCAACTCCTCGCTCAGCTCTGGCTCTGGGGGCTCACCCGGGGTGCAGCCTGCAGCAGAGATAAAGAGAACCTCCAGCCCCTTGGCTGTCTCCACGCCTGTGAGGAAGGTTGGTCCCTTGTTCTCTTTGGTGGGTGACTTCCTGTGCTTGGAGTGAGAAGGGTCGATAGGATGTATGCGTGTGGAAGGTGATGTGATTTATTAGGGATGTAATTGAGTTATTGCCCTTTATATCTTAGCTGTAGCAAAAGGATTCACATCATGCCTGGCTTGGAGCTGCTGGTGTATTTGCATCATGGGGATGTGACTTTAAACTCTCACAGGTTCATTTCGCTTCTTTGACTGGAGTGCTCCTCAAATGCACACCCTGGGACTTGGCGCTTTGGTCACTGGGATAAGGATAGTGTCCAAAAGCAGGTTCATCCATTACAACCTCTGTTCTCTTGCTGAAGCCGCTGCAGTTCCTAGGAGCGGACATGGTCCAGGTCAATGCAGAAACTTCTCCAGCTCTGAATGGCTGTGGCATAGAAAAAGCTTTAAGTTGAAGCCAGAGAACATCAGTAGCACTGCAGATCCCTCTGTGAGCATGGGGGATGAGTCACATGAGCCTCTGAACTGAGCACACAGAGCTTGTGCTCTCATCTGTCTTGTTCCAGGCACACCAGGGAACGCTCATTGCATGGATGCTGCAGCACAGGAGGGAACCCCTCAACGTTAGCTCTGAATGAGCTGGTTTCTTATCATTGTAGTTGCAGTTTGGGAGCTCTGTGATTCGTGGTGAAGGGGAAGCTGCTGAGCACAACAGTGGCTGCAGAGGTGATGGGGACCTTCACGTGGCTCCAGTGCCTGTTCATTGCTCAGTCACTTTGGGAAGAGATCAGTGGGGTGCAGAGTCACCCGCAGTGGGGCCTGTGCAGCAGAGGGGTCGTTCCAAACCCACATTCCAAGCTGGGGAATGTGCTTGGGCAGCCCCACATGTCTGTGCTGCTCAGCTGCAGCTGAGAGGGGAAAACGAGGCAGGTTTTGAGGGGTGGGTTATGTACCACTAGGGAATGGACCATGTGGCTGGGATAAATCCCAGAATCCCAGCCTGCTTTGGGTTGGAAGGGACCATAAAGCTCATCCAGTTCCAATCCCAGTTTTTCCTCATCCCCAGGTGAGGAAAACCTGGAGGAGCTATGGATGAGTCAGCTGGGGCTTGGAGCTCAGGAGGTGGCTTCCGGTTCTTCTGTCTCCTTATCAAGGAAAATGATCCATTCTTATGCAGTCAAAACTCCTGATCTTTCCTTGAAGGATTTCCAGCCTAGCAGAACAAGTGAACCAGTGCTGGACTCCTGCTGGAAGACAGGAACACAACCAAGTTGTTGGTTTCCTGTGGTGCGAGGTGGGGCTGTTCCCGAAGTGGGAAGCTGTGTCTCAACCTGTCCTGGTCTGTTTGTTCTCCTCAGTGGAAACAGCTCTGATTTAAGTAACGCTCCCAGTTGAAAGAGCTCTTATTTTACACATAGAGCGTCCTGCTGCAGCTTTGCACGGTGTCACCTGGGATGTCTGTGAGCACAGAACATAAAGCACTGGGGCAGTGTTGAACTATTCGCCCCAGAATTCAAACATCCCACCTTCTGCTGTGAATGGAAGGAGAGGAAATGGGGGAATACAAGAAACTAAGCCCCAGGGTGCTGAAACATTGGCAAATGAAGCCTTTGGCCAATCCATGCATAATGCTCTTTAACATCAAATACCTTTTTTATCCCCCTATATAAATAACAGCATTAATTGACATGAGGAGTGTGACCTGTTGGGAGCTTCAGGTTGATGTGCTGGTGGAAGAGCAAGAAGAAACAGTGTTAAAATATGGATAACAGCCCTTGAATTCAGGCAGTTATAGCTGAATATCATACCCAGAGCGTTAGGATGGAAAAACCCCCCCAGACAACCAGTTTTAACCCAAAGGAAGTGACTTTGCTGTGATTAAACATCCTCTGTTGTGCTCCTGTGATTTGGAGCAGCTCTGATCTCTGTTTGGTTTTCTGCATGTGATATTCCCTTGCAAATGCTACTTTAGAACTGGAGGGATTTGGTTATGCAAAGCTGAGTAAACTGAAGCATTTGGATGGCTTCAGGCTCCAGTGTAAATCAGAGCTGCTTGAAGTGTGTACTGACAGAATAGGTAAGTTGCTGAATACATGAACCTGCAAGAACATGGTTAACCTAGTTCAGATGGAGCCTGCTGCTCTCCTCACAGGAGTTCCAGTGCCTCATGGAGTGATGTGGGTCCCTAAAACTCGTGTTTTGTCATTCCAGGTATCTCAGAAATGCCACAAAAGCTCTGCAGAGAAGGAGAAGCTGAGATTGCAAAGAGTAAGGCCATTTTCACTGACATAAAGCTAAGCTGCTGTGCTTTTACAGTGAATAGTAAGCAAAGCCCTTTGTGTTTCATCGTAGTCCACTTAGAACATCTCTTATCCCACTTTTCTTTGCTTGATGCATATGGAACCAGCTTCATGCATGCACTTAAAGTACTTGGCTTGTTCCAAAGCTGCTTAATGCATATGGAATGAAGTGTGGGTGGCCTGCAGTGCATTCCTGTGCACTTTGGTAAGATACTAAGAACCTGTCAGTGTTGCTGACTGCTTGTCAAAATGCACTTGAGGATTTTTGGCCTAAACCCTTCCTGAGAGGGTAGGTGCACCCTGCAAAGTGATCAGATGCAAATGAAAGCTTCCAGAGCTATTTAGGGCTGGTTCCTGTCCCCCTTTTAAGCCGCAAAACACAGGGTCTGTTCCTCATTAATAAGTGAGGCAAATGGGCTGCTGAGTTCAGGGTTTGCTGGAGAAGCTGTTGGATATCACATGGAAACGTTCAAGCTCTGCTCTTGGTTTGCTTGAATGCTGCTTGTGAGGAAACTGTTCCGTACCCAAACAGGAGCACGGTGATGCTGCTGTCCATTCTGCGGGATACTGCTGGACCACAGGGAGTCCTTGAGCAGGGAGTGCTGTAGGAGTGGGCTTTGCCTGTTGGAAAAGTGGGTGTTGAGGGGGGCCTGTGCTGAGGAATTTACTGTGTGTTTCTTAGGAGCTACTTTATAAAGTTGGTAGGGGCCTGTTGTGTGGTTTCTGTATGTGGCTGAGCCTGCTCTTGGGATGCTTTGCTTGTTACAGTGCCCCATATAGAAGTCCAATCTGTTGTTTGCTTCTTCCATTCTATACATGAGTTAAAAATAGCAGTAATGTGAGGGAGAGATGAGAATGGAAGCTGCTGAGGACCAACCAGCCCTGCTGTTAACTTCCCACCGGTTCCAAAGCAGCCAGGAGCCCTTCACCAATGACTCGGTTCTGACAGGATTGGGTTGAGGTTTAACCACTGGCACTGTTTTGTGTGTTCGTTGCAGCTATTTGTACATCGTGGCACTGATCACTTCAGTCTGGTGTTGCCAAGAAGAGATGGGAAATAAATAAAGCAAAGCTGCAGATGCACAGGGAGGATGTTTGTGTGTCTGAGCACAGACGCAGCCTCGATTCCTGATGAAGTCCCCAGTGCCTAAAGCTGTCTTTCTGCACTCTCCTTTGTGTCAATAGACCCATAAGGAGAATTTCAGTTGCTCTGGGAGGAAATACAGTGAAGGGCAACGCTTCCAATGTAGTCTTCCCCCCCCACCCCATAGTGCCTCTTGAATATGCTGAGGGTGCCTGGTGTTGTCTGTTAGCTAAAATGGATTAGCACCAGTGACAGTTCTGGTGAGCTCCAGGTCTTCTAAAGCAGGTTCACAATCTGGAGTTTGGAGTGAAACACATTGCCAGGGAATCCTGATGGCTTTATAAAGCAAAATCACATCAAACTGTTTAAATTTAATCCTGTGGTAGCCCTACCATTGATAGCAAAGCATGAAAGCTCAGCTCATGAGGGATGTGTTTGCAAAGAAAACATTACATCCTCAGATAAGTTTCCATAATGCGACAAAGGTAATGAGGATGACTCAAATATAAAGCAAGTAGAATACAAAGCTTTCCTTGATGCTTAGAAAATGGAAATGCCTCCATTTGTTAGAGGAAAAGAACAGTTAATGCCTTCAAAGGGGCAGCACAGGGCAGCTCAGCAGCATGTAGCTGTGGTTGATGACCTCGTGTCCTGTGAGAGCTGGAAATGGCACCACAGGGTGCACCACTGGATGGGTACGTGAATTTCATAGACTGTTCGGGGTTGGAAGGGAGCTTAAAGCTCCTCCAGCTCCAACCCCTGTCACAGGCAGGGACACCTTCCACTGGAGGAGGGTGCTCCAAGCCCCTGTGTCCATCCTGGCCTTGAGCACTGCCAGGGATGGGGCAGCCACAGCTTCTCTGGGCACCCTGTGCCAGCGCCTCAGCACCCTCCCAGGGAAGAGCTTCTGCCTAAGAGCTCATCTCAGTCTCCCCTCTGGCAGGTTAAAGCCATTCCCCTGTCCCGTCCCTCCATCCCTTGTCCAAAGCCCCTCTCCAGGTTTCCTGCAGCCCCTTTAGGCACTGGAGCTGCTCTAAGGTCTCCCCTTCAGGAGCCTTCTCTTCTCCATCTGCCCCAGCCCAGCTCTCTCAGCCTGGCTCCAGAGCAGAGCTGCTCCAGCCCTCGCAGCAGCTCCATGGCCTCCTCTGACCTCGCTCCAACAGCTCCACATCCCTCTTGTGCTGCTGCCCCAGAGCTGGATCAGGACTGCGGGGGGGGGTCTCCCTGCCCTGCTTCTCACGCTATGGGGGTGCAGCCCAGCACACGGGAGGGGTCTGGGTTGGGATTTAACATCTCAGCTGAAGAAAGTCCTTATTTGCCTCCGGTTTTTGTGCCAGCAGCCGTTGCTGGGTGCTAAATGACCACTTGCTTAATGGCTTCTTTCCCCCCCAGGACCAGGAGCGTGCAGACAAGCTGCAGAAGTTACAAGCAGAAAGGGAGGAAAAGGGAAGGCTGAAAGAAGAGGCGAAAGCCGCAAAAGAGCGAGCCAAGGAGGAGGCCAAGAAGAAGAAGGAAGAGGAGAAAGAGTTGAAAGAGAAAGAAAGGAGAGAAAAGAAAGAGAAAGAAGAAAAGGAAAAAGCCGAGAAGCTGAGAGTGAAGGAGGAGAAACGCAAGGAGAGGCAGGAAGCTTTAGAGTAAGCGCCTTGGTTTCTGCATGCCTTGGGGAGTAACGTGTCATGGTGTGAGGATCTTACCATCCCCACCTAAACCACCCCTCCTGGGGGCTGTACTGGTCGAACAGCACGTGCCTCTGTTACAGGATAGGTTTTAAAGGCTTGAAAGGCTGCGTGCACCAGAGCCTGGTCTCAGCAGCGCTTTCTGCTTGCAGGGTGACCTGGGCTTCTGCTTTGAAATGGCTGAAAAGTGCTGTTATGCTCCACTGAGTTTTCCCTTCATGACCAGTCTTGCTTGTACTTTGCAGTTTGCTGGCACGGGTGCCCAGGCTGGTGAGGAAGTTGCTTGTAACTTGGTAATATCCTAAATACCCTTCCCTGGGATTGAGGAAGCTACTTTATGGCTAAACCAGGGCAATATTTGCTCTAGAAGGAATCGAGAGTCTTCTGTACACTTAACCAAGTCTGCTCCTTGGCTGAATTAACAGCTTATCTTCTTGCCTTGCATGATGGGGTCTTAGGCAAGGTCTGGGGCTTCTCCCCTCTTCCCCAGTGCAAGTAAACACTTGATGATTCCTGCCAATTCAAATGAACTTTGTATTAAAGGGCAAAACTCGAGGAGAAGAGAAAGAAAGAAGAGGAGAAGCGGTTGAGAGAGGAGGAAAAGGTAAATGCTTCCTCTAGCCTGTCTCCAAACCCTGCTCTGGGAAAATGATGTTCTTGGGCTCCCTGGTACCCTGCCCTGGGTGCAGCCGGGTCAGGCTGCTGTGGTGGGGCTGCTCCGCCAGTTCTGTTCTGCAGGTTCCTTATCTGTGACTTCTCTATGTGGTGGTGCCTTTGCTTTTACCCCTTAAAGTACCTTTGTTTTTCCAATGGCCCTG
This sequence comes from Ara ararauna, assembly GCA_028858755.1. Classification (NCBI taxonomy): domain Eukaryota; kingdom Metazoa; phylum Chordata; class Aves; order Psittaciformes; family Psittacidae; genus Ara; species Ara ararauna. Next base: position 2,747,494 of record CM054398.1, on the reverse strand, counting down.
AGTGAACTCAATCCTTTGCCTTAGCAATGACACTGGAATCCCCAGAGCTCTCTTAGGGAGGCCAATTGGGGTTTGCGTTGAGTCACAGGAGCTGGTAAATGGCTGAAAGTTTGCTTTACACCTCAGTGGGTTTGGAGTTGAGTCATGCATGAGCTCCCCTGCAATTATAAACCTTGGCCTACCTCTGCATTCACAATGTGCTTTTGGATTGCAGCGTATCAATGCCCAGAAAGCAGAAATCACGAGGTTCTTCCAGAAACCAAAGACTCCCCAAGCCCCGAAGGTGAGGTATTGCTGTTCCTGTCCTTCAGTACGTGTCTTCTAACAAACACAGGTTTCCTCCTCATCTGCCCCTTCGAGCTGCTTAGGTGGACAAAGCATTAGTTCTTTTTCTTACTTCCCAATCTCAGAAGCGTAAAGGAGTTTAAAACAAGCCTGGGACCAGTTTGTAGTTGCTTTATAAGAAACCTCACCTCTGTCTTCTCCTGCACTGGCTCTAAAGACCTGGAGTCCCTTGAGAAGATCTCTTGGAGTCTCACATGTGAAGGGCTTAACCTAACCCTTCCTTCAGGCCTGGTGCTCAGGTCTGTTGCAGATGGTGACTGTGTCGGTACTGCGGTTTCTTGGGTGTTGAGACCTTGCCAATGTTCACTTGACGTTTCAGATTCTTGCTGGCTCTTGTGGAAAGTTTGCTCCTTTTGAAATCAAGGAGAACATGGTCTTAGCTCCCCTGTGTCGTATCGCCCTGGATCCAGACTTCTTGGAGCAGCTGGATAAGCTCCTGCATGCACAGAACAGTGAAGTTTCCTTCTTGAGGGACCTGAAGTGTCGTAAACCACGTAAAACTGGACCTACTTTTGTCAAGAGCAGCACTGACATAGTGAACAGGTTAGTTTATGGCTTCACTTGCATGTAATGAACTGCAGAATGGTTTTGACTTTGTCTTAGTCTAATATTGGAGGTGATGGGAAGAGGGAGCTTTGCTTTGTATACTTGTGTTGGATGAGAATTGCTTCCCCAGGGAGCAGTACGTTATGATGAGGATTTCCTTCATTCCATGCAGTGCTCTCAAACCCTTTCCTGCAGGAATTCTTGTGCTTCAGGCAGCTGCCCTGCAGCCCTGGCCGCTGCTGGCCTTTCATGGTGTTCATCCTTGATTGTTTCCAAAAGGAAAAGCTGTCTCTAAGCTGTTTTCGGGAGCAGCAGGGGAGTGTTGTGCAAAGGCTGAAGATGCTCTCTTGTTCTAACAGTGACGTGGTGGTAGTGGATAACTGCAAAACAGACGCTGTTCCTGAAAGGGGGAAATTTGGGAGGATGAAACTCCTGCAGTTCTGTGAGAATCACCGTCCTGCATACTGGGGCACATGGAACAAGAAAACCACTATGATCCATCCCCGGAATCCTTGGTCAAAGGACAGTGTAAGCACCTTGCAGGCTTGTTGGATTCTTTCCTTCTTCCTGCTCTTGAACTTAAGATGTATTTAGCCAAGTTCACTTGTTCTCTGGGATTCCTGATTCACTTCCATGTTACCTTTTGCCTACTGAGTTGTCAGCCCCTGACTGTGGTCTGGCCTTGTGCTCTCAAGCTCATTGCACAAATGGCATGTTGGCATTTGTTCTAGAAACTACTGGACTATGAAGTAGATAGTGATGAAGAATGGGAAGAGGAGGAGCCTGGAGAAAGTCTCTCCCATAGTGAAGGGGTAAGTATTCTCGCTGGAAAACAGCTTTCTGAAGCAGTCACACTTGCCAGTGTGCTTTCTAACAAGCAGAGTTTGCTTTTAGGATGATGAAGAAGAGGGAGAGGATGAAGATGATGACGATGGGTTTTTTGTACCCCATGGGTACCTATCGGAAGATGAAGGAGTGACAGAAGTAAGTGAACTGTGGGGGTCACTGGATTTCCAGCTGTTCCCAATGAATTTTGTAGTGCTGGCAGTGATGTAACTGGGTCTGCATGGTCCAGGAGCAACTTCTGCAGCTCAGGGAACACAGGGAAAAGCTGGGTTGACAAAAGCTTTTTGGTTGTTCCTGGCCCATCTCTCAAGTTCTTTCTCCCCTGTGGCTTTAGGAGTGTGATCCAGAGAATCAGAAGGTTCGTCAAAAGCTGAAAGCAAAGGAGTGGGATGAGCTGATGGCCAAGGGGAAGCGGTTCCATGTGCTGCAGCCTGTGAAAATTGGCTGTGTCTGGGAAGGAGCAGAACACGACAGCAGCACGAATGCAGACCTAAAGATTCTGCAGCAGTTCACAGCCTGCGTCCTGGATTCAATCGTTGCAGAGGAAGAGCAGCAGGTCCAGAAATGTAGCAAGAAAAGAGCAAAAGATCAGCAAAGTAAGACCTGAAGAGCTAAATACTTGTGTCTGTGCACTGCTGCGCTCTGCTTGGGAGAGCACAGCTTTTCATATTGAGTGTCAAGTTCAGAACAGTCTGAAATCCAAGGAATCTCTGAGAGATCCTGGAAAAGAGTTTTCCAGCATTGCAGCTGGTATGGCCTTGGTTGCGCCCCCCAAAAAACTCCTGCTCTGCATAATGTAGGAAATGCAGGCAACAGCACTTCAGTAGATGCAGATTTAGGACTGGAAGTGCTTGGGCCCATTGACCTGGTTATTGCTAAGGGGGGAGAGGGTTTAGTTTGTGTGGCAGGTTTTGGTACTGAGTAACACAAGGCTGTGGATAATGGATATGAAGGCTGGAACAGGGGTCAAAGCTTCCACTTGAGGGTGCCTTTTCTGCATCCAATTTAGCTCCTATTACAATCCTAGATCTAAAGTTAACCTCAGCCTCTTTGTCCTCCTTCTGGAGCGTGTGTCCTGATGGCTTTTCCCAGCCCTTCAAGAGTTCTTTATCCCCCCCCCAGCCCAACCTTTGTGCCTCCTTCCTTCTCTGCAGTCCTTGGCCACCTCCTGCCGCTGCTGCACGGCAACGTGAACGGGAGCAAAGTGATCATCCAGGAATTCCAGGAGTGCTGCCGACAGGGAATGTTCAGCGACGTGACCGCGGCCACCGACTGCAGCGATGCCAGCCCCGCCAGCCCCATGGCCTCCCGCCCGCAGACGCCCGTCGGGGAGGACAGTGGGGTCCCTTCCAAAGCCAGGCTAAAGAGAATCATCTCGGAGAACTCTGTGTACGAGAAGAGACCCGAGTACCGGATGTGCTGGTACGTCCACTCCGAGGTGCTCAAGAGTTTTGACCAAGAGCATCTCCCCGTGCCGTGTCAGTGGAACTACGTCACCCAGGTCCCCTCCTCGGGGAAGGAGGAGGGTGGCAGCGTGGCAGGCCTGGCTGTGCTGCAGCCCACCCCCGTGCCAGTGAAGAGGAAGCCCACGGGCAGCATGTCCATCACCAAGTTCATGAAGAGACCTCGGGATGCTGAGCAGGTGAGTTCCTGTTGGGGTGTTCTTCCCCAGGACAGCACGATGAGGATGGAGCTGTGTCCCCTGGCACAGCCCAGACTTGGTCCAGATGAGCAGAGTCCAAATATAGAGCTACAGACACTTTCCCTCACATAAAGCCCCCTTGTTTTGTGGGGAAAGGTGTGAAATGATGTGACTCCGAAGAGATGGGTTTCTTTTGTGCCCCTCCAGCTTGGCCTGTCTGTTGCTTTCCTGCTGTTCTTCCATTCTCTGCTCTTTGGCAGTGATTTGCATCCAAGCTGTGAATAGTTTCTGCTTGGCCTTGGCTTTACAGCTGTGTGTGATTTGTATGCAGGTTTTTATGTGTGTGTATGGCTGCCAGATGCATAGCCCGAGCTGGGGACTTACATCAGTAACATGTGCACTGATTCAATGTGGTTCCTAAGTGCTGCAGCTCAACCTATAATAAGTCTGCAAAGTCTTCAGCTTATCCTGACATCCATAAAACTGAATTTCAAGAGCTGCTTTAAAAACATCCTCATTCATAGGAACAAAATGAGATGGATTTGAAGGAGTTGCTACTCCAGCTCTAAGCTTTGATGTGGTCTTCCTGTTGTTGGCTTCTGCTTTTCAGGGTAACCACGGGTACTACGAACAGCTTAAGCACCCCAAATGATGACTGAAAAGTATACGTTGGGTGATGCTTTGTTGTGTGTTTAAGACATGAAGGTCTTATATAGGTCCTGAAGTTTGGTGTTACCAACCATCTGCTTCCAAACCTATGGGTAGGGCAGGGCTTGAACTGCTGGGGGGTTTATCCCTCATCCTCTGTGGACAAGGGGGTTAGGAAAGAAGCCACAGACAAGGCTTTTGATGCTTTTCCTTCCCACTTTATTCTTGGCTTGTCTTCTGAAGCAGCTCTGCCTGCAAGTAGCGATGGGGATCAGAGGCTTGCATGAAGCTGTTCAGCCCCCGAACTCCATCTGCTTGGGCTTTTTCCTCATCCACTAAATAAAGGCAGAGATAAAAATCTCTGCTTGGCACCCACTGGAGACTGCTGAGAAGTGAGTGCTTGAGCAGGAAGAGCCAAACAGAGGCTTTTAGTGGAATCCCATCACCAGCTCCCCAAAACAGCTTCAAGCCGTGCCTGTGGGGTGCAGAGGCCCAAAAGCCTTTCATGCCTTAGGACCTCTAAGTGGAGGTCCTCGATCCCATCCTTCCTGCTGAGCGTGGCTGGAGCGTGGGGACAGCAGGAACGGTGGGAATCCAGGCTGCCAGGTTCTGCCCCCCAGCACGTGTTATTCTCATGTCAGTAAAGGTGCTCTTACATAAGCTGTGGGGAGAGGAGGCCTGGGTCTGGGAGTGGGCAGTACCTGAACACGTGTGGGAGGGGAACGCTTCATCTGAGAGCTGTGGCTTTAATGGAAGATGCAAATCTGAAGTTTCTTCTCTTGGAACAGCTTGGAGGGGGTGGTGGGACCAGAGCCGAGATTCCCCTTCCAAAACAACAGAACCCAGTGGGGTTCAGCCCGGGTTTGAGCTGTGTTTTGCTGTGGAGGCTGTCGAGCGCGTGGTGCAAGAGTGAAACCTCGTGGAGCAGCAGCTTGGCGTGCTTCCCGCTCCCTGAGCCGCTGCACATGAGGCCCTTGGGCCCAAATCCGGGTCTGTTGGAGCCGGGACTTGCTGCTTCCTCTTCCCTCCCTGCTGGTCAGAGGGTGCTGGGAGCCCCAGGGGTGGGGAGCACCCTCTGCTGCCTCCGCAGCACTGCCCCGGCGCCCTTAGCTTGGCTGTTAAAGGCTCCTTCGTTTCCCTCCAGGCTGAAGCTGCAGAGATGGATGGATTTCAGGCAGACACCGAGGAAGATGAGGAGGATGATGACTGCATGATTGTGGATATACAGCCAGGCAAAGGTGGGGAAGGAAAGCAATAGCAGTCTCTTGGCTCTCCCACGAGGGAGAGGACGGGGTGTGGGGCTGAACCTCTTGAGTTCTTGTGCCCCTTTCTCACCAAGCCTCGTGCTCTCCTCTCTGGGTATTTTATTCTAGGTACTTCTGTGCTTTTTTGTTTTATTCTAGTTGCTGCTTTGCTATTTACAGTCTTTAATGTGCTCTTCCCTCTTCCCTCCCGCCTCCCGTTGATTAAACAGTGCAAATAGCATTTGGCTGCCAGTGTTACCTTTGATTTCTACTTCTTTCCTGGTAAGAAATGGGAGCGTTGGGGTCAGGCTCAGCAGATCCAGGAACTGTTGGTAAATGTTGCTAAGCGGGGCAGCTCTCTGGGGTATGCACAGGCCAGAGCCCTGCCAGGACTGACAGGGTCTGGACCATAACTCCCCCCTGCTGCCTTCTTGAAGCCATAGGTGCAGGCTCAGTTGTCTGAAGGGGCTGGAGCAGCTCTGCCCTGGAGCCAGGCTGAGGGAGCTGGGCTGGGGCAGATGGAGAAGAGAAGGCTCCTGAAGGGGAGACCTTAGAGCAGCTCCAGTGCCTAAAGGGGCTGCAGGAAACCTGGAGAGGGGCTTTGGACAAGGGATGGAGGGACAGGAAAAGGGGAATGGCTTTAACCTGCCAGAGGGGAGACTGAGATGAGCTCTTAGGCAGAAGCTGTTCCCTGTGAGGGTGCTGAGGCGCTGGCACAGGGTGCCCAGAGAAGCTGTGGCTGCCCCATCCCTGGCAGTGTTCAAGGCCAGGTTGGACACAGGGGCTTGGAGCACCCTGCTCCAGTGGAAGGTGTCCCTGCCTGTGGCAGGGGTTGGAGCTGGAGGAGCTTTAAGGTCCCTTCAGCCCAAACCGTTCAAGGACAGTGGCCAAGCTGTGGGCTGACAGGTGAGGGCTGTGGTCGATGCTGTGCAGCTCTGCTCTAGAATCGAAGCAGTTGCTTGTATTTGTGTCCCAGTTATCCCTTAGGAATTGGCTTTCAAAGCTCCAACACTTATAGCGTGTCCTTTCAGGCTCTGGATTCAGCCACGGTGGGATGAGGATGTGGAGCAGCTCCTTTCATCTCAGCCAGGTTTTAACTATAAATACTTGTTCATACACATCAATAACTTAATGCCAACCACATGATGTGCATTCAGCTCCTCTAAACCACTTTCAAACCCTCTCAGCCCTTTCTTACAATAGAGCTTTCACAATGCCACTGCCACAACGTGAATTAAGTGGGGTTTTGGGGAGGGCAGCTCCTCGAGCTGATAGAGGAGGGTTTGTGCATATTCCTGAAGCCCTACATGCTAAAGCTGAATGTTTGACCCATTCTAGACGTATCTGCTGCTGCATTCCTCCTCTCCTTCCCAACCAGACAATGGAACTGCTTGACAAGAAGCTTTCCATTTTATCTTAAGCTGCTTTTTGCTTATTACAAGGCTGGAGGGAGATGAAAGCCTTGTCCTGAGGATGGGGCTGCTGTTCAGCAGCTTCCCTTCCTCAGGCTTTGTTGACACACAGCCAACTGCCTTTGTTTGCCTCTGCCTGAGTCTAAAGCACTGCAAAGATGAGGAAGATCTCTTTTTACGGTTGAAGTGATTTTATTCTGGGTTGGTGTTAACCCAATATTAAACCCAGGTTTTAAACAGCATTGAAAAGGAGACTCACAAGTAAAGACAGAAAGCGGAGAGCAGTCCAATCCTGCTCCATTCATGAGGATAGTTAAAACCCCACAACCGAACCACCCCAAACCAACCCGTTTTCTCCTTTGCAGATTCTACAGTGGCAGCTTTGGACTCGAGTGGTGCAGGAGCTGCTCCCCAGGACACCAGCATGCTCAGCCCATCTAATACAGTTTGAGCCTTAACCACCTACTAACTTGTGGATGTACGTAGAATGAGTTAGAGAAACTTAAACCCAGCGTATCTTTGAAGGAGATACTTGAAAGTGTTCCATATTTCTTGTAAAGAGAAGACAGCACTTTGTTCTGCTTCAGCCCCAATGGAAGCTTACTTTTTTAGTCCTAGTTTTTAGCTTAAAAGAAAATCCTGCATCTTAATCTGTTCTTAATAAAGCATTATTGACATTTTGATAGTTCTTTGTAATGGAAGGTATCTAAATTATCCCTAAACCTAGCAGAGGGCTTCTGGAATAAGCTTATTGTGATGCCACTGGGGGAATGACTGTTCATAATGTTGTATAGCACGGCCTTGGGTATAAATGATGTACAATTATATGTGAATTTATGTTATCTCTAGCCTCCTGTTTGTGGTCTTCCTTGCTCAAGAGAACAGCAGCAGGGTTTTACCTTGGGGAAAGAGAAGAAACCACACCTTGTGTCCCCTTGGTTTAGGCTGGTATTGATTGCTTACCAGGGTTGATTGTTGGTCTCTTGTACCTACTGCTGCAGCAGAAGCTGTACAATGCAAAGCCATCACGACTGCCATATAAAAGACTGAACTATCATCAGCCTTGCTGGGAATTTTAACCTTCTGTGGCTTGTGAAGTGATGGATTAGTCCCCTAACCTCCTGCTGCACTTTGAGGCATCATCTCCCACCAGAAGTAGGTGCTGTCCGTCCCCTGGTCTGGCTGTGGGTGCATGGAGTGAAGAGGTGGGTGATGCCACAGCGACACCAGTAACACCAGTGCCAGCCCCCGCATTCCAAACCTACAGAGCAATGCAATTCAAACAGCTTTGAAACAGAACTGAGTCTTTAACCATTCCACTGAACGGACTGGGCATCACTTCATCTAAATAGATTGTCTCCAATAGCAGTTCCAGTGCACACAGAAGCGAAAGGAAAAGGCCAGCCCTAGATCCAGGCTCACTCGAGTGGGAATCCAGCCTAGTACTAGCACTGAGCCCCCCTACAAGGGAGAAGATGCTTCAGCTTGGGCTTGGAAACACCTCGAGCAGTCCCTGCTAAACGTGATTCTTAAAGCCCTTCAGAGCAGTCCCGGAAGAGCCCTACTGGGCAGGACTCAGTGCGTGGAGGGGACCACAAGGTTGGTGTGACACGGCTGAGCCAAGGCTCCTGCTCCGCAGAGCTTAAGCCCAAGCCATTGCTGAGCTCAGTCCGCCTGGGAAAAAGAGGGAAGAGTCTGAAAGCCCCAGCACCACCTCCAGCGCCCTTTATTCATGACAGTGTCTGGACTCTGGCGAGAAGCTCTGGCTTCAGGGGGCTTCGTGGCTGCTCCTCTCCTGCCGCCCGGATGTCTGCCATGACCGCTGTGTCCCAGGCCAGAGTCAGCAGCGCTGAGGGTACCTGCACAGGAAAGGCATTGAGCTGGAGCAGGCTGATGCTGGCACCTCAGAACCCGGGGTATGTGCACACCATGGGAAGAGCGACATGTGTGGGGTTCTACGAGGAGCCCTTTCTAGGGGATGCTGATCTGGGCTCGTGCTAGAGCTGCTGCCCATGGCCCAGCCTGTGTTTGCCATGGAGGCAGGCTGGTGTAGTTCATAGTCAACTGGCTTGGAAAAGAGCTTTAAGTCAAGTCCAACTGCTCCCCAGCACTGCCAAGGCCACCACTGACCCATGGCACTGAGGCCTCGGCTACCTGGTGTGTGAACACTTGCAAGGACAGTGCCTCCAGCCCTGCCCTGGGCAGCCTGTTCCAGTGCTGAGCACCCTTTGGGGAAGGAATTGTTCCTCAGCTCCATCTAAACCTCCCCTGGCACAGCTTGAGGCCGTTTCCTCTTGTTCCTTGCGAGAAGAGACTGACCCCACCTCACTACCCCCTCCTGTCAGGTACTTCTTCCAGACCTCAGCCTTGAGCCAGAAGCCTTCAAGCAGTTACTTCTGCTTAAAGAGAAGGGGCCTGAGCAGCACTTCGGGCACTGGAAGCAGCAGACACAAACCTCTCTCTGTTACGAGCAGCGGGTGACTGACAACCTGAGGACCCCCCTAGAAGGTACCAGCTCTTTTTCACTCACCAGCCCACATTCATTGAAGGCCAAGTTCTCATCGGTGAGTTTGAGACCTCCGGGCCCCAGGAGCTCAAAGGGCAGCCAGTCATCTCTGAGGGCCTCTCTCACAAAGGTGTAGAGCGCAGAGACTGGTTCTCGTGCATAAAACGTCCCTGCCATGAGCAAACAAGGGGAGACATTGAGAGAGACTCCGGCATTTCCCAAATCTAACCTTTTGTGGTAGGTTCGGGGGGGCTCCCGCACTCATCCTCACTTCAGGAACCACTTCAGTGCCACAGAAACGGCCCAATTGGACTGCGAAGTAGAAAAGCAGAATCCCCAAAGCCAAAATCTGCCTTAATTTGTCCCAAGCCCCTGCCAGCCCCTAACAAAGAGCTGGGAAAGCCTGAAATGCTTCCCCGAGTTCTGCTGCAAGATTTGAAGCGGATTTCATCCCATTGTATAGCACAGGCAGCCTCATGCTGGCTGCTGTAACAACCTCATCTAATGAGTCCAGCTTGCTCCTGGCAGCCTGGGAAGAGCAGGATTTAATTAACAGAGCCTTGGGATTCGTCCCTCTCCACTCGAGCCTGGCCAGGCAAAGGGCTTGGAGGTGAGGAGTTAGAGAAGCCTTACCCCGCTCTGGGCTCTTTGTTGCAGCGCACCTCCAGCCTGCTTCATGGGCAAGCTCTTTGGCTACAGGTGCTCTCGGAAGCTTCTAAAGGCCAAGGCGGCTTTTTACCTTGAAGGAGATATCCATCGGGGAAGCGGATCCGGAGCAGGGTGTAGTTGTACTTCCGCATTTCCCTCTGCTCTTCCTTCTCTCGCATGGCTTTTGTCCTCAGCATTGAAGCCTTCTCCACCGCTTCTGTCCTTTAGGGAACAGCATGGTTAGCAGGGAGCTGGGAGCTGGCGGCCCGAGCCTCCTCCTTCAGGAACCCACCGGAGCCGCTGCTCGCGCCTGAGCTCCTCAGCGGTGAGGTTGTAGAAGTCGGGGGGCAGCTCGAAGCGAGCGGCTGCAGGGGATGGTTTGAACACACAGAGCTGCCGGTCCAACCGCGCTCGCACAGGCTCCGAGCTCAGCAGCTGCTCCTTGGAGCGCCTGAGGTCCTCCAGCCTGGCCAGCACCTCCTCCCGCAGCACGTAGTACTCCTCTGTGCTCTCTGCAGCGCAAGGCCAGGAGGTGAGGCTCTTTACTTAAGTAAATTCCAGGCTCTCCAGCAAATGGGATGTGCAAACAGGGAAACCGCTGTTTCCATTGCAGCCCCCCCCGGGATGCCCCCTCACCCACACCCCCTCCTCCAGCGTAACCCACTCCTATGTCTTGCCTTGTCCTGGAATAGGCAGGGTTTTTGTCTCAAACCCGACAGCCTGGAAAAATCTGTGTATCCCTTCCAAGCAGCTTATCCTTTCCTGGAAGACAAGGCAAGAAGCTGGATGCATCCTGCTCCAGGAAGGTGCTTTCCTGGGCAGAGCACCTGGGGGGAGCCTTCCCCTCACCTGAAACACTTTGTTCTGCAGTTTGATTTTCCGGTACTTCTCCTCCTCTGGATGGAGACAGATGTTATCCAGGTACCTGCAGAAAGAGGAATGCACGGCCTGGATCAGAGCAGGATGTGCTCTTCCACATGCAGGAAGCGACTGAAAGCAGGATCATTTCCTCCCCAGCCAGCAGCTCCCAAACCTGGGCAAGTGCACTGACCATTAAACCCTCTTGGAGATGCTGCCCTTACTCCAACTGACACTGAAGATGGTTTAAGCCTTTGGATTTGGTGTCCTACAGACTCTGCCCTGGAGCACGGCAAGAGGATAACTTGCCAAGGTCCCCGGGTGCCCACTGACCACCAGCCCCACGTACTTGGCCATGGTCTCCAGCCCCACGCGCACTCTCTCCCGGTCCTTATTGAAGGTGTGAATCTCCATGATGGAAGCAGCCACTGGATCTATGGAGAAATACTGGGAGAGAAGGAGAGAAGCTGGTCAGGGGGAGCTGCTCCACACAAAGAGCCTGGTGGGGTTCAACCCAGCACCAGGCTGGTTCTGCCTGTGCTGGGATGGCAGAGAGGAGCAACAGGGTCAAAGTGGGGCAAAACCGACCCAAATGAGGGTTGGGCTGAAGACATTTAATAGGTGAAGGATGAAGCAAAGGGATTTATTCCCTCCTCCCCCCTTTGGCCATTTCCAGTGTGTAATCAAGACTTAGTCACAGACCCAAGACACAGCAGAGCTGCTATGAGGATAATTCACTCCATCCCAGCCCAAAGCAGTAAACAGGGCTGGAATTCCCATCCCAGCAATGCCGAGGGAGGGGCTGGGACGGGAATTTGGATGGTTCCTTTGGGAGACGCATGGAGGGGGCGGATTGGAGAGGGGACCCATGCCCCAGCGCGGGAGGAAGGGAAGGCCGGGAAGCACTTACTGCCTGGATGGCTTCCCTGAGGTGCTGCTCCTTCCTATCCCTACGGACAACCTCCCCGGTCAGGGGGCAGATGAAGTAGACCCCCGAAACAGAGAGAGCAGCGGCCCCGTCCTCCGCGGGGGAGACCACATCCTAAAGGCGAGAAACCCAAGCACGGAGTGAGCACGGGGAGGTTCCGCCTTTAAATCCCCAAGCACGGCACAGCCGGGAGCGGGGAGGGGGGGCTCAGCGCTCAAGGCCAGGTTGGACGGGCCTTGGAGCAACCTGGTCCAGAGGAAGCGTCCGTGCCCGGGGCTGGAGCCGGGGGATGTCCAAACGCACCAACCCAACCCAACCCAACCCATGAGGAGGCAGCGGCGGCTCTCACCCCTTCCTCTGCATCGAGCCCTCTCTCAGCGGCGGCCGCCTCAGCCCTCAGCTCCTTCCTCACTGCAAGAGACAAACCCCGGTTACAGAGGGCACGGGCAGCGCTTGGGGGCCCCGCTCCCGGCCCCCCCGCACCCGGCCCTACCCTGGCTCCTGATGGCCTCCTGCGACGAGGGCGGCTTGGCCTTGGGCCTCCCCTCCATGCGGGCCAGCGCCGCCGCCGCCGCCATCTGCGCCTCATCCGTGGGGCCCTGCCGGGGCCTCGGGGCCGCCGCCGCCGCCGCCTTCGGGCTCTCCCTGGGGGCGCTGCGCAGGAGCGAGCGCTCGGGTCAGAGCGACCGGAGCCGGGCTCCATAGGTACCGGCAACGGCGCCCACCCCCCGCCGCTCCCGCAGGGTCCCCGCTGCCCTACCCCGTACCGGGACGGCTCCGACAGCTTCTGCCCGGGCCCCGCGGTCTTGAACTTGAGGTCGGCTTTGATCTCCTGGAAGAACTTGCGCATGGCGGGGCCGGGATGGGACCGGGATGGGACCGGGACGGGATCGGGACGGACCCGGACACGCACCGGAGCCGCGGCGCCCGCCCGCGTCACTGGCAGCGGAAGGGGCGTGTCCCCGGCGCCGCTCTGCGCCGCCGCCGCTCTATGACCCCCGCGGTCCTCCGAGGCTGAGGGAGCGGCGCGGGGCGCGCATGGAGACGGATGTGTGCACGGGTACGGCACAGCCCGGGGTACGCCTCGGAGCCATGGAGCGGGCCGGGCTGGAAGGGACCTCAGGGGGATGGCCCCTCCTGGCGCTGCCGGACACCGCCCGCTGCCCCTCGGGGCCGCAGTCACCCTGCGGAGGCCTTGTCCTGGCCGGGACCTGGCCCCGGGCACGCGCGGAGGAACCGCGTCCCATTAAAACCGGGTTTAGGAATCGAGCTTCTGGGCGGGCTGACCCGCACCCTACAGCCCTGACCCGCACCCTATAGCCCTGACCCGCACCCTACAGCCCTGACCCGCACCCTATATTCCTGACCCGCACCCTACAGCCCTGACCCGCACCCTATATTCCTGACCCGCACCCTACAGCCCTGACCCGCACCCTACAGCCCTGACCCGCACCCTATAGCCCTGACCCGCACCCTACAGCCCTGACCCGCACCCTATAGCCCCGGCCCGTAACCTACAGCCTGACCCGCACCCTACAGCCCTGACCCGCACCCTACAGCCCTGACCCGCACCCTACAGCCCTGACCCGCACCCTATAGCCCTGACCCGCACCCTACAGCCCTGACCCGCACCCTACAGCCCTGACCCGTAACCTACAGCCCTGACCCACACCCTACAGCCCTGACCCGCACCCTACAGCCCTGACCCACACCCTATAGCCCCGGCCCGTAACCTACAGCCTGACCCGCACCCTACAGCCCTGACCCGCACCCTACAGCCCTGACCCGCACCCTATAGCCCCGGCCCGTAACCTACAGCCTGACCCGCACCCTACAGCCCTGGCCCGTAACCTACAGCCCCAGCCCGTAACCTACAGCCTGACCCGCACCCTACAGCCCTGGCCCGTAACCTACAGCCCCAGCCCGTAACCTACAGCCTGACCCGCACCCTACAGCCCTGGCCCGTAACCTACAGCCCCAGCCCGTAACCTACAGCCTGACCCGCACCCTACAGCCCTGGCCCGTAACCTACAGCCCCAGCCCGTAACCTACAGCCTGACCCGCACCCTACAGCCCTGGCCTACATCCTCCAGCCCTGACCCATAACCTGTGGTCTTACCCATAGCTTATGGTCCTGACCCTCAAGCTATAGTCCTAGCCACTTCCCTATGGCCCTGACTCATATCTATAGCTTGACTCATACCCTATAGCCCTGGCCCATATCCCATTGCCTGACTCACACTCTATAGCCCTGGCTCTCCCCCACTTATAGCCTGTCCCATACCCTATAGCCTGTCCCATAGCTTATAGCCCTGACACACAACCTATACCTCTGGCCTGTAACCTATAGCCTGTCCCATACCCTATAGCCCTGACACACAACCTATAGCCTGTCCCACAACCTATAGCCCGGACCCACCCCCTATATGCTGCCCCATACCCTATAGCCCGGACCCACCCCCTATACCCGCCCCATACCCTATAGCCCGTACCCCCCCTATACCCGCCCCATACCGTATACCCCGGACCCCCCCTATACCCGCCCCATACCCTATAGCCCGGACCCACCCCCTCTCCCCCCTCTGGCCACGCCCCTCAGCGCCCCCTCTCCTCGGCGCCTCTGGCGGCGCGGCCCAATCCCGTTATCCCGCCTCGCCTTCTCCTCGCTCCTATTGGATCAGAGCGCTGAGCGACGCGGCGCAGAGCCAATGGGAGCCGGCGCCGCGGGCGGGCAGGGAGGGGGCGGGACATCCTGCGGGCCGGGCTCCGCCGCGCCGCTGCCCGGTGCTGCCCGGTGCTGCCCGCGGCCGCCATGCCGCACGGCTTCAAGGCCGGGGACCTCGTGTTCGCCAAGATGAAGGGGTACCCGCACTGGCCCGCACGGGTGAGACCGCGGGGCAGCGGCCCGGGCCCGCCGCGCCACGGACGGGCCGTAACGGGACCTGTACCGGGCTGGGGAGCTGCTGCCAGCGCCTGCGGCCGGGGGGGGGGGCCGGTACCGGGGGGGAGCAGGTACCGGGACGGGACCTGTGCCGGGATGGGACAGGTACCGGGATGGGGCTCGGTACCGGGGTAAGACTGGTGCCGGGATGGGACCCGTACCGGGATGGGACAGGTACCAGGGTAAGACCGGTACCGGGATGGGACCGGTAGCGGGATGGGACATGTACCGGGGTAAGGCCGGTAGCGGGATAGGGCCAGTACCGGGGTGGGACAGGTACCGGGATGGGGCTCGGTACCGGGATGGGGCTCGGTACTGGGGTGATCTCGGTACCGGGATGGGGCTCGGTAGCAGCGTGAGGCTCGTACCAGCCCCCGATGTGGGATGGACATCCCATAACGGTGCTTGTCACGGGATGAGGACATGGTGCTGGGACGGAGCATCCCATACCGGCATGGGAGGTCCCGTAACGGGATGTATGGGGGCCCGGTATGGGGGTCCCGTAGCGGGGTGGGGACCTGGTGCTGGCACGGGTGACCTGTCCCAGCACCCACACTGGGATGGGGACCCAGTGTGAGAATGGGGTGTTCTGACCAGAATAGGGGATCCCATTCTCTGTACTGGGATGGGGGCTCAGTCCTGGCGTTGCTGGGATGGGTCTGTGCACCAGGATGGATGCGGCTCCCAGCCCAGCACCCACACTGGATTGGGGGTACCAGGATGGAGAAGCCCTCAGCCTGTGCCAGGGGTGCAGGACTGGAGCTGGGGTCCCACGTGGGCACCCGTGCTGGGAGGGGATCCGCACCGGGCTGGGGGTCCCACACTGGTGCCTGTGTGTGGTGATGGGGGGGTGACCTGGGGAACCCCTGCCCAGGAGGTGTTTGACAGCCCTGAGCCCTCCTGCACCCAGGGGAGACCCTGACTCCCTTTGGGGTGACCCAATGGGACCTCAGCCCTGGTTCACCCCCAGCACCCCTGCCCTGAGGAGCCTCCCTGCTGCTGGGGAGGGACCAAAGACCCCCTCTCCTGGTGCTCCAACACCCCAACCCCATAGGGGTGTCCCTCACATCCCTTCCCTTCACTCTCCATCCTCATCCTCCCACTGCCCCTCCGGAGACCCCCATTCCCCTTTCCAGCTCCCTGCCTGGACTTCACCCACCCTCTGTCTGTGGGGGGGCACAGAGCAGGGGTCTGGGGCTCTGTCCCTTGCCAGGGATGGGGGGACACATGCGGGTGGCTGCCGCCGGGCACCCACGAGGGGCAGGCTCTGTAGGTGCTGGTGCAGTTCGGGGGTGATGGAGCGCGTGTGACCGGGTGACAGCGTTGTGGTGCCTGGAGAAGATGCGATGGAGCAGGGGAGGATGCGCTCACCGGGGGGCTCGGATGGGTCCGTGGTGGTGCCTGCTGAAGCAGGTTCATGCACTGAAGGTATCCGATGGGAAGACGCTGGCAGGTACCGGGGAGGCTCAGGGTGCAGGAGACGACGATGCTTGGCTGCACCGCGCCACGACTGGGATTCCATCCCCACCGTCCCCGCCATGCCTGCGCTCTGCTGTCGTAGCTGGTGCCCAGAGGACTCGGTCCCCCCACGCTGCAGCCCCTCCTGCTTTAGCTCGCTTGCTCTTTTGGGGAAGGCTCCCCCCTGAAGACCTCCCCAGCACCCCGAGGCTCCCGACCACGCGGAGCGGACGGACGGGCGCTGGCGCCGGCGCACGGGATGAAGACGGGGTGGCCCCGGGGCCTCTCCTGCAGCCGGTCTCCAGCCAGGAAGGACCCTCTGGAGCTGGAGGGGGCTTCCCTTGGGCGATGGATCTCTGGGGAGTAGCACAAGGCTTCCCTGGGCGCTGAGCCCGGCGGTGGAGCGACGATCTCGCGCCGAGCTCATCCATGAGGATCCCTTCTGTTACTCTTGTAGAGATCCCGCGTGTCCGTGCTTGCCTGCGAGGGGACGTGCTCCGGCTGCTCTCTCTGACCACCCCCTGCTTTGGGTTTCCTTTCAGATCGATGACATCGCGGACGGCGCCGTGAAACCCCCCCCGAACAAGTACCCCATCTTCTTCTTCGGCACCCACGAGACGTAAGCGCTGCCTCGCTCCCCGCTCCGGGCTGCGCCCCGCTGCCGCCCCAGCCTCACCTCTGCTTTGTTTCTCTCCAGCGCCTTCTTGGGCCCTAAAGATCTCTTCCCTTATGAGAAATACAAAGACAAATATGGGAAGCCAAACAAGAGGAAAGGCTTCAACGAGGGGCTGTGGGAAATCCAGCACAACCCCCACGCCAGTTACAGTGCCCCCCCGGTGAGTGCGGCGCCTCCTTCCCTCCTCTCTCTGCTTCTCATTGCTGCCGTGCCGATGTGCTTCCAGCTCCCAGACTGGCTTCCTCAGGGCTGCTTCCCTTCCCTGCCCTCTCCCTTCCTCCTCCTCCTCTGGAGGAAGATGCCTTTGCCCCAGCTTTGAGGTGGATCCGGGGTTGTGCTTTGTGCTGCTTGCCCAAGCCGTGGAGGAGTTCATTGTCACAGAGAGAACCTGAGGCTTGCTCAGCTCGAGGCTCCTGCGTGTGAACCGTTGGGCAGTCCCTGCTCTTCATCCATCTCCGAGGTCCTGAGCCAAAGGCCACTGGGCTGCTCCTTCGGTGAGCTTCAGAGCAGGCCAGGAGATGGCTCTCGACTGTCCTTTGCTTGTGTGGGCATTTCATACCCATAGTTGTGCGGTGGTGCAGTCTCTCGTATAGTGATCTCCAGGGGAGGCGTCCAAAGCAGCTTCCTAGGTCTGAGGAGGCAGAGGGAGGTTGATGAGGTGAGCTGCAAGGACAAGGGGGTCTGCAGGCAGCCGGGCTCTGGGGCCGAGCCCCTGGGCTGTGCTGCCGCCAGTGCAGGACACAGGACGTGGTTTGAGCTGCAGGAGATGCTCGGGCCCAAGGCTGCATATGGAGGGGAAGGTGAGGCCATGGAGATGCCTGAAGAGCTGGAGAGCAGCTCCAGTTGGGCAGCTGGGAGGTTGGTTGGCAGCGCCTGCATTGTCCAGGGGCTCCACAAGAAACCTGTTGGTGAGGGTCCTGCTGTGATGAAGGGACCTTGGTGACACCAGGGCTCACCAACACCAACTGCATCTTGAGGCCAAACTGCTTGGAGAAGCAGAAGAGACTGAAGGAGAGGTCTTTGTTGAGTTTGGGACCTACATGAAGCGAGATGCCAGGAACAGTCAAGGACAAGGAAGCAGGAAGGCTTCAGCGCTGGAAGAATCCTGGCTTAGGGAACACCAGTCCTGCCATGCATGAAGACAGCGAATCAGTCTGGAAGATGGGAGCTTGGATGCGATGTCCTTGCACGAGGAACCTCCTGATGGGCTGGTGGAAAGCCAGGGGACCTTTCCTACATGGGATTGAGGGAACAGGATGCGGGAGATGCCAACCGGGACGAACGTTGGTCGCCATGCTGGACTTCTCATGCGGACCTTTCCAGTGGGGAAGGTGTGTGAAGTGCTGTGGGGTGAAGCCACCCAAGGAAGAAGAGGCCTGGTGGCCACCGGAGGGGGACGCTGGAGGCACCATGAGGGCCGTGGAGGGCTGGGGTCTGCTTGCCCAGGAGGGGTTGTCAGGATGAGGTTTCTGCAGGGTCTTTGGCAGTGGGTGGGATTCGTGCTGGGGAGCAGGGAAGTTGTTGCTGGTGGTCTCAGGGTGCTGTGTGAGGGGGTTTGCTGAGGGTCTCCTTGAAAGGCTCATAGTGCTGCCCAGCGCCACGCTGAAGGGTTCTGTGCCACACACCTCTGCTCCCACCCCTCTGCTCCATGCTGCCATCCATCGCTCGCCACCCTCCTGTGCCCCTTCTCCTCTCCCCCCTCTGTGTGCAGCCCCTCCAGGCCATAACCCACCTCTTGTCCCTGTGTCTGTAGCCCGCGAGCTCCTCTGACAGCGACGTGCCCGAGAACGACCCGATGGGGGGAAGCGATGCTGGTGACGATGAGGAAGATGCTGCCATGGCCGGAGTCACGACGGAGAAGATGGAAAGTGATGAGGACTCGGATGAAGGCAGCGACCACAGCGGGCTCAAGCGGAAACCGCTGCCTATGAAGGTGAGTGCGGGCTGAGGTGGTGCCACGCGGTGGGGACAGGAGGTGTCCTGGTCCTTGGGTCCACCACTGAGCTTCCATCCACCGTGCAGCATGGCAGGAGGTGGTGATGAAACCTACTCCCTCTGGATTCTCCCATGGGAAATGGGGTTCAGTGGCCATCTCCTGTTGCCTGTGAGGTGGTGGCATGGCCAAGCTCTGGTGCAGTTTGCATCCTAGAGGAGAAGCCAGATCTCTCTTGAGTGCATGTGGCTGCTCTTGAGGGCCGGTTGGGAAGAGCTGGGCCATCCCCTTCACTGCCTTTGTGCTGTGGGTGGAGGGGAATGAGCTTCTCTCACGTTGTCACTCCTCACGTACCAGATGCCAGTGGCAAAACGGCCTCGGAAATCCTCCAGTGACCTGGATCAGGGCAGCCCCTCTGGAACAGAAGAGGAGAACTCGGAATCGTCTTCCGAGTCGGAAAAGAACAGTGACCAGGTGAGAGGAGTTTGGGATGTGCTGGTGGGGAAAGGGCTGGAGCGTGGCTCAAAGGAACCTCACTGGCTTCTGAAAGCATCATGAGACTCTCCCCTGGTTTCTCCTGTGTTTTCCTGCAGGACTTCACTCCCGAAAAGAAGCCAGTGGCCAGGGCTCCACGGAGGATGCCAGCAGTGGGGAGGAAGAAGAAGGTAAAAGACCCTGAGTCTGAGGGGCTACATGAGAGGGGTCTTTGGGGTCTGCACTGCCTGGGGCCGGGGGGCAGGGCCCTGGAGGGAGGCTCAGTGCTGAGAGGGACCTGGTGGGTGCCTCAGTGGCCCAGTTGCACCCCGTGCTGCTGTGCTCCAGCTCCACTCTGTGCCTGCAGAAAGTGGAGTCCGCCTCCGACTCAGACTCCAAAGCGGACTCGGATTCGGAACTGGGGAATGCGACTGTGAACATGCCCAAGTCAGACTCCAACTCGGATTCGGACTCGGATGTGTCTGTGAAGAAGGCTCCACGGGGCAGGAAGCCAGGTAACACTGAAGAGGCTGCTTCTGCCGCTGCTGGGTCCTTGGGGGACTGGAGAGATGCGAGGCTCTGGGGGCTCCTGAAGCTCTGGGGGCTCCTTCTGCCGCAGACACCTTCCAGCCCATCTCAACAGCCCTCTGCCCCCTCAATCTGGGGCTGTTTGTTATTAACAGAGGGACAACCAGGGCTCCTGCTGAGCATCTCCCCGTTGTCTTGCAGCTGAGAAACCCCCTCCCAAGCCCCGTGGCAGGAAACCAAAGCCTGAGCGTGTCCCGACCAGCTCCAGCAGCGAGAGGTGAGACCAACGGGGACCCATCACCCCCGGGGCTGGGCTGGAGCCTCCCCCCGTCCCATTTGCACAAGGGGTCCAAGTGAGCTCCATCCTCTGCAGTGACAGCGACAGCGACGTGGACCGCATCAGCGAGTGGAAGAGGAGGGATGAAGAACGGCGGCGGGAGCTGGAGGAGAAGAGGAAGAGGGAGCAGGAGGAAGAGATCCGTCGCCTCCGGGAGCAGGAGAAGGAGGAGAAAGAGAAGAGAAAGGAGAAAGCAGAGAAGAGCGAGGAGGTGCACTCAGACTCAGACAGCAGCGCAGAGGATGAAGTGGCCAAAAAGGGCCGGAAAGGCCGGGCCAAGGCCCCGTCCTCCTCGGACTCTGAACTGGAGTTGGAGAAAGAGGTGAGTGCAGAGCTGGGGACAAGCAGCCAGCCCATCAGCTCCCTGGCAGGGACCTCAGGCAGTGGCCTTCCATCACACTGGGGTTGTCCGTGCAGCACTGGGAAGGGCTGTGTCCATAGGGACATCCACGCCTTGCACATGGGAGCTCTTCCCCTGGCCCAGGATACCCATCTAGCTGTGAGTGCCACATCTCCATGACGCTCTCCCTCCCACTGCATTGTCTTTTCTCTGCTGCCCTCCCTGGGGCCTGGGGAAGCATCAGCTGGATGGGAAGCACAGGAAGGGTTGTGGAGGGCTCTCAGGAGCCACACTGCCCATGGGCAGAGGTGAGGTCGAGTTCCTCCCCATGGAGGGGAGCCGGGGAAGCAGCACAAAGATCCTGATGTGTGGAAGCACTCATGGGTCAGCCATTTGGGTGCTGCAGGCTGTGGGAGGGCTGCTCCAGGTACCAGGACGTTCCCTTTTGGAGTAGCACTCATTGTGCTGCAAGCTGAGTCCTTTCTTATCCCATGCAGGGGATGCCCCTGCACCCAAACTGGCAGCAGTGGGGTGGCCGCTGTCATTGCTGGCCATGGCTGTGGCATCTCCCTCCTGCAGCAGGAAGGGCTCAGCCTCTCGCCTGCATTCTTCTCTCCTCCAAGGTAAAGAAGCCAGCAAAGAAGCAGCCCTCGGAGTTGTCAAGGAAACCAAATCAGAAGGAGAAGAGGGGCCGAGCAGAGGAGAAGCCACGGAACAAGTCAGCACCTCCTCCTGCAGCTTTGTCCTTGGGGACCGCGCTGTCGCTCTGCTGCTGCCCAGCCCATCCCTTGGGTGCGGATGGGTCACCCATGGAGCTGCCCCGTGCCAGCAGCACCCATGGAGGGGTCAGATCCCTTCCCTGCTGCCTTCTAGAGCTGGAGGGGCTGGAGGAGGTGTTGGACCAGGCTGAGCTTCCCTGGTGGTTTCCATCTCCCAGAGGAAGACGTTTGGGGCATCACTCTGTGGGGCTTTGCTGCAGTCCCGGGGAGTTGGGCCATGGGGGAGCTGCCGTCTCAGGCCTCTGCTGCCTGGGAGCTGGGATGTGTGTGTGGCATCGTGGCAGGGCTCTGGGGGTGCACACCCGAAGCACCATCACCCTCCCTGTGAGCCCAGCAGTGAGCAGAGGCTTCACATGAGCGGTCTTCCCTCTTCCTTTCCTCCACAGACCCTTGAAAGTGGAACGAGGCCGGAAGAAATCCGACCTGATCCCTGAAAGGAGGATGGAGAAGAAAAAGGGTGAGAGCCCCATTGCACACCATCACAGAGGGAGAGAAGCGATCCAGGGTTGGTTTCCCCCATCCCAGGGAAGAGGAGGGACCTTTTCCACAGGGATCAGTGTGGTGGTGCTGGAGCCCTGGCCTTGTGTTGCGAAGTGCAGGGTGTGCAGAGGCAACAGGGAGCTTCCTACAACATCCCCAACCCCTCCTCTTCAGAGAGCCCCTGAGGTTGTGTTTGACCTTGGAGGTGTAGAAGGAAACCAAACCCTTGCTGGGGGAGAGGTCCCGTGCTCTGCCCTGGTGGCCTCGTGCCACTGATATCTCTTTCTCACCGCTCCAGAGCCCACGGTGGAAGAGAAACTTCAGAAGCTTCACAGTGAGATCAAGTTTGCGCTGAAGGTGGATAACCCGGTGCGTTACCCGCTGTGGCCTCAGCCCCCCTGGGAGCTCAGCCTGGCTCCGATCCCTGCGGGTGCTCAGCCTGGCTGCACCTCCTCTTGCCTTTCTGGCTGCTGGGTGGCAGGAGGGGACGGTGCTACCCCAGCTGCCCGTGGGGAGACTTCCAGGCACCTTCTGATCTTGGTGTCACCCTTGCAGGACATCAAGCGGTGTCTAAATGCACTAGAAGAGCTGGGCACGCTCCAGGTCACCTCTCACATCCTCCAGAAGCACACTGACGTGGTGGCTACGCTGAAGAAGGTAGGACCGAGGGTTCCTCCTCTCCTGCAGGGAGCCAGGAGCCTGCTTGGGCCACCCCAGCCCTGAGGCCATCCTTTCTCCTCCTTCCTGGTGCAGATCCGTCGCTATAAAGCAAACAAGGACGTGATGGAGAAAGCTGCTGAGGTCTACACCCGGTTGAAGTCGCGTGTGCTCGGACCAAAGATGGAGGCGATCCAGAAAGCCAACAAAGCCGGGCCTGAGAAGGACAAGGGGGAGGCAGAGAAGGGGCAGGAGAAGCTGGCAGCAGGGGAGCCACGCAATGAGAAGGGTGACGAGGAGCCGAGTGCTGGTAACGCTCCCGCGCGGCTCGGGGTGTCCCCTGCTCTGTGCGCCACATCCCCTGGGGACACGGGCAGGGCTGGCTCGTGGTGCTGCAGCGGTTGGCAGCCACGTGGGGCAGCTCCAGTCCCTTATTGCTGGAGCGGGATGGCACTGAGAGCAGAGGGCAGAGCTCGGTGCCCACACCCCGCCCTTGGGTGCCTCTGGGCTGGGGGTTGGCTCTGGGTGACTCCTCACAGGCACCAGGGAGCTGCAGGAATGGAGACGCCCTTGGCTGCTGTCTGTGACCGGCAGCTTCCAGCCCCTGCCTAGGGCTGCCCCAGGGATGCTGCAAGAGCATTCCCAGAGGAGCTGGCAGGGAAAATCCACCCTGATGCCTGCTTCAGGCCGGGGGGGGGGAATGGAGACTTCGGGGCCCTTCTTGTTAGGTGTCGGGGTCAGGCCAGACCTGGGGTCCCCCCGTGGGTGCCCCATGCGTGGATGGGGACAACCTCTGGCCATAGGTCCTTGGCATGAACGAGGTTCACCGTGAGGACCACCATGCCTGAGCCTCTCTTCCCTTTAGACTTGTCAGGTCCTGTGAATGGTGAATCCCTGTCCCAGAAAGCTGAGGGCACAGAGGAAAAGGACAAAAGCCAAGGGCCGGGAGCCGGAGAGCTGGAGGCATCCACCGAGGAGCCCCACAACAAGTGAGCGTGATGGGGGGTCCCCTGCATCTGGAGCAGGGCCAGGCTGGGCTCTCACAGGGATGATGGGGGGGTCTCAGGGGTTGTATTGGGATTTCCCACCTTGGGAATGAGCCCGGCATGCGGGAAGGGGCTGCAGGGACAGAGGGGCACAGGCTGAGGCCTCTGCTCTCGCCACCAGCGTGCAGGACTATGCCAAGGCCGAGCGAGCCGGGCCGGAGCGGGACCGGGCCCGCGCGGAGGGGGAGGCTGTGGAGGACGTGGAGGAGAGCTGAGGAGGAGGAGGCGGAGGGGCTGTGAGGGGAACCCTTCCTCTGCTCGGCCCCTGCTTGAGTCACTTCACAAGTCACGCAGTAGCTGATGTCCTTAGGTCCTGTCCTGTGCCCCGGCGGGGCTCTGCTGGTTTGTCTGTGTTTGTCCCCTCTCTCGGGTTCGCTTTCGTTCCCTTGGGTTTGGTTTATTTTGTTGGGGTTTGGGTTGGTTTTTCTCCTCCCTGATCTCTCGTGGGTTCAACCGCCAGGAAATGAATATAAAGGGTTTTTTTAATGAAGCCCAAGCGTGTGGTTCTTGAGGCACCACTGCCCGGGGCTGCCACTGGGACCCCCCACACACACACCACTCACCCCAGGCCCCTGCCTGCTGGGCAGCAGCTCTGCCCCTTTGCCTGCTCTTTTGCCACGATCCAAAGCTTTTGTCCTTGGAAAAGAAGGATGTTCCAGCCCCGAGTCCTCTTTGTGGCCATGCTCCCACCCCGCTCAGAGGCTGCTCTTGCTGTAACCCTGCCCTGGGGAGAGGTTGGTTCCTTTTTGCTTTTCCAGGGCTGATTTCATGCTCCATAAACAAAACCCAAATAAAACCTTTTGCCTCTTGCCCAATAGGGCAGGGGCAGACGGGGAGGGGACGCGGGGGTGCTGTGCTGTGCTCAGCCCCATCCTCGCGCTATGGAGATAGGGACATCAAGGAACCCAGCTCCTGATGCTGGGGATGGCAGATGAGGACAGAGGGCTGTGTCCCTGGGCCCCAGGAGGGGCTGGTTAAGCCCCACACTGCCCCATCAAGGTGCGACCCCCCCTTTGGGCCAGCACCCAGGGGTATTTGGATGAGCTTTAAGACCTCTTCCAACCCAAACCGTGCCCTGATTCCACGGTTTAAAGGCAGATCCAAGGTCATTCTATTGGTGTCCCCCCACCTCCCCCCTTGCCTTTGGCTGTTGCAGCCCCCATCATTGCAGAGGGAGCATAGAATAGCACCAAGATGCAGATGTGAGCTGAAGCAGAGCCTTGTTTTGTGTCAAGGAGGGTTTCAGCCCTCACACAGAGCTGGAGCTGGTTCAGGTTGGAGCACGCTTCCATCTACAGCGGCAGCGGGTGCTGGAGCAGGTACGCCACCAGATCCGCCCAGACTCGGGCCACCATCTCCCGGCCTCGGGCCACCATGGTCTCCAGCAGCTCCCGCATGGACCGTGCCTGCCTGAAGGTGTTCTGAACCTCGCTGATGCTGTGCCGTGCCCGGCGCAGGGCCTGCTGCAGTGTGTCCTGCAGCCGCTGCGCCAGCGGCACCACAGGCTCTTGCTGCAGCTCCTCCGTGTTCTCTGCGGGGGAGAAATGGCACTTTGGGCATGGGGAGCACACCCGTGGTGGGGGTCCCCCCCCTCAGATGGTGGCTGCAACCAAGGGGATGCTGGTGCTGGTTTGGATGCATGGGGGGACTCCCCCCGGGACCGTGGCATAGGGGTCCCAGAGCAGGGTGCAGAGACCCAAGAGGGGCACAGGAGCCCCAGTGTGATCTTGGGATCCAGCTGTGCCTGGGGGGGGGGGCCGAGATGGGCGTCTTGGTGCTCACCTCCTTGGAGAGGTGCATGGGGGACCCTGGGGTTATGCTGCTGCAGTGCTGCACCCCAAAACAGTGCCCTGTGGCTGTTGTCACTGGAGGGAGTAGAGCAGGGTGCTGCTGCTGCTGCATGGGATGGGGCGCTGGGGGGGCCTGTTTGCTCCCAGCATATGAGGGGAGCATCGGCAATAGGATGAGCAGGTCCTGCCCTTAAGCTGGGGGTGCCCTGGTCCCACAAGGGCAGGGGACAGGGCAGGTGGCTTGGGGGGAGGTAGGGGGGGCCCTGTTCACTCACCCTCAGCCATGGTGGAGGGGAAGCCAAGGCCAGTGTCCTATGGGTGCTGTGGGGTCCTGGGGGCTCAGCACCCTCCTGCTTCTCTATTCAAAGGCTCCGGTGCTGTGAGGTCACTCAGGGCTATGACATCATCACCTTCCTCAGCACCGTTTGGGGTTGATGGAATCATGGGGGACCCGATCCCCCCCCCCCCAAAAAAAACCACAACTCAGGCTAATGCAAAACTAACCGGAGTTTATTGCTTCAGGAGCCATCCCCAAGCGCACGCGACCAGGGAGGGTTGAAGGCACCGAGGATGAGGGGACAAGGGGGGGCTCCAACCAGGGCCTGGAGGTCCCCCCAAAGGCACATCACTGCAGCCCCAGGAAAGGCAGGCACTAAGGTTATGGGCAATACGGGCCAGGCAGGGGTTAGTAGATGTTCTATTGCCGCTGGGCAGGGTTGGACCAAGCACCCCAGCGGATGATGCAGACGATGCTACTTCATCTCCAGCTCCACCACGTTCTGGCCCGAGGGGGCGAAGGGTCCCACCAGCCAGGTCAAGGGGGGGTTGCGAGCCACGTGCTCCACCAGCTCGTCCATCAGCTGCCGCGCTCTGGTGGCGTTGGCACGAGCCTGTGCCAGCACGGTGCCCGTCACGTCCTGCAGGGAGGCGGCGGAGCCGAGCGCTGCCCGCAGCCCCTCCACGCTGTGCCGGACCTGCCCCGCCATGTCCTGGATGCTGGCGGGGAGCCCCTGCAGGCTGGAGACCAGGGGCTGGCAGGAGCTCTGGAGCTGCTGCGTCAAGCCCTGCAGCAGGGCCAGTGCCCGCAGCTCCACCGCCTGTGGGGGATAACGGCACCGTGAGGGGATGGGGATGCCCTGGGACCCCCCCCGGGGACCCCCATCCTCCACCTACCTCCGGTGGCACCAGCTCCTTGCCACTGCCCGGCTGCTTCTTGCTCCACTCCAGCCACAGCTGCTGCAGCTTCTCCTGCCCGCCCTGCAGCTTCTGGTCCATGCCCTGCTTGAGGTGCTCCACCTGCGGGGAGAGCAGAGCCTGGGGTGGATGCGCTGCTGTGGCCACAAAGCGGGGGCACATGCGGGGATGGGTCCTACCAGGTCGAGGGTGCCCTGGAGCTGGGCCAGCACCTCCTGGCTGCTGTGGCGGGCGCTCTGCAGCTTGCCC
Source organism: Ara ararauna (assembly GCA_028858755.1). Classification (NCBI taxonomy): domain Eukaryota; kingdom Metazoa; phylum Chordata; class Aves; order Psittaciformes; family Psittacidae; genus Ara; species Ara ararauna. The sequence continues at coordinate 2,720,989 of CM054398.1, read as the reverse complement.
AGGGAGTGCTGCAGCGCCCGGTGCCGCAGCTTGGTCGAGAGCGAGCCCAAGCGCACGAAGTAGCTCTGCTGCTGCTTCTGCTGCTCCGGCTCGAAGCCCTCCACGGCCGTGGCCAGCTTGGCTGCGGGAGAGAAGCCGCATCCCCATGTAGAGCCAATGGCCCTGCTCAATCCCTACCCACTGGGCATCCTCAGGGGGGTTGAGCAGCTCCTTACCCAGCTCCTCATCCGTCATGGGCAGGTAGTGGTCCACCAGCTCCTCTGACTTCTCCAGCACAGAGCCCATCCCGCTCACCACCATCTGGCCCACAGTGGAGCCCATGACGGTGCTGACGCCGCTGCTCACTGCAGACTTGGTGAGCTCCACGCTGCCCTGCACAGCCCCTTTGGTCATGTCCATCACACCCGTCACCCGGCTGGCCACCGCGTCCTTGGCCCCGGCCATGGTGCTGGTCAGGACATCCTTGGCCCCTGTCACCGTGGAGGTCACCAGCTGCTTGGTGTCCGAGATGAGCTGGGGGGCACACACACAACCCTCTGTTAAGCAGTTCGGGGAGGGGGGACACACCCTGAGCCCACCCAGCATGGTACCTTCTCCGGGGGCTGCTGCAGGATGGGCAGCTTCTCCTCCAGCTTGTCCAGCCCTTTGCAGGCGTATTCATTGGCGGTGGACACTGGAGATGGGAGCACAGACGGGTTTAACACCCTGCTCAGCGCCAGAGCACTGATGGCCACAGGCTTTGGGGTACCCCAAAGCTCATGGGGTGCCCCCGTATTCCCCCCCCCCCCCAGCTTTCTCCAGCCTTTTGCAAACACATTCATTAACGGTGGAAACTGCAGATGAGAACGCAGCTTTCCCCTGCACTGCTGCCTCTCCAGAGTGCTGCTACAGAGATAGTTCCTGGGGCACCCCAACACTTGTGGGGTGCTGCCCCCCTCCCCCTCCCAGCTTCTCCTCTACTTTCTCCAGCCCTTTACATCCATGTTTATGGCAATCTAGAGACATGGAACCAGCTTTTTCCTCCCCTGACGCCTTTCCAGGGCTCTGCAGGGGCCTCTTTTGGGGTGTCCCCCCCCAGCCCCACTCACGCTGTGGCTCCAGCTTGGTGAGGATGGGCTGTGCCCCACTGACCGCCGCCGCCGTCAGCGTCTTCACCCCCTTCTCAGCCGCGTCGCAGACGGAGCGCACGTAGGGGTGGCTCTCCTTGGTGGAGCTGTACGCCGTGGACACCATCCCATAGGCCGAGCTCACCAGGGGCAGGCTGGCCACCCGCGACCCGATGCTCTGCGGGCATCAGAAGGAGGGGGGGGTAACGATAGAGCCCCAAATCGCACAGGGAATAAGGGACCCCCAACCCCCCGAAGACGGCTTTGGGGTACTGGGGTGACCCCGAGCCCTGTCCCCAGGCAGGGACCCCTTCTCCGCACTGACCTGCGCCTCCTCAGCCTTGGGCTGCGCCGTCCCGGGCTCGCTGGTGGCCATGGCGCGGCTGCGGAGGGGGAACCGTGAACGGGGAGCAGCGGACCGGGACCGAGCGCACCCCGGAAGCTCGGCTCTGCTCCAGCCTCGCCCCCTCCCTCCCCTCCGGCCTTTATAGCGGCGGGGGCCCTGCCCCGAGCGCATGTGACCGGGACCCGCCCCGCGGGGCCGGTCCGGGGCGGTCCTGGAGCACCGACCCGCGGGCGGCGGTGGGGCCCGGGGCTGCAGCGGCACCGGCGGGGGCGGCCCCCGGCTCCTCGCTGCAGCGGCCGCCGCAGGATCGTTCCCCGGTCCGGGATGCACCGACCCCCTCTGGACCGCGATGTGCTGACCCCCACCTCCAAGGACCGGATCCAACCGCGACCGCATCCCTCCGGGACAGGGTCCCAGGGACGGGGCTGCGCTGACCCCCCCCAAGGAGCGGATCTCCCCGGCCAGGCTGCACCGACGGCCTCTGACACCGACCCGGGGTCAGATCAGGCACCGGACCCTCCAAACCACCTCCCATCGGGAGCATCCCAGTGCCCCCCCCCCCGACCTGTCCCAGTTCAGACCGGTTCCGGCGGGTGCCGGTGGCAGGAGGACGGGCAGCCCCGGGGGCCCTGGGGCCACCCCTGTGGGTCCTGTGGCCACGCTGCTCCCCGGTGTGAGGGATACCCCGAGCTCAGCCCCGCAGCGGTGACAACAGAACAAAGTTCGGTGCCACACGGCCACGGGTCACAGTCCAACAGCAGCAGCACAGCGCCGGCACCCTCCATCCCAGCACGCATCCGGCTCTCCCCATCTTAGCACCCACCATGCGCTCCCCATCCCACAGCCCCATCTCTGCCGCCCATGCTCAGCCCCCCGGCGCGTTGTTGGCATCACCACAGGGGGCTGTGAATCACTTTAAGGCCTAAAAAGTTGGTTTACTTCTTTAAAGTGCGTTGAAGCTGCTAAGAGAAGAGATCCGGATGCTCCCCGTGCTCCGGGACACCCGCACACGCTGCTGCCTCCGTGTGCCGCCATCCACTCACTCCCCTCACAAGGGCCCCATCTGCGGCATCACAGGTCCCAAACCGGTCACTGCTTCCATGCCACCTCATCCCCAGTGGGGATGGGGTTTGCTGCTGTGGGTGCTGCCCCACTTTGATGTGCTGGGGGCTCAGCGCTGGTGGAGCTGTGGGGCAGTGTGGAGGTGGTGCGTCCCCTCCACCATGTCACAACCCTCCCACTTGGACATCTCCACGGGGACATCCTCCGGGTACTCGACCAGGGCTGGGGCAAAGGGCCCCACGAGCCAGGGCAGGGGCGCGTGCTCCCCCATGTGCTCCAGCATCTCGTCGATGCTCAGCTGCGCCCGCAGCACCTTCTCCCTGCTCTGCTCCATCACCAGCTCCGACAGGTCATGGAAGGAGCGGGCGCGGGACAGGGACGCTTGGACGCCCTCCACGCCGTGCCGGACGTGTCCCGCCGTCTCCTGCACGCTGCTGGGCAGGCCCCGGATGCCGGCGGCCAGGCGGGCGAAGGCGGCATGGAGCTGGTGCAGGAGCCCCCGCAGCATGGCCAAGGTCCGTGCCTCCACCTGCAGGCAGTGGGGGGACCCCTGGGCCATGGTGTCCTCCACAGGCAGACCCCAACCCCATATCTCATTGCCTTCCATGCACACAGACCCCAACCCCATATCTCACTGCCTTCCATGGCCGTGGCCCATCACCCCACACCTCAGTGTGTTTTATGGTACCCTGGACTCATACCATGGTCCGCACCATGGCCGCAGTCCCTCACACCTCAATGGATACCCCAGCCCTATGCTGTTGTCTTCTCCATGGGCACGGCCCCCACCCCACCCCTCAGTGTCCTCCATGGGCCCCCAGCCCCGTACCTCGCTCTCCTCCATGGGCACAGCCTCCTGCTGGCTCCACTCCAGCCACATGCGGTGGAGCCGCTGCCGGGTGCCGTACAGGGGCCCATCCATGCCCTGCCGCATCTGCTCGATCTGCGGGACGGGACAGCGAGGTGGGGGCTCCCCACGGGGGTACCAGCACCCCCGGATGCTGGCGCGGTCCCCACCGCATCCTTACCAGCTCGAAGGCGCGGTGGAGCTGAGCCAGGATGTGCTGGGCTCTGTGCCGTGCCCGCTGCAGCTCCCCCAGTGAGCGCTGCAGCCCCCGGTGCCGCAGCTTGGCCGAGAGTGAGCCCACACGGACAAAGTAGCTCTGCCATCGCCTCTGCTGCCCCTGTGCTGCCACCTCCGTGCCCGCCGCCGCTGCAGGGACAGGGGGTGAGACCCACAGGGAGCCGCAGCATAAACCGGGTTGGAAAAGAGCTTTAAGAGGATCAGGTCCAACCGTTCCCCCAGCGCTGCCTGGAGCAGAGTGCCCAACACCGGAGCATCCCTGCAGCTCTGCGCCCCGTAGAGGTGCCACCCCCAAGATGCTTGGCCACTGGGCTCACGTGGAGGTGCCACCAAGACCCAGGCGGTGTCTCCGGTCACCTCTGCCATGACACGGGGCCAGCTCTGCCCACCACTGCCCCATGCCAAGCTATAAATACCCAGAGTGGGGCTATATTTGCTTCCTGGTTTCCAGGTGAGAGGTCACCCTGTGCTGTGTTGTCTTCCCCGCCTTAGCATTCCCGAGGGTGGGAATCATCCCCTGCATGGTGGCCGTGGGCATCCCATGGGGCTCGGCACTGCAGAGGGACCACTGGGTCCAAGCAATGCTGGGGTGGTGCTGAGCAATGGGGGGGCTCCAGCACCCCTGGATGGAGGAGATGGCTCAGCGCGCTGTTAACACTCACCCAGCTCCTCATCTGTCCCGGGCAGGTATCTCTCCACCAGCTCCTCCGACTTGCCCAGCATCGTGTCCACCCCCGTGGCCAGGATCTGGCCCACGCGGGACCCCGCCACGGTGCTGAGCGCTGAGCACGTCCTGGCCACGCTGCCCTGCACCGCGCCGCGCGCCAGGCCCACGGTGCAGGACACCAGCGCCCGCGTTCCTGCCACCACCTGGGAGGGGACAGCACAGGGACGCCATGCGCCAGCCCCGAGCCCAGCGCCGGACCCCCCCGTGTCACCCAGGGGAGACGTTACCCGCTGCGGGGGCTGCTGCAGGATGGGCAGCTTCTCCTCCAGCTTGTCCAGCCCTTTGCAGGCGTATTCATTGGCGGTGGACACTGGAGATGGGAGCACAGATGGGTTTAACACCCTGCTCAGCGCCAGAGCACTGACGGCCACAGGCTTTGGGGTACCCCAAAGCTCATGGGGTGTCCCTGTATCCCCCTCCCCTGCTTTCTCCAGCACTTTGCAGGTGTATTCATTAACGGTGGAAACTGCAGATGAGAACGCAGCTTTCCCCTGCACTGCTGCCTCTCCAGAGTGCTGCTACAGAGATAGTTCCTGGGGCACCCCAACACTTGTGGGGTGCTGCCCCCCTCCCCCTCCCAGCTTCTCCTCTACTTTCTCCAGCCCTTTACATCCATGTTTATGGCAATGTAGAGACATGGAACCAGCTTTTTCCTCCCCTGACGCCTTTCCAGGGCTCTGCAGGGGCCTCTTTTGGGGTGTCCCCCCCCAGCCCCACTCACGCTGTGGCTCCAGCTTGGTGAGGATGGGCTGTGCCCCACTGACCGCCGCCGCCGTCAGCGTCTTCACCCCCTTCTCAGCCGCGTCGCAGACGGAGCGCACGTAGGGGTGGCTCTCCTTGGTGGAGCTGTACACCGTGGACACGGCGCCGCAGGCGCAGCTCACCAGGGCCAGGCTGGCCACCCGGCTCACCACGCTCTGCCGGGGGTGCTGGTGGTGAGCTGGGGGCACCGGGGGTACCCACAGCCCCCCCCTCAGCGCTCCTTGCACCCCTACCTTCAGCTCCTGCCCATCCTCGCGCGGCACAGAGCTGTCGGAGGACATGGCAGCGGTGGCTGCAATGGAAGGAAGAGCGAGATCATGGGGTGCCAATGGGGGAGGCTGAGCACAGTGGGGACCCCCAGCTCCAGAGCCAACCCTCTGCATGCCAAGGGAAGCAGCACATGCGGGGCTGAGTCCCTCCATGGCCCCCCAGCCAACCCTTAGTCCTCAGAGGGCTGAGACCCATCGACTCATTACACGAGTGAGATGCCCCGGAGCTACTCAAGGGGGTGTCAGGGGGGAGTCCGGAAGGGGTTTGGGGATGGGGCTCGTCTCCTGCCCTATCAGGAGGGGTTTCCTCAGCCCCTCCCGGGTCCCCCCACCCCGCTTTGGGGCCGGGGAGGGGTTTTGGGTGACTCAGCCGGAAGCCGGGGCCGGGTCCTCCTTTCGCAAGCCCCGAGTGTGGACGTGCCTCCGGTCACCGTCACCTGGGCCGGGGCAGCCCCGGGACCCGCTGCAGGGAGCGGAGCAACCGAGGGCTCCCCCCAACCCCTCCCCCCCCGCAGCATCTCTGAGCTTTGCGGTGTCCCCCGGGTCCCACACAGGGACCCATCACTGAGCGGGGGCACCGGGGACCCCCCCCTTCCGCAGCCCCTGCGGCAGCAGCGGCTCTGCCCCCCTCCGGCCCCCCGCAGCCCCCCGGGCCCGGAAACACCCGAACCCCCCGCGGCACCCCCGGAGCTCCACTCCCGGCCCCGCTTCCCCCCTCCGAACACCGCCCAGTCCCGGAGCGGGGCTCACCCTGGGGGCGCGGGGCCGGGAGCGATCCTCGGTCGCGATTCCCGGTGGCGATTCCCGACTCCCGCCCAGGGTCGGATTCCCAGTCAGCGGCGGGAGCCAATCAGAGAAGGGGAGGGACTCGTCTCCACCAATTAGAATGGAGGGGCGGGACCAGGGGGGGCGGGAGTTGGGGGGTGGCCGCCACTTGCGCGGGGACGATCCGGGCCCTAAGGGGGGGGAAACGGGGGTGGGGGAGAAAAGGGGGGACATTGGGAGGGGGCAGGGGGAAGCATGGGGAGGTCACGGGCGGGGACATGGGGGGACACGGGGGAGTCACAGTGGAGGACACGGGGGCACGGTGGGGATGGGGGAGCACGGTAATGGAACACGGGGGGAGGACACTATGGGGTCACCCCGTCCCGGGGAGGTGGCCAGGGGCACCGAGCCACCACCCAATGTCCCCAAGCCAACCGCCTCCATGCCATGTGTCCCCTTGACGTGTGTCCCCATGCCAGCTGTCCCCTTGCCAAGCATCTCCGTGCCAAGTGTCTCCACACCCCCCTCAGGTGTCCCCCACACCAAGTGACCCAGCGCCCGGTGTCCCCATGCCAAACGTCTCCATGCCAATGTCCCCAAGCCAGGTGTTCCCGTGCCAAGCAGAGGCGCTCAGGGCCCCAGGTCTGTCCTGACCCCTGTGGGTGCTCAGGGCTGGGGACAGCAGTGCTTGGGTGTGCTGGGTGACCCCCGGGGGGAGAACGGTGCCTGGATGGGGACAGGCACAGGCAAGGGGACACAGAGATAATGGAAGAGGCACGGCTGAGGGATGTGGTGCCCGTCACTGGGGGCTTCTTAGGATAAAACACAGGAGAAAACGTTGTGGCTCCAAGTGATGGCATTTAATGTGTTTTTGTGTGGTGGGGACAGGGCCATGACCCACGCAGGACGGGGACAGGGACGTGGGACAGCCTGAGCCACGCTGGGGCTGGGGGCCGCAGGGACAGGCATCACAGCGTGGGATCAGGGGAGAGCTGCAGCCCGGCTCTCCCTGACTCAGTTTCCCCAGGAGAGCTCCTATGGGCTGGGGACAAAGCAGCCCCCGCGGTGTCACCAAACCCCTCACCTATGGGCCGGGCGGGCGCTGCCCGTCCCCGTTGTGCCCGCAGCCCGTGTCCCCGGCCCCGCTCAGCGCAGCCACCTCCTGCCCCCGGCGGTGCGCGGGGCTGGCGCAGCGCGTGTCAGCGGCGGAACTGAGCAGCGGGGCCGCGCTCCGCAGCAGCGCCCGCAGCGCGCACCCGCAGTGCCAGGGGTTGCCCGCAAGGTCCAGCTCCAGCTGCGGACCGGGGCCGCGGGGGGGCAGCTCCAGCGCCCGCAGCCGGTTCCGAGCCAGGTCGAGGACACGGAGGTGGCGCAGGGGGAGGAAGATGCGGGGGGGCAGCTCCCGCAGTTCGTTGTCCTGCAGGAACAGGAGGCGCAGGGCGGGCGCGGGCGCGAAGGCTGCGGGGGGCAGCGTGAGCAGACGGTTGCCCTCCAGGTCGAGCTGCTCCAGGGCCCCCAGCCCGGCCAGCGCTGCCGGCGGCAGCGCCGCGAGGAGGTTGTGGGACAGATCCAGGCTCCGTAGGGAACGCAGCGGGTGGAAAGCCTCCGGGGGCACCTCCGCCAGCGCGTTGGCAGCCAGGTCGAGCCAGAGCAAGCGGGGAAGATGCTGGAACCACGCGGGGCGCAGCGCCCGCAGCCGGTTCCCGCGCAGCACCAAGTGCTGGAGGTGCTGGGCGCTGGTGAAGATGTCGGTGGGGAGGTCGAGCAGGAGGTTGTTGGTGAGGTCGAGGAGGCGCAGGGCGGGCACGGGGCGCAGCAGGGCCGCGGGCAGCGTGGCCAGGCGGTTGGAGGAGAGGTGCAGCTCCTGCAGGCGCGGCACCGGCACCAGCGCGGTGGGAGGGAGGGAGGAGAGCGCCGTGAACTCCACCGAGATGGAGAGCGTGGTGCGGGGCAGCCCCGCGGGGAAGGTGCGCAGCGTGGGCTCCGTGCAGACGAAGCGGGTGGCGTTGGGCTGCGAGGAGCAGGGCGCGGCGGGGCCCGGCGGCAGCAGAACCAGCACCAGCAGCAGGATCCGTCCCGGGGGCATCATGGTGCCGCGCTGCGGGCAGCGGCCAACGTCAGCCAGGGATTGTGCAAGCGCTGCCGCCGCCAGCTCGCCCCACAGCGCAGGCAGGAAGGTGCCCTGAGCCCCATGTCCCCCACCCTGCACCCCACACCGAGACCCCCAGCCCTACCCTCACCTTCCCAACCAGCCGGTGGTGCTCCCTGGGGCCGTCCCTTCTCCTCGGTGGCTGTGACCCGGGGGGGCTGCTGAAGCCGGTTGGGAAATCGCTGCCTTCGCTGCCAGCCCGCAGGGTGCTGGCATCCGGGGCAGGGCCAAGGTGGTGGCATCCCATGTCCTCACTGCACCCCATGGCTCTGGCAGCGCTGCGACCCCCTTCTTATACCCTCAGGCCTCCCAAGGAGCTCAGCACCCATCACACCACGGTGCTGCACACCCACATGGGTGAAACTGAGGCACAGAATGGGATGGGTGCTGGGGAGCCCCATGGCAAAGCCGTGGCATGGTCCATGGCTGGTGGCTGCTGCAGGCGGAGCACTGAGGAACTCGTTGCATGGGAGAGGGTTTGGGGGGGGCTGGGGAGTGTTAGCACAGCAGTGGGGTGAGCGGCGTGGAGAGGGGTAAGTGTGGTTCAGGGGCTTTGTCCCCCATGTCCCCCTCCAACCCCTTCCCCCATCCCACAGGCAGCCCCCCCCCCCCCCCCCAAGACCGGTGCTGCCCCCGAAGCCGAGTGGAGCGCCCAGGGGGGATCAGACCGTTCCGAGGCGGCGGCAGGGGGGGAGTTGCCTCCGGTAAACGGGCGTTTATTGGGGCCGCGGGGTACAGACCGCGGGCGGCCGCATGCATGGCCGCGGGGGAGGGGGGGCGCCCGCCGCCCCCCACCCTATTTACAGCCTGCCACCCCCCTGGGGATCCGCCATCCCCCCCCAGGGACCCGCCAACCCAGTGTTGCACCAAAAGGGCCCCTTTGCCAGCAGAGAGTGGGTTCGGTGGGGACCCCTCAGCCCCAGCGGTGCCCCCACCCCCCGGCTGTGCTCTCCAGGAGGGGTTGATGGATGAAGTCCCCCCCAAACTGGCTCTGGGCAGGGGTTGACCCCAGGTTAGGGGTGTGAGTGTGCCCCATCCGCAGATACCACATATCTGGGGGCTCCCCCGCCCCACTGCACCTCAAAAGTTCACCATGTCCCATCACCACAACCAACGCACCCCCGTAGCACCCCCGGGCCGGGTGTCCCCAGGGTGCTGGCAGCACCCATAAGCCCCCTTCTTGGGGTGCCGGGGTGCAGCTGATGGAGCCGAGGGGCTGCAGGGTGAGTGGCACAGTCCAGCTCTCCCCTTGGCTGCGTCCGTGTATCCATCCTGCTGCCTCCCAGGGATCCCCCTCCCAGGGTGCCGCATCCCTGGGTCCAGCCTGGGGAGGGGACGGGATGGACGGACCCCCTTTGGGACCCAGGGCAAAGCAGCCGGAGCGTGGGGCACTGCCCCACTGCCAGCCGGGGACACCCCCAAACCCTACCAAGGGGGTGCCTGCGTCTCCCCCCACCCATGCAGCATCTCACCCCGTGCCCGCAGCTCTGCCCTGGCCACCCCTCCTTGTCCCCAGGGACCGCTGGGGGACACTCACACACACACACACACACGGTGGGACCCTATTTCCCCGAGGGAGTCCGCTCCACGCCGTAGCGCAGGAGGTGCTGCAGGTCCGTCAGCGCCCGCGGGGGCCCGGTGCTGGGTGCCCGTGCCCCTGTGCCGTGTCTCCCGTAAGCACCCTCGCCGCTGTTGAACGTGTGGTTCCTCTTGAGGTGGGCGCCGGTGCGGCCCGTGCCGTTGTTGGCATTGAAGTTCAGCTGGTCAGGGTGCCAAGGCGGCCCCTTGGTAAAGTCACCCCCTTCCCCACCGGGTGCCGAAACCACCCTGCGGCGCTCGGGGCTGGGGTGCGGTGTGCCGGAGAAGTCACCGTACGAGCTGCGGGGGGCACGGCGGGGGCCGGCGGAGTGGTGCTGCCGGGTGCGGGGACCCTCTTGAGGCTCCCGACCCCAATGTCCATCCCCCGAGGAGTCGCTGAGTTCAGCCTCCAGCTCCTGATCCACCAGGATGGTGTGGCAGGAGAGGGGGATGCCGCGGGGCGGGCGGGCAGAGCCGGCGTGGAGCCGACCGGCGCCGGTGGTACCGGACCCACCGGGGTCCCGCAGCGCGGCGTTGATGATGTTGTGACTCTGCTCCCAAGTGCAGTTCTGGAGCGCTCCGGGGCAGCGTTTCTGCTGCAGCGGGGTCTGCTCCGGCGTGGGCAGCACCCCCGAGTCCAGGTCGTGTTGGGCGACCTTCCCCAAGTCCTTGGGCCACCCGTTGGGCATGAGCGGGGCCAGCAGGGCGCCGGGTTGGCCGCTGCGTGCCCGGCGCTCGCCCAGGCGGCTGACGCTCACCACGGACTCGCTGTGTGCCAGGATGGTCTCCTTGTCCTTGCGCCGCGCCAGCTCCTTGCGGTCCCGGTGCCCGATGAACCAGCACACGCTGAAGCCGGAGATGACGGCGCCGATGACGAAGGCGGCCACGGAGGAGATCACCAACAGGTTCACCGACACCAGCCCATCCGGCTCGTCCACGAAGCTCTCTGTCACCAGCCCTGGGGGGTGGCAATGGGGTCACAATCAGGGGACGGCCGTGGGGGGGGGATCTGGTGGTGTCACCACATCCCCGTGCCCTGTCCCTCATGCACTTACCCTCACACTCGCCCAGATGGGATGTGCTGCCACCAGTGATGTCCTGCTCAAATGCCACCCTGGAGGGGTACAAATTGAGGGGGGGGGGGGGTACCAGCTGGCCCCTAACAGGTGAGGGGGTCCCAGCTTGCTTCAGCCAGTGATGAGGTGGTTGGGTCTCAGCAGTAGAGGGGTGCAGGCGCTCCTGTTGTCCCCCCCACACCACATCCCCCAGTGCCAGCCCCCACCATGAGCCTGGCAGCGTTACCTGGGGCTGGGCTCCAGGAAGACGCAGGAGCCCTCCGGTGTCCATCCACAGTAGGGATCCTGACTGCCGAGGCAGTTCCTGGCAGGAAGCAGGGAAGTCAGGATCCCCCCCATGAGAGGGACAAGATCCAGACCCCCACAGGGGACCCTGGCCCTGCACCGTGCCTCCGTTTCCCCTGTTCGTGCTCCCAGGCAGATCCCAGCACAGGAATGTGATCCCAGGCTCCTCCCATGCCCCCCCCCCCCATCGATCGCTGCCCACCGGGACACTCACTTCATGCAGCCCGAGTGCTGCTGGCAGCGCGCCACCGGCACCCTGGCCACGCAGGGCGGGAAGGCCAAGAGCAGCGACCCCGCTGCCTTGTCCAGCTCCAGCCCCAGCAGCCGCCGCTCATCCGCTGTGTCCCGGCCACACCTGGGGACAGAGCTCAGCGTGGCCCCGGTCCTGCTGCTCCCCAGAGGCTGGGCCAGAGGGGGGCATCTCACACACCCCTGCTTTAACCCGCACACCCCTTGTATCCCTCTGAGCCGTCCCTTTCTTACATCCATCATCCATCCATCATCCATCCCTCCATCCCTCATCCATCCCTCATCCCTCATCCATCCCTCATCCCTCATCCATCCCTCCATCTATCCATCCATCCCTCCATCCATCCATCCATCCATCCATCCCTCCATTCCTCCATCCATCCATCCACCCATCCATCCCCACTGTGTCTGTCTCCAGCACCCACCTCCCAGGCTGGTAGGTCTCAAACTCCTCCAGGAAGATGCTCTGGCTGCCGGGAATGGCAGGCGCAGGGCTGGAGCTGGCGTTGGGCTGGATGAGAAACTTGAGGACGGTGCCCGTGCTGGCGCCCAGGAACACCACGGTGTGGTTGCCCCACGGCCCCGCTGCGGTGTCCACCACGATCTTGCTGAGCTGGTACCTGCGCGGTGTGAACGGAGCCGGTGTCAGGGCAGGGAAAGGAAACTAAGGCAGGGCTGCCCAAGGAGGGGGATGGGGCGTGCAGATCCCAGATGGAAACTACCCCAGATCCTGGCCAGGAACCAGTCAGACCCATCCTGGATCCCAGCTATGACTCTCCCCAGATCCCACTCAGGATCCTGATCACATCCTGCCTGCATCCACCCAGATTCCAACCAGAATCCTGCTCAAATCCCACTAAGGAGCCAACCCAGATGCCCCTGATCCCTCAGCACAACCCCAACTGGTACCCAACCCCAGCCATGTGTCCTGGTCCTCATCCTCACACCCCTGTTCTCAGCCCCATATCCTTGTCCCAGCCCTTGCTGGAGGCAGTGACTGGATCCATTCCCATCAGCAGGAATTAAGGCAGGTTCCACTAGCATGAGATAATCTTGACTGCAAAGTTTATGGGATTTATCTGGTCTCCTGGTGCTGGCATGTGTGAGGCTCCAGCAGCACCCCTTAGCACCCACCAGCACCCACCAGCACCTAGCACCCACCGGCTCATGGTGCGCAGGATCCAGGGTGCGTTGCCCAGCGCCGGCACTGCCTCGTCCATCAGCGGATGTGTCTTGACGAAGTTGAGGATCTCATCCGGGAAGGAGCTGGAGGAGTTGTAGCGCATCCCGGGGGACGCGCAGCACCCAGGGCTGCAGGCAGGCAAGGCTCAGTGTCCCCAGTGCCATGATGGGGCCCTGTCCCCAGCCCTATCCTCATCATCATCCCTGTTCTCATCATCACAACAATGCCCATCCCCTGATCACTCCTGTCCCCATCCCTGCCCCTGTCACCATCACCACCCCTATCCCAATTATCTTAGAATCACGCCCATTCCCACCACTCTTCCTGCGGGTACCAGCCCTGATCACTCCTGTCCCCATCTCTGTCACTGTCCCCATCCCTGATCTTATGCGCACTCCCATCACTCTCCCTGTGGGTACCAACCCTGGCTGTCCCTGTCCCCATCCCTGTTCCCATGCCCCTTCCTGCCCATCCCAGCCTTGCTGCCCCCATCCCTGTCCCCACTCACCGGGGTTTTGGCACCATATCCTCGGGCACAGGGGTCCAGATGGACTCGGGCGACTTCTGCTCCCGGAAACGTCCCTCGAAGACAGCAGCCACTTGGGTCATGTCAAAGGCACAAACAGCCGAACCAGGAATGCTGCAGGGACACGGGCATGGGGTGAGCATCTCCACCCGTCCCCTTGTCCCCTCCTGCTTCCCAGCCCAGCCCTGGGGGTCTCGGCAGGGTACCAGGGTGTCCAACCTGTTGGCAGGCGTGGAGAAGACAGCGAGCACCATGGGGCGCCCATCCAGCTCCAGGATGTCGGTCACGGCTTGGATGACGTTGAAGTAGAAATGGGAGTCTCCCGGCACGGAGCAGTTGAGCCGGGCCTTGAGGAAGGAGGTCCACTGCTTCTCCAGCACCCGCTGCGAGCCCCCCATGTCGTTCTTGCACACCCGGGCCACCCGGGACACCACCACCTATGGGGTGGACATCATCATCACCCGGAACCCAGCCCAGAGATTGTGCCTTTATCCCTGTTCCCAGCACGGATGTGTCAGACCACCATGGGGATATAGAACAATGGAATCATAGAATGGTTGAGGTTGGAAAGGATCTTAAGATCATCCACTTCCAACCCCTGCCATGGGCAGGGACACCTCACACTAGACCATGTTGCCCAAGGCTCTGTCCAACCTGGCCTTGAACACTGCCAGGGATGGGGCAGCCACAGCTTCTCTGGGCACCCTGTGCCAGCACCTCAGCACCCTCACAATAAAGAACTCCTGCCTTATCTCCAACCTGAACTTCCCCTGCTTCAGTCTGAACCCATCACCCCTTGTCCTATCGCTACAGTCCCCAGTGAAGAGCCCATCTTCAGCATCCACCCGGATGGATGCCACCTTCTCCCACCTTCTCCAGGTAGTTGAATTCCATAGCGATCTCCCGGAAGAAGAAGTAGACGTGGCTCCTCCATTCCACGGCGTGCACAAAGTAGGGCTCTGTGGGGACAGTGGCAGGGTCAGGGATGTCCCTGGGTGGTGTGAAGGGACCCATGTGCCACATCTCAGCATGGCACACGGTGGGCACCACGCCGGGGAAGGCACCTTTGAACCATTTGGAGTCGTGTTTGACGGTGCGGAGGGTCGGGCTGTCCCCAAGGCTGCGGTAGATGACGGCGTCGATGGCCAGGAAATCGGTGACGGTGGCGGTGAAGAGCATCCCCCCTGCACGGAGAGGGGTGTCAGTGGGTGCGGGCAGGGGGCAGAGCGCACAGCACCCGCCGTGGTGCCGGCACTGACCTGTGAAGAGGGCCACGTTGGCGTGCTTGGGGTCATAGGGACACCGCGCCATGCCGCTGATGTTGTCCCCAACGGGCTCCAGCGTGTCCATCTATAGCGGGTGAGACAGGGCCATGAGCAGCGCAGGCAGGAGCATCCCTGCGCACCCAGACACGAGGGGGCCACCCGGGGGGGGGGGCCCTCCTGGTGGCCACCATCTACTTACACTGTAGTTGGCGCAGACGGGGTTGAAGGCGTTGGTGCCGCAGACAAAGAGCAGGTTCTTGCTCCGCACCAGCAGCACCTTGATGAAGTTGCGGCACTCTGCCTGCATCGGCGAGAGGGGACCGTCACCCCCAGTGCCCAGAGACACCCCTGGGTGCCCCCCCCATGGTGAGGGGCTGGCTGGGGGGGGATGATTTCATCCCAAAGTGCTATTTATGGGACCTAACGTTGGATTTGTTGCCAATAAATCATAGCCACTGGCAGGGAGCAGGGAGGTGACACCAGGGGGACACATACAGGGGGTGGCCTTGTCTGTGTGATGTGGGGCATGGAGGGTGCTAGGTCCCCACCCAGGGGTGCAGACCCCATCACGCGTACCTCGTGTTTCCCCTTCATCCTGCAGATGCTGATGTCGTGCTGGTTCGAGTGCCATGTCAGCTTCTGGGGGGGCAGAGAACACAGTGTGGGGCTGAGGAGAAGCTGGAAGCCCCCTCGAAACACCCACTGTCCCCCCCATGTCCCCGGGGCACTTACCCGGTGGTAGCGCATCTCAGTGGCTCCAGTGGGCTCTAGGCTGATGCGGTATATGTTGTCCCTGGGGAGGGGGACACAGGTGTCACCACCCTGCTGTGATGCTGATGTGTCCCCCAGCCAGGCATGTTGGGGGGTGCAGGATTTGGTGTGCTGGGGTGGGCATTGAGCATCACCAGGGCATGGACAACCTCAGCAGCACCCCGAGGGTGCCCCATAGCAGAAATTGAGGAGCCCCAAGGCCCCACTTTGGGTCCCTCCCCAGCAAAGAGGGTTGGGTGGGTGCTGGATCCCCCCCCCCCCGGTGGGGAGAGGCTTTGGGGTGCAGTGGTCAGACCTGTCCCCGATGAAGAGCGTCCTGTTGACCTTGAGGATGCGCTGGATGTTGAGGCGCGGGGGACCGCCAGCCTCGGGGCTGGGTGAGCGGCTCGTGCCGTGGCCCACGAACACGGGGTAGTGCTTCACGTCTGGGGGGGGCACAGGGGGGGCAGATGCTGAGGGCATCCACACACCACTGCGCCCCTGGGGAGCCAGGGTGGCCCCCGCACCCAGCCCTGCCCATGGGCGCCCCCCTCCTGCCCTCACCCCAAACCACCCCAAGCCCCCATCCCCTCTCCATGCCCCCCCTTGCGCCCTGACCCCCACCCCGGGTGAGCACTCACAGTCCTGGGGGGCCACGGCGATGGGACCGGGCTCCTCGGGGAAGGTGCCTCGAGCCGCCCCCTGCACCCAGAGCAGCAGCAGCAGCACCAGGGGGGCGCGGGGGGGCGGAGGCCTCATGGTGTCCCCCGGCGCGGGCAGGCACCCACCGCTGCTGTGGGAATGGGGAGAGGTGAGAGGGGGCAGCACCCAGAGCAGCACCCGCACCCCAAACCCATCACTGCTGTCCCAGTGCTGGGCGCTGGGCTGGCGCAGGATGGGGCTGGGAAGCGGAGCCGTTCCCGACGGAGGAATTTCAAAGGTGCTGGGAAAAGTGGGCGCTGTGTCCCAGCACCGCATGTGTCCCCCCCACCCTCACCTGCATCCCAGGCTGATCCCGGCTCCCAGCATCCCCATGGCATCCCAGAGCGCATCCCTGCCGGCCCAGCCACAGAACATAAACCCATTAGAAAGGCACCAGGAAAGAGGAGGGACAATGGGAAGGGGGGGGACATTGACAATGGATCGCCCATTGGGAAATGGAGGGGACACCAGCCCCAAAATCCCTAAAAATACAACTTCTTTGGGAAGAACAGCAGCAGGGGCTCAGCATGACCAGTCCTGGCCCCTAATGAATCAGGGTTCGTTAGGAGGGCAGATTATTTGGGGCCCCCCCATATGATATTGACTTATATCTAAATCCCATCCCTTTCCATAGGGCTCATGCTGGACTTTATCCGCTGTTTGGGATAATGTCCTTTAGAACATACCCAGTGCAGTAAGCACAGTGGGGCTAGGGACAGGGACATGGGGACAAGGATGACAGCCCCAGTGCCACCGCCACTGTCCCCCCACCATGCCACCCCCCTGCCACCCATCCCTGTGGGAACAGGGCTCAGCAATGAGCAGCCAGGCAGGAATCCCATTGATCACCAGCTCCATGAGAGCGGGTGCGATCGAACCGTTGCCCTCCTGCCACCACGTCCCGGGGGGGACCGAGGACAGTGACACTGTGTGGGGCTGGGGGGCACGGTGCCCAGTGGGGAGGCTCAGCCCCAGCCCCAGCGCGGTGCCACCACCCCCGGTGCCACCCAGCACTGACCCAGCCCCCGGGGACGTCTGACCCCGACCCTGCTGTGTCACAGCCCCTGGGGACAACCGACCCTGTCCCATGGTGGCCTCCCATGGACCACGCTGGGCCGGGATAACCAGCATGGAATGGGATAACCAGCATGGAATGGGATAACCAGGGCGGAACGGGTCCATGGAAGAGCAAACCGAGCCTCAAACCCGGCCCAGCCGAGCAAAACCGCGGCACAACCACACCAACCAACCCAGAGGTTTGGTGCTGCTGCTGAGTCCGTGCCAAGGAGTGTGATACGGGGAGGATTTGTCCCCCGAAAGAGGGAAAGGAGCCGTTTCTGGCACAGAGAGCTCCGGGTTCGGCACCCACGGGGATGGCGGTGCTGTGTTGCGGGGGCCAAACCAGCAGAAGCCCCATCCCCTGGGCGCCAGGCTGGGAATTCCTGGGTTTCAGTGCCTTCGTTGTGCCCCAGCTGCTCCAGGAAAGCCATTAACAACTGAATTGCGCTCATTAAAGCCTCGGAGGCTTTTACCACCTGAGCTGAACCCGGGGCTCCCCCAGAGTGTGTCCCCCCCACAAAGCTCCCCCCCACCCCCCTCCTTGGTACCGATGTCCCTATCCCAAACCCATCAGATTTAAGCATCCTGTGGAATTCCCAGGTGCCGGAGTGAGGGGGGACGCGGATGGACACCCCATAAAGCAGCCTTAAGGGAAGGGCTCGGCGTGTATCAGCCACTTGAGACTCCACCAGCATTTGGGGTGCAGGGAGGTCTTGTTGCCTCCGGTGCCTGTAAGCCCAAGGTGTGGGGGGGTCCGGTGTCACTGTGTGTCCCCCTCCCAAGCCCGTATGGTGACAGGGAGCGGGCTCGGAGTAACCGGAGCCTCCGGCACCATAAATGCCGCCGATTGTGCGGGCAAAGAAAAGGCAGCGGGAAAAAGGGGGGGGGGGGGGGGCTGAAGGAGAGGGGGACACGGCGGGGGGACGGGTGACACACAGGGACCCATTCATGGTGGTGGCGGAGGGCAGGGGACGGTCCCCGTGCGTGTCCCCAGCGCTGTGCGGGGAAACTGAGGCACGGGTGAGGACGGCGCAAGGTGCGGGCACGGGAAGGGCGCTCCGGGGGGAACGGGGCGGGGGCCGTCCTGGGCGCCTCTGCACAGCCTCGGGCACGTCCCTTGTCCTTGTCCCCGCTGCAGCGCGCTGCTCCGTGCCTCAGTTTCCCAGCGTCTCCCCCCCCTTATTTCCCCGTATCCCACTGCTTTCCCGGTGCCTTTCTAATGGGTTTATGGAAGCACACGCACCCCCCCATGCACACAAAGCTTTCGGGCTGCAGGGGCGGTGGAGCCTTGTCCTCCCCCTCCACAGCATCTCCCTGACCCCCCCAACACGGGGATGGGGGAGAGAAGTCCCCCAATTGCTCCCCCCTTCATGCTGCAATTCCAGAGGGAGCTATGAGCCCCCCGCTATTTGGGGGGGGACGCTGTCCCCTTCCCTGGATGGGAGCCCTTCCCAGTGGCATCAGGGCACGGCTTCTGCCCCCCCCCCCCCCCCCCCCAGCACCCCACTCTGCCCACCTGAGCTCCTCCGGCCACCTCCTGCTGTCCCCACTGCAGGGTGTCCCCATTGTCCCCCCCCGGCTTGGAGAGGGGGTCCCGGATGCCTCAGTCCCATCCTGGGGGTGCCCCGACGGCGCTGGGGGCTCCGGTGTCCCGCGAGTGGCTCAGCTGTCACGGACCCCCCCATGGCCCCCCCCATGGGAAGGTAGAGCTGATGTCACCGTAACCGGAGCCACCACCGACATCCCCCCCCCAGCAGCTGTCACCGCAGTCGGGGAGCGGGGGGGGGACACCCATGGGACCTCCCAAGCGGCACCGCCGCTGTGTCCCCTCCCACCACGGAGCCATGAACCCACCCTGGAGATCCCACCATGGCCATGAGGGGGGACACAGGCACCGGGGTGTCACCCCCCCATCACCTGCACTCCAAGCTGATCCCAGCTCCCCGCATGCCCACAGCATCCCGGATTCCAGCAGTGTCGGGCCAGCCAGAACGCAAAGCCATTGGAAAGGCACCGGGAAAGTGGGGGGAAAATGGGAAAGCGGGGGGGGGACACATTGACAAAGGGGACACTCACCGGGAAATAAAGGGGACACGAGCCGCAAAATCCCTAAGAACGGAACTGTTTTGGGAATAACAGCAGCAGGGGCCCAGCATGACCAATCCCGGCCCTTAATGAATCAAGGCTCGTTAAGAGGGTGCTTTATTAGCCCCCCTCCCAGATGATATTATCTCCCATCCAAATCCCATCCCTCTCCATAGGGATCATGCTGGATTTTACCCCTTGTTTGGGCTCATTTCCTTCAGAAACCCCCAGCACCAATAAGCAACTAAATATGCTAATGAGGCCCTTATAAGGAGCATTAATTAACTAATTAGAAATTCCCCCCCATCCCCTCATCAGTGTCCCCCCCCCGCAGTGTGTCACTCTGTCCCCAGAGCATCCCAAAGGGAGGGACCACAGAGGGGGTCTGGGGGTCACCAGCAGTATCCCCCCCTCCCAATTTGCCATGGGGACCCCCCCATCCCAGCTGCCACCACCATCGGGGCTGGGGGAGCTCAGCCCCCCCCCCCCCCGGTTTCCGTTGTGGGGCCGGTTCAGATGGCAGAGCCAGGAAGCAGCTGTCCCCATGGCGGGGACAGAGCAAATGTCACCCCGGCCACCTGGCCCCTGCCATGGGTGTCCCCCCCCCGCCACCACCACACAGCACCCCCAAGGGGGAGGGTACGGGGGGCAGCACCTCCAGAGCTGGGCCAAGAGGATGGGGGGGACCGCGGGTCGGTGAGGTCCCCATGCGGGTGACAGCGATGGGGTGCCAGCAGCGTGGAGGGGGGGACACAACCCAGCTCCCCCCATTCACCTTGGTGCTTCAGGGCCCGACAGCGGCTCAAATGTCCCCCCCGGGCCTCCCGCTCCGGTTACCGGCTCCGCTTACAGCTGCCGTTTATAGCGCCCGTCCCCTCCTCATCACCGTAACACACCCCTGGAGGCGTCCGGATCCCCCTGCACCCAAACGGGGTCTTTTCCCTATGTGGGGATGGTGGGGACCCCCCGTGGTCATTTAGGGAGGGTCTGTCCCCCACAGCGGGTGCCCAGGGGTGACTCGAGGCACGGGGACAGTGCCCGCCGGGTGGCACCCATGGGTGCTGGTCCCTTCCACCAGGCCAGGGCGGTGCTGCATGTGATTTGTATGTTAAATACATGTCATCTGCATGTTAGATACACGCTGTCTGCATAGGTTTCCTATGGAGATATTCCTTCATGCCATGGAGGGGACAGGGGGGTGGTGAGGGGGTACTGTCCCCCCAGTTCACAGCCATTATCCCTTGTTCACCCCAATTCACAGCCCTTGTCCCCTGTCTCCCCCTGCTGTCCTGCTGGTCCCCTCAAAGCGCTTGTCCCTCCATACATCCCCCCATATCCCTCTTGTCACCCCAAAGACTGTCACCCTCCTTATCCCCAATGGGATGCATCCCCGTGTCCCTCCAACACAGCCGTGTTCCCCTTGTCCCCAGAGTCACGCATCCCCCCATATCCCCAGGGACCCCATGTCCCCAGGGTGCCCTGTCCCCGAGCGGGCAGAGGGATGCAGCTCCTGCTTCAATCCCAAGAGCCAAACGCAGCCCCACATGGGCAACCCTACAATAACAAACCAGGACACAGAGCCCCAGCAAGAACCGCACGCACCCGCACTGCTCCCACACAACACCCAAACCAACCCCAAGCCTGAGAACGCGACCCTACAATAACAACCCAGGCGGGAGTCGCAGGAGGTGCCGGGAATGAGCGCTCAGACCCTCACCCTCACCGTGGTTTAAGCCTCATTCAAGTTCAGGTGGTGGGGTCATTGCCTGCGGTCCCCACTGTGTCACTGTCCCCTGCATCTCGCTGTCTCCTGGGTGACGCTGGCCCTGGGGCTGCCACCCATCTCCTGGGGACTCCAGGGACAGGGCTCCAGCGTGCCAGGAGGTGGGAAGTGATGCTGGAGCATGGGGCACAGCACGTGAGCTTCACCCGCCCGCCTCCTCCTCCTCCTCCTCCTCTCAGTGGGGTCACCAATGTGACCCAGCTCCATGCTGTGGTTTTCCAGCCACCAGTAGCCACCAGCGCCCTGAGCCTAGCTGAGCTGCTGGATGCACTAGGGCCAGGTTGGTGCTGCTGGATGTGGGATGGGATGCAGGCTGCAAGGTGGGATGTGAGATGCAGGCTGTGGGTTGGGATGATATGTGGGATGCAGAATAGGATACAGGAGGCAGGATGTAAGGTGGGATATGGGATGCAGGCTGGGATGCAGGAGGGGATACAGGATGCAGGATGGGATATGGGATGAGGGATGCAGGATGCGGGATGTATGCTGGGATGCAGGATGCAGGCTGGGATGCAGAATGCAGGCTGCAGGCTGGGATGCAGGATGCCGGCTGGAATGAGGGATGCAGGCTGGGATGCAGGATGCAGGCTGAGATGCAGGCTGGGATGCGGGATGCAGGCTGGGACACAGGATGCAGGCTGGGATGCGGGATGCCAGTGGCGGTGTGGAACAAAGGGCCATTGTTCCCGGCGCTCCCAACGCCGCCTCCCGCTCTCCGAAGGTCAGGTGCTTCCTCGCTGCCCTCCAAACGGCTCCTTGTTCTCCCGCCAGCGCCGGCACAGCCCAAGTGGCCGCTGTGCCACCAGGCCACACTGCCATCGCCCCGGCACCAGCACTGCCACCAGCACTGTCACAGGCACCGCCACCAGCACCAGCACTGCCACCAGCACTGTCACCATCACCACTGTCACAGGCACCAGCACCGGCACCAGCACTGCTATCAGCACTGTCACCATCACTACTGCCACCTGCACTGCCACCAGCACTGTCACAGGCACCGCCACCAGCACCAGCACTGCCACCAGCACTGTCACAGGCACCGCCACCAGCACCAGCACCAGCACTGCTATCAGCACTGTCACCATCACTACTGCCACCTGCACTGCCACCAGCACTGTCAATGCCACTGCCACCAGCACCGCCACCAGCACCAGCACTGTCACCATCACCACTGCCACCGGTACTGCCACCACGTGCTCCTGGCCACCAGCACCGCAAAGCTCCTGCAGGATGGGTGAAAATGTCCCCATTCCCTGGGGGGCCCCATCAAGCATGTTGGGTGTCACATGTGCAGGCGTGTGTGAACTGTGTATTACGTGTGTGGGCACCAGGTGTCAAGTGCTTGTGCTGGTGCGTGTGCATGGGGTGGCATGTGTGTGTAGGTATGTGTGCACCATGTGTGTGTGCAGGTCTTGTGTGTGCGTGCACCATCTGGCACATGTGTCTGCACATGTGTGTGCACCACATGTCATGTGTGTGCGGGTGCCAGTGTGTGCACCGTGTCCTTTGGGCATAGGACATCATGCGTGTGCAGGTGTCTGTGCACACGGGGGGGGGGTGTTGTGCACACGTGAGTACACACGTGCCTGCGCATGGGGTTGGTGCATGTGTGCAAGCCTGTGCATGAGGCTGCCATGTACACATATGGTGCATGTGAGCGAGGCTGTGCTGTGCACCCCCCACCTCACCAGGCAGAATCCGACCCTGCACAGGCCAAGGATGGATCCCGGATGGATCCCATCTCCCAGCCTCCCATATCAGCTGCAAAATGCTTCCCAATTTCCTGGTGCTTTATGTCGATGTCCCCGGCGGGAGATGATGGATGGTGCTGGTCACAAAAGCCACTTCTGTTCCCACCGCCCAACCCGGGGCTGGATTCCATCTCTCCGGGGGGCACGTGGGTGCTGCCGCTGCTGCCTCTTCCCATCCCACCCAGCTCCATCACCCTGGATTCGGGCACAGGAATGAGGGTTGCTGCCACCCCCCTGTCCTGGTCCCCAGCTACTGCAAAGCCACACGCTCTGTGCCTCAGTTTCTCCACTCGATGCCCAAGCGCATCCACAGCCACGTTCCGCCCTTTGGATCCATCCAGCACCAAACCTGGCACTGAGCTCAGCCACGGTGCTGCCAGGTTTGATGGGATTATCCCAGCAGGCAGGATTACACAGGGAAGAGCCAGGGATTAACCACGGCACATCGGCACAGCGCTGCCACAGCCACAGCCTGGCTGCCAGCAGGCTGAACTGGGCAGAACTGGGAAGGACTGGACCAGAGGTGTGAAACTGAGCCCTGGGGCTGGGGTCCCCTGGGGCCTCCTCTGGGGAGCGGTGGCTTCCCCAAGCACCGTTCAATCCCCCGGCACGAGGAGACGAGAGGGAGCTTTTCCCCCTCTTTATTTTTGCTTTAATTTAACAAAATTGTAATTAAATAGGGAGGAAAATCCTGTTAGCACAAGGCAGCCCCACTGGGAGCTCCCCCGCGCCAGACGACGGCTCCTCCGCTCCTCCCGCCTTCCGAAGGGAATCGAAACCTCCAGCACCCCTTTCATGGGATGCAACCAAAGCCCAAAGGTCCCTTGGGATGAGCTGGGGGGTCCCCAGGGCCATAGGGTCCCTTCTGTGGTGGTGCTGAGCACTGCTGGGGATACAGCAGTATCCTTTTGGGTACCACGCTCTGGCAGCCGCCTCCGTCACCACGCTGGGGATGGAGGGATGGGATGAAGGGATCTCAGATCCCTCCAGGATGCAGCACTCAGGATGCTGGTGGCGACTGGGTGCCAAGGGGTTAAGCGGGTGCCACGGCACAGCCCAGATGGAGCTGGGCTCACTCTTGGGTTTCTTTACTACTGTTTATGCTGCCGAACACGTGCCGGATGCCACTGCACCGGCACCACCACGGAACCATCCCACCCAGGCCTGTGGCAACGTGCTCGCCTGGCACAGCCAGAGACGCCAGCACAGGGAAAGCCACCCTGGTCAACACCACGCTCCGTGCCGGGTAGGAAAACCTTGCCAAAGGCAATGCCAGGGAATGGAAACGGCGCGGGAGATGCTCCGAGGGGCCGGCGCAGCTCAGCCCGCTGCTAAATCCAATCGCATCCAAACTGGCAGGTTTAATTAAAACTATTTGAGCTGGTCTATGGATACAAACTGCATCCGGCACTGCAGCAGGGATCCGCATCCAGCTCCGGTACCCGGCGAGCAGTGCGGCAGCGCTGGGCCTTGTGGCCAGGCTGAGCCCCCCCAGCACCAGCACGGCAGAGGCAGCGGGAAAAGCCCTCCCAGGAGCCGCTGGTTTAACTGGGAGCCAAAGCATTGCGGGTGCATGTGCAGAGCAAGCAAGGGAAGCCGAGGGGACGGTGCCATCGAGCCCGGCATCACCACCCTGCCCTGTGGCTTTGTGCTCCTGGAGGGTGGCAAAGATGCCAAAACCCTGGATGGGGGAATTTGGGGTCTCCAAACCAATCCCCCACCAGAATGTGGGGCAGCGGTGCCACAGCGAGCGGCACAGCCACACGCACGGACACACGTGTACAGCCATGCACACATACATAGCCATGCACAGGCGTGCGCGGCCACCACCTCCTGCCCGGAGCCGGGCATTGGGATTGGTGATTTCTCTTTGTTTATGGGAATGGCAGCGGGAAGCGGCTCGGGGGGGGGGGGGAGGGGGGGCTGCCCCCCCAGCACCCTCGAGACTGAACCCCCCCCCCCCATGCACAAACACCCCCCCCCCCCACCGCAGCCACGTGCCCCCGTGACAGCAGTGACCCAGTTCCGTGTCCCCACGGGGATGCTGCAAAAGGGGCACCGCTGCTCAGCACCCCCCTGGGTCTGACCCCCCCCTCCAGCACCCACTGGGGACACGCACCTCCAAACAGCACCCACGGGCAGACACATGGACACGGCGCTTCCAGGGCCCTGGAATCCAGGGATAAATCCTGCACCCTCCGGCGGGGCGTGGAGCCCGGAGCTGCCCTCTAGTGTCACCAGATCAGGCCCTAAAGCGGGGCTAAAATCGCCGGGGAGGGACGCACAGGGGGGCCCCCCAAGCCAATGCTCCCCTTCCCCATGGCAGTGGGATGGGATGGGGGGGTCTCAGCCATATATCACCTCAGCCCCCACCTTCCCAGTGCAGCCCCGGAGCAGGATCTGGCCTCATTGGGTCTAAGCTGGTACCTGAAGGGAGTGGGACGGGGGGACCCGGGGGGGGACAGAGGCACCACATGTGCCACCATTGCCCCCACCTTTCCCAGGCACTGGGGACAAGCACACCTGGGTGTCCCCACAGGGGGTTCACTCACGGCAGGCTGTGTGTCCCCATTTCCCCCCCCCCCCACCAGCGCTCCTCATGGTGGGTGCAGCACCCAACACGGGGGGGCGGGCTCCCATCTGCACACCCCCCCCGGCTCACGGCCTCATCCAGCAGAGGGGAAACTGAGGCATGGCGGGAGGCAGCGCTCACCCAAGGTCACCCCGAGCCGATGGCACAGCCCCGTGCCCCCCCCCCCCTTCTGGGGGTGCTGGGCTCCCCTAAAGCTCCCTGCACAGGGACGGGGCTCCCCACTCCCTCCTGCCCAGTGGCGGGGTCTGGCTGGGGCTCGGGGGGGCCCAGCACCCTTATTGCTCTGCATTATATGGGAGCGATGGACACCAAGCCTGGGGGGGGGGGGGTCCCGAGTGAGGGCGACAGGGCAGGATGTGGATCAGGCTCAGCACCACCCCCATGTTATTTGAGGGTTACCCCCTCAAGTCTGCAGACGGCGCAATGGTGCTGAGCCCCAAAAGGGAGGACGAGGCTCCCCTACCCCACAGATGCTGCCTGTACGGGGCTGCCCAGCTCTGACCTGACATGGGGGCTGCCAGCCAGCACCCCCCCAAGCATGGGGGTGCCCCACTTCTGCCAGGTGCCCCCCTATACCTTGTCCCCACAAGTTTCAGCTCCAGCGAGACAGAGCCAGGCACCCCCGTGATGTGGGGGGCTCTTTGTGTCCCCCCCCCAGCCCTACGGCGTTATTGGGGGGGGGGGGGCTACCACCAATCATCCCAAACTGAGCCCTCGCTGCTCCCCACTGCCCTTTTTGGGGCTGTATTGGCCGGGGCCCCCTTTTTAACCCATCCGGCCCCCCCCTCCCAGCAGAGGCTGCACTGGCCGGGGGGGGGCACACACCAGCTCCCCCCTTTTCCTGCTCCTCCCCCCCAAAAAATAACAAGCTCTGGCTGCTTCCCAAAGGAGCAGTGGAGGCAAAACGGAGCTCAATGAAGCAGGCCCCCCCCCCCTTTCCATCTCCATCCTCCCAGCTCGAAGGGCCCCCCTCCGGCCCCTCAACACCCCGCTCCCATCACCGTGTCCCGGGGCTGGGGGGGTGTCAGGGTGCCGGCCCGGGATGCTGATGGGTGGGATGGAGATGTGGAGGGAATGGGGAGGGTGCGAGTGAGGGATTGAGGCGATGGGGGGGGGGGTTTGAAAGGTGCTGGGGGGGGTATCGGGGTGCTGGGGTGGGGGGAAGGGTTCAGGATCGGCGTCCTGAGGGAAGACGAGGGTGCGGGATCAGGGATGGGGTGCGGGATGAGGATGCTGGGAAGGACCAGGGTGTTGGGGGGACATCAGGGTGCTGGGGGGGGGGACACCAGTGTGCAGGATGAGGGTGATGAGGTGGGCCGGGTGTGCGGGGGGGTGCCGGAGGAAGCTGCGGGGGGAGATTGGGGTATCGGGGGGGGGACCCCAGGAGCGCTGGGGTGGGGATGGGGATGCAGGATGGAGGTGCTGGGGGGGGGGGGAGGCGGTGCAGGGGAACCGCAGGGTGCAGGGATGGGGGACAAAGGGGTGCGGGCAGGGGGGGCTGCGGGTGTCGGAGGGGTAGGGGGGAGCCCCTCCAGCCCGTGACCCTTCAAGGTTCCGCCCGCTCCGCCCGGAGAGCCGCTAACAAAAGCGCCGTTCCCAATGCAGCAGCCGGCGGCGGAGGGAGGGGGGAGGGCTGGGGGGGGGGCACCCCCTTTTCTCCCATTTCCCCCTCCTCCATCGCTGCCCCCCCCCCGGGGAGGGGACAACCGATGGGGATGGGAAGGGGACACCGGGGGGGGAACGGGACCGCGCCGCATGGCTCGAAGTGGGGGGGGCGGGCACCCGCCGCGCTCTTACCTCGCAGTCCCGGGGGGATCCGGGGGGGGCCCGGGGCACCTGCGCCCACCGGCAGCACGGCCCGGCTCGGCCCCGCTTCGCTCCGCGCCGCCGCGGCGGGAGGCGCCGGGGCACCGGAGCCCGGGCGGGGCGGGGCCGCGGGGGGGGGGGGAGCCGGAGCCGGAGCCGGGCCCGCCCGGTGGCTGCGGCTGCACCGGGGCCGCTCCGGTACCAACGGCGCTGGAGGAGCCGCCGCTGCCGCCGCTCCCGGAGCGGCTGCGCCCCCCGCCCTGCCCCCGCCCCGGGGAGGCGGCTCGGCCCGGCCCGGCCTCGCGAGGAGGGAGAGGCGGGGGAGCCGTCCCCGCCCGCCTCGGCCCCCAACCCCCCCCCCCGCACAAGGGCATCCCCCCTATCCCCCGCCTTAACGTGAACGGGGGGAACGGGACCGACTCTCCCCCCCCCCCCCCCCCCCCCCCCCCGGCCTTGCCTCAGTTTCCCGTTTCCCGGCATGGGGAGGCAGAAGGGCCCCAGCCCCCAAATCCCCCGGCGAGGCGAACCCCCCTTGGCACTCCCCCCCCCCAGTTTCCCCTCGCACAAGAGGATCCCTCCCTGCGCTGCCATCCCCGCCTGCCTCAGTTTCCCCTCACACCGAGGGCTCAGAGCTGCTCTATGCCCCCTGCAGTGGGGGGAGGCCAGGCCTGCCCACCGTTGGGTGCAGGGGATGCCAGGGTGGCTTTGCCACCGTCCCGTCTCTCCCCATCTGCCTCCCCAGCCTGCTTTAGCTGAACTGGCACAGGAAACCTCAGCTCAGCCCCCCTAGGTATTGGGGTGCACCATGAGCGATGCCACCAGCCTCTGACATTGAGATCATGGCTTCGGAGCTGCTTGGATTCCCAGATCCCACAGAGCTGCCAGTGCTGGAGCAGCACATCCCCTACCTGCATCCGTGTCATCAGTGCACTGAGCTGTGCCCAGCGCTCAGCCCGCCCTGGCAAGCTGCAGGTTTCTATTGCCACCAGTGATTCACCCCTTCCTGCCTCTTGTCCGGTCCCTCCCATCCCAGGGGCAGGGATGGGGACAGCCACCCCCGGGGGGGGACACTGCGCTGCCTGTGCCGGAAGAGGGGTCTCAAGGGGAAGGAAACCACGGCTGTGACTCAGCGCCTGAGTCACCTTCCCCAGGGGAACACTGAGGGGACCCCGCGGAGCCCCTTGACCTGTTCACACAGCCCGGGCCTCGCTGGCCAAGCTGGGGCTAATTAAGGCCAATCAAAGCTTCTCTTGGTTAATTCCTCCCCAGTTCCCACGTGTCCTCCAACATGGCATTAGCATTACCAACGTCCCACAGCACCCTGACACAGGAATCCTCCTGGGTGGGATTTTTGGCCAGCAGTCTGGAAAACGGCAGCTTGGGAAGGGTTATTCTTGTCCTCAGCCTCCGTGCTGAGATTTATTCCCAAGCTTTGGGGTTTATTTGACCTTTTGGGAATTGAGCAAGGCTGAGGAGTGAATTAGTTTGCCATAAATCTCGCTGCCACCCGTGTGAGGAGTGGTGCCATTCTCTGCCACGGGGTGCAGGGGGGGCTGTGTGCGTGTGTCCCACAGGCCTAATGCATGCTGAGCATCTGGGGTGTGATCCATGGCCCCCCAGGCCTGTTCCAGCACGTCCAGCATGGCATTCCACGGCATTCCCCTCTCCCGGCCCTTCCCGGCCCCCCAGCCCTGCTGGGGCCCAGGCAGGGGTTTTGGGGAATGGTGCCTCTGCAGCACCCCTCCGGGACAGGGACTCGTGGCAGGGGGTGTCATGGCATGGGACACGGTGGCCTCTGGGGACAGGGACCGCAGCTGGGAGGGGTTCCTCTCTTCCCCATGTCCCCTCCATGGGTAGGGGTCACCCTCAGCATTGGTTCTTTAGGGACACCCCTTCACCATCCCCTGGGGGGACACACCAGGCAGGGCACCCACCTCTGGTCGGAGCGGTGAGCTTAACCCGGCTGATCGCCTTGCTCCCAATCAGCTGCTGCTCTGACGGGAAGGCCCTGCAGGAGCCTGGAGTCATGGGATGAACTGGGAATCCTGCAGCATCCTCCCAGGCTGAGCCCATCCTCCCCTCTCGGTGGGTGCCCGCAGCACCCGGGGTTGGGTGGGGGTGCTCATGGTGGCGTATGTGTGTGCATCCCTGTGTATGTGTGTGCATGTGCCTGCTCATGGGCATGCGCGCATGTGTTTGTGTATGCATCCATGTCCCTGTGGTGCTGGGTGCTGCATGCACTTGGTCTCTATGATGCTGGGTGCTGGGCACCCTTGGTCTCTACGATGCTGGGCGCCGGGTGCCGCTCATCCCTGCGGCACTGGGTGCTGGGTGCCCTTGATCTCTATGGTGCTGAGTGCCCCTGGTCCCTGTGATGCTGGGTGCCATTGACGAGGCCATGCTGGCAGTACCGAGTGGGCAACGCACCCAACAGCACTGGCCCTGCCAGCAGCACCCACCTGGGCCCGCAGCACAGAGCCGCTGTTGCGCTGCCAGCCAAGCAGGCGCGGATACATGCACACATGTGTACATACATGTAGGTGCGCGCACACGCGTGTCCCTGCATGCGCTGGGCTGCGAGCGCTGCCATCACCCCCCCACCCACCCCCAGCTGGCTCCGGCCCCCCCAAAACAAGCCGCGGGGTCCCCGGCACCTGCTGCCGGCCGTGGCTGCGCCGTGGCGCTGGGGGAGGATGAGCGGTAATTAAGTTAATTTGCACATGCAAATCATCCGCGGTTGGAATCTGTTAATTTTATAATTCGATGTTTAATGCTCATCGCCGCTGTGTTTTCCCAGCCAGAAACCCAACATTTTCTGGGTGCTAATGACGGGGGCCGTGCTCCGGGGCTGGGGGACGCGCGCCCCTCGGGCACTAAGATGCTGCTGATGGCACCAACCACCGGTTAATCCCTCAGCGGTGATGGGTGCTCCCTGCGATGCGGGTGCTGGGGGCGGCCGGGGGAAGGGGCTCACCCCGCAGCCCCGCAGCTTTCCCCCGGCTCGGCCGAGCCGCAACCCAGCAATTTGAGTCGGGTTTAAATACGCGCAAAGCCCTGCCTGCCGCCGAGGCTGTGCTGGCAAGGTGAAGGTGCGGAGCTGCCGGGCACGGCGCGAGGGAGGGAGCCGGGAGGGATGTGCCCGGTTCTGAAGGCAGCGTGAGCTCTTCCCATCCCTCCTGCCAGGGAGGTGTTTTGGGGATGCGGGTGGTTGTGAGCTGAGACCTGGCAGCTCGTGTCAGCAGCCACGGGAGGGAGAGAAGCGCTGGCCCCTGGGGCGTCCCTGCGCTGTGGGGCTATGGGTGGTATTCACAGCAGCTCTCTGGGGAGTCCAGTACCAGCCGTCAGCACCTCGAATGCAGGATACACAGGGGACACGGGGTCCTCACCCCTTCCCAGTGCATCCCTGAGAGCTGCCAAAGCTCCTACCTGAGGACGGGGGACTGCAAATCTGGGGCCGTGTGCCGAGGCTGAGCATCACCCCAAGGTCAAGTATTGCCTCGAGGCTAAGCATCACCCTGGTGCTGAGCTTCACCCTCTGGCTGAGCATCACCCCGGCGCTGAGCATTACCCTGGTGCTGAGCATCACCCCAAGGCTGAACATAACCTTGGCACTGAACATCATCCCAAGGCTGAGCATCACCGCGGGCTGAGCATCACCGCGGGGCCGGGCACTGCCGGTGCCGCAGGAACTGGCACGTCCCTGTTTATCTGCGGAGCCGGCCGAGCTTTTGCATACGCCGGATTTGCAGGTTCCTTTGAAGCTCCAGCAGCTGCCGGGCTCTCGCCTCTGCCTCGGCGGAGATAACGCGGTTCCCCGCAGCCACCGCGCTCTGAAGGACGTTGTCACGGATTCTGCCCGGGGCTGGATCCGGCCGGGTGATCCCAACAGGGCAGGGAGCGGCCCCTGGGGAGCCGAGGGAGGGGGAAGCCACCTTTCTCACGACAACTAATTGCAATTAATCCGATCTCATTGTTTACTCGGGGCTGATTTAAGCACGTTTCAGGCTAGACTGAGCAGCTGAACATTTCTAGCGTATTTTTCTTTCTGCTTTCATGACCTCGTTCCTGTGCCCCACTCCCATCTCTCTGCTCTGGGAGGTGAGCAGTAACTTCATCAGGTTCATCTAGGAAGAGAAAAAACATCTCCATGGCTGTGTTGGGGGTGGCCGGGAAGGAACCATCCCCCCTGAGCCCCATGGGCAGCCCCTTGGTCCCATGAGTGTCACCCCGCCGTGACCATCACCAGCGCTGGGCTCTGCCATCCAGCTGCTCCCATTGCACAGCCCCTCTGGCTGCTCTCCCCATGATCCCAGGGCTCTCCCATCCAGATGTGCCCCTACGACCCCATTCCAGCTGCTCCCCCCAGTCTGTCCCCAGTCTCCCCTTCATCTCTCTCCTGTTCGGTTCCATCTGGAGTCACCGACTTTTGCAACCTCGTTTTTCCAGCCTGGAGACTTTCTATTCTCTTCCCTTCCTCTGATGATGTAACGATGTCGAGGGGGCCTGAGGACGTGCCCGTCCCCTCAGGTCCCTGCTCGGGGGCTTTGCCACACTCGCCTTTCCCTTGGAAGAGCTCTCGCCTGTTCTCTCTCCTCCTCAGCTTTTCCCCTTTCTCCTTTGGGTTTCCATATCCTGGTGAGAAAGAGAAGCAAAGCGAACGCTTTCGGGGTAGGCATGGTGGGATTTGCCCACTGGGCTCATAGCGTGGTGATGGGCAATGAAGCACATCCCCACATCCACCCTTCAACACCACTGCACCCTACTGCTCCTTCCCCATGGCTCCTTGTGCCTCAGTTTCCCCAGTGGCCCAACGCAATATGCCCAACAGGACCCCCCAAACCCAAACACCGGCAGGCAGCCGTGGGGATGCCACCAGCCCCGCATACGATTCCCTTTGGGAGAGGGGCTCTTACCAGGGAAGAGCCGGGGCCGGCTCCTGGCTCGGGGCCCCGGCAGCGATTGTGGTTTTCTCCTCAAGCGTGGCTAACGCCGCGCTCGCCGGCGGCACAGCCGAAGCCAAAAGCATTTTTCCCCCACCCCGGGGTAGCTCAGGCAACCCCCGCTGCACAGACAAGACCTGGAGGGGGGATCGCACCCCACAGCCAGGAGAGAATGGAAACCACAAAGGATTTCACCCCATAGGACGGGAGCAGGCTGCTGGTGCCGTCCTGAGGTTTATTTGTCGGGTTGCCCCCCCCCCGCCCCCATCAGTATTTTCCACCTTTCAGCCCAATTCTGAAGCTCTGATGCCCCTTTTCCAAGAGGATAAACCCCACGACACACGCGGGGCTCTGCTCCGTAACGACCGAACACACTAAATTCAAGGATAAGACGAGTTGAAGAAGCTGCATGATTTATTTATGCGATTCTTAACAGCGAGCTGGCAAAAAACGATGCGTTCCCAGCATCAGAAATGGTTAAAACCCTCCAATTAAATGGTGAGAATCCTGCCCTTCCTCCCTGGGTAATCACCGCAGTTAAGGTCAGCTCTTTCCTTGCCTTAATTTGTGATTTTTTACCTTGATAGCAATTTTCCCTGCGCTGCAGCCAATAGGTAACCGGCCTCTTTTGTCTTTAGCCCTTCCTTTCTCTTCTGCAAAATCGAATGTCACTGGTTTTTATCCGTGTATTATTTACACGCCGATGGGGAGATTCCCAACGCCAGGAGACGGGGGTGATGCTCCGGGGATGCTCCGGTACCCACCGCATCCCAGGGTGGGAGATGAAGCCGCACCA
The DNA here is from genome assembly GCA_028858755.1 of Ara ararauna. NCBI lineage: Eukaryota > Metazoa > Chordata > Aves > Psittaciformes > Psittacidae > Ara > Ara ararauna. The sequence goes on along the minus strand of CM054398.1, from coordinate 2,688,292 downwards.
CGGGAGCAGCGGGGCCGGTTGCGTTGGGCATCAGCCCGTGGCATGTTTAACGTCGCCGTCTGTCACCGCGAGCACCGGGACGCGGTCCAGGGGGAGGTTTGTGGCAGGGAAGTGCCAAGCCGGCACGCCGCGGGCGCCTGGCAGGCGCCGGGAGCTTCCAGCGGCGTTTCCCATGTCCCCAGCCCCAGCACGCTTTGTCCCCAAAGGGGTGGCTGTGCCAGGGTGCGGGGGTTCCGGCGTCGCACCGGGAATATTCCTCCCCCATCCCCCCTTTTGGCTTCCAGATCCTGCATCCCGCTTCCCAGGGAAGCCTTCGGCCTCGCTGCGCCCAGGGCTTTGCTCCGATCGATGATCCAGCCTCTCTTAACACCTCGCAGGGATCGATGGACAAGGCAGGGAATTGCCTGCACTGGAGGGATATGGCTAATCCCCCTGGCCGGGCTCTGCTTGCGGCCACTCGCTTTAACCCTGCCTGTGCCGTGGCCCTTTGTCAGAGCCACCAGCCTGGTGCCCATCACCATGGCCTCCGGGTACCACCGCAGCGCCGCCTTCCCTGCGCTCTTCCTACTTTAGCTGCCTGCTCCCTCCTCTGCCTCTCTTCTCCTTGAGCTGCAAAGGGTTTCAACAGCCACCGAGAAGGCACCAAAATCCGCCAAATTCTACCCAAATCCTGAGCTTGTTGGTGGCTCCGGGGCCATTTCCCTGGGTGCAGGGACACCACCGCCTGACGCTGACCTTCCCTTGCCAGATCCCTACTTCCACAGAGCAGTTTAATCACTGAAAGGCAATTTGGCACCTTAAAACCACGCTCTGCAAAGGAGTACTGGGGTGTCCATGCTCCCACGGGGCTCCCGGCTGGGTGCACCTCCCCGGTGGGGATAGGGAAAGGGCTCCCAGGCTGCAGGGATGCTGCACTTCCCATACGGCTGAAGCACCGGTGCATCCTTAAACGGGAGCAAGAACCAGCTCAGCTGATGCCAGATCCTTGCAGAGCCCTGTCACAGCTCAGCACATGCCTGAGTTCATCCCAAGCGGGATCCACATCTCTGAGAGATATCATAACACAGGGATGCTGGGGATGGCGACAGCCCGGCGAGGCGCTGGATCCCGTCCTGGGAAATCGGCTTTCGAGGAAAAGCGGCGCGGGGAGAGGGAAGAGGAGGCTGGAAAAGCTCCAAGATCAGCGGCACTGATACGAAACCATAAATTATCCTCCCGGCTGAGCCGGCTGCGGGGAAAGGCAGCCCCTGTGGGGAGCTGGGGACGAGGCACGGCCGGCGCTGACCCCGGCAGTGGCTGAATCGAGGTGAGCGGCTCCCGGAGCCCGCGGGAGCTGCGATTTCTCATCAATCCAAAGGGAATAATTAACAGGCGCGGGCAGCCGGGGCTGCTCCCCGCATCCATCACCGCAGGGCTGCTGCCCGCTCTCAATCGCCAGCGCGGAGGCTCTGTGCCAAAGCTGGCACCGCCGCTCGCCAGCCCCCAGCGTGAGCTGCTCCGTTGGAGGAGCAGCCCGCCCCCCCCCCCAAAATGTAACTGGGGAGCATCCATGGTGACAGGGTTGCTCCGGTTGGGTTTGGATGATTCCCCCTGGCAAATGTTACCCAGCGCCGCTTCCCGGCATCCCCGCGATCTAATTACACCCAAGATGAAGCAGGGAACGCTCCTTGCCTTTAATTAATAACTCAGCACCGCTCAGAGCAGGCTGGGAGCGTGAACACCGCATCGCAAGCGGTTGAAGGGGCGCGGGTTTTGGGGGGTAGGGTACCCTGCATCCCAGAGGCACCCTCCGAGCGCAGATGGGAAACAGGAGCTGAAAAATGACATTTAAATAATAAATCCCAGCTATTAAGGGGAGGCTGTACCTGGGAGAGGCGGCCGGCGCCGGCGGCCAGCAGGGTAATTAGACCACGGCTGAAATGATGAAAAGAGATCTGCAGGCTTTGAGGCCGAGGCTTTGAAGCTGGAAATCCTGTGAAAGCAGCATCCCCGCACGCACTCGCCGGGAGATATTTACCCAGGAGCTGCTTCCCTCCATCCACATCATGCCCAGAGATGAGGGGAGATGCTGAGCCTGGAGGGATGCTTCGTGGTACCCTGAATTCTGTGTGTACCTCTGGGGAATGGTAACCCCTGCCCTGGGACAACGCCAGGTACCGCGGCGTTGTGGTGGTAACAGGCGGAGGTGAATCCAGTGCCACAGACAGGGCTGCCTGTGCCAGGGAATGCCAGAGCCCCGTCCTGCAGGGAGCCAGCGGGAATCAACAAATGCTGGAGCTTCTGGGATGAATCATAGAATCACAGACTGGTTTGGGTTGGAAAAGACCTTGAGATCATCCAGTTCCAACCCTCTGCCATGGCCAGGGACACCTTCCACTGGAGCAGGGTGCTCCAAGCCCCTGTGTCCAACCTGGTCTTGAACACTGCCAGGGATGGGGCAGCCACAGCTTCTCTGGGCACCCTGTGCCAGCGCCTCAGCACCCTCGCAGGAAGAACTTCCTGTGTTACTTTCTTCAGAAAGTAACTTGAACTTCCCCTCTGTCAGTTTGAACCCATCACCCCCTGTCCTATCGCTCCAGTCCCTGATGGAGAGCCCCTCTCCAGCATCCCAGTTCAGAAACTGGAAGCTGCCCTGAGGTCTCCACGCAGCTTCTCTTCTCCAGCTGAACAGCTCCGACGTTCTCAGCCTGGGTCCACACAGGAGGTGCTCCAGTTCCTGATCCTCCTCGTGGTCTCCGCTGGACTTGCTCCAACAGCTCCATGTCCTTATGCTGAGGACACCAGCACTGCACACAGTGCTGCGGGGGGGTGTCTCACCAGAGCAGAGTAGTAAAAGGTTCAAACCAGGGGATGGATGAGTTCAGCCAAAGGGGCACAGCCTGGGAAAGGATCGACGTCTCCGAGAGGCTCTGCCAGCCTGGCTGGAGCTGTTCCTCCAGCACTTGGAAGGTTCTTGATTTAAAACAGTCCTTGCAGGATGTGGGTACCACAGCCAGACACGTGGATGAGATCCTGGGGTGTCAATGTGCTGTATCTCCCTGGCCATTGAGCCACCTCCACCATGCTCACCAAGGTCATTGCCACGTGGGGATGGAGCTCATTCCAAGGGAATGCTGCATGGACATCATTTGATCAGTAAATTCCAGCCTAGCTGCGGATATTCACCCGAAGGGATGTGACCAGATCCACAGTGGAACGAGAAGCAGCCCAGGATGTGGATGCCTGAATGCACCTGCCCTCAGAGAGGGCATCTGTATGGAAAGACCCTTGGATTTGGCCTCCCACCTACACCAAAACCCTGAGGAAGGAGTCTTGGCCTGTGGGATGCCATAAGGGATGCGGGTGAGAGCGGTGCGGCCGGGCAGGACCCCAGCAGGAGTGAAGCAGCAGCTCAGCACAGGGGCAATTAGCAGCTTGCGATTCCAGATCCTCATTAGGGGCCGGCACCCCCCCGCTGTTGCGCTTTGTGCAATTAGTCGCTAAGTAACACGCAGATATTTATACCCTGGCGATGTACCGGGACCGGCAGCACCGGGATCCTCCGGCTGGAGCCTGGCCAGCGCAGGGATCGTGGCGCTTTGGGACCAGCAGCCAGCTCTTGTGGGTCAAGGAGCTGAGCTCAGAGTCCGAGGGGCACCCTGGGGTGCTCCATGCTCAGGGGAGCGCCCTAAGGTGTGCACCCACAGGGATACACGTGGCTTTGTCACCCTGCGGAAGCCGCAGCACCGCCGTGGGGAACCGGTTGCTCTCAGAGCCGGTTCCATAGGGGAGATGTTTTCTCTTCCCTCTCACCCCACCCTAATTAATTGTTTTAATTAAGGAAATGCCACCTCCACTCCCGACTGCCATTTGCCTGCAGAAACGGTGCTAATTACAGCGAGGGAAATGCGCTGTGGCTTGTTTAAAGCCATTCGCAGGCAGCGGGGAGGAGGCTTCTGTGCGGGGGGGAGAGGGGGCTAAAAATATATGGGAAAAAGGAAAATAAACGAGCTCCAAGCTGCCAATCGCAGCCCAGGGAGTGGTGGGGACTTGGGGGTCCCCTGTGAGGGGTGGCTGATGTGTGGGATGTGCCTGGAGGTGGAGGTTTGGTACCTCCATCCTTCACCTCTGCCCGGCAGCGGGTGGGCGCTGCCGAAGCTCCCTTCATTACTGCATCACCCAGACCATTCCCGGCTTGGGAATGGTGATTTAAAGCCCAAGTTTGCAGATGTGGAGATGCCACCAACACCTCCTTCACCAGCTTTGTCAGCAGCAGGCAGGAGCTCGCGCTGCCTGCTGCTTTTTAACAGCTTTCATGAATTTTAATGGGCAGTTGCTGCCGGGTTTCTCCTTCTTTTCCCATAGCTCCCACTCCCTCCTCAGCCCTTCAGGTCACCCTCCTCCTCCTCTCAAGGCATGTCCAGGCTCACAGCCAGCACTTGGCATCCTCAGAGCTCCCCAAAAACCTTCCCCGGCTTCCCCTTTGCTGCCCCAGCAATGGGCATCTCACCCCGCAGGCACAACCACCAGTGCGGGGCGTCCGCTGTGGTGCCCCTCCGGGCACCTCGGTGGCTTTTCCCGAAATCCAGCGGACGTGGAGGCTCTGGAGACACCACTTCGGAAGTATCCGTCTTTATTAGCAGCTGTTTAACACCTCCCCGAGGGACCATAATGAAGGGAAGCAACTTAATCATCATGCAGCAAAATGCGGGTGAGCACGTCTCTGCCGGGGCCCTGCCACGGCCGATTCCACCACCCTTGGTGCTGCTTCCCTGGGGCTGTGGTGTCCTCGGGTGCTCCCACCTGGTGACAGTGTCCCTCCTGGTCCTGAAGCTTTGTCCCTAATGGTCCCTCCAGGTTCTCTTGGTCCATTCTGACCCTGCAGTGATGTTCCTCCTGGCCCCGAGCAATGATGCCCCCCTGCTCTTTCCAGGTCCCCATTGATGGTCTCCTGCTCCATGCAGCAGCATGGAGTTTGGTTGTAAGGGACCTTAGAGCTCATCCAGTTCCAACCCCTGCCATGGACAGGGACCCCTTCCACTGGAGCAGGATGCTCCAAGCCCCTGCGTCCAACCTGGCCTTGAACACTGCCAGGGATGGGGCAGCCACAGCTTCTCTGGGCACCCTGTGCCAGCGCCTCAGCACCCTCAGGCCACTGCCCATCCCACCCTGCCAAATTCGTGGGCTGGGAAGCAGCAGGGATCTGGGACCAGGCCTTTTTCTTTCACCATCTCCTTTATCCTGGGTCCACTTCCCAGCACAAAGCAGCGCTTGCGGTTGCCAAAGTGATCGAAATAACATTTTCTGGTGGAGATTTCGCTTTGTGTTTTTTTAAACACAGCTGAGAACTGGCTCAGCGCTGTCAGTCCCTCCCCTGCCACCGCCACATCCCCGCGGATCTTGGAGCTGATCCTGTTTGGCTCCAAGATTCTCCCTTTTCTGGGGGAAATTTCCCAGCTCCAGCTCCCGCCCCGAGGGCCGGTGTTAGCCTCGGGTGAGTTTTGGAAGGGATGGGAGCAAGGGCTGCTGATGGCTCTGCTTGGCTCCCTATTCCAGGAGGGGTGTGTAGGAGAGAGGGAAGGAGTGGGAGAAGCTGGATCCATACTCCAAAGAGCTTCTGCCATGATGCTGAGCTGGGTATCACTGTCCCGGCACTGTAGAGGGAGTGTGGTCCCATTGGTAACTGTCTATCCGCCATCCATGGTCACTGAACTGCAATGCGTGTATATGGGGAGATGGTGGTGGTGGTGATGGGATTTGCATCAGGTGCTTGAATTTGCAACCAGCCGACCCGTCCCTGGGGAAGGATCATGGCCCCACCTCCTGTTTTGCAGCATCCATAGGTGAGGCAGAGTGAAAATGGGACACAAAGGGGGAAAGTGTGAGGTGAGCAAAGGGAAGCTGCTTGCCCATGGTCCCTTTGCCAGAGGATGTGCTCCCTATCAGCCCTACCCGAGGAACATCTCCATCACCTCGAGCCCTACCGTCATTCTCTATCCTCCATCTCCATCACCCCCAGCCCTGCCTCCATCCCCACCACAGCATCCCTGCACCCGTTGCTGCGGCTGCCCCCAGCTCCTGCATCCCCGTGAGGGATGGATCTGGATTGGAGCGCAGGGAACTGGAGCGCTGAAGATCAAGAGGAAAATGATCAAAGGCGGGATGTGGGTGAGCGCTGGCAACCCCGTCACCCTGGAGACGGGAAGCAAATATTTGGGCTAATAGCGCTCTCGGGGAGCGGGACCAGGCGCTTCCCATTGTCAGGTGACAATAGCGATGGGCAGCCACCGCGGTGGCCCGGCTTCATTAGACATGGCTGGTGCAGGAGGGAATTTGGGATATCGGCAGGTTCATTATGGGAATTGGCCATCAGCCAGTGCTGGGTGCTTGGCAGAGGGATGCTCAGCTGGAGGGATGCTCTGGCAGATGGATGTTCAGCCGGAGGGATACTTGGCCAAAGGGATGCTCAGCTGGTGGGATGCTCATCCGGAGGGGTGCTGGGGGTGGCCCCAGGGCTGATGCTCTCCCACCGTCACACCACAGCACAGGCCGCACCACCAGTGGTACTCCCAGCCTGGATGTGTCCCCTCCCGTAGCGGGTGGCTCTGTCACGTCCCTGAGCTCAGCCTTTCCCTACTGACAGATCCGGCTGCAGGAGCCTTCCTCCTGCAAGGCACAGCCTCCCTCCTGCCTACCCGGGAGGGAAAGTGAGGCACAGATCCCTCCTGCCTGGGGTCACCCTGCTGGGGTGGCAACGTGGCCCTGGGGCCACCCGTGTGCCAGCACCCACCTGGCTCTGTCTGCACTGGGCAAGGTGGGGTGGGCACACCACGGGGTGGTGCAGACTCCTTGGAGGGATGGGAGGGAGGTAAAGGCTTCAACAGAAATGTGAAGAATAACATTGATGTTGAAATCATTGGTATTAATATTATTGTGCTCATTAATAGGTGTACATTCTGTAGTCATAGGATTATCATAGTGTGCTTCTATCTATTTTCTAGTCTTTATTGTAATAACGCTGATGCTGATGGCAATAATAATAATAGTGCTGATTCCAGAGCTGCCAAAGGGCCTTTGGCTGGTGCCGGGCGCAGAGCCGAGCCCAGGGCTCGGTACCTGCCGTGCCGCCGGTTCCAGAGCGCGGTGGGATTGAAGTGACAGGGAGGAAAATCAGTCTGAATGAATGAGGTCACCTGCCTCATAAATAATTCATCCCAACCGGTGTTAATGCTCCGCTCGGCGGCGGAAGGCGCAGGAGCTGCGGCGGGGCTGGGAGTCGGGGCTGGGTGCTGGTACAACACAGCCACGCAGGGTGGGATGCAGCACCGGCAAGGCTCGGGGTGCTGGGTGGGTGCTGTGTCCTGGTGCTGCTCCCGATGCCACGGCACAGCCGAAGCCATGGCGGATCATGGCAAGGGGAGCGGGATCCTTCCCGCAGGCGAGAGCATGGCAGCACCTGATGTGCTGGAAGAAGCCACGAGGTCTCTTAACAGCCCCTCCATGGCACAGCTCCCACATGGGGACATCCCTGATGGGACCGAGGTGACCCCAGCGCCCGGCTGCTGCCACCAGCTGCCAGGGCACATGGCAGCGCTGGCAAAGGGGCTTTTGTGCCCCGGGCCCCGCCGGCAGGTGATGGAGATGCAGCGGGAAGCGCAGGGATTACAGCGGGGAGAAAGCGCTGCAGTGTGAGGCTGGCAAATGGTTTAATTCCCTTTAACTCCCCGGCTGCAGCTGGGGTCAGCCTTCCCCTCCATGCACACAGGGCCCTTCCCAGGCTCTTCCCTCCTTGGAGCTGCTATGGAGGAAGGTGAGGGAAGGAGTCCGACAGCACCAAAACGTTGCAAAAGAACATCTTGAAGCCATTCTGCCATCTGTTGTGCTTACAGTGCAATTAAGCAGGCAGCAGCCGTGCCAGGCAGGGAGCATCCTGCCTGCAACATCACCCCCGTGCCAGGCCTCGGGAATACCGCTGCGGGGATGGGGGGAGGGGTTTGGGTGCTGGGATCCCCCACTGGCAGACCCTGGCTGGGGACATGGTGCTCAGAAAGCTACCTGAAGGAGCCAGAGTGGTGCCGGGGTTTGGTTGGTTGGAGCTTGGATGGATGGATGGATGGATGGATGGATGGATGGATGGATGGATGGATGGATGGATGGAGCTCAGCTCCCCCGGCTCACCAACCTGGGTGCCAGTCCCAGAGACACTCATCAGTGCTTCAGGACATGAGGGGCTCATGAGATCTCAGAGCAGCTTCCAGCATCTGAAGCGGGCTACAAGGATGCTGAAGAGAGGCTCTTCATCAGGGGCTGGAGCAATAGGACAGGGGGTGATGGGTTCAGACTGACACAGGGGAAGTTCAGGTTGGAGATAAGGAAGAAGCTCTTCCCTGGGAGGGTGCTGAGGCGCTGGCACAGGGTGCCCAGAGAAGCTGTGGCTGCCCCATCCCTGGCAGTGCTCAAGGCCAGGTTGGACACAGGGCTTGGAGCACCCTGCTCTAGTGGAAGGGGTCCCTGCCCGTGGCAGGGGCTGGAGCTGGAGGAGCTTTCAGGTCCCTTCAGCCCAAACCACTCTGTTATTTTGTGATTCTGGGGAGCAGCAGTGGGATGGCAGCAGCACCCCAATGGAGGGCGCTTCACATCAAGAGCTGCAGCACCCCGAAACCTCCCCCCTGACAGCATCAGGGCCTGGGGACATTTGGGTCACTCCCCTGGATGACACCACCATGAGAAGCAGCCGCAGACAGTGCTTGGCGCTGGGCTGAGACCTGCCCAACTCGTGTCACAAGCCCCAAGCCCCTGCTACCATCCCAGCAGGACCCAAAGCAGCATTCCAAGGGGGATTGAGCCCCAGAGCTACGGCTGCTGCCGGCTTGAGGCTTGTCACCACTTCCCTCAGCTGCTGCCGGCATTAACTTTCCTGGTAACGTTGGTTTACCCCCTTGATCTTGACAGGAAGCGGGAGGCAAGGGAAGCATCCCTTGGGAATTGCCGCCACACGCGCCGAGCTTTAATTAGGGATGGAAAATCTCCGCCGACAGCCGCACGGGAGAAGGAGCCCGGCGCTGAGAGGGATTAACACCACCACGGAATCATCTGCGCCGAAATGGTGAGCAAAACGCTCCTATCCTGGGGATGCCACGAGGCCGGCACTGGGAGGAGCGGTTTGGAGAGCAAAAGGGGGGGGGGAGGCATGCTGGGGTGGTGGAGGTGTGGGATGCAGTCACTTCGTCTGATTAAACCTGGGATTAATCAACTCCATCCGGTTGGATGGGGGATCACAGCTCCCGCTGCCGTGGTGCTCTCCTGGCCCCATTAGCATTGACCACTGGCTCCCATCCCATCCAGGATTAAACCATCAGCTTCTCCTGCTAATTAATAATCCACTTGATTGGGAATTACCAGTCAATATGTCAGCAGCACAAGGACAGCAGCTGGGGACACCGCTCCCCGGAGCCATCTTCTTCCTCATTGAGCTCTGTGTGCTGCAGCCACATCAGTTTGTGCTTAACCTACATTTGCTTTTGTCCTGGCTGGAGCATGCCCAGGGCTCTGTGTTCAGCTCAGCGCAGCACGGTTCGGCATGGCTCAGCATCCCACCCAGCACTGGGGTCCCTCTGAGCATCAGAAGCAAAGGGATTCAATCCCGGTGTTCCCCCGGTGCATGGTGACGGGTGATGTTGGGGTGCAGCTCACACGTGCCCTGCTGCACCCCCAGGGGCACTCATCACCCTTTCCCTCACACTACCCTAAAAGATGCCAATGAGTCCCCTCAGTGTCACCCCTGGGGCCCTCTTTAAGCCCCATCCCTGGGGGCTGCACCCTCCCCTTGCACAGCACAAGCCCTTTGGGGGGAGTCACAGGGACCCTCTCAGCCTAGGAAGGGGCTTCCCCGGCTCCAGAACCCTGGGAAAGGACCCGTGGGATTGGGATACAGCTGTAATGACCGGTGGTGAGTGCTGATTATCACTCCCAAGGGCCGACATCACCCAGCCCGGGCCCTGCCAGCGCGGTGGCTGGTGACACGGATGCCACCAGGGTGCTTGCAGCAGTGCTGAGCTCTGCCTATTTTTATCTCCTCCTTGATGAAGTTGCTTGGGTCCCTTCCATCCCCAGCAGCTTTAATAACCTCGGAGGGGTTCTGGCGGTGCCGCCCCGGCTTTGTGCAGTGAGGACGGAGCAAGTGAGGCAGCACCTCCTGCAAAGTCCCCTCCGGAGGCTGCTGGAGCTGGGTGCGGGGTTGTGATGAGGGGAAGATGCATCTGTGAGGACAAAGGATGCGTATTCCCATGTTGGGTTCTCTCCCCTGGGATGAGGAGGGGATGAGCCTCACCCCCGTCACAGCATCATCCACACCAGGATGCAGGCACTGGATGGTCCTGCCCCAGCTACAGCCTCTCCCCATGACTTTAGGAGAGCTCCAGTCACCCTTTGGGTGCTGCACCCCTAAGCAACATCTCCTCACTCACTTTCCTTCCATCCAACACCAGCTAAATACCCCTGTGCACCTCCAGGATAACTGAATGCCGGGGGGAGCGTCCCCTGCTCATGGTTCTGCTCTGGAGCTGGGATGAGGTTTTCCAGCTTGGCTGCAGCGGGGCAGGTTGGTGCTGGGGAAGGGGCTGAGGCAGCGCAGACGGTGCTGGTAGTGCGGCAAGAAGGGGCCATTGTGGTGAGGCACAGCTGCACGGGGGGCCGGGAGCAGCAGGAATGCCAAATGCTGGTGATGGGAATGGCTTAGGGGATTCACCACCCCGCAGTGACAATATGGGCTTTATGGGGAGCACTGCTGCCATATCCCAGGAGCTGCTGGGGTCCAGCAGGTGCCCTGATGGGGCCATGTGAGTCCTGTGCCCCCACTGCTTTCCCATCCCATGACCCCCGTTCCTGCGCTGTCCCATGGTCCCCTGCCCAGCCCCACTGAGCAAAGCAGGGTGGTGATGCTGGGTGCTCCGAGGACCCGGTCCCTGGGGTTCTCAGGCTGCTCTTGAGGCTGATGGAGACGGGTGCTGGAAGCAGTGACAAAGTGACACTGGGGATGAAGGGAGGACAGAAGCGGCTCCGTGCCCTTCCCAGAGCTCCTCTGTGACCCGGCCGCAGCAGCTCCTGTTTCTCTTGCCGAGCCCTCGTGAATTATTCAGGCTCTGCCTCTCCAAGGATGCTCCCCATTGCCTGGAGCAGAGCCCCCTGCACCGGCCGCAGATGGGGATACGGATGTGCCGGCCGCTGAGGTGGGCTGTGCCGTGGGAGAGGGAGCGGGAGGAGATGTGAAACCTCCCTGAGCGTGGGGTGATGCTCAATGTGCGGGAGAGGATCCTCTGCAAAGCACCATTTCATTTCATTGAAAGGAGAGGAGGAGGGAAGGGGGGAGAGGCAGCACATGAGCTGGCCCAGATCCTGTTTCTGCTCTTTTTCATTCTGTTTCCGTGCAGTGCCAGCTCCTATTCCCGCTGCTCCGTGATGGCTGCTCCATCCACACGGGCAGAGATGCAGCTTTGCTGAGATGAGCCCTGACGTGGTCCCCAGCTGCTGCTGGGACTCCACGGGGTTTGGGATCCAGCTCTGGGGTTGAGAGTGAGGGGGAGAACTCTGCGATGCAGGGACCATCCCCGAGATGCTTCTCAGAGGCAGAAAGTGGGGGTTTGTATGCTGAGCACACTGGGATGTACTGGAGAGCAGGGTGCACCCCACATGCCCAGCCCAGCCTGTCACCCCCTCACAGCACCGTCAGCAATGGGCTGAGAGGGTGAGCACAGCAGGGATGCCCCAGTAATGGAGACATGGGATGGGACAGGAATGGGGCTGCAGAACAGGACAGCAATGGGGATGCAGAACCAGGCAGTGATGGGAGCACTGGGGACACTGCCACACTCTGCTGGGGCTCCCCCAGCTCCATTCACCACCTCCCCCTGCTCCATCCCTATCTCCTCAGCCCACGGGCCCGTGCTGCGCTATTCCTGGCCCATGGCTTGTGTCCCATTGCTGCAAGTGGCCACCAGGCACAGATGAGCGGTGGAGGGTGATTTATGCCGGGCAGGTTGATGCTGCAACTGTTTGGGAGCGCGGCAGCAGCTGCTCCAGCACAACGGGGGCAGCAGGAGGGGGGTCTCGGGGCAGGATATGTCCTGGGGGTGTCATGGATGGGGGTGGTAGGGTCGAAGGGGAATGGGGAGGATGGGGGGGCTGAGATCGGCTTCACAGCCACTGTGTGAGACCGAGATCCAAGTCAAGGCTCCGGCTCACCCCGACTTTAATCCGCTCTAAATCCCACCTTTAATCTATTTAATGCCACCTTCGGGAATTGGGATCCTGAGCGGCGGCTCCTTCCCACCGAGCCGGGAAGAGGAGGTGAAGGAAGAGGAGGATGCTCCCAATGCAGGGGCACTGGGATAGGGGTGCACGGCTCGGCGGGACCTCGGGGTTTGGGGGTCCCCAACACAGGCCACGACTCCCGAGTTGCTGCTTCCCGACCTGGAAGCTCCTGCACCCGCCTCCGCGGACGGGCAGCGGGGGGGTCCCGGTGAGACACCGGCCCTGCTCCCACCGCGGGGCTCCGGCAACCCCCCAGCCGTGACACTGGGCCGGCCGAGCGGATGCCAGCTCCCGGTCTGTACCGGGATGGAGGGTGGATTGGGGCCGGGGGGGGTTCTAGGGTCTGGGGCAGCCGCCCCAACGCAGAAGCCGCCCGCACCCCCGGTATGGGGGGCGAGAGGGACTTTGTGAGACCCCCCCCCATGCTCGGCGGGGTTTACCGGAGCCCTCCTCAGCGCCCTGCCCGCATCCCGCTCCGCTCCCCCGGCACTCTTCGGCTCCGTACACTCCCGCGCCCGCTCCACGCCGCGCACCGGGACCCGCGGGGCCCCGTTCCCTCTCCCGCCCCGGGGGACCCCCTCCGCGCCTTCCTATTGGCTGCTTTGTAGCAAGCCCCGCGCTGCCATTGGCTATCACCGCCCGTAGGCTCCGCCCCCCCCCCCCCCCCCCCCCCCGCCACCGCCTCCCCTCCGGGCCCCGCTCGGGACCTCGCAGCAGCCGCGGGCGGGAGGCCCGGACCCGGCACCGGGCACCGGCACCGGGGGCAGCGAGAGGCACCGGGGGAAGGGAACCCCTCCCTCCGCGCCCCGCCCCGTCCCGCCCCGTCCACACCGGGGGCACCGGAGCAGCCCCGGTCCCGGCGCCGCGCTCCCCCGAGGCAGGCAGCAGGTAAGGGCCGGCCGGGCTCTGCTGCCCGCCGGTGCAGCGCTGCCGGGATCGGGCCCTCCCCCCTGGTTCCTCCCGGTTCCCGCGATCCGTGGGGGTGGCGGTGCTCGGTGCCCGCCCGGTTCGTGCTTCTCGCTCTGGTACCGGCTTGCGGCTGGAGGGAGAGCGCATCCTTCCCCGGGTACCCGCCGCGCCTCCCTCCCTCTCGGTGTCACCGGGCACCGGGGTCCACACCCCGGGGAGCCCCCGCGGGGGATCGACGGTTTGGGGAGCCCCGAGGGGAGGGAGCTGCGGGGTGGGCAGAGCCCGAGGGTGTTCCCAGGAGCCTTTGGCCGTGCCTCAGTTTCCCCGGGTAGGTAAAAGGCCGGAAGGGGAGCTCGCCCCCCAAAGCCGCTGGGAAAACCGAGGGGTGTCCGGTGGGTTACGGCTGACGGGAGCTTGGAAAAGGAGGTGGAGTCCCCCCTGGGGTCGTCTCTGGACGCCCTGTGCGAGGGCAAGGATGGGTGCCCCATGGCATCACCCTGTCCTTCCTCTGCACCCAGCCGCTGCCTATGCCCGGGGCTCTAAGTGATGAAACTCCTCCATTCCCAGAGACATTAATCCCTTTGGTGAGGCCAGATCCTGCCTGGAGCAACAGAATTGGATGTAAAACTTCCCAACTCCCACCAACCAAAGCTTTATCAGCTCCGGAGCAGGGAAGGATTTGGGCCATAAGCACTCTTTGCCAGCCCCAAGCCCACCACGGGATCCAGATTGTCCTGGGGAGCTTTTCTTCCCTCCCGGAGCTGCTTTGTCCTCGCTGATCCCAGGGCAGGAAGCATGTGATGCACCGAGGCCCCCACCACGGGACGGATGGAGGGGCAGACGGTTGGTTTGGCCTCTTCCCCATCTTCCCATCCTCCGTTTTCCACTTCCCCATCAGTCTCCGTCTGCTCCGAGTGAAGGAGAAAGGAAGTTGCTGCCGGAGAGGGCGGCTTGATGGCAGCTCGATAAAGAAAAGGAGGAAATGGAAGGCGACACAGATGCTCCAAAATAACCTCCCCATCCTCCTCACCCTCCTCCTCTCCACCCTGCAGCTGCCTCCCCTGCAGGGCACAGTAATCCCAGAGCGATTCCTTGATATGGCATCAGATCAACTCCCCCATCCCGAATCAGCGCTGAGGGTATCACCCCCACCCAATGATGGAGCACCCACAGTCAGCGCCCCTCCACGTGCCAGGATCCCATTCCCACGTGGTGCCGGTAAATGGGAAGCGCCAGTGGGATTTACCGCCTACGCCTGGGGTTGGAGCCCCCTTGGATGCAGTGCCCGGCTCCTTGCACAGACACGTTGGAGCTGCCGGGGCAGATCGACGTTCCCAGGCTTTGGTGCAAAGGAGAAACCAAACCCCTTCTGTTCCTTCCTGTAGGTGCCCGCACTGGGACTGCATTCCCAGGCACCTACAGGAAGAAGATGATGGGATTGGGGCGTTCAGTTCCCACTGCCAGGGATGGTGAGGACAAAGATGGGGACGTGGCCAAGTGCTTGGCATGAGCACCGGGAGCGAGCGGAGCAAGACGCAGCATGTGGTGCCCGGCTGAGGCGATGCCAGTGCTTCCCACAGCATCCCCATCCCTTGCTCCAGGGAGCCGTGGTGGCCATGCCAAGAAAGGAGTTTTTCCTCGGGTGAGGTGTTTACTCAGTGGCTTCCTCCCTGGCCTCACCCCGCTGGGCACACACGCGCCGGACCCGGCGCCTTTTGGTGCTGTTTGCACCCATGGCAACGTGCGAGTGCTGGTGGTTGCAAGTGGCGGTGTTTGTCCTTCCTCTTCCTCCTCCTCTGCTGCCCCAGCGCTGGTAAAGGGGGTCTGGAAGCTGGGAAGGCTCACGGATGGGGAGGGAGGGGTGGTTGGGCTCTCCGGTTACATCCCTATGCTCTGACCCGGCTCCTGTAATCCAGCCCGGTGCGGGGTTTAGGTAATGAATAGCGGTTGGAGGTGCAGGGAGCTGGCGGAAAGCGATGCCAGGGGATGGAGAGCGGAGCAGCGGGATCACATCCATCACACGGGCGTGTGGCCAAGGATGTGGGGGCACCGGGGATGCTGGGGTGTGGAGGAGTGTTTTCTGGAGCAGCGTGCTTGGGATGGACGGGAAACCAGGGAATGCTCACCATGAAATGTTTAGTTTGGCTGGGAGGAAACTGGCAGCAAGTTAATATGGCCCTGGTGAGGAGGAAGAGGAGGAAGAAGGAGGAGGAGGAGGAGGCAGAGGTGCCTCTGCCCTCAGATGGAGCTTTGTGGATCCCTCCCCTTGCTCCCCGCGCCTGCTCTGTGCCCATAAATTATTGAAGTGCTTTCGCTTCCCTGCATGAAATATTGAGCCCGGGGCTGAGTGAGATGGGGGGGGGGGGTTGGAGGGGAAAGAGAGATGGGGATGAGGGGTGAGGGGTCTTTGGGGCAGGGAGAAATCACCCTGGGACTGACAGGGTGATGGGGTTCGTGCTCTCCCTGCAGCCAGGAGCTTTCATTGATGCTCTGCTCATGGCTGTGCCCTCACTGGTGTAGGAGATGATTTCTGGGGTGTCCCCAGTTAGATGGGGGCTGAGGTTGCAGCCGGCTGTTGGATGTGATGCTCGTGGCCGTCCCCAGGGGACCCCATGGCTGTGTCACTGCATCCCCACCTCACACAGGACATCCCCCCTACCCCTCCCGGGGCTGCAACCCCCCCATTGAAACCTGCCAAATGGGTGGAAACCCCCCCAGAAAGGGCTGGGACTCCCCAAAGCCACCGCTGGGACCACAGCTCTTCTGGAGCAGGGAGGGAGCCCGGCTGCTTGTTTTGGGAGGAGAAGCTGGGTTTTTAGGGCGTTCTCATTGAAAAGAAGAAGGGGGGTAGGAAACAAACGAGCCCTGAGCGGGGCTGGGAAGTTCAGCAGCAGGAAGGAAACCGAGTGGTTTATTTCGGTCTCGAGTCTGCTCCGTGGGGCAAAGCTTTGCCTCTTCCGTGCGCCGATAGCAGCCCCATGGCGAACAATGGGGCTGCGGGGCCCTTCCCGCCAGGAAAACAGCTCGTTCCGGTGAAAGGTCCTGGTTGGTGCTGAGGCAGCAGGTCCGGGTGGGACAGACGGTGCTGGGTTCACAGCCCCGGTGCCGAGCGGGAGCGGACGTGCTGGGAGGTGAGCTGGGCTTTCCTTGGGCTTCGCAGGAGCGACCCGCGCAGCAACGCACCGGGGTGCTGGGACGGGGCAGGCTGTGCTTTGGGGGTCCAAAGAGACCCCTCGGCGCCGCTTCATGCCTCAGTTTCCCCCCACAAGTGAGGGTTGGGTCCCTGCAGGAAAGGGCTGTGGGCAGCCAGCTCTTATTCAGCGGGAGCGGAGGTTGCGCTGTTATTGCAGTTGCTGAAGGGAGCTGTGGGTGTGCGGGGCAGAAAGAGCTGGTGCTTCCTATTTCGTAAGGGCTCCGTAGGTGGGATCTGCGCTCCCTTTGTGGCTGCAGCCGCTCGATAGAGAGCTCAGGTGCGGGAGTTCCTATTTAGCAGGGCGTTGCTCCCAGTGGGGAGCACATGGCACCCCACAGCCGCCGTGCAATGCAAGGGAAGGGACTTCCACGGTGCCAACACCTTGGCAAAGCCATGGTCCTTCTGGAGGCTGCCTGCTGCGGGCAGAGCCAGGCCCCCATAGAGCCAAAGGGAGCAGAGATGGAGCCCATCCTGCCCGTCCCTCCGGGCTCGGCTCCAGCAGCATCTCCCGCATGGAACCATCAGCTTTAAGCGATCCCAGGAGCAGCCTCTGCTTTGTCATTTGTGCCTCAGGAGCCGGAGCTCGAGGCTCACGCTGGCAGAAATCAATGTTTTCACATGGAAGGAAACACTCGCAAACCTCGGCGTTGTTCCTCAGGGCTGTAAATAACGCTGCATGCGGCAGCTGCATTACCGTGCGCTCAGCTCATGCCCTCACGGAGCCTTGGCCTCAGGGAGCCAGTGGCTGGGGGATGCTCAGGAAGCCGGGGCTCAGCTTGCACCATCACCCGTGCTCCATCACCCGTGCACAGTTCCCCTTGCACAACCGGCTGCAGCAAGATGGACCCGTGCCCACAGCCGGGTATCGGAGCCCCGCTGGGGTTTGCTCCCATGCTCCGTGTTGGTAGGAGCAGGATTGAGGATCCCTGGAGGGGGCTCATCCAAGGGGGGCCCCAGCGCTGCCTATGCTGGGGACAGACTCAGTTCTGTGCTAGAATAACCCATTGGGGTGCAGACACGAGGCTCTCCATGCCCACGGCCAATTTATCCCCCTCCATTCTCCCACCAGCAGCATCCTTTAGCTTCAGTAGCTCCTCTCTCCTCCCTGGTGATGTATTTATAGCCTGATCCCATCCCCTCCTGCTGTCTCTTTGCCAGGCTGACCGTGCCACGTGCAGGCTCTTGCATAAGCAGCCCCCATCCCTGCCCATCCGTCCTGGCTTGGGAGCTGCTTGTTCTCACGCTGCTCTTGCCTCCCTGTGATTTGTAGCTCTGTGATTTCCCGGGGCAAGGATGCATCTCCAGGGTCGGTGGCTTTTGATTCATTCACAGCACTTTGTAAAGCCATAAAGTGATGGATCCGGTCCCGCCGGGGCGCGGGAGTCGGGCTGCGGCTGAGCAAGGGGTGAGGTTTCTGCCTGGTTGAATTATTCACCTCTGTGCAACGCTCAGGAGGAAGCAGAACGAGTCTGGGCTCCGGCGACATGGGCGTACCAGGCCAAGGGCCTCGATACATGGTGGTGGGTGCTGCAAACCGGCTGTGCCACGTGGCTGCGGGTGACTCAGGCAGCACCTGGGTTGTCCCCCGCTCAGCCTGCAGGAAATGAGTCAGGGTTTCAGGAAGACAAAAAGGTTGAAATGATGGGGCAAGAGCCCTTCCTGCACCGGGAGCAGGCGGCGCTGGGCAGGATGGGGATGGAGGGTCACAGGCGATGCTCAGGTAGGGAGACCTCACTCACCTCTGACACTGCCGATTGCACTGCAGCTTCCCCCCAGGGTTTGGGGCAGGAAGGTGGGAACACCCTGTAACCCATCCAGCAAAACCCAGGCTGTGAGCTCAGCTCCTGCCTTGGCACCCATGAGCTCTTCTTTGTCTTGCTGTTGGTTGGAGATGCTCTTTCTCCTCCCAAAAGGCTGAGTGGGTGGGAGAAGAGATGGAGACTGATGCAGGGCATGGGCTGAACTGTGTGTGGTGCCTCTTCCCCTTGCAGAGATGGACACCTTCAGCACCAAGAACCTGGCCCTGCAGGCCCAGAAGAAGCTCTTGAGCAAGATGGCTACCAAGACCATAGCCAACGTCTTCATTGATGACACCAGCAGCGAGATCTTGGATGAGCTCTACCGGGCCACCAAGGAGTACACCCACAACCGCAAAGAGGCGCAGAAGATCATCAAGAACCTCATCAAGATCGTGATGAAGTTGGGTGTTCTCTACCGCAACGGGCAGTTCAGCGCCGAGGAGCTGCTGGTGATGGAGCGCTTCCGCAAGAAGGTCCATACCTTGGCCATGATGGCCGTCAGCTTCCACCAGATAGACTTCACCTTCGACCGCAGGGTCATGTCGGGTGTGCTCACGGAGTGCCGGGACCTGCTGCACCAGGCTGTCAACGGCCACCTCACCGCCAAGTCCCACTCCCGCATCAACCACGTCTTCAATCACTTTGCGGACTACGAGTTCCTCTCGGCTCTCTATGGGCCATCCGAGCCCTATCGCACCCACCTGAAGAGGATCTGCGAAGGGGTTAACAAGATGCTGGAGGAGGACAACATATGAAGTTGGCCGAGGCAGCATGTGCGCCGTTTGGAGCATCACCAGGCTCGATGTCCTCTTCTCTGCAGCACAACCCCATTTTCTCCTTGTTTCTACACCAAACTGAACCTCTTGACTGGGTCTACCCCTTTGCCAGGGTCTGCAAACCTCTCCCTGTGCTGGGCTGAGCCCTTCCCAGGTGATCCTGGGCTTCTGGGCTTCTGCTGTACAGTTTGATTTCCTTTGCCCACTAAGTGCTCTTAGCGCCGAGTCCAAGGAACTGGACTCTGTTGTAACTCTTCTGGGGGAAGCCCAAACCAAAGGCTCTTGGTGTGCGACACCTCTCAGGGGTCTCTGAGTGGGTGGGCAGATGTTTGGATGGACACTTGTGAGGGTTGGGGAGCCCCATGGTTTCCTGTCAGCAGCTCCGTGATGTGCAGGGGGCAAATCGTGGTCCACACTTGCGCTGCACAGGGGGGAAGGGTTTCTGCACCTTGCAGGCCTCTTCAAAGACAAAGCCTGGGGACCAGAAGGATCCCACCCCCCCTGTCCCGGGGAGCAGGGAGGGAGCTGCTCCTTCCCTACATCCCAGGTACATCCAACACACAGATCCCGCCCCCAGCCTCCTGCGATGGTACCACTGTGACGGCTCTGGTGCCTTTGGTGGGTGTCCAAAGTTCTCCCATGGATTTCACACATTTCACGTGTCCTCGACTGAGTTCTGGCTCTGATTTTTCAGCCAACTGTAGCCCTGATGAGTTACTGAAATAAACTCATCTTTAAATGGAGATTGCTCTCTGTGACCTGGGCTTTGCACCTTCCATCCCCAGCGTCGCTGCTGGCCAGGCTGCCCCTGCTCCCCACGAGTGAGGGATTCAGTGCAGGTGAGTTGTGCTCTCGAAGCACGAGTGCCCCAGCTGGAGCCTGCTCCCAGCACCCTGAGCTTGGCTTTGAACATGGCAAATTGCCCTTTTAGCAATCAAGACACGGCACAATCTGATCTGGCCTTATCTCCACAACCTCCTTGTGCCTCCTGTTCCATGGGATGTCTCCAGGCACAGGAGGATGCCAGCGCTGATGGGCAGAGCATTGTGCCTCCCGTTCGCTGCTCCCTTTCTACCACTGGCTCGAGGCACTGACAACTTCCAGCCTTTAAGATGAAATAAAAGGAATCCCCCCCCATCCGTGTCATTCCACAGGCCTGGCTCTGGATGTCACAGCCAACGCAGTTGTGTGACACAGCGCAGGGTTGGGGGGAAAGCACGTTTAGAGGTCTGCATGGAGAAGAACGCGGCCGAGCTCCACCGAGGTGCTGCTCCCTTGGGGAGGGCAGCGTGAAGTCACCCTCTGGCACACGGTGTTTGGGAGCAGACGTTCCTGGTTCTTTCCAGCTCGTGGCAGCTGTCAGGTACGTGCCCGAGAGCAGCCGGAGCTGGAAGCAGCTCCTGGAGTTGGCAGCAGATGCGGGGAACAGGCAGGGCGGAACGGGGCTGATGGATGTGGTGGCTGTACCGACAGACGCAGGCACTTCCCTGTTATGCTCTCACGGTGCGCGTCAGCATCAGCTGCAAGATGCCTCTTAATTGCATGATGAGCCCCGACTCTGTCCCCAGGCTTTTGTGCACCCCAGGACCACAGTTAACCCACCAGCGCCTGCTATTTGCCTTCGCATGCAGGTGTCTCATCTGAAACTCCCTCACACCCCATAGCAAACACCCACCTTGTTCCCAGAACTCAGAACGGAGCACGCTCGGGCCAGGGCTTGATGCTTTATTTCTTTATTGGTGGTGTATTTACACAGGCAAGGAATTACACTTTCCCTTGCTGTTACTACTTGAGATAAGAAAAAGATCCCTTCCATACGTAGAAAATAGTCCTGCAGTTGTACTGAGGCATGGAAGCGGTGCTTGGATTGATTCCTGGGTTGTGTCAGAATAAGCAGCTCTGCCTTCCCCACGTCCAGTTACCTCCCAGCCCATGCTCTGCACTAGGGCAGGGCAGGAACATCCTCCCCAGCACAGCCACATTGAACAAGGAGCCCGACAGCTTTGGCCAACTCTATCCCTTCCTTCCCCCTCCCACCCAACTGGATTATTGGCAGTCCTGGGGGAACGGATGGATTTGATGATCTTAAAGGTCTTTTCCAGCCCAGTTGATTCTGCGATTCTGATTCCTCCCGTCATGCTGGCAGAGAGAGAAATCCTGTCTTTCCCTCCAGAGACTACAGAGTTAACAACTTCCCCTTAGCAAACCTTGGTTAAATCCAGCCACTTATCTTTCTGCGCTTCTTTTCCTAGCAAGGGAGATAAGGAGCCCCTGTCCGGGGGGAGCTTTACCATATTCAGCAGATCAACCAAGCAGAAAGCGGGAGACAGAATGGCTGGCTGCAGACCAGGAGTCTCAGAGGAGGTTTCAGCTGCAAAGCACATTGTTACTCTGACACAAGACAGAATGCATGTGTCTTAACACCCCCAAGCCCCGCTTGTGTTGGACCCTAGCACATTTCAATATGGAAAACATAAAAAGGTTTTTGGCCAACCCCCAAAACAAAACCCCTGCAGTTAAGCAGTAATCCTCTTTATCTGCCGTGCTCTTCCGACCAGAACACCCTGCCCAGCGCCGGCCCCGGGGTCACAGCTCGTCACGGGGTGTTCTTGCTACAATCATGAGTTTGGACAGTTCGAAACGGAACTTGCCTTCCCTGTGAGCCACTGGAAGGAGAGAAAACAAGGACAGGATGAAGCAGACGGGAAGGCACGAACGAAACAGCCCCGCTGGGTCCTTTCCAGGACCATAAAGGCAGCAAGTCGGGCACTGCACTTCCTTCTTCTGCGCACGACAGGCGTGTTGGGATAAACCCCTTCTTCCCCCATGGTAATTTCACACTGCCACTGGAAAATCCAGCTATGGATGACCCTGGCTCCGTAGCACACACCGTCACCTATGTGCATTGAGCTTTACTCGTCCCCAGGTTGTCTCCCAGCCCCCTTCTCACACAGCTCTCTCAGTCACAGACCTGTTGTTTCGGTGACCTCAAATTCTTCCTGTTTTAAGGGGATGTCGCTTTGTCCACCCGCTGCAGCTTGAGACTGAAATGGGAAGGAAGGAGGTTTAAGCAGCTGAGGCAATGCAAGAAGCTGCTCGGTTTAAAGGAAACAAGCAACAGCACGTTTTGACAGGGAATGAATTCGTGTTCTCATCATGTGGAGCTAAAGAATTACATCCACAAAGGAAATCTGATGGAAAATCTCTGGCTGTTTTTCCATTTCTTATTAAACCAGGAACTTGTGCCGGAAAGCCTCACCTCGGAAGGCTGGGAAACGGAAGACTGAACCAGACAAAGCACCAGCAGAGGGTTTATTTGCTTTGCCCCATGGGATATGCGGAGGCAAACCAAGCCTCCCATGCAGTGCCCCCTGGCAGGAGGGTGTCTGATGGAGCCAGCGGCGACCTCAGGGTGTTGAGGGAGCAGAAAGCCAGCGGTGCAGGAGGCTGTACCTGCAGCTGCTCTCCGCCTGCCACCACTCTCTAATTAGGGATGTGATGGAGGACGTTTTATTGCACAGATGTCTAATAAATGTTTTCCATGTCAAATTCATGTTTTATAGCAGCCTCCCACACGCCTGCTTCCAAATGATCAGCTGGGACTTACGTAAGCCATGGCATACTCTATCTTGGCTCCTTTCACTTCAGCTTTAAACTGGGTAAAGAAGAGATAAGACTTCCCCTGGGGCCTGAAATGAGAAAGCAGAGTCTTTGACAGGGGCAGAGAGGCTGGAGGTGCAGATGAGCTCAGGAGTCACAGCTCCCTCCCTCCACAAGCACCTCTGGCTCTCTTGTAGCTCCATCTAGTGCGGAGGGTGGAGAGGGGGCCCCAGCGTTTAAGAACCACGCTGCAGAGGCAAACCCAGCCTCCCCGGGCCCGCATCCCACCGGCCTCACTGTGGGGTGGGGTTAAAGAACGCACCTCCAGACGGAGCAGGAGAAGAGCTGGTTGTCTTCACTGACTCCAACGTTCATCTGCCACTGCTGCAGAGGGGAAAGGTCCATTCAGTCAGTGTGGGTAAGAGCCTTGCACGTCCCCCTTGCCCCAGACACCAGGCAGCTCCCCTCCAGCTGCGGGCATGGCAGGTTTGAGCCAGCCACAACAACACAAGGGAATCCACACCACTCCCTGGCAGCCCCTTCTGCTGCGTGTGGCACAAGGGTCCAAGCCCCGTTGCCATCCCCATCCCCAGTTTTGGTGGCACAGCTACAGAAGGGAGTTAAGGCCTCATTTCTCTTTCTGCTCACACAAAAGGACCCGATTGTAACAGGACTCGCAGAGGAGACGGCACAAAGCGCATCTGCACAGCGCTTACTGCAGCAGCTGCAAAAAGCCTCCTAAAGGACACAGAAGTGACTCCTACGAGGTCCTTCCTTCGCAGCGGGGTATGAAAACGGCACTCCCTGTTCTCCAGACGCATCCAGGCCAGGGATTTGCTCAGCATTGCAAACGCCAGGGCCTCGGGAGCTGCGGCACACGGCCCCAGGGGAAGGACACGTTCGGGGAGCACTTCCACCCAGTTGCAAGCAGAGAGCGTTGGAAACAGTGCAAGCACCGCTCCTCCCAGCAAGCACGACCGACCGCCACCAGCAGCTCCTCGCCCTGGGCAGCCGCAGAGCCCACGCGCAAGGGGAACACGCGGAGGTTTTCCCATCTCACCTCGTTCGTTCCTCCCTGAGCTGAGTAGGTGAAGGTGCAGGTGTAATCCTCCTGCAAGGAGAGGAGGAGATGAGTCTTCATAGGGACCACAGCGATAGGACAGGGGGTGATGGGTTCAGACTGACACAGGGGAGGTTCAGGATGGAGACAAGGCAGAAGCTGTTCCCTGGGAGGGTGCTGAGGCGCTGGCACAGGGTGCCCAGAGAAGCTGTGGCTGCCCCATCCCTGGCAGTGCTCAAGGCCAGGTTGGACACAGGGGCTTGGAGCTGCTCTATGGAAGGTGTCCCTGCCCGTGGCAGGGGCTGGAGCTGGAGGAGCTTTCAGGTCCCTCCCAACCCGAACCATTCCATCACTCTATGGGTGCCCTCGCTCGAGCAGGACCTCCCCTCGGTTCTCCATCAGCCGCTGTGTGGCAATGCCGGGACCCGTGGGCACACAGCAGAGGGTTACCCCCAGGGTGTCAGCAGAGTCCCGCGGGGCGCACAGGGACCCACAGCCCCTCCTCCGTGGGGAGACTCCTTCCCATGGGGACCCCGCTCCTTCAGGACCCCTTCCCCGCGGTGACTCCTCCATCCCTGGGTCCCTCCTTTAGAGCCCCCCTCCTCCTCGGGGGGCGCTGTCCATGGCGCGGAGATCTCCTCACCACGGGGTCCCGTCCCCCCTGGGCCCCCGCAGACCCCCTCAGGGACCCCTTTCCCCATGGGGTGTCCCCCCCCAGCACCAGACCCCTCACAACCAGCACGGACCCCCCCCCCCGCCGCCAGCCGATCCCCGCGCTGCCCACCAGGCTCCGGGAGAACGCGTGCACCTCCCCTCCGGGCCGCACATCGAACTCGGCCGCGCTCGGCTGCCCCGCGGCCCGCGCCGCCGCGCACAGCAGCGCTACGCGAACCAACGCGGCCCAGAGCCCGCGGCCGCTGGGCGCCGCCATCTTGGGAAGGGAGAGCGCGCTACGGCGGGCGGGAGGGGGCAGCGCGGGCAGCGCGCGCGCTCAGGGCGGCCATCGGGAGTGCGGGCAGGCGGGTTAACCCTGTGCGGGCCGCGGTGGGGAGAGGAGCCGGGGGTACGGGGATGGGGAGCAGGGGGTACGGGCGTGAGGAGCCGGGGGTACGGGGATGGGGAGCAGTGGGTACGGGGATGAGGAGCTGTGGGTACGGGGGTGAGGAGCCGGGGGTACGGGGGAGAGGAGCAGTGGGTACGGGGATGAGGAGCCGGGGGTACGGGGATGAGGAGCCGGGGGTACGGGGGTGAGGAGCTGTGGGTACGGGGATAGGAGTCGTGGGTACGGGGGTGAGGAGCCGTGGGTAGGGGGAGAGGAGCAGTGGGTACGGGGATAGGAGCTGTGGGTACGGGGGAGAGGAGCAGTGGGTACGGGGATAGGAGCTGTGGGTACGGGGGAGAGGAGCAGTGGGTACGGGGATAGGAGCTGTGGGTACGGGGGTGAGGAGCTGTGGGTACGGGGGTGAGGAGCTGTGGGGGCAGAAGTCTGCCCCCAGGCAGTGCCCTGGGCCCCTCGCAGCCCAGCAGGGCCCCCAGGCCGCTGTGTGCGTGTCGCTAAACCCCCCCATCCCTGAGGATAGGGGGGATGCAGAGCAGGATGGGGAGCGGGAGGCTCATTTCTGCCTCCTCACGCAGGGTGTTGATAAAGGGCTGTTTCTAACAGTGATGTTGGCTCGGTCCCTGCGAGGTCCAGCAGAGAAAACCCAGCCCTGGCCTTTGGGATGGAGCTGGAAGGAGAAGGGGCTGCAGGAGGGGAAGGAGTGGGACAGGTTGGGAGGAGAGCCATGGAGGAAGCAGCGCTCCCTGAGCATCGTCTGCAGGGAGCGCTGCCTTCCCCGCAGGCAAAGGACACAGAGCCAGGAGCTGCGCCGCTTTTAATTGCTTCTTATCGCACACAGAGCTCGTTTCCACAAGGAAAGAGCCGCGGGTCCATCGGTAGCGACGTCCGAGCTCACAGCACAGGGAAGCTGGCCTGGTCGGCCACCCCGCACTGGTTGTCGGCACCCTTCAGCAGGCGGATGTAGCCCTGCTCGCCCCACAGCTCCGACCAGCTGCAGGAGGAGAGGGAGAAAGAGCACATCCATGAGCGCAGCCATAGCACAGCCGTGAGCACAGCTGTGTGCCTGCGCATGGAGAACCGGCCCTGCCTGGGAGGATGAGGAGGCAGGGACAGGGATGCTTCTGCTACGCTGCTCCAGTGGGGCCAGGCATGTGCGGGGGTGAAAGGGGCAGCAGATTCATAGGATCTCAACCTGGTTTGGGTTGGAAGGGACCTGAAAGCTCCTCCAGCTCCAACCCCTGCCACGGGCAGGGACACCTTCCACTGGAGCAGGGTGCTCCAAGCCCCTGTGTCCAACCTGGCCTTGAGCACTGCCAGGGATGGGGCAGCCACAGCTTCTCTGGGCACCCTGTGCCAGCGCCTCAGCACCCTCCCAGGGAAGAGCTTCTGCCTTATCTCCAACCTGGTCTGGGGGCATCCTCAGCCCCTACCTGTTCTTTAAGATCCAGTAGCTCACGTTGTGCCCGCGGTCCTGGCTCGTGCCGTAGCCCACAGCCAGCATCCCATGGTTCACCTGCTGGCTGCAGAACACGCTGCTGAAGATGCCTGCGAAGAGCAGAGCCAGGGTGAGCTGGTGCCAGCCCTGGTCTGTTCTTCTCCAGGCGATGGATCCCATCCCTCAGGGGCTCCATGAGGACTCAGCAGCCTCCCCTCACTTCACCCATCCCTCGGATGAGCGAGACGATACCGGACTTGTAGAAGTGGAACTGGAAGCCGCTGGCGTCCACCGCCACGGACACGGGGCCCACGGTTGCCACCGCCTGCTCCAGCGCCGCCTCATTGCCTTGGGCCACCATGCGCACCCCGGAGCAGTTGGCTGCCCTGTCCTGGGGGTTGTAGCGGCAGCCGGAGGTGTCCTGACGGGAGGGATGCAGTGAGCATGGTGCCGGCACCGCCGCACCCCGGGGCCACCCCTGCCCCTCACCGTGCCCGTGTAGGGGTAGATGCGCTCCGAGTTCAAGCCGCCGTTGTCGCGCACGTACTGGAAGGCGCGGGTCATGTACCCGCCGTGGCAGCCGGCGTTGCCCAGCTGCCGGGAGCAGTCGATGAGGTTCTGCTCGCTCAGCACCACCAGCTTCCCCGTGCGGTTGAAGACGAGCCCCTCCAAGGCCCCCGTGGCGCTGAAGGCCCAGCAGGACCCGCAGTGCCCCTGGGTGAGATGGGGACAGCAGGATGGTCACGGCATCACCCCAAAACCCGCAGCAGAGAGATGCTGTGACCCTGCCCGTGCTGCTCTCCGGCTCCTCAGCTGTCATAAAGCTGCTGCTTTACGGTGACCAGAGGTTTCTTGGTGCTTGGGAGGGTGCTGCTGGTTGGTTCTGCTGCCCAGACCCCCGTCACCCATCACACAGCCCTGACCCGCATCCCGAGCCCACCTGGTTCTTTACGGGTGTCACGTAGCCCTTTGCCCTCCAGTCCACCTCCACCGGGGTCTTCAGGGTCTTTGCTGGTTGGAAGAGCAGCGCTGGCTGCTCCTGCCGTGCCGGGGTGAAGCCGTTCAGGAGCAGGTTGAACTCCTCGTCTGTCTGCAGGGAGAACCCGTGTGATGCCAGGAGCAGCACCACAGCTCCCCCCGGCCCCTGGGGACGCACCCGCGGCTCCCACTCCCCATCTCCAGCCCCGTTACACCGGGGGGTGCAGGCCCCGGTGCAGGAGGTGTCCCCAGGGGGGCTGTGGTACCAGGTCCCCGTGGTGGTTCATGGCCAGGCGGATGCTGTGCTGTCCCTGCGACTGCTCCCAGTTGTGCTGCTGGATGCGCCGCAGGTTCTTCTCCCAGATCTCCCTCCGGAGGGGCTCAGCCTCCTGCCATGGGGCAGCAGGATCAGAGCCAGCCCCCGGCAGCACGGGGACATGGGATGGGTGCACTTGGGTACCTGTGCGTGAGACCCCCCCGTGGGGAAGCAGGACCTACCCCTGGGTACTCCTTGGCATGGAGGCTCTTCCACCCTTCCCAGGCCTCATCCAGGGCAGGATCCAGTGCCGTGGTGCAGCCCAGCAGGGCCAGCAGCAGCCCCAGTGGCACAGCCATGGCACTGAACCGGGGGGAATGGTGACAGCAAGGTCAGGGGGGGCCCAGGGCTGAGCCCCAGGGCTGGGAGCAGGATGAGTCCTTCCAAGCGCAGATTAGAGCTGAGGGTGGAGGCAAAGAAATACAAGCAGAGCCAGAGGAAAGACACACATTGGCCTGTGCAGGCACGCCGCTGTTGTGACGGGAGCTCCAGGAATCAGGGAATGGTTTGGGCTGGAAGGGACCTCTAAAGCTCCTCTGCTTCCAGCCACGAACACTGTTCGACCTCCTTTGGGTGGCACTGAACTGTCCTCTTTAGGAGAGGAACAAGCAGCTTTGCGGGAGAGCAGAGCGTGGCTGGCAGGAGGCAGCTAACACAGCGGGAGCAGCAGGGCTGGAGCCGGCCCATCCCTCCCTTCCCCATCAGCTCTCCCTGCGGCACCAAGAGCCCAACGGAGCGAGAGCCGCAGCCGCCGGGCCAGGACGAAGCTGCCTTCAGAAACCCGCCCCAGGCTCCGGGCACGGGGCTGGAACCAGAGAGAAGGGGCTCTGTGCAGAGGTGGAGCTCTCGCATGTGTCCGGCCAGGACGCGCTGCCCCCGGGAGGCCCTTCCAGTATCGATTTCCACCCTTCCTTTGTGCCAGCGAGCACACAGAGCCCTGCCCGGCCCGGCTCCTGCCACCACCAGCCCCCTCCACCGCAGCCCTCGGCCTTCCTCGCATGCCCCGATGGACCCGGCTATTCCAGAGCAACTTCAGTCATTCCCTGCGAAGGGGAGGGACATCAAATGCCTGAGCCGCCACGAAACAAAGTTTCCACTGACGTGGCTGTCCAAGAGCGAGAACCATCGTCACACCTTTATTCCACACGCTTTGGGAATGGAGATGCGGGGAAGTATTCCCCCTGAGCATCCTCCAGGGCAAGCGGTGGCTTCCCTGAGCGAATTCCATAGGTTGAGGAGCAGGGTTGCTGTTAAAATAAGCCATCAGGAACATCTGTTCCCCCTCCACATCCTCCACCTCTGAATGAAGCCCTAGATGCTGGGTTGTGGGGGGGGAGAAAGGCCTCCAGAGCCCCTCTGGTCCCCATTCCTAAGGCAGAGCCGGTCTTCCCGCTCCGGCCATTCCCACTTGCTTAGGAAATGAATTCAGCGTCATGCTCCAGCTGCAAGTGGCCTGTGAGGATGAGAGACCCCAAACCCAGCTCCACGCTCCCATTACCTTTCCCATAGGACACCTCCCACATCGTTTGTGTTTCAATCCCCGACAGAGCTTGTTCCGTACGGAAAAGCTCCAGCACGCGGGAGGTGATTTTCCAGTTAATGCTTCTCGGGATCCTCAATCCCCCAAAGAAAACCAACCTCTTCCTACAGCATCAAACAATCCTCAGCTTCAGAAGCGAGCTTGGAGGATCAAAGGAGCTGCCACGTTTGTAAACTCTTGTAGACAGGAGCGTTCCGAAGGCGTGGTGCAGACGGTTTAAGCAACACTTGCTCTTTTGGGGCAGGAGAAAGCAGTTTAAATTAAGACTGGAAAGAAACAAAGCCTGCAAAATAAAGCTGCTTACCCCAGCCACCGGCCCCCAGCCAGCTCTAAAGAGAGTGGGGAGAAAGGGAGCAGCTCCTCTGGCTCAGAGATGTGCAACTTCCTTCATTGCATCCCCTTCCGACCTCAGGAGCTGCACATGGGGCTCCCCAAGGGGGCAGAAGCTCAACCACAACAGTGACAGGACAGTTACATGGGGACAAGGAGGCAACAGATACACCCAGAGCCATACCCCGAAAGCAAACTGCTCCAGCTGGAAGTCACTGGGCATTCGGAACAGAAGCCTCCAGCTCGCACCCTCAGGGCATTCCAGAGTGGATTCATCACTGCCTGACTCCCATAGAGGAAGGGGGCAGCAAGGGCAGGGTTTGTGAGCTTTGGGCTGCAGAGAGGATGAGCACGAGGCAGCTCCGTGTGTCCAAGTGCGGGATCAGCTGCATCCCCCCCAGTCATGGCAGGTACCTGAGGCAGCACCGGAGCACAGCCCAGCATTCCCAACCCTGCACCCTGCAGCTTCCATTGCCTGGATCCTGCTTCCCCCAGGAACATCAGGGATTTAACATTCCCTGCACTGCTCGGCGCAGGAAGCGAACAGAGCTCCTTGCTTTCCCCACAGCCCCAGCTCCGGCTATGGGGAGCCCTCTCTCCTGCACCCCAGAGGCATGCCCGCAGTGCCAGCAGGAATCTTTGCAATAGTTTAATGAGTAGCTACATCTTACACTCATAATTATAAAAGAATAAGAATCCATAAAAATATTTTCTTTTCATAATACGCACTTAAAATACTCCAGGGCAAGTCAACGTGGTTCATTTGGGTGGGTTTTGTGTGGTTATCCTTTTGCCCCCTGGCAGAACCCTTGGCTTGAGGGGGGGACGTGCTCCCCTGAGGTGCGATTGCTCGATCCCCCCACCCCAGAACGGCAGTTCCTGTGGAGCAGGTACAACAGAAACCAGAAGAGAGCGATTGCTGAGGAGACGGGCAAAGGGGACCAGTCACTGACCCGCAGAGAACTGAAGCACAGCCAATTTCAGTGCACATCTGAAAGCTCGGGGTGTCGGGGCAGGCGGGCCCGAGAGGCAGCACAGAGAACAGAGGGGAGGAGGGGTTTGCATAAATATCATCCATCTTGTGTTGCAAAAAACCCAACTGCTGCTGTGAGCTCCGCAGGGATGATCCGTGCTGCGAGCCAGCTGCTTCAGCTGCCTGTTGGCACAACTCGGCTTGTGAGCGGCCATTAGAGAAAGGTATCGGAGGACGCTGCTACCGACCCCAGCCACTTCCTCCATCTGCTCTGCAAAATTCCACTGAAAAATAGAAAAGACTAGTGTTGCCATGCTTCTGTAGAGCTCCCTCCACAGCCCAGGGCTCCACGCTGGGCCAGGACACAGCAGCAGTGATCAGCTCCCCTGGGGCTTAACAACAGGTAGTTCTCTCTTCCCTCCCGCTCCTGGCTTAAGGCAGCTTGCTGATTCAGCTCTTCCGTTTCCAACACAGGCACTGAGTTCTTGCAGGTTAAGAGTATGGGGACTGCAGAGGTGCAGTGGGAGGGGAAAAGGATGGGGGGAGAGAAAGATGGACACAAACCTCAGCCTCGGGAGACAGACCACTGTCCATTGATTCCCAGGAGAGAGGGAGTAGCAGCAAAAAAAGCATTAACAGCCAGGCTGGAGGAGAGGAACAGGATGAGCAGCCGAGCAGGGGCAGACCTCCAGCTTGGGAAGTGAGAGAAGGTGGCACTGTCCAAAGGGAAGGTGCCCTCCAGCCTCCCCCCTCGCTTGGGGGGACACCCAGCCCGGGTGGGCACTCAGCCACGTGTGCTCTGGGTGATGGCTGTGGAGGGAGGCGGCGGCGCAGGGCACGGCAGGGGAGGGTGAGCTGTCAGTGTCCAGCTTGCAGAGGCTTGTGCTCTCAGAGGTATTCCTGTAGAAAGTGCAGCAGCGTGATTTCATAGTGCTCCCCTGACTCAGGGCACCGAATACTGTGTCTCTCGTTGGGGTAGATCTGTGCAGGAGCAGAGAGAGCGGGTGGTTAGCCAGCAGCAGCTCCTTCAGCATGGACAGCCCTCCCTCGCATCAGCCCTTTTCCCTCCAGCCAGTCTCTGGTGGGCACAAAGGGAAGGGTTAGAGCACCAGCCTCCCTCCCTCGTTACCCTGCTCTGCTGGGTCAGGCTGGCACCTCTGTTGGCAGCAGCCAACCCAGACAGCAAGAGTTCAACAGAGAAGAAAGTTCCAGGCCTG
The DNA here is from genome assembly GCA_028858755.1 of Ara ararauna. Classification (NCBI taxonomy): domain Eukaryota; kingdom Metazoa; phylum Chordata; class Aves; order Psittaciformes; family Psittacidae; genus Ara; species Ara ararauna. The sequence continues at coordinate 2,656,818 of CM054398.1, read as the reverse complement.
AGGGCAGCAGCCCTGTCTGTACACACTCTTAGATACAGGGCAGATATGCCAGAGATGAAACAGCCACAGTGCCACCTCCCGGCCACCTCCTGGAGTCAAACTTGGCATCTACATTGCAACAAGATGTGGAAGCATCTGCCTCCACCTTCACCCGCCCCCAGAACACACAGCAGAAACCTTTTCCTCTTTCCAGCCTCAAGGGACCTTCCCACTTCACTCTTGTTCCTCCTACCTGCAGCTGGTAAGGTTTTCCAGCCCGGATTAGCTGTGATACCAGGAAGTTGGTATGAAAAAAGTGCACATTCTCATCCAAAAAGCCATGGAGGATCAGCAAACGATTTGGCCTGGGGATGGGAACAGAGAGAGGATGTGAAGCCACATAAAAAGGTCTGCAGAGGGTCTAAGCAAAGAGCTGCCAGCTGGCCAGCCAAACCAGCAATGGCCAGGCAGGTTGTAGAATAAGGCCCCAGGTATGGTCCTCAACCCATCCCTGGCAAAGGAGGTGCACTGCCCCGGCTTGCTGCAGAAGGCAGCAACCAACCAGGAGTTGAAACTGATTGGGATGAGAATCCATCCATTCTTTTAGGATTCAGCAGGGACACAAGTGGAGCTGGGAGCAAGTTTGGAGCAGATCACTCAAGCCCACGGTACTCACTCGTTGGGAAGCTTTTCTACGTGTAATGCCACAGAGCCAGCCTCATAACCTTGTTGGTTGTTTTCTGGGATATCCATGTACCGCTCAGTGTAGCCCGTGTCATAGGCCATCCAAACTGTGACAGGAGCACCTGCTATAGCAATCTGTCAAACAAATGGGTGGCAGGAGACAGCCTCAATTATCAAGTGCTAGAGTTCAAGCGTTCCCTGTTTTCCTGAAGAGGAAGGAAAACCAGGTTCTGCTCTGTTCTGTCCCTCAGACCAGGGTTCTTATTCAGCAAACCCACATAAAACCCAGATTCCTCCTCCTGCTATTCCTCTTATGGTCACAGTGCGGCAAATTCCTGCGCACTAAAGGCTTCCCCTTTTCTAGCAGGACTTGTGGAATGATCCAGAGACACTGCTGGAGACTTGGGAAGGGGATTAGGAATAGCACATCAATCATCTAATTGGATTCTAGGCTAAATCCACCCTTAGCAGTCAATGGGGTATAACAATACCCCAGTGCTAGAGAGGTATAACCTGTAAGCAGAACGCAGAGCTGCTGCCAGGAGCTAGGGGCAGGCAGGACTGAAGGAGATGTTCACCTCTGCCAGAAACATCAAGCAAAAAACCCAATTCCAGATGCCAAGAGTGACAGCAGCTGAGAGAACCAAGTGTCCCAGGATGACAGCCCCATGTCCAGACTCACCTTGAAGACATTGGGTTTACAGATAAGGCCCATGAGGGAGAGGAAGCCCCCATAGGACCAGCCATGGATGGCCACCCGACTCAGGTCGATGAACCCGTATTTCTCTGCTACATAATGTAAACCTTCCACCTGGTCCTCTATCTCCACCTGACCCTAAAAGGCAACAGAAGCAGCTCAAGTTAGTGGCTTTCTACATCTGGAAGCTCCAGACTGAAAGGACAAGAGCAACACTCACACAGACAAAGTGCAAGCTTAGAAAGAGCAATGAACAGAGGCACCAACACAAGTAGTTCATTACCATTTGGTTTTTCAGGGCCCCTTCGAACTTGAGTCCTCGCTGGCACGATCCCCTTCCATCAATCACGACCACAGCGTAGCCCAGGGACGCCAGCGTGTTCAGCCGCAGGTACTTGATTCCTTTGAAGGAATTATTCACAAGCTGCACCTGCAGGAGGAGGGAAGCAAAGAATCAGAGCTGAGCAGCTGCCTTCCAGCCCCTTCCTCTGCCTGTCCCTCTGGGTAGGATCCTGAGCTGGAGAGCAGCCACTGATGGAGCTATCAGAGCCACGCAAATCACACTACATGCCGTTAAAACCATCCGAGGTTTGAAGCAGAGGTCAAAGCAGAGCTCCAGTGCTCATTGCTCAAAGTGTAAGTCTTAGTGCATGACCAAGCTACACAGAGCTCTGCTCTGGGCAGCAATTCCATGCCTGACACCAGCAGTGGATTCTTACCTGAGGGCCTCCATACACAAAGAGCACTGTGGGATGCTTCTTCCCAGGCTGGACATCATGAGGTTTGTAGACCATTCCATAGAGCTCAACATCTGAGTGAGTGTGGAAGTGGAAGATCTCAGGTGGGATGTAATCCGGGGGACAACCTGCAGAAGGAAGGTCAGACACTGGCAGTGCAGTAACTGGCAGCAAGCTCTGCCTCCCAAACAAGCTCCTTCTGTTCAAACTTGACTTAGAGCTCTTTCAACACCAAACCACACCAGAGAAGCCTCTCACTGGGAAGCACACAGCCTCTAACTGCCTGCATAGGGCACCAGGCCATAGAGAATGAAGGAATCACACAAGAAAACATCATCAGCTGGGTATTCTCTATACCATAACAGCAAACGTGGAAGGTTAAGAACAAGGATGGCTCAGGTGGAGGAAACATCTGCAGGAAAGGTTCAGGTGCTGCTGTGAGCTGTACCTATAACTTGAAAGCCTACAGCCTTAGAATGAAGCAGTCAGATACTTGCCCCCTCCCTCTTCAGACAAATCATGAATAAAGCAACACCTAAACCCACAGTTGTATAAACTCTGCACCCTGGAGCACTGCTTTAGCTCAAAGTAACAGCTTGAAAGCCCATAGACCATTTCCTGGGTGAGCTATCCGCTAGAGGTATCTCCCGGCAAGGTAACACAATAGATTTGCCACTTCCCTCTCCATCACCTTTGGCTACTGCAAGTAGGATGAATCACACAGATATAACCATGTTCTCCAGGACTTACTGGCTGCCTCCATCATGCTAGCCCAAAACTTGGGCTGCTTGTGGAGCGGGTCATCATCGGGGCCACTGAGCTTGTAGACGTGCACACAAGGTGGAGTGCTCACGCTGCTGTAGTGGCTGATGAACATGTCAAAGTTCTGCAGATGGGAGAAAGGAGAGTTAGGGGAAGAAGGTCTTTCATTTTCCACATCTCAGCTCAGACAAGAGCTCCCACATCGCAAGCAACCAAGACAAAGAAGCCCTCAGGACTCGTTACTGGTCACGATTCATCACCGTTCCTAGTTAGGAACCCTGTCAGTCAGGAGATGAGGGCATCTTGTGTCTAAGAAACAACAGACCTGGCTCATTGAGCAGCTGTGGGAGAAGCCTGGAGTCGTGAGTCGCACAATCTCTCCAGGAGACTCATAGCTGACAACGTAGAGGTGGTGCTCCAACGGGGTGTCTTTTGTGCCTTGGAAATACACCAGCTTCGTGGTCTCATTGACCCAGATCTATGGGGAAGAGAAGGATGACAACTAACTGCCCCTCTGCCAGTTCAAACAGTCTGTCCCCCGGCAGCTTAAAACACAAATAGACCGTGACAGACTGCTCCTGGCATTAGGGACCACACACAATGCCTGTTGGAATGATAGGCTAGAGAACACGTTCCCAGCACTCATGGAGAACTGTGCACAGTCCAGCAAAGTAACAAAAAACAGCCACTCAGCTTTTTTAACACACTCCAAGCATTTGCTTACTAATAAGCATCAAAAGTTGGGCCCTGTTCTAGGTGAAACCAGGTAGATTCTGTGCTTAAATATCTCTGGATTATAAGGGTAGAGGTGTATTTTTTCCAGCAATCATCATAGCGAATTTCCATCTGTGGAAGGATCAGTCTAACAGCACCGAACTTCAAGCCAAATTCAAGCATGGTTTTAATATGCAGATAAAGCTGCTTCTAAACCCCCCCACCAGCCAGGAACAGAGACTACAGCTTTTAAACACTGCACTCATCCAGCAACACCAACTGAGCTGTTTTCCACCCTCCAGGTTCCAAATGCTGAAGCCCAAATGCTATTTCTGGCTAACCCAGTTTGAAGACCACTGCGGACAGCAAAGGGAACTCAGTTGGCCAGGAAAAGCAGGCAGAGCTCTGTGGAGCAACGAATGCATCCAAATAATTGCCGCTAACACAATTTTAGCCATAAGACATACAGGGAAAGAGCTGCGGCCAAATCAACAGCATGTACAGTGAGAATCCACATGGGGAGGGACAGCAGGTTAATTGCAGATTGAGGAAAAGCAGCAGACACCAAACGCATGGAGCTGGAGGCCTTTTGAAAGCAGAAAGTGAAAATCCAGATTAATTGGCAATGACCAGACAAGGTCTTTATTTGGACAGGAATCACCCGGGAGCATTAAAGATCAGACTCAATTCCCAAAGCAGAAGTAGAACTCTGTTTCTACAAGATTAACACCAATTCATTGCTGGCTATTCTGCAAGCAAGAAGAGATCCAGTTTCTCCATATTCTAAATTGCTTTCTACTCCCCAGCTGCCTTCTTCCTAAAGGCTCTACTGAGGGATCAGCTGGAGACCAGGCACTAGGACATCCTCCCAATTCACAAGTACTCATGGGGGTTAAAATGCTTCAGCAAAGGGAGCAATCCCAAGCTTCTCCATCAAACAGGTCTTTGTTGCTCTTGAGCCTCAGACTTATGTCCTTTTTTATGGCCTGGCTCACTCATGGGATTTAACTAAGGAGCAATCTGAAGGCTGATTAAAAAGGCAATGAGTTCAATGTGCACTGGACTACAGCCCTTGTGGGGAAAGCAAAGGCAGCCATAAAAGAGAAACAAAATGAAGCTTAGTTTTAGCTGGTCCCAGGCATAACAGAGGGCATAGGCCAGGCCTGTGGGCAGACGATGCAGAGCTGTAACACTGCAAGAGAGAACAAAAATGACCATTACCTTCGATCCATGCCTCGCCAACACCTCCCACTCCCCATCAGTCAGCGCGACCTCCTCTTTGATGGGACATTTGAAATCATCTGGAAGAAAGGACAGGAGAATCGATCACTGCCTTCTCCAAAAGGCAACACAAGCAAACCAGAGAGGGAGCACCCAAAGCTGAAACGCCAACAAGGTGCCGCTCTTACCCTCACTGTGGACGTATGGCTGCACCCAGTCATAGCTGCCCTGCTTCAGAACCGCTGTGACTCTGTACAGGTGGCAGAAACCTGTTTTGCATTCATTGGCTCGGATAAAGCAGAGTTCTTCCTCCTCTCCCTCCGGTTGGATGAAAGGATAGAAGATATCATGAACCTGTCCCACAAGGCAAGAGACTGATGAGTGATTGGCATGGAGACAGCAGAGCCAAAGCCAAGGGAGGCAGTACTAAACTACTGGGCTTTCAAAGGAAAGGAGAGGGGAGAGAAATATCCCAGGTGAGTGAAAAAAAGCCATTCCCTACTTTCCTGTTCCCACAGAGAAACTCTGGACACATGCAGAAAACCACATGCTCTGGGCTTTCCATTGCTGACACCAAAACCAGCACCAGTCTTGCCTCCAAGCTGGACATCTCAGCTACGAGAGTCCCACTAAGTGGTTGCCATTCCAACACCTTGGTGTGAACTACAGGCCCCTTTATCACTTCAGTACCATGATGCTTAACTGTGTGGGAAGAAGAGGCAGTCTGTGTTCTCCTCCCAGCCCTGAGCCTCTTACATTTATCCACACATCAGTGGTTTCTTCATAGATCACAAATGGCTGGACATTTTCTGGCACAGTTTTGGCAAATTCAGCACGCTGTTCCTCATTTTCTGGGACTGGAATAAAGAGTGCTGGAGGCAAAAGGATTAGCTGCAGCCGCTGCTGAGGTCTGTCTAGGAACATAGCCCAAGCACTGGGGAAAGAAGTTAGAGGTGATTGTCAGTACCACAATGTAGCTGTCCCTTTCTAACACTCAGAACATGCAACCCTTTTTCCCCCAGCTGGCAGAAAGGATTCAGGCATCTCAAAGCAAAGCTTTTCTCATCACTGCTGCTTTCTAATCCCCTGGAAGCTTTGCCAACACACACATATTGCCAGACAGCTCTGGTATTTCACAGGGGGATCGGTCAGACGAGGTGTCTGACAGATCTGCCAGAGTGTCTCTTTCAAGGGAGCAGTTAACAGAACCCTGCCTCCAGAACATAACTCTTCCTTGGACAGCCCCTCCATCAGGAAGCACTGTTTGTTTTCTAGCAAGCTCCTGATGAGCCAAAGTGATCACTCTTAAAGCGATCCATTTGCTTCCTCATTGCACACTGCACTAGCAGGGAAAGGCACAGACCTAAGACAACTGCCAAGTGAAGGAGTCGCTTCAGTCTCAGCCTTGTTCCTCTCCAAGGAGAGTCATTTGAAGTGGAGCTGCACTGCAGGCCTCTCAACATGACAGATGGCAAGCCACCACTGCATAGTGCGCCTACCCCAAGGCCTGGAAGTGCATCAAGGGAAGTTTCATCATTAAGACAGACTTTGAAAAGAGCCGGCTCTCCCCTAGCATCTCAGTGACTGTGGGTTTCATGAACTGATAGATTCAGCACATTTAGATAAGCTCTGGTGCAGAACAGAAGAATCACCAATGGGATTACCTTCTGTAAAGCTCAATGAATTTCACTTCCAGAGCAGAAAATTAATGACTTACAGAACAGTCTTCAAAGACAGTGAAATCACCTTAACTCGATCTGCACACAAACCAGGTAACACTCAAGCAAGCTTTTGAGGGGAAAAATTAAGAGCTTTAAAGTCTCAAACCAATCAGATTGGTGTGAACCGTGTAACTCTTCAGGCAATGCTGCCCAGTCTGGAGCACCAGCAAGCTATAGGAGCACACCAGTTCCAGAGCAGCCTTTCTCCACCATGTGAAGGACTTAGCACCATGCAAACTGCCCACCTTCCCCTAGCACATTTGGCACTGGTCACACACTGGACCAATGAAGAATGCTAAACCAGCTTCAGTACATTCTCATTTGCAGCAGGAAGCAGACTGTACTTGTGTTAAATAGCTCCAACTCAAAAGAATTCCCTAGGAATGCCTGCTTAATACATCAATGTCATTTAAGTCTGTGGTTGTGACTTAAACCCCAAAGCTTGTCACTCTGGTCTACACTGGATTAATTGCTACTTTTAGGATGTTTTCACAGTGAAGAAGCCAAATGCTCATGTGCCATTTCTGGCACTCATGGCTTTAAAACAAGGTTTTGACCACAATACAGAGCCTATCGAGGGTCTGCAACAGTTCAGCCCTTGGGAGCATTGATTTGGAAGAAAAACTTATGTACTATTTGCCATCTCGGGTCCATCCGGCACGTGCAATGTACTCCACAGTGGGAAACAACACAGCAAATGGTTGCACCAGCTCCTTGTCCTGAGCACACAGGATCTGCAGCAAAAGGAAGGTCCAATATCAAATCAGAGTGCTATCAGATGTCCTCCCCTCGTCCTATGGAAGCTCAGTGAAATGGGAGAATAAGGAAGTTTAACTACTGGCATCAGCAAAGGGTCAGGCCAGAAGAAGCAAAAGCCCTTCTGCAAACAGCAGGAAGAGAAGGGAAAAACAAGCTTCAGAGCAAAATGATTTTGGCATTCAGCCACAGAAACGGCTACAGCCAGGGACTGAAGCCCAGGATTAGACTGGGCTTCAACCCTCCTGCCCTGCTATTGACAGCGTGCTATACCCCCGGCTAGCCCTACTTCTCACTTCCCTCCCCTCTCCCGGCTGCTCCAACAGCACAATCCTTCCCAGCATTTCCAAGGTTTTCTGTTTCTTGGATAAACACAAGAGAGAACCAGGTGTTACAAGAGGGTGAAAACAAGCACTAACGCTATCTAGGGTTTCTTAGTGACCTTAACTCTTGGGAGCTTCAGAAGCTGTCAACCCTCCTGTGTAACATCCCATTCTGAGCTGTTAGCACTTACCTTCCCCTTGCTGTCTGTCTTAAATTCTGCCAGTTTTAATGTAATCTTGGGGTTTTTGCTGCCTGCAGAGAAGTGAAGGAATACCAAAATGACCAACTTGAACACTCCATACAGCTTCTAGAGAAGAACCAACTCCGCTCCTACTGAAATGGCTGAGTGTGAATGTACAAATATCAAATTATGGATGTGAGCAAACCCCACTGCGATCACCAGAGTCATTCCGGGTATGGGAAAAGTTTGCTTTTGCCTTGTCTAGTTGCTGTATGCTCTCAGAAGGGAATGCAAAGACGGGATTCAAAATGTATTCCACAATATGCCACCAGATAGATTCCATTTTCTCAGCAATCCTTTCATGTTAAGCTCACCTTGAAATCCCATTCCTTTCTTGCAGTAGATTCTGGGCTCAGAGACCCAATTAGGCCTCAACATTCACAGCTTCTGCATTCCAGTAAGTACCCAGATTAATCATGCAAAGTTTATAGCACAGATTCCACTGCTGCTGCCAGCAGGAGTCAAGAACTGCGTTAGCAGCCCCACAGTACTTCACTTACCTGTCCTGGGGTACCGATAGGAGTCTGTTTTTCTCTCCTCCAAGGCAGGGGAAGGAACATGAATTATCTCCACCTCTGACTCATCCACTTCCTCATACAAGATCCTCAGTGTTTTCAAATCCTCTGAACCTAGGACAGACAGCATCGTGTTTGCTACAGTTTTCCAGCTGCCTCTGGCTTGCCTGGAGCACTGCAGCAATACTCTGGTGCAGAGCGGGCATCTCCTGTATAGCCACAGCTCCTAGTGACCACCTGCAAATACTCCTCAGAGCACAGTTCTATTCCCTCAGTGTTCTGTTCCTTCAGAAACAGAGCAAACACAGGCCAAGGGAGAAATCCTGCTCAAGGTATCGTTCACAGCAAGGCTGGCAGCAGTTAGTGTCAGACTTTGACAAGCAGTACAGTGACTGACCTTCTGTGGAAGCTGTGGGACACCACCAATAGCCCGTGAACCGATCAAACTCCTCCTGAATGACAAAAGTGGCTACACCAGCAGACTTGGGGTCATCAAGAACATTGGATAAGCCTGGAGAAGAACAAAGATGAGACTGCATTTATATCTCCTTGGGAAAAGCTGATCCAAAAGAAGAAGGCACTTGTAAGAAATAAGCCATGAAGACATGAGCCCTTCCAGCCCAAATCTGTCAGAAGGAGTTTCCTTTCCAATCTGGCAAGGAGCACCAGTTACCTTTATGGCAATATGTCATTCGCTTCTCCTCTCCTGTCTCAATATTTGCTATCCACAGGTCGTTGTTATTAATGAATGAGAAGAAGGCAGGGTCAGCAGGGCAGATCTTGGGATCCATTCGTGGCCCTGTGCACTGAGTCTTGATCTCCAGAGGCTTCATTGGAGACACCTACAGCAAGAGACACACAAACAGCTCTGTACCAAACCAGCTTCCATTATCATGTTTAAAAAGGCCTAAACCACAGAAACAATACAGCACATGAAATGATGGCAAACACAGCCCTGACAAGAGAAATGACCATCACCAAACAGAGGCAGATGTGCGGCCATCTCCAACCAAAACCATTAAGTCTATTTCAGGTGATATTAATAAAAATCACTATCAGACTCACCATGAAACCATTCTTGCCCCCATCTCGACAATGAAAGAGGCTGTTGCTGGCCTGGAAGAGGAACAGCCCACTCTCACTGTGGAAATCATAAGACGTTATACCGAAGACACCAAGTCGCTTGCGCTCCCTCAAGAGTTCCTCTTCTCTAGAATACATCCCATGATGAGGGGTTGCCTGGTATTGAAGGAAAGGAAAATCTCAAAGAATCTGCAAGAAGAGAAACTTTCACAGACCAGGGATGCTGCAAGCCTGGCACCAGCTAGTCTGTGAGGGCCCAAAATACAACATCCCAGCCCAAACCAGCCAGCATGCCCCAAAGGTCCCTCTACAGGAGAGGTGACTTGTGAATGTGTCCCTTCTGCAGTTGGCACTTGAGCATGAACTGAGGAGAGCTGCACTTGCTCTGCTTATGCAAATCAGATGTAGCAATTAACTTAATGACATTATCTCCAGCCGTCACAAACAGTTTCCATGTCAGACACTGCAAACAAAAGCTCTTCCGGGGATCTTGAATTACCCTGAGGAGGACTAGCGATCCACACAGGGTCACGACAGCTACATTCTTTTCCACCAGGAACCTTTTTAGTAGGGAAGGAAGACCAACACCCTCCTCCCTCTTCTTCATCAATGCTGTTAGTGACAAAGGCCTCTAGGATACTGGTATCAGGGAGGGGAGAATTCACCCCCTTTCTGGTTTGCTTACAATAGTGTGTTGGGCAGAAGCAGCAGCTGAAATTCCACTTTCTTAACTTCCTTAAAGGCGGGAGAGATGACAGGCAGGCATTCCACTGAGCACAGCAATGAGCACAGCAAGAGCCCGGACAAGATATTCAGAAGAAAGGGGCACTGTGCTGATAGCTTGTAATCTGAGGCAGCCTACGTGCTATTTTACAGAGTCCTCTCTGCTTGGTCAGCCCTTTGCTCGCCACATCAACTGCTGTTTCACTGCTGCTTCGCTGCACACACAAGTGACTATCTTGTATTAGGAAGCAAAGCGATTCTTGATAGAACATTCCCACCACTGCTATTCTCAGCGTGTTATACCCTGCCACATTATGATCTCTACTGTTTAGCAGAGTAGTACCCATCACACCATCACCCAGTTTCCCCAAGCACTCTCAGCCCAAGCTCTTCACACTTCAGCTTACCTGAAAGTGATCCAGCATCTGTTTCCATGACAAGAGAAGCAAGGCCTCTTTCCGTACCTTTTTGGGAATCTCTGAATAAAGAAGGGAATTCTCTCGGCTACCATATGGCATTCCTATTAGGAGGACAAAAGCGTCATCCTACTTAAGATTAGTTAGCCAGGACAAAGAGGACCAAGAGCAAATTGAAAAGCAAAGTCTGTTATAGAGGGCTTGGGGCTGTCCAGAGGCTCTTCCCAGCAGCTCCCAGTTCAATCACAGAATAACCTCTAAATTCGTTAGATATTCATCTACTTGGAAATCTCCCTAAGAAAGATTTAACACCAGCCAACCTCTTCACAACTGGTTACATCCAACCCTCTACGCTATGGACTGTTCAAGCCATGCCCTAGGTCCACTCTAAGAAAGCCACTCCCTGGGTGGGTGACTCAACATTACTCTCCACATTTCCCAGCCAGAAATTGGCTACAGGAACCTCACTGAGGCCAAGGCAGCAGCCTGCAAGAGGGGAAGGAAAAGCTGGGAAGCTCCAGAGAGCCCATTCTCATGTGAAACAGTACACTACTCTTTCATCCAGTCAAGAGACTTTGTCATTTTACATAAGCCTTTGACTGTGGTTATCAAACAAGCTACCGGTCACCCTCCAACTTCCAAAACCACCATGAAAAATAAAACGCCCTCACACACAAATCTGGCAGCTCCAACAGAATCAAAGACCATGAACTTGCCCTCTGCATAGTGCCTAGATCAGAGTGTTGCACAGGGAAATGGGCCCTGATATTGTCTACTCTGAGCAGAACAGAAAGATTCTGGAACCAGTTAACCCAGCACTCCGGTTACTGAAAATTAAACCTGAAATATTAATAAGAACTCAGGAAGCAAAGCAATATGTGAGCATGTAATCCTCAGAGACAGAACCAAAGTGCTGAGCATGTGGTGTTTAACATAAGCAGCATCTGCCATGATACAACATCAAATTCTATGGGGACAGCCCAGGAATGATTTAAGATGTCCAAGCAGGCAAAAAAAAAATGCAGACAGGAACAAATGACTATATATACACACAACTGACACTCTTGCGAGCGTGCTCGGCACCTCCTCTCTCCTTGGGTCAGTACTTTCTACAGTGGCCTCAGGCAGCCTTCACAAGAAAAATAGTGCCTGCCTCCCCAAAGGACATTACATTTTGCTCCCAAGTGAGGAAATGTATTCAACCCCTACAGTAAAGTTCTTTGTGAGTCTTCATCCTCCTCCTTGGCATGTTATTTAACACTGGGACACAAATAGCACTTTGATGTTAAACCCTCATAAACTGCTGAAATGGGTTTGAGGATTTAATAGCAGAGTATTCAGCTCAAAAGCTGCTCCTTATGGTGAAAGAATGAGGGTTTACCCTGTGTCAGGAGTGCCTGAGAAGAAGTACCCTGGCAGATACTGATCTTAAACGATGGATCAATCTGCTCTATGCCCTGTATATTTCCTTAAGGAAGAGAACACTGAAAAGACACTTGTGCATCTTCACTCCTGGCTCTGGCTCCTGTAACAGTCATCCCCATGCTGAACACCAACAAGCAGGAGCAGCTCTGGCTGCCATTTCATACGAACATGGAAATACCTTTATAGTAGCACTTGTGTCATAAGAATATAAGGAACTAGAACAAATCAAGTCAGTGGCACACAGGAGCTGCTTAATGACAAAACAAATCAGCCCCTCAAGCCCAGCTCCCTGTGTCCTACAGTGACCTCCACTCCACAACTCAAACCAGAAGCAAGCAAAGCAGGGTCACTTCAGGAAACAGTTGCTGTGTGGAGTTGCACATCAGGCAATTTCTTTACTGGCCCAGTAAGGATCAGCTCATGCCTCAGAGCATAACAAACTCTTTATAGTCTATAAAGCTTCCCATGCTACCAACCACAGAATTATCCAGTTACTAAAATCCAACTACTCTGTCACTAATTACAATGTGGCTCCAACTAATGAGGGACCTGTACAGCACAGCACTCTGCTGCCTTTCAATCCTGCTGTAAGGAAGAGGATATTTCCCTGTGAATACCATTAACAGTTCATTCCCACCTAATCTCTCTTTTTTTAATCCCCTGCTCTTAAGAGCATTCTACCTACACAGTACTTAGTAAAGCAGGGAGACACCACCACCACCCTGCATTAATACCTAAAACTTGCATCATAAGAGTCTTTACTGACAGCAAATTCCTTGGAAAGTCAGTCTGGTCGATCAACCAAGTAAATCCCATTTCACCTAAGCTACAGAGGCACAAGACAGTCCTGAGTTTGAGGAACAGCTCCATCACCTGGGTTGCCAAGACTGCACTGACACATCTGCCATGAGGTAGCCAACACTTCCCCTGTCACTAAGCAGAGTGGTTAAAGCACTTGTCTGGGGCTGCAGAGCTCTCTGCCTAGTTCCAGGCTTTGCTATAGACTGAGTGTGCAAACCCAGAGCAATGCTACATAATTCAGTTCTCCCATCTCATAAATGGAGAGACTTCCCAGCCTTTTCCTTGCCTGTTTTGACTGGAAGCTCTCCTGTCAGATATTCACACTGGCTTACCCAAGTAATAGAGGCGATGAGAGTGCGGGCTGGACTCCTCTGTTTTCCGGACAAACTGGAAATCATGGGGAGCTTTGTTCACTATCATGCCTGAATACTTCCTGCTGCTGTGAATAATGTCACGCAGCCCATCCCAAGAATGCTTTTGCACCTGGAATTGGGAAGGCACCTCCTCCATCTCGACCACTTCAGAGCTGTCTGATAGCGTGTCCACTGCAGTCATCTTCTCTTCCCCTTCAGAACTGGATAAAAAACTGAGGGAGGAGTTGAGGGAGAGAATTAAGCCTTAAAAATCAAACAAAGAAAGCTCTAAGCATGCAACAAGCTTAGGAGAACAGGCATGTCTTAAACTACAGCTCCCAGGCTTCTCTGCACTCAAAGATTATATTTCAAACATACACTGATGCATCGAAGGGAAAAGTCCATCTCCCATCCCATGTCAAGTGCTGTGAATGAAGATGTGAACCTCAGAAAACTCGCTCTCCCAGGACTGATTCTAGAAATAAGCTGTTAAAGGAAGTACAAGTACCAGATTCCGGTGCAGAAAACAACCAGCTTGACTCAAAGGAAAACCAGCCCAGGAATTTGGATGGATAAGTCATAAAAGCTATGACCTATTGTAAAGGCACATAAACTTCTGCTCTAGAAGACCACAGAAGTGAAGGCCCTTTCCTGTCCTAAAGCAAAGCTTGTTCAACACTCAGAGAGAGGCTTAAGCCCAAGCACAGCACCTCACTTACCTGAAGAGCCCTTGCAGCCAGAAATGAAGCAAGGGAGATGGTAAAACAGGAAGAAACCAACAGAAAGAAGAGAGCAGCAACAGATCCTGGCAGTATCCTGGAAAATGTGGCATGCATTCCTCACACATTTCCAAGCTGGCACTTATTGAATGAGAGTCTCCCAGAAACCGCCTCCACAACAACTACAGCACATATTAATTTGAGGAGAGGTGGGCCAACAGACTTGCCCAAGGTCAGTGATGTCATCTATTGCAAAGCAGGAGTGAGCCTAGGACTAGGGAAACCAGTTTGTGTCAGCCCATTTGGGAAGCTGGATTTCCTTCCATGAGGACATTTGAGTTCTTTTGGGGATACCTGGAAGAATGCTGCAAAGCATTTCAGGAGAAGTTCAGTTTCCTGCAGAAATCAGGCTGGAGAAGTTTGCTGCATGGGGACAGAATTGTTACCTTTGACACAACATCAAGGTGGCAAAGCAGTGACTAAGATTACACCAGAAAAAGACCTGTCCTTAGCAGACCCAAGATTTACATTTTCAAATGAGCTGTTTCTTGAATCCTGCCTGTCATTTGGGACAGTGACCTGCATTCTGCGAGGAGAAAGACTTCTCCGATGTAGCTGTCATACTGCAGGGTTAGGCAAAAGAATGAAGACTTGGGCCTCAGGAAGGTGCACAGTGAATTCTTTCCCAGTGAAGAGAACCAGCGAGAGGAAGAAGATGATTGTTCGCATCACCAGAAAACACTCACCTCTGCCCATTTGCTACCCTGACCGCTCCTTGAGGATTCCCCTTGCTTGCACCTTCTACCAAACTCTCTAAAAAGAAGCCCTCACCTAGTTTGCCATCTTATGAAACTATGGCAGGCGATGAGCAAACCTAAACCAAAGCACATCTGGATTTAAACTACAGGCACATGGTACAAGGGCTGGAACTAAAACCATGTCTTCAAACTGCTAAGTCCCTAAATTGTACAAAACGTGTGATTACCACCACAAGAACAAGCTCCTGAATTGAAGCTCTGGGTACTCCCTGCACCTACTGCCCAGCAGTAAATCCACATCCTGAAAACAAATAGAGAAGAGCACTTCCCAATCAAAGCCAGGCAGGAAGCCCAAATAAAACCACAGAAGAGAACGTGACGGGATGTTCTAAAGCTGTGAGTGTGGCTGTGGCCTCTGCTGTCTATAGCCAGGGTCTCCATGACAGCGACTCCAATCACATCTGAAGGCAGAAGTGTTGCCTATCAGAAACACATGACAGGAAGCCCACGAACCCCCAGGAATTGGGTGCAATGCTCTCAACCTAACCCCACTGCAAGTCAAGTCAGTCAATTCAAATGACCTGCCTTTGGCTCAAGGTGCTTGACTCTTGGGTTACTCTCACCCAGGTGGTGAAACCATCTTACTCAGCCAGCTTGACTCTTCACAGGGGAAAGTTGCACCTTTAAGGGCTTAAGAAGTTACTGTCCCACAATGAACTGGAGGCTGCAGCCCCTTCCAAACTCTATTGCCATGGGTTTATGATTCACTAGGGAAGGGAACAGCACAACTTTTAGCTTGGTACTGCTCTCGTCCTGGTGATTCTGACACTAGAGAGTGGAACAAGTGGGATAAGCAAAGCAGCCAACAAGGAAAGCACTGGGAAATGCCACCATCACACCCTGCGTGGTGGAGTCTCACAAACTTCAGTCCTGACACAACAGAGAATAAAAAGAAAATCCAATTGCTCCATCCATCACCACAGCCACCTCTTGGACAAAACACAGGATGTATTTGGCAACACTACGTAAGTAAACAAGTATAAGGAGTAACTTATCTAACTGAAATTGCAGAGTAAGTTTGGCAATTAAATAGTTCAAAGTTGAGTGGGATCAAGACACCAATTTTAACCATCTCTCTCTTAGATGGTCTTGACACTTTGACGTCAATATAGCATATCTGAGGTCCACACCTTACTGGAGAAAACATAATCCTTTACAGTCCTCATGCCAAGGCACTGACAGATGATTCAGGGCTGTTCCAGAAGTGCTGCTAACCCCACTCCCAAAAGCATCCAGCTATCCCTTGGAGGTCTTTTTAATGCCTTTCCTGCCCTGCCTGGCCAGGTTAGGTGGAGCAGGAGTACATGCACCGAGCCCTCCTTCAGGGGGAGTCTGAACACAACAAGCAAGTACAGGTGGGACATCCATCAGCACAGGAATTAGAAGTCAGTGAAACAAGCTACCTGCCTGAGTCACTTCCTGGCCCACAGATCCTGACCCCGAGCTCCTGGCAACTAATGACATACTTGGGATTTTTCAGAATGCTCCTTCACTCCAAGAGGTGATTACTGCTCTGTCCCACACAACCTAAAGGTGAATAAAGGCCCTGGGAGTAACCAGGACACATACCTCCTCCAACTTCCTGCAGTCTCGTTTTCCAGACGAACCCTCTTTATCTTCTGCATTAACTACTCAGCGAGCTGGGCAGGACAGGAAACTGGGAAGGAAGAGGGAAAAAAAAGGCAGATTTCATTTAGCTGCAGTTTCTCTTGTCACAGGAACACAGCTGTAGAAAGCATTCTCCCCAGGTCACATTTCCAACCAAGCAGGGAAGCGCAAACACGCCCCTTGGTTTGCACTTCACGGTCCAGATCTGCTCTGCCAGCACGTGCTGGGTACTAATGGTTCACAGAGAGCCGAAAGACTTCTTCACCTGAACAATGGGATGCAGGGAACTCGGCAGCCTGCCTCTTTCTTGCCTAAAAAAATACTTCTGAAAACCTGAGCATCCTCAGTGCTGAACTTTTCTTTCATCCCCCTTCCCAAATCCTGGAATTCTCAGGATTTTCAAATACAAAGAGTTGAGAAGGCAGAGGTCTGGTCCATACACTTACAGGCAGGAGTCAAACAAAGGACACCATAAGGAGCCAGCCAGAGGGTCAGCAGCCCCAGTACCGACAGCGTCACAGTCCCACCTGGGACATAAAACCCACATTTGTCTTCCAAGCCAAGCTGCTGCTTCCCTCTGCCTCAGCCTGATCCCACAGAGGAACCCCAGCTCCACACACAAGCCCATTTTCCATGAGCAGAAGCAAGCACCACCGTCACTATCGTCCTCTCTACCCAAGTACACAAAAGTACAAAGATCTTTGTCTCCTCTTCAAGAGAGCTCTGAATCACAGACACACCCAGGACATGCCACTATCTTTTGACGAGGCCCTGCTCTGACCAAACAGCCATTTCTCCACCAAAACTGCACTCACAGAGGATCAGGAGAGACAAAACATCACAAAGAAGCCCCAGCAGTGAAGCTCTGAAACTGCAGAGGAGAACAGTGAGGGAATGAAGTAGCAGCATCCAGCAATTCAAGGGCAATTTTCGATGCAAGCACAAAGGGCAAGAGAAGCGATGCTCAGGAATGCTGAGTAACCTGGTCTGATCTCAGAGCTGACCCTGCTTTGAGCAGGGGGTTGGGGCTCGAGACTTCCTGAGGTCCCTTGCAGGCTCAGTTATTGTGTGCTTTTAATGATTCAGAAG
This sequence comes from Ara ararauna, assembly GCA_028858755.1. Taxonomy (NCBI): domain Eukaryota; kingdom Metazoa; phylum Chordata; class Aves; order Psittaciformes; family Psittacidae; genus Ara; species Ara ararauna. Next base: position 2,639,432 of record CM054398.1, on the reverse strand, counting down.
AACATCTCACCCTCATCCCGCCCGCCACAGCTCACACGGTTCACCAAGGAACAATAACGTCCTCTGACGCTGAACCCAGAGCAAAAGAAACTGAAGAAAACAGATACAAAGGATCAGAACCCCGCATGAATCATGATACCCATTTGTCAGCAGACCCCGAGGGGCCTGCTGCTGCATTCGGGAAGAGCCAAAGCAACACAGTCACCTAAAGGAGCCCTTACAAACGCGTTCCTCTCAAGGCTGGGAGCTTTCCAGATCCTTTCTCCAAAAAGAAAAGCCACTGAAGGTGCAATAAACCAGCGGGGATCTCTCTACAGAGGGATGAGCTTTGGCAAAGGCGCCAGCAGCCCATGTCCATCCCCTGCCCTTGCTGCAGAGGCAAGGCCGGGCCATGGCTTAGCAGGAGGCGAGGGACAGAGCACCCTGTCCCCCCTCACTCTGCCTGTGGAGAAAGGGAAGCAGCAGCTCCTCGCCTACCTGGGCAGGGCACAGGCTGAAGGGGGGCACCCCCAACCCCCGGGTACCCCCATCCCTGGGGACACGGTGAAGCGCAAACACCCCCTCTAACGCCGAGGTGTGGCCGCCCCCCCAGACCCCGGGGGACGAACACAAGTCATGGGGGGGGGGGGGTAGAAGCCATGGGAAGGGGCCAACACCGAACCCCCTCCCCGAGGCACCCCCCAGCCCCGGAGAGCGGGAGCGCGGCCGATGGAGGGGGCACACGCTCCGGCCCAAAGCCCCCACCCCCCCCCCCCCACCCCGGCGGTCCCAGAGAGCTCCCCGAGCGCTCCGCACTCACCGCGGGGCGCGGCGGCCTCCGCTGAGGGCCGGCGGGAGGAGGAGGGGGGCGGCGGCGGCTCCCTCAGTGCCGCTCCATGTCCCGGGGACGGGGGGCGCCGGGGACGGGGCGGGAGGGAGGGGGGGGCGCGGCGGCCCTGCCACAGCGGGACCTTTCACCCGGCGGCGGAAGCGGCGGGAGCGCGCAGGGCGGGATGGCGGGAGCGCGCAGGGAGGGGAGGAGCAACTCCTGGGGGGGGGTGTGTGGGAGGAACCACTGCCTGAAAGGGGGGGAATGATGGGGGAAGACGGAACTATTTTACCTAGTGAGGGGGGTGCAGGGAGAACTGAGGGTGACGGAGGGTAAAACACAGAGACACTCTTATTTCGCAGCCTCAGAGGTGGGTCCCTGACTCAGCACTTATTGCCGCCGTGAGGAAATTGTGGTGATATTCTTACCCTTCTCCTCGCCAAACCCCCACCATCGGGAGGATGGTTGGGTGCAAGCGGGTGAGCTTGCAGAGGGCGGACGGGGAAAGGTCTGTCGCCGGGCGTTGGTGGTATAGTGGTTAGCATAGCTGCCTTCCAAGCAGTTGACCCGGGTTCGATTCCCGGCCAACGCAGCGCTGGTTTTTTTTGCTCTTTCTTTTTTTACCCCCCTCTCCACCGATTCCAAAGCGGACTCAGAACGCGCCCGCACCCGAAGGGCCGCATCCCGCCCCGCCCGGGTGCGTGTTACCCACCTCAGCCCCGGCGGTCGGGACGTGGTGCCGTTACGTGTCTCGCAGCTCGCGGCTGCGCTTGTGACCCACCGAGGGACGGCGGGGAAAGAGAAAACCAAAGGGGCAAAAAAGACAATAAAAACAAACGACCGTAAAAACGAAGTGTTTCCGCCCGGGATCGAACCGGGGACCTTTCGCGTGTGAGGCGAACGTGATAACCGCTACACTACGGAAACCCGCTGTGTGTTGGTCCTGTGGCCGGCGGTGATGTTCGTGTCCTGCAGTGGGGCTGAACTCACCCCTCACCTCATGGCAGCCTCGGACAAAACCCGCCTCAAATGCCAAGCAATGCGGGATAATAGCACTAATTAGTCATTAGCACTAATTAGTGCTTCCGGAGGCCCACCCGCCCCAGGAGGTGGCTGAGGCGCGTCCCCGCGCCGTGCTGGGCTGCATGGCGGCCGCGCTCCCCTCAGGAAGGGGCCGGCGCCAGAAGGGACTTTGCCGCTTCCCGCTGAGGGGCGGCTGCAGGGGCTCAGCCCGAACCGGCCTCGCAGCCTGCCCCGAGCCGTGGGGGCCACCGGCACACCCGGGCCTGGCCTCAGCGCCCCGGCCCGGTTAAAGGGGCCGTGAGGCGGGTGAAGGAGTTCGGGACGTTCCTTGTTGGAAGGAGCGGCTCTTCTTGAGGCTGCTGCCAGCAGATGTCGGTAGAATAGAGCCGACGGGGAGCGGAGCGTCCCGCAGAGGTGCGGGGCGGCAGAGCAGCGGCCTTGGTGCGGACCAAGCTGGGCCCAAGTTTGCCCTCCCTGCAAACGAAGCTTCTCCAAGGCACGAAGGACTCTGTTCTCGTCCCTCCGAGGAGCTGTGCAAGAGGACAGGGCCGAGCAGGGGGCCATGGTGCCAGCATCGCCCTGCGGTGAGTGTCCCATGGCTGAGGGTTTGGGTCAGTCCCGCTTTACGTTAACGCACCCATGGCAGTCAGTCTTCTTGGGTAAACCCCCAGCCTTCGGAACCAGGCAGTGATATGAGAATCATTTTTCCTGCTCTGTTTTGTTCATTGAAGTGTTTAATGCTTTGCTGGCTGCAGAGGAAGGCTTCGAAGGTGGAAGGGAAAAGAACCTCTCTTTAAATGGAACTCGCTTTTAATAAAACTTACTTTTAACAACACCTACTCTTAATTTTACCGTTTTATAGCTGATTGCTTGGTTTGGGGCTAAAAGGGATCCAGAGGAGGTTTTACCATGTCCTTACCTCCGGTAACTTATCCCGATCTGACTTGCAGTGAGGATTAGAACATGGCATTAAAGTCCATGGCAAACGTGAAGCCTTGGGACTTGTTTGCTTCGCGCTGCTGTTGAACACCCTGTGTTGAGCCCCCCTTGCCTGCAGGGAAGGACTCTGGCAGCAACCTTTGCACTGTGCATCAGTGGAGTGCGCTGAGGGCAGACCTAATCGATAGCTGAGGGCAAAGTCCTCTCCCTGGAGCAGGAGGAAGTGGATCTGTAAAATGAGCCAAGCCCATCAATGGGAAGATTCAAAGGCTTCTGGTTTTGTTTTCCTCCACAGACCCCTTTCAGGCTGGTGAGCGGTGGAGAAAGGAGAGCTGCAGACCAGACAGCCACAGGCAGAAAGCTCTTGGAAGGTACCTGTGGGAGGCAGGAACTAGATGAAAGACGTTGTGCTGCCAGTGTTAGCTCCCAAACCTGCAGAGTTCAGGTATTCTGGTGGTCATTAAGATAGCACTGGGCTCTGGTAGCCTTGAAACGTACCGTGTGGATGGGGTACGGGCTCTACATCCTCCTATGAGGTCACAAAGCTCCCTCTTGGTGCAGGCTGCATCCTGCTGGAATGGCTTCTGGGGATGTTCTTGCTTTTCTTATAAAGCTCCATTGGCAGTGACTGCTCAAACTTAACCTTCAGGACAAAGAGACTGGCAGCATTTTAATCTCCCCTCCAGCCCCTGACATATCCCACTTCCTCTGCTCCCAAGACTTACAACCCCTGCTGTGCTGCTGGGTGTGAGAGCTCCCTCCACTTCACCCCCCTCCTCAATTACAGTCTTTAGAGAGCTAGGAAGGACTGTCACATAAACCCCCAAGGGAAAGAAAGCAGGGGGTTTATTTGGAGGTGGAAGATGGCTCTCCTCTGCTATTATCACCCGCATCTGCCCTTTCTGAAGCAGGGGACCCTCCCCTTGCCAGCCCTTTCAGCAGTGCGCTGGAGGCAGCCATGCTGGGCTTTGTTTGCCTGACACGCTGCGATGGTTGTGGAGTCCCATCTCCCCTTTCCCTCCCTCTGCTCCCGAAGCAGCCTGCGTGGCTGTTGCAGGAGTGGGGAGCTCCGAGCACTGCCGAGCAGGAGAGCTGACAATCAGTGCTGGGAGACAACGCTGCCTTGCACAATACCCCCCCAATTAACCATTCATTTCTGCTCCCTCTGAAATGGGGAGCGCAGCCCTTGTGCTGGGAGATAAAACAAGAACGGCTTCAATAGCACTGATTTAAATTAGGTCAGGCTAGCTTTTGTGTGGCAGGGACCACACAATAGCAGTCACACGACTGTGGAGGGGAGCAGCATAAAGGAAAAGAGGCCAAGCAAGTGGCACAGATGCTGGGAGTCAGTGGGTGCTGGGAGATGAGGGGTGTATGCACAGGAGTGATAGCAAAGGGGCAGGCACTCCATCCAGCATGTGATGCTAATACATAAAAGGGCACACATGGTCAGCGCAGGACAGAGAGGTCAGATATTGTCTCTGCTAAGCCAAACCTATCAGCTAGTTCTGCCACACCAAGGGGTGCAAGAGCACAGCCATGCTCTCCTCCGCACTGGGGACTGGGCTGGTTGCAATCCTCAGCACTATCACCAGGGTTTGCAGTTTCTTTCCTCTCAGAAGTTCATCAAAAGCCCACACGTAACCTGAACCCCTGATGTACCGTGAAATCCTACACTCAGGTCTTTAGGTATTGGTGGGTTTTGGGGAAAAAACCAGCATTTTTCACTCTAAATGATCTCTTAACCCAGGTTCTCAAAGACCTCTTCAGTGAGAGGTCCTTCAGTGAAAGTTGCCCAGGAGAGTATGAGCACTGGAGGCTAGTCCCAGTTCCCATTAATATTCCTATTGCTGTTATTACAGTAGTTATGCAGATCCATGAGTATCTGGCACTGGGAGAACACAAGAGCTGTCTTTAGCAATAATACTGTGCTCAGAGCTATCAGTAAGAGCCAGACCTTTTCAGGCCAGGCTGAGCAAGCTGTTGTTGTGGCCTAAATGGGTTTATGCAGTTAAGCCCATATGCAAAGGAAAGGCAGGTAAGTTTAAAACCAAAAGTTCACCCCTGCAAGTCTCCCAGGCAGAGATCTCTTGCACTGAATGGTCTTTTGTGGCCAAGATTGGACTTCTACAGCTAAGAACTACTGAGGAGAGAAACTGTGGAAAAGTTGAAAGCCATAATCAGCCATTTAATACGGCATTCTTCAGCTGTGTTGAATCAAAGGGCAGCCCGATACTCTCTGGCAGTTGCAAGAAAGAATTGTAAAGATAATACTTTTAATTTAAGGCAAGGGTTCATCCTATTCCAAAGTCTTCAATTTCTTGCTGGAATAACAATTATTACAGTTTTCAACTACTGATAGTACAAAAGTGGGTGAGCCAAAGAGCTGCGTGTGCCAGCTAGTGCCAAAAGGAGAAAACGAGGTTAAACTCTCAATTCTGACTTATTCTCATTCTCCTTCATTTGATTCTTCTCACACAATTGACTTTTTTCAAGTCCAAGACAACTTAGAGTCACTCTGTGGCCAGCCCCAATGGCACGTGCAGTTCCCAGGTTGACTTGAATACACCATTTCCTCCGTGGCTGCAGCCAGGAGAATGTTCAGTGGCCAGGAGCTGATATTAGAGATACCCACCCTAAAAATAAGTTGTCCTTTTTCAGCAGCAAGTGTAATTAAGCACTGCAATAGTGCCTGTTGCAGGGAGGTGGCCCTGAAGGCACCCAGCCAACAGGAGACATCTTGCTAAAAGGTATGTTCATGTTCAGCCAGATGGTCAGAGCTTTGATGCAGGAAGCTCCCAGTGAAATTACCTCCCCAGTTTATGTCGGGAGCCCATCTGGAGCAGCCATAAGAGCCCTGATTCCTCTCCAAATACAAATAGATGGTTGCTAGTTTTCACTGCTTTACTGCTATGCTTATTTGTAGCCTTTTAATTGTGAGAACGCAACTAAACCAACACAACAACAAAGTTCCACTTGGGCTTTCAGTTTGGTTTGCTCTCTAAAGCCCTTGTCCACACTGCAGGGAAGACGGGAGGTGCCCGATTCCAAAAGCACTTTGTGGTAGCACAGAGATCTGTTACCTGATTTGTTCTGTGCCTTTGCTCCCTTGCTGCTACCTCTGATGCCTCTCCCTGTACATGGCATGATACAGAGCCTGAAGGGGCAGGACTCCAGCTCTTACAAGTACCTTACAGATGTGAGCGCTGTGGGTTCCAAGCAAGAAGACATAAAAATTACATGTAATCATGTTACTAGTGCACACATCCGTGTCTATAAATAAGTCACAGCTATACAATTAGGTAGATGCAGCTAGAGATCAGCATTCTCAAGCAAATAGCACAATTTGGGATGTTCCCGAGTGGTGATTTTGTACATGCCAGTATTACTGAGATGGACTCTATAACCCCAAACACTCATTTGAGTGCTTCAGCTCTCCAGCAACCCCCAAAACACTGCAGAAACAAACAGGTTTGGCAGAGGGCTGGTTTATTCCCTGGAGGCTTATTTGCTGTTTGGCTTTGGGGTATTCTGATCAGTTTTTAACATTTATTTATTATTCTTATTCTTGCTTTTGTTTATTTCTTCCTTTATCAGCTCCAGCTGAGACGGGAGAGGGTGGGAGGAGGGTTTTGTTCCTCTGGAGATAACAGGAGGCTGTGTGTGTGCAGCCATGGTGACAAGATCCAGGGCGCTTGCTGGCTTCCAGGCGGTTTGCTCCCCAGCCCCGGCTCGGAGGGAAAGAGGAGCTTTTGTTGCTCAAGTGCTTCAGCTGTTGTACTAATTAAGCAAAGAGCTCTCGTGCCTTCCCACCTCCCAGGCCTGAGGAGGATCCACTTGGGCCCAAAGGAGAGTCAAGAGGCTGTGCTGCTGCTCCTCAGCATCCTGCTCTCACTAGAAGGCTCTTCTGTTTCATCCTTGCGGGGTGACCTGTGTGCAACCCTCCGCCTCAGATTCCCTGGCTGCAGGGGGGAGGAAATGAGAGAGACCAAGCTCAGCACAAGGCCAGATGGAAACTACCACCCTGCTGTTCAAGGTGTTATTATCGGTTTAATGCAATATGTTCCCAGCTTCTCAGACATGCTGACTATCAGCAAGATTGCTCTTTCCTCCTTCTCCAGCCCTCCCTGGATGTTATCCCTTTCTTCCTCTGAGATGCCAGCCCCTTTCCCTCAGCTCTAACAGCATTTCTGCAACCTCCCCGGTGGAAGAACCTCTTTTGAGACCACTCTGGTGTCTCTGGAACGTAATGAAGATCTGGTTCATCTCCAGATGGTATTGGGTAACCTGCACAGGGTGGTGTGACAAGGAGAGCAGGGTGGGGAGAGGGCAGGGTTAGTGGGAGGTATACAGCCTCCGCTACAGGGATTACACACCTTACCAAAGCACTGCACGTGTGTGGAGAGGAAAAGAGGCTGGAGATGTGGAGAGAAACAAATAAATAATGTAGGGAATAGGAATGCTGCAGGAATCCAGCAGCCCATGGAACTGAGGTCTCAGCTCTGCAAGGTGCCCAGTCACCAAGGGCTGAAGGTCAGGGCTGCTCCCTGCGCCCACTGCACTCAGTTGGATATCTCCATCCCAGGATCTCACAGGGAGAAATTTAGGGCCTCACTGAGGAACAGATGGTCTCCTCTTGGGCCCCATCTGCCAGGCAACACTGGAGCAGTTGGGCTCTGCAGTGCTGGGCAGGATCTTGTTTGCTTTCCCCTCATGTCAGCAAGGTGGAACTCAGTCCTGCTGTTACATCCCAGCTTTCCAGGATGCAGCCAGGAACTCGAAGGTCTAACCCAAGAGAGGGGCAGGCACCATGGCATCAACCAGCCCTGATGTGAGTCAGAGTCTAGCCTGAGAAGAGCTGCAAGAGATCAGGATGTTGATGGGAAACCCTTCATTCATGTGCAGGAAGAAAGCACATGGCCTAAAGGAGAAATGTGAAGTTGCACAAGGGAGGTGCCAGGAGGAAGAAGCACATGAGGCTCATCCGTGATGAACTGGTTAGTGCCTGGACTACTGAGAAACACACTGAGCTTACCTGGAGCCAAGTCCTGAGCACCCAGTTCCTGAGCTGAGAGGGGGGGAATGACAAGGCAGCAGTCTGCCATCTGAGACCCACAGCAGTGTGATCTGCAGGGTGTCTTGGAATCCTGGTGAGCTGCCTTACTGACCCGCAGGCAGAAAGCTAGTGGCTGCTCTGTGAAAGTTCAGCCTTAATGCTGGGCAATCTCTGGTAGAAATCCTTATGAGCAGGAAAGCAAGCCAGGGCCTGAAGTGGCCCTTGTGCTGGGCTCTTCCCTCACCAGCTCTCAGAGATGAGGCAGAAGGGGTTGGAGAGATGGACCCAGTACCTTGGAGCTGCTCCTTCTGTCCCCACGTGGGCACAGCCTCCATCCACCGGGGATGTGAAGTGTCTCTGGACACTATTAAGCACCCACAAAACCAGCAAGTGAGAGCAGATCCCCTTTAGCAGCACCAGCCAAGATTGCTGCAGCACGGCTGATAAAAGGACTTCACTTCTTCTTTTGTAGGTTCTGGTACTGAAGCCCAGCATCAAGCACTGCAGAGATCATGCACTAGCACATGTTTTCCAGAGACCTCGGCCCCAGCAGTCGGGCTGCTGAGGTCCTGCTCTCCCAGGTTGCCAGGTTAGGCAGGCAGAGCTCTAATGGTGCTTGGTGAGCAGAGGGCACGGAGCATTGCTTTATCCCCTCCCCTGAGGGTTCCCATCCACAGAGGCTCCAGCGCAGGATGCTGCCTCTCTCAGCTCTGCAGTAATCAGCCCAGAGGCAGAAAGTGGAAACTTTCTGGTTGCAGCCACTTAGTTTCATTAGAAGCATTGAAAGAGAAAACAGGCCTCAGGTCCGGCAGCGAGAGACGTGCAAGAGGAGGGGAAGAGGGGTTTGCAGCTTTGCTTTACATGTCTATTAGCAAGTAAGCTTCAGCTAAGGACTGGAGGAGGGAAAGAGGGGCAGAGAGGCAGCCCGCAGCTGGGGTCCGTCACCTCTATTGTTGGCATTGCTGTCAGGAGATCAGACAGCTCTGGAGACCAGAATGAGCAGAATTCCCATCCTGCTGCCCTGAGGCTCCCTCCTGCCTCACATCCCCTCTGGAAGGATTTGGTCTGAATTGCTTTCTAAAGCCTTGTGTACTAGAAATTGTATCCCCTTTCCCAGGGCTCTGTTCCAGGGCTGAATTGTCCTTATCACTGCAAAGAATTTTCCCTCATGTCTAGCCTAAGGCGTCCTCATTCAACACAAACATGATACTCTTCAGAGGTAGACTATTAAGGGCTGGAGTCGCTTCCTAATCACATATTGATTTCAGTGAAGCGGAGCTCAATGGAGAGGAGCCTGCCCAGCCTTGCTCCATCCCCCTTGTGTCCCAAGAGAATGTTTTGTGTTAGGCTAAATGCCTCTGTAAGTGCCTCTCAGCTTTGAGCCATTCTGCACACACTGAAGCATCGAGCACAGAGCAGGCCTGTCATCACATTCCCTTTTGGCGGTAGGGATGCTGTCCGCCTTGCTCTCCTGGGCAGTGTGTGCCTGTAGGCTCTCCCTACCAGAGCCAACAGCACAGCCAGGCAGGAATTCTGCCTGCAGTAGCAGCCCTTTACCCCTCCCTTCCACTTTCATCCATGTCCTCATCCAAGAGCAGAAACCACTTCAAACCTCTGAGCCCTGTTTCCCTGCTTAGATCTTCACTGAGCCACCTCAAATAAAGCGACACGTGCACCCCAGGGGCTTTGGAGGGCTTTGGCAGTGGGTCAGAGCTGTGCATCTGGTGGGCAGGTAGTGGTTGGGGGGTTGCTCACTGACCAAGAGCAGCAGCCCAAATTGGTGATTCATGGTATGTTTAAGTATAAACATGGTCTGACTGATCCAGAGCAGCCCATGTGTACTGGGATATTGTACCTACTACCCTGTAGTCAGTAGAGGCAGATACTTGGGACAGTGTGCAAGGGAATGTAAAGAACAAGGCTTCTCCTAGCTGTAGTCCTGTAGCTTCCAGCAATCCACAAGCACTGCCTGGATGCTGCATCCATGTTACTAAGTTTAATTGCTGCTGATAGGCCAAATCTCCATAAACTTGTTTAAACCCCTTTGAACTTCCTCCTGCTTTCAGCCTCCACAATATCCTGTGGCAAACAAGCTCCAAAATATAATGATGTGCTGTGTGAAAAAGCACTTCTTTTTGTCTGCTTTCAACTTCCCTGGTAATTTCAGCAGGGCACCAACTTCTTGTGTTGTGTGAAACAGCATCAGAGATGTCAATGGGACAGAGAACCCCAGATTTTAGTGAGAGGTCGTGTGATTTTGTCTTCTAAGTGTTAAAACCACTTCTGAGAATGAAGCAGAGGTTCTGCGTGTAACGCTGATGAAAATCCTGCCTCCAGAGCTCCTGTTGGCTCTTCAGCTTGTTTTTGTTTCCTTTTTTCCTTTCACCTCTGCTTCCACACTGTGCTGCTCCCTGACAGAGCCACTTCTCAAGTTCTTGTTTACTCAGTTAGCAGGGGCTTTCTCTTTACAATATTCCCCTTTTAACTGCTTCAGCAGCTGAGAGTCTATTGCTGGAGACACGAACACAAACTCAACCAAGGCCAGGCACGTTTGCCTGAATGACCTCCCTCTCCTCATTATATTTGTGATGGTCTCAATGTCACAAGTTCAAGTACATGCATGTGGGGTTTAATACAACACAGAGATAAAGGCAGGGAGATAGACTTCCCTGCTCTCCCTTGAGGCGTGAACATACTCTGCTGCTCCTTGACTGTGCCTTTTGCAGACAGCTCATTAAAAGTGTGTTCATTACCCATCGCTACAGCCTTGTGCTTCCTCAGGCAGACGTGCTCACACCCCTGTGTGCGCACCCTGAGGGACAGCTCTGGCACAAACACGTCTGATTCCTCACTCATAGGGAGACCTTGGCTCTAACAAGCGGTTGTTCATTCATAGCCTTTCTGCCCTCCACCGAGTTGTGTCCTCCTGGTCACGGCTTTAATTCACACTTAGACGCAGTTTTGAGTGTGCCACCTCTTGCTTAAGCCTTTGAGCTGAGTCCAAATACCATTTCTTCTCAGTCTGAGGCACCATCCCTAGGGGGTTTAAAAGATGTGTAGATGTGGTGCTTAGGGACATGGGTTAGTGATGGACTTGTCAGTGCTGGGTCAATAGTTGGACTTGATCTTAAAGGTCTTTTCCAGCCTAAGTTATTCTATGGAACTATGTTTGAGACGTGTTTTCCTGAGTGTTCATGTCCCGCCGCAATGCAAACCATTGTGGCAGCAGGGATAAATCAGCCCTACAAAACTCAGCTGAATAAAGCTGACTTTCTGCTGCCAAAGTTGGACAGGGGTCTGAGCGACTGGTCTAGTTGAAGGTGTCCCTGCTTATAGCAGGGGGTTGGAACTGGATGAGATTTAAATGTCCCTTCCAACCCAAATCCTATTATTATGTGATTCTACATCTTGTGGCCTCCTCCTGCCATGTTCAAAGCTGTGATTCAGTGCTTTGCAATGCAGAGGGTTTTGCAGGGCTTATCTGTGCCTCAGTTTCCCTTTGCACTGAAACCTGGTTTAGTGGTGGACTTTGCAGCATTAGGTTAACAGTTGGATGCTCTTTTAGGTCTTTTCCAACCTGATGATTCTCTGATTCTGTGCCCTGTGTGCAAACAAGCAGGAAGAGCTACAAACAAGGGTGTAAGTCTGCAGAGAGTGTGCACAGGGGATAGAGCGCAAATAGTGCAGAGCCTGTGTAAGCATGTGTGCCTGAGGGAGGTGTGAGGAGCGGCTGTTTATGTGGAAGCCACCATGCCCGTGTGTAGGCAGCACTGTGGCTGGGATTTGAAGGGGGGAAATAAGATCGGTCTATGTAGGAGCTCTGCATAGGTAAGGCTGGGTCTGAGCGTGCAGTGGTGGGAAGCTTTCTTTCATAGGGGCCTGGCTTTCCATCCATAAAGGCGCCTGTAACATGAAAGAGTTTTTAAAGGGGTTTCCGATGCGTGCTCTCAGCTGAGCTGCTCTGTAAAGAGGAGCCCGCCGGGGCCCGGGAGTGTGTCTCCGTGAGCACATAGCTGTTGCCTTGTTTGCGAGGTGCCTCTGGGTTGATGGGGGGGATTGGGCACAGGGGATGCATGTGTGGGCTGGGATTGAGCACAGCGGGGTGAGCAGAGGCAGGGCTGCGGGGTGGGCTCCGAGCATCACCGCAGGGCTCTGCCCAGAGGCTCTGCTGTGGAGCATCACTGAATTCAGCGTGGTGCTGTCTGTCCGGGGTGTTTCTCCACACACCTTTGCTCCCCGGCAGGGCATCGGGCCCTCCGGAGCCGGCACTTGTTGAGGAGCATCGGCAGGAGAAGGAGCGGTTCCCTTGGAAACCTCTGGATGCCCAGCAACAAGTCGCTGGCAGCTGCCATGTGACCAGGTGAATTAATCAGACATGGTGCATGAATTAGGTCAGCTGGGGCCAAAGTCCAGCTCGCTCCCACTTCACTCTGTGGTTAATTACCCATCCGGGAGGGCTGCTCCGAGTAGGGGGTGGAAAACAACTTGAAATCATTAAATCAGACAGTGACCTTTTTCCTATTGTGGCTTCTAAGTTCATCCCAGACTTTCTCCATGGGAAAAATCTGTCCAATCCCTTCTTCCACTGGAGAATGCAAATGAATGGGGCAGAGGAGCCTTCCCAAGGTGGAAAAGCCAGAGGGAATGAGGCTGCCACAGACACAGTGAGTTTCCAGGTCTCGTCTTGCAATAAGCCTTTCATTTCAAATGCATCTTCTGAATGAGTAGCTCAGGCTTCAGACAGTTTGGGCTTGACAGGTACACCTCATGTTCATGACAGAGATCCCTTTGAAGTGCCAACTGAAATTGCTGGCCAAAATGACTGGTTAGATGGCATGGGGAGGACTTGAATCCAAAGTCCTGCCCCATACAAGAGCCTACAGCTCCCAGGAGAAGAGGCAGTGCCTGTGCATTTCCCACCCCTTCTGAACAACTGCAGAATGGCTGTTCTTCACTGATACACAGCTGGAAGGTTTCTTCTTCATCACCCCTTGTGGGCCATTTCTTTAACCTGACTGGGGCCCTCCTCCACTTGACTTAAGAGCAGAGACACAGAGGCTGGAGGGATATCAGAGATGATGTAGCTGCAGCTCTGTGCCAGGAGATAGCAGCAGTTAAAACTAATCTGAGGGCAGATTAGGAGAATCCTGGTGAGCAAATGAAGTAAAGGGATCCAGCTGGGGTAATAACAGCCACAAGCACTGAGCTCAGTGCCTTACTCTGCATTTACCTTTTGAGCAGGCACCTCGAAGGGAGCTGGTTACCAAGTCTCACTGTCCTTTTGATGTATATTCTGGAGGGGATGTATGTTGTGGGGTTGGTCCTGGGAGGTACTGAGCAACTTACATCCACAAAGCAAATGTCCCTGCCCATGGCAGGAGGGTTGGAAGCAGATGATCTTTAAGGTCCCTTCCAACGCAAACCGGTGAAAACATGCAGCTCCTTGCTCCTGTTGGAGCACAGGAAGTATCTCAGTAGCTCTCTGGGCACAGCCACAAAGCCTGTGTCCCCCACGGGGATACGTGTCCCCCCTGGGGATACCCCCCAGCCCACTGCCCTATTTCCAAGGGGTCCAGGCGCCGCCAGCCCAAGGGACAGACCTGTTGCTGCCTACCACCACTCCGCCGACCCGCCTTTACGGCAGGAGGAGACTCTTACACTGAAACGCAGGCAGCTCTCCATGATGTAATCTGTGCAATCTCGGCATTTGCGAGGAAAAGCAGCTTCCCGTTGGCAGAAGCGGCGAGTCCCCGCCCGGGTGCCCCTCCCGCCGCCCCCCCGGGGCTGATAAAAGCCCCGAGGCAGAGGCCGGGCAGCTCTCCCAGCCCCTCTGCTTCCAGAGGTGACCCGGGACAGGTGAGCTCCGCGGGTGCGGAAGCGGCTCGGCCGAGGGCGGAGCGGGCTGAGCTGAGCCGGGGACGCTGCAGATGCCCGGGGGAAGGCGAGGGGCACCCCGGGCACCTGTGGAGCCGGTTCCGCCTCTGCCGGGGACCCCCTCCAGCGGCAGAGGGACCCCGGGGGCTGCAGTGTCCCGGGGGAAGAGCCCCGGGGCAGAGGGGAAGGGCGGCGGGGGCAGCGGGGCTGGGCTGCCCGGTCTGCCGGAGCCGCGGATCAGCACCACGGACAGGGCCCGAGCCGCGCGTCCCGCCGGGGACGGGGAGGGCGGCGGGGACGGAGCAGGGACACCGGGCACCGGCGGCGGGTACCGGGCACAGGCACCCGCCCCGGCGGGTCGGGGCAGGTCTCCCCCCCGGGGGAAACGCCGCCAGTCCCCACCCCGAGCCTGGGAAGCGGCGCTGGGCGGTTCAGTGGAGCCGGAGGGTGCCAGGGTGAGTCCAGTCCCGCAGGGGACGGTGGCAAGTGGTTTCTGGCGGGAGATGGAAGGAGCTGGAGCGGGGAACGTGGAGCAGGCACGGGCCCGGTGGCGGGGCAGGAACGCTGATGTGGTTTCGTGGTCCGGCTGCTCTCGGGCAGGAACGCAGAGCGCTCCAGGATCACTGCTGCACCCAGCGAAGCTGGGGTCTGGTGACAGCCAAGGGCTGAGCGCGGTGGAAAGGGAGACGGGAACAGATTTACCTGCGCCTCCCCGAGCAGCCCTGAGCGCCCCCGGTGAGACACAAGCCCTGACGCAGGTCTGGGGTTGGGCACGGACTAAAACACTTCGGGAAGCCAAGAGTGACTCTAGATCTGCCCGTGTCCTCCAGTGTCAAAGCTTTATGCTGGAAAACTCAGAATCATTGCTTCGAAAATGTGCCTGACTGGTAGCTCGTCTGTGAAGTTGCTCTTAAAATTCTCTAGTTTCTATGAGAAATGGGATCTTTCACCACGATGCTGTTGGGGGTAAATGCTTCTTTGACATCTATTTTTCCTCAGTAGTTTCTTCCGTCTGAGCACTCAGAACTCGTCTTGCTTTAGTGGGACATTTAGGGTCCCTCAATAGATATCTGTAAGTGCTCAATGGCTAGATCATTTTCTGAAAATTCTGACCCCCCAAAAAAAAAAATAATTGAGTGGAATCGAATGAAACCAAGTTTTTCTTTTTTAATTTTGACCAAATTCAAAGAACAAAGTCTTGATCTCTTCTTCAGTGCAGCCATTTGAACCATACAGTGTAGTGTAGAAAAGGTAAAATGTGAAAGGTCTTAAGTTAATGTTAAATATTGAAAGTCTTTAAGCACTTCAGAAATAAGGCATTTCCCAGCGCTATTGTCAGCTGAAGTGATTTGCTGCATTGGCTTTATCTCCGGGTTTGGCAGGTGAGACTATTCTCTGTTCACTGGAGATCCTCCCCCAGCTCTGTTAAACATATGTTTAAACACTTTGCTAAGCAGAGGCTCAGCAAGGGGAGGTAATCCAGGGCTCAGACCGGCCCCGTCTCCTGCCTTCTCACCCATATTTCTCTTCAGTAGCATGGATCTCCAAGAGGAAAAGGAAACCCAATGGTTTCCATTTTAAGGAAATTCCTATTTGCTGTTTCAGACTTAAATATTTGGGGGGGAAAAAAAGAAAAACACCTGAAAAGAAAGCAGATATTTCATTTAAGGCCTTGAATATACCACAGACTTCAGAGATATACATTCTATACGCTGAACAAGCTAATGGTGGAAGTGCTTGCCTGTGGAATTGGAGGGCAGAGATAAGAGATACCTTTGTGTTATCTACCTGTAAATCCTTTAACATCTCCCATCAGTTGGGTGGCTGCACAGTGACTGTGATTGTTCTTCAGTGCAACAGAACACGGAGGCTTAGTTTGTGCAATGCCTCCTCTCTCCCATCAATAGAAGGGCTTTTCCCTTTGAAGTTCAGCTGTAACGTAAGGGCAAGAAATGCTGGTCTTTAGCTCCTGTCCCCAAAGAGACACACAGAAGAACTTGAGGGGAAGCCAGACAACGATATTGCACCAAATCCCTATTCCTGTTTCTATGGGGTTGTGTCCGCATTCTGTGAAACTGTCTACTCAGATTTAATATAAAAAAGTAGGCTGGGGGAGGATATCAGCTCCTCCAATAACCGCGTTTTGCATTGTGCACCATGTGGTGCTTAATCAAAGTCATTTCAATTTGTTAGGGGCGTATTTTGACACCTTGGTCTTCGCTGGCCGTTTTCTGTCGCTCTCAGCCCAAACCCGTCTCATAGAAGGATATAATCCTGTCTTTCTTCTGAGAAGTCCTAACAGAGAGGACTCTGAAGAATGGGGGCTTTGAACGAAACTCAATTCCTTGCCCTTAAAGCGTTTAGCAAAGTGCATAAACTGGAAATCAGTGTGGCAGGAGGTAACCACACTGCGCGCTGGAAGGAAACAACCTGAGTTTGGCTAGAAATAAACACTCTCTAATAGATTTTTGTCATTTAATTCTGCTAAAGGCAAGATCCTCCTTCCCTTTCCTCCTCCCATCAGAGACAGTGTGTTCCAGTCCCTGAGCTCTCTATGCCTTGCACAAATATTTGTCTGTGCGGCGCCTGCCACTCCAGTAATGAGCTGCTTTGCCACTGCGATCATGGCATCTGGTAGGGTTTGGGGCTGGGAGTAGCTGGGAGACTGGGAGGTGCTTGGGAATCTCAGCAGGAAAAAAGAGAGTGGATTTCAGCTGCGAGATCTGCTTTTGAGCTTGGATAAACACGTTGAGGTTCTTCTCTCTTTGGCAGGGATTTGTTCCACCCCAGACACCTGAGCTTGGCAGCAGACCTGGGCTCTCTCTGCCTGCTCCAAGCACCTGCACTCACGTGCAGTTTACATTCAGCCTCTTCCCAACACCTGCATTCATGCACATGGAACGTGTGTGTGTCTGTGCATGCCGTGGCCCAGCACTGCACTGCGACACCAGCACGGTCCTGATAACCCCATCCTCTGTGCTGGACAGCGGGGGAGCAGGGGCTGCCTCAGCTGGGTATTTGAGCACCTGCAGCCATCTCAGCTCAGCAAACACCCCGCAGGGTTTAGGTACACAGCTGAACCGGGGCCAGAATGAGATCTTAAGGCACAACTCTGAGCAAAGAATTTGCCTTTCTGCTCATTGAAATCAATGGGAGTTGTCTCTTAAATGCCTAATAAGGATCCAAAGCCCAGAGGAGATGAAAAGCAGGTGATGGAGTTGATGTAGATACTCTGTATAGGCAGGGCCTTCCATCCAAGACTCTGCTGAGAGTTGTGTGGCCTCAAAGTGTGTCATTGTTTAATGGCTCTTTAAAACAGCGGGAGTTTGTAGGAAAACAAGGCACATGCACCTCACCTGAAAATAAGCAGGAGTGGGGGTCCAGATTCCTTGGTAAATCCTAGTAAAATGGTCTGTCTTTAGATGCCGAAATAGCTTTGTAAGTCATGTCCTTAGGGAAAGAGATGCTGGGATAGAAATTGAATAAAATCTCCTAAATTTAAGCCTAGAGACAAAATAGACAAAAGAAATGGCTAAGGAACAGTTAATACAATACTCAGTATTGCTATTTAGTATCCTAAGGCTGCTCAGGATATCTGGAGTCTTCAGCTTTGAAAATCCTAGTTCACTGCTGCCAAAGGAGCGCTTGATGTGTCCAGTCCTGGCTCCGTGTGCACAGAAAGCACCCAGTCCATGCCTTAAAAGGAGCTCGGTCCTGCAGTTCCAGGTTTGACCCTGCAACAGGGAAAAAGCCCTTCCTGCCAGGTTTTGTTTGACTCAGCAGAGCCTGGAGCACGCTACTGGCTCAGCTCCTGCTCTACTACTTGCATGAATAGGGCTATTCACGCGTTCCAATCAGAACACGCTCACACCCGGACTCCAGGAGCCCTTATTTACCGAGAGCAGATGGCTCCTGCGAGGTTTGATTGGGAGATACGGCCCCTTCCTGGTGGATAATGAGTGCGGAGTTCTTAGGTTTGCCCTGTTTACAAACAGACGGTGCCGCTCGGTGTGTAGTAGTGCAGCGAAGGGTCAGCACCGTGGCTTTGCCTTCAGCAGCCTCTGAGCTGGAAGGGGGAGGCTCTGATCCACGCAGGGGTTTCCAGCTGGGTGGTTTTGTCTGCATCGGGACTTGTTTGCTTGCCAAGTGCCCGTTTGCAGCCATGCAGCATCTTGCATTTGTTCAAGCCCCAGTTGCATCCCTGCGGTGAACATGGGGAGCAGCCCGGCTGTATGTGTGCTGTTTGTTCAGCACTTAGCCCAGGCTGTGGCTCAGGCTTGGGGGTTTATGAAGTGCATAGAATAGGCTTTTCATGGTCCAGTGTGGGGCTCTGCATGTGAATGCATGGATGTGCAGAAAGGTGACAAAGCCTTCTGTGTCCTACTCAGCAGCACGCTTCAGGACAGGGGTTGGAACTTAGATGATTTCTAAGGCCTTTCCATCCCAAACCATTCTATGACAGAGGGGAGACTTTTGAGTCTGACTGAAATGTTCATCAAACAAACCTACAGCAACCCCCACATCAGGCCCTGCCCGAGGAAAACGCGAATGCGCTTCCCTCCCCCAGGAATCAAACACACGCCTGAAGTTAAACCCTTGCCTGAACAGAAGATTAAAGGATGTCTCCATAATGTTATGCAAAGGTCTTCTTTTTATCCTATGTTACTTAAGGTTGTGCAGTCTCCCCAAGTCATGTTCAGAAACAGAACTCCCCCCCCTCCGATTTTCCAAAGCCCAGCATGATGTATTCCCATTAGTCCTGATTTTCAGGAACCTTCTAAATAGAAGGTATACAAAATTGCTTACTTGTTTTGAAGCTCTACAGCCAGGATGAACAGTCCACCATGGATTGAAGCCCCCCCAGACCAGCAGCAATAGTCAGTACCTGCTGCTGTGCCAGGAGCTGGGGATGGGAACAGGGACACACTGGGAAGGAGAGGACAGGGCTGTGAAAGGTGGCTGTAGCTCTCTGGTTTCTCCAGCTTGTGTTCGGTGTGCTCAAGGCACAGGGGTAGCTCAGAGCAGCCTGACAAGAGAACACTTGGGTTGATTTTTGCAATCCTAATGTTAAGATGAAACCTGTTCCTAAGTAATAACCTCAGATCCCTTTCTGTAAAGATGGACACTGTGATAGCCGTTTCCCAGGGGGACCAGAAGACCAAATGAAGTCATATTCATTGAGCCCTGGAGTTCTAAAAGCACACGGGACTAGAGAAAAGGTTATTATCTTGTCACGTTTGGCCCAGGAGGAAGCTTATCCATCTGTCTTGCCAGACCTATTCATCATCTGATTTTCTCCTCCTTTATCTTTGATGATCTTTCTAATCCATCTCATTCAGGCAATGTTTTAGTTCAGCGCAGGTCTCACCACACGCTGCTGAAGGTGTGTTTGGCAACAGAGGCACAGGCAGATTTCACACAACCTGATACGGTGCCACACAGGTAGGGAGGACCAGAGATGCCGACTACTGAGTTCCCAATAAATCAGCTGATTTCTTTTTCTCTAAAAGACAGGGATTCTGTTTTTCTGCTGGCTTATCCATGAGGGAATGGGTTGGATGGAGCTCCTTTTCCTGGATTTTGACAGAACAGACTCCATCCTGTGTCACATACCTCAATAACGCATGGATGCTCTGCACCCTGTGCCATGTACATTTGATACACACACACAATCTGTACTGAAGTGGATGTAACGTATGGAATAGGTTTCTGTGGCGGGAAGCACTGGGATGCATCATTTTAATCATGCTGGATTCTAAGATGAATTTGAGGTGGACGATGTTTGTTCAAGTACTGCTTGTGATTAGGCTGAACTGGCTCAGAGAAAACAATGAAGTTCAAGGGCCTCCAGTCCCTGACAGGGTTCAACAGCCAAATCACAGCGTGCTGGAGGCTTTTTTCAATTCCAGTGCATTCTCAGTACCCTTGCATTTTTCCTTCTCATCCATAATCAAACAGCACTTTTCCCCCCCTTATTGTTAGTGAATGCATTAGGGTCTAAACTTCAGAATCTCTGGAGCTGCTTCCTGGAATAGATGCAAGCAGAGCACTTGGTTAGGGACAGAGCTGATTACCTACAGGCAGTCTCAGTGGAACATCCCAGGGTTCCTACAGGCACAGCCTAATGCGGGACTTACAATGCTGAACAGACTTCCATTATGGGGGTTGGCTCTGTTGATGCACATCCACACATAGAGAGCTCCTTGTTAAAATGCACACCAGTGGCTCCAAAATACAGCAGCTCAGTCAGGGTTCATTAACAGCCAAATCATTCCAAGGGACATTGTTTCAGAGAGGAAAGAATTGGGGTTTGGTTGCATAGAGCTGGAGATTTTGCTGAGGATTGTGTTGGAAGTCTACTCAGGCGAGGGCTGGAGCTTGCTTGTGCTGCCCTGTGCCATGCTGAAGGCTTTAGCAAAGGGTTAACTTGAGATATACGTGCAGCATCTACCGCAGTGGGACCCCAGCTTACGTGGGGGGCATGTTAAAATACAGTGGTATTAAGGAGGTGGCTTTAAAGTGTGTGTGTATGGCAGGGAATTGCTCAGGGAGGTGTCATAGACTTCACACTGCTGCTGGAGGATCTCTGCCCATGACAATGGGAGAGCAAGCATGCTTTGTTCTGCTCTCAGTCTTCCCTTCCAAGCAGGCCCACCAGCAAAGACCTATGATGGGGAAGGGCTGCTGTGATGAGGGAATCTTGGTCTGTTTTGATCAGCAGATATGAAGCAAACAAAATGATTATCACTAATAGATACCAACGGGCTGCGGCACAGCTTGAGTGTCAACTTCCTCTTCCTTGTTTACCAGGGAGGACGCACTGGAACACACAAGACATCTAATGGCTTAGCAATGCACTGCAAGGAAACACCTAATGACCAGGTCTAAGAGAGGAAGGAATAAAAACCAACTGGGATGAAGCCATCCATCAGCATAGCTTTGATTTCTGGTATGGAGTCTTGCATGAACCGTGCTGGTAGCTCCCACCTCAGACGTGTGCTGCTGCTTCTCAGGGGTGAGTCTGGTGCCTGCTCATTCACAGCTCAGCTCTGTTTTTAAATCTCTTTCTAAAAGGGCTGTCTTTAAAAAACACCCAACAAACCCAACAAAAAACTGCACAGCAAAAGGGACAAAATTGCTCCTCAACAAAGGGGCCTATCAAAAGCCTGTCAATAACGTGCCAAAGGCCAGAACCTGCCTTTCAAAGAGACTCTGCAGCCTTCATGTGTACTTTGGAGAGCAATTAAGGGACGTGAGCAACATGACGATTATCTCATGGGTGACATTTTCATTGGCTCTTTGGGAAAAGAGAGCAATGGGTTTGAGATGGTTGTGATCAATGTTCGTCCCAGTCCTACAGAAATGGCAGGAGAACATGGGCCTGGAAAGCAAAAGGCAAAGAGAAGGAAGGGGGGTGGTGGAGGAGATGATGAAGGTAGGAGGAGTTTTAACTCCTACAAGGTGAAAGGAAGCTACAGTGAGAGGTAGGACAGAACCTGAGAAATGAGAGTGGGGACATCAGGAGGGCTGGTGTGCTGTGCTTGCACAGAGAGAAGTCTCCTGTAGGGCACACCACCGTGCCTCTTCCTTTTCCCATCATGGATCCTGTGCCAGTGAGCGGCAGCATCCCAGGCTGAGCCCGTGGTGTCCTGCACCTTGTTACTTCATCAGGTCGCAGCTGCACTCTCAGCCTAAGGAAGGAGCAACAAAACATCTCACATGGAGACTAAAGCAGAGACTTGGGACAGAAGTGCAATTATGACTACTCTGGGTTTTAATAGCATATTCCCATCAGTGTTGTCCATCTGTCCTTCCCTCATCTCTTCTTTGTGTTGCAGGTAGCACCAAGCCCGGAGCTGGGAGCAAGCAGCAGCACACAGAGGTGGACTGCATCCGATGGGATGTGAATGCCATTCGGGTGCAGCGAAATGACTACACAGAAGAACCTCAGGCCGGTGTGTGAGTCTCATGGTTACTAATGCCCATGGGATACGAGGAGCCTGGATACTAAGCCAGAGGTACAGACTGTCTCAGTGGCATGAATGCTCAACACAGGCTGCACTGCATGGGCAGGAGGGGCAGAGCCCTCTGGCATGGGCACTGGTGCATGCAGCAGGACCAGTGCAGAAGCAATGGCAGACAGCAGCCAGATGTTGCAGTGCCCAGATGTTTTGGAGCTAGGCGAGATGTTTCATATGCAAAAATGCAGATTTGGTTACACTATTCCTCCCCTTTGCTGAATTGCTTGTTTAGGAAAACAAACTTATTTTAGCAGAAGAAAATGTTGCTTAATTTGATCTAAAACAATCTCCTTCCTGCTTGTCATTTTAGGAAGGGAAATTAAAAATATTAATGTTCAGCTAAAGCAAAATTCCTTTGTGAATATTTGGAAATATTCCCCAAAAGACACCATTCCATTTCCAGCTCCTGCCTTTTCCTGTGGTGCAGGTATCAGTGTGCATATACATCTCTGTGTGCATCTCCATCTCTACACGAGTGCATGCTTACATGCTGTGCAGTTTCAAGCAGATCCAGGAGCTTCTGCTCTGCATTATCCATGATTGTCTCTTGAAGAGGATCTTAATAATAAAACTAATGCTATGTTACTAGTTAAACATTAGGAATAACTCTCCATCATAGGCAAACTCTGCTGAAGGCAGGAATCAACTGAGACATTTGTACTGGAGGAATCCCCCCCGGGTATCAGCAGGATGCATTTACTGAGCATTTCTCCAGTGAGCTGTGATGGGAAGCACATGGAGCAACAAAGAAGGTAAAGTGCTTAAAACCAGCTTGTATTTTTAGACCCCAGCCTCCCATAGAAAGCTTTGGAGATGCTGAGCTCTCCACTTCTTATTTGCGAGCAGAAATGATGTTTGAGAAGAGACTGAGACCCCTGGGTTTTTTAGTGTCCAGTCTTTAGACCTATTTGCTGTCCTGACAATTAACCTAATGGCTGGAGGGTTTTTTATCCTTCAGAAGCAGTTTTTGTTAACACAAGCAGAGAGAACACGAAGGAACAATCTCTCGAAGGATGCAGCCTGACAGCAATATTGCCATCGCACTGAAAAGAACTCAGACATCCGCCTAATCCTCAGGAAAATTCATCTCCAGCCTCCCAACAGAGCCTGGTGAGAGCCCTTGAAGTGGTAATTAAAGTCTATTGAGTGGCAACTGCACCTGTTTAGAGAGGAGAGTGCAGGGAAGAGGTGCACAAAGGGAGATGAGCAGCATGGGGAGGGAGGCGGGAAGGAGGGAAGTGGAAAGAAGAGAGCAAAAATAGTGTTTGTTGGAGAAGTCAAGCCAATAGGATGCGTGTTTCCTGCGCTTCCCTTCCCTTGCTTTCTGCCCCCCTTCACACATGCAGCCGGTTCCTACCCTACTCTCACACCCACTGATGGAAACTCCAGGGGGTTTCCCCCCGCCAGCTCTTCTGGTGTAAATCAGCAGAGTTCCACTCAAGTCCTTGTGGACTTCGCATCATTTATGCCAGCTGCAGATCTGTCCCAGTGACACTCATTTACAGTCACTGGGCTCCTCGGTGGGCAGCCGGGACATGCCAGCTCTTGTCTTTTCTCCTCTAGAAGACAGCACATCCCTTTGTGTTGGCTTTGTCACCTCAGTGCAAAGCCCACAGGAGGCAGACGTGTCTGAGAGCAGAGCCCAGGCAGAAACCAAGGGCAATGGGAGCAAGGAGAGAGGTGCAATGCTTTGAACACTGCCAGGGATGGGGCTTCAGTGGACCAGTGCTGCCTTTGTGCTGCTAGAGAATTGCCCATTGCTTTGCTAACAGGACAAACCCACAGATGAAGTGGTAACACAATGCAGAAAGGACACGCAAAGTGGTAGAGGGAAATCCTCCAGTGTTTGAGTAGGAGAGTAAGAAAAAGGACATTCTTTGGTATAGAAACCTGGCCTGGCCTAGCAACCTGAGAGCCAGAGACCAGCGCTGCATGGAGGTCTGCATGTATGAGCCAGGGAAATTGTCAGGCTGAGACCCACAGACTGAGAGCAGAAGTCCTGGCTCCTGCTGCCATAATCCCAATTTCACCTCTGATGCCAGTAAACAGGGTTTCCTGCTGTTTGCCCTGCTGAGCATCTCAGATGAGGCTATAAAAACTTAGTCAAAGGCCCTGACAATGGCTTTTTCTCTGTAGAAGTAAATAACCTTCCCTCACACTCTCCATGTGCACCTGCACTGCTGAAGCCTCCTTGCTGAATTCCCTTTATCCAACCTAACCCCAGCTTTGCCTTCTGTGGTGCTGTGCATTTGCAAAGGCACTGCAGTAACATAAGCAATCCCTTGTCACTGCAATTCTCTGTGTGCCCCAGCAATCAACTGGACTGAGCTAGGACTCCTGGGGTGAGGAGAGTGAAGAGGTTCATCCTGAGAGCACCCTGAGGCTGAGCTCAGCAGATGATTCAGGCAGAATAATTTGCCTGGTGTTTGCAGGTTGTTCTTCCCCTGAATCTCTGACCTGCAGACTCTGCAGGCTGCTTGGGGTGGGTGATGTGAACCCTGCTCCCCCATTGTCAGAGCCCACAGCAGCTCTGGTGTCAGTGTTGTTGTATCTGCTTTCTACAAGTACTGTTAGCAATGCCTCTCCGGCATATCCCGAGAGCTGTGCCAGGAAATGCCTCCTTGTGAATGAAGATAGAAAGGAGCACACATTCAGCAAAAGCCAGTTCCTTTGGCTGCACGGGTGGGATTTGCAATTAGTTTGGTGTCTGATCCAACCATTTAGCTCCAGTTAACAGAAGCGGATAACCCTGGACAACAAGTCAACCTACCAGTCAGGTCCTGTCTTAAGGCGAGATGGATTTCTGCACTGACTGCAAAGGGAGCCTACATGACTCTAACACTGGGAGCATTAAGTGTTAATAGGCTGAAGTTACAGGAGAAGAATCATACCTAAAATACCTTGTAAATTCTAGCCTTGTGCATTAGCAAAATCATTGGGTAGATGGATACCATAATGCCTCACTTCTGTCGTTTTGCTCCTCTCTCATTTTCCCCTCTCAACCCTCCTGTTCCTCTGCCTTTTTCTCTTCCCACCTTCCCCCTGATTGCCGAGCAGCTTTTTGACTTTGCTATCAATAAGTCTAAAGAGCATTTGAACCACTCTGCTCCCCCTTCTCTCCTCCCTCCACTTCCAAGTCAGGCAAGCTCATCGATCAGAGGAGCTCAGGAACTATCTGGTGTTTTGTTGTCAGGATGATAATAACATTGCAGTTGTGAATGGGCTGCTGCAGGCCTGATCATGGACACCTGCAGGGTTTGTTTAATTGCATTTAATGACAAATCCCATACAGAGGAGCATTGCCAGAGAGATTTATTATCCACCAAAGAGGCAAGGCACAACAGCTCAAAATATAATTTGCACTGAGCATTTTTCCCCCTGCCTCCCTTTAAACCATTGCAATAAATAACCAATTGGGTAAAGTGGGCAGCACTGCTCTGAGGAGGAGGTGGAGGGCGGAGGACAGAGCCTGAAACCAAAGGAAGTAACAGCAATAAGGCTGCACTGTTCTTTCTCCCATCCCTGCAGTCTGCTATATAGGAAATAGCGTTTGTCTAATTTACAGCCTGGAAGTGCAGCTGGGGATCACTCCGGGATGTTCGCCTCTTCTAACATAGCTGGAGGCTAAGCCCTTGAGTCCCCGCTCTTCCTACCCAGGTTATTTTCCCCTGTGTTCTGTAGCTAAGTTTAGATCCTATCTATCCAAACAACTACAGAGGAACTACAGCAGCCTCTCAGGGCCACAGGGTTACCAGCAGCCGTAAGCTTCCAATGGCTGAAAACGACGGGACAAACTCCAAGTGGCAGATGCCATCCTGAAAAATATCACAGTGAGAAATACGGCCCTATGGAGACTGATCCCCTATGTGCAGCCTAGACAAGAGCCTCGCACACCCTGAGCCTGGGATGTTGTCTTCTACTAAACACATTGCTCCAGCTGGCGTAGAACCAGCAGAAGACCTCATCCCCTGCTCACACTGAGCAGTTTCTTCTTCTGCCTTGACTGTGCTGTGAGTGTCCAGCAATAATCCATGGCAATTCCTGGACCTGGTGGATCACCGTGCTGGGCAGTGCCAGAACAAGGACTGGGATGTGTTCCGGTCACTTGAAACTCCAGGTTAGCCCTTCCCAAACCATATTCTCTCCTTCCTAAGTTTATTCATCTCTATAATTCATTCTCTCTTCTAATGGCAGAATATTGAATGGATGTGGGCAGCTTATTTCTAAACACTTCCTTCTCACCCCCAAAAGCGTTTTCATTTGAGAGCACTCTGTGCTGGGGCAGACGGGAAAATACGCAATGGTTTAGAGGAAATTCCTTAGTTTAGGAAACCCATGCCCAGGGCAGGCAGAGGAAGCAACCTGAGTAAAGTGTGAGCAAGGAGTGCACACTGGCTGCTATGTTCAGAGTCAGTTTTGCACTTTAAAGGGTAGTTTGGAGGTGACGACAACCTCGTACAAGCAAATACCACCCTCTGCAGCGCTTGGCTCTGTTCTGCTGTAGGTGGCAAGCCACAGTTGGCGATGGCATTAGACAAACAGGGTGCAGGGTAGCACCTGGGGCACGGCTTTATCTGATTTCCTGCACAATGGCAGCATCACTGATACCCCTGTCAAATGAGAGCACCTGGGCATCCCCAGCTGTCAGCTCCAGCTATCACAAACACACTGGCTACCTTGGCCGGTGCCACGCGCCGTTATCTCCTGAGCAGCACAAATCCCCAGACTGGAACAACCCCTCTGGAGTTTGATTAGTGCCCAGAGAAAGCACCTAGGTTAAAAAGGGCAAAGAGAGGAAGAGGGAGGGCAGAGGGACTGCGCTGCTCCCTCGGAGCTGCCGTGGGGCACCACCTCTGACAGCAGCAGCAAACCTGCTCCTTTGGCTGAACGCTTTCTCCTATGAAAGGAGCCTTTCACCACAGCAGCTCCCAGAGCTGAGGCTGCTGAAGGAGGCTTTTGTTTCTTTCCTTTTGGTCTGGAGATGGGGAGGATGCTGCCCCTTGTCTGACTTCAGTGGCTGAGGTACATAAGGCTCACTCGGACAATGGCAGTCGGAAGGAATAATGGAAGATCCTTTCCATGGATGCGAGGCAGCATTGTCCTTTCCCACCTTATTCATGCCATATGCAAGGTATTAAGAGGGAAAAGTCGGGCAGTGGAAGCAAAGCTAAACCTGGGATGAAATAAAGATTGCTCATCTAAAACCTCAGAGAAAAGGCAACTGCAGTAAGGTTTTGTTTTTCTCACTTGAATCAGTCTCTCAGTGGGATTCCAGGAAACTCGGCACTATCATTATCTTCTTCTTTGCTGATTCCTTTTCTCCAGCATTCCCGAGCCTCTATTACATTTGCTTATTTTAGACCGAAATACAACTGATAGACAGGTTGACAGAGCACTCCTGGAGAAGTTTATCATAGAGGAAGGGAAAAGGAGACCCTGCTGAGCCCTGCTCTCCCTGCGAACAGCATTACCTGACTTTTTACGTGCATATCTAGCCCCCTGAGCGAGACAATGGAGCAGAAACTCCCAGGTACAGTCACCAGATTGACAGGATGATTACAGTGAGGTTTGACACTGTCTCACAAAGCACACTGCTTTCTTTTGCACTGCAACAGGCAGCGTCCAGCCCTGAAATGAGAAACAGCATTGAAAGCATGAGAGCAACTGAGGAAGGATAAGAGGAGGGTGTCCCGGAGGAGGAAGCGCTGCTCTCGTGGTCTGCCTCTGTGTGGAAGACTAATGATTTTGTTGTTCTGATTGATAAAGGTGACAACAAATCATAGCCTGCCATCCAGCACAGACCTGCACCCTCGCTGTGCCGTGGGGCAGCGGTCCTGCTGCCCGCAGAGAGGCCTGGCTGCGACGCAAACCTGGAGGCTAAGTATGTATTTAAGCACTTTGGTACCCTGGAGGTCGTATCCTGACTTCTTCTGCTCCTCAATTCCCTTCCCCTTGAAGGGATCTCAGATGTGGGCTCTGAGCAAAGCAGCAGAAGTGTCTGTGAAGAAGCCAAGCTGTGGGGCTGCTGCAGCAGCCCTGAGCAGCCCTCCCTAAGCACAGCACCCACCTGAAACCCACTATCATGGTGTGGATTGTGTCTCAACCCCCCAGCAAAATTGTGGCAGGGTCAGGACTCACATACCAGCTACCGAGAGCACCGACTCTGCTTATACCTTGATGCCTGGAGGGGATTGCATTGAAAGTCAGGCCCTTTGCTTCCAACAGGGTTTTTAAACATGGAAAGAGCCAATGTTCCACACCACCCAGAGCCTCTATTCTCAAAGGTATTCCGGGGTGAAAATGAAACTGCTGAAGTGCACTGAGGCCAGTGGTAAAAGTAAGTGCCAAAATGTCTTTAGAACAATTTGGGTTGTTGGCGCTGTCAAGCATTTTCTTTCTTTCTTAGTTTTAATAACCTAAACAGGAGATGCTCAGCATCACCGGCATCACTGTTATTATGGCATATGGAACCTAAGTCCTTTCGGCTTGACCTTCAACTAGGTCACTTAGGTTGAAACCAGAGCCGTATCCTTGGAGCTGGTGCAGCAGAGCACCAGAGCACGTTAGAGCAGATGTCTCCAAGGCAAAGAGAGTCCACTGACCTCCAAATCTCTGTGCTTCGTGGTTAACAAGGACTTTACAGTCCTTGAAGCCAGTCAATAACATAGGTTCTCAGTGGGTCCTAATACTTCCCTGTTGAACAGCAACCGGGACTCCCAGGCTCTATTCTCTGCTATTGACCTGTTGTAACTTCTCATGCCGGTGTCTGCCTTACTGGGTGCCTCTGTAAAAGGAAATGGTGATTCTTGCCCTTTGGGAGGATGGCTGGCGTGGTTCTCTCTCTATCTAGAAGTTTGTGTGTCCCTCATCCTTTTGTATTGGAGCTCCTTATTCCATCACGACTCCTACGAGGCAGCCACGCGTTACTCGGGAGAACTGTGGCCAGGGATAGAGCAGATGACTTGCCAATACACACAAAGGCAACACAAAAGCAAACTGAGCCTAAGGTTTAGGTTCAAATCTGATGCTCCTCTCTCTTACTGTTAGCCTCAGAGCCAGTCTTTTGTCCTTTCCATTTGGGAGATGGAGGGATCCAAAGCTGCTCTTTATCACCTTGGCTAATGTGGGAGGCAGGAGCAGAGCAATGCTTCTCCTAGGAAACCTATTGCCAGAAGAACTGAACGACTCTGCAAATCACTGCCCTTTGATGCTGGCTGAAAGGAAAGATCCATGTATCCTAAGCAAGAAGGAGCCACAGTCCCCCTCTCCCCCGCTGATCTATTAAATCCACAAAAACTCAGAGGGCAGCAGTGCGATCATTAATGTTGGAATTGCCAGCCTGGTGTCTAATGTAAATGAAACTCCGTTGATTGAGTGTTAACCCAACCTGCCTCTTGTGCAGTCTGATCAAAATCCTTCCTCCCAGGTAGCTGTGGCCTCATGCCCTGTATCAGCACGGAAAATAATGTCATCACAAGCCCTCATGATGAAGGTAGTTACAGGACAAAAGCCCCTGCAGCAAGTTGGGGATTGGCTCATTGTTCCTCCTAATGTCACCGTGCCATTTCGCACTATTTTTAGGCTTGTTTCCTTTGTACAGCACATTTCTGATGGAGTTGCTTAAGGAGACAGCTCTTGGCTTCCCTGGGCCCGGCAGCCAGAAACCATCATCCTCTGGCGTGTGGAGATCAGGCAGACCCCTGAAAGCTGAAGAGATTGGGAAAAGTCTGGTACAGAGCTGCCTGCAAAGCTCCATTTTGTCCTTATGCTGAGGACCCCAGCACTGCACCCAGTGCTGGAAGTGGGGTCCCACCAGAGCAGAGCAGCAGGATCCCCTCCTGCTGCTCACGCAGCCCTCGACGTTGGCTTTCAGGGCTGCACGCATGGCCTTTGATCCTAAATTATCCATCTGCTTTTGGAACCCTTAGCGCGGATCCAAACTTTCCCACGTTTGGAGGGAAGGCCTCCAATGTGGAACAGTGGGTGAGGAACTCCTGAGCCTTTCATGCTGAAAGTGTTCCAAACCGTGTAACTGAGCCCTTGTATTATTATCAGTGTTGTCTGTTAGGGTTGTGCCAGGCATGAATTGAAGCTTTTTGGCTTTGGCTGCCCTACAAGCACAGCAAATCCAAGCTGTACATTCCGAGTTCACAGTCTAAATAAGCAGACAGGTAAAGAACAGTTGTTATTCCCATGTAATTGGCAGGGAAATAAGCCTGAGCAAGATTAAATCACCGGCCCAAGGCTGCAAAAGGAGCCTCTAGCAAGGGTGAGGTCTCAGCCTATACTTCTTAAGTCCGTGTCCAATACTCTTGGTCATCCATTCACTTGCTTTTTAAGTACCCTGTCATTATTTCTGTGAAGATGCTGTCCTGCAGCACTGTGTGATTCAGCCTGGCTGAAAGGGGCTCTGAAAGGGCAGCTGCAAACAGAATTAACCCTCCTGCCACACAGCCTGGCAGCCCTGGCACAACGGCTCATGGTTTAGCTCCTCTTTCCTCTGGTGGGGATTCCACTTCCCTCTGGACCCTTGGAATACTCACTGAGGCTTTAGCTGCATCGCCCTTCCCGGGAATCTCCAGAGCCTTGTGGAGGATACTCTACAGATGAGGGATGTGAGAGCTCCGGCTCTGCAGGGAGAGGCTGTTGTGACTCCTCCTCGTGCTCTTTACTCTCTCATTACTCTTTATTCATGGAAAAGTCCATTTTCCTCGGCTGCATTTCTGCCCTGTGATGTTTCTGATGGCCCAGCTGAGAGCGGGGGGCAGGCTCTGCAGTAAACTGGGACCTAAAAAGCCTACCTGGTGTGCCGGTGAATTCCATCTGCATTCTACAGAGGGGAAATTAATAGGAAGCTTTAGTTACCAGATACTTCAGCTAAGAGTGCGGGTGCATCTGATCACCATGGCAACACCAGAGAGCCAGCAGGGAGAGGAAATGTCCCGGTGCCTCTGCCTTGACCCGCAGCATGAACAGCCCAAGTGCTGCGGGTTCCACACGCGGCCGTTCACAAGCAGGGATGGAGACACAGCCCCTCGTGCACATCGACACACACAGGTTCAGATGGACCACGTGTGCCCCAGCTCATTGCTGGCAGCTCTTTACTTACAGAATCCCAGCCTGGTTTGGGTTGAAGGAGCCTTAAAGCTCATCCCGTTCCACCCCCCTGCCCAAAGCCCCTCTCCAGGTTTCCTGCAGCCCCTTTAGGCACTGGAGCTGCTCTAAGGTCTCTCCTTCAGGAGCCTTCTCTTCTCCATCTGCCCCAGCCCAGCTCTCTCAGCCTGGCTCCAGAGCAGAGCTGCTCCAGCCCTCGCAGCAGCTCCATCCAACAGCTCCACATCCCTCCTGTGCTGCTGCCCCAGAGCTGGACCAGGGCTGCGGGGGGGCCTCCCCAGGGCGCAGCAGAGGGGCAGGATCCCCTCCCTGAGCTGCTGCTCACGCTCTGGGGGTGCTCCCAGCACGGGGGGGGGGGGGGGTCTGGGCCGGGTCATGGGGAGCTTCTCCTCACCCAGCACCCCAAGTGCTCCCCCTCAGGCTGCTCCATCCTATAGCCCCCAGCCTGTGCCTGTGCTGGGACTGCCCCGGGCCAGGGGCAGGACCTGGCCCTCCTTGAACTCCATGAGGTTCCCACAGCCCCACCTCTCCGCCTGTCCAGGTCCCTCTGGATCCCATCCCTTCCCTCCAGCGTCACCGCACCACACAGCTCGGTGCCATCAACTGAAGAGAACACAACCGTTGTCTTGTGGCCATGTGTGTGCATTCACACATCCGTGTGCGGACGGGATACGGGAATACTCCCATGTATTCCAGCACACAGGAAACCGCGCTCACACGACACGGATACACCAGAGATGCTCCAAATACGTTTGCTCCTTTTCCAGCACGGAACTGCTGCATCCCTGAACACATCACACACATGGACAACAGGCTCCCATGCAGCTCGGGTGGGAATTCTGCCGCGGACATTCCGGCTCTCAGGAGCTGCTCCTGTTGGCTTCAACAGCTGCTGAAGGGAAAACGAGTCCGTGATGCAAAAAGCAGTTTCTTAGCAACAGAAATGCCGTTCCGTGTCAAGCATTAGCAGGATAATCCAAGGTAATTCCAGACAGGACCTGAATGGGTGAATGGACTGAATAATAATAATGACAGACAGGATAATAGTAGCGGAAATAACCGGGCTGATCCTGTTTTCCTGGAAAGGGGAAGAAAACACCTATAGATAGAACAGAGCACGAAACGCGGTGCGGGCGCCCTGCAGCCATTTGGGTGCGCGGAGTACCTCAGCACCGCCCCCCCCGGGACTACACGTCCCATGGTGCCCCGCGGCTCTGCCCGCCGCCCCGCTGCCTGCCGGGAAACCGAGTTCCTGCGGAGCGGCGCCTGCGGAGCGGCGCCGCGCGCGGGACTCCATTTCCCATCATCCTCCTCGGGGCCCCGCGCGGGCGCCATTTCGTTTCGGTGCTCCCGACCTGAGATGGCGGTCGGGAGGAGGGAGCGGCGGTCGCTGCGCTGAGGGGAGCGGGGTCCGGAGGGGCGGCCCCGGGCTCGCGGGGCTCCCTCCGCCGTCCCTCGCCCCCGTCCGGGCTGCGGGCGCGGGGGAGCAGCCGGTCCATGGCCAGGAGGAGCCCGGTGCGGTCGCCGTCGCCATGGACCTGCGCACGGCTGTGTACAACGCGGCCCGCGATGGGAAGCTGAAGCTGCTGCAGAAGCTGCTGGGCAGCCGGAGCCGGGAGGAGCTGGAGGCGCTGACGGCAGGGCCGGGCGGCGGGGACGGCCCCGGCGGAGGGAGCACCCCGCTGCTGATCGCCGCCCGGCACGGGCACCTGGAGGTGGTGGAGTATCTGCTGGATCACTGCGGAGCCCGCGTGGAGGAGGGGGGATCCGTCAACTTCGACGGGGAGACCATCGAGGGGGCCCCGCCGCTGTGGGCAGCGTCTGCCGCCGGGCACCTGGGGGTGGTTCGCAGCCTCCTGGATCACGGCGCCTCGGTGAACCAGACCACGCTGACCAACTCCACGCCGCTGCGGGCTGCCTGCTTCGATGGGCACCTCGAGATCGTGCGTTACTTGGTGGGGGAGCGCGGGGCAGATCTGGAAGTAGCCAACCGGCACGGACACACGTGTTTGATGATCTCCTGCTACAAAGGGCACCGGGAGATTGCGCGTTACTTGTTAGAGAAAGGGGCCGATGTCAACCGCCGGAGTGTGAAGGGGAATACGGCCCTGCATGACTGCGCTGAGTCCGGCAGCCTGGAGATCCTGCAGCTCCTGCTCCGCTCCAAAGCCCGCATGGAGAAGGATGGCTATGGCATGACTCCTCTGCTGGCTGCCAGCGTCACCGGGCACACCAACATTGTGGAGTACCTCATCCAAGGAGGGCTGCAGCAGGAGGAGGAGGAGGTAGCAGGGAGCCAAAATGGGACCTGTGCATCAGGTGGGAGCCATCAGAGGTGCTGTGGTGCTGGCAAGGAAGCTCCTCAGAGCTGCGATGAAGAGGCGTGTGAGAGATGTTGTGCCTCAGCTTCCAGTCAGGATGAGCAGCAGGTCCCTAACGTGTTCTGCTCTCGAGAAGCTGCTGTGGAAGCACTGGAGTTGCTGGGTGCCACCTTTGTGGATAAGAAACGAGACCTTTTGGGAGCCCACAAGTACTGGCGAAGGGCGATGGAGCTTCGGTGTGAGGGGGGGCAATACCTGCCTAAACCTGAGCCCCGGCAGCTGGTGTTGGCCTATGACTATTCCCGGGAAGTGAGTTCACTGGAGGAGCTGGAAGCCTTGATCACTGATCCGGATGAGATGCGCATGCAGGCGCTGCTGATCAGAGAGCGCATCCTGGGGCCTTCCCACCCTGACACTTCCTATTACATCCGCTACCGAGGAGCCGTCTACGCCGACTCCGGCAACTTCGAGCGCTGCATTAACCTGTGGAAGTACGCCCTGGACATGCAGCAAGGCAACCTGGAGCCTCTCAGCCCCATGACTGCCAGCAGCTTCCTTTCCTTTGCTGAGCTTTTCTCTTACGTGCTTCAGGACCGCTCCAAAGGCACTTTAGCAACTCACCTGGGCTTCTCAGACCTCATGGGAGTACTGAGCAAAGGGGTCCGGGAGGTGGAGAGAGCTCTTGTGCATGGCAAAGACCCTGTAGTTGACTCAGCACAGTTCACCAAGACACTGGCCATTATCCTCCACCTGGTCTTCTTGCTGGAGAAGGTGGAGTGCACCCCAGAGCAGGAGCACCAGAAGCGCCAGGCCATCTACCGCCTGCTCAAGTGCAGCCCCCGGGCCAAGAACGGCTTCACTCCCTTGCATATGGCTGTGGACAAAGATACCACAACGGTGGGACGTTATCCCGTGGGCAAATTCCCATCGCTCCACGTTGTGAACTTGCTGCTGGAGTGTGGGGCTGACCCAGACAGCCGTGACTATGACAACAACACCCCGCTGCACATTGCCGCCCGCAACAACTGCCCGCTCATCATGAGTGCCCTGATGGAGGCTGGAGCCCATATGGATGCCACCAATGCCTTCAAGCAGACTGCTTATGAGCTGCTGGATGAGAAGCTGCTCACCAAGAGCATGATGCAGCCCTTCAATTACATCACCCTCCAGTGCCTTGCTGCTCGCGCCCTGGACAAGCACAAGATTCCCTACAAGGGTTTCATCCCCGAGGAGCTGGAAGCCTTCATTGAACTGCATTAGGGTGGGAGAACTGAAGTCCCCAGCCTCTCCCGTCGCTTCTTCCACCCCACAGAGGTCGTGCAGCCTGGGATCTTGGGCCATCCTTGCCTAGATGCCGAAGGCCGTTGCCATGCTGAGATGGGATGTGAGCTTCGTCCTCATCTGTCACCATGAAGCTGGCGTGTGCAGGGCTAGGGGAAGAGGAGGCTCGAGAGCCCATGGCTGCCCCTCAGTGTTGTCATCTTCAGGAACCAGACAGCTCCAGTGCACTGTATCCAGAGAAGGCTGCAGCCTCTGCCCTTTCCCATGCCAGCTGTCTTGCCCTGGGAAGGAAGGACCATGGAGATTCCTTGGGACCTGCTGCCTCTCCCGTTAGTGCCGGATTAACTCAGCATTAAGCTTTGGAGCAGCTACACCTCACACATGTGATCTAGTGCTTCCCATCCCACATACCAAGCAGATAGGAATGCAAGTGAGGAATAAATCATCTTCCAACTAATTCTTTTCCCAACCCCTTTCTCAGATTTGGGACAGTGCGAGTGGAAGAGCCGGGTGGTTTGTGCTCTGCTGAGGTAGTTGCCTTGCATGGCAGTAGGGCTGGGTATGCTGAGGATGGTTTTTGTTTCTCCCTTGGTTGGCCAAGTAGCAAGTGGTGGTACAGGCCTGAGATTTCAATGATCGTGCATAAAGCTGGGTTATTTTTTCTCTTTTAGAGCCAGGCCCTATCTATGCTGCAAGACTTCTTCAGTCCCGTAAGATATAGTAAGGTCAGTTCTGGTTATATAGTTTCATCAACAGATGCTGGGTTTTACGAATGGGGAGGGAAAACTGCTACCTTCAACACAAAACATTCATGTGGTGTTTAAGCTCTTAGCTTGCCCATTCTTCCAGCGTTCACTCCCTTCCCTGCACCAAGGTCCTTTAGCTCCAAAGGCCGGCAGGGATTGAGGTGGATATGGCCAGGTTGCAGAGCCAAACCAGGACACTTTGAACCGTCTTTGAAGATGGGCTTTGGCAAACTCTCCAGGGTGGGAGGTACCTGTGGTGGGATGGTGCTTGGATGGCTGGCAAAGCAGGTGAGTGCTGGTGGCACGTTTGTTTGGGGGGGTCTGAAGGAAGAAGCAAGAACGAAATGAAAGCTAAAGGTGCCTCCTTGTTCTGCTGAAATTTGTTGGTATCAATCAGTTGGGCTCTTTGTTATCCCGTTCTGGAATTTCCCTCCCTGGAGTGGGTTGTTAGCTTCCGGTTTTGGCTTTTGAGTCTTTTTGCAACTTCCCTGAGGATGGTGCTGCTTCAGAGATGGAGTTGGGAATCTCCCTTGGCTACTGTTGGGGCAAGCTCCCTGAGTTAGGACCTGCACACAAGTCAGTGTCCTCCTGAAACCCTCCGTCTCTGGGTGGTGGTTGCCTCCCTTAGCAGAGCCCTCCTTGGTGGTAAACACTCAGTGTTGGTAAACGTGCTGCTGCTGCAGCAGCTGATCTTGCAGGGGAGTGACTGGGCTTTGGCAGCCTTGGCTCTGTGCTTGGCCCTGGGCAGGCTGGAAAACAGAGTTGGGGATGAAGCAGCTGCCTCTGAGCTCTGGGAAAGGTCAAGAACTGGGAGAGCAGAACCCTGGCAACCAACCATGCGCTAGATGCTACTGAAGCTTCTCTACTTGTATTTATAAGCCAGCATATCCATATGCCTCAATAACCCAACGCTCTGCCCCTTCGAGCTGTTGTAGATCTGCCGTTCCAGTTTTGCAGTGTTAACTATAACATGTATTTATAAAGCCAGGAGGTTTCATTTGTCTGGAGCTGTAAAGTGCAGAGTTAGTTGAGCTGCTGTGTAGTTTCTGTTTCCTTTTGACTGAAACCTGAACTCAACTGCAGGAATGGAATTTGTTCATTTGTGAGCTGATGAGCGCCCTTAACTTTAAATAATAAACCAACAAATGGCTGCTAGAATGCAAGTGCCTCGGAGTTCTTGGTGGGGAGCCTCCCTTTTCACCTTGTTTCCTAAGGATGCTACGCTTGTGGCTGCGGAAATACTGGGTGTTTGCAGTCAACAGATGTGATTGGTTTGTGTCATCCTTCCTCCTGGGAGAAGCCGATCTGTACGGCAGTTGCAGACACCTCTCCTGGCAAAGGTGCTGGAGTTAGTTCCACACAAGGATTTGCATTTCCAAACCTCCAGTTGTGTGTAAGAGCCTCGTGGAGGCGAGAATACTTTGTGTGATAGAAAATGGCTTTAATTTTTGTTCTCCTTTAACACCGAATGTGTAATTGCACAGTGAGGACCCAGCAATCCAGTGCTGATGGTGATTACTGGGTGGGAGAAATCCCTGCATGAATTCAGGGGTAATTACAGTGAACAGTCCATGATTATTATAGGCGTTGTCTGGGCCAGTTCCAGTGCATGGGGCAAACCAGAGGGTTGCGGGGAGCAGGGAAACATTGTGGGGATGGTTTGAGCTGGGTGAATCTCTTGGGCAGAGAGTGGAGGGTGTTTTTGCACTGGGGTGGCTGCGCACCCTCCTGTAGCACACCAGGAGCCCTTCCATCTGCTGCCACGAACAAAACGTCTGTTTTTTACTGCTTCCTTAAAACCTGAGATGTGCTTTTTCCCTCTTGGATCCCGGTGGTTGTCCCTCTGGAAAATAAAGCCTCTTCTTCGTGCAGGTTTCTTTAGGAGTGCCAAAGTGGTGAGGAGTTCACTGGGCTTTTCCTGCGGGCAGTTGCTGGTGCCCTTCCCTGGATGTCTCTGGAGCCTCCTAATGCCGTAAGCTCGCTGTTGACAAAGTGGCCTAGAGCCCAAAGCTGGAGGTGCCATGGCAGCAGAGGAACCGGGGAAGAGCAAAGGGGGTCACAGGCCCACGTGCACTCTCCTGGTGAGCACAAGGCCCTGGTGCCAAAGCTCCTTTCCAGGGTGAGCAACAGCAAAGAGGGCCCTGAGAATGTGAGAGGAGTGAAGCTGCTGCTGCAGTGAAAGCAGGGCTGTGCTCCTCAGTGGAGTTTGCTCCCAACAACCTTCGGTCCTGTTGAACTCCACGCACACTAAAATCCCCCAAGCCTGTAATAACCCCAGGCCTGTCTCCAGTCCAGGCAGACTGGATGTGACTCTGTTGAGGTTGTTTACAAGCTGGAACAACTTCCACATGCCTGCTTTTGCATGAGGTTGTATTTATAGAAGGCTGAGGAGCTGGGAAGGAGTGATGGGTATGTCTTGTCCCCAGGGGAGGAGCACAGCAACTGCAGTGTGACGGGGAGTGCGGTAACACAACACCTAGAGAACAGAGGTGACGTAGAGGCAGCTAAATAGGGATGTAGAAGGAATCCAGGCACTTGGAGGACTCCAGCAGGCTCTCTATAAAGAGTAAATGGGTTAATCCATTGTCACTGGGTCCTTCCAAGTTCCAAGCTGAACTGTTTCAAAGCTGGAAGGCAACAACCGGTGGCAGGTTTTAAATAGCAGTATCGTATTTATGGAGTTCTTGTTCTGCTCAGGACAGAGAGGGCTTTGATTTGTCCAAGCCTGGGCTTTTGTTTTCTGCCAAGGACATCCAGGAGGAGCTCAGCCTTCTTGAGGGAAGCAGAGAAACCTGTGGACAGACCCATGAGGAAGGAGCTGTGGCCTCTTTAAGAGGAAATGCGGGGGGACTGAAATCCAGAACTCTTGCCAGCTACTTCCCTGGTGCAGTTTAAGAGCAGGGACAGCCAGCTCTGAGCTCCTCCATCTGGTGGTGCCCAGGAGCTTGCCCTGAGGTTTGCTCAGTGCCTGGGCTCTCCCCCATCACCTTGCAGCCACCTTCAGCCCCTTGTGAGGGGCACAAGGTGCTGGAAGACACCAAGGCAGCAACTGGAGCTTTCCCCAGGGCAGGTGGAAGGGGCTGTCCCTTACAGTAACTTGCTGTCCTCTGAGGAGCCAGGGCTCTGCTTCTGTTCTCCTTGTGGGGGTTCGTGCCTTGGTGGGAGCTGTATTTAGTTGGCTGGTGCTCGCTTGCTGTAGGAGCCCTGTGCTTTGGCTGCCAGACCACGGTGGCTCCTCTCCCTTCGATCCCACCTGGGACAGGCTTTCAGAGGGACCTGAGTGCACACACACCCCGCATGGGGCCACCTCCCTGTGTCGACCACACTGGCCTCAGGTGTCCACCTCGGTGAGGGCTCGGTCGTTCCTGGCAGCGTGAGTTGACTCCAGAGCTCTGCAGTCCCATTTCCAGTGGTGGCTTCGGGCTGACCTCTACTGACGGAGCAGGCAAACGGCTGCAGCAGAAGCTGTCGGAGGAGTGTGGGGTCTGGGGCTTTGCTTCAGCTGCCTCCTGGTGTTGAAAGCTCAGGAGGTACCTTCCAGCTGTATCCCTCACCCAGGTCCTGCGGGATACCCTGTCCCTGCCTTTCTCCACCCCTTCCGCATTGCTCTGCTCAGCACTTTCATTTTCTGCTCAACGCTTTCATTTTCCCCACAGAGCTTCCCCTCAAAGGATGTTACACAGAGGTGGGGAATGAGCTCTGAACACTCCTCTGTGCTCCCCCTGCTCCCACCTCTGACTTGTACAAGCAGGTGAGAACAGGGGAATGGACACGTAGCTTCTGCCTCCTCAAACCTCCTCCGCATTTCCCCAGCTCGTTCCATCTTCATTAAGTAATTCTCCCCCACCCCCTTCCAAGCTCTGCTGTAAAGATCCTTTCCCCTTGGTCCTGGTGTGCAATCCCCGTTCTTTAATAGTTTTCTTCGATACAAACCCATTTCAAGCCATGCCGAGGGGGCACTGGGGAATTCTGTCTTTCACCCCCCAAACTGCTCTTGCTGTGGTTCCCGAGGGGAACCGGGAAGTGATTCCTGCTGCCCGAACCGATGTGAGAAGCTGCTTTCCTGAACCTCCCTGGGTCCGTTGGGAGCGTGTGCCATGTCCCAGCCCCCTCCACCCCCGAGGTACAGACACCCCCCCTGGTTTTCCAGCTATCCCTGGCTGCCCCTTTGGGAATTCTATGGGAAAGAACTGGAGAAACACAAATCAATCCATTAAAATTTATTTCTAAACCCATCCAGTAGCCTCAAAATCAAGAGTTTTCTCCGTTAAAAAGTGTTTTCTCATTTACTCATAAAGAGGCACAAGGAAAAGACTCTCAGGGGACTGCAACCTCTTTTTGCCCAACACAAAAGCAGGTCGTTTTCCCCTGGGCTCCAGGAAAGTGGCACTTTTAACCCACAGTGAAATAAGAGTAGTCCCAGTCCCAGCACAATCACTCATTTCAGGTTTAAAACCAAGTGTGAGCAGCTCCAGCCGTGGCTGAGCTGCTGCTCCTCTCATCAAACACGCTGCCTGGAGCCTTCCTCCGTGCCCTCTGGACCTGCATCCACCTGCATCACGTTGTGGTTCCCGATCTGAACCATTTGGGCGTTCTGGATGATGAAGGGTGGGATCTCTCCTGGACCTGGCAGCACGTTGTAGTGGCCTGGTGGGGGCTGGACAGGAGGAGGACCCATGCGAGCAGGGCTGGGGCCACCTTCAGCCAGGGACCACCACTGTAGGGGTGGTTGCTCCAGCAGCAGGGGCTGTGTTGCTGATGGAGGGATGGAGCCAAGGTTGAGAGCAGCCATGTTCTGCAGCGTTCGGTACTGCTCCTCTTGCAGCTGGAGTTTCTTTCTCTGCAGCAGGTCCCACAAGTCTTTCTTCGCATTGATCCTGCTGGTGGTGAAGGTGTTCTGCACCGTCCTGGAGAAGCCAGGAGATTTCTCATCCAAGGGTGTCAGCCCTCCAAGCACAGCAGGAATCTGACTCCACTCCAAGGGGTTCTCCTGGGGTATGAAAGGGATGACTGAGTCGCTCTTGGATGGATTCATGATGGACTCCATCAGAGCAGTGTTTGTCTGAAACATACAGAGGTTGCACGGGAAGTTCTTGGTCAGCAGAAGGATGATGAAAGCAGAGTTTTCCATAGCATCCTGGAAGCAAGTCATATGGCTGCGTCCAGCAATGGCAAAGTCCTCACAGAGTGTAGCACCATTGGGCACCCCCATGTTCTCCAGCAGGTCCTTGACCCGATGGGCAACAGTCTCGTCTTCTCTAGCATGCAGGACAACAAAAGTGAAGAACTTCCCACTGTCAGGCTCTGATGTGGGAGCTGGTTCTGCAGTTTGGAGAGGAGGAGGCCAGGCAAGAGACGGGGATGAGTGGGAGCGCAGGGGATATGGTAAGCTGGAACGAGGTCCCTGAGGAGGGGGAAGAGTTGAGGCGAAGGAATAGGTAGGAGGAGGAGGAAGTGAACGGGTTGAAATGGAAGCAGATGCAGAGTTAGGAGGAATGTCTCCTGGAACGTGGGGCTCCTCCACGGACACGTGGGCAGGACCAGTGTCCACTGCAGCCCTTGAAGCAGGAAGCCCTGTAGATGATTGCTTTTCACCTTGCTTTTTGTCTGTGTTTTCTTTTGGTGCCTGAGGGTTTGCTGCCACTGTGCTGGAGACATCGCTGCTTTCCACAGGTTGGTTCACAGCACCCATCGTGGGCAGCTGCGTGTCAGGAACTGGGACCACTGGATGGCATGAACCATCCCAGAGAGCATTCTCTGCCCGGAGGACTTGGGCGGGCTGGGAGCTGCGTCTGGTGCAGAAGGTTTCCTGCAGGCCGTGGCTCTGCTTGTCCCCGCCAGGCTGCTGTGCATGGGAGGCCCGGCTGTGAAGAGCAGCTGTTGGTGAGGCGCTGATCTCCAAGTGAGTGGGAAAAGAGAGATTCTCCAAGGAGCTCTCCGTGGAGAGCAGGCTCCGTGGGCTTGAGAGGCGTGAGAGGTCTGAGTGGATTCCTATCTGCACCGGAGAACTCCTCACCACGTAGTTTGGGGTGGCTGGAAGGAGAAATCCGGCTGCGTCAGACCTCAGCATCCTCTCTTTGTCACCTGAGCCCAAGCTGGCAGCAGAGCCATGTTCTCCCTGCTCCCTGAGTGGAATGATGTTGAGTGGTCCTGGCTCAGTTTCCTTGCTGGCATTGCAGGCTTCGCTGGCAGCCTGGCAGGCTTTCTCCAGGGCTTCAGGGCTGCACAGTTTCTCCTTCACCAGCATCCTGTAGATCTGTGCCAGAAGCTCCATAGCACCTGCATCCAGCTCGGGAGGCTGCAAATCCTCCCCATCTTTCTGTGCTCCTGCAGCACGCAGTTTGGTCTGGTGGACATACTGGGCTGCCCGGTTATCTCCCAAGGCATCCAAACAAATCCTTGCCTTCGTTTCTTGCCCCAGAGCAAGCAGAACCATGGCTTGCAGCAATTTGCTGCTGGCCCCAAATACCAAATGCTTCAGTTTATGTTTGAGGTTCAGGAGTTTTTCTAGAGGGACCTGGGATAGAATATGCAGAACATGCTCAAAGCTGGGCTGGAGCGGGGTGCGCTGCGCCATCTCCTCAGCTGGTGGCCTTGGACCAAGGCAGCATGGATGGAACAGGGGGTTTCACAGCACTTGAAGGGTTGTTTCTCTCCGACGCTCTGGCCACACGTCACGTGCTGTACAAGCGCTGGCTCTTTGCTTCTCAGGAGCTTATCTCAGAACTGGGGTATCTGTGAGAAGACCACAGGACAACGTTCAAAACTCATGATGTGGGGAGCTGGGGGGATGCTCCAGCTCCCCCTCGCAGCTTTAAAGTCCTTCTGCATCTCTTCAGCGCCTGCAGGTCTGCCGGTGCTCCACACTTTATCCCAAGCCTCTTACTAAGCAGCGGGCACATTCTGTGTGTTCAAGTCACATTAATTACAACCGGTTTGAACTAATTGCTGCACTAATAATGCACTGAGGTGAATCCAAGTGTCCTCCTCCAGGCAGCCGGTTCCAGGCTCCTTGTGATGGGCAGTGAGGAATAAAGCACGCCTAGAGGAAGCCCATTCAGATTCGGCCTATAACCCACAGGCATCCTCTGCCTGGCAGCCTCATGTCACTGTGGCCTCTGTATCTCCCTCTGCCCCCTGAGCCCTGTTCAACCCTTGCACTCACCAGAGCCCTCTGCCCACGGTTGGAGGGAACAGCAGGACTTGTCCGCAGCGGGTGCCGGGAGGGTCCCTGCTCACAGGCACTGGCGGAGCCTGGCAGAGGTTTTCCCTATTTAAAGGGACGAGCGGCGGCCGCCCCAGAACAGCTCCGGACCGGGGAAGTTTCTCGTTTCAAACGGCGCTTTTCCC
Organism: Ara ararauna; assembly: GCA_028858755.1. Taxonomy (NCBI): domain Eukaryota; kingdom Metazoa; phylum Chordata; class Aves; order Psittaciformes; family Psittacidae; genus Ara; species Ara ararauna. The sequence continues at coordinate 2,596,899 of CM054398.1, read as the reverse complement.
CTATCTCCCAGAAATCCTCCCATTGCCCAATGAATGAGCTCAGGCCACGCGTGAGGAAGTCGCTGGCTCTGCCGTGGAAACCTCCCGAGTCAGTGAAACGGCCGCGGGACACCCCCCCCCCCCCCATCTCGGCGCTGCGCTTCCGCCCCTTGACTCACCGCGGAGTCCGGTCCCGGTCCTCGCCCCTCGCTCCGTCCGTGCTCCCGGCCCGGCTCCGGGCGTGCCCGCGGGAGGCCCCGTGCCCGGGCCGGGGGCGGCCGGACCCGGCAGGAGCACGAGGAAGCGGAGCGGCCTCGGGGAGCTGCCACCTCCCTTCCCGGAAGCTTCGCAGCCGGAGAACCGGCTCTTGCCTCGGCCGGAGGCGTTACCGACCACATCCCCCGTGTCCAACCCGGCCTTGAGCACTGCCAGGGATGGGGCAGCCACAGCTTCTCTGGGCACCCTGTGCCAGCGCCTCAGCACCCTCCCAGGGAAGAGCTTCTGCCCAAGAGCTCATCTCAGTCTCCCCTCTGGCAGTTAAAGCCCTTCCCCTGTCCTGTCCCTACATCAGTGAAGTGATTCATTAAATGCAAGCTCGCTCACAGCTCAGGCTAAGGGAGAACGCAGCACTACTCCTTTAGACACACACAGACGCAGGTAGTTCTTTGGACACAGGTCATGCTTTATTCTGATGTCTGCTTACCCTTATTCCAGCCTTGGCATAGGGACCATGCCAGGACACGCATTACCCAAATAAGTTACATTAGAAATGATTAAAAAGCATTGTTTGCTGGGAAAATATCCAGCACTTATCAGCCCTATTTTAATAGCAGGATATCCTGGCATTGTGGCAGAGTGACTCCTGGCAAAAGCTGCCTCCGTTACTGGCTTCTTAATGGCTGCAGAGCCTGCATGGAGTTACTCACAAGCAGCTCATCCCTGAAGTCAAGATAAATCCCTTGCAAATTGGCATGCTTGAAAGAAAACCCCACCTCGCTCAGTGTTTCTCTATGAAACAAAGGGCTGGATCCATAAGGAGAAGTCCCTTTTTGAGGCAGCCTCTTCCCCCTGCTGCCCCAGTCCGGGGCTGAGCCTCTCCCAAAGCACAAGAGTCAGAAAGGAAGTGAACCTAGAACACGGATGTTTAAAACTTGCAGGAGAAGGTCCGGCCCATCCTCCTCTAGAGCAGCTTGTGTGAATTAAACCCAAATCCAACATTAAACTAAGTGGAGATCACTGCTTATCTCCAACAGCTTGTTTCAGCAAGAGCCACCCATTGACACACCGCTGGGCTGACTTCAGAAGCCAAAGGACAGGGAGGGCCCCATCTTCCCTTTCAGTGCAGCAGCAGGATTTACAAGGAATAGCAGATCAAGATATGGAATCACCCCACTTGGGTCCGAGTCTCCTTCCAAACTACATCCTACTGGAGGCTCAGTGAGGGAGCAGGAGGCACTTCTGGCACATGATTAAAAGACAAAGTGATGTTCTAGCCTGGGAGCCGCGGCCAGAAGAGCTGGAATTCTTCAGAGATCCTCCTCTGGTGCTTTAGTTGTTACCTCCTTTGCAGGCAGTGCCACCTCTGTGTCTTTCTCTGCCTTCTCTTCCAGCTTCTCTAGCACTTCATGCCCTTCCCCTAGGATCTCCTGTGCTCCCTTTGGTTCTTCGGGTGTCTTAGCCCCCTCCTTTGATGATGTGGCCTCGTCCAGCACAGGTGGTTTTATTGGAGGCACCAAATCTTTCTTCTTCTGCTTTCTGCTCCCCAGCTTCTCTAGCAATTCACAGACTTCCACTAGGATCTCCTGTGCTCCCTTTGGTTCTTTGGGTGTCTCAACCCCCTCCTTTGATGATGCGGCCTTGTCCAGCACAGGTGATTTTATTGGAGGCACCGAATCTTTCTTCTTCTGCTTTCTGCTCCCCTGTGGCACATTCACTACTGCCCTGAAGGGCCCCACAACCCAGCTGAGAGGAGTGTTCTGAGTTACATACTCAAAGAGCACATCTAGGGACCTTTGGGCTTCTGCCACCCAGTCCTGGCTCTGGGTCAGGGTGGTGCTGGAGAGGTCCTGGAAAGACACAGCACTGGAAAAAGATCTGTGGAGCTGGTGGATCTTTCGAGTGGCCTGATACACGGCTTCTTGGATGTTGCTGGGGAGGCCTTGGATGCTGGCTTTCAGGTTCTCATAAACAGGCTGTAGCTGCTGGGTGATGATATGCAGCATAGTTAGAGTCCGTGACTCTACCTGATGGGAAAGAGACAGAGCTCAGTTACTAGAGCAGGTGAGATGCACCAAGAGGCCTGATTAAATACACCCTTCTAAGATACCTCTACTTGGGAGGCAGTTTTGACTTGGTTTCCTTTGGGTTGGGTCAGGCTCCAGTCCAGCCACAGCTGATAGAGCTTCTCCTGCCCATCCAGAAGCTTCTGGCCAACCTCCCCTTTCACAGATTCAATCTGATGGGAAGAACGAGAGGAAGAGCTGGATTGCAAGCACACACAATCAGAGCAGCACCAGTGCTTCCCTCCCAGGGAGGGAGCCAAGGTGACTTGCAGCTGGTAGAGCATGGAGGAAGAGCTTCCATCTGGATAGCTGGGCAGGAAGGCTACAGACAGGAGGAAAGAGGGAAAAGCAGGTTTGTACCAGTTTTATTGCCAGCTGGAGCCGGGAGAGAGTCTCCTGGGTGCTTTGCCTGAGACGCTGCAGTTTGTGCAGGGAGAGGTGGTAGGCTCGGCGCTGCACTTTGTTCGACAGGGAACCCAGGCGCACAAAGTAACTCTTGTTCTGCCTCTGCTCCTCCACAGAAGCCATCCCAGATCCCTCAGAGGTGGCCAGTTTACCTGGAGGGAACAAGAAGAGAGTTGTAGCTGTGCTCCACTCACCCAGCTGGAAGGGAACAGGTAAGATCACCCATTGAGAATCATGGAGGCTGAAGCTTGCTGTGCAAACAGGCCAGGTTTGTAGTTGCTCAGGTGTTAAAGGTCGGTTAGTCCCCACTCAAGGTGTTCTCTTCAGATAAGCAGACTTGAGAGATAGCTTGAAGCATGTACCCATGTGTTTATTTGCCTTGAGGCTGATGGGCAAGGACCAGCTCGCAAATGCTTGCTCTGTCCCATACCACAAGGAGCTACGTGGCTACTTCAGAAGATGCGCCTTCAGTGTCAGGTGCTCTCTAGTCAGCTGCTCAAGGACTTGCATTTACAACCGCAAAGCAAGTGTTTTCTCACCTAGCTCCTCATCTGTCATGGGGAGGTAGTGATCCACCAGGTCTTCTGATATACCCAGGACAGCTTCCACACCACCTCCCACTGCTTGGCTCACTGCCTTGGCTTTGCTTATGCTGTTGGTCACCACCAAATTGGTCATTTCCACACCCTCCTGGAGAGCCTCTTTGCCCTGCTCCAGAGCTGTATTGATTTTGCTAGTAATGGTGCCATATGCAGCATCGAGAGCTGTGCTGACTGTGGAAGTGACCACTGATTTGGTCTTCTCAACACTATCTTGAACAGCCCCTTTGGTTAGGTCCATGGCTTCAGTCACCTTGTTGGTCACTAGGTCCTTAGCACCCTGGGCAGCCTCTACAGCAGCAGTAATAGTAGAAGCTACAGCAGACTTGGTCCGTCCAACGCTGTCTTCCACCATGTGCTTACTCAGGTCCACTGCTTCAGTCACCTTGTTGGTCACCAGGTCCTTAGCACCCTGGGCAGCCTCCACAGCATTGACAATAGTAGAAGCTACAGCAGACTTGGTCCGTCCAACACTGTCTTCCACAATATGCTTACTGAAGTCCACTGCTTCGGTCACCTTATTAGTCACAAGGTCCTTGGCACCCTGGGCAGCCTCCACTGCTTCGGTCACCTTGGTGGTCACCTTGTTGGTCACCATGTCCTTAGCACCCTGTGCAGCCTCCACAGCATTGACAATAGTAGAAGCTACAGCAGACTTGGTCTGTTCAATGCTGTCCTCCACCATGTGTTTACTGAGGTCCACTGCTTCGGTCACCTTGTTGGTCACTAGGTCCTTGGCACCCTGGGCAGCCTCCACTGCTTCGGTCACCTTGGTGGTCACCTTGTTGGTCACCATGTCCTTAGCACCCTGTGCAGCCTCCACAGCATTGACAATAGTAGAAGCTACAGCAGACTTGGTTTGTGCAATGCTGTCCTCCACCATGTGTTTACTGAGGTCCACTGCTTCGGTCACCTTGTTGGTCACAAGGTCCTTGGCACCATGAGCAGCCTCCACAGCACTGTTAATAGTGGAGGTGACCACTGACCTGGTCAGCTTGACACTGTCCCCAACAACATTTTTAGTGAGGTCCACAGCTTCAGTCACTTTATTGGCCATTGCTTCTTTTGCCTCGCAGGCAGCATCCATAGCAGATGTCACTTTGGTGGAAACCAGCTGCTTGGTGTCCGAGATTACCTACAACAGCGAGAAGCAGAGAAAGTGACTTAGTTTTTCCCTGAAATAGGTTTTCCCTCCCTGAAGCAGCTTTTCCATATGGCTAAACTGTGTTTGCAGCCTTGTGGGCGAGCGGGAAGTCTGTACAGTGTATTTACATGGACATGCTGAAGGCATCTCTCCAGCTTTCATGAGCTCACAGTGCCTCCTCTAGCCCATCCCAGGGCCTGAGCTGACAAAGCGGTGCCGCTGAAGTTCACTTCCCCATATTCTTCTGTACCCATAACAGTTCCATCAAGCAAGAGACAAGTCACAGCTTCCCATAAGGAAAAGCCTTTCCTTTACCTTATCTGCTGGCTGTTGAAGAAAAGGCAAGTTCTCCTCCAGCTGATCCAGTCCTTTACAGGCATATTCATTTACAAGTGCAACTAGAAAATACAACAGGTATTAGTTTATTCTTCAGTTGGGAAAGGGGCTTTTGACCCTACAATGGCCAATCCAGGATACTCATGAAAGCAAGCTCCCCCCCCGATCATCTCTCTGGGGTGGGGTGGAGGCAGCTTTAAGTAGTTTCCATTTTGCCTTGTAGCTATTGGCAGCACATTGCTCCAGCTGGAGTGCAAGACTTGCACTGAGTAGGTAGGATAATCAGCCTAAAGGGTTGAGAAGTGTTGGGATGAGATAGACTGAGCTATATCCAAGGCAGACACTGCTCCTACCAGTTGGGATGCTCCTAGCTTAGAGAGATGAAGAGCAGGGAGGTTTTGGTTGGTGAATTAAAGGAACCACAGACAAGAAGCCAGTCTTTGGTTTGGCTATTAACAATGTCGTGTCCATTGAGCAGCTGGGAGCTGCTGAGTGGAAGACTCAGTGCTACAATTAACTAGAACAATGTGCTATAGGAGATAGATACCACTCAACAGACACATGAAGCTCCCCTCCCCACCTACTCGTCTGTGTAGAGAGGGTCACTCTTCACTTACTTTGTGGCTCAAGTTGGTTCAGGATGGGCTGTGCCCCACCAACCATGCTACCCACTGCGACAGCAGCCACAGTCTCAGCCACACTGCAGACACCGCTGAGGCAAGGATGGGTCTCCTTGGTATAGTTGTAGGCGGATGAGACCAGGTTAAAGGCAGAGTTGAGCAAGGGCAAGCTGGTTACTCGATCAACAGCACTCTAAACCCCAAGAGAAATAAATGACATTAGAGACTCAGCTTCAGGCTGTGAGTGAATACAAGCCATGGGTCTCTACAGAAAGGTCCTAAGGAGATATCCTGTTCATCTCCTCATCCTTCTTAAACTCAGAGTTGAAGAGACTCATCCAAAAACTGATAGCAAGCCAGTGACAAGCCAGGATTAAAAGTTCAAGCTCTGGGCTCCTGAGTTCTGAGTCACTCTGAGTTTCAGCACCAAACCCAGATGTGGAAATAGGGCCTCTAACAGCTCATGTTTCAGAATTACTTGAGCCAGCCCCGAAGCTCTCTTGAGCTTCTGTGTCAACTGAGTTTAGATTTCGCCACAGCTCCATAGGGTTAATCTTTCTGTTAATCCCAGCCTGGTTTTGAGGTGCTGACAGACATTAGTTCATCAGTGTATCCCAGCAGGGAGTTTAACTGTTGCATGCTAGAGTTCTGTCTGCCCTGGCGCCTACCCCTTGCTGCTGTTCCTCAGCCTTTAGCAGATCCTTTTTTGTGGTCTTCTGTGATGCCATACTGAATTCAGCTGCAGCTGAAAGGAGAAACAAGAGTAGGACAGCATATTCATGTAGGACAAGGACTATGCTCTGTCACCTCCCTCAATCCCCAAACTGCCAAATACTTTAAGTAACCATCCCACTTATTTTATTGCTGATAACATTTATCTGGTTTCAAAGCAGCAGGTTAGAAGTGGGCAAGAACTCTCTTATCTGTCTTGCGTTTTGTGTGTGGTGGGTTGACTCCGGCTGTCTGCCCACCAAGCTGCTGCATGGAGAGCAAATGTAAGTGAGGAATCACTGAAGGTTGTCTCACTCAATTACTGTCCTTCTACAAGAGACTGACCAGAGATGCTGAAACAGCAAGGGGCTTATTTCACCTTCAGTGTTGATAGCCCCTTTCCTTTGGAGTATCCTTTGCAAAGGACACCGAGCTGAGAGTCATTTGGTCACCCCACTCTGCCTGCGGTCATGGTAGGGAGCTTCTGTCAACCTCCCTAGCACTACCAGCTCCAGCAAGAGGGGCAGACGCAGCTCAGGGAAGGATAGGAAGATCCTTTGAAGCTTTCCTGCTGTTCTCCTCCTGCTGCCCAGTGAAGCAGGAGATCTCTCCTCACTTCCTGTGAAACCGAGCCTCAGCAGTGTTCTCATTACATCAGGGGATAAAGGACTTCAAGCATAAAAATGATGCAATATCTTGAGTGGGTATTGGCTTCCCCAGCACAGATTGAGGTTGGTATCTGGACACTCCAGTATCGGGTGATAATCCAGGATTGCTTCTCATCCGTAGCCAGGCACAGCAGGGATTTCAGCGTACTTGGTCTCCAGTGCAGCATCTGCTTTTCTCTCCCATGCCAGTTAAGCCCCATTCTTAGAACTGCTATGGCATTTTCCAGTGGAAAGCCCCCAAACCAAATTCCTCACAAACTGGATTCCCAAGCGGAGCACTGCTCCAGGCTCACTGGAAGACTCTACCCCCCAGAACTTGCCATCTGATTCAGGAAGAGACCATGGTCTTGTTCCTTGTGTTCTTTGCCTCATGTAAGGGGTTTATTTTCCTGTGGAAACAGGAACAGAGAGCTGGGCAAGAAGTAGTGACACAAGCAGTTGTTAGGCCTGGCCTTTGGCTGAAGCCAGGGGAGGCTTCTCAGGACGTAGCTTGGCAGGAGGACAAATCCTGCTGTGTGAGCCATGCAGTTAGTCAGCATCTTAATGGGACACCGCGTGCCGTGTCTGCGGCAAAGTGGTCCCACGAGCTGGGAGCTCCAGCATCTCAAGCGAGAGGCTCTTGTGGTACCCACCCTGCCCAGGGGGCTCCCGGGTTTAACAGCACTGCAGAGACACAGCTTGAACTTCAGCAGCCTGGGAGAACTGCTCCAAACAACAGCAGGGCTTGAACATAGTCCCAAAGTCCACAGGCTTTGCTCACTCAGTGCTTATTCCTCTCGCCCTGCTTTAGGGCAAGGCTGTTGGTTTTCTGGAAGCTAGGAAGGCTGAATCAGCCTGCAGCCCTGTCACAGGGCAAAGCACAGCTATTTCCACAGCACTGCAAACAGCCCCTTTGCCGAGTAAACCACTTGTAGACGGGTGGGAGAAACTGAACTGCAGAGCATCTTAGAGGCCTTGGTGTCAGACGCACCACAGCAAAGGAAGGAGAGGACGCTGGTTGCAGCGTAAGTCCGAGGTAACTCCTCACCTGATGGAAAAACCAGTTTAAGGTCAGAACCAACCTCTGAAGAACTAGGAGCCTATCTTAATTCTGGATGCAACCGTGTCCGATAATCCTTGCAGCACAGTCATGTTAGAACACGGTCTGCTCTCCTCCATGTAGGAGGGATGAGGTGTGTTGCAATGCCAGTACCTGTGGGGCGGGCAGATCTTCATGAGCCCACAGCAGGGTCTTAATTTCTTTTTTCCCTGTGAAAGTGCTGCGCAGACCTCATTTTCCTTCTGAGGCTGCAGAAAGCACAGCGCTTGGTGCTTCTGGGTGAGCTGGTTCAGGATCCTTTGGAGGAAGGCACAATTTCAAGCGGGAATCCCAACAGAGAGACCCCACACGTGTGGGGGAACCACCAGGCTGGAGAGCAGCAGCAGCATCACCATTTGCTTTGGATGTAAATGGCAAGCAGATGGTTTCATACCATTGCTACATGAGAAACACGAGCTCACTACTGAAGAAGGCTGAAAGTCTTCAGCACACATTTCTGGCGTGGCAAAATAGCTCAGCTGCTGGTCCTTGCCCAGTTTGGCATGAGTCTGAACTGGGTGAACCAGCAAGAGCAGCAGGTCCGACTGTCACAGCCAGTGCCATGCATTAGCCTGGCAGCAGGACAAGTTGCTTCCTGTCACCCTGACAATGACCATCACACACAAAACTACTCCTTTAGCTTGGGCAAAGCTTTTCTTTTCCTCTGGGAAGCAGCTCTGCCCCGTGAAGGTCAGATGTTAGGTTGTGCTGCAGATAGGAGATGGGCTCTTGTTGCTTAGGAAGCTTTTCTCCCTTCCAGAGGTGTTTTACCTTGTGAAAACAGATTGAGCCACGGCTGCACCTCTGCTCAATAGCTTAAGTGGCAATTCCTTAATGACCCTTTAGGAAAACAAAGCTGAAGGCATGCTTTGGCTATGAGCAGGGAGGCCTAATCAGGGCCCATTGGTGGTGAAAGCACTTATTTACATTCTTCTCGAGATTTGCCACTGATACCCCAGTTCCTAGAGCTGCAGAACCGGGTCACAGGGTGTCTGCTGCAGTGGGGGTGGCACTGCCCCCAGCAAGGGAGGCCTCTGTAGATGCTCTGAGGGTAGAGCTTGCTTTAGGAAGTGGATCAGGTGATCCTCAGCCTTGACCTTAGGACATCCGTTTGGGAATTGCTGGTGGAGGGGCTCATCTGACCTTTCTGGAAAGCCATCAGCATTAGGGAACCTCAAAGATTAAAGCCACACTTCCAAGAGAAATGAAGCAGCACAGCCAGCGGCTGTAGGTCGGTAACTCCTTGGAGCAGTTACCATCAGCTATCCGAGCTGCTCGAACTTGGAGATACTTTAGGAAGGAGGAGAGGGGGTTTAGTTAAAACAGCTTCTCAGTACTTCCCATTCCGCATCTTTCCGTGAGAACACCCCTCAGCTTCAGACAGAGGCTGTAACCTGCAGAGCAGGCAGCGCGCTGCTCTAACACCCGTTTCCATCTGGCAGTTTCAGCAGAACCGGCTTCAGTAATTGAAGCCCTTTGCAGCCAGGTACGGTTTCAGGTAGTCACCAAACCACGCTGAAAGCCTCGTTAGTCTTGAGGCACACGAAGGCAGTTTGCCAAGGGCTCCCTTCAGCAGGGAGCAGAGCCGTGCATGGATGCAGCCTCCATCTGCAGAGACTCTTGAGCAAGAGTCACCTGTCACTCCAGCCACCCCCTTGGTGAGCACTATTATCATGCCTACACCGAAGGATCATGTGAAATAGCTACAGGCAGGGCTGGAAGCACCGTCAACAGGAAGGGAATGCCCAAGCGATCAGCTGCCTCCTGCAGCACATACCGCTTCCCCCGGCATCACCACTGCTGATGGCCAGGGTGCGCATCCCACCCTGGCTGCGGGGGAGAGCTGCCTCCAGTGCACCCCCTCCACAGCTTTGGTCCTCAGCAAACAAGAAGCAGAAAAGAGCTCTCAGGCCCAAAGCTGCTCAATCACAGACCCATGGCATTCTCAAGAAGTCTAGGAAGCCTTTAGAGAAGGCTCTGAAGCCTTTCAGCTCTTCCCCAAGGCACAGCAGACGCAGCATGACACCGTAAGATGTCACCTTTGGCCTCAGAAAGCCAAGACACCCCCCACCCCCAAATGGGGAAAGCAGCAGAAATGCAGCACACAGCCCTGTGCTTCCCCAGGGAGCTGGAAAAGCCCCTCAGCAGGGGAAGTTCAGCCTTAGCTCAGCCAGGAGCCAAGGGCTCTAGGATGGAGCCAGCTCCAAGCCCTGCCTGCACCCTCCAGCCCTGGGAGGGCTGCAAAGAGCCGCCTGGGGCAAGAGGCTGCAGAGCCCCTGGGTGAACAAGGAGCAGACTTAAGGGGTCCCCCCAGCCCTGAGCCGAGCCACAGCCACCTCCCCACAGCCCAGCCTTACCTGGCTCCTCCGCTCCCAGCACTGACAGCGCAGGCAGGGCTGGCCCTCGCCCGCATAAATACCCCCGGGGGCTGATGGGCAGCCAAGGGAGCCAATCGAGACGCTGCAGGTGCTGCCCGGGCCAATGGGGAGGGAAGGGCAGAGAGAGGGGTGGGTGCTGTGGGGCTGGGAGGCAGATGGGGCCCCCCCGGGGAGCTGCTGGTGGTGGGGGTGCTGCTCGTTGGTCCCCCCAAAGAGGACATCGCTGCCAGGGTGTCCATCCCCAAGCACTGCGGGGCCATGCAATGGGGTCTTGCTGCCCCACAGCAGCCATGGACAGGGAGGCGGTGATGGAAGTCTATGGGGATGTGAGTTGTGTTGTGAAACGGGCTCAGCCCATCACCCTGCAGGCACTGCTCCTGTTCCCATGCTCTGAGCTGGGTGATGCTGCTTGCCACCATGGCAGCCCAGACGCTGCTGCCTTCTTCAGGACACCAAGAAAGGCTTGGCCAGAGGGCGAGCTGAGCCCAGGACACTTATCAGGACCAGCTCATGAGTGGTGCAGGTGGGAGGTCCATGCGCGGGTGCTGGAGCTCATCAGGACAGCGGCTGCTCCTCGCTGGCATCGCAGGGATCATCAAGAAGTGCCGGAGAAGCGAGGCATAGGCTCTGTGATGTGGAAACCTCACTCAGCTCTGATATGCTCTTGGCAGAGCTCTCCTACCCTGCAGCACGGGTGCTGTAACTACCCAAGGAGTAGGACGTGCTCTCCCACTCTCAGCCCTTGCCTGGCTCCAGCAGATGAGCGATGGTGAAACATGCTGCTGCTTTGCTGTGATTTTGGAGGTAGGAGCTCCAGCAATGCAGGATTCTGAGCCTGCCTGGGGGAGGCTTCAGCTATTTAATAGCAATAACACATCATTCACAGTTTAGTCGATGTTTTGCTTTTCCATTTGTGCCTTTTCATCTCCAGGTCTCAAAACCTGGTTTGAAGCCATCAATTAAGCTTCCTGTTGTCTGTTCTCAAGATCAACGGGGGAGGAAACTGAGGCACAGGGAAGAATGATCTGAAGTCTTCTAGAGCTATTAAGGTGATTGAGTCACCTTGGGTTCGGCCACTGAATGCAGGAGACCTCGGGTCTCATTTCTGTGACCCATGAAGGCAGAGCAGGAGTTGTCAGTGCTGTTTGTGACAGAAATGTAGACAGTTGCCCGTGCTCAGCTTTGGGGTGGGAAGGAATCCCCCTGAGTGAGGCTTAGCATGGAGCTGTTGGCTGGAAACACTTTGGGGGTCATCCTGCTGCTTGAGACAGGACCATTGGCAATGCCAGCTCAGCTCTGCTGAGGGCTTTGTCTTGCTGAGTCTTGAAAACTCCCAGGGATGGGGATCCAGCATCGAGTATGCTCCTAAGAAAGAAGCAGTTCCCAGGGCATGGTCCCTGCTGTGATCTGCTTCCCTTCCAGGGGGAACTGTGCCTGTGAAGTGTTTAATGTCTTGTAGTAAACCTGAGGCTGCTTAGCAGATGTCACATGGTGGCTTTTAGAGGTTGTGATGAGTTTAGGGGAAAGAACGGATGTTCTTGTCCATCCTTGGAAGATCTGATGAATTGCGGGGGGGAGGTGTTAGGAATCAAGATCACTCCTGTGTTGTCTGAATGTTGGTTGTATGAAGAGAGCGGCTGCATCCTCACGTAGAGTGTCAGTGATGCAAACTGCCTGAGTAGGGCAGTTGTGATGGGGATGGTGAAAGTCTCCTGAGGCAGGTTGCATTTCATCACCTGAGTGGGTAAACCAGCGCTGTCTGCATGGAGCACCTTCCTGTGGCTCAGGCCCAGGTGAGCACAAGTGGCAAATGGTGTGCCTGAGACAACCAGTAATTGGAATTAATGAGGTAATGTTTGGGATCTGAAGTGCGGCTTTAGCTACTGGGTCAAAAGAGCAATGCTTGGAGCTCCTGCTCGGTGGGACACCTGCGGTGCCAGAACACCGAAAACCTGGAGCTTGCAATTTCCGAGCAAAGGTTTGCATGCTCATTTCTGTGGTTCTTGTTGTGTGGGAGCATAGCAGGGTTTATTATATACATGAGAGGTATATTATATACATGAGCTGTGTGGAAGCATAGCAAGGTTTATTATATACATGAGAGGTATATTATATACATGAGTTGTGTGGAAGCATAGCAAGGTTTATTATATACATGAGAGGTATATTATATACATGAGCTGTGTGGAAGCATAGCAGGGTTTATTATATACATGAGAGGTATATTATATACATGAGCTGTGTGGAAGCATAGCAAGGTTTATTATATACATGAGAGGTATATTATATACATGAGTTGTGTGGAAGCATAGCAAGGTTTATTATATACATGAGAGGTATATTATATACATGAGCTGTGTGGAAGCATAGCAAGGTTTATTATATACATGAGAGGTATATTATATACATGAGTTGTGTGGAAGCATAGCAAGGTTTATTATATACATGAGAGGTATATTATATACATGAGCTGTGTGGAAGCATAGCAGGGTTTATTATATACATGAGAGGTATATTATATACATGAGCTGTGTGGAAGCATAGCAGGGTTTATTATATACATGAGAGGTATATTATATACATGAGCTGTGTGGAAGCATAGCAGGGTTTATTATATACATGAGAGGTATATTATATACATGAGCTGTGTGGAAGCATAGCAAGGTATATTACATACATGAGCTGTGTGGAAGCATAGCAAGGTGTATACATGAGCTGTGTGGAAGCATAGCAAGGTATATTATATACATGAGAGGTATATTATATACATGAGTTGTGTGGAAGCATAGCAAGGTTTATTATATACATGAGAGGTATATTATATTATATACATGAGCTGTGTGGAAGCAGCACATGCTGAAAGCCAGGATAAATTCACTTCTAAGGAATTTGGTGGGTGTGGGAAGGATGTGGGAGGAAGCAGAGAAACCCGTTTGGGGAAGGGGAGTCGTGTTGGCCGGAGTGAGCGCTCCCTGCAACAGGCAGCATCCCGTCAGTACCTGCAGCCTTTGTCCAAACCCTCCATCATCATCATCAGGACATGGGGCAGAATCCTCCTGGTGATCCCCAGGCGTGAGCCCCATCTCCTGTGCCTGTGGGCAGCCAGGACCCCCCTGCTGCCAGCTCTCTGCTCTTGTTTCAGTGTGGGGCTGCATGGGACGAGGCCTCTCAGTGCCATCCCCCTCAGCTGCCCCAGTGCTGGTTGGGTTTGTTAGGAAGCATGTGGAGGACGAGGGGATGTTGGGTCCCCGTTGTCTGGTGCAATTCCTTTTCCTGCTCCGTTGTGTGTCACAGCTCAGCATCGTCCCTTTGGGGACCACACGTGCCACTGAAGCACCCCATTTACGAGTGTTCTCTGCTGCGACGGAAATGGCCTTGTTGCTCTCCCATGGCATTTACTGCGTTCGTAACCTGCCATGGTGCCATGGTCACCTCCCCCGGGGCAGACAGAGGCACGAGCGGAGGTGATTCAAGGGGGAGGAATGCGCTGCTTTGATTTCTGCTCCCTGGCTCTGTCGAGCCAAGCCCTTGGGTTTGCAGCAGAGAGGGGCAGTACTGCTGAGCTCTGCGTGCTGCAGCTCTCTGCTGCCCTCACCCCGCACCAGCGCTAACAGGATTTGTCCATCTCCTGCCGCACAGCCCTGGAGCCTTCCCCAGCCCCTGCTTCCCTTCCGGCGGCTCTACCCCAGCTTAAGGACCGGCAGCGGCTCGGGCGGCTTTGCCCTCGTGGCTCCTTGGCTGCTCTCCCCGGCTCCCAGTTCTCCTTCCTGATGCTTTCCAGGCTGGTTTCTGGGCACCCATCTGCTCCTCCCGCTGCTGCTGTGCTTTACCTCATCCCTTAGGTCAAGGTGGGGTGGGTTAATGGATGCTGGATGGGATTTGCTAGAGGACAGGGTGGATGTAAGCTCAGTGTGCTCTCCACCTCAGGCCATTGCTGAGACCCCTGCTCTTGCTTCCCCAGTAACCATAGGCACCGGCTTCCACTGCACTCCACAGCCTTGGAGTTTGGCCGGCTTCATGCTAAGTAGTTTGGAAATGGTAGGCAATACCTATTTGCTCCCATAAAGCACAACTGGGAACGCCTGCGAGGAAGGCTCTCCCCAGAACCAAGAGGTTACAAGTGGCATGTTGGAGCTATCTCGGTTTTCCATGACCCGCTGTCCTGGTTCCGGGAGTCCTGGCTCTTGGAGCGCTCCCATGGCTGTGGTTGAGCCACACACGTGTGCTACAAGGGAAACAGTGCAGACCCCAGGCCAGAGGTGGCAGTTTAGTTAAGGCGTTGCTTAAACACTGCGGGAAGGAAGGGTCAGCGATGGGCTGGAAGTTCCTGGATGTTGAGTAGCAGAAAGTGAAGGACCTGAATGGCAATGGGAGACCTCTGTGTCCCCGGCTCCAATGGGTTTACTTTGGGACCTCTTTTCCTGCGCTGATTTCCACATCTGAGCAGTGATTTCCAAGCTCTGCAAACGCCAAATGATTTCTGTTCGGGAAGGTGGAGGCCAGAATTAAGTTACCTGCATGTCAAGCAGTGATATTCCATGGGGACACTGAGGAGGGGAGGCCTTGGCTGGCAAAGGATCTTCTCCTGTAGCTGCTTCTTTACAGCTTCCCCATCGCTGGGATGATTCCAGCACCACAGATGTGGCCTCTTGAGCGGGTGGGAGCCAGGGGGGTTGCGGAAGGAGAAGCCAAAGGTGCAAAGAATTCCTGAATCCAGGTGGTTTCCTGCGAGCTGAACGACTCCCTGTGAAACATGGAGGGTGCTGGGCTCTCGTGTGATGCTCCCTGTGGCTTCAGGGGACCAGCGCCCTGCTGGTTTTCCTGGCAAGTGCTGTAAAGGCATTGTAAGGGATGGACTGGGAATCGCGGGGCCCCAGCAGCCCACCCAAGGATACATTTGCCTCCCCTTGGAATTGAAGAGCAGCTCTCAATGTTTCTTCACCCACGCCTTGGTTTAAGGATGTTTATCAGCTGCCAGTTCTTACGGCCATGCCTGGGCTCTTGTTCTCCTCAAACACTGTGCCCGAACTTCCCGTGGAACAATCTTCCCATGAGCTGGAGACTGTTGGAATTCTTGCCTTGCTGTCTGCATCTCTGTGCAAGTCAATTCACCAACGCTTTAGGTCCTCATAAGCTGAAGCGGCCATCCCTGCTGGCAGAGGAGCGGGATATTGTTTCCTCCCAGCATGGGGCATTCACCAGATGGCAGAGCAGTGTTTTCAATCACAACTGTAACTCCAAAGGGAAGAACTGCCTAAAACAATCTGAAAGGGAGGAAACCAAACCTTGCAGCCTCTGGGATCACTGCGGTGTAACCAAGTCATGGCCTTTGTTCTGACAGTCAGTGCAAACCTGAGGCTTTGTCTCTGCAGCACCAAGTTCTCTGGGAGCTTGAAGGGGCCTTAAAGCTCCTCCAGCTCCAACCCCTGCCACGGGCAGGGACCCCTTCCACTGGAGCAGGGTGCTCCAAGCCCCTGTGTCCAACCTGGCCCTGAGCACTGCCAGGGATGGGGCAGCCACAGCTTCTCTGGGCACCCTGTGCCAGCGCCTCAACACCCTCCCAGGGAAGAGCTTCTGCCTCAGAGCTCATCTCAGTCTCCCCTCTGGCAGTTAAAGCCATTCCCTTTGTCCCATCACCATTCCTTCTTGTCCTGTCCCTTAATGGAAGGGAAAGGAGAGCAGCTATCGTTCAACTCTAATGAAAGCAACGTTCCACTACTGGAATGACGTAGAATTGAGCCTTAAGCAGACGCAGGCGAGCAGTGTGTAGGCTGCAGCGTGGGGTTTGCCCTATGTGGCTTCACTGAATGAGTGGAGGTTTCTCTAGAAGGGGGCTGCTCGTTCGGACTCAGTTCTGGGAATGCCACAGGTCTCACCCAGCCGCTGCCTGAAGCCTTTCCCTTGAGCAATCCGTGTCCTGCAGGGAGCTCCCCGTGCTGTGGGGGGAACTGCTGAGGGTAAAAGGATGTGTGTGCGTCCCATGCTTGGATACACGTGTGGGTACTTCCTAAATGGATGTGAGATGGGACCCTACTGGGGGGCAAGACCTGAAGGAGGGTAGTAAAAGTCTGTCACTTGGCTGTCCTGCATCTCAAAACCATGGGGGATTCTCCCCTCCTCTGGCAATGGGACGTACGTGGGTGATGGGATGCGGATCCGGGTGGGCTGTTCCGCAACTCCAATTGGAACTTTAGGCCAGGACATCCGATCCTGGGGCCTTCAGACTCGAGCTGATCCTCAGAAGGGTGAAAATGTGGTTTCCAGTGCTCAGCTTTTCTCCCTGCAAGGTCTGCAGTATCCAGGAGCCCCTCAGGCTGCCGGGCTTGGGGCTGCCGGAGGGCAAGGCTGAGACTCCAGTGCATCCATACAGGGAAGGCAAAGCCCGAGTGCTGCAGGAGCCAAGGCTTTTGTGCCCTGGCAGGCGCTGCACAGTTGGGACTCACTGAATCCAGGCCAGCGACTCCCAACCCGTGACCTCCGGCTTAACCGAGGGATCCCAATGGATCCCGATACAGGGCAGGAGCAACGCTGAGCTTCCCGTGTGCGTCTGTGCTCCCTGCCGCAGCCGGCATCGCCCTGGAGGCTGCCGATCCCCCCGATCCCGTTGTTCGGAGCGCCAGGGGTCGGGGGTAACCGGGAGAGGCCGCGTTGCCTTTCCCTTGGCGCGCCTCATGTTCCCTTTGTCCGCAGGTTGCAGGGTCAGCGGAGCTGTTCCGGCAGCGCCCAACCCGCCGCCATTCCCCCTTCCCCCTCCCCAGCCACCAATTTTCATGCCTTTCGACTCATTTTGAAGCTGCCTTTCCTCAGAAACCTCTCGGTGCGCCCCTGCTCGCGCTTTGCCCCCTCCCGCGGCACATTTACTCCCAGTTGTAGTCGTTGGGGATAACATCCTCCTGGAGCAGCGCTTCCCATCGCCTCCACTCGGCCGTGTCACCCAGGCCACGGTGTCACCGCACGACCCCTGGAGCGACCTGGACCTAACGGCCCGGGAAGGGTTAGAGGCCTCTCGCGGACTGTTGGGATTATTCCGGTTATTCGGATTATTCGATCCCGAGGGGCCGGGGAGGCGGAGGAGCTGCATGGGGGGGCTGTGGGAGGGGGTCACTCAGGTCTCCGCTCCCGCCGGGCTCTCCGTGGCCCGGTTGGGGGAACAGCACCGGGTCCCGGTGCCCGCGGGGTTTTCCCGGTACGGGAGCCCGCGCTTTGGGAACGGGGGGGGGGGTTCTGCCCCTCTCGGGTCGCGGGTCCCCGGTGCAGCCCCCGGGGAGCGCCGGTCCCAGCGGATGTCCCTGACCCCCCCCCCGGTTCCCGGGATGCGGTGGCGGCGGCCCCGCCCCTCTCGGTCGTTCCCGCCAGCGGCAGCCAATGGGCGGGCGCCCGCGGCGCACGGGGCTTTTCCGCGCCAAACTCCAAAGCCCGCGGAGCGCAGTGCGGCACCGGCCTCCAGCACCGTCACGCCGGTGGGTCCCGACCGGGAGCGGGGATAACTGGGGCGGAGGGGCGGAGGGGCTTTGCCCCGCCGTGTCCGTGCCGGGGCTGCGGCGGGAGCGGCTCCGCGGCCCCCAGGCCGATGACAGCTGCCGGGCCGTGGGTCCGCTGCTCCCCGCACCCCGGCTCGGGGCCGCTCGGCGGGAGGGGGCGGGCGGGGGTTGCGGCAGCGGGGCCGACCCCGCTCCGTGCCCCTGCAATGGGCAGTGGGGGCATCGCCCCGCTTGGCTTCCGGGGGTGATGCGGACGGGGCCGGGGGCACCGCTGACACCCCCGGGGTTTAACGCGGTCGGGACAAAGGGGCTGCCCCATCCCAGGGGTGAGCGCGCGGGTCGCGGGGCTGCGGCCGCCGGTGCCCCCCCGCCTCTCCGTCCCCGCGGGGGGGACCGCTCGCACCGCGCCGTCCGATAGCGACGGCCCCTTTAAGACCGTAGATTTGCATAGTGTCGCGAGACGTGGCGGGGGCGGTGGGCGGGGCCCCCGCGGGAGCGGCCGCCGCGGTTTCAATTGTGGCGCGAGATGCAGTTGGCGCGCGCGCGCCGCCCGTTAGGCTGCGGCGTGGGAGGGCTGGGGGGGCGGGGCCAAGCCCGCCGGTAACCAATCGCTGCCGGAGCCGGCCGGGTGGTTGACCAATAGCGTACGCGGAGGGGTGGGAAGGGGGCGTGGCCGCGCGCTGCGCGGTCCCATTGATGCGGCGCCCCGCGGGCCGGTGCCGCGGTTCTCCCCCCCGAGCAGCACCGGCGCCATGTGGATCCAGGTGCGCACCATGGACGGGAAGGAGACGCACCGCGTGGATTCGCTTTCCAAGCTCACCAAGGTGGAGGGGCTGCGGCTGCGCATACACGAGGTGTTCGGAGTGGAGCCGCACCGGCAGCGGCTCTTCTACCGCGGCAAGCAGGTACCGTCTGACAGCCCCGGACCCACCGCGGCGGGAGGGCGGGAGGGGGGTCCGCAGCCGCTCCGCTCACCCCCCCCCCCGCTCAGCCATGTCCCCGCCATCTGCGGAGCGGGATCTTCATTTACTTCGCTTTAATTGCCCGCAAACGGGCGCTCTGCTGCCCTCTAGTGACTGCCCGCGCTGCGGGGCCCCGCTGCGAGAGTGCCCTTTTACCTGTGTTGAAGGGGTTTTTCTTCTTCTTTTCCATCGAACCCGTCCCTTTTCTGCCTTGACACCGCTGCTGCGATGTGTCTGCAAGTACAGCTCTTCCAGGGGCTCCTGCCTTGTGAGCTGTACCCCTTGGAAAGCCATCAAGAGCCGATTTCCCCCCTTTTTCCTTGTAAAGTGGGGTAGCAGCTTGTGGCTTGGAAGTTGTTCTGCCCTGAAATCGAAGTCTCATGGAGTAAAGAACTTGCTGTGACGTTTCGAGCGTGTTCTCAGCAGTACCGCAGTTGTACGGCGGCTGTTTTCTTCCCCCGAGTTAATAATCGCTCAAAATTAATCTTAAACCCAACCAAACCGATTGGAAAACGCAATTTTGAATACATTTTCCCAAATACGCTCTTTTCAAATCCATTTCTCAAACTTATTTTCCGTCTTTTCAAGCACCTTTTTCCATCCCCTGCCCTGCGCCGTGCTGCTGAACCTTCACATAAAGAAACTCCTGTGCCCATGCTTGGCTGTTCAGAGACGTTTATGGCAGAGGTAGCAGCTGCTTTGGGCTGCAGCCAGAATCCCATGGGATGGGTGGTGGTGGACAGTCTCTTCCAGGCTATTTTTTCCCCCATTCCCTCCATTTTAGAGCTGGAGGTGCATTGAAATTAGCAGGTGTGACTGTCGGACATGGAAACACACCTGGAGTGGCTTCAATCTAACAAGCTTGGGTACCAGCAGTAGTATAAGAGGCTTGTAGGAACGTGGAGCATCTCTGCAGGGCTTGCGCCGCCTCCTTTCTGTTGCATTGGTGTAGCTGTGGGCGCAGGAATTGCCCGTTTGTGGCTGTAGATGAAGCGATGAGGGAGGGTTGGCCCTGGCTTTGTCAGTGCCGCGCTGAGGATCTTGCGAGCAGATCCTCAGAAGGGAGAACTTGGTTTGGTGAGGATGCTCTTGCCCGACAAAGACGGCTCCTCTTTGTGCAATTCCAGCACTCCTTCCTTTAGGCGTGGTTTTCAATAGGAACGTTCCCCCCGTGGGTTTCAACCTCCCTTCGGCATCCTGCCCCCGCTGCGCTTCGCCTGTGTGAACCCTCACAAATCCCCCAATTCTTCTTTGGGAAGCCTTTAAAATGACGTTGGGAAATGCCTGGTCCATGCAAAGCCCCATGGCCTTTGTTCGAGGTGCGGCCTCGGCTGCGGGTGCCTTTTCCAGCCCATTCTCCGAGCTCCTGAGGGTTTGGGGCCTGTGCCCGGGCTCTGCTTTTCCATCCCCGTCAGCACCTGCTGCCTCCGGTGCTCCCTGGTGGGAAGAGCACTGTGTTCAGGGCTGAGTCGTGGTGACCCGGCCTCTGCGGTGAGGAACAACCGGCTTGGGGTTTGCTCTTGTGCATCTCGAGTTTTCATCTCAAAAGAGCCCAGAGCTCTTCCTGCCCAGTCAGGTTTCCAGGGATTGTTCCCCAGGCGCTTCGTGCCATAAATCAGAGCTGAGTTATCCCGCTGGTTCCTAGGAAGGGTGCATTTTTGTGGTTTTGCTGTTTCCCCCCGATAGAGCGCGAAGCTCAGGGGTTGCTTTTTGTGGTGCTTCGGGCTGCAAGGGGATGATCATTTCCTGTGTAATTTCTTAGTCAGACCTTAAATATGCGCTGAAGCTCATCTAAAGCTCTGCCCGCGCTGTGGTCTCCAGCAGAACGGTTTAACTCTAAAGTGGAAGCGCTCCTCGGAGTTCTGGGAAAGGAACGCAGAGGCCCCGTGGTCCTGTGGACTTTTGCAGGGGGAGGATCTGCAGCCAGCCTTGCCAGACCGACCTGCTGTCCAATGGGAGAGGCTGTGAAACTGGGGCATGCTGCGCTCGGAGGGAGGGGGCAGTTTCCCATTGAATTGAATCTCTTGATTTTCCATTCAATGGAAAACTTGTGTGCTTGCCCAGAGAGAGGCAAGGGATGGGCTCTTTGGCTTCTACATAATCCCGTGTTCAGCAGTGATGCTGTAACTCCTCCGGAATGGAACGTACATGATTCCAATATAAAGATGAGTCCAAGTTGATGTTCCGATGTGTCTGAAGTAAGGAATAAAGAACTTCCTTTTGAGTTAGTAAGTAGTGTGGAATTACCTTTAAATCCTGATAGGGAATGTAGGGGATCTGGAGTTCTTTTTAAGTCCTTCCCAGAACTGATGTCTTGGGAATGTACAGCAAACCCTTTTGGATCCCAGAGCATGCTGTGGCTTGCTCTGGGTATTGAGCCTACCACAGCGTGGAGGTCTTGTTCTCCTGGCTTGCAGAGTGCTGAGGAAAGAACATCTGTATGGTAAGAATAGCGATCCATAAGGATCTGTGGCACTGAAGTTCAAGCCAAGTTCCTTGCCTGCTCATGGTTTGAAAGCAGCGTGCTCCCTTGGCGCGTAGGGATGATGGCAGCGTGATGGGCGGCTCGGCGCTGGAATAACCGCCTGGTTTCCCTGCTTTCCTGCAGATGGAAGATGGTCACTCCCTTTTCGATTACAGTGTCGGCCTCAATGATATTGTTCAGCTCCTGGTGAGACAAAGCCCCGCCGCGCTTCCCGCTGTTAGTAAGGAAAAGGATCCCGAGCTCTCGGACACAGACTCTGGCTGCGGCTCAGGCCAAAGTGAATCCGACAAAAGCTCTCACAATGGCGAAGGTGCCCTGGAACTGGAGGGCCAGCCCGGCACGGCGGCACAGCCCGACTGGACCGACCCGGGCTTCGGCCTCTATAAGGTGAGGTGATCCAGAGCTGATGTTCCTGGGAGCTGCACCCAGAGGGGAATTGCTCTTTTATGGGGAATTGACTTTTATGCCCTCATTCTGTGGGTCCTGGTTTTTTGTTTCTTAAACCCTCCACCACCAACCGAGCCACGAAGCCCTTCATTGCCACATGGGGTAGGTCAGAATGCTTTGTTTTTCGTGTTATCCCTTTAACTGAAGCTACAAACCCTGACTTGATTCGAATATGAAGCATTCCGAGTGCCCGTTTTGATTTAAAAGCTTGGAATCCGTTCTGCTTGGAGTTGTTTCCGTTTGTCAAAGCTGAAACTTACTTGAATGAACAAAAGAAGATCTCAGCCATCTATGCAGAATCCCTTTACCTGCCTGTTTCAATGGATTTTATTACAGATCTAGTGCTGCCTTTGCCAGACTATGAGCTAGACACGCTGGAAGTCTGTTCCAGACTGCCTGATAGGGGTTTGTGCTAGATAAGAAGCCTGCTTGTGCTCCTGTTGGTGCAGAATGGACGTTTGGCCTTTAGGGGCTCAACCTGTATTTCAGTGGGGATTGGGAAGGTGAAGGAGATCTTAGTTTTTATGATAAATATCTTGATAATGAAGTCCTTGGGATGATTCAATCTGGAATAGTCCATTTTAGTGAGCTGTGTCCTTTGCTTTGTGTAGATCAATGACCTGGTCGACGCTCGAGATATGAACATGGGGGCATGGTTTGAAGCCCAGGTTGTAAATGTAAGCAGAAAAAAACCTGCAAATGCATCAGCTGAGAGCTGCTCAGATCCTGAGCGGCCAAGAGCCATTCCTGAAGAAGATGTAATATACCACGTGAAGTATGAAGAGTGAGTTTTGTTCCCTTCTTGGCTAAAAAAGTCATTTGGACCATGATGTTGATGGGGAATTTGATTGTAGAGCTCCACAGGGTAAACCAGAACTGGGCTGATGCAGTAACTGAGCCCTGTGAACTGTAAGTTTGTCTTACAGCTGGAATTCCAGGGGGTTGGAATTATGTTTTTAGAACTATGAAATGCCATTATCCAAGTCTGAAGTGGGATACAATAGCAGCAGAGCCAGAGTGCCCCATTCTAGCTGTGTCCGAGTGGGAAATTGCTTGTTGCATCAGCTCATAAATTGACCTGTTTGGATAAAATCCATCACTTGGAGCAGCTGTGATGTTGAATCTGATTTTCCTTCTCTGTCCCTCCCTGCCTTCCTTCTGCTCCAAGCTATCCAGAGAATGGAGTTGTACAGTTGGGTTCCAACGATGTACGGGCTCGTGCACGGACTATTTTGAAGTGGCACCAGCTGGAAGTGGGGCAGGTGGTGATGGTCAACTACAACCCTGACGAGCCAAAGGAGAGAGGGTTCTGGTACGACGCAGAGATCCTGCAGAAAAGGGAAATGAAAATGATCAGGGAGATAAATGCCAAGATATTACTTGGGTAAGCGAATTGTCACGTGGAATAAACTGAATGCTCTGAGTGACTCCTGAAAAATGCTGCCGCAGGAGGAATCGGGCACTCGGAGCAGTTGCAGGGCATGAGCAACATGAACTGTGGAGTCATGCAGTGCCCCATGTTTGCCAGGAGGCACAGACTTGTTTGCTGTGTTAAGAGATCTTTTAATTACAGTGATTTTCACAGGGTTATAGAATCACAGAATAGTTTGGGTTGGAAAGAACCTTAAGCTCATCCAGTTCCAAACCCCCTGTCATGGGCAGGGACACCTCCCACTAAACCATGTCACCCAAGGCTCTGTCCAACCCTTCCTTGGACACCGCCAGGAATGGAGCATTCACAGCTTCCCTGGGCAACCCATTCCAGTGCCTCACCACCCGCACAGGAAAGAACTTCTTCCTCACATCCAGTCTAAGCTTCCACTGTGTCAGTTTGAACCCGTTACCCCTTGTCCTATCGCTACAGTCCCTCATGAAGAGTCCCTCCCCAGCGTCCCTATAGTTGCCCGAATGTTCCTCGTTTTTCCTCTCACCGCAGTGATTTTGACTTTGAAAAATAGGAGAAGAATCAGTCTGGAATTCATTTTTGGGGTAGAACAGTCACTAATGCTGACTGGAATGCTACAGGTGCTGGAGTTTCCGTTAAGA
The DNA here is from genome assembly GCA_028858755.1 of Ara ararauna. NCBI lineage: Eukaryota > Metazoa > Chordata > Aves > Psittaciformes > Psittacidae > Ara > Ara ararauna. The sequence goes on along the minus strand of CM054398.1, from coordinate 2,573,278 downwards.
CAAAAGGGGTTACACTTTAATTGCGTGAAGGTGCTGTGATTTGTGGTGATGCTGTCGTGCCGCTGGCCCAGCTCACGTGGTGCTGTAGCAGGTTGTGTATGGCACAGGACTAAAGACACATCATGCACGTTGCTGAGGAGCCTCCACAGCTGTGAACTCTGCTACTGTCACCGTCTCATCTTTCATCCTTTCCTCCTTTCTCCTCACAGGGATGCTGGGGATTCCTTGAATGACTGCAGAATTATATTAGTGGATGAAATCTATAAAATAGAAGAACCAGGCAGTGCTTGCCCACTTACTGCTCCTCCAGCAAAACGTGAGTGCTGCGTAGTTCTCGTGTCTCAGCCTTACCTTGGGATGTTCTGATTGTGAGGATCAGAGGTCTGAGGGTTCCAGGACCCCTGCAGTTGTGCCACCTCTGTCTGTTTCCAGTGTATCTTGGTGCTTTCTGGAGCCTGAAGGGGGCTGTGGTTTCTTTCTGCTCACAGGCCGCATTGGACCTGTGTGTAAAGCTTGTAAGGACAACCCCAACAAGACGTGCAGAATCTGTGCTTGCCACATCTGTGGAGGTAAACAAGATCCAGAGAAACAGCTCATGTGTGATGAGTGCGATATGGCTTTCCACATCTACTGCCTTAACCCTCCCCTCAGCAGCATACCAGAGGATGAGGACTGGTGAGTTCTGTGTGTGTGGTGCTGCAATTACTGTCTGATTAGGAGCAGAAAGGGCTTCACACTGCCCTTAGGTGGCAATATGGTGACTGTAGAGCTCAAGAGATGCTTGCGTGTGCTTGGGTGTTTTGGAAGGACGTTGTAGCATTGCTTGAGCATCAGTTTAGTCAGAGCATGTTCTAAGCCAGTGGCTTTCCAACTTCTTTTCCTAGTTTTGGGATCTCTATACCTGTCAAAGAGAAGAGGAGCTACCTATAAACTGCAAACCTGATGCCGAGAGCCTTAACTTGTGTAATGGTTTTTATGGGCTGCTTACAGGTAGTCTGCAGTTCCATCACCATATTAGGCTGGTGATACATACTCTTACCCGAAATATATCTGGTGATAGGTATACAGAGATAGATAATGCAGTACATCTACGTCGATGCGTACAGATAGTGATATATATGCTGTGTTATTCCGTGTCCCGTTTCAGCATTTTATACAAGGATTTTATGGTACAGCTGATTTCCTGCCACATCTGCAATGGCTCAGGAGCTTGCGTAGAGCACTAGCTAATCCCAGTGTGATTCCAGCAGGGAGAGTTGCTTTGGTGTCCTGTCAAGTTTGTAACGTAACTCAGTGTGTTTTGAGGAAATGCTCTGTCAATGTAAGGCTTTGCTACTTTTCATTGACTGGTGACTTTAGGTATTGCCCTGAATGTCGAAATGATGCAAGTGAGGTGGTTTTAGCAGGAGAGAGATTAAAAGACAGTAAAAAGAAACAAAAGATGGCATCTGCTAATTCATCCTCGCGGAGAGACTGGGGCAAGGTCAGTTCAAAAGCTGTTTTCTTTCGAAGCATAGCGTGTGTTAGTTCCTTGTCGTTCTTGGCTGATGGGTCTTGCTCCTTGGAACAGGGCATGGCATGTGTTGGTCGCACAAAGGAATGCACCATTGTCCCCTCGAACCACTACGGACCGATTCCTGGGATTCCGGTTGGCACCATGTGGAAGTTCAGAGTGCAGGTAGGAAGGCAGCTCCTGGCCTGAGCACTGTAGGGAAAAATGAGAACAATCCAGCTCTTAGGAGAAACCTGAAACAGTCAATGTTGGAGCGTGTGTCGCTGGATATGTAAGTGCAGAAAGGGAAGAGTTCCGGCTTTGTGTAGCTCAAGTGTTCCATAACTAATGGTGCATCGTCCAGGCGTTTCAGGGGTGGGTTTGGGATTTTTAGTGCTTTTTGGTAACTCAAAACCCCTCACCCAAACCTCTTTGTTTCCAGTAGTTTGTCCTGGAGGTGTGTGGTGTCTCCCACTTGTTCCCTGGGGAGGGTCTCTCCCAAACACCTGCTCACGTTAAGCAGGTTGTTTTCTCATCCTGTTAGAACACTGGGGAAGAAAAAGCGCTGACCTGTCCAGAGCCTGTTCTCAAGTGTTCGGTATCAGAAGTGTTCTTAATCCAGTACAGTGTTGAGAAGGTGCTTTCATCTGTACCATGTGCAAAGCAGAGCTGTGGTAGTACTGTTAGTGAACTTGGTTCCAGGACCAGGGGGCAGCTGTGCTGGTTGTAGCCTGTGGGCAGCAGTTACCAAGCAGACGTTTCCCTTTTAGGTGAGTGAATCCGGCGTTCACAGGCCCCACGTTGCGGGGATCCATGGCAGGAGTAACGATGGTGCCTACTCCTTGGTTCTGGCAGGGGGCTATGAAGATGACATAGTAAGTGAACCTTGCTTCTTTTTGCCTGAGAACCAAATGAACTTGTTCAAACAGAGACCTCGCCTCGGTTGCTGTTTTACATTCTCTATGGGCACTTCCCCATCTTGATGATACTTAAGCAAATGCAAAGCACAATCCAGTAACATTTGCCAAGCTGAGAAATGGGGTCCCTGGAATTAAGTTCAGGATCTGTCAGCTTTTATTCTGAGAGTCCTCAGCTGCCTCCTCAGAGTCTCTGTCACACCCACAGCTTGAACAGTCTCCTGGTATGTTCTGCCTGATCTTGGTGTGTCAGAGGACACACAGAGAACAAAACCAGGGACCAAAGTCCTACTTTGATTCCATGTCTTGGTTCTGCCAGTCAAACCAAGCCCTTGAGAGGCTGTGCCAGGCTCTGCTGCTCATTCTTGCAGACACTGCTGCATCACCAGCCTGTGCTCCCTGACCCTGACCAGAGCCTGGTAAAGCTCATGTAAAACAGCCCCAGATCTCTGTAGCCATTCTAAGTCTGATTTCTGAGTGCAAGGTCATGTAACTCGTGCCTCAGCGCTTGCACTGTTATGTGATCCTCATGTGGAGCATGCCCTGCACTTCCAAGCTGGTTCTGTGTGAGCAGCACGCCGCTCTCTTGGCAGAGCTCTTGGCACTGTTTGGGTGTGTGACAACACAGCAGTTGTCACCCTGACTCTTCTCTCTGACAATCTAAGGCAGCACCACAGACTTAGCCGAGGCTGGGAGATAAAGGGAGGAAGCAGCTTTCCTTTTCTGAGAATACCGCATTAAAGCTGCTGGATTAAAAACTCGTCTGCTTTTGTTGAATGCTCTTTATGAATGTGTCAAAACCATCCATATACGTTTCAGGATCATGGAAATTCCTTCACATATACAGGGAGTGGAGGGCGCGATCTGTCTGGGAACAAGCGCACAGCGGAACAGTCTTGTGATCAAAAACTCACCAACATGAACAGGTCAGTGCCATTAGTGCTCCATTCCTAACCTCAGAGCTGGCAATCTGCCACCCTGAGAAGCTGTTTGTTCTGTTTGTATCAAAAGGAATTGGCTAAATGGAAAAGTGGTGAGAACTGGGGTTCCACTGTTGCCTTTAGGCTGCAGATCAGTCGCAAGACGGAAATGCTTCTTACAGGACACTATAAATGAAACAGGATCGTAAATGGTATTAGGCTTAGACTTCATATTGACTGAAACTTAAGGAATGGAGGAGTAAATTGGAGTAGAAGTTTTCCTACTGTCTCCTGAAGACCTTTGCAGCCACTGGTCACTTGTAATTCTGAACCGTTGCTCTTATGACTAAGTGTAGACTCGAGTGGAGGAGGGTGTCCGTGCAATGCAATGAATAATCAGCGTCTTTAAATGTGGTCCTCAGTCAGGAGGCTCCCAGAGTTCCTAGTGTTGATTAGACTTTCTCTTCCAGAGCTCTGGCTCTGAACTGCAGTGCCCCCATCAATGACAAAAATGGAGCTGAAGCCAAGGACTGGAGAGCTGGAAAGCCAGTCCGAGTGGTGAGGAATGTGAAAGGTGGCAAACACAGTAAATACGCTCCTGTAGAAGGGAACAGATATGATGGAATATATAAGGTAAAAAGGATCTGAATTCGTTTACTGAATTAGGGGGAGATAATTTGGCTATCAAGGCGTTTTTATAGCGTATAATGGGCCTGACTCTGACTTTTTTAGGTTGTGAAATACTGGCCTGAGACAGGGAAATCTGGATTTTTAGTGTGGCGTTACTTACTTAGGAGGGATGATGAAGAACCTGCTCCTTGGACCAAAGAAGGAAAGGACAGGATGAAAAAGCTTGGCCTAACCATGCAGGTACTCTTTTGGAACGTTCTTGGGGTTACCCTGGGCAATGAACTTGATGGATAGAAGGAACTTTTCCATCGTATGTCCTTAGTAAGGATGATCCTTGCAGAAGAATCAAGACAGCCCTCCCTTACACTGAGGGGGAAGCAGTGCTTTCAGTCTTGTGGGTTGTTTGTGGGGTTTTTAGGAAGTTGAAAGAACAGAACTCCTGGGTTTTTTCCTATAGAATTTCTCTAGTCCAGGTGCTTTGCAAGAGCTGGGATCAGTTGTTAAACAGAACCCCTGGAGCAGCTCTCCAGAGGTTGTTCTGCTGACCTGTAACGATCTGTGAGTCTGAACTGGTGTTCGGCATTGGGTGCTTTCTGTTTTCTCTTTTCCTGTAGTATCCTGAAGGGTATCTGGAAGCTGTTGCAAACAAAGATAAGGAAAAAGAAAATAATGGAGATGATGAGTTTGATACCCCGGGGAAAGGAAAGAGGAAAAGGAAATCAGCAGGTTTGTGGAGTAGGCAAGTGGATATAGAAAGCCTTGTAGGTGTCTGTGCATTTTACCTGGTTACCCTTTTCTGGTTGCTTTTTGTTTGGTGGCCTAAAAAATGGGTGTGTTTTCTTTTAGGTGGGGAGGAAAAACTCATGACCTCTCCTACGGGGACTCCAAAGAAGACGAAAGTTGAGCCATACAAGCTGACAGCTCAGCAAAAATCGCTTATAAAAAATGATGAAGCCAATGAAAAGCTGTGGAATGGAGTGCTAGAAGCTCTCAAAGACGGACCGGTATACATGGGGTTCTCTTTCCCCCCCCATAATAAAGAGACAACTGACTTGTACCTAGACACAAACCTCTTGGCTGCTTTAAAGAAACAGCCGCAGACCCAGAGTAGGGCTGTGTGGCTGTGTCTTTCAGAGGGTGGTAGCAATAACTTGATGCAAATGTTCTCTTGACAGAAATTTCTAAGTAAAGTGGAAGAGGCCTTCTTGTGTATCTGCTGTCAGGAGGTTGTGTTTCGGCCGGTCACGACTGTGTGCCAGCACAACGTGTGCAAGGTGAGCAGCTGAACTCTTCTGCTGAGCATCCCCCACCTCTCGGGGCAACCTGTGCCGGTGTTTTACCATCCTTAAGAGGTTCTTTTGCATAGAAAAGTCTGCTTTAAAGAAAGATCCAGTGTTCCATTGCCACTCTGCTTCTTGTCAAAGATGACGGGAGCTCTGTGGGTGCAGTAATGCCGCAGTGTGGCAGTCTGTGGGGTTTGGTTTCGTTCTTCTGATGACAGATGTGTTTCTGCAGAAGTTCCAATGGTCTTTAGCAGCTGCAGGAGAATTCTTGCTCTTTAGAAATGTCATTGAACCACCTACCTCTGACACCCAAGTGCTGTCCGTGACTGAGGTGCTCCATTGAAATGCATGTAATAAAGCAGCTTCTCTCTCCAGCTGCCAGCCATGCATCACTTGGCTTTTCTCACCTCTTGTCAGTACTTGGGTGAACCAGGATATATCCCCGTCCTGGTTCACCTCCTCTCCAGTGGGGTGTTGTAGATCAAGCTCAAATGCGTTTTTCTCTCCCTCTTAACCCATTTCTGTCCTGCACCAGGATTGTTTGGATCGATCCTTCAAAGCGGACGTGTACAGTTGTCCCGCCTGTCGCTACGACCTTGGCAAAAGCTACAGCATGCACGTGAATGAAACCCTGCAGACCATCCTCACTCAGCTCTTCCCTGGATATGGCAATGGACGGTGATTCTGTAAAGCACTTCTCATTTTCTTTGGTTCAACCTTCTTAATGGGTTTTCAATGGGCTTAATTTAAAAAGAGAAACAAGTAGTCTGTGTTCTCCCAGACCCCTGAAAAGGCTTTAAAGCCTTCCTTATTTGGGAAAAAACCCAAACTATAAAGTTCAAGGAAAATCCTTTTGTATGTTCGTGGGTTTTGTTTTTGGTCTAAACGTTGAAGTTTTTGCATTTTTGTTCTTCTTTTCTCCCCCTCAAACTTGTCACCCATCAGCACAGAATGACGATGCTTATTTTTGATAGGATTTCAAGTGCTTCCGGTCGGGCTGCTAAAGGTTATGAAAGGTCTCAGAGTGCCCCCTCTGCCCCCTCTCTTTTCTTCTTGTATTCGAAACGTTACTCCCAAAAAATGGCTTGGTTGCTAGAACAATCTTCAGTGGCTGGGGATTTGGCCATAAAGGTAGACTTGGGCATCACCTTGGCAGCAATTTGGATGTTCCGTTTGTACGTTGATGGCTCCTGGCTTGGGCTTTTTTTACCACAAGCCGGTATTTGTTACATATTTTCGTAAAGAACGGGGTTTTATACATTTGACAAACTTCTCAAAAGCCATTTCCTGCTAATTTTGTATGTCAAACAAATGAAGCTGCTTGCGGATAGCCAAGTAGTTGGAGCAATATGAAGTACTACCTCAGTTGGGCTTCTTTCTTACTTGGGAACTGTTGGTTCAGCCAGGTGCTGTTTTCTATCCAGAAATGCCATTGTGGAATATACTAAAGCCATTCTTAAGTGCCTTTTGTCCTCTTGCTGAAAGACTGGGCTCTGAATCACCACATATTATCTATTTCTTCATGAGCACTGAATCGTTTAAACTTGCCAACCGGATTTTAATCTTTGGTTAAAGCACAACACTGTAGCTGTACGGGATTAGGATGGATTTGCTGACGTTCAGGTTTCCTCCTCATGCTAGGTGTATGATGGTAACTCGAGTCTTTTTCTGTCTTCGTTTTGCTGCATTTCTACCTGGAAATGGAGAATAACCAATTCTGACTTTTCTATGAACCATTTTTTACTGTACATGACCCCGAGAAGGCTCGCTTTTGTGAATGGGTTCTCTTTTTCTACCATGACCAAAGTTTGCAGTTTAATACCTCAACACGACAGGGATGTTTTTTTAATCACACTTTACTGCAGACAGACTGGAACAAATGTGCCTATTTTTGGTCTTTTTAACGCTTACTCTTCTTAAAATTATGTTAATATACTAGGGGGGAAAAAAGCCAACATTTTATAGGTTTTTGTGCTGAATTTGTCAATTTTTTGTACAATGTGCAAGTTGAAGTTCTCAAAATAAATATCTTTTCTGAGGAAAGCGTTGCCTGTTTAATTCTCTCAAAGGGGTGTCCTCATTGCTGGTGCAGGGGTTTGTATTCATGTTCCATTGTGCTAAGCCTTTTCTAAGAGCTATTATTTTCATTAGGACTTTTCATTACAAAGAAATTGGGGAAGACACTAATTTGCTCTTATTCTAGGCACTACTGAAAGGCATATGTTATGTTCGACTATAAAGAGGGAGAGTCCCTGCATCCCTCTCTTTTAGGGGCACAACTTCCGTTAGACTTCCACAGTACTGAGATCCTGACGATCACCTGGCAATTGGAATTGTCTGCACATTGAATGAATAAACCCAAACCTGTTCCAAGTGCCACGGATCGTACAGGAGGTGCTTATAGCGAGGAGGGGGAGCATCTCTGTCAACTTCCTGAAGCACAGAAGTACGTTTAAACACTGAGGTTTCCATAAACAAGTGCAGGTGAAGTAAAGGAAGAAAACTTCAAGGCATTAAAGTGTTGAAAACAAGAGCAGTGAAATTGTGCCAACTGCTGCTTAATTCGCCCTCTTTAAAGGGAGGTAATTTTGAGGTTGCTGTTAACATTAAATACTTATTATTTAAATTATTTAAGTTATTTAAATATCACTGGAAATGCCCTTCCACATTTTATTCTGGGGTAAGAATTGGGGGTGAGCGGCTGAAACGGAGGAAATGGCTGCGCATTGGACTGGAAAGACCCCTTTGCAATGCCTTCCTCAGTCGATTGGTTTTGTTGTTTGGAAACCAAACCTGGTTTTCCTCTGTGGGTTTCAGTGTTGGTGTTTATTTAGCATGAATTAGAAGGGCTGCGAATTAGCTGCTTTGTAATTCTGGGCTTGCAGATCTTAACGTAAAGCTCTACAAGGGAAATGACTGCGATGAAGTGAGCTGGGTTGTGGAGGGGAAGGATTATGTGGTTTAATGGCAGAGATTACTAGTAGGATGCTGCTTCATTTCCTGTACATACTTGTCTGGAGTAAATATCCAATGTGTGATGTGATAAAATGTGTTTCGTGCATCAGGAAGCAAGAATAACCACATCGATAAAAGGAAAAAAGCCCAGGCAAGGATGTCCTTCCTATTTTGGGAATTCCCACAGCCAGAAGCCATGGGCTGCACAGTTTAATTGAACGCAAATTAGGAGATGCCCCTGATCTTCCTTCATCCTGGCACGTTCCTGTGCTCCTGTAATTGCAGGCACGTTGAAGGGCGGCTGTTGTGGGGATGGTGGTGAGGTGACGGGAGCTGCGGGTGCACGTACGGACCAGGACACGTCGCACGCCCACAGGAGACGGGGGCAGCGGGTTGCCACGATTTGGTGGTCCCACTGTGTCCTCTGGGGAGGAAGGGAACGAGCTGCAGGCAGATCCCAGAGCTCTCACAGAACGAAGCGGGCGATGCGGCGGACCCGGTGCCCGGGCAGGAGCAGGGTAACGTTTCGTAGTGAAAGCTCCAACCCGGGGTCCGTGAGGTGCCTCAAACGCGGCCAGAGCCGGAGCGCACCCTCGCCACGCTTTGGGGTCCATTTCTCTCGCTCCTCCCTTCAGGGCGCACGTACGAGGGGCGATGAGTGAGAATCCCCCCCCTCGTTACCACAGCGGCGGGGCTGTTCGTGCGCCATTGTACCACCTCCGGGCGCTCTGAGGGCGCGCAGCAGCCCCGAGCCCCGCATCGGTCACAGCGCCGGGACCCCCCCGTCCCCGGCAGCCATGAGGCGGCCACAGCCCGCGGCGGGAAGGGGGGGGGGGGACGACGACGACGACGGTGCCGCTCCCGCCCCATTGGCGCAGCGCGGCCGCAGCCCCCCCCGCCTCCCCCGCGCGCGCGGCTGTGCCGCTCCTCACGTACTCACCGCCGGAGCGCGGAGCCGCGGGGCGCTTGACGGGCACCCCGCTCCGCCTATCACCGCCCGCCGTGCCGCCCGCTCGCCCAATAGCGGCCGAGGGCGGGCCGCCGTCTCCCTCGGGGCGCTTCTTATTGGCTTCAAGCGCCTGAAAGACGCGAGAGCGAGCGGCTGCTCCGCCTATTGGCGGGCGGGCCGTCCCCCGGAGCAACGCGCCAATCAGCGGCCGCGCTCGCCGTGTTGTTCGCCGTCCGGCGCCGCCATGGGTCGGATCCGCCGCCTCTCAGCGGCGAAGAGCCCAATCGCGACGAAGGCGGTGGCGGCCGTAGCCAATGAGCGCGGCGGAGGGGCGGGCGGCAGGTGCTGGCCGCGGGGCGCTGCGCTCCGCTCGCTGCCCCCCTTCCGCCCCGGCCCCAGCGCGGGGCCGCGCAGCGCTCCGCGGACGCGGAGCTCCGGGGCCGCCTCAGCCGCCGCCGAGCGGGACCGCCCGCGGGCTCAGGTACGGCGGGGACCGGCGCTTGGCCCCCGCTTTCCCTCCCTCCCCGCGGGGCCCTGCCGCCGCCTGCGGCTCCACCCCCGGGACCGCGGCGCCGGAGCCCCCTCCGCTCGGCGCTGCACACCCCTCGAGGCGTCGGGCTTCGTCCCCGTCGTTCCCCGTCCCCTGCCACCGCTCCTTAGCGGCGGGCCTCGGCTATGCCTCTCGCTTCCGGACGGCCCGCCGCGCCTGCCTCCTCCGGCTGGCCCTCCTCTTCCTTCGGTGCCCGGAGGGACCGGCCCGTGCGGCCCGGGGACGTGGCCCGCTCCTCCGTGCCCTCCGCTCGCTTTGTCTTGGGGCGCCGCGGTGGGAGCCCCCCCCAACCCCCGATCCCGCATTCGCCCCCGCCGTGAACCCGCCCCGGGCCCAGCCCCGCTGTCCGCGCACCGTTCCGCCGTGTTTCGGCGCAGGGTGGTCCCGTTCCCCGGCCCCCGGTACCGGCAGCCGGGGCTGGTTCGTTCGCCGCGGTGGGGGGGTTTGTTCGTGCTGCGGGTCCTGAAGCGGACGGTCGGGGCTTTACAGTGAGAGGTGGGCGGCTGAAAGCTGCCGCTGGGTCCGTGGTCCCGTGCTCGTTGCCGGCAGCGCGCAGCAGGCCCGCGGGGAGAAAACCCGGGGCAAGAGCAGGACATTTGCTCTTTTCATCTTTTTCCCCCCCTCTTTCCGAGACTGTCAAATTTTAGGGCGAAACCTCACATTTTCCCTCTTTTTGCTTTTATTTTTTGCGATATTCCTGCCGTGACGGACCGCGGGGTCCCCTACGCAGTCCTGAGCACAGAACCGTGCAGGGTGAACAAGTGACCGGTCCTGAAGCAGTCGTGGGCTGCAGGAGCTGTTTGTCCGGTCACGCTGGGGTTGGGGACCTGCCCTGGGTTTTGGCTCAGTTTGCCCCAAAGTCAAAGATGTGTTGGGCTCCTTTGGGATGGAGTAGGTGGTGGAAAGGAGAAGCTGTTCATGAAACCCTTCATTAGAAGGTGGTAGTGGGGTTTCCCTTAAAGCTGGCTGTGATTCTTGATCCTGAAGTGGTGTATGTATAGCTGCTTAGAAGCTGGGTGTGTTGCAGAAGGGCTGCTTTGGACCCCTTTGCTTTCAAGGGTTAAAGTCACAAATTTCATTTGGTTTTATACCCGTTCTTTACCTCTTATAGCTTTAATTAAAGCTGCTGTGGAAAATGGTGCTGTTCAGGGGCACAGTCTGGTTTCACGTTGCCGTTAAGGCCTAGAACATGGGAGTTTTGATGCGTGAGCAGGTTGTCTTTCTGCTGGGGCAGTGCAAATACATTATTGTGTTCTGTCGGGCTTGAACCTTCTGAAGTTAAGTCTCTTCTAACCAATAGGAGTTAATTTTAAGGAACTATGTTCCTCGGGTGCCGAATGGCGGTTCTATTCCCTCCCCTTTTCACATACAAAAAGTCACTTGTTTCTTATGAACTTTCACTGTTTTCTGTTCTGTTTCCTTTTCCTGTTTTAACATTCATGGAATCAGTAGAAATCTTCAGACCAGAATTCAAAACTTACAGTTATGTGTCAGCAATTACCTAAGATAACTGTTGGAGAACATTGGGGTAATTGCTTTGTGACAGCGAATTCCTTATTCTGAGGTTCCCCTGTAATAGGTGAAAGAAGTTGGGGCAGGGAGGCAGACTCGTCCAGTGCCAAAAGGAATCTTTGGCTGTTCCTTTCTCATTAGTGGAAGGAGTTACTCCTATGCAAAGTATATGTAGGTGGATAGACTTGATTCCTTGTTCCAGAGGTAATGTTCATGTATAAGGCACTCCCTGAAACATCTTTTGTCAGGAAAATGCTGTCCAATGCTTAGCAGTGTAGTCTTCTATCTCCTTTTTTTGCTTACTGAAAAGAGATAACTCCCTTAACAGATCCACTGAGGCCAGCATATAGGTGGTTTTCTATATAAGAAGATAGTTTCCTCAGTAAGTTAGAACACATGGGTGAAAGTACACAGGTCTAACACTCAAAGCTTGACTTGAGGATGAATGTGGGCTTTTAAAAGTGAGACCTTCTATCCATAGGAGGCCTGCCCAGCTTTTGATGAGAAGTTGATAGCAAAATGCCCTGTTGGGGAGAATCCCACTCATCTCCTGCTGATGATGCAGGCCTGAGGCAGGTACGGTGCTCGCAGCTGCTTTACTGGGCTGTTAACGCTGAACTGCTGAAAATGAAATGAAAACTTTCTGCTGATAGCATCAGCTGTCATGTGGCAGATACCAGAGTGACTGTTTTACAGCCCTGCCAGCACCAAGTGCTTTAAGTTAGTTTTAGTTAAACCGTAGACAACTTCTCAAAACTTCCAGTTTTTTTCCATATTAGAGGTCCTAAGAGATTTTCTTAGGAAAATGTGAGTTGGGAAAACCAGTTTGTCCAGATGCGCTGGATAAGCATGGTAGCTGTATAGGCTTTTTGGGTGCCTTTATCACCAGTTACCTGTTCTTCTACCCAGGTATCCAGCTGTAATACAATAAAGAATGTGTTGGCATTCAGGTGGCTGTAATTTGCCTTCAAAGTTCACTTCTAATGTCGATGAATAGGGAAGTTCACATGTAAGTAGAATTAATAACCCTGTCTTGCTGCAGGCTGAGCCAGCCATGCAGCCGTTCACACCTTATGGAAATCTCTTTGCAGTCATAAGAATTAGAAACTTGATTTCCTTTTAATTAATTCCAGGCTGGAGAGAAGATCTGGGGCTTGGTGGATTTTCCACCCTTTCTGACTCACTTTCTACCGTTTTACTGTGTGCCATTGAAGGGATTTGCAACGCCTGTGCCTGTCTGTCCCTTCGCTGCCATGTGCAGCATTACTTGCAATATAGCATCTGTTAATATCGAAGATGGATGACAGCTAAATATGTCACTGCAAGTGGGGGATTTGCTTAATGTATTTGGATGCCATCAGGATTCTCTGTGGCTGTGCAAGGCACTGTTTGGACGAATGATTCGTCATCTATTTCAGGATCCAAAGCTGGTTTGTCCATTTGATGCACCAGCAAACGGAAATCCTTGAGTGCTGCAAAATGTTGGCAGAAATCATGGCATTTTACGTAGGTTTAGTGGTATTAATGTTGTGTTCTCATTCTCGGTATGAAACCATTGTGGGATGAGAAAGGTGTTTTTCAGTAAACTGATCGTTGCTTAATAAGCTCTTTGTTTTGGACCAAATGTGTTCTGGGTTGTCACAACTTATGGATACAGTCACTTATTACCAGGGCTTAATTAAGGCGCTTACTCTCATTTGTATTTTCATGGAGTAAATGATTCTCTTTTATAAATGCAGCAGTTCCTCAGTTATGTTCTGACTAGATGGCTGCTGATACAGGAGAGCACGTTTGTATTCTGTGCTAATGTTTTTGTGTAGTTCAAGATCCTGACTTAGCCTGTTTGTACCTCAGCCATGGCAAAAATAACCTGCAACTTGCTTAGTTGGTATTTCTTTACAGTTTCTGATATGCATTTGGAGTAGTGGAGAGGATTTGGGTGACCCTCTGTGGGTTTTGGTGTTGTGCATGAGTTTGTATGAAGTTCTTCTCAGTTCTGTGTTAGTAAAACAAGCAGCGCAGCTTTGGCTGTGATGTATGTGTTAAGGTTTGAAGCTGTAGCTTCCGTAGGGAAGAACTGGAAAAAGCTAAGGTAGGAAGAGATAAACTGGTTTGATGTTACCTTGAAGCTGAGGTGAAACTCGCTTGGTTTTCTCCTAGGCTTTGCTTTAATTTGGTTTGACATTGTCACTCCTTTCAGTTGCAGTTCCGGTTACAAGGTGTGAAATGGATCTGGGGTGAGGTATGAGATGCCTGACAATCCTGTGGGGTTCCCCCACTTCTCTCTGTAGTTCAAGACAAGTTGTAAGTTACTTACAGGTGCAGCTGAGGATAGATCCTCCTGCTGAAGTGCACTTCTGGAGCTGCAGGAGCTGTGTCCTGCTGCTTGGTCCCATTCACCCTTGACTGGCTTTACCTCTTGCTCAGGCTCTGACTGGGGAGCTCACTTCTGGCAATGCAGCTGCTCTGAGGCTGGAATCTGGGTCAGTGTGTCGCACCCACTGCAGGCAGGACCTAAACCACCTTGTGCAAGAGCTGCATCCAAGAGTTGCAGGTTTATGGTGGCAGGGTGCTCAAGCCCACTTATAACAACAGAGTTTGTTCGATTGCTGTCTTGCCAAAAGCTGAAGCAACCTAGAGAAGAAGTTGAGCTGCTGCCGGTCTGGAGTTCTGTCAGGTTTGTTCTGGCAAGAGGAAGACTCTTGGGGATCGGTCCTCATGAAGGTATGGAGCTGGTGCAGGAATTGCCTTTTCCTACAAAGCGGGGCAGTTATCAAGTTTTCCCATGCATCTTTCTGATAACATTAATAGACTATGGGTTGCTTTCCAATATTGTGAAGTTTGCAGCGCTGCTGCCTGCATTCAGGTGGCATGGATTGAGGCTTTCAATTCTTGTGCAGACCAAACAGGAATCCATCCAAAAGAGGTACTTTCTTTTTACCTCTTTTGCTCCAGGTCTGGGCAGGACTTTCCTCCTTTTGCTGTGGTCTTGCAGTTTGAAATGGTGAGCTCCTAAATGCTGTTCTTTCTATTCTGGCAAAGTGAACCCATAGTAGTTTGGTGTAGATCCGAGTCACAGTGGAGCTGCTGGGAAGCAGCACTCCAGGTCAAATGCTTTTTAAATTGCTTTTTTCATACTTCTATGGCCTTGCAGTAAATGTAGTGAAGACAGCAAACATAGCTATCGTGTCATGCAGCAAACTGACCCCCCCTGGTTCTGTCTCAGTAGTGGTACGCTGATTTGTGTGGCTTTAGAATGAGTTTATCTTCCCTATTCAGTGAAACATTGAATTTGAGGAGGGAGGCGGTTGGGTATTGATTCTGAATTCAGTCAGAAATAGGCTGTGCATGTTGCCTACCTTGCTTGAGGCAATGCTGAACTGTTTTAATTTCCTCCAGATTTAGTGCTCTTAAATCTAGACACTTGTTCTGCTTTTAAATGCTGTTTGTGACTAAATAATTGTGCTGCAGTTTGAAGAATGTTATGGGTAACTGCGCTACATGAATGTTCGGAGGGAGAACTTTAGGTTACTTTAATGAGCTACATGTGCTGCTTGGTTTCAAGTAGAGGAGAATCCGGAATTCTGGAGAAGCCTGGTGGAGTGTAACATTTGTTAGAAGATAATTTCTCCACTCCCAGGCGCTGTAGATCTTCATCCGCTTGGCTGGTGGGTACTCGCTGTGCCTGCATGGGAATGTTGCATCTCTGTTCCTCTTCCTCAGATCTTCCCTCTGTTTACTTAGCCTGTAGGAAGGATTTACAAACCTCAAAGCCATTTGGAGCTGAAAATGGAGTGAATTGAATATATGAATAATTTTGGGGAAAAGGTGATAGTTTGGAATTGTTGCTGTAATCTTCCAGTCCTTTCAAAGTGCCCTGAGCATCGCCACAACAATCTGCAAATGCACAAATTTACGCTCTCTTTGTCTAAATGCTGTAATCTGATTCTCAGGAATAATGGGAAAGAAAGTTCTCAGCTGTGCTTGGGAGGCATAACCCTGCTCTAAACCCAGTGAGATAGAATTGCCTCTCTCTGTACTGCCTTGATGCTGGGCAGAAGTTTGTCTTTTGTTCTGCTAAGCTTTTGCTAATGCTGGATCCATGAGAATCTCGAGGTGGGTTGGAGTGTAATTACTTGGCTTACAGAGAAAGGAAGTAGATGGAAATAGAAGAATCTGCCCTCTATGTTCCAGCCTAATTAATGAAAAAAAATGCCATTTCAAATAAACACAGGAAGTTTCCATTAATATTGGTAGTGAAATACTGAGTTAAGAGCAAATTTCAAAGATCCTTTCGCTAGCAGGATTCTTAGCTTATGTATAGGAAATGCCTCAGAAATACTAAGCGAGGCAGAAGTTTATTCAGGCACATTTCAAACCTGTATTTTGGAGGGTTTGGTTTAATTTTGTCATTTTATTGTCAGTTGAGGAGCAGGTTTTTTCCCTCACACTAAAATTGATTTTCATTTCAAGTTTGTCAGACTTGTGGTAGACTTGGGCAAAGCTCACGGGCTTTCCTAGTTTATTAATCCTGATGGGAGCCTGCAGCCTGAGCCTGGGCTGTGCTTCCTAAGGCAGAAGTTCCCCCGTAAGCATTTCTCAGCCCTTTTGGCAAGGAGCAGTGGGAGGTAAAAACTTGCTAAAAGGCCCTGAATCCTCATTTCTTGTGTTGCTGCTTGGCTGTGGCATTGAGTGAGGCGACTGTGTCACTGCAGGGCATGGAGGGGGTGCTCTGCCTCTTCCCACTCCATCAGCGCCTGACTTGGCCTTATCTCCCTGAGAATGGGCATAAACCCAAGCTGGTTGACAGTTTAATCAAGGCCATAAGGTAAATGACCACGTATAATTCCTTTGTTCAGGTTTTCAAGGGCTGGTTGAAGTAGTTGTTTTGCCCACACTTGTGGGGAAAGCAGCTGATGTCAGTGCTTTGAGATGGGACGGAGGAGCTCCGGGGACAGGTAAGTGGCAAGGTCAGGATGAATGGGTGTTGGAATGTTCTGCAGTGGTTACCAGGGAAGACCTGGTGGTAGATGCGCAGCAACTTGCTGGAACGTTCCATGACTGTTAGCAGGGAGGGCCCCGTGGTAGATGCACGGTAACCTGTTGAAACATTCCATGGTCGTTACCAGCAAGGGCACCGTGGTAGATGCACGGTAACCTGTTGAAACGTTCCATGGTCGTTACCAGGGAGGGCCCCGTGGTAGATGCACGGTAACCTGTTAAAACATTCTATGGTCGTTACCAGGGAGGGCCCCGTGGTAGATGCATGGTAACCTGTTGAAACATTCTATGGTCGTTACCAGCGAGGGCACCGTGGTAGATGCACGGTGACTTGCTGGAACATTCAGTTGTTGTCACTGGGAGGACATGGTGGGAGCCGCACCGTGGTTTGCGGGCTCCTCTGACAGCGAAGTAAGGCACATCGCTTTGGCTTGTTGGAGCCATGTCCAGGTAATGAGGAGATCTTCATGTGCTGCCCAGCCTGCCCTAGGCTGAGTCTTAGCATGAGTCAAACCTCTTTTTTCCTAGTTATCATTGAAAGGGCAGGGGAGGTTTAGATGTGTTTGGATCAACAGACAGAGTTTTCAAGGGGAATTGCCAGGTGAGGCAAGAAGACCAAAGATTGAACAGTTTGGGTACTGAAAGGAGATTTGTTGCCATTACTCCTCAGTGGTGTTCCACAGTGGTGTCAGGCTTTGAGTGTGCTCTGACACAGAGGGTTGTCATGAAAACTGGAGGACAAGGGCGGTTTGAAAGGTCTGGGTTTATGATTTAAAAACCTTGCTTAAGATCTGGCATGTCTCTTTAGCTTTCTAAAGTATTAAACCAGTCCAGTGGTTGCCTGATAGCAACTTCTAATCCGGAGTAGAATGCTCTCAGAACTCTTCCCCAAAGAATGAGCTGCAGTTTTCAGCATTGAAATCACTAATTTGTTATATATTAATGCTTTTTGTGCTTGGTGCTGGAAACGACATCTTCTTTATGTCTTCCGTTAGCTGAGCTATTTAGATGTGCCTCATTTAGATCATCTCATTGTATCTCCTCTTTTTTTACCTCCTCAGTATCTGGGACTTAACACACTTCCTTGATTTGGTGTGTGTTGTCCTTAGATGGTCTCCTGCGTGGGTGTGTAATTCACTGTCCTTATGTAGTATAATGAGCTGTGTAACTTGATTTTCTTAATTGCTGACAGTGGGTTTACTGGTGTTACAAGTGCAGTGGTGTTTGTTGTCTGCATTGGTTAGATTACGAGTTTGTAGGTTCAGAGTTCTGTAATAAAACAGCAATTTGATTGAAGAGCACTAGTAACCCTCTATCCATCTTCAGGTGTGTACAAACTCCAGATACATAGAAGCTAATAAGCTTGCTTTCTTGTTTGGGGAAGAGAGACTATGTTGTTGCCAGTTTGCCTCCTAGAAGAGTTTAATGCCCTCAGACTTTTCCTCTAACAGCTTCGGATGTTTGAAACTCTCCTTTCTGCATCATGAGGCAGTGGTTTGAGCTGGTGGCTTTGGCTTCCTGCTTGAAAAGTCTACAGCTACATGCTTCTAAAGCACAGGCACGTAACCGGAGTCATCTCCCTGATCATTTTGTACCATGGCACCACAAATCATCATATTTGGCGCAGGAGAAGAACAAATGGCCATGGTGGGAGCTCAGCAGCTATCCAAGTGGGTACTGCTGTGAGATTTCCTCTTGCTTCAAACTGTGGCCAGTGCTTTGTTTGTTGTGTGAAATTCTGATGGCTGTGCTTCTTCCTCCTTCAGCAGGGCGTGATGCTGGTGCCAGCTTGTCCCCACCACCAGTGCAAGCAGGCCGCTGTGTGTGTTTGCTGCTCTGAGTTGACAGCAGGTTGCATGGTGCACTCAGGAGGATACTTCCATGTGTCTTTTCAGCCCCTTCCAACACAAGTGGAATCTTGGGGTGTTGCTGTGGGTGCTGTATATCCTCTTCTCACAAGGTTATTTTTGCTGCCTGCGCTTTCCGTGCAGTGGTTTTGTCTACCAGATTTTGAGCATCTCCTTTCTTCGGTTTTGCTTTAGGCGCGTGTTCCAAAGGGCATTTCCCTTCATCTTTTTGAATTTCCATTGTCTGGCTTCAAGGCCTTTGGGGCAAAAAAACAGCAGGATTTTTTTTTTGTGGGGTTGATGATAGGAAGCTGCACCTTTTGGAGAAGCAGGTCATTCAAACAAGGTTCTGCCAGCTGTATGCAGTGTAATGTACGTGGTAGTTGGGCATATGTGTCTTAGGGAGAAGTTTACCTTTAGACCTGGTGCCTTCTTTAAAGGGCTCTGAAGGAGCATGTGCTCTGGTTTATTGAAGAAACTGAGAGTCCCAGAGAGCATATGAAGTTTGTTCAGCAAGTTTAAAGATGGCTCTAGTGTTGCTGTGTAAACACAGTGAGTCCTCTGCCATAAATTCTGCTGTGGTTTTACTGTTCAAATCCGGATTGATAATGGAGGTTTTACAGCAAACCAGCAGGATGAGTTTGCTCTACATCTGCAGTTGTGTGCCCTAGGTGTAGGTACAGGATTTGGCTCCAGCGCTGGTGCCTACAGGCACGTTTGTTTCCACTGATAGTCACTACCTTTAGTCAAGGTTACCCCTGACTCAAAAGCAGAGGAGAATGAGTTGGTGTTACCTACTTCTCCAAGATCAGTAGCAGGGGAGCAGCGGGGAACTACTTGGAAGTTCCAAGGCTTTCTCTGGAGGAAGGATTCCCAGCCCTGTAAGTCCTTTAGCAAGCACGAGTCCTTGATCTCCGCTGGGTTTCTTGGGCTTTTTCTGTGCCCTACAAAGGTTTCAATCAACAGGTGTAGGATTTCAGTCGCTGAAGTGTCTTGGTTCACATCAGTGTTAGAGGAAAAAGTCTCGTGTAAAAGTCATTGAAATGAAAAGCTCAGCTCTTTGTGCCCATCGAGATCATCCCTCTGGAGACAAGTTTAGTGTTTCCGTACTGTGGTTGCAGTTTAGAAGGTCTTCATAATATTTCAGGTTGTTCTTCTCTCTTACAAAGAAACTGAATGTGTCCAGCTGAGAAAAATACCTTCATTCTTCTTGTCAAGAACTAATGGGGAGCTTAGATTCTTTCTGCAAAATCATCCTTTTCAGTATTAACAGTGAAGAGAGAAGATTTGTTCCTATCGTCACCTCCAGCCTGCTGCATGGCAGAGCTGTGAGTGAAGAATGCTTTCAGTGTTCTTGGAATAGCTGGATTCTGCAGTGAAGTAGTCCTCAGTGCTGCTGGTGAGCTTCTTGCGGCACTGTTTTAGTGAGGCTGTCTCCTGGAAATCCCATAAGGAAGGTTGCTGCCGCAGCCCTGGGCTTATCCCACTGCCTTGCTTGGCCTCTTGTCCCCTCTGATACTGGGAGCTGGGTAGGAGGGAAGAGTAAATCCTGGCACTGTTTATCCAGAATATGTTAGAGCTGCGATGTGCAAAGGGTTTCTTTTCTCCCAAAACTTCCTCTGTGGCTTCGGTGCCCCATTCCTGGAGCAACCTGCTCCAGTGGAAGGTGTCCCTGCCTGCGGCAGGGGTTGGAACTGGATGAGCTTTAAGGTCCCTTCCAACCCAAGCCTTTCCATGACTCCATGAAACGTTATCTGGGGAAGGTGTTAAGATGTTCCTTAGAATAAAGAGGTGGGATTAAACATGGAAAAATCTGTTGTTCTTTGCTGTCTCTGCATTCCAGAGTTGCAGTTTGTACTGGGGCAGGTAGGTGCTTTAATTTATTGATTAAGCTCTGCATGAAGTAGTTTTTGATCCCCCACTTTGTTGTAGCAGGTATTTTGACTATTTACTCCCAGTTCCTTGAATAAAAATTGGAATTGCTGGAGATGATCTTGAGGAAAAGATGGGAGAAACCCTCGCTTTGACTGTTTTACTGGGTTTTTTTCCCCTGGTTGTGGGTAAAGCTGCAAAGCCTGGGAAGGCATCCCTGGAGCAGATGGTGCTGGCACGGATCCTCCTCAGCATGGAATTCAAGCTCCTTTCCTTGCGCCAGATCCTCAGGAGCAGCCGTGCTGCCGTGGAGTCTGACTCGGTGCTTCCTGCTCGGGTGAACTCTCGTGGCATTTCCAGGCCCTGTTTAAAAATAGCTCAACATTCTCAGTGAGACAGTGTTGGAATGAAGGTTTGGGGATGGTTCCTGTGTGTGTCCCACTTCTCCACCAGCCACTTCTCTTTTCCTTTCCACTCTTGGCCATGATCAGCTGTATTTGGTGGCCCTGCCTTGGCAGGGGGGTGGAGTAGATGATCTCCGCAGTTCCTTTCCTACCCTAATGACTTTGTGTTTTCCTGGTAAACAATGCTTTTCTTCAACATTTTGGAGGAAACCTTTGGCAAATGGGTGCCTGGAGCGTATCGGCTCCTGTGGTTTGCCTCGGGGATGGGAGATGCTGTTTCCTCCTCTTGTATTTTCTGCCAAACATTTGTGTGGTAACTCGTTCTTGTGGGTATCTATGAAGCCTGTTTCTTATCTTCAAATGCTGACCCTGAAATGGAGCGAGTGTTTTTCTGCATAGCAAGGTTGGAGATCCCTTTGGGGCAGGGGCACCCTGAAGGTGAGAGCGTTGGTTCCGGCATCACCTTTAGGGGTGTTCAGGGGTAAGGCTGCGGTTGGGACGGTCGGATGAGCGTGAGAGGCTGTGATTTTCTGCACGCGATTCCTTTAAGTCTGTGCTGGGGAAGGGCTTCGACCTGCAGCCCATTGCTTTGGGGCAGCTCTGACAGGACAGGAGCTCTGAAGAATTCTAAAATCTTCTCTTTTCTCAAATTTCAAGTCCAAACTGTTCATTTGCCTTGGAAATAATAATAAGAATAATTGATATTGAGTCTTTCCCACTTAGTGTGAGGTTGGGTTTTCTTGTAGGGGGCAGGTAGAGTATCTGATGTCTCTCTGGAGATGGGCGAGTTGTGTGCACACTCGCTGGTTAAAACACTGATAGAACCATTCCTCTGTTTTGTGTTTCCTAACACAGAGAGCATCTGGAGTACTTCTTGGCTGGTTTGAGATCAATTTAAACCCAGACACGCTTTCCTTGTGCTTTACAACTCATGTTTTGGCATAGTGTGGCTGCACCTTTTATTCCTTACAAGCCCCGTGCTGCCCTCTCGTGATAGCTTCAGCATATTGGATGTGCTGCGGCTGCTCTTCTGACATGGAGAATGTTTTTGTAGTTACATTTGCAAGTAAAATGCCATTAAACCATTTTGTTTTAAGGGTTTGCCTTCGATGCTTCCATCACAATTTAGGAAAGTCCATTTAAAACACTGTCATTTCATCCTGAATTGTGCTGTTGGTTTCTTTTTCTCTCTGTGAATTGAGAAGTGAATGGAGCAATTTTGCTTTTCACCTGGAAAGATGCTTTGAAATCATGCATCCGTGTTCCTTTAAGACTTGTCTGACCCTTCATTTCGACTGTATTCACTACAAATACAAGTAATGAAGTTACCTTTAAAAAAAACCCTAATTTTATAATCCTTTTGTGTAGCACATGGATAAAAAAGGAATATTGGTCAGAGCTGGTGTATTTGAACCTAAATAGTCCCTCTCCTGCCAGAGAGGGACTCTTCATCAGTGACTGTGGCAGTAGGAAAAAGAGTGATGGGTTTAAACTGAAACGGGAAGCTCAGGTTAGATCTAAGGCAGAAGCTCTTCCCTGTGAGGGTGCTGAGGCGCTGGCACAGGGTGCCCAGAGAAGCTGTGGCTGCCCCATCCCTGGCAGTGCTCAAGGCCAGGTTGGACACAGGGGCTTGGAGCAAGCTGCTCCAGTGGAAGGTGTGCCCAGCCCGTGGCAGGGGGTTGGAGCTGGAGGAGCTTTAAGGTCCATTCCAACCCAAACCAGGCTGGGATTCTGTGATACAGAAAAGGATGAAGCATTCTGGCTCTGGGGGGCACTAGTTCCACACTCACACGCTGAGTAGATGCTGAAGGTAGTGAGAAGTTTGTTGTTGGTGACCCCTGTTCTGTTGAGACGCAGCTTCATATGATGAATGGAGGGGACAGTGCTCAGGCTGTGATCTCTATTTAGGCTCTCTCTGATCTTGCAGATGATATTGGTATCAGGAGGCCCCTGATACTTGACCCTTCTTAGGGCCCTGCTAGCAAGTAGACTGTTTTTTTTTGTTAAAGCTCATCTTAATCTGTTTTTAGAATAGATATTACTTACAAATGCTTTCTTGGGGGAACAGGGGAGAGAAATGAAATATATATCCCTGCCTCTGTGACATTCATTAAAGGAAGTGGAGAGAAACCTGACTTCTTTAACCAGTATGTTTTCTTCTGCCCCTCTTCTTTCCTTCTCTCTCCCTTTTTGCTTCCCCTCCAGGCCCTCGCGTCGGACCAGAAAAATGGGGTCGGAAGTGCCGAGCCCCCAGAACCCTGGCTGCAAGATCATGACCTTTCGTCCCACCCTTGAGGAGTTCCGGGACTTTGGGAAGTACATTGCTTACATGGAATCACAAGGAGCTCACCGAGCAGGGCTGGCCAAGGTGAGTTGCCCTAGCTGAGGTAGTTGGAAGCTTCCTGAAGGCTGCCTTCCCGAGGCTCTGCTTTATGTAGGGTGTCTGTGAAGTTATATCCCTCAAGCAGGTTCTACTTTCATGGAGTCAAGCAGAGCTTGTTCTTGAAAATCAGACTTGCAGCCTCTGTCTTGGTTTACCAAGAGAGGAAAGGCAGAGGAGTTCCAGGCCTTGCCTAAGAGTTAAAGAAGGGTTTACTTGCAGGATGGCTTTTCCTGTCCCTGAATGGAAAATGGCACGTATCCAACCCCTGCAGCAATGGGTTAAGGGTATTTCTGTGTCCTGCTTCTGTTGCTGAGGGCACTGATAGCAGTAGCCATGGTCCTCAAGGGCTGGAGGTGAGAGGTTTTCAGTTCCCCCAGAGGGTAGGATAAGGGATCAAGCTTTTGATGTCTGCTAGGTTTGTATGGGGAAGATGTAAATCATATCTACATGAATGGGTCCAGGCTTTTTCCTCTTACCTTTCTCATGTTCTGGGCTGCCACCTTAGGCTGACTTGAATCTAGACCTGTAAATGTGTCCTGTCTGTGTGTGTGATTCCCTAACAAATGCCTGAAAGCCTTTTTGACCTTCAGGAGGCGGTTCTCCAGCCAGCTCTAAACCGTGTCCCTCCTTCCCATCCACATCTTTATGCTGATGAAGCTTTCTGAGAACTCTTCATGTGAAGTTTCTCAATTCCAGTGCTTGACATACAACTGCTTGGAAAAAATCAGGACAAACTGATTGGAAAGAGTATTTTTGTGGCCGAGCCATGCTGCACCATAGGCTGAGGGAGATGAGTTGCTCTGACAAGGTAGTTGTTACAAATGGTATTTAGCGGAGCTTAATAAAGCCCAGCAGAGGAATAAAGCTGTTAGGCATGAAATAATTTCATTTTTTCTAACCCGTAGGTCAATTACTGTTTATGTTACAGTTCTAAATGGAGCTGCGTATTGATAAAAGCTCTCTGTGAAACGTTTCCTTGTCCACTCAAGTGTGCCGGCAATTACATTCCAGGAGCCTGCCAGGGTAGATAATTTTAATGATGCTTGTTGGTAAATTCCAGATGTTGTAAAGAAATTGCTCTGCTTGTAGGGCTAAATCTGAGCATTTCAAGGTAATTTTTGTCTCTGTCTCTTGCAACTGCATTTTGGAGCCTTGTAATGGAAGTCAAGCTCATTGTAGTCTGGGGGAACCATGCCCACAAAATCAGTAGCTTGTCCTCCAGCTCCTGTAACTTTTTTTGGCTGATCCTTCCACCACATTAGATTGCAGACATTGTGCTTTGTCATTACACATGCCTGCTGAATGTCCCAGTGATTGTTCTCTGATCTTGAGCCTAGAATTGTTGGCAGCTCTTCTGTTTGAAATTACAGCATTTTCTTCCAGATTTGGGACTGCTTTGCAGCAGGGTGGTTGTTTTTTGTGCCGCCTCTAAGCGTGGGGAAAGAGTTCTGGATGTGTTCCCTGTGGTTTCCTTTTGTTCTTCTCTAGCCCTTACCCCTTTTCATTGAAGGAGTTGGTCCCTGATATGTCACCTACAAATACAGAAACATCAATTAATAATGCAACAGGAATTTGGCCTTCTTATTTAAATAAAACCCCACCCAAACCAAAAGTACTACCCCCTCAAGAAAACCTTCAGGTAAGTGATCTTCTAGATGGAATAGTTGTTTACACTGCTGTCAAAGGTTATGGACTTGTAGAGTCTTTGTGCAGCTTTGTGGAGGGGTAGGTGAGCAAGGAATTCCATCTGGAGGGGAAGCATGTGCAGTCCTTCCAGCATGCAGCACGCTTCCTCGGTATAACTCTATCTCTTTATATCCTTACTGCTTCTCTTGTGCGACTCTTCTGCTAGCAGGCAGGCTGGCGGCCCTCTATGTCAGCCTGTCCTGTGCTTCAGCAGATGCAGAACAGTTGGCTTGTCATATGTGCTGGTTATTTGAGCTGCTGCTGTTACCTGATCACCTGCAGCAGTGGGATGAAATCCTGTCCACTCCCACAGCTTTTTCTTCAGTAGACTTGCGTTTGCCTGTTGTGAACATCAAATAATTTTGTTGTTTGTTTCCCCCCCCCCATTCCAGGTGATTCCTCCCAAGGAATGGAAGCCTCGGAAAACCTATGATGACATAGATGACATGATTATCCCAGCTCCTATTCAGCAAGTTGTTACTGGGCAGTCGGGATTGTTCACCCAGTATAACATACAGAAGAAACCGATGACTGTGGGAGAGTACCGGCGTCTGGCTAACAGTGAGAAGTATGTTGGTGTTAAGTGATGGGGAGTTGTGTGGAAAGCCTCTCTTTCTAGAAACAGGCTGAAAAGCAAATGCAGCCTTGTTAAAGAGGAAGCATTTGGGAGGAAACTGCTTTCTCTTGGAAGTTTACATCCAGAATCTCAAATAAGTTTGCAACTTGGTGGCTTTTGGTGTAGCTTGAATCTGCCTGAAAGGAATGACTTTTCAGTCATTTATCTGTGATGAGCATCTTACAGCAGTTCTTGCATCCTTATCTTTTCCATGTCCTTACCAGGTACTGTACTCCACGCCATCAAGATTTTGAAGACTTGGAGCGCAAATACTGGAAGAATCTCACATTTGTCTCACCAATTTATGGGGCTGATATCAGCGGCTCACTGTATGATGCCGTAAGTGGAATGTTCCTCATTTATTTTAAATGTGGACACTGACTTCCTTACTGCTTTTCTCTTAGGAACAGAGTCTGTTTTGTTTAGCAGCCTTAAAAAAGCAGATATCTTTATGTTTCCTGCATTACCAAGGGGTAACTAAACTTCCCACCTTGATCCCAGTCTTTATCATACTAGGGTTTTTTTTCCCCTTTGTGTTTAAAGGGAATAAAATGTGTCAGGGAAAGTGACAGAACCAGACACAACTGCAGGCTTTAGGAGGAGCAGCTTTTGCAATGGGTTGAACATGCATTGTGCTTCCGTAAGTTCCTATAAGCAGATGTTAAAGAATGGAATTACCAGTCACACCTAAAGAATGTTCCCTATTGGTTTAGGCATTGAGGTGTGAGTTTTGTGGAAGACATTCTCCTTCTGCATCACCTCACTTTGCATCTTGCTTTCCAGCTGCTTCCGTTCTTCAGCCCTTTCCTCCCTGTCCCTCTTCAGGTTAATTTAGACAGCGTCAAGACTGAGCAGCTTGAGTTTCACCGTCTTGCAGTTACTCCAGCCAGCAGGACGAAGCTGGGGTTGCTCACATACCTATCAGTTACTTGCTTGCATATTAAGTACACTGGGGAAAAGGGGTGTGAAGGGGACTCGTAGTTTCCTTTTGGGGACTGTATTCCTCTTCAGGCAATCTCAAGGTTAAAGATTTTGCAGAGGCTTCTGCCACTTTGGCCACATTGAAGTCAAGTGTTTCTCATCAGCTAATATGTGTTCATCAAATGAAGAACATCTGGATGGACTATGTCATTGAGAGAAGTGTCTTTTACCTCTACTTTATCTTGTGTTTATTAGTAAAATGGTTACTTAATGGTAGGATATCACATAGTACAAGTGCCTCTTCAGAGAGTGAGAAGTGAGCAATCATCCCTTTGCCACAAAGTGCTGGTAGCACATCCTTTTCCTGGTTGTTGCTGAGCATTAAAAGTAGGCTTTTTGGAAGCAGGTGGGATTAAATTAGTGTAGATGACACTAGGATATCCCCATTTTAAGGCACTGAAAGGAAGCTGTGGCTATTATTCAGTTATAGCAAGTCCTGATATGTTCCAGTACAAAACATTTCTTTTGAATTACAGGATGTGGAAGAATGGAATATTGGCAATCTGAACACCCTCTTAGATATGGTGGAACATGAGTGTGGCATTATCATAGAAGGTGTAAACACTCCCTACCTCTACTTTGGGATGTGGAAGACAACCTTTGCTTGGCATACTGAGGACATGGATCTCTACAGCATCAACTACTTGCATTTTGGGGAGCCAAAATCCTGGTAAGTGACAGAGTACTAAGCAGATGGCGATCATGTACCTTTACCCTCTACTTAGAGACCACTGCAATATCTCTTTTTTCAAGTCTTACCTATTTCCATTAATCTGATCTCTCACTTCCCATTTTTTTTCTCCTTTCCTATTCTACAATTGAAAGGAATTTTACTTCCTTTGCTGCTAACTTGCTCAGAGGCCTAATTCCCATCTTTCTAGGAAGGAGCAGAATTAGGGAGACTTGTTGACTTTACGTTTAAAACCAGATTTCAACAGCTTGGGGATTTTTGCAAAGTAATGCACAGGAGAGCACTTGCGCTAATGTGGGAGAGCAAATGGTGATGGGAATATGTGGATGCTTCAGGTGCACTTTAATAGTGAAAGTTTGTTGTTCTGCATGGTGCTGTAGGCAGGAAACATCTGTTACTTTGGAAGTTCCAGGATTTAAATGTGCTTACAACTCCCAAGGACAAGGTGAGTCAAAGGGTTACTTTTTCAAGGTCAGTTCTTAGAACACTGGGAAGCGTTTTTCATCCCTCTTGATGCATAGACTGGTTTGAAAGGACTTTTCACAAAAATAATCAATAGATAAGGGTGAAATGAAGAACCTGGGGAATGTGGAGTAAGTTACCAAGAGCTGGTGGTGTTCTTTCTCAAGCCTCCTACTTAAAACATAACCACAGAGACTTAGCAACCCAGAAGAGCTTTGCTGAAGATCTTGGTGTGACTAATAAATATTATCAGAGACTTAGCAACCCAGAAGAGCTTTGCTGAAGATCTTGATGTGACTAATAAATATTGACATTTATGTGCAAATTGGAGTTTAAATGTCACTGGGAAGCTGCTGCCACTGTGCCCTGGCAGAGGCAGACAAGATCCTTCCATGTCCCTGCAGTATGAGTCCCCAGTGACACCAAGTGTCTCTGGGCTCTTAGTGCCTGTGGGCATATAAAAGCTACCAGCAGCAGAGAGACTGAAATGAATGGATGTAGTGTTCTTTTACAGTCTAGAGAAGGAGGGGCTGAATCTGTCTATTCAGCTCTAGTCTTCATGTGAGCTTTAACTATCTTTCCAGCATGTCAGAAAATCCGCTTCCCCAGTAGATCTGAATCCTGGTCTCCCTCTTTCAAGCAGATGTACAAGGATTTTGCAGAATCCCTTGTGATGTATCTGTTAAACAGCTTGATCTCCAGAAACATCTCTGGAGTAGGAACAAGATGTGCCACGCTCTCACTTTAGGGACTCTCAGGTTTTCCCTTCATTTTCAGAAGTGGTTCATTCAAACCCGGTTTTATTCAGTCTCCATCTCCAGTAGATGGTGCCAGCAGCACACAAGAAGCGCATCCTCTCCTTCACCCTGGTGACCACCAGCAGTGCCAGTGTCATCTTTGATGTGATGGTTTCAGCACACAAGGGTTGGCTGCTTTTAGAGTTGTATGAGCAACTGACCAGAGGTTTCTGGGAGGGTCGTGCCACTGTGGCTGTGTCCGACTGCTCTTTTCATACCTGCCTCTTAATCGGTCCTGCCTCATCTATCTTCTGCTTGCTTTTTGTTCTGAACTCAGAATAGGAGGTTATCGCTTTCATAAAGTAGAAATAAGAACAGATCAGCTTGAAATGAGAAGCTGATCCCAGCATGAAGATAATGGCTGTTCCACAAACTCACACTGTGAGCAGAAGTTAGGGAAACAGATACTTCATGCATACTTCATTTTGGATTTATACCTGACCTAAACTGGTTTTCTTCTTGCATGCGTCATAGGAGCTTCATGCTCTTGTTTGGTATATGTGGATATCCACATACTGTGTATAGCATAAAGATAATACTCAAACTCAGTGCATGAAACTGTTTCCTCATCTTTACTAAACAGTGGTTTTTCCTTATGTTAGCTGTTATTCCCGTGGGAAATATGGCTTGCATATAGTAAAGAAACAAACCAGAGTTCAGTCACTACCGCTTAGAATTAGAATAGAGATCGTAAAATCATCTTGTAAAGGAGGTCTGGTGTTGGTGGTTAAAACTCAAAGCAGGAACGTGCTCTGCACCTGCTTGGGTTTGGGTTTATGTTATTTGTTTTTTCCCCCAGGGAGGATTTTTATCCAGCCATTCTGTTTGTGTAGTCCTTTTATAGTGACTAGTTCTATAAACCTTACACAGTTGGGGGAAGATGAGGATTTTGAGGACAGATCATGTTTTGGGCATAACACTTTCCCTTTCAATGGAGTGTTCTTATTATACAGATGACAGTGTATAACACAAAACTAAATATATTGTGACAGGATGCTGCTGCTGGTTTGGCAAGCCTCTCTGCTGTTCCCTCAAGCATAAGGCAAGAATATGCCACTTGCCCAAGTCATATCTTCCGTATTTTTCACTATGACAACTCCTGTTAATGAGTTCTTAAGCTCTTCTGTGGCTTCTGAGGAGTAAAGCTGAATACCCCTTGGAGCAGATCTGGAACTTTCCAGGCACCCAAGCAATTGCCTGTCTTCTGGTTGTGGTTGCAGTCATTGCAGAGCTCAGCTGGGGGAGCTCTTGGACTTCAGTGATGAAATTCCAGTGGTGCAGCCTGCCTTTACCCAAGGATGGCTAAAATGGTTTGGTTTTCTGGCACCATCTCTGTGGAAATTTCCCAGCTTTCTTCATCCTTTTTATAGTCTCTTTGACTCTAACAGTGATCATCTGAGAAGCACCTCAGGGGATAGCAGGAGTGTGGAGAGTTACAAAGTCTACCACTTTGGGCTGAGCTCTAAAATAGGAGGCAGAGTTATTGTTTGGCTGTCAGAGATATTTATGTAGTGAAACCAAGGACTCTGTAGTATTCTGCTTAAAATTGTCTGTTAAAAACCATAACTCCTCTTCATGTCTCTTGTAAGTTATCTGAGGCTACTTTAACCCAGGCTGTGCATCCCAAGCCCTGCTTTGCAGGTAGCGTGTAGGAGTGATGAGAAGCCACCAGCTCTGCTTCCTTGTGAAGGCAAGGTGAGAAGAGAATCTGGCCGATGGAGGTTGCTGAGTGGGTTCTACAAGAGTTTCCCGTTCAGTTGCTGTGGAAGAGGTGCAGTACTGTCTTGGGGAGGTCTGCAGGATATGTTCGGACCATGAGAAGCCACCTCATTGGACAAAGATAAGCTGAGAAAGGAATCTGTCTCATGGGTCAGGGAGGATAGTTACTGACATCAAAATGAAAGGCACATATGAAATCCTATCTTTGAAATTCTGGGTTACAGCTCTTACACAGCATGTGCTTTGGGGACTGGGATTACCATTAAGACAAATGTCTGAAGATGACTTCTTTGTACAACCGAAGGAGCATTTGCTTGGTCATACAGCTCCTTGATTAATGTGTTGCCGTCACTGCAGAGAAGTCCTGCTGCCAATACTTTTTTGTACTGTTTCTTTCCATAAGCAGAGTAGAACAGGCTGCAGCAGTATGAGCTGTGTACACAGAGCTGTGTCACTGGGGGATGCAGGTTAAAAGCAGTGTTTGGCACTAAGTGAGGTACTTGAGCAGTAAAGGATCATCCAGTGATGAGGCAGAGGAAGGGGGGTGATGTAAGTCTCATTAAATGATTTCTCTTTGCCTGCAGATTGCATTGCATTTATTTCTGAAGTTCTTCCTTGTACTGAGAACGAGCACTGTTACATGTCTTTCTTTAGCCACAATGATTGCTGCTGCACAGATACCCACACTACCCCTTCCAGGTCACACTTGCCTTGCATTGAACATGGTCATCTTTTCTGATGTGCTGTTGCTCACACGTATGCAGCTGGTCCATGTTGTAAGCACACTGTTGTTGGTTTGAGCTGGCAAATCAGCCTGACAGGCTGAAGAGGTCACACAGGAGGTGTGGGCGCTTTGCATCAAAGCTGTTGTGTAACTCGGTGTTGGGCTGCTCAGGCAGGGAGCTGCCAGCTTGAGGCTCCTGCTTGCTTGTTTCCCAGATGACAAAAGAATGCCCCTCTCCCATTAGTAGTTTAATTACAACCTTTTCGCAGTCTTTGTTTTTTCCAAACTTTGCATGTATTTAATTTTGCAGCCCTATATTAAACCTCTTGTGGTAGGAGCTTTTACTGTATCAATTATATGTATTATGTATAATTACCTTATACGTTCGTATGCCGAGAGCTAAAATAGAGCATATTGTCAAATGATGCTAAGAGAAGATTTTTATGACAGAAGCAACAAAACTGAATGCCAAGCCTCATACTTCATGGTTATTATGGCATTTTATTGAGGAGCGTGTGTGTCTCAGCCCTTGCAGTTTCAGAAGTGTATTTTTAAACCCTGCCATACCCCACCATCGCTTTGTTTCATCTCTATCAACATGTGCAATACCTACCTGAGGGGCTTCCTGTGGGAGGGAAGTGCTGAAGAAAACGTTAAATCTCACTAATAGGAGTGTGATGGATGTACTTTGGAGGTGGAACGTCTCTATCTTGTTTTGTCAACACCGTAACACCTGACTGGGTAAGAAGGTATTTTGTGCCTGATCTTGCTGTATAGCAACAATATTTAATGTACCTTCTGTAAGTACTAATGGGCTCTCACACTGTATTGGTTCAGAAGCTGCAGGTGTGAAACCAGAGTGACACTGGGAGCAGTAATTGATTTTTAGAAAATGTCCCTGTTTCCTTATCATGATGGATGTTTAATCCCCTTTAATTAAAGCAGGGAGCCAGCTTTAGCTTTTAAGTTATACAGTCTTCTCTCCAAAACATTCCCTTGCTGAAAGTGGATCATGCCTAATCTGTTTGCCTTTGCTCTCACAAAGTATGCTCTATGCCAAAACAGCAGTTTGTGTGGAATTAAGAACAAATTACCAAAGGCGTTTTAAAATGGTGTGATTAGCTGTCAGCAGTGGTCAGAGCTACAGTTACGTGTTAAGAAAGACTTCTGTCTAGTGAGTCTTAAGACTGCTTATTTGAAAGTCCCCAGTGTTACTGGAAGGCTTTATTGGTTGAAGTTCTATGGAATTCCTGCTTTCTTTTCTCCAGGAGTAGGGTAAATCTGCCTGTAGGGATCAAGGAACACAAGTCCTTGGGAGGACTTGCTTGTCACATCTACAGTTAATAAATTTGTGGTATCTGTTACTGATGGAGACTAGGGAAATCTCCCATTTTCTACCAGTGTTAGGATGGGGAGATTGAAAGGGAGATGTGATTGTTCCCCTGGGAGAAGGTTGTAAAAGGAGCCCTCTTTATTCTTGGCTACAAGCACACACCAAAGCAGCAGCAGATCTGAAGTGCTGAGGATCTTGCTGCTGATTTCAGTTGTTATTGTTGTCTTAGGGAGCATTGCAGCTGTCTCAGAACTCTTGTCCTCTCTTCCCCTCAGGATAGAAAACATTAATCCCTGGAAAACTATCTTGGAGAAAGAAAATGACCTAATACCATCCCAAAGCTTAACTCCTCCAGCTTGTCGTCTTCTGCCTTATCCCCATTTCCCCAGCATGGTATTCTGAACCATCCCTCTGCTTTGACACACTCTCACATACATTGCAGTTTGTTGGGAGCTGGGTGTCATCTCATTTAAAGCAGATGGGCTTAAAGTTTGATACTGAATTGTATGGCAGCGGGGGAAAGGACACTTGGCCTTTGCATCATTTGCTGCCTTCTATTCCATTCCCTCAGGGGGCCATTGCACAGGGTGCAGTTGATCAGATGTGATTCTAAGTGTTGATTATTGGAATGTCAGTAACCCTTGCACCCAGGAGATCCTGTGAGTTCCTTACAGTTAGATTAACTGGAATCACAGAGGTGCTTTGCCCTTGAGGGGGCTGAGGACTCTGCATTTGTCACACTGACTTTTTGTTTTGCTCCATATGGGTAATTTCCTCCCCCCCCCCCCCCCCCCCAAGTTTTACTGTTCCTATTTCTTGGCATTAGGGAATTCAAAAGAAGATTTTGTAGCCTTTCCTCCCTCGATGCCCAAGGTCTGCTTCAGCCTTCCGTGTGAAATGTGTGAGTGAGGTTGTTTTGCTCTTAAATGAGTGCACACATTTGCTGTTCGTGTGTTCCACTCTGGCAGCAGGGATTTATGGGCTTGCTGGGGTGGAGTGGGGGAGAAAGGAGGGGCAGGGGAAGGCCATTGGGCCATGATGGGCTCCTTGCAGCTCACAAATTTCCTTCCTGCCTCTGCTATCCCATGTAATCTGTTTTACAGCCCTGCAGCTTTGGATGGGGAAAGAGGAGAATTTATGGTGATGGTTGATTTATAGATTAACTGCAACACCATTTGCTCTCAGGCAGCTTTGGCAAAACAAACCCCTTTTCTGATGATAAAAGGGGTAGAGGAAGGAATGGTGATACCCATTAAAAGAAATGAAATGAAAGGGAGAGAGAAAGCATGGCCAGGCAGAACAGCTTTTCACTCTCCTACCCGTTCCAAAACTGTTATAGGTGAAAGCTGCTTTGGAACAGGCTTTCTGCATTGAGAATCCATGTGCATGTTGATTTGCTCAGAGATTCAGGAAAGGAGTGATATATTGAGATGCAGAGTTGCATCCCCCTGTAATTCCCTGCTAAATGAGAGCAGTGCAGCAGTGAGTTATTAGTGCAGCAGTGAGTTATTAATACAGCCTTTCGGCTTCATACACCGCAGTCATTAGTTAATCAATACCAACCATTCTACTGCTAATACTCAGGCAAGGCTGCCCTCGGATCTGAGCTGGGCTGTACCTCCTGGAGGTGGTGCTGTGCGTGAAGGATGATGGAAATCTGGTAGGAAAGGGAACAGTGCTAGGTGCCAGGCTGCTCTCTCAGTCGCAGGGGTCAGCATCTTGTACAAAGGCTGAAGGAGCTCTAACCTGTGTTATGTGGATTATCTTGCCCATCAGGTGCCTGCAATTGGAATAGTGGAGGTTTTTCTTTTTAATAGATTGTTGTTGTGTTTTATTATGCTGTTGTAGAAGGATTATGGGAAGGTATTTTTGTGATGCAGAGGAGGCACAGTGTTGTGGGGAGGTAGGATTCGTGTGTTGTCTGTCTTCCTTCAACCTCATCTACGCTGACAGAAAATGCCAGGAAGATCAGGCCAGGCTCTTGGACTGATGGGGACTGAGGAGGGGCTGTGGCTCTAAGAAAAGAGATGAAATGAGCTCAGCAGCCAGCTGGATGCTCACACCCATTTGGTCTCCCTCCTCCTTTCACTCAGCTCTATGCTGTGTATGTGCTTCCTCCTCCAGAGTCTTCTTTCTGTTTCTGGTCCAGATCCACAGCAAGGGGCACGGTGTTAGTCCATACTTCAGTGCCATTTTAGTTTGAGTCGTGCATTTTATGTCCAACTTTATGGACCTCTTTAGTTAGTTTGCTGAAATGATAAACTCTTGGAGGTTGGGGTTCACCTGTGACTTGTGGTACCTAACTCAGCAAAGTGGAGATTCTTCTGATCTGTGCTTTGTAGCTCTCCGTAATGATCTTGGAAGGTGGTAACGCTGCTGTGTGATCACATCCTCGTTTGCACAGCAGTATCTTCAAGTGGGCTCCTACTCCACTAACACAGTGTTTAATGCATGTACTGCTGTTTCCGCCAGCACTAATAATTCATCACAGCTCAGTGGTCCCAGGCTGGATTGAGAGAAGCACGTCTTTGATCCAAGAAGGCTCTTGCTGCAACTCATTCTTGTGTTTTGAAAGTGTCTGCTCAAAGCTCAGGCCTGATTTGAAATGAAGATCTGTGGAAGTGTGACAGGATCACAGATTGGTTTTAATAACTGAGGCTTTTGAACGGTGCACTCTGCCACTGAGACAAGATGGGAGGGAGATGTGTTTCCATGCTTCATATAACTCTTTCAGCCTGATCTGACTTGGGCCCTGGGGGAGAATGAGCTTGCAGATTCTGGCTTGGCATGGCACTGAAAGCAGGGGCTGGAAGCACCAGAAGGAAGCACCAGTGGTGCTGCAGAGCTTTGTCTTTATTCACATTTTGTTAATGCTTTGGCAGAAATCAGCAGGGATTTTTTTTCTTTACTCAGCACAGAAAATTGACATTGGGTGATGCCAAGTGCAGTACAAGTGTAGTTTAAAATAACAGAAGCCTATAGGAATGACAGTACTTAAACAGCGCTCTGCATCCTGCGTCGTCTGAGTGCCACGCAGTTGTTAACTAGTTAATGTTCTAAGGAATATCTGTGCTGGGTTTCCATCCACTTCATTTCTCGCTGGCCAATCAACATGACAAAGGGGATCAAGTAGAAGAAATAAAGGAAACTTCACACCGTGCCACTGATCTTCGTCACATCTTAGCTAAAACGTTTCTAGCTTTGATGCTAACAAGAATATAGGCCCTAGCTTCAAAGTAGTAGCTGTAGTTTGAAGCAGTGCAGCTGGATGGGTGAGGAGCATTAACCCTTTGGAATTTGTTTTTCCTCAAGAAAAGCAGAGTGTCAGTGCATTGTCATTGCAGTGGCATTGCACCTGCAGCTCAAGGGGGTTCCTAATCCAAAATACCTTTCCTTGCTAGCAAGCAGATTCCTTTTGTTCTGCTGTAAGCAATTATCCATAGGCTTTTCCAAAAGCAGTGAGCAGGAGCGTGCCGTGCCTCTGCCCTGTGAAGGAGGCCAGTTGGTACAAGGCAGGAACATCTGTGATCTCCCCTGGTTGCCTTCTTTCTCCTTGTTGCTTGAGTTGCAGTGAGGTAATATAAGGTCTTTGAAGCCTAATCTTCACTTCTGTTTAGATTTCTACAGTATCCACTACGAAAAGCAAGCAGGAAGTAATAATGGTGCCAGTTTGGGGGAATAAATCTGATGTGAACAGGTTCTTCAAAACAAATACTGGAGAATGGCAAGGGGATGACTATTGTAGTCATTCATCTCTGTTGAATCATGTAGTAATTATCTTCTTGGCCAAAATGAATGAATAAATGATTTCATAATGTTTTTCCCCAAACACCTTTTCTTAGCAAAATGCCTCCTTCATGCTGCTCATTCACTGCATGCAGAAGCAGACTATGGCTTTATTTGTATGGGTAGAAGGAGAGTCACTCCAGTGTGATTTGTAATTGTGTGCTTTGTGCCTGGCATTTGTTGCGATGAAGCTAACTGGACTGGTACATGGATCCCCTTTCCAAGAGCAGATGGTTGTTCATATTAAGCTCTCTGCTTTAAAATAGTATTTAAAAATTGCATTAGGGTTCTGGAAAAGGCTCCTTTCTGTCTTCCTTGAAGTTTGGGTTAGTGAACCCCTAGGAAAGCAGCCGAGTGTTCAGTGGTTTTGTGTAAATCTTGTACTTACGACTTCAGGTGTACCTCTTAAACTCAGATATTTAATACTGTTTCTAGCCCTGGCAACTTTAAGGATTAAAGAGCCTTTTAGCAGTGTGTGATTGGCGCGAGTTAAGTTTGATTCTGATCTTCCAACAGTCAATCCATCAGGATTTGATCCCAGTGCCAGAGTAACCCGAGAGAATTCTGCCCATCCTTACTGGAAAACAAATGGAGAGTTTGCAGTTGCCCAAACTGTAGTTTCTTGAGGGAAGAAGGGAATTCCTCATCTTGCTTTACTGTTCTCTTAGCAGCAGTCCTGCTTGTTGGTTCTTCATGTTGTGCTTGGCAATGGGGTTGACAGGCAGCACAGAAGAGAGGTCTTACCCAGTGAAATAAGCCCTGTGGTCCAAGTGCTGGGAATGCTCACTGTGAGCCAGGCCCTTTCTGGGCAGATTTGGTCCTGGTTTTCTTCCTGTGCTGGTTCCCAAAGGTTGTGTTTGAGCAGCTGCCTGCAGAGCTCATTTTTCTCTGAGCTTTAGAGGACGGGTTGATTTGGTGCATTGTATGGTTGTAATCTTGTTCTGTCATTACCTATTTACTCCTTATTATGGCTTTTTGAGCAGATACTCCCCAGCTTCTGTGGTTATCTTTCTTCCTATGTGTATTTCACTAAAAACGTCATTATTTGAAATCATTGACGCTGCTGGTTAAAGATACTGAATTCCATCATCCATTGTCCTGTGAAATGATCCATTAAAGATAAAACTGCACGCACTCAATAAAGGTTCTTTCCTAGGAACAAGGAGCTCTCTGATCCATGTGTGATCTTATCTCCAGAGCATGTGTTTGCATTCTAGATGGAAAGGAGCCACAAAAGAAGGGGACAGACGAGAGGCCGGAGATTTTCCTTTCCAGATAGTGCTCTTGAGGAGGGCAATTGAATACTTACAGCAAATTCACCCTGGGATAGCCTCAGATATTGATGAGAAGAAGAAAGGGAGTTAATTTCTGTCTTTTAACAAACTGGGAGGGGGAGATGGATCAAGGGAGGTTAAACAGGGAGGAATAAAGAAGTGACCATGAAAGGGAGGGTGGTGGCAGCAATATCGACAAAGGACCAATCCATTCTTGCTGAAATGCCTTTTTTGTTCATACTGGCTGCAAACCAGCTTAAAAACCGTGTGGAAAAACCGACTTTTGTTGCTCTGAGCTTTACTTTGACACGGTGAGGAGATGTCATGTTCTAAGAGTTTTACTTGGTAGAAAAAATAGGCTTTAGAAGCAGGATATGAACTTTGCAAAAGAGGGACCCCCCTCTCTGTACTGGTGGTTCTTCATGGCTTCTGTTGGGTGATAAATATATTCTTGATAGCCTGAGGGATTTCTGCTGTTGGGGGGTAAAGATGTTGAAGGTCAGGGTTCAGATTATGCGTTTATGGACCCACTTTGTCTTGCAGAGATTGAAATAATAGCTTTTTATTCTGCCTGTCACGTATAAGAGTAGGTTGGCATTTGAATCTTCAAAGGTTCAGTATTCTTGACACAGCTAAATCTGCTTTGAAGCCACATAACTAACCTCCAGCTTGACACATGGTCTTAGACATTTAAAATGTGCTGTTCTCTTGGTTTCTGTTCCTTATTTCAGTAATTAGAGCGTGTTAAACTGTGGGCCTGTTTGGCCAACCCTTGTGCAGACACTGTGAAATTAACTTTCTTGCCTTCTCCTATGGATTGCACTGAAGTGACATTTCCAAAGCCTTGTGGTTGAGCCCCCTGCTGCCCATGGAGGCCAGTCTCTGGTGGAGAATGGGTGCACAAGATTTCCTAATCTGAGGACTGCTTGATTGCTCCGAGTTGGTGCCTCAGCTTTTGGGGGAGGCTGAGCTAA
This sequence comes from Ara ararauna, assembly GCA_028858755.1. Lineage (NCBI taxonomy): Eukaryota > Metazoa > Chordata > Aves > Psittaciformes > Psittacidae > Ara > Ara ararauna. The sequence goes on along the minus strand of CM054398.1, from coordinate 2,535,520 downwards.
GGGGCAGGATGGCCAGGTCCTCTGCCAAAGCCATAGCTTCAGCTGAGAACAGTCCCTCTTAGAAAGACAGCAGCAGAGAGGGCATGAGCAGGCTGAGGTGTGGAGAAGGTGTTTTAACAGTTTTCAGTGGCCAAGAAGAAGAAAGCATTGAATTGCAGCCCCTTTGAAGAAGCTGCAGTGAGGAAAGAATCTGAGTTTGACTGGAAAGTCCCTGAAGAGCACCTGATGCTGGAAGTTGCTGCTGTAGTGAATTCTCTGTTCTGTGATCCCTGTGTGACTTCAGAACTTGGATCCCAGGATGGGCTGTCTGCTTTTTCTCACTGACACACTTGTTACATTCTTAACTCACAAGACATTTGCTTATTTATTTTCATTGTTCCTGATAATAATTCTAAGCCATTAGAGGGGAAAATTGTATTCAGAAATGCTGTTTCACACTTTATTTGTTTGATGATTTAGAGCGATAGAAAATAGCACATTTGCCAGCTTTTATAGTCTGATAATTATCTGCATCCATCAAGCCCCATTCCAGGGGAATAAACAAAACACCAAGAAAATTACACTATTAATGACATCCTTTATGGCAGATAGGAAGGATCTTTTATGTTAAGGATAAAAAGGGGACTGTCCGGTTCAACAAAAGTTACCACTGTAGGGAGGTGATTGGCCAATGCATTTGTTGCTTTAGGGCAAGTACCTTCTGGACCCATGACCCTGATGGCTGGGAATTACAGTCAGTTTTGCTCAGGAACTCAGCAAATTATGCAGGAGTAGAGATCAGAAATGCTGGGAATAGCTTTTGTGAAACAAGTGGGGAAGCTGAAAGTCTTCTCACATAGAACAGTAAGTTCTGTATTAATTCATGTCAGGGAACTTCTCTTGTTTTTGTAGAAAGAGTAGCAAAAGGTAATTTGAAAGGATCAGGATATTACTTTGAGATTGTTGGCTTCGGGGGAAGATGACATTTGAGTCATACACCTATAACTTGAGATTCGTTTCTTGCCTGTTCTGTAAATCTTGTGTTCCCTGGCAAAGCAGCAAGCCATTATTCATGCCTAATGTGACAAATCGCTGAGCAGCAGGTTTTCAGCTTAAGCTCAGCCCTTTGTCTTGGTCAACCACTGCAAGGCTGGCCCTTGGAATTCCATACTTAAGGCATTGGTGTCTTGGTCTGTTTGCAAGCCCAGTTGCTTGCAAGTTTGATGGATCTTAAACCCGTTGCTGGTTTAACGCTGCGTTGACTTTTACTGGGAAACCAGGTTGAACCAGGAGGGACAGATTGTGCACTCGAAGATGAGTATTTTCTGCAATGTTGTGTGTTCTGTTGGCTCTTGCAGATGTTTTCTCTGACGCAGCAGCAGTCTATTAAAAGATGGTTACTAAGAAGGGCTGTTAAAATATTGATGCTGCCACATTCACTTCTCTTTAGTTGAGCTTGTTGGGGGCAATGGAAAATCCTTGCTCCATCTTTGCTGTGGTTTAAAGGAAGCGTCTGTTTGAAGCTGGGGTGCAGTTGGTCCTGCTCTGTGCCTAATTCAGGCTTGCCCAGGCAGAGGGATATCATGAAACTGCTTCTACCAGTTCTTAGTCTGAGAGGTCCATGGATACTCTGTAGTCCATCCTATTGGTTGAAAAAGCCCCACCTGAAAAGTATTCAGTCATGCATATAGAAAAGAAAATGATTGGATGTGCTTTACCAGGCAGCATCTTGTCACTTGGCTCTGCAATGAAAGCCATTTTGCTGTTAGCTGAGCCCCAGCCTGTGGGTGCAGGAGGGATGATAACAAATCCTACTGGATGACAGCATTTTGTCAGTTCCCTCTGCCGAGGAGGTTTGTCCCCAACGAGTGCCTGGCAGTTTTTCGTGGTGAAAGCAGGAGGATGGTACCATAAGGTCGTACACAAAAGCCAGCCCTTGGTGGATGCTGATATGCTCAATAACAGCACTCCTTTGATTGCAGCAGTTTTTAATCTTTCCATGTCACCTCCATTGTTATTGTACCTTGTAATCAATCATTTCATGTCTAGATTGAGCGAGCTCAATCTGTGCCATACTCGCAGGAGCCTTCTGTTGCTCTTGCTGGCTTTAAATAGCAGCCCAAAGTCTTCCTTTATTGCTTATCTTTATGTAAATCAGATCTGGGAGTGTAACTTCAAGCAGAATTTGACCTACTTTGAATTCTCTTCTGCAGTTGATTTTGTGAGTTCCTAAGGATAAATGTAGAAGGACAGAGGCTCAAAGACTGGCCCAAGCAGAAGTTCATTTCCAAACCTGGAGCCAGCTGTTACCAAGAGGCTGTTCTGTGGGTAGGGCCTTCTGATTTGTCCATTATTCCCTAGAGTTCTTTTAAAAAAGCTGGAATTCCTCCTCTCTTGCTGGTTTCTATCCAAACAAGTCCTTTTTCTTTTCTCTCCATGGACTGTTCTCCAAAGCTCAGCTTGGCTTTTTGCAGCCTGCAGTCTCAGATAACACAGTAACTATGTTCCAATGTATTAAACTTTGAACATCCTCAAGATTTAATTAATCTTATCTTTACAACTCCCAATTACAGGCACTAATGAAGTGAAGGTTGCATTGTAGACTGGGGATATTACATTAATCATCTGCAGCCTTGGAGCCATAAATGAGTCCTTTCCCAATCCTTCAGCACTTTTCCCAGAAGGAATGGAATGTCTTATTTCCCTGTTTTAAGGGATGTTAATCCTACAAAGAAGCTTTGGATCGGGATTAGTTTTATCACGTTTATATAAGTGATGAATGGGCTTTGTAAGAGGGAGGCTCTGAGCTTTGTCCCAGACAGATGAAATTGAATTGTTTGATAATTATGCAGTTTAAGGCACTGTCAAACTTTGGACAGAGGATGTTGGGAGGCTGTTGCTGTATTTAATATTTTACAAGATTAGGTGCTACGTAGTGGCTTCCCTTCGATTTCCTTTAAGCCCTCAGTTGAAATCGGCTTAATGTCTAAATCTTGAAGCATCCCATGTATGATTTCTGTCCTGTGTTACCCTTCCTAACCTGGCAGAGCACAACAGGTAAGCTTGGGTTTTGTACAAAAGCAGTACAGGATAGGGCTTCTGTGTGTTTTGAGAGATCCTGATGTAAGTAGCGCAATACTGTGTGGTCGCCCACTGCAGTATCCTGTTTGCAGCTTGTTCTAATGAGCCGTGAGGGTTTTGATGTCTTTATTGGAAATAACAAAAATAATGGATGTTTTATTATTCACATTGAAGCAAAGTTATAGCTGGCAATAAATGTCAGTGAGGAAAATGTAAATTCTCAAAACTCTGTTACAAAAAAGTGCTGCAAGCACCACGTTTGATTTGAAGCAGTGTGTGAGCAGTAACTTACAAAATTCCATTGACATTAGAACGTGTCGTCATGTTAAACGTGTCCCAGAACCTCAGCCTGGTTTCGGTTGGAAGGGACCTTAAAGCTCATCCGGTTCCGACCCCTGCAGCAGGCAGGGACATCTTCCACTAGAGCAGCTTGCTCCAAGCCCCATCCAAGCTGGCCTTGTAGATGTGGCAATTGTATGTGCATTGTAGATATGGCAATGAACACATCCCTCCTTCACTCCTTTCCAGACCATCTGAAGTTAGTTGTGTGTTAATCTTTATCACAGGTTTTATTTTGCAGGTATCTTTCCAGCAGAAACCATGGCTGCTCTTCCCTGTACTGATTTGTTTCTCTTTTGTCTAGTGTTATGTCATCCCTTTGTCTTCTCAGTGTTTCTTCTGCCTTGTGAAGTCCTGTGGTGCTATTGGAAAGCATGAAGGAAAACGACACATCACATAACCTTTCTGAGGACTTTGAGTGAAATACGGGCCTTCCTCCCTGTGTTACATGTGACTGATACCTTCCAGCCTTAGGAAATATTGGAGTTATTTCCAGCCGTTGTTTGTGAATGTGCTGTGCTACAAGTTCTGACCATGCTTGTTTCCAGCCTTTGTTTTCTTTTGCTGTTTTTACATTAGAATGATGATTTTCTTCTGTGTCAACTCTCTCCCAGGTATGCCATACCTCCCGAGCACGGCAAGAGATTGGAACGCCTGGCAAAAGGTGAGCTTCGCTTCATAGAATCACCAAATCCCAGCCTGGTTTGGGTTGGAAGGGACCTTAAAGCTCATCCAGTTTCACCCCCCTGCCGTGGGCAGGGACACTTTCCACTAGAGCAGGGTGCTCCAAGCCCCTGTGTCCAACCTGGCCTTGAGAACTGCCAGGGATGGGGCAGCCACAGCTTCTCTGGGCACCCTGTGCCAGTGCCTCACCGCCTGCATAGTGTTTGGACTTCTACCTTCCTCCTGTGTTTGGGCTAACACACGCCTATGTTCTTGGTGAAACCCAAAGCATGGCAGGGGAGAATCCTGCCCTTGTTTGAAACATGTTGATAAGGAATTGGCATCAAGCTGGTTCTTACAATTCTCTTGCAAGAGCTGCTTGATGAACCTGCTGCATTGGTAGAATGGCTTCAGAGGCAGAAAACCTGTGGCTGAATTTTCCTACTAGTGCAACTTGCCAGGTTTTCTAAAAGTTACTTTTTAAGCTATTAAAAAACCCAGTAAATCCAGATGACTTGTGGAATCTGCAATAGCAACGTCTGACATAAGTAGAACATAAGTCTCTTGCTGTTTGTAACTTACTTTCACTGATGATTAGTATTTGAGACACATCAGTAGCTGGTGATGTATCAACCAAAAGCAAATTATCAATGATCTCATCTTTATGTTAGTTTTCTGTTGCTTAATACCTTTAGTAGTTGGGATGGGTGGTGTTTTGAAACAACAGTGAAATAGTATTACTACTGCTTGAGCATTCTTCCTGTCCCATGCATTAGTGACTTATACTATGAGGAAGTTTACTATGGAGAAATGAGTGTGCAATTAATATGGAAAATGAATAGTGGAGCTGTAAATGGGCTCACTGGGAGAGCTGTGGAGCCCATGGAGAGAATGTTAATGTGTTGCCATGTTATTGGTGCTAATCACTTAAAATGTGCTTCTTTATTAGTAGCCTTAATGAGAGCCACTTAAACTGTGCATTAAAAAGAGGAACTGCAGAGAGGGACGACAGGCTGGTAGCAGACAGTCATAATTCTAATGGAAATGCTTTTAGGACAAAAATACAAGAAAATCTGGAATCCAGTAAACCTTTTCACTTCCTGAAACCCTTTCCATTACCTTGCATCCATTAGTTTTGTTTCCAGACCTTGGGTTATTTATTTTCCTCAATGGTGATGAGTTTTGATCCCTGTAAACACATAATTTGTTACTGAATCACCCACTTGGAGTGAAGCACATGGTCTTGAAGCAAATGGTGTTACGTTGGTTGAGCTGCCATTTCTGGGAGCAAAGTGCTGACAGCAAGGGGTTTGTTCAGGTTTTTTACTGCAATTTGAGTGTGTTTAATCATTTGTGATGGGTGTGATAGCTCAATGTGGCTCTTGTAGCTATTTAATAATGGTGCTGAGATGCTGAGTCAGCGTCGTACTGGCTCTGCCAGCCTTCTGAGTGACCACTGTGGCCAGCGAATGTGTGTTCCCCCTTCTGCTGCCTTGTGAGGAATATTAACATCTCCTAAGCATTAACATGCTTATTTTTTTTCCTTTAAGGGGGTGGTACGTAGGGCAGATTGGTCTGGAATCATAGAATGGTTTGGGTTGAAGGGACCTTAAAGCTCACCTGGTTCCAGCCCCCTACAAGGGCAGGGACATCTCACACTAGAGACCATATCATCCAAGGCTCTGTCCAGTCTGCCCTTGAACACTGCCAGGGATGGGGCATTCACCACTTCTCTGGTTCCAGTGCCTCAGCACCCTCACAGAGAAAAAATTCTTCCTTATCAGCCTGAACCTCCCCTGTTTCAATTTGAACCCATCACCCCTTGTCCTGTCACTCCAGTCCCTGATGAAGAGCCCCTCTCCAGCATCCTCGTAGCCCCCTTCAGGCACTGGAAGCTGCTCTGCGGTCTCCACGCAGCTTCTCTTCTCCAGCTGAACAGCCCCAGTGTTCTCAGCCTTTCTCCATACGGCAGAAAAGGACATGTTCATGTTCAGAGGAGGTGGTGCATACTTGTTGCTTTTGCCTTGTTCGTATTCAGCAAAAGGCTGGCCCAGGGTTGAGGTTGAGCCAAAACTCGAGCCAGACAGGTTCTGTTTCTTAATGTGCTATGCTTTTACTGAGATTTTGGCCAAGATACTTACTCCCAGAAGCAAGAGACTTGGATTGCTCTCAATTTGAATGGAATTTAGACTTGATGTGCCTCAACATGCAAGGTTTTGTCACAAAATTGATGTGGTATTTTAAGCAACGAGGGATGTGCTAATTACAGCTTCAATTGTGTGCTTGTTGTCTTGATCTATATATTTAGGCAGGTTTTGATTTTGTCAGCTTGTCTCTACTTAAGTACTTGATTTGGTACAAGATTCCTATAGCACTTACTCCTTTTTTATTGTCTTGACAGGATTTTTTCCAGGAAGCTCTCAGGGATGTGATGCTTTCCTCCGTCACAAGATGACCCTCATTTCACCCTCAATCTTGAAGAAATATGGCATTCCTTTTGACCGGGTATGTACAAAGGATGCATTGAAGATACTGGTGGGTTATTGAGGTGCACAAAGCACAGCACCCCTCTCCTAAGGAAACAATTCATGACAAGCCTGAGGAGCAATTTGCTTCATTTCTAAATGCATTATTATGCTAAATGTAGCCTATCAGTTTAAACCAGGTGCCTGCCTGTAAATGAGGATTTGTGGTTTGGCTGAGACACTCACTGTGAAGTGCCTCTCTTCATAAAAGCTTTCACTAGAGCTAACTTTTGTCAATTAGGGAGCCTCTGCAGGTGGAGAGAGGCAAACTGTAATACAAATACTGGGGCTTATCAATAGGCAGCATAACTCACTGGGAATTTTGGAACACGCTTTTTTCTCCTGGATCCAGTATGAACCAAAAACTGGAGCTGGATGTGCTGGTTCAGTTGTGTAAACATTCATTGTACACTAAGCCAGTAAGGATCCATGAATCTCTTAAGCCCTCTTATTTGAAACGAGGGGTCATGTTTATTTGGTATGATTATTTTAATGTGCTTATTTTTAAAGTCTTCTGGCAAGAAGTAAATCTCTTCAGCCAAGCGTGCTTACCATGGACTTAAGAGAATCAAACAGCTACTGCTGCTGTGTGCTACCAGCACTCAGAGCCTGTCCTGCTTTGGAGGTGGAAAAGGAATTGAGTTAGAGGTACTGGGACTCTTAACTCCAGTGGCAAGTGTCAGAGGATGCCTGGTTCAAATTGATTTCATCCTTCTCCATCCCCTTTGCATCATCATCTGTGGATAATATGGCCATCTTTTTCTAAATAAGAACTCTTGAGTCCTGGTATTTCTTTTTTAACATGGTTTTTGGAGTCATTCCATCTGAGACAAAGTATTGCACCTATTTGATGAGCCTGGTGGTTCTTTAAGATGGAAGTAAAAGATGTGGGCTCTTTTATAGCATAAAAACTATGAATTCATTCAATTTACTGCTCCAGAGACTGTTTCATTTTTCCTAGCGGGAGCCTGTGATGAATGAAATTTGAAGTGTGATCAAGCAGCTTGTGAGATGAGCTCGCTGTCAGGGCAGGGGGGAGTGGCACGGAGCAATGTGGTACTTATGGTTCAACATCAGTGGCCAGACTTGGCCTATTTTGTACATGATGGTTGATATTAAATTGTTCATAGAAAGCAACAAACCATTTTATTTCATCATTCTACCTGTGGAACCTAATTCCCAAGTGTGAGAATACAGGTACCTGCTACACATGGTTGAAAATAATAAGGAAAATACCCGGTTGTGGGCTCTGACTTTGTGATGAGGATTTTCGCTTTACAAATTCCAGGAAAGTGGGCATGTGGATCGGAATAATGGGCGACATCTCAGTTTATTGCCTAGGTGCTTCTCTGAGAAATGACTTTTGAGAGAGGATAAGACATTCTCTATCTTAACCATATACAGAAAAGAATACAAAATCTGTAGCCAGTGGAAGCTCCTGGGATGTTTGACTTGAACTTTATTTATTGTCCTAAACTGTAAAGTTTAAGGCTTTCTTATGCTGCTTTCTGCTTCAGTAGCAGTTACAGGCTGTGTCTTGCTGCTTCTTGTGGTGTTTTCCTTATGAAGTTTGTTTTAACCAGAAGCCAGAAGTGGTGCAATGGCTAAAAAGCATGCACTGCTTGTCTAAAGAAGTAGCTGAAAATGAATCTCTGCCATTTCATTCAAGCAGCATGTTGGGGCAGTGCTCTTGGGTCTGCTGGAGCTCAGAAAGCAAAGGAAAGTCTTGTAGGACTTCAAATGTTTGAATGTTGTAGGTGGGCATCATTTTCTCCAGCGTAATCCATTGTTATATGTTTGCTTTTCAATCTGTCTGAGGAAAGCACCATTGACTCTGTATACTGTGTAATTTCTGATCAACAACCAGGTAAGGCAACCAGAGGAGGTTGTCAAAAGGCAATAGATGAATACTTTCCTTCCAGGCTTATCCCAGGTCATTGTTGCTGAGCTGTGTGGTAATAAAGATGTGATACAAAGTGGTTTAAATAAGGGAGTTTCTAATTTATTGCTTGGTAGAAAGTCTTTACCTGCTTTCTAAAGCCTAACTTGGCTTCCCACTATGAACCTTTGATTTGTGACATGATGGTTCTTTGCAGATTGATGTCTGGGGTCTCCTCCATGCTGAGTATCTGTAGATGCTAAGAATCCGATTTCTGTCTCCCTATTTCTTACACACACACACAAAGGAGAGGGCATTGTACACATAGAGGACACTATTAATGTCAAACCCAAACTTTCTATTTTAAAGCAAGAGGGATTGTTAACATGTTACTTGAATACAATTCCTAATCTTGACTTACAGAACTGTGTTTTATGGTAGCTTCTTTCTTCTCTGTGGCACTCACTGGAAGGATGCTCTTAAATGTAAAAAGGAGGAGGAGATCTCTTTAGTCTGAGCAGCCTATATCTGAATACCTCCTGTCCTGAAATAGTAGCTTTTGAAGAGGATCACTATTATTCAGAAGCGGGGAACATGTGCCATTTTTCTTTAGAAGCAGAGATAGGATCCCTTCATCTGAATTCTTGGCAGATTTCAATGAAGTGAATAGGCCTACATTTATAAATCTCTATAGTGGTATTCTGGGGGAAAAAAAAGGAAACAGATCCATACTGGGGCTTTTTAATAATTAAAAATGTGTATTTCTGTAATCTCCTATTGATTTTTCCATTTACTTCTCAACAGCTTGCAGAAGTCGGTAAATTTAGGGCTTTCTCCATGACTGGCAGTTTATGCTGGCTTTCCTTCAATAGTTATTACTTTTCTGCATGGCCTATCCATCATCTTGAGTGCTTTCTAATTTATGGTAGGGATAATGTTGACAGCAGTGACATAGAGGACATACACTGTGGGCTTGAAATGAAGACACCAGGATGTAGATTTTCTGACAGAAACATAATCTTTCTGCCTTCTGAAGTTAGCAATCTACCCCTCTGCTTTGATTTATGGATGGGGTGGGTGGGAGGATGCTCCACAAAGCTGGGTATGATCGGACTTCAGCACCTCTCATCCAGAAGTACTGCAGGAGCTTCTTGTATCATACCAGCTTGTATTCTCTCTCTTCTTTTACTTATTCTGCTAATGCTAGTGTCAGCAGTAAGTTCAGGTGTTGGTAAATGTTTTAACTTCTGCCTGCTCACGTTTTCTGTTTGGACCCATCCTCGTGTTTGTAAGTGTAAGTTGTGTGTAATCTCCGTAGGCTCAGAACTGCTGTGTGTTGAGTTACTGCTGGTGGGAAGGGATCCAAATGGAAGTGGTTTGGCATGTGGCTGCTGTGAAAGGTCTGTCAGCACTTCTGGCTTGGAAAGACAGGGAAGGTCAAACTGCCTCTTTCAGACCCTGTACCTAGTGAAGGCTTGCTAAGCTGGAGAGCTGGGCTGGAAGCATGGCTCCAGGCTTGCTGCGTCGTAGGATCTGTGCTGTGCTCAATCACATCCCTGTTTTCCTCAGTGTCATCTCTGCATAAGATGTAAAAAGAGGATTTTCTAGAAGCATCACAGATTGATTAGCCCCTGATTACAGCTGTAATCTGTAGAGGTTTTAACCCATGTATTAATAATGTCTATAATGCTTATTGTAGTTTCAATTTTACTGCAGTAGATAAATGATGGGCTGTAGCTTTTAGGGTGTTTGACTTAGGGGTGTAATGGGAGTAAGACTGATAAATGTGAGTGAGGAAATAAATGCAATGCAAGGTAGCATGTACTTCAGTAGGACCCTGCAGTGCAGAGTGCATGTTAGGAGGGAAACCCAGTGTTCTTGGCTCCACTAGCCTGGTGGTAGGAGTGTAGATTTGGACTTGCCATGAGCTAAAGTGGTCATGAGCTAAAGATTTGTTGACCTTTTGGAATGCTGCAGCCTGAGACCCTCTTTGTAGCTGGATCCATTGAGTCTAAATAATTCAGCTCTTGTGACCCCTTCCATCCATTGTACTCTCCTTTTATCTGAAGAGAAATACTCTAGTATTTCTGTGGGTAACCAGGAAGGGCTCTAGGTATAGCCAAGAATTGGCAGTGATTGTTCTGCCTCCAGTTGAAAGAGATTTGATTTTATAGGTGTCTGCTCTCCAGCTGCTGCATTAACTGATCCATGGGGTATCTCATCCTTTTGTTTTTCAGATCACCCAGGAAGCTGGAGAGTTCATGATTACATTTCCTTATGGATACCATGCTGGCTTCAATCATGGCTTCAACTGTGCCGAGTCTACCAACTTTGCCACTTTGCGATGGATTGACTATGGAAAAATGGCAACCCAAGTAGGTGTCTGTTGGGATGAAGGGCTCTTTAAAACCATGAGCTCATGAAATACGAAGGAGAGTGGGACACTTACCCTAAGGAACAAAGAGGAAAGTGGTATTGTTTTGATGATGTGCTCTTTCAATTGTGCTATGTTGCTGGTTTATGCCCGTTGATACCTCTTGTCATTTTGAGGACAAAGGCATGACTTTCTCAAATGCTGGATGTTACACACACCTTGTAAAGAGGTTGTTTTGAGACTAGTAGGTTGGGATTAATTTTCTCATGCATCCAAGCTGCCTTTCACAGTGAATAAGGTGACTGATGTAACTGAATACAATTCATTAGGTACACACTGAGGGAGAAGGAATAAGCTGGGAGTACTTTTAAGCTTTAATAAGACTATGGTAATAACCTTCTGAAAGGACCTGAATTAATCTATGCACTCAGTTAACTCTGAAGAGCAGAGTCATGTTGAAATGCCTGTGTGGCTATTTCCATTAGGGCAAATTTCCTGCACGTTTTGTTACTTCTGACAGTTCTGGAGTCAGTGACAGCTTTCACGCCAGTACATGCGCTGCATCCTCTTGGGTTTGAGTGTGAAGTACGACTGATTCAACAGCATCTGTGAAGTTTTAAACTGGGTGTCAGTTCCACATGGTCTTTGGGGAAAGGAGAGATGATTCCAAAAAGGCAGGCTCAGTTTTTGCTTTACAATGGATTTATAACATTTTCTGCATTTATTTTTCTTCTATCCACTCCGCTTGACTCTGTAGCTTTGGTAATGCATTCTAATGCTTTCCTCTGGACAAAACCAACTCTGTTCAAAACAGGCTGTAAGTCCATCTGTGTCCCAGTCTGTGGAGCAATGTGGTGATACCTATTTTTCCTTCACAAAGGTTTATATTGAAAGTAGCAAAAGGTAGGTGACTGCTGCCTGGCATCATTCCCCTCTCAGGGTTGGGGTCTTGGAGTCTCTTTAACCCTCTACCTTTTTGCTGTAATGCCTTTGGGCAGTTTGGAGCCAAGCTGGATTTTCTGCACAGGATTATATTTGGCTGTGATCAGTGTTGTGCGTTGATCAGCCCCAGTGGCTGCTTTGTGCCTAATGTGAGTCACTGGGTTTTGCTTCTGGAGGCTGGTGCTGTTCCTGGCACTGCAGGCTTCAGGGGATCTTGTAGAATCACGAAAACCCTTATGCCGTTTCTTCTCCTTTTCCCTTTTAATAAATGAAGAGCATTAAATTGCTACTAATGCCAACTGAAATTCTCTCCCAACGGAAAAATCCTCATGCTGAAAAGTTTCTGTTTGTCCTGTCTCTGTCCACCAGTGTTCAGGTAGTGAACCCTACATTGGTGTTTGTATCCCACTGTTCATATTCCACTGATGCTGCAGTGGTAATAACCGAGGCTCCGGGGCTTGGTGGAGGCTGGAATGGGAGTCATACGTTGAATTTGTGCTGAAGTTAAAGGGGTGGGTAAGAAAAACCTAGAACCATAGGAGACCTCAAATCAGTGTTAAGTGTCTTCAACTCAAAAATAGCCAAGCAGATTTGGTTTGAAAATGTAAAGAACCATGTTTGTCTGCTGTGACCTTGTGTAGCAGGTTTATCTGTGGCAAATGGTCATGGTATTACAGCCCAGAAAATGGGGTTTATTGTCGGAATTCTGACAGACCCTTAACTACAGCAGTGCCAGCAGGCACCGCTCTAATATTAAAAGCAATTTTGGCTTCAGCCATGTGTTCACAAACAAGTGACATTTGGGAAGTGCAGCTTTAGATTGAGCCTCCATGCTTACATTGTTAAGCAGCCTAGCGTGAAATTACTGAACAAGCAGCACAGAGAGCTCTGAGCAAATCTGGGCAGAGAAAGTTGAAGTGTGGAAGGAGACGCCCAATTTATTTCCATTGCACTCGCTGACACTTGCCTGCTCAGAGGTTTCTGCTTAATATTGCCTAAAGCCCACACTGTGCACGTGTTAATTAACCCTTTGGTGCTTTGCTCTCGGGTTCCAGATGAGGTATGAATGCTGTTACTCTGCAAGGGCAAAAGGTTTGTTTAAATCTCATTTGAAGTTAAACTTGATCTGAATGAAATACCAGCTGACTCTGTACTCTCAAGCTGGGGAGAATTCATGGAGAGAGGGGCTTCCTGGAGTGTGTGAGTTTGGGTTAACTACTGCAGGTTTGCTGAATTTAAGGAACAGCTCTGTTGACTGGAGTGCTCTCAGGCACGAGTAGATTGTCCTGCCCCACAGCGAAGCAGTTCTTCTTGTCACACACTCCTTTATGAAGTTCTCAAAGTCTCGACTGTGCGGCACTCCACAGGGACATCCTCTTGCTGCACGGAAGCCACTTGGCTGGAAGGTGATTCCTCTCTTTTCCTGAGGTTAGCAATACGGCTCTTATGTCCTGCCAGCACTCCTGAGACTGGGGACAAGGTAAGGTTCAGAATTAGCCACTTGTAATGTACTCGTGGACGTTATCCTGGGGATGAGATTTGGATTGTGCTCCACTGAGAGCAATGTAAGTCAATGGCACAGCATGAGAGAGAGCTCACATAGGAAGGTAATGGCTCACCTCAGAGAAACATGAACAGAGCTCTGCTAATTGCCTGCCAGATGGATGAAATGTTCTGCTAACCCCAGCAGAACCTGCCTGGGCTGTAAAGATACGTAACAGCCAGAGTGAAGTTTAAAGATCAGCTTCTCAGGCACTGGTTCTGCTCTAATTGTACAACAAGCATGAGCATTAGCACAGGAAGAAAAAGCGATGGCTGCAGGGTTGTGTAGGAAGGGAATAGTGGGAATCTGTGCTTGTGTCTGTGCTAAGTTGTAACCAGGATGAGCAGATGCTTAAGAATTCCAGTAGAAATTGATTTGGTGAATCCTGAAGTGGAAGAACCTCCTGTCCTGTTTGGCACAAAGCTTTTTGAGAGCCTGGTGGGAGTTTTGGAGCCTCTTTCAGAACTGCTTGGCAGAAGTTGATGGGAAGGAACTGGAAGGGGATGCTGCGAGGGCGTACTCGTGGGGTTCATGTCCTTAGGTGGAAGTTGTAACCATTGCTGACAAGTAGCGTCTTACTATAAGAACATACTGACCAGAACATCTCTTTGATTTGCTGATCCTTCTCATAATTGCTTCTCTAGCCTCAGTGCTGACTTCTGGGATGTGACAGACAAAATTCATGTCATCTCTCGTGCTGGGTGTAAATCCTCAGCACTGATTGCTCTCTGTTCCCAGCAAATGTCAATCTCCTTGCATTCAGAGGAAAGGTATCACATCCTGCTTTGCTTCAGGTTTTAATGATATGGTGACAGACCACTGGGAAATAGAAGCCTTGCATACAGCTGGACATTGTGCCCAGAAGTCTCAGAATTAACAGCTCTTTAGCTGTTATCCCATTTATTGTCAATGTAAATGTCTCCATCTGTCCTCGAGGAACCTTGTGTTGCAGCTGAGTTCTTTCCAGCCAAGGTGACTTGGAGGCCAAGCGCAGCTTGCCTGTGCCACCTCATCAGTGTGAAAGGCTGTAGTTGAACAGCACATCTGTCAGTGCCTTGTCTTGGGATGGGAGAGGGACCTTCAGTTAATTGTGGGGCTCCCATAGATAATCCTGGTGTGCTGTCACTAGGTCTTCCCAAATACGTGATGCGAATTCATTTTGGCATCCTTTGTGGATCGAACTCAGGGAATGCTGTTTTTAGGATACAGCGCTGTTTGACTAACATGAGTATTAACCTGTCACCGTGTGCGAAGTAAAAAGAGATCCAGAAGAAATGAGTTAAACTTGTTTTAAGTCCCAGCCATAATTATAAACTGCTCAGGACTTGATTCACAGTTACTGGGACGTTTCCACCTTGGGCCGGGGTGATGGGGCACCTTGCCTCCCTCTCTGCTCAGGGCTTGGGGTAACCCTTGGGACACTGAACTGGGAAGGTGCTGGGTTTTAAACAGGTATTTGTTAAACAGATGAGGCCCATTTATGCTTCTCAGCCTAATTTACCTTTACTTAATTACTGCAAGGTGTAAAGCATGGTCTTGACATTTTGAATGCTGCTTAATAATGACTTGGCCAGGCCAGGCTGACTCTCCGAGAGCCCATGATGGAAATGCTGGATCTCTGGGATGGAAAGCTGCCCTGAACCCTGGAGTCCTGATGTTGCTGGGCTGCCACAGTCTCCCGTTCTCTGTCTGCCTCGCTAACGCTGTGATTTATCATGTGGAGGTTGTGGTGTGCTTTGTGGCTGTGGTAAATAGCGACATGAAGAATGTGCTCCTTGCAGCTTGTTCATTCAGCGTCTCTGTCGCACAGGAGACCCTGATAAAGTGTACCAGCCCCAATCATTCATGTGTCAGAGTGGAGGCTTAAGGGTCATTTGGCTTTGGGGCTGCTAGTATGGCAAGGCCATCAAAAATCCCTTTAAAAAGCTGCCATAGATTGTGCTTTTGTATGCAGCTGGTGTTGCTCCATTGGAACTGCTTTAGGGCTGACACATGGGGACATAGATAGGAAGAAGGAAGAGCAGTCTTACAGTCCAGCTAAGAACAAATAACTCAGTTCTCTTCAAGAATTGCAGAAATGGTGATGTTAGAACTCTGAAAGGCAGTGTAAAAGCGTAAAGAAGCTGTGAGCGGACATTAGGCTTTCTCATCAGGTACCTTTCCTTTTTGATGTCCTCCACAGCAAGTCCTTCAGTGTACTGAAAGGCAACATTTTTTACTCTTCTGCCTCTTCACTTTGTGCATGAAGAGCACTTTAAAACTCACTTTTTATTACAGTGCAGTGGGAGTAGATTGCTTAAGAACAACCTCTTTTATTGTTTAACTCCATTTGGCTTCATTACTTGTCTTTCCTGATAGCCCATGCTGCTGACAGCATCTCCCAGCTTGCTTTCCTGGTGGCAGTTTGCAGTTTCAGCGTTTTCCTGGGGTGGCTCATAGCTGGGTGCTTCTGAATCCTGATGGCTGAGGTTAGGATCTTGCTTTACCGGGCTCTTTAACTGCTTCAGAAATACATGCAAGTGGGTCTAGATTATTACAGGAGAGAGACAAAAGCGCCTCATTTGGGGTGCGGTTTTTAGAGGGGTCTAATCAAGACGTTGATCCACAGCCTCTTGCCTCATGTATAAATCAAACCTCCCTTGATTCTAAGCCATAGCATTTAGAGTTGCAAAAGATGTATTTTCAGCTTTGTATCCTTTTGAAAAATGTTGCTGTGGAATACTTGTTGTTACCAGGGCAAAGGATTAGGTGATGTGCCAGGAGCAAGTCTGAGGTTGTCACTTCAGGTACCGACGCTTCATATTCCACCAAGCGTAATTATTCTTGTTCCTACAAACTGCCTATAGATCTTGCTTGTCATCCATGGGTTCCAAAATAGTGGATTTTACTACTTCATCTGTTGGTTTACAGATGTAATGCAGCACAGCGTTTGCCTTTCTGTTGAAAAGAAAGGAATAAAGAGCAGGTGATCAAACCACAGGAAAAAAGGATAACTTCAGTCACTTAGCAAGAATCGTCTCGTGTGCCTGTCACTTCAGAGCTGTAGCTCTTCACCAAGCCATGTCAGTTCATGCTTGCTGAGAGGTTCTTGCATGAGCCCAGGGTGCTGACCTGCAGCAATGCCATGGAGTGCTCAGGGTAGGCTCCTCTCACCAACTGCAAGCCTCATGTTGCGGAAGAAATGATACCTTGTGATAACCTCACTATAGACTACATCATAACCACTGGATAAAAGTCTTACTTTGTTTATCCATTGTACTGGAATGAGTGGCACAACAGAAGGGAACTAATACTTCATTGAATCCCCTTCTTGTAGTGCTGCTGAGAGCACTCAATTTCCCTCTGTGTTCTTTCAGCTTTGTCTGAGACATGTATATAAACCAGGACCTCGCTGAGATGATCCCCTCCTTCTCCACCACTGTGGTTGTGTTTGTCTTGCAGGGATGAAGATTGCATATGTTTGAGAGATTCGGGAGTATGTGGCATCCTTACGGGTGTAGCCTACAGAATAGAAAGAGGTAGAAAGGAATTCTGGTGGAGGTTGCAAAATAGCTTTGCCAAAAGAGAAAAAGCCAGCTCTTCTAACCCACAGAAATCCACATGGAACATTATGGAAGCACATTAAGGAAGCACGCAAGGAGAAATCATGCCTGCAGCCAAGGACCAGGGGGAGTCCTTGGAAATCTTTCCCTAATTGTTTTGTTTATGAACCTCTGTAGAGGATTTCCAGTGGGTTTCCTAATGAACTGGTTTGTTGTTGAGACTCACGGCAATGCTGATAATTACACTAGAAACAGGGGGTCAAGACTCATCTTCTTTCCCGCAAGCTTTCAACTACCAACCATTAAACACGCAAACTACGCATCTTAGGTTGTTCTCCTTCTTCTCAAAGTTTAACTCCTCATGCACCTGTAGAATCCCTGCCACTCGTGTCAGGCCTGTCCTTGGAATCTGAGTGCTTTTGTCGCTTCTGAAAGCTTGGCTAGCTGGGAGAGCATCGCTGTGCAGAAGTGGCTTTGGGCTGGGCGGAAGGAAGATGAAACTGGAGCCTGAACTAGTTTATTCTGTCATCATGGCTGAGTATTGACTAGATCTCAAGTACCACGTCTATACTACGCTAACAGATTGGATAACTGTTCAGGAGTATTAGACTGGGAGGATTTTGTGTTTCTCCCAAAAGCTGCGATTCTTGCCTCAGCCTGGAAAGGTATGGAGAGCAGCTTAGGGGTGTCGTCTGCATGAGCAACGTGTGTTCCCGTCAGACACAGCAGGAATTTCTTAGCTGCCTTTTGAATGTAATCATCTTTCTCTCCCAGCAACTTGCTTTTAGGCTTCGTTGTTATGAAAAAGCAGATAGGAAAAGCTTTAAACACAGATTTTTGCTCTCGCATTTAATGGTGCCATAATAGCTGGAAGGACCTCAACTTGGAGTGTGTTGGGGATTATATATTTAAATTCCCATTAAGGCAAAGTGGGAGGCTGCTGGGTCTTAAACAACTGTGCAGTGAGCCCTGATTCCATCTAAATGTGAGGGGGTTTTCTATGAGAACCAGAGGTGCCAATTGAAATACATCATTTTGGTGACTATTTCTACATAAGGAGAAGGGTTATTTTACATTAACGTTTTATGTGTTATGGAACAGATGGGGTTCAGTTTAGTGTTAATAGCTGGGAAGTGAGGGAAATAGCCTTACAAAATTGATGCTGCTGAAGGTTGAGGTTGAATGAGGCTGCATTTTTCCATCTATCATTTGATTTTATTACTTGGAGGAGACAGTCTTTTCATTTGACTGTTATTTTCTATAGACTTATTAGTGTTTTTATTAAAAGAAAAACACTGCAGAGAAGATAATGGTTACACATCCAGTGGCCACAGATTTCCCACTATCAGTCTTGGAGCTGTAATTGATGAGACAGGGCTCCCGGTGTGGTCAGATGTTTTACCACAGTCTCCAACTTTGAGTAGCAGAGAATAACATAAGAAGTAGAGGAAGAATGTTGGGTTTCAGTGTTTGAAAAGTGCTTCACTCTGCATTTTCTTGCAGTATTTGAGCCTAGATTACAAATTGCCTTTACCTGTCCTCATCCTGGCTGTTTAATAGTCACTAGCTCTTGAAAAACGAGAGGTGAGGCCCGGGTAAGCCTTCAGAAGATGGAACAAATTAAGTTCTTGCAGATTTGGTGAATATATTGAAGCTCTTCTTGCTGTCCTGGGTCTCACGACCCCTGGAACCGAAGGCAAAGAGCTAACCCTAAAGCTGTTTTGATTTTTGTCTTATTCCTCCCCCCCCCCCCCCCATTTTCAGGACTTGCAGCCAGTCCTTGTAGATGCCAGTTAGGAATAATCTGTTGTTTGCTCTGTTGCTGAGACAGCCTTGTGGTTCCTGAGCACTTTGGTGTGGTGGTCTGGCTACCAAATGGGGAACAACAGAGAAAAGATGGAAAGATATTTCATTAGATCTCAGACTTCCTTACATTTCTCACTGGTCATTTGGGTGGCATGGGTCTGTCCTCCAGGTTGCCTCCAGTCATGCTCTGTGCTTTGAGTGATCACATCACTCTTCAGTCTTTCCCAGGCTAGCGAAATACATGTGTTTATGACCACAATTAAGTACTTTGAAAGAAATAGAACTCTGTATATGGAAGGAGAGGCAATACATGGAAATGGGTATCATTGCCAGGGAAACACAGGCTTGCTGCTTTTGTCTTGCTCTAATGGAATAAAGCGGGTAATTAATTGCAAAGGGAATTTCTTGCCCTTCTCTCTACCCACAGTCTCCTCCTGATCTTCTCCCATCTCCTGCTTTCTCCTCCCTCTCCCACCCCTCGCACACATGTGTGCATTCCCTTTTGCAGCTGTGGGAAGCATCTGCTGTATTAAGTCAGGTTTTGCTGCTCGGTCTGAGGGAAGGGTATGGAAAAATACCTTGACCATTATGGGAATGTGACACAACTGCAGCGGCTCAGGAAATATAGCGGTATGGTCTGGAAGAAGCCCCAAAGGGAAGAGGCTTTGTGCATTATTCATGCTTGCTAGTGTGAAAGCAATAAAATGAAATTAAAATTGAAATATAAACATACATCATGTTAGATTTGTGTGAAGAAAAGAACTTGGCTACTGCAGGCTCCTGGAGATTGCAGCCCACAGAGGCACTTCTCTGACGAGCATCCAGATAGCTCAGCGTGTGCTTTCCTGATAATCTCTGTGTTCTTTACATTTCTGTGAGACTCTTAAGCTGCTGGTGGTTGGAGCTGTACTGGAGACCTTTAGACCTGCCTGACTTGGGATTTGCTCCACTTGATTTGAAGGCATTGACATAGGTGCGCAGCAGCGTGTTGGTTTGAGGGTAGGATCGCAAAGCGGGCCCTTTTAAGCCATTTTTCATCCTTTGTTAAAGGCAGAGGAGGTCAATCTCTGTAGCTCATCGATGATGTGTGCTGTGGGCTGCTCTCCTGTATTCCTCTTTGTAGCAGTGTACAGGTGCTTTGAAAACTTCTTAAGGAAAAGTGATGGAAAATGTGCTCAATACAAGTCCTTTAAGCCACTATTGCCGGTGACGCAGGTGAGAAGCTTCTGCCTGGCCAGGGATTTGAAGCATGGGCACCATGTGTGTTCCTGCTGGTCTTTGGCCAAATTGCATTTCCAGCCTTTCTGTCCCACATTATTTTTCCTTAGATGAATTGAGTTTTCCTAACAGCGCTGTCCGTAAATCCTGCTTCCCACTCGGCACACTCCCAGGCCGAGCAGCATTAAAATAGCCAGTGGTCCTTGACAATGAAAACCAGGAGTTGGGGGGAAGTGGGATAGCCAAGGAGAAGTACAGAAGGACTCTCTTCTCTCGCCTTTGTGGTTTCTTAACTAAGCCCATAAATCTTTTAATAATGGTAGTGAAAAGTGAAAGAAGAAAGGGAAGACGCGAGTTTAATTTAGTGCATTTCTGCTATGAGAAGGGATACAATGGTTTTGAAAAGGTGTGGAGGAAAGGTGGAAAAACCAAGTCCTGCAGAGTGCCTGAGCGACTTCCTGCTCAACTTGAAGTTAAAAAGCAGTTCAGTACACGTGCATATGAAGAAAAGCTTTGCACCTTAGGGCAGAACTAAAAGGGGGCCCAAGTTTTCACACGCCGTGGCTGCAGTCCCAGTGAGGCAGGCAGGTGTTGCTGTGCTGCTGGGTCCTTTTCAATCATGTCCCTTTGTGTTAGGCTCGTGCAATAGCAAGGGTGTAATTCCAGAGGTTAATTTTCAGGAGCACAGGGTAGTTGAAATGAATAATATATGTATTCTTTGACTTGGACATATATGGTTTAGATGCAGAATATGGTTATTATTGTACCCTGTTGTACTCTACAGTCTTGTGAAGGATTTATGTGAAACATCATGATGTATAATTATGAAGTTTGACTCTCTTGTTCTTGTTCTTTGCTTCCTTCAAGGCTTTTTTTCAGTTATGAAGTGATATTAGAAATCTCTTTCCAGCCTGACACACTCCACAAGAGACTGGCTAATGGTGGGGATGTGGGTTTGAGATCAGACTCACACCTGGTCTGCATCAGTCCGTGTTATTACTGTCTAATGGTTGTGGGACAGTAGATGAGGAGTCTATGGCTTTCAGTCACCAGAAGGTTTTAACTTCCTCTGACGTGGTGTTGATGTGTGGTTCTTTCTTGCAGTGTACATGCCGCAAGGACATGGTGAAGATCTCCATGGATGTCTTTGTGCGGGTTTTGCAGCCGGAACGTTACGATTTATGGAAACAAGGAAAAGACATTACAGTCCTGGACCACATGAAACCCACAGCTCTGACTAGCCCAGAACTAGATGCCTGGAATGAGACGAAGGCGGAGTTGAAGACTAAACTGCTTCGCAGGTAAAGAGAAAAACCAGAAAGAAAGAGAGCAGTGCCTGAGCACTGTGCTGGATTTCTCTTGCTAGGATTCTCAACGCTATGATTCGTAGTTCGGGATAGTTCAAACTCTCCTTTTGTTTTATTTGTTTTGAACAGTTGCTCTTGTGATTTTTCTTGGGTAATGTGCTCCCTCGTTGTTCCGTTTCCTTTAAATGTTAGAGAAGCACGTGTTTTCTGAAAGTAGGACACTGTGTGCCCCCTCACATCTCATCTCTTAGCCTGCAAGACAAAAAAATCTATAGGAAACATTTATAGCTTCACTTATCAGAATGCAGGAGGACAAAAAAGCCCCGTCAGTTGCAAAAGGGATTTTATGCATGCCTTTCTGTGCTTCCTTTGATCTCTGTATTAATTTTCTACACGTTGGTGGGTTTTGTGTGTTACAGCATGCTGGAATTGAAAATTTGGCATGCTAACCTTTTACTGTTGGAATCTTGCTTTTATAGGATAGGAGATGAGGAAGAGGACAACAAACACCGGTATGTGACTTCCCTCATCAACTCTATGACTTCATTCTTTTCCCTGTCAAGTTTCTTAAAACAGTCACTCTGAAAGTGTTTTTCACTTCGTTTTTTCATGTCTGCTTCCTTAAGGGGGCACAGAAAATCTTTGGGCATCGAGGTTTATCATACTGCATCTTGGGTTTGTGTAGTTTCCTGAGGTCTTCTCTCGCATCATTAGAGAGCTCCAGCACTCTCATGCCTGTTTAGGTTTTCCATTCTTGAGTGTACAGATAATCTGCTGAATTGGTAGTGGTGTGCAATGTGAACTGGTTGTGGATAAAGCTAACTGCTCACCAGAGCAGATAAGGAAACGCTGCTGCTGCTGTCTCAAACAGTGGACTTGAACTAGAGTGTTGTAGACATAGGCTGCCAATGGGAGAACTTCCCTTCTTCCTCAAGCTTGCTTGAAAAATGAGACTATATTCTAGGAAATGGCATTCTCATAGGGCTTTAATGTACTCAGATGTAAAGTGTGTGCCCATCCATATGCTGCCTTACCCTTCTTTTTTACATCATTCTCATTCCTGCTCTGCCTGTTACCCAAATGCTTGCAGTGTAGCACATAAGCTTACTTCTTTCTGCTGTCATCTAGTATTTGTTGAATTTCTGGGTGTGAGTGTTGGCAGTCTCTGGGAATTGTGCTGCCTTATCCAGATCCAATATCACTTCTTTGAAATCCAGGGAAAAAAGCTTTACATAGACTTTAGGTTTCTGGGACCATCTTTGATAGGGACTTTGAGTAACAGTCTAAAAACTGTTGACCTAATAATTTGATGATAGCTGATTTATTTAGGCATTCTAGCAAAGAGTAAGGTAACATACCAGCTTCTCTAGCACTGGGGATTGTATTCCAGGAGTTTGCACCCACTGTGGCATTGGACTGGTTCTCCTTTCTTTGTCTTGTCTTTTCTATGTGAAGTGATTCATCCATTACTTTACAACTGCTGCAGTGAGAAAGCGTGCACCCTGCTAAATCCATGCTCCAAAAGACATCATAAATACAATATTTGGCAGGTAACTGACCTCTGCAATGTCGCTCCACTCCAGAGGTTATATTCCTGAAAGGTTTTCAACTATTCCACCTACAGTGAGCTCCAGGAAAAGCAGGGCAGTCTCAGGGGCAGAAGTTGTGGTTTATGCTCTATGGGCAGTGACTCTCCGAACTCCAGTGGGTCTCTTTACTGTCTATGGCTATTAAGGGTTACTTAGATAGATGTAGTGTTTGCAGTGTAAGGTGCTGTATGAACACCAAGGATTATTTTCCCTCTTTAAGCCTATGACTTAGCAGAGAAGCCTCTTTCTTAACCTGAGCCTATTGCAAAAGATCCAGGTATTTATTTTTCCTTATCTCTTCAGTTTCCTAGATTATTTCAGTATTATCCTGAAGCAGTTCTGAAGCTGTTGCATACTGCTCAGCAGTAGTCTCTCTCCTATACTTGCGTCTTGGAAAGACATTATTTTACTTGAAGACTGATTGTTCTCAGCAGGATGGACTTTACTGGAAGAATGGGATTCACCTCTGCCCAAACCTCTTCACAGATGTATCTACTTAATTTAAGTTACTTTGTGGTCTGATCTTCAAAGAGAGCAAACGCTGCTTTTTTTGCCAGCTCTCTTGGAAAATGGAACTTTGAAACTCTGCAGAGAGATGTGTTATTTCTTCTGTAAGGTCATTCATCCTTGGTTACCTTGAAAAACTCAACTCCGTTTACTTTATAGCCTCAACAAGAGACTGGTTTAGTCTGGTCTGCAGAAAGCCCAGTTCTGGTATGCAGATTGTCAGCTACAGAGCAGCTTCATTTCTGGAACGTACCGCCTTCAGTGTGCGCTTCTGGAAGCACAGTTGTTTTCAATGATTTGCTTTTTGCCTCTCTTCATTTCCCCCCAACTCCAGAGTGAGAAGAGCACTGCAAAAAGTTCTTTTTTTATCTACTGGGAGTATAAAGCTTTGTGATTTAATTCTTTCTTTTTTTTGCCTGGCATTTCTACACGGCAGGAATAAAACACACACTTTACTAAAAATAGCTTCTAGCACTGGATTCTGCTTCAGTGCTTTCTTCACCAGCTATGGAAAGTTCCAGCTGCAATGGAAAAGTCTGACAGGTTTAGCTTCTCCTCCCACTTTGCTTTTCTCCCTGGGAGAAGGTGGTGTGTTCTTAGACTATGGGTGAAAAGTTGATCCTTCTGGCTTCAGCTCTGTGTTCCTGCTGATGAATGTCTTACAAAGTTCACATCTCTACTTGGAGGGCTACCATATGGGTAGCATCTGGTGATTATAAATTGCTGCTCATATTCTGTACTCTTAATTCCATTCAGGTTGAATTTCCTTCCTTCTTCACTGGCTACCTGATGAAGGGCTCTGAATTCCATTGTGCTCCAAATCTAATGAGCAGGATGGGAGCCTGAATTCTAGAGTTTGGGGTTGATGAAAGCAGTGTGGTTGTGTTCTGCACTTGGTTACAGGGTGGTAGGTGCAAAGCCATGTGGAAGATGCAACTCTCAACAAGTTTACTTTCTTCATAGCAGCCTAGGGGGCTATTTGGGATTTGGGGCTGATAAGGCACTGATGTATTTGGTGTCACTGAAGAGTGCTTGCACAATTCAAGGCTTTATTTTTGCCCCACTCTGCCACCTGCCCAGTGAATTGGATGGGGCTGGGCAGGGGCTTGGGGAGGGGACACAACTGGGACAATGGGCAAAAGGATGTTCTATGCCATAAAACATTACACACAGCAATAAATTCTGGGGTAGAGAAAGAGGGGGGGGGGGGGTTGGCTTCCAAGGTGGCTGTTTGGAGACTGGCTGAGCATTGGTCTGCCTGTGGGAGCTGGTGAGTGGATTTTCTTTATGATTTCTTTCTCTTTTTATTCTTTCTTATCTCAGCCTATGAGTTTTCTGGCTCTTGTTCTTCCTCTTTTCCCCTCCCTGCCCCTCTTGAGTAGGGGGAGGGAGTGAGTGAGTGCCTGTCTGTGTGGGTGCTTGGCTCCTAATGCAGTTCCTAACCAAAAGACATTATCCTGCATTTGGTTTTTGCATTGTGGCTGCTGTAATCTCCTCATCTCAGTGGAGCTGACTCTTTAGAAAAGACACCATCGCTATTGGCTTGTTAGTATTAGTCTGATCATATTAATGTGCAGTTTTCTTTTAGTTAGACTTGTTCATAGGCCTTGGACCTTGTGGATTACACTACTAAAAAGTCATAGACTGCTTACTGATGGTGCTATAAGCATTCATTATGCTGTGTTTTTAGAAAGTGGGTAATGCCTCAGAGCTGGAAGGTGATGCTTTCCAGCAGTTTGCCAAAGGGAAGCATGTACAGAATGAGAAGAGATGATGGAATGGAGGCAGAGGATGAAAGAAAGATTTATAACAAGTTTTCATCTATAGTTTGAACTACAAGCAAAGCAGATTTAAAATACAATTAAAATCATTCTAGCTGCAGCTCATGAGCTTACATGAGTAATGGTGGGGAGAAGCTCTTTGGGAAGCCTGACAATTAATGGCTGCTGTGAATGGGTCATAAATGTTGTGTTATACAAGTTTCATCTGTTCCCTTCAGATATCTGTTTTGCCCTGTAGCTACTATTAGCTACCTTGTGTTTTCTCTCCAAAGAAGGTCCTTTTGTTTTGTATTCAGCTAAGTCACTGATCGTTTTATATGTTGAAGGCTGTTCTTTTATGTCAGATCACACTTCTATTCTTCTAGGTCTCAGCGAAAAAGAAGTCAACCCAGAAGACATAAAACAGAGGATCAGAAGTCTCTTGGAGATGTCATGGCTATGGAAACTGGCTTGGAAGACGTGAAAGTAAAGGAGGAACTGAAAAGAGGGCCAGACCTAGAGGAAGAGGAGAGAAGCAAAGTGATTGAGGGAGAAGGTAAGGGCCCTGTTCACTGATGGCAGATCACTTCAGTGAAGAATTAGGGCAAGCTACCTCTCTAAACCACATTTGTAAATGTCTTGTCTGCTGTTCTTTATTTCTGTTGAAATAGTAGTGGAATCTTTCCCAGTATTAAAACTATGCTCACTGAAATACACCATCATTTACAACAGCGATTGATTTTTCCCCTCTCTTTAAGGATTCAGTGCAAATAGCTTTCTTAAGCAGGGCTTGAAAACTCTGCCCAAACTATTGCAGGTTTGTAAAGCATATATATTAGGGGAGGAATGTTTTAAAATATTTCATAGAGAAACAAATTATATTTCATGTCCTACTCTGAAAAGGAATGAAAAGTGCGCTCCCATATGCAATTAATCTTTCCTTCTCTCCCTCCTCATTTCCCACAGAGACTGAACCAAATCAGTCTTAGGTTGTGTGGGATCCACAGCTGCTGCATGAGTCCAAGTTGCAGCTTTGGTTTTCTCAAGGCTTAGCTGAAGGAGGGAAGCTTTTCAGCTTTCTTTGCATGGCTGAGGTTAATAGCAGTCCATGACAACTCCCAGTCCTTTCTGATTCCTTCTGCAGATGGATAGTCCAAAGGCCTGACCTCACCCTTGGTGCCTGGAGGCTCTTCTTGGGGTACCTGTTTTTATCCTTGCCTGTGTATGAAAGGTTGCAATTCTTGCTGGCAGGAAGATGCTTTCTCCCCCCTGATGTGTGTGGTCAAGTCGATGTGCCTGTGAGGCACTCTCAAGCATTTCATACACACTAACGAGTTCATTTTCGTCTGTTGTATATATCCATTATTTGTTTAGTGCTTGGAGAAAACTGTTGCTGCAGTCTGTTTAGAGAGATAATGATCTGAAAGAAGATCTGTGGAAGCTTTGGGAAAAGAATTGAGAGTTTTGTTCAGTTGCAGGGTCTCTTTGCTAGGCAGTGGATTTTCTCTTTTCATGGGAAATAAGGAGTTTGAAAATCACTGTTGTACAGAGCAGGAGTGGCACAGTGCAGATAGTTAATTTCTATTGCCCTAAGCTTGAAAGTGTCAGCCGTGTGTTAAATTGTCTGCTCGAGCTCTCGTACAGGTCTTAACAGTTGGTGCTTGTAATAAATGGCCTGAAAATGCTGATATCCCTTTGGAGATGAGATAAGTGAGGAGGACAGATCTGAGATCATTAGAATGGCAGAGGAACAATAAAGGCTCTGTTCTAGCTGACTAGGTTCCAAATCATACACTTAGACTACATGTTAAGAGGTCTTTAACTGTTAGCACAGGAGGGAAAAACTTATTTTCAGCACCACTGCAGAAAGCGTCACTAGAACGGGGCTATTTGCTTTGCAGTTTTGGAGGGGTCTGGTGCTCAGTGTGGCTGCGAGCAAATACACAAGGTTCTTCATGCAATGCAGCAGTTAAATACCAGTGAGTTCTCTAGTTGTCTACATCCTGCTGTCTACTTCTCACAAGTGTATTCCAGTTTCTTCTTGACACCCGTTGTCCTCAAAGGGGTTGTACACCGGGCTCCCTGTAGCGTTTCACATTGTCCCTAGACAAGCAAGTCTTCTCACTGTGAGGAAGCATCATCATACTACTGCTCTGCTGTGTATGTGTCTTCTTCAGCAGCAGGGCAGCTGGAAGGCATTCCTTTTTTAACCTACCACATCAATTTGTGCATAAAGGTCCCTTTCATGATAGCCAGATAGGGACTTGGAATGTTACCTTCCTTTTTCCTGCCTTTTAATTTTATGGATTCGCTTGCAAACTCCTTCATTCACTCTAATGCAAAAACTTTGTTTCAAAGTTCTACACTCCAGCTGCTGTCAAATTACCCATTTAGAAGTCAGTGAAGTTGGTGAATGGCATTTGTTTTGTTGCTGGGTAGAGAGTTCTCGGAGTGTAGAGGGAGTGAATATGATCTGGCTTTGTGCGACTGGGGAAAAATCCAATTTGCCTTTTGTTCAATATCGTTGTTTCTCTATGGAAATTCAATATTCCTTTCTCCGTGACTGAACAAGCCAGTTTATCTGAGGGACTGCCTACACAAGTACAGCAACAACTGTTTGGGCTGGGCTTGTTGCCTTTCTGTACATGAGTGTAAATAAAGTCATCAGAGCAGACTTCTGGACTGTAATGAAATGGAGGAGATTTCAGCAGGGATTTTAGCACATAGTGTGGGATTATTCACCTGCTCTTTTCAAGCCCTTCCTCCTGCAGCTACCTCATCATGTGTGATGCTTTGGTTTTCTGTTCACTGGTTTGGCTGGTCAGCTGTGGGCTAGTCCTTACTGGGGGAGTCTCAGTAGGTTGGAATTGGTCATGATTAGGGTGAATGGTCTTTTATCATCAGCAGTTTTCCTCCCCACCCCATTAGAGGGAAAATGACCTTTTGCAGAAGTCTCATCTAGTCATAGCATCTGCAGGTGAAAACCAATCTCTTATGAAATAAATTGAGCACTGGCATCTGTCTGTGGAGCATCTATTATTCACTTCCCTTTGAGTGAACTGCTAACTTCATTCATGAAGTGAGGGAAGTGTTGGGCAAAGGGAACATCCATCATTCTAGATGGAATAAGGTGAGATGTGAAGGCATCTCCTGTCCTAACTTCGCTCAGCAGCCACTAGGAGTTCTAATTACTGCTGTAAAATCAGTGTATAGGGGTCCTTTAACAGATTTATATTGGGAAGATAGGCAGGAAAGGCTTTTATGGGTCATTACTGCCTCTGGTAAAAACACTGAGATGTCTTACCTGTTCAAGAAGTGTTTTTGTTGTCACAGCCATGTAAGAGACCTGCAGTGCTATGCAGATAAGATGAATGACAGTAAGCTAGGAGAAACAAGGACAAACAAGGGTGCTGGAAAGGATATCTCAGTAGCCACTGCTGGCGCTGTGTCTGTAATAGGCTTAGCTCAATGCTGTACTTGAGTTGTGCTTTAAAGGCATCTTTTAAAAAGACCTTACAGTGGAAATCTTTTGGTAATAATGATTCAGGTATCTTTGTTCAATTCCCCATTTCCTAGGGCTGGTGAATGCATCGACAAGCAGTAATGTTCAGATAAGAGCTGTGCTTGCACATAGAGGGAGCAGGAAGCGGGGGTGGCTCAGATGCTAGAGCAAACTGGTGACTAGAACAGTGCGTGCCCCCTTATCAGCCAAAAGCTTTGGAGCACACCTCCTCATACATGTAGATTTATTTTTCTTTCTATTCTTATTTAGTACTTAGAATTTTAGATATCATTATAATAGTTATTTATACTTATTCCTCTGCTTATCTCTTACGTCTATTATAAAACATACACAAAAATAGAGATTCAAAGAAAGGATGAGGGAAAGATGAAATAAACACTTATTTCAGAAATACATTTTATTTTATTAATGGATGAAAAATAGTTTCCTCCTGGAGCCCCTTGGAGGGTTTGTGCACCCCGTTTTGGGGACTGCTGAGACAGAAAAGTTGAAATACAGAGCCAGGGCTATGTGGGTTTTGGCTTCTTAAGGGTTTCTTAAGGGTTTAGATCTTTTTCCTTCAGGCAGCTCTGCTCCAGTCAGAGATTCCATAGAAATGGCACAGGTCTTGTCTTTCTAAAGTGGGCTTCTCTAAGTCAGTGCTGAAGTACAGCAGAGTTTGTCTACAGGTTTCAGTCTGCCTGTTTGAAAGGAACAATAATACCAGGATGGACTCTGTTAGCCCAGAGTTGAAGCTTTTTGATGAAGGGAGAAAAGTACTAAATGCCTGGAGCTGTGGCATACGAAGCTAAATGTTGCCTTTGTCTTGAAACAGGTGACTGCAAAGTGAAGGCTCGTCCTCCAAAGGTGAAAGGGGAGAGGAAGAGGAAGCACCTTTTCCATCAACACCAGCACCATCTACAAGCACCTCCTGCTCCTCTGCAGCAGCAGCAGCCACCGCTGCCACCACCTCCTGCAGCCCAACAACCACTGGCAGAGGGTGAGGCATCCACAGCACGGCCACCAGTGCCCGCAGCAGTGCCTGTCTCGACTGCAGCAGGGAAGAGCTTGTCTCCAACTCCCCTCAACATCATCCAGCCCTTAGAGGCACCAGTTGAGGAAGACGACTTTAAACCTCGGCCTATCATTCCCATGCTTTACGTGGTTCCACGGACCAAAAAGGTGGTGTTTGACAAAGAGCACATGTCCTGCCAGCAGGCGTTCGAGCAGTTTGCCACGCAGAAGAGTCCAAGTTGGCAGGAGCAGGCAGTCCCTATGGAAATCTCTGGAAAAGAGGAGGAGAATGCAGAAGCAGAAAATAGAGAGGTTGCTGCAGGAGTCAGTGATTTACAGGTATGTGTGGGTAAGGAGGTAACAATAAGATTTGTTGGTTTTAAGCAACCACTTGAGGACCAAACTTGGAATGAGAGGATGAGTTGTGCTTGAGCCTCGAGTGGAATGATGTTGTTCTGGTGAGCCAGAGTGCTTTTAGTGGAAGAGATGGGTTATTTTCTCGCTGTTCAGTCCATTGTTGCATTGATACTAGCTGATAAATCAAACTTGTTATTGTCTGCAAAAGATAGAGAATCAATTTTCGTGCTACAATAGTACAGATATCACTGAAATGGTCATCTCAGGCAGTAGGTAGGAGACCTCTGCTGCTGCAGAGCATTGAATTCTTGAGAGTGGTAAAACCGAACAGTCCCCAGGGGAGCTTTGTTTCACTAGCCTTTTAATAATTCTTCTCCTTGTTTTTGACTTCCTCAGCTGATGTGCTTTACACTTCTCCAGCATGAGCCTTATGCTTCCAAGTGCTGGCCTACTATGTGGTGTTGCCTAGCGAATCTTTTCCATCATGAGGTCTAGCATTGGAAAAGTTGGCAGGAAACTTTTCCATGGACAACACAGTTCCTGACATGTAATCTGTCTCGGGCATCTCTTTTCCTTGGGGAGTACTTGCCTGAAGACAGTTTCCAAAAGAGGAAGGAGGAAAATGTTTAGGACTTAGCAGCAAGTCAGGGTAGTGTGATGTAGCTCTTGTTTTCCTACATGATGCTGCTGAAAGAGCCAATGGAATGGCAAAGCAGTTAGGATTTGTGGGGGCAGGGAGAGATGTGCACTGCTGTACCAGCATGGCACAGAGCCTGCCTTTCTTGTCACTGTTTCAAAGACATAATGGCTGCAGATTTGAGAGGAAAAAACTGCTTTGTTGTGCTGCCGTAAGTACCTTCATTTCTGCTCGCTCCTGTCTAACATGAAATGTTGTTCGATTTCATTCTTAATGCTGCAGCACTGCTGCTTGTCCTCATGTTTGTGAAGCAAAGCACGTGGCACTGTCAATTCCAAGTGCAGAGGAACTCACCTGCCTCGCACCAAGCAGACTGTGAGCCCTGTGGTTAGGCTGCAGTACTTGCAGTGCTGGCTGTTATAGGGGCAGTGGGTACAGCACAGTGTGACTATGCTTGTTATGAAGCACACTGTAATGTTGTAGTTAAATGCTTCTGGTCTTGTGCACTTTGTACATGATTTTTTGTGTTACAGTTCCTCTCTGTTGATGTGATTGATCAGACTTCATAAGCTAATGGAATTGGCAGGCGTGAAGCTGGTGGGAGGCTGCTCTGATTTTAAGCAACACTGTAGTTTACCTTTACGTGACATCTCAAGAGATAGCATTGGCTTTATCTACCACAATAATTGGCTCACAAGGCTTTATTGATCGCAGCCAAAAGGCGGTGAGCAGTTTGCTGTGTAAATTCAGGAACCTTTTCTGACAAGGATACAGCCTCTGCTGTCCTGTTCTCTCCTTTGCTTGCCAAGATGTTCTGGGGTTCCCATCGAGCTTGTTCTGGTTTGTTACAGACTGCTTCTGCTTTCTCAAAAATGAAGATGGAGATAAAGAAGAGTCGCCGTCATCCCCTGGGGAAGCCCCCAACCCGCTCCCCACTGTCGGTGGTTAAACAGGAGACCTCGAGCGATGAGGGTGAGTGCACAGGAATGTTCATTGCACGTTGAATGCTCCAGTGTCTTGTCTGAGCTGAAAAAGTGCTGAAGCCGTTAATAGAAGTGGATGGCCTGAAATGTTTTGTGTTACACTTAACTGGTAGAAAATGCAGCATGTTCCCATTTTGATAACCCAGCTGGAAACCGCATCCACGGGAGGTGTCCCTTCTCACTTCCTACCTTTTTTCTCTCAAGAAGATGATTTTGCTTTTTCTTCCAAGAAAAAGATTCTGCTGGCTGCAGAATGAGGCAGGATTTTGGGCAAAAGGGAGAAAAAAAAAGAGTTCAGAGAAAATAACATCTTCAAGTAAAAGCTCCTTCTTGGATATTGCATTAAAATGAGATCTGTTCACCTCCTAGGGTGGTGGAAGTTAGGTCAGCTCATAGGTATGTTGGGAAAGTGAATTCTAACTTCTGGTCGGCTTTTTAATTTATGTGAATGTTGGGGTCCAACTTCTCTTGGCAGATTGAGAAATGAGAATTAGAAAGTTGGTGCTTAACCGCACATCCCTGATTTTTCTTTTCCCACATTCCAGTCACTTAGAATGCCCCAACAGTCTGGATGAAGTGGTTGTGTGGTGTAATTTACCACTTCTGGATCTGGCCTACATTAGAAAGTACTCAGAATATAGGGAAAGTTCCCAGTAAGAAGCTGTTGCATGCTGGGGCAGGTACGTGAAGGTGTACCTGGCAGTCCCTGCGTTCAAGGTACTTACAACTTCATATTCAAAAGGACATCTTTCCTATTCACTTGCCTTCAGAGAATATAGCCATTGATTTTGGAGAGACTTTGTGTAGGAAGGGGGTATTCTGTACATGCTTAAATCCATTTCCTTACCAAGGATGCTGCATTTGATGTCTTGCATATGTGGAATGTGAGGCAGTGAAAGGCAGTGAGACTGCTTACCCTGTTTGGTATGAGACCTTGCAGGAGACACTGTGCTGGAGGATCCTCTTTAGAAAGATCCTTTTCCCTGTTCTGACTTGTTGGATGGTGTACAGGGACCTTGCTGCCTGACTCAGGAGCAGCTTTCTGTGGAAGCTGGCATTTCTTGAGGGCTGATTTACAGCACTGTTGAGCAAAATCTGATCAAACACATTGTTCCCTTCCCAGCCTGGGAATAGCAGCAGCTTTCTTCATTCCGTGCTTTTTCAGGACTAAGGTAGAAGGATGAGCTGGAGGCTGCAGTGAGGAAGAGTGAGCATGGAAATGAGGGGAATGCACATGCTACACTAAGATTCAGTTGAGACAGATTGTTAGACTTTTCTACTTGCATGTAATTTGCTTGAGATGTAGGAGCCATCCTGAACACAGTGTCACCTAGAATCCATCCTGGAATGAGGGAAGGTGATGATAACACACAACAGTCATTTCCTTTTTCCTTCTGTCTGTCACTCTGGATTAGGCTGTCAGTTGCATTGACTTCACTGGTATCATAAATCCTTCCCTGTCTCCTGATGTGCCTTGACTAACGTGGTTTGGTTTTTACTACAAGTTCCTTTTATCCTTTCTGATAATCTCAGAGCCTGAAAATCTTAGGCAGGAGGTAGGAGTGAGGAGGAGCCTCAGACTTTTTGAGAGCAGAACATTGACTACATGCTTCCAGTAATGAACAGTGAAGCAGTGAACTCCATGGTTTAATGTGCCGA
Organism: Ara ararauna; assembly: GCA_028858755.1. Classification (NCBI taxonomy): domain Eukaryota; kingdom Metazoa; phylum Chordata; class Aves; order Psittaciformes; family Psittacidae; genus Ara; species Ara ararauna. The sequence continues at coordinate 2,502,314 of CM054398.1, read as the reverse complement.
GCACTGGAGATAATGTTGCACTAAGATGTTTTGAGTTGCCTTGGCCAAAGCTGATCTTTTGGAACGTTTGCAGAGGAGCAGTGCAAGGAGTGATTTATGCTTCGTCTTGGGTGGAGCATTTCTTGAACACTTGTAATGATTCACAATTCCTTAATAAGGAATGCAGGAAACTTGGATCCCCAAACTGACACGAATGGATTCTGTGGAAGTTTCATCATAAAATGCCAGAGGCCTTGTAGAAACAAAGTATTAGCAAAGTAATTAGCACAAGCAGTAGCTATCAGAGCTCTGGCAGGAGAGGAGTGGTGGTGGATGCAGATCAGAGGCTTAGTGGGGTGAACTGATGGTAGTAGCTCTGAAGCAGCTGCAGGAAAGTAAAATGAAAACTTGAACCCAAGATACCTCATAGCCAAGATCTGTGTTTGCAGAAACAGGTATGGGATGCACTTTGGGAAGGTGGAAACAGCCTTGCTGCTGACCGGTGGGAATTGGGAGCTGCATTTGTGTCTTCCAGGGAATGCAGCTCCCAGTTGGAGAAGAGAAAGGAGGATTTCCTTGCACTTGAATCATGCATTTTGAACTTGCCTTCATTAAAATGTAGTAGGTTTCTACAGCTAGAAAGTGGAGAGTATGAAGGCATTAAATCTGGATTCTCTTCCTTCTTCTTCCTCATGGCTGGTTCCATTAGGTCATCAGTGTCTCTCTCTTGCCCACCCTCCCCATAAAGTGGAGATTACATCAGTTTAGGGAAGTATTTGAGGCATACACATGGATGAGTTGAATGCTCTTTATTGCACTCCTTGTATTATCAACACGAGCTGTTTGACCCTGTCTTGCTGCATGTTGTCTCTCCTGTCTCCACACTGGTTTGCATCTACTGCCTGTCCATGATCCTTATTTTTTCTTTCTAGAAACATTTCCATTTTCTGGAGAGGAAGATATGAGTGACCTGGAGGCTTTGAAGTCTTTAATTTCCCTCCAGTGGAAGAATAAAGTACCTAATTTCCCAGCTGAAAGAAAATTCAATGCAGCCGCAGCCCTGAGCGAGCCATACTGTGCTGTCTGTACCCTCTTTTACCCCTATAACCAGGTAATTCATGATGCTGCTCAGGTGGCCGTGTCCATGGTGGGTGCTGCATGGTGGGGACTGGCTAAGTTATGGTGCACACCTCTGTTATAATGAAATAAGACCCAAAGGAGCTTGTTTGGATTTGGCTGAGGCAGTGGATGGAGCCCTTGTTGTTCTCTTCCCTGGCTTCTGTGCCTTTCCCTGCTTTCATTTTTTAACTCCCATTTAAAGAGCTTTGCACTGCACCCACTGTTTCATGCAGAGAAAAGATGCCATATCAGGCATGTGATCACTCTTGTTTCCATCTCCCAGACTTCTGAATATATGCAAACAAGCAACAGAATACAAACTTCCTGAGTAAGCACATACATCATTTCTTAGAAACTACCAATATGCTTTGGGATATGCTATGAGCAGAAAGGCAAAATCTATCAGATGAACAACTTATTTGTTCAGTTGTGCATTGATTTGTTCTTGCCTGCTTATAGAGCCAGATCTGGCTTTGTGTGTCCACTAGGAATATGTGCTTTAGATGCATATATATATATGTCTTGGAAGCTTTTCCTGAGAAAAGCAGAACCCACTTCTCCCCCCCCCCCCCCAATAAAATCCTGTGATTTATTATACAGACTGAAAATAAAATACCTGTTCTGATTGCTGGATGTTGTATAATGGTTGTGAGGAAGACCGGGTGCGGCTGGCCTGGTTTAATCTGTTGCTTTTAACTTGGGTCTCCTACCAGAAACCTTGAAATGCCCTTCAGGGAGAAGTTCTGGCAGGAAGAGTAGGGAAGGATGGCAAAAGGATGGGAGAGGGGAAGGGAAGGTCTTGCTTTTATGGATAGTTTCCTCTTTATGTGTTCGTTGGTGTTTTCAGCTGCAGTTTAGGAATTCCCATTTTCACAGAACAAAACCAGGGAAGGCTTCTCCTTATTCTGATGCTTCTTTGAGCTTTCAGAATAAATCACAGATCCCAGTGCAAGCCTAAGGAGGGGAGGGAAGGAAAAGGCAGGGCTGGGGGTGTGCATGAGAAAACAGGATTCAAGTTCATTATTGGTGTACTTTGTGAGAGGGGTGCTCTGATCTTAAAGTTCGAACTGTGACCAGGAAAGAGGTGATTCCATCTGATGATGTTTTCTCTTGAAGTCTTTACAGATGGATAAAGAGGCTGTCCCGGTCTCTGTAGCAGAGACCTCCTCTTTCGTCCACCTTTCCAAGTGTGGACAGAAGACCAAGCCTCTGATCCCGGAGATGTGCTTTACCTCAAGTGGAGAAAACACGGAGCCGCTTCCTTCAAATTCCTATATTGGAGAAGATGGAACCAGTCCCTTGATATCCTGTGCCAAATGCTGCCTGCAGGTTCATGCTAGTGAGTGTTTCCTTCTTCGCCAGAGTGTTTTGGGCATTGAGAAACAAGTTTCTTTGTATGTTGCCTAGATTTGAATTCCTTCTTGACATGCTTGCCATACCTGTCACTGAATAGTGATTCAGCTGTTTGATCTTGACAGATGGGGGATCTTATTTGACTTGCATCAGCTGGAATTACTTTTATTGTTCCCATTTTGTAGTCTGTGGGTCACTGCAGGTTGGCATGAACGTTGCTTGTGAAGGACTAGAATGCAACTGTTATTTCTGTACTGCATTTGTGATTGTGGTCACTTCTGGCTCAGGTGATACAGAATGAGCTTGAGGACAGTGGCTGCTTTCACTGCACAAATTGCAGTCTCTTTAGTGATCCGAACAGAGTTGCTGCATCTTGTACACACATGTTTTCAGTAGTCCAGTCTATCCATATGGTTTCGGTGGCCAAATTCTCTTTAGGGACAGAGAGATGTGGACAAGATGCTTATCTGCAGTCTCAGACAGGGTGTAGAGGAATTTAGCTTTCTGTTTTGGCTGTGCTCTACCCTTGAGGATAGGATAGAAGTTAAATCTAGTCTGATGTAGTCTCCAGTGTCTTGTTGCTTCCTTGTTGCTGTTTGTACTTCTAGACTGCAATATCCCTTTGACTTTGCTGCAGAGAATCCATTTGCTTTTATTACAGGATTGCAGTGTTGAGGTGTATTGTGGTTAAGCTGGCAGCATGCTGTAAAACCAGTTGGTAGCCTGCTTGTTCCAGAGAAGTGCCCTCACCCAGCTGTGCTGGGTTACACCAGGAGGAAGGGCGGGCAGAGAGGGAAGATTTGTGGAGGTTTCTGGACTTCTAAGGTGTTGGCAAGTCCATAATAAGACAGGGTTGAATCTGCTTTCTTGATTCACCATATGATGAAAAGAGACTTCAGATGCAGCAAACAGCTGTGGATCTATATTATTGACTTTTTTGGATGTAATGTTTATCTGGTTAAGTGGGTGATTTTTATATATCAGGTTCTTGTGGCAGTCTCGGTGCTTTCTGAGTAACTTCTTGTGAGATGAATTCAGTCATTGAGACTCCTTCCCACCTGAAATATTATGGTTGGTTTTGTTAGGATAGCTACAGGCCGTGGGCTGAGCTTTGTGGTGCTTAGGATGCTGGCCAGCAACGTGTGACATGTTTAGTTCTCCGCTTGCTTTGTGAGATGGGAATTGTGTAGATCCACATCTTCAAAACTATTTTTGTGTCTTTCCCCTATTGTCTTCCGTGGCAAACCTCAGTGCCTTCTCCAGCGTTTTAAGGGCTTTTCTTTGTCTTGCTTCCCTGCCTTTATCATGGGTATAATACCACTTTCCTATTTTGGTGCTGCAGAGAAGTATGTAGGAGGATTTGGTGCGTGCGTTTTACAGTAATAAATGCTCTGTAAAGTCAGATGTTTCTAACATTTAATATAACTAGAAATTAGTTTAAATACCGTTAAATATGTGAAGTGTGTGTATTTAATTTCTTTGCAATATTACTGGGTTTTTCCTTCCTCATAATACCACTTAGCAAAGATGACTGCTTCAATCAGGCTAAAATTCACTGGTCTTATCGGTTTTAATGTGTGTGTTCCAGCAGGAGCAGCATCACTCCTGAGCCCAGTTCTTCCCTAAGAGGTCAAAGTACTGCTCTTACACAAGAGTGGGAAGAAATGCTGAGGGTTACCTGTATGTGGTTTTCTGGTTTGTTCAGTTTTAACCCTGCTGGTCCCAAATTTGTCCCACCTTCCCAAAGATGACTTTCCTTATGCCTTTTTTTCTGAGCTTAGACTTGAATGTAGTGATTTAAATGCTACACCTGATTCCAAAGATGCTCCTGAATTGAAAAGTCAACAAGTCAATTCTACAGCTATATTGGCACAACTCTGAAGGCTATAACTTGGTTTCTTTCAGGCTGTTACGGAATACGTCCAGACTTGGTGAATGAAAGTTGGTCTTGCTCACGATGCTCAGCCAGTGCATGGGCAGCGGTAAGTGTCCATCCTCTCGGGACAGAGATGGGAGGTGGGTGGATACAGTTTGCCTTTGTGTCGTTATCTGGGATAGACAGTCTAGCAGAGGCTTTTGGTCCCATTCTGAAGGAGTTGTATTCCTGCAGGAATGTTGCCTGTGTAATCTCAGGGGAGGAGCTCTTCAGATGACCACTGATGGGCGGTAAGTTTTTCCTTCCATACTGCATACTTCCATTTCTAATCTTGTAATGCTGTGAATTTGGCCTTGATGATCAGTGTAGCAGTTAGTTTTGGCTTTATGGAGGTAACTGCTACTCACTGACTTGGTAGGATGAGCTTGGCTAACTGTGTCTTCCACTCTGCACCAGGCTTCTCAATAGCAAAGGTTAACATGGCTCTGCACACTTGTTGAATTTGGTTGTTTCTCAGAGAAAAGTCTCTTCAGAGAATGTTTGGTTTCATGCAAGATCAGATGCATAAGAAGGTTGATCCCTGTTGTTCGGAGACACTTACTGTGTGCAACCATGATTAACAATTGGTTGGTAATGTTGCCAAGACTGCCAACCACCATAAATATGCCTTGATACTAAGGGAGTCAGAGAAATGTTAAATGCCCTCTTGAGTATTTACTTCAAATAATGATAGACTCTGATTTGTCCCTTCACTTTTTTTTTTTCCAGGTGGGTCCATATAATCTGTGCTATTGCTGTCCCCGAGGCCCGTTTTCTCAATGTAATAGAGCGTCATCCTGTGGATATTAGTGCTATTCCAGAGCAGAGATGGAAACTGGTAGGTGTCTTCTGTCTGTAGAGAGTCTGAACAAGAGCCCAACAGAAAAAGGTTTTAAGTAGACAGAACATTGTTGTTTGAGATGATAAAGTAGTCAAGATTGGAGGTGATGTTCTCGTATTTTCAACAAGTGCATCGGGAAGCTGAATCATTTGGATGTCTTCTGAGGTACTGTCTCAGTGCTTTGGCACACAAACAGGTTGTGGTTACCCTTTCCTCTCTAGGAGTGTGCTGTTAGGCTGGGCAGAGCCTAGGACACTTACCTACATGGCAGTCACGTCTAAACTACCTGAAAGTTTCATTTCCTGAAAGCACTGCATAGTGGGAGTGTGAAGGGATGTGATAACTGGGAAGAAGCTGATGTATTGCTCACGTTCATCTGTAGTTCGATTTGTCTTTCTTGACAACATTTCTCATTTTCTATCAAGAAATATCTTTTAGAAATGAGTAAACATTTCTTTGTGACCATGACTGCAAGGGGAGACTCTGCAAAGATTTTAATCCAAGTCCAGCTACAACTTGTTATTTAGTTGTATAGCCTCATCTGAGAGATCAGTAATGGATGATGCATTAGCTCAGAGCAATTAATCTTAACGTTAGTTAATGGCCCATCGCTATAGTGTGTTATTGCAAAATAAATTGTGCTTTTGCTGCCTTTTTTTTTGTACAGAAGTCAGCTGGGTGATGGTTGGGAGTGTGGTACAGGCAGGTGATGGAACAGTGATACATTGGTTAGCACTGATGTATTTGTTAACTGTGCGGCTGTTTAGTGCAGGCAGCCCAGGCAGGGCCTGGATGAGAGATTAGGAAGAATCTCTTTCTGCTTCTGGAGTTATTTCTCTGTTGTGCAAATGGGTTTTGTACACAAATGTGAATGTAAAAAGCATTCATTATTCAGGTGGAGTGACAGAGCAGTGGGATGTGAGAGAGATAACTCTTGCAGCAGTGGTTCTTTATGGATCATCTGACATTTCCAGCATGCATGCGCTTCATTACAAGCACTTGTAATGATGAACTAAAAATCCTTTTACACAAGACTCACTTGTATTGCTTAATGGAGCCTCATAAGGAAACATGACTTAATTCTTTAACTCTTCTGTGGCTGCCTTACAGCCTGATAAAGCCAGGGCAGTATTAATGGACATAAAACTCTGTGGCTTCACTCTGCTCTGGGGTGTTGGCTATGCCATGCATAGCCCTGCTCCACAGCTTTCTGTTTCATTCCTGAACTAAAGCTTCAGTTTTGTTCATTTCTTTTCGTTGTATTCAGTTTGCACCTCCCGTTTTCTTCATGTCTTGGGGGAAAGGTGGAGAATTTTTATATAAAGTACCTTGACTTACACACTCCACTGATGTGATTTATAGGCAGACTCAAGTTCAGGTCTTGGTCTTGAGTTCCTATCAGCGTGCTAGTGAATAAAATGTCTTGTGCCCCAGCTGACTCAGCTGTAGGGATGTAAAAAGTAGACTTTCAGTCTAATTACTCTGTGTTCAAGAACATCAGTAGGCAAGTCCTGTTGTGTTTAGTGTGATTACAGAAACCTTTCCTCTCTGTGTTGGTCTTTAGTTGTGAGCACCATCACAGCATGTGTGCACACACCGTCGATGTCTGTTGAAAGCCGTTTGGTGGTGGTGTCACCACATGGCATTATAGAGGGAAGAAAGCAAATAAATTTTCTTGAGCTAAGGCTGAAATGGGTTTTAGAGTTCTGAGCTAGGTAACAATGAAAGAAAAATGCATTTGGATGGCAGAATGTAAAGGCAGTGATGCTTCCAGCAGGAGCATTTCGGGTTGTGTGTGAAGAAATACAGAGGAAATCTAAACTGGATAAGATTGTGCAGAGAAACACACTCATGAGCCATTGTGGAGAGTTTTAGCATTCCCTATAGGGATTCTTGGAGCGCGAGAGGAGTCCGTGGAGGAGTTGGGGGGGTTGTCTGATGTGGAGGTGTGCAGCTGCCTTTAGGAAGATAAATTGAAGATGTCTAAAAGGTGGTGGTGGTGCTGGACCTGATGCTTTGACAGTGACAGAGTTGCTGCAGAACGAGATAAAACTGGAGAGATGGCCTTTGCTGAAAAGATGTAAAAGGAGAGAAGGAATGATGGGGAGGTTGAGGACAGTTGAAGTGAAGGGATGGAGATAATGGAGGAAAGAAGGGTGGGGGTTACCTTGATTATTTTTCTATGGTTTAAAATATGTCTTGTGTTAAGTGACTGTGAGGAGGAGTTGCAGTGATCTCTTTAAAGGTACATCCTGTTCTTTGAGCATGGGCCAGGCCTCCCCTTTCAAACACAGCGTTTTCAGTCCATATGTGGGTATGGCTGCATTTTAACGAATGCTGTTTCCATGCTCCCTGATGAATGGTGGATTCGGGGCCGGGGCGTGTAAATTATTTATGGCGTGAAAATTTGGAATAATGAGCTGTCATTCCTCAGTGGGGTAAATGAATTGCAGTGTTCATCAGGCAGGAGACAGCCCATTTCTTACTCGCAGCTATGACCCGACTCCGCTGTGCGTTTCTCCTGGAGATTTGTCTCTTGGGCTTTCAGCCTTCTCTCTTCCTGCTACCACCTCTCCCATAGTAAATGGCTTTAAATCTACATGTGGTGCCTTACCACAGCACTTGGCATTGGTGCTTCTGTCCATGCCTTCTCCCTCATCTGCATCTTTATAGAATCCCAGACTGGTTTGGGTTGGAAGGGACCTTACAGCTCATCCAGTCCCAACTCCCTGCCCTGGGCAGGGACACCTTCCACTAGAGCAGGTTGCTCCAAGCCTTGAACACTGCCAGGGATCAGGACTTCTTCACCCCTTCCACCCTCTTCTGCATTTCAGTTTCACTGTAGCTCACATTGTTTCTTGTCTTTTGATCATATTTGCTGTGAATATTCTGTTGGTGTAGCTCTTTTGCCTGTATAAGGAGTTTTTCTTGCCACTGGGGTGTCATGAGATGCATGCTAATCCTTTTGGCTTGGAAGAATCCTGGTTGCATCAATAAAGGCAGATTCCTGATACTGGAGGGTTAATGTTCCCTTGTGAGGCAGTATTGAGCACACTGTAGATCAGCAGTTGTCCCTGCCTGCAGGAGAATTAGGTATTGACAGTTTAATAATGAGATCTCATTGCTATTGACTTGCTTTCAGTGCCGTGTTCCTGCTGTGCACTTTGCTGTGGTGCTTATCTGGCTTTTGAAGAGGGTTTACAGAGCAATAAAGCCACAGCTTATTAAATACTAAACCCCACGCTCTGGCAACGCTGAGGCTCTGCCTTTGAATTTCCTGCCTTTTGTTAGTGTAAGTGAAAAAGCCAAATGAATCTTTGGTGTAAACTTAGTGACTTCAGTTAATTCACAGGAAGTGAATTTGACTCAGTTCAGATACCTGTGGGGCAGGCCCCAGTCAGGGAGGGGGGACATTGCACAGAAATAGAGAGGAATCCACCCCCCTTTCTTTAGCATGTTTTGCTTTCAAGAAGAGAAATCCGTTTTGGAGAAGGAGTGGTCTTTTATTTGTCTTGGCTTTGGCTCTTTGCTATGGTAGCATAAAACCTAACACTGAAATGTGGTCATTCTTATTTTAATTCACTGCATAGTTGATAATGTGGTACTCCTCTTATTTTTGAGGGTACATTTTAAAGATAGCTCAGATCTAGAAGCAGAGTGACCTTGTATTTCTGGGGGTTGTATTGGCTTATTGTGTGATCTCCGGCAGCTTATGTTACATTTCTGATCCTATGGGATGTAGCAATTCATATGGATCTTAAAATTTAGGTCATGTATTGTGTAATGTTGCATACTTTGAGCAGAGCTTTAATGGGAGTGAGGTGAATGAGAGGCCATGAAGAGTGGAAGAGGGGAAGAAAGGCTCTGTTTAATATCAGGTGCTGCAGAGAGAAAAAGCCTGTTATTCATAGTATCCCAGTATGTTTGTAGGACATTTATGTTTAGGTGAGTGGATGGATTGGGGGGAAGCAGGGGTCAGTCCTGAAGGCAGTGGCTGGAGCAAGCCAGCATGGTGTGCTTTGGAGATGCTCATCTGGAAATGGGCACTAATAATCAGTTTCCTCTTTCCTCCTGATATGTGGAAACCTTTTCTTTGTAACAGATAAATTACATAGCTGCATAGTCAGATTCGTGGGCATATAATATCCCTCAGGATCTTATTTATATGGCTGTTCATTCTAACAAGTAAAATGCCTGTTCTTCTCAAGCGTGTGATAGTGATTTTCCCGATTTGCCTTGTTCAAGCCTCCGATGATAAGCTGCCATCGATCAGTGACAGATTCCCTGGACTTAAATGTTAAAACCTAGGAATGGGTTCCTAAGTAGCTCATTGGAAACATTATGGAGGTGTCCAACTTGCATCTCTTTAGATTGGGATTCCCAAAATCTGCTCCTTGTATTTCTGAGGGGCTGGAAATAAGAATTTGATACTGTCAGGGAGTGAGGAAATGGATATGGTTTCCCACTGGTCCCTTCCAGTCCAAACCAGCCTGGGATTCTATGAAGTGTATCTAGGCAATTCTGGACTTGACCTCTGGGCAGCAGACATCACTGGTTTTGTATTGTGGCTTCTGGGCCCAAGACACTGAATGTTACAGACTTCTGCCATGTAGGGTAACAGTGCCGTACGTTGTGTTGAAGCTGCTGCTTGCTGCTGGCATAACCCTGACCTGTGTTTCCTTGCAGAAATGTGTGTACTGCCGGAAACGGATGAAGAAAGTGTCTGGTGCCTGCATCCAGTGCTCCTATGAGCACTGCTCCACCTCCTTCCACGTCACCTGTGCGCACGCAGCCGGTGTGCCCATGGAACCAGATGACTGGCCCTATGTTGTGTCCATCACCTGCTTCAAACACAAAGCAGCTAACCAGAACGTATGTCTGTTGGGTGGTGGTTTGGCTTTGGTTTTTTGGTGGTTGGTGGGTTGATCATAGAGCAGTTTCTCTGTACCCATATCTTTGCCGCAGCTTTTATGATTGCAAATGACAAATGATTGCCTTTTCTCTATCCCACAGATCCCATTTCGAAGGGAGGTGACTCTCGGGCAGACTGTGATCACAAAGAACCGGAATGGTCTCTACTACAGATGTAAAGTGATTGGCATGACTACACAGACTTTCTATGAAGTAAACTTTGAGGATGGGTCATACAGTGACAACGTTTACCCAGAAAGCATTATTGTAAGCGGCTCTCTGTGGAGACTATTCTAAATGAGTACAAAGTGTAATGTGTGCATTCCTCTTCTCTGTGCTTTGGGGTGGAACAATGAAGTAAACCTTAAAAATCCCCCCTGAAATTAAAAAGTAAAGTTGCTGCTTGCATAGAAAACCTCATACTGCTCTTCATTACTGTTCTTCTTGTTTATGACATTCTCATTTCATGGTTTTTTTGTTCCATCACAAAGATGTGATTTTGCTATATGCAGATGACTTAACAGAAAGCAGTGTTTGTTTTAAGTTGCATCTTCTTTGTTTCGTGGTTGAATAAGCTCTTATTTTTCAACTGACAAGTGTGATTCGTGGGGGAAGCAGATTGTTTGTAAGCACTTGTGGTTCAAAGCAGGGAATTCACTTACTAGAAGGAATGTCTAGAAGGGGCTGATGTGTCAACTCATACATTCTCTTCCTGACTGTGCTTTTGATTCACCATATGAAACAGAGCAGGTTACCCCGCTTGGTTTTGTGGATAGAGAACCATAGGATGGTTTGGGTTCGAAAGAACCATAATCTCATCTAATTCCAGCCCCCTGTAGTGTTACATAGCAACTCCCATGAGCTTTGCCTAGTTCTTGAGCTTTGTTGGCTGACCTCTTTCACTCTGTGTCTTTAGAGCAGAGACTGTGTCCAGTTGGGACCCCCTCCAGAGGGTGAGTTGGTTCAACTGCAGTGGACAGATGGAATCGTCTATAAGGCCAAGTTTATTGCTGCCCAGATCAGCCAGATTTACCAGGTGAGTATAGGAGAGAACCCATGTGCTGCATTCCCAGAGAGGCATTTGCACGCTTGTGTGAAGCCTGATGGTGACCAGCACTATCTCTCTCTGGTTTCTTGTACTGCCTGCCTATATCCACCAGTCATCTCTTATCCTAGATGCAGGTTACATATACTTTGGGACAAAGACTGAGATTTTTAGTTGTGTGTTTAGATGGTGTCTAGCAGTAGGGCTTCTGGGAATGATGATAATAATGATAGCAGCAAGAACACTAATAGATGCAGACTATAACCCAGGACTTATGTACACCATGGTACAGCAGGACCAAAAGCCATGGCACACATGAGCAGCTCCAGCTTCTGGGACTGTAACACTGAGATGTTGTCTTTTCTCCTCCTCTTCTTCTTGTCCTCCTCATTTGGTTAAATCCTTTTAAAATGGTACCAAGGCATTGAAAATTATAGATTTGGAAAGTAGACTTTGTGCACATCCTTTTGAAAAATACATGTTGAAATTTGGGAATTAATGTTATTTTTAAGAGGTTTTTTTGTCCAGTGCCTCTGGACAAAAGGCAAAGGAAATCCCATATCTTTTATTTGTTTGAAATGGGTTCTGGTTTCTATCCTTTTTGCACAGTGTTTAATATCTGTGTGCAGAGAGCATAATAATCCATGTTGACAGTTAATGGTCTTTTTGGTGTGTACAATGGATGTCAACTGCTTGAGAGAAGATGTGATCTAAGGTGACCCTGGTTATGAATAAGTACAATATATGGTTCCATGAAGATCTATTGTTATGCATGCTTTCCAGTTTAATCACAGCACAGGAAATTGTCATTGATTTCTTGAAGGTACAATAATTTGAAATAGGCTATTCCACAGATAGTGTCAGATGACAGAAAAATATGCATGAGTCGCCTGTGTTTTTCAAATCACACAGTTAGCTTTAAGTAAAGCTCTTATCCATGGGGAAAATAGCTTGAGTAGCTTTCCACATTAATTCCCTGTGTAGGTACTTTTTCAATACATCTCTCTTGGCTGTTCTGGAATAGGATTATATTTAAAAACACAGAAACAGTCTTACTCTGAAGTAAGTTGTAACTTGCTCTGATGTGTGTTCATTACAGGGGTCTAACCCGTACCGGTAATTTAGAACTTAAACAAGGTCCAGGCACTCTGTGATAGTTGAAGATGGAACTGCCTTCAGTAGCACATCCTGCCTTTCTACTAGGAGTTGAGCTGGTGTGGTGGAAATGGCAGACAGCAGTCTGCCTCAGATCCCTTCTGGCTCTGCTCTGGTAAAACCAGAGTGTGAATGGGACCAGTAACATCTGAAACTGGCTCAGCAGAGCTCACCTTTCAAAGCCTGTTCTCCCACCTGCATGGTTTCTCCAGCTGCTGTTTGTTGCACACTGAGCTTGCACAACTGAGGAGCTGCAAGACCTGGGCAGGGCAGGAGGAGTTGTTCAGAGCACAGATGCTTTCTTCTTTATGAACTGGTCCATTCTGAGCCTGACACCCCATATTAAACTGTGGTGTATGTCCTCCTGCGTTAGCCAGAAGAGTGTAGTCCTTCTTGAGCAAAGGAAATCATAATCTCTTAAAAACTTTTAATAGTTTTAACATTTTTATGTGCACGATTTCATGAATAAACATTGCTGGTAAGATCAGATGCATAATTCATGAGATAATCAGTGCTTAGCAAAAAGGTTTGATGTGAGGAGTTACCACTGGTTTTTTGTACCTGGCTTTTTATTTCTTGTTAAAATACAAGTGGATTTTAGTAGCTGGAGTTGTTTCCTTATGACGTGTGAAAATGCTTTGTTTGAGATGAAAGAAATCCTTATCACCATATTGGCCTGGATACAGAGCTCCATTTTATTGTCAGTGAAAAGAGACTTTTTTCAGGCTTTGAATCCAAAGTCAGTAGAAATCGTCAGTGCTCTGACTGGGAGTGGGGAGCAGAGGTGTAGTAAAGGTGTTTTGGGACCCACAGGAGCCCTGAATAAAACCACTTGTGCTGGATAAGATAGGGGTGCCTAGCATCACTGAAACCAGCACTTGTGGGGTTCAGCATCCTTAACACAGCTTAGGGATGCTAATTCTTCAGCAATCCTAGAGACAGGCAGTGCCAAGAACCAGGGAATCATCCATGGGAGCTGGCACCTGATGCTTTCTTGGTATTCCTGTGAAGGAGCTGTTGTTGTCTGGGAGTGGACTGTTGAGTACAGTAAATGTGGATGCCAAGTTCTTACTTCATCCTCTGCCTACTCTGCAGGTCGAGTTTGAAGACGGTTCTCAACTAATGGTAAAACGTGGTGATATTTACACCTTGGAGGAAGAGCTTCCCAAGAGAGTGAAGTCTCGCCTGGTGGGTATCAAAGTAACAGAAGCAGTAAAGGGGCTGTGGTTTGCAGTCCTCAATCACGTTTTCTGAGCATATTGTTTAGACATTATGTGAGAGCAGCCTTCAGTTGCTGTGGCTGTAAAACCACTTGTCCTTCACCAGATAGAGTAGAAGAAAGGTTTGGAAATGCTTGAGAAGCATTTAAATGATTTTCCCTTTTGCATGTTCAGGGCTGAGTTTTGTTTTCTCTGGTTAAAAGATTATGCTCGGATCGCTTTACACCATATGAATTTAGTTTTATGGACTGCCATTCTGGCTGAATACTGCCTTTCATCACAAGTGAGGTGATGGGTCTATAGCTAAGTGGTTTCTGGAGAACTGATTAGCAGCATGGCACCAAACCCCCATTTCTCACCAAGCAGGAGATTCAGAACGTAGCTCTTACCTATAAAGCTCTTAATCTAAAAGATCAGGCTGTCTTTAACCACATACAGTGGAATTATTGAGCCTAGAAAATAGGGATTTATTTCATAGCTTTCTTGGTTTCAGACTCGCTGGGTGTTTTCAAACCTGATGCTTTAACCTTTAAAGCCATCTCATTTAAACAAATGATGAGACTGGGTTTTATGCAGATGGAAAATAGAGAGTTTTCTTCTTCATTCTGAATGTCCATCATGTCAGCTGCTGCAGGAGAGGGATCCACAGAGTTAACCTGTGATAAGGATCTGGGCTTCTGTCTTTTACAAGATGGCAAGAGGATGGTCCCCTTAAGAATATATGAGTTGCTGTGCCAAGTTAAACCAGTGATTCATTTTGAATCCTTGGCCACTAGCAGAAGTGTGGGATGCACATGGTAAAAATGGCCTGGTGAGAGGCAGTTCTGTGGAAGAACTGGTGACAATTTGGAGGCAACTTCGGATGCTCATTCGTAAACTCTTTGAGGGTTTTACCCCAAAGCACTTGTAACATGTTTTCTGTAATGGAGCTCTGGATGACTTCTCCATCTTGTTTGAGGTTGCTTATCTCAGTAGGACCTCATGGCAGACATTTGAGAGGTGAGGTTAATAATTTGTTATTCTTGAAAGACTTCTGGTGGCCAGGAAGCACCTTAGAATTAATTTCTAAGATGTGCACAATGTTCCATTTTATTTCAGCTTCTTTAATAATAAAGACAACAGATTGGAGCCCTGAAACACAGGATTTGGAAAAAAACATAATCTCTGCAGTGGAGACATCAGGTTTTATAACAGTTTCAGAGAAAAGAAGGCAAGCTGGAAAGTGAATAGGAAGTTTCAAGCTTGATTGAAAGCTCAGGCTTTTCTCATATACTTTCTGCTGCCAGGAGCGTAAAGCTATGCTCTGTGGATGTGATACAGTGTTTTAATGTAGTACAGCAGAACAAAGCAACAAAGCAATAGGAGATAATAATTTCTACCAAGAAATGCATCTTATTTGAGAGTGGAAGAGCAGGATGAACAGAAGCAGTTATTTGTACAGTGATCCCCAAATGCTCTCTTTGGGCCTGTTGTTTTTTAAAGGCATTAGGGAAGCCTAAATTTCTTCTGTGCCTTCTACTAAGAGTGAATAACCTGAAGAGGCAGAGGAGGGTAAGAGTAAACAGAGAATTGGCAAGGCAGGAACTGCAGTGAAGGATACTGTGAAACAAACAGAGGGCAACTTGCAGGTTTCTCTTTCCAGTTTGGTTTCAGAAGCCCAGAATTTGTAATTTCAGCTGTTTTGCATGTTCTGGAGGTCGCTTGTTCTACAGAAATGCTCTGAAGCAAGCCAGTTGCTTGCTGCCCCTGTTGTCTTGGGACACAGGCGTGCTCCAGCATTTGCACCACCTCTCTCCCTGTTTTCCTGCTGTGCCTCTAACCATTGTACTTTCGTGTCTCCTGCAGTCCCTCAGCACTGGGGCCCCTCAGGAAGATATATTTTCAGGAGATGAAGTGAGAGCAGCCAAGCGTCCCCGGCTGGGGAATTCACGGAATCCCGAGGAATACGGACAAAACCCAGATTACTTGGCCTTTATGGAGAGCCTCTTGCAGACACAGTATCAGCCTGGAACTCAGAGCAACATGTTCTAAACCAGATTTAATAAAAGTTATTCAATTAACCCTTTTCAAGTCTGTGGATAAATAACCAGGAAACTGTGGAATCGAAGACTGAGCTTGTGCAATAGCCTGCTGTGAATCTCTTTTGTCTACTCTTGGCTTGGACTGCAAGGGAACCCTGGTCTGGCTGCACGCTACCTCTACTTTGCCAGATGATGCTGACCAACAGAGTAGGGAGCTTGAGAAACTTTCAGACAGCATTTGGAGACTTTGGAAGAACTTTGTCCTAATGGGCCTTTGAGACTCACTCCTTTTTCCGAGGCTTGGAAAGGGTTAACATTTAACAGAGTGACTTTTTACACTATATTAAACTCTTTTGTCTTTCAAGGTGCTATTACACTGACTACTGAAGCAGCCTTTGGAATCGTGTTTCCTGTACATAGACGTCACCTTTGTGAAGTTTTCTATGAATGAGCATTATTAAAAAAAAAAGAAAAAAAAAAAGGAATCAAAAATAGGAAAACGAAAAGTTTCCAAAAAAAAAAAAAAAGAAATACAAAAACATTTTTCTAGATTATGGCTTTAAAACAGAAACAAAATCTTCTCCTCTCCCCCCAGCTGAAATGTGACAAACAGAGCGGGGGGAGAGAGGGCATAGCAGATGTCCTGGGGAAGTCCTGGGTTCTTTTTGTAAAGAAACACTATCTTCTTTGTAAGCTGGGGAAGATGGGCAAAGAAATGTTTCATCACTGGGGTGTTTCTTACCATTAGTTCTCTTAAAGACCTGTGATAGATGTGTGTGTTTCTACCATGTCACCGGGAAGGGACTTGGGGAAGAAATGGCCAAGTTCTGGTCATTCTTGTCATCTTCCTGCCCCATCTTTGCCATCACAGTTGCTTTCTAGTTAAAAATCAGCATGGCTTTCAGTTCCAATATGCCACTCCGTTTTGGCAAGTGTTCTGTTGCTGCTGCTTGTGTTAGTTCCTTTACGAGCCATCCCCCTTCCCCAACGGCAGACTAGAGCAGCGAGGGGTTGCTCTAGCTCTCTGGTAGGCATGTCTCCCATAGGAACCTTTTTCTTTTCTTTGTCTCCTAATTTTTATTTTATTTTATTTTTTTAATTATTATTATTATTATTTTTGAGTTGTGCTCCTCACACTGTGAGAATCATTCCATGACCGAAGCCTGGGAGGTGTTTGTATGGTTTTTCTTTTATTCTATTAAAGAAGAAATTCCCCAAATGTCTTTGATTGGTGTGACATCCTTTCCTGAAGTAAAGACTGAGCCTTTGAATGACTCCTGGGGAAGAGGAATGCAAACCTTGCATTTGATTGGACTCAGATCACTGAGAATTGAGCGAGCATTAAAGGCAAAACCAGATCCTGAAGTATTGAGTGGGTAGCTCCCACTTGAACACTTGAAAATCACCTCCGGTCAAAGAGCTGTTATGGAGCAGTGTTCTGTAAAAGAACCTGAGCCAAAACCCTGCTGAAGTCACTGGAAAGTCTTCCACTCTCTTTGGTGGACCTCTGTCAGTTCAGAGGGAAAGAAAAAGGAAGCCCTAGCACAGAGTTGTGAAGGGGATGTGGCATAGCAGAGCTAGCCAGAATGCTGCACATCTTTTCCACTTAATTCTCTGCAATTACTGGACAGAAAGGGACAATGTTATTGCCATGTTTTGATTTTATTTTAAGCCCCTTTGCAAGGTGGTCATCGGTGGAGAGGGTTTTAAACAATGCTAGAGCTGGATCTTAAAGGGAATAAGTGGGAAGGATTTGTGGGCTGGCAGATGGTAGATTAGCATCTTAAGAGACTCGATGGGTATTAAACTGTCCTAGTGAAGGAGTGGAGATAGAATCAAGCCATTTCTTCACATTTTCTTGGGTTTTGCTCTCCCTTGAGAAGCGACTTGGAGTTCCCTTGGTTTCTTCCTGCTTCTGCTGTGGGTTCTTTCCTGCGGGTGGGTTTGTGAGCTGTTTGAAACGGGTTCTTTTTGAGTACCTGCCTTTCGGACATTTGCGATAGCTGTGTCCAGGAATAAAACCAAACTTAGACCAATAAACGATTCATAAATGGGCAAGGTTCTTCCAAGCCTCGGGTGTTGCTCCTGCAGAGCTGGTTCCTGTCCGTGGCAACATGATTCAGTAGAGAACTTTGCTTGTATAAAGGAATCAGTGTTGCCAGGCCACAAGAGAAATAGTTAAAACAATGGAAAGAGAGTTTAAGCAGCAGAGGATTTGGTTTTGGAGGTGGGGAGGGGAAGGGTGGGCTGGGACGAGTGGTTGGGAGCAATGGGGAATTGCCTCTGCATGTTGAAGTCCTGACTGAAATAGCACCATTGCTGTATTCATATGTAGTACCTTTTAAAAATACTATTTATATTGTAAAAAACCCAAGTGTGTTTCCTCACCCCATATTCAGATTCTGTTGAAACGTGACCCTGGAACTGTAGAAAGCCCTTCCTTGGTGCAAGGGTGCTCCCTTCTTGTTGATTTTTCAGTCCTTCTCTTTGCTTTAGGAATGACTTGTGCAGATTCTCTATAATGACCGTATTGATGGCCTCTGTGCATCAGACTATTGAAAAGGAAAGAGGAAATGCACATTCCTCCCCTTTCTCCAGTGAAATATATTTGTAAGTGTCTGATTATGTGCTATAAAAATAATGATTTTTCCCCCCCTTTCCCTAGATAAAGGATGTGATGTATTTTTTGCATATTTTTTCCCTCTGCCTCTAGGTTCATAATGAATTAAAGGCTGTTGAGCACTTCAGAATGACACTTTCTGGGGGGTTGAAGTCTCTTCATTTCTAAGTTTAAAGTCTTGTGTACTGCACTTCGCTGTTTCCTTCTTACAGTAGTATCTTCCTGAAGCTTCATTTAAACCTTCATTTCCCGTCCCGAGCCCTGATACTTTTGTACAAATTCCTCTCCAATTATTGCAGGATGAGGCTAATGCTGGAGATCATGGGAAAGAAATCGCCAACTTCCAGTCTTTTGCAGCTTAATAGTTGTTTTTGAGGTAATCTGAGGAATCGCCCTAGAGGGAAGAAGCTGCTGATACAAAGTCTGTTGGAATTCAAACGCACACAAAGCTTACCTTTGAATTTCAGATCTGCTGTATTGCTCTAAAATTGTATTAGTTCTTATTAAAGATGTCTTAAGAAGCAGTATGTGAAGTAACTGCCTGGATCCGTGATCAAAAGGCAAGGATCAGACCTTCCTGTTGCTCTGGCGCAGCCTTGCAGGGTGGAATAGACATTTCCACACAAACCTCACTAAGTCACAGCGAGGTTTTGTTACTTCCTGAGGTTTCTACACTAAAATAGAGATGATGTAGGGTTATAGGAAGTCATGCTGTGCCCAGGGAGTCCTCAGGGAGACAATGTGAATGACTCCTGTAGTGAAGTGCTTTGCTTCCTACGCTTTCCTCTTAAGCGTTGTTCGGGGCTGGATGAAAGCGAGCAGATGAGCACAACTCATTGCCATCTTCGTCTAACCTCTGCATCTTTTTTTATCCCTGGAGAAAGTGTATTTCTGTGCGTATCTGTTAAACCTAAGCAGCTGAGCTGCGTCTCTTCCTGAAGCATGTTTCAGTTCCCTCCTTTTGCTCTTCTACGTTCTCCATTTGAGCCAGCTCCATCCTCTCGAGGTCCTAAGATGTGTCCACCTCCAGCCCTGGCCAGCATGTTCATGCACTGCTACCTGCTGTGCAGTTCTGTCCTGCTTGGCGCTTGCCTCTGCAGAGGGTTTTGCTTAGGACTTGGCCACTAATGGTCCTGGGTTGCCAAGGTAGGGCTGAGACACGTGTACGTGATGCTCTGTTTTGCACTGCAGTTTCTTCTTGCTGCTTTGCAGAAGTCCGGCTGGGGAGCAGCAGGGTGCCTTCACACAAGCAGATGTCTTGAAACCTGGAGTGCAGGAGCTGATAACACTCCCTGAGTCAGTGTCACCGACTGTCACAGGCACAATGAAGTCATTTTGTGATAATTGCTGGCAGCAACGTGAACATGGGCATCAACAGCCTGCTTGCTCCTCCTCTGAGGCCAGCGGAGACCTGGAGGGTGGAACAGTGGATGGAGATTCATTAACGCCTTCTCTGGTCAGAGAAAGATCTTGAAATGGAGGAGGGGATTCCCTGCTTTTTCTTTCTAAAGGCCAGGATTATTTAGAAAACTAAAAATCGTGGTGGTGATTTGGGTGAGGCAGTTTAATGGTGGGGCTGAATGGAGAGCCCCAGCTTCTAGAAAGCTTAATTAGATGTCTGCTTCTTGCTTCAATAGGACCAGAAGATACCACAGTCCTTTTTGCAGATGCATTTCTGCAAGTCTCTGGCATTCAGATCCCTGGGAGGATGTTCACACGTGGGATTTTGTGGCTTTCCCATTCACTGTTGCTCCTTCTGGCTTCCAGTTTCTCTGCTTGTCCATGGGAGAACATCCCAGGCTTTCAGACCCTCCCTCTTTGGTGTGCTTGCTCCTTTCCTCTTTGCTTTACTATTGTGACTGTTGAGTTTAGGGAGAGAGCAGCTGATGGAAAACCCTTGTCATGTGCTTTGGCCAGTTTTGAAGAACTTTGATTTCTTGAGGTTATTCAGTGGGGTTTTTAATCTGTTCCTCTTCCTTTGCTGTTCATGTTAGTTCTTCACCAGTAGTTCTCCTTCAGCTTGAACAAATTACACCGGTTTAATAAATTACTCATGAAACAGGTACACTTCCCTTCCCATTGTTTTGGTTGGAGTGGTTTACTTGGAGTTTTAGCTTCAGGTAGTCAGGAGCCATTTAAAACGACCTTTGCTTTGAATCTGGACATGCTGTTTTAGTTTAATAGCAATTCCTGTTGAACTAGTGGGATTTTCACAAGGGCATGTCTTCTGTGTGGTGGGCATCACTCAGCTGAGGGCTCAGGGGATGATGGTAGTAGATCAGCACATTGCTTATGACCATTCTTTCTCTGGCTTTGGTTTCTTCACAGCATAAGATGAAGCCTTCCCTGCAGTAGGCTCCTTTGCTAGTGCTGCAGTAGTCAACTCTGTGTTACTTTTCTTGTTTGGGCTTCTTTTCCCTGCTCTACCTATAGCTAAAGGTGATCTGATAAGGTTTTTGCACCCTTTTTGTAATAAAAGGGCCTTGAGCAACCTGGTCTCCTGGAAGGTAGGTCAGGTAGACCGTGGCAGGGGGTTGGAACTGGATGAGCTTTAAGGTCCCTTCCAAACCCCAACCAGTCTGGGATTCTACGCTAATTAAATGATTGCAAAGTCCTGACCTGCAAATAGACCAAGCTGGAAAGAGTGCAGGTTTGTAGAAGAGCTTTTTCCAGGCATGTGATTGTACTTGGATGGATGAATGAAAGTGAGGAGCAGTGCTGCATGGAACCTGCCGAGTGCCTGAGCTGTCCCTCTCACCAGGTAGGTGTGATAACAGCTGCGTGCAGCTATTTCCACACTCTCCCATCATCTCACACGCTGCTGCTGCATCCCGGGGTGTCTGTGGGATGCACGGAAGGAGCCATGTGATGAGCACCTCCTGTGGCCTGAAATCGCCTCCTGTTATTTCCTGTGGCATTAGTTTCATATTACTTGGGTTAGAAGGACAGTTCATCGCTTTATCTCATTACAGGTTAATGAGGAGACCCTACAAATGAGTTTAACCCCAGGATGTTTAAACAATGGCTGCTTCAGAGTACCTGGTACAGGTGATAACTGCCAGTGTTCTTCACAGCAGAAGGTGAAGCCTTTCCTGCTCCTTCAGTTTGCCAACAGGAGTAAAGATGGAACAAATTACTTGAGGCTCCAGCAGAAACACTCTGAGTTCCTGTGGGTTCCTGATGTCCAGCCGCACATTCAGGTCATCTCTCTTGCTTCTCATCCCATGAAAACTCCACTGGCACACACACACACAAAAGCAAATTGACTTTGGCAAAATACTGTGATTCAGATGAATTGGGGACGTTGAGCTAGAATTATTTGGCAGCTTTGATAGCAGAAAAAGATGACTGCTTGCTTGACTTGCACACCAATAGGAAATTACAGGGAGTTATTTATTCTGCATGAGAGGAGCAAAAGAATTAATTTCTTTTGTTTCCAAGAGGGGAAATGTAAAGGTCGCTGTGCAGATACTCTTTGGAATTACACAGCGACCACAGCTCAGCCACTTTTCCTGTGGGATAAATAAGAATTTGGCTGTGTTTCAGCACAGTTGACTTTGGCTTACCTCTGTACCTTCTCTGTGCCATCTCAGATGCCAGCTGCTAATATCCCCCAGCAAATGAGCTTGTAGCCAAGCTGTCTCTGAAGCAGGAGTGATTCCCTCCCCTGTGCCCCAGATCATGGTTTAAAAATAAGTCAATGGACAGATCCACTGCTCATCTGCTTCATTTAACGGAGCCGTCTCTCGGAAACACAGCAAATTTCCTTTGATTAGGGCTGAATGGTCAGTTACCCATGATACAAGCCAAGATGCTGCTGCTGTTCAGAATAGCAGGGATTCATCTGCCTGCCTAAAAAGATCAAATGTGAGTTGATTGTAGATACAGAAGGGTCACTGGGCAATTTTCTATGTGGAGGAGCAATGAGATGGGGAGAAAGAGCTGTAGTGCAGGTCTGATTTCTTTTAAGGTTTATTTCTCTTTTGTTATCTTCATAGCTTGCAGTCACTAGAGAATATGGAGGTTGAAGAAGTGGTGCATCTGATTAAGCTGGGATTGGGATAGAACACGGAGTTAACACTGCAATCCAGGAGCTTTGTGTCCTGGCGTGGGTGATTACTGTGATTGCAGCTCTCCTGTGGGAAAACGGCCTGGGGATTTCCCAACAACTGTGTGATAAAGCCGGGAAGGGGACCCTGACATCGAGCCTCCCAGCCCCGCTGTGCTTTATGCTCATAGCTGCTGTCCTTGACTTTGGGCATCAGTTTGGCTTTTTAGATTTGCTCTCAAAGCTCCAAGAGCAAAGTTCATGTCTAGTTATGGCCCTGCAGCAGTCACTGCAGTATTTCACTCTCACCAGGTGACTGACTGCAAAGAGGGGAAACAAAGCACTATTTCCTTTGGCACACTGGGTTTTTCTGTACACAGTTTCCGTTGCAGCCTGGGCTGGTTTGGGTGCTCCTAGTCCCAGACCAGAGTATTTCTAACCTCACGCTCCTACCTCTCCCCCTCACCAAAAGCCCAGGAAAAGGGAACATCTCTTGGGTTTCTTCTGTCAAGATCACAGTGTGATAGGACCCAATGCAACACGAGTACAGCCTGTCAGTGTCTTGTCACTTCTCAAACGTGCTTCTATTTACTGCCATAATCAGTGTCCCTGAAAGGCAGGGCTGAACCACTGCTCTTAACTAGAATTGTCATCATGACAGGTCCGTTGTGGGAGAGAAAATTTGCACCTTTCAGAGATGTCTCTCTGATAAAGAGCAGCAGTAGAATTGGAGATTAAACCCCTGACGTAAGATGGACATGGGGATTGGGGCAGGGGCTGCGCTCCCCTTGCCTTCAGTTGAGGGCTGCTGCTATGTTTTCTTCCCTTATCCCCTCTTGGAACAGAGAAAGGCAAAGCATTAAGTGTTCTCTGTGTGCTCCTCTCCACAGATTTGCCCACCTTGAATGTGTTGTGTTCCTCTTGGGGGACACCCACATGTACATGGATCAACTGGGACTACTTCTAGGCTGAGTTTGGGACCCAGGCTGTGAGCTGGACCCACTGAGAAGGTGCAATTGCACATCTCCAGATGCAGGTAAGTGAATTCTCTCCCAATCTCCCAAGGATTGGGGGATCCCTTTTGGTTGTGTCTGATGGACATTTCCTCACTGAACACCACGAGGAATCCATCCTCCTCTGGGGACCTGGGCTGAGGCTCCTCCCTCATCATCAAATGATGACATGTCAATTAAAGGCGAGTTGGCACAAGCTCTCGGTAGTGCTCCTGCTACCAGGGCTTCCAGCTCTTGCTTCAAGCTGTTTGTTCCTACCTGAGCAAAGCAGCACTGAAGTGTCTCGTGATCTTGGGCCTCAGATGAATTTTGGAGACCAAGTTTGATGACGTTCAATTTCTCTGCTGGTTTTCCTCTCCTGCCTTCTGCTGGCTGCAGCTGAGCACGAAACCCCCTCAGCTGAGAAGTTCTTGCGGTTGCACCAAGATCTTTCAAACAGTTTCTCCCAAAATACTCAGGCTTAGTCACCAGTGTGAAGGAAGAGCTTGGACGAGGCGGGAGCCGCGCGCCAACGCAACTGCGCAAATCGCCTCCAGCATCGCACCTGGGACCCGGAGCCCCTGTCAGTGCAGGGATGAAAACCGGGATAAAAGGAGCTCCTGGGGGCCCAGCGGAGCTCCGGAGCAGGCTGGGCTGTCTGTCCCGAGAGCTGCTGTGTCCCAGCGTGGCTTCCTGATGCCCGTGTTCATCCTGCATTGCTTTCCGCCTTAGGTGCTGCGTCTCGCTCTTGTGGGCCTCAGTTCCTGAATCTCTCTGGCGATGGTTAGGATCCTGCCATCCTTTTCCTTCTCGTGTCCACCTCTGTTCTCAGTAGGGGAAATTCTTTCTTTGGAGCAGCTTTGCTTTCGACTTACCAACTCTGCTTTCCTCCAGAAAATTGCAAATAGAGTCATTCCAGCTGCTCTATTCCTACACTGGGTTCGTTTCTTTCCTCAGGACTTGACTGCACCGTGTTGAGTGAGGAGGAAGGAAACACGTGGCACGAACAGGCCTTCAGTGCTGAGCAGCTCCTCTGAGTTCCAGGTATTTCCCTTAGGGCTTCCTCCAGTCTATAGCAAGGAAAAGAAGAGTAACTTGAGGTAGTGGATTGTTGGAAACCAACATTTGTTTTCTATTTCAGTGGTTATGTGAGGTATTAACTCGAGACTAGAGCAGGGAAACTCACTGCACTGTGTTTTTGTATCACATCCTGCATACATGATTGGGATTAAGACTATTTGATACAGGAATAATAAACCACAGTTAAGACAGGCTTGTGCTCTCAAAAGGGTTTGCAGTCTGTTGGGGAGATGCTACAGTTCTGCCTAGGACACGGTGAAAGAGGATGATGGTGAAACTAATGGGAACATGGGGTTTGCTGTGCCTGGAATTATGAGCCTTCTGGCTATTTGATTTTAGTGCTGCAGTAGACAAAGAGATAATAAAGCATCAATAACACTCGAGGCAGTTGGCCACTGCTGATGTGGTTGTGGTTGTTCTTACAGGAGGATTTGGAGTTTACAGTTTCAGGGTCAATTTGGGGCAAGAAGCAAGAGTATGACATGGTATTTCTGCCACCTGTGTAGCTGCTTTCTTGCAATGACACGCACATGTAGGGTGGAATGAGATTAGGAATGGATACATTCATTTGGAATGCTTAATTTCTTTAAAGTGATGATTTGTTGCCACATCATCTCGGCTGTGCTCTGGACATACACTGAGCTTCCAGAGATGTGGATAAGCTTGGAAGAAGACAAAATAAACCTGATTGAATGGGTTTTGGCATTACAAATGTTGCATGGGTCAGGGCTGTCTCAGATGTTATGAGCAGAAGTGTAGAACTGGCTTTGGTGCAGATCCAGCATCCCCCCCTTAGGAAAGGCACGAGAATTACCCATGAGAGGCACATCAAATGCACAGGCAAGGCTGGATCCTGGTGCCACCACAATTCTCTGAGGGAAAACCAATTTTATATAGTTTAAAAAAGTCAAATCCCTGCGAATTACTTAAGGCTCCTTTGATGTCTCAGCATTCATCCTGCATCCTGCCTTGGAAGGAGTGGTGGGTGACAGCCAGCTCCTCCCAGCAGCAGTGGAGGGATAGGGACCCAGAGCAGGGGCCTCAGGCGCTGTGTGCCCAGGGGCTTCACCCATGGACCCCCCAGCCTGGGCCAGGCTGTTGCTGCTTTCCCCCTGTGAACAAGGGAGCAGACAAAAGCTGCCAAGATCTGATAATAGAATCTGTTTGGAACAGCTGTCTGCTGACAAGTATAATAAACTGTATTAATGGTGTCATTATTATTCCCTAATTAAAAGCTAATAACTAAGAGTTAATTGCCTTTAAAAGATGAAGCAGGGCTATGGCAGGGATTTATCTCTGTTTTTCTGAGCTTGCCTGGCTCTGCTGATATTTTCAGGCTAATTAATTGAATCAAATCTTACTGAAAACTAATAATCTCTCTGTGTCGATTCAACCAATTGAATTAAAAGGTGTTTGCTGTGTGCTTGGTTTAAAACCAAAATAGATGAATGTTCTTTGCAACTCATTACCTGGGGTGATGACAGTCAGCGGGGCTCAGGACAGCACGGAGTACAGGGGCTCTCCATGGCACAGTGGTTTCATGGGGAGAGCTTTCCCCTGCTGTTAAGAGGATCTGGTGGAACCCCATTGCCTCTAACTTGGTTATTGCTGAATAACTGTTCTTGTGTAGATGGACACAAAGCACCTGCAGCCTTAATAAATGGATTTTATCCAGAGACAGCAATAAAACAAGATAGATGCTGAGGTTTTCTCTTTGGCTGTTGATGAAGATTTTTGCAGTCAGTGCAGGATGAAGTGTTGTGTGAGGATCTGATTTGATTTCATCCGATGGGCGATAAGCCATTCACAAACCTTTAGTCCCAAGAGCTGGGACTGTTTGGAGGCAGGGCTGTGGGTTTCTGCTGTCCCCCATTGTCCCTCCATCGCCAGTGTCCCGTGGGGGGTGTCCTTTGGGATGTAGGTACAACCCCAGAGCTGGGCAGGAACCTCCCATCCCTGCCCCAGAAAGGAACACTTCAGTATCCCCCTTATAAAGCTCCTGATAGTTGTGCGATGCAAATTGAAGGGAACCAAATGTTCTCTTTGGAAGTTCACTTTATCAGTGTTAATCTTCTGCGTGGAGTAATTTTATTAAAGCTCCCCAAAGAGTAAACTGTAAATTCATTAGTGCCCATTTTGGACTGCACCTTCCTTCATTTTGGGTAAAAAAGAGATTAGAAGTCATCTGGGCTCTGTGTTAATTAAAAAGAAGATGCTCAAACATAATTCTTAATTAAACAGTAATGAGATAAGAACTTGTGTCGTCTGCTTTTAGGCTGTTGGAAAGATGCAGAGGTTCCCATTGTAATTATGTGATTTATGATCTTCCACACAAAGATGTAATTAGGTTCCCTCCCCCCCCTTTTTAAAAATTAAACATTATTTAGATAAAAAATTGCCAAGCAGTTTGGATGTGCTTTTCCTGCTGGAATAGCAATTTGGTTTGATTTATTTTTGTGGTTTCACCTAAGAATTTCCTCCATAACTAAGAGGCGATCCCCTAAAATACAGGAACTTCCCACCATGTGTTGGAGGGTTGTTGGATGTGATGGGATGGAAGAGGGAGATGGGGAGTGAGACATTTGAGGCCAAGAAACTGTGCAAATGTTTCTTTCTGCTGAAAAAGGTGACATTTGTGTTTCCAGGTGACACCTGGGGAAGGCTTCCCCCTGGTTAGACCCATGGATGGTTTGTTTCTGCCTCTCATCTTCTGGGAGGAGATGGAGTGAGCCCCCAGCGAGCAAATCCTCACTGGTGAGTTTGAACACATCTACCCCGGTGGAGTTACACAACTACTCCAAGCAGGCCTCCAGCTGCGCATCAAACAGCATCCTGCCCTGCAGGAAAGCGCAGGAAAGCACAGCAAAGGTGAGCAAGCTGCTCAGGATTTCTTTGTTCAAACGCCTGCCTGAGTCTGCTGTTGAAGCTCTGATCTCTTGGGCGAGCATTGCCCCAGAGCTCATCTTTTTGTCCCAGAGTCTCTTCATCCCGTTTCACTGCAGTATAGACTGCGCATAGCAACCAAGGTGGAAAAACCGCCTCGCTGGCACAGGGGAAAAGGGCACAGTGGTTTCAGATCAGATTGGTGCCTGAAGGGAGGGTCTGTGTGGAAAACAGTGAGGAGAGCTTGAGGTCTCACCTGTGGAATAAATGGCCGGGTTAGAGGAGCATGATTTCCTGACCTTGCTAAAATAAAATGAAAGAACTAACACCACATCTCCAGATTTTGGTGCTTTGCTTGGCTTTTGCAGAGATTTAGCTTGAAAAGGGAAGGATCGGGACAGAGGTGTTCATTGTGGAAACGCACAGAGTGAGATTTGGTCAAAGGCCTGTTGCTGGTACAGGGTCTGTTTGAAGAAGTAATTTCTCATCTGTTGCATCATCTGAAGAGTCATGAGCTCCCACGTCCAGCTACCCTTGGCTGGTGGTGCCCTTTCCAGCTTAACCTGGCTGACCAGACCGTGCTGATGCTCCTGGCTCCTTCCTCTTCAGGGGACAGAACAGGTTTCCCTCCTTTCCTCGTAAGGAGCAGAACATCTCCACCTGCCACACAAACAGGTCTGTACGTGTTGTTCACGTATCTGGGAGCGTGAGCAGCATCTCCTGAGTACAGCAGCCTCCAAAGCTGAGCACATGAGGGTCAACAACCGGTTTCCTTTTGATTCTGGAAGTGCACTTTTCTGGGAATTGTATTCCTGAACACTTTTAAGGTCCTTTCTTTTGTGTTGTAGATTTTCCCTTTGCTTCTCTGTCGGGTAAAGCAGCAGAGAAGAACATGAATTCTTTTGTTCATGGTCAGGGAGGGGCTGTTACTGCCCCACAGCTGCACTGCTGCCCAAATCACACACCTGATGCCACTTTGCAGCACTCAGGGTCCTGATCAGTTCCACTCCTGCGTTCTTCTAGCTTGCTGCTTCATCCTGTGCTTGGTTGGCCTGGGGCAGGAGCTCAGCAACACCAAGAGGCTTCTCTTTCCCTATGGATGGAGGTTATGGATGAGGATTCGTCGTGTTTGTGTGTCAAGATGTGGTAGCTCTGCAGCTACAGGTACTACTGGTTTCTTAGCAGTAATCCTCCCAGTTTGTTCTGCTTTAACACTATTACTCTGTCCCTCCTCCAGGGCATTTTTGCCTTCTTGCTGTTTGTCCCATGGGTGTGAGGTGGTTTGGTATCAAAATGTCCTGCCCCCCAGATTGGTGTTGTCAGCTGGTATGAAGCACCAGCTGCTTCAGGAGGCTGTAGGGAGGTTTGGGGGTGGTGTGAAGAAGCTCACACGTAGATCCACCTCTGTCCTGGCAGTTGTAGCATCTCCCCCCCCCCATATATAAGTCAGGTTAAATGGAGGTGCCAGGGGATGGAGAAGCACAGCACCGCTCGCCCTGCCTGCATCTTGGGGCATTGCTTCTCTGAAGGTGCCTCTTCAGCATCTCCTCCCCAGCCCTTAACAACCTCCCCTGGGTGTTACCTGCAGGGCCTGCGGTGAGTTTTTGATATTATGCATTTTGTTGTGGTTTTCCTGGTTGGGTGGTCTGTGATGGAGCGAGATGCCGTATGCCTCCAGTGTCGCCTCCAGGCCAGGCTGGAGGAAGGAGTTGCCCCTCACCCCCAAAGCAAATGCTCCATGAGCTTCATTTCAGTGTAGTGGTTTGGAGGATGCGAAGATGGATGGGGGTTCTACTGAAAACTCCCCATCTCTCCCTCCCCCATGTTGTAGGAGAATCTGTAGAAGTCTCTGCTGTGTCCTCTTCTGGCTGTTAAGTGTAGCTGTATGGCAAATGTTATTTCAGTTCTATTTGAAGATGATTTTATGGGTTAACCAAGCAAGCAGAAGGTCTCTGCTGCTGTTTAACTTGGTGCCACTGTGTCCGTTTGGAAGACTCGCGGCTGCAGGTCACTGGCAACTGCTTGGTTTGTATTTGTCCTTCCCCAGATCCCGACAGTAATGCTGGAGGTGCCAGTGCTGTCCTGTTTGGAGGGGTTTGGAACATAGTGGAGATGCCATCAGAAAACCTGCCCTTGTTGAGATGGTTTGATGTGATCATGCCACGAGTTGTGAGAAAACCGTGATCAGGTTTTATTGGGAAAAGTCCCTTTGGTGCCTGACAGGAGCGAGGTGGCTGTAGGGGAATGGATTGAAAATAGGGACCACAAATGCACATTTCCCCTGGGTTGCTCCGTGTGTTCCTTGTTGATGTCTGGCTTTGGCCAAGGGAAGGATATTGCTCTGGTCTAGTCCTGGTGTAGCTGCGAGGGTAAGAAAGAGCTGAATCTAAACCAGGAGCTCATTGCCAAACCCAGATCCAAAGCATTTGAGGTGGGTTTCCCAAACGTCTTCCATCTCCCCTTCACCTGTCTGTGGGAGCAGGACATCCACGTGTTTTAATGGTGAGTCCTGGAAGTGCAGGATCTCGCATGGAGCCTGTGGGCTTTGTGGTCCCCGTGCGTGTCCATCCCCATCACTGCCTCCTCCAGCATGTCCGCAGCCACCGGAACCACCCCACCTCCCTCCCCACAGAGGTACCACTTAGGTTGATGCCTCTTGAGTCTTAAGCAGGACCTTTATTGCCCTAAAGAAATAACTCTGTCCCTATTGAACGAGTGTGGGGTGTTCGCTGTTCACAGAGTCCCAGTGTGCCAGCCCCATCCCTGCCGTGGTGCTTCTGCATGGAAGGGCTTGGCTCTCGCAGCCAGAAGGAGATGGGCTGAGGGTCTGGTGGAAGTGGAGCCTGAATTAGTCATGTTCAGCAATTTCCTGGCCAACACCTTAGAGAGCTCGGGCCGAAGGTTATGTTTAAAGAAAAGAGATTTTATTGGTTTTAATCGTTTGGAAACATCTTAATTCCTGTTTCAGAGGGGTTTATTATCCTCAGTAAGCCTGGGATAAACCCCTTGTGTAACCTGTTAATCTAGGACTGCCATCTGCATGTATGTGTGTGCCTGTACGTATGCATCGCTGTCTACATACGCAGATGGAGGGAGCCCAAAGTCTCTTCGTCAGGAATCCTTAATGACTGGAAGGGAATTGTGTGTGTCGGCCTTTCAGGAGATAAAGGCGTGATGAGATGGCAGCATCAGGGCCTGACTCTGTGCAGGTTGAAGAGGGATCTGGAGTTGCCACTGCAGCCCATCCATGGGTGGGTAGATAAGGAGACAGTAATAAAATAGGCAGATTAAAGATAGACCAGGATGAACATGTTAAATGCCTGGAAAGAGATGCTGCTAACACAGAGGAGCATAGCACTGCTGTTCAGGCTTCAGCTGCCTCCTGACTTTGAGATGCTGTGGTAATGTGATGTGATGGTGGGTAGTTAACGCAAGCACAAGAGGCAGACTGGGCTCTGTGCATGGGGGAGGTTGAAGCAATCACCACCTTGTTCTAAGGACCTGTGGCTGGTTGGGCCCTGGTTAGTCACCAGGATGGTGTTTCCTTCAGTGTCCTCATAACGCTGCGTTCCTTACTTGCTGTATCCTAAATATAACTGTGAAATACAGGTGCACCCCCCCCCCAGTCCCAGAGCTGTTCCAACCCACAGCAAGAGCAGAGGGGCTCTGCTGCGCCCTTCCATCCCTGGCCTCCCTCCTGTGCTGACCCGGGCTCTTTCCTTTGGGAGACCATTTACTGCCTCCTCTGTCATCTGCACAAGAAATCACAGGTCAGCAAAAGCAACGCTTGGGATTCAGACTCAGGTTTCTCTTTGGAATCTTCGCTGCCGGCAGAGCCGGGTCCCAGCGCTGCTGTTAGCGGAGGGGTCGGTGCACACAGTGAGCCAAGCGTTGTCATCTCCACTGGTATCAAGATGGGTTTGGTGGTCAGGATGTGGGGACATGCAGTGGATCCATCCCTACCAAACCCAGCCCCATTCAGCCAGCACGGCACCATCGGTGCCTGTCATCCCAAGAGGGGGGTGTCCAGGGCAGCTCTCTTCTGCGTGCTGCCAGCGGCCAAGGACCATCCTTGCAGTCAAAGGCCTTGTGCTCACGCTTTCAGCTCGTCGCTGTAGCAGGGTTTCACTGGTGAGCAAGCACCTCTGCAGGCTGATGGGGGGTTTGGCTTTATAGGAACAGCCACATGGCTCCGGGATGGCTCCGGCTGTGCCGAGAGTTGGTGTTGGATGAGCTGAGGGTGGTGCTGAGAGCAGTCGGTGGTCCCAGGGATGGGCTTTTCCTTCAGCCCCTGCAGCAGTGATGGGAGGAGGGAAAACTGCGATGGTTCTTGTGCTGCAGCGTGGGGTTGGTCCTGAGGGAGAGGGGTGTTCTGCGCAGCCATGGGCACGGGGCGCCTGTTGTGACGCTGCAGTGGAAGTGCCTGAACTTGTGCTTTCCTTAGGAAATCCGGGACCGATCCCCCTGTATCCCAGTGGATGAGCTTGTTGCGATAGGAAGTTATCTCCGTGCCTACCAGGGTATTTACTTTTTCCATTTCAGTTGTACATCTGTTCAATTACCGACTTGGAATTTGCAACCATCTTATTTAGGAGAAGGAATTGATTCCTCATTCCGTTACTGCTGCTCTTGGTATAATTAAAGCATATTGCAACATGAAGAATACCTCCTGGCCTGGGAACTGCTTTGCCACTCGGGTAATTGTGTAAACCAAGAAAGGCTTTTCCTTTTCCTCTGTATGTAAATCACAGTTGCAGCCACTTTCAAGTCTCTGTTCCGCTGCGGGGACTGAAGGGGCTCCTGCTTTAGGGTTGTGCAGAGGCACAGAGGCTTTTGCACATCAACCCCTCAGTGGTTTGGCACTGAAGGCTGCTGCAGCAGCTGGGTTTGCCCAGTGCAGTGTGGAGGAGAACTGGGCCAAGGCTGCTCCCCCCCAGCCCCTGAGCCAGGCACCATCTCCGCTGCCCTGTTCTGCCCCCCTCTCCCCATCGCTGTGGCAGCTGCAGCTTCGTGCAGCAGCACCAGGTTGGCCGTGGGGGTCTGGGTGCCGCTCGTGGTCCTGCAGCAGATGGATGGGGAGGAGGTGGCCGGGGTGGGCTTGGCATGGGCCAGGAAGGGGTCTGGGAGCTGCAGTGGCCCCAGAAGGGGGCTCGGGGGCTTCCAGCAGCTGCGCTCGAGCAGAGGAAGAGTAATTCAGGGTCGACCTTTGGATGGAGCGGAAACGGTTGTGTTAAAGGGAGAGGAGAGGGAGGGCTGTGAGAGACGTTTATTGACCTGTGCTAAAAGCTCGTCAGGGTTTGCACGTAAACCATGTCAGAGACACCTCGAGGGCCGGTGGGGGCTTTGAGGGTGAGCACCGACTGCAGTAACACAGGGCTCAGCTGCAGGGTCCCTGGTGATGGGACCAGTGGGGCCAGGGCTGGAGTCAGCTCTGGGTCCTGCTGGGAGCCAGGGATGCTCCCGGCTGCGTCTGCTCCATGGGATGCTGCTCCTCCAAGCAAACACTGAAGTAGAGCCTGGACACTCCATAAGGAGAACCTGCCCTGTGCTGGATTTGGCTCTGGTGTCGATGTTTCTCTGACCTTTAATGAAAGAGGGCTCCGCAGCTGAGGTTTCCTTGTAAACCCCCTATATGTGCTTTAACCCTGATCCTCTGTATCCATTTACATCCCGAGCCCTGGTGACAGTCCTTGTCTCTAAAAACATCACCTGCAGTGATTTACTCCTTCCACCGTGTGCTGGCATCGCTAATGAAGCTGCTGTCAAAGCCGCCTGTCAGAGCTCATGTTAAAGACGGAGGAGAGAGACAGAGGTTTCACAAAGATCCTTGGATCAATAAGAAACAAGAGTTTTCCCTGCTGAAAATGGGCATTAATGGAGCATCACTTAGTGGTTAATTAAAGCAAAAGGGAAGTGAGCTGCGTGCCGGGTTTCAGGCTGGTGCAGGCTGAGCTTGGAGCAAGAACTGGGGTTTCAGTTGCTCTTTGCAGCCAGGGTGGATTGGGCACATCCTCAGGCCCCAGCACGTGGGTCCAGCACGTTCAGAAGCTGCAGGTGGGGAGTTGAGAGGTTTATGTGCACAGGTGAAAGGCTTCGTCAGTGGGGCTGCGCTGTGCAGATGGGTCGGTGCTTTCAGCAGCGAGCTGAACCTGCTGCTTGACTTGGGGGGCGAAATGAGCCCGTGCAAAGCTTTGCAGTGGGAATTACACTGAGCTAAGTCAAAGGAGCAGTTGTTCCAGCCAGGAGGTTTTTGCGGCGCTGAGATCGGGGCTCTGCAGGTCCTCTGTTACCCTCTTCACCTTTAGGAGCTTGTACGTGGTGTCAGAGGAGCCGTAGGAGCATCACCAGCGCTGTAGCATCAGGGTGGCCTCAGTGTTTGCTTCTCTGACTGCACTCCTACCGTGTTGGTTGGGGTTTTGGGAAGGATTTCCAGCTTTTTCCCATTCTTTGTTACCTTCCTGCACTCCAAGTGGAATTTATTTCTCTTCCCTAAGGGGTTTGCATCTCCATGGGGGGGGGACTCGCAGCAGCTCAAAGAGGATACAACAGAAACAACAGCCTGGAGAGAGGTGATGAGTGTGGTTAATGGCACAGAGGGACCAGAGCCGTATTGCTGAGCAGGGAGGTGATGAACAGAGCTTGAGGAAACATCAGGTTTTCCTTTCTGTTCTTCCCTGACAAAGTGAGCCCCAAACCGCAGCGCACTGATTGATGGATGGTGATGGGAGGTGCCTGTCCCGTGTTGCAGGGCTGAGCCCTACTGCTCAGTACTACGAATCATCTGTGAGCCCAGGACATGGATAACAGTGAGGCAAACCTGCAGGTTCTGCTGTAACGAGCACCGATTCTAAACCAGTTTGTAGCTTCCTGCTTTTGTCCCGTGCCATCAGGGTTGGTGCTGTTGGATGTTTGGCCCTTGCCCCATTCCACCCATCACATGGATCAAGAGCTTATTGAAGGTGATGTAATTCCCTCTGGGTTCCCACTCACCCGAGTCTGATCCTGGGTCTGCGCTACAAGTTGCTGATTATAATGTAGGCCTAAGCGCAAACGCTGCTGGTGCTGTTGAAGCAGCGGGGAGGTTTGGGCTGGTAAAAGGGAGGGGAAGAACACGGTAGAGAACGCTTCCATTGGCCTCCAAAACCCGGCGTCCCCACTGGCCCTTCCCTGCTCAGCTCCTTTGTGTCTTACCAGGGATGGAGCAGGAAGCCCAGGACCTGCGAGCAGGAGCTGCTGCACGGCCCTGCTGGGGAGGGTGGTTTGGTTGAGCAGATGCCCTCTGGGGCTGGCACTGAGGCAGCAGTTGCTGCTCTCCCGTTGTGCTGTGGGTCGGGGCAGTCCTCCGCAGTCCCATTTGGCCTAATTTTAGAAGGAGCATAAGCACAGCAGAGGGAGAGCAACTGCTCCCTGGCCCTGGGCACCAGCCCTGAGCCTCCTGCAGTCGCTGCATCACACAGAGCAACTGCTTTAGTGGGTGCCTGCTCATACCAACAAAGAGGTTTGCACGCAGGCCTTTCAGACAATCTTCCTTTAATACAAAGTCAATATATCTACATACACAGTGGTGCGAAAACCACTTACTGTTTCAGTTTGAAAGAACAGTGTGAAAGCAACAGCACTTTGCTCTCATACAAAGGAAATAAAACCTCCCCCCTCCCCCCGACTTGTCCAGTCACATTTTGCTGCAACAGACTTAGAAATTTGGGCAACTTTCACACAAAGAAGAAGGAAAATCTCGAAGAAGCCTTTCAGTTGATTCTGGTTTTGTTCTCGGTTGAAGCCGGGACCGAGGCGGGTGGGGGGGTTCTGGGTAGCACTCGATGGCCGTGATTAACCCCTTGGAGAGGAATAAAAAAGGACAAGTCACAAAGCAGTGCTCAGGGCAGCGCTGGCCTCGTGCACCTCCCCAGGACCCCTCCTCAGCACCTGCACGCACAAGAGCATCTCGCCCACAGCCCAGCGTGGGCTGTCACCTACAACACAGCATCCGTGGTCCAACCCTGCGTGCGCTGAACTCGCCAGCAGCCTTCTGCCTTGGTAAGACACTGGTGTGGTTTTAATCCCCCGGTTCACCCCCGGCCCTGGTAAGAGTCAGAGGTGAAGGGGAGCGGGGTTGGCGCTGCCACTGCCTCCAGGCCTGCCCCTCCTGCCCCTCCAGAGCCATGGGATACGTCCGAAAACCAAAAGAACCCAAAAATAAGGAGATCCAGCAAGGACGTTTTTGTTCTTACATGAGCAAGTTCAACCTTTTAAATGGTAGAAAAGCAATATGTCGAAGTAGCAATTTGCACTGCGTTTTTATATATCACAGCCATTACACGTAACATTTCTACAGTGAAAAAATAGACTGTCTTTGAACAGAATATGAACAAATAAGCAAATTTTTCTTTTTAAATTCATTGACTGATATTGTCTTTTTTTCTTAAAAAAAAAAAAAAAAGGAAAAAATACACTATTTAAAAAAAAAAAAGGTAATGTCACTTATTACAGTTACATCGATGCTTTAAAGA
Organism: Ara ararauna; assembly: GCA_028858755.1. Lineage (NCBI taxonomy): Eukaryota > Metazoa > Chordata > Aves > Psittaciformes > Psittacidae > Ara > Ara ararauna. The sequence continues at coordinate 2,466,622 of CM054398.1, read as the reverse complement.
AAGCCACTCACAGGATCTGCCTTGGAACCATCGCACTTGGTCCTTCCCACCTGCTCCTACAGCCGGGGCATGGGCGCAGCTGTGCCACTGGGCTCGGGGTGGGATGGCACCGGGGCAGCCCTGAGGGTCCCTGCACCAGGAGCTGGTGCCTGCTGGAAGTGAATTGCTTGGGCTCCTTTCAGGGGGATGCTCCCGGCAGGAATGGGCCCGGGGGGGGGGGGGGGGGGGGGGCAATGAGAAGGGGCAGGGGGGTCCCAGCTCTGCTCAGATTAATGCCTTTGGGGCAGCTGGAGGTGCTGAAAAGGGGGAGCAGACCCAGGGGAGCTGCCAGCTCTACCTGCGGCACTGGGGTGGAGGGGGCACAGAGCCCAGGCAGGGCTGGGTTTGTGCCTCTCTCTCTGGGTGGCATTTTAAATATCCTAAAAAATAAGGTTTGGAATTAGAAGAAATGAGGAATGTTCCAAGTATTCCAAAGGTGAGCTATAAAACCTGGCACAGGGCAGGGGCTGTCTGCAAGGTGCCTGTAAGCCCAGAATCGTCCCAGTGCTGATGCTGAGGTTATTAAGACTCCAGCTAGAACTCCTGACCCTAAGTGTTGAGATTTAGTTCCTTATCTTTTACAGAACCCCTTCAATTCTGCAAGTGACTTCCTTTAAAGACTGCCAGCTATATTAGTAAATGAACTGAACTCTAATGATGTAACCAAAGTCGGTTCCTTCCCTTCTCCAGCGGTAACGTCGCCAAGGTGTGTTTTAGCTTTTGGATCTGTCTCATGATGTCCGTACGTCCTCCACAGCGAACACCACTTGAGGTAACAAGAGCAGGTCACCACTTAAAGCAGTCCTTCAGCAATCTCCTGAGCTGCCTCTTCACGGTCCAGGTTACAACATGGAGTTCCTGAAGGGGTGTTCCTTTCAGTCCTTCCCCCTGCTCCCCAATGCATTGTCCAGATGAAAAGGTACTTCTTCTGATTCAGTTTTGTAAGTTCGAGCACTCCTCCTGGGTCAAAAGAGGCCTTCCAGGACTTAAGTGGTTGGTAAAGTCTGCACAACGGATGGCTTTTTATGTTGCATAGTGATCAAAACTTCCCAGATACTCCAGAGCTGCCTGGTAACAGAACTGGTATTCATCCTATGGGCAGGAAAGAGAACCAGCTTCAGAGGTTTGGAACAGCTGCCAGGCTGCCCTGGCTTTCCGGCCTGCTTGGGCAGGAACCAAGCACAGACTCTTAATCCCAAAGAGCTGCGAATGACGGGGGAAGGAAACCCCTTCCCTTTATTGTTTGGGCATCTCCTCGACACCCATCATCCCAGCAGGAACCCTTCTGAATGGGGGCTGCTGTGGAGGCAGTGAGGTGGGGATGAGGGAAGAGGCTGGCGGCTGGGGTGGAAGCTTTAAGAGACTTTATAGCGGGCTGGGCTGAGCAAGCTTCAGGTGAGGTTTCTGCTTGGCTTGGCTTGGTTAGGAAGGTAAAACACAGGCACCAGCTCAGCCAGGGCAGCCCAGGGCTTGGCTGCAGCCCCTCTCACTGGGACAGGATGGGTCCCCCACTCCCCTTACCTCTGTTTGCACCATTGCAGGTCGTTGTGTTCGCAGCATCTTGACTGTCTGGAAAATATCTACAACTCCCTCGTAACGCATCCTCTCCAGGACGATGCTCAACGTGATGAACACTCCGGTCCTGCCCACGCCAGCGCTGCGGGAGCGGGAGACAAAAAGGGAGCCGAATGTTACAGGGTGCAAATGATGCTCTCAAGGCTCAGGCTGCACCATGGCTGAGCTGGGTCTTATGCCCATGTGAGAACTGGAGGTAGGAGCTGCCAGAGCGGTGACCCAAAGGCATGGTGGAGAAAGTGGAATAAAATAAAGAATCAAAAGCTTTGGGTAGTGGGGACCAGCATCAGGGTGCAAATTATGCCCAATATGTAACATCAGGCTTCTTGAATTACAGACGATGAAGAATGCCTTCATTCTCCTACCCAGGGGATGGGAGGTACAATTCTTGCTACCAGCAAACGCACCCCAGTAGCGTCAGAGATGCAGAACTAGGTTAAGACTGGTACAAAACACTTCTAATTCTGCAGGTCAGCTATCGATTAACAATGTGGTGCCCGTCTCCTTCAGAGGATCAGCATTTCATACCTCTCCCTTAGGTACACAGGGCTAAAGGCCTTGTGGACAGTGACCAGGCCTGAGGGGACGTGAGTTTGGGTGGCAGAAGCAAGTGTGTGGCACCACCCCCCCCCAGACACCCCCCAAAATCTGCCTGCAACAATGGGCTGGGAAAGGAGGGCGAGAACTCCGGAGTTTGACTTCTTTCTGCTCTTTCCCATGCAGAGCTGAAGGGGACGCTGCCATTGGCGCAAACCTACCTGCAATGGACAGAGATGGGGCCGTCCTGGCCAAACTGCTCCTTGGTCTTATGGACCTGGCCGATGAAATCAATGAAACCTTCTCCCGATTTTGGCACACCCTGTTCCGGCCAGTCCGTGAACTGGAACTGCCGCACGGTTCGTGACTGCCCGTCCTGGGGGGGAACAGCAACACTGAAACAGCCTGGATGCACAAGGCAAAGAAACCCCCCCTGGCGTTGCTGGGTCACTGAGGGGCACAGAAAGCGAACCAAGTTTGTGTTAGAAGCAGGTGGAGGGGTGTGTGTGTTATCTGGGATGAAGCTGTTTGTGTTGTGGTTGTCAGTCCTGATCTGGGCTCCTGGCAGGGAGCTCTGCCCACTGCAAACCTGCGCAGATGGAGGCTGCAGCAAAAGGACCACTCAAGGTGAGGTCGTGGCCCCTCTATCAATCCTGAGCGAGAGCTGCCACGGTGTCAGAATTACAGCTGACAGGAGGATCAATCTTGTCCTGCCAGGACCAATGAGGCATCCACCTCAACCCTGCAACTGCAGTGAGCGGGTTCTGTAAGCGGCACCCTCCAAAGCAGGAGCCTGCTTTGAGAGGGAGGGTTCCATTTGCTGAACGCACTTCTGCGATGTTCCTTTGGATGAGAAATCTGAAACTAAGATTGAGTGAATGTGGCCCTTTGAGTATGAGTAACAGTGCCATACATCTGCCGTAGGGTGCAGAGGCTCCTGGGGTTTGTATTAGCTGTTTGGAGAGATACTGTTTTCTGCTTTCATCTCAAATAAGCTGCAAGTAAAGCCAGAAGCTGGGTACAGCTCTACCCAAGTGACTCACTACTGTGATTAGTGAGCAGAGGTTACAAAACTACTTTCCATCTGTAAGAAGAGTGAAGTATATTCAAGTATAAGCTGTGTTTGTGTGCTCTGTTCCTCACTGCAAACTAAGGCGCTGCTAATCCTCTCCTCCACTGATGATAATCCCAGACGTTCACAGAGGAAGTGTTTACACCTCAGTCTTCCCTATGGGAGCTAAACCACACCAAACTCCCTGGTTTTCTGTACCCACCTCCCCTACTGCATGGGTTTGAACCACTCCAGCCCAGCCCCAACCCTCACAAGCACGTAATGCACCACCTACCCTGGCATCAGTGACTTTGAACTCCCGCAGGATGTACTGGGGCATGTTGTACTCAGCCATGGGATCCACCACGAAGTACTGGTACCGGGCAGAGCGCTCCGCTGGCCAGTACTGATGGCACTTCTCCTGCAGGGACAAAGGAAGGGCTCCATTAGCCCTTGTGCTGCAGCCTCCCCCCGTGCTCCTCCTCAGCACGCACTCACCCGCCCCATCTCCCGCAGCTTCGTCAGCATCACCACAATGGTGGAGTTGTTCTCCCACAGCATCCGCCAGAAATCTTCCGTGGTCTCTGCCAGTGGCCCCTGGGTGGCAATGTAGGCCTTCTGCTGCCTGCAGAGAGCCCAAACCCCACGCTGGGTCAGTGGGGTGGAGGGAGCTGCTTGGGAAGAAGCTTTGGAAAACGCATGCAAAGGCTGGAGAGCAGGAAATCCAATGGGAATGACAGGGAAGAACAGGACCAGTGCAAGGTCTACGGGGGCAGGAGGTGGCTCTGGTGCTAATGGTCAAACCTCCCTGACTACACTTCCCAGGGGTAAAGCCAGGAGGATGTCCTGGATGGAAGAAGGTGCAGAAATGTGCACGTGGGGTTGCTTTGCTGCCTCAGTTAAGGCTCAGCTTTAGCTGCCTGGGCGCTGAGCACACCAGGGGAAGGCTGCAGCTCGGGGCATGGACTGACTGTGGGAAGCTGTCAGAAGTCATACAGAAGTCATAAAAAGGCTCATCTGTTTTTAGAAACCTCCCACTGGCACAATCCACCCCGCACTGACGCTCTATGTTTAGGACCTGCAGCTGGAGAAGGGTTTGGTTTCTTTTAGGGAATAAGTAATTTTAAGATCACAGGGAATAAAGCTGATCAGAAGGTTCTATTTGAGTCTGTGTGGGGGTTGTTGGCCATCAGGAAGAGGGAATTCACCTCTAGCATTGTACCACTGTGTGTATGGAACAGAACAACTGACTCCCCCTGTTAAGACCTAGTCCAGCCCTTCCTACCTCTGCAGCCTTGGACTCATACCCAGAGACCTCCCAGAGCGTGGTGGGCAGCAAGGTGCTGCTTACCTGTAGCCATCGATGAAGCTGGCATTGATGTAGTCTGACCCCTCCACTCCTCGGATGGGCTGGAGGCAGACCCGTGTGGTCTCGTAGGGCATGATGTTCACCAGGCGATTCTTGAACTTGTTGCAGGGGAGGTTGGCGCTGATGAACCTGGAGGTGTGAGCTTTGGAGTTGGCGAGGCGCTGCGGGCAGAGCAGAGGCACAACCATTGCTCACCCGCTTCGTTTCCATTCGAGCCCCATTGAGCCCGCTTGCCCCCCATGTCCCACCGCGCTGTCCTGCCTCCTGGGGCCTCCTTTTTATTTGAAGGGAGCGGGGACAGAGCCCAAGACCTTGCCCTGAGCAAACCTTCCCAGAGGAGAAGTTAACCCCCCCTAATCTAAGGAGGGAGCAAATGCAACCTCACTGCGCAGTGACCACAGCAGCCCCTGGAACAGCTGTAGCATAAGTCAGGAAAGTAATGACTTCTCTAACATGGACTCTGGAAGTTCCCATCAGCCTCACGAAGGTTCCCTGTGTGCTATGAAGGCCAGCAGAACAACGCTCCTGGGAGGAACATGGAGCCTTCCCCAGGGCCTGCTGTCCCCATCCAAGCATCTACCATTACCTTGAACTCCAGCTCCATGCCTGTCACGTGCTCTCTGGCTTCAATCTGTGCCAGCTTCTGGATGTAGGTGTAGAGATTCCTGGCTGGGACCTCCGTGTTGCCACAAGCAACAGCCTCAAGCAAGGCATCGTGGATAAAGCTGTACTGGTCTTCTGTCTGTACCATGTAGTTGCGCTGTGACCTCATGAGGGTGACGTGCCCATAAATGTCCACTGTCTTCTCATGCTTTATCCTCTCCAGCATGGCATCGATCACTATGAAGCAGCCAGTCCGTCCAACGCCCGCGCTGGAAAGGAAAGGGAGAAGATGAAGCAATGGCTTGTTCCTCCACTGAAGAAGGGTTTTCCCTTCCACGAGTGGGGGTCTTTCCACTGCCACAAGCTGCAGTCAACACAGGGTAGAAAGAGATGCACAAGGCCAAGAGGTGAACAAGAGACAGTGCCTGGGAAGGAGCCACAGCTACTGATGGAAGGTGCGAAGCTGCCCCTGGTGATGTGCCTGTTGCCCCTCCCCACTGATCTGCTCCGCTTCTCCTGCCTCTTGCTCTGTGACAGCCTCAGGATGCAGCTCTTGCACCAGACACCCACTTAGGACAATTCCAGGTAGGGGGCTCTGGGCTGAACTAAAGGCTGGCCTGATCGCAGGGTTTAAAAAGCACCTTTAATCACTCAGACCTTTCAGCAGCTGAGAAGCCACTGATGTTGTAACGGGTAATGTGTGTCACCTCTTTTCCTCCGTGTGCCTGTGCATCGAGGTAACATCAAACCCGTGTGGAATGGCATCTGTGCCTCAGCAGGGCTCTGTGGGTCCAGGCACTTGCTGCTGTTAATAAAGGGTTTCCTTTTACATTCCAGTGCAGCCCCTTTCCTCCTAGAGCCCCCTTGATCTGTGTTAATGAGACCAGCACCTGACCCAGGCAGGTGACTGGAGCTGTGGCAAGAATTCGGCAGCTGATGTGGGCGCTGGGCTCTGCATGTTGTGAGCTGACAGCTCTTTGTTCAGCCTCTGAGGTACATGGTAATTGCCATCTGCAAGGTTAGTGATAAGTTGCCCACTTACAAAGCCTGGTTACAGGCAGGATTAGCTTCCCCCAGCAGCCTGTCTAGAACTCACATCTTCCCCCAGTGCAGAGTAAGCTGCAGGTTCCTCCACACCTGCCTGAGGAACACAGGGATGTATCCAAGTTGAGGTTGCAGGCATTCCTCTTGGGTTGGAAACTGAATTAGGGAAAACACCTGCCCCAAAGCAGCTTTCAGTCTGTCATTATCAGTGGCTGCAGCACTCAAAAACCCCTCTTGCAATCACTGTCAGCTCTCTTCTTGACAGCAGCTCTGCCTCCCAAACACCAAGCAGCTTCCTAGGTCCCATCCATCCTCCTCCTTTCTCAGTGTGACAAGAAACAACCCCTACACACAGAACCAGACACCGGCACAGCACGGGCTGCTTCCCACTGCTACCACGAGCCGAGTGCTTGGTGCAAACTGAACCCCTCACTCATCAGCTCACGGAATTCTGCACTCAATGAAAACCCCAAGGAGCCTCCTCAGATGGTGGCTGGGACAGGAGAGCTCTGGCTGGGCACTCGCACACATCTCCTAGGTGCAAATCCACACCCTTCCGAGCTGCCTCCCTTGCAAGAGTGGGGTGAAGGAAATCAGTACCTGCAGTGCACCACGATGGGACCAGCATCAGGGGGGTTGCAGGTTTTCACCCGTCTCAGGAAGGCCAGGAATGGGGTTGGGTACTCTGGAACACCGTGGTCAGGCCACGCTGTGAACTGGAACTGGCGAACCTCCCGCTTCTCACTGGAGCCATTCTGCACAGACAAAAGGGCACCAAGAGCAATGGGAGGTGCCAACACAGGCCATGCCCTGCCTGTGCTGTGTACAGGGAGCCCAGCCCCAGGATAAACCCAGGATAAAGCTCACCTTATGAAGGGAGAACGTTCGAACGCAGAATGTGGCCAATTCAATGGTATCGAGTAATGTCACTTGAATCATCCCATAGGTGTCTGTACCTCGGCCTGGCCAGTACTGGTCACACTTTATCTGGAAGACAAGAGGCACTGATGAGAGCTGAACAAACCCTGCAGGGGAAGCCCATTCCAGAACTGTCTTGCGTTGCTCAGGTTGCAAAGGGGAGGGAAGGCACAAGAACTCTTTCCAGAGCACCACAACAGGGACAAACCCAGCATGAAAAGCTCCTACTGACTAAGCACAACCTTTGATGCACCACATCAGTCATGTAGACAATAGACTGGAATGATCCTGAAGACTAGAGTGAATGTACTGGGGCTTGTTAAACAAGAGAACTGAATGTGAAACTTGCCACATGATTAACTCTGAGACAGACCTACAAAGCATGCAGTGGGATTGAGTGCCCTCTTCTCTTGGAGTTGCAAAGGAGGCTGCAGCTTTCCAGGGTGAATGCTTTGGGTTTTTTTCCAAAGCAGTGAATCACAGGACTTTTAGGGTGCTTGGCAAAGCAGCAGCAATCCCCCACTGACATCCATGTGGGCTGCAGATCAAAGGGATCTGCTGTTCCCCAGCCCTACCCTCCAATCCCCCAGGATTATGACTAACCAGTCATCCCTCTCCTGCATCTTACCCGTGATTTCTCCTCCAGCTTAGTCATCATAACAATAGTGGCTGAACGCTGCTCCCACACCATCCTCCAAAAGTCTCCAAAGGTCTCTGGCAGAGGCCCCTGTGTGGCAATGTAGGCATTCTGCTTCCGATAGCCATCAATGTAGTTGGCGTTGATGTAATCACTGCCCACAATTCCTGCATTAAATCAGCAAAAGCAAGTTAGTGAATTGCACAGGACTTTCTATGCAGTTGGAAGCATGCGGAGAACTTTGCAGGAATGGTGGTACAGGGAATTGCCCTGCAAAAGTACTGGAGACATCGTGGCTCGATGGGTTAGAATCACAGCTGGGAGTAACAGGCTTTTTGCAAGCTTCTCCTAGCTCAAGCTCCTGCCTCGAGGGTCTGCACTGCAAGGAGACAAATAACTGCTTGCACAAGGCATTAGAGAGGCGGAATCTCGAGCCTTGAAATCACAGTCATCTCACTCATGTGCTAACAGGAGCAAAAGTCCTGGTCCAGGGCTCTGGCTTCTCTGGTCCCAAAAGGACAAAACTAAGTCCTTGTCCCGGAACACCCAGCAAGTGGCAGCAAATGGAGCTGGCTGATGCACTGTGCTGTCCACAGCCTAATTCCAGGTGGTGAGCTACAGCTAGGCAGAGCAAGGAATAAAACCATGCTTGCTGCAGCCAGGAAAGGCTTTGAAATGACAGCCTCTGTCTTGCTCTGAGCTGTCCGCTGTCATTTTTAGGAGTGGGCTTTTTCCTATTCACGAGTTCCAGGCTATTGAGTTACAGCTGCTTTGCCCATGTCCTCACTTGAGGGCTTCGATATGAGTGGCAGGAGGTGCTGCCAGAGCGAGGAGGGTGACTGGGGCCGTGGCAGCAGCAAAGTGCTCTGAAGTGAGAACAGACCCTGGCAAGCGCCGATGCTCCGGTTGAGCTTCAGAGAGCCACGAGGCTGGCACCGAGGAGCTGCTGGCGAGGGGCAGGTTCCTGCTACCCCGTGATTAGCTCTGTACCAAGTGCTTAACTCCTGCCTCCAGGGCAGCCAGCAGGAGGGGAGCAGTACCATGATGAAATTGGGCTGCTGGTCCCCATCCTGCTGCAGCAATAGCCTCGTCTGCTGGCGAGGTGCAACCCAGGCCGAATTGCCTGCCAGCCCTCAAGGGTACTTGGTAATATCAGCTGCTGGTAGCAATGGCTTTTGATTAAATTTCTGGAGGGTTCCCTGCCCCCATTCCTGCCCAAGCTGAGATTCCAGGAGGGAAGGTGGCTGTGCAGCAGCAGCGGGAACGTGATCAAGGCTGAGCTTCCGGAATTAATCTCCTCTCCAGCCCCCTCGGGTCCACTCTGTAATTTCAAATGGTGGCCATGAGCCCCTGCAATGTGTCGCTGTGTGACAGACCCAGTTACAGAGAAGCCCCAGAATTAAAGCCACTGCTTCTTCCTGACCAAGCAATCTGCAGCCTTGACAAATCTAGCTTTAAAACAAAGAGAAAGCAACAACTAATTCCTCCAACTCCTTTCATCTTCCAGCTCTCAGCATAAAATACAGCCTGGTAGGGAGGAACACACCAGCCAAGACATGTCAGAACCTCTCAGATGCTTGAAAATTAAGCCCTGGCCAGTCATACTTGCACCATCGCTCCCTCACGATGCCACCTGGGCAGAGATGGGATTGCTGCCTTCATCCAACTCCTTCCTAAGAGCCAAGACCAGCCCAAAGAGCCCTTCACTTCTACACTTGTGCTCTGTCCTTTTCCCTTGAATGACAAGGCAACTTTTTAGAGCCATTGCTTGGCTCATACAATATTAATCTCAGAAGCAAACCAAGCCAGAACAGAGTCATCTTCACAGTCAGAAAGGTTTGAAACCCTCTAATTGCAGACAGGACCAAACCAGATTTGTGCAGCTTTTTGGCAGATCACCACGATCTGTTGTTACCCCAGAACAGCTCTGCCACTTCTCCGCATCCCTCAGCATTACCTCGGCACAGGAGATTATTTCAGCAATTCCCTTGTCACGAAGGCTTCTGCATTAACCTTTCCATTCAGCAGGGGGTTATTAGAACATCCCATATCCTCTCTACCCCGATGATCAGCTCTTGGCGATGCAAGATCGGTCTTAAATGCTTTATCTGTTCAGCACAACCACACACAACCCGAGACGATGGAACTAAAGTATTATCTCAGCAGCAGCAACCAAAGCACGTGCCCTGTGCAACTCCATCATCTCCTCTCCACCAAAAGGCCCTCTTATCCCAGCGTGCAGCAGAGCAGCTCTGTTAAGAGCCACGAGTTGTGAAATCCAATGTAAATTTCCTGACTGCACCATCACTCACATAAGAAGCTCAAGAAATAACTTCTGACCTATGAGGCTACCACTGACCCCTTCTTCTGCTGAGCCTTCCAGGGGCCAGCACTGCAGCAGGAGCTGTACAGCAACAACCTTCACATCAGTACAGCTCAGCAGCCACATCTCTGCTGTGCTGCTGACACTCCCGCTGTACAATTAGCCCTGGGCTTACTTCTCATTCATCCCCTCTACAGGCCCACTCCCCATTCACTGCCACCCACTGACCTGCTCCCTCTCCCTCTAAAGCACTGTGTGGTTGCATTCCTGACTAACAGGAAGCATTCCATCGAGCCAGGATCAACAAGTAAAGGGAAGAGAGCTTCCTGCTAAACCAGCTCTTGGAATGAGGGACTACAGGGAATGCGCAGCCACCAGAATTTAACCAATGCCTGCTTTACAGAGGTATCTCCTTGCGAAACCCCCAGGGAGATGTTAAGACAATAGAAAGAGAGGGTAGCAGAGAAGGGAGAAGAGCATTTGCCCTGCAGCAACTTCAGGTGCTACCACGCAGGAGTGGAGGTGCTCAGTACCTTCAATGGGCAGCAGGATGACACGCGAGTGGTCGTAGGCAATCACGTTGGCGTATCGGTTTTTGGGCTTGTTCACTTCCAGGTTGGAGTGCTCCCAGGTGAACTGCTGGCCAGGGTCAATGGACTGCAGGAGGGAGAGAAATGACAGTCAGAGAGGGGAAAAGCAGCAAATCAAGCTCCCAATACCTAATTCCACATGGGACAGAACAGGGCTCTGAAGATGGAGCTCAGAAATGCAGCATTCACTGTTTGCTTCCCTCAAGAACTGATCTTTAGTGTGGAAAAGCCCCAGCCTGGTAGCACATTGGGCTTATGTCCTACCTCCCTTGGTCCCAAGTGCACCCAGAGCAGTACTTGACACAATTCCCCCTCTGGCATGGTGCAACCTGGTGGCAAAAGCATCAGTGCAATTCCAGGCTGCAATACAGAGGCCTTGGAGCCTACTTCTGCACTGGATTAGTTACAGCCCTGCTGATAAACAACCAGCAAAGGGGAGAGAACAGGAACAAGCACATCAGGATGTATTTATGAAATGATGAAGAGCCTCAATCTGTGCATGGTTAAACTGAACAACCATTAAGAGAGCATAAATATACCAGTGTCGTGGTGAGTACTAATACCTAGGAAGAAGATGATTAAGCTAGGACAAGGTTTATAACCACACGTGCTAATGGGATATGAAACATCAGGGAAAAAAACTTCCTGTCATGGGCAGCAGGAAGGGACCTGGCTGCTCTGTATAGAGCAGAGACAGCAGAGAGAGCATTACTTGGGGCCACAACTCTATGCTGAAGGTCTCCCAGGTCCAAAGGGAGGAAGCACCACGGAGCCTGGCTGGGTGCACGTGAGGAGCGTGTCTGCCTCGACAGAGGAGGGGTAAGGACCCTGGCCTTAAGGAAAGGAATCAACGCAGCTTTTTCCTAGAAAGGATGAAGGAGCAAACAGTGAAATGCACTGGAGAGAAAAATCCTCTCTCCTGTCCTGGTGATTTATGCCAGGTTTGGGTGGTTGCGTTGGGGTTTTTCCCCCCTCGGAAGTCCAGCTGTCCCAGATACGGAAATTAGGTTAATTACATTTACCTCTAAATCCTCAGGCAGCAAATTAAATAAAACAAGGGCTTAATTCCTTCATCATTTTGCAGAGCCCTTGGGGTTTGCCTCAATTGGAGGCTTGGCAGGAACATGCAGAGCTGCCTTTCCCGCTGTTCGTTCTCCCTCTCCCTGCCACTGCTAGATGCTGGGATGGGGTCCTGCACACACCGACCTGGATTCATCCCTCTGATCCCCAGCCATGCACCCGCTGCCCTTCCCTGCCTGTGCTCACTCCAGAGCTCCCCAGGCACAGCTCAGCTCCAGTGATGGCATAAAACCACCTCACAAAATGTCCTCTTGTTGCTGCAGAGCATCTCTAACTAACGTGTTTCTACCATTGTAACGTGCCTGTTTGCTCTCCATCCCTCTCATCATGCCTCGTGCTCACTTCATTAGTGATGTTTGTTTAGCTCTGGCTCTCCCAGCAGAGGAGGTTGTGCTGGAATGAAGCCAGGGCACTTGGGATATTGCATTATGCAAATCAGCCTTTGAAATCTGGATAGAGCATATTAAGAGGCTGCTGCTCCCCCTGCACCCCACTGCGGGGTGAAAGACCCCAGCAGAGCAAACCCCCTCCCAGTGGGTGCAGAGCTGTGAGGATGGAGCTGCTTCACGCATGATGATGTCTGCAAGTCAGACCAGGGAGAAACCATCCCAGAACCAGTCCTTTGTTCAGGAAATATCCCCTTGCTCTCTGCCTGCAAACAGCGCTGGGCAGTCTAGACTAGTTATCAGTGTGAAAACAGGAGGGCATCTGGTGTCAAACAACAACAAAGAACATTCAGTCATATGGTCAATCTGCAGTGAAAGCAGCCCATGCACCCATGGCCCCAGCAGCACCACTGGGATTTAACCAGTGCTGATGCAGCCACAGTACGAGGAGTGGACAGGAGCAGGTTTGTGCCAGCACACAGCCCTTCCCTGTCTGCTAGCAAGGATGCCATGCTATGCATTGGCAGAGGTAATGAGGGGGCTATGATGCTTTTCACCTTTCCCCCTCAGGCTGCCTTGGGACTGGCCCAACCCCTTAGCTTTGGCAAGGTGGGAATTTTACAGTCTGGGATAATAATTGGGAATGCTGGTCGCTGCAGGAGCCCAATTGAGCAACTGAACATGAGCAGGAAGGAGGAAAAAAGAGCACAAAGCCCCCAGCCAAGACATGGAAGGTACAAATCATCCTGTTTTCTCAGCTTTAGCTCCGTGGCTGCTGATTGTGTCAGCTGTGGAGGACTTACTGCTCCTCTCGATTAACTTCAGCTATCTGAACCCAGGTATCACATTCCTTGGCTTGGTCCTCTCCATGCTCAGCATTAAGACACAGGCACCCCCAGGGACAACTCCCCATCCCATTTGTCTGGCTGCCACCTTCCAGGAATGCATCCCTTTTCCTGAAGGGAGCTCAGACCCTGCCCAAGATTCTTGCTCTTTGGCCAGGAATGGCTCTTAGACCAAGCCTCTTGCTGATCTGGAACTGAATCTAGCAAAGCACTGAGCAAGGACTTAATTTTCAATACACAAATAGCTTTTTTTATGTCAGCTAAACCCTTCTGTTCGTGTGGACGAGGGCCTTGCTGAATTCCCCGATTCCTAGCTCTGCAAAGCCATGCACAGCACTCACTCTTGCTCATACCTCATACTCTTGGGACAATTTCAGGTTATCATTAGCTTTGAGATGCTCTGTGTGTTCAGCCAGCTCGGAAACAGGGATTGGTGGGTGGCTGAGCATACCTAAAAGACAAGACAGCAGGAAAAGAATCTCATTTAATAATACCTGAAATGCACCACCATTGCACATGTTATAAGAAAGAAGAAACAAGAAAGGAAAATAAATTACAATGTAAGATCTGCAATGAAAGTAGGGAGGTTAGAAGAGAAGAATTCAGGGCTCGAAATTGTGTCCTTGGAAGTAACAAATCAAAATCAAGGAAATAATAAAACCAGTAAAATGAGAGTGTTCCCGTGATGGCCCCGTTTTCAATGTGTAAATCAGAGCAAACCAAAAAGGAAAATCCAAAGAGCAGATGCATGTGAGCGATTCCAATAGTGGACTTCAAATGAGCAAACGCTGCCAGAGGAACCTACGCAGCAAATGTTCCAGCACCCGCAATGATCAGAAACCAACTCCAACACAAAAGAAGGGAAGGGGCAGGGATCCAGCCAACCATGGTGATGTGGGGCAGGGGAAGGGAATGCAGATGGGGGGAAGCAGGGGAGGCTTTTCAGGAATTGGCCTTTGCACAGCCACTGGCTCTGTAAGCTTCTTGGTGAGCTCATGGACGTGGTGGCCTAAGCTTCACTGCTCCAAGAGTGCAACCAGGTATGGAAATGGGAAGTACTGGCTCCTCTTTCTGCTCATGGCTGGTGGATGATGCTCCTCCTACAGCACAGCCCGCAGATGGCCAGTGCTGCTCTGTCCTCACTCTCTTCCACCTGCAGGGCAGGCTGTGCCAGCCCTGCCACAGCCTCTGCTGGGGATGTCATTACCTTTTGTGATGGATGGGAAGCAAAAGATCCTCTTGCCCCTTCTCAGACTAAGTGATGGGAAGCAATTTGCTGCAGAGACTGATGCTTCCTGACCCTGGTTGACCCTTGCAATCCTCACCAGCACTCCATTGTGCCAGTACTGATGCATTCAGTACTGCCAGGGAACAGACTTGGTCTTCTCCAAGGCACACTGAAGGGCCATGCTGCATCAGGCTGAAGGCACATCTCGGCCATGAATGGGGCTGAGCAGCAAAGGCAGCGCCTCGGTTTCCAGTCTGAAGTGCGATGTGCACATCCTGCTCCAAGAGGGGCAGCTGGAGCTCTGGGAAGAGCAGGGATCCTTCCCATCCTCCCCTCTCAAATAGCTACGCTAGAAAACGAAGTGGAAAAGCGCTCCGTGCTTTGCTCATCTGCATTGGATCATGTTTTTCCAAAGGCTTCCCATGCTGTCTGCCAGCCGGTCCCGCTGCGAGTGACAGCGGATAGGCAAGGGCAGCAGCATGCCGAGAAGCCCTGGCCAGTGCCCCAATGAGGACAGGAGTGGAGGAGAGATGGAAGCCAGGGAGAATTTCGAGCCCCGTGGGTGTTGGTGTGTGACAAAGCAGCGGCGGTGGCAGCAGCATGGTCAGATACTCCGAAAACTCAGCACAGAGATGGCAAAGCAAGCATGACATCCTCAGTTTTACAGTGACTTCTGGAGAGATGCTGCCTCCCCCAGGCCTGGGGACAGGATGAGTCTGCAGAGTGGGCATTTGAGCCACCACTCAGGGTTCTCCTGAGCTAACTGGACCTTTAGTGCAGCCACCACTCAAACCAGGCATCTTGTGGCTAACTAGGCACAAGAAATCTGGCTGAGAACAGAAGAGGCAGGGGGGGAATAGGCAAAAAAACCCTCACAAAAACAACCCCAAAGCATTCCGGAGCCCGCCCTGGCTCCATTCTAATCCACTGAGGATGAGGGCAGGAAACACCTCCCTGCTCATGGAGGAAAAGCTCCAAGTGTGTCTTGCTGTCCTGGAGAAGGATTTCTCCTCTGCTTCTCACCCTGGACCGGACGGCGGCTGCCATCCAGCCCAGTACCACAGCCCCGGATGCACACTGGGGGTGTTGGAAGAACTGGTCCTCTCTCTGCCCACGTGGGAGGGAAAGGCCACCCTGGCTGAGGTGCCCAAACCAAGTGAATATTAGGAACGCTTTGCTCAGTGTCTGTCCTGCTCTGAAAGTAAGGGCTGAAGAGGGCAGGGAACACACCTGGAGCTGCAGCATTAAAGCCAAACACTACCCAGAAGAACTGGCAACCCAACAAGCTGCCTCCAGGTCTCTGTGGATCTCTCTCCCTGACTTCTTTCCCCCTGGGCTGGAGGCAGCCAGGCAGTGCTCGGCCCAGCAAAAAGCAAGAGGTTATTGGCTTCAGAACACAGCAGTTACATGGAACCCCACGTGGTGAACGCACAGGTTGGAAGGAAGAATATCCACAGAGAGCCCCAGCAAGAAAAAATAAGCCCAGATTCTCTTTGGCTCAGAAGTCACAGAGCAGTATGGCATTCCCTCTGCATGGGAAAGGCCCACTGCCAGTCTGGAATGGGAATCACATTCCCCCTGAAGGCATTTCACAAGTTTCCTTCATAAAAGCTCCAGGAAATTCATCGATGCAACCAGCTCCTGCCAACCAGCTCTGTCTCTTTGCTGGGGGGCATCCCCACCTCCTCCCCGCTGGGAACAGCCCCTGGCTGTGAGCACATGGGCACTTGTCTTGTTTTGCTGCTGTTAAGGACAGAATCTCCTTGCGGGATCAATTTCTGGGGCTCCTTAGAATAAAAGAAGACCAGAAACCTCGGCAGGGATAAACACTTCCCTGGTCAAAATGCCAAGTGCATGGGGGTTCCCATTATGATCCAGGAGGAGTCCGATACGAAACGAGCGGTACTGCCCAGTGGCATCAGCTGCAGCAGCTTCCCTTTTGTCCACTTTAATTCAGTAACTCTTTGCAGAGATGAAGGGAACCAGCTCACAGGTTCCTCCGTTCAGTGCCTCCTGGCTACCTGCAGGGCTGCCACCCAGGGAGCTCTCCCAGCAGCAAGGGGGGGAAGAGGGACCATTGCCACAGGCTGAGGGCCAGCCAAGGATCAGTGAGGCTGGAAAAAGCCACACAGACCCCCTCTGTTGTAATGAGAGGGTTAAGGGGAGGTGGCAGGTGGATTGGGACAGTACTGACAGGAGTGTTCAACCCCAAAGAGATCCACAGAAACATCCCAGCCCTCCCATCTCTGAGCACAAGCAGCAACACAAGCAGCAGCTGCGACTTCACATTTGTCAGCTCACATCTACCCTTCTGCCCAGCTTTAAAACAATAAAATCAAACCCACCCAGCAAGGCTGGGATCTTGGCTTCTAATGGGATGAAGTCTTTCAGAGGCAGTCTCATCTAACATTTCAATCACTTGAGTCTCTCTAATCTTATCACAAAAGACTTGATTCTCTGTGCAGCAGCCAACTTGCCAGCAACGTCACCCTAACATCTGTTCTGTGGGCCAGAGCCCATCTCTCCCTGCAAAGCCACTGTGCCTGGATGGCATTCTGCATGAAATCAGGGTGTGAGGAGGACCACGGACAGGCCTCTGGTCTTTGTGCTCCTGGAATAAGCCGATGCCAAGGAACAGACACCTGCCACAGATGGGAAATGGCTCTTTCCTCGTCCAACATCAAAAGGTGTCTGTGTGGCTCTTCCCACAAAAAGACAGGGGCTCCTCAGCTGCAGCTCTGGCTTTTCTCTTTCCCTGCTTTAAGAAGCAATGGACACAAAAGCACAGGCACACACACAGCGCTCACACACTGGGGGACAAAGATCACTTCCTGCCCATGAGGGACATTTAGCCAAGCTTCAGAAACGAAACATCTTTGACAATGGGGGGAAAAGGAACCCTCAAACCCGAGGTCTTTCTCCTGAAACAGCAAGAGAGACACAGAAGGACGGGCAGTGTCCCACGCTGCTACGTGGGGCTCTATTCTGCTGATGCTACCCTTGTCTTGCAAAAGGCCTGTTGTTTGATACTGTAAAACTGGAAGCGCAGTTCAGACAAACAGATGGCACAGAAACGGGGATGAGATGGGCAAACACTGCAGGAATACAGAGAATTTGGCAAAAAATAAGTATTAATAATAACAGGAACAAAACAGAACTGGAAAAGGAAAGCGACAGAAGAGAAAAAACTAATAATGGGGGGGGGGAATGAAACCAACAGGAACAAAAACACACAGGAACTAACTTTCAAAGTCAAACTCAGGGTCACTGAGAGGGCTGCTCAGACCAGAATCTGCAGAAAACAGTAAAAAATAAATAAATAAAATATACACTTGTTTAAAAATTTCATGCTAACAAATCAAAAAAAAAACCAACATAAATCTGAAGAGGAAAAGGAAGTTATTTTTGTGCTGCTCAGGCTAGGACAGGATACCAACATGTGCTGGGCTTTCTCCTCTCCCAGCTGCAGAGATGCTCACGCACGCTCCCATGCCCACCTCCCCTCTCTGTTTGGCTGCTGAAGACACGACAGAGGCTCTGCTGCTGGGTCCTCTGGCTGGAGAAGAGCCTATAGGTCCTCTTCTAAACCACAATATATAGAATTCAAATTCCTTTAGCTCAGACAGCACCTCCCTACGAACTGCACCACAATCTCTCCATCACCACCAACGCACTCCAAGCTCTGATTTTCCATTTCCATCTTCACCCAACTCTTTGCAAAATTCTGTGGGAGGCAGTTGACAAACTCTCCCAAGTCCTTTAAAACCCCTCTCTGCTTTACAAGCTATAGAGCAGAGTCAACGAGCTGGATAAACTGGCTAGATAAACTCATAAAGGAAAGGTGACATCTTTCTAAAGCTAGACTTGACAAAGCCCTTTAGAGATGTGCAGACCTTTGCCCAGCACAGCATTAGCGGCAGGTTTGCATGTCTGAGCTACCTTTTACAAGCCTCTTAGATCAGAGGTACACCATGACCAAACCAGCAGGGTCAATGCAGACAGACTCACTCATCTATCCATCACTTGGAAGTGCCCTCAGCTGACTCAGTTACCCTGTGGGGACAAGGAGAAATACCCAGCAAGGGAAACACATAGAACAGCACTTCCAGTTGCAAAGGCACTCAGGTTAAGTTGGATGGACACAACCTTTTAGCTTTATTTTGATCTCAATGTAGATTCTACCTGGGGGAGCTCAGCTCTTTCTCTTGGGTCTCACACCACCACCTCAAGCTCCCAGAAGCCAAACTGAACACTCCCAAAGGGAGCTCTTGCTTGCACCCAGTATATAACACTGAGCCGCGAGAAACCCAACCCAGTGCAGAGCTGCAACTGGTAACAATCAGAAGATCTCAAACACCTTCAAACTCTCCTGCAAGAGCACCACTAAGAGCTGATGCAGGGATCTGCTGCTGAACTGCTCTGTGTTCAGTCCCTGCATGCTGGATCGAACATTACCCTATCCCTCCACTGAGGCTCATCCATTCCTAAGCTTGGGCTGATACCAGTGGGCTGTTCCTGACTGTTTTTGATACGAAACCCTCAGCTCAGTGCTGCCTTTTCACTTCCCTCTGGATACCTATTGACCTACCAACCCTACCCTAAGAAGACTCAGACAACGCTAAGGACAGGACTGAGATGGGAAGGGGAAACAGGAGCTGCAGAAACATTACTAACAAGCACAACAGAGCAAAAAAATACAAACAAACTGAAAACAACAGCCAGCCCCCAAAAAGCACAATAAATTCCCTTCCAAATCCTCAAGCACCAGGAACTCGGAGGCAGAGGTGTGTACCAGAGCGCAGCATTGCCAAGTGTCTGTCTGCGTGAGGACGTGCCTGTGGCGGGCCAGGCCAGCGGTGGCTTGCAGAGGTGCCATGCAGGCAGCTTAGACATGCACGTGCATGGGACACACATGTACAAAAGGAGGGTGCTTTGAGCTGCTCTGCCCAGGAGTGAAGTGCAGTTACACGCCTGCTCAGCAGCTGTTTGCAGCGATGGGGTCTGCACGAAGTGAGGAGTCGCTGCCTCAAGCAACCCGCTGAACCCCTGGGGCAGGCCTGGCTCCTCCCCACAGTGGATTGGCACATATGCAGACAGCACCAGTTCCAGATGTGGCTGAAGCCCTGGGTGCTGGGGAACATGCCACGCTTCATCTCCATCACCCCAGGGTGTGGGGCACGGCGCAGCGTGGCAGCACTGGTGGTCTGGCAAAGCTTGGCACGGCCACGGCTCCTGCAGCTGCACACTTAGCCAGAATGCACCAATTTAGTACGTGGGAAAGCCCTTCTTCCTGCCTTGCTAGCACCGAGCAGAGCCTGTGCAAGGTCCTCGAGGTTCCCCAGCAAAGCTTTTGCTCAGCAGGCTTGCTTAGCATAGACAAGGCATGAGGTTCCTTGGCTGCATCCTGGGTGGCAAAGGCAGCACTGCAGCAGCCTTCCCGCAGGCAGGAAGGAGCAAAGGAAACAGCAGTTGCTCCACTGCTGCCTTCCCAAGTGAGCAAGGCTGGGTAGCAGCTGGTTACCTGGAGTCTGGAAGTTGATGCGCCTCATTTCCACAGGGTCCTTTGGGTGGTGCGGGGTGATCTCCGCGTTGTTCAGGAGGCATTTTGTCCGCGGCTCCGAATCCTTCCGTTTGCTTTAGAAAACAACAATGATAAAAAAAGAACTGAAGAAACAACCCCCAAAAAACCCCAAACAAAAGACAAAGCAACTTATGGGTCTTTTAGTCCCTTTTGAGTTTTCGGCTCCTCAGGCCATGTTGAGACCTGAGCAATAGCTCTCACCAAAACCAGGGTCAGATGCAGCCGAGGATCTAAGTTACATAAAATGTCTCAGAAAGGAGATGAGGTTTGGAGGGGTTTCAGTGCTGCACCGGATGGGTTCACACCACCCCAGCAGCTTTTGGACAAGTCTGGAAGTTCCTCCTCACAGTAGCAGTACAGGAAGGAGCAGCTGAGGTGTGTGAACTCCCTCCCTGCACAGACAAGCCTCCTCTGGACTCTGCAGAGCTCAGCAAGCAGAAGCCTTCCAATTCTGGCCAAGCCATTCCAGCCTGGAAGAACCTGAGCCAAAACAATCATTTGGAAAACTACAGAACCTTCTGCCTGTGACCTTGGCCATCAAATCCTGCTATTGCTCTGCTGCCTTGTTTAGGAGCTCTCCGTGCCTTGCTGCATACAGAGAAGTCAGAGCAGTGGTTTTCAACCTGTTCTGATCTGCAGTACCCTAAAAATCTGGGTTCAAAAACCAGTGCAGACACATCCTCTCCCACCACAGCTGGGCCTGCTGAGATCTGTCTCACCTCCTTGCCAGAAGCTGAAGCCTGCTCCAACCTGCCAGCTGAGCTGCACATACGAGTGCTTCCTACTATATGTGCCTCAAAATGGCAAAGGTTAGCTGAGGCAATGGAAAGTCTTTGCTGATGTGGATTCCTCTCCGTGAAAAACATTTGGAAGCAAAGTCCGGTGCTGGGAGCAGAGCATCCCCAGTGGGCAGAGAACAGGTACCCATACCCTGAGGCTTGCAAACACTGCCCTAGCCCTTCTTTAGCAAGATGATTCTAGAGCTCCCCACCTCTCCTGCCTGCGTTACACAGAGGCCTCCAGTAATACCCCTGCAGCAATAATGGCAACTACATAAGCAGAGAGGAGGTTACTGAGTGCATTTTTAGCTGTTTCTTGATGTTGTTAATAGGCAGAAGAAGGGACACAAGCCCTGCCAGCACTGCACGGGGCAGCATTTTGGAGTGACACCACTTTGCAGCTTGGGAGCAGTTTATTTCTGCCACGGTTCTGAAACTGCTGTTAACAGCCCATTGGTTAAACCCATCAGCTACTTCCAGTGAAAGCTCTCCCAGCCTTGGAAATGGTTTGAAATAAGTCTCATTCTTACAGGCATAAACAAACTCTGTTAGAAGTCCCTGGCTAATGGGACAACAACAGCTTCTGCAACGGGGTGAGGACAGCTCAGCTGGGGAGATTCTGCTTCCAGGATGCCAGTGGCTCAGGGACAGCCTGCATGGAGCAGTCAGACATGGAGAAAACCCACTTTCACCTCTGACTGCAACACAAATGGGTGTTTCTCTGCTCCATTAACCCAACATTTTATGAGCCATTTACTGTCACTGCTGCTCAGCTTGAGAAAGGGTCATTAAATTTAGGAATGGACAAGCAGGAGAAAGCTGGCCTTTTCTTTTCTTTTTCTGCCCTGATCCAAACATGGTCCCAGTGCTAGCCTGACACAGGCTTTCTGTTAGGACAGATCAAGTGATAAGAACTGTACCAGTAACGCCCCACCACCTTAGACAGTAAACCACTACCTAACACACAGCAAGAAAGAACCTCAGTAAAGGGCAAATCTAGTGCTCTTACCTGTCTGGTTTGCTGTCCAGGAAAGCAGTAAGTGGAGAGAAGACAAGACAAAGGTTCAGGTTAGAAAGGACATGCAGAAGAAAGGTGAAGCAGTCGCTCAGCCCTAACCCTGGAAGCACAGGTGGGACCAGCAAAGATCACCCACTGCAGATCAGCGCTAATGAGCACCAACAAGGACCATCTGTGGCCCTGAGCCCAGAGCACTTGTGTGCATGGGCTCAGGCACTGGGATGTGACACAGCCATGTGTATAATCAAACACACCTGTGTGGATGGAAGATGGAGCAGGGTTAAACGAGCTCCCTCCAGCCTTGGTATGAGATGTCCCAGAGATACCCCTGCACTGGCCATGGCTTCCACCCTGCCCCTTGGATCTATTTTGCTCAGCATCTGCTTGCTCTCCAGTTCTCTTTCATTGCACAGTGTGGCCTGCGTGTGCTCAAGGGTCCCCCATTCTTGTCCACACACCATGAGCTGCTCAGAAAACCAAGGAAAGGGAAAGATTTCCAGGGGTTGTTCCCTCCTCTCTCCTGCAGACTCACATTACAGCCCTGCTCTCATCTCCCAACTCCAGCTGAAAACCAGCTGGAGAACAAGGGAGGTCTCTGCAGCTCCACAGCACAAAGGTGCTTTCTTTGCATCACCCCCACTGTGCACACACACAGAGAGCACAGACAGGGGAGCCTGAGGCTGTAGCTGAGAGCAGGTACTTCTGAAGGAGACAGGCACGAGACCTGACAAACTCACTGCACACATGCCACAGCAGACTGTAAAACAAGCACAACTGTACTGAGAGTGCCACTGGGTAGACTCTGAAGCAGCAGGTCCCTGCAACCTACTGCTAATTTCTCCTGCACCAGTCAGACCCTTCCATTACAACATTTGTGCCTTAGGGCTCCTCTCTCCCTGCTGGTGGAAGGATGTGCCCTCAGCTAACAACTACAGGACCAAGGAGGGAATTCCCTTTAGGGGTCAGAGCTGGAGACATTCAGAATGGTCACAGACGTGGACAAGAAGCATCTCTTACTTTTTATAGAGTAGGATGGCAATGACAATGCAGATGATGAACACGACGGCCAGGACGGGCCCGATGACCCAGATCAGCCCTTCCTCTCCATCAATGATGGGCTGTGGATCAGGGTTGTCCAGCTGGATGGGGTCAGAGAACGGACTAGCAGCAAAAGTCTGGAAGACATGAAAGATTGTAGCACCCAGTTCAGAGATGGAATGGAGACTGAAAACAATGGGCAAGCATACAGTATTCCACAAGAAGAAGTGCTAGAGAGGATGTGAGCTCTGCGCAGCACAAACCAAGTAACAACAGAGAAAAGGTACTCTTCATCCTATAGAAAAGACTCTTGTCTGTGAGCATCCATATGACAGGTATCTTCCTCCTCCAATGGTCCTGGCAAGACACACCATTGGAAGATCACATTCACTTGATGTTGTAGACTGCCTTGTGCCTATGGCTTACCTGGTCTTGCAGCCAGGAAAGTGCTTTTAGAAAACCAGTTGACTCTGACTGTGTTCCACCACATCCCTGAGCCCTCTCCACAAACACACAAACCCTTTTTCCAAGCTTTCATGGAACCATCTGGATTTTGACAGTCAGATGGATTATAGAGAAAGAGGGAAGGGATTAAACCAAGAGTTAACGCTTAGAACAGTCTGGTCTGGTGACTGGAAAAGCCCAACCCTTACAATTAAATATAGATTAATAAAATACAGTACGTCTCATCTGCAGGGAGAGGAGAGTCAGAGGCACATTCAAACCCATCTGACTCCTAGCTACTGAGCATTGCCTGCTTGTTCTTCATGAGCGCTACCATCTCCCCACCCTGGGAAGGATGCAGAGACACAGAACCTAGAGAAACTAAAATGTACAGAGGTTTGGGACAGGACAAGAACAGGAGATTTGGGCTCTGCGTCCTTGAACTCTTATCACTTCTCAGCAAGACTGAAGCAGCGCTGCATACTTGGGAGCTGCAGTGCATCCAGGCTGTTGGGAGATGCAAGACCTTGTTCTAAAGCAGAAATTACCACAAGCTGCAGTAATCCGATTGAGAATCCCATTCATAAGCGTGTCAGCCTAATCCTTTAATATCAAATAAACAACTAAATGTTTATTTGGGGAAAAAAAAACCCCTCTGAAAACCTTTCATTTCAAATAGCTCCCTGCTACAACTCCACAGGGGGATTTAAAGACAACAAAGTATTAGACTGCTTCCTATTGTGTATGTGGGAGGAGGCAGGTAAATATTAACCCAGTTGTTTTCCTAAAGCCAAACAGCATCACTGAAGGTGCTGAAGTGGTAGAGAGCACATGGAATTTGCAGTAAGAAAATGCTCCCCTCTCTGCTTGGCGAGGAACTTAGGGATGCCCAGGAGGTGTGACATGCTGCCCTCAAAGCAGGATGTCCAGGGGCACTGCTCTAAGGAATAAAAGGACAGGCTTTACAAGAAATTACTCTTTGGAAAGGAGTCTGACTTAGAGAACTCTGAACTTCAGTGTAGCTCTGAGCTGACAGTTCAGTCCTCTCCATTCTGGACTCCAATCTGGAGCCACAAGTGTAGCATGTCCTGCTTATGAGGACTGGAAAATGCAGCAGCAGTGCACAAAGGCTCGTGTCACCTTGGGAGAGCACATTGGTTGCATGCAGACCCATGGAGCACAAACAGCTCCAAGAGCCACATGCAGAAGCTGCATAGCTGGACTGGAAGGACTTTACAAAGAAAGAAAGCCTCAAGCTGTGGAATCTGCTGGGAGAGTCATGGAGAATGCCAGGAGGGCACCAGGGTGGCTCTGGTCAATAGTGGGCACAGAGGGACACCTGAAGAGGGTGAGAGAGAGCAGCAGCACTTACAGCCTCGGGCTCCTGGAGCACAGCCAGGATGAAGATGACGTATTTCTGCCCTGGCTCCAGGGCTCTGTTCTCAAAGTTGTCGTAGTGCTTCATGTCCCCAAGGATGAAGTGGGAGGGGAGGGAGCGAAACCGGGCAGCGATGTAGGGCTTGGGGAAGTCCAGCTGTCGGGAGTGACGCAGGCTTCGGCGGCGGAGCCTGGCAATGTCCTGCACCAGCTGGAGGAAGCAAAGGAACACTCTTGAGCCCTGATGCCTTCAGCACCGTCAAGGGAGCAGGAAGGAAGAAGAGCCAAACCGTCCCGCTCAGATACCCAAACCCACCCTTCCCAGGCTCTCAGGTCACCATCCCATCCATTACAGCTCTCTCCCTACAGCTGCCTTCAGTTTCATCCACACTCACCTCCTCCAGGTCCATCTCCTCCGGGCTGCCCAGAGGGTTGAGGAATTGTCCTCCTCGGGACTTCCTTAGAGGCACCACCACAATGTAAAAAGCCCTAAGAAATGGGAATAATCAGAAGAAATAGAAGGCATTACTCTTCTTCTACAAGCCACAGAAGAAGGGAGTGCACACACTGATGTGAAAGGCTGGGTTTGGCCAAACAGCCCCACTGGCTCAACCCAGCAAGCCCTTGTTTTTCATTTAGCACTGCTGTTATTGCTGCTCCTAGAACGAGCTTGGATCCAGTGGCAGCCCCATATGACAGCCCCTTATTTACTCCCTTTACATTTCTTTGACATCCCCTATTAGAGCTGGGAAGCGGCTCCAAAAGACAACAGTCAGGAGGCTGAAAAAGCAGGGAATGCTCCCCTGTACTGCCCATGTGGCCTCCCCCTGCAACACGAACTGAGCCCCACACATCTGCAGCTTAACAGAAACCTACTGGACAGGCACGGAGCTCTTCACATCTGGGAGAATCACCACCACGTTGCCATCAGCATCAGGTTTATAGGTCACCTCTGGCTTCTTGGACAGCATGTCAGCAGCGGTCCAGGCTGCCACGTTCTGCTGCAGCCCCCCCATGCTATTGCCCCGGCTCATCAGGACGAAGTTGTAGAACGTGCGGGGCTTCAGGTTGGTGATGAGCTTCTTGGTGGTGCGGCCATCCACATCCACGTTCAGCCCATTGTACTGGATCTGCAGGAGGCAAAGAGGCAACAAAGTTGTTCCAGGAGCAAGGCTGAGACTGCTCGAGCAACCAAACTCCTTCCTCCTTCCTCCCCGGGGCATCACAGCTGGTGCAGACACAAGAAGAGAAGGATTTAAATGGGGGGGCGCCTGTCCCTTGTGCCCACTGCAGGGTCCCCAAGCATAAAGCAGATGCAGGTCAAAGCCTTGAGACTTGTCTGGGAGGAAGAATTTGTGGTAACTTGCCTAGGGTGGCAGTGATTTGGTAACAGAGGTGGGAATGCAACCCAACAGCCCCAATTTCCAGCTCACCTCCCTGATCTAACAGTGACTGACCATTATCTGCCTATACCTGAGGCAGCAATCCAGAATTCCTGCCTCTTACAATCTCCTCTTCAACCCAACAGACAAAAATGCCAGGAAACTGGGAAGAAACACAGTTCTGCCTCCTCCATTGCACTTGCCTTGTATGGGGTGGGAGAATTGTAGTTCTCAGGGAACTCCCAGCTCAGAAGGACAGAAGTCTTTGTGACCATCTTCACCTTGAAGTTTTTGGGTAAAACTGTGGAGAGAAAAGTGAGGAGGAAGGGAAGAAAGGAGAAGAAAAGGCAGCAGAGGGAAGGAAGAGCAAGAAAGAGAAGGAAGAGAATGTCAGGCACTGGCAAACGGGCCTGCCAGGCTGGGTCTGGCTGCCACTGCAGGAATGGAAACACTTGCTCCCTCCTCCACACTTTGCTTGAGGTTTTGCCAAGGTCCATCTCCCTGTGCTCCCTATCCCCATGCCTAACCCCAGGGAGGGGTGAAAGAGGGATGTGTGGCTTTGCCCACACACTTATGGGTCTGGGTGGCTGCTGCAGGAACGAGGTGCTGGCTTTCTGAGCATGCTCAGGTGAGGAAACCCATCCCAGGTCACGTCCTGAGGATTTGTGATGGTTCTGTTTTCTTTTGGCTGGTTGCAAAAGCTGAAGAAAATGCTCTTCCCACCTGTACAGCGACCGAGCCCCACTTCAGGTGCCAGTGAAAGAAGGGTGTCCGGACTTAACTTAGAAGAAAGTGGTAAAAGGGACTTACCTGGCACAAGGCAGAGAGGAGCTGAGGGACTCAGTGTGAAACCAGAGTGCTTTGCATTTACTCACGAGCCTGGCTGAGCCTGGCTTGACCTCTCCAGCTCTCTGCCTCCTGGCACCAGCCCCGGTTACAAGGGGAGAGAGGGAGGAGAAACCGGTAAGTCCTACCTTGATCCAGCTGGAACGTCCGATACTGGACAATGGGGCTGTATGGCCCGGGGCCTTTACTGGTGTGAGCCCGGATTTTAACATCATAGGCGGTGTTGGGTTTGAGGCCGTTCAGGGTGTAGGAGTTCTCTGGGGAGGGGGGCAGGTCTTTTTCCAGCAGGTTGCCGGGAGAACCGGCTTCCCGGTAGGCCACGGTGTATTTGATGATGGCTCCGTTCCTCTCGGCCAGCACGGGCGGGAGCCAGCCAAACTGGACCGACATGGAAGTGATGTTGCTCGCCTCGAGGATTTGGGGGTAACCCTTGGGGATGTCTTCAGGGGTGGTGAGTTCCTGCACAGCTTCCTCCCCAAAGCCAGCCCGGCTTTTGACGGCCAGCTTGAAAACATACGTGGCGCCTTTGTGGATGCTGGGAGCAGTGTACTTATCCTCCAGGGCTGTGAACTCCAAGGTCGCCAAGGGATCAACATCCTTGCGGCCAAACTGGAGCCGGTAGCCCATCACCTGGCCTTCTGCATCCAATGGAGGCTCCCATTTGACCAGAAGAGTGTTCTCCTCTGTCTGGTGCACAGATAGGATGGGCTTCCCTGGGACTGGGAGAAAAGAGAGACACCTTCTGTCAAACACAAGACAGGGTTGCTGGTGAGGAGATGCAGAGACTCTTAAGCTGCAGCAACAGGTTCCTTAAATCACAGAATCCCAGACTGGTTTGGGTTGGAAGGGACCTTAAAGCTCATCCAGTTCCAACCCCTGCCATGGGCAGGGACACCTTCCACTCGAGCAGCTTGCTCCAAGCCCTGTGTCCAACCTGGCCTTGAACACTGCCAGGGATGGGGCAGCCACAGCTTCTCTGGGCAAATCATGGCAAGTTCTCAGCTCAACTCTGTACTTCAGTGTACCCCCTTGTAAACTGAGCTCTGCTGCCCATCTGTGGTACATGTGGAGCGTCTCTATCAAGTTTAGGAAAGGAGGTGCACTGCTAACGTGAGGCACTGACATTTCTGGATTTCTTTTCTTCCCTCTTCTCAGGATGGAAAGGTCCCTCTGTGTCCATTAGACAGCACAATTCATGCAGAAAGAGACTGGAACAGACTGGCTCAGGCTGGGAAGCCCAGAGCAGCTGAGGGTGAAGTAATGTAGGATGGGAAAGGAAGGCTGGGCAGCCCCAGGTCCTGAGCAGCAGGCATGAGGCCAGCTAAGTGGTACAGAAAGAAGTAAGCACACAAGAGAGTGGAAACAGAGCCCCAGATCTGTGTGAGGCAGAGGGTAGGGAGAGTTGCTGTGTTTTCAGTTAGCTCCCTGCTTAACCTGTCAGTTAGCTCCTCCACACGTGGGGGGATATTGCAGCTCAGCAGTACTGTGCCTCTGCCTAATGAGCCCTGGCACTGCCCAACTGCTAAGCGAGCCCACAGCCACAGTTAAATGACATGTGTAGGCCCAGAGGCTCCTGAAGCTGGAGAAACCAGAGCATTAATTCCAGCAGCTCACGCATCATTTACACTCAACTCCACTATTAAAGATCTAATTTCCTCCTCCCTGCCTTGGCATTTCTTCTGGTTGAACAGGAGGAGGAGAGAGAATGGAGTTAGGAGAGATCCTGGCCCACTCTGGCAGCACAAGTCCAGGTTGGAAGCTGTAGTGTGGCTAAGGAAGAGAGCAGGAGGGAGCTGGCAGGGAAGGATGGGGATCCTGACAAAGTGGGGAAACCACTCTGCCTGGTGCATCGACTGACATCTGACCATGGGGTGAAGGGCTGTCTCGGAAACAAATCCCAGCACATAGAATGGTTTGGGGTGGAAAGGATCCTGAGATCACCTAGTTCTAACTCCCCATGCCAAAGGATGGATAACGAGCAGTGCGGGGAGAGCCTTACTTGGAAATGCTTAGAAAGACATTAAAGTAAAAGGCAATGCCATTACCTTTATGTCTTAGTTTTATTACAAATGTTACTATTATCAGCTGAGCTCAAAAATAATACATTTGCACAACAAATATTGTTTGGAAGAAAGGTGAGAAGAAAATGAAGTGGGGGCTGAAGTGTTTTAATTTGCAATTGGTTTGGACAGTAAAGGAGAAAACTGGATGTATTACTGTATTTAAATTCATCCCCTAGCCCTGAATGATAAAGAAAGAAATCTTTCCTCACAGAAGCTCTACTGACTCAACACTGCAAAGGAGGTAAAAATGTTACAGAGCCATTTGAAAGATTTCTTTCAAAATGGCTGTTTCAAATTGGGGGGAAATTGAGTTTTGGGTAATAGCAGCTGTGCTGGAGAAAACATCCCTCTGTGACTGATCACCTGCACTGCAAATCCTAATAGGGAGAGATGAGGGAGGGTGACAAGAGAGAGTGATGAGGGAGGAAGGCAGAGAGAAAGGCTCTGGGAGAGAAAAGTGGAAAGGGGAGAGAGCCTTGGGAAGAAGGAGATGAGAGGAGAGAACCAGGGAGCTTGTGAGAAGAAACATGGAAAAAGCCAGAGGGGGAAGAAGAGGGCGAGTGAAGGAAAAGGCCTCTGACAGCACACTGACACTACAAGGCTGAGGACAGGAGCCTGGATGCTAACATCCAAACGTACCCTGCTGTAACATCTGCAAGAGTTGGTGTCCTGGAAAGCAACCTTGTCCTCTTGTGTACTGTTCTCCAGGCAGGAGAGGCAAGAGGGCAGAGAAAAGCTGAAATCCCACTCACTTGTCTGAAGACAAGAACATAAAATGAGATGAAGATGTGAGTTAGGGCAGGGAAAAGGCAAGGGCATGGAGGGCAGCCGTGGCTCCAGCCCTGGGTGCTTCAGGCCAGGGCTCCTGAGCCCTCTCAGTCCTGTACCCTCAGCTGAGTGTCTGTGCTGCCTCCAGGGCCTGAGCAGAGGTTTCAGGTTAATTATGCAGTGCTGTCCAAAGGCCTTCAATCCCTGCAGAGGCACACAGCAACGTTCTTCCTGAAACAGTGGATGATGTCAGCTTGTGCAGCTGCTACAGGCAGACTGAAGATGACTGCCCCCAAACTAAGAAGAAAAGAAACAGCCAGGAAAGGGAAGTTAGCAGACAAAGGAAAGACATGAAAAGAGGAAAAGCAATTCTTCTAACAGGAGGAACCAAAGAGCATGGGCGAAACAGGCAACCAGAGTACAACAAAAGATGGGCTGGACGAGGGACAACTCCAGATCCAGGCACCATAATCTTCCTCCATTACATGAAGCCCTTCCCATACTGCACAAGTGGGAATGCAGATGCTGAGAGGACAGATGGAGCGTGTACCTCTCCTTTTTGCCTGCAGCACAACTGTCTGGCGGGGCTGGGATAGCCTCCTGCCCTTTGTCATCCTCTGGTTCAGCCCTGCCTTGGGCTTGGCACTACTTCCTCTGTACTCAGGCTGGCAGATACTTAGCCACGAAGAATAGGTCAAAGGGAGGAATGAATCCGGGTGGTATGTGGAGGCAGAGCCCAGGTCCCAGGAATGCTAGAGATGAAAGGGCAATACTGTCAGTCCTTTTCCCTCCACTAGTCCTGAACAAAGAGGGGATGTATGTTCAGACAGGATACGAGAAGAGGAATGGGCAGTGTAAGGCACCACTGCCTGCCTGCTGCTTTTCAGATCCTTGCAGGTCAGCACCATGACAGCAGACCTCTGGCTCTCCTGCTCCCCAGGGTACCTGTGTGTGCCAACCATCAAAGCCCCCCAGTCTCTCCACAGTGTCAGACCAGGCTGAGAGTCTCCTTACTTCTGCTGCACTGGCATTTATAGCACAAGAGATTACAAGCAATGAATTCATCCTCTGTTGCATTTCTGGGTGTGTCTGGGCTTTCTGCAGCACTGCACAGAACACTGTCACTTAGGCTACATGTGAGCAATGACATTACTACAAATACTTTTGGCTTCGGGGCAGCGTGGCGGTTGTTGCAAGTCTGTCCTTCCTGAAGGGAGTGGGATGAAAGAAGCTGAGTCTGGAGAATGAGCTTCTTGGCTTTAGTAAACTGCTGAATCCCAATGGTTCAGGAAGACCCTTACCTGCACCCTTCGTGGTGACCACTTTCGGTTTGCTGCGAGCACCATCTCCCTTCATGGTGTAGGCGGCTACAGTGATGGAATAGGAAGTCTCAGGCTGGAGCCCAGCAATGACCATTTCCTGTTTGTGAGATTCCAAAGGGAAATTGTGTCAATATTCAGGTACGGACACACCAGTAGAGCTCTCCTCCCTGCAGGAGTCTCAGCCCTTTTCTAGCATGCAGGAACATTCACTGAATCTGAAACCACAAGACACTGGGGTAGATGTGGCACTTGGCAGGAGGATGAGAGCCACGTTCCCTTAGCAAGAGGCACGCACACCCTGGCTGCAAACAGTCCCTCTGTCAACACAGCATGTCTGCAGGGCCCTGCTTCCATGTGTTCTCTTCCAGATCTACCTCTAAGACATTCCCTATTCCAACACAAACTGCTTCAGCCATCAAAACGCTCTTCAAAGTGTCCCTCTGCACCAGGCAGCCTCAGAGGAGGTCTCAGTGCTTGCAGGGAGATTACATTTCTTTGCCAGTTTCCCCCTTCCCTTCTCTCCTCAGAGATTTTTTTAATGCCTTCATAATATTAAAGGGATTGCTTGAACGCAAAGTGCAAGGGGACGTTTTCTGCTCTTGGCTAAATCCCCAGCACCCTCCTTCCTCCCCCTGCATCAGCCTCACCACACCTCCCTCCCAAGAGCTTTTGTAAGACTGGCCTCAAGAGGAGCCCTTCCCCACCATGTATTCAGCCCTTCCAAGGGCTGTGTTGTGAAAGGAATGCCCGTGCTAAGTCAAACAGGATGAGAGACTATGCAGCAGGGTTTTCTCCAAGGCCCTGGAAAGGAGGGAGATGGGAATGTTGTGCACGTTTTATGGCCTTCCTTGCCCCTCACTCCGCCACTGCCCCTTTGTGCTTCCAATATCAAATCTCAGGGCAGCAATTGGGAAGAATTTGCTGGTCTTGTATTGCCCCCAGAGCTGAGCAGGGAGTGGAACAGCAGAACTCCAGAACAGGGGTCTTTTGGGCAACAAGTTTGGAAGCCATTAGCTACAGACAGGTCTGTGTTCTGGAAGTCAAGAAACCTGTTCTGCTTTCAACTTGCACCAAGTTTTATTCAGGTTTCAGGCACGAGGCTTTGCCTTTCACGTGAGTCAGTTTCTCCATCTGCAGAAGAGAGGCCCCTCACTTTTTGTCACAAAAGAGACACGAATGCAATCAATTCAGTAGTGCATTATCTTGGGATCCTGCCACTCCGGGAGGGAAATGCTTTGTAGCTGTAAGATCAGGGAAAACATTCAGCATTTTAGCAGAAGTAATGCCAAATGCCAAAGAGTCAAGCCGATTTTAAGGGCTACTTAAAAGGTTAAAGTGTCAATCGTGATTTAGCGCTTTGTATCAACAAGTATCTAAGAATCTTGTCCCTTGAAGGGCACAAAGCACTTGTTCCTGCCCTGACAGCTCAGGACTTGTGAGGCTTTGAATTCCCAGCGCTTTTCAGCCTGTGTTTTTCAGACACAACACAGAAGTGCTTGCAGACCCGTCCATCTCTAACCATACGTTTGGGTAGTCCCAAATTCCATGTCCCATCTGCTTGCCCATGAATCATGGAGGAGAAGCAGCAGACTCACCCCTCCTTCAGAGCTAAGAGGAAAACCCTGCAGCATTGCTGCATGCTGACAAACTACACGGTCACACAGGGCGGCAGAGCAAAGTGAGCAGGGTGGGGACAATGCATGGGAACACCACCAAGAGGCTTTAAAACAGGCACACTGGCACTGCAAACAAAAAATAAAGGAAAAAGGAAAATATCGCATCACAACAGGAAACGGGAGAGGGAAGGGACAGAACCAGGATGGGAGGATTTGTACTTTTTTACTTACGTATTCAGCAGTGTCATCTGTTTCCCACTGGGCAGAGAACAAGAGAGGTTTTGCACATGAGAATACAAGAGGGGAAAGAAGGGAAAGACAGAGACACAGCATGAGGAAGGAGTCCCTGAGCAAGCAGCCACACAAGGTCAGATGTTACCAGGCCAGCATGAAGGAAGAAGTAGAGTGGGAGAAATTAGTAGATTCCACTGCGGCCTTTGCCTGTCCTAAAAGACTTCCTAGACACAGGGAGGATGGTGGTATTTAGTTCAGTGCTGGGACAGCAGTTCATACTCTTCCACAATAGCTATTGTCTGAGTCTGCAAATGAACTGCAGAAAGACAACATACACCTTGTCATAGATACACTCATCTACTTTGTCCAGCATTATTGCTGCCTGGGACGAGACAAGGTGGCTGGAGCACCCCCCCACCAAACCTTCCACAGGAGGAGAGCAGAGCAGGAGGTGAGCCCTTACCTGGGCATCAGAGAGCATGATGTCCTTGATCTGGGGCAGCCCCCGGGCCTCTCCGTTCTCCATGCGCACGTAGTGGACCTGGTAGCCGCGGATCTGGCCGTGCTGGCGGTTCTGGACTGGGGAGCGCCAGAACACTTGGATCGCGGTGGAGTTCAGCACCTCCACCTCCACCTTCCGAGGCGGCGCGCTGGGCACTGCGAGCGAGGCAAGAAAGGGGCAAGAGTCACTTGGGGGCTGCTATCTGGAGCTTGTCACTTCACCTCTGGGACAGCCTGAGAGGAGGGGGAGGCTTAAAGGAGACAGCCCTCATCTGTCACTGGCCTTTATTCAGTGCAACAGGGAAGCAGCTCTGAGGGATCTAATCTGCGTGCATGGAAACAAATCCATCTCACAGCCCATTCTCCTACAGACTCCTTTGTCCTCAGTTTGCTCAGATGGAAAAAACCACCTAGTTCCAGATCCCAACCTGAGGGCAAAGCCCATTTCTAATGAGCCAGAAAAGTTCTGGTCCTGCCTGTGGGATATGAGGGTGGAGGGGACAGGGAGAAGGGCTTGCCCTTGGCTCTCAGGCAGGGCAGGTGGGTTGGTGGTCAGGCTGCTGCATAAACTCAGAACAGGAAACAAGAGATGCCCTGGATGGAATCTGGGCTGGTTTTACAAACATTATTATTAATAATTACCATTAATAATAATAATACAGGGCAGGACAGCTTCGTCTGGAAGGAAGCCACACTTTCTCTGAGAAAGGCGTTCTATCCATTGGATGTGGGCAGATGCTCAAGGAAACAGGACCCACACTGGGGCAAACTTCCTGCCAGTTTTTACACTTATTTGGGATGCTGGATATTGCGATTTTCCTTCTGTTATTTACTTGACAAATACTCTTTGAAGGCTCTGTGTCACCCTCGCAGTGAGGGTGTTTCACGTACACATTCCCATTTCCTCCTGGTTCTATTTTACTGGAGAAATACCAGGACAATTCAAGTCTCATTGTTCC
The DNA here is from genome assembly GCA_028858755.1 of Ara ararauna. NCBI lineage: Eukaryota > Metazoa > Chordata > Aves > Psittaciformes > Psittacidae > Ara > Ara ararauna. The sequence continues at coordinate 2,432,469 of CM054398.1, read as the reverse complement.
TATTTGTGCCAAAAGGCTCTGAGCTGGGCCACTGAACTGGAGTCTCAACTGCTTGTCACTGAAGCACTTTGGGAACTTGAAGAGAGATTCTTCCTTTTACCACTAACTAAAACTTGGACTTAAGGAGGAGCTGGGAACAAGGAATGTGTGGGAAGAACTCTTAATACGTTAAACCGCTTTCTGGCAGCGACCATCTCCTCTGATTTAATTTCCTCGCTGCCTCCTTGCTCAGTGAGAGCATCTTTTCAGGAAAAGTGCTGCAGTAACGGGTCAGAAGCTTGAGATTAAAGAACCCCCGTGACTGCAAAACCACCTCAACCCTAAAGCAGGGAAGGACAACTCTAGAGACCCCGGTTCTCACAGGGGAAGATGGCAGCGAAGGATGCTGCATGTCTCGGACTGGAGGCTCGTTGAAGCCCCATTCATGCTTTGCTCTTGCACCACGCAAGCCACGAGCAGGGCCTTGACGTGTCCTCCCTGGTGTGGGAAAAACCCATTCCAAGGACACGCATTGCCCAAGGGAACTCAGGAGAAAACCAGAAGAAGTGCAATTACCATCTTCATCTGTCCGGACGATAACCGGCGAGCTCTCCGGGCCCGGCCCCACCTCCGTATGAGCCACGACAGTGATGCGATACTCTGTCCACTTCTCCAGGGATTCCAGTAGGATCTGACTGGTGTTTGGGGGGATATCATTCACCTCCTTAAGCTCCGTGTCCTCCGAGTCCAGCGCTCGATAGTAGACGCTGTATCCAGCCAGGACTCCGTTTTGGCTTTCGGCCGGAGGCGGCCGCCAACTTACCAGAATGGCGGTGGATCTGGTGCTGACACATTTTACATCTTGAGGGGGGGCAGACGGTTCTACGAGGGGGAAAATTCAGGAAGGGGAAAGGGAAGAAGGAAAAGGGGGAGGGGGGAGGGGAAAAAAAACAACAAACAAAAGATGGGAAAGATAAAAGAAAAAAAAAAAGGAAAATGGTAACAAAAAAATCTAAAATAAAACGTACAAAAATTTGGTTTAGGAAGATAAAATTAAAAGAGAAGAGCTTTTTGTTGTCTTTTTTTTTTTTTTTTTGGGGGGGGTGTTGTTGTTTAAATGAAAAGGTAAAAACCAAAAAGCCAACGGAAATCAAATGGGGCATCGAAACGGAAATGATACAAAGCAAAGGACTAAAGCAGCGCGTGGGCTAGCCAAGAGGGGTCCTGCTGCGCCTGTGAGGGTGGCTGCTGCAAAACCAAGCACCCAGCTTCACCCCAGAAAGGCCTTTTCCTTCAGCTCCCTGTTCTACCGCAGTCTGGCACCTCCTGACCTGGCTGGGAAAGTGCTTCTTCCCAAACTGCAGGCTCTAGGATCTCGCATTTCTTTGACGGGATCTGTGCAAAGGAAGCAAGAAAAGCAAATCTTTTGCCAGGAGGCTTAAAACGAAGAGTCTGAACCTCCAGATGGAAGTTATTTGTTGTCCACAGACTGAAGGAGGGGAAAAAACCACAGTGGCAATGCCCATGATACTGCAATGAGCCCACAGTGTGTTCAGATAGGAGGGTTCTAGAGAAGAGACTTGCAAAGGAGCAAGGCAGGGGGCTGTGGAGGTGTTCGGGTACCCACTGGGGTTTCCACAAGCAGCAGCAGGTCCAGCCCCTGTTGCACTCGCTGCCTGCACCCCTCAGGGTGTTTCTGAGCATCCCAGGAGGACACCTTTGCAAGTGTGACCCTACACTCTCCATTTCTGCGGGTGGCAGCAGACAACTGTCTAAGGGCTGGTTTTCAGGCGATGGGGAAGGTGCAAAGCACAGCTTTTGAGCACAGGGCTGCTCACTTTGGTGTTCCTGAGCTGCAGAAGGTAATTTTAGCACGCTCTGCTCAGTAGGAAGCAGGACGCCGACACCAGCTCCGTCAGACACTACGTGCTGGGGCACACACTGCCATGGCACAGCCCTGCCTTGAGGTGCTGCTAGGGAGAGCTGCAGGAACACAGCTTTGTTGGTAGAGATACCACAGGTCTGAAACCTTGGCAAAGCCTGGGCTGACTCTGACACTTTCGTACCCCAGTCAGGGCACTTCAGGAGATCTTGGACCAGGCTCTTTCAATAATCACTAATTGCAATCCATCAGGTAAGCAGGGAGAGTGATGTATTTTCCAAGGCAAATCTGCAAATCCAATCTCACCCAATGCAGTCAAACTGCAATAAATCACTTTTAACTCTCTGCAGACACTGCCAGAAACTGGGGCATCCTTATAAGCCCCTAAAGCATCACCTGCAAGCAGCACGGCAGGAGATAAATGCTGGTCACCACTTCTCACTTCTCTGTTGCTTGCTCATCAACAAAAAGCTCTTTTACTGAGGAATGATTTTTCCAAGTCTCTTAGCCCCATCCCTGAGTCACAAACAGATGTTTGGGCCCAGCTTGCTTTGAGGACTCCGCTAAATCAAGTCCCATGCTGCCCAGTTTGCACTGGAGTGACAGCCATGTGCTGCGCAGTCCTTTACTGCGGTGCTGAGCACTCTGTCCAGTAGGACATTCTGGGTGTAATCCTCCTAATATCATGTTTTATTGCGGGACTGAATGGCAGAATGGATCCCTTATCCTCAGAAATGCCCCTGCAGAGGGTGCTGATCCCCAGCCCTGGCTAGCCACGCAAAGTAACACAGAATGTGTCAAACAAACAAAACCAAAAGGAACAAACTGGAAAATAAAACAGAAATCCAGTAATTTGAAACAAACAAAAGAAACCGAACATCAGAAAGGAAATCATAACAACAAAACAATGCTGGTACAAAAAGTGACTCCTTCCAGAACATTCCCAGTCTTTACCTACCTTCCATGCTTCAACTGCTAACTTATAAGACTTTCTTAAGAGAGAACAAGAGCAACTGAGCTACGAGGCCAGACCAAGCTCCTGGTGGGTTTCTGCATGTGACTGGCTTTGCAAATGCCATCCTGCCCCACTGCTGGCTTCCCAGGGTGAGCAGAGCCAGAGCAAGTTTGGACCCCAATTTCTTCTCCTTTTCTAAGCTACCTGCTAAGGAGGTCAGAGAGGAGGGTGGCACAGTCCCACTGATGGATTTCCTTCCCCCTCTCTCCATCTGCTGTTAATTGCATCTCCAGTATGGAGGTGCACTGCTCCTTCGCACACCCCTGAAGCAACTTAAATCTCCTTGAGGGTATGGAGGAAAAGACTCAACCCTCCTCCAGCACCCGCCAGGATGCTGGCTGCTTCTTGTTTAACCCCTCTTGGTGGCTGGTAGCATTAAAAGCCACCTTTCCTGCCTAGCCAAAGCCACCATGGCTGAGAAACCCACTGCAGAGAGGGTCTGACCTGACCTACCCTTTCCATCCTGATACTCATTATGAAAGCCCTAGTGAGCAGAGCCGGAGCTCCCGCGGGCACTTGGGTTCTGGGTTTGCACTGGCGTGGTCACGCTCTCGCTTGCTCACTCACCCTCTACGCTCCAGCACAGGGACCTACCGAGAGGCCCTGGAGTGAGGCCTCCTTTGGGGATGGTTTGCACCTTCTCTGGTCAAAAAGGCAGGGTGGGTGGGTGGCTGACGGGGGAGAAGGCCCAGATCCCACCTGGACCCTCTCCCCATCGATCTTATCGACTACAGCACCTGGATGAGAACAGCCACCAAGTGCTGGCCGGCCATCCTGGAGACCCATCTGGGGAAGTTCATGGCACTGTTGAGTTTCCTTCACAATCCAGCCCAACCTGTGTGACCCTGGAGACGTGCATGCGCGTGGGGACAGCATTGAGATGGTGGGAGCTGTGTGCAGGAGGCGAAGCGTTGCAGCCCAAACCAGGGGCTACGAGCTCACCTCTGCAACAAGCCCCTTTGCTGGCAAGGGAGCCACAGCATAGGAGAGAGCCCCCCAGCCAGGAGATGAGCATCTTTGTCTGCTGGCCTCTGTTTTCGGCAGGCAGACAGCTCTTTGGGAACCCCTTCCCACCCTCCCATGGGCTCCAGGACACACGAGTGTGTGCAGATCCACGCACGTGGGGGTGAGCCTGCAGCGACAGGGTGGACTGTATTTGTGAATCTGCTTGAGACCAGCCAGTACTCACCTGAGCTGCATCTTTTACATGCTTTAAAGTTGACTGTCCAAGCCACAAGAATGACCCTTACTGACCTTGTACAATACAATGTTTTTTAACCCTTTAGGTACCATAGACTTTGTATAAGTTTCATTCATCTACTGTGAGGAAGGGGGAAGGGAAGGAGAGCAGAGCTAATGGGTGGGGGAAACATCCTTTCTTAGGAAGGAACAGAGGGTAAGAAAGCCCCCATTGCTCCTCTACGCCTGCACATGCAGCCTCACAGCACCCACCCTGCCACCCCTGTCTGTTGATGCATGCTTTGCACTCTGACGTTTCCCAATAGGAGAGTTGCCAAGGAGCCCTGGGAAGGTCATGGCTGGTCACAAAGGGCCAACCTGCTCCCTCCAGCCACGAGATTCTGTTCAGTTTTACAAGCTACGTCTCTGGTACTTGAAGAGTTAAAACCCAGCTACTTCAAGAAGAAAAAGATACTTTACCTTTAGTTTAATGGATTTTACTTGGGTTATGATGCTCAGGAGGAGCCACCCTGACAGAGGGAGGTGGAAGGGGGTGTGCAGAAAGGTGTGCGATGCAGGGAGGGCTGCGGCATGCAGGCACATGCAGCTCAGCTCGGAGGGGCAGAGCACGGAGAGCCTGGGCAGGCTGCAGGAGGACAGAGGAGGCTTTGCTGCTGCAGACAAGATGCCATCGTGGTGTGAAACCGCCCAGCCAGAGACAGACAGAGCAGGGAGCCGGTGTCATCGGGCTGCGAGAGCATGCAGGCAGGCAAGCAGACAGCAGAAGAGAAGAGAAAGGAGAGCCAAGGAGCAGGCCAAGGAGGAGCTGAACAGAAAAGGAGCTGCAGAGGAAGACACAAAAGCCTGTCCCGAGCCGGAAGGTCTGTGAGCCGAAGGATGTCGCCCGGACCAGGGGGAATTGATTCGTTCCTCCAACAGCCAGCCAGGAAAAAATGTTTCACTGCGTTCCAGGACACTGACAGCTCCCAGCTCATGTTCTTGAGAGCCTTCGGTCACTGAAACTATCCCCATGAAAGCTGAGCTCAAAGAAAGAAACCCGGCCTCAACCTGGGCATGCACCAAGTTCGGAAAAGCCCCAGAGCCTTTTCCTTTCCCAGATCCTCTTCTCTTCAGCCTTCAGGATGCTTCTGCAGTGTCACTAAGCCCCACTGCCATCAGCTCCCACCCCCCTCTTCCAGCCTGTTTTTGTCAAACCAGAAAGCACAAATCCCAAACCCTCTTCTTCCTCCCATCTCCCACGAATCTCAAGGAGGAAAACCCCTTGGACAACAGAAGCAGAGCGTTTGACACTTATTTTTCAGGTCCTTTCAGTTTGTTTTCCCCCACCCCACAGTGATGCTCCCTCTGAAAAGTAACACACTGGAATCAGAACCAGCAGATCTGCAGCAGAGTCAGGAAAGGATTTTCTTTCAATACACAGAGTAAGGAGAAAGGAAAGAAAAGAGAAGGGGAGGGGGACATTTGAAGGAAAGAAGGAAATAAAATCTCTTCGAATGGAGCGGAGGCCTGAGAAAGCACCAGTAGGGAATTGTGTCTATGCAGAAACAGACTCCCCTTTCCTCCCACTCCTGGGGGGAGAGAAAGAGGAGAGAGACACAGGGAGAGGAGGACGTGACAGTTAAACCAGAAAGATGCTGCTCCCCCTTGTTAAGGACTCTGAGAGATGGGGGCAGGCGCCCGCTCTCCTCACACTGGTGACCAGAGCCATTTCTGAGTTAGTTCTGCTCCGGGCTACTCCAAACTGCAGCGGAGTGATTTAGTAGAGATGAGAGGAGACAGAAAACACAAAGAACAGCTGCCACAGCCACTCATGCAGTGAAAAAAACACCTCGTTTAAAAGCAAAGATCTGTGAAAAGCCCAGGTTGAAATATTGCCATCCAGGGTTATTGTCCCCAGGGCAACAGCGAAGGGAGACAATCCATTAAACTAAAACCAGCACGTTTTTGTTGCATACACTCCATCCTGGTGTCACTAACAGCCGCTCCCCTCCAAGCCTCCACATGACTCCTCTTCCCCGCTCTGCCAGAGCCCAAATGGGACAGTTTCCAAGCCATTCCAGGCTTGCTGCCTTCCTCCCTGCGGCTAAGAAGTCACTCATGGAAAAGAGCACGAGGACTACTTCCCCAAAGGCTGGTAAAAATGTTGGACTTGTGATGAATCACCTTTCCTTCTCCTCTTCCTCCCGACTCACCCACCATCTCCCTGCTCCATTGCTTGTGCCCCCTTCCAGCCAGCTTGCTGCTGGTGGAGGGACAGGCAAGCTGCTGTGTGATGCTGGGTGACATCCTCCCTGAGCATGCTCAGCACCATGGGCCAGTGCAGCCCATCAACAAGCTCCTCACTGCTCCCCACCCTTCCAAGTGGATGGTGCTATCTGGCTTCCCATCACCCCCAAAAAGCATGCACCAGCTCCGCTCCTCCTAAACATCTCAGCTCTCTGGGTCAGCAAAGGGAGAAGGTCCCCAGGGTTCCTGGAATCCCAGAGGTGTGAACCGCCGCTGCACCGCGAACGTCCGCCCCACAGCTCCGTACCCCTGTGCCCACCATCAATGGCTCCCTGACTGTCTTCCCCTCAGAGAAGGGTGGGAAAAGGAGAGACACCTACTAGACTGCAAGGTGCGCTCTCTGACCTCCGGGGTGAAGGCCCCCAGGCCCAGAGCCGAGCGGGCGGCCAGGCGGAAGACATACTCAGTGTTGGGCTTCAGGCCTTCCACAGTGAAGGAGGTCGCTGGCTCGAAGTTCTTCTGCACCTGAGATGGGCGAGGGGGGAAGAGAAAAATAAAACCAAACAAAAAGGGAGCAGAGGCAAACCCTGCCCCGAGACACCGGCCCTGCTGGGCAACAGAGCCCCAGGATGCTCCGTGGGCTCCCCAACCCTTTGCGCTGCTCTCCTCCAGACTCACCTCCCTGCTGTGGTCTCCTTCCTTATAGAGGAGCTCGTACTTCACTATGATCTCCTGGCGGGGAGGGCTCCACGATAACATGATGCTCGTTTCTGTCTTGGCTTCCGCTCGGAAGTTCATCGGCTGCCCAGGAACTGACACAGCAAAGGAGATGACGGCGCAGAGGAGGCAAGACAGGAGAAACCACATTAACTAAGGAGAAGATTCCTACCCTGTGCTCTTCAAATCCTGTGTGTGAAGAGCACATCAGCAGCAAAATGCACGTGGCAGGGGGGGGCAGGCCCTTCCTTTAAAGCAGTGGAGGGTTAAGTCCCACTGCAGGACTTGAGCTTATCCAGAGCTGCTGGAGATGGAAGAGCCCTATTGGATCACATGCCTCTATCCTGGCAGTGCAGAATACCGCTTTTCCCGTTCATCCCAGTATTAAAAAGTTCTGGAGGTGGGAAGCCCATTGAGGACATCGGGTTTTCTCAGCAGAACCCCACACCATCAGCAGAACCCCCAAAAGCATGCTGGGTGACAGCCCAGGGCAAAACAGCTTTTCTTCTCAGCTCAACACATCTGCTGTGACAACTCAGGCTCTGTTTCGTTCCCCGTTATGAGAAAGGTATAAAGGGGTTTCCAGCTCATCTCTGAGAAGGTAGCTTCTGGGTAGAAGAACCTTTATGAAGCCTCAAGCTTCACCACAGCCTGGGCAGTGCTTTTAGGTGTATTAAAGACATTCAGAAACTGGAAGCAATAAGATGCATCTCTGGGCACAGCAGAAACGGACTCTTTTGGCAGAATTGCTTCCCCCACCCCTGTAACCAACAACCAGGTCAGAAACCATGCACCAGGATCTCTGGATCCAGCTGCTGAACTCAGCTTCCTCCCAAGTTACTCCTGGTTTAGCAAAACGGAATCAATAAAGACAGAAGAGCTCTAGTGACACAGCAGCCACAGCCAGCCAATGCAACAGACACCACCGCTCCCCCCTGCAGCCCAGTGCATCCCAGACAGTGACCCAGGTGCTCACCTCCTTGCTGTGTCTTAACCTGGATGGGGTCGGAAAGAGGCCCATCTCCCACGGAGGTGAAGGCCAGGACCCGCACTGTGTAGGTTTCATCCTCAAGCAGGCTGCCCACCGTGGTCAGGAGGCTGTCGTCCACGTTGTGCTTCTGCCAGTTGCTGACGGGTTGATCAGGCTCCATGGTGTAGTACACACGATAGCCACGGATCTGCCCGTTGGGCTCCACCGGCTCTTCCCACTGGATGATCATGGTGGTGCTGCTCAGCATTCGGCCCTGCACGTTACGGGGGGCACTGGCAGGAGCTTGCTCCCCAGTGCGAGTGACCACGGACTCGCTCGGAGGCCCCTGCCCAATGCTGTTGACTGCAGAGACCCAGATCTCGTACTCAGAGTTGGGGCTGAGCCCCCCGATACTGTAGCGCGTGGTGGTGATGTCTTCTTTGATCTGATATGGTCCATCCTGGCTTTTAGACTTGTACTCAATGACATAGTAGGACACGGGGTCTGGGTTTCCAGAGTCCCAGGTGATGGTGATACTTGTTGCTGTTGTCTCTGTCACCACGGGTGTCCCAGGAGCCTTGGGGAGTGCTGAGAATCAGGAAGAACAGACATTTAAATAAACCCCACAGAAGCTGAAATGGTGCCTAATTGGGCTGGTTATGGCTGTAGGAGCCAGAGGCACAGCACCAATCCCAGCGCGGCAGCTCAGCAAAGTGCTGCTGAAATATTATGAACCTAGTTATCCACTCTATTATCCTCCTTAAACTGCTCCATCAAAAGGGAAGTGTTCAGCTAAACATCTGGAATCATTAGCACAGCCTTCAGCTGCGCATCCGCCAGCTCACGTGGCGCTAAGGAAAAGCAGTTTTCCCGGAGCTCCTTCCGAGCATGTAATCGGATCTTCCGAAAGGCGCTGGCACTGCCGATGCTCCAGGTTGAGTGTGCGGGCAGCGGAGGGCGAGGATGGGCTCTCCAGAACCAAAGTACTTGGAGTGCTTCCTCTCAAGCCACAAGCATGTGTTAATACTCATCTTCCCTGCCCCTCATCCAGAACACCACCTTTGGCTTTGCGTAAGAAAGTTAAGGCCAGGCTGGACGGGGCTTGGAGCAAACTGCTCTAGTGGAAGGTGAGGAGGGGGCTGGAACTGGAGGAGCTTTAAGGGCCCTTCCAGCACAAACCATTCCATGACTCTACGACTGAGCTCGCTGGAGATCGCACGCACGATGTCAGACACTGCCAGCAGGAAGCTTTACGTGTTTTACTACACGTTTTAGACCCTTTCCAACCTCATCTTCTCTAGACCTGAGCACCTCTAAAGCTCTCATTTCTCCTTTCATCCTCTGCCTGGGAAAGATTGCGGATGCTTACATGCAGGACCAGAAGGCGGAATAGAATAGGAATAAAATGACAAAAGGCAGAAGGTACCAGCAGGGCAAGATTCCTCATCTGAGGAGACAGAATAGAAGGAGAAGCAATGTATCTGACGCAGCAGCTTCTTGTATTGATACGATAAGACAAGGAAAAAGGAGAAGGAAGAAGATACTCAGGAAAGTAAAGAGCACCTCAGTCCAGCCCCAGGCATCCTTCTGCTAGCACGTGAGCCCACTCCCTGTGCAAAAGCTCAGGAAGCATCATGCCAGGATTCACTTGTCCCTACTCATTTCTGTTGTCAGACCTTCCTTAGTCTGATGCACTGACACAACAGGATTGGTTTTCTTCATCCCTCCCCTTCTTCAAAGTATTTCTCCTCCTCTCCCCCACCCACCCGCATCCTTTCCCACCCCGTTTTCTCCCCAGATCCCTTGTGGGCAATGCCATCACTCAGAGCAGACACCAGCTCATACAAAGAGCTCTACACTCACCCAACCACAGGGGCATCCCGCTTGGGTTTTAATACTCCCCTGCTGAGGACAGAATAGATTGAAGATTGCACCCGTGCTCCTCTTGGGAATTGCTAGCTGGAAGCTGGGGTTACTCCCCCTCTTGCTGAGGCAACAGCAGCCACTAAGATGCTGGAACTAGGCTCTACTGCAAGGGTACACGTGCCAGAGATCCTCAGAGCCTTGGCTGAATCTCTAACCTTGGAACAGGATGGCATGCAGACTTCAAGCCATCCAAGGCTCCTTGCAAACTGCCCAGCAAGCCTCACAGCCCAGGACAGAAACAAGCATGCAGGGGTCTGAATCCCACTTATCTTCGTAACAGCTCAGTTGTCCTAAAGCAAGGGAAGATCTCAAGCCACCAGCCTCCCCTTCACTGTGGGTTTCTTTGTGCGTGGGATCCCCAAAGATACATGCAGATTCCAGCACACGGTACTTGTGATGCACAAGTTTGTCTTCCTGCTCATGCTCACATACCTACGCATGTACGTACAGGCTGCTAACAACACGGGCTTACACACATGCCGTCAGGCACCCACATGCCCATACAGCCACGTTGCCCCTTCTCCCATGCACACACACGCTCATGCACGTCCACCTTTTTACATGCCTAACTGTGTCCCCACGCTCCTCATACACAGATCAGAAGGCACAGATGCAAGCAGAAACAGGTACCACAGTCAGACAGGGGCAGTCCCACTCATGCACCGTGAAGGCTGACAGGCACGACTGGGCTCACCTACACATGCTCACATGCACGAACACAACACGTGCCCACGTCTGCTCCGGTACTGCCGTGCACCCCACGTGTGCTCTGCACATCCCTACACGCGTGCACAGCTCCCATGCAAGCAGGGAACCCACGCACTCGCTCACGCAGGCGTGCTCACACTCCCTTACATTTCACCGTGATCTGAGCAACGGCTTCTATGACTCCCAGACTGGACATGGCCACACACGTGTAGTTGGCTGAGTCCTTGACATCCGTGAGCTCCAAGACATTACGGCCCACGGGCATGTCATCTTCAGGCGTGAGGTCCTCGGCTCCCTGCATCCACTTGACGTATGGCATGGGCGAACCCACGGCCACGCAGGTGATGTTGACGTTGCCCCCGGGCATGATTTCGTGGCTGACGGGTAAGATGGAGAAGCGAGGGGCCACCCGGCGAACTGCGGACGAGACGCACAGAGGTAACACAAAAACAAAAGGGAAAAAGCAAAGCAAAATGAAGAACGAAAGAAAAGAAAAAGAAAAGAAAAGGAAAACAAAAAAGAAAGGAAAAGAAAAGAAGGGAGAAAAAAGAAAAAAGAGCAAAAGATAATTTAAATATAGATGGGGTTTGTCATCGTTTCTTTTCTTCCTTCATTCAAAACCAAAATGAAAAGAACAAAGAAATGAAAAAACCAAAAACCAAAAGCCAACGAAATGAAACTTCAAATAAATTCTTACTTCACAAACAATATATAGAATAGAGACATAAAAGCGATATTTCATAGCAACAGGGTTCCATTGATCAAGATTAGACCCATCACAGCACAGATAAATACACAAAAATTTATTAGCAATTTCTCATCTTTACTGGCAAGAGCTGGCTTGGCGAGCGATGAGAATCTCCTCCAGAGCGCTGGGGCCCCCAGCTCCCCGCTCCACACCCCAGGAAACCTGCTCCTCCCCTTCTCCAGTGGAGTCTGACTCCCAGACCACCTTCTCCCACATCAAACCGGCTCCACCACCACGGCCTGGAGTGGTCCAGGTGCCTCCTCTCCCACCGGCCGCTCTGCCCGAGGGATGCTGCAGAGGCGGGGTGGTGGCGAGGAGAAGGTTGGGATGGAGATGGAAACTTCTCAAGGGTTTTTTTTTTGCCTTGTTGGACTCGGAGAATTCAACAAAGAGAGAATTTTCACATCCCCGAATGCCAGAGAGGCACCACTGGGAAAGCAAGGAGGCAAAAATGTCTAAAAGGGAGGAGAGGGAGTCCCTGGAGCGGGATAGAATTTAGTTGGTGTCTGCGTGTGAGAACCGCCCAGGGGGAGCAGCCCCCCCCTGGAGCGAGAGGGAGTTGGAAAAGATGAGAAACTCTAATGAAATTTTTGTGGTTTTCGGGTATAGAAACCCTAACGAAGCCTCTTTAAGATCTGACACGGTTCCATCGATAGATGCAGCTCTCAGAGTCACAAACATCATGCAAAATAGGTAAAAAAGAGAGAGAGAAAAAGAGAGAAAGAGAAAGAGAAAGAGAGAGAGGAAAATGCAGAGAAATATCATTTCTGGGCGGCTAGCAAATGCCCACATGGATACTGAATAGAAAGTGAGCGACAGAGAAAGGAAGGAAGACCAGGAGAAGGAGAACAAGGAGGGGAAGGGAGAGAGAAGAGAGAGAAAGAGAGGGAGGGGAGGGGGAAACCCACTTTAATGCTGCATACTTTTTCTAGCTGATGTGACCCAATGTGGTGGCTCACATTGTCACATCTCAGCCCTGGCGGAATAATAAATAGAATAGAATTAATAAGAAAAACAAGGTAATGAAACTTTAACGTTGAGAAAACAGACATGTTCTGTGCATCTCCTTAGCAGAGAGGTGGATGCAGCTTCCAGACCTTACACAGTAAGAACATGGACGCAAAGGGGAGGCTGCGGTTTCCGTGGCTCCATTTTCTGAACTAACTGGGCTGGCTGAGGTTGGGGGCTCTTCCTTAGGGATGAAAGCAGGGGAATGCGCAAAAGAGGCCCTAGAGAGGGAGCTGAGGGCAAGGACCCATCCTGCAAGCAAAGACAAAAGGATACAGACCCTGAGAAGATGCAGGCACAGCAGCAGGGAGCGGAAGTCCTCCAGCTTCAGAGAGCCATGCAGTGAGCCCCCTTCAGGCAGGGGAGCAAGGGGGCAGGACAGTGGGAGCACTGGGGGACTGAGGTATCTGTCCCTGCTGTCCTATTCCCAGGTAACCTCCCTAAAATATCAGTGGCAACTGCATCCATGCAAAAGCAATGCAAAGGACATCAGAGCTTAGCTTGCCATTGCTCTTCCCAAGTCCGAGTGCCTTCAGATGTTCCCTGGAAGCAATGTCTTGGGTTTTTCTAGTGTTTATCTTCCAGCCCACTTCCCTGGCTGCTATTCCATGTTATGGATCTTTTCAGCTGGGAAGGGCACTGCTGGGAGAGGTAGTGGCCATTTCCCATTTAGTGGGGTTTTGTTGAACAAAAGGCAGCTATAGGCCCTGTCTCCTCTTGCAAGCTGACAAGGAGAAGTCTTCACAGAAGGTGTGCTCCTCCCATCGGGCCATAGGATCCTTTTGTGCATGGTTATCAGTATCCAGGAACCAGCACTGAGAGGCAAGGAAGAGAAGACTTCCAGATTTGCAGCATCAGGAGCTCAGAGATGTCAAAGGAGAATTCCTGCATGCATGGATTTGCCAAGAGAATGGACAGCGTGCCCTCACCTCCAGTGTGGCTGGGGAAAAGACTGGAATGGGGAGGGAAGAACTGCAAACTCACCTGCATGCTAACACTAGAAGAGGACTTTCTGCTTAGACAAAGGTACAAGGAGAGTGCCAGGGTATGTGCACCTCCTCAGGCACTAGCACTGGCTCAAGAGACCAGGCAATATGATCCTTTCTGCCTCCTGCTATGCTGCAAGGGAAGACTTTAAGCCCTGGACATGAGGGCACGGCCCTATTGGCTACTCCATCCTTCTGTCCACTGCCTGCTTCAGGAGGTACCACACTTCAGAAAATGGAGCCATGCGAAGACCACGCCGGTCACAATCTGAGACAAGGTGGAGAGAACTTGAAAAGGAACAAGTGGGGTAAACATGCAGACAGATCTGGGGGGGGGATGACTCTTCTGAGGAGGGGCTGGTATATGTCACCTTCTGGAGGGGGGAGGCAAGGTGGGAAGAGGTGAGGAGAAATGGGGAGACATATGCCGGACAGGATCCGGCCAGCAAACAGCATCAACAGCAAACAACGGCAGGTGGGATGCAGACACTGAGTTGTCATGGAAACGCAACAAGATAATTAATTCAAACCGAGGCTAATTACAGAGAAATCAAAACCGAACTGAAAGAGAAAGGAAACCAAAGAGAAAAATAAGGAAAAGGAAGAACGAACCAGAATTTAAGAACTGAAAAGTATCATTTGATGTATGGTGGAGTGCTGAGAATCGGAGTCTGAAGGGAACAGAGCGCTGCTGCCTGCCTGCTTCTGGGCAGGGATGGAAGAGATCCACTCACACAACACAAGCTCAGGGCTGGGGCTGTGCAGAGCATGGTCACAGCACTGCCAGGCAGCTCTGCCCACCCTCCCTGCAGCAGCCCGGGTTTTAACAGCATTTATCACACTTAACTAAAGGGAAGCAACATCTGGATGCCACCAGCCCAAGCTGATGTCCATTCTGTGAAAAGGAAGGGTTTAGATTAGGGTTAGTGCTAACCAAGACCCAAAGAGGTCGTAGCACTTCTGCTGTGCATCCTGGTTTAAAAAAAGCTACACACTTATATGTGCACAAATATACAAACATCCACACACCGGTCTTAGGATGTGAAAATAACTCCACCATTAAATGCTGGAGACCTTCGAGAGTCCCTGGATACATCCCTGCTATGGCTCAGGGCTGTGACAATTGAATTGAGTTTAACAGGCAGTACTCAGAGGGCTCATCTCTGGGTAGCAGGAGCCATCCTGCTGCTGGTTGTTTGAATTGCTGTACCTCTCTGATTTGGCTGTTGACGTGAGATTTGTCCAGCTGAGCCTTTCTTGGTCAGCGTTCAGGGCAGGGCCGAGGAGGAGTTGCAGTGGCGGGAAGAAAGGGCAGCTAGAGCTTGAGTCAAGGGCAATTTCAGCTCTGGGTCCAGCTGGGTTTCACAGAGAGCAGCTGAAAGGCTGACATTTTACATGGAAAAAACCATGGGGAAGAGATTCCTTCCATTTTGCTACCCAACACCTCCAAAGGACTGGAAAGAAAGGAACAACTGCCCTCCTTGGAAAAGTTGGAATGAGACACTCAGGGCTTGACTATAGACACTTATCTAAGACTCTTTACCAGTTTCTGGTCTCAAGAAGCACCTTCCCTGAGTTTCAGGGATGTTTCATTTCCATGGCAGCTTTGTCAGACCTGTTTTACGAAGCCAACCTTGCATGCATACACGTATGTGCATGCTCCATGTGCATGTGCAACAGCTCCCGAGAGACACACACAAGCAGGCACACACAAACACGCAGTTCCAATGGCCAAAAAACTCCCAGGAGCTTTTTTCAAACAAGGATACAGCTTTGTTATTGGTAGAAGCAGGTTTTAGAACTGGAGCTGGACATTTGTGACACAAGGCAAGTTAATTCAAGGCAGAGAAGCCATTTTGGAGGCGAAGAAAGATTTAAGTGCAGTTAGTTATGCCTCTGGTTTAATATTATCTGTTAGGTAAGTATTTCACTCAGGCAAATCTGCACTCCAAATTCTGCTTAACATCAATGTCATTAGAAACGGAAAGGTTCCGTAACTTCAGAGCACTGTAAAGCCAATTGGTTTTGCTGCTGTTCACGGGTGCAGGGAGGTTTAACCCAGTTTGTGTTCTGTGAGTGGCTTTTTTGGTGCATTCTTCTTTCCAACGAGGAGGTACCAATCGACATCGCTGAGGTTCCCCACCACCACCACTCAGTTAAAACCAGAGCTGGAGTCCACAAGGTGAGAGATGTTTTGGAAAGGGACGGATTTACAGACCTGATCGGAAGAGACACTGGGAGATCCAGGGTTGACTTTTGCAACACCAGAATCCATCCTTAAAATGTGTTCCCAGGAAGCTGCTAGTGAGAGAAATCTGAGGACCAGCCAAGCAGTTTGTGCTGAGGAAACCCCACCACTTCCACTTTTTATGCCCCTTCCAGATTAGCTCAAGGAGAGAAGTGTTGGAGCGAGGTGGGGAAGGGAGAACGTACTAGACAAGAACCCGTCACTTCAAACCCCGATTCACATTAAACCAACTCAAAGAGAAACATATTCTGTAATCTTCAAGAAGAAAATCAATCGGAAAAGGAAACCAAAGAAAGTGAAGTGACTGGTTGAAAGCACCAAACAAAACCAAATGGTATTAAACATTTTGACACTCAGCAAGCTGCTGCTCCAAATGAGGTGAGAAGGCGGACATTATTGGCCATTTTGGGGAGACAGGAGTCATTCCGTCTTGCTCCAAAATGAGGAGGGGGTAGGGGAAAGGGTGCCAAAATAATGTGCAGCCTCTACATTATTAGTGAAGCTTAGATTACACCTGTCCTCCCCTCCCAAAAGGTGGTCCCTGCCCCTGTGCTGTCTGTGCAGCCGCCTCTGCCTCTCCCTCTCCCATTCCAATTGCAAGTTCATTCCGCTGGGGCGAGACGCTGTTCGGGTTTGGATTTCCGACCTCCGTCCCTCCAGAGGACGAGACAGTTCCCTCCTCAGGCCCATCTCCTTCCTAATTTCCTTCACAGTAAATAAAAGTAAGTAAATAGGTAGATAAATAAAGCATGAGACCAAGGCTTGCATTTGGTCTGGAGGAAATCCATTACCTTCCCAACCATTGTTACTTTCCCAGTTAAAGCACATCAGTTGAGTGACCGGCTGGCCGAACATCTCTGGTCTTTTGCAGTTCTTTTGGTTTTCTGCTGCTTTTTGAAGGATTGAACAGAAAATAATCTGATCCCAATTGGGTTTTTTTTTTTCCAAGCAGCTCTGTAACACTGAACACACACTTCTCTGGTTTAGTTTTGCTATTTGAATTTGACAAGGTGTAATCTAATTTTTTCCCCTAAAACAAAGAGAACAGCGATGCAAAAGGTGTAAGAGACACAGGCAGGCAGAGATTTCAAGATCAGTACAGCACAGTGTTCCTGCAAAGTGCCCTCTATAGAGAGAGATTCATATATATACATATATATATGTACAGTTTTGATTTGGTTTTGGGGGGTGGCTTTTTGCATCCATTCCCATTTCCTGATACCCTTGAGAAATCCTTCTGCAGAAACACAGCAAAGTTGCTTGTTTTGCTTTGATTGAACTAGAATTTCAGAGCTGAGGACTCCCCAAACACGGACAGGGGCTCCCCCACCCATGGAAGTGCTACCACCACATTCAAAAGCCATCACAGACCTCTCCCTCCCTAAACTCCAGTGCCTGGCAAATGGCACTACAGGGGCAGCTCTACAAAGCAGCAGCGGTTCTGCCTCCCTCCTTTTCCATTACAGAGCTTAGCAAGGCTAGGCTAAAGAGGTATTAAAATGGTACATTTTAAAACACCAGGGAGGGGTTTGATCTTGTTAAGTCTATCGTGCAAGGGAAATGATTTCCTTCTGACCTCGAAATGGCATTGGAAGTGAAAACCTGAGCACCCATCCACTTGTCTACCGGCGGAAGGGCTGAGCACCAGCAGCTCTGGTTTGATGCTCCAATTACACATGAGCCAAACTTAACCCAGGAGCAGGCTACAGGCTAAACCGTTTGTGGAATTAGTCACATTTGAATACATTTTGATCTTTATTTTCAGAGGGCCTAGGCACGCTATTTGTACATTTCCTATGGTTTTTATTCTAATGGATTTCACCTAGGTTTTGCTATTATGTGTTTAGCCCTGGCCTGTTTTTATCTTTGCTTCCCTCAGTGAGTCGAGGTTTTCTAGAGAGCCTTGAAAAATGAAGTGTTCTCAGCAGGACCTGGGCTGCAGAACCTGCTTCTGGGTGACTCAGCACCATACTCCTGCAGCAGAAGAAGCGCGGGCTGAGCAGGCACAGCAAGGGCCTGCGCTGTTCTAAACGCCTGCAGAACCATTTCAAACTGCCTGAGCTTGGAAAGAGCAGAGCAACAAGAAGCTCGAGCCAAGGGGGAAAAGGATTATCCCTGCAGCACCACAACTGCTGCCTTTTGTAACTCCTTACAGGGCATCACTGCGTGGAAGGAGGAATGTTTTAACTCTGGTCAACTGAACCACATCAATTTGCCCTGTACCAAGAGCAGAGGTTGCTCTGCACACTCAGAGGTTGCCTAAGCCCAGCTCCACAGTGCGAGGAATGAAGGGGAGATTCAGATTTCCAAATGCTTTTCCCTTTCCAGATGAAGGGGAGAGCTACAAAGTGCCTGGTTTCAAGGGGGCAAACCAGCTGTGGGCATAGATCCAGGACAGCAGATACATGGGGCAAAGCCTGGACCCTGCACGTGTTGGCTCACTGATGGCTGGAGAAAATACCACCAGGTACAAATGAGTCAACTTGGTTTTATCCGGGCAGCTATTCACAGCCATTCCCATTCTCATTAGCTCGGAGAACTGCCAGGCTCCCAAAGCAGCCTCCTCTGTGCTAGGCACGTCCCTGCATTGTGCAAGGAGAGGCATGAAGCTCTCAACCATCACCAGACATCTTCTGATGCTCCTGGAATCTGCCCTTTCCTGCGCTCACTATGGGCCAGTTTGACAGTGTTTGTGTCCCGAGGGATACACAGAAGCATCCAATGGCTTTTGAAAGCCAGGTACAGCTCCCATCAAAATCAGCATCCCCATCTTCTGGTGTGCTGTCTTCCTGGACAACTGGTTCAGACTAGAACCTTTCATATACCCTGGGCTGGTGGCAGAACTCATCTCACCTACTTCTGCTCTGCTTTTGTGGGTCTCCATAAAGATACTTCTGTATTTGAGCTTGGAAACTCCCTGTTAGCAAGATTCTTTGTTATTCTGGAGGATGGCATGATCTGATTGGTAATAACACACAAAGCAAACCCTCAACCAAGACTTTCAAGACCATGCTCATAACTCCCAGCAAAACAGATGAGCTCTTTTAGCCAGGTATCAAGTCTCTATTTCGCTGCCCAGTGTCATTCCAGCCTATCAGGACTACCTCCAACTCAGCTTTAGTTTACTGTTGTTGATATTATTACTATTTTATTGGCTCTTAAGGAAGAATTTGATGTTAAAACCTTCTCAGATCACAGAGATTCTAGCAGCAGCAATGCAATTTGGACAGGTTAGAAATACTTTAGAAAAGAGAAAATAAACCAAATATAAACCAATGGCATATAAATCCCTTTTTAATTGCACCTAAAGCCTGAAACTCCAACTCCTATTCATGAAGGAATATCCTGTCATTAGTAGCGATTAGCACCTTTTAGTCCTAGGCAGGAGGGAGGTGGGATGGGAACACCTCATTTCAAATCCTATTCCTTCTCTCTTGCTCTTTTTAAAGAGAACAAGCCTTTTTTTCTCCCTTTGTTTTTGGTTTGTTTTAGTGTTTTTCTTTCTTTCAACAGAGCCTAGGGCTTGGGGGTGTCTTTCGGCCCTCACTGGCATCAAAGTTAGAGGAGCCACAACTGGCCGCTTCAGAAACACATTGTCAACAGTGCAGCATTTCGGAGTGGTACCCTTGATTCTAGGGGGAGAGGGGGAGAGACTTGAAGGGGAGAGGGGAGAATACCAGCACTGAGGGTCCGAGCACTGAAATCTCAGCATTTTAAGAAAAAGAGAAGGACAGACAGAGAGAAAGAGAGAGATAGAGAAAGAGAGAGACAGATACTGTGTCAATACTGCACTGGATTTCTCAAAAATCACACAGCTTTAATACCTGTACACTAGGAAAGCCACTCCTTGGGGAGGTTATCGAGTAGTGAGGACGGATGGGCAGAAGGAAATGCATAAACAGGGAAAGGAAGGGCATTCAATTCTGCAAAGGGCAAGAGCACCAAGCACCAATGGTACAACTACCACGCTGCAAAAAATCCGCCTGCTTCCTATCCCATGTGGCTCAAACCCTCAGGAGGCACACATGGGAGGCAACAGAAGCTGATTGGGGATAAACAGGGAGATGAGAAGAGGGAAAAGAGGCATTTTCAGCTAGAATGTAACTTGTCAGCTTTGTTGTGCTGTTTACAGCGGGGATGCAGCTGCCAGATGTGTCCCAGCAGCCTCCTTCAGTCTACCACTGCTGCAGTTCTCCTTCCACACTCCTTCAGAAAGGAGGGTTCTATTGCCTCTGGACCAGGCTGGTTTTCAACGTGCCTGTATAGTCAGGTAATAATGGTTAAAGGATAGGAAGGAAGAGGGTAAATGGGGAGAGGTAGAGCCATGAGACCCAGCTACCCTTCTGCAGGTGGCTAGGTGCCCTTCCCTCCCGACACTGCGAGGATGAGGCATTGCCCTCCTTCCTACAAGCTCTGCTGATGGGACACGGCTCAAGCTCAGCTCCCACACACTGTCTTAAGTATCAGTGGAGGGAAGAGGCTGGTTACCAGTGAGCCAGTTCTGCATCACTGGGGAAGCCCTTGGGAGCAGGGATCAGGGTTTTTCTTTGTGCGTAGCATGTGGAACAAGGGCCACACCTCCCAGAAATATGTAAGTAATAACGGGACCCAGGCTCTGCTCTAACTCGTGGATGGACACCCTGGCTTCTCACATCTTTTCCACTTCCCAGATCCCTCCCTCCCCCCAAAACAAAGGCTTGTCCCAAATAGCAGGGCTTCCATGGACAGGCGTTAGAGCTGTGTGACTCCTTTCCTCCTGGAGGGATTGAGGAGTTCAGTTACCACCGGGTGGGCAGGAACACTGGCTTCTCACAATGCGTTTGGAATCAACTACAGCACAGCATAACCAATCCAAACAGAAACAGGAACTCAAAGAGAAAGCAAAAAACCCAACGGAACAAAACCAATTGAGAAAGTAAAAGAGTAAATCCACTTTAAAAGTAACCAGAATTGGAAAACAAAAAAAAACCCAAAACGATACATTATTTATAGAGAGAAAAAAAGAATTCAGAATTAATTGAAAAAGTGGCATGCAAAGAAGATTGTTACATTCTCCTATCATGCATCAGGCCCAATGTCCAAACGGCAAGGTAACCATGACGACAAAAAAGTGCAAGAACTCAGCAACATTACCAAAGGATGCATAGAGAGGCCCACAATGCAACTCAACTCATCTCCGCGAGACCCGGGAACGGCGGGTCTCGCTCATCTTAAAGATTTCTTGCTTTTTCTTTTTTTTTTTTTATAGTTTTAGGTTTTTTTTTTTTTAGTTTTTTTTTTTTTAATTTTTTTTTTTCTCTTAAGAATGTAAAAATGTGGGTAAAGAAAGTAAAAAAGAAAAAAACCACACCAACCTTCTCGTAGCTCTGAGGGATGTTAAGGGGGTTTGATGCGGAACACAATGACATGAGGAGAAGAGAAAAATAGGGGAAACACAGAGAGAGTAAAAAAAGGCCTTCTCAAGGCTGTCAGCTGCAAATTGATTGATTCTTTGGTTTTTTTCTCTTAACCAAAATAAAAAGAAAGGAAAAATAAAAAGGAAGATAGTAACGACCCTCTTCCCTGCCTTCCTGACGTTCCCCCTCCCATCCACCTAGGGACCTTTTAAGACCAACCAAACTCTGTACAGGCTAGGCTGTGAGCAATCCTGCTTCAGGACCAGCACCCCGCAGAGGTGCCAACCCCAGAAAGGAATTCTCACCTCCTTAAGTGCATCTGCTCTTTAGAGAATGGGGAGAGGAACCTGCCCCGGGCAGAGAAGCCCCAACTCAAAGGAGGTCCCAGGTTGGCCACCGCTCCCCCGGCCCGTGCTCCCACCAGCCCCGCGCCCGGCCCTGCTTGTGCTATCTCCACAATGGGACTGAATAAGGCAAAACCAAGAAATAATTAGAAGAAGAAAAGAAAAGCAAACCAAAAAGCAAAAACATTTCCTTGCAATGTTCAAACTTACAACTCCTATCCCAGGTGTTCTATAGAGACAAGCATGTTATGGGAGAAACAAGTCAATTGGAAACACAAGAGTGTTCAGGACTCTTTTAAAACAAAGGAAAAAAAAAAACGGGAAGGAAAATGTGCATGAACTTCCCCTCCCACCAAAGCAAATCCATTTCGGAGATTTGTTACCTTTCCACGATATTAACACACAAGAAACAAGGAATTAAACAGCATGAGAAACACCCAAACCACAGGCCGAGCTCGCTTACACGCTGGTTTCTGCACTCTCTCGGCCGGTTAATGCTGGCTTGCTTTGTCAGGCAGCCTCAGGAACACACAGGCTAACTTGGATAGAAAGAGGGCTATCCACTGCGGCCGACTCTCAGCCAGGTGTGGAGACAAGCAGCAGCACGGTTACAGCCTTTGTCTCCCGGGTAGTTTCCGAGTGGCCAGAAAGGCAGAGGAAATTTAGGAATAAAAGAGTGAAAAATTCCCACTTTTTTTTTCCCCCTGCTCCTTGTTGGGGTTTTTGTTGGGTTTTATCTTTCAAAAAAGATCCCAAACCGTTCCAGCTAAAGCTGTCTGCAAAGGATTTAGCCCAGAGTTAGCATCCGATCCAGACTGACGTTCCCAACAGCAGAATTTCGGGGCCCAGGCGAGAGGGCAAATTCCAATCGCAATTTTCCAGCTGGCCACAAAAGGCTATTTTAAAACTGGAGCTTGGAAATGTTCACTTCTGAAAAGCCTTCTCTCCATGTGCATGATTTAGTGAGCGTGAGACACGAGAGAGAGAGAAAGAGAGAGAGAAAGGAGTGCACACAGGAGCAGGGCTGTGCATGGGACCGCAGAGTTAACGTGAGTGTAGGTGGGAGGCGCTTCCCCTGCCGATGGGATGGAATGGGAACAGTTTGCTGGGATGTAACTTCCCTTTTTAAATCCCAATAGTAATTTTGTCTTTTTGTATTGTTAAAAAGAGGGAGAAGGACCAGCCCTGCTCTCTCATTACCAAAAGGGTTTTGCTGTGGAAAGATATTAAACCAAATCTACACACAAAATAGCACAGATCAGAAAGATTAAAATCAATCAACAAAGGAAGCAGAAAGGCTCTTGCCCCGCTGGGTGTGAGAACATCGAGGGGGCAGCAAGCAGCAGCCTGTCCCCAGGCTACATGGGTGACAGGACCTGGCACTGTGGCAGAGATGTCTGCTGGCCCTCTCCAGCTCTCTGTGCCCAAGGCCAGCATTTGTGCCCAAAGAACCAGTGACAAGTTACTGCTGGCAAAGGGAAAACTGGCTGGGACTTAGGCGAGAAGAGAGACTGCACCCTCCCGTGGCAAGCTGGTGAGACCGGGGGCACTGAGAGCTCAGGGGGGGGGGCTGAGAGGGTCCTCCCCTCCTCTCACACCCACACCAGTAGAACCGAAACCTTCCCACTTCCAGAAAGCAGGGATCTTTTGGGAGAAAAGGGATTGTGGCCTCTTTGCAGACAAAGCTATTGGGTACCCTCTGGGCTCTGCAGCCTGATGCTGGCAGACTCTTGGGCACACTATTTTGGGTCACATTTGATGTCGCTGTCAGGATGGAATCCTGGAAGCAGCTGGGACACAGGAAGGCCATGGGGAGGGAAGTATTTGGCAGTGTGTGAGCCGGTGCGCTCCCTACCTCTCACGTAAAGGTTAGCAGGGGAGGAGTAGCGCACTCCGGCGCTGTTGCTGGCCACGCATTCGTACTTCCCCTGGTCTGTCTCCTCGCTGCTCTCAATCTGGAGGCCACCTGGGAGGAGAGAAGAAGACCGCAGCAAAGACACAATCATCACCTTTTGGTTTGGCCTTGAAGACAGAGCAATAGCCTCAGTGTTTTGCTTTTGTCCTCCCTTTGGGGTAACATTGGGATGCTCCCTGCGGTTCCTGAGCTCTGGAAGCACCGAGCCCTCAGCCAACATCAGCTACTGTCTGTGCCCAGGGTTACAACTGGACACATACCCAGCAGGAGGAGAAAATTTAATCCCCATCCCCATTCCAAGTGTTACTCTCCATACTGACATGATCAGCAAAGGAATCAAATTCTGTGGCTTCCGCAATGCAGGCACATTCTGCACCAGAACCCATGGAATCAACTCCAATAATCCATATTACCAGGATCCCCAGAAATCCATCAGAAGGCAGCTGACTTTCCCTTGCTTGATTTGAAGCAGTGACTAAAAGCAGGAGGCTTTGTCACCCCCTGCCTAGGATCCCTGGAGTATCTTTATCTCTGCTACCTTTGTTTTGTGCCTAAATACCTGCTTCACAGGAAGCCTACAGGACAGAAGAGTCAGTGTGAAAAGCACTTTACTATTAGTGAATATTCCCAAGGGAAAACCCTGTAAATACTGCACTGGAACTTCAAAATTGCAAGGACAAAAGGATTAAGGTTTTTTCTTAAACCTGTACATTACTGCAGCCTACAAGAACATACCCAGAGTCCCTACTAAACACTCCTGTCAGCAAACATGCAGAGATAGGCAGCATGTAACTACATGGAAGAAAATTGCCTCATTTACCTCAGAAGGCTTCATCCCTGCAAAACTCCAGTGAAAATACATACTCTATAAATAATTCAACAGGCTATCAAATGTTTTATGTATTAGGAGTACATGATTATACTACAGATATGGACAGAGCTTGTATGTGCTAAGACTCTTAAACTTCCATCTCTGGAAAAAATACCCCTAAATATGAAAATCAAACAATTTCAGCTCGGTGTAATCTTATTGATAAAACCTTAAGTGAGGAAAGTGCAAATGGTATCATCGCTGGCTGCAGACACAGTCTCTTCAGGAAGGAAAACCCAATGTGTTCACATGAGGAGGACGTGGAGCTCATGCTCCTCCGTGTGTGCATGGGTGACAAAGGATGCTGTGTGGGAAGACATGATGTGTGAGAGGGTTTATGACAGGGATGGGGTGTGACAGTGCCAGCATCCACTGTGCCTTGTAGCTCCCAAAGGCAGAGCAGAGCAAGTTAAAACCCAAACCAACCCCACCCAAGCCACTAAAGCAAACGGAATTCATTTCAGCAGAATCTGAGGTTATTTCAGTGTAAGAGGAGTCAGAAACCAAATAGACTGAAGCTTCCCACTGAGACACCAGCTGAGCACATTTCATACTGAATTATAGCTCGAGCATGCTCTGTCACTGGAAGCTGCATTCTGGTGGAGAGCTGGCCCCTGCATTGTTCTAGAAACTTCTGCTCATTTGGGGGGTGCTTCCACTGCTTCCAGACAAATTCTGTGTGCAGCCCATGAACATCCCTTGTCTGAGAGCACCAAGGGGAGAAGAAGCCACCTTGTAGAGCAGGAGCAAGAGCATGAGCATGAGCTGCAGGCAGGCAGCTTCACCAGGGGAATGAGGACTCATCCCTTTCATCTTTACTGCTGCAGCGTTGCTGGTGAATGCAGTGGTTGCAGTGATACTGCATAAAACTCATAAGAGGTCAATGAGTTTCCAGCTCTTGTCAGGAGCCCATAGAGATGTGTGAACAAGTAAACCCCACCTACAGCACCTCCTTTTGCTTTTACCAGCAAAGAATTAGGGACTTTTATATTTGCACATGTAGATAAAACCAAAGCAGCTCTTCCAAGGGGTGCACACCCAATTCCTTCGGACTTTCTGTGACTGCTTGAGGTCTAATATCTTTTTAGCTCCATTAAAGAGACAACGCAGAAGCTACTTACCATGGGTATCTTTCCCAGAGAAACCTAGGGGTAGGAGAGTGGGGAGGAAGGGGAAGGAAGGCTCTGAAGCCAAACAAATGAGTACACGGAGATGGTAAGTGCAGAAGATCTCAGTGAGCAAAGGACTGGGAAACTTCCAGCACCACTGGCGGCTCGGAAGCACTTTGCACCAACCAAGAGAGGGTCCTAAGCATTTCCCAAGCTTTGATAGCATTTAGTGCTCAAGATAAACTTCAGTCCTTCACAGTCCTGGAGAGATCAGCTCTTAAAACTCTGCCATAAATCTGAGGCAGCACAGCCTGAGATGTTATTAGAATAACAGTATCAGTATTACCAAGTGCACCCAGCAAACAAAAAAGGACATTATAACCATATATAAAATAAAGACAGGTATAATAAAGATCCAGAGGTAAAACAGGACAAGAAAACATAACAACACCACCCACAAGAATCTGTACTGAGCACAGGTCAATGAAGCAGGAACTGAGTGGAGAGAAGTGTTTGGAGAGTGGGTGAGTGAGTGAGCTGGGGATCTTACCTCGGATCGGTGTACCTTCTGCAAAGGAAACAAAGAGAGTGAGTGAAACGACTGTCAAACCCCAACCACCGGCACTGCCCGTGGGAAAAGGACCTGAGTCAAGGAAGACAGCTCCCAGTAGGAAACTTCCTGCTCTACCTCATCTGAAATGATAGGGACAGACTGAAGAGGGCTCGGGGTATTTAAGGTGGGGATGCCCTTTTTAAAGCAGTCCAATTGAGCTGGCTCTTCACAGAGCCTCCAGGGCATTTGGCTTGAAAACTCTTAAGCCTGGCTCCATTTTGGTGCTAAGCATGCAAAGCTCTCAGTTAATATTACTGTTTGCTACTTGCAGAACGTATGATGAACCTGCATTTATCTTTATCACTCCTGGAGAAAAGGGTTGGCATTATGGCCGTGTTAGCCCAGACAGGGAAAGGGATATCCAGGGACCGTGCAACATTAACAATTGCAGGTTTGATCCCACCTTTGCTAACAAATTCCCGGTTCCAAACTTTAGTTATTGGCACAGATGTGTGAGGAATGCAATGCTTGCCCTTATCAGGCCCTTTAGTTCTCCTTCAGTGGCTCCTCACAGAGGCTGAATCCAGATGCTCTGTTCTGAAGAAGGCCACGCTACTGCTCAAGTGAAAGGGCTGCTCCTTGCAACTGCTCAGGAAGCCACCCTAGAGCCAGTGCAGGAGGGTGCTGTGTGGGGGAGAAGAGTCCTGCTACACTTTTGACTGCATCTCCCCTGGGTTAGTTTATTCAACCCCCCTCCAGTCGTGTCTCATGGCCTAACATAAGTCTCCCACTTAGGTAGGTCTCAGAGATGAGAGGAAGTGACACCGTGGCTGGTGAACCAGCCGCAGGCAGTGGTAAAATCACTATCCCCCCAGTCTGACCTCTTGAGGTTGCAACCATCTTCCTTTGAAAACCCGGCAGGTCCTTTTGCTCACAGTGGCATTCACAGTTGTCACACAGCTTATCAAGGAGGGGGGTTCACGTGATTGATTTTTACCCCAATCCTGAGAACAGGGCAGATCCCGCAATTCCAAGTATTGCCTCTTAGAAGGGAGCAATGCAGGAGCTTCTCTGCACTGGTAACAGTGCTGTCACTCTACAGCACCTCCCAGCAGGGCACAGTGCATGGCAGATACCAGCCTTATGCCGGTCTCTCCTCTCCCCCAGCAGCATTATTACCCTGCTTTACAGATGGGGAAACTTAGGTAGAGGTGAAGCAACTTGCCCAACGTCAGAGAGGGAAGTGTGGCAGAGGCAAGAACAGGAGTCAAAGTCTCCTGCATGCCCATCTTCTGCCTTAACCATCAGAAAACCCCTTCCCTCCTTATCCTTCTTGTGCTGCGGTTCAATCCTCCATTTTCAGGATAGAAGGTAAAAAGATGTAGATGCTTATTAGAGGTCACCTTTATTTTTCATAGGAGGTTAGGGAAGAGACGTATTACAGTGTTAGGGTATTAGATTCTAGTTATACTCAGCTTCTAGTTAAGAGGTTAGGTTATTTGCTAGAGAAAAGTTAGCATCTAGTTAGGGTTAGGAACTAGCTAAGGTTAATAAAGCAGGCTGGTTAGCTGTCAGGACAAAGGTTGGAGAGGCAGCGCTTGGAAGAGGTGTGGGGAGCGTGTACTTGGGCAGATCTCCACACAGGAGATGGCAGGAAGGTTTTAAAAAGCAAGAGAAAGAGAGAAAGCAGCAAAGGGTTATAGATCAACTCAGTCGAAATACAAACAGCCTCAGATACATCCTTCTGTCTCAGAACTGGAGTGAAAATCTGCCATCTGTGGCGCAAATCTGGAACAAGGCGAATGGGAGGAGGGGAGAGGAGGGGAGCAGACCCCAACATCACCCACTGCTATAAAGCTTCTTTGGCCTTGGCTAAGCCTGGCAATTTCCTGCAAAGGTTCACTCTAATTGACACGAGAAACATGCTGGAATTCGAGCTGTGTAAGCACAGACACAACAGCAGCCATTGCCTTCTTGTGTCACCATCGATTAGTTATCCCCTGTTCCCTCAGTGATGCCCCTGGAAATAGGCTGTCAGCAGCTCTTGGAGACAGACTGTCTCTTGGAGAGCAAGGGGAGCCAAGCAATGCCACGTTGGTCCTTCCAGTTCTGACTCTGGCACCCGGGACACAGAGGTGAAGAGCAAACCATGTTTTGCAAGATACCCAACACCAGGGACGGAGGGGACACAATTTGAATTCAAATGAGATCAAGTCACTTGCAAGGAAAGAACAGCAGTTGGAATGGTGGCAGACACAGATGGTAGATTTTCACTGTTGGAGTTTCACATCTAACCAGCTTCATGTTCAATAGAGGGGCAGCAGGATGGTGCTGGAAGAGGACATGAAACGATCATTCTGAAGAACTCTGGCAGGTCCTGTAAGATCTGATACAGGGTTGTGGTGGTGGAGGGGAGCTGCTTGCCTGGTGTCCCAAACGGTGCAGGAGCAAATGCATGAGGATAACCACTGGCCAGAGCAGAAAAACTAAAGCAGGAAGAACTCACACGGGAGATGCTGCCTTTCTGAGTGCAAAGCTGGCTTTGGGATGCCACATGCAAATATTCATATTGCCTTCCACGGCCTCCCAGAGCCAGAGATGTGCCTATTCAGGGCAAACCTGGAGGCTGCATGAGCCCAGATGGCCAACTGAACACTCAGCAGCAGAGGCAAAAGGCAGCTTAAAGGACTCTCCTCTGGAATGTGAAGGACCAAGATGGTGCCAGGTAGAACACCAGGTGTAGGCGTTCCCTGCTGCCGCAGAAGATGGGATCTGCTCTTCCACCAGCCTTTCCTGACTTCCCCCACCTCAAGCTGCCTATGGATTCTCCAAGCCTTGAAAACAGGGAGAGGAGGCCAGTCCCCATTGCCACGGTAATGCCAGAAAACACATCCCCACCTTCTGTCAGGCCACATGTGAGAACATGTGTGCACTGTGCTCCTCTCCCCAGGCCTGCAGGGAGCTTTCTATTCCAAACAAGCGAGCAATCACCCAGCATCTTGCGCAGTTTTACAGTGCTGGATCCTGCCTGGCAGCTGCGATTGCCACATCTCCAACAACAAAAGGGGCCTTGGCACAGGGAGGAAACGTGACGGGAGTTCTGTAGGAAGCTCCTGCTCCTCAAGGGATGGAGATGATCTCAGGGGGGATGGCCACGATGTTCATTTTCCCTTGCTCAACCCTTTCCCATAGCTGCTGACCTGTGGTTTACAACTCCAATTTGAACATGCTGCCCCCCCGCCCCTCCCTTCTGAGAACACCAGTAACCCTGTTAGATGTGAAACTCCAAGACCTCCTGCAGGTGTGAACACAATTATCACAGTTCCAGGGTACAAGCTATTGTGTACTTGGGGAATTCCAGGACAACTGTTGCTAACATACCAAAAAGCATCTATCCAATGTTAGGAGGTTCATATTTAGCTGTTATCTCTTTATACAGATATATTAATCAGGATATTATTCTTTCTGTAGCCTGCAATACCCCTGCAGAAATTCATTCAGAGGGCAGAATATCCTTACTGAAAGAGTTAGTACAAGAAATGCATAGCATGCCTCTCAAAAAGCTGTTACAAAGGAATTAGTTGAAAGGGCAAGGGTTACAAATCTGCACATCAGCAGGTTTGGGGGTTTTTGGTTTGATTTGTTTTGGTTTTAATTGAACAAACTTACCAAAAGTCTCTGAATGTTAAAAAAAGTGAGGGGGAAAAAAAGGAAAGAGAAGTTTGTTAAGGCAGTTATTTAGAGAACAAAAGACACACACAAGACAAAAGGTTTTTGTGTTCCTCTGATGGGAGAAGGCGGCTGGAGGCTGCCTCCCTTATCCCCCCTAGGTGGCACGGCGGAGCAAAGGACACTGGCCTTCTACTCCACATGTCCAGAGACTGCCTGCACCGGGTTAAGCAAAACATCCAACTCCCTTCCACCACCAAGACCACTTAAACTCTTAAGACAACCTGGGTCTCTAAAGCTGAGATGTTCATGTATGCCTAAGGGAAGACAGAGGGTCTTCCCATCCTCCTCTGACTGACAATTCCGCTTCTCAGTCAGTCAAACCCAAAAGATTTCCAATTGCTTGGAAAGTTTATCTGGAATGGAGAAGAAATACTGGCTAGAGAAAAGCCACTGTGGTTAATGACACAGCAACCGCTGCTCCATTATACTGACGACCCAGAAACACAAATGGGTCCCCAGGATTATGTGAATACAATGACCATGGTCTCAGAGGTCCACAAGAACCAAACGTGGCCACAGTTACCCAGTTCTGCAGAGCTCTGTGTATGCCATTTCACTTGTAACTTTTAATGAGCTCATTTTCATGTTTGCCACTAACTCATATACTGACATCAAGTCAGTTCTTAACACCCTCCATCATAAAGCAGCATAAGTGCTATCCCAATGGCTTTATCTCCAGGTAGGATCAGGGTCACTGTCCCCTCCTGTCTCAGCCTGTCCCAGTCTCCATCAGGGAGCAATGCACAGAGAAGTCCTCAGAGACAACACAGTCGCTGGCTTCCGTGCTAAATGTGCTAGTACGAAGCGCAGTGATGAAGCTGTGATTTAGTACCAGGGTCACTCCTCCTCCCTGCACTCCCATTGTTAATCCTCAAGAGGATGGGCTGGAATCGTACTGATGACCTGTAGGTGAAAGACACTGCAGCTTATTAGCAGTGTCCTGAAGCATCCAATGCCCTAATGTGTGCTAGTGCCACACTTCTGGAGGCAAAGTTTGTTTTCTGGAAAGATAAATGTATTAAATTCAGCTCTGACTTCAGCAGGACACGCATCAGCAGCACCCAAACAGGAACCACACTGCCCATCACATTCAGACATACACACCTGAAGCTGCTCTGCCTGGGTCTTGAAACAACTCCTTTCCACTGACCAAAACACTAACACAGTTCAGATGGCCCTAATGTGAATGTGTTTTGCACTGCCACAGGCCTCTGCATCACAGGACATGCAAGTTTTGAAAGACCTAAAAGTAGATGAAATCGGAGAATTCCCAAGTCCAGGAATCTGCACTCCCTCTCACACAAGCAACAGGCTTCCACTCCTAAGGCTGGCACAGATGCTTCAGGATTTCACCAGTTTACTCATTCCAAGCAGCTGTAAATGAGATTAATTCTCAGCAGGTATCTTCTGATTTACCAGAAAAGCCAGGAGTTCACTCTGAGGCTAACCAACGCACTGGAATGAAAACACAGCACTCGGGTGGCTTGAAGGAAAACAGCAGATCAAACCCAGTTAAAGAGTAGAAAGGCATTCTAGCAAGATGATGAATGTATTAAACCTAATCTGCTTGTGCATTACTCACACTTCAGATGATGGGCACAGAGCATGATATAATGCTAGTTTACCTCTCATTATTTATGCTGAGTGATTTGTTTGATTTGCATTTGCCTCAGCTGTTAGGATAAAACAGGGAGGTCAACCTCCTCTGTGTCTGCAGGATTCACCACCCCAATTCAACAAAGCAGTTTAAGTATATGCTTCTAAGTTTGCTTCACTGAGTAAGGATGTGGTTATGCAGGTGAATAAAAGTGAACTGGAACGACACTGAATCGTTTCCTCTGGTGGCTCACAGAACTAAAAATCAGTATATGGAACCTTTGCCAAACAGGGCAAGAGGAAAACCAGATGGTGACACTCTCTGATGTTCAGCTCCAGTGTTATGGTAGGCAGAGCTGATTTTTTTGGAGCTGGCAGGGGTTTGGGCAGAAGCAGTTGGCTCTCCCCTGACCAGATGACTTGTAAAATGTCCAGTACGAACAGAGCAGCCCCGCCTGCTTCACCAAAGCCTCTGCTCTCCCTTCGCCTACAACAATGCCATTCTTCCGCCAAGGAACTCTTGAAGATGTTCCCTTTCTTTGCTAAAGGAATGTTCTGAGTAGCTAAAATGACCGTAGTGCTTGCGAGGTCCAACCACAGAGATGCATCTTCTTTAGGCAGGGCCAAAGCCCTCAGTCCACGGAGTATGTGTAAAGGATTCCTTCTCAGGTTAGTTTGTGTCAAATGGCCAAACTTCCAAAGCTTGTTTCATCTCTGCAGCTATGAATGGAAGTGCTTTCTCAGTAACATGCCAAACTAAATACACTCGTGCCCTCCTTGCACACACACATTCTCACACACGCAGAGTGAATGGGCAGCTTTAACACGTATAAAAGCATCTCCTGAAAAGTGAATATTGAGAGATGGCACTGGGACACACACACAAAACAACAAACAGAAAACAAACAAGAGAGACAGATGGACAAGCAGATGGGGAAGATGGAAAACTGACAATAGCCACGGAGCTGGGGTACATCTGTTCATGGAGATCTGCTCCATGGAGCACCAAGGGTCACTCCAGAATGCTCACAACTGCTCTCCAGCGATGGCTGCAGGGACTTCATGCCACAGAGATCCTGCAAGAGCTGTTCTTCAACGCCAGCTTTGAGAGGCTCAGTTTACAGCAACAGGTTGCCTGAGCTGTGGACCCTACCCCAGGTGTGTGTGGCCTAAAGAGCCGTGTCTGCCATAGCAGTTGGTTCTCCCAGACCCAAAGAAAAGGTAATGCCCCAATCCCAATCAGTAACACCTATGTCTCTCAGCCCTCTCTTCTGCTTCAGAAACCTCTGAGCAGTCTCTTCACATCTGTCTCTAGGTCTGAATTTCTCTAGTCTCACACAGAGACCTTACCTGATCTCAGTTGTTTTATCCTCCCATTGCTTGCACTGGGGTCCACGGGCAGGAAATCTTTAAACCAAGTGATCTCTGGGTCTGGGTTCCCACTGGCTGCACAGAGCATCGTGGCTGTTCGTGTCCGCTCCACCACTTTCAGCTGGGGCCCCATATCAATGTTTGGGAAGCCAGGAGGTAACTGGTCCTCTGGTGGCAGAGAGCAAAGGAAGAGTGGTTAAACACACCCTGGGAATCAGGGCAGTTGATGGAGCTGCTCAATGGAACACACTGAAGAAAGCATCAGGCAGCCCCGCTGCCTGTGCACTGCAATTTAAAACAAGGCAACGGTTAATGGTCCACAGATGGTTTGTGAAAATGCATTACAGAGTAAAATTAACCAGTTTACCCATTCTGTGTGACTAATCTAACGTCCTGTAAGAAGATTCTATATTTAAATGCAAACTCTTAAAACCCTTTGGGGCATGGGAGCAGTCACATCAAAGTTGCTCCAGGTCTTGCACTGAATCCCTCAGTCAGGGAAGTGACTGGCACTCCTTTGCTTTTACAGCAGAAACTGTGCACACGTATGGCAAAGACCCCTGCACCACAGAGTCACATTTAAAAGGAGGGGTTCATCTTCCCCCTCCAAACCCCACCGTACGAAATAAACTGCACAAGAGGAATAAAGACAGTGACTGTGTGAGGAGGCTGTGATTTTTAGCTTTATTAATTCAGATGCTGCTGCCCTAGAAGAAGAGGAATGTGGCACCAGCACCCAGAAGACAGGCTCAACTGAGCTTCCTGCTTCCTCTCAATCTTGCCTTTGCCTTCACTAATGAGGGTGAGGAGGGCAATCCTAGCCCGTGCTGCCTGATTTGTGGTAACTAATACAAAACCCCAGTGCTTCCCCCATAATCTTTGTCACAATCTCTTAACTCCTGGGGAAGACAGCTGTCTTACACTGCTACTGCCCAGGAACATGCCGTTTTTCCCCCTCAGAAAACCAGCCTTTGAAGGAGGGCAGCTTGGAGGGAGGACACTGGCACCAGGGTGAGACTTGATAGGGATTCTCTGCCATTTCAAATGAAGCATGCTGAGGAATCGCAGCCTAAGGAATCTACGGCACTGAATCCATCCCAAAAAGCAGGTGAGGGAACAGAAGGGAAATAACGGAGGATTTAAAAAGGGCAGGATTTTTTAGAATGTAACATACATCACCATCAGCTCCCACTGAAAGCGAGAGGAGCTCTCCCAGCAGCAGCAGAGAGGGTGGAAACCCTTGCTTTGGTTGGGACACATCCCTGCCCACTGCAGGCACAACCAGAGCTCACTTCCTGCTGCTGGCACATCAGGTATTGGAAGGGATGGAGCCAGACTGGGTATGGCTGAGCCCAGAGAGGGTGGAAGAAGAGGGAAGTGGCCTTGCTGTGGTGGGTGCTTCTTCCTCTAAGAGCAAAGCAGAGCCGCCAGATCCCAGCACTGCTCTACACAAGCTCCAAACACACATGCTTTGGGTAAGAGGTATGACGCACTGTTGTGCCTCACACTCGACTTCTACAAAGCTATGAAATCATGAAGGCAGAGCTAAAGGTTTCTGCAGTGCTCTGATACTCAAGGCCAAGAAACTCTTGCCCAATGCTGTTATTAGCAGTGCACAGCTACTGCAGAGAAGAAAAGGGTTTAAATACCTCAATTGTGTGTTTAAAAATGCGCATTGTTTCCTTCCTCTGACCACTGCTGGAGCGTTATAAAGGATCTATTGTGACTCACTGGAGAGTGAAATGTATTAACCACATCTCTCCTCATATATCAAAGGAATCTGACCACCAACAAAACCACAGAGCATTTTATAACTGTTAAAGTAATACAGATCCAGTCTGGACAGTAAATGTCGTCGTTTCAGTGCATCTGAAGCACTTCTAAACCAGGTTATTGCATTCTAAACAATAAACAGCTTTAACCAGGGACTGAACCAAACCTTTGAGCTCTCAGTTCACCAGGCTCTGCTTGGGCATCATAGGAGCCTCCAAACAGTGTGTGCTCCTGCAGATCTCATGTACTGCAAACCCCCGGCCCCTCCATGAGTGAGCTTGGGACAGAGGGGCCCTGGGAATTGCTTCCAGCTTCCAGCCAGGCAGGCTTTTAACGTCTTCTCCTGCCTCCTGCTCTTTAACCAGGCGGTGGTGTGCTGTGAAGGAGCTGTGGAGCTGCTGCCGCATTGGCTGCAGATGACATCATTATTGATTCCTGCTTTCATCCTGCTCCCTGGTGCTGCTGCTCCACCTGGCTCAAACCCCTGGCCTTTAATTTCATCAACCAATTAATCCACAGAGAGAACAACCCTCTTGACTGGCGGGGTGTCTGCGTGCACGTGTGTTGTGTTGGGGGAGGCCTGCTACAACTATTCTTACTGAGTGTTTCTAATTAAACAAAAATGTTAATCTTGCAGCACAATGTGCAGAATTCCTCTGAGTTTAATTAAAACAACTGCGACTCGGGGCGTGATCAGATTTGAGGATCAGATCAGTGGAGGAAGCATCTCCGAACAGCACATATTGCACTGATTCAAGTGCTCAGATTTCCTTCCTGCCAGGAAAGTGAAACTGCTTTCATCCCCTAACTAGATTCCCTGTAGTAATGCAATTACAACCTCAGCTCAACCCCCATAAGACATGCACACAAGTGCCCTGCCACCCTCCCCATCAATCCCCAAACACCACCCCACCAAACCTGTTGCCAAATAAATAAGGAATGGCTTCTTCCTTCTAAAAGCAGCCCAGGCAACTGCAAGAACAAAAGAAACAAGGCACAAGCTGAAGATGCTTCAAAGGCACATCTGGGCAGCTGCCTGCTGCTGACTATCATGTTAGCTCAAGCAGGCAGATGTTTTCACGTGTTGCCCTGCCATATTAACAGAACACCCCAAACACCTTGTTCATATCTGCTCTTAGACTGAAGTGCTTAAAGACACCTCTGATGAAAAGCTGATGAATTACCTCAAGGCCACTGAACAAAGTAGAGTGAGAAAGAACAGAGTGAGGCGGAGAGAGAAGAGCACTTCAGTGCTCGTCTATAATAAATCCTACCAGAGGATGTGCCTCGAACCAAGCTGAGCGCATGCACTGGCACAGAATCACACAGAACAAGCATGGGTGGCATTTGCTGTCTCCCTGGTGCTCTGGAAGGTGGCAGCTCTGTGGTTACCTAATTGGCTGTGCTGGAAATGTGGATGATGAAGAAAGATAAAACGGGGGGTGCTGCTGCTCTTCACCCCATAGGGTGTGCACAGTTGTTTAATAACGGAGAGGAGAAGCAGCGTGTGACCATTCTGGGCGCTCTACGTATTGAATGCAGAAAGTCACAATGAGGATGCTGCTCAAGTGAGGGAGAAGAGTCATTTTTTGCTCTTTCAAGACATGTGGCCCAGCTCATGGATGCAGTCAGGTAGCGTTGCTTCAGGGTGGAGGAACCAAGAACACAGAGATGAAGCAGCTTGAGTGACAGGAGTTTTAAGCTGAATCAGAATCAAAATCCAGCACTCCTGGAATTCATTCCTGTTCTTTTCATCAACTTCATGAACACTCACAGCTGTCCCCTCCCCAACAGGCATCCTGGCATTATGTGCCTTGGGAAATTACAAGTTCTTGCCATCACTGTGTGAATCACCTGTGTCTTAGTTAACCGTTACTTCACAGGCAAAGACAACGCTAATACATGGAGGAGTCTCAGTAAATGCTCTGTAGAGTCCATTCATTTTGATCTGAAAGTTTTATTATGAAAACAGAAATAGCCTAACAATGTTACTGAAAATTTGCAGCCTTATAAACAATAAAACATGCTTAGATCTGTGCGATGGACCCCGTAACAGTGCAGGGAATCCACTGTCTTCCCTGGCTAATGTATCCCTAGATACCCTCCTTAGAAAGGCATCTGAGGTAACGTCACTCTGACATTATTCCCAAGCTACACAACTGATCTGCTTCCAACGCTGCCTGATTTTCAGGTCACTACAAGAAAAGCAGAACAAGTGAAGTTTGAAGCAAGACTGCCAAGAACTTGTCAAGTGGAAGGTCACATTTCCGAGGGGCCGGCTGCTCTCGAAGATGGGCTGCTGGGGGGTCCCATGCTTTCTGCTGAGCATCTAGAACTGGTTTATCTTTAGCTCTTGCTGATCTAAAGCCAACCATTACAGAAAGCCCCAACCAAACAGCAGGGATCTGGCTAGAACTTTAGACATGCCCACACTAGATCTCCTCTTGGAGTAGGAGATGTGTGAGGAAAAACACAGGCCAGAATTGGTAAGAGAAATGTATGACCGCTTCCTTAAAAGACATCGACAGGGAAAAACTACAAAAAGAAGTTTTGGAAGTCTGTCCATAGCAGTCTGAGTCATGCTCTGGTACTAAGTACCACAGCCCCTGCATGGCTAATAGCTCCCCTCAATTTTCCAGAGCACAGTAATCCTCAGGAAAAGACAGCATCAGCCGGCACCCAGCAAGCGACAGATCAGGGCACAGTGAATTTTGTTCCATTGCGTTTAACTAGACCAAGCACTGGTTTTTACGGGATCATGCTGCATTTGTTACTGACTCTCAAAGGGAGACTCCATGGAACTGTCTCTATCAGCTTCAACAGAGCAAAGCATCAAACCAGTCTGGCCTCTGCCTGAACCCCGGCTCACTGCTCCCAGCAGCAGAGGCAATGCAGGCAGAAAGCTGAGGCAAAGCTCCCCTGTCCCCTCAGCTGCAGCCAGCATGGGCCAACCCTTCACAGCATGAGGATCTCTGTCTCAGGCTACTAAACAAGTTCAGAAAAAGCATGACCTGTACAGAGGAAGCAATAATGATAATAAATATGTAATCTTTGCTGGAAGTGTGGAGCTTACAGAATGATACCAACTGGGAGCTGGGTGCCTGTGCCAAGCCACTTCCTTCATGCCTAAGTTATAACGAAAAATGACAGCAGCTGGAGTCAACAATAACTGGAAGATGCTTCCCAAACCCACTTTCCTTCCTTTTCTTCAGGCTCTGCAGCAATTGGGTTTGCAGGCACTACATCTAGCCAGCTGTGGAAAGAACAGCGAGTCTCCACAGCTCTATCAAATCTCAAATCCCTTGAGAGGCAGAGCAGGAAGGACAAACAAGCCAGAGGAGCTGCTGTTAAGAGACTTTGTGTAAGTTGAATGGTGTCCATCACAAGCTCTGCTTCCCAGAAGCTCCCAAAGGTTTCCTCTCCTGCAGCTTCCTGTTTTTAAGTGAATGCATGTGGATTTCTATCCGGGTCTGATCCAGGAGCAGTCATGTACCTAACCAAAAAGGAGTTTACTCTCAATCCCTCCAGCAGCTGCATCTAGGAGGGAAGAATGTATTATGTTCTTCTCTGTTCATGCGACTGTTCTGCACTGAGGTTGAGGATATCCCGTAACTGCCCATGAATGTGTACAGCATGAAGGTACACACATCTGTGTCCAATTGTGATCACAACAGCAAAGCCACCAGGCTGCAGCATGACTGCAAAGCCCATCCTGCCGACTATGGAAGGGCACAGGCCCAGGTTTCCCTACTCCACAGTCCGCCAAGGGAACAGCTTCCCCAAATGACAGCTCACATTCCTCTCTGAGCTGTGGAGCAGCCCCCATCTTTATGTTAAGCATGAGTCCTGAAAGTGAGAGGAGACGGGAAGGAGGAGGAGGCCTTGCAAGGAAAGACAGAGAAAAGACAAACAGGAGAGTGGGAGAAAGCAGAAGGGGAGGAAAGGAGCGGAATAGATGCCAGAATGCTAACTTTGTGGAGATCAGGGGGTTTGTGCTTGGTCCTTTTAACTTTCCCAGCGCTTAAAAGAATGGATAAAGAGGAGACAATCTTTGCTGGGGGAAAGCTAAGGAAAGATTAAGGATGGAATAACTCCAGCTGAGCAGGCAAGGGGAGGCTATGATATAAAAACTGCTTCCTTGGTGCTCTTTGACAACATCTTGGCCAAGCCCTGCAGCTGATCAGTGCTCCCCAAATTCCATGAAGCAGGTATCCTCGCTGCTCTCACACAGTCCCTTCACCAAGCTACCAAACAAGGCAAACTGCATAGGAGTGCTTGTGTAACACGGGAGCAGAGCACGCAGTCATCATGTTGTGGTGGGATCAGCAAAGTGCGTAATTAGTCAGGTGGTGGGGAGATGCAGCTCCTGTCCTGTCATCTGCCTCTCCAGCTGACGTGGCTGATGCTGACACCGGAAGGAAGGGCTGCAAAAAGACACGTGCAAAGAACCTTGGTCCCTAAGGACAAGCACTGAGCTCAGCTCCTCCTTTCCCACAGACTGCAGCTTTTGGTGGAAAGTGCCTTAAAAACACTGCGAGAATCCAAAGGATTTAAGGGCTGCAGCTGGAGGACAACTTTCTCCTTTGCCACTGCTTGTAGCTGAATTCAAGGGGTAGAAACTTTGGAGTATGATTGCAGGGCACTTCTCCCAAACTGTCACAGCTCCCAAAGAATATACAGGAGTACGTGTGAAGAATAAGGCTCCCAGCCCTCTGCAGTAATTTCAGCAAGACACACTCTTGTCATCAAGCACTGTTCCAATCTCCTGACAGATCCATCCCACCACGTACTGCTAACAGAAGGTTAAATGCCACGCCAGGCAAAGGAGCTACACAAAGACTTAAGTGCACCTACACAAATCTGTCAGGCATGACTGGACCACGGGCCCACATGCTCAAAGGCAGCCAGCATCTTGACAACACAGAACCTGCCGGGTGGGCAGCAGAAGGGATATTCCCTGCTACAAGGGGAGGTCAAGGGCTTTGCCATGTGCCCTTTATGTCTGGTCTTTATTTACTGCTGTACGTTGGGGATTTGCAGACAAATTTCACTCTGCACTATGAAGGATGTGCTCAGTGTCTGTTCAAACAAAAGGATTTGAGATGCTCTTGGAGAGAACACTGAAGAAAAAACAACTGGCACAGATGCAGAGCTCCCTTATGAGGTTCACACACTGCCTGGAGCACCTAAACCTGTTGCAAGCCACGCTCATTGCAGAAATCATGGCTCCTACTCCAAGTACCATGGCTTTTCTACAGAACCTTCTGCTGCTGGCTTCATCAATAGCCAGTGTTCCCAAGCTGGGCTCCCTTCAGGAGCTCTCAGGCACGTATTCTCCACAACCCTCTTGCCTGGGTCACTTGCGTTGCTCTGTATTTGAACAGAGAACCCCACACATCTTCTCCCCTGAAATGGGTTAGTTTTAGCAAGCAGCCCAGCAGAGTGCTTCACACAATGATGCTGCCCATCTCCGGGGTAAGAACAGCAAATATCCAGAGGCATCCACAGCACCAGCATATTGCTCCCTCCCCCACATCAAGTTCAGGGAGCACATTTCAAACAGATGACATGAAGGAGGCATCCATGTAAACATCCTCTATAGGGGAGAGAAGTGAAAAAAGAACCAGAACAGAAATGAAGAGGGGAACTGTTTTCTTGGCGAGAGCATGAGCAAAGGACCTCTGGAAATGGAGAAGATGCCCAGAAGGGCAAAGCAGGTATCTCGCTCAAGGGAAGAGGCCTGGCATTGCTAACAACTGCACAAAAGCCTCTAGATGCATACTTCAACCTCAGCCCATTACGTGATTCCATCAATAAAGGTTTCCTAGGGTGCCTGGATGAATGGTGCCATGTTTCTGAGGAGAACGATGAGGAGGTTTTGGTGCTGCTTATAAACCTGGGGAACGAATTTTTATTGGAGGGGAGGGAAGAACATAGAGTCATTGGATAACTCAGGTTGGAGGGAACCTCAGCCCATCATCCAGTCAAACCTCCTCAAGCGGTCCAGTTTTAGCTTTGTTTCTTACATAGTGATTTTACGACTCCCTGCAAGAGCAAAGCAGACCTGACAGTTCGAAGAAACCAAAACAAGGAGGACTTGTGCCTTGGCCATGCATTTTTTAACAGCCTTCCCACTGCTAGGAAGGCTGGAGGCTCCCTTTCCCCTGTGACACCGACACACGGCAGGAAGGCGTGCTCTTACCTCGGAGGACGGTGAGCTTGGCATGGACGGTGACCTCCCCATGAGGGTTTTGAGCAACACACTCGTAAATGTTCTCATCCCGGGGAGTGCGGAGAGGCTGGATCCTCAGAACAGCACCTGCACTTTCATCAAATTCAATTGTCTGGGGGATAAAGGGGAAGAGAGCACATAGTAAGCCTCTTTGGCTTGCAAGTAGAAGGTTTGTTCCTGCTTCAAAAGGAGGCACAAGCATTTATAGAAGCACAAACACTCACAAGCACGCTTCAGCAGCTGCCTCGCAATCCCCTACACATAACTGACATGGTCAACCTGTCTATCGACCTCAAGGTGACAAGAGAACTGTCACATGCCAAACCCTGTCTCTGACCCACTGAAACTGCTATGTACATCTCCCACACTTTGAAAGAGGGAGCCATGGTGATGGTGTGTGCGGGGTGGGTGTTCAGAGCACAACTGTGATGGAGGAGGAGGAAGCAGAGCAAGTGAAAACAAAATAAAGATGAACCCCTGCCTTGTTCCTCCATCTGCATGGGCAGCTGACACCACAAAGCTCCTCTCAGCACACAGCTGCCTGGCAGGGCTGAACCCCACAGCAAATTCCACACGATGACCTCCTAGTCCTTGCTCCTCCACTCTCATTTCTATCTAAACAATGCCAATTGCTTGGGTCTGGTTGCCAGCAATTGCAGTGTTACTCCAGGCTGTCCCAGGCTTAAAATAATGAGCCATGGATGAGTCTGAAAGGTGCATTTACAGAGCTGAACTGCCATCAGCTTACTTGGGGTTTCTCAGGGAAGGAAGAAGGCAGCTTTATATTATGTCCCAGGAGGGGAAAAGAAACAACAAAAACTTCAATAAGGTAAGTGAGCCAAGACTCTCTTGCTTTGGAACAAGCCCAGCTGTTGACATGGCCAAGAGCTTGCATTTCACTCCTGCTGCTGCTAAAACTCCTCCCCTTCCAAACCTCCCTTTATTATCAGGCCTGAGGATGGCCAAAGAAGAGCACTAGCTGCTTTGTGTCAGTCTCTCCCTCTTTATAGACACGGATTTCAAGGACATCTCTTACCTCAAACCTCTGAGAGTTCACTTTCTTCCCTTTCTTGTTCCAGGTGACACGTGGCTTTGGGTCTCCAGTCGCTTGGCAGACAAAGGAGGCCACCCCTCCTGACACACCAATTTGGTCCACAGGTTTCTTAATGAACACAGGGGGACCTTTAAGAGAAAAAAGAAATTCTCATCATTTGCACAAGGAAAAACAAATTCGACTAAACCCTGTTTGTAATTAATAGTTGTGTTATCACTGCTATTCCCTAATGATCCCAGATGAAATGAAACCTCTTGGCCTGTTAGGAAAAAACAGTCTGTATCTCCATTTTACACATGAAGAAGCTACAGCACAACGTGATTACAACAAAGCAATTTCAATGCAATGATGTTGCAAAGTTTCTTTTGCTTCTGAAAAGAGGACTTTTCAACTGTTTTAGCACTCTGCCCTTGCAAAGTCCATCTAATGATCACCACCAAAAGCTGGTGAACCTGGAAACAACACCCAGAAACACTGAATTGTGCTCCCCAAATCCTAGCAGATGACCACAACATCAAGGAATGGGGGACATTTATAGGAACATACCCAAGGCAGGGGTAAAAGGTGAAATAAATGGGGTAGGAACTTGGCTTTAGGATGTGAAACCTCCTTGGCTCGCAGTACCTCTGTTTTCATCTGCCCCTCACTGGTACATGTACACAGCAACAGATATGCCATCCTTTGGAACAGGACACAGCCCAACAGACAGAAGCTGTGATCATTTCAAAACAATCCAGCTGTCAAGACCAAGAGCACGGCAGCCAAGTCTGCAGTCAGCTCCTGCAGTTCCCCCTTCCCCTCTCCTCACCATGAGCCATCTGAGAAAAACAAGGGATTCACGCTGCTGCTGAAGCCAAAAGCTCTTCAAACTCCTCTCATAACCAGATGCTCAAAGGTGCGGCGATGCCTGAACAAACACACTCAGAGCCTGGACTGTGGTTTAGCCAACCCGGACCCAAAGGAACATCACCCTTCCACTGACTTCCATCCATGTCTGCCTGCCTCTGCAAGGAGGGCAGAGGATGCTGGGACAGGCTTTCTGACCAAGGGAGGTGTCAGTGGCCTCCTTGTGATAGGAAGATGAGGCCAGATGTGTCTGCGCTGAACCTGTACTGCCTCCATCCTCTGGGAACCCTCCCTCCGTGCTCTAACCTGCCTTCCCTGCACAGTTTCCTCTCATCTAGTTAGCTGGAAATTGATTGAAATATTGAAATGACGAGGCCACAGCTGTGTTCAAATAAAATCACTCAGATCATAAAGTTGCCGTCTGTTATTCTTGAGAAAAGCAGAGCACGTGACTCTGAAACGTGTGTGTTTAGATGTACATGCTCCCAGTCTATAAAACAAGATGGAAAGAGCCTACCACAGAGCTCCAGAAGAGGGCAAATGGCAGCTAGAGACAAGTCTCCAGGGTCTTTTAGGGGTCGAAAGATAAAAGGAAGAATGCTCCCCTTCCCTGCCCGGTGTGGCCA
Source organism: Ara ararauna (assembly GCA_028858755.1). NCBI lineage: Eukaryota > Metazoa > Chordata > Aves > Psittaciformes > Psittacidae > Ara > Ara ararauna. The sequence goes on along the minus strand of CM054398.1, from coordinate 2,389,438 downwards.
GCGGGATATAAATAAAAGCCACTGAGCAAGCTCATGTGATGCAACCAAGCATTTGTTTCCATGCTGGAGGTAAATACAATTCGCTGGAGCTGTTTATGTCCCCCCGAATGCTGTGTGTACAAAGCACCAGCTTTATAAATATCCAAATCTATATTTAGAGGTCAGTCGTCTTTGCAATGTTACCGCTAAAGGTTATCAAGCAAGTCCCGCTGGAGGTAACGGCACTGGGGAATCATCTGAGAAAGGCAAACCCAAAACCTTGCTTCAGGCTGAAATAGAAATGCTCCCTCTGCCAGCAACCTGACTTCCTTCCTCTCTTCTCCTCAGTTCAATATCTGAAGAGGTTGCGGAAGTCAATTCCGAAGGTACAGGCAAAAACATCCAGGGCTTTTAAGAACACTATTGATGCAAGTTCATTTCCTAAAATAAAAGCCCCTAATAATCCTTAATGTCACATATACATTTAAATGAGTGCATGCAGGATGATGAGAGCACAGCTGAGGAGGAAAATAAGGTTCTATTTCTGTCTCGAAGAAAGGGACGGTGCTCCAAAATAAAATAGCCTGCTTGGAGTCATTGCTCAGCAGCCCTTTCCGGGGAGCTCCATCGCCTCAGTGTGCGAGCTGCTCTGCGAGCAGAGCTCACCGCAACGCTGAGCTGCCTACGATGAACTCAGCGAGAGACAAAGAAACCCAACCCGACTGCCTACCACCCAACCCATTCCATTGTGCTTCTCACTTGGAAAATGAGCGAAAATCAAAGCTAAATGGTTGATTCTAAAATTGCCCGAGCCTCTGAGCTCCAGACGTTGATTCTGCCCCCCCCCCCGTGCTCTCCACCTATGCACCCCCAGTCACTGCAGCACTTGTCACTCCAGCCCACGCCGAGCGCACAACAACCCTCTCCCCTCCGAGAAGGAGCGAGCCAGCGCTATGGCAGGCGAGGTGATGATGATACAAAGCTGGAACAAATTCCTCCGTGCTGCGTGGGATTGCCACAGCTCTGCCGTGCCAGGTCCAGCCTGCAGCGAAACACGGAGCTAGGATTCGGTCTCCAGCTCTGCAAACCCCTTTGAAAGCCTCCAAAAGCAGGCACAAGGTGACACACAGAAGTGAAACGCTCTCAGGCGGCTCCAAGGGGATTATGTGTTTCCCCTGGTTTGCTGGACCTCTGCTTTAAATGAATGAACAGAAATCAGAGAGGGGCATTTCCCATTTGACATACCTGTAATCCAGGAGATGTTCGAGCACCTCCCCATCTTCTCTCATGGACAGCTGAGAACAAGCCAGCCTTGGAAAGCCCAAGTTTGAGTTCCACCTTGGCCCAGTGGTCACAAGAGATGTTTTCTTTTCCCCCTTTCTCTGCTGGCAAAGTAGCAGAACCTGGGGTTTTTCCAGTATCAAAACAGGAATGGAAACACCTCGAGCTTAAAAGAATATTCCTACTCCAAGAGTCTTCCTGCAGCGCCTGGGTCTCTGGAGAGAAGGATGGAAAGACCGGATGGCTGCTGTGTACCTGTCATTCTTCTTTACAGCTTAATGGAAAGCCATCAAGTCAAACTGAACCTTTCACTCCTGACCGCCATCTACACACATCCCAAAAGCAAGAGCCGGGGCAAGCAACACGCACTGGATACATGATACAAACTGGAAGGAAGAGACACTTATTCACCACCCATTCCGCCCTGCCGTCCCTTCCAGACAGCCCCGAGTCCCTGACGAGCAGGAGCTGCAATGGGATACGTGTGGGGTGTCCTACTCCTCCCCAGGCACACGCACTTGAGGAGCACGGCACAATAACCCACGTACAAGGGCTGCACAGCAAGGCAGCTTTCCTCAGAAGAGGAAGATGCTGCTGCCTCCCTTCCCCTTCCATCCTTCTTCCATGTGGCACCAAAGCAGGAAACGCACTTCAAATGCAGCCATGTAAAAGAAAGGCCAACCCCACATCTCCGTGCTGACGAGACACAGATGACAAACGAGTCTGAGCAGCTTTACAGCAAGGAGAGATGTGGGAGCTGGGAAAAGGAGGGGACATCTCACCCTTTAAACCCGAACGTCCCTCAGGAACTGCTGCCATGGTGAACAGCGGGTGACAGACGAGGAACAAGGAGACAGGCCGGCCACCATACGCCTGTCTGAAACATCAAAAGCCAAAGACAGAGGAAAGGATGGAGAAGCCAGAGGTGGTTTGAGGAGCGGGTTTGAGGAGGGTTAAGAGGTCGGAGCTGACAGCAGAATGGGAGCAGGGTGGGCAGACAAAGCAAAAGCATGGGTCCTTCTCCCCTGGCTCCCATTATCCTGGTCTCCAAAGCGAGCCCAGCACTGCAGCGTGGTTATGGAGGGACAAGGAGGTCGGGGATGCATTTGGCCTCACAGACACATCGCAGGGTGCCCTACACCGTGAAGCTCTTGAGGTAAACCCCTCAGGAGCAGCCGGTGGCACGCAGCCCTGCGCCCCTCTGCCATGGGGAGGAGAAGACCCCACACTGCTACCAACACCGCCAGGAGACCTCGCTGCGTCCGGAATTGCTCCTCTGTCCTAAGCCACAGCCTGGCAGCCTCGGGGCAGCCCCAAGCTGCTCCCTCAGGGACGGACACGGCCGCCATGTTCCCTTCCGGCCGCTCCCCACAGGGGAGGCCATGGTAACATTCCTCACCCCACAGGCACCCAGAGATGGCGGGAGGCCGGTCCCGGGCCACACCACGGCGTTACCTGCCCCATCTTCGGCAAGAATGAGCAGTGCCAATGTCCCTCTGCGCCACGGGGGCTGCTGAGGCACCTCCACGTCCCGGCTTCCTCCTGCACCCCCAGCGCTCTGCCCTCACCTCCAGCCCTGCAGCGGGGACCCGGCGCCGAACGGAGAGGGCGGAATTCACCTCTGTGCTTCACATGCTCCGCAATGGAGCATGAACGAAGAGAAACCCCTCGTCCTGCCGGCAGCCGGAGCCCGCAGCAGAGCCGTCCCCAGCTACAAAACACGTCCTTTACAAGGTTCTGCTTCCATTTCTGGTGCCCCGGGTCCCCGCTGGCAGCGCTGCGGCGGAGCCGGGATTCAGCTCCTCCTTCGCTGGGGAATAAACACTCATTATTCCCACCCTCGGGAACGCGGTACCTGAGCTCCGCCACGGGAACGAAAGCAAAAGCCAGAGCGCAGAGGCATTTCCTTGCCGCTTGGCCACCTTCTCGCAGCCTTCCTGAAGGCACACAGCAGCCCCACTGCTCCCAGCCGACCCTCAACAAATGGCCCCGTGGGGCTGAGCGCGACACTTCCCTGCGGAGCTGCCCACCATGAGTGTGCCCACGCTGTAAGAGAGATTCGGGCCCCAGCAGCCAGCGACAGCCTTTATCCTAGCTCAGAAACACCCAGCAGGGCCAAATTTACCCTTACTTGTGCATACACACGCACATATATGCTCCTCCACCGTTCAAGAACGAAGGTAAAGATGAGACCATTAAGCCACTCGTGGTCAATGTTATTCTGCTGTCAGCACACCCCACTCTGCTCTTGCAGGCTCCAGATGATTCCTGTAATGGGGATTCAGCGCTCTGGCTCGGATGCAGACTGGGCTGACCTTGGGCACTCACCCTGCCTGCACATCCCCAGCACGGAGGTGACAATCCTCATTGCTCACACCTGCCTCAGTCTAGACACCACGAGCTATTTGGAGCAGAGGCTGCTCTCAGAACAGCACTCAGCACCCCGGGGGGTTCCGCACACAACCACAGCCTCGAAACACTGCAGTGGAGAGCAGGAAAATAACCACCAGAGATCACCAGGGACAGAGCTCGGGGATGTTCTTCCAGAGGCACTTCTGGGTGGGAGAAGATAAAACCCAAAAGCCAGACAAAAGCTCTGTCACGTCCCAACAGCCAGGTCACGTTCGCCTCAACGGTGACACCTCTCATTATTTCTCACCCCTCGCTAACTTCAAGAGCAAGGAAGGAATCCGATGGTGCTCCCGCTGGCATACAAAGGGTCAAACCCCCTCTCTTCCTCCTCCACCTTCCATCACCGTTTTCCACAGCCGATGACAGGCTCACAAGGGGAGAAGGAGCACAGGGTGCTCCCCAACTACAGCCCTGGCAGTAGCGCTTTCATCTCCCCCCTAAAATCCTCTCCAGGAATGCACGATCCGGCTCCAGCCATGCACTGAGTGCTCCTTAGCTGCTGTAGGAAAGGTGTTTTACACACCTGGGCTGCTGCATGCCCTGCATTTGAGGGATCCAGGTGGGAGTGCTGAGCAGCGGGGGACAGCCTGGAGGCACAGCCGGAGGAGCAGAGGAACAGCTTTGTCACATCGGTGACTGGGAGACAGAGAGCAGAGGAAGGATGGGAAAATCAGTGAGGATAAGGAAACATCAACAGGGAAGATTTAGATTAGACATTAGGAAGAAATGGTGCTGAGGCGCTGGCACAGGGTGCCCAGAGAAGCTGTGGCTGCCCCATCCCTGGCAGTGCTCAAGGCCAGGTTGGACACAGGGGCTTGGAGCACCCTGCTCCAGTGGAAGGTGTCCCTGCCCGTGGCAGGGGTTGGAGCTGGAGGAGCTTTAAGGTCCCTTCCAACCCGAACCAGTGTGATTCCATGAAAATGTAAGAGAAGTGGAGCAAGATGGAAGGGAGGGAGGTGTTCAGAGCCAGAGCAAGGAAGTGAAGATTACATGGAGGAGACAAACCATGGAGCAGATGAAAACAGGAGAGAGCAGCCAAATTTGAGACAGATGGAGAGTGGGGAGCAAGAATGGGATGTTTGGAATGGGTTTGTATTTCAAAGCAGCGGCATTAGGGAGCGGGGGAGCTTGCAAGAGGGGTAGAGGCAAGGAAGATGGCTCTGTGATTTACATTTGTCTTCACAAGAGGAGCGAGAGCTGCAAACCGGGAGCCGGACTGATGCAGGCGGTGCGGAGGGTCTCCACGGAGACACTCAACAAGACTGAAAACACCCCTTTGGAAGGGTCCTGCACAGACTCTGGCCCTCAAACCCAGGGGTTTACCGACAGTCTGCCCTTCTTTTCCCTGCGGGCTGTTTCCCAGTGCCTCACAACTAAAGTTAAAATGAGGGGTTTCTGACAGACAAACAAACAAGGAGTGAATTATATTCCATTTCCCCGTCAATAACTTCTCCCCAACCCAGTCGTCTTATCATCATAAAAAGTCCATTAAGCAGTAATTGGGGAGGCAGCAGAACGCGGGGCTGGTCCGTGGAACACGAGCGTGCTCGCTCCCCAACTGGCCTTTTCTGGGAAGGCAGACAGGATAATTATAGGCTTCAGACAGAGACTTCCTCTTACTGTCAGCAGCTCTTGGCTCCCTTCAGGGAGATGGGACTGGCGAGGCTGGGAAGGGAGGGTAAAAAAAGACCGAGGATGTTTTTTTAGAAGTGAAAAGCTTCCACCTTGCCATTCCCCTGCTGCTGCTCCACCAAAGCCTGTACCCACCTCAGCAAAGCTGGGCTAGATGGGAGCGAAGGCAGGCGTTTTCCCTGTTGGACACAGGGGAATGGCACTTGAAAGATTCCCCCCTCTCCCTTCTTGCAAGGCCCCAGAGAATGAAGGAGAGCAGTGAAGGATATGACCCAGCATGGGATTTAAGACAAGCAGAAGATGGGTGAGATAGATCAAGAATTCATTTCATTCCCTGGCTGTCCAACAGCCCCAATGCTCGCTCCTTTCTGACACCAGCCTGTGCTGCCAGCTCCTAGCCTGCCCCTCAGCCCGGATGAGGCAGCACACCTTTCATAGCCAGCACCATAGCAAGCTGTTCTTTCCAGGAGGTTTGTCATTTTAGGGATCTGGCACATCCATACAGCCTTCAGGCTTCTATCTGCAACTCACTCAGATACAGACCCTTTGGAAGAGGAGGTACGAGCCTGCAGCAGTGGAAGCAGGGTAAGACTGAGGCTACCAAAGATCTATTCCTAGTTCTGACACCCAAGGTGAGAAAACCCATGTTATCCTGCCTGCTGGAGGGGAAGCATAATCCTTCCTTCTGGTCTAGTTTTCGGAGATGGGACCATGCCTTATCGCAGCGGAACAGCAGCTAGCATGAAGTCATCCAGTGTCAGCAGGAATTCTCCAGGCTACCATCACACATCCATATGTATGGAAGGGATCCACCTCTCTCCATAGCACACAGGGTGTTTGTCACTGCCACAGATCAGTCACAAACCCAGTGCCTGGCACCTATCATAAAGCAAAAGAGCACGCAGGAAGCCCTCAAACCCAAGCACATCCTACCCATAGAGGCAGACAAAGACCAACGAGAGCTGAGGATCTTCCTGGCTCGCTGGGTGATGATCACAGGAGCCAGTCTCAAGGTGATCTTCAACAGCTCTTCTGCAGAATACCTCCAGTGTCACTGTATACCTTCATCCCAACAGATCCACGTCCAGGCTGAAGATCTGGCACTCACCGGCACGCTCTGCCTGATGAATAAACCCAGCAGCTCCACAGAGGTGAGGGAGGAAGAGGACGGAGCCAAATTAATTTGACTTTATTAATTAAACCCCCCGCCAAGCCTCCTCACCCCACCGCTCCGTGGGGGCTGTGTGTGTGTGGGGGGGGAGCTATGCTCATTAATTATGCAGAAAATGCAAAGCGATCGGCCTCTGAATGAGCTGAAAGCGAGGAGAAACCTGTTCAGAGCGGGCCGAAACGGCTCCCCAAGGCAGCTGAGGTTTCTCTTGCAACTTCAAAGGACAATAAATTATTCAGCGCGCTCGCGCCACTCCGCACGCTCTCACACCCGCTCCCCTTCTCAATTTTATGCTCCTGAGTCAATTAAAGGTTTGGAGGACTCGGGGAAACTTTGTGGAATGCTAAAGCACGCGCAGCTCCTTCTGCTGGGCTGGGGTTGGTTTCTTCCTTCTTGAAAGCTTTGCTTTTCCTCTTGGCCTCAAAAGGCAACCGAAATGATTTTGTGCATTAAAGATGAAGCTGCCAGCCCTGGGTTTAAGTTAGCCTGCACGATACAGAAACGTTTCATGTCTGCAACAAGCAGGACGGGACATGCTTCATCTTCTCTGTGCAACGCCGCTGTGAAAACAGGTCAAGCCATATTCCATGTGAACTGTGTGAATCATTCATTGCAATAGCCCCTTTCAAAGTCTTAGTGGTAGATGTCCAGAATGTATTTCCAATGCCCACTCCTGGCACTCTTCAGCTCTAGGTTAGCTGCGATCTCTTCCACAGTCACGCTGTTATCTGCTGTGCCCTTGGACAGAACGAGCGGCTCCTCTGCCAAGCTCTAACAGGACTTGAACGTTTGCAGTATGAGAACCCCAACCCAGGCCTGAGCCTAACTACACCGGACATCAACATGGCAAGAGAAGTCCTTGCTCACAAAAGCAAACCTGGGCAAGCAAAAGGAGGGCAGGAGGCTTGAGAGGTGCAGTCACAGAGCAAGGATGCTCCCGACTCCCGTTCAGTGCCCACTCATGGTTCTGCATGCAGCAGATGGCATAAAACGTGACTGCGTTCATGAACTTCAACAATCCCCCAAAATTAAAGGCAGCCGCAGTGCAGGGAACATCACAGCTTTCTAAGGTGGGAACTGGGACCAATTAAGTTGCAAGAGAACATCCCTGACTGGAGGGGAAGAGTGGCACAGAGTAAATAAAACTGTTCTTCAGAGATTGTGTCCCACAGGCCAATTCGAGCCCAGATTCCATCCCACACACACTCAAGAACAACATTCCTCTGGTCAGGCAGCCTTGAGAGGCACTCTGCTTGCCTTCTAAGAATAATATTGGGCTTGCCAGGCCACAGAAAGGGTGGGAATACCCTCAGAGATTCCCTTCAGTGACCCAGGAGATTCCTATCTCACTGGTCTTGAAAAGACACAACCACACAGCCCTTGCTAAGCAGATGAAAAGCTGATGTGAGCCAGGGTCTTGGGGAGATAACCAATGCAAGAACTGAGTGAAAAGGACACCCAAAGGGGAAAGGCACAAAGGAATAAGTATTGGCTTCCTGGTAAAGCCTGGTCCAGAGTGAAAGCCCTCATTCTGGCACCCAGGTCTGATGAACACACACTTTTCCTCTCGCAGATATTCCGTAGATGACATTTCCACACAAGGCACTTGTTTACACAACAAACAGATGCTCTTTTCCCCTAACTTAAACATCTAATGAAGCTGAGCAGCAAGAACCTCTACTTGGGAAAAGATCCTTTACCAGGAGACACCCATGGCTGGGTCCCAAGCACCCGGCGCTGTTGCTGTCCCCAGGTGCTCCTGAGCAGATATTAATCTAATAAGCATTTGCAGTGTGGGGCACAGCTGAGACCTGGGAGGTGACAGCATCTCCTGCCCCCAAGGAAGCTCTTTCAAAAGATGACTTATTTCCTCTCCGGTTCCTATAGGAGGCAAACAGAGAAGAGCCAAAGAGCTACATCACTCAATCCAAGCAGAGAAGGTTTAATTTAATCAGGCACTTAAGCAAGGTGACACAGAAGCTTAATTCTGTGTCCTTGAGTGGGATGACAACCAGTCCAGAACCCTCAGCAACCACAGCCTGGGTGGCAGCTGGCAGATGGAGAAGGCAGCAAAGGAAAGGGCAATTCAGAAACAAGGACAGCAAGGCATCTCCTAGCCTGCATAGGGAACACAAGCAGCAAGAGGATCTGGGAGGGAAGCAGGGATCTCTGCCTTCGAGGAGGATGCAATTCAGATGCTGCCTCCTCTTGCATGCCATGAAAACTCTACTCACTGAAGGAACAATGTGCGACACTAAGTCCACCACCTACCAATTGACCACACAACCTCCTAGATACCCCCACCTTAACTTCTGCACCCCCTTCAGCCCATAACCATGGGGAAAAAGCCTTTCTGCACTATCCCCCTGCCTCCTGACCCCCAGCAGGCACACTGTCACGTACCTGAATTGCTTGTGGGGCAATTCAGCCTAACCTCCTTTCAACATCTTCGTTCCCTTGGGTCAGTGCTGCTGCGCTGTCACATACCAGTCTCAAACACTTATAAATGGAGCAGCTTTCTCCTGCAGTGGAGGAAGATTCACTTCCAATTGATGCTGTCTTAAAGTGTCTAAGATGGAGCTTCCTTGATTTTTACTACCATCTTATCTGACAACTGCTGTCTTGGCCAACAACAGATCAAAGCCAGGATCTCCAGAACTAAAAGCTGTGAGCTCTGCTGCAGAGGCTAATCCTCTGTGGATAAAAGCATGGGAGGGACCATTCAGCAGACAGGAGTTAGATCCATCTCTAAGTTGCTGTGATCTGGATCTCAGCGAGACAAGCCTGCAGCCAGCCACCAGCTCCTACACCACGTGCCATGGAGCACACACATTCCACACACCTTTCTTCATTGCACCAGCTCCCGAAACACAGCGCTGCATCATCAGCCTGGACATGGACAGGCTGAGAACACTGTGGCTGCTGAGCCTGGAGAAGAGAAGCTGTGTGGAGACCTCAGAGCAGCTTCCAGTGTCTGAAGGGGGCTACAAGGATGCTGGAGAGGGACTCTTCATCAGGGACTGGAGCCATAGGACAAGGGGTGATGGGTTCAAACTGACACAGGAGAAGTTCAGGTTAGATAGTTCACAGGTTAGAAGTTCAGGCTCTTCCTGTGAGGGTGCTGAGGTGCTGGCACAGGGTGCCCAGAGAAGCTGTGAATGCTCCATCCCTGGCAGTGTTCAAGGCCAGGCTGGACAGAGCCTGGTCTAGTGTGAGCCATCCCTGCCCGTGGCAGGGGGTTGGAACTGGATGATCTTAAGGTCCTTTCCAACCCAAACCATGCTGTGCTTCTACGATTATGACCTGTATGAGCTCCAATCCCAACCCACCACACGCGTTTCCCACCCTCTCCGCCAGCCCCACACGCGTGGTGCAGCCCCTGCTGCCATCTGCTGCCAGGCTCCACAGATGCTCTGCAGCTCCTGGAGCACGAGAGCCCCCCGCACACATGGGCCCAGCATGAATGATTCTGCTCTGCAAATTACCAGTGCAGCAAGGGCAACGACAAGGGAAGCGAGCCAGGGTAATGCGTCACCAAAGGGGCTTTATTCTCTTATTTTGTCAACTGCAATTTAGATTTAATTATTTATGGTAATACTTCAGAGTGTGCTGGTAAGCGTTCTGTAATGCCATTTATAAAAGGAAGGAAACCTAAGTAATAACTAATGTTTGCTACTGCATCTGCTATTAAATCTTTGCTGGGGTGGAGAGAGCCACACACCAGCTTCCCGTGTATGCAAAGTACCAATTAGCAAAGCACTATTGTAAAATGCAAAGGTTTAATCAATGGGAAAAAATCCACTTGAAAACAGTGAGCATGCTGATTTCAGTTAGCAAAACCACCCCATTTCTGTACAGTAAGGAGCCTTTTATCTGCAACTGAGGAGCACTTAGGAGTGGGTACATTGCTCCTCTGGGTAGCAAAGGAGGGCAGAGGTACCTGACCACTGCCCCGAGGCCCAGTCAAACGCACTTTGCACAGTGCTGGCAGGAAACATCCCATCCAGCTCCAGCCATGGAGATGAGACTGATTTTGCCTATGCACAAAATGAGCTGTTTCAAGGTGCTCACTGCAGAGGTTTCATGACTCAGGTTGGCTTTGACCGGGAAAAACAAGGCTTGGTTCTGTGCCCAGGTACAGCAGCCATTTGGGAAACTGTTCCCTTCCCCAGCCCCATATCCACACCTCATCTGTCTGTGCTGTTGGGTTTTCTCCCAGCTCTACAGGGCATGGTCCTGGCTCTGGCTGTGCAGCACATCTGGGCACAGCTCTTAGGGAAGGTCTCCCCTAACTCACTGCAGCAACGCCGATTAATGCTGCTCGTACAACCAGCTGAATCCTTAACAAAATAATACATTCCAGTTAATGAGAGGCCATGGAAAATAATCATGGAGTGAGCAATTTCCAGGTCTGTGGTTGCCCCTGACCATACAGAAGAAACAGAGAGTGTCCATACGCAACTGAAGAAAAAGAGAAGAAACAGGTTTGCTTTCTACCTCCCAGCGATCATCCGCGTCAGCCTCCCAAGGAAGAACAGCAGGCAGAAAGTGGTGTGGTGCTTTGGGTTTTTCATTTAAATGGCAGTTTCCCTTAAATAGAACGTTCCTGCCACGGAAAGATTTAAATCACTGACTGAGATCAATTAGCCTGGGAAACAAGGGAAGTATTTTAATGGCCCTTTGATTGCAGAGGCCACAGCTCCTCCAGCGCTGCTCTGGAGGAGGAGGCAAGTTCCAGCTTTCAGCCCCATGTTTTGCTGCAAGAGGAGCTGTTCCCCTGTGAAGCTGGGAAGGTGCTGCCATCCAGGAGCTTCCCAGGAGAGTCCCAAGGCCTTCCTACCTGTGATGCTGGGCTTCCCACCACAGCAGGGACACCAGGCCAGGGCAGCACAGACCCTGGGGGCTGCAAAGCCTGGGCAGCCCCTCTGGTGAATTAGGGCAGGGAATCGGGTCAGCGCCGTGGCAAGCACCAGCCAAATGGAAGGCAGCCAAGGGATTACACGAGAGGCAGTGTGAGAGAGCCCAGGGCCATCTGATGGGAGAGGATACTGTCAGAACAGAGTGACAGCTCCTCACACAGCCTCTGCAGTTGTGACAGACAAAGCTGTCTGCTGTTTGCATGCCTCAGTAGGGAGCTCTGCAGACCAGCTCGGATGCTCCTGACTGCACTCTCCCGGTGGAAATCAGCTGCCCCTCCAAAATCAGGAGCTACCAACCCAGCCGCAGCAGGCAGACAGCAAGGGCCGTGGGGCAACTCCAACAACTGGCATCCCCAAAGGCAGACAGGTCAGAGAGGTGCTGATGTGCTCTACAGGTCAGGAGAAGAGACAATGTCCAGCCCAACTTCAGCTGCATCTCAAGCAGGTAACAGCAGCCCCACCTCGGACACCGCGTCCTGCAACTGCAACGTTCCCGATCCGTGAGCAGCAGGAGCTAGAAAAGCACAACACCTCCCCATTCAGGATCCAAGGACACTGCAGAGCTACAGGAGGGAAACTCGGCTGCAAGCAGCAAGGTGTCTGCTGAGCAGTGACAGATTTCAGCAGGGCTTGGCCCACACAACTGGTGCTTTCTGCGTGTGCTCAGCATCAGCCCTTCCTGAGGGCAGGTTTCCACCACAAGCACTTCAGAGCAGTCGCACAGCACGTGACATCTCCCAGCTCCGTTGGAAGCTCCAACATCTCACCCCACAGAAGATAAGGATGGACAAGATGCTCGCTCCTTCCCAGCAAAACCAAACCCAAGGGAAAACCGAAGCCGCAGAGCCATGACTTGGAGCAGCGTGGATCCAGCAGAGTGCCCACTCCCAGCAGTGAGCACACAGGGCTTGGCGTACACTTAAAAGGACCCTGGTTTTCACAAGCATGCAGCCATCGCAGGATGTGATGCAGGGTCCTACTTACACAGAGGGGCACTTGCACACACATGAGCTCTCCATCTGCGCCTGCAAAGCTGCACTGCTGGCTTTGAAAACGAGCACAAAGTGGGTTAGCCAAGAGTGTTACAGCAAACCAGCGGCAAGAACGGGCCCCTGGAGCCCTGACACGGGATTTGCCACCGTAAGCATCCCCTCTACTGCATAAAGAACCAGGAATGGAGATTTCTGCTTTGCAGTCTTCTGCTTTTGGAGGAGTCAATGGAGGTAGCAGCCTACCTACCACCAGTGCCCACCTTCACAAGCCAAAGAGGCCACTTGTTCCAGCTGGGCCCAGGTGGAACACAGCAACTCTAATGGTACCCTGACCATCTACCCTAGGCGCTCATAGCATTAACCATGTATCCTGGATGCTCATAGCATTAACCATGTATCCTGGATGCTCATAAAGAACCCACAAGAGCACTGGCTGCAACATCCTTGATAAATACTTGGGCAAAAGGCTCGTGCCAGGCTCCTCGCTGCCAAGTACTACACTGTTCCTGCTGCTCCAGACAGGAGTGGCTCAAACTGAAGCTTTGTGTCTTTATGAACACCAGTGGCACCATCTGAGGTACAGCTTGACCCACAGCTGCACACCGGAACAGTGGCCCTAGAGCACATCTCCCAGCAAGAGCAGGAGCCGCTCACGGGAATAAACCCTGATACCAAAGGGATGACATTGAACGCTGTCACGGGCTGTGCTGAGCAGAGCAGCCCTCTCACCCGCTCCAAGCAGCTTTGTGGGGAGGCAAAAAAGCCCTAATTCAATCAGCTTGGCAGAGCCTACTCCCCACTGACCCCAAGCGATCAGCCTCCATGTCGAAGGAACATTACAGTCGAGTCGATGGAGATTTTTACTTGGGTTTTTTTTGCATCCCCTTTTCACTTTTTTCAAGCAAGAACTGAAAGGCAGCAAACCTAAAACTGTGTTAAACTGCACATGGTTACTCAGGGGAAGCAGAAACATAACATTCTTTCTTCGGATGCTGCTCTGAATCCAGCCCCAGCAAGTAACGTGACAACAGCCACTGGTGGCTGACATGCCTGAAAGGCAAGAGCAGGAGAGGCCAACATGGGGCTGGGAGAAGGGGAAGGAAGCAGCAGGAGCTGCCAGGCACTTCCCTTCTCTCCCGTTCTTTGGCAGTTTTAGGGGCAACCTGAGCCGGCCGGTTCAAAGCAGGGGAGCAGCGGAGGAACTTACTTTCAGCTACGCAGCCCATCAGCAGCACAGACAGGAGGCTCACGAGGGAGACCAGCGAAGACATCCCCGGGCTGGGAAGGATCCTCATCCTCTGCAGTGGCCTTCAGCCCCAGCCGGGAAGGCTCCGGCTCAGCAGGACTCGCAGCGTCTCCCCAGCGTTGTCAGCACCTGCGGAGGCACAAAGGCACTCAGAGGGAGGAAGGAGGGAAGCGGCATCCATGGGGAGGAGACACCCAAACGGAGCCCAGAGAGAGCACTTGCTGTGGGGGGAGGCCAGGCAGCCTTCGCCTTGATACCACGAAGGACTCGGGTCAGATATGAGGGAACTCTTCCCTGTGAGGGTGCTGAGGTGCTGGCACAGGGTGCCCAGGGAAGCTGTGAGCACTGGTGAGTTCCCCTGCACACACACACAGAGGGAGGGAACAGCACAAGAAGTGCAATGAGGAGGCACCGACTGCCAGAGCCCATGTTTGAGGTTGAACACCCATTGGCTTCTCCCCCCCCCCCCAACACGGGAGGAAGGAGCAATGAGGAGTGAAGGGATCTGAGGACAGGGCCCAGGCACCCCCAGAAGGGCACCTTTTCCACATAAACACAGGGCAGGCAAAGAAATCCAGAAACCTGGCCCAGGAGGAGCCATGCAGAGGGGCTGCCTCCCTGCCTGGGCAGGCTCTGTGCCGTGCAGCTCCCGTCACCCCAACCACCCAGCCTGACCCTCAGCCCTGGAATCAGCATCCTGGAAGGCAAATGCACGCTGACAAGTCTACCCGGGACCCCTACCATAAACTGGGGTCACAGCAGTTCTCCTGCATGTCCCACAGTCCCTACGCTGCCCGGTGCCTCAGTTTCCCCGCACACAGAGGAATCGCATTACTGAGCTAACACAAAACTGGCAGAGGTAAAACCTGGAGCAGGAGGTACCACAGTTGATCCTGATGGATCCTAAGGCACATTCCCATGGAGACAACGCCTGGCTCCCAACGGAGCTGCCTGCTTGCAGTTTTGTCCTGATCCCTTTTCAAAGCTGGAATGGCTTTAAGGGAGCTGTATTCTTAGCATCTACCCCCGTCCTGTGTGTCAGTGCTGGGAAACGCTTCATCCTGCAGTGACAGAGGTGAGCTTTGCTCCAAAAGGGCTGAAAATAGAGTGAAAACTGCGGCCACAACCTCCTCATAGGGTCAGTAGCTGAAGAGGTTCCTCCATCAGCCACTGAGCACCAGAACAATGGGATGCAGGGGTGTGAAGGATGCTCTCAGATGCGCACGGATTCCTTCCTGCTACCAGTTACCCCAATTAAAAATCAAACCTGGGGTTTATCACCTTTTGGAGATGAGCCAGGTAGGCGATACTGTACAGGATCAAAGGCTTTCAAAGCACTAAGGGGACACTGAGGTTGCTTAAGCTTTCTGATACACATCAGGGTAAGAGACCGTTGGCACAGGCACTGTGAAGGGGCATTTAAATCCTTTTCTGTCCTGGTAACTCCCCACGGCTGGACTGGGCACAGTGAAAAGCAAAGGCAGGATAAACACGAAGCCCTCGTATGTACTCAGCCCTAAAGAGCAACTTCTCAGCGACAGCTTTGGACTTGCCCTTTGAGGTTTACAAAGCCTCTGCTGTGTGCTCGGCGTTAGTCCGGCTCCACCGTGCTTCAGCACTGGCTTGTGCAAACCAAGCAGAAATACTGATACTGTCACAGAAAAGAGAGCAAATTGGGATTATAGCACTAGGAATCTCTTCAAATGTTTGCTCTAGACACACTCAGAGAAACACAAAGGCTCCAGCCAGACTTAACACGGGGTTCGCAGGGTTCCAGGGCACAGAACAACGCACTGGGGCTTCTTTTGTTGTCAGAGGCGAGCAGAGAGTGGGAATGTTCTGAATAGCTGTGATGGGAAGTGCTCATTAAACTGGGGATGTGGCGGCAATGCCAGCACAACAAATGGGACTGCGATGCTGCTCGCTGGCTCTCCCTTCTCAAGCCATGCAGCTCCTAGTTCCCATCAGCAGGCTGGAGAGGGACAGGGCTGGAGTCAGAGGGAGCATCCTCCCAACCACATCAGTTCTCTCTGTTACCCCCTCAAAGGGAAGAGCAGAAGCTCTTGTTTCTCTATATACAGCAATATCCCCCCCATCACAGCCCCAGTAAACGCCTCCAAACGCCTCCTTGAGCCTCATCTGCTCTCCAAATGCAGCACCAGTGACCTTCCACGGCTCAGAGCAGCCAAGAGGCTGCACTGCCCCATGCAGCATCCCCCAGGAACCCCCGATGCTGGAGCTGAACACAGGCACATTAGGGAGATGTTCCAGCCTGGTGGCTCTGCTCTCCCACATCTAGCACAGCTTTTCATGCTGTAACGGGCTCCGATAGAGAAGGTCTGGTAAAGGGGATACAGCAACAGCTCCAAGATTAGAGAAGGAGATGCCAGAGGGTGACACTTCCGCTCCGGTGCTAATGTGCTTCCCGAGCCCTTGACAGAGACAGAAAGTGCTGGCAGAGATATTAGGACATGTCAACTTCAATCCAGCAACTCATCCTTCAGAGCAGGTACGTCACTGCCTCTCTCCCCCTGGCTATGGGATTTTCAGGACACCAAAACACGCACCCACCTGGATCCCTCCTGGATAGCAAGGAGAGACTGGGACAGGAGCTTGCTCTGCTTTCCTGGCAGCACCCTGGCAATAGGGAGACTGGAAACAGACCCTTATCCTCAGCATGATTCCTGCCTACAGTGCAGAACATGCCACATGTGGCAAGCCAGCCGCCATGCAGCAAGGCTCTCTTGCCCTCCTGGCAGTGCTGAATTCAAGTGGGAATGGCTCTGAGGAATGCTCAAATCACAAGGGCTCTATCCCAAATCCTCTTCCCCTCTGCTTACCTTGTCCATACTCTTGGAAGCAGGCTTGCATCACTCCTGCCTGGCTGCTGAGCACCCAGCCAAGGCCCTGGCACCATACAAGACAACAGAATGGCAGTTTTCCTACACTGCTCCACGGACCTTCAAACCCTCTCTGAATTCTCTGGCACAAGATCTCCTGCAATGTAAGCAAACCACCTAACAGACCTCAATCCTCGCTAAAGAATGCAGTTAAGTGAAGCCGTGGCCCCCAGTGGGGTCAGATTTGCGCTAGATACGGTCACATTTCAGGAATAAGATTAATTCTTACAGTAAAAGAGCTCCTGTAAGGCATTCATTCTGTGCACGGCCTAATCTCCAGCTCTGTACAAGCGTGCCCCTTGGCAGCGCCGAGCACGGCATCCGCAGGAGCATTATTAACAACAATAACACTGAGCAGCATCTGCAAGGAGCAGCTTCCCACTGGGGCTCCTGCAGCCAGGATGGAGCGAGGCACCCAAGGGTGCAAGGCACAAAGGGGGAAATGCTCAGCAGCCCCACATTTCTTAAGAGCTTAAGTTCCACTGAGAGTCAAAGGGACTTAACTTAAGCCGCTAAGATGCTTGTGAAGGTTTTCCTCCCGTTTCCGAGGGTGCTGGACACCCAACTCCCCTAAGCCACTTTGAAGGGATATAGGAGAGGGGGCCTGATCTCCAGAGCAGTTTGGCTGGCTCGGTCCTCACTGCTTAAAGAGGAGCCTGTGGGAGATGCTGCAGTTACAGCTGCAGGGATGGGTCAGCCCTGTGCAGGCATGTTGCCATGTGGTGCTTTTCTTCAGCCCTCATGGAGCCAGGGACAGAAATGTTAGTTCTGCATTTAAAAACCCATAAACCCGGGAGGGAGGGACCATCCCTTCATTTCAGATTCACTGGAACAGAATAACAGTTACACCACAGAAGCATTTGGGTTCCTCCTCTGTTTCAGCTGCCTGCAGAAGGGAGAAGGGTGACTTTAAAGCAATTCCCTGCAAAAAGTTCCATCCAGATCTAGCAGATGATTAAACATCCTCATTTTCAGCAGCTGCTGCAGGAGAGTGACTCCCATTAGACATATCAATCGGAGCAAACACCTCGCAGGCAGAGGGCTGGGCTCAGGTCTCTTTCCCTCCCAGCAGCACCAGCTTAGTTTGCACTGCGTATTAACCAAGGTCACTGGGTCACTTCATTTCCTCCCAGCAACCTCTTTATAGAGAGGAAGAAAAGCTTTTAGCGCAACCACGAGCTCATTTGTCACCTCCCCTGGGGACGGGAGAGACCACATTTCAATTTGCCACCCCACGGTCCTTGTCTGCTCCCATCTAACATCCTGCCCTGGGCAAACCCAGTGCCAGCAGGGCTGGGACCGGGAGCCAGCGCTGGCCCCTTGTGCTGTGTGCTTGGATCTGGCCCAGGACCCCACATGGCACCTTCCATGGAACAAGGAGATGCCAATGTGCTGTGTTGTCCCACGTAGGGCATGTCCCACATTCAAGCTGCTTTGCTGGCAAGTATGAGCCTCTTTTCCTGAGGAAACAGAGCAAAAGGTGTGGGTGAGGCCCTGAGTGACACGGTTTAGTGGCAGCAACTTGGCAGCGCTGGGGTAACGGCCGGACTTGGTGATCTTAAAGCTCTTTTCCAACCGAGTGGATTCTATGAAGACGTGAGCTTCGAGGTACTTGTTTCTAATGCTCATTTCCCCCACGCCAGCCACTCTAGTGCTGACCGGCAAAGCCCTATTGAATAGTGGGGAGAGCCCACAGCCATCCCAGCTCCCTATCGGGCACCTGAATGCCCATGATGGTGATGCCTCTGCTCTACAGGCAGCCGTGAGCACAGGGGGCTGCCATGCACCCATAGCACCAACCTTCCCCATGGCTTCAGTACACCTTGAGAACACAGATACACCCTGCCCACCAGCAAAGCTCACCTCAAGACTAAGCAGCAGCTTTAGGTGCCCAACTCAAAGGGTTGGGCAGAAAACACTGATCCCAAAAGATGACCCTGAAGAATGGGGTGTCCCATGGGCTATTTCCAAGCCTGGCTCTTCCCCTCTGGAAGCAGTTCCTCTTCTCCACTCCAACACAACTCCCAAACCCACTTCACAACGCAGGCCACGGTGCTGGCAAACACAATTAGAGCAGCCAGTGGAGATGCTTCAGAGCTGAGCACCACTGTTTATCTAGCAGGGAATTCCTTAGATCTTAAAATAATATTTACAAGAAAGAGGCAGAGTATTATCTTCCATGGGGAAACAAACACAGATGGAGAAAAAAAGAGCTTTGATCAGGGCTGTCTCGGTCCTATACGCTGCTTTTCATCCCCAGATCTCCAAGTGCTTTAATATGACAGTATTATCCCTTTTTACAATGCGGGAAACCAGAAGAAGCTGCACACTAAGGCAGTGCTCTGAGCATGAAGTGACGCTGCACACACACATACGCATCCTTTTTCTTCCTTCCTGCAGGACTTCTGGTCCTCCCATGAGTGCAAAGTGCCCAGTGCTGTCCCCAAGCAACAGGCACAAGGAAGCCTGCACTGGTGGCAGCTCCACAGCATGGCCAGAGAGACAGAGGCAATGCTGGAGCAACCAGAAATGCCAGGAGCACCCTCCTGGGCTGGAGACTTCTCTGTGGCCTCCCCTCTGCCTCTCTGCACCCAGGGCAGCAGCTGGGCTCTGAGATGCACAAAGGCAGGGAAGCAGCTGACCCAGGATCACGTATTTCCCCTCTGCCCCATCCCTCTCCCCTCGCTCACACACAGCCTCACACCACCCTTTAGCACGTAGCAACAAACCATTGCAGAGCCGCACCACGCGCCTGACAGCATCCGCGGTCCTCAACAACTACATTTCCTGGTGGTTCAGGGTAATACTTCGTGTCTCTCCTTCTTTTCCAGGCCCTCGAGCCTTATTTATTTATTTCAGGAGTCACTCATCATTAGCCCCAGCCCTGCTGCCTGACAGCCTGCCTGCTCCTTGGGGCACACACTGCATCTCGCCTCCGCGCTCACCACGCGCGCATCGCCAGTGCTGGGTAAATAATCATCCGTCAGCCTCATCTCGCAGCATCCTCAGCACAAAGGGATCACCTCCAGCTTCTGCGAGAATACATCGTGCTAAAGAGAGAATTACCAGCATCCCCTCCCGCAGCACCTGCACCCCACGCTGGGGTGCTGCTGGTCAATGCAACTGGTGGGGAAAGAGAATGCAGCCAAGGAGCAGCCAGGCCAGGAGCATGGGAGACCAGTCCCTGCCCTGCAGAGGACCTCTGTTGCTGCCATGAGACTGTGTCCAAACAAAGCATCTTCCCCCAGCCTTCAGCCCAAGAAGATGTCAGAAAATAGATGAAACATCGAAAGAAGAAAAAAATGGAGGAAAGTTAATTAAGAACATGGGGCACTTTATCAGTTCCAGCTCAGAGTGGTGGTGCAGGATGTCACCAAGAACAACCTTCTCATTATAGGCAGCTGCTGATCGATCGCCTCCACTTGTTATCTTCATCAGCGCGCTGAACCTGACACAGAGCAGGTGGGACCTGCACCATCCCGGCCCCCCCACAGGAGCTCACTTCGGGTGCAGCATCCCTCTGCCACCAGCAGGGACGCCCCAGCTTCCCCCAGGTTTTGGATGGCCCCTTGTACTCCCCAGGGAGACCCAGTCCTACCACGAGCTACGACAGAAATAACCCCTTAACCTCCAAACCACGCACAGGCACACCTGAGGCCAAACCCAACCCTCCATCCACACATAACACCCTGGAGAACCTCAGCCAAGCTCTGCAGACCCAGGCAAAGGCCCCACTGAACACCAAGAGGCTCCTGCTGCATAATATGAAGTTGGCTTGAATTTACACCAAGAGGAAAACTTAACCCCCTGCTTATCCTACCTAGGGCCCTGCATGGCCAAGAGGGTACAGAGGTGCTTTCTCATTCTGGCAGAGAATTAAACCCCAGGGGCTGGAGCACCTCAAACCCACACACAGGCAAAAAAGCCTTGGGAAACAAAAAAGGGAATAAATCTGTTTCCTCCTATGGCCTGTACTTGACATGGCCACTTGTGTGCACGTCCCTGTGTAGCCAGGCTGGCAGCTGACACAGGAGAGCTGCAATCCCTGCATCCCTGTGCAAGGATGGAGGCACCCGCACACACTCTGCTTTGATAACCACAAGTGAGAGGAAACAGAAGTAGTGAAGCAAACACACCAAGTTTAACCTAATTACTCCTTGGTGGTAAATGAAAATCATCGTGGCAACAGTGCAGCTGATGACCTGGTTTGATTCCTCATCCCCCATAAAACAGGTTCAGTTGTGCTCCAGTTAGGAAGGGCTGGAAGCGGTGGTGGGAACAGGAGCGTGAGCCTGGCACAAACCACCCCACAAATCCCCCTGCAGCCGAGGACGGGGATTCTGAGCCACAGTAAGAAGGATAAAGAGGTTTGTCTGCCTTTGTCCACATCACTGAGCTGGCTTCACCAGCACGGCTTAGTGACCAGCAAGTAAAGCTAATCAAGGTTCTTATCTTCCCTGCTCAGGAGCCCTGCACGGGAGGACCCATCGCTGCACACTGCGGACATTCCGGAGAGGGACTCTTCATCAGGAACTGTAGCGATAGGACAAGGGGTGATGGGCTCAAACTGGAACAGGGAAGTTCAGGTTGGATACAAGGGTGTGAGGGTGCTGAGGCGCTGGCACAGGCTGCCCAGAGAAGTGATGAATGCTCCATCGCTGGCAGTGTTCAAGTGACAGAGTCTTGGGTGACATGGTCTAGGGCGAGGCATCCCTGTCCATAGCAAGGGGCTGGAACTGCATGAGCTTAAGGTCCTTTCCAACCCAAACCATTCCATGACTCTACGATGGCCCACCACCAGCCAGCAGACAGGGCAATGTGGCTCCTGCCAGCCCATCAATGCCTGTCTAGTCCATCCTGCCTTTCCCTCAGTACTCAATATTCCTCCATTCCCTTGCCAGGCGCTTCAGCCCTGCCAGCCAACACAGCGGGTTAAACTCCATAAAGAGGATTTGGTTTTGAGCTTGCAAGACAGAAGATGAGCAAATCCCTTCCCTTGCTCTGGCAGGAATCCTGTGTCTCAGACCCACCAGCCAGGGGAGATTAAGAAAGGAGGAGAGAAAGAACAAACCCCATCCATCACTCACTGCCATGATCTCATCTGAACCAAAGAGCTAAGCTGGGAGGATGCTAGGTCACTGCCTGGGCTGGTGGAGCCCTGCAGACCAGCAGCCCCCAGTGCAGACCGGGCTCTCTCAGGCTGTGCTGCTCAAGGTCAGCCACAGGGCCAGGAAGCTGCGTCCACGCTCCGCGCTCGCTTTCCCTCTGATTTAATTCTGGCCTGTCCATCCAGGGGAGCCTTTGGCTCTCGTCTTGGCCTTGTATTGAGCCCCCAGCTCTGGCGGGTGCCTCCAGGACTTACTTTAATGCACTGACGAAAGCCCCACAGAACACAGCAGCGCGCTGCAAGCCCGGCCAGGCAGGGCTCTGCTGCAATCCGCACCTCCTGGATGCCATGCAGAATTAACAGGCTGCTAAATAAGCAGGAGCTGGGAGCTGGGCTCATCCTCGCGGTGCTGCAGCTCCTGCCTGACAGCCTCATCCCGCCCTGCTGCCTCGCTCCTATTAAAGATGATTTTCCTGCCCTTCCGCTCGGAGCCGCTGCAGAGCGCGGTCCTGCCGGGCTAACACACATCCAGCCCAGAGGGTAAGATAGAGCGACCCAGCCACAGCTTGTCCACACCAGGGATGCATCAGAGACAGCTTAGAACATTTACAAGCATTCCGAGACTGACAATATCCCTTCTCCAGCAGGCTGCAGGAAAGGAGCTGGTGAGAGGACCCCATTACCCAGGATTCAAACAGATCCCACCTGGTAGGTGCTTCGTTTTGCATCTGACTCTACTCCAACAGAGGGGAGGTTTGGACAAGCTGGTGACATCACCTCGTGTCTTGGTTACCGTCAGGCAGCACAAAGATCAGGCAAAGAGGAGTAGGCTGCTGAGTATTCCTGACAGTGCCCCCGTCATGCCAAGCAGCACATACACACCACCACCCCCCCCTCCCAGGAGAGGGGGGCAATGAATTAAACATGCAATAGTATTTACTCTGCAGGTGAAGGCCCCCATCCTGCAAAGGGCTGGGAGAGAAGGATGCTTTCTGTCCTCCGTTTTCCCCAGGGCAAGGAAAAGCAGCTTCTTGCACTCGTGATGCCCAAAGCTCTCCAGTGCCCAGGACCCCTCTGCCTGCCCCACCACTGCTCGCTGATGACTTGTCCATCCTCGGAGGCATGGAGCCAAACAGGATCAGGTCCAACACCAAACCTCTCTCTTTTAACGTGCAGAAGCCACCATATTGCAGAAAATGCTTTTATTCTCTCTGCACCATCTGGAGGCACCGGGAAATGCAAATTCTTTCTGACCCTATCCATTACCAAAGGGAGAAATCCGATGTCCCTTGAAAGGTGAAACTTGCTGCTTCCTCCCCGTGCAAGGGGGGAAGCGATGGGGAGACAGAGCTGAGCCCCCTCTGCAAGCCCTGGGGTTTTACAACACACTCTGCATTTAGGAGCTGCCCCACAGCATCCCACATCCCAGCCTCACAAATGGTTCATTTATCCCCTGCTGCATCCCGCTCAGCAGCCACTTCTGCTGCTCCTTGCTCCTGCCATGCAGTGTGAGGACAAACCCACTGCATGGATAGAGCCAGCACGGGAACAAGGAACAAAACAAGGGGTGGGAGAACCTCAAACACCTCTTATGGACAAACTCCATTCCCATACACAGGCCTGAATCCCAGCCCAGCCCCTGAGGGTGATACCTCATGGCCAGGGTGGCTCTTACCTAAGGGGGTGCAGTGCTTCCAGAAACAATTAAAGCTCTTAATGATGGCCACGACCTTGCTATGCCCTGAGCAGCCTTCACCCAGTGCTCCCTGTGCTAATAACCACAGCAAGGACGGGTGCTGGGCTGCCTGCAGTATTTATGACCAGCGGAGATTGCTCTTCCCTCTCCATCAGGATGCCCCCACGTGCGCTCCAGCAGCGCCCATCACTGCTCTCCTCCCAGAGCATGGGCACGTCTCAGGAGCACCGAGGCAGGGTGCCAGGGAGGGATTGGATTTTGGTTTTAAAGCCTCCCCCCAACCCCTTCCCACTACAGCTTCAGCTCGAGTTCTCTCGTTAATCTAATTGTTCTCCTAATGAAGATCTGCAATTCCTCAAACATTAATTACCAACGGCAGCAGCAGCAGCAGCTGTGGAACAAGAGCTCCCTGTTCCTAATAATACGCTTCACACTTTTGCCTGCCACAGCTCAATTTAGCTTTGCGTGATTTGGCGAGGGGGAGATAAACAATCCTCCAGCTATGGGGAGCAGGGTCTGCAGACACCCCCAGCAGGGGACCACTCTCCCCTCATGCCCAAGGTGCTCTTGGAGCACTCCAAGTCCTTGGTTGGCTCCTCAAAACCCCCTTTTCTATTCCAAACGGTCCAGGGAAGTGCTTCCATCTCCATCATC
Source organism: Ara ararauna (assembly GCA_028858755.1). Lineage (NCBI taxonomy): Eukaryota > Metazoa > Chordata > Aves > Psittaciformes > Psittacidae > Ara > Ara ararauna. The sequence goes on along the minus strand of CM054398.1, from coordinate 2,365,449 downwards.
TTTCAGCAGGTGTAAAGAGCTCTGCAAACAGCTGGACCAGCAGCAGCTGGATGCAGAAGAAGAGGTGCTACATCCCCATCCACAGTGCAAAGAAACCGGCAAGAAAGCAAGAGGGAGGAAAACAAACACCAGCAGGATGAGCTCAGGCGGCTGGGAATGAGTCAGGAGCTGGAGGCAGAGGGAATGGGGAGAGTGGCTCCAGGGGGTGAAACCAGCCATGGCTCCAGCTCCAGCTCTGGAGATGAAGGAGAACCAAACGCACAGGGCAGAGCCAGCACCCGTACTCGCACTGGCTTTTGGGGGGCAGCCGATCTTTTCCACCGCACTCCATAACGCGGCTGTGGAAAACCACTGCCCACATTCACTAAGGTCAATGTAAGGTTCCGCAGTCACCTCCAGCCCAAGGGCGAGATGAGCCCAGCCAGAGGAGAGCTGCCAGCCCAGTCCCTGCCTACAAAAAGAGGCTCTAAAGCAGAGGTTGGGAGAGGCAGCTGGAACGAGTGGAGCCAGCAAAAGCTGGAGCAGCCCCTCGCGCCAGTGCTGCGCCGCCAAAAATACACAAGGGAACAAAACAGCACATCCACACACACACAGAAAGAGCCCACAAGAGTTTTCAGGGACAAAAGCAAACAAATAGATTTGTGAATAAATATTGATTTGACAGGAAGTCAGACAAACCCTTCCAAAAACACACGCTGGCACCGGGTCCCTCGCCCAGCAGCGAGCTGCCGTCATCATTCCATGGGTGCCTTCGCACCATCGGCACTTTGAGCTGCTCGGAGGGGTTTATATCCCAGGACCCCCCCCCCAGCACTCGCTGAAGTTCATCAGTGCGCCCACAGGGGAATTTCAACGCTTGCTTCCCACTACAAAATGAGTGTCTTTGGGGCAGGGACGGGCCCCAGGTCATCGCTGAACACTGGCATTGTGGGGTGAAGTCCAGACCCTGCACACAGCATGGACCTGCCCTTCCCCTGCCTCCCACAGCCCTTTGGGTTGAGTTAGTGATGCTCCTGCCCAACCCCACTTTGCTCCCTACAGCCCAAGGAAGCACCAAGGCACCCTTGGTGCCTCCAGTGGTTCCCTCTCACCTCCCAGCCTTGCCCTGCTTATGGGACCCAACACAGTGACCGAGGCAGCAAATTTCATCATGGGAGGGGAAAGACCCCAGCACCACTCTCAGAGGTTCTGAGGTCATGGCTGGAGCTTGGCCATGGACCAGGTCTCGTGCTCACCAGGCCGCAATCGTGGATGTGATGCCGGGGTGAGCATTTCAGCACGGATCCCGCATCCCCCAAAAGCAGGTTCCCTTTGTGCAGGTCCCTGCCAGCCCCACGAGCACTGCGAGGGGCCGGTGATGCCGATCACAGCTTTCCTGCTCATTTCTTTTCCAATGAGCGAATTAGCAGGCAGGCAGCTGACTCGAACATCCCCTTATCTCTGCTCCGAGCCCGCTGCCGAGGATTTGCATAATTTTAATCTTTCCCACCAATGAGCATGAAAAAATTAGTTTTCCACTATTTTATCTTCTATTTGTGTTCAATAAACAGAGCTGGGGGCTGCGCTCCATGAGGTTTTACTGGGAGCCGTGAGGAGGAAGGAGCGACGGAAAATCCCACGTCTCCAAGCGCTTGGCCAGGTGGAAGGTTACATGGGAGGAGGGAGATGGGGGAAGGCTCTGCAAAACAGCTCCACAAACTGCAGCTGGAGACAGCTGAAGCCCAAATTTCCTTATCCAATCCCAGCTGTTTTCTCCAGAGCTCCTTTCCTACCTCCCAGCACCAGCAGCTTCCTCCCTTCATCAAGACCTTTGACTTCCCTCTCAAGCTAAGATTTTGCTGGACTTACAGGGCAGAAGCTCTTCCCTGGGAGGGTGCTGAGGCGCTGGCACAGGGTGCCCAGAGAAGCTGTGGCTGCCCCATCCCTGGCAGTGTTCAGGGCCAGGTTGGACACAGGGGCTTGGAGCACCCTGCTCCAGTGGAAGGCGCCCCTGCCTGCAACAGGGGTTGGAGCTGGAGGAGCCTTAAGTTCCCTTCCAACCCAAAACCAGGCTGGGATCCTATGAAGATGCAGAAGAGGGAGGCTTGTTTCTGTCAGAGGGACAGGGTTACCTCAGGTCCCTGCTCACATTTCTGCACCCAATGAAGGTTTCAGCTCCTGATTGCTTCAGGTACTCAGCTCTACAAGACCTGGCGTGCCCTTCACATGGCAGCAGCCCAGGCTCAAACCCTGCTCTTTGTCTGCAGGAGCTTCCATGCAGAGAAACCCAAGGCTCCCCTCGCTCACACACAAACACGGTTTAGGTTTCCTTCCTCCCTGCAGAGCCAAGGCGGGTCAGGGCACATCTCCAGCAAACATGGACCAGCCTTTGAGCCCAGGGAGGTCCCATCAAGGTACCCCCAGAGGTGGGTTTGAAGCCAACTGCCCCCAAAACGCAGGGACTAAGAGCAGTGGGGCGGCTCATGGGACTGATCCTCGCTCTATGGGGCTGGAGGTACCCCCAAGGCACTTGCTGTGGGGTCCCCCATCAACACCATGGGGAGGATGGGGGCACGAGGAGCCATGGACAAGCAGAGCAATGCCTGGCAGCCCCAAGGAGCGGGTTTCTCCCTCTCCCTCCACCCTCTTCCTTCTGATCCTGGCCTCCATAGAGCCTCTCCCTGCTCCCAGCTAATCTGCACCCCGAGGTGCAATTACCTTCCATACGTTCTCTATTTACGCTCTAAGAACCATATAATTTTCTAGACCAAAAACATAATTAAAGACTCGGAGCTGCCTGGAACGGAGCCTCCCTCCTGCCATCGCTCCTATCGCCTCTAAAAATACCCCAGCACCACAGCTCCGTGCCAAGGGGGGCAGCTCACAGCAGGGCTGAGCCATGGGAAGAGATGCAGCCCTGCTGGGATGGGGCTCCTGCGAGGGGAATGCACCCAAAAGCACCCACTTTGGCCCCAGAAAGGGGCTGCCCAACGGGGACTCTGTGCTTTGCTGCAGTCGGAGCTCCAAGGAAAGGTTAATTCAGATTTAACTTTTAATGTGGTTTATCCAAACAATTTTAAAGCCTTGAGCGGACACTAATTGAGAATTAAGGGGACTTTGATGAGGCAGAAGCAGCACCAACCCTCTCTCTGCTCCTGCTCACGTGCTCGCTTTGGTTGCAAACAGCCTCAGGTAGGTTAATGGCAGTCACCCCCCAAAAGAAACCCCTTCAGACAGAGGATGTGCACCCCAGGGAAGCGCTGGATGGACACATTGCAGAGCAGGAGCCCGCAGGGCAGGTGGGGGGCCAGGGTGCCATGGGTGAGCGGCAGGGCGCGTGCCACGCTCTACCTTCTCCATGGAGTAACAGCTTCACATCCTATACGCAGCTGGGCATGACCAAGGTCCCACAGCAGGGAAGCGGCAGAGCCATGCATCCACTCCCAGATCCCACTGGAAGGGCCAGCAAAGGAGACAGCGCTGCTCACACTTGCTCTCCCCCATGAAGTGCTTCCCCACCCCCAGAAGCAAGCAGCACTGCAGCGGGCGCAGGATGCCCAGCACTGGGTCCCACCAGACCCACATCTGCTCAGAGCAGGAAGGCAGGGACGTGATCCCAAGGGACAGCCCGAGACGCTGCCAGGCGCAGGGGCAGCGCAGCCTACGCTGGAGTTCGGCACTTGCCAAGAGGCAGCCAGCGACCCTCCCTGCTCATGAAGCACAGCACCCTGTGGGAGCCACTTCCCACATGCACAGCTCCGTGTGCCCGCGGGTCCTGCACCGACAGACACAGGGGCAGGGAGCCGGGCCCGGCTCCCCCGGCCACAGCAGCTGCGTTGGGTCCCATCCAACCGCTCCTCTGCGCTGGCTGAGGGTCTCCCGGCGGCAGAACCCCGCTGGCTGCTGCTCCCTTCCAGCTCCCATCGGCTTCATCTGCTTCCTGCGTGGATGGGCCCAGTCCCAGCGGGCTCTGGGGAAGGAGCAGGGTCCGCACGTGCGTGGGGAGGTGGAGGAGTAAAGGAGCAATAACGGGGAGAGGAAAGAAACAGAGAAGTGAAAACCAGCTCTGAAACAGCCCCGGGGAGCAGCGCTCGTCCGGGCTTGCTGTAATTACCCTCCTGCTGCCGAACACGAAGCTCCTGGCTCGGCCTCTCCTCAAACTGGGAGAAGGAAGGTGAAAGATGATTAGGGCTTTTAAAACATCCTGAAGGGTCAAAACAACCTTTTAACTCATCAGCAAACAAGTCCACACAGGACTGCAAGCACTGCTTTCCATAGCTTCCAGGGAGCAGTCACCCGAGCTCAAGTCCTCCCGGCCCTTTTCAACAGCCAGAAACATCACGGGAAAGGTATTGGCAATCTATCCCAAAACCACTTCCCAGCAGAAGCACGGGCCTGGGCACAGCACGAAACGGAGCTGCCGGGCTCCAACCCCAGCTCCATCACCCCGTGTCCTTGGGCAAATCAAGTTGCCTTCAGCACCCTGGTTTCCACATCCTTCCCTGTAATTACGCCCTTCATCGCCTGCTCTTGCTCCCTGCCTGCGTGTGCCGCATGGCTTATCCTGCCAGCACAGAGCCCACAGGCAGGGAGGAAAGCTCTGCCATCCCCTCTCCCCATTCACATGCACCTTTGCAAACAGCTCAGCCAACCCGATGCAAAGCTCCACCAAAACCGCTTGCTTTAAGAAACCTGCTCCCTGCAAACTCTGGCATGGTTTTAGCATGAGCTGGTTAGAGCACTGCCCAGAAGCCAAAGTACATCCCGAGTTCCCAGGAGGGAAAAGCCAAGGGGCCCCGCAAGTTTTGCCTTCACTTGTTAGCCCACAGCAAAATGTAAGGCTGCACTGATGGAACCTTCTCCTGAGGTTGCTCAGCCCATACGCAGCCTCTGAGTAAGCAGTCAGCAACCTGAAGAAGAAAGCAGCATCCTCAGAGCCTCTGGGCTCACTTAAGTAAACAGCCCCCTCAGCTCACCTTGGCTTTGTGTGCCAGGCCTGTACATCACTCACAGCACCCTAGTGCTGCTGCTGCAACCAGGGGCAGAAAACCACCTGAACCCTCACTTTCACTGCTTGAAGTGCGGGCAGCCCTCCGGAGAGCACTGCATTCCTCATCACCATCCTTGGAGATGTGGTCCAACATGGGGAGTGAGGGTTTGGAAGTTCCTCCAGCACAGGGGAGGCTGAAGGATGCTCTTCTTTCATGGACTTCAGGGTTAGTTTAGATGCCTTTGAATACACCAAAGTAACCCTTCCCCATCAGAGACTGCAGGGGTCCACCAGAAGGACTGGAGCTTCTGGAGGCAGGACCCTGATGAGTATGGAGGTGCCTCCCTCGAGAAAAAATCTGATTGTCAGGTTCTGAAGCGACGAGAGGAGGGGTCTGATGAGGCCTTTGCCATGTTTGTTTTCTGGGGGTTTCATTTCGGCTTCTTCCACTGGAGTGACATGGGGAAAAAGGTGTCTGAAGCAGCAGCCTGAAAACACGTGCATTTCTGCAAACCCTCCCACTTCCAAGATCGTATCAACAGAAGAAAGGAGGAGGAAGAAAAAAACAACAGGAGTTTCGCATTGACAGGGTCCCTTTGAAGCATTTTCAAAGAGCTCCACTACCTGCTCTCCTATTTGATTTTGCTCTTTCCAGAGTATCTACAGCATGTTCCTCCATGTTCCCAATGACCCCACCAGCTCAGGGCCCTTTTCTGAACTGTTCCTTGAAGAAAGCATCCCTGGGATGACACCAGCCACCACAACCACTGCTTCAGATGCCTGCCCAGGACTGCGGCTGTGCTGTGATCTATTGCAAGGGGTGTTCAATGGATGAGGGGCTGCACATTGATGCTGGAGATCCAGGAGTGGCTGTTGTCCTTCAAGGCAGAGGTTGTCTTCCATCAGTGATATCCGGCACAGAGAGGCGCTGAGCCTTTCGTTTGGGTGGTATCATCATGAGTGAAAGTCAGTGGAGATCCTGAGCATACACCCCACTTTGGCACTTGAAGACATTTAAAGCATCAGAGCCCTTTGCTGGATGCCACAACCTTGCTTTGAAATGAGTATTTCCAGATATTGACTGAATACACTCAGTGCTCATAAGAACAAGTAAAGCAAGAAGAGTCCCAAACCCCATCACACGCAGATTGCAGAGACCAGGGAGAAATCACCCCTTAAAATCAGTCATCGCATTGTGAACCAAACCATTTCTACACCATCAAAGCCAGGAAATCTCGAAAATTACTAACCGCCATCTGAAGCTGAGAATTTTACACACAACCCTGGTGGTGCAGGGGGGTCTGCTCCATGTTAACAGCAACCCAGCGCAGTTGGAGGCTCTTTGGAAGAGAGCTGCCATAGCACCCTGCCCTGCTGCTGTAAGCACTGCTCGGTTGATATCGCCACCCTCCTTGCCGGAAGCAAGCAGGTGTAATTCTAGCTCCTATAGCAGCACAGACAGCTCTGAGCAGGGGTAATTGCAGGAAGAAAGCATCTGCTGTCTGACCTGAAGGACCAGGTTGCCCTGGACGTCCTATCTTCTATCCTTTGTTTGTCCACCTCCAACAGAAAACTAAGCCTGAAAAGGGGAAGGAAGAAGGTTTGTGAAGCCCAGGATTTGAGACTGTGCTCCATGCCCTTCTCTCCCCCCCTGAAGGCAATTTCCAGAGTAAGGTTGATGTAATGCCTACAGATCCTGCCCTCCATCCTCAGGGAATGCACACACACATAAAGACATCAACCTGCGGGAGAGAGGCAGCCCCAGGACATGCACAGCTGATGCTGCAAGTGACAGCAAAGCCAAGGGACAATCCCCTTTCAGATGATGACAGGAAAGAGGAACGGCATATGCATAAGCACAAGCCGTAAATACACAGCAACTAAATCCTGGTGATTGATCAATGGCTGTTGATCTGGTGACAACAGCCCCCAGACACATCTTTACACATTGCCTTTTCCAAGTAAATAACATTACATCAGGTTTATGGGCTTCCTTGCATCGGGCATGGGCAGGGCTCTAAATGCTGCAACGGCATCAATGAGGCAAAAGGCAAAACCATGAGGATTTTCTTGGAGCCCCCAACATGGCTCTGCTCTACAAGGGCAGGATGAGGTGGGGAACAGGAAAGGAATGTGGTCCAGCATCCCAAGGCAGTGGGAAGCCCTCCTGGATATGGACACACCACGAGATCCCACATGAATCAGATCCCCACTTCACTCTTCCCAATGGCCAAATCATTCTGCCTCAGTTTCCCCCCGTGCTACATGACTAAAGAGTGCTGAAGAGCTATTTAATAACACCAAGTATCTAATTCACTGAAGATGTTTAAGTGCCTCAAGATTTCTGAAGAGGCTGCTATAGGGAAGGCATTAATTCAATATCTAGTGGCACAGAACATAATGCCAGGCAGATTTTCCACCATTCTTTTATTATAGCCTAATAATCCTCAAAATGGTTTCATTGTCAATACCCCTGTTGTGTATTTCGTTAGGGTTTTTTGGTTGTAAAGGAAGGCAAACACTCCACATCCCTCTAGCACCTACCAGAGCCCTTCTCAGGAATAATTACTTAATCTTCACAAACCCCTGCGTGGGGGAACCCTTCTATTCAGACACGAGTGCATCATCCCCCTTTTCATCCAAAGCCACCCAAGATCCCGAGCCAGGAGAGCAGCAAAACGCACTCTCCTCCCCCAGACTTTCTCAGTTGTTGTCTCCTCTCCTTAAAGACCCACCGATTATCACAAACCAAAGGAGCAGCTCTCTTCTTCTTTGTATCTAACCTGAACTTGCCCTGTTTCAGTTTGAACCCATCACCCCTTGTCCTATCATTACAGTCCCTGATGAAGAGTCCCTCTCCAGCATCCTTGTAGGCCCCCTTCAGATACCGTTCATTTGCCATTGCTCTCGTTACCCACATCCCAAAGATGAAGGACAGAAGGACCAGAGGAAGCAGCAGCTTGTCCAAGCTCTTGGAGAATCTCTGTGGCACAACAGGGAGATGGAGGCTCAAATGCAAACCCAAGTTTAAGACACTATTAACCTCCTTTTGGGTCAAGTTTTAGCTGTTTATATTGCAAGCTGGGAGGCCCCATGGCCAGTACACCACAGCCGAGGTGCTGGGGTCTTCCTGGGCAGACAAAGGCTGAAGTAGTAAGGACAAAATAAAAGCCAAGAGGAACGGGTACCACCCTGAAAAGCACAGCAATAGCGATGCTATAGCAGGGGAGGAACGAGAGATGCTCAATTTGGAGATAAATCTCAGAAAGATGAAAAATAAACAGTTTTATTTGGCCATCTTCAGGGTGAAAAAAACCACCAAAATGAAAAACAGAATAAAGTCTTCTAAGGCCTAAAGTGAAAACCACCCTCCCCCAAAGAAAATACACAGAGAAATGCAAAATCAGCCAGAGTTACTGATGGAGAGGCTCCAGGGCAGTCACTTATTGAAGTTTTGCAACATAAAGCTTCCATTATTTATTATTATTATTTTTTTTTTCCTGGAAAAAGAGAGAAACAAAGCATCTCCCTCCTCAAAAGTTAACAACTGCGCGACATCATCCCCGCATTGTCTCCCTGGTTTATCGCCACAGCACAGCGCTGAGCAGATTCCACCCCAGGGCAGACACAAAACCACAGGGCCACAGTTTCTAATTATACCCTCTATTCTCAGGGAAATGGTTTATTTATTAGCACTTTGAGCTTCCCTTTCATTCATTCGCAGTCCCAGTCCCGGCAGAGGGGCTCTCTCAACATGAGGAAATTTATTAGGTTCCCTCTATTCTCCACCTCCCCTGCTCTGCGCTCTCCCACCCAGCCTCTCCCCATTCAGCATTACAGGCAATCTCATCACTTTTAATTCAATAACTTGCAGTATAATTACTCCGTAATAACACTATTATCTTAACATTTACTCAGCAGCTGTGATCCCCTTACAGCGAGGCGAGGAGGGAGACGAGGAGGGATTCTCCGGGGAGAAGCGATGGGGAGAGACGCCTTCATGCAGGAGAGAGACCCAAAAATAAACCCCAGATGGAGATGGTGCAGCAAGGAGCAAGAGAGGGGCGAGCGTCAAGCACGGTGCCTGCAGCTCTTCCTGAGTCCCACCATTTTATCTCCCTTTCATCTGAATCCCAAGAACCCAGCAGGTTTTGCAGGCAGAGGAGGGATACCAGAAGGATGCTGCATACACTCAGCCCCGGTCCACAACGCAGAAGCCACTGAAGCAAACACGGTGCTTCAGGACCTCCCTAAAAAAGCTCTGCCTCCAGGTAATGGAATAAAAACAGGGGTAGGAAATAGCCAAAGGGAATCACCTCCTGCAGAAGCCATCTACTTCAATACAGATATTAACCACTTCTATGTTAGCCCAACTATCGCTCGCTACAAGACTGGTTTTAACTCCAGTAACCCCTCAGAAAAAGGGGGTTCCACATCCCACAACAGCACCTTTGGGAAACCGGGTAAGAAATTCTTCTAAAGCCATAGACTAAAACTCCAACAACTTGTGCAGCAAATGAGGCGGGGAACAGCCTGTTCAGTGTCACAACCAACTCGAAGCTAGGCTAGAAAGGCAGGCTTGCAGCCCACAAGCCCTCCGCAGCCCTTGCGAAGAACTCAGGTGTTGGCACCTTTTGCCTCCTTGCTGCGGTTTTATTTTCTATGATAGTTACACAAACAAGCCCACTGCGTATTTAGGCAGAAATGTTCCTACATGCACCAAAGAAAGAGCAAGTTCCTACAGCCCCTGCTTAAGCCAGCAGGATTTTGAAGCCTACAAGGTGAGGTCAGGTTCGCGCAGATATCAGATCCTGGAATCACACCCGAAACTCAGTGCGAACAGCAGCGTTACAGAATAATTCACACTCTTAACGTATCTGTTTCATCCACAGGCTGCAGCAGAGGGGTAAACACAGTTTATTTTGATTGATTATCCAGCCTGTAATGCAGAGCTGTAATTCCACCAAGCCATCAAAGCGATTGGGCAATTAGATAAATCATGGGAGGAACGTGCTAAAGGTTTGTCTTTCGAAACTCAAAATGGAATTTCCTCCAATTCCATCGCTGCATATTGGCTTGGATTTAATAAGACACAGTCAGATCATTTTGGTTTCAGATTTGTTTACATGCCTCTCATCTACCAATTCACTGGTTACTGCCGACGACAGATACCATCAAGATTAATAAGACATTTCATGCCGTCTTCCACTCCACAGGCAATTTCCAAAGCAAATGAAGACTGAAATGCAGGGTGGTGTGATGAAAGCCACACACCATGGCACACAACCCAACCCCTTTTTAATGCCTGGACCCCAATAATCCAGGTGTAATTCACATGGAGGAGGAGACTTCCCACTTTCAGCTGGGATATGATGAAGGATGGTGCAGGGAGCCCTTGGTACAGCTCATGTTTCATTAGTTATAGCATTAGATAAACCCTTTCCTACTCAACAGATCCTGTGTGCAGACATAATTCTATATATAGGCATTATCATAATTAAACCCGCAATAAAGTAAATAAGACAGTTTATCATGCATTATCTGGAGATCATTATTGAGTGTTTACACCTATTTAGTTCAAATTTAGGAGAAATGACAGCCCAAGCTCTAGGACATTCCAGATGGAAGCAGTTGATAAAGAAGGTTTTAACTCCCTCTATATTCCCTCCATGTTCCTCTCCTACATGACTGCAATCCCAAGCACTGGAGCACAGGAGAGGCCTTGCAGACTTCCCCCAAAGCTCATCCTCTTCCAGTCTGATAGAGCAGCAAATCCTAGTACCTGGGCAAAAGGCACCAAACTTGCAGCCTCACTGATGCTCTGGCTCGACCGTATCTGCTAATCTCAGCTGCAGAGAGCGTCCCTGCTTGAGACAGAGCTCAGCTCCTGCACTGAAAGAAAAATCATTAGAGGTTTGTAGGAGCTGATGGCAAACCTCACCTCGCCATCAATGAGAGCAGATTTCATCTCAGCGCTCTGCTCTCCCAGCCCAGCGGGGAACTGCACAGGGAGAGCCCCACTGAAGTTATTATTTGCCTTTGGGTTTTCTTCTTTAAAGCCAAAAATAAATCCAAGCACTCTGCTTGAGCTGTGCGCCCTAACTCAGCCTCCAGAATCTGCCTTCCAGAGGGTTTCCAGCTGGGGGGGAAAGGGAGGAAAAAAGCCGCGCTGAGCAGCGCACTGAAAAGCCACCCATGATAAACGGAAGCAGCACTAAATGTTGTGCCATTACGTGAGAAAAGACCACAGCTTTGATGTGACACTTGGCCGTTTGCTGGCACTATAAACTAGGGCGCACTAAAAAAGTTTCTTAAATGCTCCATAAACTTTAACACATTGCTGAAACACTTCGAACCAAGGATTTTATTTGGCTAGCCACAAACCCAGGCTCCGTAACAGGCAAAGAGCAGCAAAGGCATGTTTGTCTCTAGAAATGACAGGAATGTTTTCATTTCTGGAGTTTAAAACAACGACATTAATCCAGGTAGATTTAAGAATCCCCTGGGAAGAAGGCACCCGCGTCATGTCTATAGAAGCCTCAAACAGTGATTGAGTCCCTGGGGTTCATCCTACCTCCAGTCCTTCTGACCTTTACGTTCTGAGGAACACCAACCCCTGGACATGGGGCAGCACCAGAAGAGCAGCGAGGCACCAGCAGAGCTCTATAAACCATGAGCAAAGCAGCCCAGTGAAGTCCACCTTCATCTTAGAATCAGAACGGTTTGGGATGGAAAGGACCTTAAGCTGATCACCCTTGTGGCCTCTGGACTTGCTCCAACAGCTCCATGTCCTTCTTACGCTGGGGACACCAGAACCGCACACAGCGCTGCAAGTGGGGTCTCACCAGAGCAAATCTTGTCTATGTATTTGCCCAGACTTGATTTCTAAAGCTATTCCAGGAGATCTAAACCAGGGCATGAGCCAAGAAGCAAAACTAATCTTGAAAACATCCCCAAATGTTTTAACATTAATGTGCATTCCTCGCCACAAAGAAACCCGGGTCCTCCTCATGCTTTTGCCATGCTTTTTCCTCCAAAACGGAAAGGCAACCAATTCCCCAAAGGGACAAGGTCTGAAGCACATGAGCCACCCCTAACTCCCATCGCCCTGATCTCCACCTAGAGATTTCACACAGGACATGAGACACTTCTCCAAAGGCATTTTGCGTCCAATGAAACGTGCTGAAAACCCTAAAATCCATCAGCTGTCTTAAGCAGCACTGGCTTTGCATAAAACCTAAAGCCACTTTTTACATGCCACTCATCTTCCCTATTAAGCCTAATGGGAACTGTGCACCACATGGTTCCCCGCTTAGGGACAACCGGATTTGCACAACTTGCCCAGAGACAGGGAGGGACCATGATCAAACCTCCATGACCATGGACGCAGGACACATCCTCCTCCCATCCCAGCCCCACACAACCTCTCCAGCACATGGGCTGGTGCAATTTTCTCCTGCTTTATCGCACGCAGTTATTCCAGCGCTGGCACAAGGGTAAAGCAGGGAAAGAAATTCATTTTGAATCACAACTGTACCTGGGGCTAAATCATTGGGACGCTGTGATTTACACATTCCCACCTCTCAGGGCAGCACATAAAGCACAGCACGGGCCCATCATTCGTTTCAGGATATTGCTCTGGAACGTGCTGTCAAGCGAGTGTTTCATGGCACACAGTGAGCCTTGCTGCAAGGAACCGGGGGCACTCTGACACTCAGTGCTTCGTGTGATGCTCCACCTCCGGCAAGAGAAATGGACTCCTGGTGGTAATAGACTCCAGTTCTTTCCCCTCCAGGAAGGCAGCGCTGCAGCCATCAACCACGTCAGGCTGGAGGCAATGGTGATTCATCTAGGCCAGCAGCACCCAAAGGCAGATGCTGCAGAGCAATTACCTGTCTGGGTGAAGTTTCTTCCTAGCTCCCAGCCACCACTGCTTGGCAGAGGACCGGGATGAGTCTGATGGGGCAGAGACCACGGAGAAGCACTTGCCTATGGTATCCTACAGCATCCAAGACATCAAACCCATTAACACTGGAGAAACAGAGGCAAATAAGCAAGTTTTCACTCCTCAGCACATACTCCATGCACTAGGTATAAGGCGTGGATGGCATATGAACACTCCAAGGAGAAGAGAACCCATTAGATACTGCAGTATAGGGAATGGGCACACAGCTGCCCACTCCCCTGCACATACTTTCATCACAGCAAGTTCTTGCCTCCTCTCTCCCATATTTTCTGCCTTTCACTCGTAAGTTCAAATAAAGCACATTTTCAGGATGCTGGTTGTAACTTTATCCCCTATTTTTCATTTTCCTTTTCTTGGACCAGTGTTTTAAGTCTTTCTGACTTCAGAAAGCTCGCAGACACAAGACTTGCTGCATTGTCATGGCCCCTGGCCACCACTTTGTGCCCACAGAGAAGAAATCAACATCCAAAAGGCAGTTCAATAGCCTTGACATTACAGCTACAGCAACACAAGGGAAGACTAAAGATGCCCTGGTCCAAACCCTCCAACACCCCTCAGTTGTCTTTCATGTTTTGTAGTACTTCCTGCATCTCAGTCTCAAAGTTTCCTGCATTACATGGGAACTTCCCGTTCCTCTCCACTTCCCGTTTCCTTGATTTCTGCTGGAAAGGGGGAGAAACATCACCACTGAGGGCTTATTCCACCGACAAGCACGGAGCTCCCTGCCTGGCTGGGGCTGTGTCTGCTGCACCACATGTGACAGGTAGGAGGGAGCTGTGCGCAGGGTGGCTGCACATCTCTCCTTGCGTGAAACAAATCCAGTCCTGGACAAAACCCATGCTTACAACACACGTGTGTGCATGAGTAGCTCCAAAGCATGGATCAAACATGCTCCCAGAGAGCCGCCCTCCCTGCAGCCATGTTCTCAGAGGCAAAGCCAGAGACATTAAATGTCCCGAGCAGCTTTTACACATGGAGTTGATCCTCAAACATGGCGCTGGTTGGAGACTGGATTTCACTGTGGCTGCTCCTCGAGGTCCCCATTTCAGCCAGTTCCTGGTGGCTCTCACTGCTATGCAAACCCTCCTGCTCCTGCAGGACAAGGAACAGTATTTCCACACACACGTGGACACTGGCTGAGAGCTCCCCTCAGTCTCCCTTCTGTCAGTTTAAAACCATTCCCCCTTGTCCCATCACTATGGGTCCTTTACAGAAGCCCCTCTCCAGATGTTTTGTAGGCTCCCTTGATGCACTGGAAGGTCTTCCCTGAGCCTTCTCTTCTCCAGGCTGAAGTAGTTTCCTTCCTACTCCTTTACTCAAAGAGATCAAGGACAGAAGATACCCCACATCCCCCTCCTCCATCAGTCCAAAAGCTGCTGATTCCCAGGGCAGCCTATTTGGTGACCACGGGAATAGACAGATGGACAGAGACATGCAAACTACCCAGATCCTCTAACAGAGCATGGAGCAAAGCTGCTGCTCGCTTCCTTAAGTAAAGGATGAAGTTTTAATTTAAGCTGATCTCTGGGGAGAGAAAGAGGTTATTGAATCCATAGGAAGCAGCAGGGAATGAACCAAGTGACCCTGAGGCCAGGCACAAGCAACCAGGATTCCCCAGGGTTACAGAGCTGGGGGGATTCACTGGCACACATCCCCTGCTCCGATGCACACACATTTCCCTTGTGCCGCCTAAGAGAGCAAACACGTCGTTTTTGGGGGGGGGAAACTGGAAAGACTATTTTCTTCCCAACCCTTCCCCCTCTTCGAACCCGCCTGCCTCTGTAGCCTGCAGAAAAGTGCCCCAAATTCCTAAATTCACTCTCTACCTGCAGCAAGAGCTGAAACCCTATCCATCCCCTCCCCCTGCCCTCCAACCACACTAATCCATCACATTCCCTGGCCTTGCAGCCCACCCCCAGCCCGACAGCAGCAATCCTGGCACCAGATGTCCACTGACAAAGGCAGCACCAAGCATCAAACAGCAATCACCCTGTCACCCCTGTCCAACGGGGCCCCTGGGCAAGAAAGGAGCTCAAAAGCACAACAACCGCCCTGCAGAGCCGAGCATCCTTCATCCTGCTGCTGCTGCACACGCTGGGACCAGAGCACCAGAGAGGGGCCACAGCGACAAAACTCAACCTGCGCCTGAGCCCACCGAAGGGTTACAATTCCCCCTCTCGGAGCAGGGATTTAAACCAGGGGTCACTGATGGAAAAGAAAAGGGATTTAAAACCCCATAAATAATCAAACCCCAAGCAAGACATCTGTGCTCCGTCCACACACTGCTGCAGCAGCATTAGCAACGACTTTGTTTTAATAGGACTGTTGCAAACCTCTTCCCGGCATCCTCCCCGCCGCCTGCCAGAAGGATTTTGCTCGCCAAACCACGCTCCAGATTAGCCATCTGGATTATCTGTGTTTGCTAAACCTGACCACAAGACCGGCCTTCAAGGCAACACACCCATCTCCAGGGATTTGTTCATAGAAAGAAAAGTGGAGGGGGGGATAATCCCCGCTCCACATCCTCAGTAACTTTTCAAATGCACTGATTTTTTTTACCCTTTCTTCCCTTTTCCTTTGATTTGCGGGGGTTTGGTTGTATCTGGTTTCAGTATTGGGATGCTACTGATATCAGCCTCCTCTGTCGAGTCCCACCGGGCAGTTCACAGCCTCAACTCCCCTCCTTAACCCACAAATGCAATTCCAAGCTTTCCCACAGAGAAGCAACGTGCTGGCAGGCACAGAGTGTCCCCACAGCACGCAGGAGGGATGGGGCTGTGCACGCAGAAGCCCTGCCTGAAACCCATCCTGGAAAAGAGCTAATAGAGGAGCCCGAGAGCAAAACCCAGCACCCTGCAATAGCCCAAATTACCTGCAGCAACCCTCTGGTGGGCTCCAGCTGATGGGGTCCCTGGTTGGTAGGATGAGCCCTACATGCCCTGTGGAGACAGCCCCTGGCGCCCTCATTCCCACCTTCTCCACAGGCAGGGACCTGCACCACAAATCCTCCCAAGGCTCGAGGTGCTGGAAATGTGAACTGTCATTCTCCCTATTACACCCAGGTTTAGTGCTGCTGTTACAGCATCATTTTATTTATGGTATTACTTCTGTCATTGTAACGATCCTACATAAATTCCACATACCAATTCCATAACAATACTTGCTGCTATTATTATAATGATCCCATCTGATGGCACAGGTGTCATTATCAGAAAATCTGTTTGTAATAGAAAATCAAGTGTAAAAAGAGGCATTAAGCCCAAATGAACTATTTAAGAATTGCCAGAAACAGAGGGCTGGCCTCAATTCTCCCCGCTGTGAGGCACCACTTCCTGCCTCAATAGCGAGCAAGCTGGAAATAGCAGGTAAGTCATCCTGAACTTGGGAGCTGATGCTGAAACCAAGCCCCACAATGCTTCCTCGCCCCAATCAAACCTACCTCCACACCGGTTCTAACAAAGGATTTCTGCAACACACTAAGTGCTCATGGGAGCACTAATGAGGACCTGGAGAAACAGAAACGCATCCTTCCAAACCCATGACAAGATCCAGAAACAGAAAGGGCCGAACAGCGCCTTTAAGAACCCAAACCCACCCAAGCACACAGAGCTCACGCAAAATTAAGGCAGCAGTCAGTCACTTCTGAAACGACACAAGATGCTTCAGAGAAATAAAGGTGTTGCAGTGCTCAGTCTGAGGGATCTCCATCCCTGCATCAGCCCCTGCACGTCCACGGCTCCCAGATGCCTCCTGATTCAGAAGGTTTCACCTACCGCATCAGTTATTACTCCTCCAAAATAGCTCTGGAAGGGCAGCTGCTCCTTCGAAGCGAGCTTCTAACAGATGTTTTCCCACCGCCAGCATCTGAACACACACGGCGCCTCACACCTTCCACAGGCCCCGATTTCACCAGTTCATTCTTCACACCTGCAAACGCAGCATGACATAAACTCAAAGGTAACAGGATTACACTGCCCCGGTGCCACAGGACACGCTGCCACCTCTGCAGCAAAGCCTTGCATGGGAATAAACCATAGCTGGGGTTCAAAAACTCTTCAAACAGAGGGCAGAGGAGGGCTTGGGGGGAGTGGGAATGGGATCGAGTGCCTTTCATCTGGTTAAAAACCCAGCCCAGGTGAGCAGCATCACAGTCGGTTTACACAAGGGCTGCACAGAAGCCAGCAGGAAATGAGTAAGTGGCTTCAATCCAGCTCCTTGCAGACCAGTGTCAGACAACTTGTCACTCCTACACTTGGCACTACGGGGCAGCCCCCAGAAAGGCACCAAGGACGGGCTTGTGCAACCTCAGCTTTCCCCTTTACACATGGGTGACACCAGCGCTGCTGCTCCTTCCGGGCCTGCACCCACACACAGCAGACAGGGACCTGGAGCAGGAACCAGAGATCCCGGGTCTATTCCTGGCACCGCTACGACCTGTAGCAGGAGCCTGGGCAAAGCCTGTCTGGCTCTTCTTGGCCGAGGAATTCAACCCATGGCACTCCAGTGCTTTCCACTGGTGGACCCTAAAACACTTCCCAGAAAGGGGTTATGCATTGCTATTCCCACTTTACAGACAAGGAAGCCAGCAGATTGCCACTTCCCCAAGGCTGTTTTTCTGGCACGCTCCTGCACTAGATTAAATCTAGTGAAATAGCTTTGCCTAATCTAGTGAAACAGCTTCGTTGTACAAGAATCCATACCCACAGGCCAGATTCACCAGCGAGGGTAAAGAGGGTGTTTGAAACTCGCTGTGATCAAGGTTAAGAAACATAATAAAACACCATACCCTGCTTTTCCAGCTCTGCAGGGTAATGAGGGATTTCCTCATATACCTGCTGCAACTGTCACCTTTGCAGCAATTTAGTACCTAATACTAAATTCACTCTCTGTCTGCATACTGAACCTTCAGTTTATTTTGGTACCTCCACCTCTCCAAAAACTGATACACATCTCCCCCAGGTCAAAAGCCTAATTGGGCCTTCTCTGCTTTCAATGCCTTTGAAATAATCCCTGCTTTGCCTCTGGGCTGCAGGAGGAGGTTGCAGAGCAGCCAGAGCAGAGAGCAGGAGCCCCAGTGCTCCCCCACTCCTGTTCTACTGGCACAAAGATTTGGAACAAGTCCTCCCTTCTACAGCTGATGCACCTCTTTCTGCACCAAGGGATCAATGGCACGAGTTGTATCATCCCAAGATGACAGAAGACACTGATACCTTCCCTTCTCCTTGTTCTTGAGGCCATAACGTGAAAGGATGGCGAGCGCTATGGTTTTTACTCCAGGCAGGAGCTGCTGTCTTCTGCGCAGACCCCTCCTCCAGCTCAGTCCCACCTCCCACCCCAGCCAGCCTTAGTCACCATCTTCAAGCCCACAGCCCAAAACACTCCTCCACAAGAAGCGAGGCTTGAAAGGCACCAATCAACTGCAGACGCTTGTTATGTTCCAGAAATCACAAATCATGAAGAAACGCTGAAAACGGCTCAATTAGCTCAAATGCACGTTTTTCACTTGCTCCTTTTTTTGTGGAAAAGAAAAGAAAACCCAAGTCCGTAAATAAATATGAGCCTTGTAAAGCACTGGGGCTGAGCAGCACCCCTGCAGCCAGCAGAGGATCAGACGCGCACCCAAACACCGAGCCAGTGATGAGAGAAGAAAAACAGCTCCGTGCAGGTGGTTTGCTACTCTCAGAAACCCTCTTTCCAGCAGATGCTCCTCTGCTCTGTGCGCCCCAATCCCGGCGTGCTTGGATTTGGCATTTCTCCCGCACCGAGCGCCGAAAGGAAAGATGCAGCCACACAAAGCACAAGCTAAAGAATCCTTTTTGACAGAGAAACCATAATGCCTGAGACTGCTTTTCATATATAGTAATGATCAGCTTAATCTTCACATTTTTTTCCCCCTTAACTGCGGGAAAGTTCTACCCCAATGAACAATATAAATTGAAAGTTAAAGTGTTCCTTCCACCGCCTCAAGTCAGACCAACTGCTGCGCATTCAAACCTGGAGCCTTGACGTAAAAGTTACCTGCAACATAAAATCAGCTTGCCTTTGCCAGAGTGAGAAGGAAACCATAAAGGGATGAAATATGGTCCTTTCTCAGGAAAGCTCCAGCTATGAGGCTCCTGTAACAAAATGGAGCATTTTTTCCCCCTCTTATGTTTCTAAAATTACAGATTTTAGACAAATAAGCATCTCGAGCTCGACCAGCAATATAATGGTGAGCTAGCAACTTGTAAGAAACCGAGAAAGAGAGCTGTCCTTGAAGCCTGGGGACCGAACACTGAAGTTGTGCAATGCTTCCAGCGAATAAATACTGCCCGTTACTCAAAGCCTGCGTCCAACCCCGACCTACGGAGAGCATCGTGCAGGCGCCTGCTGCGGACCTGGGCCTCCCTTTTACTTACTAAAGGCATTTCCAGTGCGGAAAACATCAGAACCACGCATTAAAAGGGGTAATTCGGAGGAAAGGGCTGGAGAGCCGGCCCTTTGTAACGCGGACGAGCGCTCCCTCCGCACGAACCGGGGGGGCTGGATGCGGCTTCCACACTTTGTCTCCTGTTCAGCCCCCGTGAGGCAAAGGGGAGCAAAGGGGGGGGGGTCCCCTCACGACCGCCCCAGCGCTGCCCCCCGGCCCGCAGATGGGGCCCGGCCATGAAGAGCTCCATAGAAGCGGGGGTCCGAACGCAGAGCGGGAGCCGAGCCGGGGGCAGCCCCGCCGCTCCCTCACGCGACGCGGGATGCTCCCGGGGGAGATGCTCCCGCGGGGGAAGGGAGAGGGGATCCCCCGCTTGAAAATGGGTTATAAAGGATCGATTTCCAACCAAACCGGTTGCCTCGAGCCTCGCTGCAGGGGCTGCGGGAAGGGGCTGAGGTGAGGGGAGCCCCGCGGGCGAAGGGGGGTGTCGCGGCGCGGGGCAGCCACTTACCGGGAGGGGACCGCCTTCCGGCCCGCGGAGCCTCCGGGCCCACGGGCACCGCGACCCCGCCGAGGAGCCCTCCGCGGCCGGGGCGGAGCGAGGCGGAGCCGGGGCGGGGCCGGGGAGGCTCCGGGGGGCGGGAGGCCCGGGGCGGGGGGCGCCGGGTCCCGCCAGGCCTCGGCTGCGCCCCCTCGGGTCCCCGGCCCCGGGTTCCTCCTCCCCGTGCTCCCGGAGCTGAGCCTTTGGGGTACCCCCTGGAGCCCGGCCCCGGGGGCACCCCGGCGCGGTCACTCCGGGTCCCCCTGAGCCAGCCCTTGCAGCCTTGCCTGGCGCTTTGGGCCTGGCTCTGCCATCAGGTAACCTCACACCTCCAAACGCTTGGAAGACAACAAAACCCAACGCCAAAAGCCATAACCTCCTTCATTGGCTTCTCGCGGAGTTCCACAGATGTGCAACGCTCTTGCAGCCATCTGTAAAGCGAGAAGGTAATTCCTAGCCTGAGGACTTTACGGCTTAAATAAACGCAGCAAGAGAGGCCAGTGGAGATGTGCAACAAAAGGGTTTATTCAGCCAGAGGTTAGGATATCACGGTCACCGTGTACACATCTGTGCATCGAGCCTCTATAGGATTTCGGACAGGAACAAAACGCTCTGTGCTTGCCCTTTGCGAATCATACCAAGAAGCAGGAAGGGACCGAAGCCCCAACAACAAAAAGATCACAACAACAAAATTCCCTCCCAACCCTCCCCTCTACATTTTGCCTTTTTTTTTTTTTTTTCCCCATTTCCACACAGATATTTTGCCCTTTTTTCTTTTTTTTTGGTTGTTTTTTTGCTCGGGGTTGAAATCCGCGGTCATTGGGGAATTTTCCGAGCCAGTGACCGTAGCGGGGCTGAGCGCAGAGCCGCTCTTGGCAGGCCCCAGCGCTGGAGCATGTGCCTGCGAGAAGAGGGGGGGACGGGGGGGGGGGGGGGGGGGGGGGGCAAAGGAGGCCACGTACATTTTTAGCTGAAATTACCCAAAATTACCCAAAGCCGAGCAGGAGAAAGCCCATCGCAGCGGCCCGAGGCCACACGCCAGCGCTGGGGGCTGGGGAAGAGGAGGAGGAGGAGGAGAAAGCTGCGTGGATGGAAGTGAGGATCCAGATTGAAAACAGATGGGATTTTTCTTGCCAACCTGACATCCGAGACCGCGGGAGGCGGGGTGGAACTTCCCCTCCCAGAGGCTGCCAGCCGAGAGATAGGAGAGGATGAGGCCCCCCGAAAAAACCCACTTTGGTTTCAAATCCCTTCTGGCTGGGGCTCCCTGGATGGCAGAATGGAGCCCGCTGGAGCTGGGTTGGTTTTAATACTTTGAGAGGTTTGATTTGACCATGAAGTGTCTGATTCATCTGTTCCTGCCTGCTGGAGCTAAGCCCAGCCTGGCAGTTAATACTTTGCCCTAGGAGACATTTTAGGGGCATTTTGCACCCACACGGATGCCTCTGCACAGGCACACAAAGGAGACCCGTGTACGTGCGCCTTCACCCTCCCGCATGGCACTCTGCAGCCAGGTCACAGCCTCCGCTGAGGGACGAGATGGGAGTGTGGCTGCAGAGATCCACCTATTCCCACATAAAGGAGCACCACAGACCATTGGAGAACCTCACATCTGGCACACCCCTGGGCGATGTGAGGTCCTCCAGCAGCCCGAGCTGCCCAGGTTTTAAGAAGCTGCAAACAAATGATGCAACAGCCCTGGGCGACTTAGTGATTCACCCAGGAGTAAATCTGTGGCTGGTCTGAAGCAGCTGCTGCTCCAGGTCACACCTCTCCATCCACGCATCCCACGCTTCCATGGCAAGAAGGGTACAAATCCCACCCGCTCAGCCGCAGGGAGGTCCCTGGTGCCATGGGGGTGCAGGGACCACACGAGTGCCCATGCTGAGCACTTCGGGATAGAAGGCTCAGGGCATGCACAAGCCGCTACCCAACATCCATCAAGAGACTGGCAAAGCCTCCTCTCCAGTGTCCTCCTGGCAGGGACATGGGGTCCGTGTCCCCCTCCGGGATTTCACAGCTACTTTACAAACCAGGAACAAAACGTTACTGCTGTGGCCTTGACCACATATTTTCCAGGGGCTCTGGGAGACCGGCTCAGGGCTAACACACACTCTTTTCATTCAGAGCTTTAAATACCCAATTGTGTCTGTTTTCAGCACGCTCATTTTTAGCATTTTAATGCTATGGTCCCCGGCTCTCGCCCTCCTTGGACTGGCCCCAGCGTGGGGGTTTTTCCTTGGTTTAACATCTTGCAGAGCGAGAGGGGAAGGGGGTTAGCAAGAGGTCAGGCATTTCTCCTAACCCAAGTGTTTTTCCAGCAGGCAGGGGGTCCTGCTGGGGACAAAGACAAACCAGCCCCTTCGGCTGCCTGTTGGCTGCACCCTCCGCTGCGGATCTCAACGCAGGCGCAGGATGGGCGCTGCTTTGCTGGAGCCTTTCAGGAAGGTGCAGGGTCCGGGCACAGTTCCCATGAGAGACAGCAGGCAGCAGCACCCATCCCACCGCCCGGCACAGCCAAAACCTCACTTAACACAACCACCACTGGAACAAAGGGGTTGGGGTTTCCCATTGCACTCCCTTTCCCTTCTTGCCCTGTGGGCCCCATCAAGAGGACTTTGGCTCACAGTCAGGCAGAAGACCTCATGTGCATGCAGAGCCTCTCTGGATGTGGCACCGCACCATGCCACCTCCCTGGCACAAAGCAACGTGGCAGCTGCTGGTTTCAAACAGCCTGCTCCAAAACCAACCCCAGCTTTGCCAGCACCCCTAATGCCACCCACTGCACTGCCCAGAGTGCCTGTGGAGGCTTGGCCCTGGGTGTATATACAGGGGTCAGCCTGGCTCTGCACCATAAACAGCAAAGCTGTTTCAGGTCCAGGGTCAGCTCCAGCGTCTCCACTTGTCGAAAGTCCCTCTTCTCCCCTCTTTCCAAGCACACTCAGCCCTACTTGCTTTTGCATGTGCTACTGAGTCCCAGCTCTTGTCCAGGCCAGCCTCAAGACATGTCCTTTCCTCCCATCTCCACATCAGTATTCAGCATCTTCCCATCCCATCTCCCCCAGCAACCCAAACACACCATGTCCCTATTAACCACCCTTCCCAGGTTGCTCCAACATCAGCTGCTCAGCGGATATAGGGGTTTTTTTTCCACCAAGTAATATCAAAATGATATTTATTAAATTTGCTCTCTAAGTCCCTCAATCTGCTCCATAACACAGCGAATCTGCGAGGTAGTTTCACTGATCCCGCCTCAATGAGACCAGATTAACACAGATGATCCCGGCTTTGCAGCTCCCTCGTCCCAGGGAGGGTCAGAGGTTCTGCGCAAAGGCAGAACCCATTGGCAGCACCGCGCTGGAGGAAACCACGTGGCCTCTCCAAATGATTTCCGAGGTTAATTCCAGGTGGGAAGGAGGGAGCACTCCGCATGGACACACAGCAGCTTTCCAGGCTTCCCAAACCCCGTTGGGCTGTTGATTTCAGCCTCTCTTGCTCTTATCTCCTTCTTTAAGCGCATTGATTGTACCTGCCCCCACCCTGCTCCCCAGCAAGAGGCCCATTAAAGCTAAAGTTAGCTCCAGAAAGGTTCATCACATCCATTATCTCTGCATTCAGCTAAATTATGAAAATCGTTAAGATAGGGAGGCATGGAGCCTGTTAGTTTCCTGGAGAGGATGCTTTACCCTTTTTCTTTTTCCCTTCTGCTTCCACATTTAATTACCTTAAGTTTCACAGTATTTAATTCCATTTATTAAAGCTTTAATATATAAAACCAACAACAACAAACCCCATAGCTGGTCGCCTTTGGGAATGGTCAGAACCAGAGCAGCATCTGCCTCCCCAGCCCCTTTTCCACCTGGGCTGTGGATAGACCCCTGCAGCTGAGCTTGGGCTGGATGCATCCATTCATTAACACAGAGAAGGACGTGGTCCTGGGTCCATGCAGGGGAATGGGAGCAGCACCAGCCCTGCAGCCTCCCGTGGGCTCCCCCAAGCCAGGCTGGTCCCCAAGCTGCTGCCAGGAGCTTTGCTGCAAGCCAGGGGATGACACAGGAAGCAGCGGTGTTGTGGGAGCTCTTTATTTACATCTAAAAGTGCAGGAGCACAGTTCCATCTGTGATGCCACCACACCTGGAAAGCCCCAGCGGGGACAACAGTCCTGCAGGTACACGCACAGGCATCCTTGCTCACTTACTGCTGTTACTTTTTGAAGAGATGCTATTTTAGGATGCTGATAGCAAGCCTGTGGAAACAGCGAACTCCCCACATGCTTCAAGCAAGGTCAATCTGAAGCATTAGTGTCTCTCTGGCTGCATTTTGCCTTCCCAGAGATGCTATTTAGCAATCTCGGTTACTATGAGAGCAGCATCTAAAACCCCCTTCTCCTGTAATGCCGACCAAGCTGTAACCTCCCGCCGGGCTGTGTCTCTGCCATCCAAACAGGACAGAGACCAAAGAGTGAAAACAAAACCAGAGGCATGGCTGGGGAAGAGCTCGGCGCAGGGTCACCCGCTGTGCCACACAGAGAATCACAGGATGGGTTGGGTTGGAAAGGACCTTAAGCTGATCCGGTTCCAACCCCATGCCAAGGGCAGGGACGCCTCACTCTAGACCGTGTCACCCAAGGCTCACGGAGCCCCCTCTGAACTGTTTCTAGACCCTTTTCTCCCCGCACTCGCAAGGCACGGTTTGCAAACCCGGCTGCCTTCCAGGCCTGTCTCATCACACATCCAGCCAGGGCCCCATGGCTCCGAGCAGTGCAGCTTCTTCCCAGCCACATCTTTTACAGGATTAAACCTCACACTTGGCCTGCGTTTTGCATTTGGTTTTTAAATCAGGACTCACTCTGGAAAAGTAGCACCAGGAAATAAAACCCAACCCGCTGCAGTGCTCCCCACAGCAGAGCCACGTCCTTTGATATCAAGAAAGCTGCTGCTCATTTGAAAAACAAATGTTTAAGCCATCAAGCATGTTTATTTCATTTGTCCTTTCTGTGCCAGGGAAAGCCCAGGCTGCCACACAACATCAGCTAAAGCATTCCCAGTGAGGTCCCACACGTTGGGATGGGAGCAGTTGGAACCACAACCCACCCCTTGGCATGGGCCAGCCTCAGCCCCACCACCCTGAGCTGAACACAGACATCCAGAGCCTAAAGACAGGACTTGGATTCAACCCATTGCTTACAGCATGAACACGATCACCTCTGTTCCTCCAAGAGCAGAGACATTTTAGTTCATTTAGTTCATCCCTGCAGCCTGATGGCTTCTCACTGAAAACACCATGGATTGCTCTGCTTGCAAAGAGACAGGTACAGGGGAATATGGAGCCCAAAATGAACCCACTTGGAAAGATGAAGCTGCTGCCTCATCATAGTGACACACCACTGACCATGGGTCCATCCGTTCACAGGCTCCCAGAAGCTCAACACCAGCAGCTCAGAAATACAACTTGCACTCCATTTAAATGCTGTGAATGCAGATCTGCTCTTGGTTTAAACACTCACTGGTGCCACGACGGGACCCGTGAGCATCCAGTAAGTGGGTTGGTGGCTCCATCCGTCACCGTG
This sequence comes from Ara ararauna, assembly GCA_028858755.1. Taxonomy (NCBI): domain Eukaryota; kingdom Metazoa; phylum Chordata; class Aves; order Psittaciformes; family Psittacidae; genus Ara; species Ara ararauna. The sequence continues at coordinate 2,339,995 of CM054398.1, read as the reverse complement.
GAGCTCCCTTCAGCGCAAGGGCTCCCTCTTACCACCTTCCAGCCACATTCCACAGCCACGGAGCTGCATCTCTTATGGCAACGCTAAACTCAGAAGGGACTTTCCCCACCTTTTTCCCAAAGCCTCACCAGTAGTGAGCTAAATCCAGATCTGCTCTTCACACCCACCCACGAGCTGGGGCAACCAGCAAAGGTTCCTTAGCAGGAGGAGCCACGTTCCTCTTGCTTTGAACATGAAAGCAGCCCGAAGGAGGGGATTTTGTGGGGGAGGAGAAGATTCAGCACAAAAATCCCCCAAAACACGGAGCAGCAAACACTGCCTTCAGCACCCCTGATGCCAAAAGGGCTCCTGTGGACAAAGGTAAGGACAGACATTACCCAAACCAGGTTCTTCGTCTCAGATCATCTCTCAGGAGACCTCTGTCCGCTGGAGCAGCAGGATACGAGTGTTCAACCTGCTCAGCTTTCCCTCTGGCCTCCACCCCAGTGTATTTGGGGCTGGCTCTTACACTCACACCCATTTAACCTCCTGTTTACATAGTTAATATTCCACTGAGGCAATGCAAAACACACAGCACTACAGCAGCAAACAAGCAGCCCTGTTTCCCAGCTGCACAAAGCCTCCACCTCTCTTGACATGAGGTCCTGCACTGTTACCACCTTAGGCATGAAATATTCCTGAAATAAGCTGTCCATGAGGAATGTTTCAGGGAGACCCAGAGTCTGCAGGAGGACGATTCTGGATGCCACTGAGTGCCCACAGAGTTTGCTCTACAGCAACACGACCCAGAGGCAAGGATGGTCCTTCAACCTTCCTACACCATTAACTCCGGATGCTCCCATGATGTGGTGCTTCCTTCTCAATGTCAGAAACCAAATGGTTTTTGGTCAACCTTTGGAGGGTAAACACAGCAGCCGATAGCTCCAAGGAGCCAAGTAATATTGGCTGCTCCTTTGAGTAAGGAAATCTTGGTCTTCTCAAGTTCAGGGGTGCCATGTAGAAACCTCATGGATTCACCATCAGCTGGGTCCTGGGTACCTGATGAAGGATGGCTCTGGATGTGCCCATTTCATAGACGAGGAAGTTCAGGAATGAACTGGAAAAACAACGTTCCCTTGCTCTGCAGGAAAGCAAGAGAATGGAGCCTGCTCCCAGCATCCTTCCTCCAACAGCCACCACCACATGCAGCAGTTTGCACTGGGCACAGCTTCTGAAAAGCCCTGAAAAGCCTCCAAAGGCCCAAGCTCATCAAGAAACGAGCAACAACCACAGGGAAGCAAATCTATGCATGATCCAGATTTCTCATGGATCCCAACACACCTAAAAGGACCCGGTCCTCAGAGCACAACCCCAGAGAGGCTGGAGAGCCCTACGCTGCTCTTCCCAAAGCTGGAAAGGCTCAGACCTGGATTACAGATCAGCATCTCCTTTCCCACCGTGGCACTGTGGGAACAGCAATGCCTTGGAGAGGGAGGGGGAGCACAGGAGCGTGAGCAAACCCATCAGAAGCAGGAACTCAATTTTGCCCATCATTATCGTTGGCTTTAACAAATAGCTGCTGGGGATGGCAGGTACTTTATTCATTTCCCCCCTGTGCACATGCAGGATGATTGAAGAAATCCCCGGCCTGGTGATTTGTTTGCCTCCCTGGCTCAAAATAACCAGCTATTTATTTTTAAACAGCGGGATGCAACAAATCCTCAAATGAAGGCAACAGAGCCAGAAGGACATGCCACACACATCATGGCACCAGCGCCCGGGCAGAAGGCTTCAGCCAGTAGGAAAAAGCCATGTCCAAATCTCCCACTTGCACTTCAGAGCTGGGAAAAGGAAACCAAGGGATGGCAGATTTCCACAACAAGACACTTCCCACATCCCTGAGCCCTCCTGGAGCCCTCTGAGGTCGGCAGCAAGCTGAGGCCAGCTCAGCGCTTGCATCCCCATCGGAGTTGAAGCTCCTCTCCTGTTCCAATGGCTGTAGTTACTTGCACAGGACAATGCAGGATTCACTCTTTGCCCTCCCCCCAAGGGATTGCTCCTGGAGCACAGGAAACACCATCAGCAGCAGCTGATGCACAAATCCAGGGTTAACCACCAGCCCTCCTGAGGAAACACCATTGGGGCTGTCAGCGGGTGTCCTGGTGGTGATCTCCTGGTGGGGCTGTGCTGGCAGGAGGGAGCACAGATCCAAAGGACAGGACATCTTCTGCACAGGTCTGCCTTGGAACAACATCCCTCAGGGGAAGGACACTCTCAGGTCTCACAACCCCAGCAGAAATGACACGAGGCAGCCTCAATATCCCCATCCTATAGGCCCCTACAGATGACCTTTGGTGTGTGCTTTGAAGCACCATCTCCATTCTTTGTGGTCACTGAGCGCGTTTTCCATATGAGTCTTCCAGAGCCTGCAGCCAACACAGGCTGTGAGCTGCCACAAGGATATCCTGCCCCTGAGAGATGCTGTTCCGAGGTAGAGCTATGAACAGCTATCCAACAGAGCCCAGGAGCAGAGGAAATGAGCACCTGCTCCTTCCCAATCCCTGGGGAAGGCAGAAGGGACCAAGGGGCATCTTCTACCTGCCATAGGCACACCATCAATAACCTGACACCAAATAGACACAGATGCATACAAGATATTTTACAGTAAGAATAAGAGTCCAGATTGTTACTCTAGAACCAAGGTGCAACTTGACTTGTATTTGCCATCTGGTCAATGCACTGTGTGACACGGCACGAGGCGTATTTGCCAGAGTGGTTTTCATGTGGCTGCCCCATCCCTGGCAGTGTTCAAGGCCAGGCTGGACAGTGCTTGGAGCAACCTGCTCTGGTGGAACGTGTCCCTGTCCATGCTGGGACTGGATGAGCTTTACGGTCCCTTCAACTCAAACCAGGCTGGGATTCTGTGATCACAGCACGCTATTTAAAGGCAGGTCCTGAGCACACGCTGAGCTGCTCCGCTGCCCACACCTGAAGCTCAGACCCATCTCCTTCAAAAGGACCTTCAGAAATGCACTACTGAAAAAGCAGCACGTTTCAGGCTGCTGTGTACCACCACTGCCTTCTCCCCATCCCCGCATCCTTCCCACCCTGTCCCATCAGCTGCCTGCCGCAGAGGGGCTCTGCCACTTGACAGATGAAGCTCCAGGTTAACAAACCCGATTCGTTGGGCACAAAAAGCCAACACGTTTCCTTTCCACTGGCTCTTTCTGTATGAACTGTGAAGACATTCACGACGTGAAATGTCACCGTGTCACTTGGTGGCAGCTGAGGCCACGGAGCTGGAAAGGTTGGGAGAGGGCCTCTGAGAGCTCCCCTGCTCAGCCTAAAGGAAGGGTGGTGGGGCAGACAGGGCCACTGTCACTGCAGGGGACAAGGAGACCATGAGCCCAGTGCTCCCAGTGCCATGAGCACTCAGAAGGATGCTAATGCCCAGAGTTGGAGCATGAGCACCCATTCACCATTGCAAACAAGCCCCTTTTGCCCTCTTTGGCCCCCCCAGACTCTCTCCACCACACTTCCCTGTGTCCCAAAAGAGTCCATTTGCACCCCTCCAGGAACAGGGAAAGCTCCGGCACATGCTGGTGAACCCCTTAACAGCACCTTGAGCTGGGTCTGGGAGCAGGGATGTCCAAGGCACATCCAGAAAGGATTCTGCTGCGTTATCCCACAAGCAGTGCTCAGGGCACCCAACGGCTGCGTCGGCACAGCAGGAGTCATGAGCAGACACAGGGACACGCTGCAGGGCAGGAGCGAGCTCCGGGCACCCCTCCAGCCAGGAGGGAACCTGAGACCTCCCCTCGTGGTGAATTCAGTGCTGGAACACGGAGTAACGGAGCAGCTGGTGCCGGAGGTGAGGCAGAGCAGGACACCCGTGGCGCGCAGCCCAGCTATGCGAGCTATGGAGGCGGAAGGGTTGTGTCTGCTCAACCCCAGAGCCACCAGCGCTGCAGGCACCGCTCCAGCGGTGGTCAACTGCCAGAGGCAGATGAGCTGCACGGCAGTGCGATGCAGCATGGGAGCCCACACTGGGCTGGTGCTGTCCCCAGTGCCAACCCCCATCCCAGAGCACAGCAGGTACCACTTGAGAGAGCAAAAGCCACTTCCCACACTGGCCTGCCATGCTTCCCAGATGAGTCCTGGTCCCAGCCGTGGGAAGGGCTGCTGGCTTCTCTGCCTAAGAGGAGGCAGAGCAGGAATGCTGCTCCGGTTTGCCTCTGGAACACGTGGAAAAAACAGAAACCAAGACAAACACTGCAAGCAAGCATGGAATCATGGAATGGCTTGGCTTGAAAAGGACCTTAAAATCATCCAGGTCCAACGCCTGCCACGGGCAGGGACACCTCACACTACAGCAGCTTGCTCCAAGCCCTTTCCAACCTGGCCTTGAACACTGCCATGTCTTGAACACTTGACCGTGCTTGCATGTGGCAGGCTCACCCCTTTAAAAAGGCACCAAAGCTGGTGCAGATGTGACCTGCACCCCCTCTCTACCCACTTCACCAGTCCTGTCCCCCAACTTCCCGAGACACCGAGCAGAGACCCAACCACTCCCCCATCAATCAGGGGGACAGCCCAGTAATAAAGCACAGGATGAGGTAGGACACTGGGGACAATGGCCCAGGTGAGTCCTCGAGCACACCTCTGTGCATACACCCAGGCCAGGAAGACCCCTGTCAGCTGCAAACGCACTCTGAGGCATGAAAATTGCATCTCCTCTCTTCATCTTCTCCTTACCCAGCCTAAACTCCAGCTCCTTGCCCTGCCAACTGCACTGGAGGCCCATGGTCGCTCTCAAAACCCGAACAAGCCTCTCTAGGAGTTCCTTACAGGGACCAGCAGCAAAGGCTTTAGGGCACGAAGTCCATGAGCAGCCCCAGGAGCCAGAAATGCCACTGATGCTCCCACCCCTCAGCACCAGGCAGGCTTCTGTAGGTCTAAAATTGAGGCACAGAAACATGATAGCGGCTGCTGGAGCGTCCTCCTCATCCCTCCCCGAGGAAGCAGGATCACATCGGAAGGACACGCAGCGATGGTGGCTTGTCCTCAGACCTCACCGCCACCTCCTCCCCTGCACCCAGCTCCACTCGGGCAGGAGTGGATTCATCCTCATCCTCCAAGGGTGCTGAGTAGTGCTTTGAGCTGGAAAAAATAAATCTTATCAGCACGTTCCAACAAGTCCTTCCAGGAAGGAGTTAGCAGGGAACTCGCGCGGTTGCCCTCCTCGGGACTCGGAACAGGGCTGGAAGCAGAGCCCGGGCTTGCAGATGTTACAGATGGGCAGTGTCCAGAGGCTCCAAATCTGGGGGGGGTTCTCCTCCTCCTGACAAGTTTTGCAATAGGACAGAAACCAGCTGTGAGTCTCAGGGCTTGGATCCCAGGCAGGAGCAGAGGTGACAGGAAATCCCAAACCAGAGAATTCAGTTTGTTCTGGGTCAAATGCAGCGGAGGAAGCGGAGGCAGAAGGGGAGGTGCAGAAGAGCAGCGCAGGAGGTCAGGTCTGTACAAGGCTTCTGTGGACTCCCAGCACTTGGATTCTGATGCTGAAGCTTAAAACCCCAAAGATGATCAGGAGCTGGTTCCCCGAAACTTCCAGGGTCCTTCCCAAAATGGGCTCAGAGGATGATGAGCCAATGACTCTCCTTGCTGAAGCAGGCAAGTCCCAATGGCACGCGGGACCAGCAGCACCATCTCCCACTGCTGCACAGATGAACGCTCCAGCCCTGCCTGCTGATGGTCAAACTGCTCCCAGACTTGCTCAGGACATGCAGGGAGAAGGGTAAAACTCCTCTGAACCGTACATGGCCAAATCCCTGGGCAAGAAAACACTCTGGGCTACTAACAGGGAACTAACATCCGATCCACCACCATTTTAGAGCCCTGAACAGCCACAGCCACACACGGATACCATCACCATACCTGGGAGAAAACGGCTTTGCTTCTTGCTTTATTTATCAGCCAGACAAGCAATTCCCCACCCACGGACAGGGGTGGGAGAGCAGGAACACAGCCCCGAGACACCCTCTCCTGGCTCCGAAAACGTATTCATTATGGCCAGGCAGTTTCTGGCAGGGCAGAGCAATGGCTCTCTGATTAGAGATGTGTACCAGGAAGCTATAATGAAGGTGGGCCACTGACGCCGTGATGAATATTATATTTCAGGAAAATTTAAATGACATGATCCATCATGCCCAGAGCAGCAACACCTTCTGCCAAGCACCCGCACTGAGCACAGCGGCTCCTGGACCGCGGCTCTGCTTCGGAGCCCTGCGGTCACCTTGGCTGGAGGGAGAACAGCAGCAACGGGTAAAGAAAAGCACTTTGTATTCCAAGGGCACTCAGGGAAGCAGCACCACTAACCTGGCACCACCAATCAGCATCACTAACCGGCATCACTAAACTGCACCACTAACCAGCATCAGCAACCCGGCACCACCAACCAGCATCACTAACCAGGATCACAAACCAGCACCACCAACCCACTCACCTGCAAGAGATTCACAGCCTCCTCCAGCGCAGCAGTGAGATACCCCCTTGCACGGGCTCTGTCAAGCATCAGGAAAACCCAGGTTTCATCTGCTCGAGGGAGCTCGGATCCTGGCATTCAGCACACCCAGAATAGAGCGCGCTCAGAAACCGGACGGCATTCCAGCAGGATGTGGAGGGGAAGGGTTATGGAGCGGCTTTTCCCCTAAGTGAAATATTGCCGCTGGCTCAATGGAAGCAGGAGGTTCGTCCCTCCTGGGAGGAAGCTATCAGAAACCACTCTCCCTCCGAGCGTGGCCAGCTCACCGTTCGCTACCTGTTGCATTTCACCATCAGGCAAAACGCTGCGAGAGCATAAGGCGACGCTAAAAAGCAAGAGCGGGTGCAGCAGCGCGCAGGGCAGGGCTACCAGAAACGCTACAAGCTGCTGCAATCCAGACGCGGCTGCATTACACATTCATCTGAATTTTAAATACAGAGCATTCCGACTGGCATCCTCACAACTGCCACAGCAGCCTCGGCACTATGGCTTTTATGGTAATTCACAGGGAGTTACCCACAAGGCACCACAGAGATGTTCTTGGCAGCCATCCTAAACTGATTTTGATAGTTAGCGCACGGGTAGACATAAATGTTTAAGAAAAATAAAATGGAGACTCAAAGAGAAGGAGCAGAACAGGAGCTTCCTGCACCGCTCTGGCAAGGAGGCTCCTGCACCCCTCCAACAGGAGGCTCCTGCCCCGCTCTGCTCATGGCACATGATGGTTCAGTGCACAATGCTACTGTGCCACCAGCAGCCACTCTGTGCCAGGGACTGGGGGACAGAAGCACCAGTTGGTTCATGAACTGGTTTGCAGTGGGCAAACCCCATGCACAACCACCGCGATGCCCAGTCCTCTGCATCGCTCTGGCACCAGTGCCTCTGGTTTTCCAGAGCATCCCCCTGCTCTTTGCAGGGTGTTCCAAGTTGTGCCAGGCTAGGAGACAGCACTGGCACCACCACAGCCTGCTCCCATTGGGAGCATGCCTTCAGGTCTGGGTGCTGAGCCCCCATTTGCCCTTTCCCCATGTTGCCCAGGGGGGTCAGGTCCACCAGCCAGCTTCCTGGAGGGGATAAGATCAGTCCCATGTTGGTGGTGGAAACCACAGCATCCTGAAATACACGTTTGAAGTGCTCTGACACCAAATCCCCCCTGTGACCATCCCTGCCCGCCCAGGGCCACCCCTCTGCTCCGGACACATCCCCTCCCACAGGGAGGAAAGGAGGATTTAGCTCCCACCTGCCTACTCCACCTCGGAGCTCCCAGTGGGATGTGGCTCTGCCCATAACCTTTGCTTTCCATGTATCCCGAGCCGCACCGGTCAGGGGTGACACGGGAACTTCCCATGGTGACTGGAAAACGCTGCTCAGCTTCCGACTGCCCTTCACATCCAGCGCAGGGAAAGAGTCAAAGCTGCAGCCAGCGAGTGACAGCAACGTGGGAAACAAAGGAAAGCAGCAGCACGAGGGAAAACTTGATCGGTCCAAGCCAGAAGCAGCACCCATTTAAGCTTCACAGGAACCAGAGCAGACACTTGATGATATCAGAGCTGAAGATTAGGTTAAAGAACCATAAATCCCCAATTCCTGCCGATTTCCCATGCACGAGCACACGTGTGGGTTTGCAGCACGGCGAGCAGGCAGCCTGTCCCTCCCTGCTGGCTTCACAAAAGCAAAATGGAGGGAAGCATTGAACGAACCTTTCAGCTTTAAATCATCACCAACAACACTGCTGTGGATATAGGCACACCACGGAGGAAACACACCACCAATACAGCCACAGCTCCGAGGGAGAGATGCTGAGATACACCTGCAGCACCACGCCGAGCTGATGCGCTGAATTTCAGCCCAGGCTGCTGTTTTCCAGAGATGGGATCATTGCATTTGGAACCCAGCCCACCGTGCCCTCCCTCTCCTTCCTGCTGTCTGCAATCCTGGCTCTGTGCTTGCAGACAAGGATGATCGAGAGCACTTTGCCTTGTGCCTTCTGCACCCAGAGCACATGGATACCCTGTGTAACTCTGCTTCCCATCCTGTGTCAACTGCCCGCAAACTGAAGTGAAAGGAGGGGAGAAAAAGCCCTGAAGGCAGCATTATGTGAACTTCGGGCACTGCTGAAGTTATGATCTGGTGTAACTCCACTCATCCCTTGATCGGGTGTGGAAATCCACCATCTCCCAGCAACACAGCAGCAAGTGCCAAAGAGCGGGAATCATTCCTAAAGTCTGGGCAGAGCAGTTTACCTCTTGTGCTCTCAAACTGGCTAAGTAGAGGCACCGGCACAGGGTGCCCAGGGAGGCTGTGGCTGCCCCATCCCTGGCAGTGTTCAAGGCCAGGTTGGATGGGGCTTGGACCTCCAGGAGCTGGGCAGAAGCAGCCACAGCCTTCCTCACCTAAACAATTTCATCTGATGTACGCAAATGTGCTCACCTACATTGGTTCAACGTTGGATGCGTTGCCTGGCCCAGTTTAACTTGATAGGTTTTTAAACCTGTTTAGGCAAACTGCTATCTGCTTTCTAATCTAGAGCAGCTCTGTGGAAATGCTGCCAGGGAACCAGAGCACGGATGTTACGACAGATCCTATTTGTACAACAACAATCAAACTGCAATGGCCTGAGCTGGAATAAGGTATGGAAGAAAGTGATGCTAAAATCCCATCTCCCTCTGCGCTGGCCATGTCCCTTTGGCAGGGCTCCGAAACCACACTCTGCTACACCAGGAGCTGTGCAACAGTCAATTCCAAAGCTTTCCAAACCCAAAATGCACAAACTCAGGTGAGTCCTAAATAGCCCAGGGCTGCAGCAGGCTGGACTGGGATATGGCCAAGCCTCACTTCCCCAGGGCAGAAGTCACTGATGCAGCCAGCAAGTGCCAGGAGCAGGGAGAAATCCCAGCATCGTGTCCTGGTGCGTCCCCATCCCTATGAGCTGGGCTGCCATCGCCCTCCTCACCACCCCTTGTCTCCAGAGACAGAGCAGAGCATCCCTAAATGGCTCCGAAGACCCGCACCTCCTCTAAAGAGCTCAGTGTGTGTACAGCCCGCACCACGCTCCTCGCACCACGTGCCTGCACCCCCCAGGGTGACATATGCGCACCCATCCCCTTCCTCTGCACGGCAGCACCTCCTCCTCCTCCTCCTCAGCGGCTGCACCCAGCGTGTGCCGCTCGCATGGGCGTGTGGGAGCCACGCGCCTGCCCTCGGGAGCGGGTGGGAGGACGGGAGCCAAGAGGCTTCATTAAATAAAGCTTAAAGAGACTCCCAACCAGCTCCTTCCCAAGTGCGCTCAAGAAGGCAGCGCGGGCTCAGCACCTGGTGTGGGCGATGCAGCAGGTCGGGTGCCCCGGGACACGGCCTTGGCAGAGGGCTCTGCACGCAGGACGCGCAGCTCCGCAAGGGCTTGTTCAGACGAGCAGCAAATAATCCGACAGCACAGACGGATATTGCAACGGGAATGCCAAGCTCCATAAATTACTGAGCCAAGACAATGATACCCAAGCTAGAAAAAAGTCCAAGAGAATTACGTTGGATCAGACCCCGAAATCTAAAGAGTTCACGAGTTGGAGGAAAAAGGGGGGAAAAGACAATTGCCATTTGCTGGCTGATGGCAAAGAAAAACTAATCACTCGAATTATAAAGCAAACAGTTGGAAAAAGAGGGGAAGAGCAAAAGAAACCCACAATGGTTTCACGAACAGAGCCCTTGGATTGTGCCAGCTTATTGTCTAATGTGCTTTGCAGGAAAGAAACTGGCCTGAGCTTTACTACGCCAGAGCTCACAAGTTTCTGTTCCAGGCAGAGACTTCCCAGCCTGGCTCATTACCTTCCGGTTGCCAATATTCCATAAAAAGCCCAAGTTCTGGAGCTCCTGCCTGGAGTCACCAGCCCAGAGCAAAGCCCGGGACTCCTGATCCGCTCCCACTGACCTCTGTGCAGGCAGCAGGAAGCAAAGAACTTCGCGGATGGAGGGAGCAGGGCCAAAGGAAGGGATTATTTGGAGTAGAAAGTTGGGTACGTTTTTCACGCTGTTGAAGCCATGATTCGTAACTGAAGGCATTTGCAGATTTGCCTTTTTTGAGGAGGGAGTTATGAATAATATGCATGTTCTTATCAACTCATAGAAGGAGAATTTAAAGCTCAAAGTGCTGTGAATTAAACTACTCGGCAGCACCTTTTTAATGCAGCTGAATAAGCCCTCTCCTCACCATGCGCTCGCACTGCCCACACTGACTGGGGTTAGATCTGGCTTCACTTTATCTCTGTATCCTACACTGGCAATTTTGTTATCTCTGCAATGCAAAAGGCAAACTGGTTTAGTGGGGAAGAGAGGGTTCAAGTAAACCCATCTGCGGTGGCAGGCCTCAGGCAACACCTCACATCCATCACGGCAACCCGCTACCCGCACAGCCTCGTACGCCACGTGGGAAAGCACACAAACGGCTCAACATGAGTTTGCTACCCCAAGTCGCTCTGCAACACGGCGGGCAGCTGGATGGGACCTTCCCCCGCTCCATACTGGGAGACCTCAACCACCCCTCCACCACCGGGCTCTACTTCAAGACCTCAAAGCAGCATCAGGAGGGACAGTCTCCCCCCTCAACCACAGCTTTGAGGTCTCCAACTATGATCCAAGCCCTTTAGGCTAGCGTGGCAGGCAGAAGCTGCCTACAAAGAACCACAAACACTCCTCTCCGGCCTCAGTTTCTCCAGCGTGTGGCCACATCATCTCCTCGGCCATTCCACCTCGGGTGACTCCTCATCCTCATTGCCACGTCTTCCCCCAAAGAAGCAGCAGAATTAAGGGTCTAACAAGAACCCACCCTCCTGGAGCAAAATCAAAGGCACGTTTTCCCTCTTCTTAGGCAATGTGTTATTCCTTAGCATCCAGACAAAAGGCAGAGCAAACCCACTCCCCATGGAGGAGACACCCCAGGACGATGCTGCATCTACTGAAGGCACATTTCTAACACCCTGTGAGCCCCCGGACAGGGGTACAGAGCCCCATGGGACACAAAGAGCCTGACCCCATCCTGCCAGCGAGGCTGATGCCCAAAGACAACTCCAGCAGGGCCCTGAGAACCTCGTGCTCCCCATCACCTCCACCGCCCTGTGCCCGAGCGTACGAGCGGCTCCGCAGCGGGGGACCCCTCTTCCCCCGCGTTACTCGGTGGCGTGGCTTCAGCTGGAAGCTCCTCTCGCATTACTCAAAGTATTGATGACATTTTCCCATTTGAAATATGGGCCCTCACCACGCACAGGAAGGAGGAGGAGAGTGCCAGCAAGCTCGTTAGTTTCTAAGTCAATCTGGCAAGGAACAATTAACAGCTTCCCACCACCGGGGTGGCAGGAGGAGGGGGACCTTCCCCCCTCAAGGACTCTGCCCCCCGAACCGACCCGGCTGCGTGCTCAGGACCCCAATGCACATTGATGTCCCCCCCATCAGGAGCTCCTGCAGCCCCATGTCCCACAGCAGGACCCGTTCCCAGTCACGCCACCGGCTCCCCCATGCCAGCACAGGTTCCCAACCCCCAAAACATGCTGTTTAGGGGAAGAAAACATAAATCCACCCTATTTTGCTGCTGGGGACAGAGGGGAGCTGCGAGGCAGTGCTGGCAGCCCCGGAGCTGCGGGCAGGAGCAGAGGTGTGAGTGCCAGGGGGGAACGTCTCCCGCAAAGGTAGGGGGTTTGCGCAGGGAGGGGATGCTCCAGACGCACATCCCATTGCCCCCCCGGGCTCTCCTCCTTGGAGCAATGGCTGGAACCTCCCAACAAATCCCGCTTCTTCCTCCCTTTGCTTCTGTGGAAGCGAAGCCTCCCGGGACTCAGAGAGAACAAACACCCAAAGAGCAGAGATGTCCCCACCCTGAGGGGGTGCAGCACCTTCCCAGGGGTGTCAGCCCTTCACCAGCGTGATTTTTTCCTACCATTATCCCACCTATTGCTTCCCCAGGAAGGACTGGAACGGGATCCTCCCGGTGAAACACAAACACTATTAATCATGACTCTTATTTGGGGGGGATGAATTGCTCCCCATGTGACAAATTTTGGCTCAGAACACCGGGGCTCCAAGGAGAGCTCTCGCCCTACAGCAGGATGGCCCCAGCTCAGCTGGAAACCCAGAGAAATCCCAGAGGGTGGATGGAAACGCCATCACTGCCAGCCCCAGGGGTGTCCCTCGGAGCCAGCTCCACCTTGCAGGAGAAGGTTTGATGCAGGGAAGGGGGCCCCCCAAAATGGAGCCTTGGGTAGTTTTGGGGTGACCTGGGTCCCTTCCTTGCTGCTGTCACCATCAGCAGGACATTGCACAGCCAAGGGGAGCGGGGCAGGCTCCGGAGCTGGCAGGGAGGACACGGCACCCCCAGGGGCACCAGGGTTTGAGGTGGGGTGCAGGCAGCACCCCGGGGAGACACAGCCACATCCCCAGGCTGCGGCATGGCTCTGCCAGCGCCAAGGGAACACTCCGGGGTCTCCTCCATCTCCTCCGGTACCCGCATCCCGGTTATGCTTCTCTGGGAGCAACACCGGCTTCATCACGGGAGCACCGCCACCAGAGCCATCATCACCGGAGCCATAAGCTACTGATGCCACCGAGAGGGGACACTTCCCCACCAGCCAGCGCTGCTCATGCGAGCGCAGTCCTTAGCGCAGGGGGGATGCCAGAACACCCCAAACCCTGTCCCGCGGTCACCGCCTGCACCGGGCACCTCACACCAGCGGGACACGGGGGAGCAGCGCCGGTGCGGGGAGCGCACGGTGGGGATGGGGGTGCCGGGGGATAACGGCGGGGGCACAGGGAGGGCAAAGCGGCCGCGGGGTGGAGGCTGCCGCCCCATCCGTGCTCCAGCTCCTGCCGGTGCTCCCTCGGTACCGGTATCGGTGCCCCCCGCTCCCGGCTCTCCCTCGCATACCCCCCACTGTGGTCCAGCGCGCCTCCTCCCTGCGCCCCCCGCTATAGCGCGGCCCCTTCGCACAGTGCCGCCCTCCGCACCCCTCCCAGAGCCCCCCTATAGCACCCTCCGGTTCTCCGATGCCACCCACCCGCACTCCCCCGCTACAACGCGGACCCCCCCCAAACACACCCCGCCCGGCCGCACCCCTCCCAAGCGCCCCCCCTCGCTACACCACCACCCCTTACCCCAGCGCGATCCAGCGGCACCTTCACCGCGCCCCCCCCCACCGACACCGCCCTCCCCGCTATAACGCGACCCCTCCCCACCGCAGCGCGCCCCTCCCCTCCGTTGTAACGCACGGGCGGTGCGCGTCTCCAACCCCCCCCCCCCCTTTCCCCCGTTACAACGCGGCCCCTTCACCCGCACCCGGCGCGAGACAAAGCGGCCCCGCTGCGACGCGCTCCCCGCTATAACGCGCCCCGCGCCGTACCTCGCGGCGCGGCCGCCCGCTCCCATGCCGGCCGGCGGAGGGGCGCGGAAGGGCCGCGGCCGCCCTCCTCCTCCTCCTCCTCCTCCTCCTCCCTCCTTCCTCCTCCTCTTCCTCCGCCTCCCCCCTCCGCCCGGCGGCTGCGCTGGGGCCGCGGCGCGGGGACACTGCGGCTCGAGCTCGAGCTCCCGCCCGCCGCCGGCCACTCGCACCGGTGACGTCATTCCCCGGGCCGCCTGACGTCACCGCGGGGCGGGGCACACACCCGCCACACACACACACACACCTTGGAGCTGGGGGGCGCGGGTGACGTCACCGCGGAGGCGAGGGGCGTGGCTGCGCCTTAAAGCCCCCCCCCCCCCCCCATCCCGGCCCGTTCCCCGTTTGCATTATCCCGTTTATTTGACGTCATCAATATATTTCCCCCTTTCAACCTGTTGCCTTCAATGTACCGCCCGCACCCCCCCGCCTCCCTATAGGAATAACGCCCACCGCTGGGATGCATTCATCACGTTTGAGAGTCTGCACCTTCGGTTATTCCTCATATTCAGTATATTCCCGTACTTCATTTATTCCTCGGATTGAACATATTCTTTATATTCAATATGTATACCATACTTCATATATTCCCCATATTTAATACATTCTTCATATTCAACATATTCCCCATATTTAATGCCTTCCCGTATTCAAATATTCTCTGTATTTATTTATTCCCTATATTCAATATATTCCCCATATTTAATATATTCTCCATATCCAATTATTCCACATGTTTTATATATTATTCGTATTCAGTATATTTCCCATATTTAACGTTTTCCCCATATCTGATCTATTCCCCATCTCAATGCCTTTCCCCATTCTTCCCCTTCTCTATTCCCCCTCCCATGCCATTCCCACTGGAGAGGTGATGCTCCAGAGAAAAGCCAGGGAATTGAAGGAATCACTTTATTATCATTTCCCTTTCTGGAAGGTCCTGAGCGTGCTGGGGCCCAAAGCCACGTCCCTGGCGAGGCAGACGGGCGCTCTGGCTCTGAGTGTGAGCCCCCGCTCCCCCATCTGCTGCTCCATGAACTCCCCTTGATCCCGTCGCGCGCCTCCTCATGCTGACCAAATGTCAGCCCAAAGCCGAGCTAAAGCCATTCTGGGGAAATCCAACACAGAAATGTTATCATTTCTCTTCTTCTTCAGCCTTCAAGGCCTGGTTGGACGGGGCTCGGAGCAACCTGGTGGAAGGTGGAACTGGAGGAGCTTTAAGGTCCCTTCCAACCCAAACCATTCCCTGATTCTATGGTTCTGGGGGCCAAGAGGAGCTGAGGAGTTTGGGGGCGCTGGCAGAGATGTGGGATTTTGCTTGTTTCACTGCATGACAAGAGCTGCCTATTGTTGAGCCAAGGGGTCCACAGAAGCCAACAAAAATGCATGGGTTTCTATAGCAGCCTAGAGGGACCCACAAGGATCCATAAGAGCTCATGGGACCCATAGAGACCCACAGGAGTCTGCAAAAGCCCATAGGGACCTATAGGACCAGCTACAAGGTGCCCAACATGCTGCTGCAGGGTCCAGCCCCACCTTCTCATCTCCTGGAAGAGTCTCCGGCTCTGCATGCTCCTTCCCATCCTATCCTGCAGCATCTCTTCTAAAACAGGGATGTTATTTACTTCCACATCCGGAAGACATCCACTGTCCTCATCAGCCCAGCTCCTTCCCGAAGGGATGCAGAGCCTGGTGGCAAACGCAGCCTCACCACAGCACCCGCATCCTATCTGCTGCATCTATCTTCTTAATGGATGTATAACACTTTACAGTAATTTCCTAATTTGTCATGCAATCAAATCCTTTGATCAGACATGGGAGAAATGTAAATATCAATTATTAACCATCCCATTCTGGTCTTGCTTGACTGGATTTATTTTATTTATTATAATGTTTTTTGGGGAAGGAATTGATTCATTTGCAATTCAACTCCACCATATTCTTAATTAGGATGCTTGCATTTCTGGATAAGCTGTGTCTTTGAAGGGAGAGAGATTTGATCTAGAGCAATCGATGCCCCCATCTATATTTTATAGCCGAGAGTTGTGAAGGGAAGTGTAAAAGAAGTGGGGGGTTTCAAGCCTGCACGTAGGGGGCTGTTCTACCACGGCTGCAAATCGCAGGGACCAAATTTGCTGCTCTACTGTCATTTATAGCCCTGCGAAGCTTGCGAAGCGTTGGCATGGAATGGAGAGGTGGCCAGGAAATTTCTGACAGAACATTGTTCCATCTGCAAATAGATGGGGTTTTTTTGGTGGGTTTTTTATGTTTGAGAGTGAAGCATTTGTATAACCGCGGTGCCTGAGGCAAAAATGGCTTTGGAGACGAAAATAATAAGGATAATAACAACATTAGAAGGAGGGGGAAACTCAGCTGCTTGCTTTCAGGTTTTCCGGTTGGAAATGGTTTTCCAGTTCAAGAAGTTAAGGGCAGGTTGGACGGGGCTTGGAGCAAGCTGCTCTAGTGGAAGGTGTCCCTGCCCATGGCAGGGGTTGGGACTGGATGAGCTTTAAGGTCCCTTCCAACCCAACCCATTCCATGATTCTATGGAGTCTGGTGCATTTACAGCCTCAAAAGTCCGGCTGGGGCTGCCGCACACCTTTCTCTGCACTGCGCTATCCGCACTCTCATGACATTCTCGCTGGTGCCGGTTTTGCAGGAGGTAATCCCCATCCTTTCCCCCTTAGAATCCCAAATTTGGCTTAAAATTCAGGGCACCGGGAGCGTTCTCCTCGCAGCCAGGCTGTTTATTTGCTTTCTGGAGTTTTATTGAAGCTGTGAGAGTTGCATTTTGCAAGCTGTCTTCCTCCTGTAAGCGAGCAAGCTGCGCCTCTTCCTTAATCATCTGCCTTTGTTTGCTGGAAGGAAAATACCAAATATCTCATGACTTGCCATAAAGCTGTGAATGACTGCACGGATGCGCAATTGCTGGGTGTCCTCATGACTAATGGGTTTGTTTTCAGGTGCACATGGAAACTGCATTGATGTGGCCCCTAATCTCACTTGATTTTGGTTGTAATCGGTTGTTCTGCTAAAGCACAGGGTATCTTTTTATCAGCCCAGTGGTGGTAGGTGTGGAAAAGTGAGCTAGTCACATCCTGATGCCATCTTGTCATCACGTTGTACCAAGTCAATGTAATCCAGCCCATGCAGGCACATTCTGTGGGTCTCTGAAGGTCTTTCTGAAGGTGGGAGCATCCTTTATCATCAAAACCCAGCTCCCACATCCAAAGGTGTTGCTTCAGGGAGCCAAAGGTTTCAGCTTGACCTTGACACTTGGGGTTTGTGCAGGAGCTGACTTCACTCCCAACTCCTTTTCCAACATGTTTTTGTTTCCACCAGGATTTAATTCATCCAAAAGCGAGTCTGTTCCAGCCGCTGCAGCTGCTGTGCCCAGACACGGTCACTGGTGGGATGTGTAAAAAGCTATTGATCTCCCCCTTGATGGCATTTGAATTCAGTTCTTAAACAAAAGCTGGTAAACCAACAAGGTAAAGAACAAGCGCAGGGCACGATCGATGCTCCCTGTTGCTGGTTGAAGGAGCAGGTGCTGATCCATACACCCCCTCCACTGGGAAAGGACCCCGAGCAGAGGGCTGTCATTGTGCTGCTGCTTCTGGCTGATGCTGAATGTGTGTGTATGTGCAGGCAGCCTGCGGACAACTGGGGCAGCCACTTCATCCGCTTGCCTAATTCCCAGCATCTTCCAACCAGAGCATTTCCCTGGTCACTGGAGGGGTTTTGGAGGGCCCACGATTCCCAGAGCTTGCCATTATACCCTCCTGGGGAAGGTCGCATCAGCAGCTGAGAAATCACTCCAAAATCTCATCCCGGGATCTTCCCGAGGTAGAAACCCATTTCCTCATCTTGAAGAGTGCATCTCCATTGCTGTCATCCCACCAGAACCTAGCAGCAGTGCTGGGACAATGAAACTGATGGAGCTGCAGGAAGGGGTAAAATCAAGAGGTTTTGTTCTGGCTTTGTGCTCTCTCCTTGCTCCCAAGTCTTTAACATGCTGTTTTCCAGAGAAAACTGGTGAGGAATGAATTCCTCTATAATCACAGCGATATAGGAAGCTCATGTGAATCCGACCTGTGTGGGGCTGCGCCCCAGCCTTGGCCACTGTGCTTCCTAAATCAAAGGAGGTGCCAAGGTTCATAGAATCATAGAACACCAAGATTGATGGGACCTCAAGGTCGCCTTGTCCAACCTTTATAGGCAAAGCATGGTCTAGATTAGATGTCCCAGCGCCCAGTCCAGCCATAACCTTTAGTGTCCAACACAGGGGAATCCACCACTTCCCTGGGGAGATCATTCCACTGATGTCCTCATGGTGAAAAATGCTGATAAAGGTTGATAAGGAAAGCTGAAACCCCTCTCCTGTGTTAAGCAAATGAGGCCAGGGGATGTGCTGAGGTGCTCAGCACCCCACCAAGGCTTGAGCTGAGGCGCTCCAAAGCAAATGTGTCCAGGAGACACGTGAAGAGGCTCCCTGGGCTGCAAGAAGCAGATTTGAGGCACAATTTGCTATGTGGGGCAATTGCAAGTGCCTTCCAGTGGGGATTATTTGGGGTGTGAAGGTCCCTGGGGGCTGCGGGGCAGCAGAGCAGGCTGGAGCAGAGCAGGGATGCGCTCAGCGCCGTCCCCACGCTGGTTTCCAGCAGCATCACCGGTGCTTGGGGACCTCATTTGGGGCTAGAAGATGGGCACGTGTCAGACACGCTCAGGCACCGGCTGCTCCTGCAGAGCCATGGTTACAGTTGGTGCAAGCTCAGGTACAAATCAAATAAGCTGAAACACCCACAAGTGGCTGCGGGTACAAAGGAACTTAAACCAGTTTGAAAACGTCGCAGGGCTGGGGAGAATGCAAATGTGGGTGCAGCGGCGGCAGAGAAGAGCCAAGTGTCTGCACCAGAGGCCTCCCCAGCACCATTTTCCCCGCGTCAGATAACACAGAAAGCAGCTAAAGCTGGATGAAATATACCGAGAACGCGGTCCAAGATGGAGCGGTGCCATATGGAAGCCCAGGGAAGTTTTCACTGCTCTTTGCTCCGCTGATGTTTTTCAGCTGTGTCATTGGTGCTTCGCTTTATCAAGAACATTACAGGCTGGATCCTGTCTTTGCAGTGAAAAATGACAGGCTGGATTTTGCTCTCTATTGCACCAAAGTCGTTGGTGTTGCAGGAAGGTAAAGGACAGAGGTATTTGGTTTGTGGTGACCGCTTCGCAACTGCAGAGCAAAAGCTATAAAATCTTGATGAATCTTTTTCGCTTCCAAGCCTAAAAACAGCTCTTTGTGCTCCAGCCTGGCTTGTGCTGATGTGGGGGTTTGGATCAAGGCAGCAGCATCCTTGTGCCCGCTGCTGATGGCAACTTGTTACACACAGAAAGCAATCTGCTGGGATATAAACCATCAGCTGGTTTCCCTCCGGTTTCATTTCCAGGAGGGATGTTTCCAGCTCAGCTGCTTGATGGGGCTGGAGTTCACCCTCTGCTCCGCGGTGGCTGAATCCGAGATGGGGTTTGGTGTGGGGAGAGGAGCCCGTGGGATAAATATGGAACGGGCTAAATAAGGAAACGCTGTGTGGGATGCTGCGAGCAGCCTCACTGCGAATGGAGCCCACTCCGTTTGCAAGGTCCAAACTCAGACCCACGCTGGGGTTTGGCTTTCCCCACCACACACCAAAGCTGACGTGGAACCACACCACGGCGGGGGCCCTCCCGGGGCAACTTCCCAAACACCAGCTGGATCCCGCAGGAGCGGCGAGGGAGGAAGGAGCAAGGGCAGGAATTTCCCCTCCTCGCTGCAGCACATGCTCCCTTTTTCAATGGCAAAGGCAGGTGGGTGCTGGTGCAGGGGCTGCAGGAGGTGGCACGTGGTGGCTGGCCATGCACACACCGCGGGCACTGTGCCTGGGAGCCAGCAAGGTGAGTTTCTTGAAGGCAAAGCAGTTGCACATCACTTGTGGTGGATACAGAGAGCGTATTGCAGGGCATGCCTTGGGGTGTCTTCTCCCCCCTCACAGCTGGGTCCCTTTGGCCGCCCACTCTCCATCCATTGGTTATCACCTCTTCTTCCACTTCCAGCCGGACTTCACCATAGAATAGAATGGGTTGGGTTGGAAGGGACCTTAAAGCACCTCCAGCTCCAGCCCCTGCCATGGCCAGGGACACCTTCCACTGGAGCAAATTGCTCCAAGCCCCTGTGTCCAACCTGGCCTTGAACACTGCCAGGGATGGGGCAGCCACAGCTTCTCTGGGCACCCTGTGCCAGCGCCTCAGCACCCTCACAGCAAAGAGCTTCTGCCTAAGAGCTCATCTCAGTCTCCCCTCTGGCAGGTTAAAGCCATTCCCCTTGTCCTGTCCCTACAGGCCCTTGTCCAAAGACCCTCTCCAGGTTTCTTTTTGGCCCCTTTATGTATTGGATGGCTGCTATAAGGCCCTTATAGCACCTTTGTCCTCCCCTTCTTGCTTCCCTTGGGTTTGCCATCCACACCTCCTCCAGCCTAGCACAGGATCCTTGCAGCCAGGGTTGAGCCCCTATCAGCCCTGCATCCCTTTCCCCACTGCACCCCTAAGTCCTGCTCAACACTGCTGGGCCCCATCCCACCTCCCCTGTGCTCAGGGCCACCCCACGGAGTTGCCAACAAAACCAAAACCCCTTTGGGCAGCAGAGCATGAACATTACTGCTATTGCTGGTGCGGGAATCGCTCCTGCCCGGCCGGAGCAGGGAACAGAGGCTCTTTATCCAAATGGAATGAGAGCAAACCTGGTTGGAGCAGCACGGTGAGGTTAGTCATTAGTCATTGCACCTTCTCTGGGAGCTGCTGCTAATTGAGATGCTCAAGCACTGCTGTCACCTGGAAGCTGAGTCACTCCAGCCCCGCCGCTCAGACCCTCCCGGTGCCATATTCATGGGTGTCACTCAGCCCATCTCTGCTTTTGGGTTCGTTCTCGTGGCCCCTGGAAGCTAAAAGAGGGGAAAGGCAGAAGAGCAATGCCAGTGAGCCATGGCGGGACATCGCAGTGCGGCAAGGCAGCACCTGGGGCTGCTGAGCCAGAGGAATATGCTGGTAGGAGCGGGAATTCCTCTCTGCTCTCCTCTTGGTGCAGCTGAAGATCCGGCCCTGAGAGCTGTTGTTAACCCATCCCCTGCTTTCCTTAGCTGGGAATTGTGCCTGATTGATGCCTGGTGTTTATAGAGGCCTCCGAGCTGCAGTAGCCTGGATCTCATGAGGAGGGAGATGCAGTGGCATCTCTGGGTGCCTGCATGCAGCACTTCGTCCTGGCTGAGCCCTGGCAACAGGCACTGCACATTCCCACTGTGCAGCAAAGCAAAAGTTCCCCTATCCTGGGGGAAGCTCCCGCTTCCCAGGGACCATTAGGATGGGAAACTGGACCAAGCTCTTTACAAACAGCTCTTTTGCTAATTGAATTTCTCCCCACACAATCCCTGAAGCTTCACTCGTGCGTGGGGGAAGAGGAGTAAATGGGAATTTCAGGCTTTGATTTGCCTGCCAATGCGGGTGGGCAGCGAGGGGGCTTGGGAGGATGTTTCCTCTCACTCGGCAGTCTCATTGGGCAGTTATATTTAGGCCGGTTCCTCATTTTCTGGGCTTAATTAATGAGCTGTAGTTTTCACTCACAGGCACTCGAACAGCCTGGGGACAGCAGCCTGGTCACTGCGCTGTGTTCTCTGCAAGCACTGGGAGGTGACCGGCACCTAACCTGGGAAGAACATCTCCATGGGCTCACCAGGACATGCCCAGCCCCGGCCCTCGGGCACCCTGTGCCCAACTCAGGCTCACACAAACAGCACCTACGTACCTGCGAACACAGGGATGTGCTGTGCGTGGCCATGGCATCCATTTGGGTACCACTCACACCAGCACACAGGTACGATGTTTTCACTGGCAGATATGAGCCTAGGGGCACCTGGGCAGGTTTCACTCTGGTTTTTCCCCTCTCCCATATGGGTTGGATGCACCATGGTTGCACATGCGCTGTGCTGGGTACACGCAGTTCTGCTTCCCCCTGACACATGGCTGGTGGCTGTTGCTCTAATCATGTAAAAGGCTTTCAGAGGGCGGACGGCTGTAAATCTGCTGAGTTCTAAGCACCTTTCCAGCTTCGGGTTGCCACCTGGCTGCTTCCCAGATGGCTTGGCTGATTTCCCTAGGGATGTGCCAGACGCTATTGGAGCACCTCCGAAGGCACATTGGCCATTAGTCCATGTTACCTGGGCAGCTTTTTAGTATTCATTGTAACCCATCGCCAAATACATAGGGTGCTCAGGGAGATGGGTGCACATCCTGGCTTATCTCCAGGGCCACCAATCAACCTGGGACCAGGGCTGGACCAGAAGCCCTCCCATGGGATCTGAGTATTTCTTTCCCAGCTGAGTTTCGCCTCCCCATACCTGCAGGGTTATTGATGCGGAGCCCCTGCCTGATGAGCTCTGTCAGGTGCACCCTCATCTGTCCAGATGTGTTAGGCTTGAGCAGAGCCATGTCTGCCAGATGTGTCCCTGCACACCTCTACCCCTACCTCTCACCAGATGCACTATGGTGGGGGGCACATGGGTGCTGCCCCTCACACCCTGTATCACCCACCCACCCCTGGGATGCTCTTAATGTCCTGGTGCAATGATCCTCACAAAAGAAATGTCCTTCCTCCAGGGGAAAATTGGGTTAAGAAAGAGGGAAATAAGCTCCAGAAGGGTTCTGGGGGGTTTTGGGTTTTGCAGTAGCCTCCTTCCCTGGTGGTTGATAATAAACCCTGCATTTTAAGCTTTCTTTCTTCCTAGCCCCAGTCAGGACCACATTCTTCCCTGGCACCAACATGGTCATTTACCCCAGCATGAAACCAGTGCAGAGTTGCAACTCATTGCTGAGTTTTGCAGGTTGCAACTCAGGGTTGCAGCTCGGGGCTGAGCCATCCCATGCTCTGCACACGCAGTCCTACAGCTCTCAGCCAGCAAAGACTCTTGCACTGGTCCCAGTTTGCCTCCACACTGATAAAGCACCAGAGTTAAAGCATGCAGCAGAGAAGTGGCTGGAAGCAAGGTGTTTTCTGTGCGACAAGGTTTAATGCCACAGATCTCCCCAGCTCCTCGTGTAAACACACTTACTCCACTTCACTTCCCCCAGGACCAGCACCATCTTAAAATAGATCTAGCTTAAAATAACACCTTGCTTCACCTCAGGCAGATGTGTGGGTTTTCTTCTCCAGCAATAAGGAGATTTTCTTCTTCCCAGTGGGAACCTATTCAGCTAGAAATAGGGATCAGATAACAGGGGTGATGGCATCAGAGCTGCAGACCTGGAGAGGGGCTTTGGACAAGGGATGTGTGGACAGAACAAGGGGAATGGCTTTAACCTGCCAGAGGGGAGGCTGAGATGAGCTCTTAGGCAGAAGCTCTTCCCTGTGAGGGTGCTGAGGCGCTGGCACAGGGTGCCCAGAGAAGCTGTGGCTGCCCCATCCCTGGCAGTGCTCAAGGCCAGGTTGGACACAGGGGCTTGGAGCACCCTGCTCCAGTGGAATGTGTCCCTGCCCGTGGCAGGGAACTGGAGGTGCTTTAAGGTCCTTTCCACCCCAACCCATTCTATGATGCTATGATTCTATGATTTCTGGCACAGGAGGTGCTATAGCAACCAGGGGAAGGTGCTTGGAAGCAGCTGAGAGGGGAAATAAATAATATGAAAGCATCAGTGGGAAGCAGAGCGATGGTAAAAGGAGGGGGGGACCTGGCGATCCCCAGGGGAACCCAGTGCCAAGGCATCTGGGGGGGGAAGCAGCAGGGCCAGGTCCTCTGGGTGCTCCCACCTTGTCATTCCAACTTTTCCCCTATTCCACTTGATTTTCTTTTCCCCTTCCCTCCCTGCCACGTTTTGGCAGGATTCATTTGAGATAACGTTACCCTGAGTGACGGCCTTTGCTTTGTGCTCTCCCTATTTTCCACCTCGCTAAACGTAGAGAAACTCTCCAGCTTCCAGCCTTGCCAGGGGGGCCCCGGCTCAGCCGACACTCATCTGTTGGCTCTGCATTCAACCATGGGGAAAAGAAAAGCACCTTCTGACAAGGGTTGTTTTCGCTGCTAATGAATAGTGAAGCCTGCTGTGCACAGGTGCGGTGGGATGGATGACAGGCGCACGTCAAAAGGGTTGACATTCCCCAGGGGGGACCCACCAAGCCCCGGTGTTGGGTGGCTTTGCAGCCTGAGAGGTGATGGAATATGGAGGAGGTGAAGGGTGCAGGGATTGCAGCGGGCTCGCTCCAATGATGCAAGCCAAGCCTCTGGTTTGTGCTTCCCTGATCCCCGCATGGCCGTGGGGTTGGCTCATGCTGTGATGGGTGAATGGACATAAAGATGGGAATCGGTGTAAAAACCATGCAAAATGCATGCAAACAGCCCACGAGCCAGGGCCTGGTGCCTCCAGCCAAATGCAGGACCTGGCTGTCACCCCAGTGGGCTCCACAGTGCATTTTCCCCCTGGATGCGAAGATGTCCCAGATGTCCAGCTTGTTCCTGCTAGGGTTTAGGCAGGGGATGGTGACGTGGGCTGAACTGGAGCTGCCGTCAGCATTGGGCTCTCATCCCATGGCTCCAGGCAGTTATTTAACTCTGTTACTACACTTTTAACATTTTCCTCTAGACTTACAGTAATTATTTCTCCAGCAGGGTGGAGATTATGAGGATATCTGCTCCTGTTGCGTGTTTAGATTAGTTTAGGATGGGGAGAGGTAGGGAGAAGCATCGCCCGGAAAGCAGCGCAGTTATGAGCTGGAAAGGGCACACCAGTGTGCAAAGCTTCTCCCTGCAAGCCCTTGGCTCCATGGAGCCAAGCTCCAGCTCTCTTTTCCACCCAGGAAGGTTTTTCCAGCTCCTTCCTGATTCACACCACCCTGCCACAGAGCAGCACCAGTGTGGGAGTCAGAGCGTGTTTGTTGACACTCTCCCACCTCGGAGCTGCATTATGCAGCTCCAGTAAACGCCCTTTCCATCTTGCTCTGATCATTAGCCGAGAGTATTCCGCTCCAAAGCTCTCCTATAATGAAAGGCACTCAACTTCAGGATCTCAATTAACTGTAGCAAACGCTCTAGATCCTAGGAAAAGACTTTGCTCAAATTATATTGCAATAATAAGATGTGCGTCCACTTACTCCTCTGGAGCGCAGCGGGCATGCGCCATGTATCTCAATCTGGCTTCTCTCTCATGCTGTTAGTTTGATCCATGTGTCTCTTTCCCACCCAATGCACAGAATCAGTCCTAATTCCTGGGTTCCTGTGCCCTCTCATAGAACACAGTCGAACCCCAATACCTCCTGGCACTGCACCTCTGCCCCATAAATAAATTCCAGCTCTTCATGGATGATGCCAGGTCATTATAATTAATTAACAGATGTGGGCGCCTGGTCCTTTGGCCATGAACTCCCTTATTTGCAAAGCTCTCAGTCCAGCAGGTGAGATCTTCACAGCTGGAAGGTCGCGCTCCAGCTCTGCAGGGTAATCTGGGGAGCAGGGAGAAGCAGGATCTACAGCATTTAAATAAGCAAATGTTTCTTGTCACATGGCAAGGAAGGAGGCAGCGATGGGGAAGGGTTCGGGCACCTGCATGGTCCCCACCACCACCCCATCAGCCCATGGCAAAGGGTTCCATGGGGGCAAGATGGGTGATGAGTTCATTTTGCTTGTATTTATGTAGAGATGTGGGGGGCTTGCACCTGCATGGGTGTGCTGAACAGGGATGCCCTGAGCAGGGATGCACTGAGCAGGGATGCACTTAACAGAGATATGCTGAGCAGGGATGTGCTGAACAGGGATACGCTGAACAGAGATGTGCTGAGCAGGGATGTGCTGAGCAGGGATGCCCTGAGCAGGGATGTGCTAAACAGGGATGTGCTGAACGGGGAAGTGCATGAACAGCGCTGGCAGAGATGTTATGGTGCCTTTATGCAGCCAAACACTGCTGCCTTTCCAATCTCACCCAGCCTACAGCAGTCTAATAAAACAAGTCCACACGTTACAAAATCAATTTCCTCTCTATTAATTTGGGTCTCCTAAGATTTATCATCGTCTTTCATCACCAGATTAAAAGGAATTGGCAAAGTCTCAAATGACCTTTTAATTCTGAGCTGGGAGCCAAGATCCGGATACACAGAGCTGTGTCCTCCAGGGGGGCACTGCCCGAATGGGATGGGGTCTGGCACCCCAATTCCAGCCCTGGGCATGGTGCATCCATACCAGTCCTCCCTGCAGCAGGACTCAGCCTGGCTCTTGGTTGGAGCGGGGTGGCAGTTTGTGATGGAATTAATTACAGTTCTGTCTCTGCCTTCAATTGAAGCCCGCACTTTGATATTTATGTTCCCAGTTGTGGGTTGTGGCCTTGATTCATTAAGATTTGCATAGTAATTGTTTTCTTCTAACGATCTGGGAGGATGGCACCACAGGGAGACGCGTCCTGCACACGCGGGCAGGCTGGAGCACATTGCTGAGCAGCACCACCACCCCCTGAGCATCTCACCTCTGACCAGGGCCAAAGGGAGTCCAAACTAGGGCTAAGGCATCCCTGTCCCACTGTTCCATGCCCTGGATTGGATCCATTTGCGTCCAGAGGCAGCGGGTGCTCCTGGCATCATATAGCTGGAAAGGCCCTGCTTTTTTAACCTATTTTTTCTTTGCAGAAATGTTTTTCATGGTAAAACTCAGATTTTCCACTGGACACACAGCTGATTTCCGCATGCTTCCTCACTTGCACATTTGGGTTTCATGGACAAAACTGGGCTGAAACGATCAAAACTTCCTTTATGGTGCTTCAAGAGAAAACCTCCCCTGTTCCTCCGGCTCGAGTTGAGAACAAATTCACGTGCAAAGCAACGTAAAAGACAGGAACCATCTCAAAGTGATGGAAATACTGATATCACTGAAATCCTCAGCCAGCACTGCCCTTTCCCCTCTGCCTGGCTCCCAAACCTCTGCAGAACCTCCTTTTCCCATCAGTACGTGTTAAATGGTTGGCTCTGGACAAGGATGGGACATGTAGGAGGAGAGAACTCCCTCGCTGGGAGCGGAAAATGGCGTCATAAAGGAGAAAACCTTGTTTCCTTGCTCCAAAGCCAATGCCGATTCCCTGTGCCCATCGTGGGAGCTGCCACGGGAGCAGCGAGGGGCGATGGGAAGCGCCTGGCTCCCAGCCCAGATTTGATGGCTCCATTCCCCCAGACCCTTCCCCTGCTCCTCGTTGTATTTGTATATGTGATGGTCATTTAACGTTCCTGCAGCGGCTGCGCCTCGGCAGCGTGGAGCTCTGCAGCTCCAGCACCAAGCGGCTGAGTTCTGCCCCAAAACGTGGCTGATCTCCTCCTGCCCATAGCGAAGGTGATCAGGGCCAGCAAAGCCACGTCTCTGCAGTCACCTTTGAGGATCCAATTGCTCTGAGCCCTCTGGAGCAAGATTTGGTAGGTGCTGCTTCCCTGCTTTCTGATCCCATCTGTGATCCACTCTTCTTGGTTCCCTTTGGTTTCTTATTAGTTTGATAGCAGGAGGGTTAAGTCTCTCTGGGCGCCTGACAGGATGATTCTCAGGCTGCATTTATCCATCCCCACTCCGGCCCCACCACATCCCACCAGCCCGATCTGTTTCCAAGCCAGGAAGCACAGAGAGAAAAACTTTGCAAGAAGCAAAAGCAGAGAAAGCAGCCAAGAGCCCTGCAGGGTGCTGACAGGGGAGGACATGATGCACATCCCCACCCGCCCGTGCAAACACCCAGGGGCCTAATCATAGAATCATAGAATGGGTTGGGTTGGAAGGAGCCTTGAGATGATCCAGTTCCAGCCCCCTGCGGTGCTCCTGCAATTAGGAGTTTTTGCTGGTTTGCTTTGCTGGGTGCTGAGCGCGGTGCAGAGTGGCTCTGGCTGTGGGTGTGGGTGCATTATTCTGCCTGCAACTCATGTGCCAAGCATTGGAGAGGATTTGCCTTTTGCGGTTGGAAAAGTCACTTCTTTTTGTTGGGGGTTTTGTTATTATCATCAGCCTGGAGAAGAGAAGGCTCCGGGGAGACCTTTTAACAGTCTACCAATACCTGAAGGGGTTACAAGAAACCTGGAGAGGGGCATCAAACAAGGGATGTATGGACAGGACAAGGGGAATGGCTTTAACCTGCCAGAGGGGAGACTGAGATGAGCTCTTAGGCAAAAGTTCCTCCCTGGGAGGGTGCTGAGGCGCTGGCACAGGGTGCCCAGAGAAGCTGTGGCTGCCCCATCCCTGGCAGTGCTCAGGGCCAGGTTGGACACAGGGGCTTGGAGCACCCTGCTCCAGTGGCCATGGCAGGGGCTGGAGCTGGATGAGCTCTAAGATCCCTTCCTACCTAACCCATTCTATGATGCTGTGATTCTATGATCTTCAGCTGGACCAGGTTGCGCAGTCTTGATCTGATGCTGCAGCAGAGCTGGGTTTCCTGGGTGGATGTGCTGGTTCTGCCATGGGCATCCTTGGAGATGAAGAGGGCAGTGGAGGGGCAGAGACGCGCAGCTGATGGGTACCTGTGTGTGTGTGCACATTTGAGCTCCGGGCTGTGCTGAGACCAAGCAAGAAGCTGCCCAAGAGCTGGAGGATGGAAGGAAGCTGGGAGCAAATGACTGCACAGCTCTGAATTGACAAGAAGAGGTCGTTTACATCCAAAGCAAAGGTTAATGATATCCTGACAGTGCCAGAGGATTCGCAGCTTCTCCTTCTTGCAGATCCAGAGTGGGAAATTGCAGCTGAGTGACAGCCCCAAGAGCTGGAGATAGCAAGGACCAGCTTGGGCTGGGCCATAAAATATACTGGGGACAGCAGCAGTCTTTCAGCTGACAAACCAAAAGGTTATGTGGGGATGACAGATGTTTATTTGTGTAGGTCTGTGATCGAAGGGAAGTAATTGTGTTGGCTTCGCAGGTTGAATGGCAATGGTTTCCACGGTGTGTGCCTCCTCCTTTGGGGCAGGGAGCATAGGAAGGGTTGGAATCCAGCTCTGCTTCAGGTGTGGCTGCAGAAGAAAGATGCTGATAATAACAATAGTAATAATGGTGACTGTTTCCTCATCTCTGTACATCCAATCTGCTTTGCAGATGATTTTCTCTCTCCCAGGGCAGCTATGGGGACGTAACCAGTGATTTCCTAATTGGGGAAGATCCAACAGGGTGGTGAAGAGTTCCAGGGTCCCGGCTCATCCATGGTAGCTGTTGGGTGGGTGCTTTCCCTCCCTGCCCATGCAGAGAGGTTTGTCCTCCATTTGCTGATGCTGGAAGCAGCTCATGCCATTGGTGCCATGGGCACTGAGTTTTGGGGTACTCAAACCCCAGCAGCAGCCATCAGCTGTAATGCAGAGCAATGGCCCAGCCTGGCTGAGCTGAGGGGGTCATGATGATGCTGCCCTTGCAGGTGGCACCAGACCCCAGCTCACATCTGAAGGGTGATTGAAGCCCCCAGTGTCCCATTAGAAAGAGCTGCTCTGGCTCCCTCATCACAAGCCCTTCCCAGATTCCTGCCTGCTTTTCCCCAGGCAGGATCCTGCTCTCCTTCCACCCTCATTAGAGACATGCACCGAGCGCTTTGCAGCTTCTTAAGCTATTCCCGATCAGCATCCCACGGGACCCACAGCAGAAATGCCTCTCCTTTGAAGGGCCCACACCAAAGCCTGTATCTGAGCTTTGAACCTACCACGTGGCATTGCCCGGAATAATTCATGTTAAACATTTGCTTGTAGTGGTGCAGGGACCAGAGCTCCCCTTGCTCTGGGCTGTGCCAGAGAGCAGGGAAAGGGATCAGAGCATCTCTGGGGTGTTTGTGGGGTGCCCATGGCTCTGCAGAGCACCTGGAGAGCAGCACTGTTCACAGGTTAATAGGATGGGGGGGTGATGGGTCTTGACACTGCAAAAGAGCTGCACAGGACCCATCCTGCACATGGGAAGCAGGAGGCTGGGAGCAGCTGCTGATGCCATCAACAGCATCGTGTGTGTGTGCTTCTGATCGCTAAACTGATGCTTAAAAAAGTTGAGTGCAAATTTAGAGGGAAACCAGAGCTATGGCTGTGAGCAAACACTTCATCAGTGCATTATGTTCCCTGCGAGCCAAGGAGCACGTTATTTCCCCTCGCCCTTCCTCTTGGGAAATAAAGGCAAATAGGGAGCAAAAGCAATGGGATTTGGGATGGGATTTGGGGATGGGGTGGTCCCACCTGGCAGGGAAGGAGGAGGAAGGTGGGGATGGGGGACAGAGCTCTGCAAACAAAGGTGAAAGACATTTATGAAGTCAGAAATCACATCCGGCTTTGGCATTGAAGAACCATCTGGCTGAGAGCCGCAGGGCGAAGCGGGATGAAGGGATCTACCCTGATACCACCCCAGCCAATACTGGCACCTAAGGGTGCTGTGGGGGCCCAGCCTTCATCCTGCTCACTGTAAAGGCACAGAAGGTCCAAAGTGAGGGACGAGACGTCATCTGCATGGTGCATTGCTCTTGAAACAGTCATTTGGGCAGACCAAATCACACTGCCAGAGCTGTACTGAGTGTGAGGCTTTGGGGCTGGGGGGGGGGGGGGGGGGGAAACAGAAGCATCAAAAGCAGAGAAAGAAGAATTCAATATTTCTGTTTCTTCTTATCCAAATAAATTGAGACGTATTTGTGGAAGTGTCAGAGAAGCCCGCAGGAATGATACTATAAAATAACACAGCTGCTTCATGAGTCTATGACAGACAGCATAGATTAATGTACCGGCGTTTTTATGGTCTGTTAACAATTGATATGGGTTTTAAATGTATTATCTCCCATTGTATTGTCTGTCATTTTAAAAACTGCTCGTGTCTATTGTGTTTGCTTTTAAGAGGTGCTCATGGAACAATCAGCCAGTCGCTTCCCGATCTCCTCTTCCCTCCTTCCTAGATATATCATTGTCTCACCCTCTTTCTATCTTTTCTTCCCTAGATACGCTTTCCCCCAGCACTTTCATGGGCAATTTATTCCAAAACCTATCGAAGCCTCCTCAGGTTCCTTAATTCCAGGAGCTTTAAAAAGCTTTTCCAGCTTCATACCTGGTTATCTCTGAAATGTGGATGAGGGGTCAGGCCGGAGCAGTGATGGGGACAAAGGGGCTGGAGGGCTGTGGAGCCCTTAATCCCTTCTTGGAGAGCAGGACCCTGAGGGACAGGGCTCCTGCCCACCCCAGCAAGGAGGATTTTGAGCCAGATCCCCCTCAAGCCTCTCCAATGAGTCCCTTCACCCAGGCAAGACGTTCCCCATGACTTTGCTTTCCCCATCTCTTGGCCACTCGCCCCTCTTGCAATGGAAGATATGTGACCTCCTCCTCCATCAGCCGCAGCCTCCGGCGCTGCTGATGACTCCCCCAGCCCACCCTAGAGCTTGCACCACTCCTTGCATGGGAAACGCAATGAGATCGATGACTGCAGATGGCTCTGCCACAGATGGAGCCAGGAGGAAACATCTGGGCTGTCTTGCTGGCATCTGGCATGGAGCAGCACTTCCAGATGGGTGCAGGCACATCAGCAGCAGAAAACGCTGCCCACTGAGAGCACCTGCCTGGTCCCATTGCCCCCAGCCTCCGGAGCCATCCTCATACCCACGGGACAGCATCGGGACCAGAGGTGCTCGAGACCTAAAGTGGCTCATCCACGTTCTCTGTGGGCAGCCCACATGGCCCTAAAAATGCCTTTTTCCTCCATGCCCCAAAACAGCCATGGGGCTCCTGTGGAAGCATTGCTGATGGGGGGAAGTGAGGGGCGGTAATGGATGTGTATTTGCATCCATAATTTTCTCAAAAGGCTTGAATTGACGTGTTCAAAATTACATTAGATTGCAAGAACAAAGATGCCCTTTTGATGCTCTGTAGAAGCACTGGAGATAATGAAAGGAGAGGAAGCTCAATAAGGATGAAAGGTAGCTTCCTTCAGCTTCCCCTTGCTGATGAAGTGCTGTCCAGATGAGGAGGATTTAGAATAAAAAGCACCACAAAAGTAATCCAAAGAAAACAGGGCCCAGCGGTGCTCCAGTGGGATAAAGTTACAGTGTGGAGAGGAGGCAAACAGGACAATAAAGAGGAGCACTCATGGTAAAGGGAAGAAGGACGGCATGGATTTGAGATGGGAACGGAAATGCTGGGAGCAACTCTGAGGGAACCAACAAGTGGGAAATGTGTTAAAGGTGGGAAGTTTGGACTCCTGCATCCCTTGCTGCTGTCCCCCTTTGCAACAGGCCCCTTAATGCTGTTGTGAAGATGGGATTTAGGAGAAGGTGATGCCAGGGTCACCTCCTCCTGTGCGTCAGCCCTGGGTGGGACGGTGCTGGGGTGGCCGTGCAGTGTGTGGTCTGCTCTGTGCTGCCATGGCAACCAGGGATGCAAACGGCTGCTTAAACCCCCAAACAAACAAATCCTCCCCACCACAAGACCCAAAGCATCCTCCTCGCCTTGTCCCCCCCCTGCCTGGCTTTTTCCTCTTGGCACTTGATCAGGAGCTGGTGCTGGCTGGTGGTACCCTCTGCACCAGAGGTGTAAATAACTGTGGTATCCCACATTCACCTATCTGCCCATCTTCCCAGGCCGTATCTCAAGCAGATATATAGCAGATAAATAGCTGCTTTGAGTGTATTTCTCAAAACAGCTATTTTTCCTCTCCATACTTCGCACCTTTCTCAGTGCAGATGTGATAACCATCATAATGGCCACTGAGCCACTGTGATTTGTGGTGTGCTCCTTGCCTCCATAGCTTCGGAGGGGCAAAACAGCCCAAGATTAGTGTGAAATGGCCACATACACCAAGCCTGAGCCATGCCTGACCATGTCCTCATTGCAACAGGGTAAGATTCTCCATCCCTGAGCCCTTTCTGAGGGCTTCATCTTGTGTTGTACCCTGGGTGCGTGCAGACCTGTGTGCAAGCCTGCAGGATCCTTCCACCCTGCACATGAGGAGCTCAGGACAGGGATGTGCCTGGGGACATCATGCAGCATAAGACAGTTATGTGTGATGGGTTTTGGATGTACCTTGCGGAGGGTCTGGCCCAAATCCAGTGTTTATAGAGACACATAAGCACTTCTTGGTTGCCGGAAATTTGGGCCACTTGGAGTCATCCCATCTCCAGTTTGACAGTGGGAGGGTGATTTCTCCAACCCAGATACCACTCTTGGGGCCAAGGGGGCTGCTCCAGAGCAGCCTCTGACAGAAAAGGAACCAAGATCTCTCTTTATGGGGCAAATGGGGCATAAAATAAAAAACCCCATAGGTTTTACTTTTTCCAAGTATCTGCAGTGTTTCCAGGACATAACCTGTCCTTATCCAGGTCTGAAATCTGCTATCAGTGAGTTCCTGCTGGGACCAAAAGCAAATGGACACCACATTGGCTGGTAGCTCAGGGAGATCCCAAACCAGCCCTTGATCCCTGAGATCCACATGTGAACTGGTTGGATTGGAGGACAGAGGCTCAACCAAGGCGCATATTGACTTCCAAGAGCTGCTTTGGCCAGGTTTCTATGTCTCAGGAGTGCAGGAGAAGGGGAGGTTCACTGCATCCTAAGTTCCTCTGCATCCTGTCCTGGGAGGACCATCAGCGTCCTTGTTGCTCCTGCTGATGTCACTGCATCTACCTTAAATGTTGTACAAGGGAGAGGACCACACAGAGGTCTCATCCCAAGGGGTCTGCACTGTGGGAATCCTTCTCCTTCTTCCCCACTGTCCAATTCACAAACCCCTATGGAGACAAAGCAAAGTGATGAGCAAGAGAGAGATGAACCCTAAAGAGAGTGACTGAAAACTGCTCCTGGATGGAAGTGATGACTTCTCCAGTACCCATCTCCTCCTCACCCAACCCCATGCTCCCATCACGGCTAACAGCTTTCACTCCAGGCATCAAATAAGGAATGAAGTTATTGAAACCTTCCTGATTCTTTCAGCCTTGTCTTTCTGCAGTCCCCACATGCTAGGGAGCATGTGAAAATACAGAGGGAATGAACAGCAGAAACTGTCTAAACAAGCCCAAACAGACTGGGAACTCAAATCTCACAAACCTTATGCAGCTTCACGCTTCAAATCACCTTAAGTATTTGCTGCACGCACCCGGATTGCCTTTCTATCATAATTAAATATGTCTGTCTCCAAGCAAAGGGAGGAGAGCTTCGGGGACTTGTCACCAGCCTTAATCTCAGCTGCTGTTCCTCAGCAGAGCTGTCAGGGCAGAGGCAAAATGGGGTTTGGGGGGTAAAAAGTGTCCTCCAGGATGGACCTTGAGAAATGTCTTTACATTCTGCTTTCATGTGTTAAAACAGGGAGGATCCAGCCTGGAGCGGAGCAAGTGAGTATTGGAGCAGAATGGGGTTGAGTTGGGCTTGTGAGCAACTTCAGGTGTTAAGGAGGAGAAAAAGGAATGGGGATGTGGGAGTGTGGGGTGCTGAACCCTGGTCCCTGCCCACCTCTATCTATGGACATCCTATCTGGTCCAGGGATGGAGCCAAACGTATCCATCCACTGGATAAGCTCCAAGAGGATCTGGGGCTGTGCTGGTGCCCTCGGTAAGAGCCGTGGTCAAGCCCCCGTCCCTAGACATGATCCCCTATCCCTGAGCACGCATCCACGACCTGATCATGGCAAAGGCTCCTTCTCTTCCTCCGTGGGTGCAGATGGTCTCATTGATAAAAGTGAGGCTGCTTTTGTGCGAATGTGCCGGTGTGATTCCACTGAGCGGGAAATCGATTGGAATCCAATATTAATTCACCATGTCTGCAGCGGGGGCAACATTTAAACAACGCTGAATGAAGCTTTACAGCCTGCAGCTGGGGCAGGATCCATCCCGGCCTCCGATGCCTCCATCTCTATTTCCTTTCTCCATCCTTCTCCATCAACTCTCCCCTCTCCCAGCTCCTGTTTCCCCTCCCTCCATCCCCATTCCCAGCGGGAGATGCCGACAAGCCTTTCCAAAGGGATGGACCATGAGCTGCTGAAGGTCAGCCCGACTGCTGCTTTCTGACGGGGTGGCCTCCAGAGAGTAAATAATAATTAACCTTAAATTAAAGCTGGTTGTAATCTTTGATTACCCGCCTGGTTCTGCGATGTGCCAAAGCCCATTTTGTTGCTGGTTTCCTTGGAGATACCACTTGGTCTCCCCACCCCCTTCCAGCTCTGCTCCAGCTTTATTTTTTTAGGCAGGTTTAAAAACAGCTATTAGGAGAGCTTGTTAATCATCATACCAGGCTGCTAATAGCACTCTGGCCATGGTTAATCATAGCAAGCTGCAAAGATGCTGCAAATGCTTTCAGTGGATGTAATTGCCCTCCCTGTTCCTTCCCTCCGTTGCATCGCTCTTCCCTTTGGAGCAGGAGCCTCTTCTCTACCCAAGTTGAGAAAACTGGACGCAGGACGCTGTTTGCTTGGTTCATTTTGGCTTGGCTGGCGGTGACACCCTCACAGCATCAGGGGAGGACTGTGCTCCGCTGAGCCCCAATTTGCTTTGCAGCAGCGCTTGCACATCAGGATGTGCGCAGGAGAAGGATTTGGGAGCCTGGGGATGTGTACTGGGAAGCACAGGGCTCGAGCCGGAGATAAGCTGTCTCAGGGGACTCAGATGCCATTAATAGATGTTTATGGCTGCAGCCTCCTCCTTTCTCTAACATCAAGGGAACTTCTTTTTCACTCCTCAGTGCCCCATACTTCACATGTGCTGTCAGCTGCGCATTTTCACCCAGAAAATAAGTAGGTGGAGGCGAAGCTGGAGATAACGGACGTGTTCCTGGGTCGTCTTCATCACTGGGGCATCTTCCTCCTCCTCCCTGGAGCTTCTCCAGTTTCCTCCTGCTGTAGGTGGAGGCAGGTTTGGCCTCCAAAGTCTCAGCAGCTGCTCAAAGACTTCCCTGTGCAAGGCCAGAGCATGGGGCTGGTGCTGTAAGAAACAGCTCCATCAAGCTGCGAGGTGCAACGTTGCCTGTTTCACACATCCTGGTGTGAATCGGGATGGGACCGGTGGGGATGGACCCCCCAAATCCCTGTCCCCAGCACCCCTGGCTGCTGTTGGGTGCTGCTCTGCCCTCGTCGATCCCATTTAGCAGGGTTGGAAGTGGGCGACCCACCTGCGCGGGTGTTAATTGTGGCTCTGGCTGCTCCTGCTCCAGTGACAGATAGGAGACAGCTCTGCCGGGTGACAATAATTGTTCTCCTAATTACAGCAATGACATTTACTGGGAAGCCACCGCAATCCCATTACCTCCTCATGCTAAATTCTGTGCCTTCATAAGCACATTCCCTGTCTCCTTCCCCTGGTACAAAGCTCTCTGGATATAGGCTTGGTTACTGCACCTGCAACCATGCAGCATCATGCATAGTCCTGAGGTGCTCTGCAAGAGCTCCTCTTCATTTGGGTTTGGGGATGGGCTTTTTGGGGGGGATGGATATTGACGTGTTTTACATTTCTCACCCTGCATTTCTTAGCCCTTCACCTGGATGGGGAATGCTGGAGGATGCGGGGGTGACAGCATCCAGGCACTGCCACCCCAGAATTAACCCATCACATGAATCCATCACCCCCCCAAGAATAACACCCAACATCCAAAGGGAGTTTGCCATCAGTATTTCTCTTTCTGTATCGCAGGTAACTCGCTCGAGCCTGTGCATCCTCATTCTCCCTCATAAACAAGCGGAAGGTGCTTGGGTATGGTTAATTTTAAGACCCTAAATATTTTATAAATGGTTGTAATGAGCCAGTGTTCGGTTTTGTTTGGCTGTTTATGTGTCATTAAGTCAGGAGGCTGTGAACAAGATACTTTAATTTAATGTGTTGCCCTCAGAAATGTCTTTTAATAAAGCACTATAGTTCTTCTCTGGAGAGCCTGAGTTTGGTTAAGCTGGATAAGTAATGATAACGTGATGTCTTTCAATAGCTGCTTCTTTAATCCACTCTTATTTAGATGCTTCACATTGAACCAGCTCAAGCTAATTATTTAAAAGGGGGAAAACTCTAATTTGAGGATTGGGAAACCAGCTCAGGTGAATTATCTAAAAGGGGGAAAACCCTCATTTTCAGGCTTGGGAAACCTAAAGTAGGGTCATGCACAGCATCAGAGCCATGCCCCAAAGCTGCGCCTTCCTCCCAGGCCATCCCCACAGTCACGGCTGAGGTGGAGCAAGGGAAGGGCTGAGATTCAGGCTCAAAACCACTCCAGAGAAGCAAGTCTCCTCGTTCAGCCATTTGGAGAAGTCAAAGAGGTTGGCCCACCTCCAAGGCAGAGAGGAGCAGAAGCAACATCATCCCTTTGAATTATTGTCCTCCTTTTTATAGACAAATATAGGGAAAAAGGCATCTTTCTCTCTCCAGGATGACTGTAGGGAAGTGACCGTCTATTATTCCTTATTTTTTATTTGAGAAACTGAGGCTCCCTTGTAAAACTGATGGAGAAATAAGGTCATTTGTCAACTCAAGTCATTCTCTTCCATACATAAAAAACAGGGCGAATACAGCTTTTGTAAAACCTAAATTGAAAGTAAATAGCAAGCGGGCAGTTCTTGGTGATAAAACCTCCCATTCTGTAGATTTCTGGTACAATATTTATTTTATCCTTTTTATAACTACAAGGGCTGTCTCTGTGTGTTATTAAAGTAATGCATTTGCTTAACCTGCACTTAAATTCCCTCCCAGCCTTCCCTGATTGTACATCTCACTGCTACATGTTCCCAGCCTGCTGGTCTCAGCTGGACAATTATATTAACTGCTCCTATTTGCAATTACTATGAATCATAAAGCAAGTCTGACTGGATTGTTTTTCCTTATTGAAAATGCTTAAACTTAATGCATTGCTAATGTCACAGCCATGGGGCTGCTCCTCAGCTCTTTGGGAAGAGCCTGGCTGCCTTCAGCTGCTGCTGATGGAGCGTTCCAGATGAAGGTTGTCGTTTCCTGCCCTCTGCCCATCTCTTCCTGAGCAATACACTGCAAGAAGAACCCAACACAAGCAATCCCGTTGCTATCTCAATGAGACCAGGGGCTGGGGGTGATAAAAGCCACTTAGCCTCATCCCAAAGTACCCACAGGTGCTGGTGCTGAGCTGAAGTGCAGAGATTTAAGCCTGAGCTCATGCCGTACCTCTTCCCTGAGGCTGCCTGCAAGGTCCAATGTTGTGCTGCAGAGACCTTCTCCAGGGAAGTTCAGGGAATGCCTGGGACAAGCACAATGTTCCAAGCTGGAGCGTGGGGAGCAGTCCTATTGCTTCCCATTGCTTTTTCTGGGGGCTCCTAAGCTCCACCAATCCCACTTGGACTTCCTCCTCCTTGTCCCCGCTCCATCCTCATTTGGTAGGACAAAGTTTTGGAGGTCTCTGAAGCTCCTGGCTATCTCTGGTGTCTCTTGGCACAAAAGCAGGTGAGTACTGAGGGGATAATGGACTTTGTCCAGCAGGAATTGGATGATGTCCCACAAAGCACTCTCATTCCCACAACTCATCTTGCAGCCTTCAGCTGTACTTTGCTTATTTTTAAGTCTAGCCAGGACAAGTTCCCCTTGTGCTGTGGGTCCAGGGCTGTTGATGTCCCTGGATTACACTGGGATGACTGGTAAGAAAATGAAGGTGACCTAAAGCCATGGAAAACTGGGGAGGAAAATAAGGATATTGTGGCTATGGCAGGGCAGGGAGAGCTGCAGGGCTGGAGAGCAGAGCTTGGTAGTGCCAGGGCCCATGATTGACAAGGAGCTGTGCTTGGAGAACAGGCTAAATGCGATGACTGCATTTTGATTTCTTAATTAATATGTTTCAAATGTCACTGCAGGGTGGTTTGTGCCAGTCAGCTGAGAGAGCCAATGAACTGAGTGCAGATGGGCCTGACCCAAACCCTGGAATCCCACAGCTTTGGGAAGGCTTGGATTTGGCTGGGACCTGTGTCTAACTTACTGTCACCCTTGTCTT
Source organism: Ara ararauna (assembly GCA_028858755.1). Taxonomy (NCBI): domain Eukaryota; kingdom Metazoa; phylum Chordata; class Aves; order Psittaciformes; family Psittacidae; genus Ara; species Ara ararauna. The sequence continues at coordinate 2,301,127 of CM054398.1, read as the reverse complement.
TTTGACCTGTGGAGCCAAACCCACGAGGCTGATGTTCCAACTGTGGAAAAAAGCTTGGCTTGGTTGGGATGCTCTTGGGCACAGGGCTGGGAATCCGATGGCCCTGGGTGCCCTGATTTCCTGGAGGAGCAGGAGGGAAGCCCTGGGTCAGGCTGAAGAGCTTCACAACCCCTTTGTGGCCTGGAGAAGGCTTCAGGGTTTGTTTTTCTGCATTGAGGAGCTGCATTTCTGACACTGTCTAAGACTTGCAAGCCTGAGGTGGACCCGTGCCAGCTCCGAGCATTGCCAGCGCGGTGGGTAGAGCCGCTCGCTCTGAGCTCACTCTTGCTTATGCCATAAACTGGGAGTAACTCCAAGGACGTGGGAGAGGTTGGGCAGTGGAGAGCTGGTCCAGGATGAAGTGAGGCTGGTTAAAGCAGAAGCAAATCCAATTTCCCTTCCAGCTCTGAAACAGGAATGTGTGGAGTTAAGTTCGGATTCAGCGCCGTGTTTTGGTTCAGCTCAAGCTTCTCCCTCCTCCTTAGTCTCAGTATCCTCAAAGCCTCCTTAATAAGATTTGTATCTCCGCCACATTCATTTTCAGCCTGTTGTTAATGCAGCCAAAATGGCAACCTCTCCATCCCATAATAGCTGTGTTTTTAAAGAATTATATGCTTTTTTTTCCCTGTTTGTTTTTAAAATCACTTTTCAAGTTGAGGCAGAGCAAGATAACAGTATAGATGAAATCAATAGCACCCAGAACTGATAGAAAATTACCCAGGCTTAATAAACTTCACGCATGGCTTCCTATTGCAGCTGTATATCAAGAAGAAAACAAATATAGATGCTGTTCTGGAGAGCTGGCAAGGAGAAGTTGGTGCTGTTTGAAATAAGATGGTTATTAAAAGGGTTACAGATGAGGCAGCTTTTATCTTATTCAGGTGGGTTTGTTCCCTCCTATGCTGTTATTACATTCCCGATGGTTGTGGTTTGTACCCAGATCTTTCTTCAGACAGACCTGCAAGGAATTGCTGGGTTTCTAATAGCTCTTTCCTCCCCTCATGGCTGGGCTCTGCTGGGTCCCACTCCCCAGCTTTACTCCTGGGTGTTTAAGGTAGTTTGGGGGAGATTAATGCTAATATTCACCCTAAAATCTGAGCAGCCGACTCCTTTCAGCAGCCACAGCATCCTCCAGGAGAGTAACAACCACTAAATTAGGTCCCTCCCCCCATCCCCGGGAAATGGGGGAGAGATCAACATGGCCAAGCAATTAAAATAATCGTCACAGACCAGTAGCAAAGGAAAAGGCATTAAAAGTGGGACTAATTTTATGACAAGAAATGAGGCTGCAAACCCAGGAGCCATCAGACCGCAAAGGCAATTGCAGCGGTTTCAAGACTTGGTGAAGTTTATTTACTTCTTCCTTTTCCTTGGAGGCTTTTGGGGAAAGGGGGCTCTTTCTTTTCCCCCCAGGAGTTCCCTTTTTTACCTCCAGATCTTAACTCTGTGCTTCTGGTTAATTTTTTTGGAGGGATCAAAGTTAAAATGGGAGCCGGTCCCCACCTCGGAGCTGCAGGAGCCATCTGTTAGAGCATGGACCAGCTTGTGAAGGCTTTGGTTGCCTGCTCCTCCCAACAGCTTCCCAGGCAGAGATTTTAGGTGGATCTCCTCTTCATGAGGAGGGATCATGGGGGTCAGAGGGAAGTGTGATGGGAGAGGAAAACTTCTGTGGCTCCCATACCATGGGTATATATTGGTTTGGGAGCCAAGACATTGAGCTGAAGTTGAGGACATCTGGATTTAAACCTTGATGGTGCCCCAAGATTTCTGTGGGCCATCAGGAAGTCCTTTGGTGTAGCCAGAGGAAAGGTTTTTCCACTTGGAAACCATTGGTCTCAGCCTGGAAGCTGTGTCCTTGAGCATCCCATCACCTATTTCAGGCATCGCATTGCCAAAGTTACAGCACCTGAAGTGCATCTCTGGATCTCACCTTAAATCCTGGAAAGCTCAATAAGTGCTCACATGTTATGATGATGAGTTGCCTATAACTCTCGCTAAATATGTATCTATATATATCTCCATATTCACTTAAAGGATGAAGCCATCTGACTTGAATATTTATTGCTGTGTTATTTATGCTGTGTGTTCCCATAGTCCTGGAGCAGGACCCTGAGCCCAGCCGTGGGGTTTCATGGTCATTAGGGGAATGTGAAGTCCTTGGTTCTCTTCCACAGCCTGAGATTGACTTGTGGGAGCCTCCAAATGATTTAGTCTGGCCTCAAATTTCCCTCTTTGGCTGGGTTAAATGGGGCCACTTCAATGCATCTCACAGGCAAGGAGATGGAGTGCTCCGGCTCCCAGTGAGGTCAGTGAGGGAAATTGGGGAAAACCTGATTTCCATGTGTTTTGGTAGCTTGGTGAGATTAATTTTTTAGGGTTGCAACTTAATTCAACTTGAAAAATCCCTTGGAAAAACTTGAAAATACCCTGAGCTTTGCCATTCTCCTCTGCAAAAAGGGTTGAGCCACGTGGAACAGGAAAACCTGGCTGGTGACACCCATAGGGACCCCATGTTGCTGTTTTATTACCCTGATAAGGTCCATTTCCATCTCAGTCAGCAAATTGCAGTGACTCTTAATGGCAAAGAGGCAAAGTAAAATCTCCTTGTTTATTGCTGCTGAAACCTGCCCTCTGCAGCACAAACCTGATGGACTGACATTGGTGTTGTCCTGCCCAGTACCTCTCCCTGCTAGTAAAGATGCTGAGGTTGGAAATGAAACTCCAGTTAAGAAAGCTGGTGATGTAGGAGATGCTCTTCTGGGTGGACGCCCCTGTTTGAGTCATCCATGAGGAATGCTGAGATATTCTGCGAAGGAAACAATTCCCCCCAGATTTAGAGCTGGGAGCTGAGGCCCAAACTTGCGCCCTTCCAATGAAGAACCTGCTCTGTTTCTTGATGCCCAACCTAAATTCGTCTGAATCTCTCCTGATTTCTCTGGGTAATTTACTAGTTCATAACTAGAAAGAAATTAGGTTTTGAAGAGCCCGTAGCCTGAGATTTATTCTGTTCCTGTTCCCTTTGAATCAGGAACCATCAATAGTCATGGTGTGTCACAGGGTATCTAAATTACAATGCACCATTTCAGCTGCCTAATTGGATGAATGAATGAATTTTAGAGGAAATTAATGAATGGTGAAGAGCTCATTTTTTTCCTTTTCCCCTCCCTTTGCAAATTTCTGGCGATGTAAATCAATTGCCTGAGCTTGAAATTCATGAAGCGTTGAGGGGATCCCCACAGCTTTCCCAGCTCCCTCGTGGCTGCCTTGGGAGCTGATGGAGAAACACTGCCAGCCAAAAATGTTGATTTGCTGGAATAGTCTTGCAAGTGGTTCTTTATGGGCATTTTCCTGCTGTTTCCAGCCCAGAGGAAGAGGGTCTATCACTTCCTCCAGGACCCACATTGGCCCAAGGATGGGACTGATGGTGGGATGCATCAAGCTGTTGTGCTCAGGCAATTGCTTTGGGCTTTTAGTCAGTATCAAGTATATAAAGGAATGTGTATAATATATGTGAGATGTTCATGTATGAAGTAATACACCAGGTATATAAAGTAATTGAATATAAAGTAAATGTAGCTATATCAGAGCTTATGTACACTTTATATAAGTATATAGCTTTATATATAAGTACAAAAGTAAATATATATAGTGTGGATTGGATCTAGGTGATCTTTAAGATCGCTTCCAACCCAACCCATTCTATGACTCTATATGTGCATAAAAAAATCAGGTTTATATAAAGGTCTACAGTTCTTACTCCATCCCTGGAGGGTTAATGTCTTGTTGCTTTAGGGCTGTTGACCTGCCCTGGGACTTATTTAACTGCTGGGGGAGAGCAGGGGGGTTCTGGAGGCTGCTCAGCTCTGCTGCAATGGGACATGGATTATTCTGGGCATGTTTTCTCCTTCATTTGTTTTATCCTCTGTCCTGGAGAGAGGGAGATGGTCTGGGGGGGGGGGGGGGGGGGGAGAGGAAAAAGGGATGAGAATGGGGAAAAGAGAGCAGGTACGGATGGTGCCAGGGACAGGGGTGCGGGCAGCTGACCTATTTAGTCATATATGTATTTATACGCAGGGCCAAGTGTGCTTATTTACTCTTGGATCTAAGGAAGGAAAGTAAAACAGGACCCAAATAACTGACCTGGTTTAAACCACTTTGCAGGATTCCACAGAAAAAAGAGGAGTCCCTCTGGATTTAAGAAACTTCAGCTGAAGTTTTACCACTTGCAGCACATTTGAATCTCACCAGGTAACTTCATTTGGTTTCCTTAATGAAGGCGGCTCAGCAGGGTTAATTCTGCTTTCTATGTAGAAAGATTAAGTAGTAGTTGGGTAAAACACTTCATCACTGAAGTGATTTTCAGGATGTACTCACTCTGAAGGCACAGATGTAATACCTGCTTTTAAATTCAATTAGCTCTGACTCAGTTGTGTTGCCTGAATACATTACCACAGCTTGAGACAGTGTTATTCTTTAAAGCTAAAAAAAAGAGGAGGAAAAAAACCCATGAAATAAATAAATAACTGTTTGGAGATTTCCCTAAATGTGTTTTAATTCTCTCAATATGTCATGTGTCTTAACAGCTCCTGATACTCCCAGGGCTTCCCCTTTCCCTGGCAGCAATCCCCTGCGCCAGCACGCAGCCATGCGGGGCTCCAGGGTCCCAAGGAGGGAACGGATGCAATGATGCTCAGCTCCCTATTTCACAGCTTCTTTTATCCCTCTTTTATGCCCCCCTTGTACCTTGCAAGCTGAGGTGTTTGGGGGTTTCCTTCCATGCTTGCTGCTGACCAGCCACGTGCCCCAGAGCAGGCTCCTGCCTATCCCATTACCTGTTTATTGCAGTTTTATGGGACATCAGAGGGAAAGGCAAAATTAATGCTTGTGTAAACCCACTTGGAGATCCAAGGATGAAAGATGCCATAAAAATGCAATCTAATTTCTAATTAGAGACAACTCTGAAAGACAACGAGGCTCCTGTTGGATGGGATATTCCAGTTTAATGAAATCTGGGGCCGTGACAATGTGTTTCCATGCAGTGATGCGCAGGAACCTCCTGGAGATGATGCCCATCCAGCAAAGCATTACACTACTGGTTGGCACTGGGAGCACTGGGCTGTGGCAGCCTGGAGGGGTGTGTGAGGAAGGGATTTGTGCAGTGGGTGAGAAATAAGGGCTGAACCCCATGTTTTCCTGCAAAGCAAGGAGGGGGATAGCTGGGCAGTCCACATCTCTGTTTGGGATGGGAATAGGCGGACCCATCCTATTTCTCAGGATTGCTGGAAATAGAGGGGGGGAAAAAACCCAATTCATAGCAATTTATGAATTAAAGTGTATTTTAAGGCTATTCAAGCAATCCTGAGCGTCTGGCTTTTGTTGGCTTTTTCCAACGCATCCATTCATTGTTTGCTTGTTTCTCTCGGCTATAAACCATCTGTTTTACTTTTGAAGTGCACACATTCATGTTCATGCTCCAGGTCTCCAGTCCCAAATACTTCTCCAGGGATTTGAATGCTTTTGGGAATCCTCTACTCTCCTTCTCTGTCCATCTACCGGTGGCCACCACCATGGATATGTTGCTCTGTGCATAGTGGTTTTGGCTCTCGTGGGCAGAAAGTTACTACCCACCCTAATAAAAGAAGTTCTCAGCATCCCCGTGAGGCTGAGACCCTCAACTCTAAAGAGGGAGGCAGGGTAGAAGAAAAGAGAAGCAAAAGCTTGTATGATTGTTGGGAATTCGAGGCATGGAGAAATTACATGACCTACCCAAGCTCACAGAGAAACTTCAGCAGAAATGGTTGGATCCTCATCTGAATTTGTTCTTACAGTCAGGCTGGGTTTCTTCTCCTAGTTCCACCCTGATGAAGCGAGGAAAAACTCCAGGTCCATCCTGACGGAGTGAGATACAGTCGGGCTTTTTGGTACCGCTTCCTCTTATCATTGCTTAATTTCTCCGAGCACTTTTCCGCCAAAGACAGCGGGGTCTCTGGCTGCTGTGTCTTGGCTGGAGGAATTCTGATTAAAACTATCTTAATAGCACGTTGCTTTGAAAGCCTTGTGGGCTCCGCATGCTGCAGAGTGAATCAGAGCAAGGGCAGGGCTTCCTGCAGTGAGAAAGGGCGCGCGGAGGCTGGAGAGAGGCGCTCCGTAAATCCAGCCAGAAATGCCGCTTCTCCTAATGAGTCTCCCTGGGTTTCCTGGCTCTGAGAATCCTCCAGCACCAAAGACGGAGTGAGAGGCCCTGGTAGCAGTGCTTGTCCTAGCAGCAGGCACATTGGCTCATTGATTTAATGCAGCTTTGCTTCATAGATTTCTCTATTTGTAGCTGGTGAAGGGTCAAGTGGGAGGCAGCAAAGCCAAACTGGTTGGGAGAGGTTGGTCAGAGAAGTGTGGGGCAGTGATGGATAGAGCTGATGGTGGCCAGGAGGGACCAGGAGCCACAGGTTGCTCTGTCAGCCCCACCTGTGGCAATAAACCCCCTCTGCAGGGACACAGCTGTGGGGCTCAGCTGCTGCCCTGTCTCTATCCATGGGGACCCCCCTGCTCATCCAAGGGGTCATATCTGCCATGGAGGCAGCTTCAGGCCCTGGCTGCACTTAACAGCTACAGCTTGGAGCTGCGTGAAGGGTTCCAAGACAAACACGGCCCCTTTTTCTGCCTGAGCCTGTGGCAAGGGGGATGCAGGGATGTTTCAGCTCTGGGGTGTATTCCCCATCCTTTTCAGTTGCTCTCTGGCTCTTTGGGGATCCCCTGGGGCTGCCTGGCTTGGTGCTCACAAGATGCTTCTACTGCAGCACCCACTTGTCGATCACTGTGGATTTTGGGCCAGGGTTGGTGGGATGCAAGGATGTGCCCTAAGCTGTGGTTGTGCAAGGAAAGACTTGGCCCCTTCCCAGAACTGGTTTAACTGGGGGGGAAGTGGGTTGACTCATTGGCTGCTGCAGGGGGCATTTGCTGGGAAGCAGCAGCTTTCTCTGCTGTGGAGAATCTGATTAAGGTCTCATTAAATTCATTTTTGTTCAGTTTTTATCCCTGTCCCTAACTTGCTTTTAGAGCCTTGGGCTGGAATTTTCCTCTAGTGGTGGCTGCTTTGGTCCTGGCAGAGGTACCCTTTGGCTTTGGGTCTTGAGGAGGGATGTGCGTGCTCAGCCCTGGGTCATATACCAGACTTGGCTGCCCCATCCCCAGCAGGCACTGGAGTCCCCAGCTAATGTGTGGAGTCTGCTGCTGCCAGTGCAGGTGACCGTGGCTCTCCAAACAGAGGTGCTAGGTCAGGAAAGGCCCTGGTCCCACTCTGCCCTCCAGGAGTGTTTGCTCCCCACCTACGTCCAACTGGCTGGTTTTAAATGCTCATTTCTCACTTGAGCACCTCAGAACCCCCGTTTCCAATGCTGACAGCAGCAGCAATGTGTTAGGAGGAAGGAAAATGAGGTGGAGGGTGACAAAATAAGTGCTGAGAGACACCCCAGCAAGACCTTGGGTTCTGTCCCTGGGTGCCTGTGCAGAAAGCGGAGGCTCTGAGCTCCCCCCCATTGCACATTATCTGTTCCCAACACTGCTGCAATAGAGGTGACTTTGAAAGGGGGACAACCCTGTCCCAAACCCACCCATCCCAAGGGCTGACTTGAGCCTCCTCCTCCAATTCCTTTCTCCCTCTGTTAATGCATTTGGGAAGGGAGGATTTGGGTCTGAGCCCAGCTGGTTGGGACAGGGTGTCCCCAAAGCCTAATGAAAGCGCTCAGAGCCTGGCTGGAGCTTTGCAGGGAGAAATATTTGATTTATGATATGAGTCAATGATATTTCTCTGCCAAAATGCATAAGAGGTACAGGCTGATGAGTCAAAGGCAGCTCCATTTCCATAATGGATTTGTTGCCTGGAAAGGGGAGGCAGGGATGTCTGTATTAACCAACCTGGACCCTGCAGAGATGGGATGGCAGGGAAGGCCTGGGAGAGAGATTATATAAACATATATATATATATATATACACACACACACATAAAATACATTTTAACCCAACATCTGAAGTGACAATGCAAATCCACACCTTTTCAGCTATAAGCCCAAGCCTTGGATTTACCTACCACTAATCCCTATGGACCCCTTTGCTGCCGCTCTGACACGCAATGTGGGAGTGCAGGATGTGTATCCAGGGCTGTGATTTCATCTCCCATTTCTAAAAACACAATGATTTTGCAGCAGTTCCATGATTCCTGGGTCCTGTCTAATGATTTTCTTCTCAACTGGCAGCGCTGTGATGGACCTGCCAGCTTTTGCTGTTGTATAAAGATTTCTTCTTCAAATGACAGGAAACATGATTTCCCCCAATATTGATATTAATTCTATGCCATTATTTCTTTATTTCTGGGCTCTGAAAGCATGAAGATTTGTGTTTCAGAATCCACACAGGAAGGCTGAGTTGATAGATTGGTTGCAAATGAAGATAAGCACGTGTGGCTCTTCCCCAGTGGGTTTAACTTTATCCATCTGCCTCAATCATGGTTGCAGATTAAGTCACAATATTCGGTCGAGTTGTGTTGGCATAACTTGGCTTTTTGTTTCCCCTCTTAAATATTGAAGCAGTTCCTGGCCTGGGGGGGGGATCCAACCCTCTGGTTCTTGCCTTTTCTTTCCCCTGCCTGTCCCATAGGTCCCAGCTGAATTCAGAACCTTGCTTAAAAGCAAATCCTGCACCAAACCCAAGCCCCTTTAATCCAAACGCTTCGTATTTCTGAACCTGGGACTTGGTCCAGTGTTGGGCTATAGGAGGAATAACTCTGCTCTTTCCACCAGCGCTGCCGATGCTGTTGAGCCACTTGCTTCATCACAGGAAAACACTGGGAATGGCAGAACATGACCCTCCCAAAATTGGTTCCAACCTGTTTCCAATCCGGGCAGCCAGGGAGAGTCAGAGACTCTTCTCTGGGCTACCACACATGGAGAGTTAATATCTGTGCAGAGCCAAGAGCTGCAGGTGGGACAGGATCTAGATCAGCAGCCACCAGTCCCTAATTAAATCTTAATGAGTGGTGCTGGAGTCATTAGAGCCCAGCCACCTCCCCAGCCAGGCACTGGGAGCTGCGGGAAGAGGTGAGCGAGGCAAAGCTGAATCCACCATTAATTCCTTAAATCTGTGCATGGCATTTCTGCCCCTACCCCGGTTTTATTTTCCTCCTGGATGATGCATTTCCACATCCAACCGTGGGTCAGATCCTGCTGTGAGGAGCCTGGCTGCTCCACGGAGCTGATGGGATGCATGGGCCAGATTTGGCTTCTTTAAACAAACCCTCCTAATACATTTTTAAGCAATATGAGAAGGTTTTTACTGCATTTCTGGCTTCGTTTCACTGCTCAGGTGGAGGAGCAGGGTCACACTCTCTGTTAAACCACTGCTGTGGGCCTGCCAGTGAGGATGCGGCAAAGATGCCTCCGGCAGCTCAGCCCTCACCCCATGCTGGAACCATCCTCGAAGCCTGAGATTTAAAATGCATTGCAAAACGTTTGTTGCAATTAATTAGGATAACTCTGAAAATTCACATGAAGGGACAGGCGCTTTTCTTTCCGAGCTCATTCAATTTAGCTGCCATTCCATAAATTTCACAGTCGCTTTTGCAGGATGCTCTGGTTTCCAGTGGAGGGGGTTTATTCTTGTGGTTTATTTAGTTAGTGATCTTTCATCAGTGAACTAACTTGAGTCTTAGGGCAAAAAGGAAATCAAATGATGAAAACTGAGCCAGAAACTGGGAGGAAGAGCACAAACACAGGGTGCACATGTGTGGGGTTTGTGTTCTTTAGGCAGTGGTGGAGGGAGCTGTCTCACCCAGTAACCCAGCCAAGTGGCTGAAACTGCTGCTGAGCAGGATCTGGCCTCTCCATTCAAGGCTGAATGCTCCTGGTGCGTTGCAGACATTGTGCTTTCAAGCTGTCCCATCTGCAATAGAAACATTATTCCTCTTTAAGAACCAAAGCATGAAATAAATAAACCCCCATGTCTTTAACTTTTTCACCCAGTAAATACTGCTCTCCCCACCTCCTTTCCCTTTAAAATGGTTTATTAACCAGCCCCGAGCTGGGATGGAGAGAAGATGTGCCCTGGTCCTCGCCTCGCTGTCCTCATGCCTCATTGCTTGTAATAAATCACCTGCAGGCACAGCAAAGTGGGGGTTAACAACGCGTGACTCCATCCTCCATCTCCCTGTCCCAGGGCCTGGGGAGTGAGGAATGGCCACTGGTTGGCTGGGAAAGAAAGGATGGAAAGGGAAATAAAGGAGGTGGGTGGCTGGGGTGGGGGGGGATCCTGCAGTTGGGGTGCTCAGATGCTGTGGTTTGTCTCCTCAATGCTCTTTGCTGACTCCTTTGGCAAGAAGTAAGGAAAAAAGCAGTGATTGAACAAATATCTCAGTGACTGGGTTACGTGGAAAAGAAGCTAAAACAACAAGAGACAATTACAGAAGAAAAACAGAGACATGGTTTTCCTAATGCAATTTCAGTCACTCGAAACGCTCCTCCTGGCCCACTGAAGGAAACTTTCAGTTCTGTTCCAAGCTGCCTTTAGCCACAGACATCAGATATCTGTTTCTGCTGCTTTTATTATCAAAAGAAGCCCGTGTTAGCTCAGTTTGCACTTGGAATGCAAGAAGAAAATGTTTCCTTCCTGACAATTTTATATATTTATCCCTTTGGCTAAAGCCTTTGATTCTGAGAAGTGCAATTAGCAAGTGGCGGGCGTGCAGTTTGACTTCTAACCAGAGAAAGTCCCAGTGCAAATGAAAAGCAGGGCTTTAATGAAACACAGCATTTCCTTTCACCTTCTTGCTGTAATTGATTCTGACCCACAGACACCTGAGCCACTGTGCAGGCACACACATGCAGGAGTATATGATGGTAATAGTGTTCCTGTAATCCACAGCCCCCCCAGCACAATGTAAAGCAAATAGTGCAGAGGGACTGATGTCCAGCAATCCAGTTTGAGATGTTTCTTGAACTCCAGAGCTGCAGATGAGCTCTTGCTTTCCACTTGCTTTAAGCTCCAGTTCTGTGTTGCTTCATTTACCAGAGTCCTCATCCTGCCTGATGTCCTGAAGTGCTCATTGATAAAGTTACTGCATGGGTAACACAGCTCAGAGAGAGGAATTATTGTCCCTGATTCAAGGATGGGGAAGCTGAGGAGCAAGTAGGTGGTACCCAGGAGCAGGTTCCACTCCATGTGTCAGCAGCAGGGCTGGCAATAGGACCAGAGTCTCCATTCTCAGGGCTGGGTAATGGGGAGACCTAACAGTCCAGCCCTCTGTCCGTGTGTTCTGCACAACATCTGCCACCGCATCAGGAAACACAGAGGAGCGTTCTGGGACAGCAAAAGCTGGGCTCAGTGTGGCATTAACCACCCAGGTCTGACACGTTATAAGGGCTTATTCCCTTTCTATTCTGGCTCCCTAATAGCCCAGCTCTGCTTTTCCATCCTCCTGCCACCGATTCAAACCCACTTTTTTCCTTCTTCCTAAATTCCTCATGGATCACCATGGTGGAGCTGGCACAAGCACCAGGTCCTGTGCCCAGGCAGGATTCCCCATTGTGCCGCACAGCTGCTGGGGCCTTAGAAATCCCATTCACTCTGGGAAGGTTGTTCATTATTCATCTGACAGGTGAATCCATCACTTCTTTCAAGCAATGAGACGGGCCTGATTCTCCTGCCACTCTGGCATCAGTGGGGATGAACCCATGGAGAAGGGTGGCAGTGTAAATAGCCAAGTATCCCCAAGGACAGCTGAGCCCTCATATCTCCAGCAAGCGAGATGCAAACAGCGCAGCCATTCTCTGAGCCCATCCCAAACACAGGCAAAGTCTGCACATCCCAACCTCACTGCAGAAGCAAACGGCAGGCCACCACATGGTTCCCATGAGGTTTGCAATGGGATGAAGTGATTCTGGACTGGGGACAAGGCAGACATGGGCTGGGCAAAGTGCCACACACACAAGGGCTTGGGGGTAGAGAAGCCTCCTATAAAAGCTGTGGGTTCCTTTCAGCTGAGAAAAGACTTGGGGATGTTCCTGCTCTTTGGGCTGGGGTCCCTCTTGCCACCAGGCTGAGGAGCTCTGAAATCCAGAAAGGACAAAGATTTAGGCCCAGGCTCACATCAACACCCATCTTCAGCCTCTTCGTTCTACCTTAGCAATACACGGATCTTAGCAATAGGCAGCTCAGTCCCTGTTGGCCTGTGCTGGGGACTCCAGGTGCTGCTTTGGGGAAAAAAGGCACCACTAAGTGTAAAATACCACTGACTTGGGAGCTTTGTATGAGGCCACTGTAGCTTAGGTGGGAACAAAGGAGCTGGATTGTTTGCCTCCAGGATGGGAGAGCAGAGCTTGCAGTGGCAGTGACTCAGAAAAGGATTTAGGGGTCATGGGTGTGTAACTCCCTCATCATGAGCTCCCGGCACAGAGCTGCAGGAAAAAGAGAAGTTGATGTGAGCTTTGACTGAGCGTTACAAAAAGGGAAAAGAAAGGGAAAGAAAAGCAGAGGAGTCCCCTTGAGTCTGCACGGTGTGCAGGGAATACGATGGAGCAAATGTGGGACCAGCTCTGCTCACCATGCTGGCCAAAGGCTGAAGGGGCTTTGGTGGTGGTGGGAGGCTCAGAGTCCCTGAGGAGACACTGGAGAGCAGTGAAGCAGAGGAATTGAACTCCTCTGTGTGTATCGGGCTGGAAACGGAGCCTACAGCCTGTCAAGCAAAATGCTGGAGAAGCCCTAATTGCTGGAAGCTGATGGCAACCTTGGAGGAGGACATTGTGCAGGGCAGCGAGGGCTGATGGAGAGCAAGGGACGAGGGATTTACTGTTGCTCAGAGCCTCCAAGATGAGACTTGGTATTGCTACAAGCCAGAGGCTTTAATTCAGCTGCTGGAGGAGAAAAATAGCTGCAGTGTCTGCATTTGGGAGGAGCAGGGGAGAGTCACGGTGGCCCTTCCCAACCTTAACTCATAAATCCCTCCCGCTCCTGCCCTCGGAGAGAAGGGTGTCCTGCTCTGCCCTCATGGTGTTCCTAATACTTGGAGCTCTGCGGCAGAGCCACAGCTATAACTTATCTGGAGCCTCATCCAGGAGAGGGGGACAAACGGGTTCTTGGGCACACATCTGTCCAGATGTGCTTCCAGGTGCTCCAGATCATGGCGGGATGGGAGGTGGGATGCTGGACACCGAGAAAGTGCAGTGATGGGGGTGTAGGGATAAGGACCCCTTCCTGAAACATGCTGGCCCATCACATCTCCCTGAAATGTTTGGTCTGATTAGCAGATTTGGGATCAGGAAGGAGTTTTCCACATATCCCACAGGATCCACAGAGATTTTTTTGCTTTTCTATGTATCGTGGAGTGGAAAACATCTGGGTGTATCAATTACCCATGACTGCATGGGACATGAACATCAGTGATGCTTTGGGCTGCCTGGGATGGATCCCCAGAGGACACACACAGCCCCTGGTCCCATGGAGGGCTGCAGTGGTGATGCACCATCCATAGCACCTGGACAGGACCAGAAAGCAGGGAAATAACCTTAAGGACTGAAGTCATGAAGTCTAACTGGGGTTATTGGGCTCTTCCTGCAGGCTGTCGTTTGACTTTATAGATCCCAAGTTCACTGATTGGCTTTAATTGCCCTAAGCACCTCCCCTTGGATCCCCACCCACTGTTCCAGCCGGGCTATTTAAGCCCAGGTCAGGCTATGGTGTATTCCCCTCCAGTCCTGCTTTCTTCATGGGTTCTCTGTTGCAGTGTTTCCAGCCTCACCTCCTGCCTGTTCAGGTCCTGGAGCTTCTTCTAAAGATGGCTCTCACTTTGCTCGGGTACCCCATGATGCGTCCTATATGTTTGTGTGCAAACAGGGCTATGTTTGTAAACCTCTATTGGCTGCTATCAGTATATCTGATGCTGAGGCTTTTGTTGTCTCCTTCCTCAATTGGATTTCCAGCTGAAACCTGTGCTCAGAATCGGGGATAAATTAGCCTTAATATTCCCAGTTCCCCCCAGCCCGAGTCGTCGCTTGCCTGCTTGGTCACGGTGCTCTGGTGTTAGTCATCACCTAGCTCAATGAGCGCTGGCAATGTGTAAAGCAAGAAATGAGCACAAGCTTCCAAATCATCACTCAGAAGAAAATGGAACTTGTTGGAAAATGTCAGCCCAGCTATTTTGACAGAGGTCTTTCTTCTCAGCACAAGACCTGTCAAAACCAGCCCTCTCCCTGCAAATATCTGGGTTTCTGTGGTTTCAAAGTAGAAACAACAGCTCCTGAGCCAGCCTGTGCCTTGTTCTGCCAAGGTCCTTCCACCTCTTCTTGAGCTCAAACCCTTCTCCTTCCAAGAGCCAAAGTTCAGCTTCAAATGACACCTTTGAGTCGATTGGGAGGAACCCCCCTCTTGTGCTGGAGGGGATAAAAGCCAAGCAGAGCCACAAAGGTCCCCCAGACCAAAGGAGAGGAGCTGCTCGTGCAGGATGGGGATCTCCAGCTGCTTCCCAGCCTGCAGCTTTCATCTCCTGGCTCTTCCCTCCCCTGGCAGCCGCCCCCTTCCACGCCAGCCTCCTGCCTTTAATTACGTTGTAGAAAAGTCTCACAACTCAGCGATTCAAGGTGGCATTTGAGAGAAATGATTCCCTTTAGCATAGCTGACAGCTAATTTGTGTAAAGTTTAATTACAGCTAGCATTAATTAACTGGCAGTGTATTGCGATACTAAAGCGCGACCATCTGTTCCTTAAACCGCCTCCCCCAAATTTCAGCCCTAATAATTTCAGTGCTGAGGAGGTTGCTCCCATGGACCTGGTGTGACCGCAGCTGATGTAGGAGGCCGTCGCCCACTGTTGGTGATGGAGCACCAAGCACTTGGAGGGGTGAATCGCAGCTTCAAGCGATGCCACTACGTAGGCATCAGCTTTGAAGAACGTGTCTTTGGAGCCCAAATGTTGCCTCCCATGTTACATGTTTAAGTGGAGGGTCAGCTCTTATCTTCCTGCAGTGATGGTGCAGAGGGAGGTTCAGTCATTTGGGCTGGCCAGCAGCATGTGCCAGTGCCCTGCGTTGCTGTGTGGGAAGGGGAACATTTTGCTTTTACTGTGAAGGGGAATATGTGGCCATGTGGGATATGAGAGTGGGGAAAAAGGCTCCAAAACACCCCTTTACTGCTCTACTGCAGGGCAGGCCTGAGCCAGCACTGCTGAAGGTCCACCAAGATCCTTGCTGCTGTAAAAGCATCATTGGTAACTCCTCCAGCATCAAAGGAGGTTGAATCTGCATACGAGTGGCCAGGTCTCCTGGTTGTGTCCCCTAAGGTGGGTTGGCAGCTCATCCTGGCTTCATTCTGTCCATTCTCTTGGCCTTACCATGTAATTAGCAAAAGCTGAGCCCTGGGGGCTCACAGGTTGCAGTGGGCTACAGATCAGCCCAGCTCATTGTTCAAACAGCTTGGAACCGCCTCCAGTAAAAGGGAGATGGGGCAAAACTACACAACCACACACCCCAGAGCTCTGCCCTCAGTAAATCCTGCTCATCTTTAGCGCAACTGCTTTGATCTCATCATGTAAATCTAGATGAAAACAAATACACATCCAGCGAGACACGAGCTTGTCCCCCAGGCTCTTGGCCAAGCCTTTGGCTTGAGGGCTTTGAACAGTGCGCAGCAGCTGCTGGTGGGAGGAATTCCTTTGGTCAAAGTGCAGCTTCCAGCTTGTCTCAGCTGCTGGTTTCAGGGTCAAATGGAGCCTCTCCTCCCAGTCCCTCCAAATGTGGAGATAACTTAGTCCTTGAGCTCAACACTGCGGCTTTGGGTCCAGCCTTTTCTCTCCCGAACTGCTGAGCTCTGCCTTTGTGCTGGCTCATGGATTGAACAGGGCTTGCTTGGTGCTGAGGATGGAGCTTCTCTGGTGGCCCCTCACAAGGATGCTCAAAGCTGGTGAGCAGCAGGTACTGGCTGGAAGCTGATGTGCTGGAGGAGGCCCGTGTGTTGTGGGTAGGAGGGATGGCTTCGGATACAGCAGGAGCCTGGGAATTGGGAGATTCAGGCTTTCATCCCCACTCTGATGTGAGCTGCCTGTCTGAGCCTGCTTGCATGGAACCCACGGGGGATGCTGGGGCTGAGGCTGTGCTGACAACCCAAGTGAAATCCCAGCTCCATCCCTGCTACTTCCATCAAATTCCTTGGGCACAGTTTGTTTCGATGACAGGAGACATGTGGTGTGTAACACGCTGACAGATGTGGACTGACATGGTTGCCACCCACACTGAAACCAAACACAGGGAGGGATGTGCAAACCCTGGGGATGGGAAAGGGTAAAACGTTGACTTTGTTGATGTCAGTGGGAATCTCTATGGGCTCCCACCATCATTGCCCATGGTCACATTAACCCAGGATGGGCAGTTACAGTGCCTGGCTTGCCTGCAAGCTCCCTGCCTGTTGTGGATGCAGAGTCAAATATCCACTTAACCTCCCACAACAGTCATTACACTAATCCATTTCACTGTCCAGGAGCACTGCCGATTCCTGCAGCTCAGCTGATGAGAGACAACTCATCTCCTCTCAAAAAGCTGTGCTTTTTGTATTGCTTTCCCACCCCAAAAATCCCTGTTTTGCCAGGCCTGCTGCCATTCAGACCTTGCCAGCGTGCAGCCGTGCTACCCAAGCTGTTCTTGTGTTGATGCCTGCTGCCAGCATCCCATGGGTGCTCCTGGCTTGTGAGCCTGCGTACACTCCCCTTGAGCAATGTGATTGCACAGCCTCATTACACTGACGTGCCTGGATACAGAGCAGCGCTGGGGAGGCTGCAGGGGGTACACCACATGGTGATTCCCCAGGGTGAAGGAGATGGTGTATCCCCAGCTTTGCTCCTCAGGACTTGCTCTGCTTGGCGGGGTCAGACCTGGATTGCGGTGCGGAAAAGCTCTCTCCTTGCGCAGTGATGGAGGCTGTGGGCAAGACCTCTGCCAAGCAAGAGTGTTAATTAAGCAAATGGTTGCGAGTGTATAAGGTGTCTTTATGCAAAACAACCTTGCAGAAGGTTGTGGTTCTACATGGAGCGCGTCTTGTTATTTCTATAGTAAGCTGCAGGTGGGGAGGGAGAGGCAGAGCTGTGAATGGGAGTGGGACGCAGCAGAAGATGGGTGCTTCAGCACCATTGCAGGGTCCAACATCAAGGGGAGAATCAGCTCAGCTGGCTGAGAGGCACTCGAAACTCAGTGCTTTGGAGCTGTGCAGCCTGACCAATGCCACCACCTCTGGCTCCTCAGGGTGCCTGTGCATCTGCTCACCTCCCAGTGGGATGGGGAGAAAGCAAGGGATAAATCCAGCCCTAGAGGAGTGTGGGCAATGATTCTCACCTTGGCTGTTAACAATTAGTTTAATGAAGTGGTTTGTGTGATATTGTTGCCCTCTATTGGACCCAGCCTGAACGGCTCAGTTGGTGCTGATGTGTCCCTGTTAGGTGGGGAAGGGTCTTGGGGTTTTCCTCGGCTTTGAGATGGGAGTGATGCTTCCCCAGTTAAAAAGACTGGGGCTCCTTGGAGAGGGAGTTCTTGCCCAGAGCTGCTGTGAGCAAAGAGCCAGAGCTAATGCCAGACGGAGGTAATGAGCCTTGCTGTGGACTTCGGTGGAATTTGGATCAGACCATTTGCAGTCTCCAGGGATAAGCTGGTTCTGCGTTGTCTTAGTGATGGGCTGGAAACGCGCCCAGGTTATTTGCAGAGAGACTTGTAACTCAAAGGGACTCATCATAACCCCCCTCTACTGCCCTTCTTCAGAGGAGAGGTGCTTTGGGGTGCTGCATGTGGGATGCTCCTTTGAGCATCCTATGTCCGCTGGCGGGGGCTGCAGCAAAGCCAGGAGTCCTGGCCAGGTTTCTCAGGCCCACATGTAGGGCCCTGTCCAGCTAGATGAGATGTGCAAGGTGCAGACAGGGCCACACTGGTACCTAAAGAGATCCTCTTCTCTCTGTCTCTCCCTTTGCACTGTCATTGTCATACTGGTGGGATGTTGAGGGGTTGCAGCACAACTTGGTAGTGCTGCTCTACAAGAGAAATGCCCCATGGAGCCAGGGAAGCTGAGCTACCCTGAGAGCAAAGGCATCAAAACAAATAGCATCTCCCTGAACGCTAAGTGTGCAGAGCTAGAAATGGCTTTTCTTTCTTCCTTTTAACTGAGAACAGGGAGGGAGAGTTGGGATAGCTGGGAGTGTTATAAATGATGACATGCCTTTGAACTAGCAGCTGGGTGAATGTCTCATCCCACGCTGTCTATGTTCATGCTCTCCTGTCATCTGCTTGCGAGGGCTAATAGAGATAAAACAATCCATGGATAGATTTCCAGGCGGAATGGTTCTGCCAGGTGTCTCCTCACGCTGCAGAAGGGACTTGAAATAGGAAAGGGAGAGGCCACAGTGCCAAAATCTACCAGGTGAAGTCGAGTGAGTTATACCCAGGCTAAATGTGAGGCCTTGGGAAGGAGGAAATGCTTGGCTTGACCTTGTGCTGCAAAGGAACACGCTATCATTAAAGCCTCACAAATCCTGCCCCAAAGAGGCATGGAAAATGTATGGCTTGTGGTGGAGGGTGAGCTCAGGCACTGATGGATGGCTCTGTAATGCTGCAGCCCTGCCTGGCTGGATGGCCCCCCCATGGCTCCATGAACCCCATTTGCCTCATGTGTTACAAAGGCCTTTTTAAAGACTTGAATAAATATTTGCACAGTGCTGCTCCTTGGGCACCAGGCTCCTGCTCTAATTGGATTCATTGGTTTCAGAGAGGTCTCACTCCTGCAGTGGGAATCCCAGCCCTGGGTTAGACCCCACCAAATCCATCTGGTTCTGCCTTTGCACTGCTGGCTGAACCCCAAGTGTCTCTAGGTCCTGTGTCCTGGCATCCTGCTCATCACCAGGCAATGTTTTCCAGGGGAAACCTACTGATATCCCTGGGACCTGAGGATGCTCAGCCCTGGCAGTGCTGCTGGATGACGCTGTCTCCATGGGGAAAAGCAGTGTAAAGGTGCCAGGAGGTAAACGGGCGAAGAAAACAGTGTAAAGCAAGACATAGCTCAGAGTTGTGCGCAGGGGAAGGCTTTGCTGGTGCAGGGCTGCTGCTCTGGGGTGGCAGGGAGTGCCAAGCTGTCACAGCAGTATTGGACAGTGCTGTTTAGACCAGAGCTTTCCTGGAAAGGTCAAGTTAAGATGAAGGCTTTTTATATATATTTCATTGACCAAAGCAAAAGCATCTCATATACTAATTAAATGCATGTCACTCGGCCAGTGCTATTGCTAGGGTTATTTTTCTTGCTCCAGTGATGAATATGGGCAATTAAATCCACAGTATCTCTTTTCTTGCATTCATTTTCTCTCTCCATCACACGCTAGAACGAGAGAACAACCAAGCTGACAGCAGAAAGGGTTTTCAAATCCAACAGGCAAAATGCTTGGAGCCTCTCCCTTTGGACTGCAAGGCTCTTGGTTTCTGAGATGGATGCTGCTCTGCACAGGCTTTCTTCCCCCTTTCTCCTCTTAATCAAAATCTCTCTCTTGAGCTTTGCATCAGCCTGCCTCCAGTCTAGTCTCCCTGTTTGATTTCTACCTACTGACCTTCAATTTAGCTCTGTGCCAGCCCATGGCTCATCTTATGGCAATGAACAGGAGCTGCACACCCAATCCTGTAACATAAATGGGCTGAGGGCATCCAGCCCCTGTAACAATGGGTGTTGTCACTTGTTCTGACCTAGCCAGGGCTTTTCATAGCCCCAAACTTGAAGTTCAACAAGGCTGAGCCGTTAGGAATATTTGGTGTTCATCTGAAGAGGGTGGATGATTTTCCTTAGAAGGTCTTCGAAAGTGTTAAGGGGGGTAATCAGGAAGATGATGTTGTTTCATCATATGAAGAGATTTATTAAAGGTGCTGTTCCTGTTAGACCAGCTCTGTGCTGCTCGGGGTGATCTGGATTGATGCACTGCTTCTCTGGGTAAATGCTGTGCTGATGAATGAGGCCTGAGCTCCTTATCAGAATCAGTCAGGACTTCAGTTAATTACAGCAGACAGGGCCAGGGCAGTTTTTCCCCTCTTTCCCCCGGCCTTGTGGCGGAGGGGTACACAAAGGTCAGGAGAAAAAGACTGCCTCAGATCTCCATCCTCACCCTGCTACAGGAGTTTGCACTTAGTCAATAAACAGGAGTAATAAGGAGATGCTTTGTGGAATGTGTAAGTAGGGAGTCTTGGATGAGTCCCATTCTCCAAGCACCCCTATTCTCTGTCTGTAATGTGGTGATTTCTCAACCACATCCACCTGCTTTCTCTCTCAGGAGACTTCTGGGTTTCCCTCACACAGCAATTGGCTGCATCAGTTTTCCAAATTCCTGGTCCTTTCCTTCCTTCCGTGTATTGACCAAGCACTGCGCTGGCAGTGGGGCTGGTTGCCCTCTCTGGGCATGGGAGGGCAGAACATGGGCAGTGAAGCACATAATAGGTCTTCTGAGAGGTAATGCTGCTGCTGCTTCTCTGCAGGGGTTTTCAAAGCCTGCTTTGGTGTCCCTGGCTGTTGCTCAGTTCCTTCCTCCACACTCTCCGGCTTCTCCACAGAGCCATTCACACCCCCTGATTTCTGGGAGAGAAGAAGACACTTGTCTGAGTCAGCAGAGACAAGATGTTTGTTTCTTTAGGATCACTGTCACACACTGGTCTTGCCTCTTCAAGCAGGAGATGCCTCTATGGAGGATGCTTCCCAACACCCAAAATGCCAGGTCAGC
The DNA here is from genome assembly GCA_028858755.1 of Ara ararauna. Classification (NCBI taxonomy): domain Eukaryota; kingdom Metazoa; phylum Chordata; class Aves; order Psittaciformes; family Psittacidae; genus Ara; species Ara ararauna. The sequence continues at coordinate 2,280,331 of CM054398.1, read as the reverse complement.
GGTGCATACGTTCCCTCCTACCCAGTGCTCCTGTGGCTGGTGGATTCTCACTCTGGGGAGACTTTTTACCCTGTTGATATATTATTTCTCACATGCAGTAGCATCTCTGCTGATTTTGGGAGATAAGGGGGGAGATCTGTGGGGAAAGAAGGTTTTAGGGTCAAGGAAGGAGTCCTGTATCTCATTGTGTCTCGTCTCTTTAAAGGAGGTGTGGGAGGTGTGGGATTCATCCTTTTCATTAAATGAAAGAACAGGTTGAAGCTTCTGAGACTTTGCAGTCTGCTCAGGTCTTGGTGCAGATGCAAGGAGAAGAGCTGAGTCTTTATTTTCCACGTGTGTTTGAAAGGGAAAAGTACCAAAGAGCAGAATTGTTCTGGTGTGAAACCAGACATGGAGCGAAACCTTGATCTCTTCTGATAGCAGGAAAGAAATAGGAATAACACAGCAGAGATTCTGTCTTGCTCCTTGCTACTCAGCATGGGACTGTCACGTATTTCCATGAGGGTGAAGTGTTGGTGTTCCCATGATAGGCCCAGCACTGCCAGCTGTAAGCATCTGTGCTGCAGCATCCGTGTGTGCAACCGAAGGCTCTGCTCAGAGCTGCTGTACTAGAAGTGGATTTGGTGAGTCAAGCTCCTTTTTCCAAAGCACTGATCCCATTTCCTCGTATCCTTAAGTAGCTTCAATCCATCTTAGTGCATTACACAAACTGCGCTAATTGTTCTACTGTAGTGACTAACAACCAGCCCTACTCTGCAGATTACCCCGGAGAGCTGGATTCCTGGCTTAGCTGTACCAGGCTTCCTGCGTGCAAAGACACCTCAGGGTAACCTGATTTGTTAAGGCATCCCATAACACATGAAGCTTTCCATGAGCAAGAGAGAAATAGGAGCATCTTGGGGTGTGGACAAGAGGCAGAATGGGATATAGAGATGGGATGGTGGAAGGGAAAACTGGGGATCAGAACCTGGGGTGGGAAATCCTGACCTTGGAAAAGGAGACTGAGATACACACTGGATGACAGAAGACCTGGGAGGTAGACAGTATGGCCCAAGGAAGGAAGGTTTCCATGGATATTGCAGCCTTTGGGTAGCAGAGGCTCCTGGCCATGTGGGCAGGCACATTCTGTCCTTTATCTCCATCCCAGATGGATTTTGGAGATCAAAGGTAAGCCTCTCTGCTGCTGAAATGCTATTGATGTCAATTGGGTTGTGCTGCAGGGAAGCTGGCACTCTCCTTTTAATTACTGTGGGTATTAAGCTTGAGTTTTCAAGGTTGAAATTCCTACCTTTGGCTTGTGCAGGACCTATAGATCACTCAAATCTCACTTAAACCCTCAAAGTAGTTCTCTAAAGGTTGTTGTCAAGGCTTAGTGCTGGCTCTGTGCATGGGGAAAATGTCTTCATTGGATGGTTGCCCATAGGCTGCACACTGGGTGATCAGCTGCCCTAATTGCTCCTGGTGATCTATGGCACTGATGTTCTGGTGGTGAAGTCAATAGTTCCCAGTGCTGGATCCTCTGCAGCTTCCCTCTGGGTCGCAGCCTGGTGGCTGTCCCAGCAATACACTGAGCCATGCTTGTGCAGAAAAAGCCTGCAATAAAATGTGCAAGAAACAGCAAAGAACCTCCTGGTAAATGAGATCTGTAAGTCATTCTTTGAGGCCGTGCTGGAACCTGGTTATTGCTTAATAGAGTATGTGCAGTGGAGCTTGGTTTATGGGGCAGGAGATGGCTAAAAGGAGGGGGGCTCCTGGCAGCTCACTTACGCATGTTGCTTGGGTGCTCCCCCAAGGCAGAGTTGTCACTGGAGGTTCTGTGTGCGTTGTACTGGTGCTCTGATTAGAAATGTACATGTTGGAGCATTGTTGGCTCTTCCCTCATTAGGGCTTTCTGATGGGTTCATTAAGGGCTTTGGCTGCTCCTCCAAGCTGTTCCTGGCTGGACCCGTGAGACTGCATTTGCCTTCACCCTTGCCCCCAGTTAATCTTTTCCTGCACAGTTTGTATAAAATGTTTCTAGTTATCCTTTTTCTGACAGAAGTTTGATTCTCTGCAGGTACCGTTTCCCTTCTGCTTGAGCTCTGGGACACAGAAATCAGGGCTCCTTTCCCACTAGCTGCTGTCTTCCCATCTCTTGTCTCTTCTGTGTGTTTTAGTGACAATTAAATCTACTGCCATTACAGCATCTCTGCAGAAGCCACAAATCCTTCTGTAAGATTTTCCCATATCACTTCCCAGTGTTGCCTTTGCAGACGTCATCTACCTCTGCTTCTCTTCTCTTCTGGTTCACGGTCAATATGCAGCGCTGTCGAACTGGCACAGCCGTGTCCCCACACTGCTGTAGGACATTGAGCTCCACCGCTGGCCCCCCAGCCAACGGCAGGACACAGACCCCTTGCTCTCCTTTTCCCTCTTGTGTATTGTCTGTTGTAGTGTATTTGAAACACTGGGATGGGGCTACCTCCAGAGAAGTTAATAATCCTCATTCAGGCTGCGAGGGCTGTGTGTCCCACCCTGGCAATAAGCTAACCTCGCTCTCTTAGGAGTGCCATTAATGCTGATGGAGGGCAGTGGATCTGACAGCTGTAGGGCTGGAGGTCAGGTTTGCTGTGGCACACAAATCAGATTTTCAGTGCAATAGGCTTTGATAACGTTAAATGGAGTGAAGAGCTTCTCTCTTATCCAGATTCTGTTCCTTTTTTTTCTTCCTCTCCTTTTCTAAATTAAAGCAATGCAGTGTTGCATTGTAAGAAGGATTCTATTTTCCTCCTGACCCATTTCAGTAAAAATTCAGCCCATCTAGAGCATGTGCTGCTTTTGAAGATGGAAAGAAATCCATAGATATTAAGGACACTATGATCAGCTCATATCACCTCATGCATAATACAGCCTAGAGAATTCCCCCTGGGACTCTTCTCGCAAGCCCAGCTCTGCAGCTGGATGACACCATGGATTTTTGTGTGATTACCCAGAACCATCTCCAGGTCTGGCTCAGGGGTCTTGTTCAATCATTTCTCCTTCATCAATAGGATGCTGCGGGAGACAGTAGCCTGGTTTGGCCCACTGTGCCACCAGCATGCAGAAAAGCGGCTCTTCAGCCTTCTCCCTGCACGTTTGCAGCATCTGTGCTTTTTCAGACCTTGGCTGAAGGAGAATGAGGGCACTGAGAGTGTGCTCAGCCATCTGGGGGTGCTATCAGCATCTTTCCTTTTATTTCTTCCCTTTGAGGACCTGGGGTTGCCTATCACAGTGGGGGCTACAGACCCAGGGCAGCTCCAGAAGCTCAGCAACAGATGAAGACAACTGCAATTGTGCGGCTTAGCTAAGTCCTGTCTCCTTCCGAGTTACTGACAGCAGAGTTACCTCTATAAGGGAATATAAGGCACCTAAATGAAGTTCCTGCCACTAATCACTGTTGAAGGACCTGTCTCCTTCCTCAGATGGAGACAACTGCCTTTGCCTTCTCAGGCACCCTGAGGGGCCATGTTCTGCAATGGAAGTGATTTATGGCTCCCAGGAGCCTGCACACCTCGCGGAGGAGGGCAGTTTTCTTATGAACTGCCTTAAAAATAATTTTTCCCTGTTTGTTCAGCAAATGAAATGAAACAGCTCAGTCTGAGGACTCGCAGGAAGACTTGTTTCCATCAAGTCCTTGGAAATGCTGTCATGTTTCATTCCAGGAGAAATTGGTTTGAAACTTCCCCACTGCCAAAAGGAATTCTGAACCTGCACTTTCCTCTCTTCCTCTCACCTGAAGCTGTCTGGGTTTCCCTGAGGTAGGAGTGACAGATTCAGGTCCACCTTGTCAATGGCTATCACATGTACTCATGCATCTTTTCCCAGCTTTCTCTAAGATATGGATATCTTAAAGATACCGAAGTAATCTAGGTGCAGCTATTCTCAGGTTTCTGTGTTGCAGAGATCATACTTCTCAGTACTGCAGCATGTTTTCAGGCACATTTCTGAACTCCTTGCCTTTCAAGTCTTCGTGTAACCACTCAAAAAGAAAATACTCCAAAGTACTAGACTTATTTGCTGGCCATAGTTGTGTCGTCTTGTTGCATGGTTCTAATAGAGTGATCTGCTGGCAGCCCACTTCTTGGTTGCTGCCCATAAGAAATAGGATGATTTATGTTTTGATGAGAGCCTTTGATTTAGGAGTTTAGCCTTTGTACAGCTGTGCAGGTTTGATGTCTTGGTCATAGTATGTTAGGGCTGTTCATTTGATTTTTGGCATTTACTAAAGAGGTTTTATGCCTTTCTTTCATATGAGATTAAATGCTAATAGCAGTTTTGTGAATGTTTCCAGCTCTGCATCCCCATATGCAGTTTGGGACTTGGCTGCCTGCCCCATGCACAGTGGGTGTTAGAGACACCCGTACCAGCCTGGGGAGCTAGGGCTGATTTCTGCTTGTGCTCTTGCTATAAGCACCATCGGAAATGTGTTCAGAGGCTGCCCAAATAATACGTGGTGTATCTAGAGGGGACATGAAGATCTGTCTGCATCATGTTAGTACACAAATTCAGCTCCCCTTAAGGTGCTTAAGCACATTTGGAGAGTGACCTGGAACAACCCAGGTAGCGGGAGGTTACATGTGCTGGTCCTGTCAGCCCCTGTGAGGGTGTGAGATTGGAGCCAGCAGGCAAAAGCAGCCAATTACACCACGCTTAGAAGCATTTCATTCTTTTTTCCCACCAGCTCCACAAAGTGAATCCTGCTGCAAAGACCCCCCCTCTGAGGAGACAGTGTTTGAAGTGCCCCCAGTGTTGGCAGCTCACTTTTCCTGCCAGTGTACTTAAAGGCCATGCTGTCCCCTGCAGTGGACTGTGTTGAGGTACCCTGTTGCTTGGGGATAGTGTTTGTCAGCGTACAGGGTGATGAGGAGGTGCGGGGGACTTGTGGACTCTGTTTTCACTGCTGATGACAGGGGGAAGTTGCTTCGTATTTATGCTTTAGTACACCATTCCCCCCCCCCCACACACACTTCTTAGGTTAGGAAATGGTTCCTGCTGGCTGCAACACATGGGACAGGTCTCACCTAGGATTTCTAGATGCTCTTTCAGTGTGGGATCCAGGGGAGGGGAGCCAAAACTGCAGTGCTAATAGCTTCCTAATAAAAGCTAGCCTGGAGCAAGAGCTGAAGCAAAGCACAGGGGAGATTTCCTTTGGTTTAATGATAATTTATCCCTGTCACAGCTCAAGTGATGCTGTTCTCTGGTGCATCAAACCTTTCCCCTTCCACTGAGCTTGCATCATCTTTCTCCTCTTCAGCATATTCATCTTCATGGCCTTTTCCGAATGCATCATCTTCATGCTCCCATTCCTCTTCATTCACATCTTTACCAGCCTGCTCAGGCAGGAGGTCATCTTGCCCACAGGTATTCACTAGTCGCTTGCAGAAGGGACACGTTTTCTTCCCAGGCAGGGTGTGGAACCAAGTGTCAATGCAGACACTATGGTAAGCATGAGAGCAGGACAGGATCTTCAAGAGATCCCCTTCTTTGTACTCTGCCATGCAGATCACACAGATCTCGTGTTTGTCTCCCTTCTTGTATGTGCGCAGCTTTGTCCCATGAGCCCTCTTGTACCAGATTAAGCCAACTATAATTAAGGTATTGGCAACAGTGATGTAGAATAGGTCCCTGCAATCCTTCATGATGAGAGTTTTCTCCAGCATCTTGGCATTTTCTTGACAAGCACTCAAATAGAGTTTGGGTGGTAGAAGTCTGACTTATGCCCCTTCCGCACACTGCAAAGTCCTTTGCAAGTGGAGGGAGACTGATTGTCCGGTAAAGAGTGATGGTATCTCAATCAGCTGCTGGATTTCTTTGTCATCAGCCATCATGGTAGCCAATTCCTCTGAATCCACACTGTGCGCAACAGCAGTTTGGTATCCAGCCTGCTGGGCATGAAGGACCCTTCTGACGAAAGGGCAGCCATACAGCTCTATGAGTGCAATATATGCCTTGGAGGCCTGCCTTGGTGGTGGAGGATTCTCTATTGCATGACAAGCATTTGGTGGTATAGCTCTTATCAAATACCCTGTCAGCCTTTTGGCTGGGAGTCGTGGCCCAGAGCATGCAGGCAGGGCTTTACAAGAAATGCGCTTGGAGCTGTCATTATAAGCCACGTAAGCAAAGATTTCTGCAAGAGTAACATTGCAAAAGGCAGCGGTGGTCACAAAAGGAAGAAGTTGGAGCCAAAGATTCATGCTGAATGCAGCTGAATACAGATTTCCAGGCTGGTCCCAAAGCAGAAGTATAGCAGACAGTCCCAGAAACTCTATCCCACCTGGGTTCTATCACCATGCCATGACTTGGAGCCACAGCAGGATGGAGATCACAACCTGTTTCTGCCTTAGAGATTTCTGTAGGCTCAGAGGTTCCCAGGATAGAGCTTCTCTTTTGTTGTCTGTAGCTGCCAAGCAACACCCTTACATCTCTGCAGATCTGTGACATCAGCCAGTAAGTGTTTCCGAAGGGGTCACATAACATTACCATCAACCTGCTTAAGCTTCTGCCTTTCCTTTTTGGTCTGCTCCATGCATGAAGCTTGTAGTTTCATCCCCCTCTGGGTACCAGTAGGATGCCCATCTCATTTTGCTGGTGCTGTGCAGGCAGCATAAATGAGCCTCCCCATCAGCTATGTGCCCACCACAAACTGGAATCCTTCACGCTGGTGGCCAAAGCAATTCCTGGGAAACATGGCAGAGTGGGAACGATCTGTTGGCCTCCATCTGCTGCTGGGGGGTGATGTGGCAGCTTGGATTGGTGCGGTGAACGTGCTTTTTTTCCTAAAAATTTTGATCTTTGAACCAACATGAAACCAAATAAAAACCAAATAAATTGCTTAGGATAGAAGGGGTCTCTCATTTGAAGGATGTCAGTCAGTATCTGTCAGTCAAACTGGCAGCTAGGAGAAGCTGGAAGTCTTTTTTTGCCTGTGTGGCCTCATTTTGACATTACCTAAACTGAGCAGCTCCACCTTCAAGGCCCCTGAGTGAGCAGCTAGACTTGAAGCAACTGCGATACACTTGTGTCTTGCTGGGGCTGAGCTTGTTGAGCTCCTACCGCAGTGAAAGTGGGTGGCAGATGAGCTTGGAAAGCACCAACTCTTGTGTTGGGGCTTTTTACCTTATTTACTTTCAAACCTCAGTGTTGGAAATCAAATGGCTGGGAAAAAAAAAGACTTCAGCTTCTAGCAGTAAAAACTGATCTTAAAATTGCGGTTATGGTGAAGAAGCTGAAAAAGGAGTGGAAAGCATAAGGCACAAGTGTTGTCCCTCTCTTCCAGAGAGTTTGACAGCAGAAACTCCTATCTTTCAGGCAATTCCCAACTCATATGGTGACTGCTCAGTGCCCAGAGGAGCGCCAGCCTGATGGGAACACAACAGCTCTCTTGGTTGTTGGAACAAACTAAGTATGAATATGCAATGAACCCAAGTCGGTTCGGGACCACAAATCCCCCAAAACCTGTACCTTGTAACAAACAGCCCTTTTTGTTTAATGATCCACTTGAGAGTAGCCCTGTGGTTTCCAGCGCAGTTGTGTTGGACCTAGAGTTAAAAAATCACTCGGGTACCAGGCAACTGATTTGTTACTCGCCCCCTTGGGCTCTGCTTGAGACAGATTTCACTGGGAAAAGAGCTACAGAAAATGTCAGCAGACAGTGTGTGTGTGCGCCAGAGACTCCCAGCAGCTGTGATTTCAGATCGATTTTATTTCCCCCTCATCTAAAGAGTTTTACACTTGCAGGGAGACATTTTGATGCATTTAAAAACAGAGCAAGGGAAAGGTTTGAGAAGCCAAATGTTTTCGAGTAGAATGGGAGATGAAGAAGAAAATGGAGGTGCGCCGGGAGGCCTTTTGAGGGTGCATTTTTTGCTGGTCTTAATGCTTCTTGTGATGGCATCCATCATCCTAGTGTTCTTTCAAATCTTTGCCTCCTTACTTGCACTCAATGCCATGTTTCTGCCTCTAAATCAAAGCTTAATGTACTGTCAGTGACCTGCTGCTCGCATAGGGGTAGGGCTGGGTGAAGATCCATGTGTCTGTGTGAGCTGTGACAGATGTGGGATGAAGGAATGATCAATCCCCTGTGTATTCTGCATGCTGTTGGCTCCTGGCTGCTCCAGCACCACCTCTTATGTCCTAGAATCAGCGAGGCAGGAGTGAGAAGCCTCCTGGCTTCAGCTTGGATCTCGGTAACTCTCGGCAGTAACTCAGAGAGATGTCAGCAAAAAGACAAATCCTCTTCGAGAGAGGCTGGAGGGTAAGAAAGAGAGGAATTGGGGTATAGAGAAGGCTTTTGGGAGTGAGGAAAGAGGAAAAGCTGCAGTCTGGATGGGGAGCAGAGCGCCTATATCCCACCCACTGGCAGTGTGAGATGGAAAATTGTAGCCTCCTTTGAAATCCCTGAATGCTTCTGCAGAAGGAAGGAGGGCTGAAAAAGGAATTTGGCCAAGATGGTCTTTGCTCAAAGAGCCAAAGTGGTGCCCTGTCCACCAATAAACCACATTCTGGTTCCTTCTGTGCTTTCTGTTTGCATCACTGCTCTCTGCCTCCTCCATCGTCTGTGCCCTGGAGGCTTTGGCTCCTGCTGGCAGAGGTTAAGCCAAGCATCACACTGTGGTGTGGGGCTGTGCCAGGCTGCCTCCAGCCCCATGATGTGTTCATTATAGCCAGCACCATACTTAGCTTCTCATCCTGCCCTACCCCTGTTATATTCATGTGTTAAATACATTGCAGATGCTCCTGGACGTATTCTTGACCCATTTTCTCTGGAGCTCCTGCAATCTACTTTGTTGGAATAATTGCAATTTATTTAAATGTCAACAAGCTACACGTGGGAGACAGCAGTTGTGTGCAAGAGCAGAGCAATTACAGGGAACGGGTCCCATTTTACCACTTGAACAAAGATCCAGGCGAGAAGAAAGGAAAAGACCATTTACCTCTGTTAACTGATCACTTACCCCACTGCTCCCAAAGTCCCTGTGTTCCTTTATTTCTTCTTTGGGGCTGTCACTTAGTGCTGGAGCTAGGATATAAAGCCAGCTCTTCCTTTTGCTTGCACTGCACAGAAGTATCTGCTCAGTCCAAAGGAATTTAGTGCTGATTTAGACCCACAAAATTGCCAACAGACTCTAACTCTGGTCCTGCCCAAACGGCTTAAACTGTAACAGAGATGCAGAGGCAACTGACTTATGTGGACATCGTTACAACTCCAACAAAACATGCGTTACAGGCCCCAGATGCAGCATTGATGTCGCCTGGGGAATAGGTCTGGATGTTTGGGGGGTTTTTCCCTCTGAGGTTTATGCAGCATGAAAAGAGCAGCCTGACAATGGGTTGATGTGAGTGTACACAATCGGACTTCTTGTCCTTTATCTGTGTTAGGCCAGTGCCTCGGGTCTGTGGGCAGTAGCGTTGCACAGCCACACAACAGACGCTACCTGCCCCCAGTAGCTAAAGGCCAGGAGCAGAAAAAGCCATCAGGGAGTTAAATGTTTTGCTCAAGACATCTTGGCAGGCATCCCTGGTTCTAGTTCAGTGCCTTTCTTATCAGGGCACGCAGCTCCTTTGGGGTCATGCTATAGGTTTAGCTCAGGCTCCTGGAGCTGAAATACTGGTGATTTGCTGCGAAGGAAGATCTGGGGCCATCTAGTGACCTTCCAGTGCAAACCTTTGCGCTTCCAGTGCTCCCAGTTGCTCTTAAAAGAAAGAGATGTGGGACGGGCTTCCCCCCTCCTGCTGACTGAGCAGGTCCCCAGCTCCGCAGCGAGCTGGCTGGAAGGCAGACCTACACCTTGTTGTTAATGATTTTCTTTGCTTGGAGCTGATTTAGAAACTGGTGCATGTAACCACCTCCTTTCATCTAGGATGAAAGGAAAGGATGACCTATGTCTTTACAGGATAGAGAGCTGAAAGAATCGGAGTCACCACCCAGAGCGTGTGCTGGGTAGGTGAGAAATGGAGATGTGTGTGTGTGTGAAGAGGGTTTGTTCCTCGCTGCTTCCCACCATGGAAAGGGGATGGAGAGCAGGTCTGGGGGAGCTCTGCAAGCCCTGCTGTGTACACGTGCCTCAGTACCATGTGCGCCTGTGCTCTGCCAGGTGCCTCTCCTGGATTTCCCAGGGGTCCAGGCAATCTCTCTGTTATTCCCAAGTACAAGCATGATAATCTGGGTCCTAATGCATACAGGAGATTATAAAGCAGTGCTTTGTGGACCTGCTACAGAAGTACCCGTAGTCTGCTAATGCCCACAATTAAAAAAGGCAGTTGAGCAAATTTGGCCCATTGCAACTTAGTACCTATGTCTGGAAATGGATTCCAGTTCCAGCTGTTTGCCTTGCAATGGAGGGACACTTCTTTATTAGATACTGGTGCTAGAAATAGTATCTTGCCTTTTCCAGCTTTGCAAAGTGCCCTGCAAACCTTGGCCATAAAGCAAAAAAAACACCTCCATTGAGCAGGTTTTTTTGTTCTTTTTAACTAACTGAATGCAAAAGAAAGGCAAGCAGAGAACAGGGCTTGTTTCATTAACCACGGGTTTGTGGTAAAAATGAGCTGGTAACTGCTGCAATCAGCTCCGTTGGAATAAACCTGTCTGTGCAGGCTTTAGGAGGGAGAGTTTAAGAAGCAGAGTAAAAGGAGGAACCTCAGGACAAGTCATCCAAGAGCTAATACTGCTTCTGGCCTGTGGTTGTGGCCCTCAAGTCCTTCAGTGTGAAGCAGATCTGTATGCAATCACCTCCCCACGCCAAGGATGTCTCTCCAGCATTCCACTTGTCCTTCCAGGCTGCATTTCCTTACTCCTACATATCCATATGGGGTTTTTAATCCTGTGCTGCGCTCGCACTTTCCGAGAGGCACTGGCTGGAGCTTGAATTTGTAGAAGAGTGAAAGACAGAGCAGTGTATGGGGGGGGGGGGGAGGCCTTCTTTATCCAGAAGGGAGCTTGGGGGAGCCGGTTACTCCTGCTTGTTGTTGTGTGCTCCAGGGTGGATCAAGGCCACCGTAGTGACGCTGCGCAGGCAGAGCGGGCAGGTCTTGCTGCCGGCCTGGATGCAGTGCCACAGGTCAATGCACTTGCCATGGTAAGCGTGAGAGCAGGACAGCAGCTTCAGTGCCCCCCCGGGCTCATAGGCCTGCAGGCAGATGGCACAGTCGGTGTAGCTGGCAGCACTCCACACCATGCTGGGGGCAGAGCCTGGCCACTCCTCCTTGCTCTGCTGCCTCCTCTCCCTCCAGCTTTGGTAGCTCTTCATGCATCCTGTGAGGAGCTGCATGGCGGTTGTCATGGTGACCAGGATGCTGGTGACCCTGTACAGGGGCAGGATCAGGCCGTAGTAAAGGAGGTCTACATTGTGGGTGAGACACCTGCAGGCATGGTAGCTGAAGCTCCATGCAATGTCATTCCAGAAGCAGCACTCATCCAGGAGGACAATGGTCCCTTGCTCAGCCTGGCAGGTCTTCCCCCGAAGCCTCGTGTTCACCTCCATGATGAAGGCTGCCATGGGCGCTCCCTTCATCTCCCCATTCCCTGGTGCCACATCCCCAAAGCCCGGTGAGTTGATGGTGATCTTGTGTCCACCTCGCTGAGCAGGAGGAGCTTTGGCCCTGTGGTGCAGGCGGCCGAGGGCCCAGGAAGCATGGCCAAGAGGGGTGATGCCCGCCATGGTGCCCTCAGTGAGGGACAGGCCCAGGCACACAGCAGGAGCTCGGCCGCCCGGCCTGGTGCTGTTGGCATGGCTGCCAGCAGCCTGCTGCAGGCACAGCATCACAGTGACCATGCAGAAAGGGGACAGGAGTGGGTGCCCCATGGCGGTGGCAGTGGGGACAGGGCTGGGGTGCCTCAGGATCGGGGCAGAGGCTCCTATGGCAGCCCCTGCCGCTGCCTTCTGGAAGCTTCCCTGTGAGTGCTGCCGCCTCATAGGGCGCCTCCGCCTTCCCCTCACACCTCTGCCGCAGCTCCACGTCTCCGCTCGTGTCCTTTTCTCCCACCTTTGCTTCTCTCCTCCTGTGGTCCATCGCTGCAGCAGCCCTCACGGGGTTTTCCTTGTGATCTTCCTCTGGGATGCTCCCCCTGACCGGACTGAGCCCCCCAATGTCCTCATGGCTCCCTGTGCTCTTCCACATCTTCCCACCCCAATTTCCTGGCATGGTTGCTCCTGCAGCCCCATCCCTCCCTCCGGGGTTGCTGTAGGCGGCCGCGTGCCAGCCCTGCAGAGCCAGGAGCACGGCTCCCTGGGGTAATCTGCAAAGTACAAGTTGTTATTACTCACTACAGCAAAACAACCAGGGCAGGCTCTGTGCGGCACCAAGATGGATTGAAGCTGCTTAAGGCCGGAGGAAAACGGAATCGCTGCTTTGTAACAGGGCGTTCAGCTTCTGCAACCCAGCGCCGATGAGTGATGAGACCCAAGGAAAGCCCAGATTTGGAAATTACTGGATTTGGGGAGCGAGATGGGGTTGTGCTGCAGGAGCCAAAATCAGACCTGGATTTCAGCTTGGCACGGTGACGTTCCAGGTCTGCCTTGTGAAGGCAACTGTCTACGTGTGCGGCTCTTTTTCCAGTAGTCATGGAGAGAATCCTGACAACTTCCACTGTTCAAATGTGATTAAAGCCAACGCAGAGACCCTCTTTTCATCACACAATAGGGCACTGACAGCCTCCTGCAGGAATGGGGTTGCCAGGCCACAATGGAGCCTCTCTTCACCTTTGGAGCTGCATGCCAGGCCACAGTTGGCGCATCCCTGTGTCAGGATTTAAGAGCTAAGTGATGCAGAGCTCCTTTGGCAAGTGCCACATAGGTTTGTGTGGCTGCTTTGCTCATCCTTGATGATGGCTTGTCTTGGAAAAGGACTTGGAAAACCAGCATGGGTTGGAAAAGCAGTGAGACACAGCTCATTCAGGCTCCAGGAGCAGCAGGAATGCTGTAGGTATTGTGGGCTTCTAGAAGCACAGCATGGGCTGGCATTTCCTCTCTTGCTGAGATGGGAATGGCCTAAAAAGGTCTCTTCTAGGGCTGCAGAACTTGCTACTTCAGGAAAGAGTAGGGTTTTTAAGTGAGGAGATTATAAATGAGATGGTGCTAAGAGAGGGAAAGGGTGCTGGCTGTGCTCGGCAGCGATCCGTAGGGATCTGCACATATATTGCCAGTCATTAGGGAGTAATTTAGGGTCTAACAAGATCTAGGTTATTACACGTTTCTTATTTCTTCCAACTTAAGTGTGGTCTAGCTTCCCTTTGCTCTGCCTAAGATGGATAGCAGATCCTCTGCTATTAAATTAAGGCAGCTCTAAAAATATGATAAACTAGCTATGCAAACCTGTGTCGTCTAGGGCATAAACCAACCTCTAACTGCTTAGGATTAAGGAGACACTTGTCTTAAATCAGCCAGTTATTTTAAATACTCTTTTGTAAGCTGTCAGATGCCCTGACTGCTTGTGATCACACATGGGATTTGTGTTAGGCTTCGGTGCCAGACTCTGCTCTGAGGCTGGGGCACGAAGTAAGGGCTCAAAGTTGTCTCTCCAGAAACTTGCTTTGGCGAAGGGAGGCGACTCTGGTGTGCAGAGGAGGCTGGAAGAGCTGGCCTGAGAGAGCCTGGGGTATCTCAGGGGCATTCTAGGTTTGCTAAGAGAGCATACACTGAATGCCTTGCTCTTTCGGGGTAAAAGGAAAAGCAGGGAGATTGAGCTGCTCGTGAAAACGTAAGGTTAGAGGGAGCAAACAGCCAGGTGCGTGCATGCGGGGATTTAATACTCTAATACGGGTTTTCTGCAATGCTAAATGGCCGTATTTTGCAATAAAATCCATTGCAGTTGAATTTGGCTGGTCATGAGCTCCCGAGAGGATACGCTGCAGGCGACTGCACTTAGGTTGGGCCCGCAGGGTCAACGCAAAGGTTTTTAGCAGAGAAGGACCCTTGGCTCCAGGGTGAAGCTGGAGAGGGACCTGCCTGCAGTTTGGAAGTGAAGGGAATGCTTTCTGTTTTCTTTTCCCATGTCAGCACTCCCTCATTTAAAGACACAAGGTGAAGCCAGTGGCAGGCAGGCTTAAACTGACGCCAAAGCATCTGCACAGAGGTGTGCAGAGATTTAACTGCCTTGGTATGCAACTGGCTTAACTGCTGCAACATCAGACCACTAATGAGGGAGGCAGGGAGACCAGGAGAAGCCAAGATACAGGTCATAATCTGGCCTCAGCAGCTGAGCTCTCACCCGCCACAACAGGCAGGGGCAAGGCTGAGCCTGTGCCCTGCTCAGCAACTTGTTTTGCTCTCTGGCTGAGCTTAAACTGGCTGCTCTGTGCTGTGAAAACCAGGGTTTCCTTGGAGCCAGCGTTGTCACCGTCTGCGTGCGCTTCTGGTGTCACTGGTGCTGACCCCGCCGTTGCCTCCTTGCGTGCTGTGAGCGAGCATTTGCAAGCTGAAAGCATCACCTTCATTAGCAGAGGTCCATCTCCTCCCCTTTACCGTTTCACCCGCTGCTGTTGATTAAGTTTCTCTTTGCAGCTCTTCCAGGAAGCCAGGGGCCTGTTGTTTTGGAGATAGCCTTAATTTGTTTACTTGTGCATATGTTCTGTCTTGTACAATGATGCTTCGCAGCTGGTCTCAAGCAGCCTACGGCACAAGAGAAGCAGCAGGTTAAGTTTAAACCAAAGGAAGTCGCTGAAAGCTGGTCTGATGTGCTAATCCAAGTGTAGGAACCCTGAGATTGATGTGGTAAAACACATTGCCATCTTGGTTTAGATAGCATCTTTATATTTATTGTTGGTTTCCATCACGATATGGGCACAGTAATGGTTTGCTTGTGCAGAATTGCAGTTAAGCTTTAGGATTTCAAGATAGAAACCTCCCTGTCTCTGGTTTTACTATGCAAATGCTCTGAGGAGGGCAAAGAGTCAGGGGTTAAGCTTGAGACTTGCCTGCTGGACAGGGCTTTGTGCTCTCAAGAACCAGACACCTACAGAAAACTGCTTTCGGAAGTGTTGTCTGCCCAGGGTGGGCTCAGGAGCTCCTGTTCTTCACCCTCCTGTGAGGCTTGGACCCTGCTAAAGCACCACTGTGATACCTCTTCTGTGCTTCTCCTGTGTGTCAGGACCGGCCCTGTAACCCTGTAAAGTCCAGCTGTGCTCTTGGCTCACCAGGGAGTCATCAAAACATTGCTACAGCAAAGGGATTTCACTCCTACAGCAGACCTAGGGAAAAGGACGACAGATCCTTCTGTGCTGCTTTCCTGCCCATAGAACCCAGAATCTGGCTCTGTCAGAGGGGAAAAAAATCACTTGGATTTTTGCTGCTACTGTAGAACTGTTCTCCCCTCTTCGCCCCTTTTTAGTAAAGAAAACCCAAACCTTTAATCTGCCAGCTCGCAAATGGCTCCTGAATAACACAGTTGTCTTTGGCTTGATCGATCAAAGGGCTCTGCCCATGAGAATGGTGACACTTTGCAGCCTCAGATTAGCTTTGTTTCAGGGGAATCGGATGCCTTCTTAGTTGGTTTTTAAATGATTCCCTTTCCAGGTTGAGGCTGAGCCGGATAACTGAAAGCATAGAATCGATATTTTGCAGAACTGATAGAAAATTAGCCAGGTTTAATAAACTTCATGCATGGCTTCCTATTGTAGCTGTATATCAAAAGGAAAATAAATATATTGACTGGCTCTGCTTACAATAGCATCTATAAGTCACTCTGAAATAAGCCAATTGCACAAATGGTTATGTGGAGCCAGGCTGATTAGGGCAGAAAAGGATCATGCTCAGGATACCTGGGCCCTGTTCTTGCCAATTTACTACATGACCTTGAAATTCAAGGCAAATTTTCAGTATGGCCATGAAGTTTGCCTCCTGTCTGCTTGGGTTTCATTTGGGATGCTGAGATTGATGCTTAGTCGCTCCATACACTGCTCTCCTCCCCACTACCAGGCGAAGCTGCTGCAACCTGGTGGAACCCCATTCCTCTGAGACAGCTCCTTAAGGTCTTCCCAAGTCCATTTTTGTTTTTTACATAATGGTTTTATTTGATTAGTGATTCCTCTGCAGTTTGGGAATGCAACTGCTCATCTCCCACCTCAGACAGTTGGAGATTAGGACTGAAAAATGCTCTGAGATCCACTGCAGCAAAGTGATGGGACCAGGTAACACAAATCTCAGGTGACTTGAGTTTTGCATGCGTAAAAATGCATTATTTGAAATGCATTATTTCCTGGGATTCAGGTAGAAACTGTAACTCTTTGCCCCTTGCAGATTTTCCTTGTAATGTTTCCCATACTCCAGGCCTCTCTGCACTAAATGAACAGAGGGATACAGAGCATCCAAACTCGCTTTCATCCATCTTCATTTGCCCAGACTGTAATAGACAGTGGCCACACAACTGTCCTTTGGAAATTACTAATGTGAGACTGTAGCTGCTGCTCCATTGCTACTCCATCTACTTGCAGAGGAGAAACAGTTGCACGTAATTGTACATGGTTTGAACATGTTGCTCTTAATCCTGTGTGCAGCTGCCTACAAGGGCATCTGGCACGCAAAGGGCTGACTGTAGAGCATGTCGGGCACTGCTGCTGAGGGAGCCAGACACATCATGAGGAAGGATGGATGGACCTGCACTTCGTGTGCTGCTCTCCCAAGGGATGCTCAGTGCCAGGCAGGATGTAGGAGCAGATGTACTGCCCTTTTAGACACATCTAACAAAGGTACATCTAGGTAGAGGCTGATGTGAGGTATGGGAACAGGACAGCTCTTTGTCTCAGTGCTAAGGAGAAAGTGTTCATCTTTTGGGATAAAGGGACATCTTCAGGACTGAAACTTGCAGTTTATACCTGGAATCACTGCATAAAGGGGTGATTGAGTCCTTTCAGCTCAATCCTCTTGGTGTACACTTAAAACTGGTGGGAGAATCACGCCCTCTGAGGTTCCTTCTCCTTTTCAGTTTGCAGTGTACATGGGGGCATTAGACCACAACAATTCCCCTCCAGCAGCTCTGCCACTGTCTCTTCGGGTTTTTACCTCATACCTGAACCCAGTACAGATTTTTTTTCTTCATGATTTCCAAGATCCATTGCGGATCATGGATCAAAGTCTGTGGCTGGTGGATATCAGCACAGCTCCCAAAACTTTGTTGGAGCGAGACGAGGTAGTGTCGGTGTTAATTTTGTTAGTGAGCTGTAGCTGTTTCTGCAGCTTGTTGAATAGAGGTGGCTCCTCCTGCCCTGGAATGAGGTGAAAGCTGGAGCAGTTTTCCAGCCATGCATCCACAAGGAGAAAATAAACGGGGAGGATAAGCAAGTCGTGGGTGGGGGCTATTGCTCAGGATGTTAAGCATATAACATAATTTATTGCTTAAATAACCTTGAAGCAGCATTCAGTGTGATGGAGCCTTTACATTGGCGTTGCAGTGGGCAGAGAGGCACAATGCTCAGCTAGTGGGATGCTGTTAAGCATGCACCTGCCTTCATTCATCATCCTGTTAACCCTGCAGCTAAATTTTGCTTCAAAAATACCTATTTTCCTCTCTTTTCTCTCCTTCTCCATACCTGCTGCCACCACCAGCCCTCAGCATCCCTGCTTGCTGCAGCATAAGCCACCCTGCTGGATGCAGAGGAAGGATGAGAGGTGCTGGTGAGCATCAGGGGTTTGCTCATGTGTGTGGCTGCCCACTGGTGATGTGTGTGCAGAAAGGGAGGTCAGATGGGTGAGTGCAAAGGAGCAGAAGGTTTCTGTGTTGACAAATGCAAGGGGAAGGTGCTGGAGCAGAAAGGAGAAATGTGTCTGAACCACAGAAGTGTGCGTGCGAGTGATGGCAGGGAGAGTGCAACAGGGAGAGGACGGGTGCATGGGCACACACATCAGCCGTGTACCAAGGCTCAGGTAGATCTAAGGAGCGACAAAGGTAGTGTCTGAGTGAGTAGGGTCTGGTTAAGTGTAAAATTCAAGGAATGGGGGTGTTGGTGCATAAATGGGGACAGGGGTGTGCAGGCAGCATGGTGCAGCCAGGGCAGGGGACCAGGCACGCTGCCCACTCCACTGCAGAGCACTACAGGGCCCTGCTGCAGCTGGCAACTGCTGGAGCAAATTTGACTCCTGCTGCCTTGTTGCAAAAATAACTGTTCACAGCTCTGTGTTTGAGGCAAATCCTGTGTTTACACCACGAAAATGAGTGCGGGTTTTGAGTGGTTTATTCTTTTCCTTTTCCGTTGCTTTTTCTGACTGCAGCTCCCCACGGCAGGAATGCTGATGGGCAGATGAGAAGTTGACTGCTGGGAATTCTCTAGCACAGCTTCACAGACCCAGCACATGTCTGAGCTGCTATGCCCTATCTCCAAAGCCCATCCTCTGTCTTGTCTTGCTGGATGCTTTCTCTGCTTGCTGCTGTAGTGCTCAAGATAAAAACAAAGCCTCTGAAACATTGGAATTTCCCTTCTCCCTTTAACGAAGATCAAGGGGAGAGTTATGTCCCTGCATGCAGGATAATAAGCAACGCAAGTCTACTCTATGTCTGCACATGCTGTGTGGAAGTTAGTAGTTAACTTTGCTTTATTAAAGGAAACCAATGCTGTTGAGAGAAGAGCCTTTGTCAGGGTGATGCTGTCTGCAAGAGTAGCTGGGTCGGGTTCACGACTTCTGACTTGGTCTTCAGCAGAAACGGATTTGGTTTAACTGAGGCTATTCATGAGACAAAGTCCCCCCTTTATTTTCCCAAAGTTTTGGTTTTGCTTTCCCCATTTGAAAACCTTTTAATTTGGGATAAGGAGGGAATAGTTGTAAGTTTCCATATGGACTTGTTTCAAAATTTAAAGCATACTTTTTAGTCTCATATTTTGGCTAATTAAATAGTAAACCCTTTTGTCTTACACATCCCAAACTATCAAGGTCTCTTTCAAACCCATTGGTGTTTTTATTGGTCTCTGAAACTCTCTTCTGGAATAGAAAAGCCATTTTCCACCCGGCTCTGCTGTGTCAGTTAATGTGTGAGCAATCACAGTATGCCATATTCACCGAGAAGCATATACAAATTGAATCTCTACGTGTGGTTGTCAGGAAACAAAACATGCTCGATATCTGTTTCAGACACAATTTTGATTTTTTAGCAGAGTTTTTGTGGAAAACTTAGCAACAAAGAAACAAAACTGACTCCTGCAATTTGGGAACAGGTAAACACGATGTATAAAAATCTATGAAAATATGATACAGTCATCTCCACGGATGGTTTCTTGCAGGCAATCTCATCCTTGGTGAAGGGAGGAATGAAATCAGATCCCACTCCTTTGGATCTCAAATCCCAGTGAAGTCATTTGCAACTCGATCAGGCTGGGGGATCATTGCAGTGTCTGAATTTGATGTAGGCACCAGCTGAAGCTGGAGGGCTCAACAGCAGTTCAAGTTCTTTCATCTCCTGGGTGGTCCTCAAGTCAGAGCCCTCATCTCCTCTTTCCCCCTCCTTTCTCAAACCAGGCATTTGCTGATGCCATTGTTTAACCCAGCCAGGGCTCTGCTCCATTTTCCATGCTCCAAGGTAATTTTGGCAAGGCCGCTCTGTTCTTGCATGCCAGTTAAAAAACACTCTCTCAGGCAGGTCTCCTTCCATGGGGCATTTGTAATCCTGCGAGGTTTGCGTGTAATAAATCTCCTCGCCTGTCTGGTTTTCATTCTGGGGGAGGCCGGTGGTGTAAAATCACAGCCCGTCCTCTGTGTGGAAGCAGCTGACAAACAGCTCTGCTGATAATTCCTTCCAGATGGGGCCAAGCCGATGTTTCCCCAGCGCAGAGCTCTGCAAAAGTAACAGGCCCTTCCTCAGCTCTCTGGTCCCTGCAGCAGGGTAGAAGAGGTCCTGCCACTGGTATTTCAGAGTACAGAGAAGCTCTTGGGCTCAGCAGACCACAAGAAGATATGTCCACATGGCAAATACCATCATGCAGCAAAGCAACCCTGGGCACATCCAGAGTAACAAACCCTTTGGGCTTTTGGTAATCTCCATTTCTCTACCCTCCATAAGCTTGCGCTGTATCTTTTCACTATGTCCCTTGCTAGTTCTCTGTGTGTGACTAGATTGCAAGAGGCAGGAGGTGGATGCAAATTGTCATGGGCAGCTTTCAGCTCCCTGGGATGGGACAAGGAGCCGCCCACCTCCGGCAGCAGCAGGGAAGGGGAGTGCTGCACAACCCAGAGGAGCTGACAGCGGGTTGCTATAAGGAGAACGTCACACCAGCTTAAGAGAGAATTAATACTGTGCCCTGTGGCTGTACCAGCGCTGGTGTGGAAGGTAGAACATGACTGTGCTAACATATAAAACCAGGGAATTCTTTACTGAGGCTGCAGGATGCAAAGAGATGCTGCTGTTTGATGATGCGGGACAGAAGTGACTGAGTTATTGAATGCAGCCCCTGTGGTCATGAGCTTCTGGCCTCATAATCCTCTTTCAGAAATCATACTTCATCCTACATTGCTTAAGATTTCGGTCCCATTTTACTCCCATGGGCATCTTAGTCCAAAGCACTTGGGCTGTGCTCTGAGGTAGGGATGTTTTTGTGTTCCCAGCTTGTATTTATTTACCAAGATGCCCAGCCTTTGTGGAGGACAAGACTGCAACCTCACGGTCAGCATGGGAGACTTGCCCTGCTCAGGGTCTGCCTGTTCCTGCATCCCTGTGTTAGAACAAGACATAAGATGGCGCGATATCAAGGCGCTTTTCAAAGGCACTTCAGTCATTCTCATTAGCCTTGGTGCAAGGCCCACAGGGCAGCTTTCAGCAGCACTTGGCTCTTTTTCAGGCCAAAATTTCAGTCTTCTGTTGATGCTTGCTTTCAGCTAAAGGAAGAAGGAGGTTGAGTTTTGCTTGGATTGTCCCTGGCAGAAAGAGAAAGCGCCCACACGCTCCATGTGCTTCACAGGCTGATCCAAAGCCCAGTCGATACCCTCCCTTTGACTTCAATGGAGTTTGAATTGCAGCCGACAGAACTCAATGATATCACCACTACACCGAGCAGCTTGTGCTGCTGCTGGCTTGAAACTGCAATGACCTCACGGTACTGGTAGTTTCTGTGATCTCTCATCTGCTTCCATCCTCAGAAGATGCAGCGTTTGATGAGCTGTGCCTACTACATGCAGACAGGAGAAGAGGCAAACACAGACGTATCCCCAACGGGGCCTTCCAGAGCCGCTGAAATGCCTCCTGCTCAAGGACAGAGCCCAGCGCACACTCACCCACACAAATACTTGCCCTTTAAGGCACGCAGCTGTCTTCAGGGAACTTGAAAAGTGATTTTATGTTTTCTTTCCCCCCCAGCTCAACTCTTGGAATTATTTCCTCCCTTCTCCAAACGTGAGTTGTAACTTGGATGTCTTTGCTAACGGAATGAAGCGGCTGATCCGCAGCCAAGTGTCCGCGGTTTGCAGCCATGTTCCAAACGAGTCCATGACGTTTGATAATGTAGGAAAGCTTTTTCTGAAGGCTGGTGGGAAGGACAGCAGCTGCCTTGGTGTTCTTGGCTTTGCCAGCTCAGTTCCTTGCAGGTTTGTTGCTGTGGTTGGTTTCAGCAGTCCTCCAGGCACGTTCAGTTCCTTTGGGCTTGATCTTTCTGCCTGAAGTGATGGAGTTTTGGCAGGGTGCTTGCCTTTGGAGCTGGAGCAAGGCTAGCTGGAGTTGGCAAACAGGGCCGTGTGTGCCACCCATGCTGCAATCTTGATGGTGCAGGAGCGATACTCATCATGGCCGGGGTTAAAGATGGGCACTGTGATGTTTTGCTGTTCATGGCAAGCAGGCACATATCGCCAGGCCGATTCTTGCCTCGAGCCAGCGTGCGTATTTGTTAGCTTTCAGCAAAGCTATTCTTGGTGCACACTGCTCTGAGGTGATGAAAAATAGACCCTTCTGGGTATAACAATGTTTTCATTTTAAAGTGTTTGAAAAGTGGTGCCAAGGATGACAATAGCAAGGACCTCCCCCCCAAGCAAAGAAACGCTCCATCTGTGCATCTTCAGAGCCTTTGAGAGCCAGGCTGTGCTGAGAGGTGTGTGTTGGCATGAAACCATGGGGAAACGTGGTCTGGAGGAGCTGCGGGTACCAAAGGCAGTGAGCATGCCTTCATGGGTTAGGCTGCATCCCGTTTAACACTGCTCTGAGGCTGAAGCTTGGTTCTTTGGTAACCAGGGATGTGCAGTTGTTGAACCAAGTGACATACGGACTGTGATGTGGCTCTGCCCATAGGTTTTGCAAAGACCAGGCTTCTATAATATGGCTTTGTTGTGCTCTCCCACACCTCATCAGTCTCCCGCTGCCTCAGTTTACCCTTCCTTCCTCCAACTTAGATAAACTCTACCCCGATAAAGCCCTGCTATTGACTTTGCCGGGGTGTTTTGAGACTTGGTTAACAGGCAGCAGAATGTACTGAGCTCATGGGATGAAAGCAGCTGTAGATATGCAAAGCAGCATCATTATGCAAAGATAAAATTTAGAGCCTTTGTAAAAGAAGTGTTAAAACGAATGTACCTCAGCGTGTGCCCAGCTCTGCTCAGCCTTCAGGCCCTCCTTTCGATCACCTGCTAATCCCAAGGGAAACAGGAAGAAAATGGGATCTATGGGAAGAGATGGTGAAAAGGCAGAGGTAAAGTGTTAAAGTCAGATTAAGTATGAACAAAAGAGAAGCCCTGAAAGAAAAGAACTTTTCCTCCTTGTGTCTTGGAGGCCTATAAACTCCTGTGCACAACTGCAACCTAAGGAAGAGTTGGAACCACGTTTCAGGTTACTCACAGTTTATTTCCTTAATGGTTTTTTTTTTCGCCCTGGAAATTTGGTGGGAAAATGAATTTCAGGGATAATTTAAAAAGAAAAATGTCTGAGAAGGGACACACTCTATCAACTAATTAAACATGTAACAGAGGTGCAATATTCCCCATTAACTACAAAGGTGTGCTTCCACTTCTAATTGCTGACAGTTTCTTTTGGTGCCTATGTGCAGATTAATTGTCTTCAATGGGAAGCTGCTTAGCTTGATAATGTAATGTTTGAAGTGGAGGGGGTGTAATTGTTTTGATCACGTTGGGTTTCTTCCAAATGGTAGGTGGAGGTTGAGCCTGGGCTTTGGAGTAACAGCTACAAAACCAATGAGAGATGGGGAAAAAAGGGAGATTCCTTTTAGGAGGTTAAATCTGGTGGGGATGCAATAGCCCAGAGGGAAGTTGTGCAGGTAAAGGACTTCCCAGGGATGTTGCTCAGGCTCTCCCTGCCTTTCCTGCAGTGCCAAATGCCACCGGGCATGCAGAATGGCCACTGTCCTGTCCCACCCTGGGCTAGTGGGTGAGTGCTGCCTCTTATAGCTCCTTTATCACTGAGGAGCTGAGCACAGACTGGGTGACTCTGCAGGGCTCCCCTCCAAGCAGGAGGTGATTTCCCTCGGGATTGAAGCGAGGACCATGCCCTGGGGAGGCTGGAAGGGAGGGCAGGAGGCAGAGGCACTGCAACCACTGCCTCCGATGCCGTCTCCAGCAGCAGCCGTGCGTGATGGATGGCGCGGTTCAGCAGCCGCAGATGTTCCCTCCGTCCCAGTCCCCAGTGCCCTGCAGGGCCTGGCAGTGGCCGGATCCCTTCCCAGGCATCCCGCCTGTCACTTGTGCCACTCTTCTGATGTTGTTGTTCACTGGCGTGGGAAAGACGCAGGGCGGGAGCCTGCGCTTGCAATTCAGCTCCCGGCTCCCCACCTCCCGCACAGCTCCTGGCAGCGGAGAGGTCTCCTCGCTGGAGCCGAGGGGTTCTCAGGCTTTCATCCTCTGCCGGCTGTCAGCTCTCTGGTATGAGATGAAGTCACCTCCTTCCTTTCTCCTGCCCAGCCCTGCCGCTCACAGCCCCCTGCAGCCACCCGCTCCCAGGCTCTGTCCTGCCAGAGAGCACCCTCTCACCTTCCCTCCCTGCTGTTCTCTATCCCTTTATCTTTGGTTTCTCTCCTTTCCAGCTCTGGGGCTGTCAGCAGAGCTGAGCCAGGTCCAGGAGGAGCATGTGTAGGAATTGGATAAGGAACGCGATCCACTGGCCTGCAAGAAAACTTGGCCAGCGCCTGTGCCAAGGCTGTCTTCATTAGAGCGATGCTCCAGCATGTGCCAGGCAGATGGGGGCTGTGGGGCAGTACCTGGCTCTGCCTCAGGATCCTGCCAGCTCTCAGATCCCTCAGGTGATCCCGCACAGCTCCCTCTTTCCTCTCCTACCTCCTCTTGCCCCTGCTTTGCCGCGGGCTGGACTGAAAGCCGGGCTGCAGAGCAGCGTGTGCGTGCAGAGGGCAGGTACCCAGCCGAGCTGTGTGGCTCTTTCCTCCAGAGCTAGATTGCCCTCTCAGCATAATTAAATTGGGAGCAGGAATCGATTTCCTGGGGGGGGGGGGGGGGGGCAGAGGCTTTGACAGAACCTCTCTATTTGCAATGGTTTGTGAACACTGCACGCTCAAGTGAGTTCACCCAAGGCACTGGCTCTGACCCCTCAGCAGATGATGGGGAAACAGGGATGATGGGAGGGGACAAGTTAATTTGCTGGAGAATAACAGGGGATAAGAGCAGTGCTGGAAAGGAGGGAGGCGTATCCTGAGGTTTCTGAAGCTGAGGAGCAAGGGGCGGCTGTGCCAACAAGACCAGATGCTGCCCATTTCAATTCCTCAGCTGCCATCAGCAAGCAGTGGCGGGGTCACTTCTCAGCCCAGCTCTGGGCCCCTCTGGAGGAGGCTTGCAGCAGCTTGTGCCTCCCAGCAAGAAAGCGCTGCTCCCTGCTGCTTTGTAGCTAATTCATGCGGGTGGGGAAACTGAGGCATGGGCTCTTTGTTGAGTGTTTGCACAGAAGAACCTTCTCTGGTGCCATTTTTCCCCGATTTTTTCCTTTTTTCTACCTTATTTCCCTGTCTTGGGCAGGAGGAGAGAGTGCCAGGAACTTCTTGGGATGCCTTGAGCCAGCCCCCTCAGATAGGGGCTGTACCTTGCATCGTGGGGACCCACTTAAAGCACGCCCTTATAAGATGGAGAGTGTTTTATGAAGTGAACACTAAGCTCTTCGTTCAGCTATGCATCATCACATGGCTCTTAATGTCACAGTTGGGGGAGATGATTAGATTCTGCGGTTGGTGGTGGTGCTCCTGTGTTTTCGACTCCCTCTGCCTGTGAAGCTGAGTTTCCCTGGTTACCAGGTCTGGGGTTCTGAGCGATAGAAAAATTAGATTCATTAAACAAGAGGAAAAAAAGCCTGATCAAAATGCTCTGAAATAGCTCATCCTGCAAATCAGGCACTCCCAGCCTGGAGAACCTATTAGCGAGGTGTTACCCTGGCTCACCCCAGAGCAGCGCTGAGGTTACAGGGAGCTTCACCTGCCGGAGCTGGGATGTTGCCAGTATTTGTGTTGCAGCGCTTCTGATCAAGGGGGTTTTCAATCTCCTTTCCTCCTTTTTTCCCTCCCTTTTCCTTATCGACCTACTCCTTAAGGCAAAACTGTTTTGTTAGTGAAATTTGCCAAACTGAAACAAAAAGGAGTGTTTGGAGCACTTCCAGCCCATCCAGACCAGTGGAGTGGCACATGAGCAATGGTGACTGATTAACACAGCTCACGGCACAGCTCCGGCTCTTGGAATGGCCCCTGAAGTCCCAGACGCATCCAGGTTCCTCTTTCCAGCTGTCTCCTCTTCAGGATGTTCCTGCCTCTTCCCACTCATTGCTTTAACCCTGCAAAGCTCAGCTGCCGGTGCAGGAATGGCCCAGTCCCCAAGGGGAGTCCCTTGCACGCCTTGTGAACCCCGTCTGCAGCAACCCCCAAATCTCCTCCCCATGAGCCCCAATTGTTGAGCCCATCATGTGTTTGGGGGGGATGCAGTGGCTGTGTTTGGCTGCATCCCTCCCCACCCCTGCTGCTTTTGCAGGAGCTATGTTAAGGGCTATCTGGGGCTATGTTAAGGGCAAAGCAGCTCTGAACTTGGAAGAGATGAGAGAGCTTTACTTTAGCAGGTGCTTTACTTTCACAGGCTGGCTGCTGCCCTGAGCAGGATGTGGGGTGCCAAGGCCAGCCCTGCTCCCTCTCTAGGTGAGAACTCTGCAGCTCCTCAGCCATTGCCGCGATTTCCTGGAGCATCCTCTCATTGGTACGAAACGCTGCTGCTCTGAGAGTTGGAGTAAAGGGATCTTCTCACTACAGGAGCCCCTGTGGGTATTTTTCTCCTCTTCTGTTAAGTAGGAAAAAAAAAGAAAAAAGGAAGAAAAAGGCTTTTTTATTATTATTTTCTGCGACATCTGCAGTCATGAATTGGGCCTATAAAACACTGTGTAGGAGCCTGTTCCTCCTTCACTTGATCTCCTTTCATTCCCAAGAACATTTCTCTCATCAAAGCTTGCAGATTTCAGACACGCCATAAGATATTTTTAATCATCTTCTGTCACGAAGTTTCCAAGTTAAAGGAGCCTGTGCCATGCAGAGGGAAGTCTATTTATTCCCTCTTGTTTAAAATACCCTGGCAGTCATTTTAATTACAATACCTTTTCCTTACCCCTCTTGGGATGTGCAAATGTATTGACACAACTTACAGTAGAAGTGGTTTCCTTCCCCCGTCCCCTCACGCCTTCCCCATCACCTCCTTCTTCCCCCAACACACGTAACGTGCAGTTTCAAATATCACAACTTGGCAAATAAATATTACAAGATTCAATAAGAGGGAGCTGCATTTGCAAGTCTGAGGCTAATTTAATAAATGATGGCAGGAGCTTTAAAACATGTCTCCTATTTAAGGAGCGCAACTCCCATCTCTGGAAGGAGCTGCAAAGTGGGCTACATCTTTTAGAGGCTTTAAATGAATCCTTTTAGTCTAAAGCTTGGAAAACTCAACTCCTCCTGAGCTCATTCTCGTTCGGCTTCGTCAGAGCAGACTTAAGCCAAACCTGTTAATGGCACTGAGCACACTGCAGGCTCAGTGTGGGACACAAGGGGACATCTTCAGGTTCCTCCTTTGCAGGAGACCAGGAGGGGAAAAGGAAGTCAAATTTGGGTGGGGGAAGGTGTAAGCCCCCTTTATATCTCTAGGGGAAAAGAGGTTGGAGGTTGCTTTGCTGCTTCCATGGAGCCTCAAGTGCTCCAGTGTGTTGGCTGGTTTGGAGGTGCGGCCACCATGGTGCTTGGTCCCCATTTGGACCGGCAACTGGGACCAGTTATTGAGGGAAAATGGGGTGATGTGCGTGTGGAAGCACCCAATGAAGAGGTTGGGGCTTGGCCAGATCTCTGCTTTCCTGACCATTTCCACATCCCACAGATCCCCATCCACACTGCCTTTATCTTTTGTCTCTGCTTGCTCTCACGCAACCCTTCAGCCTGCAGGATCCTCAGGCACATTCCCTCCCTACTCTTCTCCATGCAGAAACACGGCTTCAGAAGATCATAATGGACCCTTCTGGCTTTGAACTCTATTAAATCCATGCAGATAGGAGACTGCTTTGGCAGGTTGGGTTGGATTACACCTCTTTGGCCCTATCGCTTGTGAGCTATTTCAAAGATCACCTTCAACCACAGCTTGCTGAATTGGTCTGGGTAGGATCTTGGTTGGATTTAATCACAGGTAAGGAGATGTCAGCAGCAGAGAAATCACTGCAAATATTGAATGGACTTGATGTTTTTGTATCACCTTCTGCTTTACAGAGGCAAGTTGTGCTGCAGATGGGGAAATGGAAGCACAAAGCAGCGAGATGCCTTGCAAGGAGCCCCTCAGGGTTAATCAGAGAGCAAGCATAGGAGCTTCTGCCAGCTCCCAGCACTTGTAGGGATGGGTGAGTGTTGGATGTAGCCCCCTGCTGTGCAAGCAGGATCTTCCCCAGCAGGGTCACACCAGAGCCCATAACCTTGTGGGGCAGGTTCATGTAGAGAAGGACTCAAGAGAAGGGGCAGCACCGCTGTGTGAGTGCAGGAAGCCAACTGTGTTCTGAGGCTGAAAGCTCAGCTTCAGCAATTAATCCTTCAGGGGCTTTGGGAGGAGTTCATTCTGTGCCTCAGTTTCCCCATCTTGGTTTCACAGCACTGTGAGGTTTCCACCCTTCCCTGGAAGGCCTCAAAGCACTCAGCAAAACAGCCCAAGCCCTGTCTGTGCCCACTAATAAGGTGCAGTGTGCTGTGCTGCTGATGGAGGTGCAGCAAAAGTCTCATCAGGCTACAGTGATGAAAAGTTGAGTGAGTTTGACTGCCAGAAACAAAGTTGTAGCTGGTGTTCTATTTGTTCCCCAAGTATACTACATACATTTATCTCTTTTATGTGTATATGCTTCTTAATGTTTATACAGTATTCAGTAAAGGTTGGGGCTATAACAAACCCTGAAGGTCAGCTATGGTGGTTCACTATGTGCTCCTCTGAGCTGTAGGCCAAATTGTCCCTGGTGTGATGTCCCCATACAAGACCTCAGTGTGAGTGGGAGATGCTGAAACCCAGGCTGAGCCCCTGGGCTGGGGAAAGAAAAGCTCCTCCCAGTAACAAGGAGGGCACAGGACTTGGAAGGTTCAACCAGATGCCAAACACTGTTATTAGGGTGATTCTCTGAAAAGCCTCTTGGGTCTCAACCACTGTAATGTGCCCAAAAGAGCGCTGATGGCCACTGCTTCACCATCCCTTCCTCCTGTGAAGTCAGATTATCCCCCTTAATGCTGGCAAGGTCCCAAAACACGTTCCTTCGTGCTTGATTTCTAAACCAGAGTCTTTGCTCGGCAGGGTGTAATTAAATCAAAGCTCTGGTCTGAGCAGTTGGAGCTTGGTGGGGATAGTGGGGTGAAAGAGGACAGAAAATATGCATAAATCCTTCTTCTGTGTGCTTTTATCCACAGTGACAGCCACAAAAAAGCACTTTGTGGCTCCAGTCACATCACATCTCAGCATGATGCATGCCACCACGGGGAACCCACCACGTGATGATTTGGAAGTGGCAGCTTCGCTTGAAGTTTTCGGGGTGATGAGCAGAAAAGAAAGGGGGAAAAGACCCAAAAGGCTGATGTCATCCCCTTGAAGAGAGAGGGGATGAGAAAAATGACAATGGCCTGTCTTGGATGGTGGTCAGGACACTGAGGAGCTCAGTCACAAGCACACAGCTCCATCCTGAGGCAGCCATGCTCCCCCTTGGCCATTGCCACAAACCAAACTTCACATCTGGAGGGAAGTACTTACAATTATTTTATTTCCCCCCTCCTTCTGCAAGTTCATTCCTTGGGAACTCTCCTATTTCATAGAATCATGGAATGGTTTGTGTTGGAAAGGACCTTAAGCTCATCCAGTTCTAACCCCCTGCCATGGGCAGGGACATCTCGCACTAGATCGTGCCACCCAAGACTCCATTCTGCCTGGCCTTGAACACTGCCAGGGATGGAGCATTCACAGGTTCTCTGGGCACCCTGTGCCAGCACCTCAGCACCCTCACAGGAAGAACTTCTTCCTTATATCCAACCTGAACTTCCCCTGTTCCAGTTTGAACCCATCACCCATTGTCCTATGGCTCCAGTCCCTGATGAAGAGTCCATCCCCAGCATCCTTGTAGCCTCCTTCAGACACTGCAAGCTGCTCTGAGGTCTCCACGCAGCTTCTCTTCTGCAGGCAGAACAGCCCTAGGGGAAAGGTTTCCAATGAAGCAAAGCTGCTGCCTTTTGGTGCACCTGAGCTGTTGATGGTGATTAATAACATCTGTTTGGTGGCTTCATCTTCTGCAGGGCTGGGAGGGGTTTGTGAGCTCTGGTTGAATGGGTGGTTACCGAGGAGCTGCAGAAACTCTCCTGGGGGAGCTGCTGACCAGAGGTAAAGAGTGAGCCATTCCTTTGCTTTAGTTTAAGATTAGAATGATACCAGTGGGAAAGAGAATAATAGTTCTCTTTCTTTGAGAGAGAGCTTGCAAGGAAAAGCAAATCAAAGTACACCACGTATCTGTCAGTAAAGAAGCCCCAATGAGCCATATTTTAAGGTATCTTTCTTATTTTGAATCATTCCTTGTATTTTTTCAGTCTATAACATGAAGAATAGAAGCCTCAGCAGCACATGGGCTGGCTGAGTGTCTAGGATATTAACTGAGTATTTTCCTGCCCTAAGAGTCGGGCAGGAACCAAGATTTCAGCTGTTCCCTCCAGTGTTCCCTTAGTATTTGAATAGAACTAATGTTACTCAAAAGGGTTGTTTCAGCTTGTACAAAAAGCAGCTCCCCTCATAGGGTTGTGCTGGTTTTGGTGGTATTATTGGAGTGAGCGGCCTATAGTGGTAGGAAGAAGGGTGCAACCTGCTTGTTAATCAGATTTGCAGCCTGGTTTAGTTAAGGGCTCTTCTGATAGGGAATGTATGGAAGAAAATTGGGATCTTTGCTTCTATGCTCTCCAAATGGGAAAGGAAGTGATGTTGCCCTTGTAGAGGAGTCATGAATTCCTGTTCTCCTCTCCTGCAGCTGGTGCACCTTTCTGAACCTTGTCAGATGTGGGGCTTAGCTGCAGCCAAGGTGTTTTGTGAAGATGGTTTGGGTTTGACGGTGTTTGCAAAGCGTTTGGCTTTTAAGGAGGTTCCTTTCATGTTTCGGTGGCTCTTTTTTTTCACATCCTGACCAGGAGGCTTGAAGGGGGGGGGGGGGTGGAAACCAAAACAGCCTCCAGCAAAAACCTGAGGGGCTGAGCCCAGAATGGGTGTTTTAAGGTGATTCTGTGTCATAGAAGCTTTGGGGTTTGGCCTGCAGGGGAAACAAGTACTGTAAAGCGAGAGGTCTGGGAACAAGCCTCCTTCCCTTGAGCTGCTCCAAAGGTTGAGGGTCAAACGCAGATGCTGCGTTTGTGCTGTTCTTGGGTCGCATTTCCAAGGAGACTCTTTCCCACTGTGTCATTTACCCAATCTTGGGAACACAGGGACCCCCCCCACCACTTCCTGCTCAGCAAAGCCCAGCAGTGAAACAACCTTGGGTTTGCTATTGCGGTTTGGTGCAGCCAGCACCAAGCATCCTGCAGAGCTGAACTCCCACCGGGTCTCCTGCTGTACTGCCAGAGCAGGAATCAGAGCAGCCCCAGCTCCATCCCTGGTTTCTCACTTGACCCTGGCTGAGGCAAAGCCTGTACCATGGACCCATCTGCGGGAATGCTGCAGGCTGCTTAGATCATGATTTCCCTTCCAAGTCAAAGAGATGAGGCTGGGATGATTTCCAGTTGCTCACAGTTTGTGCCATGCAGGCACAGAGCCCTGGGGGGTGAGAGGTGCAGAGTGGGCTCTTGCAGTGCCCCCATGGGAGTCAGCTGAGGCACAGGGAAGCCTGATGGATGCTCCAGCACCACCGTGTGATGGTGGATCCCAAAGGAAGGGATTTACCTGAAGCACTGTAAATCTTCTTCTGAGCCCTGCTCCTGCTCCACAGGAGAGCTCAATGGAGCCGGCAGGGAAAGGAATCCCTTTGGAAAACAGCACCCAGCTGCGGCTGGAGGAGGATGCTTTACAAAGAGACTTGCAGAAACATTCCTCCCTGCATTCGAGGCCCTGCTGTTATCACGTTCCCGCTCCAGTCTGGTGGCCCCTCTGTTTGCTGTACCTGTCACTCTGGCTCCTTTGCATCTCTAATCTGATTTAGATAATCACCCTGCTCGGTGAATCAGTGCAGCCGCTTCGCCTCACGCCTTCACTCGCCTGCTCCAGATCTACTCCCTGACGGCAGGCGGGACTCGGAGCTCAGCTGCTGGAGGAAAGGGCCAGATTCTCCTCTCCCACGTGTACCAAGGCAGGTGAGGTGAGCTCCGAGCCTCTTCAAGGTGGTTTTTAAATGCTCTGCGTAGTGGAGGAGAGATCAGGGGTGTCAGGAGGACTGGAGATAGCGAGAGACTGTATATGCTCCCCAAATGAAGCCAGTAAACATGCATTATTTTGTACGGGCAAATGCACCCAACTGCTGTTCCGAGGGCTGGTGGCTCCATCCTAAGCCTTTGCTAGGGTGTATCTGGGTTGTCATGCTTCAGGTTGTCATTTCCCCCCACCCCCCAGCCATAAGCTTTGTCAGGGATGAGTTTGGGACCTCACCTGCCTGTGGGATTTCTCTCTGGGGTGTCAGACTTGCTGCACAACCACAGCAGGACTCACCTCCACGGACCATCTGCTTCCCAGGCTGGATGTGTTGCGCTTGGTGCTACATGCTTCCGAACGGAGAAGTCTCAGCCAGAAATAGAACAGCCTTTCCCCGTGGCTCCCTGCTCATCGATTCGACACTGTCAATTCCTGTGTGTTGGGAGCATCCCTGCGGAAATTTAGGCTTTTTTTAACCCCTCTGTTCTTTCACTCCATTTCAAACCCATCAGTGATGGGTTTGTGAGACACTGGCGTGCATGGGAGCAAAACTGAGACCCACCAAACTCGCTGCACATGCGGGCAGTACCTTTCTGATCCACATGCTGCTGGAGGTGCTATGGGACCGGGTGGTTCCCAAGCCCTGTCATGGGGAAGGAATGGGGCTGGAGAAGCCCAGTGGGAGCAGGGCAGGCCCTGACCCTGCCAGCAGTGAAGCAAGTGTGTGTTGGGCCCTGGGGAACCATGTGCTGAGCAGAGATTAAGAGCTCAATCAGCGTCTTTTCATCCTAGCTGTGATGCTGTGACCTGGTGGCCAGTGCCCAGCCCGCTCCCCTCCACCTCTTCCCAGTGCCCTGCATGGGCTGTTGATATATTTTTATTGATCTCTCTTATGTAAAGCTCATCCCTGCCATTCGCTCCTGAGTAATAACCAGGGCTTTTTTTTCCCCTGCACAATAGAGTGTCCCTTGACAGCCCCGGGGAGACTGGGACACGCTTTAGAAGGTTAATGTCTCTGTTAGATTACAAATCGCTCAGCAGCCTGCTGTCACTAGCAGGAGGTCAGGAATAATCACCTGGATCCTTTAGCCATTAACTGAGCCTGAACAAGATGTGCTGTCACTGATGGGAAGATGCTGTGTTGGTGCTGCTACCTCTGGCTATCCAGGGAATGAACGTTGAATTCTCCAGTGTTCAAGGCCAGGTTGGACACAGGGGCTTGGAGCAAGCTGCTCTAGTGCAAGGTGTCCCTGCCAGTGGCAGGGGGTTGGAACTGGTATGAGCTTTAAGGTCCCTTCAACACAAACCAGTTTGTGGTTCTATGATCATGAAGGCTCTGCCCCTGTGCTCCAGCACCCCACCATAGCGTGGGGGCAAGGTGTGTCTGATGGGCTGCGTGTCTGCATGATCCGGCTTGTTAGTATTTCGTTTGGTCACATCTATTGTTGTGTGTGTTGTGCTCTTGGTTGAGTTGAAGCCTAATTTGCCTGTCTACAGGGGATGGCAGACAGCTGCTTTAATGAGTTAACAGTAGGGTTTAAAATAACCAGCATCTGCTCTTTGTGTGAGCAGGGGCACTCCTACCACAGCTCTGCCTCCCAAATACAACCTTGCAGGGGATGCATGTGCTCGGGGCCTGCTCTCTATGGATGCCTCGTCCCTTGTGGCTTTGTTGCCTGGCTGGGATGAGTTTCCCTTAGCAGCTTCTTCTGCAAGCATTGTTTGGAGAAGGCCTTGGCCACACAGCCTCTGCCTGTGAGATGCCGGAGACCCACAGGAGACCTCTTTTACCTCCCCATCCCTGAAACACGGGCACTTTCATTGGGGGGTGCAGTATGGAGCAACGTCCACCTTCCCACACAGCAATTGCATGAGTTGCCAGGGAGGGTTTCCTTATACAGCACACCCACCGTTGGTGCTCATCAAGTCCTGCAGCCACACTGAATCCCATGGACCCCCTTGCGAGCCCAGTCTGGCACTGCCATGGTGGCCAGTTGGTACCCGACTCCCTCTGTCCATCTTTGAAGCACTCAGCATCCTTCCCCCTGGGAACAGACACAGGGAGTAAACTGGAGGTGACCTCTGTGTACGACTTGGATCCATTTCCTCGCAGGTGAAAGCAAAGTGGTGTCGGAACTCGCGGAGCTGGGTCCAGCATCACAAGGAGATGGCCCGATCCTGACAAGATGCTTCCTGCTGGGAGCGGGAATGCCCAGCTTCAGAGCCAGCTGCCAGTCCAGCTCCCTCCTCCTCTCTTATTTACTGTGGTGGGAGGTGGTGGATTTTTCCCCCTCGGATGCACCCAGCAGGCTCTGCACGACACCAGATTAATTAATGTTGGGCAGAAAAAATGCAATTAACTGCTCTGGAGCGTGGCCAAGGCAGGAGGAGCATTCCTTGTTCCTGCAAGGAACCACCCAGGAGCTTTCCTGCGCAGGACCTTGCTATTTATGCACGGCACAGGGCAACAGGAGGCTTTGATGGGGGCAAATCCTTCTGGAAACGCCTCCTCCAAGCCCCTTTGCTGCATTGCACCTGCATTTGGATCCCATTCCTTGTGTTATCCCATCACTGCCTCTTCTCCCCCATCCATCCAGGAGGTGGGAGGCAGCATCTGCAGGAGGTTGCAGCACAGTTGGCGAATCCTGGGCAGAAGTCATCAAGGCATGGGAGCGTTGCAAGGACCAACTGGCTGGGTTGTATTTATTGCTGCCACTCGCTGGGAAAATGGACTCGGGAGGAGATTCCTGGGCTATGGCTGCTGTGTGAGCCGGGCAGCTCCTGTTAAATAGAGCATCGCCTGACAGAGCTGTGATTTAGCTGGGGCTATTTAAAGGGGTTTACAGGCAGCCAATGCAGAGCATCTGCAGGCAAAATGGGCAGCTTTGGCAGCTCCACTGCTTTGAAAGTCAACTACATTAAAAACCACAACAGAAGTTGGGCAGGAAAGCATTGCAGTGGAGGAGGTGGCTGCAGAAGGGAGCTGGTGGATTTAGGGGTTTGGCTGAACCCCAGTCCTGAGCTCCATGCAGAAACCTGTCCCTTCCCTGTAGTCCCAGCCCAGCCGTGTGCTGGGCCATGTCACGCATCGCCTCTTCTTCGTTTAGCCTTTCTAACTTTGTTGCTGTCCATCTGTACCTCTGGATGTGTGTGCTGTTACCTGAACCCTTCTTGTCCCATACAGGAGGAAGGTTAAAGCCCAGATGGCTTTGAATAATGAACAGGGCTATAAATCCACACGGCACTTGTGATATGCACAAACTCATAAAGCAGTGCTTGGAAGGACACCTCACAACATGCCATTAACCAGATCACAGTTCCTTTCCATGATGCCCCACCAGCTGAGCGGGGTTTGGGAGTGGGCTCCAGAGATGGACCTTAATTCCCAGCCTGGATAAACACCCTGTTGTCTCCAAGGTGGAAACCCAAGATGCCCAGTTACCCCTGTTCAGCTCCATCCCTGGGCCATGTCTTCCATCAGCCCAGTGTCTCCTTTGGATGATACAAATCCCTGAGCTTTATGAGGCCTTTGGCACTTAGATTCCTCAGCATGCTGGTGTTTTGTGGGTTGCTGGGTCCCCAGATGCAGTTCTGCACTTCACACATTATCTTCCTCCTCTGAAGGGCAATTTAGAACTGTAAAGATCAAGATTAAAATGTCAAATACATTCTTCTTTGTTATGCTGGTTAAATGCTTTATTCCACTGAGGCCAGCCTACCTCTCATCTCTGCCTTCAGTCGCAAACTCCTCTACACTCAGCCCCAGGTTCTCCCACACATTTATGATAAACCAATTCCAGTTACCAGAAATGTTGGGTCTGCACCCATTTTGGCCAAGGCTGAGCTGTGTCTCAGCCAGCAGCCATCTGGTTTTCCCCCCTCCATAGCTGGTTATTCCCCATCTGTGGCATGGCAAGCTGCAGGGAGCCATTCTCTCTTGCATCTTTGAGAAGCTGTAGATAGCAAGGGCTGGCCTTGATTTTAAAGCATCACATTTCTGGGAATATTCCCATCATCAAATAAGTTATTGGCAAGGTAAGCTGGGCAAGAAGGCTTTGATCAGTGACAATTTATATGTGTTCAGACTCCTGTGCTCGCCAGAGTCCTCCAGACGGTTGCAGTGGATGTGCAGGGAGCTCTTCCTTAAAGTCCCCCTGATTTTAGCTGCTAGAAAGAGCCCTCATCTTGTGGGGCCAGAAGTAGCCACATGTGGAGCCCCAAACCCCGTTGAGCTGTACCAATAGCCCCAGGGAGCAGAGCTGGTGTAAATCACTGCATCACCTTTTACTCACTGCACAACGCTGCTAGAAATGGAGTGAGCATCCACGCCGCAAAGGCAATATGATAGAAAGGGGTTTGTGGCTCAGCCCCTGCATTCCCATCAGACTCTCCCAGCAGAGCAGGGACCCCATAGCACACACATGGCTCCCCTCAACCTACGGGAGCATGGACACACCAGAGGTTTCCCTTGGGAAGCCCAACCTCCTGCCTGGTGCCAGAAGAATGATTTCATGTTCTGTTCTCTCCCAACACGACACAAGATTAATTACAGCCATAAAAACATTAGGAGCTTTCTAAATATTTTATGTGAATAAGCACACACAATGTGAAGGTTTCACTTGTTATGTTTCGGGAAAGGACATTTTGTTTGTAATAACAAGGGAATCTGACAGGTGAGTTTATTTTTAGTGCTTCTGTCTGCCCTGAAGGACTCCAAATGCAGAGAGGAAACAGGGGCAATAAAAGCCATGCTCAGAATTCCAGCGAGGGGATGTAGAGCTAATGAGGTGGGGATTAAAAGAAAGTAGCCACAAATTTCAACCCAGACTCCAATCTCAGACCTTCATTTCTTGTTTTGGGGGCCGGGTCCTTGCTCAGCTCTGACTGGGAGCACTGGTAAGGTGGGTAGGCAGCAGCTCACAGGCAGGGGATGCTCGATGCAGAGATTGCAACCATGGTTGTCAGCAGTGGCGGTTTGTGCTGTGATGGGTTGTGCTGAGGATGTGCTGAACCTGCTCATGCCTCCCAGCTATTCTGTGATCTGCGAATAGCAGAGGCTCCACCAGTGCTGGAGGATGGATGGTTGATTCCTATTCACTTGTTCAAACAGGAGCCCTGTGGGTTGGAGGGGTTTCTATCCATCTTAGCGTCCCTCTGCTGCAGGACACAAGAAACAGGGTAGCACTGGCCTGGTTTGTCAGCAGCTAAATCACCCTCTCAATAATGGAAAAAGCTGGATGGATGCTCGATGCCTCACCCATCGCTGCGGCCCTTGAAGGCAGCCCATGCTCAGCACTGCCAAGAGGGAGCATCCCATCCCATGATGTTGTAGGAGGAGGTGCTGCAAAGCTGCCTCTGATGGCTTTGTGCTGCCAGCACATCCCAGCGGGGCGCCGAGGGGAAGCCTCAAAGCTTGCTTAAGCAGCCAGGGACGGTTTGGGGGTTTGGCTTGTCATCTCCTGCTGTGAAAGCCCAGACCTTGCTCACCTTTAGCTACAGAGACAAGACTTTGCAAGCGGTTCCTACAGCAGGATCTGGTCTAGCCCCAGGTAGGGCTCGTTTGCTGCCTGGGTTTCTCAGGACTCAGCCTACATCTTTCTCCTTGTTCATGCCTGGCTGCAATCCCAGGCAGAACAGACTTGGACATCTAGCAATTACAACAGACAGCACTTCTTTCCTCACCCTTCCTTAGCATCTCCAGTGATCCCAGCAAGTCATCCAATTTCCTGGTGTTACTGTGGCAGCACAAGGCAAGAAGCCATTAGCGATTGGGTCTCGATGTGTCTCATTCTCAGTTTAAATATTGAAGAAGCTTCGAAACACCTCTTCATCCCAGCAGTTGACCTGAAATGGGATCTGTTGCATCGTGCAGCTGTTATTCTTTCGTGAGCTGTCATGGTTTCTGATTGCAGAGCGAGGAGATGCAGCACTCCCCAGCCCTGACACGCAGCAGGACTTGGAGTTGCGCTGAATATTTCATGCAGACACATGCAGACAGAGGCACCAGTCTGTTTTCAATTCTGATTTTCTCTGCTTCTGCAGGTGCATAAATGATGCATATTGTTTAAGCTTCCTGGTTTCAGAGGGGGCAAAGAGTGACAAATGCCTTTGCTGTCGGTTGCCTGAGTTTGGGGTGAAGCAGACCTCGTGTCATCAGCTGTCTGGACAATACTGTAAGCAAAGAAGTCTGCTGGAAGCTAAGCCCTGAGGAGCCTCCTGTATCACCCAGAGGCAGTCAGTGATGGAGGGACACAGGGACCAGAGACAGGACTCAGCCCCTGTTCAACAGGATCTGATACCAGCTAAATACCTGTAATCTCCAGCTAACGAAGTTCCTGCTTCAGCCATTCTGAGGCTTTATCAGATCAAAACCAGTGCTGTTTTCATGGTGGCTAATCTTTGCTGAGTGACTCTGAGTGAAACATCAGCAGCGAGGGGACATTGAGTTGCTATTGCCCAAGGCAACTATCACTGCAAGGTGCTGGCCCTGCATGGGGAAATCCCACAGCACTGTGCGGGATGGAAGCTTCCTCAGACTCTCCTGGACCACTTCGAGCCCACAGCCCTCCCGATTTGACTCAAGGCATTACAGCAGGAGTAGCCATGATTGCTGCGTGCTGTCAGATTCAGGCTTGTCTCCCCTGCTTCCCTTGGCACAAATGAGAGCCACATTCACATGTCAGAAGGGCAACACTTGATTTCAAATAGCAATAATGACCTGGAGCTGTGCTTCCATCCCGGAGCAGCAAGGAGCTCCATTGGGCAAGCCGTGGCTGCTTCTCTGATAGCCTCTGATCTTCGCCATGCCTGGACATGGGGCCCTGTGGCTCCCATGCCTGTGCTTTCTGGAGACGATCAGAAGCTAATTACAGCCAACCATGAAGTTGGTACTAATGATGAAATGTGACTGCTGAGCGAGCGCGGAGCTGCTGTCAGGGAGCAGAGTTAAAGAGCAAAGTTCGCTTCATCTCTGGCACAAAGCACATTGAACAGCTTCATTTTGGGATGAAAAAGGACTTGAAAGCTGAAGGGTGATGCGTTGTTAGAGCCTCTGTGTCCATCCAAAGCTGAGCCAGTCCTTGACAGAGGAGTTACTGGCATCTGCCCATCTTTTCCATGGAACGGGTTTCTTTTTCAGGACAGGCTTGAGCAAGGACTGCACCTCTGCAGGCCAAAATAGGGATTAAGGTGGGATTTTGCCTCTTTGACCCCCCTCAAAACATCCCAGCATGGTACCTCTCCACCTCTTTCCTCTTCTCCACATTTTGCATCTTTTCCCTAAGGCCGGAGCCTCCACTTTCAAGCTTCTCCTATTGCTGCATCCAGCCCATCCATGGGGTCCATCCTGGCTGCTCAAGCAGAATCAATCACTAACAGCATGTTGGGAAGCACTGCTCCAAAGCGGCAGCTTTGCCATGGGTTTTCTCCTGCCTCCCAGTGAGGTATTGTCTATGGATCCTTAGAAAAGTTGCATCGCAATGAAAACCCTTTATGGCATTTTTAGCAGCTGGAAAAGAGCAATTAAAGGAATTCCTGGTGTCATTACAGGCTTTTCTTTGTCAAGGCTGTCGTAGGGGGGAGGCTGCCCACTTGATTTTCTCCTTAACAACTTCCCTGTGATTGACAGGACGAAGCAAGCTGTCACAAAATGAGACAGAAACTGGTTGTCGATGAGAGCTTATCTTTAAAGGTCAAACAAAACCGATCAGGCAAATCCCAGAGGTGTGTTTTAGAAGTGATCACCGGAGGTAAAATCCACTACGCTGCCTGCAGAGCTGCGAGCAAGGAACGGGGCATGGTCCAGCATTGCGCCCATAGTGGCTTTGAGGATGGGAACAGGCACGTTCCAAGCAGGGAGCAGAGCAGAATGTTCTTATTTCTTGTTTCTGTAAATAGTCACTCAAGTCGCCAACTTTTACTTCAGCCAAATGAACAGAAAGCACCACCACGAAGCACTATCGCATGCATCACCGAATCTGTTAAGGTTGGGATTTAGTGACTTCATATTATTAAGGATTTCTATAAATTCTGAGTTAATTCCTAAGAAAATTCTTGGCCTTAATTACTAAGAATTCATTATTATTCTTTGTTAATTACTAAGAAATCCCGAGTTAATTAATGCCAGCAAAGGCAGAGATCACAGAACGCCTTTCAGAGCTGGAGAGACCAATATCTCCCACCACAACACCCGTAAGACCGTTCCCCATTGAGCTTAGCAGCTTCTCAGTGTCTTTTAGCTGATCAATTTTTGCTTAAAATGAGCAAGTTAATACGAAAACCTGTTGGAAAAAAGGAAACATTTGGCCAACATTTCTCCAAACGGTTTTGAGGGCTTTGACCTTTCTTCTTTGTCCCAGTTCCAGGCTTGAAAAGCTTTGTGATACGCTGACATTTTAGGCAGGAGGAGGGAAAAAACCCAACCAAATTTGCACCTACATTTTCCTTTAAGCAATAAAACAGTAAAAATGTAGATTTTTAGTCACCTGGACAGGCTCTGAAGTGCAGCCTTACCTCCTTTCTTCCTCAGGCCATATCTACTGCTACGCTCTCCATAAATAATCTTCAGACTTCCTAGGGCTTTTAATACTAATTAAATCTTAAAGTAAGCAGAAACGAGCTAAGAGAGACTTGTATCCCAGGTGCCTCAGTGAGCAGCGTGAGCACTTTGCTTCCTGGCTTCAAAGCATTTTCAAGGGGAGGGTTTGCAGTGTTTTGTAAGGATCAGGTTTGTTTGATGATCCTGGAGTCTGGCCTTACTCCTCCCCATAGCCCATGCAATCCATAATTGTTGGTTTGAGGAGAACTTGGTTGCTGTTTCTCCCCATTTGAAATAAACATAATGAAATAACTCTTTACATCCATGGTATTCCAGTCTCCCAGTAACCCTGGTGCCTGCTTGGAGTTACAGAGCTGATGTCCTGTCTGGTTTATTCGGTTTGCTTTGAGCCCAACACTGCAGTGACCGCCTTTGTGGTGGCATTTCATCTTCTTTCTCCAAACAGAGCCTGTTTTAATCTGTCACAGCAAGTTCAGCTTTGGTGTTTGCAGTTGTTTTCCAGAGAAGATGGTCTCTTTCTGTGGATTGAAGGGAAAAGGGAGGGAAAAGAAGTAGTTCATTTAAAAATACCAAAGAGTTGACGCTGGGAAAGGTTTAGGCTAATGCCAGGGAAAAGGATGGTGGTGGCAGGTCTGGAGGGACAAGTCAGATCACAAGATAGATGCCAGCGTTCCCTAACAAATGCATAGGTTGCATGGGGTGGAAGAAAACATCTTTCAGAACTGACCTGAGACGTATCATTTTCTCTAGTGAGTTGGAACAAAAACCAAAATGGTTTGTTCTCCATATCTAAGAATTCCCATCACCATTTCCATCATCCGCTTCACAGCTGGATGTAATTCATTCCTAGATAACACTTTTCATGTCCTTCCATTGGAAACAGTTGGGTTTGGAAATGCTGAGGAACCTGACCCATGTTCACAAAGCCGAGAGGTGCATGTCCTGGTCAATTGGATTCAGAAGGAAAACCGCTCACCCTGGCCTGGTTGATGCTAAACAACAGGTAACAGAGGTGAAAAGGGGACAGGAAAATAACTGGCTGGCTTTGTCCAAAATCCCAGGCAATCGATGCAAAGTTTCCAATGGGCTTGAGGCCACAGCCCGGTGAGGTGGAGGAGATAAATAGGAGAGATGGATCAATCGTGGGCAAGAGGAAGGAGAACAAACGTCACAAATCCAATATGTTAAAAAAAGAACAATGATGAGTTAAAAGCTTTGGCTTGATGGATTTGGCATTACAATATCAAAGCTTTTGTCAGCACTGGGAAATATTTCACCTCAAGTTGAAGCTCCTTGGCAAAAATAAGCAAGTGGAAAAAAAAGGTATTAAAATATAAAAGAATCAGCTTTTTCTCTCCCCCCCCCTCCCCCCGTTAAAAACACCTCAATAGAAAGAGGCTTCAATCAAAAAGCCATGTATCATCTTGCCTGTTCCCAGAGAGACCGTGGGGAACACAGCCCAGGCAGTGATTTGAACAGAGCACCAGATAAACACACAGATCTTTGAAATTCCAGGCATGAAATGGGGAAAAGCAGTGAGCTGGAGCAGCTCCGGGTAAGAAAGACACCGAGACGCAGGTACAGGCAGGGATACACATGGGCAGCAGCACCCACCTCCCACCCTGCTCATCCCCAGGATGAGCCAGTCAGGTTCTCACAGGGCAAATGGAACAGGAACAATGAA
Source organism: Ara ararauna (assembly GCA_028858755.1). Lineage (NCBI taxonomy): Eukaryota > Metazoa > Chordata > Aves > Psittaciformes > Psittacidae > Ara > Ara ararauna. Next base: position 2,238,315 of record CM054398.1, on the reverse strand, counting down.
CAGGGTGCCCAGAGAAGCTGTGGCTGCCCCATCCCTGGCACTGTTCAAGGCCAGGTTGGACACAGGGGCTTGGAGCACCCTGCTCTAGTAGAAGGTGTCCCTGACCATGGCAGGGGTTGGAATGGATGAGCTTTAAGGTACTTTCCAGCCCAAACCATTCTATGATTCAATGCGTGAATCATGGACCCTTCCAATCCCAAACCAGGCTGGGATTCAAAGCTTTGCAGAGAGTCCACTTCACACGCACCTCACCCAGCAAGCTTGGAAGCTTCCCCATCTTCCCCAGGTAGATCCACAGCCACAGACGGGATGAGCTCACGGGAGGAGGCACAGCAGGGATGCAGGCGGGATGTGGAGCCTGGTTTTCTCTCACTGCTGTGTGCTTTCCAAAGGCAGCTTCCAAAGTGGCCCAATTAAGCTCCACAGTTGTTATTGATATTAATGAAGGGAGAAAGCTGCCCTCTGAAGGCCCAGCTCGTGTCCTTGGTTGATGCTTGTGTTGTTGCAATAGTTAAAGATCTTCATTAAATCCTTCAAAGTGACCTCAAGGTGGTCTTAGCTCTCAGTCAAAAAACACAGGTGGTGGCAGGATGAGGGGAAGGGGATCTCCTCTGGGCCAATCCTGGCTGGGAAAATAAACCAGCCCTTCAAATATGGCAGAGGATCTGTTAAAACCAGGAGTAGTTTTAATCTGACGGGTCTGGAGATAGCTGCCAAAGTGACCTGCAAGTGAAGGAAGCCCTCAACAACATACCCTGTTGTGTGACAACAAGTCTCTAAGGTGTGAGCATCCCAGATATGGCTTCAGAGCGAAGCGTTTGTCCCAGATTCGCAAAGGGATGGTGTGGGAACGAGCCTGATACCTCTGCTAAAAGCAAGGTCTGCTCAGCCTGATGCCAAGGGAAGGCATGGTTTCAGCTCCATTTGGGACGACAGGTAAGGAGGTGGACAGGGAAGGAGCCTCTTGCTGGCATCTTTCATTTATTCAACTGCAGAAGGATGGGTTTTCTCACCTCCTGCTGCTCTGAGCTGGTGGAGACTCTCCCAGTGAGCTCCCAGCACGCTCACACCTCTCCGTGAGGCCTTTGGTCAGGTTATCCAGCAGGGATTTTCTCTTTTTCCAGCCTGTCAGAGGTGAAAGGTGCTGGTTTTCCTCCCATGTAATGACTTGTTTTGAGCATGTCAGCACCGGCTCTGCATTGTGTCTTCATTCACGCCTTCATGGTGAATTTAGAAACGTGACATCTTGTTTCTGGTTCGGGCTTTCAAGCGCTTTTAATCCATGCTCGTGAACAATGCACAGCAACAGGAGCCCTTCCTTAGATGTGGGGAGACGCAGATTTTCCTTTGAAAACATATTTGCAAATGGCTTTCATCCCCTCTCACTACTCTGGGTCTGAACAGCAGCATGAAAGGAGCAAAGTCTAAAAGACACATGAAGGCAAGGGATGTGAGGCAGCTTTGTTCCACTGACTACCCAAAGCCAGCGCCTCTGAGGCTTGCAGATTCAAACAAGTACTCCAAGCAGTTTTCCTCCTTTTGGGGCTGGTGCAGTAAACTGGGAGTTTGAAAGGACTTGAAGGGGAGATCTGGAAGTCAGCAGCAGAGCTGGGGATGTTCTCAGCCCCTGGGCTGCTCATGAAGTTCAAGCTGGCTTCTGAACCAAGAGCATCATCTCCAGTGGGATCTCTGCAGGAGTGAATCTTCCTACGGGAGCCAACACCATTTCCCTATGACTTTAGGGTAGGACTTGATAGGGAAAGGTTACAAAGCATGAATTCAGCAAAGACACTGTTTGTTCTTGCTTAATGGGGATGGAGGAGCTCCCAACAGCTGAAAGGTTTGAGTTTCTTTCTCACTATGTACTGAAAAGCAGCATTCTGGGGTCACAGATATCCCAGCTGCAGCTTGGCCTCATCCCTCCTCCTGCCACGGTGCTGTGCATCCCTCTTGCTCACAAGCGTGGAACCATTCCCACTGCTTGGATGCTGCTGCAGGCCAGGTCAAGGTTATTTAAACAGGGAGATGTCTCCAGTGGGCTCAGGAGGGCTCAGCTGAGCTCCACAAGAATAGGAAGGACACCTGTGGATGGAGTGAGCCCCACTCGAGGTCCACCTCAGGGGTGGCCAGGCCATTTTCTGCAGCCACCCTCATTCAGATGAGCCATCTTTAATCTTAAACCTTCCATACTTAAACACGATGAAGGACCAGGGGAAATAATGAAAAAGCCAGTTCCTTCCCTTCCTGATTTGCACCCATTTCGCATGGTACAAATGACTCTGCTTCATCTCGGGTAGGTGGCTGGGGAGTCTCTCGCTGAGCCAGGACCTGGCTGCGTAGTCTCAGCTCTAATCACAAAGCACACAGCCTCAGCCATTTTTCTTCTAAAGAGGTGGGTTTTGTGCTTGGAATTGAGCCTGAAATTAGCCTTTTCACTGGCATGATGGTAGATGGTCGATGCAGATCTTTCTCTGAGCCTACGGGAAGTGGTCCAATCTCTCGGCTTACGGCAGCATCCCAGAATGCCTTCAAAAGCACAAAAAGTCAAACTTTGTGTTAGCAGCTCAGCTGCTTCAAATAACACAGAAGGAGATAGGGGAAGAAAATAAACAAACCCAGATTTTAACAAATATCTTCTGCTTCAAGCCCATTCTGTATTTGTTGGCAAGGTGAGTGCTCTTTCCAAAAAGCCTTTTCGTTCTGTTCAGTTCTGAATTCCCATCTTGAGCTTCCTTGAGGGGGAAATGACAGCCAGCAGGAAAGGGGCAGCAACCCCCCCACCCCACATACACATTTTATCTAAATCTAATCATCAGCCTGAAAGTAGGCATTAAAATTACAATATAGCTCTCGACTTTTGGCAATTAAAAGCATTTTGTGATGACTCCCTTGATTAAAACAAGATCATCCATTTAAAATGAAAATCCCGAATGAAAATTGCTTTTGTTGCACCCATTATTCTATTTTAAAACTCCTCGCTGTTATCACCCTAATAAAAAGCTGTCACTTCTTCTGTCAAGTAATTCACAACACGAGGCATTTGCATTTCTCCCCGACTTGTGTTTATTTCAGTCATTACAAATGGATCCTTCCTCTAACTCCCCCTCTCCCTCCATCCTTCCTTCCTACACTCACCCTCCTCTCCCTCACCATTGCAGGGTGTGCTGCTGCCCTTCCTCCTGGGCAAGGGGCACTGAGGAATCCTACGCAGGGAAAGGAGAGAAGAAACATTAGCAGCAGGGTTGGTGCTTTCTGTCTATATAAAGCAGTGGTGGGTTTAACCTGCAGTGCCAGGAAGCCCCCGGCATCGCTGCTTGGCTGAAAGGGGGATGCTGGTGGAGGCTGCCCAGTGCTTGAATTGCCAATGTGGCAGCCACTTTTAATTCAAAACAACAAAAAAACCCAACTCTGTGCTGAATGGAATGATAATTCCCTGCCATTAACTGAGATTTTGATTGACTAGATTGAACAAGGAATGATAAAAGCCAGTTTCAACTTAAAGATCATAGGATGGATTGTGGGGGTGTGTGAGAGAGAGAGCCAGGTTTGGGGAAGATGGGAAATCATTTCAGTTCTGCTGTTAGCCTTTCCCTGTCGTGATTCAAGGCTCAAAGCAGAAACACAGCCAGAAGTCCTCCACTTCCTCCCCTTCCTCCCAACCCATCCAGCAGATGTGAATGTCCCCCAGACGCTGGTCCTGTTGTCCCCACTCCTTCCACACTCCCCTCCGTGCTCTGCCAAGGGATGCTAAAGAGGGCTTGGGGACCGTTGCTTGCTAAATGCGAAAGGAGGGAAGTAAAGGAGTTAATTGGGAGGGATGATTAATTAAATGGCAGTCAACAGAGGAGGAGGGTGTCCCTGCTGCAGGCAGCTGGGCCAGCCGAGGGTGCTGAGCGTGCTCACCCCCATGCATGGCTCGCTGCCATCCAGCGTATCCCTGGTGATGCCACCATCCTGCTCCAGGTCCCATCTCCTCCTCTGCTTCTTGCTGCTGCCACCAAGCTTGCAGGAGCATCCGTGACTGCTCCACCCATGTGGTTTGCTCTTGGTGCTGCACTGCTCCAGCCAGCACTCGGACACACACCATGGGGAGGCACAAGCATCTGGGGCTGTAGGATATTCCTAGCACAGGAGTCTGTGTATACAGATCTATCTATATTTGTGTGCATGCCTATATAATTGTATTTGGAATACGTGGAGCTGTATGTGTGGGTGTATAATGTATAAATAAATACATATGTTTCAAAGGGCTGCCTTTTCCCACCGGAAAGCCATGCAGCTCAAGACATAAAGGCACAGCAATCTCTCTCGCTCAGCTTTTTATCTCTTTTTCCATAGGCAGCTGCTCCCTCTCTCCCTCTCTAACCTGACAGCGCCGCTACATGAGTCTGCATTCCAGGGCTGAGGGTTTTCAATTTATCTGCACAAAGCACTTGTGCTTAATCTGGGAAGCGCAGGGACATCAGCAGCACCTCGAGCAGGGCAGCGGTGCGGGGCTCGCTGCTCTGCTGCTTCTCTTGTGCTCTTCTTTTTTATTCCCTTCTTCCTGTTTGGGTAGACTGGCGCTGTTGTTTCTGAAAACAGCAACTTTCTGACGGGCGTTGTGCTACTGGTTGGGTTTTTCCCTCCTTTCTTTCAGTGTATTTTGCTTTAATATTCCCAATTCCTGGACACTGCATGATCCTCCTCCACCCTTTCTTTGTTGTGATAAAAGCATCTTGGAAGGCTGCAAACTCTAGGAGAAAGCCAAAATAATTGAGAAGAACAGGACAAGCAATCCCCTTGTAGGGGGATGCCCCAGGGCATCCTGGCTGGCAGCAGAAGGGGATGGGATGGAGATGCAGAGGCCACCCAGCTCTGTGTACATCCCTGCAGCATTCTGCCTGGCACCGATGGGATACTTGTGTCCTCTGGGGTGCAGGTTCATGGCTGTGCCCTCAGCCTGGCCTACCCATACAACCTGGGGTTGTTTGGAGCTGTCTCTGAGCTGAGGACTGACCTGTGTGGAGGGGAAATCCTTGCACTTTGTGCTTTCCAGGCATCCAGAAAGCTCCTGTCCCTTCCAACCTTCTCCCTACAGGAGCATCTCAAAGCATCTCAGTCCTTAGACAAGTACTGAGGTTCCCTCCCGGGCACCACCAACCATGCAAGTCTGGGATGAGCCAGATCTGACCACTGAAACACAGGTTCCCCAGGGCTCTATGATGAGGGGTGTCCATTTCAAAAGAGAGAAATTTGCTGAATTTGAAGGAAAAAATCCCTTTGGAGCCCTTTTTTTCCCCTGCTTTCCTGGGTGCGCAGCTCTTGGTGGTGGAAATAAGAAATAGCAACAAAAATACCGCCTGAGTCCATGTTAAAAACAAGGTTGAAAAAGGCAGATACGGCAAAGGCACCATTCTGACTTGGGTGATGGGAAAGGGGAGCACACGGTGTCTTGTGTGTTTGCTTCCAAAGTACAAAATGAAGCTGTAAGGAACCAGTGAGGAGGATGAAGAGGACACCTAGCAGGCTGTGATTAATCTGCAACCTGCTTAATCGGCCTCAGGATAACTGAGAGTTGTCTCTGGATAATTGAGATCAATGGGGTATCATTACAGACTGCTTTAAAGAGCCCCCAGCTTCAAATGCTGAGCGAAGAAGGACACATGGGAGCGAGGACAGAGCCTGGGAGCAGACGGAGGGTGCTGAGCAGTGGTGGGGATATGGCCCTTGTGCTACATGGTGGATGCTCAGGAGAAGGTGGTTTGGGGCGGTTTTGTTTCAGATCTTGTGACTTTCCAAGCACGTGGTCTTTTCCGGGGGATATTTGGGAAAGGTGATGTTTTTGCTAAGTCTCTAATTCATCCCTAATTCATCCCCATGCTGGGAGGCCAGAGCGGCACAAATGAGTTGATGAGTGGGAGCTGTTGGTCCCAGATTCATGGAGTGCGCAAATCATTCAATGCTTCCCCCAGAGGGCTTTGGGAAACACAGGTTCCTCAGGTTCTTCTGCATCAAACCCAGAACCTCCTGCAAATAGGAGCAATTCAGTCTCTGCAGCCTTTTGTTGCTCTGATCCATCCCCACAGCACTGGGTTCATGGCATGCCAGGCTAGGCCGTAGTTAACCATGATGGGAACATCCAAACTTCATCTCAATTTTGAAGGTACCATCTCTCCAGGTTTGGTCTATGCTCTCTGAGAGAGGCTGGATCAGGAATTCCCATGAAGGGCTTGGTTCCCGGCTGCCTGAACCATGCGAAGAGAGAAAATGCTTCTATTTATTTGCCCCACCATGCCAATGAGGTCAGGGAAAGAGAGTTGTTAATTCCAGAGCTTATAGGAGGAAGCTTTTAGCCATTGGTTTCTATCCAAGACCTGGCACAAGAATCAAATACCCAGAAAACAAGACCCCAGAAAGGGAGAAAACTGTCATTTCAGATCAGGGAAAACCCAAGTGCTGCTAGGCACAAACAAAAGCAGATTTGGCAGCCGTTGACCAGCCCGGCTTTGTCTTCCTTCTCTTCCCCAGTGACTATGGAAACTGCCGTTGTTTGTCTGCCTTCCCAAGGAAGGTGGGCACGATGGGAGCGCAGAGCTCCCTGGGGAAGCGCCTTCACAAAGCAAAATAAGCCGATGCTGGGTCTTTGCCTTCAGGGGCACAAAGGGCAGGGGAGCAGAACAGGGACCTCTGGCCACACAAGCCAATGCACGGGACAGGGGGTGCTGGGAACTGCTCCATCTTCCTGTGACCGCTGCCCCAGTGCCTGTGGTGCAGCTCATCTCCCTTCCTCATGGGGTTCATTTTAGTGATTCAACTGGATTTTATTCTCCTGTTGTCAGCCTCATTTGGTTTTGGGTGGTTGGGTTTTTTTAAACCCCAGAGCCCTTTGCAAACTGCTTTTCACCATTTCTGGAGGACTCTTTTTAAAGCAAGTCCCTTGAGTCCAGAAGCTCTGGATTGACAAAGAAAAACCAAGTCATGCGACCTGAGCTTCTCTAGGCTCAGGGGTGGGCTCGAGAGGTTGGAGTTTACAGGTTAAATAGCAGAGAAGCTGTCCTGGAGCTGGCTCCAGGGTGGTTTCAGATGAGTGTTCAAGATCGGTGATATAAAACAAGGAGCAATTTGGGACTGTCCCTTCTCTTGCCCTGTGCATTGTAGGTCATGAGAGAATCCTTCAAGCCCCTGCATAAACCCTTGCTCCAAAGGAAGTCATTTTTCAGCTCTTTTGAATGGTTTCAAAAGGTTAATGAATAAGGAATCAATTAATGGTTTCCTAGCCTTGCACTTTTTCTTTTCATTTAAAGGGTTCCCTTTTTGAAGATTAGTTTAATGTTAAGAATAATCTGGTTTTGCTGAGAGCTAATTAAATGTGGCACCATCTCTCCCTTCCCTGCTCTCGCTCCTTAAAGCAGACGGGGGCTGCGGGACCTCCTCTCCCTGGGCACAGCAAGGAGCCACCCCAAATCCTGCCTGCTGCTCACATGTGGATGAAGGAGCCAGGAGCACATTTCCTTCCTGCCTAAAGAGGAATCCAGACTGAACCACGCAGAAGAGTAACCAGGTATTTCCTCAATAGCCAAATACAGACCATGAGCAGTATCAAACGAATGCAGGAGAAGCTCATGGATGTAGCCCTCAGTTGGATGCACCAGTCCTGATTCTGGTAGGGCAAAATTGGGGTTGATCCTATTGTAGTGCCCAACAAGACTCCAGTATCCATGGCTCACTTGGGATTTCTATGCACCAGCATGTTAAATTCCCACTTTCCCGTGATTTAAGCATTGCTTTACAGGAATATCTCTGCATCAGTAAGAGTCTGAAGCACTCATAATGTCCTGTGGATGATGTCAATTTACCCAAATCCAAAGCCACCAAAAACACAGACCATCACCCATTGAGTTCAGCACACATTGGCTCAGTTTCTCCATCAATCTGGCCCATTTTATAGGACCAACCTTGAAATAAAACACTCAGCACACATTAGAGTAGTAGCAGTACCAGCACCTGAAAACTCAGAGTTCAACCTGGTAGCAGTATTTAATCAAGCAAGTGCTTTTATCTCCCTTACTGCATTGCAAACCCATCACATCTGGTCAGAGAGCCTTTGGTTCACGCTGCTTGGCCGAGATTTTTCTCTGATTTATTAAAGCAGCTTCCCCTATTACCAAAGCACTGGAACAGAAACACCCATCAAAGGTTTAAGAGCCTAAATGGGTGTTAATTAGCCCAGCAGGGAAGGCAGAGTTTCAATGAGGTTTATCTTTAAACTACTATTAAGTTTGACAATGTAAAGAGATAAATTTGGTACTTAATTCAAGCCTCGCCTAATCAGATAGATTATGGTTGTTACCCGTATCTAAAATGTAAATAATCTTTAACTTCAGGGGGTTTGTTTTGTGGAACAGTATCGTATTGATGCTTGTGACAAAGCCCTGCTGTCCTCTCTCTCGCCCCACTGCTCAGCATCCACCACCGAATCCTTCCTAAACTGTTCTGCTTTGAAGGGATTAGGAAAAGGGTGGGATGGAGCAGAGTAGAGGAGGATGCCAAGGCCCAGCGTAAGGTTTCAGTGCTGATTAGCTCTTTACAGGGCGCAGCTAAAGTGCCCACTGAGCCAGGAAGGTCCCTTTGTCCTGATGATGGCTGGGGCATGTGAAGTCCCCTTGAGCACTGGTGGTTTGTTTTGTCCTGGGTGTTTTGTACCTGTCTGAGGTGCAGAGAGTGTATATCTTTAGCTAAGAGTTGCATTGATCCTGGTGTTTAAAATGTGGAGGCTCCAGCTGTAATAGAGTTTTCAGAGATGCGGAAAGCATTGGTTAGCACAGAAAATCACTTCCAGCGTGAGCCTGGTTAAAAGGGACATGCCAGACCTTCGTGCTGCTCTGTGGGGTATTTGGGATTCTAGGTTGCATCTCCGTGGAGGATGTCAACTCCTGTTGTCCCTGGGCATAAGCATCCTGAGACCTGGAATGAGCCAAGCTCTAGCTAAGCACTAGAAGGTGCATTACTTTGGCTACAGTAGTGCAGAACTCAGGGTATCTTTAAGGAAAAACTTAGTTTAAAGTTAAAAGAAAAAGAGTGAAGAAGAAGAAACAACTGCCTAAACCCAGATGAACCTTCCCAAAGGCTCCATCTCAAAACTCTGCATAAGGGCCACATCTCTGTCCAGCCCACACAGAAATTCTCTGCTTGAGCATGTGTTAGTGAGGCAAAACCCCTTTTCCAAAGCTCGATTCCTTTTCTTTTCCTTTTTTCCCTCTTTTCCCCCTCATGTTAACCTAATGGCTTTGCACGGGAAAGGAATCAAAACAGGGCAGATGGGAATTTACATGTCACTGGGACGTTCAGATATTTACAATACCTTAAGGAATAAAGAAAACCATATAGATTATGGACTTAGAAACCAGTCTGTTCCCCCTGTGCGTGTGTGTGTGTATGGGCACTGAGATATTAGCCACACACACAGAAGAAAGAGCGCACAACAAATTTATCTTTACAACTCTTAAATTATCTTTCAGTTGACACTTATTAACCTCCTGCCAAACTCATTATCTACGTGAATAAAACCCGAGCTCTCAACCAGAAATGGCTCCTAAGGCTGCTGCCTATGCTCGGGGAAAATGTGATTGGGAACAGGCAAGCTGAAACAAGGCTTTTTGATATCATTTGCTTTTCTTTCACTCTAAAAAGCTAAATCCTAGACCTTGCTGAAAGGGGCTCCCAGCACGACACATGCAGAGAGTGCAACTGGCCAAATCAACACACAGAGAGCTGTGAAATCCAGGCAGAGGGAATACATTCTGCTCTGATTTATGGTTTTACAACTCAGAGCAAGGAGTCCTTCTCCCCCTTCCAGGCTGTGGTGGTTATTGCGTGTTTCGTAGGGCCAGTGCATGACATTTAGAGATGAAGAGTGGAGGGGATTTTGCTTGTTAACAAGGAGGACGATTTGGGTCTGGGATTTACAGCCTTGGGGAAGAGGGAAAATCTGTTCCTTTGTAAGTATCTGTTCATTTAGCAATAGAAATAGGCTTTTCCTTTGGCCAAATAGCACAACCTGAAGGATTTCGCTCCTGGGTCTGGACAAGTATTTTCCATTCTGCTCTGACACTAACCTTCTGGGTGACTCTGGGGGGGAAAAAACATTAGAGGCATGTTTCAATACAGTTCTCATTAAGGACACAATGAGAGTCAATGCCTGTAAAGACCAAGAGATGGAGATTGTTTAAAGAAAAGAGGGCTTTGCATACCCCATCTTTCCAGAGGGGCAAAAATCCCCCCACCCCCACCCCATCAGCAGCTGCTGGTTGAGCTCTGACATTTGATGGCTCCATATTAATTGAATAAACAAGGCACCTTTGTGCACAGAGCAATTAGAGGCAGCCGAGTCCTGCTCCTTCCCTCCGTGACAGGTTAAAAGCCCTTCCCCATGTCAGCCCCTTGCCGGTAGCTTTTGGAGGCTGTTAAGCACGGCACGGGGCTGACAGCCAGGCTGAGGTTTCTCCGGTACGGCAGCGGCCAATTAACCTGATGAAAAGGAAGGAGAGGAGCAGACAGGGCTTCTGCAGGGGCAGGTGAGGCCTCTGCAAGTCAGCGAGAGGAACAGAGAGATACAGAGAATGTTGTGGTCCTCGAATCCTCACTTTGGCTGGACTGGTTGCTTATAGGATCCTTTAGCCCAGATACCCCTACAGAGAGCAGTAAGGGATACCCACGTCTTTATATTTCCTATTCCTGGTTATCCAAGCACCGTTCCCTCTCCAAGATTCATGTGTGTATCCCACCTGTGGACCAGGGTCACTGTGTAGATGGGATCAGTAGTTTATCAGCGTCTGTGCTCACATCCTGCAGGTACTTGCAAGTGATGGACATGGCAGTCATCTCCACAAGCATTAAGTGACCTGAATACATGCAGAGTGGGACACATGCTGCCTGCAGGCAGAGGAGCAGGGAACGGGAGAGTGGTCATCCCTGAGGACCAGGGTAAGTGCTCCAGTGTGTGCAGGGCTGAGTGGGCTAACAGTGATCTATAAGCTCATGGCAGCTGGTCTGTGCACAAGCTGCATTTGTAGCCTAATTGCGTGTAGCCAATCTACACGACTGACTGTGTCCCCACATGCCATCTGAGAGCCACGTAGCAAATATGTCTTATCTGTGAGCTGAAAATGCTGTGCAGCTTCTGAGAGGTCAGTTAATGAAGCGGTGATAGAGATGGGAGGAAGGAGCCATCCCAATGCCAAATCCCCATGAGTTTCCTTTTGCGAGTTAGGAAAACTTGCTCAGAGCATCTGCAAAGCCAGATGAAAACCAAGCCCCTTCTCAAGCAACCAGCTCTCAGGCTGAGCCAGGGCTTTGTGGATTTCCCCTCGTTAGGCTCTAAATTACTTCCTTCATTTTCCCTGTCACTCCTGGAGTTGTCTCAAGCCCTGCGGCTGCAGGCGTGCGCGGGGCTAATCCTCAGCGAGCTCTGCTGTCTGGTGGACTTCAGAGGCATCCGATAGACTCTGGTGCTCGGGCACCATCCCTCACATCCACTTGAGACAGCTGTCAGCAAAGCTAATCATCCCCTGCCCAAGTGATGTTCCCCTGATGCCTGCCTGCCCCTGGGAAAGGCTGGTCCCTCCTCAGTGCCACTCTCACAGCACAGCCCCTGCTTTCAAGAGTTGGGGTATTTGCTGGCAGGATGAGCCCCTGCCCATGTTTCATGCCAAGGAACACGATCCAACTGAGGTTCGGGTCCACAGGAGCTGCAGTCCCAACCAATGACAGTTTAAGATGTGAAGTGCAGCCCCGTTCTCCCCTCTGAGGCTGGGAACACCACAGACAACAGGGTGATACTGTCCCCTGCCATAGCAGGAGCCTGTAGACTGAAGTTTTGGCTATTTTCACATTGAGATGCCTGTCACATCATTGCACACAGGGTTTTTTGTGCCTCCCCAGGCCTCCTTTGCAGCACAACTCTTTCTGCAGCGTCAGGCATGGTGGCCACGTAGAGGAAACCATTGGCTCTGACCCTTGGGCAGTAGTACCCTCTTTTGGGGGGTACTTCAAGGTACCAAGGAGGTGGGAAGCGCCCAGGACTGGTCAGCATTGTCCCAAAGACCCCAGCAATGCCAGGAAAGTGAGGATGCCATGGGAAGGGCACATTGACAGGAACTGCTTCTGGTCAAACCGGTGGGGTAAGGCACTTGCTGACCCCTGCACCCCTACATCCATTCAGGCTGAGGAGTGATCTACCCTGAGCTGAACTCTCTGCTGGAGACAGATGAGTGATTGCAGCGTGTTTAATTCATAGCCCCACATTTCTATTTCTGGTTGCTCTCAGTACTAGCGAGGCACCTCTCAGGCATCACTTTCCTTCTTTGCGTGCTTCTCTTCCCTCAGTGCGTGCCAAGCGCAGGCCTGTTGGTTGGGTTTCGGGTGATACAGGGCCAGAGAAGAGACAACGGCAGAAACCTGCTGGAAAGGGACATCCAGATGCAGAGGGACCACAGATCCAGGCAGGGCTGCATGGCCCCACCGCAGACCGGTCTGAGCGCTTTGAACCCCTCTGTACTCATCCTGTTGGTGCTCTGAGTGCCATTTTAAAGGCAGGAAAACTGAGACACAAGGTCACACAGGAGCATAAATTCGAGTTCAGGTTCCCCTGCGCAGGAGGTAAGGCTGGGGATGAGCTTTTACAGGTCACATCCTGTCCTGAGACTGTGCTCAACCTCATACGGGGTTTGCAGTTCCATAAGTGGAAGCAGCCCCTGCTGCATCCGCCCTCCCTCCCCAGCCTTATGGATAAGATTACTCTCAAGACAGAGCAACCCGCACAAGGGCAGGTAATTCATGGCTGCAGAAGGGCTGTTGCATCCCTGCCTGACCTACGGCTCTGCAGTCTCTCCTGCAATTGGCTTCTGCAGGAATTTCCTGGGCCAAGGCAAGCTGCAAGACACATATATTTTTCTCTCTCTTTCTCTCCAGCGAGCTGCTTGAGAGCAAAGTCATTGGCATAGCATAAATAGGGAGCGCGCTGGGCGTCCGCCGGCTAAGCTGAATCCCCCTCCGCCTCCTGCCGTTTCCAATTTGTAGCCCATATTTTAATTCCCTGCCCCACTGTTCCCTTCCTGCTCTCGTAAAAGAGACCGTCCTGCCTGAGCAATGGCTGCTGAAGCAGCTGCCATTTGCAGCTAGATAATGATGAAGATACTTTGGTTCTCATTGGGGTTCCAACCGCAGGAGCCTGGTGCTGCTGGCACCAAAGGACAAAGTTGCTTCTCCTGCTTTTATCCTTTCCCCCCTCACACACACCCCCTCTCTTTGACTGCAGGATTGGTTTTATTTATTCATTTATTCATATGGATTTGGAATTCTGTTCTGGTACGTGTGGAGGAAGGGAAATATTCGCAAAGTGGATGCCAGAACTGCATCTAAAGCATCCTTGTGCCTCCTGGGGTGATGGTAAGTAAGGGCAGATCAGGCATGATGTAAGAGCATCCTTCCTCCCCACCACATGAGACTGGATTTGTGCTGGGAGGGAAGCCTCACCTCATCTCACTGGCGGCTCTGAAGTGCTCAGAGGATTGTGTCTGGGATGCAAGAGAGGGAAAAAACCACAGACGTCACACAAGCAGGAATGGCCACGTGTTGGGAAACACCCTGGATGGAGCATCCTTTGCCCTCCAGCTCCCTCCACTTCATTTCAACTGCATTACAAGAACCAGATCACCCACTCCACAGCTGTACGACTCTGCATCCCTATGGGGCAGGAAGGGGCAAAGGAAGGGAGAAACCTGCAGACCGGTGAGCATTAAACATGCAGCCGCTAAGGAGAAGTCCTTCCCAGAGCTCCTGCAGAAGAAGATAACTCCCTTCCCTCGTGTGGCTGACAGAAGGCAGCCGATCCTGTGAATCCTTGGCTGGGGGAACTGAAAAATGCGGTGCTCAGCTTCCTGCAGTTTTACTCGGTCCTCCTGGAGGGGAAGCAAGATACAAAAGGCAAAGGGATCTGGCTGGGGTGATTCAACAGACAGTGTCAGACAACAGATGAGTATTTCCCTGGTTTCCATCTCATCTCCTCTAGACTATCCTTGCCTTCAACAGATGGACAGGCATCAACGGATACCCACTCTTTTACTTTCTTCTTCTGCTGGCTCATGAGTAAATTCAATGAAACAGTGGGAGATTTGTTAGGATTAAGGTCAAATAAAAACCGAAAAGGCGATTGGATTTGTTTTATGATTGATTAGAGAAAGTGCAGATATTTATTAGCAGCCAATAGGATAACTGTCAAAATGATTCTATATCAACACCAAAAAAAGCCCAGAAGATGAGTCAAATGTTTTCAGCGTTGTGGGAACAAGATTAAGCCAAATACAATTGATGCAGCAAATAAAGATGTCAATGTTAACAGCTGCTATATAATTTCAACTGGTCAATCTCATCTCTATTTATTTATATATATATGAATATATATATAAATTCTTCTGTGGGGTTTTTTTTTTCTCACTCTTTAAGGAGTCCCTGCTAATTGCAAATGCTGTCAGTGCCTTGGGTCAGCAGCTGAGACGTCTTGTCTGTACAGCATCAGATACACGTCAAAGACAGGGGGCAATAAAGAGGACTGAGTGTCACGGGGGCCGGTGAGACCCACTTCTGCTCTGGGTGCTGCCACAGACCCTGCTTCTTGACTCACTTTTCCTCTCTGTAAATGCCTTTGCTTTTAAAACAGTGCTTTGGAATTGCCGGATGAAACAGCATTTGGAGGAACCCAGGAGGTGTCATTGCTGTCCCCTGTGCCCACAGCGGCCCATCCCCAGCCACTGCAACCCCAGAGAGATTTTCCCTCTGCCAGACCCAGAAAAGCACATCCATGGTAGCAGGGGGTGGCCACACAGGGTGCTGAGCCTGCTATGCAATGGACCACTCAGGCCTCCCTCCTCCAGGCTATTCTGATCCTCCTCCATCCATCTGCAAGTGGCTCTCTATTAGCACAGAGCCATTAAAATTCAAGGTCGGGTTTGATTCTATATTGATCGTTACCAGGCAAATTAAAGACATCTTTCTTCCCTTCTTCATGTGTTACAGTGCCAAGAGGCATCCCGCTGCTCGGTTTTACAGGCTGCTGCTGCCTCAGTGTCTCCTTGGATGGGAACTGCTCCAGCCACAGAGCTCCTGTTAAAGAGAGATTCGTCTTTAACAAACGGAAGTGATTATAGGTTTGGAAGGTTGATAAGGCTGTTGGTTAAGCAGAGGTCTGAGCTGTAGCTGAAGTCCAGACTTACTGCATGTATCCCCATCAGAAAGTATTAGAGCAGCATCTGGTAAGTGTCAACTTGGCTCTTCCCAAGCACAGTGTGGAGGCCTTGAGACTGAGTTTTTACCTTCAGACCTCCCAGTTCAGCCTAAAATACAGGGATAAACACACACACCTCCTTTGCTTCCCCATGGTTCAGCACCTGAAGATCTCAACCCTTGGCGCATGCAGATCTCAGCTTTGGGCATCATTATTTGCAGGACTGGAGCACATCAAAACCAGGCCTGCAGCTGGGATCTGCTACACCAGGCTGTGTAGACACACAGCAGAAGACTGTTCCCTGACCTGAATCAAGCCCAAAGCACTGCCTGATGTTACGGGTGTTCAGCTGATGGGTCTCATCTCTGCTTCCAGCTATGATGGCTCTACCAGGTTATGTCCTCCCTGTGTGCTCAGTCACTGCTTTTGAAACTCCCCTTCTTCTTTCATTCCAGATGACTGATGCCAGCTTTGACCTTACACGGAGCAGTTGGAGGGTACTCCTGATGCCAATGTGAGATCAGAAGAGAAAGTCTCTGACAAGTCCCTTTCTAAAGTACCAGGACAACATCTTCCAAATTATTTCTGTTTATTCTTTGGCAGTGACTCATAACGTTGATGTTCTGTCCTGTAGGTTACTCTAAAAACAGGAATAATTACACTGCTAATTATCATTTGAATTATTCATTTTGTTCCCCTCTTCTTTTCTCCTGGAAGAGGGAGATGCATTGTCAGTTGTGGCTGTCTTTGCACAGCGTGATTAGATGCTCTCTGTGCAGTGACAGGAGAGAGCTCATCAAAATCTGCTTCCAAAAATGGAACCAGGATGAGGAATTTCACAGGTTTCAACAGGTTAAAAACCTCTCCTGTTCGGAGACATAAATATGCACCTACATATACACATGGATACACATATACGCACACACTTACCTTAATGAAGCATGAAAACGCACCCATCCCCACCATCGAAATGCAACCTTTCCCTCAGCTGAAGGAGAAAGCAGTTCCTAATGAAATTGTGAGCTTGTGGCATGTGTTTGTGTGTGTTTTCCTAATTATCTCTTTTCAAAGCAGATTAAACCTCCCCCGAAGTTGGACATCTTTCCAATAGGTGACTGAACTCCAGGGCTGGTGGTAGCATGAAAAATTCTCCCTGTCACAGGCAGACAAACAAATTGGGGTTTTTTCCTTAGGAAAAACATTGCAGTGAAATTACTGTTCTCTTCTTGTTGCTAAAAGCCCGTTTGGATGGAGCCCGGCTTTCTTCTCGCTCAAGCGGGGCAAATCAGGACAAAGTCCGAAGATGCTCGTGACATGAAGGAGGTGTGAAGCTGATTTGAAAAGTAACTTTGGCATCTGATTCTTATTACCAGCTGGAAGATCTCAAGGTCAGGATAATACAGCACGGACTAAGGATGGAGCTGCTCAGCTGCTCAGCCCCTGAAAGATGCTCATGTCCTGGAGGACATGTGCTCATGTGCTGGGGACAAATCCTGTATCACATCTCTTTTCCCTTCTCTGGAAGGGTCACTGGAGGTGGGATTCTGGGCAAAGCAGGCAAAGCAGCCCTGAGCCATGGCCCCTCTGTATTCCTCCTTGTTCTGCCAGCAGTCCTTATCCAAAGGCTCAGCTGTAGGTCCAACACCCTGACAACCCAAATGCTCCTGTTCTACCACCACTGAGCAGGGCTGGGGTTACTCCCATTAGCTTGGCTCACCCATCACCACCTTCTGCCCTGTGTATGCACTAATACCCCTTTCTTCTTCCTCTTGCTCCAGTGAAGGCAGTGCTCCCATGAACTAAGGTGTGTTTGTGCAGGGGAGGGATGTGCAGCAGCAGCAGCAGCATAGCTCCCCATTCACTTCACGCATCCTCTCCAAGCATCACCTGAGGATATCCATTAACTTGAACAGGCTTGTTCCTTTATCAAGGATTCCTTAAGAAGATCTCCGCTGCCTGGAAAGCTTCGTGTGTGCTTCAGACAATATGTCTGCACTTCACAGCTTTATTTGTCTAACAGGTCTGATAACAGCTCTGCCTATTGCACCAAGAGCCACCCCATACAGGCAACAGGTTCATTCCTTTATCATACATCAATCTAAACTGATTCCACCCTGGAGACTATTGAAAGAAGGTGCACAGTCAGGTTATTTTTCTAACAGCTTTATGTTGATATAATGTCATTGTTTCACTGTATTTAAATTACCAGGAAAAAGGACACCATCTCTCTCCCTGTACCATTATCCTTTATCCTTTGCTGAGACAAAGTCTGAGGAATGTGTCAGGGA
Organism: Ara ararauna; assembly: GCA_028858755.1. Classification (NCBI taxonomy): domain Eukaryota; kingdom Metazoa; phylum Chordata; class Aves; order Psittaciformes; family Psittacidae; genus Ara; species Ara ararauna. The sequence goes on along the minus strand of CM054398.1, from coordinate 2,220,765 downwards.
AAGGATTTATCAAAACCAACAGGGCCCTTATTCAGCTCTTTTAAAGGAACCCTGAATTTGCCAGTCTGGATCAAACCCAATCTCTGTCTCTAGCAGCAGCCAGTTTATTTGGCTTCCATGGTAGCAGGCAGATCCCCTGCAGCAGGAGCACTGGTGATAACCCAGGCAGGCAGTGGGCATCCTTCTTGCCCTACGGGAAGATGTAGGTGATGCGTTGGAACAATGAGGTTTATGTCCTTTCTGAGCCCATCGATCGGGTGCCTTTGCTTCATGCTATTGTTAACTCCAGAGAAAAGCAAATAAAACCCTGCAAGGCGCAGTGAAAGGCCACTACTCCGATTCAGAAGCAGTTTGTGCAAACATTGCACTGGTGTAAATGATGTTGGGGGTGGGTTTGATCTTTCCCATTATGACCCCTAAATGTTAACTACCTACATGTACAGTCAAACATTAATAGTTTTAGTTTTATTTTGCCCTTGGCCCAAACGGAATCATGAGACCAGGCATCCCACAGGTTAACAGGGAAGGGCTATGAAACCTTCTTGCCCCGGGGCTGACTTTGAAATGGCTGCTCTTCAAAACTAGGAAATACCTCCTTGCACTAGCAGGGCAAACAGTGCTGCTAACTCCGTTTAAAAGCCCTTTTCCACCTCCCACTCCATCCTTCAAGCAGGATGCCAGAGAGTCATTCCCAGGGGATGCAAGGGAGCAGGAACCCTTTCTTCAGCTTTCCTGCACTGACATTAACATCCCCATTGACTGTCCAAACCAACACCAGAGAGCTTGATCCAGCATGGAAGCAGGGAGAGAAGCAGCTCAGTGGGACCCACTCAAACTGAAAGAGCTGCACAAGGAAGGGGGTGTGGGGACAGAGAGGGAAGAGAAGGGAGAGTGCGAACAGATGGCTGGGGGAAGAGATGGTGCAAGAGGAGGGAAGCAGACAGATGGATGACAGAGAGGAGTGGGGTGAGTGACATAAGCAATTCTCTGTGCTTGTTCATATTTAATCAAGAATTTGCTGCTGCCGCTATTTGCATTTTGGCATTATTTGCTTCACAGCAGCATCTAATCGGGCCCTGCCAGAGGCCAGGGCCCTGGGAGCTGCGCCGATGCTCAGGGAAGCCAGTCCTGCTCCAGCTACAGCAGCCAGGCTGCCTTTCACAGCTGGTACCCATCTGACCCCAGGCACAGAACTGAAGGCACCCCCCTGGACCCATGTAAAGGGTGAGGGAGGACATGGGGCAGCGGCTCCTCTACCTCCACCCGCCGCCCCTCATGGGCACTGCATAAAGCATAATGTCTTGCCACGTTGACATATCTGAAGCTGATGATGTCTTAGGCCAGATCTGGGAGGAATAATAAGAATAATCATTATTATTTGTCACATCTAATCCAGCCTTCTATCCTCTGGGATCTCAAAGCCTGTTAGTAGAGAACAGAGCTAATTCTGCTCATCTCTGCCACCTGTGTCCTGCTCCTGAAGGCAGGATTTAGCCTATGCTGTATAAACCTGTAGATCTCTGGGTAAAAATAGCAAAATAGCCTTAGCTCCTTAGCATCCACTGCAAATTGGAAACTGAGGCACAAAGTGGGTAATTTGCCTTGAAGGAAATGAGTGGTAAAATGCAAGCGTCACCATTCTAGTTTTGCATCTTACTGGAAATTAAAGTTGCCCAGCACTTTATGAAAAGGAAAGAAAAAGGAGGGAAGAAGTGATTTAAGGAAATGAGGGAGGACGAGCTTCCCAAAACGAAGCTCAGGTGCAATGGTTTTTGCATAACAGTAAGTCAAAACTGCCCTCTTCTAAGTAGGTTTTGAAGCAGTTCAGTGATTTCTGGGTGACTGAAAGACAAAAGCCCCTGAAAACCACTCCAGTTTTCTTTTGCTCTGATTTTATTGTTTGAATTGTAATTACAAAACTGTCCCATTACCATATTGTGATGTGGAGCCTTTCAAGTAATGAGAAATTCAAGTGAAGCCTTGATTACTTCCCCTGAGAACAAAATGTGACGGGGAGGACAGAGGAAGGGGGGGAGATGCAGAGAAGTTTCATAATAATAAAATAAAGACAAAAATTAATCGTGGCTCCATTAGTGTTAATACAAATGCTTTATGACTCACCTCAATCATTTTACATTATTTAATAACAGAACCTCATTATTTCCTTGGAGAATTAAATAAAGCCTGTTGGGGGGGGTGGTTTTGTTTTTTAAAGTGACATGGCAACTGAAAACTGGATTTTAGCTGTAGTTAGAGCAGGACAAGGTGAGGTGGTGGCACAGGTTGCCCAAAGAAGTGATAGATGCTCCATCCCCGGCAGTGTTCAAGGCCAGGCTGGACAGAACCTTGGGCATCCTAGTCTGGTCTGAGGCGTCCCTGCCCATGGCAGTGGTTGGAACTGGATACGGTTCCATGTTCTTTCCAACCCCCCCTTTTTAACCCCCACCAAGCTACTACCCTTCTGGAGCTTGGCGTGCTCCAGGTGCCTGGGGAGGGCACCAGCTGATGGGCTATGATGGTGATTGCCTACTTCAGGTGATCCAAGAAAGGGGAGAGATGGTACCCAGGGGAACAGGAGACCATCTGAAAAGCTTCCCTGGGTAGGTCTTGCAGCGGCTCAGCCCATCAGCTGGGTTTTGGTGGTGCGCTGGCTTTGCAGAAGCAGGAGGCGCTTCAGCTGCTGGTGTGTGTGCTGTTGGATTTGCTGGAGGTTTGGTCTGAGCAGCAGGATGTCTGGGGCAGTGAGAGGCATAGACCGGCTCTGTCATCCAGGCACCTCTGCAGACATGGGCTTTTCCTCTGAAGTAGCATAGTAGCTTTTTAAGCTGACCTCACATCTGTCTCTTGTACTTCAGTCTTCCTTGCTTTCTCTCTTTACGTTTGCAGAGATGATGCTACACTCATTAATGTTGCTCCTTTGGAAGTGGCTTTTAAACCTGTTACAGGCTGCCTCCAGGCTGGTATGAAAAGATTGTATGGGAAAGGCATCCTCAGAATGAAGCAAGATGCCTCGTTCCTGGGCAGGTGAATAGCTCCTAGAAGGAATACAGAGGCCTTCCTCTGAGTGTGGCCAGGGGAGCCTCCAGTGATTCCAGTGTGAGCCAGTGTCTCACTGCTCTGGGAAGGCACGTATTTGGAAAGATGTATATTCTGCGTCCAGGCTGCTTTCCCTTAGCCAGTGCCCACTCTACCCACTGCCTGGCTGTGGGCTAGCATGGGGCTGTGTCCCCTTGCAGCTGTGACTGTAGCTCTGTGTGTGCAGGCTCCTCTTTTGGAGGCAAGTGGCCTCCTCTATGCAAAGGCTGTGTGAGGATAAAGGGACCAGAGGCATCTCCCAGCATGGGAAGTGGAGCAGCACAAGGGTGCTCCCTACTGATTCAGCTTTTCAGGCTGAGGGAGCTCATCTGCTCTGGAACTGCAGAGATTTAATGGGAGTTGTGCTTGCTAGAAGGCAGGTTTTAATCCAGAACGTTATGTGCTACCTGCACACACCCAGTGCATTGCAAGGTAAAGGGATTACATTCAGCTTAACCCAGAACTCTGGCTCTGTGAGCAATTAAACTCCAGCAATTCCACAAGGATGGAAGTCCAGGCTGGAAGCATTGCATTCTTCGTGTTGCCATTTTACCTTCTGTCAATGAAAAGCAACACGGATGCTACCTGTGGCTGAAACCAACGTCAGGGGAAGTCGTTGCATGGGAAGATGACAAAGTCCTGCTTTGGCAAAACTGCTGCTGAGGGGAACCTGTGGGGGTCCTTGAGCAAAGGGCAACTCCAGGGTTCTGGGATAACCCCCTTCTTAGCTGTTGAACTGCTGGTCCTCTGTCTCCAGGAAGGAACTTGGTTGACTGACAACTGTGGTGCTGAGGAACCGGATGGATCCATAGCTGGTTCCAGCTGTTCCACCGCTTCATTCTTCTGTGCCTCAGTTTCGCCATCTGTGAAATTGGGATAAGAAGTTAAAACAAATGTCCTCTTTTTTAAAATGCCATAGTATCTGATGGGAAAGCCCTGCTTCTCGAAAACTTATCCTTCCATTTGAAGAGGTTAAATACTTTTTCTACCAAACCCTGTTAAAACAGGATTTCTGTGTCACAGCCACAGTCACTTGTGCGTGTTGACTTAACATCTCGAAATGACCTTGCTGTTGAAAATGCTGTTTATATGATGAGCATCTTCCTGGCCCCTCAGGTACTGCTGCCGTGGGGTCCTGGGCACTTTATGTGCTCAAGCCAAGACCCAGTGTCTGCCTTGAAATGCTTCCAGTCAGTAGGGAAAGGAGGAATTATCCCTCTCGCCTCATCATGAGGAGCTGAAGGACAGAGATGAAGGTAATTTTGTGGGGAGCTCAGCTTCTGTACCAGGGCACCGGTAGGGAAGCGCTGACTTCTCTGCGCCTCAGACCAGTAGTTTAAAGAAGGAAAAACCCTCCCTCCTTTCTCTCTGGGGAGAGACCTGCTGCTTAATCCAGCTGCGGCAAATGTGACATGGAACCATGTGAGTGAAGGCTGAGGAGGCTCCTGCCAGACCAAGGGCATCCTGGGGATACCTCGGTAGCGTCTGTTTACCTGAACACTGTAACTGCTGAAGCTGTTTGTTACAGGAGGAGTTGAGAACGTGGCAGAGGCAAACAGGACACCTGATTCTCTGTGGAAAGTTAACTTTTCCAATTGCAGTTGAAAGCTCGGTTCTTCTGACCTAATTTCACACTCCAAGGGTTAACTGCTCTCTGTGGTACAGCAGGCCCTCCAGTGAGTGCAGCCAGACAATGCCATTTAAGTGAATATTCCTAGCCTACAGAAGTCCTGGAGATAGCTCCATCTTGCTCACAGTAGGTGTTACATTAGCTGCTCAAACCATATTCCAGTAAATTAGAGCTGGGCTGATTTAGACAATCACTGGGTCATTCTTTCCTCCAATTCCCAGTCTCACACAGAGATAACAGCAGCTAGGGGAAAGCAGGGAGGTGGACGAATAGCAGTTTGCTTGCTTATTAGGGGTTAGATGCAGTCTTGAGTCTGTGATTTGCAGAACATGACTGATACCAGCAACAAAAGCCTCAAAGTTAAATGATGCAGTATTTGTTTCAGGTCTAATAAAGACACTTAAACAAACGCCAGGCACATTTTTCCTTGGAGGCAAGTCAGTGTATTAAAATGCCTTTCTAAACCAGAAGGAAACCTATGGGGAGCAGATGCTGGGGGTGAAAGCTGGTGTGTGGGACACATGGGAAAGCATGGCCAGGGTGTCAGGCCACCTAGTCAGTGGTGGCTGACTGGAAGACATTTGTATGTCTCTTCATATCCTCTAGCTAACATAAACCTTTGGCAGTATTTTTGTACATCACCTACTGCCAGAGGAACCTGATTTTCGTTTTCCCTGTGAATACAACACTCAAGTGCTGTTATTAGAGTGCTCTGACCTGCTTGTGTCAGCCGGTGAGGAAGCGGGAGAGTTTACAGCCCTTCTGGAGTCCTTTTGCCTTGGTGTTTTATTTCAGTCAGAAACGTGTGCCACGTTCTTTAGGAGCTATGCAAACCGATATCGGAAGTGTTGTACCAAGAAGTTCTACATGTGGTCAGAGGCCTTTTTGGGCCCAGTTTAAGCCTCCAGCCCAACAAAGTATTAAGCAACTTCTTAAAGAGAAGACTCTGCCCTAGGGTCTGTGGGTGAACAGATTGCTTGATGCTGAGCTGCCGCAGTGCCATGCAGGATAGAGAGAGGGGCTGATGCTGCTCCCCAAAGCAGCCAAGCCATGACCTCTGTTTCTCACATTGTAAAGTCCCTGGCAGTGTGAAAACACAGCACAAATGCTCTGAAAGGCAGTGACTGCAGGTGTGCAACAGCTTCAAGGGATTAAGGAGTGGGAGGAAGCAGCGGAAGGCAGGAGCCAAGGTGATGTGCAAGTGCCTGTAATTTGAAGGGAAAAAGGCTGTTTGCTGAGCTCTGGAGGATCAGTTGCTCCTTACCTTGCTGGGTTTGCTTCTGGTGTGAAATCCTGTATTTCTGAAGGTGTGTCCAAGGCAGCAGCTGCTCTAAGCTTCAGCATACAAACAGAAAAGGCACCACAGAGAATTGTCTGTCTATTCCCCTTGCTCTCTTGAAAACTCGCTGTAATGATGCTGCTATGATCTAGGCCTCTATATTATGTGCTTTAGGCAACGCAGATTGATGTATACCTGAGTATATTACACTTGAAAGACCTTTTGAAAACTCAAGGGGAGAGAGAAACTGTGGGATCTCATCTGCCATCCCTGAGGGAGAAAATTAGCCCCTGGGTTGTGCTAAATGATACAGCAGCATTTGGATGCTGAAGGAAGAGAGCATCATTTATGAAGTGTATGAAGTGGGTCAGTTCCGCTCTGGGGAGAGGACTGAGGCTGGGTGGGGTTCAGATGTGAAGCCCCAGTTCTTGGCATGCCACCCTCTTGAGACATCGCAGGATCTCCTTAAATCCTGGCTGTGCTTCTGTAGCCCTGGGATGGGCTGCAGTCTGCAGTCCTCTTTGCTCTGATGTTGAGTGCTGTGTGAGATTAGCCTAACATGAGCACAAGCCTTGGGGACCAGGTAATCAAAGAGCAATAGGGACGGTGTTGTCAGCAGGCACTGAATGAAATCAAGGTTTTACTGGAAATAATGTAGAAACCTCTCACCCCCCTGCCTATGTCCTGAGCATTTTCGGTTGCTCAGGGTAGAGACTGAAGGTTTCTCCCTGTTGTCTTATGCACTTCTGCAGAAAGCATTCAATGCAATGTGTGTGACATTGCTCCTTAACTGCCTGTTCTGCCTGGTTCTCGTGGTGATCTCTGCTAGTCTGATAACTCATGTTTTAACCATGATTATAAAGGTGCTTGCTACAACCTTGTTGTAAAGTAAAGGAGTCCTTTTTGGGGTGATGCTTAAAACTGACAAGCATGGTGGTATGGTTTGCTTGTGGGCAGCAACAGTTATCCAAGGGACTGGCTGAACTCCCAGGCTTTCTTCTCTGTAGCTCGTCAACTTGCATGGCTACCCATGTGCTGGTAAAATCCTCCAGTTTTGAGCTGGAAGTATTTCATATTCTGCTTGTTTTACCGTCGTAGAGACCTGAAGTCTGAGGCACGGAGGATCAAGAGCTGCTGCATTCAGAGCTCCTGTGAAATGGGGACATCTGGGCTGTAAGTCCAGTGCAGTGGAAGACGCAGTTCCCTGGGGCTTTGCACAGATGTGGATCTCCAATGGCACCATTTCCCTGTGTGCTGAGAGCTGAGCCTTGCTGCCCCTGAAGTGCTGTGCTAATGGAAGCTTCCAGGGGTTAGCATGGTCACCGGGAGGTTCTGGGTGGCACAGCAGCATTGATGTGGGACCAGACCTTTTAGCACAATTTGGAAGCAGGGATGCAGCCAGAACTGCATTAACCTATAAAAAGTGCTGCTTAACGTACTACATAATTACTATGAAACTCATTGCCACAGGAAGCCACTGAGGCCAAGAGTCACCAAAGGGCTGGACACTGCTACAGGTGGCAAAAATATGTAAAACTATTAGCTAATGATGATAAACGTTGCTGCAGGTTTATTAAACCACGTATTTAAGTCAGTCTCTTCCTGGCGCTTAATGTGAGGAGGAAAGTGAGCAGACAGACATGGGATCTGATGCAGTTTGGCAGCCCCTCCAAGGGGCAGCGTGTTTGACAAGGACCTGATCCTTGTGCCTTTGGCTGTAGCAAACAAATCTCCATAGTTTGTGAACAATAAAAGTGGGAGCACAAAGGTGAAACCAGTTTTCTTCCCCCTAAAGAGGAATACATTTCCCAGATCATTACATTTTTGGTTCATGCTCTGAGGGTTTCTCTCCCTGGGAAGATTTTACAGCAGATTGAATCTGATCATTGAAAAACTCATCCAGAAAACAGGTTAGATGCAACTAGGAAATGCTTCCGTTCCTCCCTGCTTCCCCATCCTCACCCACGGAGGAAGAAGCTGATGGTGGATTTAGTAGGTTTACACTCTCATTTACTGCCCAGGTGAAGTCTCAGTCCTCTTTGGAGATGAATTCATCTCCAAAGAATGGGGTCTTCTCATTTTCTGCTTGAGGTGAGTGAGTGGCCAAGGCACACATTTTCCAGCTGAAGTTGTGGTTTTCTCTTGTACCTCCTGAGCTTCCAGTTCAGTGTTGGAGGGTCGATGGGCCTCTTTTTAATACCTGGGTTTGTCTTTGTTCCTGCTTCAGTTACAGATGGAGAATCCGGATTTATGTGTTCCTTCCCCTGTGCTTATCTTTCAGGTGTGTAAAATACCCGTAGAGATTGGAGGGTTCCCTTTTGGGAATACAACAGTGTTACTGCAGCAGAATTGTTACTGGTGGGAGGAAGGCAGTGATTTCATCCCAGTGTTTGTAATTGCAGATGCTTTCTCCTGTGTAGATGCTTGTAGCTACAGCAAGGGCTCCATTTCACCCACTGACCTGCTGTCCCTGTGTTCCTGAAAAGTTTGGCATCCCTGTTTAATGGCACAACAGGCAGCTAATGCCAGTGCTGGCGTGTTGCATTGTGCCTAGAGCCCCTGCTTTCCTGGGCAGGAGAGAGCTTGCTGCTCTGTCCAGCTGTCCTCTGTAGAGAGCAGGTAGCAGTGGTGGTAGCTCTGCTGTGCATCCAGCTTCCCATCAGGAAATGGGATGAGATCACGGTCTTGTTTCACCTCTTGACTATTGCCAACCTGGGCTGGATCTGGACATAGAATCACAGAAGGGTTTGGATTGGAATGGACCTCAAAATCATCCAGTTCCACTCCCCTGCTATGGGCAGGGATGCCTCACTCTAGACCATGTCGCCCAAGGCTCTGTCTAACCTGGCCTTGAATACTGTCAGGGATGGAGCATTTACCATTTCAAGAGGGCTCTTCTGTACTTCACCAGCCCTCAGCAGTGCAGACTTCAACAACAGCCTTTCATACATTAATATACTTGGTAACAGATGCACTCACTCATACGCTGAGAGCCTTTTAGATAAAGGCTATAATTCATACTTAAAGCAGAGGCTATAACCTGGGTGATAACTGAGTCCAAGAGGTTCCTGTGCATGCTAAACTGATCCTGTTCTGTGCAGGAACTTGATCACAGGCACATAATGCAAAGACAATGGACTTGATGCTGTTAGTGTGTATCCTGGGGTCACCCTGATGCTATGAGCTGAATGGGTGATGACTGGGGGTCCTCGTTGTCAGCGTAAGCAATGTGGTGAGCAGAGGTGAATGTGTGAACCAGGTGTTTAACCCTTCTGGCCACGATGGACCCCTGCAAAGGCAGTGAGCAGGGAACGTGGGTGTTTCAGCTACACGTGGATATTCCTGTAAGGTGAATCTCGAACATCTGACACTGTCCTGGGTTCAGCTCTAACAGTTATTTTTCTCCTTCCTAGTAGCTGGTGCAGTGCTGCGTGTGGCTTCAGACTGAGAGCAATGCTGGTAGCACACCGGTGGTTTAGTTGTTGCTAAGTAATGCTTACTCTGATCGAAGACTTCTCTGTCTCTCATGCTCTGCCAGTAAGGAGGAGCATGAGCAGCCAGGAGGGAGCAGAGACAGGACACCTGACCCAAACTGGCCAAAGGGGTATTCCATACCACAGCACACCATGGCCAGTATAGAAACTGGAGGGAGTTACTCGGAAGGACCAGATCTCTGCTAGGGTTGGGCTGGGTATTGGTCGGTGGGTGGTGAGCAATGGTATTGAGCATCACTTGTGTTCACTGCAGTTTTTTCCCTTCCCTCTGTAGTTTGATATCCTCTCCCATTGTTACTTCCCTTAGCAGTAGTTTAATATTACTTTAGTTGTTGGGCTATTCTTATCTCAGCCCATGGGGTTTACATTCTTTCCATTCTCCTCCCCATCCCGCCTGAGGGAGGGAAAATGGGGAGAGTGAGCAAGAGGCTGCTGGTGCTGAGTTACCGGCTGGGCTCAAACCGTGCCAGACATCTCTGCTCACCTGCATCTACCAAAGCTCCTGTTACAATAGAAGGATTAAATTTGCACCTGGAGATACAAACCAGGACTCCCAAGGGTGAGGAGATACCAGATACCTGAACAGGGAATGGGCAGTAGCAGGCTGAGATCCCAGTGTAGCCTTGCCAGTGCAGCATAGGTGCTAGCAGTAGCACGGATCCTAATGCCTGCCCTGTGAAGGCAGATGGGTCCTAGCAGGAGGAAATGCCTGGGTTGAGGATGCTGATCTGTGCTGCTGGAAGCCAAAGTCGATTGTGCACCTCTGCAGGGCTCCACACTGAGCAGTGGATGCACACTTAGGAACTTGTCCCTGCCCAAAAGATACAGTGATGAGGCTTCAGTGGCCAAGCACCAGGGAGGAAGTTAAGCCAGGCCTTGCAGCAAGCTGCTGAAAGCTGCCTGCTCACAAAGCCAGGCCCAGCCTGCCCCAAAATGCTCTGTAAGAGTGCTGGAGGACGGTTGGAGTTAACGTGAGAGCTGCCCTGTCAGCACCTGCTTTGTTCCCTGCACTGCAAACACTTGTTCTGGTTATAAATGGATCCATGAAGAATTTATTTCTTCTGCTGTTTCTGGGTTCTGTATTCCCCTGCTGAAGCTGTAGAGCACTGAGGGGTAACACTCCTGCTTTGTGTTTTGCAGTCCATCTCCTTCCTGGGCTCTTTTTCTTTCCCTCCCCCAGCAGAGCCATTTAGGCATCCATAAAACTCCACTAAAATCTTCTCTCCCACATACTTTTGCAAGAGCAGAAAACGTCTGCTCTGCTTCACTTCAGACATTGCGAAGGGGGGGAATGGACTTGACCTTAGAAAAGGGAACAGTGAGTGAAATAAACCCAGAGAAAAGGGGCAGCTTTTGAAGAGCTGCTGCTCTCCCACCAGAGCAGCTCTGCCATGGAAAGCTCCCTTTGGCAGCAAGAACCAAAACCAGCCCCAGTCACTTCAGCTTGTGTCCTGCATGGAGAAATAGCCTTAGTATTAACCCAGCTTGGCTGCAGCCCAGCTGCCTGTGCATGGAAACATGGTTAAACCATTGAATAAGCAGGATATAAACAAGAATTCTCCAAGTTTGGTGGGTTTTTTGCAACTCCAGGCAATGCGAATTAGAGTCTCCAGTTATTAAGTTCCCATCTGGTGGCTTCTTTATGAAGGAATGATATTTGCATGTTTCCAGCAGAGAAAAGCTGTTTTTAGCTCGGATAAAATGGAACAGTTTGTGGTGATGTGGGAAATAACAGATGATGCTGATTTTAGCAACTGGGGTTGCAGGTTTCACCAGCTGCCCTTTAAAAAACCCTCGGTTATCTTTAAGTCAGGGGAGCCAATGTTTTTCCTAATGCCCCCAATACCCATTGACTTGGAGACATTGGTCAGAGGAAATCATGGATCCCGCCGAGATCTTCTGGCTGTGTTGGTTGTCAGTGCGTTTCTTGGTTTTCCCTTTTAATTTCACCACGGTGCAGGGCTGCTGGAGCTGGAGGGTACCAAAAGGGGCCTGATTATTTTCTTCCTTGTTAGCGAGTGCTTCTCAGGCAGGATTTACAGCGCTGCGCTGCGTTGTGCTGTGGGGATTGTTAATATTCCAAAGCACACAAGGCAGGAGCCGCAGGGATTAACCTCAAAGGGAACCGATGCCTGGTTTGTTTTGAAGTCCCCTCTTCCACCACTGCAAACCGGCTGTGGTTCTGGAAGCAGCCACAGCTTTCTACCCCAGCCTATTGAGGCAGCGTCGAGCCTTGGAAGCCATCAAGACAGCCTGGGCAGCAAGTGAAGCACATCGCCGCTCACACACGAGCGCTTCCCACCCAAACAGCTGCTCTGCTCTCGCAGCCAAAGGGAAAGCACCGCCCCGGCAGAGCTGCAGCTTCAGGGCTGTAGTAGGAGGCTCAGAACTGCCAGCATCATCCTCCCGCCCAGGGCTAAGTTTAGCAAGTGCAGTGTAAGTACAGGGGGGAAAGGCACGGTGTTTGCACACCGCTTAACTGCATGTTAGCGTCAGCAGTGGACACTGGTAGCTCAACATGTGTTGCACGCCCCGTTTGAAGCCGAGCAGCCTAGGGATAACAGCAAGCCTTGTACTACGCTGTGTAACTCTGGAAGGGTGGCATATTTTATAGTAACGAGCTATTTGGAGCTTTCCAGTGTTTTAGAAGGCAAGACTGCTCTTCCCAGAGAAGAGAGCTGGCCTGCCTCCAAAGCCTCACAAGATCATTGGGGTGTTGCTGGGTTTGAATAGGGATGCTATAGTGGGATTTGGGGAAATATTTCTCTTTGCTCTGTTCCTGCTGTCTTCCTTTGTGGCACAGCTCATAGTGGTTTTGAGGCTTCTGTCAATGGTGGTAGTGTCCAAGAGAACCTATGTCTGGGAATTCCCTCACTCCTTTCTCTTACTCCTGTCCTAAACATAAGGTCAAATCCTTCCTCCAGCACTGGAGATACTCTGTGTGCAGTGTTGTAGCCTCCACCTTTCTCCAGGAGCCTCCTGTGCAGCTGGGCACCATGCTGGAGATCCAGCCGGTGGTACCTGCTCCTGGTAGCAGTGATGCTGCAGTTCGGGGCTGAAAATACATGCACGGCTGCAAGCTGAAAGGGCAAAAGAAGTCAGTTCTCCCCAGTGTGCTACTGAGGGCAATTCAGTCAAACTTTTCTCCTTGTCTCCTCCAAGGTTCTCTGTCTGTGGATGAGCGCATGAAGCACTGAGTCTGCAGTTCTAACTGGGCTGGAAGCCGCTCCTCGCAGAGGTACCAATACCCAGACACTGGATTGCTCAGCCAGGTATGCGAAACCCTGGACCCTGCATGGTGCCTCCCTGCAGGTCCTGACAGCGGAGGGGCCAGAGCCACTGAGCTTACTTTAGTTTTAACCACAAACCAGCAGATCCCCCACTCTGCTCAAGGCTGCAGGGCTGCTCTGCAGATGATCTTGTGATGTTCTGACAGGCCAGAGAGCCATTACAGCGAGTGCTTGCCAATCACCAGCCTGCTGCCAGTCTGTGTCAAATGAAGCATCCCAGGCCCTGTCACATTAAATCCAGCAGCTCTTTCATTTAGAGGACAGCAGTTTGTTTATTTGTGTTCTCTCCCCTCCTTTTGGGCTGCCACACTCAATCATCACAGGGATTTGGTCTGCCTCTGCAGAGCCTGTAACCACAGCGAAGCTCAGTGCCCCTTAAAGGGCCTCTCATCCTTGGGCAAGCAGCGCTGTTGAGTGTTTTGGAAAGAGATGGGTGTAAATAGAAAGCATGGAATGCTGCTTTGGCTGATGTGTGGTTACAGATCAGTCCTTCATAGCAGCTCAAGGGCAGGGTGTCTCAGCCTGGTGAATCACACAGCTGCTGTGCTCCCTTGTAAAGGAGAAGATGACAAGTTGGGTCACATCTGTTTGCACCAGGCAAGGCTGTGCAGCACCTCTGTGCCTCAGTTTCCTTGTGCACAAAACAGGAGGGGTGAGGAGTAGCCTGATCTCTGGAAAGGGGAAGATGAAGGCAGGTGGTCTGCTGTAAGCATATGGAGGGATGGAAATGAGGATGGTGGGTTGTGGGACATCAGGTGAGCTCAGCTTCTGTTGCTGCCTTAGCTTGGGAAAACAGGAGGGAAAAAAGGCTATTTTTCCTTAATTTGCAGTGCACCTGCAGTGGTTCATTTCTTGTCACTGCTGTTTGATTTGCTGCGTACAATTACGATTCAGATGTTAGAATGGGGGTTTTTCCCCCCTTTACAAGAATTAAAAGCAAATGCACAGTTAAAAGCTAGAATTCCAGGGCTTCCAATCACTTGACAGAATGAAGTGTGTGAGCCAAATGAACTGAGCTTCCTCATTACTGCTGTCACTTTACATTCTGGCTGAACGCTCTTGAATTCAGCTCTGATCTGCTACACAAAATATTTTCCTTACCTCCCTTGCAAAGGGCCCCCAAAACCAGCGGTTTAAACTGTGCCCTCTTTGCCCTCAGAGGGGCTTTTACCTGGGGCTGCTTGTTTCACAAGAGAACCAAGCATGGTTACTGTGCAAATTCATGGGGACAGTTTCCCTATGGATGAATGGAGATCTCTTCAAGGGAGAAGGATGCCTACAGCTTTTAAGGACTGTCTTTTAACCAAACCTTACACAACCCCTGTTTGAGGTGCCACTTCCATACCAATGTCTTTAAGAAAGCATGATGAAAAATCTGGCTTCATTATCCAACGTATCTAACAGTCAGCCCAGTGACATCCTTTCCTTTCATTACACAGAACAGCAGTTGACTCATTGGGTGACTCTGCTTTCAGTTGAAGCCACATCCAGTAACTGGAAGCCCAGGGAGACTCTGCAGTCTCCATGGAGATAGCACACTTACAACTTAATGTGATCAACAGATGCTGCAATAATCTTGAAAGATGGAGAAAATGTTTCAAAGTGAGTGTTGTTTATGGTGGTTCAGCGATGTGCAGAGTTGCTCTGTTATGACTGGGCTCTGTGAAAACACACAGATGTGTGGATCGAGGGAGGAATCTCTCATGTGGATAAAGGAAGTGGGCCACTGCTTTTCTCTTCCCAGCAGCTGCCCTTGGGGAGGTCACCTTTACTTTCAGTTTATCTGTAAAATGGGGCAGTGCTCCTCATCCAGTTAATGGCTGCAGCATCACAGGTGGGTGACTGTAACGAGATGAAACTCGTAGGGTTCTGATGAATGAGCCCATAATCTCAGTGAATTGAACAGGGATCTCCCTCTGTGCTCTATGACCTAATGCTGTAGCTGACGTCAAGGTTTCCAGAGCACATTTACACTTGTTTCATTTCCCTGTGAAACCTCTAATGAGAGATCATTGACCACTGAACCTTAGAAGCTGTTGGAAAGAAATGACCTGTTTCTTGCCTTCCCTGCTCCGATACTGGTGTAGCTCCCATCACTGTCACATCAGGCCCAGGGGTAGGAGATAAAGTCCTCAAACAGAAAGAAGGGCATGCAGATGCTAGACCTGCATCAGAAGAATTCCTGGAGTGTAAGCGTTAGAAAGGATGTTCCAGGAACAAGGACTGGGCCAGCCTTCATCTCGCTGATTGCTGGGTGCTGGGAATTCACACTCTACTTGTTTCTTGTTCTTTCCCTAAGCATCCTCTGCTGGCCACTCTTGGAGATAGGCTGTTTGGCTGGAGGAACACTTGCTCTGAATTTGGTTTGCTCTTAAAATCTAGAGGCTGTGGAGAGTGGAGGGGGTTTGTATTTTCCCTTGTTCATTGGGGGTTTCAGGAGGGAGGATTAATCTTCGGTCATGCAGTGGCACTTAGAGCTGTGCTGGGTGCTCTGCAGGCACAGGGGGAGATGCAATTACCAGCTCAGAGGCTGTGAGAGGAAAGCTAGAGAGAAAAGATGACCTTGGCCAGGTTTATAGGGAAGAGACTTGGCTGTGGCAGGACGGCCCTCAAAAGCAGAGGAGGCTGAGCAGAGCGTGCGTCCCCACCTCTGCTGCCCTGCTCACAGCTCCGTGCCTCTGCCAACATGCTGAGCAAGGTGACGTGAGTGTTCTGGCACTGCAGAGCGCGCAGTCCCTTCTGCTGGCAGAGTCGTGGAGCCGAAACTCTCTGCAGATGGGCAGCAGTTGGTGACTTCATCTATACAGCTACATTAAGGAGAAGGCAGCTTTCCAATCTAAGCATCCTGCTGGAAATCACCTGCAGAGCTTGCAACAGCAGAATGTAGCCCTACCTCCCAGCTGCTGTTCTATCCTCCTACCAAGGCAAGCCTTCCTTGCTTGCATGACCCTTACTCAGCCAGGCTCCAAAGCTGGACTCTTGACCCAAGGTGCTGAGCACCCCCCTCCCATGCAGCTGGGGGTTAAGAGTTTCCAGGTAGAAACCATCTATTGAGACTTTTGGGGCACCCACCCTTGGATTGCTCTTCACCCATGCAGTTCCAGTCCCTGGGCTCCCCAGCCAGCAGCTGGTTCCCATGTCACTGCACATGTACATGCAAGGCACTGTAACCCCTAGTGCAGCCGTAACCATCAGGGAGGGTTATTGATTAGGAGCTGTCTCCAAATAATGGCAGGAATACGTTTCCTTTCCAAAAGGACAGGATATCTAATTCAATGAAAGGAATTCCTCAATGAAGTCCCAGATGGGCCCAGAAGATCAGCCTGATTATCTTCTGAAGCCTTGGTTGCTCTGAATAAGCCTGCAAATTGCATTAGCTCTGAGAGAGGCAGCCCTGGCCCCCGTAGCTCAGGGAAGCTGAAGGACAGCTTATTGATTTTCATGTTTCAAAAAAAAGAATGGAATTATATCCCTTTTTATTTAAAATGCTGCTTAAGCAATTTAGTAATGTGCTGTTGGAGGCCTGGTTCCAGACTCGGGATGGGATGGAGGAGGGGGAGATGCTTCTCTTGACAAGAGAGCTGGGTGGAAGAAAGATTTAGTGTAATTGCCTTCCCTTCCAAGTAATTGATGACACCAGAAGAATGGCTCTATTCTGCCAGCTTCCTTTCCTGCACGGCATTTATTACAGATGTAGTAATTAATTATGTAAATAGTTGATTTATAATCAACAACATTGGTACTGAATGGAGTTTGGGGTGTGTGTGAATTTATGTGATGGCAAAGTACTGCTAAGGTGATGATGCTGTCCTGCCAGGCTGCAGCACCCTGGGCAGCGGAGGAGGTGGGCTGGGGAGTCTCAGCAGATGGATTTTGGGGCCTTTCGTTGGGAATGTAACCCTTTCCATCCCTGGAATGAAGCATGGTGTATAAAGAACTCCATCTGTCCAGAACAGACACTCCCTACTCCAAGGATGTGTGGAAAGAAAGCATCTTTCAGGAATTGCTGTCTCTTATTTGGAGCTGAGCTCTGCTCCGCTGCTTCAGAAGGGGCTGGTGGTGAGTTCCAGCCATTTCCCAGCCCTCTGCACTGCAGCTAGGATGGGAATGGAGTGCAGGGTTTCTCTGCCCTGCTGCTCCACCTCTTCCCTTTGCATTGTTTCAGGCAAATCTTTCAGGAACAGCTTTTAATCAAATGAATGTGCAGTTATAAATAAAATACCTTCTCCTCCCCCTTCTCTCCCCAACCTCAAATCTTGAACCTTTGCCCAAGCAGGAGGATGGGAAGTGCTTCACAAGCAGCGGCGATAACGTGCTGGGTTGTGCTCTGTCCCTGTTTCCCAGGGCTCCATCCCATATGGGGAACAGTTCGAGGGTATGTAAAGAGTCTTAACCCTTCAGCATGGAGGGAGGGAAGGTT
The DNA here is from genome assembly GCA_028858755.1 of Ara ararauna. Taxonomy (NCBI): domain Eukaryota; kingdom Metazoa; phylum Chordata; class Aves; order Psittaciformes; family Psittacidae; genus Ara; species Ara ararauna. The sequence goes on along the minus strand of CM054398.1, from coordinate 2,203,577 downwards.
TGGTCTTCCTCAAGCTTATCTAAATGCCACTAATCCAGGTGGTGGGTGCATTTGTTGGCTGAGGGTGAAAATGCTCTTCCATCTGAGTGGCTGCCAGGGGGGGGGAAGCTCTGTCTCCTCATTCTCCTACTCTCTGCAGTGCTATTGGGTTTAGGATCAGCCACCTTGAGCTCATCTCAAAGCCTCCCCTCAGCCTTGCTGGACAAGAGCCTGTGCATTGGGCATGCCACAGGTGATCTGGGAGCTGAGGTGGGGTGTGGATCTGTCCCGTGCTGCCTGAAGTTCCTTGATGACCTTCAACTAGGACCTGAGCTGCCTCTTCCCTGCGAAGAGTTGATGCTATTAATTGGAAATCCGATTTTGGAGGGTGGCCAGGCCAGTGCTGAGCCAGCATCACTTGGCACTGCAGGCAGGATATAGGACATGCCTTGGTCTATCTATAGCCAGGGAAAGTCATCTTGTTCTGTTTTAGTACAGGGGAAAGTGGGGTAAATAGGTCCCAGTTCCTACCTCACCAGTCTGGCACCTCACCCGGGTTTTACTTTTTCCTATAGCTTGTTGCAAGGTATTTGCACAACAGAACTGCGTAAACCAGGGCAAAGCAAAGGCTTTTTTACCTGATCCCTGTCAGCACACAAAGCAAAACTCATCTCACTCCTAGGTCCCAGATGGGGGATTCCTCAGTGTACCCTCAGAAACCAGTTGTAGAGCCACTTTCCAGAGGAGCCTCTTGTGTTTAAACCGCCCGAGGGGTGAACCAGCCATGCAGGCCATGATGAGCGGTTCCTCCAATCCCAAAGCCATGCTTAGCAGAGAGCTTGGAGTAAGGAGTAAGGAAAGGAGCTTTTACTGACAGCTGAGTTGAAGGCTGATGAACAGCAAAGAGCAGGGGGTGAGCAATAGGACAACACTTCTGTCAGCTGAGAGAGGGGCTGCTCTTGACTGCCATCTCCAAATCTGTGATCCATCCAGTATTCCCATTGCTTGATCCCAGGGCTTAAGCACAGTGCAGAAAAAGGAAGGCAAAGGGCAGGCTGCAGGCTGTGATACAGATGGGAAGCAGACAATAGGGAGAAGGCAAAGCTGGACAAAGACTGGCATGGAGGACAGGGCTGAATGTCAGGCACGAGCACAGGCTGGTGACATTCACTGCTGCCTCATGTGGGGTATTCCATGGGAATCTTCTGCTTCCTTTTTTTTTCCTCCTCAGGTTTCCTTTCTCAAGGATGTGCTTCCCCTGGGTTTGTGCATACCCCATATATGTAAGGGCAGGGAATGCTGCAGGGGTCTAACGCATGATAACCTGTCCCAGTGGTTGCTCCTGTGGTCAGACACAGTATCACAGCATCAGCAATCAGCACTGATAGGAGGGTGGCTGACAGGGGTGCATGAAGCCAGAGCTGATCAATTGCCATCTGATTAATGCTGTTTATAAAGGGTGTCAGACCCAAAAGCATATCCAATGTCAATTAATGCTCTGAACTGCCCTGGGGAGCAGGGAGGAAAGGCAATATTGTGTCTGTTCTTAAAGAAACAAACCAATTGGGAGTAATGGATTAGGTGGAGCTTGCAGCTTGGGGGGGTTTCCTGCTTCTTCACTGGGGTTGGACACTTGGAGGGAGGTTTGGTGCCCCTTCAACCACCAAACCTGAGCACAATCCTCTGTCTGTACCCCTGGGACATCCCAGGGTGTTACTAACACAGACTGGAAAGACCCTCTCTGTTCCTCAGGCACAGCCTCTCTGCTTCTTTCCAGGTATCATTGCGTTATCTCCTGATTGCTGTCACATCGCTGAGACAGGAGATGAAACTGCAAAATCTGAGCCTTAGTTTTCATTTCAATCAGGCTTTTGATTGATGCAATAAAAGTCAGTGGAAGCCTTTGGTGCAGGCACAGCTCTGTGACTTACATGCAAGGCATCACATTGTGTGTCCTGCCAGCTTTGAGAGCTCCTGGCAAAGAGCTTCCAGCCCCTGCAGGTGGGAACAATAAGTTTTTCGGCTGCTTTGGCTAAATGCAGCCAGGTTCCAGGGCCCTCATTCCATCTCTCTGTATTGCCCCAGTGCGTTGATGTGCATGGAAATCGATGCAGCGCCTTAAACAGCCCAGTTGAAGACTTGGGAACCCTTCCGGAGCTTTGGTCAGACCCTGTGCTGTTTGTGACAGCCCTGTGGATAAAGAGGGTCCTTCCTCCTCAGTGAGGGGAATCCAGAGCCTTTCACAAGCACTTCCATTTGCATAAAACACTTAAACCTCGCATAAATAACCCCAGACAGCAAGATCCTGCAGGAGCTGCCTGAAATCAGAAAGCTCTGGGTTTTAATTGGTCTCCCACCCTTCCTATATCAAACAACCATCATTGCTCATGTCAAATCCGTGCTTATTATGGGATATAAAAACCACCTGAGTCCCCTGACAGGGCTGAGGGATGTAAAGGTGGAGGGGGAGATGAACATTTGGCCTCCAGTGATTCCTGAGTCGGGGTTGCTCTGGCACAGGGCTTGCGTGGGACTTTCTCTCCCTGTTTCACCTGGGGACAGGGTAGGGAATTCGAATGTCAGGCAACTCAAAGACTCAGCTCTGCAGCTGCCTCCTGTGTTCCTCTTTTGGGATGTGAAGGGGGGGTTGTTCCAAGAAGGGATCTCACAGAACTCCAGGTCCTGGTGTTGGGAAGCCCTTTTAGGAGGATTAGCCCTGATTTCTGCTTGCTAAGTCCTGGTGTGAACAGTGTGGGTCTGGCTTGAAGAGCAGGCTTGGCTCTTATGTGACTGTCAGTGTAGACACATCCTTTAGTGTTTTCATTGCTGGGGGAAACAAACCCTTTGGCGTGTGCTTCCCTTCACACCCTGTGTGCATGCAGCTGTCTCTGCTTCCTCTCTGCTCACAAGCAGATGGCAGAGCCAGAGAGGAGATGCTTCAGGTGAGTCGGGCTGGGAGCCCTGTGGAGACACAAGTGTGAAGAGACACATCCCTGCCTTGTCAAAATATTGGGATGTCTGGTTAAAGCGGAACAGAAGGGATTGCAAAAGCCACCAGCTCCCCTGGTAACGGCACCCAGGTCTGTGTGTAGGCCAGGAGGTGGGTGTTAGCACCAAGCTGTGGGTGGGCTCTGCGCCCTGCAGGCATCCTTGCGCTGCAAACAAGAACAGAGCCATTGCAATGCCGGGAAGCTCATTGTATCCGGGTTGGTTTGCATTGAGGGCCCTTGTGGCTCAGGCTCCTTTGATGAGGCTCAGCAGATAACACCAATTATAAAATTATTAACAAACCAATGTGCTGCTTCTCTCCAATTAAATGATAAGAGCCAAAGCAAAGGGGCAGATTTTATCATTATCAGATTACAGGCCCAGCTTGTGCTGATAATAAAGCAGGCACTTTCTAATAGGTTACCTCCAACGTGGCTCCTTAGATTATTGTTTTCCTGTAGGAGAAATAAAAAGCACTTTGTAAAAGCAGTAGCAATGCTGGAAGTGTCTTTATCAGCGACTGTAATGGAAGCGGAACATAAGGGGCGCAGAATGACTCAGGCCACTGAGGATAAGAAGAACATCAGGAGTGGGGAGGGTGCCCACACAACAGAGCACTGGACCAGAACATCTGGAGTCTGTTAAAGACATAAAGCCTTAAGAGGGAGTTTGCTTCAATCAGGGAGGCAGCCTCTGGAAAAGTGGAAAGAGCCACAGGAGGAGGAAGGAAGGAACAGGAAAAGATCTGCTGGAGGTGGAAGGAGCGTTTCTCTCCTGTTCTCCGCCTAGAAAGTCAGGTAGGAGTTGAGCTGTGGCTACAAATCCACAGTCCTTTCCCTGGCTGAAATCTGGCCTTTTAGAGGTGATCAAGTGTGATCAGGCAGCGTAGAACTCATTCAGCTGCCATGCAATATGCTGAAGGAGGAGAATACCAACTGCAGCAGAGAGGAGACAGAATGAGCTTCCCCTTCCTGACCCTGAAGCAATCAGACCTAGAAGCCTGAAAGCTGGGGTTATTTTCCTCTCTGCAGGCGAGAGACAGCAGTTTAAAGGATAAGAGTCTTACTCCATATTTGACTCTCTGCCTTGTTATGTGTTAGGTTGTTAGGCTGGTAAAATATGTAGAGGATGTGATTCCCTCCCTGTTCTGGCACGAATCAGAAGTCGCTCTGGCTGTGCTGATTTACACAAGCTGAGGGTTTGGCTTAACAAAATCCTAACAGCATCAAGCTGGTGAGGAGGAAAGGTCAAGCTGCCGTATCTGTTTCAAAGCATGGTGATACCAGCCATGAAATCATCATGGCTGATCAGGGAAGCTCATCATGACGTGATAAATGATGAGGAATTGTTCTTTATTACTGTAGCACAGGGAGCCCCTGTCACATCCGTGTGGAGTTCCCTGGAACCTGGATCCACTCCAAGTTCTCTGAAGTCCTTGAGCTTGCAAAGCAGAGCTGCTGAGCTCATAGGAAGAGGTCTTGGGGTTTGACGCTCCCAGGAGCTACAATTCCCTAAGGAAAAGTGCCACAGTGCGTGCACAGCTTGATGGGAGGGAGGAAAAGGGTCCTGGAAGGAGCCCAGCAAAGTAAACTGGAAAATAACACTGTTGTGAAAACAGGGAGCTAACATTGAGCAGACATTGGCTTTCCCAGGCACTAAAGGGCCACTTGAAAGGCCACTGAATGTTATCTCTGCCAGATCAAGGAGGTAAAGGACTGTTCTCTTGTCTTGATGCCGCACCAACATGTGCACTCACACAGCCCCAGCCCGTTGGCTGCTGATTCTGCTTTCATTACCTGGTATTTACCCTGCCCACAAAAAGGTCTATTTTATTTATTTGTATGGGCCTTTGCTTCCCAGGAGGATCTTCAGCTGCGAGCTGAGTCAGCAGGATCCCTAGGCAAACAGCAAACCTCTTTCCCTGCAAGACATTGAATCCCCGTGATGCTCAGCCTGACGGGAGGGAACTCGCTGCTTTCAGCGTGCCACATCAGTGTATTTCGCCTCCCATCTCTCCCCGCAAGCAGGAAGCCGCCCTCTTGAATGTAATTTCTATTGAAAGCAAATGGTGTCTATGTCTGATTAGTTCTGGCTTGAGGCTGTATCAACAAGCTCGCTGTTGGTCCTGCATTTGCAGCCTGGAATATTTTAGGGCACTTGAATCTGACAGATTCATGTTTATTGCATTAAACCATTTTATCCTTGACTCGCCAAAGCATTATTCTCCCTGCTGGAAAGAGGCAGAGAAGAAAAAAACTAAGGCAGCTACACCATTGGCCCAAGTGCTGACAGAAAGGCCAAATCCTTCGTCTAGACAGAGCCTCAGAAGGCCTAATCCTGCTCTTCTTCTGGGCCTGATCCTGTCTCTGCTGTATGAAGTGCCAAAGCTGTGGTAGGTGAAGGGCCAGGCTGCTCTGCTCTGCTGATGTTAATCAGGGCGATGAGGTTGAGACACAGCAGTGGGTAAGTGAGAATCAAAGCAGGTAGGTTCTGGGCTGCTGCGTGGGCTCACCCCCAGCACGTCCCTGTCCCCATGTAATGCAGCCCAGACCCCTTCTTTTCCCCTCCTTCCCCCCCCCATAGAGCTGCAGCCATTTCATGGTGCTGACATCAGCAAAACTGGTCTGTGTCAGCGAATCAGCCAAAGGGGGAGCTGGGAGGGAAAGCGCCTTTGCTTTTAGTTTAGTCTTTTGGTGACCGCAAGTGTACAAACAGAGAAAGTCAACTCCCCCCCACCCAAAAAGTCCGGGGCCTCCAAACAGGACAGGGTTCTGTTCACATTTCCTCTCTGGGGACAGGGTTTCCATTACACCAAAGCCCCTCTGCTTCACGCTGGCAGCCTCCAAAGGTCTTGAAAGGGGTGGAAAATGTCCCTTGCCAGCTTCCCGTGCTCAACAGAGCTCCCCAGCTTACACAGGGCTGGCATAAAGCCTTAGTTTGCTGCCGGAGCCTCTGCTCCATGGGGATCCCAAGGGGAAAAGCTATGGCCTCTTTCAAAACAAAGGTATACATTTCAAAGCATCCTGTGGAAGGGAACATAGCAGAGCCAACCAGAAAATGGGTTTGAAGCAATCAGACTGTTCCATTGAAAATCAACTGGAGTCTGGCAGCCTCCCCCTGTAGCTTTCTTGCTGGTTTAACTTCCAAAAGTCTCCAAGGAATTTCCTGGAGCATGTGCTCTGCTTCACCACAGGGTTCTGCAGAGTGACCGTAACAGACAGAGTGGCTCTTGACTCTGTCGCGCTTCCCGTCCTGTTCTTCTGATAGAATAATCTGGAAAACCCTCATATTTCTGTCTAGAACGTTATTGGCAGCCTAACATTGGAGCATCCCAGCAGGACAAGGGAGACCAAGGAGCGGCAGTGCTGAAGGTCATCAGAAGTGAGCTGGAAGTGAAGAACTTTAACCTAAACTACACTTCCAGGCTTTCCTTGTCAACAAAGGGAGAGGTCCAAACTGACAGAGTACTGATACTCTGTGTCACAGGGGGTCAATAGTAGTTTGGATAGAAGAGGGCAAGTGAGAGCCTGGAGCTGGTTAGGGCGAAAGGTTGATGCTGCTTATGCAGGGTGATTTGGTGAGTGGTGATCATAGGATCATGGAATGGTTTAGGTTGGAAAGGACCTTAAGATCGTCCAGTTCCAACTAGAGAAGTGGCAGGCAGCAGACTGGGGTGTGGTAGAGCTAGGATGCATCAGGCTTCCCAAATCCCAGGCCAGTTCCCTGTCCATTAAGCAGGCTCCTTGCTGCCTGCAAATTGTCTTTCAATCCAAGGCTGTGTTCACAGTCCATGTCATTTGCAGATTTAAAGAACAGACAATAAAATCCATGAACGCCAATGAGATACTAAGCAAAGGCCATTAAGACCACACTTGGTAACCCTTCATTTAGCTAACCTGTCCTTTAAGGAAACTGGCTGAACATCTGAAATGTGTTTGCTCTGTAGACAGATAACGCTGAAAGTAGAACCCGGTCTCTAAAGAGCTTTAAGCTTTCTTAAAAGGCAGCAAACGACTCTGTGTCATGCCACAGAAGATATTAATCTTTAACTGTTACATAGATGACTGGGGAAAGAGGCCATTTGTTATAGGAAGGGAAAAAGAGAAAGAGAGGGTTTTTTGTGGCTGTGCTGCCAGGAGAGCCAATTCCCATCTGTGGCTTTGATGCATTGTTTCATAAGTAACAGTGTTGGTTTTGCGCAGGAGCAGCTCTCAGGAACCATAAGGTCTATTGCAGAATGAAATGTGTTCCAGGAGAGAGGCTTTAGTTGCTATTTTTGCAGTCGGTGGAGCAGGATGTGTCTCAGGAAGGTGCTGTCCCCAATGCCCTCTGACTCTGCAGCAGAGGCACCCTCTGGTTTGTGCCCCTTGTGTTGAATGTTGCTCCGTGCACCACAGACCACTGCTGGGATATTTTAGTCTCCAAAAACTGTTGCTATTGCGGAAAGTGAGCCAGAAAACACGAGCATTGTGTCGTCCTGGGCGGGAGATGGGAGTTTTGTTCCTCCTTTGGTATGGCTTCCTTGGAAAACAGGAGCAATGTGGGCATGCTGTTTGTGAGCAGGAAGCAGCTCATGGCCCTGAACACCTCAGTTGTGTTTGACTTTCCTTCTCTGGTGACCTCAGAGCAGCTTCCAGTATCTGAAGGGGGCTACAAGGATGCTGGAGATGGACTCTTTATCAGGGACTGGAGCAATAGGACAACGGGTGATGGTTTCAAACTGGAGCAGGGCAAGTTCAGGTTAGATATAAGGAAGAAGTTCTTCCCTGCGAGGGGGTTGGAACTGGATGATCTTAAGGTCCTTTCCAACCCAAACCATTCTGTGATTCTCTGTCCTGTTTCTCACTCCTTCTCCAAATTAAACCAGGAATCCCTTCCCCTTCTAAAAGCATTCACACTCAGGGCAGCTTTGCGTTTCCTTTCTGTTTCGTATAGAAGCAAGTACTTAACTGCAGCTATTTTATCAAGGAGTAAGTTAAAACCCCACTGGTTTCCATGTGGTTTATCCCAAGCTATAGGAAGAGCGCTTCCAAATAGAAATGGCTCTGCTTTGCATGCAGGGAATGTTTCCAGAGCGCTGCTTTCCCTCTCTGTGGGCATTATGAAAGCATGAGCTATCATTGCTGCACTGCTCTAGCACAGCTCCTCTTAATGATAATATTTTTCTCATCTTAAAACAACTCGAAGGGCCATGACTCAGTACCCAGCAGGTCAGTTGGGAATAATCAGGTTTCTGCCTGTGTCTTTCAAACAGAGCAAGGCCCTGAAAGGCATCTCCCTGGCTCTGCGTCACACACCCAGGCTTTGGGGGAATTGCCATTAATGGCTGGGAATGTGTCTTGGCTTTTCTCTTAATCTCTTATCATAAGCTTAGCTAATGTCTGCGAAGCCCAGGAGGATTGGGTAATGATAAGGGATCATCAGGCAAGATGCAAAGATAAGCATTGTTCTCTAAGAATCCAGCCTTGCTTCCAAGGAGATCGTTATCTCCTGCTCTCTGCAGGCTGCTCACACAGGCCCCCATCCCAGAGGCCCTGGGAGCTGTGGCTGACATCCTCCCTCATGCCATGGGGCACAGCAAAGCAGCAGCAGGGATTAAAGTGCCTGGTTCTTTGCTGCTCTCTGAATGTGTGCAGTTGATGTCGTCCCATTCCCCCCCCCCCCCCCCCCCCCCCCCCATCCTGGGCCATTCCAGGCTTTGCACAGCCTTTGGCTCCAGGATCCCAAGTACAAGGTGGGGTTGGAGACCACTCTCTGTGTGCGGAGTGCGCTTGGCATCCTCAGCCCCACTGGTAAAAGGAGGGGATGGAAAAGCCACCTCTCTTTTTCCCTGCTCCACAAAGTGCTGGAGGAGCAGAGCAAACATCCTGCTGGGTGTCTGTGCCTCAGCACGCAGTAGCTGGGATGTTGTAGGCAATGGGGTACTTTGGGACATTCCTTTCTATCAGCTGCTCGTAACCTGTCTCAGCTGAGCCGGTTGCCCACAGTGTGTGCACATTCCCAGCTGTTCCAGTGGAAAATGAGATGGATTCCTCTAATCTGCCTCTCCCATGTCTGTGTCTCAGGGCTCCCTGGGGCAATTATTTCTTCAGAGCTGATGTTCTGGTGAACAATAGTTCATATCCCCACAAAGTAAGTGCCAGGTCTCCAGCAGAGCAGGAAGGGCAGAAGCAGCCATCCTAAAATTGCTGGTGTTGGTGCTTTAGAACTAAGGAATACTGGAAATGGGCTTACCATTGCCTCCACATTTGGGTGGTTGTGGCCCAGAAAAGGTGCTGGAGTGACACTGGCTCCAAACCACACCATCCCCATGGAACTGTTAGAGTGGATGGAGCACTCCAGCACATGTGGAGATGGAGCCAGTCCTGCTGCCCGCTTAAAGCCCTAAGTTGTTCTGCCTCTGTGCCGTTACAAACATGGTTAGCTTGGATTTACACCTTCAGAGGCTCTGTTTGTGCTCCTGCCTATCCTTTTCGTTATCTGCCTGTAACTGTTTTGTTTTCTCTGCTCTTTTGTTCACCTGTGATGAGTGCACCATCAGGTTTGCTTCCCTCTGACATGGGTTACATGCCTTTTGAGCCCTGCCTGATTAAACTCTCTTCCTTCTTCAAGTGAATTGGTTCCCATAGAGCTGTTCACTAGTGGGACTCCACTCACTATCTGAATTGCATCTTCCCAGCTGACAGATGGATTGCTGGAGGGGTCTGTGGTCACTGTGCTAGCCTTAGGAGTTCATGATGGTTATATTCCCAACCTCATCAGGTTGCTTTTGGTGGTTTCTGGGACTTTTCCCACTCTAAATAACAGTGAATCCAGCTTCACTGTTCTCATCCTCCTGGAGCCCACAGCTGCAAGGGGATATTACTGTTATCTACAAGTTTTGGGGTCCCTTCCTGGCTGATGCTATTTAGTGGGAAGACTGGTCCCAGTTTTCACTGCATTTCAGTGAGAGGTGGATGCCTGAACTGCAGTTGAAGCCTGCACCGTTGCATCTGGCAGGTTTTATTTGGCACATAAATGTACACAGGTTGGTGCAAAACAAAATGACTTTGAAGGATGAAGCTAGAGAGAACGTGTGAAAAGGAGGAGGATGACTACAGATGAGGCGAGGGCAATGCCACGCTCCACCCCAGAGTCCGAGCTGTGTCCCATGCAGCCTGGCATTCCCTGCAGTGGCTGCGGTGACAGTTTGGATCCACACAGCTCAACAGGGATGGGTTAACTCTGCTTCATCATTTTCAGAGGCTCCTGCAGCCCGTGCCCAGCCAGTGGAAGTGGGCAGTGACTATGTTAAGTGGTGAGTACGTCTGGTGTTTATTCGTGTATCAGTTTGATGAGAAAGCAATAAAAATAAGGCAGAAGTTGTTCCCTGTGAGGGTGCTGAGGCGCTGGCACAGGGTGCCCAGAGAAGCTGTGGCTGCCCCATCCCTGGCAGTGTTCAAGGCCAGGTTGGACAGGGCCTGGAGCAAGCTGCTCTACTGGAAGGTGTCCTGCCCATGGCAGGGATTGGAGCTGAATGATCTTAAGGTCCTTTCCAACACAAACCATACCATGATTCTATAACAACTCTAAGTATGAAACTGAATAATGAAGCAGTAGTGGAATCAGTGACACTTTTTGAGCAGAAAGAAATCCTTTTTTATTACTTAAACCAAGCTTAAATTAACAAGTGCAGGTAATGATTCCCCAGAGCTGGAGAAGGGGTTAAGGATCATTGCTCTTGGTGATGACAGGCTACTCACTAAATTTGGTGAGTTATGTTCAGAGGTTGAGGTTTTATAGCTCAGATATATTGTCTCCAAGTGAGCGAAACTTGGTTGATTGGCAAGCCAAATGATTCACAAATTGACCCGAAGAATAGCATTCTCCACCACCCCCCCCAGCCTCCAGTGGGTGAATGATGTTTGGAAACCACCAGCTCTGTGACAAATGAGAAGATTCATCTTATTTGAAGAAGTGGAAAAGATGAGTGTGATCTGGAGACAAAGGATCTTGTGTCCCGGGAACTTGGCAGAGGAGCTGAGCGCTGATGGCAATTAAAGGGCTGCTGCTGCTCGTTGTGGCTTTGGGCAGCAATGAGGCTGATACCTAGTTTGGAAAGGCAGAGCTGGAGCATGCGGCATCATGTAACAATGTCCATTATGACAGGGACAGAGTTAGGGTGTCCCTGCTTCATGCCCATCCATCTCATCACCAAGGGCATGCAGTGTGTGCTGCACTGGTGTGGTTGTGTGTGTACAGTGGATGTGGGACCTGATCTGGGTGAGCACAGAATCATAGCACGGTCTGGGTTGAAAAGGACCTTAAGATTATTCAGTTCCAACCCCTCTGCCATGGGCAGGGGCACCTCACACTAGACCATGCCACCCAATGCTCTGTCCAGCCTGGCCCTGAACACTGCCAGGGATGGGGGAGCCACAGCTTCTCTGGGCACCCTGTGCCAGATCCTCAGCACCCTCACAGGGAAGAACTTCCTTATCTCCAACCTGAACTTCCCCTGTTTCAGTTTGAACCCATCACCCCCTGTCCTATCACTGCAGTCCCTGATGAAGAGCCCCTCTCCAGCATCCTTGCAGCCCCCTTCAGACACTGGAAGCTGCTCTGAGGTCTCCACACAGCTTCTCTTCTCCAGGCTGAGCAGTCCCAGTGTTCTCAGCCTGTCTCCATACCGGAGGTGCTCCAGGCCCTGAGCATCCTCGTGGCCTCCTCTGGACTTGCTCCAGCAGCTCCATGTCCTTCTTATGCTGAGAACACGAGCACTGCACACAGTGCTGCAAGTGGGGTCTCACAAGAGCAGAGCAGAGGGGCAGGATCCCCTCCATGACCTGCTGCTCACGCTGCTTTTGATGCAGCCAAGCAAAAAAGAGTCCACTTTGAAGCTGAGCCGCTTTCCCCATTCCTCAGCCTGTCCCACACTGGCTGTGGCAGCTCAGGGCAGGGGCTGTGCAGGGCAGCACGTGCAGGTGAACATGCGTTAGGGCAGAGCGATGCTTCCCACTGCCTTCCAGTGGGTTTGGTGTTAATAGGTTAGACATGCCCTTAGAAGTTGGGTTTCGGTGGACTTTGCAAGGCAAGATGAGGATCAGTTTGTGATGAAAAGCTGAAACTATCAAACAATTGGCAAGCTGAGGGTGGCCCGTTCCTGCCAACGCTGCCCTGCCCTTTGCGGAGGCATTTATCCCAGCACTGAGTGCCTGTGGCCAGCCCAGGGGCCAGAGTCCAGCTACAGAGCACCAGAAAATCAGTGCCATTTTCATCCAGATGTCACTGAGAAGAAGTTTCTTTCATGTTTCTGTCATACTTAATGGGGTCTGAGCTTAAAATAAACCTACTAAAGGCTCAGCTTTACCTTGGATTGCAGCTCCTTCTGTAATCATTTATGCTGGTAAAAGTGGTGTCATTCACATTTCATTTATGCCCACGACATGGGACGTGCAGCAGCAGAGGAATGTGGCCTCTTTTCTCACTGGAACTTTCAAGCTTTCCAGCTCCAAGTGTAATTGGACGCTGTTACAGGGTTTATGGATCTTGTTTGCCTCTACTAAGAAGACCAAAATGTACTTGAGCTGAAATAGCAGTGAACACAAAGCAATTTGCATTGTAACTGACATTTGTAGTGGTGATTATAGCAGTCTGGTATGCTGTGCACATGGGGTTCAAGTACCCCAATAGATCATGTGAAAGCACAGCCGCAGAAACAATCTGGGGCTGGATCCCAGGACACCCAGCCTGGGATTTCCATCAGGTCCCTACTTTCAGCCATGTCCGAAGGCTGCACATTACAGCTTGCTCTGCTTGGATGTATTGGTGAGTGAACCCTCATCCCTGCTAGTATTTATTGGGGTCTGTCCCACTGTAAACACATCGCTATTGAAGCTGTTAGATATAAACCAACTCAGGTAAATCCAGTGCCAACAAGGATATACTGGAGATACATAGACTAAAGCCTGTCAGATTTATTTCTATTTATGCCCATTTCTACGATCATAAAGCAGCACTGCGAGACTTTGAAGGAGCTGGAGAGATTCATGCTGTGTTCCCCCATGCCCTCAGGAGCTGCATGCAGATCTACACACTGGCTTTTGACAGCAACGATTGAGCCCAGAGCCTCGGGTTAACGCTAAATTATTTGAGCAAGAGAAACTATCTGCAGACAGTGGAAAACAGCTTCAAGCCACTCATATCTGAAATACATAAAGCTTGAGCCAGAGCTTACTGAAGCCAGTGGCATGCTTGACTTCATTGGCTTTGGCTGCCCGGAGTTGACCAGTTCCCATCCCTGAGTTCTGCAGGTATTCAGGGAAAAGGGGCTGCTCCAGATACAAGTGTGTAAGGCTCATTTGTAGTTGCCTATCTAAAGCAGTGCTCCCATTCCATTCCACCTCATGGAAACAAACTGTCCTCATCCTCCTTCCTTAACTCTGCTTCAGTACACAGGAGAGGAGAATACTGTTCCAACAACATCTATTTCCAGCCTTTTGTGTGTGTGTGCAGTGATTCCATTTCAATGAAAGACTACTGGAGTTGTTCCCCACCCCCCACTCTGATGGTGGTGATTTATGGGTGAGATATGGAACTATTTCTGTCTTATCAACGTGAAGCAAACCGGTCAGGAGTGGTTGCTCCTCAGGCAGATTCAAGGGGGTGTAAAGCTGAGTGAACCATGGTATCTCCTGGCACAGGTTGCCCAGGGAAGTGGTGAATGCTCCATCCCTGGCAGTGTTCAAGGCCAGGTTGGACAGAGCCTTGGGTGACATGGGTTAGTGGGAGGTGTCCCTGCCCATAGCAGGGGGTTGGAACTGGATGAGCTTAAGGTCCTTTCCAACCCAACCCATTCTGTGATTCTATCATCTCCTCCTCTTAGTTTCTGCTTCCTTCTCCACACTTTGGAATCATCAGGAGAGGACCAGTGGCTCCTGGCTTCTCTGCAGCCACCTGAAGACAGCAGAGCCATAGGCTCTGGCTGCCCTGGGGCGTTCATAACCCCCTGGAGCCCCATGGTGGCTGTGGAGCACAAGCAGAAGGTCTCTGGTCACTGCCTGGCACCCTCGTTGCCTCTCCCCGAATACTGTGGCTGATGCTTTCTTAATTTGCTCATCTGTGAAGTACTTAACATCCATCCTCTGAGTTATGGTTTAATTGTATGAGTGTCCCTGATAATGCTGTTCGCTGACATAAGGCTTAGTATAAAATGTGGATTTCCTGGTTGCCTGTAATTGTGGTAATGATGCTCCATAGTCAGAGGACACTGGCTGTGCTTTTGGGCAGGATTGGGGGAGGTGGCATTTCACCACTTCAGAATCTGAGTGAACACAAACAAACCATGTTCCTGCAGTGGGTGGTGGGGGGGAAATTGAAGCAGAGGGGCAGCTAAAGTCAGTGTTAATTCCTATGGTCACCGATTATTTGGGAAGAGGGCTCCAGACCCCGGATCTGCAGAGGTTCACAGCAGCCCCACTTCAAATGAAGTCTTCCATCTCCCAGCAGGATCATAGATCCAGAAGCTGAGGGTTCCCTATGGATCTGGGGACCCAAAGGGAAAGTGCCACTACCAAGAATGTTTTGGGGTACACATCAGTAGCAAAGACTCTCATTCAGAGCATTTTGCTGCACCTCCTTCAGGTCAGGCATCTGCAGACAGCGCAGGAAATCTGTGTCTGTGTCTCCAGGACTGAACTGGTGGTGTCATGTCTGACACTAATGGAGTGGACGTGTTCCCCCCTTCAAAGTCTACCCATAGTGAAGTGATTTGTGCTTCGCTGGTAGTTCCAGTTCCCCTGTGGTTCAGTGAGGACTTTGGAGGTTAAAGCCTGTCAGGGCTGGATCAAGGTCAGGAAACCTGCCTTAGATTCTAAAGATTTTAATTAACTTTTCACCACAGCGAACCTGGGCATGCTTGAAAAGAAATATAGATAAATTTTACATTTAAATATTTGAATAGTGCCTATATATTATGGTGGCTGTGAAAAAAAGAACCCCGCTCAGGCAGGCTGCAGGAGGAGGGGAGATTTGCATAGCAGAATAATTGGTTTTGCAAATAAATCTGGTTCTTGAAATTTGTAGATTAGCAATAATATGTCTCCAGATGAGAAGGAAAGGTCAGGGACGAATAAAGCAACAATTAAACTTTCAGGAGATTATTAAACTAAACACAAACCTGGCTAAATGCGTATGAGAGAATGTCAATAAAGGACAGGAGTGGCCTGTCAGGGCTTGTGAGCCTCCAGGATATTAATGTTACGTGGGGATCTTTTCTTCCAATGCAGCTGCTCTTCTTGAAGTAACAGCCTTTGCAGATTCCTCCCTAATCTGGCCAATCCATTAAATAACCCAGTTAATTTAAGCCATTTAAATCCAATAAGGCTGGTGTGTAATGCTATAAAACTCTAAACAAAATCCTTGGAGTATTCCCATGTTAACCGTTGTGCTGCAGGCTCCAGCCGTGCCAGCACAGCCTGAATGAGCAGAAGCAGCGCTCAGGTGGTAGAAATGTGGGGTTTGGTCTGAATCTGAAGGGAAAAAATCCACCCCAAAAGTAGTATTTTCCAAATGGGCCGTGAAATAGATCTTCTACGACAGGAAGAAGGAAGGGATGGGGAAATTCTCATGCCGAAGGAGGTAAAAGTTGCGGCCGGAGCACTCAGCTTTGATTTAGGGCTTTGAGAAAGCTCCTGAAACGATCAAACTTCCTTTCGGGGTACTTTCTGCACAAGTGCTTTCAAAAAATAATAAGAAAAAACCTTACTTCTTTGGGAAAACAGTTGAAAAGGGCCAGGCGTTTTTTGAGGAAAAGATCCCATTTTCCCTTCCCTCCTGCCCTCTGCCAACAGAAAGCAGGAGGCACAGGGCTCCCCATGCACCAGGCATGGGCTGCAGCTTGTGAATCACATCTGAGCTTCCTTAACCCAGCTGGCTCTGGAGGCAAGCAGCCCCATGCCCACCTTCTCCTGCCTCGGAGGCTTACAGAGATCAAAGTTCCTGGTGCTCAGCAATGCTCCTGCTGTGTGAGCAGGAGGAATCCGGTGTGCTCTGAAGCCCAATGCATTAAAGATGAAGCCTTCGCAGGAGGTGCTTACCTGCCTCATCCTACCTGCCCTCACCTAGCAGAGGACCGCAGGGCAGCACTGCCAGAGCCGCTCTCTGTGGGTGGTTGGAGGAAGAGTGTGGCATATTCCCATCCACGAGAGAGAGGCCAGTGCCACAGCTAGGAGAGGGAGCAGTGCAAGGCAGAGCCTTCAATGCCTGCTCCTTCCCTCTCTTTCCTGAGTCTCACAAGGAGGGGGCAGGAGTTAAGACATAAGGGATAAATAAGAGTCCAGGAGGATTTCAGTGGCCCAAGGTCCAGCCTTAACCTTGCCTTCCCTAGCCTGGTGCCACTGTGCTCTCTGAAACAACCTCTTCCAAGCATGTTTTGCTGCTAGATGTCAGGTCTGAATGACCCCAAACTGGGAAAGGGCTGCCTGTTGCTTGGTTTCCAAGCAGCTCATCACCCTCACTTCTCTCTCATAGACACAGAGCACTGGAGCTGGCTAAAAAAAGCAACAGAGACAGGGAGCCCTTCGTGGAGAAACAGAGCCCAGACATGAAACAACCCCAACAAAACACAGCATCGCTGATCTTCCCTTTGGGGATCAGACAGGAGCCACGTATGACAGACATGAGTCACAGCGCTTTGTGCAGGTCGAGGAGATGCTCAGATATTACCTTGAGGAGGGCAGGGGAAGGGATTAGATGGAGCAATAACTCTCTGTGATGCAGAACTCCTCTTTGCTGGCGCTGAGGGCATCTTACAAAGGAAGATGATGTAGGTACCCTTGTTTTAAAAGGGGCATAAATCCTCCAAGGCCACATCACCTCCAGTGTCACAGCAAGGGTGAGAGCCTGGGTTACCCCAGGGCCACACTGCCGCACTCATGCTCTTGACATCGGCATTACTGCAGATCCCATGATTTCTCTTCTTTAATTGTGCTCTGTGATTATCAGTGGGGAATACCTCTCCCTCCTCCTCAGGACAGGAGCATGGCCATGGCCAGGCCTCTTCTGGGCACTTCATTCCTTAAAATGATTCATTTGTATGTAAAATCATATCAGCCTTTACTGGCTTTCTCCATAGACCCTCCTAGCACAGACACATCTAAACCTTGAAGCGCCATTAATCTTTGGTGTGCTCTGCCCACTGTTTCGCATGGTGCTTTGTGGCTGGTGACCTTCAGCAGAGGATTTGTGTTGTAGTCTTTCCCCAGGAGCCCTGGCAACACTTGCGGCAGCTCAAGCTGATCTTCCTGGAGTGGGAATGGAGAGGGGGGGTCAAGGCTCCTTCACGTGCATTGGCAGCTGCTTTTCCCCTTGCAGGAGATGATTGCTGAGGGTCAGGCACATTCCTGTTGTCTAAGCTGATGGGGAGCAAGGGGAGGTAGCCTGTGATGGTTGTGTTTGTACGGCGCCTGGCACGGGGGGAGGACACTGCTGCCCGCAGATCAGAGACTCCAGAGAGGGGTGAAAAGATGATGAAGTGAGGAGAGAGCAGCTGGGAACTCAGTCCCAATCCTGCTGCAGGTTTATGACCTAAGGCTCATGCACTGGTACAAGTCAAACCGTATATATATAAGGATACAAGCAAGAAGCTCTTCCCTGTGAGGGTGCTGAGGCGCTGGCACAGGGTGCCCAGAGAAGCTGTGGCTGCCCCATCCCTGGCAGTGCTCAAGGCCAGGTTGGACACAGGGGCTTGGAGCACCCTGCTCTGGTAGAAGGTGTCCCTGCCCGTGGCAGGGGTTGGAGCTGGAGGAGCTTAAGGTCCCTTCTAGCCCAAACCATTCCATGATTCAATGTGTGAATCATGGCCTGTTGTTCTATGTTACTATTGCATCAGCTGGGAAACCATAAGGAGGTTTGCATAACCCTCATTAGGAATTTGCTCGAGGAAAAATCCATTGGGAGTCACTGTGGCTTGTTCAATAGCCAGACTAGGAGACAGCTGGGCTAAGGGCAGCACAGGAATTGCTCTTCTGGCTAGGAACTCCAGCTGGGTGAGGAATGTCTAACCTGTTTTATGGCCTGCACTGGAGGAAACAGGAGAGTGATGCATCTGGGGGAGGCCACCCGAAACAAAGGGGTTTTTTCCATTATCCTTTGCCAAAGAAGAAGAAATTGGCCTCAAAGAGTTGTATTTGTTTCACACCAAACCAGAACTTTCTGTTGCTTTCTTGGCTGCATTTACCCTGTTCTGTCAGTTCTGAACAAAGTGAACTACTTCTGCCTTAGTTTTGCAGGAGCTCAGCAAAACCCCACTGCTGGTACCCAGAGTGTTCTGCCTGGCTGGTGGTGACGGCGGGGCTGTCAGGGAAGGGCTGCAGCATGTTGCTTCTGCTTGAGCTGCCAGAGGAGCCTTTGAAGAACATAGCAGCCTGCCAGGGAAAGGGGCATCAGGGCTCTGGATCACTGCTGTTGGCTCAGGCATCCACACTCATTCTCCACTGCACTCTAGCACAGACTGGAACCGTGCAGCCAAGCCCAGGAGCCCCGGTTGAGGGTATTGCCAAGGGGAGGTGGTACAAGGCTCACTGTCATTAGTCCATGCAGTACTTAGCAAGGTTATTTGTATCTCAGGCCCTTCAGAATGTACGTGATCATTCCACCTTAATTCTTTCCAAACTTGGTCTCTATGGAAACCCTCAGATAAACCACTGTGCCTTTCATTCTTTGCAGACCCCCTCTGCCTGTGCGTGGTCATACATGCAGGTGTGTATACACACGCACACACAGTGAGACCAGGCTGATCTGTATTCTTTACTGCTGGTCTTCCTCTCCTCCCTTCAGCTGATAGCACTTGGGCTTCATTTCTCCCAAGCACTGCGTGTTGAGATCTGCAAACCTCTCAGGAGCCTTGCTTTCCAAACCAGAGGGAGGTGGAGGTGGGAGGGAAGGCAGAAATCTTGGTGATGCTGGCATTGATGTTCAACCTGCTCTGGTGGGATGTGGGGTGGATGCCTGTAGGATGCTGCTTACGGTTCTCTCAGCCACTTGGATGGAGTTTAGGGTGTGGAAAAGCCACTTCTATAATAACCCTTTCCTGTTCAAGAGCAGTCGGTTTCTGGTTTCTCTGTATTTCTCCTGTGAACACAAGAGGGCCACGTTTGGTGGATAAAAAGGCTGCCAGCAGTTTGCAAAGGGAAAGGAAGGAGGCTGAGTGGCAGAAGCAAGCCGTACGCAGCTCTGCATCGGGCTGCATCTGGCTCTGAGACTATCAGGCTGGGGGTGCAGTGCTTGGCTCTGATGATCAGCTGCATCCCAGTCACAGCAGCATCAGTCCCTGCTTCACTTCTGTTTTGCCCCTCTGTTAGAACCATCCCTGTGGTAGGTGAGCACCTCTGATGTTTAACGTTCTCCCACCACTGAGGGCTGTCATTTCCTTTCTCTGCAGTGCAAAGCAGAAGCACAGGCAGGTTGCAGTTTTGACCCACTAAAGGACACAGTGCTTCAAAATTAGCCTTAGCACATCATTTTCAGGGAGCTGACTTGGGGATAGTCATCCGCAAGAGGACTGAAGTGCCTCGGCTCTCCTGATCATGCCATGGGAGGGTTTTCCTCTCTGTTCCAGGAAAACCTCTGCTTCTTGTAGGTACCTGCCTGCTCTCGGGCTTGCGGCAAACATGATGTCTGAAGGCGATGGCTGTCATGTCGCAGGGTGCTCAGCAGGCTGGTGGGTGGCAGATGGGCTCCGTAAGCAGGGCCAGCTTCAGCACCCTGCAGGCAGGCAGCTGTGCAGCTGCTGCTACAGCGTGTAACATCAGTAATGCACCAGCCCCGGGTGACCCTGCCACCTTCCCTGTTAAATCTCTGCCTGCTGCTAGCATGGACGGAGGCTCCTGAACGTAGGGAGTGACTGCTGAGAACTGTTGGGTTTGTTAAGCCTGATCCCACAGCCTTCTGGAGCGCTCTCGACTTCCCTGTACACGCTAACATGAAGGGACATCACAGGGGGTACAGAGCTTCACCCCACGCTCACTCACTTGTTAACACTCCTGTCAACATCAGATGTGTGTGAATGCACCGAGTGGTGCTGCTGTGAAGGCAATGGGGCGGAGAGCTGGACAAAACCCACTGAAACAGATCTGGCCAGGCTCCTACTGACCAGGGCTTGCTGGGAAAGCCTAGAACATGAGAGAGCTTTAACAGGTAACGTTGGATCACCTTCAGATTGCCTTTGTTTAGTGCACTGGGCTGAAGTCTTCCGGCTCCTGCTGCAAAGCCCTGCAGAGCTCGTAGGTTTTTGTGAGTAGATGTACACAGTTAATGAGAAACTGGAATAACAGTGCTGAAGATACTTCGGGTTTGTGCCTGTCTCAGGGGGATGTGGGCAGCATCCAGAAATCCCCGCTTCCAGCTCCTGGTCTGTTGTGAGCACAAATGCCGCTGCTCTGCTGCACAGAAGCACAACAGAGGTTAAACTTCATAGCTCGGGCATATAGTCCCTTCCTTGGCTCCTGCTGCTGCAGCAGACCCAGTTCCTGAGGCTGAATGAACTTTTCCAAGCTGCCAGAGTGATTTAGGAGCTCACAAGCAAGTTCATGGAGTGCAGCAAGTTGTGCCCCATCTCCTTTGTGCAGCCATGCTGTAAGGCGAGGTAAGTTAGCTGAGGTTTAAAACCAGCCAGGCGTAGCTTCAGAGCTGCCAGATTAGGGCTAAAGCACTTCTCTGGCCTAGAAAAGGGGGGCCCGGCATGACTCTGCTCCGGCTACATAAACATTTCCTAATCCCACAGAAGCCCCGTCAGCCACAGCAGGGTTTTTCATCCTGGTCTCCAGTGGGATGAGGGCTCTCGCTGAGTCTGGCTGGAAGGTTTTTCTTCCAAGAGCCTTCCTTTGAGGGAGACGAATGCCCTGTTCTCCGAGGCAAGATTTCTTCATTTGAAAAGAGAAGAGGGGAAACGAAGGCAAGAAATGGGGGAAAACTTCCTGCAAATGGGAAGAGAAGCTTCAGTGAGGGGCGGCCTGGAGGATGCTGCTCAGCTCGGTTGGAGTTTGTTCTGTCCCATGGGTTTATGGAGCGGGGCCTTTCCCTGTTTGCAGAGACAAAGCACTTTCCAAGGTGACTCATTCACCTTGAATTGGAGACAACTCCTCATTGCTCTGCTGGAGAAACATGTAAAGACCAGTGGCCTTCCCTTAACCGTTGAGATGATATCACTTGCTAGAAACAGCATCCAATTTCCTGCTCCTTTGTTTGAACAACAAACAAATAAGATACGAGCCCTGCAGCTCCAGGCACATCTTCTTCATAAATATCAAGAGGCACGAGGCTCTCGCCTTAAACACCTAACTCTAAATAATGCCTCAAGCCAGAGCTGGTACCCGCTGCCTTGAATACAGCCCCACTCCATCAGCAGGTTAAAATAATAACAAATAAACCGCAGAATTATAGCTGTGCAATAGTCGAAAATGAGCCTGTCACTTTGTGTCTGGGTCAGAAATCCATCACCAAGTCTTGGAATCAGGTTCTCCTATTAAAGGGTGGAAGCGGGAAAGATTAAAGGCATGTCCATGAAAGTCTTTCTGCAGATATGCTGATCCTCCACAATTTTCAGTGCCTCTTTTTTGTCTCCTTAGCTGTGGTTTCTGTCACTGTCTTCCACGTTAGAGTCCTTGGCAGTTGTTATGAACTGCTCTGTGTTAAAAGGATCTATTCCACAGCTGGGCAGCGAAGAGGGAGATGGCGTTGATCTGCCTGTGTACAGATGGGTAAGCCCTGTTCTCCTTCCCAGCAGCAAGCTGGAGGGGATAATAAAGCCCCAAAGCTTGTAGCACCCTTTCCATTGATTGCAATTCCATTGCCTACATCCCTCCTGTTGGATTCTCTGAGGCTGCAGAGCCAGGTCTACCAAAGGCTTTCTGGAGCCAGAGCAGTGCTGTATTGAGGGTACAACAGTGCATTTGCACACTGAAATGCATGTTCCAGCCGTGCCTTTCTGCAGTAATATCAGTGCATCCTTGTGAAAAGCATTTGCTCCGTGGCACACAAAACAAGCCCCATGGGCAGGAATTACACCTGTAGGGATCCAACGCCTCATTGGCAACCATTCATCACGGGCTCGTTCTTTCCTCTTCTGGCTGGTGAAAAAAGGCTTCTCCCCTCCACTCCCATGGTCCTGTGGCTGCCAGGGCAGGGGAAGGGGATGCTGTGAAGTGAGGAGGAGGCTGGTGAAGGGGCTCCCATCTCCCTGACTGACAGCAATTACCACTGGCTGCACTGTGGGTACAGGCTGCAAACGGAGGCAGGCTGCGCACGCCTCAACAGGTTTCTCCATTTAAATATCTTTTAAGCTTCCAAAGCGGAGCGCTTTGTGCCTTTCCCTCTCCCCCCCCTTTCCCTTCCCCAGTCGGGTGCGTTGAAAGAGTTTTGTTTTAACTAAACAGCACTTTACATCTCATGCAGAACCATCATGGATCGCGCGTTTGTTTTCCCTCCGCCGTGACAGGCTCTGACATTATTTTGATGAGAAGATTTCTCAGCATTCGGAAGCGATGCTCAGCTTTGCCTCGCTTGGGGTTGCTTTTTAACCCTCTGAGCTCCAGCAGCCCTCTTGCTGCTCCTGGGGGAATCTGCCACCATGAGGGGGCCCCAGGGGCCAACTCCTTTTTCCTCTTCACTTCCCAGCCTGCAAACTGATTTTGTCCGCACAGGGAAGCCCCTCACTTGGTTGCGCTGGATGGGTTATTCTGCTGTAGGTATGCTGCGTTAGCAGCCTGTGGAGCTGAATTGAGTTTGGAATGAGCATAAATCCTTGCTGTAAAGGCAAATCCTCCACAAAAGGACAAGGTTCCTGTCCACAGGAGATAGGAAGGCAGCTGCTTTGCCAAATACATGGAACAAACTGACTACCTTGGCAAAAGGATGCAATATAAGTGATGTTTCATGGCAGGGACAAAGGTGTGCGAGGGGCAGATGGGGTGCTGGGCTGTGCGTGCTGGGGAAGGTGTGTCTGGGTGCGGGGGGGGGAGGAAAGGCATGTTTCCTCATGTCTGGTTAGCATAAGGGTGCCAGCAAGGCTGGCTTGAGAGCCTCAGTGCAGGGACTGTTTTTAGAGCAGGTTTGCAGCCTGATTTCACACCCAGCTGCCTCATTCTGTAGCATTCCCTCTGCAGCAGTTTGCCCCAGCAGCTGAAGCAGAATTGGGTGCACGGGGAATGACTCCAAGGCATATCTCTGCAGAGCTGCTGATGTCCAAGGCTCAGTGCTTCTGCTCCCTTCTGCTAACACCTAACTTGTGTCATTCTAGCGAGCCCCATGAGGATGCAGCTGCCCATCAGGGTCTTGAAATCTGTCTCAGCAGTCCCCAAAACCAGTGCAAACCCCAGTCACGGGCTTTTCAGCTTCAGGAAGCTGTTGGGTATCCTAAAAACCTGTACAGGAAGGAAGGCAGGGTGCAGGCAGCTGCCCTGCCATGACCTGAAGGAAGGGTCAGTGTCCTCCCAGCATCATTCTGCTGCCATTAACTCAATTCCCAAGGCTGTGATTGAGCTCAGTAATTTCATTCTGTCTTCCTGTGGGGTAGGGAAGAAGTAGGGGAGGAAGACAGGGATGACAAGGAAGGTGCTTAAAGATCAGTAGCAGTATTTTGTGCTTGAAACTGGAAGCTTTTCAAAGCCTTCCAGAGGAGCTTAGAGGAGTCCACAGGTAGAACATGCTTTTACGTTTCCTGGCATCTCTTAATCATGAGCTGCATCCAAAGGGAATTAAAGGACGTCAATCAACATAAATTATTCTTCATGGGAGCATCACCAGTGTGGGCAGTTTTCATTGTAACTTAAGCAGGAAATTGAAATATCAGCTTCAGAGTGTGAAAAACGCCATTGCAGTGCACTGCTCTTCATAAAGCAAGAGGAGGAATGGAAAGAAGATTACATGCTATTAGTCCCACTAGAATTTTGCTCTTAATCTGCCTTAAATTGAAAAACAGTTTAAAAGTGTTAGCAGCTTTCTCATGTCATAAAACAGAGAGGGTATCACAAGCACGTAGCAGCCAGTGGGGACCTTGCAAGTGTTAGGACCAGAGGGCTACGAGCACGCTTAGAAAGGCGCTCACCTGGTCACCTCCACTCACAGAGCAGAGCAATGGGGGGGTCTTCACTGCAGCATTGTAGCCTTTTTGGTTGCCCAGACCTTTGCACTTGGTACCTACCTGGGACATCCCTGTTCTTTTCAGGCCTGGTAGGAAGAAGGCAAAACTTGAGCCCCATTTAGGGGTGTTCGGTTCAATTTGAGACACTTGAATGCACAATCCAATTGAATTCCTAATATTGGGCTGTCCTTCCATCAGAACAAAAGAATGGGATTGGGTAAATTACCCAGGGTGAGAAAATCCCAGGAAAACATTTTCCTGGCTCTGGTGGATTGTTTTGTTTCAATTGCACATAATCGTTTCACCCGGTAATGTTGAAAGATTTCATTTGGGCTTTTGATTGTATTAGAATATTAAAAATTGGAATCTAAAATTATAATAACCCGTTAGCATTAATATTTTAATGCAATCCGAAGGTTGAAATGAAACATTAAAACTGCAGAGAAAATGTAGGGTGGGGAAGGCAGTTTCTAGACAAGGGGGATCTATGCACAGCATCAGTCCTGTCTTGTCTGCATTGCAATTACCTTGGCGTGTGTGCTATGCCCATCATATATGTTGCTTCCTTCCCTTTTAACCTGAGAAACTCCCCCTTCCTTGAGGCTTTGGAAGAGACCCAGGCAGGTCACCCAGGGGAGTTTGGGTTTCAGTGGGAATTGGGGCTATCTGGAGAGCCAGGGGCTCAAATAAGGGGTTCATTTTCTTTTAGGCATGTCCTGGTTTTACCATTAGTAACTGGCTCTGTTGGGCTGTAATGAAATACCCAAGAAACTGGACACTACTTGGACTATTTAAACCAATCAGCCTTGAACCTTCTCCTTTACCTGTCCACTGCTAACAGCATTAAGCATTATATTACTGGGTAGAAGAGTAATGGGTTGGAGAAACCTAAAGGAACTCGTGTGGCTGTTCCTCTGGGACACAGAATTTGTGGTCATGGATTTTGCAGTCTCTATCTGCTGTCCTCAGCCCAGGTTTCATGGCATGGGGCAGAGCCTGGCAGCTTGTCTGAAACCTCCAGTCAAAGCCTGGGAGTTTTGGCCTCTGCTTTGCTCAGAGGTGAGCTCCAGCCATGGAAACAGAGCCTTGGAGAGACATCATGCTTGGCAGTGGAGTTTGATGCTGTATTTAACTCCCGCTGAGGAGAGGACTTTGAACAGGGAACTTCTTCTGACCTTTGGTTGTGGCTGTAACGTTTTATTCTCCAGCCAGAGACTGATGGGTGAATAAAAGTCCTGGAAAGTCCCCAAAGCCTCAGAGAAAGCAAATAGCTTTAAACCAGAGCTACAGACTCACAGCAGGCTTCCAGCAAAGGGCTGAGGAAGGATGGGAGAGACACCTAAATACTGCCTGGAAAACACATTGCAGGTAGCACTGCACGGCACAGCCAGTTCTGTGCTTCTCGGTATGGACTGGTACAGGGCATCTGCTTCCCAGCCACTGCATTCTCCTTCCCTCCTCTTCCTCACCTTTACCCATCAGGACTGGGATTCAGCGCAGGGTTTCGGCAGTGGCTCAGTGCGCACCTCAGAACCTCTCCAAGCAGCAGTGGATTAGCGAGGGCTGGGTCAGGGCCTCTTGTACCCTCCAAGCTCATCTGCTGCTGATCCTCACTGCTGACTATTAGAGACTGAGCCACAAGGGCTCAGTCAGCAGAGGGAAGGGAGCAGTCCCATTCAGAATCATAGCATAAGCACAAAAGACGCATGAAGCAGTGCTGATGAGAAGAGCCCAGGCTCTGGCTTTGAACCATCCCCAATTTTATGCTTTTTCCTTGGACATCTGCTCTTCCCCACTGCTGGATATCCGGTAGGAGACTTGCAGAGCAGCGGGCAAACCCCACAGAGCTGCTTCACATAACAATTACCCGTCTCAAACCCTTAGACACTGGCACGGCAGTTTGGAGCCCACAACCTGTGTTACTGTTGGGGTCACCCTGCACCATGCAGAACTCCCTAGGAGCAGGGCAGAGACCCCACCTAACTCATTTCATATGGAGTGAATCAGTTTGTGTAACAGAAAATGGTTCCTGTTTGTCCCTGTGCTCTGGTGCCTCAGGAACCCTGGAGGAGCAGGTCACTTACAGATAACTGGGATCTCCAGCCCTTTTATGCCACAGTGCCAGAAATCTGCCAGCTTAGCATTAGCCTCCATGAATAATTCATTGCAGAACTGTGGCCATCAGATCCGACAGTCCTAATCGTTTTGCCAGCAAAATATGGGGTTTGTCTTAGTGGTGAAAATGATTCAGGCATCAGGTTTTCCAACAGGAAAGGGAGGGGTACATGTGTCTATGCCTGTATATAAATACATATATTATGTACAAATATATAAAAACATATGTATATATCCCCAGGCACATACATCTCTGCTTTGCGTGCCCACTCTATAATAAAAGCTCTGTTTGTACAGCATGGATCACACCTATCAGTGATGTCAGTGATTAAACCAATTGGATTGCAGCAGGAATGAAGACATATTTATATCTGCTCCCTTTTACCGTCTAAAAATACCCTGTAATTCTGAATCAACGTGCTTTAGGCAGCTGCAGTAAGAAATACCTCCAGCCCCACACGCTGTTGGTTTTGGAAAGCACTTGAAGAGATCCGAGTCCCGGGGGCTTGTCAGGAGCCCTCAGATCTCCTGTCTCTTTAAGGCTCCATCACACTCCCTCTCTCTGTGTTTCATTCTTAAATACAGGCTGTGTCCAGGCTTTATTAATTTATAACAATAGCTGCTGGTGCTGGGGAATGAATGGCTGTGAAATGTCTGACATGGCAATTAGGGCCGCTATCGCAGCGCGGCCCCGCTTGTGCTGGGAGGGAAGTTGCTGCAAACTGAGGCCAAGTAATGGCTTTGGAGAAAAAAAAAACCAAGAAAAAAACCCCACACAAATGATCTGGGCCAAAATTCTCTTCCTGGCGTGGTGTAAACCTGGAGCAGAGCCACTGCTTTCTGCATAGTTCCCTGTTGGATCAGATGGAGCCCTAGCAGCATGCAAAGGGGGGACACCGCAGGCAATAGCATATGGTGCCCACCAGCAGCTCCCTCTGTTTGTCACCACACACTCTAATTCCAGAGGCGTTCCAGGTGTGTTGCACAGGATCCCACCTCCCTCTCAGCTGGAAAGGGGGGCTGATGCAGCACTGAGGCAGTTCTGTCAGCACTGGAATGAGATGATCTTAAGGTCCTTTCCAACCCTAACTGTTCTATGATTGCACAGATCCCCAGCTCGCTCACATCCACACGCAGAGCTTTCAGTTCACTTAGGACCATGAAAAATCAGCTTCTGGTTTCTTCCCTTTGTTCTTTGGCAGTTTGCTTTTGTCCCTGCTCCCTGAGTCACGCTGTTGAGTCCTTTGGTTGATGCCACGCTTCAGTACAGGCTTGGGTCAATGCAAAATGGGCTGGAAAAGCTGAGAGTGATCTTGAGGATGGAAGGGGTTTCAATTGAGAGGGGGAACAAGCTTTCTCTCCCTGGGCTGGTAGATGCTAGGAACAAACAGAGTGAATGGTCATCTCCTCAAAGGGCAAACCCATGACTGGGGTGTTTAGAGATGACATCCGTGAGCGTCAGCACAGGGCATCTGTGGTTCAGTCCCAGCTGGGGAGGCGGGAGCTACTGATGGGCAGAGCAGAGCAGGAGCTGGAATGCCTGGATTCTCCCATGCAAAGCACTGGGAAACTGAGGGCAGTGAGGCCACAGCCCTGCCACAGCATCCCCAGCATTGCTGGACCCCAGGAAGGGAGCAGACGTGTTGGCCCCGGAGCAGGGTGGTGGAAGCTGACTACAGCCCAACTCCCCCTCACTTGTCAGAAGCTTTAAAACAAGGCAGCAGAGGGTGACTTCAGTAATAAAACACTCTGCAGTGACAAACAGCGGTGGGAGAGGCGTTGGCAGAAGGTCACGTGTGTTTCCAGCTCTTTTCCCCATCTCTGCTCAGTGATCCCAGGCAGAGGTGTGACCCTACCTGCTAACGCAGCGCTCAGGATGACTGATCCAAGTAGAAGTGACAGCTCTTGGCAACACATCACAAGCCTGAAAACTCAAAGCAGATCCTCCAAAACGTTCAGCTAAGAGCCAGCAAGGTGGATTCTGGCTGCTGCCCCTCTCTCGTCTTTCACAGAGCAGTGATGGAGAAGGTCCCACTGCACAACTCCCCATGATGTCTCTTGCTGTAGTAGGGAACACGACCATGGCCCGTGGGGTTGGACAGGAGGTCTGTCTATCACAGAAAGCTCTGGAGGCAAGTGTGCGCTGCTCCTCTGAAAGGCCTTAGGTCATAGCCCAGTTTGGTGCATAAACCCTCCTCTTCCTACCCATCTCCAGGTCAGTGAGAAACACCCAGGTAAGCACAGCCATTGGGTTCTTGCTGGTTTGCAGCAAGAATTCCAGGAGGGATACAAGTACAGGTACATTTTAGGGCCAGGCATAGTTACCCATGCAACCCCCATCCCAGCAACATCATGTCTTAGTGCGAGGTGTCGAGGGTTTGAGATGTGAGGGGGATAAGGATGTGCAAGTGAGGGTGGAAGCACAGCCATGACCATGCATGGGGAGCCCAAACACGTGCAGAAGGTGTGAAGGATGGGACACGTGTGGGATGCGGAGAAGGAGCGTGTGAGTGGTGGGAGAGGCGACTGTGCAAGTGTTGTGTCTGCACAAGGGCTTCCAATGGCCCTGCTGTAAAGAACATAGAGCTCTGGGACCCCACTTGCTTTTTTCCCTCTCAGCCAGCACTTAAATGCCAACACAATGCATTATTTAAAAGACACTGTGCTTGACCCTACAAGGACC
Source organism: Ara ararauna (assembly GCA_028858755.1). NCBI lineage: Eukaryota > Metazoa > Chordata > Aves > Psittaciformes > Psittacidae > Ara > Ara ararauna. Next base: position 2,174,694 of record CM054398.1, on the reverse strand, counting down.
TGTTCTATCGCCTGAATGTCAAGGAGAAAGATGCTGCCGTTTCACTGATGGCTGGTGGGTTAAGCTCCTTCTCATTTACAATGTGACCGAGGCGAGGGGCAAAGAGCTGCTGAGCATGTGGGGGGGTGCACAAGGGGATGGGTATGAGACCGTCGTAGTCACCCACATGGAGTGACCCATGCAGCTGCTGACCGGGTCTGTGAAAGCCAAAAGATAGGAAGGATCAGTCCCCAGGGAAGGAATACAAGTTCAGGAGCAGTAGCTCTTAGAAGGAGCTGTTCTCAGCCTGTGCTGTTGTGACCTATCAAGCTGAGTTTGTCTGTTGCTTGGTCTGGGTGGTGATTAGTGCTGGCACTGAGACGCCAGCACATCCCATGTGGCTGCACATCTCTTGGAGCTAGAAGGCCACAATCTGTGGCCGCGGTGCTGGACACATGCTGGGGCTGGTGCGGTCTGCACAGAGCCATCAGGTCATCCTTTCCTCCCTGTCTGGAGCTGCTCCTCAGCACTATTTCACCTGCTGCCCCCACCACCTTGTCATGGGGTTTGGCCAGGGGCTTTTCCTGTTTGTTTATCAAGCTGCAAACGCTGCTCCCTGACTGCTGGGAGCAAACAAAATGTTCCCAACCTCCCGTCCTCTTCTCTGGCTTCAGAAGAGACTTCTTTGTCATGAACTTCCAGCAAACCCCCTTGCAAAGTTGCGGGTCGTTAGCTGCGGGTCACGGTGGGAATGAGGTTGTGGGCAAGAGCAAAAGTCAGAAACTGGGATCTCTCTATAGGCAAAAATCCTCAATTACCTCATAAACAGCCAGTGGGCTGCGTCTGTATGTTGCAAATGTTGTTTTGGAGATGAGGAAAGGTCACCAGTTGCAGGGGTGGCATTTCACTCCCTGTGACCTCATTAGAAGTTTTACCCAAGGAAGGCAGTGGTGTTATGCATTTAACAATGAGAAAGGCTTTTTTTTTCCCTCTCTGTACAAACTATGAGCTAGAGCATCCTTTGCAGGATGAGGTACCACTTTTAGAGGAGAGGGACTTACTGCTTAGATGCTTTTCACATTGAAAGCACCTGAAAGGTGCTACATAGTAAAAGTGAGAACTGAGCTGATGGGTGTGTTTTTCTGAGCAGGGCCTTTAACTCAGGTGCTGGGAGGTTGTAATCACAGCCAGCTTTGCATGGGGAGGTACCAAGACAGGTATATTAAGGGAGCTGGGCTGTGGGTTGGAATGTGGAAGCTGTTTTCTAGCCCTGCTGAAAACTGTGGAGTCCCCTGAGGATGCTGAGCTCTCGCCTGGCTGTGTGGGAGGTGAGTCTGGCACTGAGCAGATGGCACAGGCACACCACATGCCTGGCGCATGGAGAGGGGACCCCACACCTCAGAATCAGCTCGGTTGAAAAAGACCCTGAAGATCATCAAGTTCCACCATTAAAACCATGTTTGGGTATCTCCGAGTGCTCCCATCAGCAGAACATCTCCAGCTCTCCATCCTGGATGACGGGAGTGCAGTTGTTCAAGATCTGGTTGTCAAATCCCTGGAGCTGTCTTGCTCACAAGCTGCATTTTGGATTATTCTTCATGACTGGTGACTTTTGACGGCCCTGGGTAAAGCACCCCCCAACAGTCACAGCAGGAGGTGAGGAAAGGACTGGGGGCTGTTTGTATGTCTGACACCTGCAAAGATAGGCAGACTCGTGCTTCCCTCTTTCATTTGTACTGTGGAAGGACCAAGAGGACGCTCCTCTAGTCCTATCTGTATTTCATCTCCCCTGTGCTGCCGCTGCTGCCACCTCCGGCAAGGCCACCAGGTTACACTTGGATGAAAAGTCACCTAAATCTGTCCAGAATGGGCTCACTGTTAGGGGTAGGAGGCAAAAGAGTGACTTTTTCCAAGCACTTTAGGAGTAGCTGCAATGTTTTTTGCTTCCTATCTAGGCACCTAACTCACCCAGACTGAAACTTAAAGCAAGGCTTAGTCTTTTCACAGGACCCTTTTAAAACTTGTTCTCAGAATCCAATATGGATTATAAATCATTAAAACAGATGAGGAGGGATCCAGCATGGATGAGGCCCTGGTAAAACAGATGAGTTCGAATACAGAGCAGATCTTAAGAGCGTGTGCAGCTAGGGAGATTATTAGCTCAAGAAGATGAGATTAGATAGAGCAGCTCTTCTGCTACCTTGGCTTTCCTGTTCAGTCTCCTAGCCAAAACCAGCTTGTGTAGCAATGCCAAACGCAACCCATGCTTCTTCTAGGCTTCCAAATCAGGCAGCATTTGAATTTGTCCAGAGCTCTGCCTCCATCCCAGCCTGTCTATACTGAGATGGAGGAAGGAAAGGTAAATGCTAGCAGTTAGCAAGGGCTTTGGCCCAAGGTCTCTTCTAGAGTTAGGGTGCAATGGGCACCGCTCATCATCAGCTTTAGTTCTCTGGAGCTAAAGAAGAGGGGAAGAGCCAAAAATCACTCAGTGCTTGGTTTTATTTCTCCCTCTGCTCCACACCAGCACTTGCTGGAGTTGACCCTTTGGGTATCTTGCTTATCGTTGCTGGAGGCTTTTAGTGTTTGTTTTTCTAGAGGCAATAATTCCAATGGATGGAAATGCAGTTAAAGCTTCTTAAAGCAATTAACTCCTTTGCTTTGGTTCATGCTGCTGGATGTTCCTGTTAACTGGAAAATGTCATCCATTTGTTTGTATTAAAGAGGAAAAGTGAGAGGTTTGCGAAGAGGAGGATGCAATGAGATGGCTCAGTCCTAGTGAGCTGTAAGCTGCTCCTCTACCAGGAGAGTTGAGCACTTGCAGACTCCACGTGTAAATGGTGTAATCACCTTGTTAACACTTTCCAGCAACAGCTTTTTGTCCCCTGCCTGCTCTGGAATATTCATGTGCTCGTGCATCATTTTAATGAGCTTATCAATACATTCAGAAGCTATTAATTAAACATTTAGTAGTAATTTTGCTTCAGGATTGCCTCATGCATAACTCTTGGTGTTATAAATACAACATCTCACTGCTGTGTTTCACCAGCTCAGTCCACAGGGTGAGAAGGACCCTCTACAAGGTGCAAGGCTCCTTCCTTCCCATCCTACCCAGACACGTCTGGCTCAGCCGTCGCTACTCAGTGTATCCTGCTTCCCTGGGCATCGTGGCAATGAGCTGGTAGGAGAAAACAGCACAATTCAGGGGGTGGTGGCCCACATTACCAAGGCAAATGTGTGCGGTGGGCAGCAGCGTGCACAGCCATGGCAGAGCCTCACTGCAAATGTTACAGGGATTTCCAGATGAGAATTAATGGACTTTCCTTGGCTAACGTAGAAGAAAATGTTCTACGTGTGGTTGTTTATTGTTTCTGTTACAGTCACTGTACTTGCTTATTGCTTCCATCTGTTGGCATCAAACTATTGGCTCTTGTCTTATCGCTGGGATGTAAACCCTTCGCAGGCAGGGAGTGTGCTTTGCTGGGAGGCTTAACAAAAGCGCCTGAGAAATTGAGGTGCTCAAAGTCTGGGACGCCTTGGAATCAGTTCCAGAGGAACTCAGGTACTTAATTCCCAGAGGTTTCATTCAGGAAGAAATACGTTTGATGGCCTGAAATACGAAGTGCGTGAATTGTAACCCTTTAAGTCTTGCAAAGCTGTTTGCTCCAGACGATTGTATCTGCAGTTGGTGCCTCAGGAGATCATTAGCTTTGTTGTATGGGGTTCTTGGGCAACTGATCAACCCACACCACGTCCTGCTTAAGGAATACTTAAGTCTCACTTGGGCATAAGTTGTTCTGTTTATTTTCCTTGTTGCCCCTCCTCTTCAGTGCTGCCAGCTTAGGACAGGATCAAGCATGCCAGAAACCAACACAACTCTGTCCACTGCAGGCAAGCGCTGGCTCTGGGCTGAATAACCCTGTGCAGGTGGCCCCAGCTCTGCTGCTTTACACAATGATGGGGCTGAACTGGCAGAAACGGGAGATGCTGCACTGGGTCGTGTGCTGGTTTATAAATTCTAATCCTGGCTTTGAATTTTCCAGCAGAATGGGTTTGCTTTACCTCTGGGCTGGAGGGAAACTTCTTCTTGTTACCCTGGAAACGTGAAGATGACAGATCCATCTCTCATCGGCAAGAGGATGAGAGAGAAGGAGATGACAAAAAAGAATGGGGAGGCCAAGAGAATAAAAAGGTGGAGGAGCCACCTTCAGCTACTGCATCCAGGCTGGGAGCAGGGGTGCTCAGGCTGCCATCAGGGGTCAGGGTTCCTCAGCTCTTCACTGGTCTCTCATAGCAGCACTCACTGGAGCGATTTCGCTCAACTTTGACAATGAAGTGGCGAGTGATGGATTAATGTTAATATCTCCTTGCTTCCTTCCCAGCTCTGGCAGCCTGGAGTCAGCTCACATTCTACATACTTAATCTTTTACCTCATTTAAACCTGGGATGTTGTGTATGCAGAACACACCTGAAGGTCAGAGAGCTGCTCAGTGAGGACAGGGCCAAGCTGTAGGACCAAGAGCAAATGTCCTGGTACCATAGATGGGAACAGGAGGAATCTTGACATGCCCACTCAGAGGCCACCTCCTCTTCACAGGGAGCCCATGAGGACATCAAGGTAATTGATCAGATTAAAGTCAGGCAGGAGTTTACCTCTCCTGCTTCATTGGCTTTGCAAGGAAGCCACTGGGTTACTCTTGTCCAAGCAACCTCAGAAGAAGCAGTGACACCCAGTGTGGAAACACTCACCCCACAAAAGGCACGGAAGGGTAGGGATTGGGCTCTGATTTTCCGTACTTCCCTTGCGAGCAGCTGGAAATCAAATATGCCCTTGGTTATAGGAAGTGAGGGCACTTCTGAGTGTCATGTGCCTGGTGGTACCTTCAGAACACATCAGAGGAGCTGCCTCTTTGGCGTTGTGGAGTCTTGGTGAGCTCTGAGCTTCAATTCAAAGAAGAGAATTCAGATTTCTGCCCTTCCCACTGAGCTTGCAGGAGTTACTGGGGGATTTCATTTTCCTGCTGGAAATGAGAGCAAAGAGCAGATGAGAGAGGATACTGCAGTGCAATATCCAGCTGCTGAAAGTCAGGATATGTAGTTCCTGCCCCACTAAGTTCCCTGTGCTTACCTCCTGTTTCCATGCCTTGATGATGTAAGTCCCCCTCCTGCACTTTGTCTCCCTGCTGCCCTCCAAAGCATCAGCTCATATTAATCTTCTCTCTCCTTGCTGAGTTGCAGCGTGCTTTAAAGGCAAGGGCTCCTTTTTCCTGCTCTTAGAAAGTCCCCTGTGCTCTGATGACACCATGCAAATAAATACATGGCAATAAGCAGTAGATTCTCACCCACACTGCTCCCAGGGGCCTGGGGTGTACCCTGGAGCCTGCAGGAGTGCCAAGGAGAAGGTGTGTTCCTCTTGCCTTGCCAGGCTGCATCCTCCTCCATCTGCTCCTCTCACTACCTCGCTTTGCTCCTCCCGGCTCCCCCAGTATTACTTTGTGTCTCCGAGTTCCCACTTGTCACAGCTCCATGTCCCCCTCTTCCATTGCCCCCTGGCACCTCCTCAGCTCACCTCTGAAGCAAGCCCCAGGTGGAAGAGGGAATGGAAAAGGAAGCATTTCCCTTGAAGCAAGAAGAGAACCGATGCGGACCCGGTAGAGGTTGGCGGCGGTGTCAGCATCCGAGGGACTGGGTCTGCTGGGACCTGCAGGCTGCCATCGGAGGCAGGGCTGAGCCGGCTGCATTTCGACTTGCCACTGCCATCTACGGGGCTGCTGCTGCTAGTAGCGCAGCCGGGCGGTCTCGGGAGGATGCTCGTCTCTGTTATGGTTATTATCCTCTTCCCCAAGGAAGTTCGCAGTCCCTTTTCCCTCCCTCACCCCGTTGCTGGAGCAGTGTCTTGTGTAGCTGCCAGGCAGAGTAGCGGCAGCAGGAGACAAGTGTAGCAAACACCATCTGACAGCGTGTTCTGGATGCGTTTCAGGTGAAAACACAAAAAACCCGAGCGTGTTTGATCCTGGCTGTACCTGCCTTCCATATTCATGTTCGTGCGCCTCCATGTCATTATGGGATTAGAGCATCATTAAGCGTACAATGCAAGCCTTTGATAACACCCTGCCCCAAGCTCCTCCTGCCTTTTTCACATTTCTCCTACCCCATTCTCTTTCTTTCTTTTCCTTTTTATTAATTTAGTCTTTTTCCGTCTTCCTTCTTTTTTTCTCCCCAGTCATTTCAGGGATGCTCTGGAGTAACCTCACCTTTAAACCAGGATGGTTTAAAGGGCTGTATTCTGCCTGTCCTTCACACTGGTGTGTGTTATCAGTGTAAGTGTCGCCCAGCGCAAACCTGTGCAGCTGTATCCAGGTCCACAGTGGCTCCACTAGTTTGGAATAGCAGAGCACATGCTGCAGCTGAGTTGGTGCAGAGGGTAGGAAACACAAGCAGGTCCCCAGAGCAGGATTCCAGTGTAAATGCCGAAGTTATTCCACTGATGTTGGGAAAGCTGCTTCAGATTTACTCTGACCAGTATCTGGTGTTCAACATCCACTTTGCAACCCTGTTCCTGAGAGCTGCAGAGTTTCAAGCCACTGCTGTAGAAGGCTTGTAGCCCTTTTAATAAGGGTGCTGAGACCAATCTTCTCCTGCATGGCAAACGTGACAGTAATTTAGATGGAAAGCCTCTGTTTTCCAGACAGACACTCAGCCAGTTAGTGCAAACAAAAAGGCACTTGTAACTCCAGTCCTTTAATCTTACTCTTTGCTTCATGATAGATAAGGAGTCTTGACATCAAATTGCACTAATATGGTCCTCTGAAGATTAGCACTGTGGACAATGCTTGTAGTCTGGCTTCCCCTGATACGTTTTCCTAGTGGAGGAAGGTATAGTGGTCAAAAGCAGGGATGTTGGTATGGAAAATGGGCTGTTCTTACACTCTTCCTGCCTCTGGCAGTGGCTGACCTTGCTGCTTGAGTTTTGCAGTTGTAAAATGGGCATAAGGGAGACTAATTGCTGGGGGGGAGCTCGTTGGGGGATGGCTAATGATTATGGGCTTGGAAATTACAGAGGAGAGAGGGGGAAGAAACAGAAGGAAGGCTTTGCGATGAGCGTGGATGCAGGAGCTGCTTCTCTGGAGATCTCGGAGCTCTTTCGTACAGATGGTCTCATTGCTCTCATTTGAGCAAAGGGGCAGGAAAATAGGAGGTCGGGTGATTTGCCCAAGGTCGTGTGAGAAGTCTGGGAATGAACCCAAGTGTTGCAGGTGCCACCGGCCTGCTTTAACCGGGGGGTTGTGCTGCTTGCTCGCAGACAGGCTCTGAAGCTGTTGATGCACGCACGCACCCCACAGTGTGCTTCAGATCCCTGTACCAGGCACTGGGCAGAGCTGAGAGTCACATCAGCAGCCCCAGAGCAGCGTTTGAGGGAGCAGCTCTGCTTCCATGCATCCGGTGTAAGGGCAAGGAAAGGAACACGGAGCCTGGACTAAATCTTGCTCCCACTCTCCTTGCAGGTGAACCCACAACAGCTTCTTAGAGAGGGTGCAGACTTCCTAGGGTGGGTGTGAGGTGATGACGGGAGGCTGGAGCCACTGTGTGCCCTCCCAGGCTCACTGCCATGCTCCCTCCAACTTCCTAAGGACTCTCTCAAGTACCCCAGGCATGAAAACCAGCCTGAAGCCCACCTGGATCTGCCAAGAGTCTGTACATGAGCCCAAAGTGCAGGGCTTTGCTTCTGGTGGTCACTTGGAGCATCAAAACAAGGTCGCTGAGCTCAGCCCTCACCCTGAACAGGGCTGAATGTGCTGTTCTCAGGTGGCTCTTCCACCCTACGGCTCACATCCACCCTTCAAAGAAGCTTCACTGCTTCCATGGACATGGATCCATCCTACTACATCACTACTCATCAGCCTGCATGGCTTTGAGTGGATTTAGCACTGGGATTCGTCTAAACTGTCCTGCAGATCCCCAAAATCCTGTACAATGTACAAGGTGCTGTGGAATCTCTTCTGCTCAGTGCACAGGGGCCATGCCCTAACCATGCTGCCTGGTCAGAATCCAGCATCAGGGCAGGGGAGGCAGGAACTGCTCTGACACTGCACTGTGATCATCCGTGACTCCATCAGCACAGGAGGAGTTGGGTGGTGTGGGATCAATGTCAGCCCAGCAGGGAGCTCGCAGCAGCCTCTCGGAGATCAAACTGTCGAAGACTGAGTAAAACAGGCAGAGAACAGGGAAAAAAGAGGAAAATGCCTCAAGTCAATTACACCAAGAAAAACTCTGCATGAGGTGAAGGATCTTTGCCATGGAGCCAAGGCAAAACAAGCAGCTGAGGCTGGGAAGCAGATTAGAGCCCTGTGGCCAGGAATAGAACCAGATCTGCATCAGCAGCCACAGAAGGAAGGGCCCAGCAAGTGATGCCAAGCCATGGAGAGGCGAGGGGGTTAAACGCAGGGGCCTGGGGAGAGGGTGAGGACTGTGCTGCTGCTGAGGGGTGCTGGATCCCGAGAGTTCCCTGCTGGGGCTCAGCCAGCTCTTGGTAGATGAAAACAGCAGTGGGTGGACACCAGGGACTCGGTCCCTTTGCGGGGACTGCTGCTACCCAGCAGCAGAGACTGCTGGATGGAACACCCTGAAGTGAGGAATGTGCCTGCGCACCTCAGACATGGAGTGCTCGGAGGTGCCTTTGGTGGCTGACTTTGCCCCAGAAGTTTGCAGTCATTCTTGGCCTGGGCGCAGGCTGGGGCAGATGAGGCCAAATCCCCATTGCACCATCAGTAATGTGTGGCAGCGAAGGCAATCTGGAGCCAGGCACTGCCTGCTCCGTGCTCCCTGGCGGTGCTGCTTGGGCTGCCGGGCTCCAGGGACAGGAGCAGCCCTGTTCCCGCCTGCAGGGACCAGTCTATGGGCACAGCTCTTTCCAGGCATGCGGTACCAAAGGGTTCCTGCACTAGCAAGAGCCTTTTGTTGTTGTTGTTTCAAAGGCTTTGAAATGCATGTTTCATTCTTCCTTGTTCTGACATGAGAGAGGACTGTTTTAATAGCCATGTATTAAATCTATTCAGGGGGAGAGAAGGAAGGACTGCTTTCGCCTGCAGTTCTCAGGGAGTTGTTATCAATAGCCTTTTTCCACCAGAGTTCAGCAGGAGATGGTGTCAGCCTCACCAGGGTCAGTGCTGGAGTATTCCCTAGCTTGTATTCCCTGGGTGTTGACGTTCAGCCTGGAAGGAGCATATGTACCAATGCAAAGAGCTAATTCTTTCCTCCTGTCCCTCCTCTCCTACCAACATCCTGGACATCCCTGACTTAGGGCACTTCCCTCGTGAATGTTTCCGTGTCAGTATAAACAGAGCTCTCCAGCTCTTGGTTCTCTGATGTGCAGGACCCTCGTGCCAGGCTGCAAAGCAGGACAGGCCGATGACACCAAAGGGTCCCTGAGAACCACGGCTTTGCAGCACTTCCCCTTGGCTGCAGCAGGCTCTGTCGCACCCTGGAGCTGCCCATGGGCAGGGACAAGGGAGGCAAAGAACCCAGAGAGTGACTCAAGATGTGAAACTTGACAGCTCTGTGGCGAGCTCTGGCTGCAGCACAGGGCCAAGGAGAGGGAACGCAGCTCCCCAGATTGAGCCCGGGCAGGTTTCCAAAGCCTTGTCTTCACGAGGCAGCAGCGTGCTCGTGTGCATAAAATACCTCTCCAATTCATCAAACAGCTCCAATGAAATACACTAAGGAAGGAACTACTGCCGCGTTCCAATCCGTGCCCAGGCGCTCCCCTGGCTTTGAAAGGCAGTGATTCCCACCCCTCCATCAGCCTAGGAGCAAGGTACATTCCAGATGGTTCCCCCAGCCTAAAGAACTGCACTGCACAGCCGATTAAATCCTGCTTGTTGTAATTAAGCCCGACACAATTAGCTGTCAAGCAGGGCACTCATCTGTTTTATGTTGCAATCTCTTCAGCAGGCGAGGCTGCTAGACAAGATTGTCACTTTTGGAGAAGATTTTCATTAGTTACCCTGGGCTCTGTGTCAGGCTATGAAATATAAAAATGTGCTCCGGAGCCAAGTCAGGGAAATTCTCATTTAATGTTCCACACAGTGTTATGGAAGTAATGTCCTCTGAAAATGAATGCATTTTGGAACATTTCGGAAGAAATGTAATTTGTCTGCTAAGTAATAAGTGCGTGCTCGTGAATTTGCTGGGGTTTTTTTCAATATGCCTTTGCGTAAAGTTGGGAAGACTTTGGGTGACCAAAAATGAGAGGAAGAGAAACTGTTGGGTTTTAATGCTACTCCTTCCTCCCTCCTCCTCTCCCTCCCTCTTTCTTTCATGCTTTATTCTCTGTCCCTTCCGTGCACTCTCAGTACAAGGACCAGGCACTGCTCCACAAAGCAGAAGCTTGGCACAGAAGAAAGATGCAGCTCAATATGGAAGAGACAGACAACAATTGCAGTGGGTGAGGAACGAGGGAGCTGCATCTTGCTGTGCCTTTAAGAACAGGGAGCAAGAAATCCCCTGTTGCTCCTCTCAGTTCAACAACCAGCATCTGTCAGTGGAGATGCAATTACAGTTCCTTGCTTTGGTGGGACTGAGATTTCTGCATTGCTAATGTCAAAGGCTAAGTGAGGGTCAAACACACAGAGCTGTGGGTGCAGCTCACCACCAAAATTGAGGCTTTTGCTCAGAGAAAATCAGTATTCCAGGCTGGCAGAGCATTCTGCTTTCCTTAGGAGTGGATGCTCTAGGACAAGTGCTTTAATCCTCTCCAGCAGCACGTTGCCTTCCTCTGCTCAAGCGGGTGTAGAGAGGAGTCGTACCTTCATCTCCAGTGCTGAAGCATTCATGGCTCTGGGTTCAGATCTGAGGGTCTAACCTGGGCTTCTTGCTCTGGGAGAGAGATGGGCAGCAGAGCTGGCATGCTGGCTGAGCTTTCCATCGGAAGGGAAGCTGCTGAGCCAGAGGCACTGGCTTCAAAAGGGCAGGAATTTGGTAGGGGGGGGAAATGAAAAACCAGGTTAATAACAACAAGTTGGAGAAAAGAAAGAGGAAAATAGGTGAGGAATTACAGTGAGAACTGGGACCGTAGTCACAAGTGGCAAGAGTGAGTTAAGCACTTACCTAAGGTGTGACTTTGGTAGCTGCAGGATGGCATGGGCCAGAGCTGGGTGAGCTGGCAGAGCTGAGGCGGCGGTGGCACTGCATCCCTCCAAGCCATGGCTTGGAATTATCCTCCTCTGATCTGTTACTGCCTCCACGCTTGTACTTACAGCCCTGCGTGGCCTTGAACAGGATCAAGTAAAGAGGCGGATATTACATATATAAACCGGGGTTGTCGGTTTATGTGTTGACATGAAATACAGTTTTCAGATCATAAGAACTCCTGGGCTGAAGTTCGAACCCTGCTGTGAGGAGCATAACCCACCTTTGTTTTCTGCCTGTGACTGCCCATTAACTCCCCAGGCAAACTCTCTTATTTGGAATTAAAGTGGCTTTAATCAGGCTTCGTTTACCCTCCTTGGGAAGGAATAAAGTTCATTCAAATTAACACTGCTTTATCTCCAAATAGAAGCACCCCCACATGAGGCTCAGTGTGCGCTGTGAAGATTTATCGTTCATGGCACACCTTTTCCTCACTCAGCTTTCTTCTGCCTTTGCTTGTTTCCCAGGAGCAGTTCTGGAAGTTGCCTCATCCCTGCTCTGGATGTCTGCACAAGGCTGGAGGGGAGCCCGGTGCATTAGCAGTCAACTACAGAAGGAAGAGCAGGAGAAACTCTGCAGAAGCATGAGGCAGAGCAAACCAGTGCAGAGCAGGTAAGCAGGAAAGCATTGTCTCTTAATTGAGCTGGGGGAGAAGGAGGAGTGGTGGTGATTACAGGGCTTGCAGATCCTTGTGTATGAGAGCTGCCTTCCTCCGACCTGTCTCCATTGGACGGAAGCATCCGAGCTACCCTTGAGAGAGCGTCATGCCGGGAGGAACTGAACCAGGGTGGCTCTATGCAAAGCATGTGGAGTGCACGGCTGCAGTGCGCCGTTTCAGTGCTCTTCCCAAATGCTGTAAGCCCTTTTGGTCCAAAAAGCAGAGTGCCAGGGCTTTTCCTTGCTCCAGCATGTTCCCTTGCTTCAGCCAGGGGCAGAATCACTGTGGAGTAGCGCAGAACAAAGCAGGGCTTGCTTTCCTAGCCCAGATGCTGATCGTAAAGATGGTCACATATACTGTGGCATGCATGGATGGGGAAGAACAATGTGGAGTCACAGTTCATTCACCACAATGACAACCTGCATAAACAGAGTGAATGCAGCACCTCTGAGGATGGAGAGACCCTTGGTGTCTGCTGGAGAGCTCAGCTGCACGTGCATGGAGGCTGTCTGACCAGGTCCCTGCGCATCTGCTCCAGCCCCGCTGCCAAGGCTTTAACATCCCAGAGAAATGGCTCACATGGTTTTTACACCGGGATGAAATGCCTGGGCAGGAGACACAGATGTACGGCAGCTCCCAAGTCCCATGGCCATGTCCTGAGCAGGCACTCAGCAGCCTGGTGCCTGCTGCCCTCAATTCCCAGATTTCCCCACAAGCTGCTGGCTGCGTGGAGGGCTGGGGCCTGTGTGCAGCTTGGTTGATGGTGGCACCCATAGGGATGCTGGCTTTGCTGCTGCAGGTGGCCAGCATGGAGTGGGGATGCGCTAGCAGGGACTCTTGGCTTGCTGTGGCTCATTGCTTTACTGTAGATAGCTTTGGCCATAGCTGCTGTGATAACAGTAAAAACCAAACCCCAACAAATCCCTTTTTGCTCCATCCTTCAGCTGGATGTGCTGCTGGCAGAGGCTTTGCCAGCACCAGGTGCAAGGGGGTGCAATGAAACCCAGCTTTGATTTCTCTTGGGTCTGTTTAACCCTTTCCTCCCTCCATTAGTATTTGCCAGTGGGATCACTCCCTTCCTAGATAATGAAACTGAGGAATATTTTCCAATCTTCTGAGTGTTTTAATGCTGGGAGAAGGGTCAGGAAAGAGATCACTTAAAGAAAAAGGCCTCCAGGTTTTGGAATGTATCTCCTTTCTCCCTTTGCCACTGCTGCTCACCACAGGCTGGGATACACAGGCAGCTTCATTTGGCTTCTTGTTTGGCTTTGGTTTGAGGCATCGCTTAAGCAGCAGCCTCAGCATTTACCCTGGACTTAAGGAGACTCACAGCCCTTTTGCTTCTTCCTCAGCATCTTTCTGATGAGGAGCACAGCGTCCTGCCAGTCCCGTCCGGTTTGTCACACCGCACCAATCGATCACGTCTCCCCACTGGTCACAACGCCCTGATGCATTCAGAGCCTTCATTAGGTTTCATCGAAACCCCACGTTGACAAAGGTTTTACTGCAGTGACCTCCTACACATCCCAAACCACAGGTATCACCCCAGTACTCCGAAAAGAACCCGAAGGGGTGGAAGAGCAGCTCTCTGTTGTCTTTCAGGTAAGCAAATTTAAATAAGGAACTCCGACAGTTTCAATTATTATTCTTGTAACTGCAGTACAAGAGAGGAAAAAAAGCCCCATTTAGCACAAGAGATTATTTTAGGGAAAGGGGGGGAACTCGAGAATGTTTTATTTATGGCAAAACTGCAAATTACCTTAATAAATTCCTTTACTAAGCTGTATCAGCTACTAAAACATTGTTCTTTGTGGGTGAATAACTTTTAATTTGAGTGTTCGAGTATTCAGCAGAGTGAGGTAATGGATTAGCAATTGCCTGTATTGTAAATGTCATCTTGGCATAATTAGGGTGATTATTGTTAACCAGTCGAGTTTAGTATTTATCTGTCACTGGGTGAGAGAATCTAACAAAGCCCCAATTAGTTATAAATGGTGGTGGGTGGTGGGAATGGAACACAGCCTCTGAAATGCTATTTTGGATTTCAGTTTGTTTCCGTGTTTATTTGGTGTGTAACATCCACATGAATGTGACCTCCCCCTGACAGGGATGGCGACTCACATGCACATGGAGATGCCATGTGTGCCAGGGCAGGAATTGCTGCAGAGGAGGCGGCACAAGCGGGAGCAGCGCTTGGATGCACTGCACAGAGCACAGGTTGCTGCTGGCCTGCTCTGAAGCAGGTAGGTGTAAAGCATCCTCCACTGTGCCCAGCTGTGCACGTGGGTGATCCCTGAATCTGTCCAGTATTGCAGGCTCAAAAAGCATGAAAAGATGTAAGAACAGCTTTATTAACAGGCTCTGTCCTGATTTCTCCTTTCCTGGCCCACTCACCTTTGTCCCCTTGCCCTGCAAATGGGCCAAGTGAAAAGTCTGACCTGTGGTAACGGTCATTCCCTGAGAAATGGGAGCAGAGGAGCAGCAGAAGCTCACAGCAGTAGGAAAGGGATGCTGAGTTGCTGGACGACAGCAAACATTACTGCAGCTTACAGCCATCTCTGATTGCAGTGCTTCTGCAGGCTCCAGTTCCCAGCCATCCGCACCCACTGGTTGCAGTGCAGGTTAGGTGGCCTTTCCACCTCCAGCCCTCAAAGCAGCAGTGCAGGCAGTAACTGCCTGACTGGCCTGCACTGGCATTGCTCTGATGGAGACCAGCATGCCAAGGCTCAACTTTCAAGTCTTAATTCCCACTTGGGCTCCTCACTCCCCATCCATGTCTAACAGCACCCTGTTTCTGGTGGTCAAATGGATACTTCAAGAAGAAGTGGGCTGAGTTCAGCTCTGCAAGGGAAAGGATGCAAAACCTTATTACAGGCAGCTATGGAGTGGTGTCCCCATTGGAAACATCATCTCCTTTCCCCCCAGGCAGTCAGCAGCTGGCTCAAGGCACCAGGGTTAATGTCCTTTGCAAATACTTATCCAGCCTAATAGAACTGGGGATATTGCTATCAATCACAGATATTTCGAGTCCTTCCTCTTAATCCTGACAAGCTCGTGCCCTTAATAACTTCAATGGGACTTTTGCCAGAGCAAAGGCTGTCAAGTCAGATTCTCAGATTAAATGAAAAGAAAAGCAGGAAGGGAAGTTCAAGGTGAGGATTTTTTTCCTTGGTGCTTCTTATGGATGTTCATAGCTGGAAACTGCGGTGGTTTTTTTTCTCTTCTGATTATCTAAATGATGGATGAGTCAAACGGCCTGAGAAATGTTTCCAGACCCAGCCACAAATGACAGAGGATGAACTGAGTAAAGCCATCAGGGGCTGAGAAAAGACAGAAACAGCAGACTTAGCTGATAGGGAAATAAAAGACTCCGTGGGAAGAAAGAGGTTTCCGAGGGAAGCAGGGATCATGTCCTTTATGACGCTTACACTCAGTAAGAGTTTATGCATTTTTAATTGCTGGATATTTAAGTGCATTGTAATCATCAGTTGGTTTAGGCTATCTCAGACAACAGGTTGCTTGTGGCCACAGTGTATTAGGTGGTAGCTCTTTAAATTCTTTGGAAACCTTTTGCAGTGCTCAGTCTCCTGTGACACAGATTATCTCCGCTTTCTTTAATAAAACTGAGAGGAGCATTTCTACGCTCTCTCCGTGGCAGAAAACCTGGAAAACAAAGCTGAGAGCCACAAAGCAAATAAAGATCCAGTTCTTGTTTTAAGACATTCTCTGATTGCTGATGTTCCTACTCTAGGGAGGCAAGAGGCTTGATGGATGGTTAGCAGGTTTTAGGGCAAGCGATGCTGATAAGCGATGAGCTCTTGTCAGGATCTGAGCCACAGGAGACAATGAGCAGCTGCAACAGAAGATTTGAGCTGCTTTTAGGAAGAATTGGCATTTTCCTGCACCTTTTAAAAGCAGGCATGAGAAGCTATGGGATCCCTCCAGGCACCAGCTCAGAAACAGGGCAGACCACGTCCAGCCCACCACCATGTGAAGGTAGACCTGGTATCCCTCCAGGCCCAACCTGACCCTGAACCATTGCTTTTCTCCCAGTGTGCAGAGACCTTTTCACCTGAGGAAGAAACTGATGTCACCACCTCCAAATCTGCACCACCTCAAGGAGGACCCATGGGCCTGTGGCCACAGCAGGGCATGACTGCAGCAGCCAGAGGCTTGCCAAGAGAAACAGGGTTTGACCTGGTTTTGGAGTAGGTGCGACCTGGATTTACTTCCCACAAGACTGCACAGGTACTGCTTCCATTTTAAACCACAGAAAGCTTGTAAATACCCAGCAAGCCGAACTTAGATCCCTTTTATACCTGAAACAAGCCCATAAATCCAATGTATTTTTTTCTAAGTGCAGCCAAAGTTCTGCTATTATTTATTTAGATACATCTGGGAGCTCCCAAATTTGCAGTGATTTGCTGGCACAAATATCTTTCAAACAAGTGTTTTCTTCCTTCTCTGCGAATATTCTACCTGTGGCTTTTGAGGGGAAAAAAAGATGTTTTGGCCAAAGAAGGAGAAAATAAAAATCTATAAGCATTTTATAGAGCTCGTCAACTGCAATTTTAGTTTAGTTTTACAGAGAAGCAGGGCGTTCTATTCTCTTCAGCTTCTATGGGAAGGTCAATATTACTTCTCTAAAACCTTCAGCAGCAAGGTTTTGCACGTGGGTACCTCCACTCTCAGTGAAAAGTGAATAGATACAGTGAATTCCTGAACAGAATAGGAGGCATCAAAGGGGGATTTTTGAAAGGTTAAGCTCCCTTGTATGAACTGAAGCAGAGTCTAATTCTTTAAAGGTTTGATCCAGCCCCTAGCGAGAGATATGGAATTGCTTCAACAGAAACAGAACCTGACCTTCACCCAGAGGCAAGTCAGGACCTGGAGGAGCCCCAGCTGCTTAACACAGGCACAGACATGCCAGCAGCCACCTCCTCCCCTTGCCTTGGTTTGGAGCACAGTCAGTCCCAGGGAGAACATAGAAATCCTTGGTAATAAATGGAGCTGGAGCCTTGGCTCAGTAGCACCATTTAACGCCTGATAATCCCTCATCTGAATTTGCTCTAGTTTATTAGACATCCCTGGAAACAGGCATGATGGAAATACCATGGAAACATGACAGCAAGTAGAGCTGTCATCTCACGTCTTCTCCATCGATGGATTCTTCAGGCAGAGCAGAGCTGGCTCACGTGTGTACCTCCCTCACCTCAAGAGCATGAAGACATCCCCATGCTGCAGCCAAGGGTGGCACTCGGTCATCAGGTCTGGAGGGAAACTCAAGCCAACCATGACCACAACCGCACCAACAGCAAAAGTCCCAGTATGGGCAGAGAGGGGCAGATGAGACTGGCAGAGCTAAGCTGCGCGCATCTGGAGCCCCCAGAGGGAAGTGTTACTTCCCTCCCCCTTCAAATGAGCTTCAGCTTTGCCACTTGGCTCAGATAATTTACTTTTAATAGTCTGGTTACAAAAGAGATTGCAAAGGAAGCACGTGACTCAGAACAGGGATTTCTGAGTCACATTCTCATTTCCCCCTCATGCCTCCTAGGCCTCTAATGAACTACAAAGAGACATTAAGAAAACACTAAGAACTCTTTATCTGCTGAGATTTGGGAACTGGTACAGTGAGCAGGCAATAATGGATTCCATGTATTTACAATACCTCCCTGAGGCAGCAGCCAAACAGGGGAGACGGGAAGTCCAAGTGCTCAGGACACAGACTGCCGGATCAGGTGGCCGGTGGTGAGCAGTGTCAGGTTGGGTGAACACTCCTTTCCCAGCCAGGCTCTCAGAAGGCTTTCATGCCTCATTCCCTGGGAAACCCAAGGGAAATGAAGTAGCTGTCATCTGTGCTTTGGGATATCTGCGTCCCCCCCAGCACACTGCATCACTTGGGCCAGGTTAAGTGGCAGCATGCAGATGGGAAAAGGGACCACATCCTACCTCTGCCTACAACATCCCTGACTGGAACACCAGTTCAGCAGCCAACTGCAGGTAATGGGAAAATCAACCCTGGGGAATCAACTGGCAAATATCCCCCCCCATCCCCAAGGCAAACAAATCAATGCAAACATCAAGTGGAGGTTAAAAACGCATACCTGGAACTAATTACAGAAAGAGAGCTCAGCCTGGGGTGGATGAGAGCCCTTGATAAAGGAAATGGCTCCACCAGGTAAAGGGAGCAGTTGGCCTCAACGGCTTGGGTTATTTATTTTTTCTCTTTCCTCATGTAGGTCAAATGTCCTCCCCGGGGGGGGGGTTTCTCTTAACCTCCCTCTTAGGATCTCAATTACACACTTGGCACAGATTAACAACAACAACAGATAATAGGACAGTTAAAGCAAAAGAAACCTCAGAGGAAAACAGTGTGCTTAGACCAGAACAAATAGCAAAGGGGTCATGGGGAAGGAAAATCAATGTGGCTGATATTTATTACACTCTTTATGGAGGGAGATGGGACTCAACCAGAGCCCATTTAGAGTTCTGTTCTGCTTGGGTTTTGCCATAAACAAAAAGAATGAGTCCAGCCCTTCATTACAGTTTGGTGCCCAGCATATTTTAATTAAGGTTAGGAAAATAGACAGGAAAGGGGGGAAAAAGGCAAGAAAAACTAAAGAGAAGGAAAAGAGGTGCAAAAAATATCCACCTAATTCATGATTTAGTATCAGTTCTGTTCAGCCTTCCGCTGGATCTTCCAAAAGCAACATCTCCTGTCATTTGGATTGGATAGTTGCTGTTCAAACAGACTTCTGATGCCACACGTGAAAAGAAAACAACCAACCATGAGTTGGAGGGGAAAGGGAATAAAAGAAGGCAAACAACGCAGTATGTAGAGAATCTAAT
Organism: Ara ararauna; assembly: GCA_028858755.1. Classification (NCBI taxonomy): domain Eukaryota; kingdom Metazoa; phylum Chordata; class Aves; order Psittaciformes; family Psittacidae; genus Ara; species Ara ararauna. The sequence goes on along the minus strand of CM054398.1, from coordinate 2,156,024 downwards.
CCGGAGCGGTGTCCCACAGGAAGGTTTCTCTGCATAACCACAATCTCTGTGCGGGACTGCAGGAGCCTAAAGCCATGGCACGGGGCACAGAAGCATGTGGGAAGCAGTACCTCACTTACTCTGTCCTATGCTGGCTTGCACACGGAGTCAAATGTGTGTGTGTGTCTTTGTGTGCAGGTGTCTGCAGTGACCCACAAAACGCATTCTCCCTGCTTGATCCATCCCATTACGTGACTGACTGTGCTCAGATGTGGAGGAGATTGATAGCACTGAGATCAGACTCCGGTCAAGGAATTTGAAATCTGATTTGAGGTGAGTTCTGCTTCAAGTATAACTCAAAATCACATTATTTCAGTTGTGGCAGGGAGGGGGGGAGAAAGAGAGGAGGTGAAACACTCGTTACTGCCTCGCTAAGGTAAGCCATGCAAGACAAAGTATGAACTGTTAGCACACCAAACAGAAGGGACATAATTCCATCCTCCTGTCCGAATCAGAGAGCATTACTGTCACCGATGGTGCATAATTCAGGGGTGATAAATCATTAAAACCAGGTAGAAATGGTAACATCCCACTCTTTGATGCCATTGATACTAAGCCTGGCTGGGAAAGGGAAATCCTCTGTGTCAGTAGCTCATGTTTCTTTGCATATGGAGGCGTGGGTAGGCTTTGAAGTTCTCTTAAGGTTCCCAAGCCCCTCAGGTAGTGGAGAACATTTCCAGCCCTGACTGCATGCTGTCATCTTGCATCTCCCTGTTGCACAAGCCCAGCACCAGACCTCATTTGAGCCAAGCTCATGGCTGAGTCCCTCCACTTGCTCCAAAGGGTGCACAACTTCAGACCTGGAGGAGGCCTGAAGATAAAGCCTTGCCCTTCTGTGCTCTGCTTGCTCCCAGCTCTGTCTGTGCTTTGCTGTGTCATCTTGAACAATCACTACAGCTCCACACGTCCCCTTTCATATCAGATGGCTCCTACAGGTGCCCTCATTAACCTCATTAACTAATGAGCCAAAGTGATCACAGACATCTGTTGATGAGACTCACTTGCAGTCTTGGAGTGCGAGTGTTGCTCCATCAGCCCACAGGATTCCATCCAACGTGACCCAAAGTCTCTTTCCAACATTTGCCAGCACAGCAGGGGTAAAAGGAGATTGAACCGGGCTCAGTGCTGGGAGAGCAGAGGTGCTGCAGGTGAAACACGAGGTGTTCATATCAGGACTGGGAGGAAGCTATTCCCTGCTTGATGATGCCTTTCAGAAAGAGGGCAGTGCCGGTTTATGGAGCATCCTGAGTTTGTCATTTCCCTGCTGCTCCCGTCACTTTGGGCTCCCCTGGAGGAGTGAGGCTGCAATCACCACCACCCACAAAGCAAAGGCACGAGAAACATCTCCTGGTTTAGGGAAGTCGGGAAGCCTGTGGCTCAAGCTGTGGCTCTGCAGGAGCTGCAGCTTTCTGCAGCCTTCTGCAGCCACCTGGAGCTTAACTGCCACTTAAAGGAATTATCTTCTGCCTTTATCCCTAACAAAAACAACTATTTGTATGGAGCAGACAGACAGATAGGGAAGCACGCTGGGAATTGCTCTGTAGAGCTGCTTCCCCTCCTCTCGCTGTGTTCCAAGTGAAAGAAAATAGAAACAAAATTCAGTCAACAGCAATAGGAAGGAGGAGAGGCGCTGGGCAGAGCATGAGCCTCCAGGAGCTCCAATAGGAGAGAACAGACACTTCCAAGCATCCCCTGATCTCGTGTTCCTTCCTCAAGCACCTGCAGTGGTCTCTAGAACACATTCCTGATGGAGTGGCCCTAGGTCTCACCAAGAGCCTTGCCCTTTTATGTCATCTCCCAGCACACGCTGCTTTTGGCATTACCGTAATTTACATTTCCAGGGAATTCTCCCAGCATTTGAGAGCCCAATGCCTTCCCTGGGATCCTGTCAGGAGGAGCATTTTTTCTCTCCTTTAAAGAAAAAAGAACCTCTTTTCTCTTTCATATCTACCAGGAATAAGTCCTTGCTGAAATGAGCTACTCGCTGTGGGAGAAAGGCACTGCACTGACAGGCTTGAAAACTGACAACTTACTATTAAACTACAAAAAAGCCACCTCCCCAGTGATGGGGGAGGCTTAACAGCAGGAGGCTCTTCTCTTCCAGCATCCTTTTGCTGTACTAAAAGCTTCAGAGGAACTTGTAGGAAACCAGAACTGGGCAGGTCTAATGTACTCAGAGCTTAAACTAGCCCTGGCTTTAGCCCTGAATTGGTCTTTTTACCCTCTTCATTGTCATATAGTCTTGCCTTATAACATTATGTCCAGACTCCCTTTTGAACATCTCTCTAAGTGCTTGGTCCTGAGGAATCCAGACCTCTTTACCACTCAGAAGCAACTGCACCTTATCTGTGGCATCCTCAGCATTTGGCTTTCCAGCACTAAAATAATCCAGAGTCCCTCCCATCCCTCCACATTGTCCAACTCACAATCAGGAGCTCTTGGCAAAGGCTTTGCTTTTAAAAAACTCATTGTAACTGTAATAGGCAAGATTGTCATTTTGGAAGAGTCAGTTTCTTAGGAAATAACACTTTTCCTGGAGTAACTACTTTGCTGGTCAAAAAGCTTCATGCCTAAGCAGTGTCTTGCTTTCATTTTCTTGTCCTTGATCCTCAGCTCATGGATATTGGCATCTCTTTAGAGAAGTCCATAGAGGTACATCTGTGCATGTGAGCTATAGATCTGGTCCAAGTCTCGGCCTATACTCTAAACAAGTTTCAAAGGGATTCTTGGCAAATGAAGAAGGGAAATAAAAGTCTTTTTGTACTCTGAAATTTCCCAGGAATAAAACAAATGCACAGTCAAAGCTATTCAAATGACCTTTCGGGAGATCAGTCGTAGAATCTGTTAATACATTTCTTTTTAAACAGATGGAGTTTGCAAATTTACTTTGGGCTTATAGGCTAACCTGTTCTATTGCCATCATGGCCAGACCTGATTTCTGACATAAGACCCAGCTCTGTGTTCACAAGAGTCTCCATGCTGAAATGGATAGGATCGGCCCAACATAGATAGGGCTTCATTAGGATCACTTAGTAAGAATCTTCTAAAGGATGTATCAGCTCTTAAAGCCACATTACATGCACATTACAGTAAGGCATATCCCCACCAAAAGACAGATGAGAATCAAGCACAGGGTCTCACGTCCAGACTCACATAAAGCAGTGCCATACCTTGGAGAAAGCCTTTCTGAAATCAGTGCCACTCAACAAAGCTCTGCACAGCACAGTCCAGTCCACAGCATTTGCAGCTTAAGGGTTGTAGCTGCAAGCTTCAGCCTGATTCCCCACTGCACGGGAGGAACAGTAAATTACAATTATTCCCACTCTTAAGGTGCTTGCCTGAACAGTTTTATTCCTGTAAAAGCAACTGTCCCTCATCTTCTTGCATTGCTGGAGCAGAAAATGCCTCTGCAATTGCAACTTTCTTTCAACTGCGTATTTGGTGGCCCTGATACACCCAATTCAATATAGGCTTTATTTGCTTATGCACTAGGATCATTTACAGGCAGTGAGCAAAGAGCAGTGATGCTGCTGAGGCTCTCCAAGGAGCTTGGCAAGCTGACTTCAGCTGCTTCCCTCAGGTTACGTGTCCTTCCCTGGCCGGTTCTGCTCATGGCTCAGTATGGTGCATTCCTGCAGAGAGCCGTGACTGAGCTAGGACCCAGTTACTTCTCTTTGCTTCCAGTTCACACATGCCAGCTTCACCAACACAGGTGAAATGAGCGTGTGGTCTGTGGCAGAGTTACAGAGGCTGTGAGCAAGGAGTGAGCTGGAGCTTTTGTTTGTGCATCAACACCACCACTGTCAGGTGCATCCTGGCTGCAAGCATTTATTCCAGGTGATGCTGTAAACAAGACACAGAAACAAGATTCCAAGCCATTGCATTGCACACAGGGTCTGCAGTTCCGGGGTTGTGAAAGCTCTCACAAATTAAGCTGACCTGCAGGAGCAAGCCTAAGCAAGAGTAAGCCATAATAATCGCAGCTCTTTGAAAACCTCTGTTTCATTAGAGAGATTTTAATAGCTTTATAAAATCAGGAAAGTATGTATTATAGCAATTTGCAGATGGGGACATAAAGACTGAGAGGTAGTGGCTGGGGCAGTCAGATGCTCCTTGAGATCCATGTGTGCTCTGTTGCTAACAGGCCAGCAAAGGGTGATTGCACATGTCTCAGGCTGAGCATCTACACATTAAAGCAACCACAGAGAGGGGCCACTTGTGAAAATGTCGTCCGTAACATCCTGAGGGTCCCACAGAAAACCAGTGGCACTTTATTAATTATCCAATGGCAAAGATGAACACAGATTAAGAACTCAGTTGTCTAAGAAGCTGGGTAACTGCAGTCCAAGGGAAGGGGCTGACGTGGCTGGGCTCTTACTCATTGTGCTCTCCCAGGTACTCTCACCCAGGGAATCAGATTGCTGCACAGTGGCACAGAGCAGTGCAGTAACTTGCCTACAGGAACAGAGCATGTCACTGTTTTCTATTAGACCCATTTGGGAGGATTACGGCTCCGTTCTGACCATCTGGCTGAGCACAGCAAGGAAGTATGACAATAACTTGCTTATCTACTGAAAGGTCTCCTGTGCATCCTAGGAAATAGGTGGCCCTGACCATTGCTGGTGGGGAGGCGATGAATTTGACATGCTTTGGGGAAATCAGAATAGTCATCGCTAAGGTCTGTCCTCCCGTGAGCTCCGTCCTACCACTCCACATTGTGAACACAGAGGAACAGGAGCAAGTTTAAGTGACTCCAAGACCGAGCCCAGTACTTCACATTCATCCCTTAGATTGCAGAAATGCTAGCGACAGCAGGGCTCATTTGTTGATGTCTGTTTGCAGGGGTTTATTTGTTTGAAAAGGCTAATCAGCTATCAGGATGCCGAGGCAATTGCTTAAATGTAAAGGAAAAGGAAGAAATTGTTCAAAGCTATTCAGATGAGGGAGCATGGTTTGCGTTTTGATGTCGGTGTGCAGCCAACTGACAAATGCTGAGCCACCGTCTGGTGTAAATCCAGATGAATTCCATTAGACTCAACAGACTTGCTTCCAATTTATTCTGATGTAACAGAGAGTGTGATACTTCCATTTAGATTTACATTCGATTTGTTTCCTGTTTTCCATAATTCAGTCGTTTTCCATTGTGTACAAAAACTGCCTGGGCCAGATCTTGATCTCATTTGCATTGGATGAAAACAGTCCTTTCAGATGGAGCTACTCTGGATTTCTAATTGCATAAATGAGAATAGAATCTGATCTATTCCAAGTGAGAAGTCCCCAGGGCGTTGCCATGTGAGAACACCTCTGCCACAGTGAAGGGATCAGGTCTTTGCCATTGATTTCAATGCAGTATTTTTATCTAAATCCTGTACTGGAGCCCCAAGCTTGACACCTTCACACATACAAGATATAGAAGCCCCTCTTCCCTTCGGAAGATGAGCTAACAACCAAATACCTCCGTCATCTCATAACCTAACATAAAACTACCATGTGTTAGCTTAGAAGAAAGTCAGGAACAGAAGGAGCCCAGCTTTACCTGCCAGAAGTCTCCCTCAAAAGATATAATGGCCCTGATATATTTCATTTGACACACACATTGTTTATAACTCATGGTTCCCATGTTGCCTTCTGCTTCTTCCCTTGAGGCCCTTCTGACTTCCCCTGCTCAGTTGTAATTGGAAATATCAGGAGCAATACAATGATTCTCTGGCAGATAAGGCTGTCTGGTTTGGTGGCCATGCTGCTAGCGATACATTGGGTTATTACTAATAACTAAGAGGGTTATTCCCAGCAACATGTGCAATCAAATGGATTTACTCCTTCCCATTGAAGCTGCTTATTTCACTGCTAGCAGGAAAATAAGGCCATTTAAAGTCATTTATAGTAGTTGCAAAGGCTTTTCTGAGTGGATGTGCAAGCTATGTTGCCATAGCTTCTAGAAGGACTTTGAACTCAGCTCATCCATCTGACTTCAGAACATCTGACCCTTGTTCCTTGCTGTCCTCTAGAATGGGATATGAAGAGGCGTCATTCTCCCTCTGGATCTCAGGTCGTGTATGAGCTCAGCTAGCCCTTAAAACACTGGCCTCCTGGCTGCCAGCTGTAATGGTTTATAAGCATGGATATTCCACCTCAGTTTTCAAACGTGGCTTTTGCTACGAAAACATGCAGTTTGAGTCTTTGTTACCTGGGGCCTGGGGAAATGCAAAGCTGATAGGCAGTAAAAGCAGCTATATCGGTAGCAGATCGCTTTACCTTGATATGACTTGCCACTGTAAATGAAGTCATACCTGTTCCATTTGCAGGACTCCTGTGTGCTTAATTCCACTGGAACTTTAGATTTCCTTTACAAATGTAGATATTTCTCTTCATTTACAACATTTAGCACCAAACATGGGAAGACAACAATGACAAGAACAGCCACGGCAACACCAATGACACCACCGCGCTTCCAAGGCTATCAGTATTAAGAGCACATTATGTGGCAGATTGGAATTTCGGCATCTCTCTGCTTCCCTCCCCACAGCATCTCAGCCCTGTGCACTAAGACTGGAAATGACCCCATGGGTTTGGCCTGCAGTATATAAAACAGAGCCTTGGAAAAACAAGGCAATCATCAAATTTCCAGTGTAGGCGGCAATCTGTCTGTTGGGTTTGCACACATACACATTATCAGGGCCTGTGAGTGCCTGGAGGCAGCGCTACACAGAGCAGCTCCGCAGCTCTTGCCTATAAAACACAAAGGCACACCAGGTTCTCTTCTGTCTGATGCTTCACAATGAGCAGGAGCCAAGCAGGGCCCATCACACGGTAACAAAAGCTGACAGAAGTACTTATTTCTGATTTTGTTCCCCATGGTTTTTATTCCACCGTGCAATTTGCATTACAACTGCCTCCTAATTGTTCATTTTAGCAGGCAAAGAGCAATCTGATACAGATTATAATACGCAAGGTAAAGCAGCAATGTCACAAAATAGGTGCGACCAGCCAAAGGCAGCCTTCCTGGCTCCCCCAGGGTTTTGACACTGGCTGATTAAGCAACCGAGCAGCACTGCCTGGAATTAACATGAGCTCAAAAAAAGCAGGACAGTGGGAGTCCGCTTAGCCACAAGTGCCAGAAACCCTTTCATCAGGGCTCTCTGATAGCCCCAAGTGTCTGAGGCAGTTCTGAAAGCACCTTTGAGGTGACATGGTGCTGCTGTCCTTGATGAAGGGACACCTTGGAAGTAACACGATGGCCTGAAGGCCCAAGAAGGGAGCATCAGCCTTGAGAAGGGAGCCCCCGCAATGGCACTGGGAGCCCCTGGGAGGTAACATTTGGTTTCAGCATCCTGTTTGAGGTAGCACAGCAGAGCCACCACGGGGCCAGAGCCCCAGAAAGCAGCGTGTGGCCCTGAAAAGAAAACCATGTGGCTGAAAACCAGGAACACCTGGAAGGAGAGCACTTCCAGGAGGGAATGCCGTACAGTAGCCTGACTAAGAGGGGCTAATATGGCACAGCCCTGTGCCAATAGGCCCCTGCAAGGAAATGTGGTGCAGCTGCCATGGATTGGAGAGTGTGTGCAAGTGCTTCTGGGCGAGGGAAACCCATAATGAAGCAGCCTCAAGGGAGATGTGCCACAGCCCGCTCGAGTCCTGAGAGCTCAGCATTGGATTCTCCTGGATATGAAAACCCCTCTATTCCCAGGACCGCCAGTGCAGACTCATTGATCAGAAGGCAGGGCAGGAAATGAAATGAAGCAGGTGAATTAAAGGCAGACTTCACAGGCTACATCTGTTCCTCCATTCCCGCTGGGAATAACACTGATGGAACTGTAAAAAGTAAATTCAGTGCTGAGGAGAGCTGCCAGGCCGATGGCCCTGAAAACTGAAGTACTCGATGCATCCATGACTTGGGTATTGGAGAAGAGCCACTGGAACATGCCTGAGCCTGAGCTGCCTTGCGGAAGCACAGCAGCTGCTGGAGATGGCCTGCCTGGGCTTGTCTCCTGCTTGTGAAGCTGAAGAGAAGGAGCTGGCTGGGAAGGCCTGGCTGCAGCTCCAAGGTGGAGGGGGAAGCAGCAGCAAGCAGCAGTGCTTTGGGTAATCCTGTCTGGAATGCCCCATCAATAGCAGGATCCCAAAGATGAAGAAGAAATCCCATCCATAGTACAGCATGCGAAGTTGAAGACGTCTCCATCTTGCAAAACACTGAGGCTGGCACGCAGACAGGAGCTCAAACACCTTTTAGCTTTGGTCTTTGGTCTTGTCCACACCCGTGTTCACAGAGAACAAGGGAAACATCCGTTTCAGAGCAGTTCTTACTATCAGCACCTTTCCTGGTATTTGGACATACTCCATCGCCTCTATACTCTGCAGTCTAAAGAGCCTGGATGGTTTTGAATGGACCTGGATGAGTGAGGAGAGACAGGACATCTCAAATAAGAGATCTATTTTGCCAACTAAGCCTGTGTCCAGAAGAGGCTTCAGAGCATGCTTCTGCTCATTTGGAGTCCCAACCTTCGTCTTGGCCAGACTCAGGTAAAGCCCAAATGTCTAAATTACATTGTAAAAAGTGCCTGTCACCTCTTCTGAGAGCACCCGAGTGTGGTGTGAAGCATTTAGCAAGCACTGAGGGTACCTGAAACTAAGGAGTAAGAGGCAGCTGGGGGAGGACAGGCAGTAGAAGAGGCCACGTAGAACAAGTGAGTAACAGAGGTTGTCCCACTGACTTCCCAGGCCTCTGTCACTGGAGGGCTGCACAGTCCTATCTGCAAAGCATGAAACAATCTCTTGAAGGGAAACAACAACATAATGAACAGTCAAGTAAAGGAAGTCAGTTCTTGTTTCTCAGAGCAGAGCCTCTTTTCTAACATATCTTGCATTGGGTTATGGCATAGAGGGAAAAAGAAATACCACAAATAGACCCAGTGAGTTTTACCTCTCTTTATGCTGTACCTGTGGCTGTTTCCATGTGGTTTGCCTTTGGTTTCTTTTTCCTTCTTTTTCCCATATGATAAGATCCATCAGTTGAAGGACAGCAACCAACCCAGCTCCTCCTGCTCGGAAGAAAGGCCGCAACTACACTTGGAATAAGAGATCGTCAGGCAGATTTTAAGTGTCAATCAGGGCCTATCTCTGAAAAAAACATAAGTCCAGGCAGCTCCCACACCACCACAGTTAACATAACTCTTACCAGATATCCCCCTGAGCTGCAAAAAGCCTTCCAAAGCTGCCAGCTACAGGGATGAGGTGTTAGAGAAGATACCAGACCTAATTCAACTCGGGTCACTTTGCCTTTTGCTGTGATTGGCAGCTCCAGAGAAGTAAATCCTGGTCTCCCAGGCTTTGTGAGGCAAACCGGGCCATTTACTAGAAGAGGGGCATAGATTTAGGTCTGTTGCTGAGTGCGTCCCACCCTCGGTGGCACGCCTCCACTTTAATAATACTATTATCATTTTAATTATTATTTATGACTGCACCTCGGGCTGCGCCAGGCACTTTCCAAGCACTCAGCAACGTCCTGGCTCTGCTCCAGGAAACTCCTTGTTTCAGGACAGACAGCGGAGCGGAGGCGCCGCATGGTCCAGGGGCAGAAACGCTGAGTCAACAGCTCCAGCGCTGTCCACTGGGCGCCTGCCTTGCTGGGTGACCTTGGGAAGGCACATTCCTCCTTCCCATGCTAAGTCCCATCCCACTCTGTCCATCTCAGTGCTTGGACTCAAGAGATCTTCAGCTGTGACTGTGTTCACATCTTCATCTTAGAATCAATTTGTGCGCAAAGCCCAAGGAAGTACTTGGGGAAATATTTTTGTTCCTAGGAAAAAAAGCAATGGGAAATGAGAAACTCCCATTTTTCCATAGCATTTCTTCAGATGCTTTTTGTGGAAAAGAGAATCAAATGTCTTCTCACTGCCAAAAACAAGTCCAGAGAGGCATGTTTTTCACTTGAAAACCAGAAGGTGCAGGTTTGGGGGGGGGGGGTTGGTAAGGCATTTGCTGGTCATTAAAATTCTCTGCAGAAAGCACTGTAGTTGTTAGAGAAACATCCATTTTGTCCTGAAAATAAGTTTGAACCTAAAAATCAAGTTGTTCTGTGAGCAGGAAACTGGTGAAACCTGTTCTCTGATTTGTGTGTTACAACTGCTTGTTATTTCCTCCTCTCTCAGTGCTCCCAGCTCACTGTAATATCCCCAGGGCCTCCGTATTCCCTCCAGACCCCCCCAGCAAAGTCCTTGGCTCTTCCAACAGCTTCTTGCTTTGCAGGCAAGGGGCAGAGAGTACAGGAGCTGGTCTGGAGCTAGACAGGTACCAGCTGACCAGCCAGTATCTAAATGCCAGCTGGTCACTTGGCTGCTGCATCTCAAAATAGATAGGGAGCAAGAGGTGTAATTCCCCTTCCTTCAGGAGAATATTAACTTAAATGTCTCTCTTCTACCCAGCTGCTGGTTTTTCCTGAAAATTGCGAGAATCTTGGGTCTGAGACCTGTCTTTCCATCAAACTTGGCTGAATCAGGTCAGCTGGTTCAGAAGTTACTGGAGCAGGGGGACTGGCAGCACAAGGATGCTCACTGCCTTATAAACCCTGGCTCAAAAATAAGGCAGTTTTGGTGTACAATAGGTCCCTAATGTCAGGTGAGGTAGTTGCCATTAACAGTGCCTCTGTCCTTTGGATACGTAAAGGCTGTGAAGCTCCAGGACTGTCTGTAGTGCTCTTACCATTCACTTGCTGTACAGAACCTTCAGCCTAGAAATCAGGGCTGTGTTGTACAGGAACCAGACAGTCCCTACCAAGAGTGACAATTGGATAGACAGAGAGTAGAAGAAAGGGAAGAATAAATTATCTCCTATTATGCATAGGAAGACAAAGGGCAAGATCAGCAACTTACCGAGGAATCCCTGTTGGCAGAGTCGGAAGGAGGCTCAGATGTCCAAAGTCCCCATCTCGGGGCCTAAGCAAAGTCCACCTCAGCTCCCTCTCTCTTCATCACCCAGGCAGAAGTCGCCCTTTCACAGGCATTCTCTCTGATTCACTGCCCTCAGGAGCTGAGGCAGTCTTGCCCACACTTCTCCTTTGGCAGCTGAGACCGCATGAGGAAATGTTATTTGTTGTTCTGTTTGGGTTCATTATTCATGGGCATTATTCAGTGCTGAAAACACTGGGAGCTGCTTCACAGTCCTGGAGCTGGCATGTGGGGAGGGACTTACCGGTGGCAGGGCTGCCTTTCCCTGGCCAAGCTCTCTTCCATCTGCTTCCCTTCAGCCCTTGTCACACTCCCCATCTCTCATGGCTTTGGCTGTGCTCTTTGGCATTATCTGAGTAAGAAAGAGGCAAATACTTGGAGCACTGTAGACATGCAATCAGAAGTGGCATTTCGCTACCGAGGCACTGACCCTGGCGTGGGGAGAGTACAAATCTGATCCTCTGAGTGTTTTTTCAGTCACGCTATTGGGCTCCTTGCAGGGTTCCAGACCTGTTTATCCTTCTGCAAAAGACACCTTCACCCTCCTTCAGATAATCTGCAACTGTCTGGAAGCCTTTTTGCCATAAGCAAGGCTCTCCCTCTGTAGCTCATACTCCTGGAAATCCATTTGTCATCTTAGAACAGGGGCAGCCTGTGGCTTTAGCAGCACTTTGAGGATGTTTGCAGTGAGACAGAGTGTGAATTACTCAAGATATACTCACCCCCATGCATCAGCACTAAACCTTGGGTTTCTGCAGTTATGGTTCCCAAACATTTTCTGACAGGAGTACGGACCTTGAATAGAAGACTAAAGCTGACCAAAAGCAGGATAACTTATTTACCTGAAGACCCTTAGAAACCATCTAGGGCTACCCCCTGCAGTCTCCAGAACATAGGCTGAAGCGCTTGAAAGTTTCTGGGGGTACCTCTTCAGGGCTAGCATTTGCTTAGAGAGCTCATGTCATGCCTTGGACTGCAACCAAGCTACTCGTGGCCTGTAGGCAGCAGCTCCCTCAGCAGCCACCCCACCCAGCCAAGCCAGAAAGCACAGGGCTGAGTCTTCTGACTCCTGTGAATTGCTCTTTGCAATTATACAGACAACAAACTGAGCCTGTGCTGCCAACATGCCACCAGGACTTAGGTTCACAGTCTATGAGGTGGGGGTTTTGTTAGGTCCTAGCAAAGGACACTGCTTAGGCTGATACCAACCACCAGCTGGGTTTTCTGCAAGACCCAGAACAGGATTCATATTTCAGCACTTGCCTCCTCACTTGAAAGTTCAGGGGGGGCAATAGTCAAGGATTTGCTGTGAACCCTCCCTAAGGCACATCTGCCCCATCAATCACCGGGACCCAGGAGACGGTATCTCTCCCAGCCAGGCAAACTCCTCACTGGTAGAAATCAGCACAACAGGAAGTCCAGGAAGCTGTGCCACATCACTCCAGAAAAGAATCTAGTTGAGGATGTACTTTCCATTCATTAATTCTTTGCCTAGAGCCAAGACAACCCCCCCCATGGGGCATATTAGCTCAATTTTATCTACTGCAATGCCATGCAACCGCACAGGGGAGGAATTCAGATCCTACAGACCATGTTCTCTGCCGATGTGATGCTCTGCTGTTGTTAAATGAGCTTCTCGGGCTGAACAGTAAGTAACTGAGCTAAACACAGGCGTCATTTCCTGGCCTGTACGCTGCACGAGCTCTGCAGAGTAACTGCACTGGTGCTTCCAGAACTCCGTAATCACTTAACTGATTTCAAGGAGTTTACAGCAGCAGAGAGCTTGGCCTGTGAGTAATATGCATGAAAACTACCTTCAGCCACAGAGATGAAGTCAGTCCCCTACCTGGCTGTTGCCTAAGTAACGCATCTCGAAGAGGATGTTTTTTAAGTCAGTGTTATTTCTCCGGTAGATGGAAGGAGCCTGTTAAAGCCATACCAGGTTGACATATGTCTAAGTATGTACTGAGGAACTTAATTAGTTCTCCCTGAGAAAAGAGACCCCCAGTGCTATTTAAAGGATCGTTATCCTACTGTGAGATGTCCTGGAGCCTGCTGCTAGGCCTAAGCTTAACAGGGCAAGTCTGTAGCAGTTGGATGGGAGCAAAAAAACTCCCTTCCATGCTGAGGAATAATTGCTGAACAACTCCCGGAGCTAAAAGGTCAGTGCAAGGAGCAGGCAGCACAGAACTACACTGAAACCCAGTGCAAGGGGCTTAATTCATGCCTGGGCTGTCACGTTGGCTTTCAGGGTCAGACTGTGCAGATCCCATTATTTTGTCTGTTCTCTAGAGATCCAACATCATCTGCTGTGCTTGGTGACTGCTTCTCAGGCAAGTCCAGGGAGAGTGAGAAGGAGTGACAGCATAGTGGAGTAATATAAGCTTGGAGTGAGCCACTGCCAAGTGTCTGTGTCAAACATTAATCCTCATGTCATCACAGGAGTCAAATGCAGGCAGTAGTTTCTTAACACGAGCTAAACTGGACCTTACGCAAGTGGCTCAGTCACAGTTTTCATTTATGAGGCCAAAAATCAGAGACTGGAAACTGAATGCCAATAAGGGAATTAGCTGGGTTCCCCAAAGACAGATGGGTTTGTTATTCTGTCGGCAGGTAGCTCCTTGAATGGAAGGAGAACTAGACTGAATAGCCTCGGAAGGATAAAACAGGGTCCTGAGCATATTAAAGCTTGTTTAAGCACTGGCATCCAGTGCCACACTGAGGCTGGATGGCTAAAGAGGGTGAATCCTGGAGAGGCTCATCTTAACCTTAAAGTGGCTCATATAGCACGTGGAGCCTTGGTCTGCTCTTGGAGCTGTCAGGAGCTGTTCCTAGATGAGTTGTTATGGTAACTGAGGTAGTGCCCTGAGAGAGACACTTTCAGGTGGCTCCAGGGCAGAAAATCAACACCAATAGATTCCAGATAATAGACTTCTGCTAAACTCAGTGCTGGCATCTACTTTATTTAACCTATTCACCAATGACTTGCTGAACTCCCTTCTCTGGGCAAGCCATATGTGACAACAGTAGCTGCTTGGCCCCAATGAAGCCTGGCTTCCAAAAGACTGAGGGGATCCCATGTGCTGTAGCTGAGTGGCCAATGTCTTGGCCCCCAGGGAACATGGTACTGCTGAAATGCATCTGAACTGGGCCAAAAGTGCAGTGCAGTACTCCAGCACCATAACAGAGAGCAGCCCAGGCACTGGTTTGTTAGTACAGACCTTATGACTGCTCGAGGTGAGCGCACAAGAAAGGAGCCTGAAACAAGTGCAAAGGCTCTGCTGATGTTCTTGTGCTCATGCTACGTCCAATTGCAGCTGGAGCTGTACATCCTTAGGAACAGTCAGGGACAGGCACACAGCATGTATAGGAATTGCTCTTGGATCACCCATTTACATCCTCTGCTTGAAATAGCTCATGGGTTAAGCGGTGGATTCACCAGTATCACCCCACCTAACACTGAGCATCAAAATGCAGCCAGAGGATTATCAACAAGGAGGAGTTGATGCCACCCCCCAGCACTGCTGCTGGGTGCCTGGTGGGACGCCCCTTCGGTTGGTGTTCCCCAGCTCGCAGCCAGGATTGGGGAAGAGCCAGGCGAGTTTCAGGAACTCCCACATCACCACTAGACCAGCCAAGCAGCTCCCTGGCTCTGGGGCCCTGCACCACCTCCAGAGCGAGCCAAACAGGTTCTGCCGTGGCGTGGTCCAGAGTGCTAGCATTTGGGACAGCCTGCTGCATGTCCTCCTGGATGCTCCTGCATCTGTGCGGGGTGGCTGCTCTTCCACTGTTGAGACTCTCCAGTGGTCTCCTTCCTTGCACTGGGCACCAATGGTGTGAACATCACAGCTGGCCCAAGGCCACTGTGCTGAGGGGTTTCTCTCTCTGCTTGTTCCTTCACATTTCAAGTCTTGCTTTGCTTGTTTTACCCACTTATAACCATGTCATTGTAATATGTAGCTCTCTAGGGCTAGAAGCTGTTCTGCGGCATGTTCTTTGCTCGGCTTCTCCTGCAACAGGCTTGCAATCTCAAATCAGTGCAGCAGTAATGCGATTAAGAAGCTCTGCACAAGAGGGAATTGCATCCTGAGTGGATGAATATTCCCAATTCTGGCCTGCCTGTGTGTTCTCCCAGGGTGAGAGGTCACGTTGACTGTACACCAAAGTGGCTTGCTTGAACTTTTAAACGCTAAGGTCCTAATAAATAGTCAGCATTAGCTGGGATGTGGGTCCCGTTCCGGCCAAGCTGCAGCCTTAAGTGAATTTTTATTACTAAGTTATAAACCCCCAAAAACACAAATGAGAAGTGGAACTGCTGACTTGGCCTTTGCTAAATGCCAATTATCTTTAAAGGGATTGGAGGAACGGAGGGATGGAAAATAGGGTCATTTTTGTGTTTTCTCTGCTTCAAAGTAAACTGTCCCGTGAGCCCCTTGTAGGAACACACAGCATGCAGAGTGACCATTAATATTTATAGGCACGACACTGAGCTGCAGACCTTGGCAATCAGAGCCACTCCACTTCTGGAATTAATACAGCTCTACTTGTCTGGCACCTTGGTACAAAAGAGTAAGTAGGAGACAGCAAGATATTCAGGGAGAACTTAAGAAGCAGATGCTGACCTTTGATGGAGAGGGTCCATACTTCACTGAGTTGGTCAAGTACTAAAACCAACTCTTAAATCCTCAGGGCTGCTGGCCAAACCCAGCACCCTGTTCTCCATTCCTCTGCGCTCCTATGGCTCCTAAACAGTCCCAACTGGCTGCTCCCTCTGTATTCCCCAAGTTTGCACACTGTTGCCCAGCTGATACAGACCAGTGTACTCCACAGATACTATCGGAGCAATGTGGATTTATAATACCTAAAGATCTGGCTGAATAATCTTAAGGCTCAAAGTGGTGCTGCAATCTCAGGTGCAGGGCAGCACATACCGCCTTCCACCTCTGTGTTTCCTACCTCTCAGTTGAAGTGATAGAGTGAGCCCACTAAAAACCAGCCCCCTGCATGCTGAGAATGTGACAAGGTGCTGTCACAGAGGCTGTGCTCAGCCCAGGACTAGGTACCAAGCAGGATGATAACTGCCAAGCCACATACAAGCATGTCTCAGAAATATGGGCACCATGATACAACAACGGCAAGTGGGAAGGTGCATCTGTCAGAAGAGCATCAATCTGTGCCTTTCATCAACTGAGTCCCTCCAAATCCTTTCTTACTCTCAAAAATCAGGCTGTAGGATTTAGGAAAGTAAACAGTGGAAACAACAACAAATAGAAATGCTCCTGCTATTAAAAACAAGGTGAAAAGGAGGAGCTGAGCCAAGTTAATCAGAGGGCTGAAATGAGTTGTTGGAGAAAGGGGTCATGGGTGACTTGGGGCTTGCAGTTAGCCGAGCGGTGTGAAATCTCTTGTGTCTGGCTGAGCTCTGAAAGGAAATGCTTTATTAAATCTTCTTTGTGTGAGATTTCAAGCTGCCTCTGGACTGGAAAATAGGACCATTCCAGTACATGGCATATAATCAGGAACTCAAGTCTAGTGCGGGTTTTTCTGCAGAGGAAACTCTGATCAGCAGAGACACATAACTCAGAGGGCTCAGGATTTAGAAAGCTGAATTAGGCACAACACACCCATGCTCTGCTGTGCACCTCTTCTACCCAGTATCCTCAAAATGCTTCACAGGATTAATCATGCTGGCTGCAACAGCCAGGCAATAGGGAAGACACCACAGGCAGGCATAAATTCACCCCACTGAATCTTAACTGCTCCTGTGGGCCAGCGCATCTCAGGTCCATCAGTTCAGCTTTCATCCCCCCTGGAACGTAAGACTTGTCCTGATTTATTGATCTCCTTTGCATTGGCTCTCCTGGAAGTTTCCAGTCCCACTCTGGCCACTTTTGGGAAGCTGCAGCCTCTTGCTGCCTCTGTCCAGCACTCTCTGGGCTTTGCTGTAAGCCGGCACTCAGCTCTTCCCTCGCAAAGCAGAACTGTGCCACCCCACAGTACTCACAGAAAGCATCTGCTGAAAAGAAATGGAGGGAGCCAGGCACAACAGCACAGCATGAGGACAAGTGAGAGGCTCCCAGAGCACTCCACCATGTCACACAATCTCCTTTGCCCTTTTGCACCTCTTGGTTATCCCTCTGTGCTTGGACACATAGTAGAAAGTGAGTCCTGATCAGAGACAGGACAGGCAGCTCAACCAGACTTTCTCCTCCTCTTACCCCCTTATTTCACACCACAGCATGTCTGGATATAAAGAGCCTTGAATCTCAATCCACCTGCTGGGAATGGCAGGGTTTGAGTTCCTGATCTGCTTTCTGCAAACCCCAGCAGGAAGGAGCCCTGAGTGGCTCGGATACACAGAGCATTCCCCTTCCTTTGCACCGCCCCTGCTGCAGATGAGCTCCTTGCCTACCTTTTATTGCTGACAAGAAGCAGGACGGAGCCATTCTGGATATTGGCTTCTTTGAGAGTCTCGTGCTCCTCGAGCTGCCTGGAGTTGTAATAAAATGTCTTCTTCCAGGAAGTGACGCCCTCCCGTACTAAGTGAGCCCGTAGGTCCATCACCGTGTCTCTGGGCTTGACCGTCAGGGGCATCATCAGGTCCTCATCAGCCAGATGCACTTTAATGTGGTACCTCTTCCAGCGGGAAAGGCTCCTTCGCAGCGTGTCCATCCTCTCCAGCTCACCAGGGCCAGTGTGGCAGAGAGGAGCATCCGGCTGGGAGGTGGGTAAAGCAGGGATGTGGCTCAGCAGAGGCTGTCTGCTGCGAACAACTTCAAGTGTCCTGCCAAACCTGTTCCTCGCAGTTGCCGTGCTGCATGCTTCACATTCCAGGGAAGAGCTCACCTGGCTCCAGGAGCCTGCTGGCTGGGAAACGTCTCCATGACTCATTTCCACACACCCCTAAATCCCATCATAATTATAACGTCTTCACAAAGTGCTCTTCATTGCAATGGCCCTCAGAGGACTTTAAAGTTGGATCTCCATAGCCATTCGAAACGTGGGTGCATGTGAGAAATGAATGGGTTTAGTAACCTCATGTCTCCTTCTCTAAAGAGCTGCCAGCTGTGAAGTAGATCAGTTTAACAAAGTAGGCATGGAGGAACCTCACAGCTATTTAACATGGCCATTTTAATGAAGAGAAGTACTCTGCATAGTGAAAAATTCCTCACGGATGAGAGCCAGAGCATCCTGAAGGAGACACAGAGCCTGGCTGGTGTAAACACCCCTCATTAGTGCAGCACAGTTTCCCCCTAGAAGATGTGTACAGTTATTGCAGGCAAACAGGCTGGGACCCTCCAAAAGTGGTAGGACATTGCTCATAATCCCATCAGATATCTAATATTGACTCACACGTGCTCCTCACTGGTTCATCATCTTGATTTCCTCTTCCTTTCAGATCTCTGCCTAATTGAAGGGCTGATCGCATCCTGCTCTGCCATGTGAGCAGGATCAGCCTCATGGGGCTGCAGGCTACTGGAGGCAACCAGGAGGCAACTGAAGCCTCAGAACACCAAGAGGGACGAGCGATGCTTTGGTAAATACAATACCTTCAAACGAAAGGAAGTGAGCGATGCCGGCCACAGGAGCCGGTTGTGATTGACTGGTCCTGCAGGGCAGACTCAGGCAGTCACAAGATGATACTTCCGAGCAAACATCATCAAGATAAGGAAGTCTCTTCTTGTTTCATTTTTTTTCTTTTTCTCAAAAAGATCAAGTCACCCTCTTATCTTGTAGGTAATTTCCTACAGCCCATATTACAGGAATTAATTCCCTTGTCCATTCTTCTCAACACAGACCGGTATTTTTAGACCAAAGTACTGCAAGATAGTTGACTTCAGAGTCTGCTCTTCACTAAAAAGAGGTTGCTCTTGCCCATTAGATAACAAAACAGTCAGATTTTCAGATATGGCAGCAGGCAGCTCCTATTGAGAACAAGAGAGGGGTCCACTCTCCCATTGAAAACAAGGGTTTCACCCTGTCTTCACACCTCTCTTCTTTTTCCCTTCCCAGCACACCTTGTCTTTGCCAAGAACAGCCACAAGTATCTTCAGCTACACCACAGGCAATGGAGATTCCCCTGCGCACTTGAGAAGGACTGAAGATTCTGCTAGCAAGATTTTGTTTCCAGATTCAGCCACTGTAAAGGTGCGAATGTTTTGCTGGGGTCTGGGATTCTGGGGTCCTCACTCTGCACTGAGTTGCTGCAAAGGTTCAACATGAGTCATGTCGTGCCTTCGTGTTTCTGTTTGCTCATCTCATGACTGCTGCATGGTGTAACACGTGTCCGTTAAGTGCCTTGTGGGAAACAGGAAGAGCTTTTAGCACAGTCATGGTCAGGAAGCATTTGAAAATGCCTGGATCTACAGATACGTTGATAATGTTGAACACAGAACACCACCCCTATTAGAGAAGGAGAAACTGAGGTGCAGAGCAGTGTAAAGCTGTTACTACAAAGAAGTGTCAAAAGTCAGGCTCTGATCCCCACATCTAGGCATCTCAGTGATGGGTCTCACTTTCAGAGACCTGGGGCCTGGTGTATCCTTCTCCATTGGAGTGACATTCACTTGGGGAACCACAAATCATCCCTGGTGTAAAGCCAGAGTCTCAGGGGTAAAGGGACTGATCCAATTCCCACTGCCATCCAAGGGCAGACTCTCATTGACGGCAGCCAGAACTGGATCAGGCCCCAGACACACCGAGGTCTGATCTGTTGGCTCTGGCCAACAGACTTTGCCCGGTGAGTGCCAAGGGAAGCATAAGGCATTCTCATCACAGCAGAGTCCGTCTGGTGTCAATGAGTCCATCAGCTCCATCCTTGCAGCACACACAGCAGCCTGACAGCTGCCAGATACCTCCCCCAGACACCTTTCAGACAGCTCCTGTTTATTTTTAGGCCAGCTCTTTCCAGGCAAGGCTCAGATGTGTGTCATGACATGGGAAAGGGGGATGGCGGTCGAAAGAGAACACACAGCTTTGCTTTGCTTTGCCTCGCCTCTGATGTGGTTGCACGCTTTTCTCATGCAGCCCCATCCACCCATACTGGGACCCTTCGTTTTATGAAGAGATTAGATTCTAGCCTAAGAAAGCCAGGATAAGGAGAAGCATAGCAGCGAAGTCAGCTTATGAAATATTGAAGCAGTGAAGCCCTCGCTGGAACACGTGAATGTCTAATGCCAGTTCCAATTAATTTTGAATTTTTCATTAAACCATTATTAAAAGCAAGAGGACAGCAGAAATAAGGGAAATTGACTTGGGCAGTATATTAAGTACCTTAGTTTTGCTGGAGGATGTTTTATTATCTGTCCAAAGCAATTATTTCACCAGCTTCTGATGGTTTGTGGGCAAAACAGAGGTACAGGATAAAGTTCTAGATGGTTTTCCTCCAAATGATTTTGATTTCCATCCTTAGCCTCGGCCTTGCAGCCTGCTTGGGTAATGTCTCTGGCACGTCACATCTGGAGGACAAGACACGGAGTCAGAGGCCTGAGAATCTGCAGTTAACGCGTCGCTCTGGCATTCTTTACACATCAAATACAAACTTATTGACTCAAGCTTTTGCCCATATTGAGGGCAAACAGAAGCCATGCAAATGTTCAGAGAACCATTCACTAGGAAAGCCTGAAAAGCAGTTTAAAACTTAGGTGGGCTCTGATTGTTTTTAGGGGGAGGGGGAGAAATAAAGCAACAGCATTTATAAAACCTTATCTCTGCTTCTGTTCTCAAAGCTTCCTTACTCTGTTGACTAGAGCAAAAGAGAAACACTTGCCTAAATTAGGCGCCTCATTAGGATGTCTCAAGCTGGTTGAGATGATGCTGGGCCTTGTAATATCTTCTTATAATGGCAGAATAGAGACTCATTTCTTAGGCAGTTTGTTTGGCAGTGGCTGTGTTTTGCTGCTCACTGTGCTGCTCTCCCTGCAGAGGACAACAGGGAGAAGTGGGATGTCACTCTATAAGGAAATAAAGGGTTCTGTATTTCCTGGTAGCAACTACTGCAACATCCAGGGAAAATTACATCCTGGTTCCCTGGCAGGGCCTGTAAGTCTTTGAGGAAATCACTCTGACAATGCTTGTCTTTCCAGCAAGGAAGATACTTTGCTGTTTCCTGAAGCTCTCTGCTCCCAGGACTTGTGGTCAGTAATACTGAACGCTGAGGGTTCTCCTCTGATGTTTCTTTGGGGTGGGTTTGTGTTTGTGAGCAGATAGATGGGAAGGGATGAAGTGTGAGAGATGTTTGCCCTGGACCACACTTATACCTGCAACCAAAGAGAGGCTTTTTGTTAGACTCCCCTACGTACACCCTTCTGCTGGTGGGCATGTTCTCTGCCCCATGATTGTCCTCCTGCTTCATTAGCTGATGGTGCAGAGGGAAGGCTGCAGTGCTGTAAACATGGAGACCCACACTGGGTGCTGGGGAGCACAGGGAAGTGTCCACTCACAGAAGTGAATGGCTATGTAGGATGAATCATGAGGCTTGACAATGATAAGGTCAGAAATCTCCAGTCCAGTATGCAGCCTGCCACCTAATTCATTCAGTGCCCCAGATATCTCAGGTGACGGGGCAGCTTAAAGTGCCTCTATTTCTATCCCTGAAGTACCCAGTGGTCCCAACTAGAGCTGTACCACTGTGTGCCAAGATGAGTAAGGCCTTTCCTACGCCCAGTGCTTTCCTCCTCCTGAGATATGCTTGGTTATAAAATGACTGGGCTCACTTTATATGTCAACTTCCATCTACAGCAAACGAACAAAGAGCTAATAAATTATTAATAAATGCTTTGAGAAATGGGTAATTAAATGCAAAAGCTTTTTAGAGTCCAATGGGTAAGCACAAAATATGTAAGCTCAAGTGATAACACTTTTTTCTGATATAACTTATCTACAGCATACTGCTCACATCTGCAAGAGTGCTTAGGAATGCTATTAACTTCCCATGCACCAGGAATAAAGGGAGCCTTTCTATGGTGAAGGAGCACTTCTCCCGGGGATTAGGGCAAAATCCTCATTGTTTAGACTATTTCAAGCCCAGAAAAGCTGAAAGGGGCTTATGTTAACATACACAGGAGGTGTGGGTGATGAGGGAAGGTGACAGTCTCTGCACTGACCCTGTCCTGTCATCTGCCTGTCAAGCTATGGGGTCCTCTCTCTTCCACTCCTGAATACCTATACGATCTCCCATCCTTGCCTTGCACAGAGGAAAATGTCCCTGTCATCATGCCCTGTTCTAGACCACAGTCTGCTGCAGTATCCAAATCAGACTCCAAAACATCCAACAACCTGGAGAGCTGCCCAGCATCAATATTGCATTACTGAGACTTGGTAGAGTGTTTGGAATGGGATTCAAATTTAAACAGGCTCCAGAAAATAGCTCTGTATATTCAGCTTTGAAGGAGCAAACTTGCCTGGGTTTGGAACAACAAATGGACCTGCAAGTTTTCTATGCAAAAGTTGGATGTCAGTTGGTGACATTTTCTGCTGGAAAAGGCAATGTAGAGGGGAAAAAAACCCCAGTAACGCACATGTTAAATGAACCAGTCAAGTGCAGACAATGGAAAAGCTGAAAAATGGATATGGAGGAAAGCATTCTGCGGTGGTAGTTATTTCTCACTGCAGTTCTTTATAGCTTCCCAGATGGGAGATTCATGACCCTAGGAAGAAGTCTGTATCGTCCAGGGTCTGGCCTGCAGCAGCCCATGACTCACTCGCCTGCCAGGTTTGGCAATAAGCGGAGAAAGAAGCAAGACAGCAAAATGCTTGTGGAAAGAGCAGAACAAGAGACAAATGAATTAAACGCTGGAAGAATAACCCTCTGTGCACAAAGGAGGGTCCGAGATGGAAAGGAGTGAATGCTTGTGCCACTGAGGACTCCAGAGGAGCTGGCATCCCAGGCAGGCAGCTCCATTCGTTTGCAGGTGAAACAGATTCAGGATGCCTCAGTGTTAAGAGGTGAGGTAAGCAAACATAGAAGATTTGAGGCTCTACCAGCCCTTCCACCAGCAGCGAGATGATTTTCCAGGGGCTCAAGGAAGAAAGAGGATTTGTGGATCTACATTGCCATCTAATGGCAAGGAAGAGCTTAAAGCTTGCCCTGCAGCCCAGACACGGGCTGTAACAGCAAAGCAACCGTGAAAGGGATGGTCCATACAGGTGATTGTCTTTAGGTGTAAAGGCAAATCCTTCTCTGCAACTGAATGGTCTCACTGATGAAGGCAATACATACAACCCAGAGAAGGGAAGGGTAGCCAAGGTCTTGGGATAGAGGCTGCTGATTCTTCCTCTTTTGGCATCCTCTCCTTACCCTTCTGTATTAGCCAGATGCATCTGGGATGGGATTTGCTTCCTTCTGGTGTCCAGTTCAGCACCTCAGGTCTTCCAGACCCTGCTGGAAGTTGCAGATAACCAGAATTGGTTAAGAAAAGAGGTAAACTCCCCTTGCACAGGAAGAGTAGATGTTTGCTCACACTGAGCCCAGTACACTGTCTTTGTCCATGGTAGTGGATACTTAATGAGAAAGGAGCAGAAAGAGGGTATTACAAACCGTTCCTGCCCTGCTGTGCACTTCACTCTGGGAGACAGCACAAAAGCAATTCAGTGAGATGTGAGGGTTTATGGATTTTGGCATTTAAAAGGAAGCACTAGGAAGAGACAAGCTTGATGTTCATTCCAGCACCACCTTTGCTACATGATACACCAGATGACGTAGTTTCTAGAACAGAAAATGTACACGAGAGAGTAGACTGTTAGGAGATACTGACATTAAGAAACCAAAGAAAATTTGGTGAGGGATTGTCAACAGCTTCTTTCTTCTGCTTTCAGATGTTTCTAGCCTTGATACATGCAGCTCTGTGTATGAGGAGGAGCTGGAGCTCAGAAAGAGAGGAAGGCGATCTTCACAACCAGCAGTCTAGAATGGAGCAGGAGCCAGGGGACAAAATGGGGATGTAAAGTGTCTGCTTTTCCCAGATCCTGACATGGACATGGTGTGAGTCCCAGCTAACTTCTGGGCAATAAGAAAGGATCAGGGATTGAGAGCATAGAAAACTGAGACCTGCCAGAGCTGAGGCCACAGGTCCCCCAGTGTGTTTCAATGCCTGCTGCGACATGCTTCCATGTAGTGTGCAGCCAAAGAAATGAGCACACTCCGGAGCAATCCAGCTTCATTTCCTCCTGGTGTTCTCTCCTATTTATGCACCCAACCTTGCCAAGCCTTGCTAGGCCCAAACAATCCCTCTGGAAGAGAAGGAAAAACAAAGGAACTCCTACAGCCTGTAAAGCACCTTCCTGCTGCCCAAAAGGAAAAGGAAGAAATCAGTGCTTTGGAGGGCTCTTCTTTCTCTCCTGGTTTTCTTACTGTTTTCCAAGCTAACAGAAGCCAGAGGAGCGACAGGATTATCATCACTGGGGCACCGCAGTGATTTGTTCAGGTATTTCTCTCCGGTTCATGAAGCGGGGAGGGAAGAAGGGAATGTACCTGCTTGAAGGGCTACGCAGGGTGACACGTTCCTTGATGTTCCTTTCTAAATGTGGCTCTGAGTCATTCTACAGAGCTGATGAGAAAAATTACCTTCCCGCAACAGAAATACAAAGGCAAAAGAGGTTTGTTCAGTGCCCGCTTCCCCAGCCCTGGCCCTGAGCCTGCAGCAGGAGAGAAGGGCTGGCGAGCTGGCTGGAAAGCCACTTCTTCTCCTCAATAATCACAGGTTACGACGAGGCTGTGAGAGCAGCCATAGAAACAGCTCAAAACGCTCACCTAAGGCTACGTGCAGCTGCAGTCCCAGGGAGAGGCATGCACCGTCTTGTGTCTGCCTCCATCACGCAAGTTCCTACATGTGCCAGGTCAAACGGGGCTAATGCAGTCATTCCCCCCCCCCCCCCCCTTTCCTCCTCTACTTGATGCATCTCTAAGGCTGCACCCCAAAACCTGCTCCTTCTGAAACAGAGCTATAGATAGCGCACATGTGCCCCTCGTGGCGTGCATTGCCCCGAGGAAAGCCAATGGAGGTTGTCATGGCTGCATGGCCCCGGCTGGAAGATGGGGCACTGGGACCCCGTGTGCTTCCTCAAGCACTCCAGCACCGGTCTGTGGTCACCAGCACCAACCCAAGCTCCGACCTGGGCTTTCAGCATCAGCTCAAATCACTGCAGCAACCTGCTGCCCTCGGCCAGGGCTGAGCCGGCAAGCTCATGGGCAAGGAGGGCAAGGGGAAGTGGTGATGGGGATTAACCCTAGAGTCATAGAATAGTTAGGGTTGGAAAGGATCTTAAGACCATCTAGTTCTAATGTAGCTTAGTCGTGTTTAATGCCATTTCTCCGGGTTCAGCAGCACTGTTGATTTAGTGCCGCACTCCTACTCCTTGAACCCACTCCCTGGCTCAGGACCTGTCTGCTCTTATCCGTCACTGTTCAAATCGTTGGAATTGGACAAAAAATGCCATCAGGCCACCTTGCTGCAGCAGTGCCTGCGGAGGGGAGGGAAATATCGTGATTTCTGAGGGATAAAGCACATTTAACGACGTTAAGTGTGTCGAGGACACACACCCCCCCCGGCTCAGGAAGAGCAAGCACCGGCTTCCCAAAGAACACTCAACCTGCGGCTGTTAAAAACAATGAACACTGTTCTATTAAGGGGGCAGGGAGGACACGGCCTGGCGGCTGAACCCGGGGTATTTAATTGCTGCTAATTACTGACGGAGGCACCGGAGGCGCCGGGCTACAAGCGGCGGCACGGCGGGACCATCCTCCACAGCCCTCTGGGAGCTGTAGTCCTCGGGCGCGCCGCCATCTTGGTGCTGCCACTCACAGCCCCTGGGGGCGCTGCCCGGCAGCCATGTTGGGCGGGAAGCGCTGTGGCGGGCAGCGGGCTTGGGTTTAGTGCGAGCGCTGTTTGTTGGCTCGAAACGGCTTTAAATCCCTCACAAAAGGCAGCCTGGGCAGCCCAGGGAGTGCTCTGGGGATGGTTTGTGCAGGTTGTTCAAGGCCAGGTAGGACGAGGCTTGGAGCAGCCTTCTCTACTCGGAGGTGTCTGGATGAGCTTTAAGGTCGCTTCCGGCCCAAACAATGCCATGAGTCTATAAGGGAGTTCTTGGGTCTTGTGCCGAGTCCTCTGGTACCCGCTCATGATGCGTGCAGGGAATTTGGGCTGCGGAGAGCAGAACAAGAGCACAATCGGGAAGGAACGCATGATGGGGTGGTTAATGGGACCTGATTGCAGAAGGAAGTGGGGGAATATGAGGGCATGCAGGTCCCTGGGCAGGAAAGGCAACAGGAGCTTTCACTGTGTGCTGGGGGGTGAAGGAGCCTTTGCTGCAGTCAGGACAAAGCGGGTACCGGGCTGTGAAACTAAGCAGGAGCATATGAAGGGATGGGAGCAGGGGGCATGGGGATGTGGTCAGTAGGACTGCAAAAGGAACCAGGGCTTGTCCCGGGGCCATTGATGCCCTTGGTGGTGTCCTCTGCGGAGCTGCTCCTCATGTTCTTCCCAGAGCCTGCTCTTGCGTTGCCTGATAGAGAGAAGGTGACTCCACACAGCAGAAGAAATAATTGATGGTGCTCATCAGGCTGCGACTTCAGGACTATCATTCTGTTTCCTAAGGACTTAGTGAGTGAAATTGCAAAGATGGGCACTCAAACTCACTGAATGCCTTTGAGCCCAAAGGCAGTATCCAAATCTGACTCTCTTATGTATTTATACCATTACAGATATAGCTAGTTCCTTAACAGCAGTGCTTACTTTCACAGGAAAAGAAAAAAGGACACACACAAATCCTGCTGTCTCATAACATAGCCTGCATATTTTTAACATAAATGCATGTATTTATTTGGGAGTAATCCAAAAGGATCCTTTCCTTCATTAGTCTTATGCCATTATTATAAGAAGCCGGCCATCCCCATAGATCCATTGGGCTGTTTAATTGCTCTGCAAACACGGAGGGGTGCTAATAAGTTTTCTTTCAAGCATGTGTTCAGATGTCAACACTTTTGCTTCTGTCAGAAGCTTAAAAATGGAAACAGTTTTCTCTTTAAGAAAACAGGACCCAAATAAGGAGATGATGGAGTGGTGAAGATTCCTCTAGCGAGTCTGTTCCAGCTCATTCCTTAGAAAGGCTGTGTATGAAAGCTCAGAGAAGAGAGGCCAGTAGATCTGGGTTTTGTCCAGGGGTCTCTGGGTTTAAAGCTCTCTACAACCACTTGAGCTCATTTTCCCTGTGACTTGGCTGGGTGCAGCTTCTTTCTCTGCCCAAGCTGTTAAACCCCTAAAGCTTCACTTTTTGGATCTCTTTTAGTTGCGTGACAGATACAACCTGCCCTGTCGCAAAAATGGAAGCTATCAAGAAAAAGATGCAGATGTTGAAGTTAGACAAGGAGAATGCCATTGACAGAGCAGAACAGGCTGAAACAGATAAGAAGGCAGCTGAGGACAAATGCAAACAGGTAAGAAGGAATAAACCCACGGGTTGTGTGTGCACTGTGGAAATAAGTTTAACAAGATGGTGTTGCAACTTTCTGATTCAGAAAACAGTATCATTTAAAGTCAGATTTTCTGTTAATCCTCTTTTGAAGTCTTTTGTCTCTTTTTGATGTTAGGCTCATTCAGCCTGGCTGGGTATTAACTTCTCTTTTCAGCCATCTGATTCTTTGCAAAATTAGCACTAGCCACAGATTATTGAGAGGTTTTTGTCTGAGTTTTCTTGAATCTGACATAATTGCCTTCATTTTCTTGTGCTTGTGATTCCGTGGACAAGGCATTACATACTCAAAATCAAAGCTGTGTACCTTGAACACCTGTAGGACAAGTGTTAATACCTCCTGAAGAGGCAGCTGTGTCTAAACATTCACTGAGCCTCTCCTTGAAACGAGTTAGTGATGTTCGCTTGACTAGAGCTAAGTATACAGAGTGCCCTGTAGAGGCGCCAGCTGTGATTCAACTGTGTCATTTGTTGTTAAGAATAATCAGAAATACCTTCATTCAAAAGCTTTTAATTGAATTTAGTGATATCATTCTCCTTTTGCTTACCAATGTTCTTTATTCTGGGTGTCTACCTCCTATTTGAGCTGTCGCATTTTCAGAACGATCTTGAAATGTAAGCTGTCTACACTCAAGTTTCTTACAGTACTTCTTGTGAAATCCCTGTGTCTTTGCCTTTTGCATTCTCTGAATGTGGCTGCTTCTACTACATCCTCCAGGCTGCTATAATAAGTAGTGTTCATTTGGCCAACTGTTTGTTATGCTCAAGTTTAGTTTGAGAACCTGGATGATGGAACTAAACTTTCAACTGATACCCATTCAGCTAAAGCAACAGAAAAACGTTTCCAGAGGGTCAGCTGCTGCTGCCTTCCCTCTACCCCCAGCATAAGGAAAGCTGCTTGTCTCCTCCCTGTCTTTACAGTAAGCTGCTGCAAGCTGCATGCTTGTCACCCCATGTACATAGTCCCTATTTCTTTCCTAGCTTCAGAGGTGCTGATCAGATGCTGTTTCTGTTGGGCCTCTGTTCCACCCACTCATCTTCCTGCACTCAGTAACAGCCCCAGCAGACTGTTCTTCAGAGCAGTTAATGGTGATTGAATGCTTAGCCTTTCTTTACATTTAGTTCTCAAAGGTGATTTCCTACAGAGTGATAAGTGACACACTTGTGGGAATTTTCAAGTATCTATATGAGGATAATTCACAATGAAGAGCTGAAAGAGAAAAATCAATCTTTGATCCTACCCTTCTTTTCTGAGTCGTCTCAAATCTTTCAGCTTTCTTTTTTTCCCCTCTGTGGGCACAGTACTTGAGTAGTGATTTTAATGGCATGCACAAAGGCAGCATCACCTCCTTCATCCTGCTCACTGTCCCGCTGTTAAAGCATCCAAGCAAGCACAGTCAGTTCTCTCACACTGTCTGGTTACTCTGAGTAAAAGTATAGCAACATCGCAACATGCAAGAATAGCACACTACCAAAATGTCATTCAAGCTATCCTTGAAGCTAGAATGAAAACAGGCAGTGCACTCAAACACAAACTATTTTGAGTGAACTATTTTGATAGACTACATTTATGTGAAGGCAGAGCTAAATGGTTAAATGGGTTTCTCTCCAGACTGAAGTGTTTTGTATTGCAAATGAAATGATGGAGCAGATGGGTTTGCAGGCACACCCTTATCAGCAGCAAGCCTCCTGATAATGTAAATTCTTCAGGGAGCATGAGACAGTTTGTCATTAAACAGTCTCCTGGCAGGTTATAAATAGTTCCATTCTAGTGTTGTACTGCCTGGATTTATATGGTATGGAGGAGAAAGCTGGACTTTGCAGGAGGATGGGGCATACCTTGTTGGGCCCCAGTTAGTCAGGGAATAATTGAGGCTGGAAGGGACTTCCGAGGTCATCAAGTCCCACCTCCCGCTTACAGCAGGGTCTGCTCCTCCCTGCTTCCAGAGCATCCCATTGAGCTTGAAGTGTCCTGAACAACATCAAATGATGATTAGGGAATGGCCACTAGCTATACAGGAATTTCCGAGTAAATCATCAGGTAGTGTTAGGACAAACACAAGGACTTCATTTTAAAACCTTTGCAATTATGCTGTAAAACTAACTGGTGCAGGGTGTTGAGTCCAAAACAGAAATGAGGTGAAAAAGGCTTATACCAAGTTATGTATTAAGCCAGATCCTCTATGTGCTGTGGCAGGGAATGCTGCTCCAAGGATGGTATGTTTCCAATGATACTTCCCTGGCAACTGCTACTGGTCCTTGTCAAACTACTTGCCCCAGCATAACTTTGATCTAGTCTTTTGTGACTTTTTGTATGTTACATTAGGTTAAAACTGATAGTAAAGGGAGGTTTTAAACATACTAAACTGGAATTGTTAATGGATCAGAATGGTCACTTTGTTGTGTTTTGGGGTTTTTTTCTTTCTTGAAAGGTAGAGGATGAGCTGGTAGCTCTGCAGAAGAAGCTGAAAGGAACTGAAGATGAGCTGGATAAGTACTCCGAGGCGCTCAAAGATGCCCAGGAAAAACTAGAGCAGGCTGAGAAGAAGGCCACCGATGTACGTACCTAAAGCTAGAGTTTGTCTGGAACTGTGTATGTAGCCTGCACTACATATGTAGTAATGACTGTAATCTTTGTATCACAGTACCTTGCTCAGGGGATAGGGAAGGCAGTGTTATGTTGCAGGTACATCAGTTCTGTGTCCAGGGCCAAAATGAGCTGGGGCTGGCAGTTCTGCACCAGGGGTTGGATGGGTACCCAAAGGGGAGCCTGTAGCACTGCACCCTCAGGGGTGTCTGAATGGGGGGGATAAGAGGGAGGTGTCATGTGTGGAAATGCTTCAGGAACGACTAAGGAAACAGGATGGTGATCTTCCAGGGAAGCCGGGGCAGAAGCGGGGATACGCTGTGCTGTTAAGGATGCACTTTGGCTTCGGCCACGTCGCAGGCTGGCGAGCCAGGCCCTGCCGCGCCGCGGTTCGTTCTGCCGGCACCAGGGGCAGGTCCTGCGCGGGGTCCCCCCCCGAACCCCACCGCTGGGGGCGGCCCCGGAGCCCCTCAGCGAGCGCTCGGCAGCGGCGCGGCCCCGGGACCCCCGCGCGGCGGGGGTGGGGGGGGTAACGGGCGGGGCACCCCCGGGCGCGACCGTCCCGGCGCTGCTTGCGCAGACTCCTCAGTGCTACGTCACCACCCCCACCTCCAGCGGCGTGACGTCATCGGCCCATTGAAAGGCGCGGGGCCGCGCGCCGCCACGTGCAGCACCTCCGCGCCCTGCCCGCCGCCAGCGCCGCGCCCATGGCCGCGCCGAGCTCTCTGGAAGCGGTGAAGAGGAAGATCCAGTGCCTGCAGCAACAGGCGGATGAGGCGGAGGATCGCGCCCAGGTCCTCCAGCGGGAGCTGGACCTGGAACGGGACCTGCGGGAGAAAGTGAGACCGCCCGGGCTGCCTGCTCGCCTCTCTCGGTCGCTCTCTCCCGGGCTGCCCTGCTCCTTCCTTCCTGTCTCTGGCTCTCTCTCGCTGGGGCGTGCCTGGCTGTCTCCCGCTCCGGGAGCGCGGCTCGGCTGCCGCCTGCCTCCACTCTTCGGCTGCCCTTCTCGCTGCTCCGCTCCGCAAACTCCCCGCGGAACCCGCCGGGCTGCCGCCACGCCTCGCCCGCACCGACCCCCGGGGGCGCGGGGCACGGCGGCGATTCGGCCCCGGCCCCGCTGCTTGTCGCGCTTTGAGGCTGTTTTCCTTCGGAAAAGGCGTTGCGAGCACCGATCGGCATCGGGGAGCGGTTATGAGATTAGTAGGAAATGGCTGTTTAATTAGGAAAAAGCGCTGCATGACAACGAGCGGGGAGTTCCCGCCTCTCGGCGCCGCACCGCTGGCTCCAGCACAGCTGGGAAATGTCCGAACTGCTGAGAAATAACTTTCCCTCCTGGTTTTCACAGAGCAATGAGAACTCTCCGCTAGTGAGCGGCTCTCCTGGGGCCGGACAGCTGGTTTCACTTAGATTTGTGTGTGATCAGCCTTCCCGGCATCTTCCTGCTATTTTATCGCATGTCAGCGAGTTAGTTTTACCGTATAAGGACTGCGGGCAGCTGCTGGGAGAGGTGGAGCCAGAACTCCAGCTTCCCAGTGCCCCGTCTCCACAGCTTTGGAATTTTGCTTAATTAAACTGTCTTAAAAGTGGCCCGGCTAGTGGAAGGAGCTGCAGGCAGCCACGGAGCAGCTGCCAGTTTTCCCCATGCTGGATGCTTTGTGTGTAAATCGAGAAAGTTAAACACATGGCACTGGGTAGAAAACAGATGAAATGCTGGGTAATTGATGACTGCAGGAATCCTGGGTCAGCTTCCATTTGGATCAGTCACTGAAATCCTTTCCAAGATGGTGCAGCTGCAAATGGAAACCACTTCCTCCAGCTTAGGAGCAGCGGTCGGGGACCAGTCAAGTTGTTTTTCCAAGTGTTTAACATAAAGCATCAATCAAGGACCCTTCCAGGATCTGTAGCCCAAAAAGTGTTTAAAAGATAATAATTAAAAGCTAATTTTATCTATGGCAGTCGTGCCCAGACTGGAGACAATGCAGTGCACAAACTTGGCGGTTATTAAAGTACTTGATTTCCTTCAAAGAACAAGCATTTAAAGGAGCAGTGTAGTAATAACCACCATGTATTTAGAGACTGAGTTGTTGGTGGTGTCTCCATGTGAGCAGCTCTCCCAGCAATCTCCATCTCTAGTCTATTTTTTAAACATTAATAGTGTTTCCAATTACTCTGCAGTTTATTCAATAACATAGAAACAGATCTTATTAAGAACAGCTTTCTGCTTAATCCCTTAACTACTACAGGAAGCAATGAAAAGGGGAAGTGAGCTTATTTTAAGAACACATCTCATTTTTGCCCTATTTATGTTGCAAAGCTGAGGGGCTCCCCCACGCTGAGGCCAACAGCATCTGCCCAGCTGAGCACAGAAAGAGAATGAAATGGCTTTAACCAAGGGCGGAGGAATCTGCTGTGAGGTTCTTGGAATTATCCATGATGGAAACAGTTCAGGTTTTAACTGTGGAATTCAACGGGGTAGATGCAGCACCCGGATCTGAAAATACTTCACCATGGTGTTGAGTCCTTTGTTGTAGGGCGGGAATGATAAGTACCATTAGGAAAGAAAGGAGCAGCACATACTTCATACCTTTAAATTCCTGAGATTCCTTGGTTTAAGCAAACAAAAAGCAGCTCTGGGAAACAGAAAGTTTCCTCTGTGTGCCCAGGAGAAGCCTGCACAGGTTTAAGGGACCACGAGTTGAGAACATCTGTCAGAGGGTGAGTGGCTGGTCCGTGACCTGGGTCTGGTGGTTGTATTCCCAACAGGCTGAAGGGGAGGTGGCAGCTCTGAACAGGCGTATCCAGCTCGTGGAAGAGGAGCTGGATCGTGCCCAGGAGCGGCTGGCCACAGCCTTGCAGAAACTGGAGGAGGCCGAGAAGGCAGCGGATGAGAGCGAGCGGTATGGTCCCTCCTTCATTCTTGTAAAGCAAGACTATGAATCAAATACTCCTGTATCATTTAGTATCTGCATGTGCTAATTGTGGATGGCAGGTCAGAGACTCAGAACTTTCCTATAAGCTTGAACAAGTAATTCTCTTAACCTTGAGAAATGGGATGGGGTGGGCAGAACAGGATATTTTGGTTCTAAATATTGAATTCTACCTTAGGACCTTTGAAATAAAAGGGCTAAAATGCTTCTACATTAAACACCCTTGCTTTGACTTCTGCAGAGGAATGAAGGTTATTGAGAACAGAGCAATGAAAGATGAAGAGAAAATGGAAATCCAGGAAATGCAGCTGAAGGAGGCCAAGCACATCGCTGAAGAGGCTGACCGCAAATACGAAGAGGTAAAAGGGCTGAGGGAAGGATTAAACACATGGGAGAACCAGGAGCAGCTTTGTTACTCTTCACGTTACTCGCTCTTTGTACACTCCTCACTGCGTGATGGTTCAGCTTGGGAACGTGCCCAAAAAGGGAGCATCTTGGATGTTTAATACTAAAAACGCCACAAAACTGCAACTTATTTGGGGAAAAGGCTGCCCTGGCTGTGCAGTAGATGTTAACCTGATTTCTTCAGTCAGAAGGAAAGCACGAGCATGGTGCTTTGAGAGAAACACCTAAGAAATTCCAGCCTGACTCCAGAATGGTCATTTTCTCTCCACAGGTTGCCCGTAAACTGGTTATTTTGGAGGGTGAACTGGAAAGAGCTGAAGAGCGTGCAGAGGTGTCTGAAGTGTGAGTAAACTTCAGCTACATGGAAGCGGTTTAGAGCATGGTGTATTTCAGTAGGAAAACCTATTGCTGGTAGGCAGGTGTGTCGTGTGGGCAGAAAAGCTGTTTTGTACCCTGTGTACCAAGTTTTCTCCATTCAGACTGATTGATTTACAGTGACTCCCTCCGTTGTATGTGAAATCGTAACAGGGACAATAGTAATTTCTTCTTCTTTTTTTCTTGTAGTAAATGTAGTGACCTTGAAGAGGAGTTAAAGAATGTCACCAACAACCTGAAGTCTTTGGAAGCTCAATCTGAAAAGGTGGGTTCTGTCAGTAAAGGAAGGGAAGGGGCAGAGTCGGAGCTTGTACATAAAATGGAGGGGCAGTGAAGGGCTGCGGTGCCCAAACCCAGAGCAGTCGTTGTGTAATTCTCTGCCACACAGCTGTGAGCCAGCACCTACAAGTCCTTTCCCACACATCCCCGCTGCTCTCAAGTTCCTGATCTTTTGGGGGGTTTTTGCCCTCTTCATAACACTTGATTTCAATAGTCAGTTGTTCTGGCTCTGGAAGGCTTCATGCTCTCACCTGGTCACCTCTTTCTGCGCTGCACGGGCACTTGTGCCTGTTAAGGGACAAGGTGATAATGAAGGAATGTGGACATCCCCCTTCTTACAATGGGGGTTTATGAACCGGAGTCTGAAATGTCTGGAAGGAGGAGGGAAGCGTGAAAGGGATATTTGCAGCTCGTGGAAAAGGAAAAGTGGTTATAAATAGGTCAGGGCTTCATAAACGTGTTATTGTTGCTGCAGCTTCCCTTAAAGAGTGTTTATTGTTTTCACAGTACTCGGAAAAAGAAGATAAATACGAAGAAGAAATCAAGATTCTGTCTGACAAGCTTAAAGAAGTAAGTTTGCGCAGCCTCAAACTGCATTTCAGCACTGTGCTTTTAACATCATCCAGTTCATAGAATCATAGAATAGTTAGGGTTGGAAAGGACCTGAAGATCATCCAGTTCCAACCCCCCTGCCATGTTACTTGATTTCATTTTTTCTAGGCTGAAACTCGTGCTGAATTTGCAGAGAGAACTGTTGCCAAACTGGAAAAGTCTATTGATGACCTGGAAGGTACGAACTCACTGGAGTTTCCTTTAAAAGTGGGCAGTTTCCAATCAGAAAACAAAATCCTGGGAGCGGGTGGTGGATTGTATTGGGCAAGGACTGTGGAATGCGTCAGGTGTCAAATGTCCATCAGTGCCTGTAGGCAGAGGGAGTTCTCCTGATGGAAGTTCTCTTTTGAGAAGCTTATAACACTGACCCAGATTTGGCCATCTCAGATCTGGGGCCTCTTGGGTCCTTCTGGTGTCACCAGATCACAACCTGCTGCATCCCATAAGTGAAAAATGATAGTTTTAAGGTTAAAGAAAGGGAATTGTAGGGGAAGCTCCTGCCCTGTAGCTGGGGGGTTTCCTGCTCCTTAATGGTGCTCAACTCCGCATCTTTCCTTCTCTTCTTTCCCTCCCCAACTGCTTCCTCTGCTGCCTCGCCTTCCCTGCTGCGCATCTCCCGCTGTCCGCCTCTTCTCGGGACTGTTTTTCCACCTTTCTTGCTGCAACCTGCCTCCTGCCCTGGGGCCGATAGACGAGCTCTACGCTCAGAAGCTGAAGTACAAAGCCATCAGCGAGGAGCTTGACCATGCTCTCAACGACATGACCTCTCTGTGATCTTCACCGGGGCCAGGCCGCTCTACCCTCCGCGTCTCTCACGCTTTCCTTGCCTGTAAAACCTGTCCCTTCTGTGCAGCCGCCACAGGCGCCCCTTCCGCCTCCTCTGTAAGAACCGAGCTCAATAAAACCGAGATACCTCGACCTCTCCACTTTGGGCTTTGCTTCTCTAGAACTCTCCTACAACCCACAGTGGTGACACTGACCATGGCAGCAGCTCCTCACACCGAGGATGTGCAGGTGGTGCCAGGGCAGGAGCCCACACTTGGGGTCATGTTGAATCAGTGTTCCTAAGGACACAAGTAGCGGCGGAAAGCTCTCAGCGTGTCCAGTGTGCGCTGGCAGTGCTCCATCTGCTCAGTTAAACACCTTTGGGACAGCAAAAACCCTGAAGGATGTAAATCACATGTTAAATATGGTACATGACATGTAAGACATGTACAAAAGCCTCACTGACAGGGCAGTTACCAAAGAAATGGGTCCATGTTGTGAATGCAGTTACAGCGGTGCCCCAGATGTGAAGGTAAGTAATCACGGGGTTATTTAAAGAGAAAATGAGTGGTTTAAGTCTTGGCTTTTCTTTCTTTGTAGAAAAACTCGCCCAAGCCAAAGAGGAGAACCTGGGCTTGCACCAGACACTGGACCAGACACTCAACGAGCTGAACTGTATATGAAACGGTGCCGGACGCCCGCGCCGCCAGGCACTGCCCCCTCCACCCGCGTTTCCCGCATCATCCCCCGCACCCTGCCAGAACCAATAAGTTATGGACAGCGCAGCTGCACACGAGGCCTCGGTGCCGCCGTGCCCCAGGACCCAGCCCGGGCTCCTCTTGGGGCAGCGGCTGCCACCGCGCCTGCAGCGTGCAGGAGAGCGTGAGCCGCCCCCGGGGCCGCGCATCCGCCTGGTCCAGCGCGGCCGCAGCTCTCGCTCCCGGTCCATCCGTCGTTTCTATACAGCCCTGGTAGAAGCCGTCCTCGCGCAGTAGCGTCGCCCCCGCCGCGAGCCTCTCACCGACGTTTCATATTAAACCGTTTCTCACAGTTACCAACGCGTCCGCGGGGCCTCTTTGTAGCGTTTCCGTTCGGGTGACGTCGCTTTACCTTCCCCGCCCCGCGCGCGGGGGCTCTTCCCGCCGGAGCGCGGCGGTGACGCGCGCCGGGCTCGGCCAATGCGGCCGCGGCGGGGGGGCGGGGCCCGCCACCATGGCGAAGACGTACGATTACCTCTTCAAGCTGCTGCTGATCGGCGACTCGGGCGTGGGGAAGACGTGCGCGCTCTTCCGCTTCTCCGAGGACGCCTTCAACGCCACCTTCATCTCCACCATCGGTGAGCGCCCCCCCGGCCCCGCCGCCGCCGCTCCCTGAGGCCGTTACCGTCGGGCAGCGGCGGCGGAGGGCGCTCGGCACCCCCCCCCCCCCCCCCCCGGGACCGGGAGGGAAGCGCGGCCGTGACTCGGGGGCTTCTCTTTGCAGGCATCGACTTTAAAATCAGAACCATAGAGCTGGACGGCAAGAGGATTAAGCTGCAGATATGGTAAGAGCCGTGTTCGCTGCGGTGGCCGCGTTCCTGGGGAGCTTTGGTTGCATTGGTGCTCCTTGGCTCTTTGTGAGCTCTTCGAACCCCGAAGACGGCTCCAGTGCCCCCAGTGACTGCTCCAAGTTCCGATGACTCCAAAGTTGTGTCTGGTGCGTGCTGGTGGCTTGCGTGACCCCCGTGTTGTCTCTCTGATGCAGGGACACCGCCGGGCAGGAGCGATTTCGAACCATCACAACCGCCTACTACCGGGGAGCCATGGTAGGAGCGTGGGGACGGGGCGGGTTCACCGCGGGGCGCGTACGCGGTGCCTGGCTCTGTATTTCCCCCTGTGCGGTGCTGGAGCGGTGCTGGGGCGGTGTGGGAGCGCCTGGGGCAGGTTCCCTCCGTGAGCGCGTGTCCCGGGCACCTTCTGTGGCCAAGCAGCCGCGATGGTGTGATGCGGAGCCATGCACCAAGGGTTTCCAAAGGAGCTCTTGTTCAGTGGCTCCTTCGTGCTGTGAGAGAAGAGCTTTAACTCCTGTTTAAAGGAACACCCGCTGAAGCCGCCTCCTCTTAATCTTTAGGGCATTATGTTAGTCTACGACATCACCAATGAGAAATCGTTTGAGAACATTCGGAACTGGGTCAGGAATATCGAAGAGGTAATTTCTCTGTTTCCTTACTGAATGTTAAAGGTGGTGTTTCTGCGTCCGAAAGTAGTTGAAGCTTTATTGCTTCAGCTGCGTTGAGTTTCTTTTGAATGTGAAGGGAACCAAATGGACTGAAGAGCAGTGCTAGAATGTTGTGGTGAACGGTACCTGAGGGGTGGACAGGGGCACCTGAAGGGGTGATGTGTTCCTGCTGCTGCAAGTGGTCTGGGAGTGGTTGTCATGCAGGACACCCACTGGGACATGGGCTGTGGGGAGCCTGTAAACCCCTGGGAGGTGCTGAGCACCAGCACCTCCGTGTTAGGGCTTCGGTGCGTGCTGGGCTCCCAGGGCAAAGCCTGCGCTCTGTTTGTGTCTCAGCACGCCTCTCCCGACGTCGAGAAGATGATCCTGGGGAACAAATGCGATGCAAACGACAAAAGACAAGTGTCCAGAGAGCAAGGGGAGAAGGTGAGTGCTGCAGCGTCACCGCATCGCAGCGCGGGCTGGTCGGTACCGGGGCGGTATCTCCAGGTGGAGCTATCGAGCGTTCGCAGGCTGTAGCTGCAGCGCATTGTCCTGCCCTGATAAAAGCGGGGTCTGTGGGCCGGGTTCGTGTCCTGTGCTCGCCACGTGCCAAGCGACGGCCTGGAGGTTTCCTGAGAGAAAGGAAGAACAGGTCTGCTGGAGCTGGGCATTGAGGAAATGTTTCTCCGTGGCTGAAAGCTGCTGGGATGAGGAGACGGGGTTGTCTCTGCAGCATCGGGTGTTTCTTAGCTGAGGTAGAGGTGGTACATTTGCACTCTGCAGATGCTACAAGGCTGACAAGGCCCATGCGAGAGCAAATACAAAAGACAAAGCAGCAGATTAGAGTGTGTGCAGAGTGTAAAGCAGCCGAGCAGAGCCGGTGGGAACAGATGCTGCTGGGAATGAGATTCAGTTCCCAATATCTGTAGCTTGTTCTGCTTGAGTAAATCTCCCCGTTCCCATGAATCACGCCGGGGGGGGGGGGGGTTGGAGCTGTTCCTCATCTCATGTGCAACCTGTTTGTGTGCAGCTCGCTGCCAGCTTCGGGATTAAGTTCATGGAGACCAGCGCAAAGGCAAATATAAACATAGAGAACGTGAGTACGGGGACCCCCTCCTTGCAGGACTCATTGGCTTGTGCAGACGGGGTGGGCGCACTCGGTGCCGTGTGGGGCTATGGAATGTCCTGTGAAGACCTCGGCTGGCCAGCGCTGTGCTCATTTAATATGGGACATGCCACAGGGGGCTGAGAGCGAAGTGAAAACCTTGGCTCGCATCTTTGCATCACTGCTGTGGTTGGTAAAGGGCAACACTTTTCCTGCTCCATAAACCTGGGCCTGCAGGTGTGGCCTGTGCAGGTTTTTGGGCTCAGAAGGGAGGTTTGGAGTTGGAAAAGGAGCATTCAAACCCGGAGGAGGGGGGAGAAGCTGAGAACTTGGCTCTTCAGGAGCTCGGTGTACATAGAAACTCGGGAAGGCAGCTCACTGCTAGGCAGAAGTGTTCCTGAGTGCATCTTATTTACCATGTAACACCCAACTGTTGCTCTCGCTGCAGGCGTTTTTCACTCTGGCAAGAGATATCAAAGCAAAAATGGACAAGAAGTTGGTGAGTAACTTTTATTTCATCCACGCTGTATTTCAATGGGAAACAACCCCAAAGCCAAAGAGTGTGTAGGAAATATTTTGTGGTCTTTTACATGGGGAATGCACCAAATATTGGAGGAATTAATTCTTCGTTTTGCCAAGCTGCGCTCTGACCTTGGCCTCCCAACAACTGTCCGTGCGTTGCGGGAGGTGGGTGCAGTGGGTGAGGTTTCCATGCATAGAATTCTCTGTTCTCCTGCAAGGGAGGGGTAGAGGTTTGGGTCTTGCTGTGGATTCCTACGTGTTTGAGCGTTTACTGGGGGGGTTTATCTGAGCCCACGGAAGGCAGGAGAATGGGTGCAGCGGGTGCACTTCTCTGGTAGTAACAAAATGCTCTTTGTGTCTCCAGGAAGGCAACAGCCCCCAGGGCAGCAACCAGGGCGTCAAAATCACTCCGGACCAGCAAAAGAAAAGCAGCTTTTTCCGATGTGTTCTCCTGTGAGGGACACGGCCTTAACCCGAGTGGCTGCTCCCTGAGCTGGACTCTTGCCTGTTCCCAGTGAGCTTTCCTCTGGCTGTGGACTTTGCATCCTCAACCTTGTCACGTCGTGACCATACGAGTACGAAATTGGTTCTTTTAGGAATTGTCTGACTCTTCAAGTTGGGAGATGAAACAAGTTTATTTTTGTCACATTGCCCCGGCGCACGTTGTCTAGCAGAGGGAGGGCAGAGCACCCGGGACCCGTGATACAGCGCCTTTGCTGGCAGGCTTCAACCTTCTGGTTTGTATCCGTGATATAGCTGACTTGGAGAGAAGTTATGATCAAATCAAGAAATGGAAACGCCAGTACTAGTGAAGTACAGGTATGTGTAGGTAAGATGTATGTGTAGCCACGTCTAGAGGTGCATATGGAACAATTGCTTCAAAACAGCAAAGAATTGTGCTGCTGCGAGCAGTACAGGCTTGTACCTTCTTGGAAGGTAGAAGGAAGCTTTCTGCATCTCCACCTCGGCTGCTATAGAGAGCACCCCTTTATCTGCCTGTTACAGTTGTGGCACTGTGGACAATCCAGGAGTACATTTGAAGTTAAAAAATAACCCTCCTCAAAAGAATCTCTTATTTTTTTAACAAACCAAAGTGTGCTGTAAATGGAATGGTTCCTTCCCGTCAGGAATTACATTCTCCTTGTTAGACGTGACTGTGCTTAATTAAGTACTCCAGATGTTCATACATGTTTCAGAGGAGATGATGGCTACAGCAAGTCCCGTGCGAATGGTCTGTTCTTAGGGAAACAGGCCTTGGTTTGGGCAGGGACACTCACTCAAACATTCCAGCTTTTCCTTCTCCACTTGAGAGCAACTCCAGATCTGTCGTGACGCAATAGCTCAGTTTATCGTGACAAGAACGCGTATTGCACTGCTTCCAGTGGTGTGGCCTCACGCACACTCTGCTCACATATGCAAAGGAATGGTGCACGTACAAACACTTTCTGCAACCCAGCTTTGTGAAGCTGAGCTTTGCCTCGCTGCTGACCTGGATTTCAGGCAGCAGCAAAGCTGTTGCTAGTGAGCAGCAGTGC
Source organism: Ara ararauna (assembly GCA_028858755.1). Lineage (NCBI taxonomy): Eukaryota > Metazoa > Chordata > Aves > Psittaciformes > Psittacidae > Ara > Ara ararauna. The sequence goes on along the minus strand of CM054398.1, from coordinate 2,115,264 downwards.
AGACGGTGTTAGTCCTCAGTGGAAATAGTCTATGTATTTATTCTGATACACGCAGTCTAGTACATTCCAATGTGTGAAATGTAACAGCCAAGTAAAGCTCCTCCATAGCTCATTACTGTCAGTTCAGAGGCTGTAAGCCTGGCTTCATTAGGCTGACCAAAGGAGCCAGGAAGAGCCATTTCCTTCAAAGTCTGCTGTGGAGTGATTGCCCTTACAGTGTATGTAATTCAAACAACCATATCAGCTGTGTCCTGCAACTCACTGGAATTGTTAACGTGCTTTGTTTACATTGACAACTGCACTTCAAGGGTGAAATTAAAGCTGATTTTAAAGTTAATGAATTTACTCCCCAGTTCTGTTTTCTTCAAGTTTGTGATATTACAGCCTGGCCTCAAAGGAGCACTCCTGAGTATTGCTGTAGTTAATGATCTGTCAGATTGAGACTGAAATTAGGAGTCTGCAGCATGCAGCTGGGCTCAACAGGAGCATTGCCTGTTTTTCTAGACTAGAAAAGGAAGTTTTCCTGCAGAAGTTACTGGTTTGTAAAAGTGCATTTTCTGTGCTACCAACCTTTTGTTACTTTATGTTTAAAGAGCAGATTACAGTGAGCTCCGTTCATGATTACAATCATACGTAGAGCTTTCCTCTAACCAGAACCTTACGATGTTGGGTTTCTTTTTTTGCTTACTTGTGGCTTTTTAGGGTGAGGACTTGGTGAACGTGCGCCATAGGGGATGTACACACTGCTGTATCTGTAGGATGAAATCACTTTAAGCTACTGAAGAGCCTTCTAGTCAGTACATGCTTCAAAGAGTAGTTAATGCAGAGCTATAGATTGGGCAAGCAACACTTTGATCTTGAGATGAGGATGCTTTTAACGAAAGAGTTTGTGAATGCTTCAAGAAATGACTGAGGCAGAGGTGGGGAGGTCATTAGGGCATGGGCTGAATGTTGTTTTCCTGCACAGAAGTCATCTGTTTAATGATTTGTTTCTGGTTTGGTAGTGAATGTGGATTGTCTCACATCCATCCTTCTACTTCAGTAGAGCCAGGTGCTGCAGCCAGACTTTGTCAAAGGGACTGGAAAAATAAGTGGTTGGTCTAACTTGATACCATGGGCTGTCCACCGTGATGCTGCCTGGTGACAGTATCTAAACTGATAACTCATCTTGCAGTGAGAAAGCAAACTATATTCATTTCCAAGTGGATAAAATTTGAGGGATGGGATTGTGGTTTTCACTCCTCATTTTCTAAATCTGAAGTTACTCTTTTCATTCAAAATGAATTCTGTATGTGAATACCTTTTGTTTCAGCTTATGCTGGTTGTTGCACGTGTTTATGTACCTAATCTATAGCATGCTTTTCTTTAATTACATGATTTGGTTTACTCCATGAACAACTACATTATTGCCCAAACTCAGGAAGTTGCATACAGTTACTGTGATTACAGTCATCACTGTACTTCTGGGGTCTACAGACTCTACACCAATATTAAATCAGAGCAAGCAATATGAGACATAAAATGCAAATGTAAGACAGTAAAAGGTTGAAGACACTGCGATTGTACATACACTTGACTGCATGTTGCTAAATGTGGACATCAGATCTTGGAGAAGGACAATATGTAGTGATGTTTCCATCACATAATTAAATTACTGTGGTTTTTAAGTATGAATATATGTTCTGGAAGACACAAGGATGGAAAGAGGTACTGTGTAAATACCTCCAGTAATGTGTTTGTATCTGAGCTTTCTTTAAGGAAGAAAACTTTTTCAATCAGATACAGAATTTGTATAACTGAGGGATTTAAGTTGATCAGGAAAACCAACTCTGCTTCCTCCTCATTCTCAGTGTCTAAATGCCACTAAAATTTCAGGTAATGGAGTAACACCTGGTTTGTAGAAAAACAAACCCATTTTTGAGCATGTTCTCAAACTCCCTTACTTTCATGAGTATCACAGGATTCTGTGGCTGACCTTATTTTTGAGGCTGGTTGCAATATTTCGGATAGTCTTCACCCCCTTTGGGTGTGGGCCTGTCAGGAGCTCGTCTGTCAATAAGTAGGGGAACTGCAGTTTGAACACTGCCACTTTAACACTTACGTTGTCTTGGTCCTAAACTGATGGGCACACCTCACGTTCCCTGACATCAGAGCCTTATGCCAGCATCAGACTTTCAGCCTCAGATTTATAAATCCTATGGATTATTGTAAGTCTCTTTACTGCTGCTGCTGCTGAAACTTGTTTGGTGTCTCCTTTCATGTGAGATGCTGCTCATCTCACTGACAATTGTTAGGGGATGATGATTGTAGTGGTGGTGTCTTTGGCTTGGTGATCACGCTCAAAATCTACCATGATTTCTTGTTCTTTTGGACTTGAACTGGCTGCTGTCTGTGCTGGAGAGGAAGTGGATAAAGAGCTGCGTGGAAGACGGTCTCCATTAGTACCAGAAGCTCAGAGGGGTTGGGAAGAAATGAGGCTAACTTATGTCTTCATTTCTAGATTAACTAAGGAGCTGTTCAGTTGAACGTTGATGGTAACATGCAGTCTGATTATTTCAGGCTGCCTTATTCTTTGACCCATCTCTTCCAGTGATCGTTGGAGATCTTGTTTCTGTAGTCAATGCAAGTTTTTTGGGCTGGGCTCTCCAGCCCTTCTGCAGGAATCAGATGCTCTACGTTGGGTGTGAGTTGGGACTTAGGACTTTGCTTTGAAGGGAACTGAATGCATGCCAGAATTTTTTCAAACAACTGTAAATTGTGTTTTTTAGAATGACCACTTTTGGCTGCCACCCTTCCCACAACTGCTTTCTTAAACACTTCTCCTTGATTTCCAAGTTTGTATGAAAACCAAACCTGTTGTTTATTACAGTATGTATGTTTTTACTCTGTTGTACAGGACCCTGAGCACTGCATAAATAAACTTCTTTATGAAAAGAGAATTTTACCAACTGAGTTTCAGTCCCATTAATCACTCGTGCATGCAGGTTCTTGTGTGGGAAATAGGATATTTATAGGAGTAGAAAGGAGGGACAGGAACCTGGGGAAGGCTCTCTTGTCCTTGAAAATATGCTCACTTTTCATTATAAATTTGGAAGTAGAAAGCTCTTCTCTGTATGGTTTGATGCAAGTTCCTTTATTACCTGGTGGTATCTGAACTTGAAAAACCTATTTCTCATCTCACTGTCTAGGTCAGATTCGCTTTAGCTGGGGGGAGGGAGGAGGAATAAAGTTTTTGTTACATTGCAGGGAAAATAGAGGTTTTGATAAATGACAGAAATCATGATGAAGAGTTTAATGAATTGCTCCTTCTAAAGAGGTAAAAAAGAGACAGAGTTCTCTGCCTGGTTTGGTTACCAGAAATTGTCTTCTTTGCTCCCTTCTGTTTGCTCCCTCATGGATGGCAACCTCAGGTGAAGTAATAGTTGTTGAAGGTTCAAGAAGTGCTTCCCTCCACATGTTTCACTAGATTCAGATTCGAATGTGAAATGTGCTATTAAAAAAAGAGGAAGTAATGATCACTTAGGCATCGATCAATTAAAATGATTCACTACAATTAATCCCATTAATTGGAAACTTTGTACATTAAATAAATGCAATATTTGAGTGCTGCTTTGCGCAAGATGTGTGTCAGAAACGACGTTAAGACTACATCAGGCATCATCTCATATACTTCTCAATAGAGCCTAAGAGCTAAAACTAACATTTTAAGTTGAGGACTTAAATGTCCAAAATCTATCAGAGGTTCCAAAAGCAACTCAAGAAGCCTCCCCACTTTTTCAAGCATCTGTTTTTTTCCCGGTGGACTGCTCTACTGCTACTGTCAGGGAACTGCAATGGCTGAGCAGACATAAAACACACACTATAGAGACTTCTGACAATAAAATAAGATCAATCTTGTGTTAGAAATGCAAAGCAAATATTACCTAAGGAAATCTGGAGCCCGTATTATCATATGCTGGAAGTCCTCCAGTGACAGCTTGCCATCGTTGTCCACGTCAGCTTCGTAAATCACCTTTTCACATACAAGGTTCACTTCTTCTGGGGTAAGTTCATTTCGGGTTAATTTGTTGACTGTTTTCTCTAGATCAGATTTGCATATGTAGTCATCGTTGTTAAAATCTGGCAAAGGAAACAAAAGGAATTCGAAGTGACAAAACTCAGCTCTTTGACGTGGTCAGCTGCCAAGACCTAACAGGAAAGGTTTGGTTCCCAGGGCTTGATGTATTTATGAGGAGAAATTTCAAATCAGAAATTCTTATCTGTGTTTGCTTGTATAAAAAGGAAATACAAAACAAAAATCCTGGAATAATTCCCCCCGTCATACTTAAGGGGAGCAGTTGTGAATAGCTTAATGGCTAAACGTAGCTTAGCCATCATTAAACTGTTCTAGTAAAGCGCTACTACTGAACTAAAAGCCAGAACTAGTAAGTTGAAAGAAGAGAACAGGCTGTGCAGTTTTAGCAGGGCTTTACTTCTTGAAGATCTCGGCTGAATCGTGCACATTTTAAATGGTAAGAAAAAGCTGTTGGTTGTTTGATGTATTTTTTGGCTTTAGCTGAGCATAAGGAAAGTAACTGTAAAAAGAAAAACAATCTTTAAACTTGTCCTTGGAGCAAGATGCTGGAAGTGTGCTTCCCACACCAAAACCACCCAACAGATTATTTATGGGCAGCCAGATCCCTTGTGCTGCACTTTTCCAAGCAGTCCCTCAGACACAAGCAGTTCTTCAATGTTTATCAGCTCTTGAAAACGGCAGATAATTTCAGGTTGTACATTTTGGAGTAAACCCTAACCCCAAATAAAGAAGAGACAAAAGGGTGCAGACGACCAGGAGTTTTTAGGAGAGAGAAGAGACATTCAAATGCGATGAAATGAAAGGCTGTATTAAAACATGTTTAACTAGCATCATTCTGGTGACAAAATGAATATTTTGCATCCCTGCACAAGGCTGCAGGATTTCCCCAAAGTTTACTTCTTAATGCATGTCTCACTCACCGTAAATTTTAAAAGCATAATAAGCTTTCAAGTCTCTGGGAGCCATTTCACTCAGCACTGAAAACATGTCCAAAAAATCATCTAAAGTCATGTTGCCATCTCCACCCTCTGAGAAAACCTCTGCTATCCGCTGGCGGAACGGGTTGTCCTGGGAAACAGAACACAGGAGCAGGCGAAAGTCATCTTTACCAGCATTTATTTCATTACACATAAGACAATTGGAGCGAGATTATTTTTGCTGTAACCTCTTTTTGGCAAGTGCTCCCTTTTCTGCTGTTATGTTCTTGTCTGAAGCATCAGAGGTAGACACAGCTGCAGCCTTCTTTAACCTTTATGCGATTTCAGGGTGGTTTTGGGAATCGCTAGAAGCTTCCAGAAAGCCTTTTGACTTCAATAGCCAAAATTTCTTTGTATTTCAGCCTCCCAGCAATTAGTAGTGGATAAATTATTAAAAAAGGGTTAGATTAAACCGAAATGTGTCACTCGATTCCAGTTGTGTACCTTTAGCTCTGGCATGCTGCCAATGAGTTCATAGGGAAGTGTCACGTCTGGTTTATGTGTGTAGTCGAGTGGAACTAGCTGTGGGGCTAGATCTCGGTATCTGTAAAACAGTCTGCAATAGAAAGAAGGATTTGTTTAGGGAACAAGTTCTGTAGATCTCCAAGAACAATGTGTCTTTTCCAGAACTGCCTTTTCCATCTCACTCTTCACACTTTGCATGCTTTACCAGATCAATATCAGCCACTAAATAACAATTAGTATGCTCTGTAGATGTTGGTAGAAGAGAGCATTAAAAAGAACAACTTATTTAACTGGTGAAAAATCCAAAGCCTTTCATGTTCATGGAACAACCAGGTGAAAATGCTTACCCAGGTTAGGCAGCCAAACCACTAGATACCGTGTATCTGAAACCAGAATTTTACAGTTTCAGATGTATTTCTACTTTACTACTGGGTGTAGTTAGATGTTGGTGTTTATGATAACAAGGCACAAGACCTTCCACATGCAGGTCCACCTAATCAGTTTCCAAACAGAGAAATGCTTGTGGCAAGGCAAAAGGGATTTGTTTTTCAAGCCCACAATGAATGTGACCAAAAATAATGGGCTTAAACTGGAGCATGAAAGATTCAGTTTAAATAGCAGAATAAAACCCTGAATGCCTAAAGCCATGGGCAGGAAGAGATATCTGGAACTAACTCTAGCAGGATTCTATCCACCCTGAGTATCTTCCTGTTTTTCATAGAACTCAGGTTCAAAAGACAGAAAATGTGTGTAAGAATTTTAATTTATCCAACACTTTCAGGATGTTATTTCCTTTCGTTCTCATGCTGGAGTAAGGAGTAAGCTGTTGGTAACAGCCGTTACCAACAAAACAATAGGGCAGAACTTTAAAAGGGACCCTTATCAATAATAAATGTCTTATGACACAGTTATGGGTCTGGCATCTATTTACGGTGTGGAAAGGTGACAGGTTTAGATTTCAGTTATTACAGAACCATTCATATTTTATCCTGTCTAGAACTCATCCACAGACGTGCAGGTCCTAAAGAGGGACATGCTGTGGACAACGTTGTCACCTTCAGCTGAATTACCGAAAACTGTGTGGTGACATCTTGAGAGATGCTGAAGCTGGACACTTCCCTTTCTGCTGGCACACCAAATGGTTAAGAATGGCAAATGCAACTTCAGTAATGTGGGTGTTTCCACCTGAGTAATTCTTTTTAATGCACGGAGAACAAGTTCAGGTTTTCAGGGAAGATTCTCAGTCTTACATGAACAGAATACCGAGCCTGTCTTTGTCAGATCCTTTGGCCAGAGGTTAAATGGAGTGTTTGATGGGGTGACTGAAGGCTTTGGGAAAAATGTGTCTTAGAATATCAGTATAATTATTTATAAGAAGACACGAAGAAAATTTGGCACAATCATTAAGGTTTTCATAAACCAGGCAAAGTATTCTAAAGAATAACGGTACACTTGGAAGCATCTGTCATAAAACAAGGTGAAAGGAATGTGCATGTCCCTGGCAAAGGAGGCACTAATATAACCTTTCACATTTATCTCTGTTAACTAGAGAGAGACTGGAACCTTAATACAGAATTTAGAATTCTGGCTCAGTTTAGGACAGATACCAGAGGGTTTGCACACAAAAAGGCAACAAAGATGCTCAGACTTCCTAAAGGTATCACTTTGAATTTGTGTAAATGCATTTTCAAATTATTTTTAAATACCTCACCCTATATGTAACTCGCCTTTATAGCAACCTCTGTCTTTTACTCACAAAATGCATATAGAAAACTCACCTCAGAATTTCTTTCCTCGTAAAGAATGTGCAGTCCTGTGAAATAAGAAAAGATATAACATGTAATCCCAGTATTTAGCATGCACTGACCCAAACTTTTCCCATACAGCAACTTAAATGAAGTTATATTGTAATATATGTGGCCAAACATTAAAGCTCTTTCTTTTTGGCACGTAATTAGGAGTATTTTATAACTCTTCTTCTAGAGGTAAGAATCAAACTATGTTAGCAAAATCTTTGCTGTATTTTTAAAAAAGAGATGATTGTTTTAAAAAAAAACAATTATTTGCCATTATTCAACCTTCTGTCCAAACAGCCATTTAGTTTGTTTTATACCTGATATGCATCCAGTTGCTCTTGAGTGAAAACAGTTTGCTTGTTGCCCATTTCTAGCTCTGAATGCTAATTCTAGTGCCATCATTCTTTCCTCAGAGGCACTTTTATAGGCAGGCTGGATATTCGGTTATTAAAAGCAGCAACAATGAGGTTCAGGTATAGCAGAGGATCAAGTAACCAGCTTTCTTATTCTGCAGGCTGCAAAGTATCATAATAGGAGCATTTCATCAAATCTTTAGTCTCAAGGCTCTTATCCAGCATCACTCACCTGTCTCCGGTGTGCACAGTGAAGACTCATGTTACAGTATTTACCCAGACAAGTAATAGCAGCTGGTTTGTGTCTTTGAAGCAGCAGGAAGACTTCATGGGGCACGCTTTTTCATTCCTTCCTTATGGTAAATTAACTGGAAAGCATCAGTGGTGTCTGTCTGCTTTAAGAATTAACACCAAATGTTAGGAATTCGTAACAGCGATGGTAACCCCTCATCCTTTCCTTCTCACTGTTCCCTGTAATATGCATTGTACACTAATGTACAGTAGCTTGTGCTGGAGGTAGTATCTATAAAGTCCAGTCTCTTTATTCTGTATTATCTGCTGATATACATTACCACTAGTTAATGACTATTAACGTGACATGCATACGTATATAGTGCATATACATGTATACAGAGCTCATACATGTGAACAGATATATGTTACAGGCTGTATGGAATCTGAAAAACAAGGGATGGAGGAAGAGGGGGCTGCACAACCACAGCCTTTATTTATCGATCACCTTCATTTCTTGGGCACTGTTACTGTGTCCGGTGTCCTGCTCCACGCAGTGAAGAGAGGTTGGCCCCACACATTGGTGTGCCTTCAAATAGAGTCATAAAATCATGGAATGGTTCGGGTTGGAAGGGACCTTAAAGCTCCTCCAGCTCCAACCCCTGCCATGGGCAGGGACACCTTCCACTGGAGCAGGGTGCTCCATCCAACCTGGCCTTGAGCACTGCAGGGATGGGGCAGCCACAGCTTCTCTGGGCACCCTGTGCCAGCGCCTCAGCACCCTCACAGGGAAGAGCTTCTGCCTTACATCTAACCTAAATCTCCCGTTTAAGCTTCAACCCATTCCGCCCCGCTGATGAAGAGCCCCTCTCCAGCATCCTTGCAGCCCCCTTTCAGACACTGGAAGCCTCTCCGAGGTCTCCAAGCAGCTTCTCTTCCCCAGGCGGCACAGCCCCAGTAAAAACCACCAAACCCCATTGGAAACGGCGCTGTTGGGAGGGTCACGGAGCGTTCGGCTCCGGTTTGGCCCCGGGGCGCTCCGCAGCTCCGCCCTCCGCCCTCAGGGCGGCCCCGGCCCTTCCCTCCCGGCGGGAGGGGGACGCGGCGTTGCCGTGGTAACGACGCCGCCCGCCGGGGGGCGCCGTGGCGCGGCGGGAAGAGCCATGGCGGACTACGAGGCGGTGCAGCGCGGGCCGCTGCGGCTGAAGGGCGGCGGAGCGGGGCTGGGGGCCGGCAAGCGGTGAGGAACGGGGGGGAAACGGGGGCGGAACGGGGCGGGGGCCACCGGGCGGGCAGCGGAGGTTGTGCGCTGACCGTCCTCCGCCCGCAGGAAGAAGAAGAAGGCAAAGGACAAGGCCCAGATCCTGGAGCAGATCGTGAGCAGCAAGAAGCAGGAGGAGGAGAAGAAGCGCGGCCTGGACAAGCGCACCCCCGCGCAGGTGGCCTACGAGAAGATGCAGGAGAAGCGGGTAAAAAGTGCTTTAAACCCCGCAGTTGGAGCCCTGAGAGGCGGCCCCTGGGGGGCTGTGGGTGCTGGTGGTAACTGGGCACTCTTGTGTCTGCAGCAAATGGAGAGGATCCTGAAGAAAGCATCCAAAACCCATAAGCAGAGAGTGGAGGTGAGCTGAATCATCCCGGTTCACCCAGGCTGGTGTGGCTTGTTGGGCTGGGGGAGCTGATTTGCCTCCATGGAACACGGAAGCGGGGAGGCAGGGGCCTTGTGGTGATGTCAGCGCCAAGGATTAAGCATTCTCTTCCGCTTTCTCTCCCCTTAGGACTTCAACAGGCACTTGGATACTCTGACTGAGCACTACGACATTCCCAAAGTCAGCTGGACAAAGTGAATGGGCTGCTTTTCAAGGCTTTGGACCAGGGGGTGTGTTTTGTTGGTGTTAAACAGGGTTGCCATGTAAATGTGTGTATTCTCCACGCTGACTGTTCTATCTATCTCCCGAATGTTTATGGATTTGTACTTTTATTTCATTGTTTTGGGGTTTGAAACAGAATACTTTACAAAGTCTCTGATGGGCTCTGATTTATGAAGGTGCAGAGGGTTTGGGGGTTATTAGTGCTTACAGCAGCATTAAGGCCAAAATGGATTGCTGTTAGCCCGCTGCAAAGTGTTCCTTTATTTATTTGATACAGTTCTTTTCGGACATCAAGAGCCTGGCAGCCTCTCATAGCATAAGTTTCTCTTGCAAGAGAGGAATTGTATAGTTTCTTTTCATCTAGAGGTGGAGGCTCTGCTGTAACATGTAACTTCAATGTCACTATTAAAATGCCGCTTTCATCCTTTTCTTGATGCCGATTTACCGATAAATGGGGGGGAAGAACTTGCACGTGGAGTTCCTGTAGCGCTTTTCCTGTCTTTATAACTCTTACTGCCTTTGAGAGATGACACATACCTCCATTAAAACCCCACCATGCCTCTTAAACCTGAATGTTGTTCTTGAATGCAAACACCATCCCTCTGCTCTCGCTGCCCGGCGCCCCTCCTCAGCCTGGACAAACTTTCCCATTTATCCCGGTGCTGTTTTCACCCCCATGGGGCGAGGGGTGGAAAACAAAAGACCCCCGGGGACTATTTACTCTGCTCGGTGAGTCAATGTGTTCCTCCGCGGCGCCCTGCGCGTACCCTTCCGCGCCGCAGCCGCACCTCGTTCCTCCCGGAAGCGGAAGGCCGCGGCGGTGCGGCCGGGCGGGCGGCGATGTCGGCCAGCGCCGTGTACGTGCTGGACCTGAAGGGGAAGGTGAGGCGCGGCCGCGGCTCTGCGGGGCCGGAGGCGGAGGAGCGGCGGCCCTCGCCCCGCCGGAGGGTGCCCCGGCCTCGCTGGGGGGCTGTGGGAGCCGCGCTCCCCCTCTCCTTGCTGCCAGCCCAGCTCCGTGTGGCGGTGTGGGCCTCAGCTGCAGCGGGACAGTCGTGGCCTGTGGCTGAGCTGCAGGTGCTGAGGGAGGCGGCTGCGGAGAGCCGAGGTGCGACCTTGGGCCCCCCGTCGTAATTAATCTCTGCACTAATTGCAGGTAGTTTGTCTCAGAGGAGCTGGCTTGTTTTCCCGTCGTAAAAGCGTCTTCAGGGCTCGTACAGCAATGGGTGAAGAGCAATGAAAAGCATTGATACGTGACTTTGCAGTGAAAGGTTAAGGAGTCACGTTCTAATCAGTGTTTTAGCGTTGTAGGTTGCATTTGTGCAATGGCTGGAGTGAAAGTTGCTTAGAGAGGCCTTTCCAATACCTTCTGCATTGGCCTTGCATGGTAACATCATCTCACAAAAGAGAAAAAAAAAGATGAGTTTGTCGCTCTCTTCATAGGTTCTTATCTGTCGGAATTACCGCGGAGATGTGGACATGTCAGAGGTGGAGCATTTTATGCCAATCCTTATGGAAAAGGAAGAAGAGGGGACACTTTCTCCCATTCTAGCACATGGAGGAGTTCGTTTTATGTGGATTAAACATAACAACTTATATCGTATCCTTTATACTGCAGATAACTCCTGTATGCTGAGATACCAAGGGCTGCTACAGTATTTTTGTTGGTTTGTGTCTAAATGCAAGGCTGGAGAATGGAGAAGTAACATAAGAAGGCTTTATTAAATAAAGTTGGTTTATGCTTTGCATAGTGTGACCAGCAGCACAGGTGCAGAAAAGAGTTTATCTGAATTCGACTCTCCCAAAAGCTTATCTTCATTTCTGGTTAGACCAGAGGTAACTGTGAATTAATTAACTCTTAGGTAGGGGTTTTTTTGCCAATTCTAATTTCCTAAAGACATTTATTAAACTTTTGAGTGGTGACTTTGAATGCATTTTCCTGAACATCCTTTATCAGTTGTTGCAACCTCTAAGAAGAATGCTTGTGTGTCACTGGTGTTTTCATTTTTATATAAAGTAGTTCAGGTGAGTGTGAAATCTCCAGAGTAACCTCTGGCTTCTTTTCGGTTTAGCCTAAATCTAATCTAGATATAAGTGCATAGAGCTTTCCCATGGATAAAGAACTCAATGGTAATAGCATTTTTTACTTTATATTTGGTTAATTTGTAGAACTATCTTCCTGTAGTAATGGAATTGATATTTTGTAGCTGAGTAGGCAAAGGATGTGACACAGTGCTGTAAATAGTTGCACAAGGCCTGAGAACATGGAGGAGAATGGTGAACTTGGTGCATGAATAGTGGCATATCATGTAGTTCCTACGCTTGGTTCATCTGTACCTGGTGTGGAAAAGATTTTCTCCAAAAGAAGTATTTTTCATAATAGTTAAAGTTGCTTTTAGGATTCTTTAACTCTTTTAATGGAGGTGGATTTCCTGAGGCTAAATCTGCTGAATGGAATGCTCTTTGTGAATGATGGGGTTTGGTTTGGGGCTTTTTAAGGCTTGTCATTTTAGATACAAGAATACATTCTGAATGTGCTGTACTTCCCTCAGTTAACATCCTCCTCCCTCCTGTCATTTTGTTTCAGGTTTTTTCTGAATATTTCAAGGAGTTGGAAGAAGAGAGCATTAGGGACAATTTTGTTATTATTTATGAGTTGTTAGATGAGCTTATGGATTTTGGTTACCCACAAACCACTGATAGTAAAATTTTACAAGAGTAAGTATCGTTCTGTGTCACTTACAGTGACAGACTTCTTGGAAAGTTTTGAGCATCCTTCTATACGCAAACGAATGCTTTGCTTTGGTCTAATTAGCAAAAGAATTAATGTTCCTGTTTTTAATGCCAATTATGTGTAAAGGTACATCACTCAGGAAGGCCACAAACTTGAAACTGGAGCTCCACGTCCACCTGCCACTGTTACCAATGCTGTATCATGGAGATCAGAAGGGATAAAATACAGGAAAAATGAGGTGTTCCTGGATGTTATTGAGTCTGTTAACCTTTTGGTGGGTACCTTTTATTTTAACTTTTAATGAAAATCATAATAGGAAGTGCTGAAAGTGGCTTACTGTCTGAAAACCTGCAAGTTGCAATAAAAAGTCAGGGTGAATGTGGCTAGTGGCCTTTGCTGCTCAAAACAACGTCATTTATTAAGACCCAAGTACCCATAAGGACATCCAATAGGCAAACAATGCTTTACTTGTATGATTATAGAATCATAGAATGGTTTGGGTTGGAAAAGACCTTAAGATCATCTAGTTCCAACCCCGTGCCATGGGCAGGGTCTCCTCGCTCTAGACCATGTCAGTCAAGGCTCTGTCTGACCTGGCCTTGAGCACTGCCAGAGATGGAGTATTCACCACTTCTCTGGGCAACCTGTGCCAGTGTCTCACCACCCTCACAGTAAAGAATTTCTTATATCTAACCTGAATTGCTGATTTCTGATCTCTGTCTGTGCCCATCACCTCCCTGATGTAATTCTAATCTGCTGGGTTAATTTCTCAGGAGAAAGACATCGTAGAAGACTTGCACATGGGGGTTGGGGAGGTAGTGCTGGATGTCATGATGTATCCCATCAGAGCACTCTTACCTTTCTTTTTGTTTTACTTCAGGTCAGTGCTAATGGAAACGTATTACGGAGTGAGATAGTTGGATCCATTAAAATGCGAGTCTTCCTCTCGGGAATGCCAGAGCTGCGCCTGGGTTTAAATGACAAAGTTCTCTTTGATAATACAGGCCGTGAGTATTTCAGTGAAACCTCAATAATCATGAAAGATACTGTCTGAAGTCAGCTGAAGTTCAGCTGAAAGGATTTATTCAAAGATGATAGAAATATGCCCTTTTTCAGTGTAGAAAACCACATTGGGTCTTGTGTGACACTATCAAGCAAAGATGGAACACCATGGTAATGTGGGGTAACCATCTAGGTTTCCTCATCCCTTTTTTCATTGGGACTTCTGTAGTCCTATAAAGCTCTAGCAAGCTAACGAACATACTGGCTAAAAGGGAGGAATGTCAGCAGACAACAGCTCTACTGTGTGGCTGGCACTGATGAGACTTCGGACATCAGTTGTGCAGCACCTTGAAATGTGTATTTATTCCTAGGTGGCAAAAGTAAATCGGTAGAACTGGAAGATGTGAAGTTTCACCAGTGCGTTCGTCTCTCTCGCTTTGAGAACGACAGGACAATTTCTTTCATTCCGCCTGATGGGGAGTTTGAGCTCATGTCATATCGCCTCAATACCCACGTGAGTCTGGATGTTTGCTTTTTCCATGATAACAGTTCAGATTGTACACTGCATTGCTGATAGCTTTGCTTTAATCATTTGTTTTCCTTAAAATCTGGGCAGCACAGGAATTTTCAAACCAACTGTTAATAAAGCTTTATGCTTCTCTCTTTGGAGGAAGAACGAGTTTGTATTTGGCAATAAGCCTCTGTATTTTCAACTGCTGTTAAAACTCTTCCTGAAGTACCATTCCTGTGGTGACTTTAAGCTAACTGCATGATGAAATGTCAGTGTAGCAATTCACCAGTGTCCTTGGTTCAGCTGGAGCAGTTATTTTTCTTTCGACTTTAGTCTGAGGACAATGCTGATAACACAGCAATGGTTTTGTTCTCAGACTAAAGTCAAGAATTTGGTCCTTGGCATATTAATGCTTGCTCATTTGTATAATTTTATTTTTAATAAAATCACAACTTGGTTATCATTACAAGCACCACAGACTTTGTTTTCTTGGGGCTCACATGTTGAGTGTGGCTTTATGGGGAAGCAACATTGGAATGACCATGTCAAAGGAAAACCTACAGCTGTTAAATGTGAGTTTTTTCCCCCATTAGGTAAAACCACTGATCTGGATTGAGTCTGTGATTGAAAAACATTCCCACAGCCGCATCGAATACATGATCAAGGTCAGCAGTTCTAATCGTGGCTAATTTCAGTCTTTCATTTGTTCTCAAAGCTTGACCAGCGGTTTGGGCATTTCTAGCTTCATTAGTAAGTGCGTGTTACAGTTCTGTTCCTCGCTGTGTAGGCTGAGACGGGGGATTGTGTGTCTCAGCTCTCGGCACTCACTAGCATAATGGAAATATTTAGAGGGCTGCTTTTCTGATGTAGTTTTTAAATTTCTTTAGGCAAAAAGTCAATTTAAACGTAGATCAACTGCCAACAACGTGGAGATTCACATTCCAGTTCCAAACGATGCGGACTCGCCAAAGTTTAAAACCACTGTTGGAAGTGTCAAATGGGTTCCAGAGAACAGTGAAATTGTCTGGTCCATTAAGTCTTTTCCAGTAAGTGTTATTTTTAGTCTTATTGCCTGATAGTGTAATAATTAATTAATGTTAATATTTTATGCATGTTCAGACTCTGGCTATTAGAAGCAGATTCTAATATCTAATAGTACGGGCTTCTTCCTCTTCTCCCTTGGCTGAAGGGTTGGAACTTGCTAATAGATGTTTAAGATACTGCTGTTTATATGAGTTTAGCTGGGATATTTTTTTCAGAACGAGGTTAGAGAGCAGATTTTTGAGCCAGGTCTGTGGATGGTGTCATCCCTTGGCCGAGGTTTAGCAGCAGCTGTTTTAGTTTGTCAGACTGTGCTTCTTGGGTGGTTCCATGAGCATGAGCTCTTTCTAATGCTAATGGAGTGGTGGTACAGCTGTCTGTCACTACTTAATCAGAAAGGGCAGCAGCATTGTTTTTATTTGAGCATGAGGCTGGAAGAAAAGGAATTGTGCCTCAGGCTGGTCCTAATTTTATCTGAATCTTAAAAAAAAACCCAAAACAATTAAAAGCAAGTGCTCACTTTTATGTCCTAGAGAAGAGCTGAAGGGATGGTGGAGCTCAGGGATTTGACATTAAGAATATACAACTTGTATTGTTGCAAGTGTGTTGTATTTTTTTGTTTCAAGAAAAAAAAATGTCCTTTTTGGCTAGGGTGGGAAAGAATACCTGATGAGAGCTCACTTTGGACTTCCAAGTGTTGAAGCTGAAGATAAGGAAGGAAAACCTCCCATAAGTGTAAAGTTTGAGATTCCATATTTCACCACTTCAGGAATCCAGGTTAGTAGCTGAAAATAGAAATACTGATGAGTATTTTTAGGCTCTTCATGCACAAGTGTTTCTCATCTTGATGATTCCTGTTTAATGTTATCCATAAACTATATTTTTGACCCCCCCCAAAAAATCTTATTTTTACCTTCTGTGCTGAATGCTGCTTGGCTGACGTGGGAGACTTTATTTCTTTAACGTCCCTTTCTTTCTAGGTTCGCTACTTAAAGATAATTGAGAAGAGTGGCTATCAGGCTCTCCCATGGGTTCGTTATATTACCCAGAATGGAGGTAAGTAGAATCTAGAATCACAGAATGGTTTGGGTTGGAAAGGACCTTAAAATCATACGGTTCCAACGCCTCTGCCATGGGCAGGGACACCTCCCACTAGACCGTGTCACCCAAGGCTCTGTCCAGCCTGGCCTTGAACACTGTCAGGGATGAAGCATCTAACACCTCTCTGGCTAAACCTGCTCCAGTGCCTCAAGACCCTCACTGTAAAGAACTCCTGCCTTATATCTAACCTGAACTTCCCCTGTTTCAGTTTGAACCCATCACCCCTTGTCCTGTCACTACAGTCCCTGATGAAGAGCCCCTCTCCAGCATCTTAGTAGCCCCCTTCAGGCACTGGAAGCTGCTCTGAGGTCTCCGTGCAGCTTCTCTTCTGCAGGCTGAACAGCCCAAATTTTCTCAGCCTGTCTCCATAGCAGAGGTGCTCCAGGCCCTGATTGTCCTCATGGCCTCCTCTGGACTTGCTCCAGCAGCTCCATGTCCTTCCTATGTTGAGGACACAAGAAGGCAAGACACTGTAGGCATCTCCAACTTGCATACTTTGTTTCACTACCATACACCTCCAAATAGAAACACACAAATGCCATTTGCTTATATTCCTAAGTATTAAACTATATGGTTTAGACACAGATTAAGGTTTGCTGCTATTTCCAGTCACCTTTTTTGGTGTCTTAGTGAAAAACCCAATGGCATAGTTCAATATATTGTAATTAAGCTGAGATTTGGTGAGATTTTTGGAATGTAAATTTAAGAAGAGATCACTCACACATACTATTCTGCCAGCTTCAAGATGTATAAGACACTGTCTACTTAAAGATACTAGATTGTTGGCACGTAAAAGTGGTGGTGGGGAGTGTGTGGGTCTTTTTCTGTCTACAATTACCTTAATCACTTTAGAGCTCATTATCATGGCCATTCTAAGCAGATATGGGTTTATTTCACATCTTTTCATCCCCATTTGCTCATCTGCTTTACTGAAATGATTTACTAAACCACTTTTGGGTTTTTTCCCCTTTACAGACTACCAGCTTCGAACGCAGTAAAACCCCTCGCAAGCACCACAGACAAAACATCAGGCCTGGAATTTGTTTGCAGAAGCTTCTGTGGTACTGAGAGCTGTGAATGTTGTTGCCAAGGGTCTTGTTTCTGCAGTCTTGGGTTGGCAGGACAGAGATTGGAAATTTGCTGTTTTCAATAATGTGTTTGAGCATTTGAACCATTAGTATTGATTGTGTGAATATTTATTTCCTTCTTAGAACATGCTGATCTTGCTGCTAAATGCTAATTCTGAGTAGCAGTTACCTTGAGGAGCCAGGAATACAGAACAGACCTTGAGAATGTCTTGTCAATGCCTTGTCTGTTACATCCACAAAGTTTCTAGTATTCATATTTTAGAATCTCTGAAGACATTGGCAGGGTTATGCTACAAATTAGGGAGACAATTGTGCAATTAAAATAACTGCTGAACACTTAGTTGTATTTAGCCCAAGGTATTTATTTTTTTCTGGGCATATGGGTGCCTTAACTCATTCAAAGCTCTGTTAACTTATAAAAATTAATGGAATCTGAGTTGAAACTATGTGAAATCAACAGTTACTATTTGCTCTTTTTTTTGCATGGTTTCAAACCCGTTTGACAGAACAAGTGAAGGGTTTAGAAATGAAAATATGGGTTTGTTAAAGACTAAGTTAACCGAGAACAAGGGATCACAGAAGTAAATGTCTATGGGAACATCTCTGTAGAAGCATGATGATTGCTAGTTTGAGTTAGTCAGAATGCAGACTGAAAAGTTTCAACCCTGTGCTACCCCTGGGGCATGGAAACCCTCTGCCAATTGATGAGCTTTTGCTTTCTTTTAATTTCTATTTGTAAAACAAGTTCCAAACTGTAATAAGTAGGCATAGGACCTTAGATCAATTATTGAAAGAAGGATCAAAACCATTTTGGAGGTGATGACATTTGGTAGGAAGATTGGATTTTTACTGTTATTTTTCCAGATGATAGTAACATATTCCAACCTCTTCTGGAAAATTGATTGTTGTTGATGAAGAGAGTGATAAAAATACAGTTGCCATTTTAATTCCAGCTTGCCTTTGTGTTAATTTAGGGTAAATATTTCCCTTTTTTGGTATAGCTTGCTAGAATTTAACTTTATTTGTCCTAAGGGAGATGCTTTCTTTCTCAGTCTTCTCCATTTGTAAACAACTAGAATTCTAGCTTCCTGGCAGATGGATAACAGTTCAGAATGTTATACTTAAAGGTATTACGTTTTTTTACATGCCATTTCATTTTGTATTCTGAGAAGCTAAGCTTGGCATGGGTGTACATAGTTGTTTTGATTTAATTTTGGGGGTTTTTTTCCAGAAAAATGATGGTTATCAGTATTTTTCTTTATAAACAGTTTTTAGAATGCTTTGGTTTGAATTTAGTACTCCTGATAGATGCTAAACTTAAACCGGCAGAATCTAAATATATGTCTACAAATGTGATGTACTACACTGTGCTCAAGGTTTCTCCACACCACTCTGGTGACAGTCCTTGACTCTCCCGCCAGATTGAGAACACATTTCACTCATTGTCCCACTAAATCCTCCTAGACCCTATATATAGATATACTTGGGTACACAGTATAAACTGTTAGCAAAAAGACCTAGTTAAATTCCCTTGCAGTGCATCTGATGTGACATTAGAGGAAGATCTGCCTGTGAAAAGGCTGATCTCTGGCGGTACCGAGGCAATACCAGTTAGGCAATGGTAGGTGTGGATGTGTGTATTCTGCAGTAAGGTTAGTGTATTTGTTACCCCACAAGCTCAATGTTGAAACAAATCATCCTCAAGATTTTGGTTCCACCACTCATTTTCATTTGAACAATGAAGCTTATGACTGGACTGAACGTTTTTATATTAAAACTGTAACTGGTGGACAAATCATTCTCTGATGAGTCTGTTTTTCTTCCAAGTGTTCGCTTCTATTACTTGTCTGTAAAATGTGACTCTTGATCACTGTTTTCCTGTTAAAGGTTGTGTCTTGCAGACCAGGAGTGTTTTCTCATATTTCTGTTTCAGTGATGGGGCATCAGCTGTTCTTGTCCAGGAAGTAATAAAGGGCAAAAACTCTGCTTTGAGTCAGTTGTACTTCATATTGTAGCCTCTAATCTTCAAGTACCCTCAGCTATTCTGATATGAGGCCTGGGTAATTGGAACTGACTTCATAAAGGTATTCCTCTTCCCGATTTGTCAACAAAATACTGACAAAACCTTTGCTCGTCTGTTGTTCTCTACCAAATCTACCTGTGTGCCATGAAGCTAGTGCTATCACCCTCTTATTTCAAAAAGCAAAATAAACCCCTGTGTCTTCATCCATTCCTTGTTGAAGTGTTGGGTTGTTTGGGCAGAAAGACAGAAACTCAGTGCTCAAACAATACAGCATCTCTAGCTCTTATTCAAGGAGTAACTTGTTTATGCTTTGTAAGCTTTGTTCTTAGAGCAGCTGCTACATCTTCCTTCTCTTGGTGCTTTATGTTCTCTGCCTAGTATGGACAAATGTAAGTTTGATGGTCTGCTGCCACCTTACAGGTCAATACCTAATAGAAAATACTTCTAAAAGACAATTTGCACAATTCAGGTAAGCAGTGAAGTGTCTCATTTGTATTTTCAGCTCCACGTGGTTTCATAGTTGTGTTACCTGGAATTGGGAATATTGAAAGACTAAACTTAAGTGGCTCTGAAACCACTGTTCCTAAGCCTGATGTTTAAACATTCTCTGCAGTCTTGGTGTGATGCCCTGGGAAGCAGGCTGGTTTTTTCCTTGGTGAGCTTAAGTGTGTTTCCCTTCTCTATCCTAACCGACTGCTGGCTCAGATATTTCGACAGCAGGGAGTGTTCCCCTCTCCCTTTCTTGGCATGCAGGACTAACCTCATCTACTCATTATTTAATTGCTAGCCGATTAGATAGCTGTCCCTCAAGGTGCGTCAGCGGCACTCCCCGCTGCGGTAAATAGGTAGTGTTACTTCCTGTAGTAGTGTGTGTGTGTATCTGATCTCTTGGCTTTCTTAGAATGAAGGATTGCAACAAACTGTCCTTTTTTTTGTTCCCTTCGTGGCCAGCTCTACCAGTAGATGGCATTCGCAGCTCACAGTGTGTGTTAATGACCGGAGTCGTGCAAACTGTGTACTTACGACGGTGCCGCTATTTTAGTGCCTCTGAAGAAAACCTATCTGAAAGTATTTGGGTTTTAGGCTTATGTAGTCTGATTGTTGGAGTTCAGTAACTTCTCTGTGTAGTTTTAGGTTCTCTCTGTTCTTTCTGTTACTCCCATGTGGCTGATTGTAGTGATACTGCGAAGCAGAGCAGGGGGCATGGGTGCAACGGGAGGGATGAGCTGCTCCGCGGTGCCACTGAAGCAGCTGCTTGTTGTTTGTTGTAGCTTGGTTGGGACCTTGCTGGGTCACAAGTTAAGGCTAACCTGGTCTGAAAGCTCCTGTTTGATACGTGTGTGAGGGAGCATCTTTTCCCTTCCCCCCCCCCCCCCATTTGATTATCTCTGGAGAAAGCTCTTTGTCTCAATAAAAAGAGCCAGAACCTGCCTCCCAATCAAGTAAAGTGGGTGCCAAAGAAAAGCTTCATTCCACATCTGCCTTTCCACTGGAGAGATTTTCATTGGTGTTCTCTTAAATGTTTCTACTCTTCCTTATTGCCATCCTTTATGCTTGTGTACTGATTGCACTGCTTATATTTGCTTCCCGACTAATCCCATCTGGTTTTGTCTATGAAATGTTCTTACCCATAAGAAGAGACAATAAGAATTATCCATAGTGGGTTTGTCTCGGCTTAAGGGACTGCACCTGTTTATTTCTGACTGTATATTCTCTGACAAGAAATGGGCTTGGCATTTCTAGCTTTATCTGGTGCCAAATGCAGTGTGTTGCAATTCGTTCAGCGCTTTTTTTCCCCTCTGTGGTTGACACCCACTGCTGTTTGTAATTTCAGCAGCCCTGGCACCACGAGGGTTGATGGCCTTGCAGAAAATAGCGTGAGAGAGCAAAGTTAAGGCACAAGATGAATAATCTGCATTGCTATGGTAATTAATGATACAACAATGTCATTTATGTTCCAGAAGTCGTACTGAAATCACAAACCATCGTAAACCTTCTTCTCCACTGATTTTTGTGCAGCCTGGAATGTTCTACAAGTCCTGCCCTCTCTATGCACCGATAAAACTTGTTTCTCCTGTAGCTGAGGCATGTTGTCTTGACTCAGCGTTTGTGCAAGCGCAGTTAGTCACATCTCTCGCTGTACTCAGGTGCAGGAGGTTCCCTTCTGGAGTTATTCCACTGTGTCATTAGTGCATTAGGTAAAGTCTTTGGGTCTTTCTGTATTTCCTCCCTTCCCGGGGCTGGTGAGCTGGGCTGTACCTTTGATCTCTTCGGCGTTGGCACCGTGGGGTCTGTGTGCAGATTGTGGCCAGCTTTGGGTGTGGGATCTTCACAACGCGACCATTGCTCTGGGTAGCAGCACATCTGGCTCTGGGCCTTGTGCCCTAGCTCCTAAAGAGAAAAACATCATGTGCTTTTGAAAGACAGGAGTTTAACTCAACTCGGTTCTGTGTTTGCTCTCATGGAAGTGGAGGACTGTTTTATTAGGAGCTTGGTGCAAGCAGCCCCCTGAAACCAAGATCATCAAGAGCCCTGCACAATCAATGGCATCGCATGGGAAGGTTAAATCCGCTTTTCCTAGTTCTGCTGCTCTGTGGGTGTTGCAGAGTGGTTGGAACAGAGGATTTGGATAATTCTGAGTTTAATAGCAAAAATTATGCCCAGCTTAACCTTACAACCTCTCCTTCTTCCCCCTTTGAGCTGCGAGCATCTCTTAATGCTCGTTCTGGTCTTGTTGACTGCCCTGGCAGCTGCAGCATTGCACGGATGCGGCTTCATTTTGCTGTAGGTGGAATTACTGTGGGTTATTCTGAAACCAATCTGAGCTAGAACTTGGAGCCCCCGAGTTCATTTGCAGGCTGATGGTCAAATAAATAAGCAGAAACAGGCCTGAACCAAACGCTCCGCAACGTGAAGAACAAGGCGCTCCCAAAGCCAGCGTGCAGGGCTAGGGCCCGTCCTGGAGAAAGTTTTGTAGGCTTAGTTCAAATCTTGGCTGTGGATTTGTACCTTGGATCAAAGATTTGTTGCAGGCTCTTCTCCAATATAAAGCGAAGAAACGTAAAACAACAAATATCCAGTGAAATCCAAACACAATCTGCTCGATGTTATGCTACAAAAATGAATGAACTCTGCCTCCCACCCTCTCCCACTGTGACTTGCTGTGAATAAGCATTGCTCAAAGGAAACTGTCGCAAGAAGTTCTGCCTCTTTCCAGCAGGAATAACAATTGAGCAAGGAAAAACGCTGACTAGTTTTCTCGCTGCTCTTCCAGTTGGGCAGGTAGCGATGAGGAGCAGATGGGGTGTTTTAAGCAGCATTGAAAGGACTCACCCTTAGCCCAGAACTAAAGCCCAAATAGGCAATTATAAGGCTTTCAAAATGTGTTTTCTATTTAAAACCCCTCTTGTCTGTCCTTCATAAGGAGCGTCCTAGACCTCATTTGGGACTTTTAGACCATCTGAAGCAGCGTGGTTGTTGCACCCCAGATTTTGAAGGATAAAAGAAATGTCTTGGGAAATCAGGCCGACTTGGCTAAATCCTTGAAGGTGTTAGTTATGAATCTTCAAGGCACTGGGTTCCAAGTCCTTACTGTACCTGTGGGATCCCATGGAAGGCTCCATAGAAGGGTTTCTTTCTGGTAGGCTCAGGGTTGCCCTGTTGGGTAGCCAGGTTCAAGCCTTTGCTCCGGCTTGGAGAGAGGACAGATCTCACCCTGTGTTTTCCTACTTTAAGCCGTAGTTACAGGGTTTATAGAAGCTGCTGGTTCTGCTGCCGATGTTCTGGTGAGGGTAAGCATGTTCCTGCGCCCGCAGGGAATGAGGGATTTGAGAATCCCATCCAGGCCAGGAGCAGGCACAAGTACTGACTTTCTTGTATCAGGATTTAGGAGGTTTTGCCCTAAGGACTTTGTGAATGGGCTGGCAAATACCTGTGGGGTGGCGGGTCTGAGATCTCAACTGTGTGTCAGAAACAGCCAGTTAAGAGGTAATACAACACCCGAATCCAGGTGCAGTTTTGTACTTTCAGCAAGTTCTTCCTTAAAGCTCTGGGAATGCTGCATTCCAGGCTGTGTACCAGTGACTGCTGCCGTCCAGCCAAGGAGACGGGACAAAGCTCCACCGACAGGAAGAGCCTGAAGAGTCTTCTGCATGAAAGCTGAAGAAAGAGCTTGGGGGAAAGGGTATGGATGAGGTCTGTTTCCAAATGCCAACGTTATAAACGAATAAAATCTTGTTTTTCATCTTCAACCATAAACCCCAGGCTGTAAAGTTGAAAAGGAAGATGTTTAAAACTGACAAAAGGAAACAGCACCGTGCAAAATTCCACCTTTCCACTCTATGTGTTTAGAAAAGGACTTCTCAGTCCGGTGCTGCGCCACGACAGAGGTAGGAACCCTTTGCTAACAGAGCTGAGCTCTCATCTACGTCCCAGCCGCCTCTGATTGCTCCCTAACCAATGGTGAGCACATGGAGCCGGTGTTTATTTTCTTCCTTGCTTATTTATTAAAACAAAAGCACAAGGCAGAGGCTTCTACGTGTTGTGAACTCTGCGATTGTTCAAGTTTCCAAGAGGTCACGAGGGTCCCAGATAACATTAGCAGCTAAGTGCTATGTTGTCCTTTTGTGTTATCAACAGGAAACATCTTTGCCGGCGCAGGAACTACAGCTTTGTAATTGGCCTGGTGCAAGAACATGACAGTATTTTCTCATCCTATCAGGATTCGGATATTTTGGGAGCTGGTATATAAAGCTCGCGGCACACAGTGTCTTTGGACATTAGGAACAGGTTCATGGCAGAAATCTGTGTGCTTTGCTATTTTAGTAGTTGCTATAGTTGCAGCATGAATGATTTTTTTGGCCCTGCGTGCTCAAGGGTGGTATTGCATTACAGTTCATCCATATAGTTTTATTATTGGAGTGGAGATGGACGTAGTTAAAGTAATTATCACGGTGATATAAGTCTCGTAAAGAAGCCTTTAGCAAGTAAACAGTGAATCCATAAATCATATCAATGCAGGCCTTGTTTAGCTCTCATTAAATACTCACAGACTTCTATGGTGTAGGACTGAGCTCTAGCCAAGCAAATTTCAGATTCATTAGATGATAAAATGTTATATTTGGGCTTTGAAATAAGAAGTGTTCCGTGCACTGGATGATCTATGTGTTGAAAGGAACAGCCCTTCTGCCTCATGCAGTTAATGGCAAAAAAGGTCCAGTAACATCTCTAACTAGTATTAGATCAGAGCAAACAGCATTTAAATGGAACTGTAAAGAGCTGAGCTGGAAGGGGGCCAATGTTGCAATTAATATTCCGTACAGAATTACACCACTCGCTGATTATAGCAAACTCATTTGGAGCATTTGATAAAGCCGGAGTGGGTTTTTCCGTGGCTGCTGTCACTGCTTTGGTCCAGAGTAACTAAGTACCAAGGAGAAACGACAACAGCAAAACCCCAGCGTGATGAGAGCCCTGAAATGTTCATAAATTCAAATAACTGGGGGGGGACATTTTCATCCAGGATAAACAGCACTGCACAACCTTTGGTGCCCTCATCTGTGGCTGCTTCTATGGAGCTCCCACAGTCAGAGTCTCTAACTTCCCCTCTTACTATGACTTGTTTTAAGCATCCCTTGACATTAGAAAGCCAGGTTATTTCTCTGCAGCAAATTCTGTGGCAGAGGCGGCTGAAGGGATCATTTTGTTCTCGATAAAACTGATTTCTACCTTGAGGAAAGTCTCTTGTTTTCCATTTTGTGGTCTACCACCACAATGAGCAGCTTCAGCGTGGCGTTGGTCACAGAAGCTTCAGTTGGTACAAAGCAGCCCTCACCAATGCCAGTAGGTGCTGGGCAGCACCATGCCAAAACACCTCAGCATCACCAGCCTGCAGGTTGCTCTGCACAAGGATGTCCCCAGCCTTGTCTCCCTGTATTGTGCCGAATACCAAAAATACCAGGGGCTGATGACAAGAGGGGCTGTTTTGGGGGGACTGGCACAGCACAGAGATGGGGCATTGGAAGAGGGTTTTTGCTCCCTCTTTGTTTACTCTTGCAACACGCTGATGGAGGTGGCAGGAAAGAAGGGAACATTTTGCTCTTCTGACTACAGCGTTTGAGTAACTGAGCTCTCCAAGGCAGCAGTGTCAAAGCAGCCTTCTTTTCTCCAAGCAGTACTTTGTGACAGTGGAGCCAGAGGGGTTTAGATTAATGAAGTGAAATTGTGTTGTAGCAAACACAAGATAGATGGGGGTTTTATGGGGTTAGGAACACGAATTCAGCAGAGAAAAGAAAACAGCAGCTGCAATGGCTGGAAGTTAAAGGCAAGTTAGAAGAGAAGTGTTTGCTTCCAGCAGAATATGTGTGTTTGTGTGCCGGAAGAGTTGATGCAGGGGAGAGCTCAGAGGTCCCTGGGTGAACATGGGGGAATCTCTTCCAAAAGATGCACCCTCTCCAAAAGCAGTTGCGGAGCTCATACCCATGGATGCGGAGTGGATGCTGTGCCGCGCGTTACGCTAAAGGTGATGCTACTGAGGACCGTGGTGGTCCCTCCCCTCCAACAGTTCAGCGTTGCCCTTCCTGGAGGGGTTTTACCCTGCGGAGCCCATCAAAGCCGCTGCCCTCGCACACCCTCAGCCTGAATTTCCTGCAGGTGCCATGGGACGTCCCCGGCCCCAGGCGCTGAGTCAACGCGGCGCCCGGAGCGCGGCGGGTGCCTCCGTGGGAGCCCGCAGCAGGATCGTGGCTGCTCTCGGGGAACTTCTCACCCACGTTTCCTGCACGAATCCCGGGTGCGAGCGGCGGCCATGCGAGGGCACGGGGGAAGGCAGAGGCGTGGGAAGCATGACGGTGCATGGCATGTCCCATCCTGCCTCGCTCAGCAGCTGGGACCAAAACTGTTCTGTTCCCTGACCTCCATCCGATACACAGCCGTTGCTGGAAAAACTGCCTCTCTCTTGGGTTGAGTATCAGGCATTTTCCCCTTTCCCCCCCACATCATTGGTTACCCTTTCCTTTGCCATGTGTTAGAGGCTGTTGGCTTCATGCTTGCACGGGGGACGCCAGCCTCACATCTCCTGGCTTCTGACCATTCTCCTCTCCCCATACCCACAGAGTGAGAGGAAACATTTAATGTTACAGCTGCTTTTCCCTGCATCCATTGCGCATTTTTGAAGGGATGCTCTCAGTGTGCTTGCTTTGGTCCAACCTTTTATCGTGCCCCATGCTGGATCCCATCAGCAACAGTCTCAGTTCAGAGCCATCAAAAACCTCTGTAAGCAGAGGAAAGGTTTTAAAACCCTATTGTGGATACAGGGCCATCTCAGGGCGCAGGAGGAATTAGCAGCTCTCTGTCGCAACTTCCCTGCAAGTATTCCTGGTGGTGTGAGTGTTGCTCTCCAGGGCTGCCCAGGAGGGGTCATTTGCACAGCAGGGCACCGCACCAAGCCTTCGTCCTGTAGAGCAGAGCTAAAAAGACTTGGGATAAAGGGGACACAACTGAGCTGTGCCTGTTTTGGTGGAGCCTGGCAAAAGTGGTTGCTGTCAACTGAAGTGAACAGTGCAGTGTCAGTGCTTTCTGTGAAGGAAGTGTGAGAACGGCTGCACTTTGCTCATGAGAAGGGTGAGGCATCCTATCTAAACTGAGCAAACCAACCCTTCTGCAGGGCTTCGCGAGGCTGCAAAGCACAACGTTTGTAGCACCCTCAGAGGTGTCTGAGGCTGCAATTCTTCTTCTCTTTCTTTTGGGTGGCTCTGTCATTGCTTTTCTCTTGGTCTACAGCAGGGGAAGGGCACTTGCAGCTCATTCCCACAGGCCTGCAGAGTGGAATAAACTGGAAAAGCTCCTTAGAGAAAGGCAAAGAGCTATGGCTGTCGGCGTGGCTGAAAGCGAAAAGGCTGAAGAAGCCTTTGGCCCACATAAGGAGGGGACCAACTTCTTGTTTTGCTGATACTCTTGAAAAGAAACAAACAGCTGCTTCTCATTTTCCATGTTAATCAGCACGGGGGCTGCAGCAGGGGTCAGTGATGGAGCTGCGGTCCCAGCCTGCACGATGCTGCGTGGTGCTGAGCTGAGCCCCGTTCAGTGGCACAGTGCTGGGAAGATGTCCTGAACAGTCCTTTTTGTGTTTAAACCCAAACCAAACCAGCACAAATCCAGCTTGTTTCAAAGCGGCATTGCCCTTCTTAGCCATCATATGAAGGAAAGCAATTGGGCACCTATTAATTCCCCTTCCCGTACTGGGGCCGTGAGTTTCTATTTGCACTGACAAAGAGCCAACGCTGAGTACGGTGCAAAGGATAAACGATAAAAGCTGAAACATTTCCTCTTATTCTGTAGAAAAATACATCCCTAGAGCCTTCTGTAAAAATACCTTTGGGGCAAAACAGATTCTTCTGCCTTTGGACAACATCATTCACGAAACGCTACGCCACAAGTTTGGTCTGAAGGAAACCACACACGATTTGACTCTTTTTTATCTCGTATCAGCGGCGGAGAGCTCGGTGCGGTTACAGTTCTCATTTCTGAGAAGAGAGGATCCTATTTAATCATTGTGTCAGTTGGCACAAACACCGTGTTTGTAGTGAAACGCTAAAAAACAGCAGACTTATCTTCCCCTTGATCGAGATTCGTACGATAGAAGCTCTTAACGTTAAAACTCATCAGTAATGAAACGTTTGAAGGGCTCTGCTACCCAGCTTGTTTATTGTAGCTTAAAGAATGGTCCGAGCTCTTGTATAACAAATATGAGATCTGTAATCCCCACCCAAGGGCATTCGTTCCTTGGCAGACTTCTCTTTGGCTCCAGCATCTTATTCCTGGACTTTTTCGGGGGGGAGGGTGACAACAACTGACTTGCTTCACTGAGCAGCACATTTCCAAATCCAGAGTGCCTGTAGGGGTTGCCTCATCGCACGTCCTTACCAGCTGCACGAGTGGAGGAGCCAAGAGTCGTTTGGAGGGAGAAAGAGATTGTGAAGCCCGGGGAGAACGCTGTGATTCCCCATCTGACCCACACCAGAAGGGCCAGAGAATTTCACCTGCTGTTCCCTGCAGCGAGCCCATCACATCTGCTCAGAGCACGGCAATTCTCAGAGATATGCTGTTGCATACAGCGCTATTACATCACCCACTACTTAAACAGCCCCAGGACTGACCTGCCCTGATTCATAGCATTTTATTGGCACCGACTTGCGCTGTGGTATCGAGAGATCCCAAGCACAGGAAAGCCTCCCCTGTGCCACAAAGTGAACGAGTGCCAAAGAGAGAAGTCGGTCCTTGCCCTGAAGAGCTCACTTATCACTCACTGTTATAACTGCCTGGCTTTTAATCCCTTTTGGAGGACCAGCACCTGTGCAATATCCACCTCGCACAGAAGTGTCAGTGATAGCAAGGGCTGCGAGCTCAAGGAGGCAGGCAGTGCCACTGGGGAGATGCAGTGAGTTTTGTTTGGGCTCAGGCCACAGTTTCAAAGATGACAGTAAGTTTGAAGAGTTGCTTTGCTGCAGAAAAGGCTATTTGAGCTCTCAGAAAACCAACAAGAGGAGGTGCCGGTGGCACTGCAAGGACAGGGGCTGTCACGTCCTTCTGCAGCCACAGCAGTACCCTCCAAACCAACTCCAAAGGTAAAAAGAGAATTCTTCTATCAGTCGCTCTGATTAATGCTGTGTCAGCTCAGCCCCTGCCTCGGCTGCCTCTCACGTTCGTGGGACCACTGCTTTCATAAAGGGTTGAGTTTTGGTGGTTTTAGGACTTGTTTGCTTGATACAGAACTGTGGAGGAGTTGAAAACTCATCCGTGCTCTTCAAAACCCAAGCCACGCAGCCAAATGAAAAGCCAGTGCACAAGGCAGCACTTAGCTTGCACCGTGTCCATCTGGGGGGCAAAACTGAGCTGCTCCCCTGCCACCACAAGCCCATTTACTTGGCAAGAGCTGCCACAGGGCCAGAGGCACAGGCAAGTGACAAGATGGAAAAGGCACGGCATCCACGTAGCATCTCATAGCAACCACACCACAGCTGATCTAACAGCATCATAGGAGGGAAGGGGTTGACTCACAACAAACCCCAATCAACCAAGAACACCCAGATGAACTCATGATAGGAGTTTGTGAGATTTACAGCGGTGGGGCAGTCCCGTGTACCTTGTGCTTTGTTCTCCCACCTTTTGCCATGTATATACATACATGATACGTATGCACATACATGATATGTACATATATCTAAAACAAGGAATTTGTGGGGATTTTTTACCCCAAAAAAATAAATTGAAGCATTTAACTGCAAAAACCTGTACTATGGCTAAAAGAGCTGCTTTTTGCACAGATGTCTCTCTCTGTAGAGTCAAGAGCCCTTCTTGTATTGTAGCCTTTCTCCAACGCACCTCTCAGATAAAGTCCTTGGGTTTATATACCTCTGTGTGTGTGTGCACGTGTAAATGTGGGTTATGCAGAGATGTTCAAAATATATGGTTTACGTAGATAAAATACACATCTATATAATTTAATCAGAATGCAATGATTTAACTATGCTTGCTCTGGAAATGAAGCACCAATAAAAGATGAGTTGCGGTGTTATAAATCTCTCTGTCAGGCAACTGGACCTTTGCTAATGTTAACAATTGCAACACCTCATGTTTACTGTCCGTGACAGTTCTTTATACACATGCAGAAAGCGCTGAGTGAAAAGCACAAATCCCAACGCAGCACAAGCAGCTTTTTCACTCACTGCTCACAAGGAGGGAACCAACTTTCATTTACTTGGCTCTACACAGGAGCTGGTACGCAGCGAGCGGCCAGGAGAGCTGGAGCTGAGCTCCGCGCTCGACTTCCAGGGGAATGAGAGCAGAGGTGTACATGGCAGGGGGTTGGAACTGGATGATCTTAAGGTCCTTTCCATCCCTAACTCTATGTATCTCAATCCCACTGGCTGGATGGCATTTTATTGTCGCCTGAAAGCTTTTCTCTCTCTGGAGGCTTTCCTCTCGCCTGTCTCGGTGTGCCTGAGAAGAAGGGAATTGAATGTCCCATTAAACAGAGAGCTAACGCTCATATGCTTGATTTAATGCTTTGGTATGATGTTGATTGAACCCAGATACAAATCCTAAAGACAAAGCCATACATCCTGAAGCATTAAAAATGCTTTAGTTAATCTGTCATCCTGTACCGAAGTATTCTGAGCATCTCAGGAAGGTTTAAGCTTCTTCGGGCATGGCCACTTGGGCTGGATTGCCAAATGGTTGCCTGTAACAACCCAGGATAAATGCCCCACAAAGAATGGCTGCTGTGCTCTAGCCCCTAGCCCGGCAGCCCAGGAAAAGGGCAGGTCGAGCAAATGTTGGTCAAAAGAAATAACCAAAGACAAAAACCCCAAACTTGGAGATAAAAGAAGGGGGTATGCGGCCAAACACAGCTCTTGAAGTTCATCTGCAGGTGGCTTGGGTTTCAAAGCCACTTTGTCCTTTACTATGGAGTATGCGGCTGTCCACAGCCCCTTGAGGTTTACTGATTGACTGTCATGCTGCTGGAGCTAACAGCAAGGCTTTATATAGGTGAGCTGCAGAGAGAACTGACAGTTCAGAGGACTGCAAAATAACCTGGGTGGATTCAGCTACAGCTTCGAGATGAGCAAGTAAAGCAACACCAAAGGACAATAGCTTCAGCCTTTGAAATGCCAGTTTACAGCGTGAAGGCAGGGAAAAATAATACTCTGTTAACTTCTTGTTTAGGAAAAAAAAAGCAGAACACTTCCTTTAATGACATATTAGCTGACAGTGGTGCTTTTATGACTCTTTCGTAGTCACCGATGAATCACTGGAGGGAAGCACAGGGACAGACTGTTCCTATCTAAAGGTTGCGGTCCCAGTGGCTCACTGTCACCCAAAACAAGGTGCTTCTCTTGCTCTGATTCTCTCTCATGTCATTGTCATCAGCAATTCAGCTGGTCCAAGCTCTTGCAGGGCTGATCAGCCCAAGATCATCTCTGATTGATAACCCTGCAGGTCTGTGTTGTCACCATAGGTGAAAACAGCTCCAACCCCAGACCCCATTCTGAGCTTTCATCACACTCACTGCCAGCATCACAGCTGTGTCCCACTGTGGCAAACCAAGTTGTCTCTGGATCTATCAGATCAGAGTATCAGATCCATTGTATTCCCTCCTAATGCAGTTCATATGTTGAGACATCTCCCTTCGCAGGCATCCATTCTTTCCAAATTCTTTGCATTTTAGGATATATACCCTTGGGTTTGATCTTTTGCACTAAAAAAAAATGCTCTCATTTGAAGCTTAATAGTGAGGGCTCAGTGCATCTGCCAGAGCCCCTGGCACAGCCTGCGTCCTGCAGGAGCAATTACTTTCCAGTGAGTCTCTGAAATTGCTTATTTACTTTTACTCCTATGCCAGAAATACTTTAAAATCAGGACAGTTTTTTCCAGTTACACAATCACCAGAAATATCTTGAATCCATACACTTCCAGTGCGGTTCAATAGTCAATCTGAACGTCGTCAAAACAGCTTATAAGGAACATAAAAAGTGTTCTCTCCCAGAGTTAAGGCTTCAGAAGCACAGCTCCATGTGGCCAAGTCAACGAACCTACAAAGCCAAATCAATCCCCCCTCTTTTATAACAACACGGGGAAAAGAGCTGGCGAACGTGAGGGCAGCCAGTCCCTGCTGCTCTTCAGCAGCTTCCTGAGTGGAATTATCGCAGCCAGCCACTTCTAGAAAGCCCTTTCATGTCTGTTCATGCCGGGTTTATTTACTGCTGTTGGCAAAACAAAGCGACAGCTGATTTCTGACAAGCCGTGAGATCTAGATATTTTTCCATTGGAGCTTTTTAATGAATTGTAGTGAATTGAGAACACTGGAGTGGGACAGGACCCTTTTGGATCTATTAAAAACACTGATGAAACCTACCTTTCGGCAGTCCTAGTTAAAGTATCAGATCCCATCACCTCCCTTGTCTTGAGGGGCACAGGTAGCAATATGTAGAAAGAGCTTCTAAAGACCTCAAAGTGCTTTGCAAATTGAGGGCTTCAGTTGTTCTCCTTACTCATGCATATTTTAGATTCCCTTTTAAGTCTCAACGGTTTGCATGGGTGTAATTCAGAGCAGACTTGGGGCCTTGCATATCTTGCATGCCAACGAGTTATGTGAGTCCAATGACTGAACTGAAGATGACATGAGCATTGTGATGCACTTGAGGAGTAAGCGGCTGGGTAAAAACAAAAATCACAACAAACCAAGTAGGGTTTGCTTTGTAATTTTAAGCCCATGGTCCCAAATGAAAGCAAGCATTTTGTCCATCAACAATGCCCAGAACAGAATCAGCCTTTCTCCAAACCTACTGAAGAACCAAGGTCTTAATTTGTAGGTTTAAGTTACTGGCTCTCTCTCTCTCTATATATATATAAAACGCATATATATATAAGGCATCTAGCCTTTAAATGATATTGCAAAAGTAGAAATAGCATGATAAACCTTCAAAGCTGAAATAAAAAAGAACCTGTGTTTTAACTTAGTGTTGAGTATTTATACAGCCGGCACCATTTAGTCCGGCATGTTTGAATGAGTGCGAGTCTGTGGTTGCAGTTGTGTATAAAAATATTGTAGCCCGCTCCTGCTTTAGGAACTAAACTTCAGTTCCCAATAGCTCCCTCTGTAATTCTCTTTCCAAATAAAAGGAAGAACTATTCCTGGCTCGTAACGGTGTATTTCTGTGGCTTCTTGAACTATAATGAAGGCAGTCTGGAATGTTAAAAATCACATACCCAATGCCAGTTCTTAACCCAGGGTAATTTAGGCTTTAAATGTTTTGAAGTTTACATTTTGAGTCTGTTATTGTACAAGTTCTTAATTAAAATGTTGCTGTAGTCCAGATCACTAATGCTTCTTGCTCAAAGATCCATTAACATCTATCTTCAAACCACTACTTACGGACTTTGAGCGTTTTGGTATCGAGGGCTAAGGCCATCTGCTTGGAAAATTATTTGGTTTTTATTTGGCTCCTTCTAATTGTAGAAATTCAAAGACATCTTTGATATCCACTGGATTCCAACAACGGAAACATCAGTTCTCGTTCTATAAATGGTTCAGTGCTTGTCTCCACTGTAGACTAAATCCTGATGCAATTCAAGAAGTAATCTGCCAAGCTGGTGGCAGATGAATCAGGTTTGGATTTTCCCTGCGCACTGTAGAAACAATACACACCATTGATGCTCGTTATCATCCGCAGGTTTTCCCATTGAAATGCTACTAAATACATCAGAAACATGTGCCAAGCTCACTTGGGGGGTCTCAATATCATCAGAACCCAACAACAGCTCTTCTTAAGATTAACCACACCCTGTGCTCTTCTTGTCATGATCTGTAGCACAGTGTCTGTAGACATTTATGCCCAGAAAGGTGCCTTCACATTTACATCCTGTGTTTAACCTGACTTGTGCTCTCAGCTGAAGTTAAAAATCCTCTGTCCTGTGTAAGCAGTGGGGATTAGCCCAGTATCAATGAGAGATATGAAACACCAAAGCTGACATGAGGAGACTGGGGTTTTGGATGGTTGAGGGGGGTGCCTCCTAAAGCCCCGTTTTTGAAGGAGATTCTCTCAAGGAGGTCTCAGCAAGGCCCCAGGAATACATTGGCTATAGGGATAACTCGGCAAGATAGCAATGGCTTTGTGATAATTCTGCATATTGAGGGGGAAGTGAGAGCTTTCCAGCTGAAAAGACCTGTGTGCTTCCCCTTTCCAAATAACACAGCGATTCAATTGTATTTAGCCCTGGTTTAGATTCCTCTTTGGCCTGAGGCACATGAAGATGCATTGTGTGTGTGTAAACATGCACATACCTCTCCACAGGACTCTATTTTAGATGCAAGACATTGGCCAACCAGCAGTGGCAAGCTCTTAAGCCCTCCACCTGAAGCAGGTCTGCTTTGTCTGACAACTCATTGAAACCCACAGGACCCCATAGCAGAAAGACTCCAAAATGTGAGATAAGACACAGACGCTGCAGTCCAGGAAAGCAGTTTTCTAACAGCAGGAAGCACTTTGTCCACCCCAAGCCTGTGTAATGTACAATTACACAGCTATTATTCTATTTACATTTACTTATTATTGTACAATAATAACAATTTGCAGTGTAGCACCCATGGGATTCTTATGCAACTCCCTCCACGCGCTGTGAATGGCCCTTAAGAGTTTAGAGAAACCTCTGGGCAGCTCTAAAAAGTCCTTTCCTATCTTACAGCCCAAGCCCACAGCCAGGCAGCCAAAAGGTACATTGAAAAACAGTGGACCTCATTAGTGTCCTTCTGCCTGTGCTGCCTGTGGAGGCTTCAGACCTTGACTTTTATCACCCTACACCTTGATGCTTTGTCCCAAGAAAAGCAAACACCCTGATATGTCAATTCAAACGAGCTTTCTCCATACCGGCCGCATGCTGTTGCGCACGGTGCATCTCCAAACGTGACATGGTATTCTGCACCACGCCTTATTTTTAGCTACGAATTTTGTTTTTCAGGTGTAAGTAAAATGAGGCGTTGCTATTTCCACATAATCAAGGCAAAAAAACCAGTTTCACTTTCTTTGAAGCTTTTTATCTCCCTACAACTGGATTTGAATCTCTGACTTCATCACCACAACCCCAGAGCCATAACCACAAGGCCACATGGTTCCAGAGCTGTTTTTGGAGGTGGCAGTGATGTGAGTTATTTTAGAAGCTGCTAGCTATAAATTTCAGTTATATTTGAAGGAGGGTAAGTTGGCTTTGAAAGTCCTTGCTGAGCCTGTCCTTCAGTGACTAGTGGGCAATTACTGAGGCCACTGGCAAGAGCTCGAATGGAAGAGTGGCCTGCAGTCGCTGCCATAAACCACCAAGTACAAACAAACAGCAATTGTGAACGACAGTTAAACTAATTGTCCTTGTTGGTATTACGATCCCAAGACGGGCCGTGACGCAGAAAGTCAATCTGCACAAAGTCAGGGGTTCATTACAGCCAGCTCCAAATAGCATCCAAACAAGTCAATTTTAGACCACTTGACTGCGCGTGACAAATGCAACCCAACCACCTTGGTTCTCTTTTAAAAGGCTTCACCTTGACCCTTCGGTTCACGCTGCGTTTTGGCACTCTTGGTTTCCTGCCTGAAAATAAACGTACATCTGCTGTTGCACACCGCTTGCTCCATAAACCACACGGACAAACGCGATGAGCTATGTTGGTAACTACAGATCTCCCATCTGCAAAATGAGGATCACGTGCCAGAGCGATACGCTGCATTGCAAGGACTTGCTTGCCAAGGCTCATGCAAAGGACGGTGTCCCTGGCACAGCCAAAGCCCAATAGTTGGGGGTATGATATTAGATAAGCAACTAATGAAGAGCAGAATGAGTTGCTAAAAGATATGAAAGGTGGGATTCAGCTCTTTCACATCTCGAAACTGTTTGCATTTTTCCTTACTCATAAGAGCAATTTTTAACTGCAAAAGTCAACCACATCTGTGTGAAATGCAGATAACTTTGGCTGTGAAATGATTTTGATCAGAACAAGGGTCATCTGAGAGATGGTGGTAGTCGCTCATTCAAGATTGTGCTTGATACACACAGTTCCCAGTAGGGTATTTTGTTGTCACTGGTGGAGTGACACTGAGAGCTATAAGACAGACGTTAATTTTACTCTTCCTCATGGTAAAGATGACCTCTCACACAACAGCCAAGCTCCAAGGGGAAGGCCGAGGCACAAATGTTGCTTTCATACAAAACCAGCAGGGATAGTCAACATTAAAAACAGAATCCGTATTTGTTTCTATCTATGAGGCATAACCCAGTAGTTCAGAAGAGACTGCAGGGCTGAAAGAGAATCCTTTAAGGAGCAAAAAGAAAACAGGAGGAATTCCACAGCTCAGTATTGCTGGAATAGTATTAACTCCAATTGCTGTCTAAGAACTGGCCACATCAGCCCAGGGTGGGATGAATTCTCTTTCCCTCTGTCCTTTAAGAGCAAAGCCTTATAATCCCTTAGCCACATGTTCAAGCTGTGAAAGATTAAAATTGGAGGGGGGAAACACACCTCCTGCTCCGGTGAACCTGATCCTGAAGACCATGCTTGTGCCTCCACTGTCTGAAATCAATACAGGGATTAGAGAGTCCAGGTAGATGCTACGGATGGCTCTTGTTCATGCCCAGGACCCTGAAGGCACCACTGATGCAGACAAAGATGGGATTACAGGAAATACTCTTAAAAAATCAGAGAATCACATAAATATAATCCCGGAGTTACCATCTATGATTCCATTATTCCTGACGGACATGAGAAATCACTGCACGGTAAGATCTATTGGAATATCGTAAAACGTCATCTCAGGAAAAGAATAGCAGTCTCAGCATCAAAGGTCACATCTATTCTGATACTTGAAAGCATTTTTGGAAGCAGGAGTCCCTTTGGAATTGCAGTGGAAAGCCTGCAAGAAAAAATGAAACACAAAGGACTAACGGCATGCGTAAAGCGGATGGGTAAAGGCACCAACAAAGTGCCACTGACCTCTTCTGTGGTCTCTCAGGAGCTCAGTTGTGCCCGTTATAACTCTTATTTAATAGTTGAGGAATGGCAGCGCTTGGAGACCTGTGCTCAGCGCTGGACACAGGCTTTTTACTGAAGAACTCACAACAGCCATTCTGTCCTGGTTTCCAGGAAGGAAAAGGTTGCTCCTGGAGCCTAAGAAAACTGTCCCAAAAATCTCAAAGGAAAAAGAAGGGAAATAAATAAATAAATAAAACACAAACAAACAAGGAAAACATTTCACGAAATCCCATCTTTGGAAAAACATAGGAATATTTTTCCATCCCGAGAAATCCCCATAAATAACGTTCGAACTATTAAAAGGGTGAGCGCAGAAAAGCGCTATTTACATAGGAGCGTTTTGTGCTGTTTCAGTCTAATTTGTCACCGATGTAGGAGCCTCATACGTTAGCTGGAGGAAATCCAGAGCTTTCAAAGGTTTTCTGTCAGGGCTTGAAAGGTTGCCAGTTTTTTTAATGGAGCCGAGCAGTCTCAGGCCTGTTGTTCTCAGAGATTTTGTGAGCCAGGGCCGCATGTTAGCAGGAAACAGAGCCAAGTGGGCTTCCTGAGCGTCTGAGAGAGGAAACACTGTAATAAGCATGGAGGCTGTGGTTAAAAATAACTCTGGTATATAAAGGCTGCAAAGGATCCCCTCTCGCTCATACGCGCCGCTGCCTCTTGGCTGGCTGCTTCGCGCTGATTTCATGTGAATGGGACGCTTTGCCATCTCCTCCGAGCAGGTGGTTCTGAAGCAGAAGACGACAGAAAACAGCCCCGTGAAGCAGAAAAGCACAAGATAGCTCTGATTTGGGGTGTTTTCAGGCTTTATTTCAAGAGTGTTGTCAGCGTTTCGGTATTTAACTTCAGGCTGAAGTTATGTTGAAAAATCACTGGGTTTGCTGTGATATGAAACTGAGAAAAGGGGAACAGGGCGCATCGGGCAAGCCCTTGTGCAACAGGAGAAAGGGCCCCTTACATTGTCACCACCGGGCCCAATGTGGCTTGGACCACTTCTGCTACAGAAGCTCTCAATCCCACCCTGTGCCCCCCCCCCGCCTTGCCTGGCGTTGGCCAACGAGAGGAGCTTAATGCGGCAACCACCAGCTGAAGGGAATGGCCACCAGCAATCAGTGCTCTGCAGTCCCCATGCGCTGGTTTCTCACCAAGCAGAAGACCGCCTGCTTCTCCTCGCTGAATTCATTTGGCATAACATTAGACCCATCTCTTTTCTTCCAAAGGCAGTGATTTTCCTTGAAAATGTGGGATAAAAAACACACTGGTTGTTTGGCAAATCAAGGCACCCTTTTTGCTGTAACCTGACACTAACATCCACACTAAACTCCATTCTGAACACTTCTTTGTAGCCCACATTATGCTGTAATTGGCAAAACACATTCTTCCCAGGCTCGTATTTTTATTGCAAACATTTATTTGGCACTTTATGTGGCAAATGAAAAGAAAATTTCACAACTCATTCTACAAAGTTGCATTGTGTTCAGCTGTCCCTTGAAAAGCATTTTATTGCTCAAGAATAGCTGTAACCGTTCAAGGGATTTCAACAGTGTTATTCTCTCAAACTATAATTGCTGTGTATACTATAGCACCAACCATTAATAATTGTGATCAGCATCAACCCTGGCAGCTGGCACTTAATTCAACCTAGAGCTTATTGCCAGCGCTGAGTGCGACATTCCTTGAAGGCATATCAAGGGGAACTATTTGGAGCAAATTTTCAGGCGAAAACGTAAGCTGAAGGTTTGTTTCTGAATAGAAAGCATTCTCCGCAAGACACAAAGCACTGTTCCTAAGCTCAGGAATTTTAGTCAATAAATACCCTAAAAGGTGGCCATTAACAGCTCAAGAAAATGAGAAAGCGGTCACAATGGATATGGAAAAAAGTCTGTCCCAAAATATCCCACTTGAAGTTTCAAAGCTTAATCATAATGCTAGAACTAATTGTAGTCATGGCAAAAAAGTGTATACCTTTCTGAATGCTTCGGTGATCTAAGTCTGAAAAGGACTTCACAGGCCAGGAAGACAAATGAGATCAGCTGCTCTATACATCCAGCCTGTCATGCAGAGATGCCTGTCTTCCTCTCACTGGTTAATTCGCTAAGCTCTGATTCATACTTCCATGTATTCAAACAGGGAAAGTCATTCCAGGCAGCGAGCAATACCAATTAACAGTGTCACAGTTAATGAAATGCTTGCTCCAGTATTTCCCATTACTCAACTGCAGGACATATGACTAATAAATAATACAGGTGCAGTACAAAGAAGGTATTTTATAAATGAGAGCTAAAGCCCACGTGTGCATCACGCTAAACGAAGCTTTCCGCCCTCCTCCCTATACAAACTTCTACTCCGTATATTGGGAGACTAAATGTCCACCTAACAGATAAAACCTATAGAGGTGTCCTGCCCATCAATGAGGGAAAAAACCCCAAAGCCTTCCTCACTTCTACTCAATTCTCTTCTCATGGCTGGTTTTAAGCTTTGTCCGGGCTTCCCCCCCCATTAAAACCTGTGAACTTCAAAGTGACAACAGAACCTGCTGTAAAGGCCATCTACATCTGCAGCTGCTGCACTGACTCAGACTGCAACAGAGCTCACAAGTTAGAATGGGAGAGAAGTGCATCTGAGGAGTTCTCTGAGGGTCCCTCAAACAGAACCTTTTCCTGCGTTAATGATTCGCCAAACGCAGTTCTCACTTCCAAAGCCAGTTAACTTTGCACGTCTTAGGGCATTACCCATTGTCCTGAGTGGACACAGGAGATAGGAGATCACTTTACTTTTTGTCCTGGCATTGCCAAGCAATTAGCTAAGCTCTCTCCTAAAATGCAGACTAGGAAAGATGCGACTCCTATGAAATCTCAGTGTCACACCCGCTGTATTCCAGGATTAAATGAGTTTCACCTTATTGGGTTTATGGTTCCACGGAGGTTATTACATGTTCATTAATAGTAGCAGTCACTTTTCTGAATGAAACTACATAGGCACTTTCTGACTGATGCTCCCATTGTTCCACACCCTTGTTGCCTGTTTCTTCACTAGGTGTTTGCTTCTGTCACAAAGGGTATTTGGCAACAACCGAAAGCTGCTTGTCATAACCAGTGACTGATACTTGAAGCCGTTTCACTGATAGGATTAAACGTGCTTTTGAAACTGTGGTCTCATTTCACAGTTCTGCAAAAGAAAAAGAAAAGCTCTCTCAAACGTGTTTTTAATTGACAGCTGAAAGGCACATCTGCAACGCAGCGTATGCGCGTGCAGCACACGCAGCAGTAAAAGCTGGCAGAAACACAGCTCCATACCTAATCAAAGCTGGTAATTAAAACCCTGGCATAAACGGGTTAGGTCTGAAGAGTCCTCAAATGAAAAATGACAAAAACCCCTTTACAGCTGAACACTCCCGCTCTGCGCACAGCAGATGCAAATAACAACACATAATTACCTTGATTCAATTCATTAAACAGCTGATTTTCTTCCATGATTTACTGAACCATTTACGTACTTCAGGGACAGGAACAGTGTTTTCTTGCATATTTCTGAGAAAAGTCTTCTTTATGTAATTTGACTTATTTATTGGAATGGAATTTAAGCTTATTTTCCCTTTGCATCGACGGAAGGCTGCCAAGCTAAAGCGTGCAGTGGTTGAAAGCATCGGTGCTTGAGTTTTGCTCATCTTGGTGAACGAAGTTACTAAGGCTTTCACTAAAATGGATTCAGATTGCCATCGTAGTGAATGAAAATGACAGCGCTGTCAATAATGGTGCTGAAAAAGCAGAAGTGCTGAAAAATACTTCTCGTTGGGAAAAAGCCAGATGCTGCGTTCAGATCAGACAATAATGATGTTGAAATACTTTCCATTCCAGTAACTAAGGAGGATGTTAAAACAACTGCTACTCATCTCGAACAACATGAAGTTGCCAGGTCTGGGTAACTTATAAGTGAGTGTTTCAAAACACCCCAGCAGCTAAGGAGCTATCCAGATGGCTGAAATTTATTAGCAATGAATCTGGGACCAGTGGAGAAGCCCCAGGTGACTCAAAGAATGTTACTATTATGTCAATAGGGTAAACAGAATGACCCAGATATGCCTGTCAGCTTTATAGAGAGCTGGGCAAGAGACTGGAAGGACTTGATACATAAAAAGAGTTATAAATAAAGATGGTTTCATTAATGACAATGGTGTTATAAATACGGCGGCAGTGCTGATGGAACAAACAAATCTCTGTGAGGACTTGCCTCAGCACACTCTGGTTTTCACAGTAAGAAATGAGAACATGACAAATCAGCATGGTGTGCACACGCGAACCAGTCCAAACGCAAGCTGATCCATCTTGAAATCTAATTCAACCTTTAATCGAGCAGGTTTATTAGTTCATGATCTGGTTTTACCATCACTTCCCATTCAATGTGGTTAACAATGACCTGGAAGAAAACAGAAACTGTTGCTGATAAAGTCTTAGATGACAAAGATCAAGGAAGTGCAGCGTAGTTTGAAGAACATGCCATTGTTAAAGCATTATGATGACTGCACTATCCAGGCAGAGATAAACACCACATGGCCACACAGGCAAGCTTAAGGCCATGCTTCCAGGAATGAAAGATGCAAGCAGCTCTGCATTCTGGCGTAGACAAAAATAGGTTCCTACTTAGGCCCACAGG
Organism: Ara ararauna; assembly: GCA_028858755.1. Taxonomy (NCBI): domain Eukaryota; kingdom Metazoa; phylum Chordata; class Aves; order Psittaciformes; family Psittacidae; genus Ara; species Ara ararauna. Next base: position 2,073,780 of record CM054398.1, on the reverse strand, counting down.
GAAAAGAAATTGGGGCAGCGACATTGCTGTGCTGGAGAGGGCAAGTGTCAGGTGCCTCTGTTTGTGGTACCTTTCTGCAGTCTCTACCTGCCATCTGTGCAGCCCTAAAGAAGCATCTCCAAACACCCCATGATGCTTCCCAGCCCTGCACCGTGGCCCCACCAGCACTCCCACCAGACCTCCCGGGGCTCCTTCCACCTTCCACTCTCCTCCCATGCTCCATGTGCTCTGCTTTCGATTAAATCTAGCCCCAAATCCCTGAGCCAGCACAACGTGCAGACCCTACACGTGTGGTTGTGGTGCTCTTGACTGGGAAGCTGAGATGCGATGCAAGAGCTGGGGGAGAAGAGGGCTTGGGGGAGCACTTACTCATGGGGGAGCTTTAGTGCAATACCATGGTTGACAACCTTGGCTGAGCAGGCGTGAGTCCTATTTGCCTGCTGCTCCACGTTTCCAGCACTCAGACCTCAAGAATGACTCTGCAAAGATTCCCATCGTTCAGAGGAGAATCACCAAAAATATGAAAGGGAAATAGGTCCTTGAAACTTCATGAGCCCCTTCAAGTTCAGCTGATCAAAGAGACGGTGCACCTTTGTCTTGGAGCCCCTGAATGGGAACCAACTCCAGGCATGGAAGGACTGCTCAGAAAAGCTCCTTTAGCAAATGAATTCATGAGGTTACTTGCTTGAACCAGACACAAAGTCGAAGGGACGAAATCACTCCCCCTAAAATAAGACATCTCCCCAAATGAAGCCTCTCAAAAAACCACCCAAACTGTCTGCTTCATTTCATGTGGTTGTTTACATCATTTTACCAACTTCCTTGAGAGCAGCCTCGAAAAAGGACTCACTTAGAATCTGCAGTTTAAATTAGGAGAAAAGAGAAAAGTGGGCAGTCAACAGAACTATGGCAGCTTGAGAGGCAGGGAGGGAAATGCTCTGCCAACGCTCATCTCATTTAAGTATGTAGTGGCTGATGGTGCTTATTAGCATTGTGATTTCCAGCGGTGGCACCTGAAGCGCTCCTTCTCCTCCTGGCATTACGTTTGCTGTAGGTGCAGCCAGCGCTTTCTGAGACTGATCCCATGAGCAAAGAGCTTTCTGCTTGTTTCTTCAGTTCCGTCATGACTCGCAGGGCTGCAGCTGACGTGGGCATCCTCACCGCCCCGGCGTCCCCCCGAGCTCATCGCACAGCCCCAGCTTTCATCCTGCTCTTGGCATGGGGAATCCTCATCGCAACCGCTCAGAAAGGTCCTCTTGGTGGAAAGGGAGCAGCCAAGATCAGCAGCAGCACCTGGAAAACTCAACTTCGGCACAGGGATGGCTGAGCGTGTGTTTACGCTGGCTGGAAGACAACGCACACATCATTTTGTCCTCCTCTACCCACAGCAGATTACAAACCCGTTCTAATCTCACGTTCTTCCCATTTACACACCAGTGGCATCACTCCTGCGCTCTGCTGCCCTCAGGCAGAGCAGTGCCAGGGCCTCGGGTTTAGAACTGCAAATAAGCACTGCGTAGAGCAAAAAAAGGCAGAAAATGTCAGCACAGTTATCGCGGAGCAAGTGGAAGGTCATGGCAAAGTCGTGCTCGATTTATGCAGGACGAGTGACTCACAACATAAATAAACCCTCACATTTGCCTCGCCAGGTTTAGCGTAGCTGCAGGTTCCGAGCTTGAAAACAGAAAGAAACGAAAGGCAGTGACTTTATGAGTTTGGCTTTCATCCTCGCTGCCCGCTAAACGCTTCCTTGATGCACATTAAAAGCAGAGATAGGTGACCATCGGCGCAGGGCTATCAGCAAATGTCCTTCCAGTGCCTGCAGTATCTGACTGGAGCTCCTCAGTGAAACCTCCACGTCCAGTTGTATATCCTAGAAACAAAATATTTTGCTATAGCTGTTGCTGAAATCACAAGCACATAAACTGACACAGACATGCGGGGTGTGTTATCAAGGGAGCGCTCGCATTCATTCTGAATTCATCAGGGGATATTTTCTTGGCTGACTCACAGCACCATATATACGTTTCGTCCACTTACTAACATTTTATTAGAGGAAAAGAGTTTACATTGAAAGATTACACAAGTGTGAGATTACAGAGCTATGAGTCACCCCTCTTTGTGTACTGCGTTACCATGCAGTCAGTGTATTGATTCTGCTCCAGTCACAGAAGTTTGGCTGCTCCTCCTGGCCATCCTGTGAACTTGGAGAATAAAAAGTAGAGAAAGTTAAACACGAGGCGTTCGTTAGGCTAAAACACGGGGAGCTCTTGAGGAGATCATTTACTCAGCCTAGCAACCGGGCTTGCCCGAGATGGCAGCGTACAGCCACGAGCCTGTCCTAAGCGAACATGCTCAAAAGGCTTCTGAGAACTAGAGTCCATCAGGGGCCATCACTCCTTCCCCCCATGGGGCACACAGAGCATTAAAGTCAGAGCTGTTCTCTGCTCTTCTGATCCCCAGCTCACTTAGAAGGCCTTTGAGAAGTGATTGCGAAGGAAATACAGAGGAGGAAAGGGGCAAACGGCTCTTTCTCTGAGCAGGCTCTCAAGAATCAGCCTCTTTCCTGTGATAGATCATAACTCCTCTCTCCTTCAAGAATTGCCACTTTTGCTCTTCGGCTTCTGGGTGCCTGCCAGGCAGCCGTGGTCCTCACAAACAGGGGCCTGGGGCACGTGGTCAAAACCGATCAGAGAATAGCTCCTTCAGACCGGGCATCTGAGCTAGAGGCCAAGGGAAGGGAGGAGAAGTTTCCCCTCCTGCAAAGCCCAGCCCAGGACCGTAAACTGGCTGTGAGCAGAGGAGATCCCAGAAGCAACTTGCATTATTTCTCTCATAGTGTCATAGGGAAACGTTGATTTTGGCAATCTTTGTGCAGCAAATGGAAGCTCTGCTTGAGACCTGAACTTCCATTAAATACAAGTGTCCAGTGGAGATGTACAAGAGTGGCATTACACACCTTTCCTTCAGTATCAAGATGGGTCTGAGACCTTTGGGTGACCAGAGCCAGAGGCCTCCATCATCAGCTCCCATGCATTTCCCCACATGGAGCAGGGCATCAGCCTCCCTTGCTGCGGGTGTTCCACCTTCTGCTCCCACCCTTGTTTTGTGGTCCTCCCACACCTCATCCCTGGGACACGTGGTAGGACCAGACCCCTCATTCATGGCATCTTCCTCAGCGTCCCCATGGCAGGAACCCTTCGGTGTGTCCCATCCCACAGCAGGTTCCTCACAGTTGGAGCCTGGACCCATCAATGCCTCCTCGCACCATGACAGTCCCTTGGTGTCCCCATGGCAGGGACCCCTCAGGGTGCCCCATCCCACAGCAGGTCCCTCACAGTGTCTCCCAGCTCACAGTCCCCTCATGTCAGGGAGGGTCCCTCAGTGTCCCCGAGGATGGGACCCCCCCATCCCTCATCATGACCCCCTCTGTGTCCCCCCAGCAGCAGCAGCCCGAGGCGGGGGTCGCCCCTGCTAAGGGGAGGGCAGCTCGGGGGCCCCGCCGGCCGTGCCGGTCCCGGCCCCGCTCCGCTCCTCCCCGCTCGGGCTGGGACCGCCGTCGCCGCGTCCTTTTATACCGGCTAAATTTAGGCTGCGCCCGAGCCGCTGCCTCCCTCCCGCCCCGTCCGGGACGCGTTTCCTCCGCTCCCTGCAATTGGCTTGAGGGCGCCCGCGCCCGCGTTATAAGGTGGGGAGGGCGGCTCTCCGCGCCGCGCCGCTCGCCGTCCAGCCGGGCCGCACCATGGCGCTCAGCGACACCATCCTGCCCTCCTTCGCCACCTTCGCCAGCCCCTGCCGAGAGAAAGCCCTCCACGAAGTGAGTCTCGGCCCCGTCCCGCAGCCGCGCTCCTCCACTCCACCGGGCGGGCAGCGCTGCCGCTGCCCCGCTTCTCCCTGACCCCCCCCCCCCCCCCTCCTTCCAACGCCACCTCTAACGCTGTCCCTTTTCTTTCCTCCCCCAGAGATGGAAGTGCGATCAGGAGGCCAAGACCCCCGCCGGCGCCTGGGGCGGCCTCTCCCCTCGCAAAGAGGATGAAGATCTCAACAACGTGCTGGATTTTATCCTTTCCATGGGCAGCGACGGCTACGGCCAGGGCGCGCCCGGTGGGGACTATCCCCCTGCCCAAGGGGACAGCGGCGGCTTTTACCAGACAAACCCGTCCCCGGGATGCTACAGTGCCCTGGAACAGGGCAGCCCCCCGCCCTACAACGCCGGCATGGTGCCGGAGATGATCCACTCCGAGATGGACTCCAACTACTGCCCTCCTGGCAACGTCCATGGGCGCTTCTTCGTGACACCCACCTTCGGGGGCCCGCAGTTCGTTGAGAACATTAAGCCCGAACCTGACATGGACAATTATGGACCGGTCCTGGGTCTGGTGCCCCAGGCTTGCCCAAAGATCAAGCAGGAGGGCAATGCGACCTGCATGATGGCCTATGAGCAGCCCCGGGTGGCCAGCTCCCCCCAGATCCCTGGGGCAGAGACCCCCCCATTGAGTCCCGACGATCTCATGGTGAATGACTGCCACACGCAGATGATGTGCCCCTCGTCCATGTCCTTCCAGCAGAGCTACCACCCGGCCTCCAGCTTCCACCACCCGCAGACCCCTCTCCAGTACCAGAACACCTCCCAGTTTGGCCTTTTTGAGGACAGCCTGCCCTTGCAGCCCTCTGCTCCCAGAGGCATGCTCACCCCTCCTTCCTCCCCTCTGGAGCTGCTGGACTCCAAACCCAAAAGGGGACGTCGGTCCTGGCCACGGAAGAGGACGGCTACTCACACGTGCACCTATGCTGGCTGTGGGAAGACCTACACCAAGAGTTCGCACCTGAAGGCCCACCTGAGGACGCACACAGGTAAATACAGCCGGTTCCTTCATTCGGAGATGGGACGTGCTGCTTGCCGGTCGCGATAGCTGCCTGCGTACAACAGTTTGCAGCCTGAGCTTTAACCATGTAGTCTCTTAAACTGCAGGAGTATTCATGGTTGAGCTGTGACAGGTCAGAGCTATAATGTCTGGGTGTTCTCCTATGCTTATGTAAGTCAAAGCGATTCTCAGCTTTGTCAAAAGAGTTTTACTGCAGGTATAGCTTAGTGCAGGAGTTGCTGGAGCAGCTTAAAAGCGCTTGGATCTTGTAGAAGGGCTTGGTAGCAAAGAAAGGAATACGCTGAGCTCAGCTGGGAAGGTTGCCCAGCGCACGATGCTGCCCGTCCGTGGGAGTGCCGCGCTGAGTCACGCTCTCTGTGCTCTCTCCAACAGGTGAAAAGCCCTACCACTGCAACTGGGAAGGCTGCGGCTGGAAGTTCGCCCGCTCCGACGAGCTCACCCGTCACTATCGCAAGCACACCGGGCACCGGCCCTTCCAGTGCCACCTCTGCGACAGGGCGTTCTCCAGGTCGGACCACCTGGCTTTGCACATGAAGCGGCACATGTAGCCCTTAGAGACTGACCTGCCAACGGCGGACGTTATTTAACTGCTCAGGTGCAGAAGTGTGAGAAGCCTGTAGCTGGTACTACGTAGGGAGGCACCGAGGCGCTAGCGATGGGAGCTGAGGAGGATTTGACACAAGGAGACTTAGCCGGTCATCTCCTGCAGAGAACTTGATGTGACTGTAATCAGTGAGCCTGCCCGTTGCGGCCGGGAGAATGGGGGTTATTTATGCAGCTTCTATGAAGGGTGAACTCCAATAAGACTCCATACAGAAGAAGCTGTAAATATGTTTTTTCCCACTTCTAACTGCCCTGTCCTAAGCTTTACGAGACAATGTTTGTATGGAAACTGCCTGAAGTTGACCCTAGAAGAGATTAAATGAATGTTACTGTAGCTACCGATGTTATTTTAGATCTCAGTTGAAGGCATGGCTAAGAGAACACTCCTATTGTTAGACTGTTTGTTTCACAGGTGCAATAATATTCTTGTTTGCCATGATCTACACTAGAAGTACAGGGCTTGATGTCTTGTAAGAAAATAACCTATTTTACTGTAATTTTTTTATATATTGTAAATAATTTTATACAATGAGAAATATTGTATATGTAAATAGAAGACAAATGGGTATTTTGCCTATTTCTGTTTTTATAAAAACGTAATTTTTCAATGTTTGAAAACTTTTCATCTTTTTAATAAAATCAGTTTTTCAGTGCTGTGATTTTTATTCTCCTTTGGGGGTCTCCCTGCTTTCCCAACAACCACCTGGGTATGCTCTAAATTGCCAGCAACTGCAAGAAGGTGCTTACGAATCGCAGCAAGGGATTGTTCTAAACTAGATAACAGAGCACGTACTTCTTTCTTAGTGGTAAATAAGACCCAGTACAGAGTTCTATCAACGACTGAAACAGCAAAGTGGATCTTATTCAGAATATACTTCCTAAAAATGGTTAAGTAAGCAACGCTGTAATTTCAGTCTCATTTCTAGTTTATGCTAGACTATTTTAATAGCATCCTTAATGTTTTCCAGATGCAGTTACGGTTTTGCCAGCAGTGTGTGGGTTTTTGCTATAAATTTAAACACTGCATTTTTGTAATTATGGAGGCTTATTTTAAGGCATTCTTGTACATAAATTATCCTTGTTCTCGAGAGCTCACTGCAGCATTCCAATAGAACAGTAGTGGAATTTAAACACAAATTCCCAACACAGGTTCAAATACCTTCCTAACTCACTCCCCCAGACAAATTCCCTGTCATAATTGGTATTCCCACCTAGATTTCTAGAGCTAAGAAAGAGACTCGCTAGTTCGGAGGAAAGGAATCCCGATTCTGAAAGCTAATTTCAAATCGCGTGGGTGCTGCAATAAGCAGCTGCCACAAGCCAACCTGAGCACCCAGAAAGCTCTTCCACAGCTGTAAATTAGATCAGAAGTCCAAATAGTGCACCTATGCAATAACTCTGATGAGGATCCTCTGGTTTTACAGCTGCAGCTTAGTGCTGAACATGGATACTCGGGCAGATTCGACTGAATACTGGAGCACTTTCCCTTAACATCTGGATACCTGCAGCTTGATTTTCATCGAGACTGTGACATTTCTCTGACTTTATAAGTTAGAATACACACGAATGAAATCAACAGGAATGCATTTAAAGTAACTACAAATATAGCTATTCTTCTCTGAAAGCAAAGTCTGCAGTTGCTCATGTGGAACAGATGTATTTTGGGCTTCTAATCATTGACATGGAAGAATGAGTTCCACATTTCACTTTTATAGCTCTTTCAAAGTGAAATATAAGGGAGATTTAACATTTCTTCATTAAAAACAAAGCTCATTTATTTGCTAGAAAAGAAATAAATTGCACAATCTAATTCCAGAAAGTGAGGATGACTTAAAGATGTTCTAAACTTAGCACATGCATTGTTGCAACAGCTCTAGGTATTTCCTTCTCTTTCTCCATAGCCGAAGATTTTCATATTTCAGCATGTCCTTTGGTGTTTATAACTTTAAGAACACCACTGTTGAAAGTTAAGGCTTACCTTTACCTGCCTTTCCCTTGCTCTTTCTGAAGAGCTGGGAATGAGTTTCGTCATTCCCAGGTTTCAGTGGTACAGTGCAATCTGAAACTGTTCCCTCTTTTGTAAGGTAGTGAAAAAGACAGGGAGGGTGGACACAGCCACCTCTGGGTGCACAGCCCATGTCTGGCTCAGGAAGGATTCCAGACACAGCTCTCCAGCGGCGGAGGGGAGCAGGGAAGCATCACAACCTGCTCATCCAGCTCTGCTCAGCCCCAGCCATCGCTCTTGCTTCTGCAGAGGCTGCTGGCCCTTCTCTCCGAGCACTTGTGTATCCTCCCAGACCACAAGAGTGGAAGACAGCTACAGCCAGTGAACCGTCACGAAGCATCTGTGATGCCTGCAGGCAGAGATCGGTGTTACTGCATTCACCAACCCTAAAAACCCCCTTGCGTGGCTCCCCTGTAGCACCCACCACAGTGGGTGCTCCTCCTCCGGTACCTTTCCATGGGAACATCCGAGCTTCCCTTTGCTCTAGGGACTGGTCTAGCCGGAAGGGTCACAACCTCTGCTCCTGGTCACCAGAAGGTCTTCAGATAAGACATTTGTTATCTGCATGAGCCTGTCTTACCAAACAACACTCAGTGATGAACAGTGGAGATAGATGCACTCTGCTCTGCAGTGTTCGCTATCTCAAGATGAGCAGGTTGTGTTCTCTGAGCTTTCAGATTTGTTGCAAATCATCTGAAAATAGGGCAAATCCCCCCCATATAACAATATATGGATATAAATATAACCCCCCATAAAATATAAAATATAAAAAACCCCATATAAAATGTCTAAATATAAAAAATCCATATAAAAATATAGAAATACAGGCCTTTGTAAGTGGGGAGGGACAGGGAGGACAGAACACTAATAAAAGTTCATGACCAGCTTGACTTCAATTGTTTAAAGGAGAGCACGTTTGATAATTTCTGTGTGGTCTTTACAGGAAACTGCAGGTTCTCGAATCTTGAGATAATCTTGTAACAGAAAGAGATGCTGATCTCATTCTTCTCACATTCTGAGTAATTGGCAACTCTCTTTTCTTTCTTAATTGCTTTAAATTAGCGCATCCAAAGATGCATTGATGCGATTCCACCAATCTCTCAAACCAGCAGGAAATCACTAATGCTCCTCTAATAATAGACCATCAGGTCGTCATCTTTTAACTTCGTTTTGTTGTCATTAATACAAAAGACCCAGAACCGCATCTGCCTCCCAGGGAGCCCCCAGGGATCTGCATCTATCCTGGATTTGATTGTGACACACCAGGGAAAGGGAAAAAAGAAGTTGTAGTTAACCCTGATGGGAGGAAACAGCAGAGTCCGTTGTAAACAAGGTTTTCACACATATTCTCATAAGATACCACAGTGATGGGCTCACTCGACTTGCAAGATAGATTGCCAGATTAGATCGAGCACGTTAAGTACAGAAACAAGCAAATCCTGCACGATGTTCCTAGTGAAAGTTTGAGCCAATATTTCTCAACTCGAGCCACCATCCAAAGGAGTTACTGTTGAAAGTCAGCTCGCTCCACGCCGGGTTTCAGAGCGCTGGGTTTCACTACACTGAAAACGTTTTTTCTCTCACCTGCTGACTTCAGAGGAGTCAGTTAAATCGGCACTACATGGGAAGTCATCTGCAGAAAACACTGTCACACAGAGTCTGTTGCTGCTGAAACAGCACCCAGAGCACAACTGGGTCCTGCCACCCTATTGCGGTCACTCGGTCGCCTTCCAGCTCTCAGCACCCTGCAGAGCAGCACAGCACCACGCCAGCACCCTGCGAGCGAGCGGGCAGGGCGCTTTCAAATCCCCTTTTCTTAGCCCTAAAGCAGAAGGCAGGGCTAGGAACCCTCTGGCTTTGCTGGAAGCTCATTTTAGATCTGCAGCTTTCCAGATGATCACAGCTGGGGGAGTTGAAGTTTTCATCTTGGCCAAAGCTCCCCTTGAGTAGGGACGGGGGATTTCAGCCTGTGCAAGTCCTTGGTTACTCACAGCCGCTTTCAAGCTGCCTGGAAACATGGAGTGGTTCTAAACGTTGGTCCTCCGTCCACAAGAAGTGCCAAAAAAAGTCTGCCCATTCTTCAAATTATAGGATTGTGCGGTTCTGTGGTTTTCTGTGCTAGAAGCTCTGTGGTTTCTAAAGCTATTTTGTGCACCTATAACACAGAGTAGCTGTTAGGCTTTTCTTAAATTGAATTTTCGAAGCCAGAATCCCAAGCTCCAGCAATTTCTTTCGCTATATTTAAATAAAACAACTACAACAAAGTCATGTAGCCATCGCCATGGTAACTAGCAGTGTTGGGGGAAAACAGAAAGAGGAAAATTCAATCCAAACACCATGTAATTTAATAGGGAGAAAGCTATCCCCATTGCTAACATCTGAAATGTACCTGGTGTCATCTACAAACCTTACCAGTCCTGCATGTCTTTGAGGTGGTCACACTCAGCTGGGTCTGTAACGGGTCCCACCTGCCCAGGACTCGTTCTTATGTGCCACAATAGAGAAGTTGGAGCTCCTGAAACTTGATGGCACTGCAGTAACCCCTCTCTGCCATGGAGATCCAGGCTTTAGGCACCGCTCTGTTCTGAAATGCGCTTCCCACACATTTGGAGGAGAAAGAATAGGTTTACAAGCCAAATCCAGCATCTAAAGCACGTAGCCATGCACAATTCACAGACCCTGGAGGTAACTGGTTCCACTTATTGATTCCCAGAGACTCCTTAAAAGCTCCATCCTATTTAATCCCAAACAACCAATTCCCCATCACTTAGGCTGAGACTGGGAATCACTTCTACAGTGGAACAATACTCTAAACTTGAAGTGTGCAGAGGAGACAGGGATTTATCCTGAACTTGAGTAAGCTTGATTTAATCTTTTGAGGTCTGACTTTTCAGCCACAATTATTTGATCTTACAGTATTTTATGTAGACACAAAAAATGAGTCATATGCAATGCTTAATGTAGTGAAGATGAATTAACTTTTACTAAAACCACCTTCCCAAGCACAAGGAGGGCAGGAGCAACCAAGTTTTCATTTACTCTTTAACCACAGTTAGCATTAGTTACCTGCTTGTTTACCTGCTTCAATTATAACTCCTTGGAGCAAATCAAAAGTATTCGGCCGTTTGTAGTAAGCATTAATTCAGCAATACAGAAATTGCAGATGAACTTACCTGTTACAGGTTCCCTTTAAATCACTTTTCCTTTGGTTTCTTGCACTTCTTACAGCTCTGAGCATTCCTGGAGTTCTGAGCTAGCATTATGTCATAAGGAAATATCTGGAATATCACACTGAACAGCCCCTGTGACTTTTAATGTACTAAGTGAGAAGTTATTGAGCCCGAGGCTTAAACAAAACACCAAAAAATCCTCAAATCCCAACACCCCCTTTCTTTGCACCAGGTTTTGATATATTAATGATTTTGTATCACATGCACTTGCAAAATAAAGGATATAGGATTCCTGGGCACCCTTCCTGCAGGTGAAAGGGATGGGCAGAGAGCACAAAGGGCTTTGTTCTTCTGGACAATTTCCTTCTGAAAAGTTGTGATTGCGAACATTTATGGGAGGTTAAACAGCAGAAGTGTGTTTGCAGCTGGTAAAGAGCATTATGAGGCTTCATCAGTAAAGAAGGCGATAGCATTTGCGAGTGCTGCTGTATCAGCACCAATAAACAGCTTTAATTGTGGCCATTACATTAAATGAAATGCTAAGCAGGCAGGAGGTGAAAGATGTGCAGTGACTAAACTGATGGTCACATACAGCAGATGGGAGATGCAGCAATTTTCTCCCGGTAGTGTCTTCCTAAGAAAAACATGACTCCATTTTCAGTGGTAGGGATGGCAGGAAGGGATCCGCGAGCTCAGACTTGCACAATGCAAGTTGGCTTCGGGTCATATTTAGGTAGTCAACAAATGCTACATTTGGTTTTGAGGTTTAGCAGCTGAGCTTGTAGCTTTGAGTTCCTGCATGTCCAAATTTCCACTTGCAAATGTTTCTTCTTGAGCAGGATGCCTATGCTTTCCTTCCCTGCCCAATGAAGAGCCTCTTGGCCTCTATGTACAGGGAGTCCTTTTAGAGTAAGCACGGACAATGCAGATCAGCCACGTATTTGCGACAGTGGAAGGATGAACATTGTGTCAGACTCCAAAACCTTGAGCGGCAGCAAAACCTGGATCTGCAGCCCCCATTTTTGCAAGGGAAGGGGAGCGGTACACGACGAGAGAAGCTGGGGAGGAAGCTGTGCCTGTCCATGCCACACCACAGTCAAATCCTGGCTTCAAAATGTCAGCGTACTAAAAATATTGCTGGAGAGCAATTTCAAGAGAAACCTGCCTTGGCAATCTGTTGTTACCCATGCCAACGTGTGCAGAGGCAGAGTAAATAAACAGATGGGAGAATAATGAGTCAAAGTGAATAATGTCCAATAGGACGATAGTGAGGTGTGTTTTTCCAGCGAGCAGCAAGGGTTTGTCTCTGGTGAGCTCTCTAACCCCTCCCAGGATAAATCGCCGGGATGTTTAGCATTGCGGCACACAAATTGCTTTGGAAAGGGTGCGGCATTGGATTTTTTGACTGGTCTGTACAGCCCAAATGTGGCTGGGACAAGGAAGAAGGGGAAGCACAGAAGGGAAAACAGTGCGCGGAGGCTACCGGCCAGAAGGAAAAGAGATCTTAATGCAGGGAAACAAGCAGTTGGTCACAGCAAGGTTCACCAGTTTGAGACAAAAGCAAAGAAAGATTGCCAAAGCCTCAGAGCTCCAAAAAGTAACTTTTCATTTATTATATTAAACGATAACATTTCTCTTATTATATTAAACAATAAACACATGAGATGGGTTAAAACTAAAATACCTTTCAGTTTGTTATGATATTTGAAAGAGAAATATAGCTACAATAATGTACATATTTGGGGATATTAGTCAAATTTAGGTCAGCATTGCAGTTTCCACTTCATGTTTCCACCTTTTTTAGGTCAGACTAAAGAACGTCATCATACAAGGGACACCAGAAGAGCACTCTCTAATTGTAACAGAAGGAACCACAGTCACTAGGAGTTTTCCTTTTGAAGTTAAAGGGGAAGGCAGAAGCTGGAAAAACGAAAATTCCATTTTATAACAAATTAGCCTTTATTTATAAAACTTTGAAGTAAAAAGAGCAGTATATCAACTGAGAGAACAGGTGCGTCAACGAATAAGAGTTAACATATTTTCTCTAAAAATAAATCTTCTATGATTCCACCATACTCCAAGCAAAATTCCTTTCCTAAGATGACTGTTGTGAAGGCTACAGAGATGCAACAGCTGACACACAACAGAAACTTTGCTGTTCCATCAGTGTGGAAAGCTATTTGAATTAGATCACTATTAGCTCAGATCAATTCACTTCGACAGAGTTCCAACTCCACATGAGGATTAAACAGAAACGAAATTCCTGAGAGGGAGGAATAAAACGCAGGAGGAGGGAGAAATCAAACTCTTATGTGAGGGAAAGCAACAATCCTACTTGGACCAAAATTCCTTGGGCCTTGGTTCTACAGAATAAATACTCTTCTCAATGGAGAAACACTAAAGAAGAAATAGTAACCCAAAAAAGGATTATAAGAAGAATCAAGAAAAGTGCATTAGCTTTGAGCATTCAGATGACAAAATGATTTCTACAAAATTTCTGACAACAGATTTCACAGACAGGAATTAAACAGGGAAAAGAAAAGGTTATGCAGTAGGGGACAGCTTGGAATTTCCTACGCTTGGAAAGCACAGCACATGAAACTAAATAGAGTAAGGACTGATGATCCTCATAGGGCAGAGATTTCATAAGGAAAAATTCACCAATATATAAGTATTTTCATAGAGCATTACTGTTGAAGCACTGCTTTATGAGCATCTGCTTTTATTGCAGAATGACTGGTATGTTTTACAACAAGCGTATCTGAATATAACACAGGGAAACCACTCGAGGCAAATGTGAACATACTGGTCTATAAAGGCTAATGTGGGTAATTCAATACCTGTGTCCTACATGCAAGGTTTGCATGCGGAGGTTCAACGTGAATAATTGTCTGTCTTTCCTGTTTTAACTGTTGTGCCTCGGCGCTATGTGCAATTCGTGGTTTTCCATGAGTCATTCCAGCAGTGACGATACTCTGTATAAAACACACATGTGCCACTATAAAAGCCTACTAAACTCATAGTGATTGCTCAATGTACCAGAGAGTCTAATAATTTATTCGAGCAGAATCACCTCCATTCTTTCCTCAAAGCCAAGAATGCAATGGATAGTCATTCCTCCTGAAGTAAAAGCTTAGGGGGAAAAGGAGAAAAAACAGAGCTGAAATCCAGATGACAATTATGTGCAAGCTGTGTAACTAGAATGAAGCAAGAAAAACATGTCTTCCACCTCAGTGTGTGACTGTTTGGGGTGTATGTGGGTATGGGAATAGCTCCTTAAAAATGGTTTTTTAAGAAAAGGGGAAAAGAGAGAAAAAAGTGAAACCAAAAGCAAATGTAGGAGAAAAACCACTGCCTCAGCCTAGGGAAAAAAGAAAAGCTGACATGACCATCCCATGCAAGAAGATCAGAAACTGAGCCTTTTCAAAAAGACACTTTAAAATCTCAAAAGAATGGGAAATCACATCCAGTGCAGATGATACTGACCTTCTGCCAGGTTTCTCTCTACACTTGGCACAGCTCCTGAACACAGTTTCTCATGCCAGTGAAAGTAATCATGAAACAAACTCATCAGAAGTAGTCATTCTGCCTTTTTTCTTCCTTTCACCAGAACTTTGAAATTGTAAGAGCCACGATCTAATCTGCCTTCCTGTAAAAATTCCATTTCTGTATCCACCTCTGCTTAGAGCATACATACATACACACAAGCTTTAATATATAGAATATATATGCATATTCTACATATTCATTGTATATACACATCTTATGTACAGCACAAGTAATAACTCAATACTAGACATAGTATGTGGACATATATAGTATATACACACACTATTATTATATTATACAATACACTATATATATATGTACACACATAGACACAAATAATATGGATCTCAATATACACTGTATATGCATTGTGTATACTCACATTTTCTATATCTTGCATTGTACATATTTTCTCTGCCCAAATGGCAATAGACCTATTTGTGCTTTAAATTTCACTGTTCTGGAGGAAGATGATGATCAGTGTCTTGCGTTAAAAGTTTTGTCTTAGAAGAACAAGTGCAGGTATTCTTCAAAACGCTGAGTTACAAGCAAAAGGGAAGAATGTGGGTAATGCTCCCTTTTGTATGGAAAACTGTATTTAATAGAATGGGGAGAAACCACAGCTAAGTCTTCTACTGCAGTGTCTAAAATTTGGAATCAAGAGTGTTTCAGTAAACCTAAGGTTACTAAATCTAACACACTGTGTATAGAGAACACGTTCTGTCCTTGTTCATTTGCTTGATCTTCTATTACTGTCCAAGCAAATATGAAGAATGAGTCAATAAGGAAATAGGAAAATGAGTAATTAGTTCTAACACTATATGGAATGCTAGGTTAATTCACATTTCTGGCTTCCTGCTGAACATCTTGAAAACACCGACTCACTGCCTTAGAAGCATTATAAATTACAGTATTTCAGAGCGGTGACAAAGTAGCAGAAAGTCTTGTTATGGTACATAACTCAGAAGATGAATCAAGCTGTTGGGCTCATCCACCCTGTCCCACTGGAGTGACCTCATCCAAGCAGTAGTCCAAAAGTGATTTGCCTTTCTAAAAAGGCACTACATGTGAATGGGGGTTTATTGTAGCAGAAGAGACACCACAAAGACTTAGGCCCAAATGAAAAGGAAAAGGAGAATCTTACACATGGATACAATCTGATTAACTTCACTGAGAAGCCTGCAGCCATTGGGTGTGGAACACTGCTCATTCATAGCAAGAGTTTTATCTCATGCTAACTATAAACAGGCCCAAGTTTGCTCTGAGAGACTTCAAGTCCTGTACACCAACAGAAAAGTTGTTGACATTTTAGTATGTTTGATCATTTAATCTAACACAGTTTGGAGAAAAAATACAACAGGAAGGGATTTCAAATCAGGTTCTGTAAAATCAGAAATACCTTCTACTGCATTCCACAGGGGTCATTAACAAGAGAGAATTCAAGATCTTTATGTGGTTGGGTTTGATACTAGAATGCATCTTCTCCCCTTCTGAGGGGAATTAATGATTCACATTATTTGTAATATCATTGCACACAAAGCAAACAGGGAATTGTGACTCCTAAAACTGCATTTTGAGATACAAGGGTTCAGTTATGTCAGGTATATTGCTGCATACATGAATGGATGGATGTGCACATGTGTGTACGCACATACACACTCACCCATACACCTACTCACTAATACCTGGGATGACAAATGCCACATCTTAGCTGCATTTCAGAACTGAAAACTATTAAGAAGATTAAAATTAATTTAATCAGATTCTTATCTCTAAAGAAAGCATCCAAAATAAGGCCATTACAACAGAATGGGGAAAGACTGTTTTCATTCAGTGAACAGGCACTATCATTGTAGTATGAAAAATGAAAGGAAGCAAGGACATAAAAATAGAAATGCATTAAAGATGATGAAGGAATACCACATTTTCATTTTAAGGGCTGCATCAATAAAACCACAGAATGTTAAGCTTTGGATTCCTATAGAGCCAAGGATAGGAAAGAGTTGCCTACTCTATTTAAACATAAGAGTCCAAGGCAAAGACAATTGAAGTTTTTGAGTTCCTGTCATCAGAAAAGGCATTTTTAGTAAGTAAATAATTCACAGGCTTGTCTTAAGGACATGACACGTAAAACACATTCTGTGTTATCCTTACCAGGTGGAAGTATTAAGTTCTACAGGTACGTATAAAATCTGTTCCTACTTGGACTTACTTCTGCAAGCTGCGTTTTAAAGCCAATCCAGTCCACCAGTACTTCTATAACTTAGGTATGAACATGCATTTGGCAAATAAAATCTGTTTCAACTTGGCCTTATTTCAGCTAAATGACGTTAGATCTGTAACCCCATAATATAAGATGGGTAGAAATAAAGAAACAGAGGTAAGGACTGTCTCACACACTGAGGTATCGCAAATCATACCGTCTATGTTCTGGCGGTTGGAGCAAAAGAGAATAAAACGAACTGCAGGGATGAACACTGCTCAAACTTGGTGAGTTTTACATTGCTTGGTTTTAAATGAAAGCAGCCCTCAAACTTGTATCACAATCTCACTTGCTTACGAGATAAAGCAAGATTTTACCTAATGATTCAATTGCCAAATTCTTTGTCCAATTTACACCTGAATTAACTCCCTCTCTTACATCACACACAATTATTATAACTTAATGCAAACTAATGTTTAAATTAGAAGAACTTCTCACTGATAGAAATTCGTAACATTTTACACAGTTCACTATGTCTGTATCCATCAGATATAAATGGCCAGATTCTTTTGTAAAAGCCGCATCTCCTGGATAAAAAGGGACCATCTAATAACGAATTTATCCTGAAGACTTCGACATAGATGACGCAGATGACGTACTGATTAACCTACCAGGAACTGTTAAATAGATGTAACAAGTGAAAGTTAATTCTATAAATATAATAATTTTATGACATTTTCTTTGAAATTCACACTGCAGCCTCAAAGCCCCAATGGTATTCAGGTAATATAAAGCCAGATTCACAAGCTGCAGGTCACTATACGCAACATCGTCTTCCAGATAAAGAAACTTTGCTTTCAGTATCTTAGGATTGTACGTTACATTTCTTACAAGCAGTAAGTTTTATCTAGAACATATAATACAGCTTATACAGTGTTTCCTGCATATTATGCACTTGAAAAGCCACACAGAGCCCAGTTTGACATAACCAGCCACTCTCATTTAGAGTTGAAGGTGACTAAAATTATTTTTACAACATAAACCAAGAATTTAGTATTTTTATAAAAGCCACGTTCAAAGGTTTCACTTGGACAGGGTGGAGCCAAAGAACCGCTACTTAAGAGTTTGGCATATCAGCCTTACTGAGTGCAATAGCCAACTCTAGGTCTTCTTGTTCTTGTCTCCGCAATCGAGCTAGTCTTTCTTGCTCTGCTTTTTCACTCTCACGCTTTGCCCACGCCAGCTGCTGTTCTTCATTTCCAAACTAAAAAATGAAAATGGGAAACAAATTAATGAGGTTACCAAAAAGCTAGAAGAAATTATGTGAAAAATACAATGAATCAGACTTATTAAATATATGAACCAAGTATACCAAGCTGTCTTAGGGTAGCTCTTCTGAATTAAGATAAAAATCCACTCACTGATTTCCTCATTTCATCCTTTAATTTATTTCCTTAATTTCTTCCTCCTCCCACCAGGAAACTAACCCATCTGGGCTGCACGTCCCTGCATCCATGTCTCAGCTGTGTATGAAAATGGCCAGGGGACTGGAGCCAAACAAAAACCCCACAAACACAAAAAAAGCAAGTTAGTGGTTTGGGAGCAGAGCAACCTACATTCATTTTTAAGAATAGTAAATAGCTGGTAAAACCAAGAGTTATTTACTCTTGTGCAACTCCTCTGCAGAGAGTTTTCTTGTAGTATTTCCTCTAAGGGTGAGGGGTTTTAATAATGACTCTGGAGACTGCTGATTTGTGGGAAGTTTCATCACCAACTCAAAAAGTTACAAGTGCTTCTCTTACTGTACATAAAATCCATGCAGAGTTTTTTCCAGCAAGAAATAATGCAAGACAATCAAATATACTTCAGCAGAAAACACCAAGGAAATAGAACGTATTTTAACACGCAGCTTCTAAGCCTGTTTGAGCTTCCCCAAACACATCAGTGCACTGCAGCAAAACTATTCCGAAGTTACATTCCAGGATTTACCACTGAAGCATGCAAAAAAGTTTGCTTGCTTGAACTTTTTTGCACAAAAAATGACAATATTGTCTTGAAATCATAACAGTTTCAAACTCAAATCTAATCCGTGCCTGTTTAATTTTAGCATTGGCTGAAGAGGGTGATGGGCACAGAAACGTTTGCAGCTGCATGCAAATGCTTGCATTACAGCCCACTTCTAACATTTGTTTTGGACTATCTTTTCTTGAAATGGTCGGGAAAACATGTTATTTGGGGGGTGTTTTTGGGGATGAGAAAACCATGGAATTTATACTTTCAGTTGCAGCTGGATGTATACTGCACAAATTGTCCTGTGGGCCACCACACATTAGTTCTGGACACAGGAAAAGACATCCGTTCACTACCTGACTGGGCAATACCTTCCCCAACAAGCTCGAAACACACAGTGCTGGACCTATGCCTAGCTACAGATACACTATGTGATGAGCCCAGCCCTGCCTTTTCCACTCTGCACTGGATCCGTATTTTGTATTTTGAAATAAATGCACCCATCTCAATTTTTTCCAACCCAATTCTTGTTCACTCATAATTTACATTCTGCTTTATCTACGTGCTTCGGGATGCTCACAGTTCCTCAGTTTATTTCTCTTATTATGATCTTTCACATGATTTGATGAAAGAAAAGGGGAAAAAAAAGGTACTTTAAAATTACTTTAAACAATATTTCTGCTTTCATCAACATCAAAACTTAGATGAGGACCTTTGCACTCAATGCTACTGAAATACAACAGAAGTGCCATGCGTTTTACCATATTTGACTTTTAAAATGATTTAAATCACGTCAGCTGACAGGTGAGATTTAAAAGCTCCCGAAGATTTTAAATAGCTTATTTTTGTTCAAGATATAGTACAGGCAGACTCAGATGGAAAAACGGCTTCTCTGCTTATTCCAGTAATTGAAAAAGATCTCATTAGCTGGGATGGAGAATACCAGTTACTCTTTTTGAAATACAATAAGCTTTGGTTAACCCTCTGTTGAGAAAACAGTTTTACTTGTACAGTTTTTGTCTTAGGACAAATCTTCCAAAGCTTATGAGACTCCCAATTAGGACTTTATGACTTGTTTATTGTATATTTTTTGTGGCTAAAAGTGCTGAGTAAAAAAGGCAAACAGGTGATTCATTGGCAACAAATCTGGACGTGCCTTGTTACAAATGGTTTGCAGAAAGGCACAAAGGAAACTTTTCAGGAGCATAACTCTGATCATCTGATAGTGAAATACCCAACAGTGCCTATAAAAAGGCAATGTAACCGAATTACAAGTCATTCAATATAATAACAATTGGTTTGCATACATCCAGGTTTTAAGAAGTCTGTAAATAAATCTCATATAACTGTCATTTCATTGAAATCCCCCTTTTTTCTTTCTTTGGAAGTTCAGTTAGACCCAAGGCATAAAGGAGGAAAAGAGCAGACTGCAGAGAAACTAATCAAATACACAAAAGCTGCGCTGACTTGCGTGTACTAAATCACCAGCTTATATTAAGAGAGAAAATTAAGTTTAGTTCTAAGTGCTCTGTTTCTGTTGGCAGGAAGACTGCTTTTCTTGTTGTTCTGTAAACTGATGCTGGAACCTAGGAATACCTGAAATATGAGCTACCAAAAGGCTTTGTTTTTTTTTCCCAAAGAGCAGGATTTAATGCCATGAGAATGTACTTAAACTGTGGGTGCATGAATTTGCCAGAGTCACAGAAAAAAAGCACCAGATTTTCTAGAGTGCTACTCGAAGCAAGTGAAGGTTCTCATGTTACTTCCGTGCTACAGTAAAGAATTTCAAGTAAAAATTATCAAACCTACGTGATTCTCTGATTCTGTTCTCAGATTCCATGGCCTTAAACTTTGTGTCAAAAAGCCTTCTGTAAGTCAAATCGCTTTGAATTTCCATTATGAACAAAGTTCCCCAAACGTCAGGCAAAGAGTGGTGCAATATTCTTGCTGATTACAAGGTAACTGGTACAATTAAGACTTCATACAGAAGGATTAGGAATTATCAAGTGTAGCAACATAATTGTGTTATAAGCAAGCAAAGAAAATCCCCAACAAACTGCAAAGAACAGGGATCAAGTCCCCAGTCAAATTCATTTAATGAAGTGCCACTTCACCGTAATTCTAAGCAGCTACTGCTCAAGTTCTCATTTTTCCTACTTTTCCCTCATCTTCTAATCTCATCCCCTGAAAACCTGATGGCACAGCAAATTTCACACTAGAGCACCCACTGGGATGGGGATCAGTGATTTTGGTTAATCATTTAATGCAATTAGTCGGTGCAAGCCACACTTTCAACTTAAGAAATGCAGTCTGTAAAGGAAGCCAACAAAAGCTGGGTAACAGTCATTCCATTCCATTATTTGTCTTTCACTGAAGGAAGAAATTAGATGTTCAAGAAATTTCAGATAAAGCAAGTTTTGCGTCTTATTTTTATTAAGAATGTCACCATTTTGTATACAATCACAGAATTTAACTGTGCAACTTCAACAGGCTAGTACTGACTGTGGTAAAGCATACAGAGTATCTTGAACTTTGACGTTTTCAGTATCATAGATAAATTAAAGCACTGAGGTCAGCTAAAAGTATGCACAAGATGACCTCATCTAACAATATCAAATAGGAAAGTGATAACACATTTACCATTAACTAATAACTAGGGGGAAAAAACCAACCCATTAAAAATAAGCAACCTGAAAGATTCAGCTTGAAGACCTCCCCTTGTTGAACACTGAACTGTGCTCATCAGAGTTAAGTAACACATTACGTGGGCAACTTTACTGCATGGCAATGTGACAGAACAAAAGTACATGAAAGGAGGAAGAAGCCTGAGGCTGTGGATGGAACAGATTTCTATCTACTCATGGAAGCAATAAGAACCACGCTACTACTACATTTACAGCGATTTCCAATTCAAGAACGTACCTGCCAGCACTGAAAACAAAGCCTGATATTTTTTAATGAATGGGTACTTGGCTTTGCTTTCCAACCTTCTCACAGTGTCTTTTAGAATACAGGATGGATGGCTCTGTACTGGTTCTTCGAAACAATTTTGTTTTCTTTCTCTAACAAGGGCTTTTCTACAATACCAGCAATGGGAACAAAATCTAACAGCTAACTTTTCAATCTCTGTCTCGTGTATGTATCTTTATGACCACATTCCATCATATACAGCAAACATTGTGACAGGATTGTCAGAACTTTTTTCACAAACAATTACAAATACTTCAATGAAATCTTTCCCTTTACGGATTTGCTCCCCAGGATATGGTGAAATCACTATAGAAATGTTTTCAACAATTGGTTTTGAATCTTTACATCATTGGCTCCCAAAACTCAGTTTACAAAATAGCCTCCATGCAACAAAAACAATACACAGATTCTGCTACAAAGAATTTGTGAGTAAAGGCACACTGTACTAAAATAATTTAAATGCAAGTAAACCCTTTAAAATTTAGTATGAAACTTCTTTTTTTTTATTGAAATAATGCCTTTTTATTACAGAAATATTAATACAAAAACAATGAGGACAGCATGAAGGTACTAAAAGACAGAAGCCAGTGAACAGTAGGTTTGCAGTTAAAACAAAACCCCAATAGATTGCTGCAAGCAGAGCAGAAAGTGGTTTGCTCAGAGACAATGAACTTAACTTACAGAGCTGAAGTCTGCAAACCCCAAGGAAGAGTCTTTAGAAGTTTTACTTGAAGAGGAGGGAGCAAATGGATCTTTTCCACTAAATGGGTCCCCAAACCCCTTTTTACTTTGAAACGGGTCACTGCTGTCAGCCCCAAATGGCTGGAATGGATCATGGGGCTTGGAAAAATCTGAAGACCCAAGGTGGCTTACAGGAGTACTTTTACCTGGAAAGTTTAGGAAAAAAACAAACAAAAGGAGAAAAAGAGAAGTTACTTACCATGGCCAATGCAAGCCCTTACATAGGAAACTGTGCTGATACAATTTAGCATCATCCATCCTTCCCGGGATGGTTTAAATTTTAACCAAATATAATGGTACTCATTTCTCAATACGAATCGTTTCAAAAAGTTGTTTTATTTAAATAGATTTATTAGCTGACTTACAGATACTGCAGTATTAATACCTTTGAGATTTTTAATGATAAAACCCAATAAAGCCATTTGGTCAGAAGAATTTGACAAGTAAGACTTTAGGTCATTTTCCAGGACTGGAGATATTTCAAGTTTTAGTTTGGGATCATATAAAAGACAAAATACTTAAAAAAACAGACCACTAAAGATAAATAATTAATCACGTTCACTAGAATTAAATACTAACTTATCTATGACTTCACAAAACACATCCTGGAACTGGTTTATCCCTCTTCCACCACACATACCAGGGAAAAGAGACTGATTAAGAAATCACCTTGTTGTGGGGTGCTTGCTGTACAACCCACCTTTTGCAGGTGACTGCTTGTTCTTATATTCCACCCCAATAACAAATGAGATCACAGAAACGACTGCATATGCCCATAAATAATGGCTGTATATTTTGTTGGTTACAAACAGAATCTCAGTGGTTAAGTTTTAATTCCCCTTGCAAACAGTACTGTTTTGTTAGGTCAAACAACTAAACAGATATACATGTACATTTATTTGTCTTTTCCTCTCAAAACAACCCCAAACAAGCAATCAAAGAAGACTGTACCTGACAAGTACACAATCTAGCCTCCAGGGAAGATACCCCGTGGATGAACCCTCCTGATTATAGTGTGTACTTAACAAATGATAAAGAAAAACCTAGAAACACTTTAAAAGAAGCAAGTATTTACAATTTCCTGTATAACAACCTGAGTTACATACGTTAATTGCATTAATAAGGCTATATTTTTTGAACAGTTCAATTATTTGAACTATAACTTAATAGGAATCTTGTAATTTATTCACATCAGGATACACATACTAGGAGTGCACAGAGAAATGGGGAGTTGAACCCGCAAATTTCAGAGCATGCACTTGGCATGTCTAAGACACAGCCTGATAGTTTTTAAGAAGATATTTTTATAGTTGCTCATGAACTTTATAATATTTGATTGAATTTTTGGAAATCCTCATTTGCCAACGAGAAATAAGGATCAGCAAACCTGCACTAAATAAATAACCTACCCAGCAGCCTGCCTTCACCTGCCGTTAAATCACAGCTCCCATCCCAGGGAACATCTTCCCTGGCACCTGGCTTGCTGAACACGCATCCCTCTTGTCATCAGCAGGTTCCTCACCCTGCTGGTGACACCTCCCTTAAGGGTTAGCGCACAGTGTGCAGGGGCTCACAGTCCTCAAGCTCAGCCAGGCACAGATTTACAGAGGAGCTGAAGAAATCACAGACTCTTCACTCATTTGTGCAGTGCTAATGCCAGATTCAGGCTCCTGATGCAATGCAGTGACCACGGCAGGTACTGTGCTTCAGGAAAGATGTGAAGCGAGCACAGCTGGACAAGCAGACAGAGGGAGATGTAGAAAAGGCACAAACAGTAAGAGATGTAACTGGATTTGTTCAGCTTAAAGAGTATTCGAGGAGAACCTGATCATAGTCCTGTAGGCAAGTCTTCCATTAAGAGAAAGACCAACGGATTTAGATTTTAGCAAGAGAGATTTACATTAGACAATCTGTAACATTTTAAAAGGTTAAGAATACCCAAGACTGCCTAGGGAACTTGTTGCATTCCATCATCACATCTAGGGGGTTCTAGAAATCACACCGGTTTAGCATTTATCACTCCAGCCTTGAAGCTGGAGGATAAATGAGATCCCTTAAAAGTTCACTCCAGTACTATTTTTCATGGTTTAGTACGTGCTCCATTCTGGGTATCAGATGTGGCACGGATCTATGGATATACCCACGTTAGCAACCACACGTGGGACTTCTAAAGACAGCAGATCAGACCAGGGATTTGTCATTGATGGAAGGAAGTAAAGAAATATAAAGGAAATCCCAGCAGCGTTTGCTCTGCCCACGAGCACGGACCCCTCTTCACCTGAGTTTCAAACTGCCTCTCCTATCAACAGAGGCCATGTTTTGTTCTCTGAAAGTGTTGCTTTTACATCCTGCCATCACCATAACCTCCAGGAGATCTCACCTTTCATCACAGCTAGGCACTGTTAGGGAACTAAGCAAACCTGGTAATGGATGAGTAACTCTGTATTCTGTATGTAATTCTCCAGACAAAAAAAGCAACTTAGTTTAAATTCTTTTGAATGACAAAGAGAATTGGAGTATCTGCATTTATCAAGGCAACACAAGAGCCCTCTACATTTTTCTCCTTCCGCTACTGCCAGTTACTATTAAGCAAATTCCCCCTAGTCTCCTTCACCCTATACTGCACCAAACCAATTTTGACTGATAGAGGCAAAAAATAACCCATTTTAAGCTGCCTTTTTCTTAGGTTAAATCTGCTGCTGCTGAAACCACTTTGTGGAACTGGTGACTGTTAATACAAACCTAAGGTTCGCAACGTATTTGCTCAGCAAACCTGTTTTTTTCTAGGTGGCCTGTTTAATGTTTTTGCACAAAGCCCCTAGTGGTTTCAGAACGCACACAGAGCAGCGGGGTTTCTCCTGCTTCATCTTCACACAGATCACAAAGAATAACTTCTCTGGAGAGGAAATGTCACCACAAATCATAGAGTTTCTGCTAATACTGTTGAAAATTTTCCTTTTACATCCCAAGGGCCATTTTCTTCATTTTTTCCTACGTTAAAGAACAGAAGAGGGCTACAATTTTACTATTATTTGGAAAAGGTGAAATATAAAAATCGGGTTTACTTTTTGCAGAGCAGTTTTCAGGGCTATGCCCATGCTGAATACACCAATCCTGGCACTCAAGACAGCATCCTCAACGAGCCCTCTTTCACTACACTCTCAACGTTGCTTACAGTTTGTTTTATCCCGCTACACTCTGCAAACATGGGTTTGAGGCCTGGCAGAAGTTTGGTTGGTTCAGTTAGATGTTCAAATTTACTTAGTTATTAGCCACAAATTTGTAATAATGACACCAGAATGACCTTTCTGACATCCCTGCTGGGTTACACCCAGTGTGAACCTCCCAGTGCAGCAAGTGGATACTGAAGTACAAAGAGGTGTATTCCCATGTCTAATATGTCAAGAATGTGTATTTCAAACCCTATAATGCAAAGCAAAAAATACCCAAAACACATTAAAACTGAAGGACATTGGTAAAATTGTAACAATACAAAACATACTCTTAGCAGCGGCTGAGGCTGCATTAATCTTATATTCACTGGAAAATGTTCCATTTTTACATGCTAATGCTCATCGTTTTGGAGGCATGGCAGTATGAAAGTGCAAGCGAACAGTTGTAACCCTTACTTACTTGATTTTTCTACTAATAGTTTCAGGGGAAAAAAGTGCAGAAAAAAGCAAAACAGGTCCTATTCTGAAACCACAGCAGTTTCAGCAGTTACCCAAGTGGTGCACCCAAACCACACCGAGGACTCACTTCAGCAAAAAGAGATGATGTACAAAATGGTTTACCACAGCAAATGCTGTTAACTTAAGAGTGAACTCCACCCATGTGAAGGGTTTATCTAACTTCATACCCCACAGCAAAAACTTTAGGGTTGAGATCTATAGTTCAAGGCAAATATAATCTCGGTGATAAGATGCAATTACAGAATTTCTCTTATTAAATTGCAAGATATTGACAATGAAAGAATGAAGTGAAACACGTATAGTTTTCTCTGTGTTTTATGTTTCAACGATGGTCCGAACTTTCTGCTTAGCAGAGGATCTTACTGCACTAGTGGAAGCAGCGTGTTGTGCTGTGTTTGAAGCCTGCATTCAGCATGCTCACAGGCAAACAGGGCAGAGCTGAGATGACACAATTTCAACCTTTCACTAAACACGGACTCCTTTCCAGGAAACTTTCTCAAGTGAAAAACATATGCTTTAAGAAGTCAGAGTCGTGCTAAATAAAATAAGTAGTGCTAGAGTGAGTTAAATCCATGCCTGTGATTATACTTGGACATACAGTACCAGGGTTCTCACCTCTTACATCTGCCTACCTGGCAGAGGAAGTGTTACTCCAAAAGCTTTGGAGACTGTGCAGTTTTGTAAGGTGCCTCCCAGCACATCTTTCTCTTGTCACTTCACCAAATTTACGTCTCATTCCTAACTTCCTCAGCGTGTTCTTCACCATCCCGTTAAATTATCCAGCTCTTCCACTGAGGCAGAATAAAACTTGCATGAACTGTATGGAACTTATAGAAAAATTACTCTCAGTTTTCAAAATGTGCTTGAAAGTCAGTAATATTAAAGCCAATTTTCTACAGAATACTCAGAGGTACCTGTCTTCAACAGGGGCTATTTCTGCACTGTTTTTCAAACTCAACTGTTTGGTGATAATGCTCTTTGCACAAAATCGCTACACTTTTAGTAACAGAAGGAAAGATTTTTCCTATGCAAAAAACCCTCGAAACTGGTTTTGCTTAATATTTGCAAGATGTGCACCTTGAGCAAGCCCACAGCTCTGAAAAGCTGAACTGAAGAGAAATACTCTGAAAACTACAAACTTCTTGAAAGGCGAGAAATCGCTGTACCTTCAGCCTAACAACCTGTCCTGAAACAGCTGCTGAACAACCCCTTTCAACCATTGCTACTGAAATAACTGTGAGAGATCAGCATAAACACCAGAATCAAAGCGTGAATGGAATTTTTAGTTGGTGGCCGGGCAGGTGCTCCACCCATGAGTCATTTACCCTACACAACACGGGCTGCCTGTGTTCGAATGCAACTGTCAGGGCTGCTAGAAGGCATGAAAAATAGTCAGAAAAATGTTTTCCTGTCCATCACAAGCTTTTTGGGTGCGTTTTTCACTCTCGGCTGCGGCTGAGGTTAAAAACTAAAGGTAAACAGGCACTGAGCTACTTCATGTGAGTAACTCGGGTACCCAAGAAGCTCTAAGGAAACAGGTGTGGTACCAGTTAGAAATAAACAACACTCCTGTGATCACTCAACGAATGAAGAACAGAACTCTCTACTCTCCTCTAGCCCAAAGGATTGACACCCCCTCCACACTTGAATATACCCATGTGAATAAATGCAAGGCAACGATTTGACATTTTTCCTGATGAACACAATTCTTTGGGTCACAACTCCTGATTGCATCTATTACACCTAACCTGGCTTCCTTCTTCTTCAACTGACCTCACTAAAACCAGCAAACTTCCCTGCAAATTCATATCCATAGGACATGTCAAAAGGAACGGCCACAAAAATACAATGCATTTAAACACGAAGAATTCCTAAGACACCATTTGCTTGCAAGAAAGGAATTGGTAAATGCACACAAGAAAGGACTCAGGCTTTGGTTTGCATGGTTTTTTAAGCAGAATACTGAACAAACTGTTCATTTTCAGCTAACTGAGACACTGAAGACACAGCATAGGCAAACACAAGTCGTATGTTCAACTCAAAAAGTAGCAGAGAGCTATGCTTTTTTTTTCCCCTCACTGAAAACTACCAAGATGAGGACAACGGGAACTGATAGTGCTCTTGCACTGCTCCATGGATGAAAAATAAACCTAAAATGGTCAAAACAGTCAAACCATAAAATGCCTTAAATTTAGAGAAGTAACACATATGAAAAAGAGCTATATTTATCATTGATATACAAGAGGAGGAAGCATCAAACACAAAGGAAGACGG
Organism: Ara ararauna; assembly: GCA_028858755.1. Taxonomy (NCBI): domain Eukaryota; kingdom Metazoa; phylum Chordata; class Aves; order Psittaciformes; family Psittacidae; genus Ara; species Ara ararauna. The sequence goes on along the minus strand of CM054398.1, from coordinate 2,045,677 downwards.
CAGCAGAACAGGGCTGGTACAAACATCTTCCCCTGATTCATGCCAGCAGAGAGGTAGCTGACAGCACTAAGCACCTAATCATGCACAACAGTAGTAAAGAGGCATCTAAAAATTCAAGGGGTGCAAAAGACATCCCACAGAGTGAATCTAACACAAAACCTTCTTGATAGGCAACCCTGGTCCAGATAAGCCTGGAATGGGTGTGCGTACCCCACCAAGTATCCACTCATTCAGGCTCTGAAGTCAAACTGCCTTCAGAATGTCTTGTCTTCATATACATTCTTAACTGTGAGCACTTCAGTGGCCGAATCTATCTTAAATTGACCTTCCAAGACCCATGAACAGAATGGAAATGTGCTCTGTGAGTTGGCTGTTAATTTTTCTTGCATTTCTACCTTCTTTGGGGCTGACAACAATATTCTCCTGCAAAGACACTTGTGAAGAAAGGGCAAAGGATCCCCATCCAAAACTCGGGAACTATTATTTCTGTGGATGATGGATTACAAATGCCTCAGAGCTAAAAGTTTTCAGAATAGTTCAATGAAATATTAAGATCCTGAAGATCTTAACAGCTCTTAATGCCTGGATCTCTTTTTTTTAAGCAGTCAACAGATTCAGATATCATTTCTCTTTATCTGCCAAGTGTCAAGACGAAAAAAATAGGACTTGATCAGATTTTGCTTCAGTCAGTAGGGGCTTTTTCTGACTTCACTGGGCCAGCAAAACACATTCAGCAGTGTTGCCAACTGTGATTTGGTAAAACTACTGACCCCAAACACCTTGGCTGGTTAAATTTATCATCAATAACATCATTCCTATTAACTTGTAACAACTTCTAGCCACTCAGATGCGCAAACCTTTATGCTTGCACTGAGGTCTTCTGGGACTCCACCCAGGCCAGGCATCTCTGAGGGACTGGAATCATGCTTCCTAATTTAAGGCAGGCTAGTTAGTCCCTTTGTCTGTCTTCTCAAGGCTTTTTCCAGTATTCTGACATTTCAAAACCACGACCAGACATAAAAACAACGTGAACATGGAACTGAAGTCCTTCACTCAAACACTGAGGTGTTAACCCCTAACTTCTGAAACACCAGTTTATAAATTCAGCTGCACATCAGAGGAGCTCAGAATAAACAGATCAAAACCCAAAGTTCTTAAACAGTCTGCAGTCTGCAATAATTTCCCCATAGAATTTATTTTAATCTCTCTATTTTGAATAGCAGCTAAATAAATCCACTGATTTCTTTCTTATACAGGTTGAATTCAATATGTAGTCCTTCGAATTCCAGGCTACATCAGCTATTAGCAAACCAAAGCAAAACTGGATTTTTAAAGGCACATTGGCATTGAAGAAGTTCACTATAAATACAATATCCACCACCTCTATTTGTCATTAATACAGAATATATTTAATTGTAAATTGTGACATTTAAGTGTAAATTGTAACATTTACACAAGCAAAAAATAAAAAGCTGGAGTGATAAAATAATTGGGTTTAGTACATAATCTGCAGGAAGAAAGCACATTGCAATTGGGAAGGTGTCATCTTCTTGCATTTTTAGGACTTTTATTCTTTCAAGGTTAAAAAGGTCAAAACCGCTATAAGCAAAGCAATAAAAATTTAGAAGGGGTTGAAGGTTACACACTGGTTAGTGGTGAAGGTTCTTCCACTAATATCACTGGTTAACAGTACTGTTATAACCGCAATGTGGAATGCATGGTGCTGCATTTAAAGGAAGTGGTAAGGGTGGGGCAAAAGCAGTAGGTCCCACGATCAAAGCACTAGAGCATTGAATTTTACTTATAACCCAATCACTGACACCCACACAGCAACTTCCTGCACTTTAAAAAAAAAAAAAGAAAAAGAGAAAAGAAAAAAAAAATCTGTTTCTCTCTTTTTGTAATCAACAACTTTTACCTAGAAACCAGTTAGCAGGGAGCTCTGACTGATTTCAATCTGCAGCTCGGGGCTGAAAACATGATGGTTAACCTGTGAGAACCTACAGGACCCATTTTAACTGACAGGTTTCAGTGTATCGTCTCTTTCAGGCTTTTTGATTCATAATGACACAGAAGTCTTACAAACCCCAAGAAATATGAAGCAAGCAGAAGTTCAGCAGTGCTAAGCACCACAGGTGATCCTCTAGGACAGAGAAGAAAATGTACTTATACAAGCTTAGCTATGTTCTAGGAAAGCTTGAGAAAATTGTTTCCACTGGAACTGAGATCCCTGTCACAGGGCACCTGTGCTTAACTATGTCAGTATACACTACTATTACTTTCCTTAATGTAAATCATTCATTTTGTCTTGTTTTCTATTTATCACAGCCCATTATGCAAAGCACAGGCCTGTTTACAGCTAATTTCCTTTTTCTTTGGTGCTTTTTGAGCATTATTCAAGATACACCATCAATAAATACAGAAAACCTTCCACTTTTCTCTGAAGAAGCCCTTAAGTTCTCCCGTACCACCTGGTGAACATCAGATTACTTCAGCTAAGTCCCAGGGGAGCTGTATGAAACCCAATGTCCATTAGGAACTTCATGGACTACGAATGCATTCCTGAAGAGAAAGAACATGCACACACACCCTTGGGGATTTTTATTAGCACAGTCTAGGCAGAACTGCTAAAAAGCTGTTTCTTAGCTGATCTTTCTCAACCTAAAAAGAGAAACTTAAACCAGGGTAAGGGACAGAGACAGTGATTTTTCAGATCTTTGCATGTAACAGGTATATTGGAGCTTTGATGTACACCGGGGTCCAGGCTTGCTGCTTCAGAAACACCTTCTCCTTGTCATTCTCTATTTTTATTCATGGATTTATTAGCCTTCCTTCAATTCTTTTTAAAGATTATGCACTTTACCTTTAAACTGTTACAATGAAAAAACTGCAAGAGAGCATTTCATCAGAAAAAGACATGAAATTTCTCTTGGACCAAACAAGGATGAGTTTAAGGCTTTGTAACATCTAAAAGATCTTGAAAGACTTTGGTTCAAGAACAAATGAGAAAGAAAGAAAATGATTTATGAAGAACAGAACAAGTATAAGCCTGAGATTCAGCTTAAGATACAGCTTTACAGAAATAATCTCATGACTGCCATCCCTTCTCTTTAGTTTTTGAGAAGGGAAAGATACGAATCTCAAGGATGTCTAATCCATGCCACACAGCAAGTGTTTGCCTATCTTTGCCAGAGAGTAACAACCACAGACAGCTGTGAACTGAAGTATTTGCTCACAGTCAGCAGATCATAGCTGCTTCTCAGCGTCCAAGTTTTGAAAAAGCCAAACACCGACTAAACCCAAACCAACCAACCAATCTTCACAAGCAGCCAGCAAACAGGTCAGGATTTATAAGGCCAGACTATGGTTACCCACTGCAACCCTGCTCCTGACAAAGCTGGCAGTAGCAGAAAAGTTCCCTTAAGCATGGTATGAAGAGTGTCTCCAGAGCCTTTCTATGAGAGCAGCTGATCTGAACTATGTATTCATTTTAGAGGTTTTTCAAGCTACATCTGAAAGGGCCTTTTGATCTGACCTTCACTAAATGGTAACCATTTTCTGGCTGAAGTGTTTCCCCAGCCCTGGGTTCAGTTCCAAAGGCCTGCTCTGCCTTGGTCCTTGTGAAGAAACAAGACCTGATGCAAAACTCCTTGTTCATCTGGACAACACAGAGCCACCTGGGCAAGATGGGTCCATCTTGTACATCCTACACAGCCAGGACACCCTGAGATATACACTGATGGCTTGATCAGACAATGCTTGCCTTTCATGTACCTGCTAAAAAACTTTGCAAACAGAAAAGCAATGAATCAGGAACAACCCCTGGTGGATTTTGTTAATTCCCCCCAATTAACTTGGAAAATCAGACAGCTATCAATGCTCTGCAAAAATTGTTAGTATTTGCTACTTGAGTATATATATATATCTCCCTAACAAAATGCAAGCAAACCATTCAAGAGCTTTTCACTATTAAAAACCCCCCGCAACAGAAAGAGCCGTTTTACTAAAGAGAGTAGGAACCCCCAACAGAAAGGCCAACTACAGATTTGCCTGGTACTAAGTAGCATTTATTCATCCTTCAGCAAGATCGTTATCACCTACTTGCTTTTTAATTAAACAGACCAATGAGAAGGGTAAGAAACAACGGAAGTTTCTTGTCTGTTGTTTGTTTTCTGAGCAGCTTTCCTATTTCCAACCTACACTTGTACCCCTGTATCTCTTGCTAGAATCGCAGTGTATTACTATATAATTTCTCATGCTTTAAGTAACCACTGAAGATTGCTTTAGTTGTGGAAGGAAGGGAGGAGTATAACTGCATAAGCACATGAGGCTCATTTGCTTTAAAAAAACCCTGCTTTGTTTCCTCCTCAGTCTATTTTATCATAACAACATTTGGGTTTGGTAGAGCAGTGGAACATTACAAATATTGCATCTCCCAGAAGAGGGGAAGGTGCACATTTAAACAAGTGTTTTAAAAAGGCTGATTAAAGGTGGAGTGCACACATCTAAATGAAAAACAAATCAGCAAAGCCAAAGGTTCTCCAAAATTCCTCACTATGTACCAAAGTGGCACGAAGAGACATAAATCCAAAAGACACCTCTGTAGGCAAATCAATCCTACAGCATGATATTTCTCACCTTTGCTGCTACTGTTACCTTGTATTTGCTAGGAATTATCATGTTTCGAACAAGAAACAGAAAGAAACCACATGAAAGGCATAATATAGGTGTATTTAGTATTTGTTTGACTCATTTAACTTCATACAGGTCCTTTAAACACTACATTATTTCATGTAGATTTTTCTTCAAAAGATCCACTTACATCTTTCCTTGAAAACCAAAGAAAGAAAACCATCATTCACAGTGGCAAAGAAGATTTCCTTCAGCTTTTAAATTCTGCTTTTATTAATTTATGTCCTATTAGTTGATATTTGCCAACATTACAGATTAGGCATTTTTTTAATTACCAAAGGCTCTCTAGTATCTCAAGAGAAGAAACTATCTACACGAAGCAAGCAGCGGACAGGCTTCAAGAACTCTTCCACAATCCTAGAGCATTCCCTGACCAATTTCCATCTATACTCACCTATGCAGAACCTCAGCATGATTTCAGGGGTTTTGTGTGCATCATAAGCAGTAAAACCATAAAAATAGGAACAAACTAATCCTGCTGCAATGGCCTACTTATAAGTTTACAGTATTAAATAATATATTCCAAACCTTGGATCAACCTATGGAATAGTTAATGACAGGACACTCCAAGAATAGAAAGCATTTTTGACATTATCCAAGGAGCTAGCTCTAGTACAACTGGTCTGCAGAACCAACCAGATATCTGTTGTTTTATTACCAGGATGGATGCAGGGTGCATGCTTTGCTCCAAAATGCAACAGCAGAAAGGTAGACAATCCACACATTTAGACAGGGAAACATTAATAATGGAACTGTTTGCTTTGTGTTATGCTTCCTAACACTGGCACTGGATATATAAGAATACTGGATGTTGACCAGCATGTTGGGGTTGGGGTTCTTTTTTGAGGCAACTGAATGTTCACTGCTATTAGTTATTGAACTACACCACTCTTGCTAAAAGGAGACTTGAAACTAACAGCTCGAAGTGGCTTCAGTTCTCAAAACAGTTTCACTGGTATGTGCATATTTTGAAAATCAACTCTAGGGAGGGCAAAGAAGTAGAAGTTGAATCTCCATGGAAAGAGATCTTCTTTTCAATTCAGGAGATTCCTACCTAACTAAAAATTTCCACACACGATGGACTTGCAGCAGGAACAAGCCATATATTCATAAAGTGCTTTGTATTTCATTAATGCAGCAATGCATGAATGCAAGAATGATCATACCTGGACAGAGCAGGACAGCTCTATCTAGCCCTGCACCCTGTTCTTATTAGGATCTAGTGGCAAATGCCTCAGGAAGAACATCAAAACAAGGTACTGATACAGTCATACTTCAGACTATTCTTGCACCTGCCTAGGTGCAGACATTCAGCAACACAGGATCCAGAAAGGGTATTTTGGCTTTTGGTAGACCCTGATGCCCCTGTTGGATTTTTCTTCTAAGAATTATCTAGCTCATTTTTAAGCCCATTTAAACTTTTTTGCATTCACCATATTCTCTGGGGAATAAAAAAAATAAATCCTAAATTTAGAGTACTGTATAAAAACAAACCTCTGTTCCTTCTGAAGGTGCCATTTACTAATGTCATTTCTTGCCCACTTGGATAAAGGCACTTTTTTCCCCCTCCTTGCATATTTCCCTGCCATGACTGATTTTACAGATCTGTCCTATCACTCCCATATCATCTGTTTTCCAGTCTGAAGAGTTCCAACTTGGTTTACTGGCAATTTCAGCCAATTTATTGATAATCTCATACCTCCCTACATGGTTGAAATATAAGATAATGAGGTACAAGACTGTCAACTTGTCCTTAGGTCCAACAATATACAGAAACTGGGATAGATTGCATTAAAAAAGGAAAAACCTCCTTACCACTGGGTGGCTTGGGGCGTGGAGGGACATTTTTCTTCGGTGGCAATGCTGGTGTATCTGATTTGGTTTTGAAGGGGTCATCTGAGAATCCCACCCCTCCAAAAGAGGAGGCAAAGGGGTCTGAAGCTACCGACTACATGAGAAAAAAAGAAAAGCATGTAAGCACATTGTAGGATATTTGCTGTTTCATGAAAGCCAGAAGTAAAAGCATTAAGTTCAAAAAATAAGGACACATGCACAGAATTGTGTCAGTGGTGTAAGAATGAACGCCCACTGAGAGAGGTGTTAGGGTTTTATTAACATTCACAAGCACTTACACTCTTACTCACATAAGTAATTCTAGAACCTTTTGTCCTAGCAAAAAACTGATGAGAAAAAGAAAAGGAAGTAAAACTACTTTTAGTAAAAAGTAGTTTTGGCAACGAACAGTCATACTACAATCTGGCCTTCGCTCTGGTAAACAGAACCATGACAGAAACTGCAGAAATGCAGTAGAATGCAGAATGGATAGGTTTTTTGCCAAGCTTTTCTTCAGTTACACACAGTTATTTGTCTTTTTTGTAAAAGCTCAGGGAAAATTCCAAACCCATATGTTTAACATTGCCTATCTGCAGCTGGCTCTTCAAAAGGACTTCTATTGAGTGAACAAGGCACACAGAATTATGCCATGCAAGGAAATTTAGCACTCTGAAATGCGGAAAGAGGAATTTTGTGGGCAAAGCTAAAGCTCAGAAGGACTTTCGCTAAAACTTCGAACTCAAGTCAAACACATCAATATTTGTAAAGGCTGCTGCCACCCAGTGGAGAGCTAAAACCCCCACAGAAACAGGAAAAGCGTTAGAATACACGAAGTTTAATTAGTGAAAGGGATGTGATAATCTGCTTTCTAATTAACATTTACCCTACAGTGTTCAAGTGCTATTGTGGAACCAGTGTAAAAAGTTGGGCAATTGATGTCAACTGTCAATTCCAAACTCCATCTCAGAAAGCCAACAGCAGACTGTGACTGATCCAGATTGAGGAGGGGTAAGGACCCAGTTCTAGTTCAAACACCCTATATACTTATTTTATACCAAGAAGCCAAGGAAACAGCAATTCTACTAAGGGCTGTGAAAGCTCAGCACACCATGCTGTCCACCTTCCTCTGGTTCCCTGTACTCATGGAGGAGCCTCAGAACAAATCGGGATATGATGAGAGATAAAGTATCCAAGAAGCAGACTTCAGAGGAAGGTTGGACACTGAGATGTATTAATATCTGGAACAACCACCTTTTCTTACAGGTGAAAACTAGAAGTTATGTTTCTCTGGTATTTGAAAGTGTTTGTGAAAAGTTAATTTATCCCTGCTGAATCTACCGGTCTTGGTTGCCACATCTGAGATGGATGGAAAATGCTTTGCTAAGTAACTGGAGAGGCTGATTGGAGAAAGCTTAACAAAAGTGGGTCATCAGCTGAAAAGTTACAGTCAGAAAAGTATCTGCAGATACATTTTTAAAAGGACAGTTGCTTTCCTTGTAACCTTTACCTTTGACATCTGACTGAAGTCTGCAAATCCCTCACTGCTACTGAAAGTACCACTTCCAAATGGATCCAGGGTTCCAAATGGATCTGAAACACATACAGGAAAAAAAAACAAAACCCAAGTTATTTAAAATAATATTTAAGACTTATGAAGAATGCTTGGTGCCAATGAAGTACAAAACTAGGCAGGTGATTCAGAAACACTTGCATTTTGACCGGGCATGAGATGTTAAAGAAGAATTCCATAAAACAAGTTTTCTACCAGTTGGGGGGGGGGGGGGGGGGAGTGTATATGAAGACTTAATCTTCACAATCCATAAAAGGACTGCAATGATATTTGCCAACAGTTCACAATACACTTTCTTTAGTCTCAACTTTTACATTTGGTTCTTCTTTCAGAAAGAGATACCTCTTTATTCATCTTCAAAAGGAAATTTTTTCTTCTTACCTGGACCTTTTGAAGAGATATTGGAAGACGTAAAAGGATCACTGCTTTCAAAAGGGTCAGGCTAGATAAGAACAGACATACACAATTACTGCTCTGCTGTGCTCTGCACTTGTCTTATTATGCATATAAAAATCTCTTGGATTATTTCTGATTTCAGACCAGTCTGTTACGTGGACACATAAGCAGGATAAAATCAACTGATTCTGTGATATTTGTATTATTAGTGCATTTGGCTATTGATAGCCTTGAACAAAACACCAAGTACCTCCAAGCAAAACACATTAAAATGAAAAGTGTATCATGCTGCAATACAAGAGATACCAGCTACCAGGGCAAAATACAAAAAAACCCAGAAGTATTTAGTCTTCAAGCAAAAGAGACTGGATATTCAGGTCAGGCATTTACATTATTGTCAATTCAGAGTCTGTATATCACTTCTTTTTAAACTGATGGTGTTTACAGTTGCTCTTTAGTTTGAAAAGTCTGTTGTTATCTAAGTACAAACCTGTACTGAAGACAACCTAACCTCCCACTGACTGACACTGCAATAGTGTTCTAATGCTTGGGTGTCAACAGTCAATGAATGTCATAAGGAAGGGTGAGGGAAAGGATTAGTTAAACAACAAAACAAAAATCCACACCCAACCCCCCAAACCAACCAGACACATACACATAAGGACAGCTTAAGAACTGTGACTATACATTTGACAAACATGTTCTATGCAGTCCTTCCACTCTGTTGGCTCTATTGTCTGTTGGTGGCTCAGTAATCCTTTAGCCAAATCAGTTCCTCGATCCAATTCTCTATGTGACTGCACAAACAGAAACAGCAATGGAATGGAGGTAATGGTGTGAATGAATGGCTGCTGGCGGCTTGAAATTCCCAACAGAGAAAAGAAATATCCACCTAACTGCATCTTCATGGTGAACAGACAATGTTATCATGGAACCGGAGAGAATAAACTGCTGACTGCCTTAACAATCTATACTTCAATTGTAAGGATGGAATTCATGATACTTCATCAGTTAGGAGAAAAGTATTTTGTGGTATTTGGCTCCTTTCAGACAATAAGCTTGGAAACAGTAAAGAAGTTGTTTCGTGTAGACTGAAAAATGACTGACCTTTGAGGGTAAAGCGGGGGGTTTTGTGAATGGATCTGAGGTAAATGGGTCGCTCTTCACCGGCTTCTTGAAGAAATCCTCAGGGGCAGAACTACGAAATGGGTCACTTTCCTTAAATGGATCACCTCCAAATGGATCTAGGAGTGTATGAAAAGGTAAATAGACACAGCACCTACTGTGCCCATAATGAATCATTCTACATTCAACCTCATAATCACTGATGGGATTTTTCTTATAAAACCACAAAACAATTTGGTAAATCTGATAAACTCCCATATAACAGGATATTTACTAACTTTGAACAGGTACATGCTTAATATTAAGGTTATGGAACTAAAGAGTTACATGCACGCTATTGACATTGATCCTGAATCACTCACATGCACACCCTATCAGGTTTCTATGTTCCCCACATGCAAACCAAAAATCTGACGCCAGGAAAACCTTGGAAATCCTTGTGTTTGGCTACAAATTGTTTATATCATATCTGTCCTGTCATCACAAGGGCTATTACCTGCTGGAGCAGGTGGCTGTTCTGCAAAAGGATCATGCTGGAATGGGTCACCTATGCAGAATAGAAAAATCGCTTGGTTTATCCACTATTTAGCAAGATGATTAAAGTTTCTGAAAAGATCATTTACTCAAAAATTGATCTTCAACGTCTCAGGTGAGCCACTGACACTTACTGCCTTTGAAAGGGTCTGCTCCCTTAAACGGATCTGATTTGAAAGGATCTTCTGACTGGAATGGGTCTGTATGCAGTTCTTGTGTATTATTGGTAAACATCAGGGCTTTATTCTTAAATGGATCATCCTAGAAAATAAGAGGAGAAACATTACAGCAACTTCCCATGACAAAAATGCTCAGTTACCCGTTCAGGAGAAATCTTACGCTGTCTTGGTTCCTGTTTACTGATCTTAATAATTACTTCCTAAAGAACTTTCTAAGTAAGGGGCTTCTAAGTAGAAATAATTACACCGCAGAAAAATACGCAGCCTGAGGCTACACAAAGCAACAAAAGGTGCTGTACAGCCAATACATACAACAACAAAAGGTTAAATTGCTGCCCATATTAATATGTTCAATTCTGAAATACTTAAATACCAAAACCAAACCTCAACCACTGCACTATCAAAAGATTTTGCTCTCCCAGTTATTTTGCAGCTCAGCTTCAGGGAGTTATTTAAAAGGATACAGAAATCATTTGTGGACTTCAAATACAAGATATTACTACTGAGAAGTTAAGATTGCTTCTTGTTAGCTCATTCTTGAACTCAAAACTCCAAGTACTGATTTCATGGTACAAAGTATTACGTGGCGGAAGGAGTGTCACCCCCACCACTTCATGAGCAGTTCATCAGCAGAAGCCAACCTCCAGCTTTGACAAGTTATAAAAATACAGCCTGCACAAACAAATAGCAAACTAAAGTTACGAAACCTCTTCACTGCATTCATTTGCCCGGTTTGAGTCTCTGATAAAACCAGTCCTTGCCACAGTAGCCATATGTGCATGCAGCACTTGTACAACTGGGCTCCATTGACAAAGCCATTCAACATCAACATAAATACCTAGTAACAACCACCTGTTTACATTGCCCCCAGTACTAGAAAGACATGGTACTTCTTCATCCCTTTACAAGATGCAAAGGAAGAAGTCTTAATACTTCTCAGAACAGTGGGGGGAGGTGGGGAGAGGAGGAAGAGGAAGGAAGAGTTAAGAAACAGGAAGGGGGCATGATAGTTTAAAACATTTACTACGAACATGTACTGGAGTTTTCTTCCAGTAAGTGATTCTTAGGTTTTGCAAGTAAGAGAAACATCTGGAAGTTTCTACTGGAAATTAAACATAAATGTTTATGCAAGCCATGCAAACACAGAAACTAAGCACCTAAGCGTTTTAAACCATGTCTCTCAATGTATTGTTTCTAATCTACTACTTTTCTTCTTCTGAGCATTTTACTTCACTTTCTCTGTAAAAACGAAGTCCTACCTCCTGAGACAAAGGATGTGATGGGTTACTCATCAAGGGTTAACATGACCTTTTCTGTTTCCATATCCATACCGTTACACTTACACAGGCACAAAATCCTAGCACAAGACCTAACCCAAAGCTTAAAAATCAGGTTTTCCACCAGCATTAAAATCTTTGCCCTGCCTTGCACTGAAGATTGCTACCTTGCAGGGATCATGGTATTTGTTAACATACAAAAAGCCAACTAAACAAACATCTTCACTACTTCAGATTAGGTGCAAGTCACAAACCTCATTATTGCAAAAAACACCAAACAACAGTAGTTTTTTATACTTTACCATAGCTCCATAGTTGTTTCTTTCTGTCTGCCCAAGGCCTTCACTTATGTCTGCCAAATTCGTCAGGCTACCACCATGAATGCCATTGAGGGCTTCATTGTATTCTTCGATACTCTTATTGACTTCTTGATGACTCTCTTGAAGTTGAGAAAGTTTACTTCTTGCCTAAGCAGTAAAAACCACTTTAGTGTGTTATGCATTCAATAACACTGTCATTCTCACATTCTTATTAAACCTGGTTTCCAGACAGTTGCATTTCCCCCCTCCCTCAGAGCTGAACTTTTCCTGACTTAAACTGGAAATTCACCTACTAAGCACCAAACTGGCTTATTTCATGAACCAGTATTTTTCTTCATAATCTTTCTAGGTGATGCTCAACACTTAACCTTTCAAGAAGCGAAAAACAGAAGTATAAACTACACTGAATACCTGGTTTATTTCTTCCTGTGTTGATTTTAAAGATTTGATTATTGTTTCAAGCTGCACTTTTCCAGCCTGGATACTCTGCTCTAGCTGAGTCTCTTCCTGCTGGAGGCGATTCAGCTCTGCTTTTGCTCTATTAAGGTCATCTTCCTGTAATTTTAAATCTGATTCCTGAGATTGAATCTGCATTTTTAGTGATGAAATCTGAAACAAAACGTTATAAAAATCAGAGTGAAATTTGAAATAAATGTAACTCAGGGAATTATGACTCTGTAACAAATAGGAACTTGTAAAGCAACCTATCAACTGCTAAGGAAGGTAGCAAGAAAATATGAAGAACTGCATGCAATCCTTGATAAAAGCACACAGGACATTCAATGACAGCAAGAAATACTAATATTTTAAATCACAGAAATACCACCTTGATTACAAAGGTAATTAGAAGGTGTTTCTTAGATGGTTACTTTGTAATTTTCAGAATTTTGCTCCTTTTCCATTCAAACATTTACTGAGTATTATAAAGGTAATTTTTAACTCTGATAATAAGAGTTAAAATTACTCAGTTGCATAAGACTCTCCTTTTACACTTTCTTACACGACCTGTACACCAAGTTTCTACATTAAGAACACAGGCTAGTTATACTGGCAATTATATCCCCCTGAAAACCTACTTGTAGAACACTGATGAGGTTCAGAGTGATCAAAATATACACCACTGCCCATAGGCTGTCCCAGAGATCAGCAATAATGCTTCTCAGCTACCCTATTAGGTTGAATAAATCTTTCATATATTCACAGAACAATAACCGTTTACGTAGAAGGGGACCCCTGGAGATCATCTGCTTCAACCCCCCATTTATGACCATTATGAAAGGTATTTAGGTTAGCAAAATCCTTTCTTGGACCTCTGTGTTAACGTTGAAATGGCCATCTACGGTAAAAATGAATAAACTAAGCAAGGTTATTCACTAAATAAATAGAATTTCCTTCAACAAAACACTCTTGAGTATGTCCAGAACTAATGCACACTCACCACCTGTGTTTCTTCCTGGCATTTCTGCCTTACATCATTCAGCATGTCTTTGAGTTTGGCTTTCTGCTGGTCCATTTCATCCAGGCGGTCTTGAGCATCTTGTTTCTGAGCCTCCAGCTCCTGCAAGTTACTTGTCTCCCTATCTAAATCATTTTGGAGTTCCTGAGAAAAGTTCCACAGTTTGTAATTTACATATAGCTGTTGCCTTACAGGAATGATCAATCACAGACAAACAGGCTAGCAAAATGTAAAAGATTTTCTATGCCATATAGGCTATTCCCTGCATGTGTATGTTCTGTTTCTGTGGGAACTTTTACGAGACAGCAAGAAACAAATCAGTGCTCACAAGATGGAAGAGAGACTGTGTCACAGGGCACATGTAATGGAACTATCCTAATTATCAAAAACAATACTCTTTGAACGATGATTTCCCAGATTAGTCTTAGTCAAGCGCTAACAGAAAAGACATTTCAAATTGTTCACGTAACATCTCCTGTTTATATTAACCAGCATCTGAAGAAAACATTTCTGATGGAGATCACGAAAGTAAGGATTTTTCTGTGAGTCAAAGGAGAATCTCATGAAAGAAGAGACTTGCCCAGAAGCAACACAAGCAAAGATGGCAGAAAGAATGCTTAACTTCCTATATCTTATTTTAGATTGAAATGAGAAATAATAATAATATCCTGAGTTTTTACCTGGACTTCGTTGGTTTTCTGTCTGATTGATTCTTCTTTTTCCCTAATGTCCTGCTCTAGTGAGTATTTTTCTCTGTAAGATAAACGAGCACATGTATTCACGATTAAATAATGCAACACATACGCGTATGCAAACATCAATTAAATATTATTCTGGGAACACCACACAGCCAAAAATGCCAGCCCATATTCTGATATATTCTTAAATGAGTAAAGGTACACACAAATCAATTATGTTTATGACAGGACAATGGGTCATGGGTTCAAACTTAAACAGGGGAAGTTCAGGTTAGATATAAGGAAGAGGTTCTTCACTGCGGTGAGACATGGAAACAGGTTGCCCAAAGAAGTGGTAGATGCTCCATCCCTGGGAGTGTTCAAGGCGAGGCTGGACAGAGCCTTGGGCGACACGGTCTAGTGTGAGGCATCCCTGCACATGGCAAGCTGGTTGGTGATCATATGGACCTTTCCAACCCAAACCATTCTATGATTCTATGCTGCTTCTACTCCACAATTCTTTTAATAGTCCACAACTATTACCTCTGCAGCTGTGCAATTTCTTGACTAATATCATCCAGCTCCTTCACGCCTGTAAATTCGCCTGATCCAACGGAACTTGAACTATCCTGTTGAGAATGAAACTGTCGATTAAAACGCCAAGTTCTTACAGAAGATTTGCCTTTAGGAAGGCTGAGGACAAAGGTGGGACACAATCCTCATTATATGCATCTGCAAAATTCTTTGGGAGACGTCAAATTATTACGCAACGACCACTGAGCACACCACACAGATCAACCTTTGAGACAGGAGACTATTCTCCATGTCCATATAACAGATGGGACAGTTGAAACACGTAGCAGTGAAAGGACATGCACAATGTCAATGAATAAACTGCAGGCAATGGTAGAATTAAAATTCAAACCCAAAAAATCCCAGTTCTGCTTTAGTCAATAGCAAAGCTTCCAGGGAACTGAACAAAATCAGATTGAAATGACGATCCTCCTTAGCCCTGCCACAAATCAAAGCCAATTTCTGCAGGTACACCTAATTTCCTGCAGGTCATTTCTACAGCTATTCAGGGATCAGGGAAAACACAGAGGGTATCACTTGACTTTTAGACAAGAAAGTTGTCATTAAAAGTTATTAAGAAAATATCTCAGCATTTGGTACAATATTGTCATTATTACAGAAAGGACTGCTAGTTCCTTGAAAGAAAAAAAGATCACTGCAATGGAGAGAAACTTGCACCACTGAACTCACTGCCAGTGCGACAGATCAGGAGACCTACGAGTTTTAAAGAGCATTTTAAAAAGAAGCAAGTGCAGTTTGCTTGCTTCGTTCACTCTGAGGCTCTGATAACCACAGAAAATTTGGCTTTATTCACTCTAAAAACACCAAGAACCCAACCAACAAACCACAAACAGATAGCACAGTAAAATGTGATTGTTGTGCAGAAACAACAGGTGAATATAGAGCTTTAAGTTAATTAAGTCCTCGCTTTTGGGTGAGTATTTCTTAATATGCCACCAAATAATCCTAAGTAACAACACCAACTCCAGACTCATTCTTCAAGCTGGCAAATCAAAAGCTTCTAGTATCACTTCCACATTTTCAGACCAGATACTGATTTGCTGAGAGACCTCTACTACCTGCTGTGCAGGATGATAATAAGGTGTTACCCAATACGATTATGAAGTTAAAAGGAGCTGCTGCATTGGTTAGGATCACACAGTTCATTGCTCCACATGAACAGAAAACTGATCTGCTAAGTAGCATACAGTTTATTCCATGTTACATTCAGCTGAAACTGTACTAGATGGGGAAAAAAAAATACAGTGAACTGAAAATAATGGAAAGCTTAAAGCTCTCACACCAATGTATATTTACTGCCCACAGCTTCAGGGAACTAGCACATGAATAGCTTTAACATGCTAACACTGAAAACTTCTTGACAGATCAATGCATCTCAAATTGTTGAAGGAAGCAGTATCACCAGCTCAACAGCCAACTCTGGGAACTTCACACTACTGTGATATTACCATCATGCCAAGAGCAAGTGGCACAGAACACAAGAGCAAAGACACAGGAGGAGTAGAAATAAGACCTTTTTTAAAGTTACAAGTAGTGCACATAACCAATTTGCATTCTTTTGGATGTTACAATTACTCACACGACGCATTTCTGTTAGTGTTGAGATCTCAGTCCCTACAGAGGTCAAGTAACCTGACAGAGTCTGTAGAAAAAGGATACAGGAAAAACCTTAAAAGGACCAGAGCAACAGCAACCATTAAAATATATTCAGAAGCTCAAAAGCTTTCTGATTAGGGAAAGCAAAAAAAGTAAAGGAAAATACTACATCATTTATAGAAAAGATGAACATATTGACATGACAAAAGTAGGACAAGGGGTTAATAGGTTAAAACTTAAAAAGGGGAGATTTAGGTTAGGTATGAGGAAGAAATTCTTTACTATGACAGTGGTGAGGCACTGGCACAGGCTGCCCAAGAGAAGTTGTGAATGATCCACCCCTGGCAGCATCCAAGGCCACGTTGGACGGGGCTTGGAGCAACCTCCTCTAGTGTGCGGTGTCCCTGCCCGCAGCAGGGGGGTGGAACTGGATGATCTTAAGGTCCTTTCCAACCCAAACCATTCTGTGATTCTATGATTTATTCATTTAAGTTTCAGAAATACACTAACACACTACTGAGGAAAGGAAGAAAGCAGGGTTTAGTAAAAGATTAGATGCTCCAGTAAAACAGCATTAACAGTGAAGGATATAGGACTACAGACCATCCTGCTACAAGGAATGAATCAACTACCAAATCCCAGAAACTAAGAAGTCACCGCTCTTCATGTAGCCATTTACTTTTACATTTTACAGGAGGAGACACACTACTAAACCAGCTTTAAACACTTCCCTGAACTTAAAAAACCGCCACCTTTCTCTATATAAAAGGAGTATTTTCAATTATTCCTTTATTTATAGAATATTCTACTGCATTTTTCTTTACTTACTGTCTTGCATTAAAAAAAATTATGCATATTTTCAAATGTCAAAGAATTTTGCACGAGGAGATAAGGAAAAAAAAGGCAATTTTGACCATAATACTACAAAAACCTCAAAGCTCATTACTTTCAAAGCACAAAAGCTCAGTATTATCTACAAATAATCAATGACTTGCCTGTATGGGAGTGCTCCTCTCTGAGGGAGGAATCATCTCTGGGGACAACACTTGTGGAGGATCAATCCCTTTACTGACCTTCTGTTGGATGAGATACATGGCTAGTGCAAACTGATCTTTGCTCAGCTTTCCCATCTGTCTCGTGTCTGCCAAAGCCCTGGTAAAAAATAGATCATACTTATAAATAAGAAAAGCTTATTTCTCCTCTACCAAGAAGCCTGAAATACACATATACATGTAATTTCCTTTTATTTCAGATCCATCAGAGCTTGCTTATTCTAGTGAGAGAGTTCCATAAACAGAGCAGCATTTTATTAGCCATGTATTAACTGACTAGATCAGCATTACCCTGAGAAACTATTTAGAGCCCTAGAACTCAGAAAAACAATCTTAGTTCACAGACTGACCTACTCCCCCCTCCCAGAAAAGCAAAGTGAGAAATAATTTTTCCCTTATTTTTCCATATAGCCCAAATACCACAGTACAGCAATAGGGCAATTAAAAGAGGCTGTGGTTTTTGTTTGGGTTTTGGGCTTTTTTTTGATGTCAGGATCACAATTGTGGCTGGATAATCCAACTTCCCAGATCAGCAGGTTACGAAAATAGAGCTACTAGGGAATCCTTACCATATATGTGCTAGGAGATTCTGAGAGAGACCTGAATGCATAAAAATGTCCTTTACTTCTTGGCCACTCACAAACCCATCCATGTCTGTGTCTGTTTTTAAGAAGATATCATCATATCGCACCTTTTCAGACACTGGTACCACCCAATTCACAGAGGGCTGGAAAAAAAAGTTTTGTCTTTCAAGAGAAGGGAAACAGCCTTTATCACCACACTGAGTATACGTGACATTATTCAGAGTCAGAAGTGCTGAACATCTTGCACAATCCAATCTAACTGGTAAGTGGGTATTTCCCCTTTTCCTATGAATGTTTTAGCTTAATACTTTTTTTATCTGAACTATACTGATAAGCATTCTTGCTTTGGAATGCATTCATTCTTTGGAAATATGGACCAACTAGGCAGACTAAGTCCTCATGCTAATAACACAAGAGCTTAGGAGGTAGATTAATGACTGCTTAAAGAAGTGGTAAATGCTCCATCCCCTGGCAGTGTTTAAGGCCAGGTTGGACAGAGCCTTGGGCAACATGGTCTACGGCAAGGTATCCTTGCCCACGGCAGGAGGTTTGAACTGGACGATCTTAAGGTCCTTCCCAACCCAAACCAGCCTATGATTCTATGATTTCTCTGGTACTAAAGCAGACACATGAGTGAAACCTTTCTACGCTTTCACTTTCAATGAAAAGTGAAAATTCCCCATAAGATTTGCTACCTCACTGTCACTGACTAAAATTCAATTGCTTCTCTTCTGCTCTTCCAAGACTTTCCATTCTCATTTCATTCCCTCCACCCAAATTATCCAACAACAACCCAGAACTCAAAAAGCAGTTTATTTTTATCTGCAGTTTGCTGATTTTAGAAGAGAAAAAAGACTTGTACCTGTGCTTGCTTAATGGTGTGCTTGGGAGACAAACTCCCCGTGCTGTTCAGACTGTTGACACTGCCATGAGATGGGGTAGAACGGAGGCTGTCTTTTGGTGGAGGACTTGCAGGAAGAACAGGAACAGAACCAGGAAAAACAGGCGTCTTCTTTCTTTTAGAAGGTGGTATGAGAGAAGGGGGTAATAGTGAAGGAACTGGCTCTTTCTCGAGAGCTCTATATACCAAATGCATTGCCTGCAAAGGCGAAAAGGTCAGATAACATTAACAATTAGAAGAAAAAGCTACAACATTTTCCAGTGTCAGTCATTTACATCTTACTAAAACAAAGATAGTAAGATTAGAGATGCAAACCAGAGCAGATCATTTGGATTTTAATTCCAGAAAGTTTAATCTTGGTGACATAGGCAAGAGTAAGCAGATTTGAGAAAGACCATTTAACAGCTCCAGGCGAACAATTTAGATTAGAACAATCAAACATAGCAGAGAAAGCTGCAAAGCTCTCGAGAGTAAAAGCTGAGCAATCTGCTCTAAGAGACACACTGTGAATGGAGAATGTAAAGCAACCTACCACAGCAAATTCATCCTTGTCCAGGTGACCATCTTTATCAATATCACTGAGATCCCAGACCTACAGCAATTATGATGAAACCAATCATTTAGAGAACAAGTTACACTTTGTGCTTTTGATGTTAATCATCATCATATTGAGCATGCTCCCTAAAGACTCCTAACAGGCTTCTTGTGAAGACTGCATTAGTTATATTAGACCAAGCTAACAGACCAGATAAGTTTTCCGCAGTGTGAATCAACACTGGCTCTAACAAATTCTGGATGCAACACAGGCAGGATTTTCATCCTTCTATGTTGCAGTTAAGGAATCATCAAGCTGACTAAAAACACCCAGAGGTGGCTTTCAGAATGGTCCAGCTGGTGTGAGTTAGCAGATTGTCCAAATTTATCTGACAAGAAAGTGAAAATGTTTTAGAGAAGACAGTACACTTCTAATTTGCATTGCATTCTTCAAATTTTAGTTTTCATTTTTTGTTAAAAGCAAAACTAAACAAAATTGTCCACCACCCTGAATTTTTTATAGCAGAGAATTTAAGCATCTCTCAGCTGTAGTTCATTATTAGGTCAAGTAGAGTGAAAGAAACTTGCAGGAGATTTAGAAGGATACAAAATTTTGGGCACTCTAATACTCAGCCATCAGCTAGCACTGTTTCATCATCAATATGACTTGCTGACAGTATAGCAGAGTGGACAGAAAGCTAAAACCAAGGCTCAACCATCTGAACTCTCCTCCCAGCTTTATCTCTGGACCCCAGTACAAATTTAAGCTAGCTCATTAGTCCTTTGCCCATTTCCTCAGTTCCTTGTCTTGTCTGCAAACTCTTCTGGAACAGGAAAAAGCTTCCTAAACTTCTAGCATGACAACAGCAAGATAAAATACAAAGCCTTTCAAGGCCGAGTACTTCACAATATTCAAGTACAAAAGTACAACAAGTTGTATTTAGATTTTGTAGATAATACAGAGAAAGAGGCAGCTCTTCCTGAGAAGATTGAAGTATACACAGAATCAGATCTTACACAGAATGTATTCAGTCCTATCAATATGCAAAACGTTAAAGAATATACATTTTAAATGGAAGCAAAAACATACTTTGAGGTTTGCTTTTTGCAATTTGACAGCTACAATAAACTAGGATGTTTTAAAGTGTTCTCCTGTACAAACAGTGCATAGACTTAATGGTATGACTATTAACTTGTATTTGGAAAAATGAGAAAATCGTGGAATATGATATAAAAGCCATTATGGTTTAGGAAAGCTTTTTCTTGTTTTGAAACAACCTAAGTAAAAATTTTCAGCTCTTAAAATGAATACAGAGAAAATGAAGCCAACCTACTCCAGGGCCCAAATTGATGCTATTATTCCTATTTCTAAGTGGAAGACTTCAAAACCTACTTATTGTTCTTGTGTTATAGCATGCACTCAATGTAATTCCACAGCCAAAACCTGATCCAAGTTGGTAAGTTACATTTAAATATTTAACATTGCAACTGCAAGAAGCTAAATAGAGAATAGCTAAATCTAAACAGCATACTTACCCTTCCTAGGATATCAAGAGGTAGCTTTGAATTCATCAGTACTGGTTTTACTTTGTCTCCTGAAAGTAAACCATTTACTGGCAAAAGGCTTTCAAAAATACCATCAAACTTTGCTTTTTCTTCCACCTAGTTGGTAAGAAATAGCCTGAATAAGTAAAAAAGTGTGCCTGTGTGAGTGTTGAAAATGAGATCTTGCAAGAAATTAAGACTGGTCAGTAAAGCATTCTAACTTTCCGAGCTTTCTGGCAACCGCCACCATGCTGTAGTTAAATGTAAACCCATGGAGCTGGATTTAGGAACTTGATGCCAAAACTAAGGGTATGATAACTAAGAGATTTTAACATGCAGCATGGAAGATGTGTTTCTATAGTACTCTAAAAGGACAATGCATTCTGATTGAAACACTGCTGACCAGACTTTAAGCAAGCTTCGACAAACTCTGTAGAGCTAAAAACTATTCTTCCCCCAGAGTTTGCTTCCCACTTGAAAGTGCAACATGCAACTACATCAAAAAAGGCAAAAAAAAACCCTAAAAAAAAGCAGCATTAAAGTTATTTTATTAAATTTCTACCTTCTGGAAATTGCTTGCATTTCAAAGTTAACGAAATACAAATATCCCCACTTATGTATCAAAAGTTCCTTTTTTCCCCGATGACATACATTGTGTGTATCATTGACTACTAATTAGAACATATGAACTCAAGCTTTAAATTAATACTTCAGTATGGATTGGGTGAAATGCTTTGCTGTTCTCAGTGGGGTTCCTTTATACAAATACGAAAGTGTCTACCCTAGGATTTCGGAGGAAATCCAGGCAGAAGATTAAAATTCATTGTGCCTTAGAAACATCACACCAGGGCTTCCCAAAGGCTTGGTTAATACTTAATTCAAATAGAAAACTACAGCTCAATATTCTCTATTGTGCAAAAGTCGGTCATTAGAAAGGGAGGACTTCTGAAATGGGAAATTTATTTGCTACAATATACTCTCACTGGGAAAATGACAGGTAAAGGAAATATTTACTTTTAAAGAATGGATGGAATGTGTTGTCTTTTACACTTACCCTAACAGCCCAGTGAGTCTCTGTTGAAGGTGGGGTGATCAGCAAAGGACTGCTAGTGTCGTGCTAAAAATCAAAGCAGTTTTTATTCATATGTGTGTATATATATAAAATACACTTCTGTCTCTAATCCCCACTGATTGCTTTAAGAGATGGTTATGGGCATGAAGCTTAACTGCACTGAAATAAAGATAAAAGGCTACACATGTACCTAAACAAAAAAATAAGCCATACTGATTTATACTATTACAGCACTTCGACAAGGACATTAGGCACCCAAACACAGAACTAAAGCAAGCTGAAGGAGGTAGCACAGCAGCTACGCAGGCAAAGCTGCCGTCATGCCCTTTACTACAAACTCCTGTTGATCTACCCCCAAATTAATCTCCCCCCCCCCCCCCCCCCTTTTCTTTTTTCACAAATGTAGAGTTTAGCCCCACCAGCTTCCTGAGCAAGCTGACTGTAGTTAAACTCGCAGCAGTTCTGCTGTGACAGGACTATGGCAGCCATGGTCTTAAGGAACAGTCTGGCATTCATGAAACAGAAGATTATTCCAGCGTCCCAACTGAACCCTTAGTTCTCCTATAATACACACAGACATTTAGGTGCACATTACTTACAAATTTAGGGGGTGGCACAGTCAAGTTGAGACTGCTCAGGTTAACATCATGGCCGTTCTGTGCACATGCTACAAGGCGCAATGCGACATAGAAACCCTACAAAAATGAGTGGTTTCTGTTAAAAAAGGAACCAGTCTAAATCAGTCACCAATAACCATTTACAGTTTTTACTAACACTGTACACGTGCAACTCAGTAAGGTACAGAAACAACAGATGCATGGCTCATTCAGTTCACTGCATACTGACAAGTACCCCACTGCTTTTAAGGACGATTCAGGAAAAGCTTTGCAGTAACACGGAACACAGAGCAGAAAACTTCAAAGGTAGATTTTAAGGCCTTTCCCATAATTAAATTATTGAGATTAAAAATGGCAATAAGTTTTCTTAAAACTAATAATGTGTTTAAAAAATTCCACCTACAAGTAACAATTTCATCTGCAAGTAACTTCCAAGCCATTTTTATTAATGCTAGGTATATTTTGTCATGCAAAAGAAAGACTTCTAAAAAATAGATCTTAAAATCATAGTTTGTATTTGGGACTCTATGACTATGTATCTATATATCACACTTATGGATTATTTAGAAAACAAGCAAGACAGAAAATCAGATCCAAACTTCTCCAGCAGCCTCACTAAGTAATATATGTGGATATGAGCAGTGCTACAAAAAACCCCAACTCGCCCTGCAAACAGAAACCTACAAATAGGTAAGAATAACTCCTACTGGTAATAGGATTTTCTTGAAACAAGGTTAATCTGTGGAAGATAATGTAAGAGGTCTACAGGAACATTTAATTTACCTGTTTATCCAAGTATCCTTTACCCTCTGGGTCAGCCAAATCCCATATCTGTGGGGATACAACATAAAAGCCATTGTGATATTAAAATAAAACTTAGCTCAGCAGTTCATCCCACATGTCACCTTGAAGTGTTTGTTGCAGCTTCCAAGTTATGATATATAATTATCTAATTCCCAAGTCAACAAGTAAAATGTTACACAAAAGACAATTTTTTCCTTTTAGATTCCTAAGAAACTCAGAACAATTCCTTGGAGCTATTACCAATCTGTGGTTTACATAATGTTGAATGGTTCTGATTAGCATTCTACCAAATTCCTTTTTGCACACCCCTTCTGCTCAATGTTAGCTTCACTCAAGCATGTGGATAATTACCGCATTATTTAATTCCCTCAACTTACTTTCCCAAGGATAATATCAGAGAGACCAGATTTTTTCAGGAACAGTGCAGCTTCACTTGCCCCAACTCTCCCTGTATATGCTGGATCTACCTGAAAGATAACAAAATCACATTCAATTGAAGCATGGCTGTCACGAAAGCAGAGAAGAGAAATTAAATGTCTTGTCTCTAGGTCAAAAGGAGTTACACAAGCACACATTACCACCCAGCAGAGAGAATGTACAGAAGCTTAGCACTGCAATGGGGAAAGGAAAGAGAGGGAAATTTTGGGGAAGAGGAAACTGCACTTTAGTTTTTTAAAAGAACCTACCTGTTTGTAGTAAGTTTCGTATAATGGATTCCCAGTAAACTGAAAAACAAGAGAGATGTTAAGAAAACGAAGAATAAACTGCAATCACAGACAAGCCACCTTTAAGGATTGATGGGGGGGAAAAAAGTGTATAGTACTTTGTATATTAATGCTATTCAAAATATAAAATAATACATTAATTTGCTGTGTTCCTAACTGGATACCTGAAATCTAAGTGTGGATAACAGTGATCCCCCAAAACCTGCAACCAGCAGACTACTGTCACCTCTTAAACAGCATTCAAACTTATACTTGCATTTGTAATTAACAACACTAAAGGTAGTGAGGTTTTGTAAAGCAGCTTTGAACTATTTGCCAAGGTATTTCAGATGACAGTTTGAGAACTACTGATGACAAAGGCAGAGATTTCAACATAATGCTGACCTATCTCCTGCATTGTACATATACTTTGGGAATATTTTCAGCAGGCAATTACATACACACACAGACAGAGCTCTGGTATCAAAATATGCCTGTGTTTATGTGTTTCCAGGACTAGGATCTTAAACTGAAACAGTAAAAACACCATAAGAGAATGAATAGTTAGTTAAGGAATGTCACAATCCCCTGACAATGTTTTTTAGGATTTGAACTCGGTGTTATCACTGCGTTACACCAAAGCAGCAGACACAAAGGTAGGCCCTGCCTTTCTGGGATACTAAACAAGCAGATTCCTTTTCCCTCTTGCTAATGTTCCAAGCAAATGGGAACCACAATGCCAAGAAAGGCAGGAGCCTGAACACCCATCTTCTCACTTGTCTCCTACAATTGCCACATGAGCTATAGCCACGTGCAGGTTGTACCTCCACACCACTCTCCAGCCTCAATGCCAAGCGCAAAAACGTTACAAACCCATCTCAAACCAGTCTCTCCTTAGAGTGGCCAAAGGCCTTAAAACCCAAGCAAACAACCCAATAAACGCAGTTGAATAAGCGAGATGCAATGATGTTGAAACTGCTTGGGACAACTACTCTCCACCTACAGGACATAAGTCAGACACCTGATGAACTATTACTCCACACTAATTCCGATGACTGGCATGTCACCTCCCAAATGGTCATCCACATGGATTTCCAGATGTTCTGCCTACACTGAGGGGAGGGGAGACAGAAATACAATGAAAGAAAAGACCAATGAAGAGCATGACATTTTATTTTACACAAAGGGAATCTTTCTGTAAGCTTACAATGAACATGCTAAATCTTAATTTAACGGGCTATCCAAAATAACTAACCCCTATTAAGCAAACACAAGCAAGCAGCAACTCTTTGAAGATCAAAAGCTCTACTTGGCTAGAAAACCATGCGTTTTCAGAAGAGTTTCCTAAGCATCTTACATGTACTTATACCCATCAACGAAACAAGCCGCTGTATTCTCCAACATCAATCAGTACCCTCTAGAAGCTCCTGCTCTTCCAGAAGCGGGACAGGAGTTCAGAAGCAGCAATCTGGGACCAGAACTCATAAACCTGACGCACCTTTTTGCTGGCTTGTAAATGATCACCATAGATAAGCACTGAATTCCTATCCAGACCAGGAAACACATCATGCAGAGAAAAGGTGGAAGTAGGAAATAGTATGTCCAACTCTGAATAAAACCTAGCATGTTTTAGCCAAACTATATAGCTCTTGTTTACCAGAAAGCTGAGAGAAGCTAGCCAAAGACCAGCTACAAGCTCTTGTGACTGATTTGTGAGTATCCTAGAGCACACAGAGACTGGATTCGTACCAAGATACCACTCCATCAGCAGTACTGAATGATCTCATCGCACCACCAGGCATTCTTGTCATCCTCATTCAGCGCTGTCAGCTGTGACATACAGCTGACTTACCTGACAGAGGTGGCAGGAATCCAGGGTGATGTGTTTAAATGCTGCGAAGTTTCTACTACAGTGACATATTTATGCAAGTGCTGCTGGAAAGCACTTCCTCACTCGATACTCAAGTGTTTTATGAAGATGAAGCTTCTCTGACCGATGTACCTAAATGACTGCATCTCTGTGATGAAGCAGACCAGACAAAATGGGCTCAAGTGATAAAAATAGCTGCCCACCCATCTGTCACCATGTGTGACTACAGCACTATCATTCAAGAGAATTGTGTAATTGGATGACATCTGCTGACGAAGAACCTACACAAGATTCTGTCACTGCTGGCAGAGACAAACGTTTTGAAGAGTCTAGCTGATGCATGGTCAAAGGCTATAACCTGTTATACAGCAGTTCAGTTTAACGACCTTCTGGTTTCTATACCTACTACATCACACCAAAACTTGATCGATGAGCGATGCTCCACACTGTCCTGCAAAGACACACTTCAGAACCCTGGTTCCTTGGTGTTTAACCTCTAAGTTGATTTCCTGTACAGATTTGAAGTTCAAGTCTTGAACTTGCACTCTCACAGCAGGTCTGGTACACTGCATTTGTGGTATGCACTACACACACAGATACAACTCCATGCCCCTTAATGTAGATTTGGGAAAAGGCAGGCACAAGGTGCTACCACCAGAGCAGGTGATAAAGTTAGTTCCTACCAGCCCTCTTTCCTGAGGTCACTTCAGGACCACAAAGAACACTGGATCAGATGAATTATTTTCCTTGGTGTGCTCCTGTTTCACAATTTTCTCTCTGCCACTCTTGTCACATCATAAGATGGATGAAAACAGGTACTATGAAAGGGGCAAAAACATGGTGTTCCACAAAGATTAGAGCAAGAAGGTTGCTGCTGCCCCCAGAAGATTACCTTTGCCCTTACTCTACCTGTTGAGTATCCTGAGTTGTCTCAGAGACTGAGCTACCAAATGATCTGTGCTGCCCCAATACCTCTAACATAACTCTCCATAACCTCCAAAGGCTGTAGGGTGAACACGCCTGGCAGAGTGGGAAGATCACTGATTAGGTGAACAAATATTCAAGGAAATAAAATTATCAAAGGTACAACAACGACTGAAACGGGATCTAACTCAAAGAACTGATTTTACACGCTCGCTCTTCAAGTGGTTTTATGCATAAACAGCTGAAAGGTTAAACAGTTTGCAAACTGTTAGACATCTAAATTCTCATCCATAAAAAACATAAAACATAACCTCATAGAGGAATAGAAGCGTAATAAAATTCATTTATGAGCATAAATACTATTAAGTGCTTTCACATGCCTGAATTGCCTGTATTGACATTAACGCTAATATGTTGATATCAATCTTCTTACATCTTTCTGAGTGAATATACTTCAACGTTACAGAACACATAACCTCTCCTACTTCTTTTAATACCATTTCTGGCATATATTATAACTAGCACATCTTTCTACAGGATTCATGAATTTGAGGCTATTAAAAGAGGAAGCTTATCAATTTCCAGGGAAATCCTGCTTACTGCCCTGATTACCACTAGATTATTCTTGACAGTTCAATACAGTAAAAGGAGTTTTAACGTTAGAATGCTTCCACTGAATCAGTTGGAAAATAATAGGTCAAAATAATTGATATATTTACAGAATGTGGTCCTTTTTTCCCTCGACATGTCCTACAAAAGAAAATACCATTGGTGCCAGTCTCTCAAACATCAACTGGAATTTAAACAACACAGGAGCAGGATGCCAGCATGAGAAACACTGGATATATTTTTACCAACGTACTCTTTCAGTTCCACAACAACAAACTGTATCCACTCCAGAGTTTATGACACATGTATATTGTGCGCCACATTACTTCACTTGAGAACTTCTGATAACAGTTTGCATGTGCATGGGCGTTTTCAGACGTTTCTGAACATGTTCATTTAATTCAACAGATGTTAATCAGGATTCTTACTGCTATTCAGAAGCTAGAAGCAGTGTGCTCTCTTAATAAGACAAATTACATATTGCCCAAGCCTCACGTAACTCCATTGAAAGATAAATTCTCAGAGTATCACAAATAAAAGTCCATTATTAAAAGGAAATAGATATATTTAAATGACCCGAGCTACCAAGAGCAGTTGTTCTGAATTCCTGACTGGCCTAGGCACAGTGGAGAAAAGAGTTTTCATTTCAAGGCACTGGGGGTGGCGAGGTGGTGTTGCTTTTGTTTTAAAGCAAATAAGTAAGCTAACTGTCTTCACAGGAGCATGAAAAAGGAATGGACAGTGACCACGCTGGGCAGGTTTAAATTATTCGGGTAAGAAATCAATCAGAAGCCTCGTAACAACCACCACCACCTACCCAAGGATCCCAAACATGAAACCAGAGCTCAGAACGGCCTCTCCCGGAGGCATGCCACCCTCCCTGCGGGAGAGCCTCCAAGGTTCAGGGTGTTCCCTGCGGAAGCCTCATTCTCCCGCTGTCTGGTGAAAACCTCCTTTTCATTCCTCCCCACCGGCTCCTCCGCTGGTGTGCCAGCACCCGGCGCTGCGCTACTCGTGCACCTCCCAGACATTAAGCCCAGTCATGACAGCTGAAGGCGGCGTTAACCCCGTGTTACAGGCAGGGTGAGGAGGAGGCCAAAGCCGGGGTCTCAGCAGACAGCGAGCCCACCCTCCCGCCGCCCAGCCCAGAACCTCCGACCACCACCAACGTGAACCCCGCAGCTCGAACGCGGCAGCGGCAGCTCGGGGAGGGGAAACGATCCGAGAGCCTCACCGCTGCCCTGCCCCTCCCAGGGGGGCAGCTCCGGGGCCTCCATGCGGGGAGGGCGACAGCGCCTTTTGTGCCCCTCCAGAGCCGGCCGGCGCTCAGCCCCGGCCCGACAGCGGGGGACAGCCGGGGGCTGCTCGCCCCAGCCCGGGGCCCCCTCCCCGCCGCCCACCGACCCTCTCCCGCAGCGGGCCGAGCCACCCCCGGGCTGCGGGGACACGCAGGGCCTGTGCCCCAGCGCCGATCCGGCCCCGGCTGCACCCGCCTGCGGGAGGGGAACGCGCCGGGGCGGGCGCGGTCCCTCTTCCTCGATCGGAGCTCAACCGCCGGGGCCGGAGGGCCGCGTCCCCCCGCTCAGCCGCCCCCTGAGGTAGCGTCCGGCCGCGCCGGTTACCTGCTGGCTGAGGGGGATGAGCGCCGCCATCTTCCTCCCACTGATTCGGGCAGCGGCCGGGGCGGGAGGGGTGGGGGGAGGCGGGGCGAGCGGCGGCGGGAGGCCCCGGCCGCGCCTGGCACCGCGCGGCCCGGGCTGGGCCCTGCTCGGGCCGCTGCTGCTCGTCGCCTGGCTCCGGGGACGCTCTTGCTCCAGCAGCAAAGCGCGGCTTATCGGTGCCCGGCAGCCGTTCCCCACCCCGCCAAGCCGGGGCTGCTCCCGCTTCTCCGTCCGGCCGCAGCTCAGCCCCTGCCTCCCGCAGCCTCCCGGCTCCCCGGCACGGCGCTGCTCCAGCTGCCTGGCGGTGACCTACCTAGGGCACGGACAAAGTATGTCTAGGGGAGACCCTGTGGAACGTTCTTTCAGGTAACTAATGGATTTGCATCCAGCTTTCTCCTGGATAAACCTAGTTATTTCGCTTCACTCAACCTGGTCAAAACGGACTTCAAACCAAGCTCCCTCCAGTCTATGATAGCATTTTCAGCATCAAATACAATGAAATTAAGAAATCCTTTACAGCAGTGTATTAGTACTGAACAGCAGCCTCAACAATGCTAGATCACTGTGGCCTCATGAAAAATAAATCATCAGGAATTTGTCCAGGAGAAAACAAGTACAGGGCAACTGCCACTGCAGCGTATTTCAATAGCTTTCAAAGTACTTCAACCCATAGCATCCCTGGAATTGTGCAGGGGACAGCCCTCAGACAAGCAGAAGGGAAAGAATGTGACCTCAGTCGCTCCACAGGCAACAACCACCCAGCTTCAGTTGGGCTTCAGCAGATCCTCCCACTCCCTATCTCCTTACCACACACAACTTCGCTCAGCTCAGAGGTAAACACAGAACCACGGGGTCTGGAAGCCTGGCCTCAGTTTTTGTTAAATCTATAGCATTAGCTCATAGGGGAAGGAAAGGAAATGTAAAAGAGCAGGAGGACCTGAGAAGGGATGAAAGAAGTGACTGAACAAGTTATAAGAGTGAGATACAGGACAGGTCAGACAGAAAAAGACACATCATGGTTTCAGCTTCCTGCCTCACCACCCTAACTGGGAGGAAAAACACAATTTGTCCGAATACATTTGAACTCCTAAGGACAGATTTGTGGATAGACAGACTGTTGTCACTGAGCCCCACACCACAACAGAGGACTAGAACATTCTGTCAGCAGATAAGCCATGGCAGAGCAGCCACAGTGCATTCGCAGCTGCAGTGATGGGTGAAACTCTGACAGGCGCACAATGACTGCAGCAGCTCAGCAGAGCTGATCTCCTCCTTAGGCTGAAGTATGTTGTGAAACACGCTTCACAGAGTTGACATGCTGAAGCCTCTAATGAAATACCATAAAAAGCTTACGATGGTATTTCCTCAACAAAAAATGAGCGTAAATTTTACATTTCATATGAAATCACCAACATGTAACTGAGTTCCAAAACACAGTGCTTTATTACAGGTGTTTCTAACACATTTTAGCAGTGTAAAGATAAGCAGTTAAGAAAAAAAGAAAAAAATTAACCTTTTCTATAGACAATTTAACTCTGTTGCGGTATTTTTTATTAAATGGAAAAAAAACTCAATGCTAATTTTTTTTTAAGAACCCTGTTTTGGTACAACTCCACTGGTACAGATTTCAACATGCTGTTAACAAACATCAAAATCCTTCAGTGAAAACATTCCTAAGTGACTTAAGTGAAAAGATATGAACTTCTTTCAAATGCCCATTAAAGCTCTGCCTTGGTGACAGTGTTCTTCACTGCTCTGTCCCTTCCAGATTGTGTTTTTCTCTCCAGCTTTTTCTTAAACCGTTGCTCAAAGTACTTTTCTTCTATAGCCCTTTCTCTTGCCTGCTCTTCCTCAATCTGCTTTATGTTCATTTCCTTTTCAGGACCCTAACATTAAGATGTTATTTTTAGGCACTGAGAGATTCTTGATCAGACCCAACAGGGCATTTTTCAAGGGTAGTCATACAGAACCAAAACAGAAACAAGAAGTTTGTGTTACCTTTGTTTCTCCCCATGTTTCATCACCAAAGTCTTCTGCATATTCCTCATCATCTGTTATCAAGAAGTTGTCAAAAATTGTGCCAGCTCTCACCTTTGAAGGAATAGGGAAAAGAAAAAAAGGAATAACTGAGCTGCTTGAAGCTTCAGTTATGCACCTCAAGTCAGGTGGAATAAGCCATACTTCACAGTATTCACACAAATTATTTTAGGCTCCTCACTTACCTGTGGATGATTATCATCTGAAGAATAACTACAACAGAAGATCAGTGTCTTTTACAGGTTTCTCAATTCTGTACATATATTTACATAAAAGTAAGGTAAAGATTTAGGTACCTAAGATCCAAAAGCAATAGATAATGTTTCTATGCAAAGCGTAAACAGGTTGGCATGTACTCAGTGAAAGAAAAGTTGCTTTATTTCTCTCTATAGGCATCTCACCTGCCAGATATCTAGTCCAATGACACTAATATTTTCAAAGCTGTAGATGCTGTAGTCTGGTGAATAATTTGGATTGTCAATCTGTGGATGAGGCCAAACTCCTCTATAATTTGGGTTATCAATCTGCCTTGGTTTCCATTCCCCCTAGGATAAACCACATGTTCTGAATAAAGTCAGGCAAATAGAAGTTGCTCTAAAGTGTTATATGTAGCTAGGATTACAAAATTATTTATACTCTGTATAGAGGATTCTTGACCCTAGGATAATGCCATTCTCCATTCACAGCATCATCCCAATCTCCAGGTTTCTCAGCACTCATGTCCATGATGTATTCAGGCTCATCCCAACCCTTTAAAAAGATTAAGAAAGCAAAACTAGTGTACAGTTCAATTATATCAAACATGCAGGCAGTAGAAATGAAATCATCCAGCAGTGCAGAATAAGGAGAGCAAGTTACCTCGGGTTTGACATCGTTTGGATCATCAATTTCGATCCGATCATCCCAGTCCATTGGTTTCTTCACTGTTGGATCATTAACTTTCTTGGGTGGCAAAAAATCTAAATCATCTTCTAAGTTGCCAGATGCAACCACTTCATTATCAATTTTTACTTTGTAAGTCTGATCTGGCCTTATAATCAAAGTATAGAGATGGGTATAGCCATCAACCTGGGTTTTAAAGAATGCAATTTTTAAAGAAAGAACATTTGTTAAGAACCTTAAACACAGACTTTGCGAGTTGCCTCACACCAAAATTGTACTGCTAATTCCTAATGGATTTTTCGTAAAGAGTAGCGAGAAAAAATACTTCATTCCCAAAGCCTCTACATATCAAAGGAAAGGGCTCTCTCACTAGGAAATGTGGAATTACAGTTGCAGTTAAGACACTCAGTGACATACAATTCTCAATAACATGCAGCACTCTTGCAACCCTCTTCCATCCTGTATCAGTATGTTTTAGAAATGCAATCATTAAATTGCAAACATTATCAACAAAGAAATATCTGAAGTCCCAAAATTAATATGACTTATGATGAAACTCAAAGGTATTACATGTTTGCAATAGTTGCTTTTTGTTTTTTCATCCTCATATCCCTGTAACTAGTTTATTTTAAAGTTTATATATCCTTGAAATGTGTAGTTACCTTGCATCTGATCAGTTTCTTGATTGGATGGGGTTTATTCTTGTAATTTAAAATAACATGGACTTTCCTTGTATCAGATCCACAAATATCCGGCCCTACAAAGAGATTATATGCTTTGCATTTCTTAACTTCTTTGCATGAAAATACAGATTGTTTCCCTTTTCCTTATAATACTGCTAGAGATCTCTCCCATCCCACATATTTCAATGTATTCCATTCCATTTTTAATGGAATGACATGGCTTCTACTCAAAGCCTCTAAATCTACCTCGGAATTAGATTTTGTGTGGTTTGGGGTTTAGTTCTGTTCCAGAAAACTAACCCAGAAAACAAAAACCCAGGCAAAATAAAGATTATCTATGGAGAAAGGTGAATAACTATATAATAATACCAGATCCATGTCAAATTTCAGTTGGACATACAAATGTACAAATTCCACTAAGTCACTGGAAACTACATACACGTAAATAAGGGTACACGTAAATAAGGGCAGGTAATGGCCTACAGGATGTTTCATTTAAAGGTCTTAAATCCTGCTGAACGACTACTTTTATTCAAAACTCAGTCTAATCATTTTCACTTATATCTTCAAATCAGCTCAGAAGGTTTGCAGCCACATGTGTTTCACAATGGTTGCATTAATATGTATTTTGCTAATACCTATTTCGAGATCTCTCAAGCATGGAAGAGCTAACTCCTTACAGTCACAACATCTTGATTTTTTTAAGACAGCTTTCCTCTACAATTTTTCCTCCATTTCCACAACCAACTTTAGACGAACTGCACAACAGCAGTGACAGTATTTCAGTAATGAAGAAATAACTCTAAACGCACCAAACATGATGTAATAATGTGAATCTCCACTGAGCTTCTTCTGGTCCAAGTTTGAGGGAAAAATCTTAACATACCCCCCACCACAATCTATCTTCTGCTCGTGTTTCACTGTGTACTGAATGACCAGAGTCTTCCCTTTGTTACTAAATGGTTTAAATCGTGATGAGATAGCATAAAACTTAGAGTTTTCAGTAGTTTGTAGACCTGCAAAGATATTAGTATAATAGTCAAACTTACATTTTTTTCCTCCATTTGCAAAGAAAAAAATACTTTTATTGCCATGCATGGCACACCTGTAAAGGCAAATATATAAGTACATACAAAGGGGTTGCTCAACTTGGAGAGCAGAAGGCTCCAGGGAGACCTTAGAGTAACTCCCAGTGCCGAAAGGGGCTACAAGAAACCTGGAGAGGGGCTTTGAACAGGGGCCTGTAGGGACAAGACAAGGGGAATGGCTTTAACCTGCCAGAGGGGAGACTGAGATGAGCTCTTAGGCAGAAGCTCCCTGTGAGGGTGCTGAGGCGCTGGCACAGGGTGCCCAGAGAAGCTGTGGCTGCCCCATCCCTGGCAGTGTTCAAGGCCAGGTTGGACACAGGGGCTTGGAGCACCCTGCTCTGGTGGAAGGTGTCCCTGCCTGTGACAGGGTTGGACTGGATGAGCTTTAGGGTCCCTTCCAACCCAAACCAGTCTGGGATTCTATGATATCCTTGATTCTAGAGATGGCTCCCATGGCATATTTTGAATTAAACTCAAATACCTTTATCTAGCACTGGATCTCCATAAAACTTCCCTGCAGCAAGTTTAAACTTCCCAAAGTCTGGTTTGTACTCAGAGTTCATCCACCTCTTCCTCCACTTTGCTGTCCCATGCAGTCAGCACCAACACAGGAACAGGGTCAGTAAGCACAGAATGGTAAGGAGGGCCTCCCCCCATCAGCGTACACACACAGCCATTGTTACCGGCAGCTGCCCCACCGCCCCCTCTACCCTTTAACCCCCTGCCCTCGCCCAACCTCCATCCAGAAACTGCTCCTGGAAATGCACCGCGGGCCGGGCAGAGTGCAGCGCAGCCCCGAGGAGAAGGAGCAGGAGCAGGGGGACAGCCGGGGCTCCGCGCCCGCCCGGCACAGCCATCCCCGGCGCCGCCGCCCTCCCACCTCAGCGCTCGGCAGCTTCGCGCCTCCGCGGCCCCGCCGTTCCTATGGCGCGCTCTGATTGGCAGCTCTCTCCTAACGTCGGATTGGCTTAACGCCCTAGTGACGTAACCACATGGCGAAGTGCATGTCGGGGCTTGTAGTCAGCGCTCTGCCCTTCTTGGGATTGGCTGGTTGCTCCCAAGCGGAGAGCCAATGAAGGGGCGGTATGTTTGGGTGTCGCGGTCGCTAGGATACGGCCGTGGGGATGGCGGCGGTCGCTCGGGAGCCCTTGGGCGGGGCGGGGGTGAGGCGGCGCGGAGGGGCGCGGAGCGGAGCGGCTCTGTGCCAGCGCCTGGCGGGAGGTGGCAGTGAGGGGGGGTCGGGTTCTGCTCCCGAGGAACGAGGGATGGGGCACGAGGGAGCGGCCTCACGCTGCACCGGGGGAGGTTTGGATGGAGCTGAGGGACAATTCCTGCCCCAAAGGGTGCTCAGCACTGGAACTGCCCAGGGCAGGGCTGCAGTCACCGTCCCTGCGAGTGTGCACACCCCGTGGAGACGCGGCCTCAGTGCCATGGGTTGCGGTCCTGAGGGTGGGCTTGGTTCTCTTGAGGGTCTTGTCCAGCCTGGTTGCTTCTGTGATTGGAACCGTGCCTCCGCCTCTGAGCGCTCTTTGCATCCTCTTCTTGCAGAGACACCGCGATGATCCCCGAGGGCTCATCACCGCTACCCTCAGCCTCCAGCCTCGCTCCTGTAGTGACTTCTCTGCAGCTGATCCAGAGAGAAGTGGGAGAGCACAGCTCTGCCGCAGCAGGCTTGGGATGCGCAATGAAGACGCGCATGGAAACCGGTGGCGCCAGGCGTCGGGAAGCGCTCTGCTGGCAGCGAGCAGCCTTGTAGCAAAGAGCACTCCGGGAAGCGCTTCCCACACACGGTCAAGCTCAGCTCTGAGCAGAGTGGCGCAACTGGAAAGCAAAATCATGAATCGAAGAAAACAGCTGGAATTGCAAAACACCGACTTGGGCCAGAAGCCTTTGGATGAGGAGTCCCTCTCCTCTGCTTCCAGTCACAAACCCAGTGCAAGGGGCAAGAGATACCTGAAGAATTATGCTACTGCCAGTGGACATATAACCCCCCTTAATGCCTGTTCTAAGGAAGAGGAAAGCATCCAAAGCCCTAAAAAGAATGTGATGGTTAAACAGCAGCTTGGTTTGGATAATGAAGAGGAAATGAGAGAATTGATGGAGTGTTCAAGTGTAAATGAGAATCAGAGGGTTGTTGTAAGCGATTCTAAATGGGGTCCAAAGGTAAACACAGACTTAGCTGGATTATGGATTTTTATTTATGCTTTTATGGGATTGTTTTAATTGGTATGTCACTTTTTACTTAGATAACACCAGAAATGAAATTCTAATTTTGCATTTGTGGCTTGCTCATGATCTGATTTAGCTTCAATTCACATTTTAAAATTGCTCTTTTTTTACCCATTAGAGTGTTTTCCTTTTTAGTCATCTACACATAATAATGAAGTAACACATAAATCTCTTTTTCATGTTCTTAAAAGAGGAAGACTCCAGTTTCATCAGGAATGCCTCCTCCATCTCCCATGACAGAGGGATCTAAAGCAGCTTCTCTTCACAGCAAATACTCAGAGAGTAGAGCTGCTTCACCACCCAGAAACACGTTGCTACGACATAACGTGAGATCTCTGTCGCTGTCATCTTCCATGAAAGACAATACTGTAAAGATTACTCTACCTAGAACAGGCAACACCAAGCAAAGCCAAAAATCCCTGGAAAGTGAAAGAAGTGAAATCACCTCGTTAGATGAGTTGTTTTCAAAAGCAGCTGATGCAGAAGATTCAGCTAACAGCAGCTCAGATGGTAAGGTTTCTAACATACTGTCTCAGTAGACTTGGCATGAATTGTACTAACTACTGCTAAATTGACTAATGAGCATGGGCAAATACTCGCTTTGAAAGGATTTACTGGTGTAATTTTACATAAACGAAGGCTTCACCAAAAAAATTATGTTGATCTGTTTCTTTTTTCTTAGTTTTTCTAAACTAAGTTAAAGTTTTAGAGTGATTGCCAGTCCATTTTAGTATTACACTTCAAAGTAGGGATGTAATACTGGTTTACTTTTTCCACTTTCTTGCTTAAGGGAAAGTGTACTGTAATCTTCATGCAAATTCTCCTGACAATATGTCATTTCATTGCAGACTTCAGACTGAATATCCTGAGCCTTGATGATTTGGCACCAAGTATCACCAGTGAGGCAGCAGAATTAAAGCAGCAAGTAAGTAGGACTTCCCTACTAGCACACATTTCTGCCTTTGTTTGGTGGGTATTCTAGAATAAACACTGCTCTTCTGCTCATAAGCTGATGGGCGTGTAAAGGTTAGAGCAAGATTTTACTGAAACCTGACCAAGTTAATTTCTTAGTGTCTGCATTTCCTTAGAGTAACAGCACTGCACAGCTTGCAAGGTGGGACAGAAAAGTGTCATTTTACTTTCCTAATAAAGTAGAAACTCTTAGTTACTAACTCTCAGAGATGTGCAGCAGAACAGATGAAGAATAAATGGAGGTATATTCTAGGTTCTATTTTCTTGCTTCACCTAACATACAGCTGGTTTGTGTTACAGGAGACACACATGAAAATTACTCAGGAGTCAAACAGAAAGCCCAAAAAAGATAAATTCCTGGTGGAAAAGGACCGGGGTTCTCTTAGAATGACAAGTGCAGTAGCAGGTGTGAAGGATCCTTCTGATGAGGATGTTGAAAAAACTGTGACTGAAGCTGGAATCTCTGAGCATTTAAGTGGAGTTTCTGCAGACTTCCCTAGACAGAAACAGGATTATCTTGATCATGATGACAGAACTATTAATTCAGAGTATTCTGAAGACTTTGAAAGGTCTCCATCCACAACAGACAGGGAATCTGTAGCAAAAATGTCAGAGGAACACTCGGAGAGCTGCACATCATCTGGAAAACACCCATCTTCAGCATCGTCACCTCAACTTGCCAGAGTTCGGCAGGAGCAGGTACACAGAGTGACTGTCAGAGAAACTGCAGTTCAGACAATGGATCCTCTGTTCACCTACTGCTGGCCAAAGAGTAGGTTCACAAGATATTGCCCAATTCGGGCAGTATTTACATTTGTATGTTTTATAGGCTGGCTTTGCTAAGAGTTCTTGGGTTCAGTACTAGCTGCCCTCAGCTGACATGAACTTAAACACTTCCTAAAGCCCGACGCTCGAATCTGCTATCTGTAGAAAAGATGGCAATTAGACAACAGAGTAACGAACTTGGAACTGGTTTTTGCTATGAAAGAAACCAAACCAAACCCAACGGGAACTCTGGGTGGATGGGCTGGTGTTAGCAACAGAACTCACAATAGCCTGAAGAACATTCATAGATTGAATTCAGTGTTTTGATTGTATCTTTACTATTGCAAGCAATACTGCTGTGTTGTTACTGAAGTGATTGCCCCTTACAGAGTTCTCTTATGCATTCTGTTTACTTCTTGGGAGAGCACTGTGGCCTCATTCTCAGGAGGCAGTTGTACCTTTGGCTGGTTCTCAAGGGTAGCTGGGGGGACCCTAGAACTATTTTAGCATTTACTTTTTGCTGACAGAATTCCCTGTTAGGCTCTGTGGCAGTTCTACAGCACCTAATGGCCCAAGAGACTTCTGAAGATGAACCAAGTTCTAGGGCTAAACCATTCCATCCTCCAACCCCCAGT
The DNA here is from genome assembly GCA_028858755.1 of Ara ararauna. Lineage (NCBI taxonomy): Eukaryota > Metazoa > Chordata > Aves > Psittaciformes > Psittacidae > Ara > Ara ararauna. The sequence goes on along the minus strand of CM054398.1, from coordinate 2,007,260 downwards.
AATTGTGATTTTATCCAATACACAGCAAACACCTCGGCAGTACTTGACCCACCTGTAGGAAACAGTTACGTCGATCCCATACCTATTGCCAGTCACGTCATCAGCATGGATGCAGTAGAAGGTATTGAAAGCCATATTTCTTACTATTATTTTACTGTATTTTATGCATTTAACCCGTTTGAACTGTTCAGCCCTTACTATTGACTGTACGTATCACTAACGTGTACACGCTCCATGTCTTGCAGCCTTGACAGCATACAGCCCGTCAGCCCTTGTTTTAAACACAATGTTGAAACAACACTTGATGCTGACTCAGCAGTTTGTAGAGAACATTCATCACCTTCACATATCCCTTGTGGAGTCATTAGAGAATGAGAAGTTCCACTACCATACCCTGGAAGAGGCTAAAGAGGTATTTATGATAGACCAGAGTCAGGGCTTCTAGTATTTGCAGCAAACAGATTTTCTTCGCATACTATTAATCAGATAAAAATTCCTTCATAGACAAATACTACTATAATTCCTGTACTTAGCAGTTTATGTAATAAAAAAAGACTGAAGGCTTAGTAGAGGCCATTGTTTTGAAAGCAGCTTTTCAGGTGTAGCATTTATCTGTCCTCAAATGAATGAGGATCTTCCTAATGCAGCAACAGAAGCATGGATTTCTGCTGCTAGTATAGAAAAGTGCAGGGATCTTGACATGAAGACCTAACAAGAAATTGTTGTTGGGTTTTGTTTTTTGCAGTACATCAAGAATCACAAATCCCCACCTCTAACACTTGAGCAAGCACGTGAAGAAGTTCAGAAAGCACAGGAGGAAAAACTGCTTTGATTCTTCAGATTCAAAGTAATATTTGTATTTACAGATCTCCAGCTGCAACAAGAAACTCTTCCACCTCACACAGTTAGTACAAAGCCTGCCAGAGCTTGCTTTAGATGTTATTGTACATAAGTTATCTTCATAGATCTGATTTTTTTTACTCAGGTAGGTGATACAGGGACAGGCAGGATACCTTCAGCCAGACTATGTCAGAGTTGAGCAAAACCAAAACCAAGTGCCCACTTCTCTCCAAGGGGAGTGTGGTAAGTCTGATAGCACAGCATGCATTTTATCCTGTGATCATGGTAGAAGTGAAAGTCTGTACTACAGCACCCAAGGAATAGGAGCACAATAGAAAAATACCATATCCTGACTTTAGTGCCATATTTAAACAGTGTTTCTATAGAATTAGCCTTGTCAGATTACTACTAAACCAAACACATGCAAAGTGAAGAGAAATTCAATACAAGGTAGGCTTATAGCCAATGGACAGGAATCCACTGACTCTGAAATATGAGCCACCATTTTATTTTTATTTAATAAAAAAAAATGTGTTTATTGGAAGGCAAAACAAAATTCACACGTTGGTAACACAGAGGTGGTGTGTGCTGATTCACAGACAGTTACAGTTCCACAACTACAGTAGATCTAGAACAAATGGGTATTTCACCATATTAACTGAATGGTTTCAAGAGGGTTTCTGCTATACAAACAAAAGACTCTGGAAGAGGTTACCACCACGCAGACCTCTGGAGTGGAAGTGCAGTGTAAGGGCCTAACACCTTCAACTGGTGGTCTCTGGAAACAGTTACAAAATGGTTGGGTTTTTTTCCTCTCATTTCAGTTAAAGGAAGGTTCCAAGAACATTTCATTGTCAGAAACTTGCAGAGCAGAGAAAATGGATTCTCTTCTATTGAGCTACTTGGCTTTTATTAAAGGGTATATACAAAAATATAAAAAGCTTAAAGAATGTCTTCCGTTACAAAGCATTGACCATCCCTTAGAGCACAGTTAACCCTTGTGTTCTGAGCAGAGTTGTGACTGCAGCGGCTGGTGTGTAGGGGCGTTAAGTTGGGTGGTAGGTTCTAACAAGCTCGCACAGTGCTCATAGGTCACCTGTACTGGAACTAGATGCTTCATTCCCCATTTAGACATTAGGATACACTGCTCAGCATCAGTCTGACTTGATCCCAAGGCAGCACCCCTCCACTTCAAATAGAATTAACCTTTTGAGAGAAATAAACATACATTATGGAACTAGAGAACATACAACCACATCAGATAATGTCTGTATTCCACAGGAATGAATGAACCACAATCCTACAGCAGGGACCTGGGCTGGGCTTTAATTCTAGTATAAAATGGGGAGCTATTTAAAAAATTTTGCAAAATAAATGGAAATTCTTTTACTTGCTAGACATGTCATAGGAATCAGTGGCCTTATCCAAACACTCAACAAGTGTTGAAATACATGTCATAGCTTTCCATTTGTCACCATAGTTTTAAAAGTAATTCATTTGTCACTTCCTCCAGACTTTAATCCGGATTTATACAAGTTTAATGTCTTGTAGAAGATGCAAGACATCTTTCTTCAGAGAGTCTTATTCGGGTGGTGGAGGGTCTTGCGTTTCACGCTTCACTGAAACAATACGGAAAAGAGTTCTTATACATTCTGCAGTTACCTAAGCTCTCTGAAACGTTTCATGGAATGAGGGCTCTATTAATAAGGATTTTTTCCTTGTGGGCTTGCTTTGAACCCATTTTATTACACAGGGCTACTGCAGCCATAGGCAGAAGTGACTTTTCATTTAGCATGCCAATTATATTCCTTTTAGTCTAGTAAAAGACTCTCTGCAAAAATCCAGCACTTGGGCCATTGCCTCCACCTCTGCAGATGCACCTCCACTTTCTCTGAACCCTTCCTGCCCTACAGTGGGTTTATTGCTGGTTCTGGCTTTAGCAAAACACAGAGCTAATGGGAGGAAACTCGGAGTAGGGCCAGACCAAATGATACGCCTGGTCTGAACAGTAAGCCTGGTCTAACTTCATTCCGATCGCAAAGCCCTTCCTGCGCTGGCAGCCATCCCTTCTGGGGCATGGCTCCCTCCACTGCCTCTGCCATTGCTCCTGGGGTCTGAAGGGGAACATTCAAAGGTGCAGGCTCCTGGGGCTGCACCAGGATGGGGCTTACACAGAACAGGCTCATTAATAAACAGTTAGAACTTAACACCACTGCTGAAAAGTTAATCAGAGTCTATGTCTACTTACCTTTATTGTACCCACTACCTTAGAAAGAATTAAGAGTTACTCATCTTTGGATCGGGGATTACAGGCTACAGTCAACAGGACAAAAGCATTATCAAGTCCACAGAGTTTTTTAACTTAGAAACAATCACTTACATTCATCTCGGGCCTTCATGCGAGCGATAAATGAGTAACTTTTATTTCTTCGGTAGTTTTCGTAAGGGTCGTCTAATGCAACTCCCACTCCTTTGTATTGATCCCATTTGTCTCTGATATCCCCTCCTTTAATTGGATCCTGAATTCCTTGTTCCTTGGCTCCCAGTCCACCAGATCCACTCCATCCTGCACAAAGGACACAACATTGAAATCCTGTAATTACTAGAATTCTGGAGACAGACAAACAGATGTTTTGGAAACAATTAAAGGGAACATCAATTTGATATAGCAGGATGGTAACGGAGAGCCTGAAACAACATAGGAACTGTTCCCATTTGTTTCAAAAGCACTGAACACCAGCACTGTCCCTAAACACTTTTAAAGAGGGCAAGGGAAGAGGTAGTGTGAGGCCAAGCTGCTGGTCAGCCTCTGAGCTGCACTCACAGGGAGATGGAACACCTTGGGTAGCAAGTTCTAGCTGATGCCAAACTCAGGTCCTTGTCTTCCAGATCCTTTGCAGAAAGGCAATTGCCACCACTGCTCCATGTTCCATATACTTACATCTCTGAATATCCTCATGCTGAGTTTGGAATGCCAAGAGATAATTCCTTATGAATACGCATTAATTAATTGTATCCATGAGTGTGAGGCCTGGTTTTGTTTCCTGGCTTGTGTTAAGAGTCCAGAACAGGATCTTACCCATTTTCACTAGCATTTGATGGCCTTTATTCTCTTCTCCGAGTCTTGATTCTGGAATAGTAGTCCCAGAACTGGAGCCCAAACCCGCAGAAGAACTAAGGAAATAAAAAGAACAAATTAAGGACAAGCGATACCGTTCTGACCCAAAGCAGGGTCACTTATATTCAATACTAACGCCCAACAAAATCCCACCTACTCTACTAAGCTATTCTTTCATAAAGATTATGAAGTTATAAAGATGTCAGAATCACCCTACCTGTGTCTTGCTACAAGTGAAACCAAACACTACAGTCTTCCTAAGAGAGACTACAAAGAGGATTTCTTCTGCTCCCTGGGAAGGCATATAAAGCCACCACAACAGAGTCACATTCTCTCTATAAGCACGTAAATTGTTTCTATATCTGATTTCAGTCTTCCTTTCCATGAGTTGCTGAAAGCTCATTACACTCAGCTTAGGAGAAAGACTCCTCCTTGGTACTTCTCCAAACAACCCAGGTAAACCAGGACATCAACAAGCAAAAGCTTACGGAGGAGTGGGGCTGCGAGACCGGGACCGGCGCCGTCTTCCAGGCGAGTACGACTTCGACCTCGATCGCGACCGTGACCGCGAGCGGCTGTGAGAGGAGCGGGACCTGCTCCGACTCCTGGAACAGGCGAGCACACGAGGTCAGATGTACAAGTTACCCAGCAACATCCAACCCTGAGGGCTGGGGTTTCTCCACCCCTTCAGTTGCCAAGGGTTGGCCCACTGCACTCTACCTGGACTGCGAGCGGGAATAGGATCGTGATCGGGAGCAAGAGCGAGAGCGTGACCTCGAATAGGAGCCAGATGACTTTGAAGATCGGGAATTGGAGCGGGAGGACGAGCGACCGCGGCTTTTAGACCGACTGCGAGACCGAGACGGCCCACTGCCCAGATAAAAGCAGAGACCCCCCAGTGAAACTCCTCAGAGAAGCACATGAAATTCAAACACACTTGTGATCAAATTCACATGACACACAAGCACTCGATTTCTGCAGACAATCCAGTGAAAACCTGAGTGCGGCAAAAACCATTTTCTGCAGATTAGACAGAGATTCCAGCAAGATGAAGCTCAGTTATTCCATCAGCATGTTGCTGAACAGACTTTCCCTCTGCATTTAACCCAAGATACTCCTAGCACCTTCCAAGCAAACAGCATGCAGAAGGCAGCAGATGGAATCTCTCACCTGTTTCTCTTCTCCTGACCTTTCCTTCGCCTCGCTCTCATTTTAGCTCTGAAGAATTCGTACAGTCCATTCTGCTCCCAGCCTTCACTGCAACAAATCAACCACACACAGAACCGACATCTGTCAAATTCTGCTTCCATCAATGGAGACGTTCAGGATGTCCACTGGGTTTTGTAGGGAACAAAGGGCCTGGGCAAAAAAGTCTCACAAATCTCAGTGAGATCAAAGTGTGTGCAGGTTACAACACAACAACAGCACTCATTTCAGCATTAGAAGAACCAAGACACAGGCGAAGGGAGAGAGAGGCACTTCGTGGTTTGAGACAGCTTCTTAGGGCATTTTCCTTACCATATTGTTAGCTATACCTACTCTTACCTGTTTCTAGGCCTGTCATGAGATGGTGGACTATAAAATGCCTCAACCGCAGCCAGTAGTCTCTCACTGGGGGGCATTGGGGGTGGAAGACGTATATCTTTAGGATCTAAAGGTTTATACTCATGATCTTCAAGCTGCCGGAAACAAAACAAATTACATTCGTGTCATGTGTCATGGGGTGGCTACCTGAAGAGAGAAATATAGATTTAATTGTGTAGGGACCTCACATTTCACTACTGGGATAAAAACTGGTCCAGAAATAAGGATTCTGCAGGTGACCCAATGCTTTCTTGTGCTATCACTACTATTTTGGGTTCTACAAGCAAAGCCAGCACTGCCCAGGTAGCAGCATTAACTGGATCACCAGGTAGCTAAAGCGCAGATCTCATCTATCCACCTTTGTGTAACAGTGGCTGGCTGGAAGCCTGGCAGAAGCGGAGAGTAACATGAAGTTGGTGATGGAAGAGACCCACTTGTTCATCCCAAACACAGAACACAAACATGTACATCGCTAAAGATGCTGGCACAGATACATTTCCTGTTCTCAATCATTCTTTACATATGTAACACCAGTATTGCAAACATCTTTGTATGAAAGAACTCTGAATACCAAAAACTAGTACACAGGGGCCATGTCAGAACTGCAAAGTCCCTCTGGCCATCTGAAAATCAGCAGGGATTTCTACTTTCTATAAACAGGGATAAGATTTTCAAGGGTAAATTAAGTCTTTCACATACACGAGCTCAACCAGCTTTCACTGGCACACAATACCTGAAAGCACTACAATTTTCACTACCTTCTCCCTCAGCTCCTGCCCTTGTAACCCCTACAAGAACTCTGGCTAATGGGTGCTCGATGGAAGGATTTGAAATGATAAATATCCACATTAAACCGTGTGGTCCTACTACCGACCACAGGATTTTGATCTTTTAATCCTGCTAGTCAGGACCCATTGCAAGCACTTACTTTTACAAGTGGAGCCATCAGTCCAGCAGGAAGATCAAAGTAGGGAACATTTGGCACCAGGCTGGGATCATCATGGTTCATGTGCGGGGGACCCTGTCGCCGCATGTGAGGAGGCTGCCCATTAAAGCCATGAGGGGGAGGCCCAAAATCAGGGTGCTGCGGCCCTCCCCAAGGAGGATGCTCGCTGATTCCAGGATGTGGCAATCTGTGACCAGGATGATGATGGGGAGGTCCGATTTCTGCAGAGGGACGGTTAAAATGCTTTATTTTGCTATAGGGAAAGGAAGGCAATCACAGATGTACTTCAATTAGTGCATTTATCCTAAAAAATACACTTAGCAGATGCAGAAAAGCAGCAGAACTGCAGAACTAGAGGCTACAGGGCTGCATCTGTGAGTATCTTGCAGTGCATCTCCCTCCCTGGCCACAGCTACCACTCTCGAGACAACAGGATACTTGAATCCTATACCACTGCTCACTTCGGGACATACTGTGTTCAGAAAGTACCAAAAGAAAGATATGCTCAAGAACAAAAGGTTTCAGACGTAGCAAGGCAGCCACTGGTGGGATCTTTTTCTGAAGCCAAAATATACTATCAGGGCTTAGCATGGACCCATAGTTCTGTCTTTATGCCAAATCAACACACAAAACCAAAAAAATATGGCAGGAATTAACTCACATGAGTAGGTGACAAGAAAATACTTTGTTTAAAGAGGCATTTCAAGCAGAGGCAGAGATAACATCCTGTTAAACCAGAGAAGTCCCTGATGGACGAACCATTTGCCGTGAGCGCCAGGATACCCTGCCGAGCTCCCTGCACTACACAGAGAGAAATGCAAGACTGAAAATCAACACCCTCTGCAGCAGGCCCAACAGTTTTCCCAGGAAAAGCCATTACAGCCACTGCCCAATCTTCAGTCAGCACTGTGTGACTCTTCTTCATCAGAACTTGAGTGCAATCTGTCCTGTCGCTGCTTCACCGCTCTCCTCATTTTACACATCTGTGTTAGTATATCCCCTCCTCCAACAACTTTCCATGAAACAACCATGTTCTGGATCACCACTACAATCCAAACCAGAGCATCTTTTTCTGAGCTTCAGTGTCAATTGGCTCAGGACAAGAAACGCTGTTCTCCCTACTCAGGACCACAACTCTTCAAACAAGCAACAAACTGAAAGGAAACAAACAAACCAACCAAGGGAACAATCTCTACTGAAGAAGTTAATCACAATAAGCCCTAATCCATTGGTTTTTCCATATTTTTGGACTCAGGGAAATGAGAATGTTTTAAGCTTATGACAGCAACTCCTACATAGAAACTGAATTGCTCTTTAGGTGGCTTATACAGAACCACCGTGATCTTTAGCCTTTACCTTGATGAGGATCATTCCAGAATAATCATAGCTTCTGCATGTGAAACAGAAACTTCAGGGCAGAACACACTGGCCTCACCTGTGGCCTCAGGTGCAGGAGACTGAATTTACAAGCAAATGTTGCTTCTCACCTTTAAGCTTACTATTTTGAAAGTGAAACAGTCACAAAAGGAGAGCCAGTAGAGATACTGACTTGAGTTTGAACTACGGGTTCTAGTTATCTGCATCCGTTAGGGAAGGAAGACTCAAAAAGCAAGGAAGCATCCAATTCTTATTTCCTACCAAGTTGTTAGCAACGGCTTCCCACAACCCCAAACTCAGCATTTCTCAGGAAAACCACAACAGTCCACCAAGGATAAGCTGTCACCCCAAAGCACTGAATAATTTCGTAACGGCAATCAGCATCGCAAGGTAAGAAAACCTGGCCTGGTACACACTTTACCTTGAGGAAAATCCCCCTGGGGGTAATCAAAACGATGAGGATAAGGAGGCCTTTCAAAGGGATGGCGAGGTGGAAAATCATCCTGCATGAAGCGAGGTGGAAAGCGGTTGAAATTATGCGGATGCGGGGGCTGGTTGAATTGGGGATGTTGCTGATGTGGAGGAAATGGGCCTCTGAAGTGAGGTGGCCGCTGCATTCGAAATGGAGGTTCCCTTTGACCCCCACCCCATGGAGGTTGTTCATGCTGGTTGTTCCACGGGGCTTCAAACTGGTTGTTCCAAGAAGGATCGGGCTGGTTGTTCCAAGGTGTCTCTCGCTGATTGTTCCAGCCTTGATCTCTCTGCTCGTTCCACATTCCTTCATGGTTGTTATTCCATGGAGGACAATGAGGTGGTCCCTGGTGGGGAAGCAAAGAAGCCTGGTCATCAGGCTACAAAAATTAAGGTGGCAAGAAAAACCAATTTCCCCCTTTTTAAATAATAAATGCAAATAAATATAGCCTGTAGGCAACACACATAAGTGAAAGGACTCGTCTGAACAACCACAGCTTCAGAGAAGAAACAGGAAAAGACCAAACTGTTACTGAATCAAACAGTTCCATACTCAAGACCATAGTTCTTGTTCTGCTTGTTCATAGGGAAAGTGTGATGGCTGACAAAGTGAAGTGCCATTTATACTTTGCCTTTAACTGAGCTCAGAATGAGAAAGCTTGGCATGTGAATCTGGATTTGTAACTTCTACAGCAAAAGTTGTCACTCTGAACCTCTGCCACCCTTCGGCCTTGTTTCAGAACTACATTTCTTACCTGTTGTTGACCCCATGGTGCAACAGGGTGAGGCTGATCAAACCAGGGTGGTTTATTTGGAGGAATCTGATCATGAGATCCTGGGCCACGTGGTCCACCAGAGGCAGGATCCTGCACTCCAGACCCTGATGTGTCATATTCTGTAGAACCAGCTAAAGGCAGCTGAGATTTAACATCATCTGAAACAAATTGGAGACTATTATAAGCACCCGGGTCACGTGTAGCTAATAAGACAGCAGCACACCTACAGCAGGCTCCATCTGAATTTTGCTGGATGTGTAAACATTCCACAAAAATCTACTACTGGAAGAGAGGATTTCTGATCCATTTAACATCCGTAGCTCTGGTTCTTTTATATTCAAGACTGCACCAGCCTCAAGCCTCCGTTTTTGCCTGACTCAAACCAGCACAGCACCTCAGTACTATAGAAGGAGCAAGAAAGAATAATAACCTCCCCATGTTGCCACCCCAACTTCTGCACAGGTCTCCGGAACAGGTTAGTACCTGCTTGTGTAACTGGAGCAGATGATGGTGCCGAGGTTGGTGCTGCTGCAGAGGCTTGAGGTGGGGGGGTCGATTTCACCTCATTCTCCATTGGTGGTATTTGTATTTGCTGCTGCTGCTGCTGCTGCTGCGTTAAACTGTTTACAAACTCTTCGTGTTGAGTTTTCAGGTTCTGGATCTGCTGTTGGAAGGCTACTTGTACAGGCTGCACGACTGTTGCATATTCAGTGATCAAATTTGCCTGATAAAATGAGATCAAGTAAGGAGGAACAAGTTACCACCATACCTAAGCCAGCTGTCCTACCTGCTCATTCACAGTCTCCTACACTGGCCTCCATCCCCTCTCCCAGGAAACACATGAGAATGCAGGATAATCGGGCAGAAGAGCCTAATCACACCACATAACTGTGAAGATTTCCAAACTACTCTCTGCAGGCTGGAATCCACCATCTATACTAGTGCCTCACTTGCAAATACAGCTAAAATCAACAACATTCATTATTAATGCTAAAAACGAATAGTTCCTGCTGTCACAACAATTTTTATGCTTAGTGCATCCGACTGGAAGCTATGGTTTCTTTAGTTTCCTTTTAACCAAACATTCATTTCCATAACAAGAGAACACACTGTCAAAGATGTACATGACTGTAGCAGTGACAAATGCAAACAGACTTTCCGGGATCGCATTAGCAGATGGGTTAGTGAATGTTTGCTATAACGGGGTTATATTTTACATTGTTTTTGTAACCCCTTGTCAATTATTTCAAGGGGAGGGGGGGAGGAGAATTAATATTCACCTTTCAAAAAAGAAAAGAAAACATTTCCTAAGTTTGTTTTCAAACCAGCTCCATAAATAAGGAAAGGGTTACTTTTGTGGCTAACCTGGTACTGGCCAAGTCCAAGAGCCGGGCTCTGTAACTGCTGAATAATTGACTCATCAAAGTACCCGTTTTTCTCCCATAGTTGAAGAAGCTGCAGAAATTCAAGAGTGAAAGGTTTTCAGAAATGCTGAACAAAACAAGAAAAATGGAGGCACAGCACTTTTATGTCTCTAGCTTTGTCAAAAGCCCCAAGATATCAGCACTTGTCTCTGAACCACTGAAGATTCAGATGCATTCATCATTATGATAACTTCTAAATAAAGCCTAGGTGCTTTTAATTTAACATGAAATAAAGCACATCTTCTAACAGACTTTATGAAGACCATCAGGCTAGAAAAATCTCAGGGGTCCTCTTTCGCCCTCATATTTGGGAATTTGCCTAGCACTAACCTAACCAAGCAAAGCATACGGTTAAAGCAAACCCAGATACTCACCCTGGCAATTTTCTGTTGCTTATCCTCCTCCACTGCTAGGAAACTTGTACAATAAATAGGCACTACCACCTTCTGCAAAGCAGCCAGGAGATCTCGTGCTTGCTTCCGCTGGCTTCAAAAAAGGAATGGGAAGAGAAGAGTTACTGCCTTTCACTGTAACACTCAGAGCATTGTAACACTGAATTCATCTCAGCTCCTGCTGTCAGAAAGTAGACAGGTCTCTCCTTTACATTTTTATTGTAAAGTCTTTGTCAGGAGGAAAAACACACACACACAAAAGCTGAATTCCATTATTAAAGCACTAGGTCTTTGTGCCAGCAATGGACATCTCAAAACAGGTGCTAAAATGAAATGTAAAAAGTGACTAGTCAAACAACCTAACAGAGAGTTTCACCAGATTCATCAGAACAGCAAACCGAAACCCACAAGTGAAGTCTTACCAGTGATGCAAAACATCATTGATTAAATAGATGAGATGTAACCGAAGCTCAAAGTGAGCTCCTTCTGCCGTGATGCGGTTCCGCAGGTGCCCAGCCATCAGTTCGCAGTGTGCAGGAGACTTTGCATTACTGAACATCCAGTTCTTGCCAGCCTTTGAAAAACACATGTAAATACTGTAAGTTAATCTAATGCACTCACACCATGCAGACTTCCTAGAACTCTGAAGTAACTGCAAGAGGGAAGTTTTCAAGTAACAGCTATAATCTCACTGACCACACAATACGATAAACTACGCAACCTCAAAATTCATGCTACACTTAATCTACAACCACAGTAACTGTTCAGATGTAGGTCACTTACTGAGATGGCATCTTTTGTACAAGTGTCAATTATTGGCTGCAACAAGTTGTCAAACTCATTCATATCTAACTGGGTTTCCTCCAAAACTTTCTGCATTTGTTGCTCAATTGCAAGAGCTACTGCTGATGTGACTTGTTCCTGAAACAAAAAGTAGGATAAAGTAAGCCAGAATTATGTTCCATCCAATGCTTTTCAAGAACTACGCTGCTGCGTCACTGTCCTCTTAGCCACATGTAGCTAGCTCAAAGACAACCACAAATGTGTCGGGTTATTTGGTTTTAAGAAAAAAAGACTCTCCTCATTCTTCAGGAAAAGTCCAGTTCATGTCCACCCTGTAGCTTCAACAGCAGAACACCTCCTGCGAAACCCCATTAGTTCAAAGCGTGCAGTCCCCTCCTACCCCTCGTCAGCATCCACCTTAGAATATGACAAGCTGGAACATCCTGCAGTTCCCAGCAACCTGCAGCATTAAGCGAAGATTAAAGCAGTCACCATTTATTCCACTTTGCAAACCCACCGAGGTTTTCTGTACAGTAAATAAACTGCTTTAATCAAAGATGGATCGTGCTAGTACGTGAGACAGATCCGTTCCAAGGAGATGATGGCAGCTGCCACAGAACAAAAATAAGCAAAGCAAGGCTCCTTCTCCTTCCCAGCACATGAAGCAGCCACCACCAATCAGAAGGAAACCTTCCCTTCCCCCTTTGCTCCTGATTTTCACATGCACTGGCAGTCTCGGACAAACCAGGGGAGTGCTTCTCTTCAACCAACCTGTCTCATCGCAAGGAGATGCTGCTCCTGCTGCTGCAGGTTCCACTGACTCTGCTGGATAAGCTCTTCCACGGAAGGAGTGCCCTGAGGAGCTGGGAGAGGTGCAGCCGGTGGGAGAGACGGCTGTGGCAGTGGCTGGATCTGCGCGGTGGCCTCGATATCTTGACTTTGCTTGCACAACACTATCAGACAAAGTAAACTTGTAAAGTAACCCTCGCAGAGAAACCTGCTACCACCAGCCCACGTGAAAACCACGCTGGTTCCAAAACAGACCCTTGCTCTTTACGTAACTGCTTAAGGCAAAATAAGAACCGTGCAGCTGAGGGTGGGCGACGCAGGAGAGGAGCGTCAGCAGCCCCAGGCAGCTGCGAGGGGAACGACTCCAACTCCAAGGCAGGAGCAGCTGCCGCGCTGAACACCCGGCTCTGCAGGGCCCTGCGGGCGCTGAACTCCCGGCGCGGCCGCTGCCTGCGGCCGCCCAGGCCCGCGCCGCGGGCGGGGGGCGTCGGGAGCCGCGAGAAGGGCTCCGCCAACCGCCCCGATGGCGCTCAGAGGACGGGAAGCGGCTGCGAGACACAGCGAGGCCGGGGGGGAGGGCACAAAGCGGCTCCTCCGGCCGGGAGCAGAGCCCGCCGCGGCCCCCACTCACGCTGCTGCTGCTCCAGGGCCAGCTTGTACTTGTAGTAACCGTAGAAGTCGCCCCCGAAGAGGAAGGAGAATTTGGGGTTCTCCTTCTGCTTCTCCATCGTCATCTTCTCGAACTCGGGCCCGTTCCGCGCCACGAACTGCGCCAGCTTGTCGATGACATTCCGCAGCTCCTGGTCTGCGGGGACACAGCGCCGTCAGCCCCGCCGCGGCCCCGCCGCCCCCCCCCGCACCCCCCCGGGGGCCGCGCTCACCGTCGGGCGGCAGCGGCATCTCCATGGCCGCGGGACAACGGCGCTCCGCCGCTAGGCCGCACCGGACGGAAGCGCCGCGCAGCGCCAGGCGGTGCGCGCGGCCGCGCTTTACGGCCCCGGCGCTATGGGAACGGCGCGCGCGCGCGCGCGCGGCCGTTGCCACACGGACGGGGACGCCGCGGAGGGAGGAGCGGGGCGGCCTTAAACGCGTCGTTTACCGCGGGGGAATGCCCATTGCGGCCGCGTTCGAGCCTTAAACAACGCTAAACCAAACGGTGGGCGCTTGTGCCACCCGCACGCCCGCATAACGCCACTGCGCCCTCCGGCCGCCCCTCAGCGTTTTACCCGCTTACCCCCCGAGCACAAAGAATCAACGGGGCTGGAAAAGGCCTTGAAGATCGCTGCTAAAAACGCTTCCGATGCGACACAGCTGCTCTAAGGGACACCGTGGTTAGCACAACAAAACCGCCCCTGTATTTACGTTGCACCTTTCCCACAGAGAGCTCCAAGGCAAAAGGTTCGTCTGCAAAATGCTACATCAGAAACGCGGGTTCCAAAACAAGAGTGGAAACAAAGTCTCAGTGAGGATCAGGAATCATCACGACAGGACCCCAAATGACCAACGCGATTGTTACACATCACCGTCCACCTGCAGTTGCCTCAGTTTCAGTTAGCACTAAAACCACAAGCGTGTTACCAGGTGATGAAGATGCTCTCATCACTACTGGGTACTAAAACCCAATCGGTGAGGGAAACAGTTTGAAGATCTCTCAAGCATGAAGTACTTACAACAGCAGACCCAGACGCAGCGGGGAGACATCTGTTTCTTTTGCACTGTCCTTTCCACAGCTATCCAGGACCGGTTTGGGAAGAATTTCTCACTTTTGCAATGTCGTGGTTTAAGCCTCTCACGCAGTTCACTCACTCACTCCCCCCTCTTTCTTCCCCCCCCCCCCGCCCCGCTCCCAGAGGGGATGGGAAGGAGAATCGAAAGAATGCAACTCCCACAGGTTGAGATGAGAGCAGTCCCGTAACTAAGGTACAACACAAACCACGGCTGCTGCCACCAATAATAATAATGACCAGGGAAATACAAGGGAAGAGAATACAACCGCTCACCACCTGACAACTGAGCCGTGAACTAACTCTTCCGGGTTCCTGCCCCCAGCCAGGTTCCTGGGCATGACGTGCTGTGGTATGGAATACCTCTTTGGTCAGTTCAGGTCAGGTGTCCTGTCTCTGCTTCCTCCCGGCTTCCCCTCCTCACTGGCAGAGCATGAGGCTCAGAAAGTCCTTGGTCAGACCAAACATTTCAGCAGTAACTAAAACCATCGGTGTTATCAGCGCTGTTCCCCGGTCCAAAGTCAAAACCACAGCACTGCACCAGCTACTAAGGAGGAGAAAAATGACTGCTACTGCTGAACCCAAGACAATTTACACGTACGTTAGGAACTCATCATGGACATCAAACCATTTGTAACGATACATACCGGTGACTAGCATCCTAGCTACGGCACCCAAGTCATGGCAGTTTCAAGCCTACGGAACCATCTGGTAATGGATCACACTGGTACAACATGACATTAATCTGATTTCTCCTGCGAAAGCCATTACCACCACCATTTGGCACTCCCAAAGCTGCCTGCAAGTGAAACACCCGAACCAACCCACTTCACCTTGACTTAATAACAGGGTCATTATACACCATTGTCTAGATACACCCTTTTTATTCCAGTGTTTCCATACTTTCTACAGACCTATGTACAGAGTTAAATACGCCATTAATTTACAAACCATGTTAAAACAAACATTCCACCTTGCCAAACAAAACCTCAGAGCGGGCCAAGGTTAAAATATATATTACAACAGTATCAGAAACTTCCTTCACCTGGATGTAGGCAATATTGCTTAAGGACTCGGACTGAGGTACTCAGCGAAACCACCTCTTGGAACCCATTCACATAACCGCCTTAATTACATGTTCCTCTACCCAAAATACCCCTGTTGACCACAGACCTGGACTAGAAGAGCGTGCACACTGTCAGGCAAGCTCCAGGAAAGAGATTCACTCTCCAGGCCTTAAAGAGATGATATCCTCATTTTGGGCCAATCCCTTTCTGCCCTGCATGTGCAGTGAGTACAAGCGTTCTCTTTTTCTCTTGCAAAAATGATCCGGTTATGTTCTTTTAACAGGAAGTCATCTAAATGTATTTAATGAAGCCTCTGCTCTGTGAATAAAGTACATGGAGCTTTATTCCATCTAACAATTCAAGTTGTCCGAAGGCAGTACAGCGACAGGCATACCAGAAAATGCACCAATGAACTCAAAGGATGCCTGTACATCCCTGGGACCCCCCCCACTGCTGCTTGCTTCTGGTATTTCACCCCACTGTGAAGTAGGGAAGAACCATCTCCACTTTCCAAATGGGAAACTGAGCACAAAGAAGACAATTAAGTGTCTGCAGGAGTTCAGTAGTTTACAGCTCGCACTCTTTGCAAGCAGTTGGAGAACTTCAGCCCCCTCTTAAAAACCTCAGCCTAAATATCTTGTCCTCAAATCAATCTTTTGCAGAGCTAGAACCAAATCCAAACCCTGAGTCCATACAATCCTTTTTGCATTTATGTAAAAGCACTTAAATATTGGGAAGTGAGCCTTAGAAATACGCATTTTGCACTTCTCCTTATTAAAAAGAAATCATTATACATAAATTAATACTGGAACAGGCAAAAGAAGTTTAATCTGTAAGAATGCTTTTCCTCATTATCCTGTCCTTGTTAACCTGGGTTAGGGAATAGTTCATTTTGATTTCCTAAGCTAAAGCCCAAGTTCTAAGCTCACACGAACAGATTCAACACCAATCGAGTCAAGGAGGTTCTGCTCACAAACATTAGCAGCATATTTAACCCACCTCTGATGTTTCAGAAAGGACCGTTTCCTCTTTTGGACTGTGTGGTGGAAGGCAGCTTCCATAATTACCTCCACAGTCAGCCAAAAGAATAAGATCAGGTTGACTCTGCGCTTAAAAATAAATTCTTTATTATCCAGAAAGGAGCCAAATCATCATCTTACATCATGAAAATTTTTAAAGCAATAAATAGATGGAGTGCTCTGTACAACACCCTAGATTTTGTCGCTGGTGTCTAATAACTCTCTAGTACAAACATAGTACTTAATGCTATCAAAACTCCCACTGTACAACAGCTTTTCTGATCAGAAGGCCCTAAAATCTTCTTTTGCTAAAGCACTAACAGTAACAACCTGATTCAGTGAAACCCATCACCTCCTTTTATTCCTTTCATGCACAAATGCAGTACCTGACACACAACAATCAACTTGTCTAGAATTAATTCATTTCTACTAACTGAATCAGTTCTTCCTAACCATAAATTAACTCTTTAATGCTGATTTAAATGCTTTTTTTCTTAATAAGTTACTATCTGAGTTAGGGGAGTTGCAGGACACACAATTTAACCTCTTTCAGTGGAAAATGGAAGTCAGGCTAAATGCACACAGCAACTCCAACAGCAGTAGTTAAGGAACATAACAAGTAGGGGATAAAAAAATGGACTTGAGAAACAACTCAAATGATGATTCAAATGAATGCATTCATAATATATGAAGCATATAAGAGAACATAATTCATGAAGAAAACACCATAAACCTTTCAATTTCTAAAGCAACAAGAAAGTTTTTAAGAACAGGTATGAAGCAATTAAAAAAATAAATCATCTTATTCCAAACACTTTATTTGTGAAGGCGTTTTCTGTATTGCCGAGAGCAAGTTCTGAAGTTACACGATGACATTATTCAGGAAACAATGATGAATTTAAGCTCTGTTTGTTATCTACAGTGAGCGGGACAACTGTGATTTTAGGGAATTCTGTGCCTCAAGCCTGCTTTCTGAAGAGATCAATCATTCTACTTTCAACTCTTTCAGAAACACTTCTGGCTCATCATCAAAAGCAGAAGGCAGAGGTGCAGGAGTAGTTAATACCCACGTGAAATTTGGTAGTTGCTCAAGATGAATTCAGGCCTACCCTACCTGCAGCTAAGTCGATCCTCCTCAAACAGACAAATCCTGATAACCAGAAGTTCCACTTCGTTTTGAAAGTTTCATTAAAAGTATCACTAAAACGTATCAGAGAACAGATTAAAGGTGACGTTACCAGCATGGAAATAAAATACTGGCCAGAATTCAGCTGCCAAAAGAATCATCAGTTGAGACTCTGAAAAGGAGCAGCAACATCAGGTATTTTACTCTGAAGTTACATACGTGCATTCACCAGGATCTCTGTACAAGAGCTACACCGCATGTTTAGTTCCAGTGTCAGATGGAGCTGTTTCATGTTCAAGCTCTGCTCAGCAGAAGTTGAAGGTCTGTACCGCTTTCACTACACATGCAACTTCCCTTCTGCAAAACCTGTACAATAAAATGGCTTTACATTCATGGATGTACTAAAAAGTTGCTGATAATGCTGGGGACACTCTGATATCACAGTCTATACCTGTTTGCCAGGACTCTATATATCAAAACGATTTAAGTTATAGGTAGTTGGATAGTTTTGCCGGTTATACTGGAAGTGGTCTGTTAGGATATTGGTTCGACCATACTGATAGTCTCCGTGTGGTGCAAATGCAGTAAGTCCGTTCTGAGACTTCTCAGGAGTGTTCCGATGCCGGTCTAGGTTCACAAGGTCTCCAGTTGTAACTGGAAGTAACTGCTTCTTTGCTTCTTGGTTTGCATCGTATTTTGTCTAGGAAAGAAAGAAGGAATGTTTTTCTCAGACACCAGCTAACATACTCACACACCTAGCAGAAAGCATCTGGTTTTACAATTACACTACTACCCATGCCTGTTACGGGTCTACTAGTGACTTCCAGCAAAAACCTCGTTCCTCTCACAAGCCAAATCAATAAGCTGCTCTTTTGCTGAAGAGCTTCAAGTACATTACTTCCCAATCTTCATTTGTCAGGAGAATCTGAAGATCAAAATTCACATCGTTAGGTGCCCGGCAGCTGGCCTCACCCAAACACCCGCATACTTTGCTTTGGTGACACGCAGACCTCCTTGCAGTGAAGTTTTATGCCACACATTCTGTGTGTTTGTTCTGCTAGCAAGTTACTTGTGGTACAAAAAAGAATGTGAAGCTACTGGACTGTGTCAAGCGAGTTTCCTGAATAAACCCCCTTACCTTGTTATACAAGAAGACCCCCAGGATGGCTGTCATCATCCCAAGGACGTTGGTGCTCGTAACCGGATTGCGAAGCATTATAAGGGACACTGTGATGACCATGATTCGTTTGGTGGCATTTGCGACCGAGTAACTTAGCGGGCTGATCAGGTTCAGGATACTGAAGGCAATGACATTCTGGGCAAAGTTACAGAATCCACTGATAATAAGCAGCATCAAGGTCCAGGACCAGTGAGACATTGTGCTCTGTTATAAAGGCAAACATTACAAGGGAAAAAATTATCTCAGGTTGCAGATAAGAGACGAAGAAACACAAATACAACTGGAGTCATTTCTTACTTGCCACTGATAGAAGAATGTCTGCAACTTAACTCTAAAGAGGCACCCGAGTACGTTACATTGCACTGCTCCTGACTTGGCAAGAGCCTCTCCACATCCCTGTGACACCCACTCAGGTGCATTTGTTCCTCTCTCCAGCTACTGATTCCCGAGATTTACATCACAAGGTAAGCTGCCTCTAACCCTGATGTGAATTCTTACAGTGGACACAATGCTTATTTTCTAATGCTCTTTGGTGAAACAGTTTACAAACATTTCACAACAGTTCCTCCCACGCTGAGGAGGAACTACACTGGAACCCTTAAGGGTGCCTTTTCTGGTTGAGTGATGGTGTGTGTTGGTTTTGTTTTCTTTTCCTCTTTTCTTTCTTAATAGGAACCAGCTTCCCAAATACAACACTTACCAAGTCATTCTCTACTAAGAAGGAAGAAAGATCTACCAAAACCCACGTTGGGATCATGAAGAACACAGCATGGCACCCGAGTATGTTCAGCAACCGAAGATGATGTATTCGGGAATCTCTTAACACCTAACAAAAACCATCATTAAACATGATGTTAGCCTTTCCTCAGCTACCACCCATGTTATCAGCAGAGATTCAGGAGCTGGGTAACAGTGACAGCTTTAGATGACAGATGGATGATGAAAACAATTAAATACTGTTGCAGTAGGAATTTCCTATAAGGATTACTAAAGAAAAGCAGACATGGAGTAAAGGAACGGCTCAGAAAACTCTGAGTTCTGCCTTATTTTCAGTGTAACAGCTTCGACAGGTTCTACAGAGCTGTAGAGAACAGGCAGACAAAACAGCCAGCTGTTACCTGGGGCTCCTTCGACTGTAGAGTTAACTTAAGAAGATATATGGACCAGAAAACACAATCATTCTGTCCTGCTCAAGGCTGCTGCCCCATGCGATGAACAGCAAAACCCTCACCTTCTTGGAGAAGATGTTCTGAAGTGAGAAACACAGCGTAGCAGCAAGCGCGCTGATGAGCCCCCACATGTCAAAGGAAAGCTCCGTGACGGTGGCCAGCAGGACACCGGTTATTATGGGGATCAGAGACAAGTACACCTGGAAGAGGAACAGAGAGGAGCACCTTACACCTATGAATTTTCATTGCCACTCAGTTTATACAGAATGCTGATGTGGGGAGGAAAGGAGAAGAGAGAATCGAGCAACAGAACCAGGGGTCAACTTTTATACTATTGGAATTCATGCAATTTCTGCCCTGTGAGGGTGCTGAGGCGCTGGCACAGGGTGCCCAGAGAAGCTGTGGCTGCCCCATCCCTGGCAGTGTTCAAGGCCAGGTTGGACACAGGGGCTTGGAGCACCCTGCTCCAGTGGAAGGTGTCCCTGCCCGTGGCAGGGGTTGGAGCTGGAGGAGCTTTAAGTTCCCTCCCAACCCAAACCAGGCTGGGATTTTGTGATGTCCTGACTCTAGAGATGGTTCCCAAAGCAAACTTTGAATGGAAAATCTGTTTTATCTAATTTCAATCACAAAACTCGCCCCACTTTCCCGACCCCCGCCAGCAGAGCACAGCACAAGCACCCCCAGGAGAAGAACCCACAGCAAACCTGTCCGCACCTTCGTCGTCTGCTTCTCCTTCATAATGATCCGCGACAGAAGAACCACCCATATTGGCATCGTTGCTTTGACTGGGGAGGAAAGAGAACACTGGTGGGGATGCGAAGCTCGGGCCAACTCCAGCGACCCCCATCAGCAGCGGGTGAGCACAGGGGATGGAGGAGGGCCCGGGGTCAGTCCCACTGAGCCATAGCCTCAGCTGGGGGTCCCTCCTGCTGCTGTGCCGGGCACTCGCCGGCCGGTCCCTGGTGCTGCGGGACACCGCACCGGGCAATCCGGGCACAGGAATCACGGCCTTCAGGTGACTGCACCGGGACACCCCCCCGGCCCTCACCTGTATGCGCGTAGGAGACCGGGACCCGCCAGAGCGAGACGTGCGCGGACACGGACGCGAAGTACTTGCCGAAGGCGAGCGGGAGGATGTAGCGCGGGTAGGCGCGGGGCGGCAGCTGGGCCGGGCCGGCGGGCGGCACCCGCCATGCGCGCAGCAGCGGCGGCAGCAGCCCGCAGAGCCCCAGGATGTGGAACAGGGACACGGTGACGGGCCGCGGGAAGCCGCCGAGCAGCAGCTTGTTCACCACGTTCCCGCCCGCGCTCAGCCCGTACCACGCCAGGCACAGCGCCGACACCCGCGCCCCCTCCCGCAGCGCCGGACCGCGCCCCCCCCGCCCCGGAGCCGCCGCCGCCGCCGCCCCGGAGCCGCCCGGAGCCGCCAGCGGGGCCGCCATGGCTCCGCGCCGGGGAACGTCAGCGCCGCCAACGCGTCGCTTCCCGGGGCGGGGCCGCGCCTCGGCGCCACGGGGGCCGGCGGCCGGGGGAGCGTCACTTCCGACGCGGTCGGTGCCGTGGGGCTCGAGGCGGTGCCGCTCCGCTCCCGGTGCGGCCGCAGCCGCGCCTCAGCTCAGGGGGCACCCGCGGCGGTACCGCCTCAGCTCAGGGGGCACCCGCGGAGGTACCGCCTCAGCTCAGGGGGCACCCGCGGAGGCACCGCCTCAGCTCAGGGGGCACCCGCGGCGGTACCGCTCCCGCTCCCGGTGCGGCCCCGCCTCAGCTCAGGGGGCACCGAACCGGGGCGGGGGAACGGAGCACAAAGCCCCGGGTCTGCTCCTGGGGGTACGGTGGAGCCCCCGCGTGGACTCGGAAAGGGCCTGAGGGGGGAAGCAAAGGTCACGGAGCGGCCATCCCGGGCTTTGAAGCACCTCCGCTGCCCGCAGCGAGGGTGCGGAGCCCATTGATCCGCGGGCTCCGTGAAGCGCCATCTCCGCGCCTCGGGGGTCAGCGCCATCCCTGACGGGGAGGGCAGGACACCGACCGGGTTAGGAGTCGTGTAAGGCGGAGCGGAGAACGGAGTCCGGGCCAGGAGGAGAGCGCGGGGCACGTACAGAGGGTAAACTCCATTGGAACTGTTTATACCATTGGCGGTAGCACCTCGTGAGCTCATTCAGTGCTCTGGAGCTCACAGACTCGTTCTGTTGTCACGGCTGGAATAGGCATGGTCAAAGCCTCAGCTCACCATGGATGACACCTGAGTGAGTGCCCTGCAAGGGCCATGGCTTGCAGCAGAGCAGGACCCTGCGCCTAAGCAAGACCATTCCGAGGAAGAGGGAGGAGGCGGGAGGAGCAAGGTGCAGCTTTTACATAAACCCCAAGCGCGTTCCAAACGGGCCAACTTTTTAACCCTCTGCCACCAAATCCACCTCTGAGCTCGGGGACAGCCCTAAACCACCCCATCAGCTACAGGAGGACACTGAGGTAAACTGAAAACACACCTGGAAACACCTTTTTGGTAACTGCTGCTTCTGGTTTCGCTCTCAAACCCTCCCGTTTCATAGGTGGGAGCAGACAAACGTCAGCGCTTCCAACAGCCACGCATTTCAACATGGTCAGGTCGCAAAAGCAGGTTTGAGCAAGAAGAGACACAAACCTTGTCAGCTGTGTTCCAGAGCACGACCCAGCTTCACACAGACCCAGCAAGGAACACCCGTTAAAACCAGGCAGGAGCCCGACTGCTCTGGAGCCTTGGCAAAGCTCCTCTCCACAGCAGCGGGATCCAGCACAGCCGGGATAACGGAGTTCGAACAGTGCTAAACCAAGGTGCACTTTTGGTGCGGCATCACCTCCTGTCTGACTGCAGCAAAGAGTCCCATATTAAAGCAGTCACAGTTAACGCAAGTTCTTTGCTTTCTGTACCAAACCAGGGCCGCTTCCAAAAGCATTTTAACACGTAGGAATAACACATTAAAAGCCATGGGGGAAAAAAGCCGAACGTGAAGCAGTCACGTTCTCAGTCTCATGGGTGCAACAAGAGCTTATGAACCTCTATTGAACCTGTGTGACTGACCACCACCATCAGCCATGCCAGACATCAGGTACAGCCCTGCCAGCGTCACCTGGGATTCCATCCAGCCATCCCACGGCTCCAAGGGCTCCTGGGCGCCGCTCCCGGCGGAAGGAAAACCAAAAGCTGAGCAGCAAGAATTCACCAAGTGGTTTGTGCAAATTTTCTTTATTTCCACATTTATATCACAATGTGTCCACTTAAAGGACCAAATAGCAAAGTTGCTCCCTTCTGCATCCCAGGGACGCAGAAGTCTGGTTACTGTACATTCACTAAGGCTCTTTGTTTTTGCAAATTGCGTTTATGATGGATATCCATAAGGCAAACAATATCTAAAGGAATGGTAACAAGTATATTTCCAGCATACAAACAGGCTTCCTTTTTCCCTCTCACAGTACAGTTACAAACTTGTAGCACCCTCATTACATTTAGGTTCTAGAAAAGGTGATTTTTCTTTATTTTTTTAAGTTTGTTCTTTTTTTGCTTTTTTTTGGCTTTTTTTTTTGTTTTTTTTTTTTTTTTTTCTCTTTTTCCTGGAAGTTTGCAGGAAGGGAAAAGGAGGAAAAATATTTGGCTGGAGGCGGTGGGATCAAAAATATCATTCAACATCTAGGGTTGTTTTTTTGCAGCATTTCTCAGAGACTGGATTTAAACTGAAACCAGACTAAAATATGTGGATGCCTATGGAATGTTGAGCTGAAGCTGGGCTCCCAGCCTGCAGTGCAACACCGGCTGTTTAAAACCCAATCTCCGTACCACATGACTTGGAAAAACCAAACCCCCCCCCCCAACGCAATCATGTTCAGAGATGTGACAGAAATAAAACTACAGGGTTTGCACATTGTCTCTCCAATATCTCACTGCCAAATAAAACCCCAAATCAAGTCAAATAAATAGATGCATATTTTCGTTAAGGTAACTCCCACAATTTTCTCTGTACCTGCCTGTAATCAGATTCCGGCATTCAGAAAGTGCTGGAAATCCTCTTCCTTCTCGGGGACTAACACTTTTTTATAGCTGGCTTGCTATAAAGAGTTTGGAACTCAATGGATCAACCTTCGTATGCCTTCCTTTGCAATTGTTAGTAAACTGGTAGCAGCATTTCACAAAAGGAGAATTTAAAGGGCAGAGCTGGAGCGAGCCAGCTCCCTCCCACCCTCTGCTCGTTGGGCCTGGTTGTCCAGGACAGGAGCTTTCTCCATGTGGAAGTGGCATCGCGCCTGCCGGTTTTGCTAACTGCAGATGTAAAAAGCATTGTGTTTAGCAAACCTGGAACTCAGTCTAGGCAGACGTAAGGCAGGATGTTCAATCTACCATCATCCCCGTGTGGATCTAAAGATATGCACTGTGTCCAATCATACCAGTTACCCTGTGTGTCGTAACAACCGTTCACGCCTGGCCAGTGGTGTTCACATATCCTGTCGAGGTCATCACTTGTGACCTCCCTCGTGAGCCCAGGCAAGTCTGTAGGTTTGCTGTTAGGAGCTAGAACATGAGTCTTTCTAGCCTCTTTTCTAGTGCTTTCCTCCTGCTTTAAATACTCAGACATGAAGTAGTGAGCTCCTGGAGTCTGTACTCCTGATGAAGACAGCAAGCTACTCTGTCTGTTTAAATATGACTGAATGATTTCATTTCTGGATAACTCTTTCCAGTTCGTTTGTTCAAAAGGGCTTTGCAGGTTGGGTTTTTGCTCCTGCTTTTCCGTTTCTGTCCTGTGCTGTTCGGTAAGCGCAGGGATTTCTACCTGCAAAGGATCTTTCTGTGTTAAAGGTTTTATCTGTCCTGTCATGGGATCAAAAGTGAGCTTTCTCTCTTTTAACCTCACCGGTTTCACACCCCCTTCTGTCACGTGCCCATCCAAGTTGACAGTATAGTCTCTGGGTCGGTACCTTTTCTTCTTTTTGCTGTCGGAACCTGAAGCAGCATCATCGCTGTCCATTTTGGAAGTGTCCTGTGAGAAGCCTGTGTGTGGCGTGAGAGATTCCCCAGGGTGGGAGCTGGTTTTGCAGCTGGGAGACGTGTGCTGTTGGAGGGTCCCTGCTGGGTGCCTGTGCTGGCTTTCCGAAGGTACCTGCTGCTCCGGCCAGTGCTGAGACACCTCAGCGACCGCCTGCTGAGAGAACTCCAGTCTTTTCGCTGGCAAGGGAGGTGTTGAAGGTTGCATCAAGGATGGTGGTGGCGATGGCACCTGTGCAGTATCTAAGAACTGAGACCTTTGAGATGGACTGGGCATCGAATCCTTTGGTGAGTACGTCGTATGCTGCCGAGCAAAAGTATCATGCCTGACATTTCTAGGGCTAAAGGAGGAACAGCGAGGACTCTTGGGCTGGTGCGGTCCTGTGGTTTCTTCCGATTTATCATGCTGCTGAAGCACTGCAGTCTTTAATAACGAGGAAGTGCTTGAAGGTTTTACAAGTCCTGGAGAACTGGTGTGAGGTTTTACAGCGTTTACGGGGATTTTATTGTGTTTGTCATTTTCACTGAGTTCTGTCCTACTGCTTTCAGGCCCTGCGTGTAGGTTTACATCTACAGGGCTAGGAAAATTCTCAGGACTGCCTCCAATTCCATTGGTTGGAGGGGGCGAAGAGTTTTGTAATACTTCATGACTAGCTTTGGAGACTTTTGGGGGAGGAGGGCCCTGATGGCCGTCCCTGTGCTCACCTTTCCTTTTCCGATTCCCTAACTTCTCAGGTTTGGGAGAATTGAGTTTCTGGATGTCATTCCTGCTTTTCAATTCGCTGATGGGCTTCGTCCCAGCCACCGCAGGAAGTTGCGCTTCTGCTTTGCAGTTGTGAGCGCCACCGTTTGCTGACCCGGGTGGGTTCGGCAGCCCCCGCGGCACCGCTTCGTTCTGGGTTACGGGTTCTATCAACTTCTGCCAGTTCCGCAGCAGCTTCTTGGCACGTTTGGCAAGCTCCTCATTGGATGTCTTCTTCCTCACCTCATTGATAAGCCTCCCAAGTCTTGTTTCCTGCAAAGAAAGAGAAGTTCTTTTACAACCAGGTACCGCTCCGAACAACATCCTTACGGCACATTTCTGCTTTGTCACATTTAGCCTCGCAAATACCAAGTTAAAACCCACTAAATACTGAAGTGTTGAATTAAGCTTTTTGGAAAGGATTAGTCCAGTTGGTCCAGTGCTCTGCCGCACAACGTGAAACCCACTGTGGGTTCCATCCTGTCTTTATTCCCTGGCGGAAGCACCAGAGCCACGAGCTGTGAAAAACACCCGAGAGGAATTCTTTAACCAGAAAAAAGAATAAAGGTGGGAGCTCAGAGCTGAGGGGAAATGCAGCACCCGAGGCAGAGAAGCTGCGCCTGGTCCCAGCGAGAGGGTGAGATCTGCAGAAAGAGGCAAGAGAAAAAGACTCCAGAAGCTTCACCCGTTACAGCAGTGCACTGACAATACAAGTCCCTGTGTCGCAAACCTGCCCAGCCAGGGCACGACTGGGGTTCTACCTTCTCCCTCCATCCCTTCTCTCCCTGCGCTCCCCAGTATCTTGGAAACGTATGAAATCTGATTTCAACAAGCGTTCCTGGGGCGTCCCAAAGCGGTTCCGTAAGCAGAAGGAAGTGCAAAGTTTGATTGCTCCCAGAGCACGTTTGGAAACAAAGAACTGTTCCACAAGGCAGATTGCTTAAGAAAAGCACCTCAGAGGGGCTGTGAGAGGAATGTGCAACACGCTGCGATATGTATGTTGAGATACAGCTGGGGCTACAGTTAAGCAAGGGTTCAAAACCTGGAACACAGGAATGTGGGTAGGAACTGAAACCACTGTCATTTAGCCATAAAACCATCTTTGGGCTGTTTCTAGGAGTGGGCAACGAGACTGCAGCGATCCCAGCCGAGACTCCAGCTTTTACCTCTTCCCATCTATATCAGGCATCGAAACCTGCTAGACTGAATCACAGATGAATTTCATAGACACAGAGTAACTCTGCTCCTATTTCAGAGCCTTTGTGGTTGGTCAGACATCTAAAAAGGCAGCGCTACTTCAGCAAGCAGTGCTGTGGCTGAATGCAACAGGATTCATCAGAAGCGAGTGATGGTTAATGTAGTGCCCTACACAAACAGGAACTGTGCTGCACAGAATACTGATCCCAACCCAGAAAGAATCACTGTCTCTGTGCTCAGAGGTCAGAAGCAGCCCAAGAGGGACAAAATAGTATCTTAATTGTGAATCCTTTGCAATCAATCTATTGTTGCAAGAAAAGCTCATATGGAAATTAGACAAGCAAAGAAAGTCCTTTTATACACACAAAAATCAAGTCATGTTCAGAGGGTGACATACCTCAAGTGCCTCTTTGGTAATGGGGTATTTCTCCAGGCTGGAGATCACTTCCAGCACTGCCACCATGTTATGGATCTGCAACAAGGAAGACAAAGTCACTTCATCTTTCATGCACAGGTCTTTGTTATCAAATGTAATTTAAGACCTTCCACTTCATAATTGCTGGAAGCATTAGTCACAAAATTGCTATCACACTGTCTGGCTTCAGGGAGCTGATTGTCCAAGGAACAGGGACAAGGACACTTCACTGACCTAGTTGGAAACTGCAGGAACTGTAACACACACACACTTTCATGTAAAACTGAAGGAAACGCTCGCAGTGAAACCAGCATCACTTGCTAGCAAGGTCTGGACTCCTGTGAGCCCCCCAGCCAAGGGATTCATCGTCCTGCAGCCTAACTGGAAACATCAGTGCCAAGCGGTCCAAGACACGAGCTGCATTGGAAGTCTCACATTTCCCCCTTCGGGCACTGCTCTAGATGTACCCAAGTCACCGTCCTAGGATGCTGCTCAGAACACTGCCACTTCCCGCAGTCCAAAACCCCGGGTCCAAGCGCTCCACATTCCAGAGCGGATGAAGCAAACGCTGTGCCCAGTAGGTGTCCTCAGCCCCCCACCCTGCGCAGCACCAGGCTGGGCCACCTCCAAACCCGGCAGCGTCCTGGAGCCGCACGTCCCCATATGGAAGATGGTGAGGAGCCACCGCAGAGATCCCCGTGACGTTAGAACAAGTATCAGATTGTCTGATGGGCTCCACTGCCACGTTTCTGCACGCACGGGTAAGCGCCGCACAAAAGCTGTTGCCACGATCTGTAAGCCTTAAGCACAAGTGGGATTTTAGCAGTTTGTAGGAGAACCCCCGGGCTGCACAGCCCCGCACAGCCCCGTTCCCATTCCCTGATGTTAAGAGAAAACCCGACAATTTCTAAGCCACCTTTGTAGACAGACTTAAAAGAGAAGCAAAGGAAAACTTGAATCACAGCCTCACTTAACTGCTTAATTGCGTTTGTGACTCAAGTGGATGCGAACTGATCTGAGAACCATCTCTCAGCAAGAACCTCTGCAGGGAGCCCACGTTAACGTACTCACGTAGCTCTGCCCTCCCAGCTACACCCTCCACAGCAACAGTCTTCACTATAAGCCTGCCAAGTTCGTAAGAATCAGCTTTTCCAAGTCAGTTCTACCCCTTTCAAAGACAAAAGAGAATTGGGAGCTGAAGTCCCTTCTGTGCAGAAAACCTCGTTCATGGGCAATGTTTTTTCCACCAGACCCGGACTGCTTCACGTTGGAGAGACTTGGATGAAGCTGTCGGCAGTGGAACACTGGGCCTAACGTGCAGATTAACTTTGCTCAAACTCCGGTTTAAAGTCTATCGAGGCTTTGAATGATTTAACTCCTACAGGTTGCAAAGCCAGCTTCAGAACAAAGATGAACTCATTTGTCATGGTTCTTTCTTCACCAAACTACATTGCCTCTGCAGAAATTCAAGCCCTACCATCCAGTCAGGCCTGGTAAAGCTCCGCTTAAGCGCTTCTTAACACGCTTTCTTCCATGTTTCTTCCTCACGCTGCCCTCAATGCCTAGAAGGAACAACTTGGCACCACAGCTTAAGTAATAGATAACACCATGGGGGCTTTTTCCGCTTTCTAGAACCAGAGCAGCTCGAATAGCTAATGCTCAGTTCTGGGAGTTTCCAGACAAACGTTTTTAGACTTGCCCGCTATGAGACTCTCCTTCCCAACACATGGTTTAAACTACAGATCACCGAGGTTCTGCGCACTGCACAGAGCAATCAGTGGCACAACTGTTTTGGCAGCTGCTGGCAATCCCCAAATATTCACTACCTAAATGACAAACCGAGGGCAAAAAAGGATTGAGTCTCTCAAAAGGTCAAGATGGGGAAAGTGATACGCTCAAGTGTACGTACACCTACGGGAAGATGAAACTGCTCAGGGAGTTTCCAGCAGCAGCTTTGCCTTTGTTCAGTACACCCCAATACATGTACATGGATGCCCCCAGCTGTTCCATCACCTACCAGGGACCAGGGCTGCACCACAGCTGATAATAAGACTGTTCCTTCATCCCTCCTTTGAGGGACACGTGGTGCCTATTAAAGGCAGTGAAAGCAGCCTCGTGCCACTGAATCTGTGCTCTTCACTCGACTCCTGGTAGAACACAACCCACCCGCTGCAGATTCTTCGCCCAACTGGAACCAATTGAAAACCCATCGTCATGCTGGAGCAATCACTGCAAGGCACATGACGGCTCAAGATGAACTGCAAGAAGCTCCTCTCCTTTTCTGCTCTCTTTGACCTGCAGGGAAGCAGGGTCCTTCTGAAAAAATACCATGTTCAACAACTTCTCTACCCTGCCCCAATAGTTTCATGTGGTTTTCTCGATATGCTTCATCCAAACTGCCAGAAAGGGCAATAATATAATATTATCTATAAAATGATATAAGTATTATATGTATTCTATACTCACACAATTATGTACATTATATCAGTATTATACTATATGTGTAACAAAAATCATATTTGCCCATTTCAAACTGACACAGCCTATGAGGTTTATGTGGCGCGGATACACACTACGATGAAAACAAGGCGACCTCCCAAAACACCTCACGTATCACCTATTCCATGCGAAGACACCTATTTTGTTAACAGCAGCACATGAGTATCATGCACCAGTATCGTTACCTTAAACCATCTGTTAGTGGCTTAATAAAACGAATCTATTGTCACGTAACTGACATGAGACTGGAGTTATGCAGCTTGCCAGAGCATCCTCCTGCTCTGAGCAGCACCAGAAGTGACAATTTAGAACGCAAGCTGCTATTAAAATGCTTATTGGCTACACAGCAGACAAAGTGACCTAAAGCAGAGCGGGACAAGGGAGCTGGTTCAGACTGTGATTGCACAAGTCAGGCTCTCAGGGATGTGCACATCATTTTAGGTTCTATTTGCCTTTGTCTAGTCCTGCTGCAACCCGTTACTACCACCCCAAAACAAGAACCTCCATGAAGCAACCCCAGGACTTCGCATTTAGCAGCCTGCAGAACACAGATAAGAACAATTCATACGGTATTTAAAGTTATCCCGTACTATTCCCACTGCCTGGCACACGGAATAATTCACTCGAAAGTTTACTGGAGAACATCTGCTTTGAGTCATGCACCGTAATCCTCTGCAGCCAACCCTAATGACAGCCACAGAAAACAAATCTTATTTATTCCATGCAAGCCTCCTTAAGTCATTCAGCCACACTCTGGAGCTAACTACTGGTATCTGAGATCTCTTCCAAGTAAAGCACTAAGTGCTTTCACTACAGCCTCAGACAAAAGCATGGGGTTTCTGCACACACTGGAAGAGATCAAGAGGCTTCATTTCCTTTTTTATTTAACTGACACCTTAATCCTATTTTAGCTCTTACAAATCAAGACCAATGCAGTAACTACCTTCGGAGTAAGTGTTCCATGGCAGTTTAAAAGGATAAGCGTGTTGGGTGTGGAGGTTTAAGGTACAGCCCTTCCCTGCCACCTCCTACTGCCTCCTTCCCGGTTGATTTGAAACCAGCAGCAAACTCAGCACCCCCAGCAGCGGGTAGCACCGCTCCCACACACTGGGATGGGTTTAATGCGGACTAGCACGCTCACATGTTAAGCTTTGATTCTCTTCCTTCATCCACAGCCACTAGCCCAGCCCAGGTACTAACCTCAACGGTACACCTCCCATTCTTCCTCAGGACTGCCTCAGCACAGGGCAACCTGCATCTCACCCCACTGCTACCTCAGAAACAACAGGTACAGACACTCGATGGCAGTTGTTTGAATAAAGCAATTTTGGTTTCTCGGTTGGGTTTTTGATGTTTCATAGGGATGTTTCTAAAGATCTCTACACGCCTGACTGGACCGTGATGGATGACAAACGAGATCCGAGTTAACACAGATGATGCTGAGTATTGCACAGGCCTGGGGTAGGAGAAGGAGAAGCTATTTCCTTGTAACTTGAAAACCTGAGCACTAAGTGCCCAATTACAAAGGGAAGTGCAGTGAAACTGCTGAGACAGCCAGAAATCCTGGCTAGAAAAGCTCTTTCTAATCACTTGCATCGAGTTCACAGAACAGTGCTGAAAGGCATCTGTTGACACAGGATCATCAACCATATGGGTCACATTAGTACCTGTAAAGAGTGATTAAACTTGGCCTAATATGTCTAGAGTCCGTAATCATAGAAACTTATCTAAAGTATAACACTACTGTCCTCCCAAAACCACAGGTTAGAATAACCAGGCTGACACCATTGGAGGCATTTTGAAACAGACCTTAGAGCCAGATCGGAAGACACTGCCTTTGAGAGAACGGATCTGTCAGCACACATCAACCTCCTCACATTATACTAAACGCTCAGTATTTTGCCAGTTTCAGAGTACTTCTGTAACCTTTTCCCACCTGCAGCACCAAAGCAAGCTTCCCAAAGGAAGCAGAGAAGCGCACCCACCATGGAACACCGACCAGATCTCTCTTTTCTACACATACAAATCCAAACCTCCACTGCCAAGTGGGGTGCTTTCTGCTGGCAGTTATCGGGAATGCAGCATGGTCTACACAGAAGGCCACATTTGTATCATCTTTTATTGTCTTTCCCTGCTCTTAGGGACAACAGCATTTTATCGGGTAGTTATAAAACCTGTCATTTATCTATGGGCCATGTAGATCATAGAATCATGTCCTTAGGTAGCCCAGGAAAATCCCAGGTTCAAGGTCAGTATTGCTGGAACTGCCAGGAAGGCAGAGCCGATTCAGAAGGAGGAGAGCAACAGCACTATGAGCAATGTCATCCACTCACACTTATCTTCTCCAGAGCAGTGATGACCCGCACTGGAGGCACCAACTCCTGCCCCAGGCTGGGGTATCTAAACAGTGCCACATCTTGCCCCCAGCACTGCGTTTGTATAAAGCTGCTTCATTGCATAATAATCCAAAAATTGGAATAAGTAAGAGGAGAAAAGTTGCTATTCATAGGAGGCTTTATTTAAATGCAGCAGTGGAAATACAGCAGCACAGTGTTTATTTAGCACTTCACATTGGATGCTTCAGACATCAGACACTAACAATACATCTCTTGAACAGTAAATCACAATGTCATTTTTGCAGAGATACAGACTAAACACACAGAGTGAGAATCCAGGTTACAACCTGCTGCTATTTAGTTCAGTTCCCTTGCAACTGATCTATTAACGGTTTCCCCTCCCCACAATGTGACATGATGCTGTCTAAAGATAGGGTACCCGAGATGCTATTCACAGAAACGACATGCCAAAAAGATGACCATGCACTACTTTGGTTCATAACCACTGAAAAGCTTCGGAAGTCAAGTTTCTTAAGTGGCGTGCAAATATTCACCAGTATGCAAAAGTTAGTCTTAAAAGCGGTGAGTTATCTAACAGTATTTAGTAGAGCAGATATTTAAACATGAAGGAATCAATTATTTGGGTTCAAAGTCATCCATCCACTGAGAGTGTCTTCTATGACAGAGACATTCATTTGGAGTCCATGCTTTGAAAACTGATCAGGAATTTGAGCTGCAAAACAACAGGTAGAAGAAACACTCCTTGACTACCAACAGGCACAGCAAGCACATCCCCCTAACTCTGCATTTAAAGTTTCCACATCTAAAGAGTCAAAACAAGCTGCATATATTTCATTATACTTGGGCTTTATTGAACAGTGAGGTAACATCACCCAAATACCTTCCCATATGGACTTCACAAAGCCAGGATCAAACAAAAGGTCAGACTCAAGCAAAATACCGCAGTGCGAACGAATGGGCAGACCTGAAATATTCCCCTTGAGTGAGACAACAGTTCAGCCCTCCCTTAAGTGCTGGCAGCAGGTAAGGCACATCAGGGAGGTGCAGAGGCACCAGGACAGCCAAGATTCCGAGGATCTGCCAGCAGAGAACGCGCTTTACCCCAGCAGTTACAAACAGCCTCAAGACACAAACACGCAGCAGCGGGGAAGTGCCATCAGCACTTCAGCTCTTCTCCACACCATCCATTCCAAAGGAGACGTCAAAGCCCTTGGCACAGCAGGAAAACACACCACGCTTTGGCAAGGCAGGACAAACCACCCACCAAAAGTAGTACCCATTGGTGGAGTCTTTGGAAGATAAGAGGTAGTAAAATACAGATTACAGAGGCAAGATGCGCATGCAGAGCAGCAGTGGTACGCTGGGGAATGCCTCCCTGCTCTACAGAAGAGGTCTTGAAGGCAAATAGAACGAAGTCAACAGTGCAACACTCTTCACCATATTTATCAGCCAACACTCAGAAGCATTCTTGTGACTGCAGAGAGCCATAATTGTCAACTTCAACATTTGCTCATCGCTTTGTACAACACCATCAGAATTGTACCTTTGGTGCCTACCCCTCAGTTAAGTATGAAACATGGACCTCGCTGGAACACGGCCCTGCTCATTTTCCTTTTCCAGCCCCCCCAAAGCATCCCATTGGATCATAAAGTTGGGCAAAACCTTTTGGGTATCAATTAGCCAGATTTCAAAGCCCAGCAGTTGAGGTGAAATACTATTAAAGTGGGAAGATGTGCGTGGCACAAATTCAAACCAGGGAATACAGGAAGAAGGGAGCTGGGTACTGCAGGCCCCAAAGCCCGGCAGAACACAGGCTCAATGGTATCTGTAGCATTTCTAGTGCTGCTTTTCACCCAACATCATACTGCTAAGCAATGGCACAGGAATCAAATTCAGCTGGAATTACATGATCACCTTGAGGTGCCCCAGTTCAAGAGAATGCAGACGAAGAGCTCAGAGGGGAGCCGTGATGGGAGGGTTTGAAAACACGGTTAGCAAGGAAAGGTTTAAGTGCTCAATTCATACAGTATTGAAAAAAACCAGGGAGGAGACACATAAAGCTCGAAGTAAGACTTCCTGTGTTATTAGTCATAATAAAGAGAAAGGTGATCAACCTTTCTCGTACTCACTCGCCTAACCTGCAACAAGGCTAACACTGATTACATACGAGGAATAAACAGAGCGCTACCAGTGCGCTCAAATAAGCTGTCAAATAGCTTCCATAGCCACTGCTGAGGCTTAAGAACAGATTAGACAAGGCTGGAAGGAATTGCTTTATGCAGGTGATGCTACCGCAGTGAAGGCAACGGACCTCATAGCTTCATGAAGCGCCTTCCAGCCACCCCCCCATCAGTCACACCCAGGGAACAGGCACCAAACAAGCAGCTGAAAGGCACCAGAACACCCTCGGCTCCAAACTGGGCTCAAAAGAGCAATTCTAAATCCTGTCCTCACAAACAGCCAGGGAATCAGCTGAAGGAGTCTGCATTAGAAAGGACATGCAAACTTCAACCCTTCCAAACCCCAGGCCTCTCTGGCAGCCTCAACAGCCCCGCGGGACCACGATTCCAGGCTGTCCCAGCCTTCCAGGTGGCTCATCACTGCTCAGGCTCTGCACTCACTTCTATCGCCATTCAATCACCTCATGCCTACCCCTTCTACATCCCAGCACCTCAGCACGTTTCTAAACCAGCACGTGCCTGCCAAAACAAAGCACAGCAAACCAAGAATGACCACAGACACTGAGGTCTGCCCCAGCCTGGTACATCCATTGCCTTCTGATCACACTGCAAAAGCGGGCTCAGCACTCAGCGGAACAATGTAGCACATCTTACAGAAGCAGACTCCTCAAGGGCTGAGCTGCACAAGGTGAGCAGGAGATGCTGCAGTGTGTCCACCCCTGGTGCAGCAACTGCTACACACTATTTCAGCACAACAAACACCACCCATAGAACACACTGCTAACACAGGAGCCCTAAAACCCCAAACACTACGCTGGTCCTCAGGACATGTAACCATGATACAGTTTCGCTGCATACATGAAACAGTTTTCTTTTCCACCTCTCCAGAAACCTGGGCCAGCGGAATCTTGGTAGTTACTATTTAGTATAAGCCATGAACTGAAGTGCAGTCGAAGTCAGAGGAACATCTGGTCCTCCTTCACCAAGAGAGAAACCCAGTTTGGTGACCACTGTGGCAGAATACAGACTATAGAGCAAATTCAGCCCTAAAATGCAGCCCTTCAGGTTTATCATGATCTCGGGGCTTTCCATGGTAAGGGAACATCCACTCAGCCAGAAGCCTGTTCTTGGACTGCAGTCCTTTGGGGAACTGAAAAGCCAACGCTGGGAGCTGATGCGCAACAGGCAAGTCCCGGCTCTCTGCTTCTCACTGCTTTTATCTACCTGTGTTATGGTAAGAGCAAAGTCGGACACCAAGCTAGATGAGGAGAACGACCCCTCAAGTAATCACCTGGAGAGAATCATTCTGCAATCATCTGCTCGATCTTCATGCACTCCAGAGAACTAGTGGAGGTTTAAAATCGTGCAACATGCGTTGAAGGACCTGCTGAGAATGGCTCCAAAGGGTCAAGAGCTCGCTGAAGTTCTCAAACATTACCTTACCCATCATGGAGTATCCGCCCAGAGCTGTTAAGTCAGAGCAGGTTATAGCTGAATGTAATACAGAAAAGCCCCAGTAATGTCACCACAATGAAGAGTTTTCTTTCTCCTCTTAAAATATAAAGCCATCAGTCACTGTACTGGTGGTAAATTGGTGACTTTTAAATGCAGCAGGCCAACTTTTCCCCAAAATGCTAAGGAAGCTTCTCAGCTGGTTCCCGAAACGCTAAAGGAGACGGAGGCAAGAGCCTGATGACTATCCTGCATGGGGGAATTTATTCCTTCACCACACTGAAGTGCAATGCGCGTGCATGGCTGCTCAGGAGCATTTCAGCATGGCACACTTGCTCCCAAAAGCTGAGAAAGAGTCTTCCAAACTGGGGAAGTTTCACGTGCCAACTTTGGCGAGAAGCCGCTGCATCCTTCCAGCAGCACTGACTACCACACAATTTCCATCAGCACCTACCATAGAGATGTGTTATGGATGCGCAAAAGTTAAATCACTTTACCCATCTCCTCGAATTACTGCTCCCCAAACTGGAGATAAACTGCTGCTGCCAGGCACCCGCTTTCAAATCCCTCCATTCCCTGCAGACTGTGCAGGTCCGCAGCAGGATGCAACCTGTGCAAAGCAATGACCTCCCTCCGACAATCAGTCGGGAATGCTTGGCCATTCCACTCAGTGGCACAAGCATTAGCAGCTATTTAGAAACAAAACACCTTTGCTACCTCTGACTTGGAACAAAAAACTCTGCCTGCAGAGGACAGTAAGCACAGCACCTTTCAACTCCAAGCTTACAAGTGGGAGGGCGACTTTACCTTGGGAGCAATTCCACTCCAAAGCCAATTGCCCAATGTGATCATGACAGGACAAAGGAACCCAGTACTCCATTAGCATTTTATTTACATTTAAACACAGGACATTGGGGAAAGCTGCAACCTGGCGCTAGTTATTTTTAACTTAGCACCAAAATCTTCATGATTTCCACTTAGAAAGCCCCAGTGACACTTCAGCCCAGTCTCGTGAAGAAAATACTCTACAGAGCCAAAACCCAACAGCTCCTATCTTGATAGAGTGAAACTCTTACTACATGACAACAGATACCAAGTCTGACAACAGAAGCAGTCAGGTTCTTCAGTGGTGTGTGCAGCCCACGAGCACACAGGCTGCAAGCCCCCCACTTTCACATATAGATCTGCAACATCAGCTCTCGCGCCTTCTCTTCCATCTCACTGTGCTCAACTGTACTCCAGAATCAACTGCAGTTTCTCCAAAGATAAACTGTAATATTGCGATACAGTTTTTCCCTGGAACGTTCAGGATGACAACATCTCTACAGACATAAAAAATCCACCTCATGCAATTACCTTACGCAGCACATGGAGTGTTCCTACTGACCATGCTGCCAGCACAAAACGCTCCACTTAAGTGACAGCTCCAGTTACAGATCAGCACCGATGCAGATGTGCTGAAAGCCTGTTCGCCGAAGACAAGGTATAAAGTGCAGCACTACCCTGGGAAAAAACCTCCTCCTCTACCTTCAGTTCTGTGCTCCTTAAAGAAATAAACCCATTCAGACCTGTACTAGAATCGTGGTACCCTGCAAGCTGATGCTACAGGAAAACAGTGTGCGAGAAAGCAGCTCCCCAAGTGCTGGCTGTCACTCGTAGACAAGACTTCCACCTCTGCAGTCATCTTCACAGCACAGTTTCAAAATACACCCAGTTGAGCGTGTTGCTGACTACTACAGACACACTTGGACGTAGGATCCCTCTCCTCCCCAACTGCTACGTTAGAAAACCTTTTGTAGCTTTGTTCGGTAAAACAGAAGCCAACCCACATTTACATTAACCTGAGCGTGACGGACTTACCTTTACCTTAAATACTTCTTTAAGGACCAAACGTGTAAGTGGGGCCACAGCACACCTTATTTACACCATATTTACTACCCAAGAAAGTTTATTTGAGGTTATCACCATGCACAAAATGGGCGAGCTGAGACAGGAGCGCAGCCTTATCAGCCAAAACAGGCATGGGGGGTTTAATGTATAAAAACTACACCGACATCCATTTAAAGCCCAAATCTTGGAGTACCTATGCCTTAAAAGTGCTTCTTAACATTCTATTTCCACAGCAGGCAGAATCGATTCCTCTGTCCCTATCCTGAAGCTTCCATGGTTGCTGAAAACAGGTAACTTGTCAACTGCAGCTGCTCCTGGAAGAAACTGGGAAGGGATTTCCCCACACAGGATACTGGGAGAAAAAGCTGCTCTGACACCACTTGGATGAGGAGCCAAAGGTGCCAGAATGACAGCGCCGTCGTGTGTTTTGTTGCACCAGAAACCCTCAAGAGGCAACAACCAACAGGTCAGGCTCTCCCTCAACCCCCTGCACAAAACCCAAAAGGGCCAATTGGAGTTTCTCTCCTAGGTCTGGGCTTCTCAAACAGTGGCTGGAGCCAAATCAGGTCCATTTCTGATTATCTGGAGCAGCAGCCACACCGCGTGAGGTGGTTTACTCTGCAGTTGCAAAGCTCACTCATCAGTTACTACTCAGGAGCTATCCATAGAGAAGTTTGCCAGCATTTATCCCAGGAACACACGCCAAGGCCCTCCATTAGTGCATCACAGAAGTTTTATCAGGTAATTGAGCTACAGGCAAGGATAGATATTGCCTTTTCTTTCCTAAACTCTGATCAATTCCCCAGTTCAGTTCACCACATGATCCTGCAAACAGCTGCACCACACACATAAAATGGGTGTGTAGCAGGAATCAGAAGTGGGTGTTATTTAAATTGTCACTGCTGCTGAAACAAACACTCAAATTACAGCTCCAGAGCAAATGACTACTGCCATCACCACTGCAAGCTGGGGAGTTTCAAGGAATGAACAATAGAAAGGCAATCTGGCATTCCCCTTGCTTTGACCCCTCAATCCAAACTCCTTCTACCTTTGTTTGCTCTGATTTTGTCCAAGCAGCCTCACACTTTCTCATGGTCTGGCTACTGCAAATGAAAGGGCACTGTGGAAATGAGAAGTCTGTAACAAGAGAAGAAAACCTCTCAAGAAGCAGTAGGCTGTGTTATCACCAAGCCCAAACTGACCAGGACTAGACAGGCACTGAACCCGACAGTCAGACCGGTTAAACTCAGTGGCTGTGTCTATGAAGCAGTCCTCCTCAGGTAAGGTTATCTGAAATGGTGAAGAAATTGAATACAATGAGAGTGACTACATCAGACCTAAACCCTTATCCAGAAGCAAAACTGACACAATGCTTCAGACCTACACATTAGGGAATGCCACAACCCCCCTTACGTTTCCCCACACAGCTGAAGCACAATCCACTGCGCCGATGCACAAACCACAATACTGCTCGAAACAAGACAAGCTACAATAAGGAAACGAAGAAAACCAGCGAGAGATAAACCAGGTTCCAGCCTCTCTGCACGCTGCAGCTTCCTCAAAACCAGTAAGCTTATTAAGGCCGCACAGAAAAGGATAAAGCTGAAGCAAAAGCCATTCCTAGTCTTTCGCCCACACGCAACACTTCCCTGCATCCAAGAAATCACCAACACCCTCCTGAAGCAAACTCACTTCTAGGAGGTGTTATTTACCCATGATGATGGAGGCTTTTGTTCTGGAGGTTGGTAAAGCAACCAATACAGGAAACAGCCATGGAAGCATCTTTAACTAGGCAAACCATGCATTAACTGGAAGACCACTCCAGGCCAATACACTACATAGAATCATAGAATGGTCTGGGGTGGAAGTGACCTTAAAGATCATCCAGTTACTACCCCAAGGACTGATATCTTATTAATAATGCATCTCTCAGACCTCTCCTGAAGGCCAGAGCAGCAAAACCAACTGAGATACAGTGTGAATGGCAGCCTGATTCACAACCTGCTCCAACCACACGGTGGGCATACAGTGGATCATTACTCAAACCAAAGCTGCGTTTGCATCGCAGAGAGCTATTAGTGGCAAATCAGTAGATTATTGTCTAATCTTCAAACCAGGGAAAAGACTGCTATGTATTCAGGGTGAGGAACCATTTAATTGCAAGCACAATTCTAAGAGCCGGTAGGAAACGACAGGTTTTCCCACAGAGCCAAAACGAAGGGATCTCATTAGTCCTGACATCAGGTAATAAATTCCCTGAGGAGCACAATTTAATAAGGCAAAGGTGTTGTTCTGCTCAGTGGAAGAGGGGGTTTCTCAGCACACCGGGTCTAACAGGAGAAGTGCTGCTTCTATCAGAACCAAGGCAGATCTGCCCAGATAGACCTCACAACTGCTACGATAAGGCTTGGGACACTCTCATCCAGTTACTGTTTCTACATGGTTCTTCCAGAAGGATTTTCCTGCCAGAAAACCGCATCGCCCACCGCAGTGGTGCCATCACTAACCTCCCACTTTCCTCAGTACTAACCCATGAGCAATGGAAGGAAGTCGATGTTGATACTCAGTGTTTAAGTCACGGAGCAGAGGTAGCTTGTCCCAATGGTTTTTCAAGGGGAAAAGGCCAAATAAATGAAGATATAACACCAGACATCCCAGGTGCCTTCCAAGATGATGTCATTTGTTCAAAAATAGCTTATTTCTTATAGGTCTCATTCAAAATAGACGTTACCCGTGCAAATTCTGAACTAAAGGTGGGAAACTAAGTCACAAATACATTCTGCAGCAATTACTACACGAGGTCTCATTCCTAAACGCGTGTGTACAATTAAAACATCGCTCCCGAGCCAGCATGCCTCCATGGAGTAGATAAAGATGAATAATCACAGAATGGGATTTCTCAAAGCGAGCAGGGCCCTGGAATTTGGGGAAAGAAAAGATTTTGACCAGTTGAACTCAACGCAGATCCCACAGCAAAGCACTATAAAGAACCACCTCCTCAGCCCCACGCAACTGGACTGGTTTCTGCATGCCTGACAGCATCAGTGCAGTTTTCACCCTCTCCAAAAACACGGACATAAACACGCTAGAAGTCTGAATGAAATCCAGGCCTCAAAGCTCGACTGTCCTGGTAAGCAAGGAAGTCACTCTCTATAATAAAGACTCTAAGTTTGGATGCAAGCACTTCTTTTAGGAGCAGATTCTAAAGGCCAGAAGAAAGCAGCCAGTTTTCCCCAGGTACCCACAAGTGCAGCAGCTCACGGCTCCAATCGCTTCTCCCTGCAGGGAAATATCAGAACAGTTTCTTATACTTTTATGCCGCTGCCCAAGTGTGATTAAATTCAGAATCTGCTTTTAAGCACGTTCATAATGTACCTTTAAATCCCTTTCAGAAGGGGGCAATGGTTTGAAGGTTTACTGCGTATTCCACAGGCTTTGGAGAGAAATGCACAAGAGCCAGGCCTGCACCATGAGTTTCCACTACAGCACCTCTGCTCTCCTTCGAAGGAAACATTAAAATGAAGACAGCCCCCTGCCTACAGGCATTTCTAAACAATGGGCTGATTTTTCTGCCACCAATTATCGCCCTGGATAAGAATCAAGTATGTACAATTAGAATTCAACACACATTACTCCTAAGCTTAGGGGGCTACTGACCTACTGGGAAGTTCAGCAGAGCTGCTGGCTGATGCTCCAGCCTCCCCTTGCAGACAGCTGCCGCCTTATTTCTGATCCTTCTCCACAACCGAGGTGCAAGCACCTTCACAGAGTAACAGAGCGGGAACTTCTGGAGAAGGGGAAAAGCACCATCACAAACCCCACTTCTCCTGGCTGCCCAATTCCGCACAGCCACAGCGTTTCAGAGAGCGCCACCAGAACCGGGGTAACCATTGATGATGATAGCTTTGAACTGAAAAAACCTCACAGAACTGCTTGAGTTTTATTAAATTAGGTGGACACTTGGTCTAAAGCAGTGAAAGATTTGCAGCCGCCACAAGAGAACTCAGAGCAAACGAAACCCCCGCTTTTCAGACAGAAGTAGCTATGACTTTAATAGGACAAACCCACCGCTGCACATATCCAGCCTCCTGGAATAACACACGCACAGAGGTACATGTGCACATTCACCCGCAGCCTCCAGATAGCCAAGACAAACCCAGCTTCGCATCCTGCTGCAGTGACTGCTGAGCAAAGATTCAAACGTCTGACAGACCACAGGCTCTGCAGTCCTCTCACAGTAATAAACACCTTAAGGGGAGAACTGCTTTAATGCGCCAAAAACACCCTTACAAGGAGCAATAACAGCCCCTCAGACGTCAAGGCCACTCACAGGTAAAACAGACACCGACTTCTGCACTCACACTGCATCCCAGGAGGAGCGGATAAGCTCCTTACCGTGCTGCAGGGAAGGATCAAAGCAAACACCGAGGCTGCCCGGGACTGGAGCAGCTCCAGAGCCCCGAAGCCACCGCTGAAGCCCTCCCGGCGGCCCCGAGGCCCCACCGCGGAACAGGTGGGCGCCCCGGAAGGTCCCGGCGAGCCGCGGCGGAGCCCGGCCCAGAGCCCCCTGCAGGCCGCGCCCGAGCCGCGGCCTGGCGTCGGGAGGCCGCCGGGCCGCACGCCGCATGGCCGGGCAGCGCCGGCCGGGCCCCGGGGGGTGGCGGCAGGCGACGGGCGGCCGCGGCTCCCGCGGCGGAGGGAAGCGGCCTCCGGTGCCACCGCCGGGGCAGCCCTGCGGTGCCCCGATCGGGCGGGCGCGGGCAGCGGGGCGCCACCGGCAGCGGGACCCCGGGCGGGCCGGGCACCGGGGAGCTCCCCCGCTACCGCCCGCAGCGGAGGCTTCCGGTGCCCGGGGGAAGCGCCGGCCGCGGTCCCGGCGGGAGGCGAAGCGCTGACGGCGGACGCGCGGCCCCGGGGGGGGGCTCCCGTACGGCAGCGGGGAGAGAGCCCCGGGCGGCGGGCGGAGAGGGGGAGGGGGGGTCCGCGGCGGCGTCCCCGCGGTACCGGCGCGGGAGCCCCGGGGCGCGGCGGTGCGTACTCACGTTGCTCTGCGGGTCGATGGCCTGCAGCAGCCGGTCCCTGATCTGCTGCGGGGACGGGGCCGGAGCCGCTGTCATTGCCTGGGCGAAGCGGGGCGGCTGCGGCCGGGGCGGGCGGGCGGCGGGGGCCAGGCCGGGCCGGGGCGGCGGCTCCTCACTCGCCGGCGGCGGCCTCCTCAGGGAGCCGGGGTCGCATGTTCGCTCCCCGCGAGGCGGGGGGGGGGGGGGGGCGGCGGCGCGGGGCGGGAGGCGGCGGCGGCGGCACCGGCGCGGGAGAGACCGCGACCGCGACCGCGACCGCTCCGCTCGGGGCCGAACTCAACTGTGGGCAGCGGCCCCGCGCGCGGCACCCTGGGAGACGCCCGGCGCCGTAACGCACGGCGCGCCCCTGACGCCCCGCCGCACGCACCGCGCCTGCGCGGAGGAGGCTGCGCTGTGGAACCGCCGCGGCGGCGAACGGGGCGGGAGCGGTGGGGACGGGAGTGGGAATGGCTTTAACTGCGAGAGGGGAGATGAGGTGAGCTCTGAGGTAGAAGCTGCTCCTGTGAGGGTGCGGGAGCAGGGAATGGCTTTAACTGCCAGAGGGGAGACTGCGATGAGCTCTGAGGTAGAAGCTCTTCCCTGGGAGGGTGCTGAGGCGCTGGCACAGAGGGGAGATGGAGATGAGCTCTGAGGTAGAAGCTGTTCCCTGTGAGGGTGCGGGAGCAGGGAATGGCTTTAACTGCCAGAGGGGAGACTGCGATGAGCTCTGAGGCAGAAGCTCTTCCCTGGGAGGGTGCTGAGGCGCTGGCACAGGGTGCCCAGAGAAGCTGTGGCTGCCCCATCCCTGGCAGGGTTAAGTAAACACAACACAGAAGTCCAGACAGGATGAGGTGAGCTATTCTCCAAACCCACAATACACAAAGGTTTCTCCTGTGACAGAACGAACGTGGCATCAAGTGCATAAATACCCTTAAATAAAGCAACTTTATTCAACCAAATCCACGAGAATTCCAAAATTTACGCCTTAACATTGGCTTACAGAATTATTTTGCTATTTATCCCTTCCATATTGCTTAGAAAAAAACCCAAACATCTTCGCTTTGAAATTTTAATTCAAAAAGTATTTTGTTGGAAAAAAAAGCAGAAGTTGAGAATCCCATTTTTTTTTCAATCAGCCTTCTCTGTTTCTCCAAC
The DNA here is from genome assembly GCA_028858755.1 of Ara ararauna. Taxonomy (NCBI): domain Eukaryota; kingdom Metazoa; phylum Chordata; class Aves; order Psittaciformes; family Psittacidae; genus Ara; species Ara ararauna. Next base: position 1,963,520 of record CM054398.1, on the reverse strand, counting down.
AAAACGAACTGGAATAGCGAGAAGTGACACCAACACTTCGCTCAGCCTTATGAGACTTGAGGAGCGTGGCTTGCAAGTGATACAAGGGTGACATTAGGAGACACATCCACTGCCCCGGCAGGGTTTCAGGACCCTCCAGTTCTCCCCCTGCGCACTCTGAGCTGAGCAAAACGCCCCCATGTTCTCCGTATTTCAGTAAAGTCGAAACAACTGTGAAGGTTTTGGATCAGGGGCCTCCAGGCTCCGCCCCCGGCTGGAAGCAAACAGCACACACCGTGTTACAGGAGGGGCTGAAGGGGGGGAGCGCGTCAGGAGCTCGCCCCGCCGGCCAGGCCGTGGTCCAGGGCTGTGTTTGGAAAGCATTCTCATCTTGTACTTCATAGAAAAGCGGTTCCCAGCCAAAAGTCTCTTCCGAGTCAACAGATGGGTTTGCGGACGGTTTTCAAGATCCAAATAACCTAGCGGATGGGACAGAAAAGAGGAGATGAGAACCAGGTACAACTGCACGGTCGATCGGGACTAAAACCTGTTGAGACTCTTCTCAAGGCTGATTCCATCTATTACTTGGGGGGTTCACCTCCTCTCCTCCCCCCCCAGATTGAAATCCTTCCCAATACACTGACCTAAATGGTGTTTTACCTAAGCAACCCACAACGAGGGACACTGGTATCTAAGGCTAAATGACTTCCACGCTGCAGAGAAGGTTTTCATGCACTAGCAGAGAGCTGTGAGGTCAACCACCATCTCTTTCATGAGTGAAATAAATGAAATGAAAAGGAATTATGGAACAATAGAGTGGGAAAGAGATCAAAAAAAGACATATATATGCAAGAAAAATCCCAGCACTCCTCCAGATGAATGGCAAGATGCTGCACGGCGTTACTTACACAATCATACAGAACATCATGAAGATATTCCAGAGGGCAATGAAGATTCGAAAATACCGGAGACTCAGCAAGAACTCTCTGATGTTGTCGCCTAAAAATCAAGAGTGACAAATACCTGAGACACTGCCAGGCCCCGCTTTCAACACCTGCAAAGCATCAGCAATCCCCGCATAAGGTCAGGCAAACAAACACCTGGAAGCTGGAAGTTTTATATCCGTGATCTGCGCTCTGTTCAGCGCGTCCCCGTGAGGGCATGTGGCAAAACCAACACTAAGGGATAAAAGTGGGTTACGCTACAAAGGAATGATAGCTTTTTGCTCGAGTTTACAGCCTTCCTGCGGCTTCTGACACCAAAACCCCGAAATGGGGCTGCCTTTGGAGCACGGGCACCCGCGCTCAAAAACGCAAGCAAATATGTGTAATTGGTGTATTTCTTCTCCAATCCCCCAGTCAGGATCAACAGGTTTGTATGTAAGCACTGCCAAGGGAAAACGCGGGCTGTTGTTTAATAAACCAGGTACTCCAGGCCCAGAGGAATTCACATCCAAGGACAACAAGGTTAAGCTTGTACTTCAGCGCCTCGAAAACGTTTGGATCATGGATTCCCTGCGGGAAACGCCCGCTCCGGTACACAGCCAGCCCTGACGAGCGAGGCAGCGCCGTGGCGGGGGGGACACCCAGGCCCCTCGCCCGCGTCCCCTCCGTTACCGGTCGTGGGTTCCCTCGACTCCTCGCCGAACCCCTCCGTGTCCCTCTTCCTCCTGCAGAGAGCAAGGGCCGGTGTGAGGCAGAGTGACCGCCCCCCCCCCCGCCGCCTCCCTCCCTTATTCCCTCCCTCTGCGCTCACAGCCTGAAGTTGAGCACGGCCCCAGCGTTCACCAGCAGCGTCCTAAGGGAGAGACAGAGACGGAGCGTCAGGCGCTGCCCACCCGGGCCCAGCCCCGCCGCGCCCGGCGCCCCGCGCCCGGTACCCGCAGAGCAGCAGGTCCCCGATCATGGCGGCAGCTCCGGCGGAGGAAGCGGAAGGGGCGGGCGCTGCCCCTCGGTGGAGGGGCGGCACCGGGGCGGGGGCTCCGCGTCCGGACACCGTCCGCCGGTGGCGGCGGGGGAGCGAGCGGCGTTGCACCGGGGCCGCGGCGCCATGGAGCTGGCGGCGGCTCTGCCGCTCGGGGAGCTGGCGGCCGCCTTCGCGGCGCTGCCCGTCTTCCCGCTCTTCGACGCCGCTTACTTCATCGTCTCCGTCCTCTACCTCAAACACGAGCCAGGTGAGCGCGGCGCCGCGCCCTCGGAGGAGCGGCAGCGGCCCCGGCCGTGAGGGCCGCAGGGGGTGACCCGGGGCTGTAGGTGCGCGGTGCGGCAGCAGCAGCGCTCCCGCCGCGCTTCCCGGGGGATCAGCCTGACGTCTGGGGCACCGCAGCCAGGCCCTGGCTGTCAGGGCCTTGTGCTGCTGCCTCGGAGGTGCCCCGCGTCTGAATCTAAAGCAGAAACCTCCGAGAACGAGCGAGTTTTGAAAACCAGTCGTGTTTTTTATTCCATGCTGGATTCCAACCACATGGAATTACAGCAGTTCAGGCGCTTCTTCGCCGCTACCCCGGGGTTGAGCATTACGGCTGTGTCCAGTTGCTTGGCTTCTCTATTTCTGGGGCGATGCTCTCCTCCTATTTATATACAAAAAGGCTGTCAGCAAACCCTCGGGTTTTTTCCACCTGCCAGACCATGCCGTAATCTGAGCTTTCGCTTTCTGCCCTGCCGCAGCCCAGCTGTGCCTTGCTCTTTTCCAAACGCCGTCTCTCCATGTGGTTTTGATAGCGTGTGCGCTCTTCGGGCTGTTTTGAATGGTCTCGGTGTAACTGCCCGATGTCTGAGGAGAAAAAAACCCCAACCACACGCTTTGGTGTGGGGTTTGAGTCCTCTGGTTGTGAGATCTCTGTGCTGCACGATCCACATTCTGTTCTATTTACACTCCATGGAAACACAAGTGCTGGGTTTTCAAGGCCTGATCGCTTACAGCTGCCTGGCAGCACTAAGTCCTGAAGGGACCAGTTAACAGGCAACCCTTACGAAAACAGCTTTTACAACTGTGTAAGCCCTGTAATCCACTTGGACTGGGTAAAGCTGGGGTGTTGTTTTCACTAGATTCCTACACTGCTGCATCCCACGGATCCCCTGCTGAAGATCAGTGTCAGGACAGTAATGTCCTGGGTTCCTCCTTGGAGACAGCGTGGCTTCATGGAGCCAAAGAAAAACAAGTGTTACTAAATTAAGCCTACAGGTTCCTATAGAACCAGCTTCATGTCATGGCTGTTGCAGCTGTCTTGTTTCCACTGTGTTTTCAGCTGGATCAAATGTCTTTGAGGATGGAAGAGTCTGAGCAGTCATAGTTTTAGCATATGCTGATTCACATACTGCTAATTAAGGTCAGTGATGTTGACATAACATTTTAGCATTCTTGCTTTTAATTGCCTGTCACTGGCTTGCTGAACAGAGCTTGGTATCTGCAGTGGTGCACGACGGACTCTGAGAACAGTTTAAGGCGATGAAACAATCTTACAGAATTGATGCTCCTGAGAGACTTCCTTGGGGAAGTACAGAGGTGGCTGAAAATGGAGGAATTACGGGAATTAAAAATCAATAGAAGGTTGTGGGAAAAGAACATAATGTGTTGCCAAATAGTAACACTGGTTTAATATCTCGTTGTGTTTTCAGAGGGTGTGTCCAAACTAGTACGGGAGCAGGGAAGAATCCTCAAATCCTCCTCTTTCAAATGAAGATTAAGAATGACTGTTCTATTTTCACAGGTTATCTTATGAATGAAAAAGCTGAACAGATTGCTCATGAATTCTAGAGGGCACCTAGGTTGAAGCAATGGAGAGAATGGCACTAGTATGCATCTTACTTTTAGACTGTACAAAGACATTGATTTCAAGGGGAAAATTGTTCTTCCTGATTGCAGTAAGTAGCAGCAAATCCAGGAGATAAACTCTTAGTCAAATCATAGGCTTCCAGTGACTCAGTTCACTTGAAACCTCGCGGGGGGCCTGCAAGCTGCAATCACATGTATCTCTTAACAATATCTAGTGCTTGCTCAGGTTTCACCAAATTCACAGCTTTGTATTTTATTTTACAAGCGCTTTTCTTTGACTTGTTTTGTTGGAGAACATGCACCACAAGCCTCCGTCCTAGAAGGTCTTGAAGCTTCTGCTTACTTGCTGGATCTACTTTCTCATTTAGCATTTGCTTCACAGGAGCTGTGGAGATGTCTCGCAAGAGCCCTTTTGCCTCCTGGCTGTGTGCGATGCTCCACTGCTTTGGAAGTTACATACTTGCTGATCTGTTACTTGGAGAATCACCTATTGATTACTTCAGTAATAACTCCAGTGTCATCCTGGCCACAGCAGTCTGGTGAGTCTCTGCACTCCACCTCATTTATTAAGCATGCGACACTGCTGGCTGCGTCCAAACCCATCTGTTTGTGTGACACGCGTGTATAACCTTCCTTGGATTAAGTGGGGAAAGAAGAGGTGGGGTGAGGGAGTCTTTGAGTCTTTTGTATTCCTAGATCTAGTTTCCAGTTTCTCTGACTCTCTACTGCTTTGATAATACAGGTTGGGTCCAGTCCAACCACTGGGCTTAATAGCTGCTGCAAAAGCAGCACGCACTACAGATACCACATATCGTAGAGGAGTGGCACACACTGGAACTCTGGGGGCATTTTATTCATCATGTTAGTGAAACGTGCACAAATTAACCACGGCTGCTCCATGTTTCATTTCCTCACTGCATATGGGTTGCATGACAGAACCAGCACTTCCTTCTCCCCGACATAATTCAAGCTAACGCTACAGTACACCTCATCAATCCTCTCTACACATCTCAGATCAGGACAAACGAGTTGGTCCTCAAATTCTTTGTGGTTTTGTTCCAGGTATTTGATATTCTTCTGTCCCATGAACCTCTTCTACAAGTGCGTCAGCTTTCTGCCAGTGAAGCTCATCTTTGTGGCCATGAAGGAGGTGGTCAGAGTTCGCAAGATTGCAGCTGGGGTCCACCATGCTCACCACCACTACCACCACGGCTGGTTCATTATGATGGCTATTGGATGGGTGAAAGGTGAAAGATGAGATGCTCTAAATGCACCCAGCCCTGTGGGGAGGGACAGGAGAATCTGTGAGTGAGGCTGAAGGTGACCACGTCACCCAGTGCTGGCCGGCAGTTAGTGGATGTGGTCAGCTGGCTTCCATCAATCATGTTCCCTAGAACACAGGTATTTATTCATCCTTGCAGGATGGTTGTCAGCTGAGTCATCATCTAACTTTATTGGAGGCATGAAGAACTGGAGTCACTGTGAAATACGGGGGTAGAATTCAGGAATTCCTTATTTTCTCATGTGTTTGACTGTCTCTGGCCTCATTTATATCTTTTCATGGGGGTTCTATCAGCGTTGAACAGCCCAGTCAGTTTTCCTTTAGCTTGTGTTTGGAGCAAGCACTTGAGCATCAGTAAATGGAACAGAGGCAAATGATTTTTCCATCAGGTAACACTTTATAGCACATCAAGAAAGCATTTGCCCTGCTCTGTTGTTTTAGGCTGACTTGGGTCTTCCGATATCATGAACCTTTTGTTCCCCTTAGGTTGTCATGCCTTGGGGGTCTAGGACAGCAGAGCTCTCCTCTGCTGTGGCAGTTCTAGCTGTTCATTTTCACTGTTTCACAGGTTCTGGTGTTGCTTTGATGTCTCACTTTGAGCAACTGCTCCGTGGGGTCTGGAAACCAGAAACAAATGAAATTCTTCGTATGTCCTTGTAAGTAGGTAGCCTGTGAATTCTCTGTCAGCCTAAAAATGGCATTTAAAGAACCATTCAGGACTGGATGTAAACCTAGACAACTTATTTCTCTTCTAGCCCTACAAAGGCTAGTCTGTATGGCACAGTCCTCTTCACTCTGCAACAGACTCACTGGCTCCCTATCTCTGAAGCCAACCTCATCTTCTTTTTCACCATGTTCATGATAGTTTGCAAGGTAAGTTAACAGCAGGCTTACTGCTAACAAATCTACAGAACCAGAGAAAGGGTACACACTTCATCTGGAGGTGTCCACCTTCCCAAGCCACTATTGAAGACATTGGCTGTACATACCCGGGATTTTGATCAGGAAATTAGAGTCTAAATTCTCCACCCTATCAGAAGTACGGGAGAAAATCCTTGTGCTACAGCTGAGTCATGTAGCAATAGGGACTTCTACCTGGACTAAGTGGAATGCTCCTTCCTAGCTTACATTTCGTAGCTGATGTATGTGATCTCTGAGTATTCACTTTTGCATGGCAGGTTTTCATGACGGCAACCCACTCTCACGCCTCACCTTTTGCTCCGGTGGAAAACTTCATCTGTCCAGTTTTCTTTGGCTCCGTTTCCAGTGGACACAGCAGTCACCATCACGATCATCATGGGGCCTCCCATGAGGTTTCCCATCCTCCGCCGCCTCCTGCCAAGTCAAAAGAAGAGCTAAATGAAGGCACAAGAAAAAGGAAAGCCAAAAAAGCTGAATGAAGAAGCAACCACACAGTAAATAGGCCAGGAAAATTCTCCCAGAACTCAGTCTCAAAGCCACCTGTGACCTCCTTTATCCTCCAATCCTTCCCTCTCAGACTTCAGGAGAGCTGGAAGCCAGGATACCGCTAGGCGGGTCCCTGAATTTCATCTGTGCTCTCTGTGCTGCTGCTGGTCTCTCTATTCTGATCACATTGTCAGGGATTCGTAGGTTTGGGCCAGGATGATAAGTGGGTGCCAGTTCTCAAGTTGGCAGCAGCTACGACGCAGCTCGTTCAACTGATGTAAAATCTTTCACTGTGTTTATATATGAATGGAGATGATGGTTTGTGCTCCCGCAATTCTTAAGTCCCTTTGAGTTTTCATTGACCTTTTTGATGTCTACCAAAAGAACAAACTGTGTAGATGCAATCAATGTGGAAATTGGGTTTTATACTCGATGAAATGCAGTGGTCTCACATGAGCCTGATCTAATTTTCCTTACCTCCCACATCTGCCATATCTCCAATTAATATGACGTCTCAGATGCGGTAAGGACACTGACTCTGGTGTCCTGGCCAAACTCTGTTTCTCTCACTGAATTTCCCTCTGATAATGGATAGAACATTGCCACTTTCTTACCTAAGTCTGTGTTTGCAAGAGCTTTGAAGCTGTGAAATGCATCGAGTGCTATGTACCGGTACTGTTAGTATTCTAAACTGTTATGTAGTGTTGCTGCACGTTGTTAAGTGTGTCCCACCTCAAACCTGATCATACTGAACTAAGCACTTTTCTGGTTTGTTTGTAATCCTGTGGGATACAAGAAGGGTGTGTGAGTGTAAATAAGTATTTATTACTATTTATTTATAATTGCCAGGGCACCTAATTCATGGACCTGGATGTGGCTTTTTTTAAATGGTGCATCTTTCTATAGAGAATTGGATCTTTCTAAGGGTGGTCCTAAGCCCACAGCTACACACTGGTTTGTGCTTGATTTTGGTGTGCTCTTCACCCTTTATGTCTTCTTAAGTGAAGCTCTAAAGGCTGAAGAAGTGGATTCCACACCAGCTGATTGAAACTGCTTTAAAGGACTGATAGCTGGAGATGCAGATTATCCCCTGTAGGTCCGTTTTGGCCAAACTACTGGTTTGTGAAAACAGCTTGTGCCCTCCCTTGTTCAGGGAGGGACCTGTCAGTTCTGCTTAATGAATACTGGCTTTTAGACTAGTTTTACGCTGTTCTTATCACTGATGTTGTTCTCAGAAGTGTCATCATCCAAGGGCTGCGATCACTGCAGTGACAATAGCATGTGTGGGGACAGAGCACTGAGCTTTCAGTTAGGCAGCATGTGCCATCCCTAGCAATAAGCTTTGCTGCTGTCATTTTGCAGCTGGGAATAGAAATGGGATTGAAGAAAAGCAGGTCTGAGGTTTTTTGCGTCCCTGTTCAAAATGGAAATCGATGGTTAATTAAAAAATGGAATAAAAATACATACTGTATCCAACCAGCGGAAAGCCACGACAAAGGTGAAATGGTTCGATTCTGTTCTTTGATTTGTGGGGCTGGGCTTTGACAGTGCCTTAATTTTGTGAGTTTCCCTCCCGCTGTAGAACAGGAATTCCACCTGACAGCTCAACTGTCTGGTTCTGCAGATACTGGTCTCCTGAAAGCTGATGTCTCACTGGCATGCACACGATTAGAACTGTTTTATGAGATGTCTGATTAAGAGCAATTTTGTTTTATAAAAGCTGCCAACTAATAAAACTTGTGAAGTGACTCTGATTGTTCAATGGCACTTGAGGAAACGTTCTACGGGGCTACTCTACCTGTACATATACTTCTTCCTTAAGGCTCTGCTCCAACCAGGATGAAATGGCAGCTTGACATTTCCTAAAGGGATGAAGTAACTCACTTCTATGGCACGGAGATGGGAGTGATGAGGCAAACGTGCCACAATCAATCTACCTGGCTCACTAAATGAGGAGCTGCAAAGGGCCATTTATTTTCTGAAGGGTTTCACTTGTCTCCTCCCAGACCGAACTCTTTTCAGATGTTTATTAATACTCCTTAATTGATCAGAACAGTTGAGAACAGAAGGTGCACTGCAGTGTGGGACTTAAAAGCCTTTGTATGACCCAACCGATGGAAAAGTTCAGTGGAAGCCTTAGACATACTTAAAACAAACCCAGAAAAAAAAGGCAGAAGAATGTTTCACGTGGTTTGAGCATTCTCCTCTCCAGTGTCATCACCAGATGGTGCTCAGGACCTGGACAGAACAATAAACGAGCAGGCTGAGCAGAGTAGGTGTCTCAAGTGCTTTGAAAAAGCCTACAACGTCTCAAGAGTTTCCTGCTGTGCAGAATGTTCCCAGCTCCAAATCCCACTGTACTACAGGGCTTAGACTTCCATGGGACAGACGTCATTCCCTCCAAAGATGTTCTGATGTGATAACTTCTGATACTAACTCTAGTGAGAGGCAGCTAAATTTAGCACTAAGTTTAATCCTCAAAGAGGCCCTGGTTGCCTGATGGAAAAAGCAAAGTGTTGAGCGTGATGCTCTCAGCATTTCTTGCTGACTGAAAGGTTTCCCTTTTCTGTTACATAGAGAGCCAAACACGGTGTCCACAGCTTTTCCATTGTTGCAGCTCAGCTTTGCAGATAGGGAAAGCTCTATAGCCCTTACTGTGTTTGTGTGAAAAAACCCAAATCCATAGGAGAATTTTACAGAAAACATTAATTCTTCACAGTAAATGAACTGAAGTAAAAAAAAGGAGGCCAAAGGAAAGAATTCCTATACGGAAGAGCTTATGTGAGAAAGGGCAGAGCCAACGTAATCCAGTGTCAAACTAGAGCAACCAGTGCTCGTTTTCCCCTTTTCCTATTAATGGCAGGATGTACATGCTTCCACGTTTTGTCCAGAGTAACCAAATTCTATAATCCAGATAAGCAGAAAGACCCAGAAAGGAAATGCTCCATCCCTGGCAGTGTTCAAGGCCAGGTTGGAGAGAGCCTTGGGCGACATGGTCTCGTGTGAGGGGTCCCTGCCCATGGCAGGGGGTTGGAACCGGACGATCTAAAGGTCCTTTCCAAGCCAAACCATTCTATGATTCTGTGGTTGTTACCTTGGCCAGCTCCTGAGCAATAGGGAACTTGTTCCTTTTAACACTTGCCAGGTGATCAGCTGCCAAACACCTGCACCTCCTTCCTGCAGCCTATTTCATGGCTGTGTGATGCTTCAAAGATATAAAGCACTAGATCGGTGCGGAGAGTGTCAGTCCAAGTAGCACACAGGACACACAGAAGCATTAAAAATTACAGCTTTATGCATTTTGCAGCAGCACATCTTCATTTGGGTCCTTAACTGTAATTGTCTACAGTCCTTGTGCTGTTCTTTAAAGGACCTAATGGGCTACTGCAAGATAGAGGACAGGATTATATGGAATAGCATGGCATGTCCTTCTTTAGATCCCCAGCTTTTTATTGCAGCCAAGATTTTTTCTGCAGGTATTTTGGTTCTTTGCCAAAACAATGAGAAATCGGAATAAATACCTGTAAAATATTCTAGAAAGCTCCCAAGGGCATCTGGATTTAGTAGGAGCTTCTTCCATCTCTACTAGGAAGACAAAACAATGATAAGGCAAACTATCAGCAATGGAGAAAACAGGCTGTTGATGCCAAACACTCCATACACAGCGGGCTGCTTACCTGCCTCTTTAGGATGCTTTTGCCACTGGCCCCAAGGAGATGCGTGTGTCCGTCCACTGTAAGGAAACACCAATTAAAGAGGTTTGGATGTCATCAGGCACCGAGACTGTGGTTCTTCCTTCGTAAACACCCCCAAAATTGCCTCCCAGTTAAGAGTTTAATCCTGCTCTCGTGTGGTCTGTAAAGGCAGCAGCCTGTGAGCAAGCTCATGGAACAGACAGACAATGAGAAGACAAGTTCCCCATCATGCCAGAGCCTGCTCTGAGTCACAGCTGCTCCTCACTTCACCTCTGGGATGGCATCTCTGACAAGAAGGAGATGCTGATAGTGCCAAGATCATCATTCGTTAATATCCTTGGGTCTGGTCTCTCTTTCACCCTTGTGCATTTGCATCTTACACGTTATCCCTAGAAAAAGCACAATTTAGAGTACTTTCTGTCATGATCCTTGTCTGTTTCCATATTGTTCCAAAAGAGACTGTGGGGAGGGAACTGTTTAGAGAGCTCCCAAATGTAACCTTTTAGGAAGAATCAGTGTCAGATAGTGATTTCATCTTAGCTTTAAGCTACAGGTAGTCTCTAGCTGTGGAATGCAGGAAAACAGGTCTGATGTTTACAGGCTTGAGCATTTGTATAGCCGGAGGGAATGCCGAATGTCCCTGGAAAAGGTTTGGTTCGGATTTGCAAGTTACACAAAGCTCCTCGGAAACCAAGCTGCTGCGTTTCCAGCTACCCCAGCCCCTGGCGCGTCTCAATCCAGTCGGCAGGCTCTGACTTCCCCAAAAAAGATCTGCTACTTGAGGACTTCTTGTCCCACCGCAACCAGCTGCTTGAATCAGGGAGTGAGGTAATTATGCTTCATCAGGGACAAGAGTTGGTGCAATCAGCAACAACAATGGGTGGATGCAGTGTGAGGTGCAGAGAGCACATCCCGGATGGCAGTGCCTTGAAGAACACTCTAGAAATCCATGACTTTAGAGCCCTAACGTTGGCTCAAACTAGGTTTAGAATAAGGTAGGCTAAACCCTAATGCTGTCTGTGATGTTTGCCTCTTAAGGCAAGGTGCTGTCTCCCTGCCCGTTTGATTTATGACAGATTAGGATGTTGGTTAATCTCTTCTTATTTGCCTAGATGACTGGAGATTAAGCATGCATTGTCTGCAAAAGGAGCCCATAAATGCAGATTACTAAGTCTTCTTTAATTACTCCTGTGTGCCAGTGAGATACAGAGGGCATACAGAGAGAGACAGACACCAGGCTCTTCAACCTCATTTCGTGAGAGAGAAACAGAAAAACCCCAGCAGCTGCGCTGCCTCATACTGGTTTTCTCTGAAATGCTCACTTCAGTTTCCTGTAAAAGGCAAAAAAAGCCACACAAATAATAGGTTATGGTCTCCTGTGAGAAAATGGGGAAGCAGAAAGTGGATCTGAGTGAGTGAATCTGCTTGGCTGGTAGAGCACCATCTCTGTTTCCACAGGGCACGGAGACAGCAGCACTTCTTATGGGAAAAGCTCTAGGGAACACGTACAGAAACACTTCTTGAAACAAACTGAGAACAGCAATGTGCTGTGAATGCTGGAAAAGAGACTGGCATGGAAGAGACACTGAAAAGCTCTGAGCATGAGGTGGAGATGCCTGCTCTGTCAGGGCCTCTGCTGAGACGTCTGCACCACTTACCTTCTCTCCCTATGAATTCCAAGGGCACCTGGACAAAGATGCTCTTTTTCTACTTGTTCTCTGTCGAGAGCTGCAGCTTCCTGCTTTGGAGCTCAACAACTGACAGGAGGGTGAGCTCTGCAGCAGCACGCACCGGCCCCCTCAGTGGGTCAGGGGGGTTGTCCTGCACTACGCAGCACAAAACTAGGAGCAAAGGCAAACAGCCTGTGTCACTGGAGTTCTACTGCCAGCTCGAGTGTCCCTTGGGAAGTCTTTTTGTCTTCTCTCCTTTGGATTTCTACCTACTTGCTGGTTTTTTGCTATTAAATTCTTCTATCTTTCCCCATGTCTTTTGGGGATGGTACCCCAAGTACCAAACTCTTTTGGGGATGGTACCCCAAGTACCAAACTCTTTTGGGGATGGTACCCCAAGTCCAACCGTCATTACAGAGGAGGCAGTATTTATTGTTCACGTTTCAACACCTTTTAGTAAATCAGCTGCATAGAAGGCAAACAGGCATAAGGCATATTCCCTGGTATAAAGAAACCTGCTTTAAATGGCTGAAAGTACCTCAACCATAAATGATACTAGCACCATCAGACTTGCATGATGCTAAAATACACAGACAATTATTTCTAAGCTAGGCAAAGCAGTAATCAAAGGGACCTCAGGTGTACAGCACCTGAGAGGGAGCACATTTAGTGCCTTAGAACGAGACCCAAGGGATACTCCTCAAGTGACACACACTGGTTGCTATGGAGATATCTGTCCTCTTCAGATACAGATGGATCGCTCCAGGTTTCACGCATCTCAGTGCAGTCAACCACTTCCTACTGTTCCTCTCAAAGCAGCTGAAATTTTCCCAAGCTTTCCCTAAAAAAGGGAGAGCAAGGCAGCCTGCTTGAGAGAGGGACCACAGACTGGTCTGGGGATGGAGGATGTGCCATGGGATTGGATTTTCCCTGCCTTCAGTCATCTCCCCTCTAACCAGCAGTCTCTGCTGAGGAGAGCTCAGAGAGCCTGGACAGCGGCATGAGCTTCAGTCCAGATCCGTGCCAGGATCTTCTCTGTGGGAAGATGGTTCCTCTTCCTTTCCAGCCCCGCAGCCTGGTCCAAATCTCCATCAGCTCAGTTTTTCCAGGTAAATAAGCTGAAAAGTCCTGAAGCTGCTGAATGCATCAGGCACTCTCTCTGCTAGAGAATACAATGCAGTGAGGCTACTGCACTTGGCAGTAAGCTTAGAGCTTCATTTGAAAGTGAAGATGCCTATAACCTGCTGCAGTTTAGATACAGCTTCATTCTGTCACACCCAATTTGCACTTCAAACACGTCAGAGAGCAGAATTCTGCACTAGTTTAGGCTTTTGCAGTGAAGACAAAACAGTCTTAGGCGCTACTGTGCAATAATAAATCGGTGTAGTGCCAGTCTGTACCAAGACAGCAGAGTTTGAAGGCTTTCTTAAACCCCTGGGCAACACACATTTGATTCCCATCCACCACTGCAGCAGCAAGAAATGTTTGGGAAGAACTTCTATCCTTGGACAATATCCAAGTATTTCCCACTTCCTCTATCCACTGGGACACAGTTGCCAGACTGAGCTCCTAAAGCAGTAACTGGCAGTGGGTAGCAATGACTCAGATTTTCAGGAATTACAAAACTCAGTTTCCCCTTCTTCTGAAAAGCATTCACTCTGTCTCCATTTTAAATAAGAAAACACGGGCTCAATAGGCTCCGATTCCACAAAAAGGGCCTTCCATAGAAAGAAAACACTGCAGCATCTCCTCTGGTAGGATGTAAGATGATGAATACAGTGCTTGTTCCAGCATTCCAGCAGACAGGTCAGCATCTACACAATCAGAGCTGCAGTTTCCGGAAGGAATGCACAAGAGCTGCAGACAAGCTGAAGTCAGGGGGCACGCAGTAGGAAGAGTTTTGCCTACAGCACCTGTCCAAGTCGTGGTAGACCTCATGTACTTCCAGGAACAGTTCTGGGATGGAGGATGTGCCGTGGGACTGGACTTTCACCAGAAGGCAAGGTTCTAAGTTAAACCCACTCTCTCCCTGTAAGGTTTGGAATTCACGTGGGCTGGCATGTAAAGTGACACAAGGACTTCCCGTAACAACCGCAGCCTTGGTGAGAGCTAAGGAATTATTCCGGGGTATTATGGTGGGAGTGCTTGCTCCCTGTTGGACAGCACTGCAGACACGAGAATTCCTCACCCAAGGGAGCTCTTTCCTCACTGACACTGGCACAGACCTCATTAGTGATCACTTTTCACTTAGAAAAGTGCCAAAGAAAGCTGCAGATAGAGCCATTCCCCATCCTAATTTTAGCATCCCCCCTTGTACTGCTTTACCACATGATTATGTAGTGCCATAAATGTTTACATCATTTCGGGGAGAGAATATTCCAGTTCTGAAGAAATGATAAACTCGTATGATAAAAACACGTGAGGAGAAAAACGCCCTTTCTGTTCCTCCGTGTCTTCTAATTATGCAGGTGTGGAAAGTATCTGTGAACACAAGACCTATGTATCAGTGAGCAGTGCATGTGGGTGCTGGGAATGAGCGCTCGTGTTTGTGTGCATATTTGCCCCTCCTGTTCTTCCTATTCGCTTTGTCTTCTGAATTTACCTTCGATTTACCTCGCCTGTTGCTTTAGCTCAGTGAATGTGTCACTTAAAAGCCATCACAAAGAGTTTTCCAGAAAGTGGCAATCTCTCTTGGAAAAAAGCACAGCAGGGGAGGAGGCCATAAAAATTTCACAGACTTAACTCTGTACGAAAAGCTTCCCTGTGGATAGGATTGCCTTTTATTGTGGGCATTTATCACTGCTGAGATAGCAAGCAGTGTGGCGGAGTGTTCTTAAAATAGGATGGAGGACTTGCCACAGCAAGATGCAAGAAATACATGTTTCTGGCTCAATGCTGCTCTATTGTATTCTAGAACTATGCAAGCCAAAATTTCCAGATCCAGAGGCTTCATACTAGCAAATAAAACCAGAGCGTGACAAGCCAGAACAGAACCTTGAAACAAGGGTAACGCAGTAAAGTGGGCACAAGCATGCAGAGATATGGAAACCTTGGAGGTAAATCAACTGCTTTCCTGCTCTATCCTGTCCAAAGGTCATCAAAATCCTTGTGATGGAGGAAAAGAACCCACCCAAATGCTCATAGGTTTTCTATCTGCTTAGAAGCCTCCTCAGAGTCAGACACTGCTGTATTGATTTCCTACAACTTTTGGATAAAGTATTTTGTATGCTTGAGCTGTAAGGATTTCAATGCAGAGTTAGGTGGCTGATCATCCTCAAGCACCCGGACTTGAGGGTTTACATCATCCTTTTGTTTCTAGATTCAATTGTAAACCAAGTTCCATGTATAAATTGCTCTGGATATAACTTCAGGGGTAGTTAAGGGAAGCAGAACCTTAAAACCTATGTTTTTCTGCAGGCAATTGACTTGAGATGGGGTATTTCTGAGCTTGTAGACCCTGATCAAAGAAACACACAGCTTTCTCTAGAGGAAATTGAAGCCTGTCAGAAATTCTGGCTGGTTCCACCTTTGTTGTAAGTGCTACCACCCCGGTGCTTACCCAATCCCTATGGCTAAAGTGAGACATGCAGAGCAGTTCACACACACTCAGAAGGTGCACTGGACAAGTAAAGGTGGTGTTCAAAAGTAATCAGCCTGCCTGAGCAGCTTCAGGAATCAGCTAGCTGATGGGGCTGAGATGTCAGCAACTGCTGGTAGTCCTTAGAAGACAAAAGGAGCCCTGCCAGGCACACACACACAGTCCAGCCCTGAACACAGAGGCTCTTCAGAGCAGAATATTGTATGTACTAACTAACAGATATAAGAGGCAGATGGAGATACACATAAGGCAAGAAGCTCTTGTTCCAAGCTTACTTCCTGCGTAATACATCAATATTGCGGAGGTTTATTCCTCAGTAACTAAGGAATAAATACAAATTCCCCGTGGAAAGAACCAGAAATGCAAATGCCATAGCACCCACCAGGGACAAAGCAGGGTGTCACACTGCAGGCTGATGCCTCTCCTATGTTTCTGTCCTATTCAAATCCCTTCAATCACTCCTAACCCCTGAACGCTCCCCATGGCACAGCCCACTTCAGCTTCCTTGAAGCGCTTTGGTGAGAGCCCCCAACAGAAACCCACACCCAGAACTTTAAGCCTTGCAGAAGGGGAGAGGAGGCTGAGACACCTGCAGAAGTGCCAGGCTGCTTCCTCAGCTTGTTTTGGGTTCAGAAAGAGAAAGCTGCTGAACAAAGAGAAAAACCACACAGCTCCAGGGGGCAAGAGTGAAACCACAGGTAAATAAATCACCAATTAAACATCAGTGCAAGTTGTGCCTGGTTCCCCTCAAGACACTTCCATCAGAGGAAAAGTGTTCTTTCCTTCGTGCCTGCTTCCCCAGAGGTAATGGGGAGGCTCTGCCAGCAGCGCCTGAGCTGGGGCAGTGTTTGTCCCCATCCTGTTCTCATTCCACCGCGTGGATTCCTCCAGCCACCTGGTGGGGCCCTACACACAACACTCATGGGGTTCCTCAAAGGTAGGATTAGTCCCGGGGACAGATACAGCTCCAAAATATATCTAATCATCCATCTGTTATGAATGAGATCCAAGAAACATGATAAATAAGCAGAGCAAGGAGGAGAGAACATCTACTTCTGTAGAAATCAAGTTTTGCCTGTGGGCTTGCACAAAGGCAGGATTCCTCAAGGTCCATTTGCCTGTGTGCTCAGGCAGGCACCAGCCCCATTCGCTTTTGCTTTAACAAATGAGGATAAAGTGGGTCATTTTGTCATCAGGACAACAAAAGCGCACACTGACCTAGATATGTCTGAGGGAACCTAAGCTTCCTCTGGGCACAGACCCGGGGGTTCAGACAGTACAGGGGGGTTCCTGCTGGGGAAACACAGCATAGTAACAACCTCAAAATGCCTTTCCTGTCTGTGCTATCAAGAACAGCCTCCCCCTTTGTGTGCATGCATCCCACTTCCAGAGTCACCAAAACCAGTCAAGGACATAGCAATCAACAAGCAGGAAAAGCAGCTTGTCATAGCATATGATGATTTAGTCCTCATGCTGGGTATTATCCCCACAGATCCATGCCCAGTGATCAACATCTGTACCCTTAAAACTGAGATCCCTGGCACTCTGATTTCCAGAGTGCTGTCCTTGCAGGTTACAGAGTCCTCTACGGCACATCTAGCGAGGACTTACTCCTTTATGACTGCCCTCACTCCCAAGTGTTTCCTTTGGAAGGTCACAGAAGCCAGATCTCCTCTTTGGAAAGCAGCCACAGCAAACAGCGAGCACTCAGTGGATGTGGAGACTCCCTGCAGTGTCTCTGGGACTTGGAGTTCTGTCAGCAGGAACATGAGATGGGCTATTCTAAGGTACTATAGTGGTAGGGCAGTGTCAATGGTTAATTGCTGCCCTGAGCTGTCAGGATTCCCAGGAATAACAAAGAACACCCAAATCCAGTACACATCTGGTTAAAACAACACACAGCAAGCTATCCTCAGCATGGAGGGCTGATTTTCATAAAACCACAGACTCATTTGGGTTGGAAGGGACCTGAAAGCTCATCCAGTTCCAACCCCTGCCACAGGCAGGGACCCCTTCCACTGGAGCAGGGTGCTCCAAGCCCCTGTGTCCAACCCGGCCTTGGACACTGCCAGGGATGGGGCAGCCACAGCTTCTCTGGGCACCCTGTGCCAGCGCCTCAGCACCCTCACAGGGAAGAGCTTCTGCCTCAGAGCTCATCTCAGTCTCCCCTCTGGCAGGTTAAAGCCATTCCCCTTGTCCTGACCCTACAGGCCCTTGTCCAAAGCCCCTCTCCAGGTTTCTTGTAACCCCTTCAGGCACTGGAAGGCTGCTATATTTTAAAGCATCCTTACATCTAGATACACTATCAAGGTGTCAATGCTGTGTCTCTTTCACCTGATAACACACCACGAACTGAGCTACTCCTTTCCACAGATGGCTTTTGTACAGTCATAGTGGGTTCTCTTTCCCGCACAGCTACAGAGCGCTTCAGAGGCCATGGGCTTTATTTTGTTACACCTCCTATCCTCCTTCCAGGATCACTCTAGTAAAAATCTTCATGTATCACCTCTATTCTTAAGCACTGAATAACTACTGAATACTCTAAAGCAGCTTCGCTTCAACCTGCATTTACCAGCATAACAACCTAACCCTAACCATCCACTTTCAGCCCACAGCTCTTCTGAATGGCATTTGCTGTGCTTGCATCTCAAAAGACAGTAAGTATCTGTATACTGGGTTGCAGGATCAGTCCATTACAGTCTGAGATGTAGCAAGTGGCGAGTAATTGTGAAATGCTAGCAACAAAAAGGAAGTCTGTACTCCTGCCTGTATGAAACAGGCGTGTAGCATCCTTCGTGTTTTAAGAAGGGAAACATGCCATAGAGTAACAGTTTGTGCATGCATCAGAACAGAGGTGAAAACACCAAATCTAGAGGTAGCATATCAGCATCGCGACTGGGGCTTGCAACTGCAAGACTACAGTCAGAGTATTCCAGCTCATAGTAAAGAAATACATTCAGGGTTCAAGTATCAGCACCAAGTTTAAGGGCAAAGCAAGAAAGGTTTCTGCAAGCTTCTGTTACACAAATCCTCCATCATGCCCTAAGGAGGAACAAGCAGCACTGCTTATTCTTTCCCCTCTCCTTGCTCTTCACATGACCTGGTTTCACAGAGTTCAGGTTGCCTGGTGACAAAGGAACACTTGAGGGAAGTGATGTGTTTCAAGTCCAATTCTATGACACAGTAAATGCTCTGTTCTGGGCTGGTTTCTGGCTGGGTTTCTACAGGCGCCTTGCTGGCTGTACAGGGTGTATGCACAACCACCACCAGCACGGAGCCAACCGCAGATGGATTTGTTGCAGTAACAGAAGTTGGTTATATCGTTTGTGAGAAGTGTCACCGTCCCAAGATCAGCCCTGCCCCGTCCAACCGACATCCACCGTGGTGAAACCCAGGAAAAAAGACAGGGACAACTCAAGCAAGCAACAGTACAACCAAGGAAACTCCTTTGGGAGCCTCATTCACACCAGCCACGTGCTCTCAAATCTGCTCAACGGTGTAAAGAGCAGAGACGGGCTAAACCAGCACAAACAGCCAGGGTTGAGCCTGGGGACTTCTCTTATCCTTCTGCCTTAGTGTCTTAGAATTCCAACACTGAACACTGCAGAGAGCTCCCTCGCTGCGGCCGTTCAGCCCATGGGTACCCCGGCACAGCACCGCTGCCGGTACAGCATTGAACACTGCAGAGAGCTCCCTCGCTGCGGCCGTTCAGCCCATGGGTACCCCGGCACAGCACCGCTGCCGGTACAGCATTGAACACTGCAGAGAGCTCCCTCGCTGCGGCCGTTCAGCCCATGGGTACCCCGGCACAGCACCGCTGCCGGTCCAACACTGAGCACTGCAGAGAGCTCCCTCGCTGCGGCCGTTCAGCCCATGGGTACCCCGGCACAGCACCGCTGCCGGTCCAACACTGAGCACTGCAGAGAGCTCCCTCGCTGCGGCCGTTCAGCCCATGGGTACCGCGGCGCAGCGCTGCGGCCGTCCCGTACCACAGTAACCCCACCGGCCCTAAACCCCGCCGTGCATCGCTGCACCGGCGCTGGCTCTGCAGCTCGGCGCGTCCCGCCCGGGTCCCCGCGCACAGGCAGCGGTTCGCCCCTCCCCCCCCCTCACCGTCCGAGGCGCCGCTCCCGCCGCGGCGCTCGAACCGCCGGAAGCAGCGCGCGCTGCCCGCGCGGCGGGGGCGAACGTTCCGCTCCGGGCCGGGCAGCGGCGCCGTGCGCAATGACGCAGGCGCGCTCCGCACGCGCTGACGGCGCGGGCAGGGAAAGGGAAGGGGAGGGGGGGGGCGCGCGCTCCTGCCCGCGCTCCCAACATGGCGGCGGGGGGCGGCGGCGGCCGCGGGGGCAGCGCCCCGCGCTGGGGCGGCGGTGGCGGCGGGCGGGCTGCGGCGCAGGAGAAGCTGCCGGTGCACGTGAGTGCGGGACCGCCCCGCTGCCCGCACCCCCTCCCGGCCCGGCCCTGCCCGCCCCCCGGTGCCGTGGGGTGCCCGCGGCCTTTGGCTCCCGGCGCCGCGGGGCGTCCCCGCCCTCCTCCCCCGTGGGGTCTCCTCGGGCCCTGCCTCCCTCCCCCGGTGCGGTGACACCCTCCGCCCCACGCCCCCTCGGGCCTGCTGCCCCCTCCCCAGACCGCCTCCCCTCCGGCGCTGCGCCCCCCCTCCCTGGGGACCTCTTCCCCTGTCCCCCTCCGTGCATTTGCCACCCTCTTCCAGCGCCCTGAGCCCTGCCCGGTACGGCCCTCCTTGCCTCGGCCTCCTCCTCTGGTACCGTGTTCCCCTCCCCTTTCGCAGTGCTGTGGGTCTCCCCCCAGGGCCCCTTCCCACCTCCCTCAGTGCCGTGGGGTGCCTCTGCTTCCTCTGGGGTGTCCCAGGGTCTGTTCTCCCTTTCTGGGCCTCACCCGTGTCCTCACCCTGCAGGTAGAGGATGCGCTTTCTTACCTGGACCAGGTGAAGATCCGCTTTGGCAGCGACCCCGCCACCTACAACGGCTTCCTGGAGATCATGAAAGAGTTCAAGAGCCAGAGGTAAGGCCCTGGGCTGCTTTGCAGGGTCCCCAGCCCTCCTGCCATCTTTGCACCTCACAGGCACGCAGAGGCCATCCTGCTGGCCGCTCTCCCAGTAGCGCAGTCACTCAGCACTGGAGGTGAAGGGTCTCTGTCCACCCCATCATTTTCAAGAGATAAAAGCCACAGGAATAGAATCAAACCGGTTGGAAAAGACCCTTAAGATCATCAGGTCCAACCGTTACCCCAAGACTGCCAAGGCCACCACTAAACCGTACACTGAGGGCCTCATCTACATGGTTTTTAAACACTTCCAGGGACGGTGATTCCAGCACTGCCCTGAGCAGCCTCTTCCAATACTTGATTGTCCTCTCTGTGAAGAAATTGGCCCTAATCTCCAGTCTAAACCTCTCCTGGTGCAGCTTGAGGCCGTTTCCTCTTGTCCCATCCCTTGTTCCTTGGGAGCAGAGCGCAGCCCCCTCCTGGCTCCATCCTCCTCTCAGGCAGTTGTAGGGAGCGATCAGGTCCCCCCTGAGCCTTCTGTTCTCCATCTGAACCCCCCAGGTCCCTCAGCCATTCCCCATCCCACTGTGCTCCAGGCCCTGCACCAGCTCTGCTGCCCTTCTCTGGCCCCATCCAGCACCTCAATGTCTCTCTTGTAGTGAGGGGCCCAAAACGGAGCACATTACTTGAGGTGCGGCCTCACCAGTGCCCAGTGCAGGGAGAAAAGAGAAAGCTATTTGTATTTCCCAGTCTGAAGCAAAGATCTTGAAAACAGGTGAAGACACAGGAGGGC
Source organism: Ara ararauna (assembly GCA_028858755.1). Classification (NCBI taxonomy): domain Eukaryota; kingdom Metazoa; phylum Chordata; class Aves; order Psittaciformes; family Psittacidae; genus Ara; species Ara ararauna. The sequence goes on along the minus strand of CM054398.1, from coordinate 1,942,321 downwards.
AGAGCCTCTCTGTGACCTGCCAGCCCTAGAGGTGGTGGCTGTCAGCTGCAGTGGGCATTCCTTCTGCTTGGGCTCATTTCTAGGTGTGAGGTTCCCAAACTTGCTTGTTAAAAAGTGCATCTCTGAGGAGCCGGATGCTTGGCATACTCCTGGAATTTTTTAGGCTTAATTTGTATTTCTGATTGGGACACAAGTAACAAACTCCTCTCAATTTTAGCATTGACACACCTGGAGTAATCCGACGCGTTTCACAGCTTTTCCATGAGCATCCTGACCTCATTGTAGGATTCAATGCTTTCCTTCCTCTGGGCTACAGGATAGAAATTCCAAAGAATGGGAAGTTAAATATACAGTCTTTGAATAATCAGGTAGGTTATAGAGCTCATATTCTCCACATAAATTCTGTTACATATATCACTGTGCACATCTCTTGCATGGTTTAGGCTATGTCGATATACCTGTATTGTGTGTTGCTGAAGTTTTTACGTGCTTTTCAAAGTCTGTGCTAATGGGTATAATATAATTTTAACTATTGTTCTCAAACCCATGGTTAATTTAGCTTCCACAAGAATGGTATCGCTGCAAAAAAGGCCACTTCAACTCCAGACACTTCAGTCTGGTTTGAAAACCGCAGTTGTAGTTGGCCTGATTACGTAGGTTCTCAGTGTGTGGAGTAACCGGTCTCAAAAAGCGATCCTGGAGCAATCACATTTCCAGTCTTCCACTGAGAAATTGGGAAGAAAACACACCTTGGGTATTGCCAGGCAGTTGCAAACATCCTGCAGTGAAAGACATCTGCTGTGATACAGATGGGTACATGTTGGCCTCTGCTGCTTTTTTGTTGTTATTGTGCGGTTGTGGAAGATGAAACAGAGCTATTACTTCAACAAATTACTGATAAACTTGTGGTTTAATTAGTAGGAGTAAAGATCTTTCAGATCTCTGTTCCCTTAGATCTCTCTGTTGCTTAGAGATTCGGCATCTGCACAAGCCTTATGTTTTAATGTGTTTCTTAAAACTCAGTTCTTCTGAAATAAGACAGTGGTAACAGAAACTGTGGGGTGTGGTGTTTGGGACACCCTCTCAAGGGTAAAGGATGATGCAGTGACAAATGTGGTCATGAGCCAGATGGTTCCTAACCCAGGTACGACTGAAGGGATATTTTGAAGCTGATGATGTTAATCAAATAGGGAGGGCAATTTATTGGCTAATTAAATCTTTCTTCTTTCTTCTTCATGTGATTATCTTTTTTAGCTAAGCAGCTTGAAAGTACTGATGCCCGATTGTTGTTGAACTTGCACCTATGTTTCCGTACAAGTCGCTGTCTTGTGTGTCTTATGCCACTAGGTGCCCCCAGAGCCTGTTCCCAGCGCTCTCCCAGGCAGCGGGCTGTTGTTGCATTACTCCCAGGAGAACTCCCACAATCACAGTGACTGCTCCGAGGAGTTCAGGCAACAGCTTCCATACAAAGAAGATAAATCCCAAATTCCTTTGGAATCTGATTCTGTGGAGTTCAATAATGCTATCAGTTATGTGAATAAAATCAAAACACGTTTCCTTGACCATCCAGAGATTTACAGATCCTTTTTAGAAATTCTTCATACTTACCAGGTAAACTCTTCCATGTAAGATGCTGTGGGGTTGCACTGTAGCTGTTTGAGTAGCTGTTGTCAACTGAAATGTCTGCCTGTTGAACAGGCAATTGTACAACAGTTGCCTCAGAGATATCCCCATGAAATGGCAAAAGTGAGAAGATTGTAGAACCTTCCATGGTCTGAGGTGTAAAGGGGTTGTAACTGCATCTGTCTTACCCTTTGGTTGATTTAGTGCTCCTTGGATGCACTGTAAGAACCTGGGGCTATCTGATAGTTATTACAAGTGTGTGTAGCCCGGGGGGTTTGGGCTGTTAGGGGTTTTCTTGCAGGGTGAGGTCTGGTTTTGACTATTTCACATCTGTGTGGACCTTTTCAGAAAGAGCAGCTGAACACTAAAGGCCGACCCTTTCGAGGCATGTCAGAGGAAGAAGTGTTCACTGAAGTGGCAAATCTCTTCAGGGGACAGGAGGATCTGCTTTCTGAGTTTGGACAGTTCCTCCCAGAGGCTAAAAGGTCTTTGGTACGTGTAAGCTTGGAACAAGGCAGAATATTGAGCACTCTCTTGTTTGTGTTTAGAATACATAAAGAAGCTTTAGGAATGCAAAACATTAGGGAAAAACATACAGCCAGTAGTACATCAGTTTTGCTCCTTTTCTTTGAATGTTGCAGCACAGGTGACTTAACTACATGCTTTGTGTCCTGTTCAGATGTGTAGGGTTCTTTAGTTGCACTGATCAAGAAGAGAACGTTGAAATCGTTATTTATTCACTTCAGTTCACAGGAAATGGACCATGTGAAGTGAACAGTGTCCAGAAAACTGAGCATGAGAAGAATCTGGAACACAGCAAAAAGCGATCCAGACCACTGCTGTTGCGTCCCGTTTCTGGCCCTGCAAAGGTATCTTTTAGCAAATAAAAGCTTAGAATAACTTGATGTTACTCCTTGTGTTTAGGTAATGGCTTAGATCAGGTTGTAATGAGTAACATCCTTGAGGTGTTAGGTACAAGAAGCAAAATGTCAAAGTTATTTGAAAAATCATAATTACTGGATAAAAAGGGAATGTTTAAAGTGTGCTTAAACGTGTGTGGGAACACTGAATACTAAGTGTCAAGACCTTCTGTACTGGCCCTGGAAAGGGACAATTTATTGCTTCTACAAAGAAATCTCTTTGGAATTCTTTCTCGGGTGATTCTTTTTTGGTGCTGTTTCTTCTCCTTAGCTGGGAGTCATTTGATAGAGATTGCTGTGGAGGACTTGACACAGCTGTGCTAGGTCACTGCTTGGGAAATAGAGTTTCAGCCTTTGCAGAGAGCTGGTATGTGGCAGTGAGGTGGAATTTGATAGCATTTTTAAGTATAACTGCTGTTCTTTTAACAGAAGAAAATGAAACTGCGAGGTACCAAAGATCTGTCAGTAGCAACGGTGGGAAAATATGGAACACTGCAAGAGTTTTCCTTCTTTGACAAGGTCAGTATCTGGCCTGTTCTTCCGTTCTGTGGGCTTGCTTGCAAGCAGTTACGTGGTTATTACTTGGTTGGTTTGGTGTCTAATCTGTGTGTCAGCACTTAGCAATTGCCTGACTTCAAGTAGTAGGTAAAGACAGACCAAGAAAAGAGAAAATAGGTGGGTTTGAAGGATGAACAGAAACCGATAATTAACCTTTTCCTGAATGCTTGTCTCCTACAGACATGTTTTTGTCTGTTTTTCAATGATGTTTCCTTGTGGTACCATCTGTAGTTACAAGGTTATTGTTTGAAATTGGGCATTTCTGTACATACTGGTTTTCATGTTGCTATGTAGACAGAGGTTTGTATGTAGAATACATAAAGGAGCTTTGTACCCATGTCATTGTACCATGTCATTGCTTCAGACTACTTAGAATATGAACTGAAGTAGGGTTCAACTGATCGGCTCATTTCTCTCCAAACTGTGCTCTAGGTGCGTAGGGTGCTAAAGAGTCAGGAAGTCTATGAAAACTTTCTCCGTTGCATTGCTCTTTTCAACCAGGAGCTGGTCTCTGGCTCCGAGTTGCTCCAGCTAGTTACACCATTTTTAGGGTAAGATACTATCTTCTCTGTGTTGTACTTTTTAGGTCTTAACTCTGTTACTGTTTGGTATACGCTATGAATTTGGCTACTGAAGTTTTGGATTTAACGTCAGAAATACCTGCTAGGTAGCAGCAAGAAATTGAAGGCTGATCCAAAAAGAGGAGTAACAAGATCTGAATCTTTCGGTGTATCTGCACAGCTCTTAAAGAGCATTTTGTGGAGGGTATTTTCCTCTGAGCATCAGACTACCTGATGTATTGAATCACTGGGGACAGAGAATCTCATGAATTCTGGAGGGTGGTCTGTGTTCACACTCCCTGTTCTAATCTCTCAAAGGATAATACAGGTATAAACATGAAATCTCAGAACAAAGCTGTGAAAAGGATATAAACAGTTCTAGCTCTGATTTGAGCCCTCTAGTGCTGTTTGGCTTCCAACAGAAGAGGGAGTTGCATGGCAAGAATCACTGACTCCCCAGCCAGTTGAGGGGAGTATTTGCAAAGCTCTGAAGGGAAATTCTTTTCCTGCCTTGAATCAAAAAACCCATAAAATAATTCAGAGAGGATGGTAACAGAGGGAAAACGGTGGTGAGATATTTTTGGCTGCAATGCTGCTCAGATTTTCTCCTTCACTTTTAAGACACAAGAGCCACCCTAAAACTGTCAGAGTGAAATAACGAAATACACTTCCCTGTGTTTTTGAAGGAAATTCCCAGAACTCTTTGCACAGTTCAAGTCCTTCCTTGGTGTGAAAGAGCTTTCATTTGCTTCTCCACTGAGCGACCGATCTGGGGATGGAATGAGTCGGGAGATCGATTACGCTTCCTGCAAACGCATCGGATCAAGCTACCGTGCTCTCCCCAAAACCTATCAGCAGCCAAAGTGCAGTGGAAGAACGGCCATTTGCAAGGAGGTACTTTGGGATTGACCTTTTCAGTCCCCATACACACACTGCACTTGCATAAATTGAAGTGGGGTTGTTAGTGCTACAGCTTCTGCACATGGATTCCCCTCTTGAATGCCTATTAGACAGCTTTTACCTCACGTCAGTTATTCATCCACTTCATTGAAATCAGAGTATCCACTAATTTTATCTAAGCCCATCTCAAGTTCAGTCTTTAATGTCTTTTTGAGTTAGTGTGCATACACAAATTATTCCTAGAGACAGAAAAGAATGGTAAACAGCCTGAGATTCATTTTCTAGCAGTGGGCAAATATGGCCTTTAGAAAGTTTCTGTCCTGAAAGAGCACTGTGAGCTGGTGGCTCGGGTGCTGTTCTCACTGAGGGCAGACATCTGCAGTGCTGGTGCTCCCACCTCTCGCTGTTGCTGGCAACTCCGTCTCCTTTACTTACAGTTGCTGATTACTCCAGAGTGATCTTTGTGGTTTGTGAGATGATCATGAAGGTGCTTTCTGAGCAGGGCCCTGGCACAGTTCCACACAGACCTCTCGTCATCTATGGAGCAGTCATTGCAATGACTTACGGACTAGGTCTGAAACATCTGATAGAAACTGTGCAAAAAGAAGCCAGAGAAGTATCAGACCTCGTGAGAACAGCTCTGGGCTCATAAGGCTCTGTTCAACGTCATGTCTTTGCCCTGTTGCAGGTGTTAAATGATACATGGGTTTCATTTCCATCCTGGTCTGAAGACTCCACTTTTGTCAGCTCCAAGAAGACTCCTTATGAGGAGCAGTTGCACCGCTGTGAAGATGAACGGTTTGAGGTACCTGTAACTGCTGAGCTCTTTCCTGCCTGACTCATCCTCAGGACGCAAAACTTCTAGCTCTGATTTTGAGTGAATGAGTTGGCGGCCAATTGCTGAAAGTTCCACTTGTGTTTGTTGGTTTCAGCTAGAGTTCGGTGTTTTCCACTTGTCTGGAGTCTAGTAGTTCTTTCTAGGCATGAATCCAGTTCTGTAAAGCGTGGTACCTTTGGGAGAACTGGCAGAGGTATATTTTCCAGTAAGAAATCTTTGCTGATGCTTCTTAGCTCTGCTTCATGGTGCCACTGATCTCCATTTTCCTGCTATGCCTGTTCTTACAGTGTGTCTTCTGTGAACTCTTTTAACAGTTGGATGTTGTCTTGGAGACCAACTTAGCCACAATACGTGTGCTGGAGAGTGTGCAGAAGAAGCTGTCACGACTGACTCAAGAGGATCAGGAGAAATTCCGACTGGATGACTGCCTGGGCGGAACATCAGAAGTGATCCAGCGCAGGGCCATCTATCGCATCTATGGTGATAAAGCACCAGAGATCATTGAAAGTCTTAAGAAGAACCCAGTTACTGCTGTTCCTGTTGTTCTTAAGAGGTAATTCCCATCCTCCCATGTTCATCTGGGTTCTTTTAAGAAACTGATAAAGAATTTTTAAGGCAACTGTTCTCTGTAGATGTTTTTCCCAAGGACAGCTCATCCTCCGGGCTGGTGCTTTACTTTCTTTCTTTCGTTATTGCTTCCAGGAACCCTGACAAGTTTTTAGTGCATCACAGTTGGCTACATTAGAAATACTTTGTGTGTGTATATCTTACTGTGCTTGTCTCTTTGAACTGAAGTCCATTATACATTTGTGCAGATTGAAAGCAAAAGAGGAGGAATGGAGGGAGGCCCAGCAGGGCTTCAACAAGATTTGGAGAGAGCAGTATGAGAAGGCCTACCTGAAATCCCTTGACCACCAGGCAGTCAACTTCAAACAGAATGACACCAAAGCTTTGCGCTCCAAGAGCTTGCTGAATGAAATTGAGAGTGTCTATGATGAGGTGCGTGTGCTAGTGACTAATCCACCCTGGATGTCCTTTATAGTAGTATGTAGATGTTAATGTAGCACCTAGGACCTTGTTGAAGTGGTAGTGCTCTGAGGAGTTCTCAGTCAGAAATGACTGTCCCAAGCAGAGCATTAATACTGCCTTATTTCTTCTGGCAGGGATGGCTCTTGAGCATGGATTGGAAGGATCTTTATCTATTTGTCTCTTGATTACAGCATCAGGAGCAGCATTCAGAGGGGAGAAGTTCGTCCACAAATGAGCCTCATCTTATCTTTATCTATGAAGATAAGCAGATTTTGGAAGATGCAGCGTCTCTTATCAGCTATTATGTAAAAAGGCAGCCTACTATCCAAAAGGAGGATCAAGCCACCATCCGGCAGATAGTGCATCACTTCATACCTGAGCTGTTTTTCTCTCAGCCCCCTGAGCACAGTATTTCTGAAGAATCAACAGATGAGGACAGAGAAAACCATCAGGGGCAGAACCCAGATACTCCTGAGCTACGCAAAAAACATGTGCCTGGGCCTCCAAGCAGTCCTTTGGAGACAAAAGCAACCTTCTGTGATGTTACAGCTGCCGAGCCCCACAACACTCTGGATGATGTTTACAGCCTGTTCTTTGTCAATAATAACTGGTATTTCTTCCTCCGCCTTCACCAGACTCTGTGCTCGAGGCTCCTAAAGATTTATCGGCAAGCTCAGAAGCAGCTTCTGGAATATCGGACTGAGAAAGAGAGAGAGAAACTCCTCTGTGAGGGAAGAAAGGAAAAAACCAACGATCCAGCCATGGAACTAAGGCTGAAGCAACCAAGTAAGACTAATGCAGGCCATAGTCCATTCCTAATGCTCTGGTTGTTATAGTACTTGATTAGAGATACCTGAGTAACAGACCAGCAGGCAAGTCTGTAAGGAATGGGGGCTGTGATCTGTGGATCCAGCTGATTTGACAGGGTAACTAGTTTGTAATTATCTTCTGAGGGCTTTCGTGTGTAGTTCACGGGGACTTCACGCAAGCCCATCGTGGCAGATGTTCTCCAGTGTCTCATTGTATGAATCTGTTACCTCAGTTTACAATGTAAATGGCTCCACAACAAAGCAGTTAATTACACAAGGCAGTCGTGGAAGCACACAAGGTAAAACTGTTACAGTCTGTCAGCACTCCTCAGGGAGAACTGTGTTTCTGTTAGCATGTTCTGGATATGGAATGTCATGGTTCTCAAGCAGTGCTGTCCCTTGCATCTCTTGACTTCACTCTGCCTTTTTCATGCATTGAATGATGGCACTTTTCCCCTACCCAGGTGAGGTGGAACTGGAGGAGTACTACCCCGCATTCCTGGATATGGTGAGGAGTCTGCTGGATGGGAATATTGACCCAACACAGTACGAGGACACCCTGAGGGAGATGTTCACTATCCATGCCTACATCGGCTTTACTATGGACAAGCTGGTGCAGAATATTGTCCGCCAGGTAACTAACTGAGTGGCAGTGCCGTGCATCTGGAGGGCCACACATCCCCCTTCTACAGACAGACAGGTTTCTCACAGTACTCTGTAATGCGAGGATGCACTAAACTCACAGCAGATTCATAGGTAAGTTAAGTATGGAGGAGAAACACTCAAAGAGAAGTTCAGTGAGAGAGTTCAGCAGCAGTACCATACAGGGACTACCTATGGGGATTTACCCTTCCTGGCCTTCTCCAACGAGTTTTGAGTTCCAGTCTTCTCAAAATCCTGCCATTCCCAAAATACATCTAAGGCAAAAAAATAAAGAAGTCCTTTTTGCTCGAATCTGTCTTCTAATTGTAGTTCTGTTACAGTTAAGGCACCTCAGCCCCTCACTCTTCCCTGTTCCTTTTATTGCAAAGTAATGAAAAAGAGAGTGAAAGGTGTAAAGTCTCTGCAGTTCAAACTGTTACGTTTTGTCCGAGGTGTGATGCTGTGTTGGGGTTTGTGCTTCTTTCATAACATGGAGGTTAGTCTTGGCTCAGACTTGCTGACCGAATTCCCCCTTTTTTAATTTAAGCTTCACCATCTAGTGAGCGATGACATCTGCCTGAAGGTAGTTGAGCTCTACTTGAATGAAAGGAAGCGAGGTGCTGCTGGAGGTAACCTGTCCTCTCGCTGTGTCCGGGCAGCAAAGGAGACCAGCTATCAGTGGAAGGCTGAACGGTGCATGGCTGATGAGAACTGTTTCAAGGTAAGAACTTCATGAAATGAGTGTGGCATTTCACCTGGGAGAAATGGGGCTGGAAGCTCCAAGGCCACAATGGTGAGCAAGAGCAGTATGCAGAGAAGGTACCAAAACCAGAGCCTAGACTGTAAAGTGACACTGAAAAGCCCTACTGCTTGCTTCTCTCCTAGCTCCTACTTGTTGTCCAGATGACTTCTTGTGAATATACAGCATTTTATTGTGAACCGTGTGGCCAATATCTTGTGCCCGTAACTTAATTGCAGGTAATGTTTCTTCAGCGGAAAGGACAGGTGATCATGACCATTGAGCTTCTGGATACGGAAGAAACCCAGACAGAGGATCCTGTGGAGGTCCAGGTAATACCACAGTGACCATGGGGTCTGCTCTGCCACAGGCAAAGGAGATGTTTTCCTGCTTTCTTGTTCCAAAACGTGAGACTTTGCCAGGAGGTTAAGTTCACCTGGGAGGGGGGAAGATTACACGTGGGGCTGTGGTCACTGGCAGAAATGGATGTTAGCAAAAGGGTTTCACCATAAAGCAGCTTCATAAAAAGCAGCTTGGAGATAAACTAGTTCTTTGCAGGGATGTTTGTCTAGAGAGTGAAATTTGACTTGAAATCGGTCTCTCTTGTGTAGCACCTGGCTAACTACATGGAGCAGTACGTTGGGGTAGAAGGAGCTCCAAACAACCAGAATGATGGCTTCTTACTGAAACCAGTCTTTCTGCAAAGGTGAGCTCCCTCTCCTGAGTCGTGCCTACAGCAGCTGTGTAGCTGGCAGTGATTTTAGGTGATGTGCCATGTAGGCAACTGTAGGGAAATGCACTCATCTCTGAGGTCCAAAGGGGCTGCTGTAGTCCAGTGCACTGCATGAGAGTGCTGAAGAAAAAATATATGACTGCTGCATTGAGGTTTGTTCATGAACCTGTGTTTAGAATGGAGATGCTGGGAGAAATTTGGGGTCTAATTTGTTCTGATTTCACTCCATATTTGTCAGAGTGGATGAAGGAAGATCCTGGAGAAAGTCTGACCACTAAATGTGGAGCTAGACGTTTCCTATTTGTGCTGTCAGCTTAAGAGCATGGATAATCCAGTGGGACACTTGCTTTGTAACCCTTGCTATGTTCTAGAAACCTGAAGAAGTTCCGCAAGTGGCAGTGTAAGCAGGTGAGAGCCCTGCGCAGCGAAGTGAAGAGCTCCTGGAAGAGGCTGATTGGGGTGGAAAGTGCCTGCAATGTGGACTGCCGCTTCAAGCTCAACACCCACAAAATGATGTTCATCATGAACTCGGAGGATTACATGTACAGGCGGGGAGCTCTCTGCCGAGCCAAGCAGGTGCATCTCCTATTACTCTCTCTGCAGCTCGGGCAGTAGCAGAGGTTGAGGATGTGAGCCAAAGACAGGTACCCGTAAGAAGTCTTGTGACTGAATTCCTGCAAACTACACCCAGATGAAACATGGAGGAGAGCTGGTAAATGCTCTGTACTTTGGTTTAGTTTAGCAGCCTTTTCTTTACCAAGCAGATTTTAAGGGGGAGTGGCATACATTACGAAATAGGGATCTTTAATGCAGGTATGGGATTTCCTAGTTTACTGTTTGCATTGTATGCTAAAGCATGTGCATCTCGAGCAAAGAGATAAAGGTTTTGGCTCAGAAACCTCTCAGTGATCTTTACTGTCCTGCTTTCAGGTGCAGCCAATGGTGCTGCTAAAGCACCACCAGCAGTTTGAAGAGTGGCACAATAGATGGCTAGAAGAGAACGTGACCATGGAGGCAGTTGATGTAGTGCAAGACTGGCTAATGGGAGATGAAGATGAGGAGATGGTGCCCTGTAAAACCACCTGTGAGACGGTGAATGTCCATGGGGTCCCAGTGAACAGGTACAGAGTTCAGTACAGTCGCCGTCCAGCTTCGCCGTGAGCAGAGACTCGTACTGGGACCAAGACACATAAGAGCATTGCTGGTGAAACACATTTACTCTGAGAATAGTGGTGGGAATGCAATGTATGTATTAATGATATTTATCCAAACAGCATTTTACTTTGGATTATGATGTATTTTCCATATGGCATAGACTTTTCTCCTTGCAGTGTAATCCTCCAGCCATCATGAAGAGACTTACAAAAGCTTTATGGGAAGAGGGCTCTTGGCATTGCCACGCACTTTTTAGTAGTTTCCTGAGTTTTAGGCCACTGCTGACCAGCCACTACTGAGTGAGGGGGTCAGGCTCTGAGTAAACTACCACGAGTGGCTTTGTTGGAGAGGTGGAGCTGCACTGGTGTTTGAGCAGATGCTGGCAGCTGCTTCCACTTCAGAGGATTAATGTTCCCCATCTTCCTGAATTTGTGCCACCTTGGAGCCCGCAGAACTCTCCAGTGTAACCTCTGAGTGCCAGCAGGGTTGAGAGCACCAGCACAGGCTGCTCACCCCGCTGCGGGCTGCTTCCTTGTCTACTGGTGAGGCAAAGGATGCAGCACTTGTTACTGGTGCTCTAGTGAGAAAAATGCCAAACCTGAGACAAGGGTGGACAGCAAACTAAACACTTTATCATCTCCCACTCCTCCACTGAGTATTTTGGAGCATGATTTAAGGGGAAGAAGCCCTCTGAGCTGCAGTGCTGGGCAGGAGAGCGATGTGCGCCGCAGACAGCCTCAGCCCATCAGCCGCCCCCTGCAGCCAAGCGCCGGATCCCACGTGTTGTTTTGTGAACTCACAGTCTGCTGCAGACTCTGCCTTCTCCAAGCCGGAGCTGCTGGGAGCGTGTGCGAGGGGAGGAATATCCATTGTGAGGTCTGGCCTCTTAGTTGAGTTTCGTTTGGTATTTCGCATGTTGCTCAGCAGCCTCTGCAGACTGCGCTCTCAGGCGCTTCTTTCCCTTGTGCATGCCCGGACGCCGTGGTCCTGCTGGGTTGTCCCACTTCGGTAACATCAGCAGATGGAGCTCTTGCAGCGCAGTGTTTGTGCTGGGTCTGAGGTTTGGCCCAGACACTTCCCTGTTTCTGCTGGGTCAGCACAGATGCTGTATGTGTGGTGACACATGGAAATCTGTAACGGGCACTATTAGCTCCAGCCACAACCATCATAGACAAGCTTTTCCACTTGAACCATCTGTGCTTCTGTCTGAGCTTTTTTTTGCAGTGAGACCTAACAAAACCCTACCCCAGACCACGCAGAACACTACGTCAACCGCCTGACTTAATCTAGTGAAAACCCAAGAAACTTCAGCCATGTCTGTCCTGCAACCCCTCTGTGCCATTGCTCTTGTTTCTCAGGAGCCAAGGGCTCCACACTGTCCATGGAGTGCGTAACAAACAGAATGGCCTGAGGCAGGTCCAGCCTCCTTTCAGCTCTGCTCCCAGCCTTTTCCTGCCTTTTGGGGGGAATAATCCTCCCCAGCCTGGTATTTTCTGTGGCTTTGATTTTTAGGTTATGATTTCTGCCAGACCGAGCCAGCAGCCTGTAGGATTTGTCCTGGGTTATTTCCACTGTCCAACATTGGGTTTTGCAATTGTCTCACTTGACAGTAGAAAAAATGGCCTTTGGGGTATGTTTAATAGAAAACTGTACTGACTTTTTGTCTGTTTTGCAAACGAATCTGTAGGAGGGAGGCCAGGCCCTGGCGTTCGTGGCCACTTGCACAACCACTGCCAGCGCAGGACTTCTCATCAGAGCTCATGTTCTCGGTGTCTGGGTCTCTGTTAAGTTTTGGTTACTGAAACGGTCTGAAGGTTCTTCCCCTGCTGTTGCAGTGAGTGCTGGAAGATGCTGCCCATGTGGCTGATGGAGGCTGGCTGGAGGAGCAGAGGGATGAGCCTGGTGCAAAGCACAAGTCCCCCTCTTGCTTCCAGACAGCTCAGCAGAATACACCTCAGTCCTGTTCACCTCTCTGCTGCCTTCCAGTGGAGATGACAACTGTGCCAAACGTTCTCATTTTATGATACAGAAAAATGTTAATAGGAAATAGGTTGCAACCTGTGGCTTAAACTGCATTTGATTCCAAGTGTCCCAAGGTGCGGTGCGTCTCCGCACCCTCCTGACCCATTAATTAAGTGTACTTCAGGTGGTTTTAAGCATCCTTCTTTTGTAAACCTTAATTTATAATCTGAAGAGATTAAGTAAAACTTTTGCCCTTGACAGCTCTATTGTCTCAAAACCAAGAGCAGCAAATGATGGGACTGGAATGAGGTGGGCAGGGCAGGATTGAGAGGGACTTGCTAATGTCTGGGAGGGTTTAAGCTCGACCGCTGTGTATCATCTGCTTAGCACCACCTTGATTCAGGAGTTTGTTCTTCCATGTTTTTGAAGGATCTTTGCTTTTTGGGCTTGTAATTGCTTTGCCAGCTCTTTGAATGTAGTTTTTTTTTATATTTATTTGCACATTCAAGTAAAATAAAATATTGATTTTAAAAGTCTGCAGCTCTCCCCGCTTTAAATTGATTTAAATGAATTGAAACTTCCTGCCCAGCCCCAGGCTCAGTTCTCTTGCACCTGAAACTCAATTTGCAATAGAAAAGGTGGATGAACTTCCCTTCGAGTAGTTGCTGGACCGGCTCCAGGATGTGATGATTTAGGTGTGTCCCAACCCACTGCCACCAGGCAGCAACCCTTTAACCCTGCCACACTGAGAAGTTAGTGCAGGGGAAGTGTGTGATGCACTTGCTAACGTAAGAAGACAACACAGCTGGCTGAGAGCAGGGGAGGCCATGGGGTGGCACAGTTGCTCCATCCAGCGAGGTTTCAAAAGGGACCGTGGTGCTGTGCCAGCAACGCGGAGTCTTTGCGGGTTGGTTTGTTTCACCTTTGCCACGAGCAGCGTGGGATAAAAATAAGGCCCATGCCTGGCCCCAAGTACTCGCACGCTAAATGCAACAGGCGTTCAAGAGAAGTGACTGATCCCAGTTCCGAAGTCCATAAGCACATCTGCTACAGGTTAAGCCAATACAACTGCAACCATGAAAATAACCCTCCACCCGCCTTTCCCTCAAGCTCCCCGAATTCCTGGGTAATAACATGCTGAACTGTGTTCCCTGTGAGCTCTGTGCAGCAAATGAATGTGTAGATCTTGCAAATTAAGCTGTAGTGATGGGACCCAGATCTGATAGGAGTTTCCTTTACATCACTCCCAACACTTCCGTTGCCATAACAAAAGGCAACTCTGCTTTCTGTGCAGCGTGTGTCTTGCTCACAGGGAAACAAACTGTTGTTCTCCTAATAACAATCCCCTCATGCATACATTGTATGGGATAGTCTGATTAAAATGATGGTCGTGGTGTCTCGGAGGACACAGTGTGCTTCACGCAAGTCTTCTTGCTGAGATCTTGGGCTGCTCACAAAGAGGACATGCCCTGTGCTCAAGAGGAGGGACAGCCAGAGCTGACATCACCTCAGAGCAGTTGGAGGTCCCAGCAAGCGGACAGCTTTGGCAAGGACAAGGAAAGACAGCTTAAAAATGGTTCTCAGGTTTGTAGGATGGAGTAAGAATTAATGCTTTAATACATTCAATTAAGAGTTGCTCAAGGGAGAACCTGCAGCCAGGATTTGATATGGCAGGGCCTTTTGGTCTCGCTTTTCTGCTACTACAGTGATGCACAAAGACAGAGCAGTGAACCAGGCAGAGGAGGTCTGGAAGTATGTGTAAATTTGAGTTGAGTTTTCCTTCCACTTAAGCCATTCCCCTGGATTAGAACTAAGTAACTCAACCTTAATGAACCCAGAGTTACCTTCACCTCCCACCCATCATAATTAAAGACTAAATTAAAGTCTAACAATTCTGAACACCCTTGCTGAAGGATGAATCCAGTGAGACCCAGTGCTGAAAAGGGATGATGGTGCCTGATTCATGCGAGGTAGTCCCTATGCCAGTGTCATTATCTTGCTGAGAAAGGAAGGACCAGAAGCTATTCCAGAACATCCAGTGGGTTGTAGTGATGCCAATAAAACTGCAAGCAAGCAGAAGGGTAAGTCTGGAAAAAAACTGTCTCCCCCAAAGTATTCCACCAGGGAATCCTGGCCCAAAGGCCATCATTTCTCTCTCAAATCCTCAGTGGAAGGTTTCTGTGTTGCACCAGCTGGGGAAGGCAGAGCCAGCGCTGCACCCATGGAAAATGTGAGGTTGTGCTGATGCTGCTGGAAACGTGGCACACTGCTGGTGCTGGGGCAGAGCTGCTGCCTGTGGTCAGCTCAGGGCTGCATCAAACACAAGCTCAGCCTGGGGCAGGCATTGGCTGCACCAAGGTTCCTGCCTTCACACCTTGAGCTTGCAGCTGAAAACCCTCTGGAGCTGCTGGGACAGAGCAGAAATAGCTCTTCCAAGCCTTAAAGATGCATGGGATGAGCCAGGTGGTGTTTGCACCTTCCCTCTGAGCTTTAGAACCCCTGTTCTCCAGCACTGCATCTTCTGGGATCAGAGCCATGGAATAAAAGCTCCTTCTCCCAGGAAATGATCTATTGCACAATGAATTACTTGAAAACCAAATTGGTACCCCACAGGGCATGGATCACACGACTTCAAGAGATATTAACTAGGCATGACAAACTTCTGGCATCAGAATCCTCAAGCAAGCTGTTCTGCATCTACAGCAGTCACTAAAGATCACACAGCATCTGAAAAATGAAGGACACAGCAACGAGTAACCTCCTCTGCTCCACTCCAGAGACCTGGCCATAGGAAGCAGGGCTGTGATTTGCACACTATCTGAACTTGATTATGTCTAATTTTTTGCATACACAGAATGGAAAGGATCCTGGCTGAGGCATGGAAAATATGTGGCCACATGAGTCATTCTGTAATGGTTCATAAATCCGGAGAGAATCACAAAAGCAAAACATCTAATATTGCATCTTCCCTGTCCCTGCCAGTGGAACTCCACCTCTCGACACGCTCGGCCCAAGGATGTGGGAATATGGTGAAAGCAAAGGAAATAGGATCATTTTCTCCTTGGAATAGAAGAATCTCATCAAACAGCAGCCAGGCTCAGATTTGCAACCTTCACAGAAGAGGCCATTCATAAGCTGAGAAGAAAGAAATGAACTGCTCCTCAGGTTGCCAAACCAAATTCACAGTTCCTACTGCCCAGACTCCAGCTTCTGTCTTAACTCCCTTCCAGAGCCAGGCAGGGACTGGAGAGCCTGAAACCCAGCAGCCTCTCAAGCTATGACTTCCTGGCCCCACTGGCCTCCCCAGTCAGTGGGAAGTGGTCACACTGGGGCTCGGACACAAGCCAAGGGAGGGGATTTGGGATGTTCCCAGCAACGCTGTGTGAGGCAGAGCATGGGAGAGACTTGTACTCTCAAGGAGCTAGAGATGGGGGGACCAAGCAGCTAAGGTTTGCTGAGTGGAGACTGCACATCTCTGGAAAAACACAGCTCCTCTTGGGCTAAAGTGGCTGCAACTCACCATTATCTACCCAACAGCAGAGGCTTCCTGTGCACCCTTGGCAGGCCCCTTTCCTGCTGGAAGGAGCAGCTCTCCCTGTTCCTGGTAGTTTATCAGCGGAAGCCCAGTGTCTCCAGGGAGCTGGGGGGGTTCTTGCCACTTCTCATTCCCATGTTATGGTGCTCCAGGCTGGTGCTGATTCTTTCAAGTGCAAATAGCTCCAACCCACAAGGCTTTTAATCAACCTCTGCAGTGAAATCAAGAGGGAAGGTGCAGGAGCTTTGCCTCCAGGGAGCAGGAGCAGAACCAAGAGAACTTGGAAAGGCCCAGCCTGATGCAGGGGCCGCAAGACATTAAAAACTTTGAAGTGCCACAGCATGGGGCTGCAAGAGCCCAGTGTAATCCCTGGGAGCTGGGGAGGTTTGCCTGGCTCTGCAGCTCTCCTGCACTTCATCTGTTTCTGTGAGGGCTGATACCCTCCCAATTTGCACTACCAGAAAGTATTCTGAGTGGGGGGAAAGACCTTGGATCTCATGCAGAGCCCCTCGGGTCTCCCTGGGTGGACAGGTACAGGAGGTCAGAGGTGTGTGGGTTCAGTTTATGCTCTAAACCAAATTTAGACTGCATCAAATCTCACCACATTGTTATTTCTAGGCATATTCTGGGGCAGGAAGGAGGCCCAAATGAGTCACTCGAGCTCTCGTCTGGCTCTGATGATGAAGTGCAGCCCCAATATCCTTTGGATCTGGATACAGATGCCCCTCCCAGGCCCACGTCTGACGCTGGAGTTAAGTGTCTGCTCGGGCAGCACATACTCTGCATGCCGTGACAGCCCCCAAAAGCCTCATCCTTCATGGGCTCAGCCTGGTGCTTCCGTGAGTTAAGGACCAGCAGAAGGAAATGCGTAAGCAGGGTCACTAATCCTGCCTTTCCCACACGGCTCTGAGCACAGCAGGGCACTACTGGATCCTGCACCAGCATGGAGACCCTCGGGAATGGATGGCTGCCCTACAGGCTGCTGCTGTGCTCTGCCTTCTGGGGACTCTGCTTGGCCTCTTCAGACTATGATGGTGAGTACATTATCTTTGGGTGGAAATTTGCTGCTTCTTCAAGTACTGGATGCTTGGTACCTTTATAAGATCCCAGAAAACTCATTTTTTCATGAGTTCACATGGGAGAACACTCTAATTGAGCTTTGTGCATACTCTGCTTGAAGCAGGAGGTAATAGAAGGCGCAATGGAAGAGAAAGAAATGGGTGAAAGAAACTAGGAGGAAAAATTAAAGCAGTAAACCAGAGCACTTGAACCCAAATTCTTTAGCTAAAAGCTAGACTCCCACAGCCGTGACTTTACCCTGGCATGGCCCCAGATCTTGGGATTCCTTTGAAAGCTGGACAGAGGAATTGCTCTCTGGTTTCCCAGGCCTGCTGATGGGTGTACAACACAGCAGTCACTGGGAGCAGCGGGAAACCACACAACAGAGGAATCGTGTAACTTCTCAGCTTTAAGGTTGCTGGTGGTTGCTCCTGCACATCTACTTCTGCCCATCAGCATTTCTCAGAGAACTCCTGCTTCCAGGGACCCCAAATCCATAGCCTTTAGGGGAAGAATTTTGTATACTCTGCAAAGTATAAGGGTGACTGCACAACCAGCAGCTCACAGGCTGCGTTTCTCCAACAGATTACTCTCAGAACAGCACCAGTGAGCAGGTAACGACACCAGAGATCACACCGTGTCCCCGAGCCATCCCTGGGGAAAAGGCAACCATCAACAATGTCACCTACCTGCTGATACACGAGGCCACACGCTCTCAGCTGGGCAGCGTGGTCACCGTGCGGCTCATCCCCTGCCTCTACACCCTCATCTTCCTCGTGGGGCTGCCTTCAAATGGGCTGGCCCTGTGGGTGCTGGCCACCAGGGCTGAGAAGTTGACCTCCACTGTCTTTCTGATGAACTTGGCTGCAGCAGACCTGCTGCTCATATTGGTGCTGCCCTTCAAGATTTTCTACTATTTCCTGGGGAACAACTGGCCCTTTGGGGAAGGCCTGTGCCGGCTCACCACTGCTTTCTTCTATGGCAACATGTACTGCTCAGTGCTGCTGCTCACGTGCATCAGTGTCGACCGGTACCTGGCTGTGGTGCATCCTTTCTTTTCACGTTCTTTCCGCACCCCTGCCTTTGCTGTCTGCACCTGCACTGCCATCTGGCTCTGTGCTGCTGTTCTCACCCTGCCCCTGACACTGCAGCAGCAGTCATATCCCCTCTATGGAGCAGATGTCACTCTCTGCCACGATGTTCTCCCCAGGCATGAGGATGATGGGTATTACTTCTACTACTTCATCTGCCTGATTGCCTGCGCATTCCTCGCTCCGCTGGTGGTGATGCTGTTCAGCTACTGCGCGGTGCTTCGAGCCCTCCTGCACAGTGGGAAGCGCTATTCCTACTCTATGAAGCTCACAGCTCTTGTGCTGTTCACACTTGTGGCCTTCTACACACCCAGCAACGTTCTCCTCCTTGTTCATTACTCCAGCTATGACTCCAAGCTGTATGGCAACCTGTATATCAGCTACATGGTAAGCCTGGCCATCAGTACCTTTAACAGCTGTGCTGATCCCTTTGTCTACTACTATGTTTCCGAAGAATTCCGGGATAAGGTGAGAAGAAGGTTCTTCAGCCACAGAAAACAAAACACCACATCCTTAAAAACCTCCAAGGAAACACTCCCTCCAAAAAGTTCCAAAGATTCACTGGTGTAAGCCTCCAACCCAGCTCCTCGCTCCCAAGGCACTCACAACATACGGTGGGGATGAGATGAAGACAAAGCTGGGATTCCACAAGTTTCATCCAGAGCAGTGAGCAGTATTTCCCAGGAGTCAAGTCCTCTCCCCTGTCTGGATAGCTAAGGCTGAATAAACCTGGGCCTCAGGATTTCTTGAGATGTGGAGCCCAGACAAGATGTGGACTGCTGAACATGTATAGATCTGTTACTGTGAACACTGCATGAACCGTTCCTGGTCACATATCTCCAGGGATGCTCTTACCACTACACCTAGGTGTGGGTTTCTTAATGCATCTTGCATGCTGATTGCTATCTGTGTTGGATCTCTTTTTCTGCTCCTGACTTGCTTGCTGTCCTTAAATGTATATTCCCTTCACCTAGAACTGAAAAAGAACAGGTTCTTGCAAAACCAGATTTCTGAACGTATCAATAATATTAGGAGGTACCTGTGGGAAAGGTGCTCTCCTGAACGAAAATACTCTGTCAAGAGAGTACAGAACACTGGCTTTTCTAGCAAGTACATTTGTGGCTTGATTAGTAAGCAACACCACTGTAATGTCAGCCCATTGTTGGTGACAAGTGTAAAATCCCATTCACCCATCCCTGGTTTTGTAGATGAGCCTTGGCATCTATCATTTCTTTGGGGCAAAGGTAGCACTAGTGAGTTTTTAAAAATCATAGTGTCTCTTATAGGGAAATAGTAAAGCAGCAGTTCAGAAAACCCTTGCTCATTACCCTTCTTTTGTGTAATATCACACACCATCAAGAACTGTCCCTTATGAAACAGGGGACCAAGATTGCTGCTTACTGGACCCTGTTACAAAGTTGACAGGATGCAGGCAGCTCACCTCTCAGACACAAATAAAGCACATCCCAGTAACCAGCAAGGTAGAAAATGAGCAATGAAACCTCCTTAGAGTTCCTGAATGCTTTAGTTTTACTGGTAGAGGCATGACTTCTGTCTCCATCACAACCCATGAGCAAACAAACTTATAGCCTACAATGTAAGAAGAGGCAGACAAGATTGTCTTAAAATCAGTTTTTAATAAAATATTTATCAGAATCTAAACCAAACCCTTTTCTGGACTCAGACTTGCTAAGATTTGTGTGAACAAAACAAAACTGTTCATGTGTACATGTACGTGTGGGGGCAAAATGCAGGTGAAAAACTACAGCCTAGCTCCTATGGGTGCAGCACTGCACACGCAGAGGGTGGGCCAGCTACTGAGCACAGGGACCTGGGGTAGCCAGGGCTGGTGTCACTCAGTCAGAACCAGCAAGTACTAAACCCAAATGGAGGTTTTCTAACCAGATGATCTATTCACAGTAATGGCAATCAGGTTAGTGTGCATTAGATGTCAATAGCTGATGTCAGCAGAGCACGTGCTGGTGTTTCAATGATGTTCTTCAAGCAAGCTGAACAGTTTTCTGATGCTTGTTTTCTACTGAGGCTGATTAAGGAGGAGGGACAGAAGCAAGCGCAAAACACGTGGACAAGAAAGAAGAGTGGAACTATCGCTTTAAAATAAATACCTTGGTAATGATTACTCTGCGTAATGTACAGTTACAAATATATAAATATTAATTTCATTGAAAGGATTGCAAGCAAAAATCACTGATAACTAGCACTGCTGCAGCTATTCAGTAACATAAGTCAATGCAAGCAGGAATCTTGGTGTCTTACAAACCCACTGGCGCTTTTCTCCTTTTGGAGTGAGGGACCATCAGAAAAAAGGAAAGGAGAAGCATTTCTCTGACAGAGGGAAGCAAACATCTCTAAGCCAAACCAAGTCAAAGCCCAAAGCAGCAGCAGGTCTGCTGTCCTTGCTGGCTTTTCAGCTATTGAACTGGTCTCTTCCTTGGTGAAAAAAGATCAATCCTTTCTCTCCAAACTACGGGTGCTGGTCTTGAAGCCTGAGTTTTCAGTGCTGGGATGCCCTTGTGTTCTCAGGGATGGGAGTGTGACGGATAAGCTTCAGAATCAGAAGTGGGCCAAAGCCTATGAGTAACATTGAGTCTGGTAAGGGTTTGCCGTGTCCAGTGGCTCTCATGGACCTAGTCCCAGGAAGTTTCTGTATTCCAAGCAGGATTTTGAAGAATGAAAGAAAAATAATCAAGGGAAACTTCTTTTTCCTACATGAGAATTAATGATTACAAGAAACATGAATAACAAATCTGAGACAGGGGAGATCTATGGACAGAGGGACCACCAGCTAGGGTGAAGAGGGCAGAGACCTGCTCCTTTACTCCAGTGATAGGGGAGAAAAGGCAACCACAAGTGTGTAAGCGCAGGTTCCTTTATTCAATTCCTTAAATAAAGTTACTTCTTTTAAGTACAGAAAGGAGCCAGTTTGGTGGCAAGATGTGGGAAGAGACAGGGGCTGCCAAGAGCAGATGGACTAGTGATCTCCCTGGAAGCGCTAAAGCTGGCAAGAAGCACTCGAGGTGAAGTCAGGCTGCAGGATCCAGAACCCCTGCACATTACCTCACATGCACTGTCCTGTTCTAACTGTCTCTGTTTAAGGACACTAAAGCTGCTCTGTCTTCATCTTCTGAGGGTCCAGGTCTCTCTGCCTTTTCTTCTAGTTGTAAAACACAGGTGAGAGTCAGCCTCAAACAGATGAGTGTAGTGGCATGCAGAGATCCCACAGAACAAGGCCATGATCGATGGGCTGGCACCACTAGGAGGAATTATTTAGCTGGCAGCAAAAGGGGAATGTCTGCATCTCAAATTAGTGCATTACATGTACCAGAGCCTGAGTGAAGTGAAGGAAGTCAGGTTAAATACTTGGCTCAAACTCTCTACCTTCATCTCCTTCTCCCCAGTGGTGATGCTGTCTGACTGCCCAAGGATCTATGAGAGGACCAAGCAATATAAAACAACTTCAAACATCTACCTGGAAGCATACATGGATGACACAAGGGAAGTAAAGCCAGAAAGGGACCAAGGACAGGAGACCAAAGAATCCAGAGCATAGGTCCCATCTTCTGTGGGAAGCTAGTCACACAGGCATTATCAGGCTGACTAAATGTCTCATTCTCCCAGACTCAGAGCATGAAACAGCTGAGGCTGGAACCAGCAAACAGGGGGGTTTGTATTGTGCAGCTTTGATATTTAGAAGAGAAAAAACCCAAAGCTCTTGTTGCAGCTCACACTAAGTCTGTTATTTACTCAGGGGATAAATATTGACTCAGGCCTGTGGGTGTACACAATAGCCAGTGTCTGCCAGGCCAGTTGCTTACAGGAGATGGAATTTAGTTTAAAGGCATTTATTTACCTGCCAGACAGGAATGCAGCCACCAGTGCTTCTGCTGTGTGGGCACAGCGAGGACATGGTCTGTTCATGCACACTGCAGACACGTGGCAAAAACCTCTGCTCAGAAGCAGTGGGTACATATGGGCAGCAGCCACGTCCACATCCTGTGAGGAGAGCTCAGAAGGAAGGTTTGGAAAGTGGCCAGCAAAGCAGCTCTGGAACTTCAAGACCCAGATCTTCATCATGTCAACTACACTCTGCAAATATCTGGCCCCAGACAAAAAGGACTGGAAACTACATATACCCAACTTGTGGGGTGTCTCCTGTTTTGTCCCCATGTGGACATTTTTCTGGAAGAAAATTGCCTTTATTCTGGAATGGAATGTCTATACTGGGATATATTCTTGTCATGGCTCCTGTGTAAACAAGCTCTGAAAAATGAATGGAGCTGAGCTTTTTCCTGTTTCCATTCACCAATAAACACCCTCAAAAGGAGTTTCCATCCCACTCTGGGTCCTGGTAACAATAGAAGTGGGAAG
Organism: Ara ararauna; assembly: GCA_028858755.1. Lineage (NCBI taxonomy): Eukaryota > Metazoa > Chordata > Aves > Psittaciformes > Psittacidae > Ara > Ara ararauna. The sequence continues at coordinate 1,919,779 of CM054398.1, read as the reverse complement.
ACAAAATATTAACACTATTTTGCAACAGGCAATTGCATGTAAATCCTCCAAAGAGAACAATGCTGCTCCAGGCAGGAAGGGAAACCAAAAAAGCTTGGCTCTTGCACTTTTGGAAATACAAAGCTTTTGTTTCTAGTTTTACCACGTTGCTTGGGGCAGGTCAAAGGGAGCCTCTGTGACACCAGCCATTGGTACTGGGCAGCACGACCCATGGCCTGCACACAGATTACCATATCCAGAACAACTGTTGTATGGTGATCCAATGGGAGCAGGATAAAAGTGATTGGTGAAGTTAGGACTGCGCCTTGGGTCAGCTTTATTTTTATACCAGGGTTACAAGGAGGGAAGGGCTGAGAAGGCTGCAAGCAGCCTGTATCAGCACATAGTGCAACAAAGAGGGCTCACCCTCCTAATCCCTGCCCCTGCTATAAGCTGGCAAACTCCCCACCTGAAGCCTGCAGTCAGAGGGTAGACAAAGTCCTCCAGCCCTGACAGTGGATTTCAGTTTCCTTCTGTAAAAGGTACCTCCCAAGAGCTTCCCTGAACATAGAGCCACTAGGGAAGATTTTCTGCTGTGGGACATTGTGGTGGGTGCAGTAGACTTACGGGCTGGGGAAGATGATTAGCCTCTTGCTATGTCAGAATTAGCAAAACACACTGATTTTTATTATTATAATTTGAGAGACAACTTCTCAGCCATCTTTCCTCAAACAGCAGTTCAGCTAAGCACAAGGCCTGGACTTAGCTTCTAAATGTAGCTAGGAAATGGCATTGGGAGTATCCCGATAGTAGAGAAAACACTTGGAAATGGTCTATAGGTTTGAATTCCAGCCCCTGTTTTTCTTACCTAGAGGGCACAGCATATTGGTCTCCTCCCATCCTTGGAAATACTCCAAAGAGGATGAACAAAAGGCAGGAAAATTGATAGAAAAATAATGCTGAGTGTCCCCCTTAGCGCTCCAGATCCCCCCCCATGGGGCAACAAAGCCTACAGTTCTGAGTGCATCAGGAAGTAGTCATCGTTGGGTTTCTGTTCTGCAGCAGGTCGTCTGTAGGATCAAACTCATACAGGAGTTGATTTTGAGCCTCTTCTCTTTATTTAAATTATAGATTTCTGTTGAAAAGAGAACACAAGGAAGAAAAGTCACCTTCCTATTATGGATCTCTGTGAAATGTCACTGAGGCTGGGCAGAGAAAACATTAAAAGGTCACTTTTTAATCTGCTACTGATGGGGACACATGAAGGTCATGAAGACTTTTAAATGCTGCCCTAGCAAGATCGTGTTCCCGGCCATTCCTTGCTAAAGAGCTTAACAAGTCAGTTGTAAGAATGCTCTTTTGGAGGAACTACACACATGACCCAAAACATGAGTTAGTACATTCTAGGTTGACTCTCAAACCAGATTTACTCTCCCCTGCTCACCATTCTACTGTGGTCACTACTTCCTGAATCTTGTCCGCTTCTTTTACTGTGCTCGCTGTTGTCAGTTCTGCCCCAAGCTCAAAAACATCAGCTTCCGATGCGTAGGGGTCCGGATCGTACTCATAGGAGTAGTAGGACAAGTCTGTCTGTGGTGGAGGGCCTTCCTCTGCTGGAAAGGGTTGTGCTTTAGCCAAAGAAACTGCAGTTCAGCATCACATATTGCATCACAGAAAAGGGGAATGAGGTAGAGGGAAAGGAATTTTCATCGTTGGGAACCAGTTCACCCTGAGACCTCTGTGTATAGCAAGATAAGAGGCATCTTTGGGAATGCCAGAGGTCACAGATCAGTTACTCTGCACCCTGAAACCACTCTCTGACTAGGTCCAAGACAAGTACCTGAGTTAAGGAGAGACTAATCCATGCAGAAATGTTTTCATGTGTGCACTCTTTCAAGCACTGTTTAATACAAGGAGGTTACAAAAGCAGAGGGTGGCTGTGAGGGAGCAGTTCACTTGCATGTCATGATGAAGATCAGTATAAGAAGCCAGATTCCTTATCAGCCCAACAAGAATGAAGATCTTGGCACAACAAAACAGGAGCCTACATCAAAGCCATTCACTTCTCCCTCAGCCTGAACTGGCAGTAGCTGAAATTCATCTGCTTCAGCACAGTCACATACCACTGAGAAACTTCCATTGCCTGGGATAGGAACAGCCACATCACAGGCAGAAGGAGGTATTTATCCTCCCTGCATTCACTCCAGTCTATACGAAGACACTGGCAGGTCTCTCACATGGTACCTATCACACTCAAACCAGGCTGTGCTCTCTGTGGTGGGTGACTGCTCGCTGCTACATCAAACTTCTAGGAATATCAATAGATCCCTGTTTTCTAAACTGTTCCTTCAGCCAGCTGAGCTGTCCATCTTCTCTGTTTGCTTTCTGTATACCTGTTCTAATCCAAACCAAAGCAATGACTGAAACACAGTTGTTGCAGGGAGGAAAAAGTCCCCCTTCTCCCCCCTGCAAAGTTGGCTTTCATTAAGGAGAACACTCATCAAAGCCTTTGAAAATGTTTGTTCTCTAGAAATGAAACATCTGAAGGCTCTTCCCTGTTGCCTCCCACATCCTCCCAGCAACAGGCTCAGACCTAGTCCAGGGAACACTTGCCTGAAAGCAGAGTCAGTCTCTGTGTTCACCCCTTCTTGGCCTTTTCCATGTGTGAACCTGCCAGATCATGAGCATGTTCTATGAATGGATGATTGCTGTCCACCAGGGACGGAATTAACATCACAGAGCTCACTCTTTCCAGGAATGCAGCACTGGAGTCAAAGCAAAGATGAAAGGCCGACATTTCCCATTGCATACAAACCACTCCCCCATGTCTAAATGTTTGTGCCTAAGCCAATGTTTGCTGAACACCGATGGGGTGAAAGGAAAAAGGGCCCATGGCCAAGTTCAATCAACCCTCAAAGAGCAGCCGCCTGTGAATAATGCGCCTGCCAGGGAGTGTGGGGAGAGGACTCCACCTGGAGCAGAGTTCACTTGATGCTCCTGTTAGGAGCCAGTGATGAGGGACAGTGTTTCATTTCTTTTTTTTCTTTTAAATAAATAAAAGCATCCTAATTCCACCTGGAATTTTCCTCAGGCCAATGGCCCTTCCAATGGCTAGAGCCAAACTGTGTAAACAATGTGGCTTCAGCCAGGAGCTGGACAACATGAAGCTGATGATTCTGCTGCTCAGAGCAGAAAGCAACACCCCAGCAGCACCAATACCACCAAGTGGTGTTTCTCCATCAGATACTTGTAGAATCACATCACCACCATGATACCAACATAATTGTCTTCCAATGTCAGTGGTTATATATTTAGCACTTTAAGCAGAGAAGATTTAGGCAGTTTCAGAAGAGTGTTAATGATCTCTGGAAGCAATTGAAGCACCAGTTTATCAGAGAGATGGTATTGGAGCTACTGAGGATTCCTGAAGCTCTGAAATCCATTCATATTTTTGTAGGCTAGTGTGACAGTGATCTTAGGAAAACCACAGAAAAAGGCACTCAAGATACCGATACTCCAGTTACAAACCAACATCTTCCTCCAGGAGCTTTCATTCCAAACAAATATGACTGCAACAGGCTGTAAGAGCATATTAGCAGAGCTCCAATGCTTATAGAGGCAGAGGTGGGCCCATGCTATTAATCAAAACCCTGTTCCACCCCTCTCAGTCTCAGTAATTCGCCTGTGAGAAAGAAGAGCTGAGGAAGGGGACTCAGACATGAGCTGTTTCAGCTGAGTCCCATCACCCTGCACACTTCCCTCTCAATCAAGACAATGCTTCTGAAGATGCAAAGAGGATCTACCCATGTGTACAAAAACTAGTTTTAAGATCAAACCTCAGCCATCCTGCTGCAACATCTGCTGCAGACTTTTGAAAGGCATTTTAAAATGCTTTGACATAGCTAGGTGCTAAAAGCAGTGCTACATCCTGTTTTTTCAGGACCATCTCTATACAATTGCTTACCTTGAATAGCATAACTTAAAAGCTGTTGCTTATTCTAGCAAACTCACTGGTGCGGGAACTACACTGCAAGGCTGCATTTGCCAGGGTGAGCCTGAACCCATGAAGAAGTTCCCCACTGTTTGCTGGAAGGAAGCTGGCTCCCATTGTTTCCATTGCTGGGGTGACACAGGCAAGAGCTAACAATGAAAGCATCCATCAAACCAAGCTGAGCCTGCACAAGTCATACGGCAAATACAGAAGGATTTCAGACAACACAAACACCACGCGCTCCTCCAAGAAAACGCTATTTCCTGAAGATTAACACACTGAGGCAGTTTCACCAACCTGCCCTTAGCTTGATTCAGCTCCTGGAGCTTTGCATCCTTTTAGGAAATGACAGATTTAGACATGGCTCATCAGAGCTCGCACTAGAAACCCAGAGCACCTGAGCAGACTTAAACCAATCACATGCTTCAGTGCTAACAAACCAGTGAGTCCAAAGGAGACCCGTGTACAGGAGGGATTCATTCATTTGTTCAACTTTGATTCATGTACCATGTGGTTGACCTGAGAGGAGCCCAGAGGATTAATGAAAATCACATGCTGGGCACTTTTCCTGATGCAGGATTTAGTCAGGTTTAATTCCTGAATGCTCACTCTGCCCCTGCTGCTCAGACAGCTCAGTTCAGGATCTGCCTTCCAGGAGACTCCCAACTTGAACCCGCTCAGATCCTAGAACAAAGCCAGCTCTAAATGCTTGTGCTTTGACAAACATACCCTTATGGCATCCAGGTTTGTTAGCCTAATATCTGGATAAAAATGTCACACACACACTAAAATAAAACTCAGAATTTCCGCTTTTGCTCTTACTGATAACCTCCTGAGCCAACCTTGCTAATGCCTCTTTCCAACAGAGACCAAGGGGTTATTTTTCTTAGACACTTTGATACAGATCATTTGAGAACCACTGTTCTGAAAAGGTTTGGATTGTGGATTACTGTCGAGTTCCACAAGTTCTTTCCCAGGTAACCATAGTTTTACTATCCTTTTTTTCTTCAAATATAATGTAATTGCAGTCCCATCTTGTAGCCCAGCAGCAAAACACTTGCTATGGCCTTGCATACCAGCAGGGCCCTACAGAGCACTTTGGGAATGCTGCTTTACAGGGTTCAGATTGCAAATAGTTTCCATGCTGAGTACATTTGCACAGAATAAAAGGCAACTAGCATTCATCTCAGCTATTCCAACAGTCAGGAATCTGACAGAGAGAAAGACTCATATATAGCCACAGTAAATCCAGAAAAAAAGGGAGGGAAAACAGGAGAGACATTAAACACTGAGATTGAAGGATCTATAGAAATAGTTACAATGGAATATTCACTGTGCTTTTACACCTTAGTAAGTCCACCAACTTCTGTACAGCAGAGGAGCAAAGAACAGGATGGTGCCTCCTGTTGGACACAGGCTAACCTGAGCTCTGGTGCTTGACAAGGACACAAGAAGGTACTGAGTCTTCTCTTCCAGAATTAAGTTGTTTAACAGTTTGTCAGGAGAGTTAGAGACCAGGGGAAAATTAATGAGTGGAAAGCAGCCAGGAAAAATCTAGTCCAGTTTATTTACTAGAAACAGCATGAAACAAACTATTCTATTGACCCTCCACTGCTTCTTGGTGAGATTTATTGTGAGCCATGAGCAAGTTCGACATGAGTTTTGGAAAAAAGTGCAGGAATATAAGCACCAAATAAAATAAGCAGCCAAATTCCTGGCTACTCCATCTATTGACCTTAACATCTTTGCTCACTAAGGCCCTTTATTCCAAGGAGCAGCTCTGAGAGAATCAAGACTGCCAGCTCAAGTTTTGCACAGAACTGCTACAAACAGAGTTAATCCACCTGGATTCTAGTTCTTGCAATGGTTTGGTCTGTTGTCATGTTCTGTTCAGTTGTTTGTTGAAACACATTACATCAGCCCGGTTTCAAATGCAATCTTTCCAGCTTCCTATGAAAGAAAAACTCAGAGGCATGTGTGCTGTTCAAATCTATGAAGGCTGAAAAAATAGGAGGGTCCCTTGCCCACTCCTATGAATAACTACCTAAACCTTGTATGGGCACTGAATAAAGATCTCCAGAAGGGAAAAGGACTAGAAGAGCTAGTCTGCTGTTGAATAGCGATCATCCTAAGTTTCCTTGACCTCTTCATTTTTTCTCATTACTGAATGTTCTGTCTGTTCTAAAAGATGAAGTTCACCATCTTTACTTAAATGTGTTCGAGAGCCATACACACTTTTACACAGTGATAGGATAAGCTTTAACCTTGCTAAAGAAAAAGGCTTTGGATAAATGCAAAGCTATGTTATTACCTGTTGGAGTTTGTTGGACACTGGGCTGCTCAGCTGGGTGGGAATGTGTGTCCCTTTCTTCTGGCAAATTCTTGGCTATAAATAAAAGAAAAGCATCAATCATAAAATTGGTTAATGTATCTCTACAAAATATACCAGCGGTGGTATGCTCACCTCCTTGAGTTACTACACTGCACATCTTGAACGCCCATGCAGGATCTCCAAAGAATGTTACATTTCATGGATGTCTTTTATCTAGGATTATTCACTTCATTTATTAGAATTATTCATATTATTCACTACTTTTCTCTGAAGTTCATTCTGCTTGGTAAAACATGTATTCACGAGGACAGAAAACCAGTTATTTTGAGCTAAGCAGAAAGGCAGCTGCTCTTACAACTTAATCTCCTGCAGTAGGAATGGCAAAATAATACACAGGTTTTGAATTCTCCTCTTTTCTCTATCACAGGTATGTAATTATTTGCTTAGACGAGGATTTGTGGTGGTTTGCAATTAGATCATAATAGAAAAGGGAACCAAGTGAAACTTACAGGCAGAACATTGAGACATGGGCATCTGTTCTATCCTTGTATTATTCCTGCAGGATGCTACTTCCATCTGGCAATGGTTGGGGTAAATCTGCCCATCTGATCCACACACAGGCTCCCCATCATAGCCGCAGTCTCGTGAACACATGCACTGCTCAAAATACTCATCTTCCAAGCAGCCAAAAATGTTATTGCATGGTCCAGAGTGAACGAAGCCTGGAAAGCAATCAGAAACATCTCATAGTAATTTACAAACGTGGTAGAATTAAAAGGTCTATTGTCTTTCTGAAGAAACTATATTGCAGCAGATTTCAGGTACAGGATGAAGCAACTATTTTGTATGGCACAGAGGACAGAAAGGAACATAGAGGTTTCGGGGAAGGTTATTCCTTTCACTGATGCACGAAATTGTTCCACTGTGGGACTCCACTGCAAGATATTTTAAGGAAAGAAAACCAAATTGCTTTTTAAAGGGTTTTTACCTTTACGTTTATTAACATGTCTCACCTTCTGCAGGTACTTCCAGAATTATACGTTTTATCTTGCCTCTGAAGCAAATAACAGCCACTGTGGTGACTGAAGAGTAAAGCATGTTGGCCTGTTGAGCTGTCAGAAGTTTAATACTGCTGCTATGCCACAAAGTTTTGTAAAACTTCCACTAACAGAGTTATTGAAATAGAGCATTTTACTAAATAGCACTTTAAGTTCTGAACTTCTGGGAAATATCTTTCTGGGCTCCATTTTTGCTTTGATGCAACTTACCAACCCATTGGCTAGCTGAGCTTTCCACCTCATTGCATGTTGGTCCATCACAGAGCTCCCGAGCCAAGGGACTGTTTTCACTCACATTGTAGAAACGAGTTGCTTCAAAAGCTGCAGGCCAGCAAGAATGAGAAATCACAACTGAGCCTTGTGCCTGAATGTCTAATGCTGCCAAACATCAAAGGAAAATAGGCACCAACCTGGTTCGTAGTAATCATACACTTTGATAGGAACAGGAGCCGTTTTCCCAACTATATGCTCTCTGAAAGCTTGGAACTTTACACAGGTCATGCACTGGCTAGGAATCTGTATGAAATAATGTAAAAGACTCAGTGTAACAAAACCTGCACTCCAAGTGAAGAGAGAGACAAATAAATGTAGCATGCGCCCCTAATGTAACACACTGCGCTGGACACTGGGAAGAGTGAAGACATCTCCAATACAAAGTATAGAGACAAAGGTGAGTAAAAGGCAAACAGGGTGAATTAAAACATGATACTTTGCTAGCCCTTAAAGCACATACTTGCCATACAACAATGGCACAGCTGAATCCCAAGCTGTATTCCCTGGCTTACCTAACACCACTCCTGTCATTAGTCAGCTTGCTAATTCAACTAGCTAACAGTTTACTGCTGATGACCAAGCCAAGAGAGGTCTCATCTTCCACTCTCAGGTACATGCTGTGAGGTCTAAATTAGACTGCATTTTGACTCTGCCCTTTTAGCAATGATAGTTGTACCTAAAGGTGAGATTATTTTGAGGCAAAACCTAAGCGATACCTCCCCACAAATTCTCTATGAGCTGAAGCTAATCACTTGCCTTTCTTATGCTTTGGTTTCCAACCAAACCCACAGCAGCTACCTGCCTCAAAAGAGGCTCAAGCAACTGGCCAGTTAAAGCTGCATGGTAATCCTCATCTGTGAGGGACCATCAACACCAATACACAGTACCTATGCCTGGAAAAGCAGTACAACTACAAGAAACCAAGTCATTACCTCATCAAAATAAAAAAGGACTTTTCTTCCATCCACTTCGTATCGTTTTAACCCAATTTGCTTGTTCATCAATAACTGGGAGGGAGGGAAAGAATCAACAGGTTTAGTTTCATTTTATAGAGAACAGGTTGAAATCAGAGAATAAGAATGATTTTACATTGCCTAGAAAACTGATCAGACACTAAACCCCACGGATTTCTTCTGCTGGAAAAGTATGTTTCAGTAAAAGAAGGGAAATGCAGAGGGGATTGCAATTGCTGTCATACAACTGAGGAGAAAGGCATCTGTGTTCTTTTCTGCGACCTGATGAGGAATGCCTGCAAGGTGCTTAATGCTTAGAGTTCTTCCTGGTGCATTTATCTCCCTCAGACTATGCCTGACACCTCATACATAATCTAATTGAATAGTTCCATGACTGTTTTCAGTATCAAGGCTCAAGCAAGACCTCAGAGACTCCAAACACTCAATAAAGTCTCTTCTTCACATTCCTTCAGAGCACCAGAGAATGATGCTGCTGGATCGCACTTGGGTATATTAAAGGTCCTCTTCTACCACCAGCTGAAAAATCCAAAACATTCTTCTGCCAGGAAGATTAATCCTTACATTTGAAAAGAGCAGCCATTTGAAAGAACCTTTGGCATCCTCTTGAAGAACGGGGTCAGGCCAGGCTTTTGCTACTCATCTTCTTTCCCTTTGAGGCCCAGGGATTTGTAATTCGCATTGCACCAGTCAGGCCTACAGACTACCTCTTCTGCTTGTGATCTACTGGGACATATCTAAGAAGTATCAGAACACAATCTAAGAGTACTTCCCATATCTAGGGTGCTGCTGCTCCTAATCTAACCCAGCCACTTGTAAAAATACTCTAACTCATCTCCTGTTTACACCAGGGCTCTGTGTGTATCATGATCATGGTCTCTGAAGGCAAGTGCAAGGGCCCTCATTTATGGAATTAACTGTACCATCTCAAGAATCTAGGAACTACCTTCCTCGTACAGAAAGCCAATGAATCACCATCAAAATATAAATGCTACAAAGTCTTATTTTAAGCTTTCTGAAAGAATTACTTCTATGTAACTCCTATTTCCCTATTTGGAATACTAACATCTCAATACTATAAGGACTGTGATGCTGTATGTACTTGATCAGTCAATCAGTCATTACTGTTTTGATAAACTGTACTCGGAACACATCTATCATGTGAAAAACATTTAATCCAGAAGGTGGGGAGGATGATGGACTCTTGTGTTTTAATCCCAGTTTGGGGAGTAGAGTAAGGACCAGAGCAGATACCTAAGTTCTATTCTCCAAACTGTCCTATTACTTTAACCTCTCTGTCAGACAGTCCCATGTGGGACATAGGGATAATATTTCCTTGGTTTTCATTAATGTTCCCAAGTGAATTTGAGATCTCAGAACAAACACTCTGTGGAAAGGAGAACAAAGCATTATTATGATGATTATTAGAAAGAATGACATGAAGCAAAAAGCTTTTCGAGTGAAATTTACCCAAACCTGTTACCGACAGCTTTAACTGTGAATTTCTTCAGCATACTGCTTCTAGTTGTAAAACCCTGCACACAGCTTCCTGCTATTACCGTAACAAGCAAAGGAACATGTGTTTAGGTACCACACAATATGGAAAGGGCCAATTTAATTTGTCCTTATAATTTTAGGGGCCTGATGGTGGCTGTTATTACTCAGCAGTAGATGGCTGCAGACAGTCCTTTTATGAGGGCTTGGAGAGGCTGGCGCCACCGGGAAATGCTCAGCTCAGCTAAAGTTGCATTTTTCTGGTGAAGCTTGATATACACCAGCCTGTGGTGACCTCCTGACCTTGTCGACACCCAGCATTATTAGAAGGATTTGTGGCTGCACAGCCAGGGGGGCTGCCCTCAACAGAGCATTCATTAACCAACACTGCCCCAGAGCTGCGCAGGGGTCCGCTCCGCGCACACTGCTCCCTTGTGAGGGCAAACAACAGGCAAGGCAAAGTGATTTACAGCCCTGCCCCTCCTCACCAGGAGGAGAGGGAAAGGCTGGGCTAGCAAGAAAATGCAGCAGTGGGAATGCCAGGGCTTGCCTCTGCTGGAGGCGGTGTCCAAAATACATCCCAAAACTAGTACCGGGTTTTCAGGAGAATTCCATTTTTGTCAGGATGATTTGGATAAGCATTTGATAGCCATGAAGAAATCATAGGGGTTGTGTCTGCATTGCATGAAGTAGCTGACATCCTTCTGAGACTTGCAAGGACTTAACTTGGATCAGCTCTGGGCTGAAGGAGCTCAGCCTTACAGTTAAGAGATTTGGCTTCTTTTCCCGTTAAGACAGGGAAAGAAAGGAAAACAAACCACCTACTATTCCATGCCCAGAGCCCCTAACAGATGGGGCTACACTGGGATTCTGTTGCTTCTCTACCCATGAAGGCAGGAACATGGGTTTCAGACAGGCAGCCAGATGACACAAGTGAAAGCACAACCAATTGATCTGCTTAGTGCTAGAGAAAATGTGCTGGAGAGCTCTTTCAGCTTAGAGAATAAGCCTTGTGCAGCAGCACCACAAGAGTACATGGGACCTTCTCAGGACTCTTAGCCTCTTAACTCTGTCTCCCCACTGAAACTGGTAAAGGAAATATTTACCCAGTAGAGCCTGGGCAATGGGAGCTCCTGTTTCTGTGATATCTTAGTCCATTTCAGGAAAAATATAGAGTACAGGGATTTATTACTTAACCCAACAATTTTTCTGTTCTTCCCCTCCCACTCTTTGCTTCAACTGTTTCCCTCTGCTGATAAAACATTCCATGGGCTTAACACCACGAAGATGTTGTTCTCTTGCTGTCCCGGTGGTCCTAAGCCAGGTTTCCATCCATATTTTTTCTGCCATTATTGGCGTAAATTACGATGAAAAAGAACTTATTTGAAAGCAGAGCAAACAACTGTCACTCTAGCACCTTGGGCAGGAGACCAAATAGTAACCAAGCCCACTAGAGGCTCTCTCGCCTAATTTTCCTCCTTTCTCTTACCACAGGGATACTGCTGGTCCTGCCTCATTTGGATGGCCATATTCAGTTTGTTGCACCATTTGATGCATATGAGAAAGAACATCATCAGACTCAAAGGTTAACAGGCAAATAAAAAAGGGATAAGCTTTACAAGCATGCATTTGAAAAAAGAATTCCCAACATGCAGACAAAGTGATTTGATATTCGTCTTTACGGGAATAATTTCGTATCTGATCACCACACATCTCTGTACAAGTATTCCAGCACAGCTCCCTCATGCTGAAAGGATGCAATTCTCTTCTTAGGGACTAATACACAGATTTCTCAGGCTTCAGTGACAGCCCTGGAGACTAACAGCCACTTGTGACGTGGATTGTATGCCTCCGAAGAAGAACATATTAATCTCATTTTCTCCAAGCAATTGCAGTGGTGTCTAGATTAGAAATGAGCCAAATCAAGTGAAATCCTAGAGAAGACAAAACAATGTGCACTTTTCCTTGAATCAGGATGTCAAATTAAACTGCCTGGTCTTCAGTACAGTTCTACTTTAAAATTCTTCCCCCTAATTCCTCCCCCTCCCAGGATGATGAAGTTATTAACAGAAGAGATCTTTGGGAAGTAAAATGCTTTTTAGCTCCTTACCAGTTCTCAAGGATGCAAAGATTTTACACCTCTCCAATTCAATTCAAGGCTACTGGCGCCATGAACCCCACCAGCTACACTGTAATGTTTCCACAACATCTAAAGCCCAGCTAAAGATACAGCCCTCTGTCCCCTAGAGGGCTGGCTGGGTACGAGGCACATTCTGTCCACCTCAGTTTGGTTTGCAATAAACATGATGTTCTCCCAGAAGAAGGAAAAAAAAGAAAAGGGCAAAAAATTCCAAGACACAGAGCCTCCAAAGAAATGGAATCCAGATGTTGGAGATAACACAGCCCACTAAGAAGCCATAAACAGCTCCTGTTAGAGCACATTTTCACTTCAGCATTTTCCAATGGGTCTTGTTTAATTACTGCGCACTGGGCTCAGTAACAAACCTGCATTTGGCCATGTTTGCTACATTTGTTAATGTTGCTCAGAGCATCTGTTTACTCCTTTCAGATAAATATTTCACCATCTGAAATCTCCTGCTCCCCCAATTGTAATTGCATCTTTTCAGTCAGCCCTCTGACATTCAGTGGCATTTGCCTACACTGCTCCCCCCAAAGGGAATCCCTATCAATGAGGGAACCAGGTCCTGGCCCAAGATCATGCCTTGCACTCTCACTACAACATCTTACCTGCTCTAAGCTCTCAATGTCTGCACGAAACCCTGAGAACAACGGTACTTCCAAGACAGCCATGTTAGAAGATCCAGAATGCAGCCATCTTCCAACGAGAAGAAAGAATGAAAACAAATTCAGCATCAAGATAACAAATGGTACATGAACAACAGAAACAAACTTCAGAGGAAAATATTGAAAGGATCTGCTCTTCTCTGAAGTACTTCTTGAAAGCCACAGTCTACTGGGTTTTACAAAATCCTCTTTTCTGCTTTTATTCAACAACAACTAAGCACAGCTCGCAGCGGTCAGAGATGCAGATGTCCAGGCAAATGGAAGCAGAAAAGCACAAGGGAGGATGTAGTCTCCTGTAGGGCTGCTTGCCCTTATTTTTCAATTACTTACTGAGAAAATGCACTTGGTAAAAAAGGAAAGAACCCCTTGGAGTAGAAAACACTTCTGTTCTTTCTAAGCAAAGGGCTGTAAATGGACTGTGGTGGAAGAGGAATGTTACTTCCCAGTTCCAGACAGAGTCATTCAACCCTGGAGTTATGGAAATGGCTATTTCCCTCCAGCATGGAATTGACACTTTGCGTCTGAATCAGTGAACTCACTCTCACGTTACTAGCGTTAAAAGAATTCACTGCCTGTATTGACCTCTAGAATATCAATGGAGAGCCCAAAACCTATTGTAATTCAGACTTGTCACTGAAGAAAAACAACACAGGAAGGGGTGGAGAGAAAGTACATTTGGGCCACTGCAAGAAGATTTCCATTTCTTGCAGCATGGCAGAGGAGTCTACAAGGTACAAGGAAGCTCCTGCTGATTCCAGAACAATGTTCCTTTTCTCTGCATTCACATATAGTCAGCTCTGAACGATCCCTCCTTGGCAGTTTACCTTTTCACTGTTTACTGGCACCACAAAGAGCACGAGCTTGGACCCAGAAGTGCTTTTTGGCTCATGCCCATCACAGAGAAAACACAGTACACAGCTTTCAGCACCAAATCTGCCAGGGCTGAACTGACTCCTCAGGGCTACTTGGAGGCCCTCACAGCCAGGGTGGATGTGAGCTCTCCAAAGCACTGCAGGGAGCCAGCCTGGGTGTAACACCGCACCCCAGCCCATATGCACACAGTAGCATGGGATGGGCTGTGGACAGATCCAGTTGGCTTTGTGTAAGACAGCTCAGGGCTGACAGTCTCCTAGAGACATTAAACCGTGTCAATCCCAGTCTAACTCCATGCACCACACTAAAAAAAAAACCCATAGTAGCCCTTCATCTGCATTTTCCCAATTCTATTAGATATCTCAGCCTTCTACTTCCCATCCAGTTTTCTCTTTAAGTCCTTGAAAGCATACCAAGGACTTCACTGAGCATGACAACACTTAATTACATTCTGAAGAGCACCCCCAAGCTCAAAACATTTCAGTTGCCATCCTTAGATGCACTCCTCTACTTGCATTGCCTAAATAAGATGATGAAGGAGTTAAAAGAGCATCATTACAAGAAGGGAAGGAAAGGGAGTATTTCATTTGCTTTTGTTTTCTTTCCAAGCAATCAATCTCCTCAACTGGGCTTCCTCTCAAATTTCTGTCTTTGCTCCAGCAATTCCCAGGGCAGAAGTTTCAGAAACAACAACAGAAAGGTTGTGTTGATGCAGAGCAAGCTCCTTAGTTACAGGCATCTTCAAGGGATTGTCAAGACTTTATAAGCCTACCTCATAAATACAAGCTGCAGCACTTAGGGAAAGGGAAAAGAGGTTGAGAAAGTGCTTTTGTGTTATATACAGCCAGTAGAACTTGGTATGTTTCCTGTATCAGTGAGTGTATCAATATAGATGTGCTGGTCAGCAAACTAGACTGTCTCTGAGAAAGAGGCAGGACATGAATTTCCTACCTAGTGCATGTCTCCAGTATGACTTTGTATTCCCGATGGTCCTGATCTGAAGCTGGGTCATCATCATCCACCAGTGCCCTCTCTCTGTGCAGGGCTTCAGGGCGATTCTCATCTGGAGAGACAGACTGCAGGGGATTTGGAGCTTGAAGGTGCTGCTCTGACTTTGGCTCCTTCAGGTTTACCAGAAGCTGGAAGGCTGGCTTAGCAATGGGATCAGGTACATTGTAAGTGACATCAATCTGCAGCAGAAAGGAGGGAAAACAAATCAGGGCAGTTTATTAGACCCCAACATTTCACAGCATCTACAAATGTTCCCTAAAGAGCAGCATAAACACCAGATCTCTTCAGAGGGAGGTAATGGTGGGCACAGAGGCAACAGAGGCTTTACAACACAGCTACATATAGGTAAGGCTGCACCAGAGCAGATTCACCCTGGTACAATCATATTTACTTCTATGAGTTAAAAGCAACACCATGTAATACAATTACTTCGAAAGAAATTCAAAGTGTAACTTCCTCCTCATAACAAACTGGGATTAAAAATGTAGCAAATAGACTATGAGTTCAGAGATCATCTGCTCACATACTTTCTCCAGCCCCATGGCAACTTTACCTGCATCAGACAGCAGCCTTCACCTTTGGCACTCACAAATAGTCCCGTTGGAATACTGGGGATCTGGGGAGAATCCACAGTTAAGACACAGACAAGAATGGAAATGAATATCAATTTTTTGGGTTATTCTGTACAAAATATCTTTCTGGTTATAAAGGAGGCTGCAGAAGTGGAGTGAGTATGGCCACCTGCATTTAACAATGGTAGAAACAAGCAGCAGCACAAAATAAGTATCAGGCATTAGTTAAGGTGAAAAATGCCTTTTGAGTGCTGCCTCCTTTGCTTCAGAAGCCAGACATAAAACTCCAGAAAGTTCCAAGATCTCAGCATTTAACTTGTGCTTTTTCCATTTCTGAACTTACCTGAGTTGTCATTCAGAACCCAGCCCACATGGATTGCTTTAGAAATTTGGCTACATGAACACAAAAGCACCTACCACTGCAGTCTGGAGGACTTTTTTATTCATCTTGTTAAGCTCAAATGTCTCCTGGTAGTCTAGATTAGTAGAAGCCAAGGAAATGGTAAGGTTGACTCCTCCAACATAAGAAAGGATAGCATATTCAGCCAGAGCCTGCAGGGCTACACACGTGTCCTAGGGATCAGAATACAGGAACATAATAAACTTACAAACAAGCACTGTGCTTTACAGTCATTAGCTTCTGGTAGCAGAATCTTCCTTATTAATTCAGTTAGGAAAAGAAATAGCAGGTTTTGTTCACTTTTTCTGCCAAAGGCATCTGTAAGGACAAACCTAAGCTCCTTTCAAATTATCAGTCCAAGAAAGAAGTGGTAAAGAGCACTGGAAAGCCTTAATTCATACCAGGACATGGACAGTTACTGTCTAGACCCTAGAGAGAAACTGTGCATTGACCATTCCTGAATCAATTGATTTCCACAGTTGATTATGCATGCATCAAAGCTTCCTTTTTTGCAGGCAGCCCACCTGAGTAGATGAGAATCCTCCAAGAGCATTTCTTTGCTGTGAAAGCCATTTTACTACTGGGAGTGCAGAGGCCACATCTCCTAGGAGTGTGTACGTCAAAAGGGCATAAGATGTCATTTCCACTTCTGCAGAAACAACTGAAAGGAGGGGTGGAGAAAGAAAGCAATCAAAATACCATCTATATTGTATTAGAAGAACCAATGGCTTTAAGTGGCTTGAAATTTATAGCATCATTTCCTGTTGTTGTGGCTTTGATAGTTAAAGTCTAGGAAATCAGCTGAAATGCCAGTGACTGCCACTAAAAGCTGGGGGTACAGTCCCTAGATCCATGTGGAAATACAAAACTAAACAGCTCTAAAATTAAAGCTGAGAATGTTTGACTTCTCTCACATTTCCATTTCTAAAGATTCCTCTCAGCTGGAATCCCATATGGCTCTCACTCTCCTGTACCACTCACTGACTTTATGAAACTGGAGTGAAAATTGCTGATAGCTGGGGCTGAAAAGACAGTTCTGTCTTGACCACATCTTGCTCTGTCGCGTATCTGCTCTTAACTGGTTCTTTCAGCATAATGTTACCTGCCTTTTGTGAGCTCTCATTTCGTGTGGACCTTGCCCCGACTCACTACCATTCTTAGAATCCCTTATATTATGTAAAATCATATAAACACATGCACTCATTGCTCTGCTTCTGCAGCCCAACCCCTTATCTCTGTCTTTGCAGTACAAGTACCTGATTGCAAGAGCCCATCATTAAATCCCATGAAGGTATCTTCATCAGTAACAAGAGTTCCTGTCAAGCTCCAGTGTGTAAAGCCATCTATTAAAACAGGACAGTGGCATATGTATGTTATTACAGCAGGGGTGCAGTTAAGCCTCTGTAAGGGGAATAATCAAATTCTACTTTTGCATTGACTCAAATGACAGATTCCTGCCCCAAACTGCACTGTCCTTCCTTTTAGACAGGCATCTCCTGGGCAAGAGGCTCCCTTTGCAATTACAGAAATAATTCAGTGTGACAAATTAGGTAATTCTTGGATTTTGGATTAAAATACAGCATCAGGGAATGCAACATGGTCATATCGACAGGAAAGATGCTGCAGAGCATCTGGTGCATTTGCTTTCCTTCAGCATCAGCTGCATGCATGGAACTAAGGTACCCTTTCTACAGAGAATCAGGAAAACTCTCGCTTTACAAAGCCAAAATGTGCTGTGAGGAAGACCTCACCCTCTCCAGTAACTCGTATCATTCCAGTTTCAAGAGCTATTTGCTTGTTCCTCTAAGAGGATTGGCAGTTCAGGGATTGCCAGGTTGGCCTCAGGAGCACAGTACCTTGTGTAATAGCCATGCTGTTCATCTTCCGCAGCATCACAGCAGCAGAGGGACTGTGTAGCAGTGTCAGGGCATACGCAGTCAGGGCAGTAGTGTAGGGATCTTCTGCTGAATACAAGTTGGACTCTAAGAAGTGTTTTGCTTTGTCAACAGCTGTTCTTTCTTCCTATATTTAGGGGAAAGAGCCCAGACATATTACCAGCCTCTATGTGACAAAAGTTAGAATCAGTTTATTTCTCATTACAAACCAAAAACACACTAAGAAAGATGCATTTTACTCTCTGTAGAATGAAGCTAACGCTTTCCTTAAGGAAAGCCATGCATCACAAATTCAAGAAAAAAGAAGCAAACAGCAGAGCAAAAATGATGTAGACTAAGTCCGAGTTACATTTATTCCCCCCTAAAGCTGAGGAAATTTCATGCCCCTGCAAGGCAGCAGACGAACAGAGCAGAAGTGAACTCTCTACTGTATGTTTGATTGTGTTCCTGACACTCTGGAGCGTCTAGCAGACGCCAGAGGATAATAAAGGCCAAGGTTCCCAGGGGTCCCTGCAGCCAACAAACATGTTTTATTAACTCCCTCAATGACGTCACCGTGTAGGAACGTGGCTCTGATAATTTATAGAAACAATTTAATTGGACTTGATGTAATTTAGCTTCCTTTGATTTCCCTGTGGCACTAACCTTCCCCTTCCTCATTTCCTAGCTAAGATCATTAGTAACACTTGCAAATCTCCTCTAGGAAAACCATTAGATCCACATAAACTGCACTTCCAGCAAATAAAAATGCTAGGGCTGTCTTGACACACAGCAGCCCAGAGTGAGCATCACATCACTTCTCAGAAGAGGGGGGAAACTGCTGACAGGGAGGCAGAAAGTTACTCGATGAGCATTGGAAGATTTTCTAAATATACATATATAGTAATTTATAATAAGGTTGAAGGCCTCCCACTCCTGCAAGAACTGGGGGTCAGGAGGTATCTGCCTGCAGCAGCAGTATGGCTTCACTCGTCAAGCTCTAGAGGGAAGCCATCAGAAGCGCTGAGATTATCACGGGGTTTAAAATAGATACTGCCCTTTGCTGTTTCAAAGACTCCATCAACTCGCTGGGTTTCGCCTGAATGGGCAATGCTTTTGTCTGACTACAGATCACTAGGAGATGCTGCAACATCCACTACACCTCCAGCTCGACCTGTGCAGACCTTGTCCACCACCAATCCTTCCCTTGGTTGGTGAAGAACTGTGTTCATGGCATGCTCAGTGCATCTGCAAGTGGACATGTTCCCAGGCAGAGCGGGAGTGTTTAACTATGGTGTTACCTGAGCACCTCCATCACAGTGAAATTAAATGCAGGCAAAAATATAACAGAGGAGAGAAGCCCTTTTTAGCATGATTTTTAAGAAGGTATCTCTAGATTCTCTAGTATAACACCAGTTGTACTGGAAATGATTGGGTTTTTCCTACTTCAAAATTGCAGTTCCTTTGTAGCTATGCTTTTTTCTGTAGTGTTCCTGTTCTGTCTCATTACAAAGAAAAGAAACGTTTTTCTCCAGAGTCCTCAAGTCCAGCACATTACAGGAGTGCAGCTCTCCAAAGAGACTGTAATCTAATAGCAGTAGCATTTTGGCCACTGTAGTAAAGGCAGACCACAAAAGTTTCCTGGATCCCTGAAGCCCGTGCAGCCCTGGTTAAACTGCTGCTAGCACTCAGCTACTCAGAGTTTTTGAGTATATACAAAAAGAAGCCACCAGCATCTGCATAGGCTGCAATCCCACCTTGAAATGACAAGGCAGAAAACGTTTTTTGCAGCCATTTATGGGAGAGGTTGTGGGATGGGGTTGCAGGGAAGAGTTTTGCTCTGGCAGAATGATCCTTGAGCTGATGCCTGAAGGATGGAAGATCGCCCTGAATAACTCCAGAACAGATTCCTTAACTTTAGAATAATCTCAAGGCTTTCCAAGAGCCTCTGTGACCTGGATGCTATCATTCTAGTGAGCACAGAACCTCTGAAAGTGAACAGCAGAAAAATCAAGTTTAAAAAAGAGAGAATTTGTAGAATATGTAGAACATGAGAGCTATTTTAACCCAGCTTTTGTTACCTCAGAAGTTACACCTGTTTCCAGAAGAGATGCAACCACATAAGCTGTCAGGGAGATCTTACCATGGATTCCACCCTGGAGGGCAACAAACAGAAACCACTGGGTGAAAATGAGAGATAAGGATGCTGGATAAAAGGACTCTTGAGCAAGACAAAGATTATGTTACAAAGGAAGCTCTGGCATCATGGACCTTCTTTTGCTTTGCACATAAGGAGTATAAAATTTAGGAGCCCAACCCAACGTTGTAGCTTCCTGGCCTGGGAATAGCCTGAGAACGCACCCAATGCACAGAACTTCATACTCCAAGACATGACTCTGAAGTGTTTTATAAGACTTGACATGTTAGTGTCCATTACCATGGGACATCACACAGATACCCAAATTCTGCTGGTTCTCCCTGTCCTGTTGTAGCCTTTCAAGTGTAATATTTGTATTAGGCATAAGGAAACTGCATCACTTCATGCTTTGATATTAACTTTAAAAATGCAGCTATTACATGATTTTGACTCTGTATAGTTTTTACCTGAATGTCCTTATTTAGTATCCTGCCCATAGCAGGAAAAGAACCATCTTCTTTCTGATGCTGGATGATCCAGTCTTTGGCAGCTGTGAGTTCTTTTGGGTCAATGAAAATAAACCCACGAGACTGTGCAAAGGACTTGAGGACAAAAGCTGTGAGCCTGTAAATAGGAATTTATCATCTTTACTAAGAAAACAAAGTTAGAAGAATGTATCAGTGAAGGGAAGACAACATTCTTAGAAAGCACAACTATTACAAGTTTTGTTGGGGAAACAAAATATTGTTAAAAAACATTGATGGCATAATAAAAGCACTTGCACGCTGTCCAAACTTGTGGATAAGTGCAGGATTAAGGGTCAAATTAAACTGAAAAGTGTAACAGGAAGATATATTTGTCTTAGTTACGACACACTTTGAAATTCAGTTCCCTTTTATAGGTGCTCATCTGTTACACAAACTATTAAAGCTCTTAAATTAAGACTCAATCTCCTTATAAATATGGAATTACTTGAAAAGAGAGGAGCAAATTTTCCAATTTTGTTACGCTCTTAACTAAAAATAAAATAAATCCATTGCTGAAGTCTGAGGCTGTGGTAGACTTCATACAGAATTAAGTCTTAAGAAAACAACAGGAGTGTTTTTGGAATTCTAAACCTCTGACATGTAACAAGTGTGAACTCTGGCCAGCTTTGGAAATTGAATCACTTCATTTACAAGCCTCTGAGGAATGGGAGGGTAGAAAGCATGCTGCCTGGCAGGGGATTTTTCAAGTGTTAAGTAATCCTGTGTCACCATATTTTACATCTAGGGACTGGGAGATGCCAGATCAGAGATAAAAGTTTACAATCTTAGAAACAGTGAGGCAGCCGCATCATTGAAGTGGTACCTCCCCTTGAATGAGTTCATGAAGAAAATCAGTTTGAAGCAAAATAAAGAGCAGATGGAGAAGACAAAGACAGTACAAGCAAATGAATGAAGACCAGAATCTACTACATCTGAGCCATTACAGTCAACTAACGCACTGATGTGATGTAGTACAACCTTAAAGGCCACGGTTTCCTAAGGGGGACATCAGTGAGATGAGCTGATTTCTCAGTTTCTTGCTTTCATGTTGTTTGAAACGTTCTGCATCTCAATTTTCAGGGCATAAATCTGTACATTCCATTTCATCCTCATGGATGGGATATAAAGCACCTGGGAGAAAGACTTCTTTGGGGTTTTTGGGGGTTGATTTTGGTGGTGGGGTTTTTTTTCCTATCCTGGTAGAAACCTCTGCCACTTCCAGAGACAAATTTCTCTGTACATGCTCCAGGTGAAGCTCCAGTCCCTAGTGGAATTAGGTGCTTAAATGCCTCACATATTGCTACTCCAATTCCAGTAGACCAAATATGATCCTAAGGGTCTAAAGCCTGGACATACAAGTAGGTGTGACTATCTTAACTGCCCCTCAGTCTTGAAACAGCTATAATACACCTAATAGTGTAGTATGAACACTCAGCAGCATTGAAACAGTAAGTCTATGGTCATTGAGTATGATTTCTATTCTCCACCGTGTGTGATACCATGACGGAAGCTGGAAAATTACTCTTCTTTCCTTGCCAATTGTGTATTTTTCCCATTTACCAAACACTGAATTTTCTAACTCTGTTTTAAATAGCAACTCACCACATGCTCCCTGAGGAATCCCTCTCGCCAAAAGCACTGTATGAACCATCTTGTCTCTTGTAGGTCAGCTGGCGCTGGTAGCCTGGAAGTCACAAAAGAATTGGGGGAGTCCAAAATCCTCACAGAGGAAAACAAGTATTTCAAGTGAATGAAGACTCAGACCATCTGGCACTAGTGTAAGGGATTCTGCTGCCCGAGGCAACCTCTCATTTTGCTGTGAGGGATAGGGCCAGCTCTGCGTACGTACACTGTAGCTTACTCGGAAATCCATTCAGGCAAACATCTGGAAGACCACAACTCCTGTTAAAAATGGGATCTCCCTCTGAAAAGATGCAGTATTAAAAGAAAGATTTTTATTTAAGTTTATAGCCATTCTCCATCCAGTTTCCTGAAAGCACCATGAAGATGGACATTTCTTTTCCATGTTGAATGCTGAAGAGAAGAACTCTCTACTGGAATGTCTTTTGAGACCAAAAATAGTCAAAATGCTTTTCCTATTAGGAAAATAATTTGCTTCTCAAACCTATTTGTCTTACAACTGTGAACAGCCCCTCCTAATAAAGGGAACTCCTCTCTATTAAGGAATACAGAACACACCCATTGATAAAGCCCACTGGAACCAAACCCTTCAGAATGGGTATTTCTGATATGGAAATAAATCAAACCTGCAAGAAGACTGTGTCAGAGACACTTAGTGCTCACTTAATTCTCTGACATGAGCAGACGTTTTCTTCCACACTGCATGGCATTTTTATGGGAATGGATTACTTTTTCATTTCCAGAATGTTTCTTTGTTGACCTCTCCAGCTATAGGCGACCCCTGAGCAAGGGCTGCCTGTAACTCCTACACTTTCCCCTGTTGCTCTACAGCCTTCCAATAGTCTAAGGAAATACTTTAAGAATGGTTTGAAAAATGGGAGGAACACAGCTCTAGAGATTAATGATGCTCTTGTAGTAAAAACCTCTTTGTCTGGGGGTTGTGTGACATATACAAGTATGTAGCAGAAAGCATTAGATTGCTTTTCTTCTACATAGCCCCCATAATTTACTACTGAGTACTTCCTCCTTAAATTTTTCCTAAGTGTTCCTTTCCAATGCATCATCAGATGGACAAATTAACCATTCATATTTTTGTATCAGTCTTATTTCCTCTGTTCTTTCATTCAAATATTCATTTTGAGTTGACTTACTCTTCACTGCTCTTACGTTTATTCTTCATTGCTTCCTAGATTGGTAGAGGAACAGACTTCATGTCTCACTTGCTCCTGAAATCTTCTTGTTCTAAGCATTTCCCTAGCTGCTTGGGCTCACAGGAGAGGTTCAGCTTTCTAGATTTCCCTTGTTCACCTGCTTTTGTAGAACCGCATTTGGGAAAGCAGAAAAATTACTGCCTAGTTTAGCTCAGGCCACTTCTAAAGAGCAGGATATGGAAACTGTTGGGTAGCAGCACTTTCTGTGATGGATGACTAACTGATGAAAAAGTGTTCTGGCTTGGTAAGTCACAAAAACCTTCAGAGTAAGCAAACAGACTTTCTCATCTAAAACCTTATACTTGGCAGGGCTCCAATACACACAGAAAAGTTTAAAGCTCTTGGGGGTTTCTTCTGCAAGGGTTAATCACCAGGCAGAGTTTGGAGCCAAAAACCTGGCAGGTTTGCAGATTTGTAAAAGGAAACAAAAGCAAATAATATTGCAAAGGAAACACTGACCTGGACTAGGAAAAAATCCCCTTTGTCTTACTGCTATCAGCAAGCACAGAAAATGACAAGTGAAATGCCTGTAGCCAGGCAAAGGAAGCAGCACTGGGCTTTTGCTGCTGAACACAAGAAATAGATGACACATTACACCTCAGATTTGTGTCTGCAGAGGAGAACCACCTAATCCTGTCACCTCTGACTTCATGACATGACTATTGTCTGACTCATACACAAGACAGCTTTGTCCCTTTGGGTCATTCTTGTTTTTAATGATCACTGACTTGTCCTGAGAATTGTATTTAGCTATAAAACTATTTTGCATGTGGCTCTTCCCAACAAAATGCTGAGGAAAACAGTGCATAAAAAGATAGATAGCTTTGAGCTGTTTAGTGAGGTAGGACAGGACACTGAAAGGATGCATAAAAGCCTTTGTTATATGGCTCTAGAGTAACTACTCCAGATACTAAGTTTTGATTTTGGGTATACTGTAACTAAGAAAATACTGTTAAAAAAGGGGAAGTTCAGAGAAGAGACGTAGTGATTGGGAATACAACTTATGAATAAGAAAACCCCTCTAAATATACAGATTTTTACTAAATTTAATTCTCCTTGACTTTCTGGAATGTTTACACAAACATAGAAATAAGCTGCCTAAGGGAAAAAAAAGATAAAACATAAAGCAATAAGCATGTAAAATAGGAGTTATTGAAGGGAAATGCTGGCTACATAGCAAGGGTAAACATCTTGCCATTAAAATCTGTTCACCTGTGAGATTATCCTACAAGAAACAATGAATCCTTATCACTTGGGACACTGTTGATTAGAAAGTACAACGTGATACTACTGATTGTAAGTGCAATTAGTTACCTTGAACAAGGTAATCAGTAGCTTCGCTCTCCACCTCATGACTGAGTTGTTTGGTTTTCTGCAGGTATTTCAGGACAAAAACATTAGGAGCAAAATGGATCATGTTCTGCTCCCCACATCCAAATGGTAATCGCAAAAGATTGTCCAAGTTGTTCAGTGTAGGACCCATCACATCTCCTGTTTGAAAAAGAGGCAGTATGTGCAGTAGCAAGGAAATGCTTTACCTCCTTTTGATGTCTTACAATTAAAATCCACCTGACTACACTGAATTCTACTAGCTACAGATAGTCATCTTAAAGAAACTACATCATAAGCTGAAAGTCCTTCTAACGTTAAGTCTTAGCCCTTGAAACTCTTGCTGGAATAAAGAAATTTCACATTTCAGAGTTTCACTGTCCATGACTCCCCAGTTTAGGCTCTGAGTTTAAACACAGCACAATTTTTGATTATGAAATGATTACTATGAGTTCTAACAGACAGTGCCTCTGCAAAGCCCTCCGATGGTATCAACTTTAAGACACTGTCAACTCAAACAGGGTTCAAAGAAGTGACCAAAAATCCCCCAAACAACTATTCGCCCCAGAATTAAGCAGCATACACCTTTGTGACAACCTATGACTATCTTAGCTGGCATGTATTACTCAAATACTGGTCAGAAGCAAGTAACAGCTGGAGTATCTTTTCGCATTTGATAACTGGTACCTAGTGATACCTCCTCAGAATTGATACCTATTATTGAAGCCGTAGCTCTTTCTGATCCTGGAATTATGTTGTGGGGAACTCCAAGAGTAAATGCTTCATTGTGATTTTCATCAGTCTCTTCTTTTCTCCAAATTTTAAACTCTCCCATTGACCCCCAGCCTGTGGAAAAGCCAATGTACTTCACCTCAAGCTGTTTGGGGGCTGTCCACTCCACAATAATAGACTCATTTAGCACCCGAGTACCATGGCCAACCTGAAAGGAACAAAAAACCATGCAGTTCCAAGAGCCCACATGTATGAAGTCAGTCTGCCATGTACCC
Source organism: Ara ararauna (assembly GCA_028858755.1). Taxonomy (NCBI): domain Eukaryota; kingdom Metazoa; phylum Chordata; class Aves; order Psittaciformes; family Psittacidae; genus Ara; species Ara ararauna. The sequence continues at coordinate 1,894,294 of CM054398.1, read as the reverse complement.
TTGGACCTAGTAAGTTATGTGTACATCAGAGAACACTGCGGACGTTCAGTACCTTTCTCTTTCCCACCCATAAAACATTCCAAGGAATTTTAATGAGAATTCCAAAGGCTTGAGCTCCATAGCTTTCAGCACACAGCACTAAAAACACCAGAGACTGAGGTACTGAGAACATCATTTGGCAAGCAGATATGTGCTGATTAAAACAGCCCAATCAAGACTTAATGTAGAAAAAGCAACAGGAATGCAGCTTTCACCTTCCTAAGCAAGCCTAATAGAAATCTGCCTCATGTGTGCTCAATCTCTAAGAAAGCAAGAGACTTCCAGATCATTTCAAAGATAAATTCACTACCTGGATAATTCCATTTTTCCAGCTGATCCAAAAGCTGCGGAATTCATCCCAGGAGAGGATACCAGCTGTGTCCTTGCTGGCCACCGGCTCACCCATTTTGCTTATGGAAATCCATGTTTTAGTATTTTGATGTCCACCAATAACAATTTCTGTCATCTCAGCCATGTCATGAGGACCAGAGGACAAGGCCAAGTGAGCATCATTGTGTGCTTTCACAGCGATGTCAAAGTGCGTCATCTGGGCAGGTTTCTGCATGTATTGGTACTCATATTTGTTAGGTGTAGAAATGTGTATTTTCTCTAGTCAGAAAAAGAATAGAATACTGTAAGAATTAGAGCTTAACCTCACAATATTTCAAAATCAACCCACACCTAACTACTAAAATTTAAACAGACTTTTCCTAAGTACATGTTCTTTTTTCCATCCTCTCTTAAGCAAACTATAAAAGTACACGTGGATATTTCTTCCCATCTTCTACTTATACTTCCTTCTAATACAGAAGATCCTCCAATTCAAACTGCTGAGCTGGAATTCTTATGAAGTCTGTAAGTGATTTTGCAGTTCTAATCTAGTGGTCAAAAGCATCTCTGTTTAACTACTGGAGTCAACTCCGAGCTATCCAAATCTCAGGCAGAAAGCACATACTTGATTCCAGAACTGAATTTTAACACACCAACTGCAAATGCAGCACAGTCACAGTTACTGTCCACAGTGCTGAATGCTGAACCTGTTCCAAAAGTAAAGGAATTCAATTGCCATTTCCAGAAATCACTTGGGCAGTTGGAGCAAATTCATAATTAGCCAGCCAGGGAAGAAAGACTCTTTATTCAGAAGCTCCTTCTACACCCCAGAACTCATCAATAACACAGAAATGGAAACAAAGAGGTTTTATTATTATTTTTTCCCCATGAGATGAAGCCACATTTTTCTATTTATAACTAAAATCAAACAAACTTAATATCTCATTCAAATCATGAACTTACCATTTGGGCAGAAGAACACACTATAGGTGTATTCTCTGGACAGTCCCTCTGGCTATATAAAGACAGAAATCCATACATAAAAACACAGTGCTGGGATTAGCAGTAACAGCTATTCAGTTTTACTTACAAAACACAGAAACAACATTCTGCTGCTGTACAGTGGTTTATATCCTTTATAGAAAAGTTCTTACGCTAGATTCCATTAGCTAGAGAGATGCTAACCACAGATCTCACATTGCAGCACACTGGTTAGGTGAACAGAGCAAGCTTAGCTGAGAAAATTTCTCTCCCTTTTTCTTCTGAACAGTACTGAAGATTCACAGGCAGGAACTCAGAATCCAACAGGCTGTTTCTGTAAATGCACCACTAAAACTGATCATTTCCAGGAATATAAACGTAAATCAACTTGAAGGTTCCTATAAACCTGTCCACATACCATTGACTACCTAAAAACTTCCATGACTTGCCCAAGCAGTTACAATTGGTTTTGTGAATTATTACAAATTCCTGTTTTCTTACCTCAATAATAACACTGCTGCGAACATAATCCACTGCCACTGGGGTCCTTCTGTCCAGATAATTGTCCTCCGAATGCTTGCCATTCTTTAAGGTCTGCATCCCATCCTGACAGCAACTGGTTCCACCGTAAGCAAAAGCTTTTGCTGAGAAACAGAAGGGAAAGAAGCAGAGATTTTGAGATAGGAAGATCTTCAGGAATTCAGGTGATGATCTAAATGAATTATGATACAGTTGATTAACAACATATTGAGTGGTTTGTAATTACAGCTCTCTTATATCACCTTGATTCCGTATTTGAATGGTCACATCTAAAACTGGACACTATTTGGACAGTCACAGGGCAACAAGAGAAACTCTTCCCTAGCTTCTAGTGTTGCACAGTTTTTACAGTGATTATTTGTTTGAAAGATACATAGAATTTATTGTTACCCTCTTTTTAACAATGGCAACTGATCTTTTCAGGCAGAGGTAACAGGTTCAAACCTTACATGACCACGTATCACCCAACAGGGAATCCCCTGAAGTTTGTTCAGACTCATCAGCTCATTACAGTTAGAGAAGCTGTTTCTAAGAAACAAATGAGGTTGAAGAGCAAAGTTGGCAGTCAGTGGAATGAATGATTCCACTTTGGAGTACAAAGGTAATAGGAATTTTCTTCTGAAAGAGGAATACAAAGGGACACTTGCAAAACTCCTTCAAGCAGCAAGCTAATTTTATATCTATACTACCAGTGATGTTGCTCAGTCCAAGCTCATTGAAGGACAAAACGATAGAGGTGGGTTTAGCTTCCCCAGGGCCAACGCACTTCTTTCTTGTCAGATGGTGTTTCCCGGGATGCCCAACAAACTTTATGCCTTTTGGAACAGAAATCTTCACATGGACCTGTGGAAATTTTGGAAAGCAAATTTCAGCTGCAAAAACCAACTCACAACCCAAAACTGAAACCCACAAAATGCTTAAGAAAGATCATAATATGCACAGATTATTCATTCTTCAACCCTTCCAGTAATGTATTTGACTGACAGTGTTATCTTCAGCTCCGCAATAAGTAGTTCAGGCTGATACTACTAGAGCTAGACAGATAATGTGTTTGAGAAGACAACGTCCAGGGAGACAGGATTTACTGGAAAAAAACCTCTTTCAAAATAAACCCTTTCAGCAGCTTTCTGATTCAGAAGGACATTCTCTGCAGTTCAGGACAAGCTCCCCAATTGTCATCCCTACAGTGTTCAATATTTGTATTTCTGAAGCTTTGCAAGACACTTCAGACTACTAGAGTTCTGTCAAGCTAACAGTAAATAAAGCTTGACATTGATTCATACTGAAAAGCAGTATTGCTATCTGAGCTTATCACTACATTATCCCTACACCTTATCTACTGTAACTTGTAGATCACTTTAGGAAATTTTGATGATAAACCAGGATTTAGTAACTTGGCGACAGGAGTAAAGAGGGCCGCTACCTCTACACAGACAGCTAAGTAGTTGTAGACAGTCAGTGGGATTTTGGTCTGTTCCCCCCGGATGACGTGGTACGGCAGCGTGAACTCAATGAAGAAAGGTTTAAATGTTTTCAGTTCTGTTTGAGTGGCAATGCCCAACCCCTGCTCCTCGGACAGCCCCACAGCTTCTGTGATCCAGGTAGTGATGGAGTCTGGCACTTCCACGTGCAGCTGTGCTTCTCCAGACACATTACTGCCAAAGAGAACAGGGAATCACTTGGGTTGATCAGATTCATGAAATGCTTTTGAATGAAGCTAAAGCACACAGGCATTTTGGGGAGTTCCCTCCAGATCCCAACTTACAACATAGCATTGGCATCTGCTTTGAACAACAGCTTAGAAAAGGCTTGGTATACACGTTCATAAGGAGCAGAACAGCCAGGAGTTGCTCCTGCATACAATATACAAATACTTCCTGGATTAAAAGCTTTACAGGCATTTTTAGCCCCATTAGAGAGTCACTTTTCTTGGAGGCAAATGTCTGCACTAAGTCAAGAGAAGAGAAGGAGAGGGTCCTGGATAAAAACAGTCAAGCAATCATCTATTTAACAGCTAGTGAATCAAAGTGATTTTTGTTGGAACCCATTATATACCCTTGTGTACACTGCCACACTGCAGACAGCTTGAACATAAAGGCAAATGAGAAGTTTTCCAGACACCAAGTTCAGCAACTGCTTACCCAGGGGAGCACATTTTGATTCAGGAACATCTTGCTTGGTTGGTTTTTGGAATGCCAGACTCAGGAAATTTCCAAAACCATCATTTTCTTCCAGTGAGGATTGAAACTAATTATTAAAATTCAGATTTCCATCCTGAGTATTTAGCTTTAATGTGCACACCACAACAGCATAGCATAAACCTGGTATCTTCTCCCATGCTTTATAAATAATAGGAATTCAACTTTGTTCTGCGGCCTTGACTACTGCCCTCCTGCTAAGAAGCTTTGGCCTTGCCTGAAACAGAAAGCATTTCCTCTAAAGTAAAACCAAAAGCTATCTCATGGCTTAACTGGCAGGGGGACTGGCAGTTACGAGTATACCCTAAGGCTGCTTTCTTTCATGTTCTTATTCGCCAGAGCTCATACATATGCTGCTAGCTCTGTAATCTTTTGAGACTAATGTGCATCTTAGTTGGGGTAGAAAACAAGATCTTCAGAATAAGCTCTGAACGTCCATTCAAGGCATGACACTCTGTCTTTCAACCCTGGAATACAGCCTGATCCATATCCAGGACAGAATGCAGGGTGGTGATCTCACTGCTGGTCAGTTGAAGGTTGTTTCCATTTTTGTCTTTACTTGCATAATCTAAAATGAATGGTTTGTAATTTTCAACAAGCTTCAGCTATTGCAACCAGCAGTAAGTAGGCAGCATGTCAGGTGCTGGTCTGTGCATTGAAATTACGGTAGAGATTAAAACAAGTAGTTGGATAAAATCCTAGAGATCACTATGCCTTTGAACAGTGCTAGGTTCACCAAGCACTTTGGCCCATGAATGTAGTTCCCCAGCTCAAACTGGAGTAAAGTGGAGATCCTGGGAAATGCACTTGGCTTGACAGCACCAAGGCATTCTCATTTCTTTTAAGCCCACTAGTTCCTTAATATTTAGGTCTTCATCCTAACTGCAGTTAGGTTGCTGGTACCTGCAATAAACTTCAGCCCTGAAGAGTAAGCAGAAGGGTGTCCTCACTCCAGAACTGGCAGTATTCCAGTCTGTTTAAGCGGACAATTTGTTGCAGCTGATGTTCTTTCCACTGGGATTTCAGCCCATAACCAGCATTAACATTATTTTCACACATGAGGGTGCTTACTCTTCTGGGCTGGGGGCCAAAGTACACACACATTTCCAGCCATTAGACCCTCCGTCCAGGCTCTAGGAATTTTCAGAACTGGTTTGGGAAGTTGACATTAGGCTTTTGTTTCTGGGTTGGTTTTTTTTTTGAGGATTGTATGTTATAATTATAAATGATAGAAGAAACCCAAAAATTCTTCCTGTTCAAGAGAGTGGAAATCAAGGAATGCTCAACTCAGTTGTTCGTAATGAAATGAAGTGGAGAAAATGCAATCTGCAACTCTTTTTTTCCATACTCACCCACTTACAATTAACTGTCCCAGCTCGCTGAGGCCCAAACGGGCACTTCTGGAATTCTTTGTGTATTTCTACAAAGCATATTTCATGCTCAATTGAACAGATTTGAATACACTTGCTGCAAGTTCTTGTCAAATTTAATTTATAATCATTCCTTGAGAATGAAGTTTAGTTGCAAACCTGGAGAAGCCTTGTAATAATTGCTTCAAATTATCCTGATGTGCTGCTTCTGGAAGAGATTAGTTACCTGTTTTATTCAGTTTGGTTTTAGTTCCAATTGTAACCCAGTGGAAACCATGATTTATGAGGCAGTAAATTAAGGTCATCAGCTGGAAGAGAAAGAAGGGCTCTGTGCAATTTATAATAGAATACTCACCAGTGCATGGTTAGGCTACAGCAGCACTTACAGAAGCAGCTATTCTGCCTCCATCTCCTCACACATCACAAACTTATATCTCCACTTGCTCCTCAATAACTTGTTGATACACCATTTCCATAAGAGAGTAAGACCTGGAAATGTGGTGAACCAAACCACTGCTCCTTTTCTTCCCTGAAGATACTCCTCTGCTTTTGACACCATGGTGACCCACACATGGGTTGCAGTGTATTCACAACTGGCAGGTTCAACTCTAAGAAAGCGAATACACTTCAAGACCAGATGAAATGTTACAAAGAGAGATTATTGATTTAAGCAGTAATGAATAAAAGGAACAATAAGAAAGAAATACCAGAGGGTGCCAATGTAACTCCAGTAGGTTTTAAAGAGCTTTGTTTTCTGAAGTTGAAGAGGATGCAACCCTCTGGATATAATTAAAGGAATTCCTTGTCAATACCTGACATTGAGGCAGTGCCAAATCCACGTTTCAGGAAAGAAGGTTCTTTTTCTCTTCTCTGCTCTGCTAGAAGAAGAAATAAGTCCTTGGCAATGGATTCTTTTAATAAGACAGTTTTAACAGTAACTGAAAATCTTTGTCATCACCTGAATGCAGTTCACATGATCAACGAAACTCTAGCTAGTATAGATTCATTACAAAGTGAATGGGTGTATCATTCTTGACACATGTTACATTGTCTTTCCAAATAATCCCATTGTGGACACACACACATCAAACAGTCTGGAGACATCAATAAGAATCTAAAGAAATTAGTATAAATAATATTATCTATCTTGGTTTTTAAGAAAAAGTAGTTTTATGATCCAAATTCTTTCACCAAAAGAAATCAAAGGAAGCATATAGAGCATGTGACTCCCCCTGAGATCATGACATGGCCTTACTAATAGCAGTTACCCAAACCACTACTTTCTATTCCCTCTGTTTCTTCTCCTGGAATTGTTTTGGTCTCTCATATTTTCATAATTCAGTTACTTTTCTACACCTGTGATGCTTCATTAACTTTTTCTTAACTAGCCTCCAAACCTCATTCTGCTAAGAGAGGCCACCAGGTGGCTCAGAACCCAAAGCGAGCTCCAGCATCAGCCGGAGTGCTTCACACTTTCCCACTGTAGCCCTTTTGACCATCAGGTGAAGGGTCAAAACCATGGGCAATGAGCAAGTCTGCGAAACCAGGGCCAACTTGCACATATTGAGAAGCAGCAACTCATTCACAGAGAACAGAGATTCAAGTGATCACTTGGAAGAATATTACTTTGCACTCTTCTATAATTAATTTAATGAAGTAGTCTCAGTTATAATTTTTGTTGGGTCTACCAAGAGTTTCCCCACGCAGTCTCCTTGTCAAAACCAAGCAATTTCCTGGGGGATGAAGGTGGAAAACAGCTGAGAACATAGAAAAAATAGCTCTGAGTATCATAGCCTATGTGCATTACAGCAAAAACATTACCTTGGTGCTATTTTAGAATGCATTGTAGCCACCAATGTCCCAGTATGTGGCTGAAAAGCTGGGACAGCCTCATCTGTGTACATGCCTCCATTCTGTCTGTGGTTTAAGCTGACTATATCAGTCATCACAACCAAGCCAGTTTCCTAAACAGTGAAAGCAAAGACCACAAAACAAAAACCAGGAAGGGAAAAAAAGAAAAGAAAAAGATAAAGGCATTAAAACATGCACCAATAAAAACTTTTCAGACTAGAATCCCCCAAGCCTGTGCCAACCTTTCCCAGGTAAATTTCAATTGAAACTTGAGGATTTTTTAAAACTTAATATAAAAATGTTTGTTAATGTGAAAATACATGGACACTTCATAGGCAGAAGCCTTATGAGAAAGTTCTTGTTTGCTTGGAAAATGCATTTATACCAACATCTAACACTTCTGGGTATGTGTAACTGCCAGGCAGTTACAGGTGAAAAATTATTACACATATTTTTCCCCTAGAACATTACATTACAGCTTTCTATCCTTCTTAAAAGCTTCCAGTGTGTTCTGCTGCAGTTACCAGGCAGCTCTCACATCAGACATCACCAATCCTGCGCTCCCAGGAATGCCAAGCAAAATGGAAACTGTCCACAGAGCTTCACAGGAAAACTACAGAATTCCTAAGAAAGCTGTCTGCCAGCTCTGTCCCCTAAATGCACTTATTCATAAGAGACAGCAGTTTCCAGACACCAAAGGCAGCATGAGCTTTGTTCTCCTTACATATACGTCCGATTATTACAAATCAGGTGTAGAGCAATGCATACATACCAGCTTGTAACATATGTACACAACATGTTTATGCCTCTCATAAGAAAAAAAAAACCATCAGAACAAAACCCCAAGAGATGACAGGGAGAGAAGCAGCACTGACTGAAGCAGCGGACAGTTGAGGGTTTAGTTTATGATTAAAATGTTGAGGCATTGGGAGAATATGCGGAAGTCTATGGGGTTTAAGACAACATAATAGAACAATTCCACTGAACTTGCAGAAAGGACAAAGAATGAAGAGACAGAGAAGGTGAAGGAAGCCAGGATTATTGTTATTATTAGAAGTTATATGGATTTAAAAATGGAAGGAACACAAAATACTAGACCTGTGACACTGGTTCTTTAGGCCAGTCTAAGAAGGGCAAGTAGTATGTAAAGTAAGTAGTATGTAAGTGGCGAGCCTATCTAAAGAATATAAAACATATATAGCAAGCCTTTGACATGGCATGGCCTTACAGTTTCAGGCAATCAGGGAACAGAGATTACGTGTTACAGCCATGTGGAAGGGAAAGAGCTGGGGTGACAGCAGAGTCTGAAAGGGTGGATGGCCTGTACTGAGCAAGGAGGCCAACCAGCAGATCCCTTCAAATACGTCAGGTAACAATCATTTTAATCAAAAGGAAAGCAAGAAGGTAATGGAAACAGAGCGTGTCTTTTAAAACCTACAGATGACCTGTTCTCAGAAATTACTTTTCAGCCTCCCCCCCCAGAGAAACATCTCAGATGTGGGGAAAAAAAGAATGGCCTATGGAGCTGAAAATTATCTGCAAACGTAAAAGTACAGAAGACACTCCATAGAGAAGTGAGGCTGATTCTTCCTACTGTGAACGCGAAGCGAGCATCCTTGGTGATGTCCCAGTGCCAGGGAAAGACAGAAGATCTACGGCGTCTACGGGAGGACATGCCTGGCCACCAGAAGTGCCCTTCTTCCTTTGGAGCTCCAAAAGCATCAGATACATCATATTCTGCAAGCTCTTGAAAAACCTGCATGGAAAGGGAGGAGACTGCTGTCCTTAAGTATGAAGGCTGCCTGCTAAAGGTGAAATGTAGATAGCAGCAGTAAGAAAAAGATATCAGTGCCTTAAGTTTCCTTTTACCTGACTGGCTGTCAGCTGAAAACCTGTCTTCAGCAAATAGACACTCTTATCCACAGTGGCAATGCAGACACAGCTTGACTTTGCAGCTCTGACCTTGATGTTCACAACATCACCAGGTCTGGTCTCATTTGCTGAGAGCACCACTGCAACCTAGGAATTAAACATCAAATCCCATGATCTCAACTCAGAATCAGCACATAAAACTACAAAGAGTAACAAGACGCCAGCCCTTCCTCTTCACTAGCTATAGTGCCAATACCTGATTTTCAAAGGAGGACTTCACTGTGAACTGCAGGCTGTCTGTGACCCCTTCTCCATTCTCCCTGACATAATACACCAGGAGACGGCCCAAGGGAGCCATGCTGGGAACTACTGAGAACCGGAGGAATGTCCTGCAGACCTCAGCCTCTGCTGCAGGGACACTGGGAGGTGCTAATGGAAATAAACGGGAAAAAGGACAGTTTTAGTAATCAAAATCACTTTCTTCCTGCCCCATCCAAACGCAGCGAGGCACAGAACTCTCCATCCAGGACTAGCGTCCTTCCTGTGCTCCCATTGCATACATTCTTCTTGAACTCAGAATCTTTTCCCTTTTTATTTTGGGAATGCTGATTGGCAATTAGCAGCCATGGCATAATGAGCAGTATGGAGAAGGTGGAACAACTACTCAATTTTTTCCTGTTCCCTGAAATTCACCAGATTTGTACTTTCTATTATTCTTTATACAAACTAGCAGTCCACACTTTATGCCCTCTTGGAGAAAGAAATCTTTTTTCTATATGCGTGCAATGAATACCACTGTTTTTCCTGCACAGTTATTCTACGCCCTTTGAGGAGCACAAATTCAAACAAGAGGATATTTAGGTTTGTGGAAAGGTTGCTTTCCCCTGAAAATAAAGGGTGAATTTGCATTTCTGATGCTAATTACCTGTTCCTGGGAGGCGTGTGACATCAATGTTCTTCTCAAAGGGAAAGGTGGCTCTTTTGCTTCTCTGCTGGGTGATGTTGCTGGGCTGCAGTCCTGAAAGGACAATGTTGCCTCTCGATGCCACTTCATAATGTAGAGTGAAATTGCAAGGACATGTGGACTTCACCGCAATCCAAGCCTCCTCTCCTACCTGTGCTCAGGGACAAAAAAGCAAAAGATTTGGTCTATTAAATGCATGGGTTTTATTTATAAAGCACAAAACTCTATTTGGGTTTCAGTCCACAAGAGATGTGACCTTTCTCCTAAGGAATGTTTGCATTGAAAAGTATAGTACATTAGCACTGTTTCCACGGACTTTCTTCACAATAAAAAGGGGCCTGTGTTGGGCTCTTCACTCCCTGTAAATCTAACAGGAGAATGGGCTGGGGGGTTGTATGCATTAATGAAACAATAAAGGAATCTCTGGAATCCTGAAAGTTAAGCCTTTTGGCACAGAGCAGCTGTCAGAATTGGTTGAATTTTAGACACCCCTTCAGTAGTCAAGCTCCAAAATGAAAGAGCTGGGTTGGGGGTGGGAAGGGATGTGCCCCCACAGCTTAACTGAGATTATATGTGGTGATTACTTTCATATGGCAAATACTATTTCAAACATAAGCAATGTGGCATGAAGTTCCTGGGAGTAGATCTGAGGGAAAATGCTTTCAAATTACACAAGTCTTAATTTGCAAGTCTGGCACTCAAGGAGCTGTCAAACAAATAAATAAGACAAGAGCTTCTTTTTTCTGGGCAAACTCCTCTGATGCCTGCAACAGGCTCCAGAGCAGTACAGACTTCTTGCACTTCTTGTGCATTGAAGGCCTATACTCAAAGGAACTCACTAGAAACTGAATACCCTGGAGACAGAATGACCCAAATACTGCCAATCCCAACAGAGCAGACATCAGTGCTCAGTCACAGCCTTAGGACTGGGTCATGTCTGGCTAGGTAATAAGCTCTCTGTGGAGCCACCAACTTTTCTTCTTGCTTCGGGGGTACAAGGAACAGCTAACACTTGTATTAAGTGGGACTGCCACACCTGATTCCCCTGTCATTTAAAGCATAGCAATGCCCAGCTAGGACCGTTAAGGCTGAAGAGCAAAGTTAAATCCCAATGAAATCTTCTGAAAAACCTCTTTTTTTCCAGCACTAACAGTGATATCTTTCCAGAATGTACTTATGGTACACACCAAAATGGCTAGGGCTTGAATACAAGGAGCTGCTAATGGGTTAAATACAGTGAGAATGCCATAGAGTCCAAGAAGTGCCTCGTGACATGAAATATTTGAAGTATTAAGAATTCCCCAGTGCAAATGATGAAACAATTCATTAGAAGAAAATGAATGTAGCTAATTGGAACACCCAGTAAGAGCTGGCAAAGCAGGGAAACAGTTCCCACATCAGCTGGTCATCCAGCTCCTAGCTTTCCCACAGAAGAATTATTTCTAATCAGGTTATAATAAGAACAAGGTGTTCAGATTAGCAGTGTATAATCCCCTTTCCATACCTCAGGAAACTTGTAAAAGATTAATTAGCCATTAAACTTCCATGAAATGCAATGATAAAAGAAATGTTCTTATTTGGATACAAAGAGTCTCAAACCAACCTTTGGATCTGCTGATATTAGAAATCTAAGTGTCACTTTTTTAGCCCCATAAAGCAATATGCAGACCCTTGGAGCATCTTCTTGGGTACAGAACAAATCCTAGACAACTCAGTAAAACAATATGCAACAGGAATCATGGTTAAATCAGATCTCTCCTTTACAAGAGATCACAACTTTCATATGGAAGAATTGCGTTTTTAGAGAAGCTCCTACAAGAGAAGACAGCTAAATTCATAGTTTTATAACTGGAAGACTAAATAGATGCAGTTGAGATTTAAAGTGGAAGTTCTAGTTAGACTCCATAGCCCTAATTTGGATCTGTAGTAATCAAGCTACTCCCTCCAACATCACTGGCAATCTTTCCACATATGTTAACCTGAACTAAAGCACATCATTTTCACCAAACAGTTTGTATGTGAACACCACTGGAGGATCACAGAACATACATTCAAATAGGAAAACCTGTTCAGTGCCTACATCCACCCTCTCTCCCCTGTCCCCACAACACAAAGGAGAACGAGCTGCTGAGCAAAGCATCAAATGTACTTTGCTTCGCACTGTGTGCTAAGCCCACATTAAACAGTTATTTAGTGGCTGAAGTGCAGCTACTTCAACCTTTGTACTGGAAACAACAGTCCAGCATCCCAGAAACAGAAGTGGCTAGAAATTTAATTAGAACAAAGTACTTTAAGCCATGAAATGCAGTTGTTGCTATGATGGAGTACAATGCCAACATACCTGGAAAGGTTTATCTGGAGCCTGGAGCTGGATGTGACACTTGCTGGGTGAGTACCAGCTACTGATGGACAAGTAGTTTGGCAGATACTGATCCCCAGATGGTTTTCCATCAATCGCTGTCACTTTGGTCTTAACAAAAGTTACATCTGAATGTTATGCATGTATAGAAAGCCTGATTTGTACTCTGTTCTTACACGGTGTCCCCACCTCCCACTTTATACTTTCCAGCAGTTATCTCTCATCATCTTTACACAGCAACAGTACTCCAAATATTAGACCCTTATTACTATGTTAAGCTGTATTTGGAGAAGCATCTTTCCATGATGGTCATCAACCTCAGTTCTGTTGGCAGCAAGAAACAAAGCAAGTGTTTGCTGCATTTAAATCAAGAAGTTGAAGCTAAAAGGCACTGATTTCTGTTTGTAGCACTGATTTATCAAGTGCAGGTTTGACAAGATTAGTTATATTAAAGCCCACTAATCCTATAAAGAGCTTTCACCCACCTCTAGCCAGACATATTGGGCAGCTGTAGGGATGGAAGGGATTTCAAACTCCACCAGGCCATTTTTTGATACCAGTTCACTTGTATAAACGTTGTCCTTTGGTGTGAGTTCAGCTTTAATTCGGATAGTGACTCTGTCAGCTGGACTTCCATCAGGGTAAGTGACTTCTACCTACACAGTGTTTCATTTATAGAACAATGGGGTTTACATTATAGGCAATTCCAGTCAATGACAAACAGCAGGTGGCAAAAACCACACCAGGACATGGCGTAACATCCTGGGATCAAGTCAGTATAACCTTATATCAGCATCTCTACTTTTAATCTTACCTTTCCTTTGTAAGGCAGTCCAGGTTTGAACTGTTTTCTAGTATCTTTGGAGTACTTGATATCAATCAGCTGTTTCTGGACAGGTGTTGAGTCATCAAATGTAACCTGCTTGCTCCCATCAGAGCTGATCACTGTGGCCCAGATGTTGACTGTGCCTCGGAAATGCTCTGGAACATCAGCCGGCATCATGTCTTTCACACACACATCAAAAACAGCAGAGCCATCAATCTGCAAAATGGGTTGAGGGAAGGGAAATGTAAGTTTGCATTCATATTCCAAAAGGGCCTAGAAGCCAAATCTAAAGTGTAGACACATAAAAAATATGTGACTGGTCCAGTATAATGAAAATATTTATTGCATTTATCCATTTACTTTCAGATCTCCCACCAGCAGCATCAAACAGAGCTGTGGTATTCATGTCAAAGAGTACAAATCAGGCATTTTATCACAGTTGCCTCAATGGTCTCACTCACCTGGGTGGTCTTGAGGACAGGGTGCCCCACCTCATGCCTGTAGTACCCTACGCCATTTATTGTCATGTTGACAATTAACTTCCCAGTCACTGGTTTTCCAAACGTATATCTGAAATGGAAAGAAGATAATTCCTAACTGCCAGCTGTTTCTTGTGTTCCTGAGTCTGTCAAGGCTGCTACTATGTGAGCTGCACAGCTAGAAAACCATGACAAGAAATCATCTGGAAAGCCTGCAGCAGATGAGATTCAAGCTCCAATGGCTGCACCCTAATTCATAGTAAGGCAACTTGCCTTGGGTCATGTTCCTACCTGGCATGGACAGTTCCTTTTTCACACAGGGAAAGGTCACGAATATAGCGAGGGGGGTCAATCAGCAGCTCAAACTTTGGTAACACTATAATGAAAAGAAATACAACAGAATGTTTTCGAGATCTGATTGTCCAGATGACAGCAAGAGCCCCGGCAAGGTCACTGCTGGTGGTGGGATGAGTGCAGCGTAGCTGATGTGAGACAGGACAGCTCCCAGCAGAGAACTGAAGCAACAGAAGTAGCAAACCAAGACTCTGTCAACAAGACACCCTTAGCAAAACACCTTAGATTTTTGCTTCAGGGGGATTTTTAATTCAGCCAGGATTTGAGCCCAAGCTTCTCTTAGATACAGAGTAAAGAGGACAACTCACTACGACTCCTCCATCATGTGCTGGGAATAGAGCCAAGAGATTAGCAATTGTCAGTGGCTATAAACAGGCTTGCGTGACCAGGTAAGATGTCCTAGCTGGTGTGCTGGGTGTAACAATGCCCACCTTGCATCAAACAGAGGAACTCTAAGACTGAAAAGGAATTCCTAATTCCAAGGAGGCCTCTGGGAAAGGAAGGAGAGCACTGACAGACTGAAAGCATCTTCATGAGTTTTCCAAAGCAAAATGAATTGTGCAATTTGACACTCCAAGTCCTTTACTTTACGGAGGACAGGAACAAAGAGCCTGGTTAAGTTGTAAGTGTCTATATCCCTGAAGTATCTGTACCCCTATGAGCCAAGTATTTATATCCCTACATCCCTAGCCTCTAAAGAATTTTCCCTCATGATACTCTAAATGTACTAGTGTTTCACCTCAGGTAAAAAAACATTTCATAATGCTTTGTTTTTCCCAATGCACTTGGGTTACAGTCAAAGTTGATTTGGATACAACTCACCATATTTCTGAACTTCAAAGGATTTGTTGTATGTGTGTCCCTGCATTTCAGCAAAGATGAGCCATTCACCAAACACTGGCTGATCAGACAGAGGAAAAGTCATATTCACAATACCTGAAAAAGGAAACAACATTCTGTGAGCTCTGTGTCACTCATCAGCCCTTGTCAAGGCTTGAACACAACTCAGCAGGAGCAAAGGCAACTAACAATACAATGAGAAAAAAATACCTGAAACTTACCACAACAAAATGGTTTCAAATTGCTCCACTCTATCATACGAGACCCCCGAGGATCCTGCAGAGTGGTTTAGGGAGGAGAAACATGACAGTGAAAATGAGTATCACTAACACATTTAACTCAGCTTGCAACAAAGAGCATATACACTTCATTAACAGCGCACACGTAACTAATGTCCATCAAAAACTTCTCTGAAGATACTTTACCAGGGGTACTTGCTGTCTAAAATTCAGTACTCATTTAGACCCTGCTTGTATAACCAATGCACAGAGTAAACACGGTCAAGTGGCAGATCTTCCACCTATCTTAAAGACACCAATCTGCATGTGAGGAACGGGCCTCTGAAGACTCTTTCTGCTCATAAAGGGAGCTGTATAACTAACACGGCAATTTTTAGATGATAAAGTCGGATGATATTAATCCCATTGGTTTTGTCAGCATTATATCTGTGACTGAATGCAAACAAGAGAAGAGGGTGAGTTCTTCTGCTTGCTGACAGCTAAGGAAAACACATGGGAAAAAAAATAAAAGACTAGACACAGAAGGAACCTCTCATTCACCTCAGAAGGAAGAAGACAGGAGCACCCTTTCCTTGCCATGAATTTCTATTGTCCACTATCATAATGTTTGGGTGCAGAGATGAGATTGGCCCTGCTATATCAGCCCAGCCAGATGAAGGATAGGAGTGTGTCTGCATTGGAAAGAAGGGAGAAATTGAGTGGGACTGTTACATTTATAAACCCCAATGAATCTAGCCAATTCTTCTCGGTCTGAAAAATGGGAATGGATTGCTGAAACTGAAGTAGAAAACAAATATATTTGTTGGTGATAACAAAAAAACAGGACACAAAGGTCAGTTAAAGACATAGGTATAAAGATAATTGCATAGGTTACAGTTGAGAATGGCCACAATGGACTTGAAAAGGTACAGATGTATGACTTGTTCCTCTTACAGCTACATGAATCTTGTGCCTCTACAGGATACATGCTACATGAGTGGCAGACAGATAGATACTCACCACCACATAAGCTTCAATCTGAAAGAAAAAAAGAATAAAAGGCTTTATGAAACAAAGCTACTTTTCTGCTTCTTGTGCTGAAGTGCTGAATAGACATAAGCAAGGTGTGATGCACAGAGTGATGAAGTTTGAACATCTCCTCTTTGGCGAGAGTAGCTGAGAAACACACATTTCATCCACCCATCTAACTGGAAAAGTCATACTTTGTGTATCTGTGCATTACCTAAATAGAGCAAAGTCTCTGAAAAAGTCTTCTAACTGTTTTGGCATAGTTACATCATACTTGCTAGCACTAAAAAAGTGTATTCTCCTTTAACAGGAATGTCACCAAATGAAATAAACTGAAATGGTAAATCACAAGATATAGCTAAATAGTTTAAAAAAATCCAATTACATTTCAGCATAAATGTAGATTAGAATAAAACACAGCTTGCCAAATATTGCACCATATTTTACAGTGTGAAAGAAAACAGTTTTCTTTACCCTGTCATTGACTGGTCTCAAGTCAGAATTCACCATAAAGAGGTTTATCAACACTAGAAAAAGAAAAGAAGAAATGTATTAGTCATCACAGCAATGAACAGAGTACCTCGTCCTAGAATTTATCCCCGAAAAGAGTTTTGCTTGAAAGCAGTCCTAGCATCTGGCAAGTTCTCCACAGTCACTTTACCTTTCTGCTTGGGTTTATAGACAGGTTTATCAGTCTGGATGAACACTGATGAGCCTTTGCTATCAATGGTTACTGTGGTATAGTTGTGGAAAATGTAGCCTTCCTCTCCTAGATGCCGGTTGCCCCAAACTTTGAGATGTGCCTGTCCTCGGAGTCCTGAAGGCACCTAGAAAACAGACCATGAGGTGAGGAAGACACAGAAAAGCCTCTCAGCTTTCTGGGGAATATAACTGGCGCTGGAGTGAGCAAGGAGCAGCCACCTGCTGCATTTCAGTGTAACTGTGTTAGCCATAAAAAGAAAATGAAGAACATACAAGAACTTTTACAGTGCATAAACTTCAAAGGAGGCTAAGTCATGCTAAAATATGATAGGAAATTCTCTTCTAACCTTTCTTTAGCACTTGAGCAAAGTGAGAGTCAATCTACATGTGCAGCTTCTACTACAGAAGGTGTGTTATACAGGGAAATGAACCAAGCTACAGAAGACACGGTTCTGTTGATAGAGGAAAAAAAACCTCACCCCCTAAGAAAACCCCCAAACCAGACACAAAACCCCCCAAACCAAACAGACACATTTTCAACCAGTTGCTCAGAGGAATAAATGACTTTTCAAATTATGTTAGATTGAAAATTATGAAATTAAATATCAGACAATATTATAAATATTGTAACAGGTCAGCAAATCAAATCAGCAATGAGACTGCAGACTTTATACAACAGCGAGTTAGTGTCTTCGGATAAAGAAATCTCTAGCATTTGGTGTAACTGCTGATGTTCCTTACCACATAGGTCTACATTACATCTTCTCAAAAAGAAAGGCAGAGATACTTACAAGTGTATATTAGCACAGTAAAGGGTGGGGAAATATCAGACCCTTTCTAGATCCTAATTCCCAGGCACAGTCTAACTACTGGCAGGGTAGAACAGCCATATAGCAATTACAGGAAAGGCAAAGAAAACCCAGGGGTATGCCACCAAGGCAAAGGAGATCCTATCAGTCACAACAGACCATCACCTGGCTGTGCAGACGTCTGGAAATCAAAGGCTTTAATTTACTTACAGGCCAATAACATGGATGATGCAAGCAGGTGCAGTGAAAGCATCTATGCTGTGCTGCAGTAATACAATAGAACTGCTCCCTGTTCCACTGCTGTGGTTGAAGGCAAGTCCCTTATGTTTTCACCAAAACCATGTTAAAACAATTGACACTCACCTTCAGTTTAATTGTTCCTTTATCTAAAATGAGAAAGAGAGAGAACGTTATTCTTCTCAAGCTAAGGTACTAACATGATGGTTAAAGAGCCAGATTTCCCAAGTCTTGCCTACTTTAAAGCTTACACCACTACTAACAGTGGTAGAACAGCACTACTGAACTTCACTGCACTAATTTCATTCTGTATTAAGTTGTGCGTAATTAAAACTCCTTTTGTTTTTACACACAGGACAGAGGTATCTGTCTTTGATTTGTGCATTTATCCAAATGCACAAGTATTACCACCTCTTTCAGCAATACTCAGTCCTGAAGTTACAGAAATTGCATTTCCAGCACTCATTGTAAAATAAGGGTAGAAAATAATGATGATGATGTAGATTTTGTATCTTTCTTTAAAGTCAACTTATACTTAATACAGCTCCTCAGTTTCAAGCATTCAGGTTTCAAAAGGAAAGATATTCATTATGAAACTCTTGAATATCAATTATCAAGGGTCTCTGTGCGTCTTAGTGTTCCAAAATTATCAGCCTTGGATGTTTGAGATCACATACATTAAAACCCCATTACCACAACCAACTGAGAACATTTAGTAGTAGCCAATGAATTAAATAGTAATTTGTTTCCAGTTCTGTTATCACCTAAGCAATTCTCAAAGAGAGATGTGCTTCCACAACACCTCAACTTAGAAACTAGTTCTCAAGTTCAGAATTACAGGAACTTACCCAGCACCGTTCTGTGGCCTCGTGACACAGTTTCTCCTTTGACTACTAACTGAATCTGGACTGTTGTCTCCTTGACAGAGTTAAAGATGGTTACACTTACAGCTTCCTCAACCCCAGAGCGGAAAACAGAAGGTGCTGCGATCAAATAGCCCCTGAGGAGCAAAATTGGAAGTGGATGGTCAAGAACAGCAGCAAGAGCGTGATCTTTATTTAGAAACCACTTTATGCATAGCAGAAGGAAAAGAAATGACTATTCTGTAACAGATCTGCCCCTATAGGATCAATGCTTGTGACCATCAGCAGTCTAGGCCTGTACCTAATAGGCATAATATGAACATGGAATGCACATAGAAATGCACAGAGCCTAAGTGGCTTACAAATGCTTAGTATTTAAATAGATTCAGTATTTAAAGGAGCAATATTGTATATATATTGCATATATATTATGAACAAACATATATAAAGAATATACCACTAGCTAATCATAGAAAATCTGAAGTTCATGAAAGGATAAGGAGGGACCTGAACCTCCAGTAGAATTTTGTAGATAATACTTGGTTTTGAAGCAGTTTAGATACTTCTCACATTTTACCTCAACTAATCTTCATGGCTTCAACTTGATATACAAAACAAGAGGGGACTCTCAGTGCTGATACTCAGCACTTTCCAAACATCAGGCTCACATACGTACGTGTCTCATCTTCTAATCCTCATAGAAGCAGCCCAGAAACTGCACTTACAAGATTGGGCTCAAATTCTCAGTTTTACTACCGCTTTTATTCAAACAATTACCTCCTGCCAGTTTACAAACCCTGGCAGAAAGGCATTATTTCAGCAAGCACACACACAGAGTTTTAAAGCCACCCCAGACGACCTCCCATATATGCTACAATCCCTGTGTTTCTGAATGGAATCTACACCATTCCTCTGTATTGAATGGCACTGTGCCATGAACTTGTCAACTAAAAGCATTACAGCCCCTGAGCTCTTTGATGCGCTGGGCTGGAAGCAGCACATTGACATTCTCTTCGTGACACACCTTTCTGGGTTTTTTTTCCTACCCAAAAGGATTTCTTTTGAAACGAGGCAATTCCTCAAGTGACTCTTTAAGCCCAGTTTCTCAGCCCTTGCCTTTCTACAGTTCCATGAGCCAGGTTGTTTTATTTTGTGATTAATTATCACTTTGGGATGAGGATGATGGTGTTTTACAGCCCCCCAAGTCATCTTTTATCAAATTCCAAGCCCATGTTTCTCTCTCAGCAGGCCTCATTGCCATGGAGATCCCATTACCCCCAAAGGAAGTTCAGATCCCTGTGGCATTTGACTTAAATTGCACAGGGTACTTGCAGATCCAAAACCTTATGGTTGCCAGGCTTGAAAATTCATTAGGACAATAATAAACAACAATAAAGAGTTACTACTCAGCCTGTAAATTCTTGGTAAGACAGACATAGCTGATCTAGTTGCAGAGGGAGAAAGAGTACCAGCTGCAGCCAGTATGAGCTGATTAGATTCAAACTGTCACACAAGCACAGCACTACAGTGCCATATGTGAAGCACATGTATTCACATTGTTCTGAACTGCTGCAGTCTGAAGTATCACTCTGTTGATATGGTCATTTAAATCACTTAATAAATGGCGTTTGAATGCTCAATATCTAACTTGGCTATTAAACAGTTAACTTGACAGTGACTGGACAGATCCTTTAAGCACATTTGACTAACAGCTCTGCCAGGTTATGCCAAAACTTGGCAGGACTGGAAATATTTTCTAGTAAGCAAGTGAAAATAAGTTCTCCATGGCACTGGGTTAATGCAGCTATTCATGATGCTGAGGGGCTATAATAAGCTAGGGTTAAAGAACAAAGCAAACCTTAACCAAAGTTAACCTAAACACACTGGAACGAGCTGTGGATTCAATTTCTACAAGCCAGAGGACTTGCCCAGCAGCGCAATGTTTCTCCCCAGATGATTTTCCCCACAAGAATGCTCTTCGGGAGCAACCAACGTTACCTTCACCCATCCCATACACAACAGCAGCCCCTGCGCAACACCCTGGATTCCTTAAATAATTGTTTGCAGATAAAAGCTTTGCAGCCGCTCGCCGCAGCAGCTACAGGCAGGTATTTCTAAGGAGGCTTGCTGCCTTTTTTTCTGCTTCCCGCTTTCCCTGTGCTATGCACTTTTGCACCGGCGAGTCCAAACGTGCTGCCGGGCTCGGAACCCGCCGCAGCTCGCCGGCTCGACCCCAGCCCCTCCAGGCTTTGTTAAGCGGCCGGCGCAGCCCCCACCGAGCAAAGGGGTTCACTCGCAAGACCCCCTCCCCGCCACTCTCCCGGTACTTACTGCCGCTCCCGGGGCTGGGCTGCGCTCAGGCTGCAGAGGGTCAGGAGCACCCGCCAGGCGCAGCCGGGCTCCCGGCGGGGCATGGTGCTCCGAGCCCCGGCGCTCTCCGCGGGCAGGAGGAGCCTTTTGTTCCCGGCGAGCGCAGCCCGAGCTCCCCCGCCGCCCCGCTCCCGGGCTCGGCTCCCCGGTGCCTCTGGCCCCCGCCCCCGCCGCGTCCCCGCCCCCGGGCCGCCTCCTCCTGGCCCCGGTGCCCGCTCGGCTCCGGCCCCGGCTCTTTGTCTGCGGCTCCCCGCCCGCTCCTGACAGCGTGCACCGGGGGAGGGGGCCGGGCCCCGCACCCCCGCCCCCGGCGCCAGCCGCCGCTCCGCACCTTCACCGTCCTCCCCGCGGCCCCGCCAGCCGGCCCGGGGAGAGCACCTGCGCGGGCTCCCCTCCTCCTCACACCGATACGGGAGCTTCTCTTCCTCAAGGTCCCACCGGCTCGGAGCGGGGCGCAGCAGCCCCGCGGAGCCTGCTCCCGCTAACAGCCCCTGCGCTGCCAGGCACCGCCAAAGAACCACTTTCCAGCCCCTAACTAGCGTCAGGACTGGTTCAACTCCATCCATGGGCCCTCGTCCGCCCATCTCCATGTCGCTGTCCCAGCCCGTGTCTCCTACAGGGGCTTGGGACAGGAGGGGGAGCTCGCACTACACCAGCCTGAAGAAGAGGGTGCAGTCAAAGAGTAGCGCTTACCCAGCCGAAAGCCTTCCCAAAGCCATAACACAGATTCAAGGTGACACAATAAATGCCCTGTCTCACAGCGATGCATATAGATTTCAAGGAATGATTTCTCTGATCCCTGATGCAGACAACCCAGGCAACGCAGGATCCCAGACGTGCTTCAACAGAGCTCAGGACTAAACGAAAACCCTCAGCATAGGTAGTTTGAATCGTGCTCCCCACCACACACCCCTGGCTTCAGGTGAATGACTGGGAAAATGGGAAAAAAGAAGAAAAAAACACGCCTACTTTTCCCCTTGGTTAATGCCATTGTTTGAACCTCAGCCCATTTCTTCTAAAGATAACTGATACGGAGCCCAGCATTTCATTGAGCAAAACCACAGATTTGTATCCTGAAGTCAACTCCATAGCTTACCAAAGGCCCTTTCTTCCAGCTCCTGCCAAGAAAAACAGCAAATCAAGTTGCTAAAGCTGCTAAACTTCTAAACTGCTGTTTCTCCCTCTTCAAATTCTTTCCATCACCATATTTCAGCAATGTCATTCCTAGTGAGCACTCAGAACTCGGTCAGCCCTGAGTGAGGTTTCCCTGACACCTTCAGAGGCTGCTCAGTCCATCACCAGAAGAGCAACAGTTTGCATCTTGTTTGAAACTCAGTGATTTTAATAGGACTTCTCTTCAAAATAATAAGAAAACAAAAGCAGCAGCTTGAAATCAGCAGCTTTTTAATACATTTTAAAGGAATCACCTATTTAAACCACTCACCCTTACATGAACAATCCCCTACTAACTCTTGTCTACAGATCCTGTTCTAAGACTTGCCCTAGTCCTCAAGATGAGGGTAGAGAACTGAGGGGAGCTTTACTCAGCACAGTAAGAACAGCAGAATGATGCTCTTCCTACTGAATGAGGAGGGTTTAAATATTGTTCACCACCTCGGGAAAGGTTCTTTTTATTCCTTTTTAATGGGACTTTTCTAGCTCTAGCTTATCTGTGGGAGGAGTTGCAGAATGCCTTGGAGCAGCTTTCAGCTAGGAGCTGAATTGATTTTGCTTGCTGGTGCACTGGTGAAGCACAACCGCTCCTCTCTTGCTCACTTCATCATTCATGTGTCTTCACATGACAAAACAACACTGTGAGAGCTACCAAGGTACTCTCTCGTGTGCCTGAAATTGAAGACACATGCAAGAAAGCATAAAGTCAAGAAGAGGCCTTCCTAACGCATCTTTCCTCTCCATCTTTAAAGGAAATAGGGTGTTTCCTTGGATCTCCCACTCCTCAGAGATGTAGACTTGTACTCAAATGGTATTACTACTCTTGTACAAGGAGTTGTAACAGCTACAGTGGTCCCTGATGTAAGCAAAGCAGTGTCTATAAGAATAGGCAATGCATTTTGTTAAGAGTATGCTAATTAAATACATGAACCCTCTCCACAAACCCTGCACTAGTAGTCTTTGGGGTGACATCAGTTCAGTTGCCATCACACTGGTTTTACATGGACATAACCATAGTGCCCATCATTCCCATTTGTTAGGAGCTGGGGTTTGTTACAGATGTTTCACTAGAACACCAGTTGTATCTTTCTCCACACTAAATGCAACTATTGCACAGTTAAGATCAACCTTAACTTGCACCAACACTGTCAAACTTAGGACTCACTTCAAACAGTTTATGACACTCTTAAAATAACTCATTTTTATACCACAGCTTGGCCTTTGCAACTGAACTGGACATGGAAATAGCTGGTGTGCTTACATTTCAAAAAGCAGATTCTTCCCTACTGCTGCATTCACCTTCAGTTTATTCAAACTCATTGAAACTCTAGAACCATGATTTCCCAAGCACACCAGCCAGGCTTTACGAAAATCAGCTTAGGAAAGAGTGTGTTAAAATGGGGATGTTTTGGTGATTTAATATCAAGACAAGCCAAAACACTTGAAGATAAAACAAAATCTAGTAATTCCAAATTCCATTTCAGCTTCATCATATTCTCGGATACATCCATGGAACCCTGTAGGTATGCATTGGTACTTCCCTGTCTGCAAAGCAGCAATACTAATGTTAGGCTGCTTCCTAAGGGGAACACTTAAGAGCATGTTTGAACCCTTTGACTAAAGACAATAAGGAGGCAAAATGAAAATTAAAGCCCTCTGCTTTCTCCTGGTACAGCAGCCTATAACCAATGTACAGTACCGCCCCTATCAAAACCATGACACCGGTAATAGTCCTGCAGAGACCAGGTATGTTTTGGATGAAATAGCATCATGCTTCCAAAAAAGGGATTATCTTTACACTTAACCCATACCTCTTTCTAGAGTAGACCCACAGATGGCTCCTCACAGACTCATGTCTGAGATCTATGGGGTACATACCAAAAAATTCACAACATGCCATTGAACATCCATTCTGCAAAGACCCATATTTTCCCTTGGAAAAGCTCTGGGGATGGAAGCAACAGGATTCAGCAATGAACTGGTGAATGCAACAGAGTCCACCCCTCAGGTGAAGCTCCATCATCTCCAGCATAATGCTAGAATCTTTTTGACCACAAACCCGTGTGTTTTTACATTTCGGAAATCAGTGATCATCATGGGGAGCAGAACCCTTTTAAGTCATTGTTAACTTCTTTTTAAAGGAGAGATTTCTTCCAAATGGAAGATTTTCCTATTTGACATTTACTGACTACAGGAACTATCAGGCAATTACAGTCTCTGAAGACTGCAAGCCATCCTCTAATTATGAAAGTATGTGAAATCCTGTAAATAAGGCTGGAATCAGCTTGGTTTGGGGGAAAATAAAAAAAGCTTTAGATATCATTTCAAACTATTTAGTTACTGAAATGGAATTTTCTGTGCTTGCCAAAATGAATCCTATTCAGTGTGATGCAACAGGTGTTGGAATTCCAGCAGCCGCCTGCAACTCACATCTGGTAAGAGTTAGGAGTTTAAAGCAAGTTCTGCTTATGTATAAAAACTATTCATCAGTCAGATCTTTGGCCCATATTCACCCACCCACCCTCCCTGTGCATAGCTCAGATTTTTATTTCCTTTACAAAACGTATAATTCTGCTCCTCATAAAATTTTAGGACTCTTAAGGCACTTGTCGAGGTTGAAAGTGTGCAGTGGATTGGTATGGCTGTACTAGTGTGTCAAAGGCGCAGTTCATAGAGGAAGGTGTGATACATCTATATTGGTTCTGATTAGATGTAAGTTACATCCTGACCTATCGTATTTTCTCATCATTACTCTGCAGAAGAAATAATTCCCACACACACACACTTCCCATCTGCCTCATAAATAAATTATGTGCAATGTTACAATTGTTAGACAGGTATTTGCCAAATAAAAACTAGAATTAACAGTAAGCACTAAATAACACTCCTTGAATACTGTCACTCAGCTGTACCTCCTTTTGTTTCCCTTCCCAACTGCAACATTGAAATCAATAAGGCTACTCACAGGAATCAAGTGGTAGGATCACACCATTAATAATTAGCCCTTTGAACTGCCTCAGCATGACTACTCTTAACTCATCACACAGATGACCAGACTTGAAGGCACAGGAAGTAATCCTCACTTTGAGAATACACGTGTAAGTTGTGCAAGGAAGAGATGCTGCAGTAAATCCAAGGCTATTCATTTAGTTTTGCATTCAGTCCTGTACATACTAGACTTCAGTAGAAAGTGGGTGAAAAATAAAAACCAGACAAGTCATTAGCCTTAGGGAAGCCAGAATCATTTGAGCCCCCTTCCAATTAGAAAACCATTCGTGTTGGTCATCACATACTGCCAGCAAGAATAAGGGCTTAGTTAATTTTTACAGCATTATATTCATAGTAAAAGAACCCCACACCCATTTCTTTAACTCCCAGTTTTGTTCTCCCTTTGTGCTCCTGTGACAGCCTCTTTTCTGTTAGCCAAGCACAGATATCTAATGTAGAAACTGATAACTGCAAATCAAAGATCCCATTGGCTTTGCCACATTACTTACTGCAAGCTTACCAGCAACGAGGAAACCACATCAGTCCAGATACAGAGTAGTAGGAACAAGACTGATCCTGCCTCCCAGGAATACAAGCATATCTAGAATAAAATTACAAGGAAAGGATAAAGAGCACATTTAAAATAAGAACATAATCTGAGTAGCATACAACAGGAAAAT
Source organism: Ara ararauna (assembly GCA_028858755.1). Taxonomy (NCBI): domain Eukaryota; kingdom Metazoa; phylum Chordata; class Aves; order Psittaciformes; family Psittacidae; genus Ara; species Ara ararauna. Next base: position 1,868,222 of record CM054398.1, on the reverse strand, counting down.
GGCATTGAGAATGTAATTATTAAATAGTTCTGCCAAAAATACTTATGACTCATCTTTAGAACAGGAGAGACTGATCTTTTGCAGTAGTACAGCATTTTAATTCCTGACAAAATTATTTCTTCCTACTATTTCAGTCATTCTTATGGGCAGACGCTGACTTAGAACAGGAATAGAGCACTGTACTTAATCCGAAGTGGCTGCCATTAAGACATATACAGCAGATATTAAGCCAAGGAATTAAGTTTTGATATGCCACAGGCCATCTCTGAACACCTTAAATAAACAAAAAATTTGTTATGTCTTAAGAGGCAAACTGTGTTTGCTTCCCTAACATGTGAAATTTAAGATCTTGAAATAGCAAGAAACTCAATAGGTCTTTGCATATACATTATCACAGAAATGTTTGTAAAAGGAACTGATGAGAGGCATTTGAGACTACTCTACAAAGCTCATCCTCCAGCCTTCTGCTTGCCTTCCAGACCACACACAAATGCAGAGGAAGAAACAACCTAAACTCATTTTTGTGAGTTGAACAGGAATGCTCACATAATCACTGGAAATGCTCTTAATTGGTGTGGCTCAGTTATGCATTTCAGAGCTGTTACATCTTCAGCTGCTGTGGAACTCTTTTCATGTCCTGGCAATCACAGTCCAGCCATCAGTTTGTTTATCACATTCAGTATGAGTTTCCAGATCTCCAACAAAGTGGTATTTACGCTGAGGCAGGGAAGACTGCAGTAATCCAATAAGTTCTCATTAGCCTAAAATGCAGAAACATCTGCTGGGGTCATGAGCTGCTTACATGCTGTTGATGAGCAAAGAATCAGCTCCATTTGAAGCTAATGTGAACAAAAGAACTGTAGGGTTGGGGTAGTGGTGAAGAAACAAATGGACCTCGATTACCTCCTCAGCTTTAGCTCCACTATAGCACGCCATGGGCAAGAGGGATGCTCCCTCACCTTGAACCCTGCTTACCCTCTTGCAGGCTTCAATTCAGCCCTCCCGAGCTGGCGCTCAAAACAGTCAGGCAACATTCACGCAACTGAAGAGAACATGGCCAGAGCTCTCCATCCCCACCAGAATCCAGGCAGGACAATCTGTGCAGTGCAAACCTGGTCCAACATCTTTACCAAAGGCTTTTTAGTCAATTAAGAGAATTTTGCAGTGGATAAGTACTTACATTTCCGCGCTCCCCCCTTCCCTTCCAGGTTCTCAGGCCTAACTGAGAACATTTCACAATTTGCTTTTAGTTTTCAGACCTCCACCCCCACCAAAATAATCCAGCATCTAAGGACACCTGAATGTTAAGAATGGGTCAATAAGAACTTCTGGCCTGAAAGATGAAGACATCAGTAATAAGTACAGCAGGAATTCACAGAATAAAATTAAATCTACATTGATCCAAGTTACAGAAGGGAGAACATTATTAATTCTAGGTAAAAAAAGGAAAAAAAGTAGATAACCTGAATAAAAAGAGCCTTTAAGTTGTTCAGGATTCCAACCGATATTCAGAGCATGTGACATTGTCAGAAAACAAGTGGAAAACACAAAATAAGTGGTGTCACATCTGTTTAGCTCCTGCTCCAGTGACTCTGCAGTTCTTTGTTGTTGTTTGTACAGTGTTAAATATAGCAGCATCTAATTCTGTGGCTTTTTCAAGGTGGAGGAGTCTAAAACACTTCTGTACAGAACCACTTAGAAAGTACACTCAGGAAAATCAAGATGGAAAAGCCTCAGTGTAAAATAGCTTATAAACCTTTCCTGGAGAGGCTGAGCTGTTTTATCTAACATTTGCTCTACCATTTGTACAAAGAATTACCCAAGCGTTCAGTTTAAGGAAAAGAAGGGCCAGAAAGCTCAAATCAACACCTATGCTTCTTCTGTACCAGCAACTGCACGTCCCCAGGCTCTTTATTGTTTGGTACATGCAGTTGGCCTTTAGCTCCAGGACTCCCACTTTGCTTTAGGCTTGTTGCATAGACAATGGCCACCACCTGCAGCAGCAAGGACGAATTACTGCCCCAAACATTCATGGCCAGAGGAACCTTTCTCCACCACCCCTCTTCAGGGAAGAGAACTAACAGCATTCCACTTGACTTTAGAGTGAAAATTTTTACTGCTGCCTCTTGCAGCAGTAACACTTGGGGGGGGGGTGTATATATATTTATCTCATAAAATCATGGAATGGTTTGGGCTGGAAGGGACCTTCAAGCTCATCCAGTTCCAATCCCCTGCCATGGGCAGGGATACCTTCCACTACGCCAGGTTGATCCAAGCCCCATATATACAGCAGTAACTCAGTGGTATAAAATCACTTAATTGAAGAAGATGGATTTAATTTAAAAGTATTTCCTTAAAAAATACAATCTTTTTTAGACCAGCAATAAGGTCTACTGTCAGGAAATCCTTGGAAAGACATTCTGACTTATGTCTGTGCAGAGACAAAATTATCAAGATTATGGACTTGATTTTCATTTCATCTCTCCTCCCTCATACTTAGAACTTTTTGAGTCTCAGAATGACAGCTTATCATAAGCAGGTTAAAGGCATGAGGACACAAATATTACCCAAAGAAATATATTAGGAAATATCCTAGGAAAACCAGCTGTTTGATCACCAGTTTCATCCTATAGGAGCCATTCTACTAAGATCTCCATCCATCAAAACCAAACAGCTAACCTATGACTCGACTGCTTAGCAAAGTTCCCCCTCCAGCGGCCAACACTGTAGGTGCAGCTCAGGCCCCCGACCCAGAGCATGGTCCTGCTGCGTGCAGCACCTATGACTCGTGCACTGAATGGCAGTACACACGGGAACTATTAGGTGCAGCTCATCTAAATATGTTTGAGGAAGAAGAAGTGACAGATTAATAGCTCATGGATAAGCTTCTGCCACAAAAATGGCACTGATGTGATATACAAGGGGGGTCTTAATAGCTTGTGTGTATTGGCTTCTCAGACAGTGCACGGCATATCTTACTGATCCAGTTACTATAGCTTAATATACTCCTAATTTTTATGAAAAGGAGACAAGAATCTAGTTAGACCCTCAGTAATATGAGGAAGAAAGCTTGAATAGCACTTCAAGGAGTGCAAGGAGAACACTCCAAATATTTTTGAGCAGGCCCCAAAGCTTTCTAGACACAGCTTGAGCCATAAATGTACCACTGCAGACAATGCAAAGCAAAGCCTTTGAAAAACCCATCACAGAAAGAGGTTCCACAGGTAAAAAAAAAAAAAAACCAAACCAACAAAACAAAACAGGATACGGCATGTCTTTCAGGGAGAAATGCATTCCATGTGCAAAAATGTAAAGTACACTGAAAAAACATGCCACACCTGGCATGTATGTTCGTAACAGATCCCACTCACCCCCAGGCACTTAATAGTTAGGTTTGAGGTTTCTCTGAACATTCACAGTCTTCTGGCCTCAGCACTTTGGGTGCCAGTAGGTCCTGGCTTGCCACTGGGGCTCATTAGTGCTTGTAAGTCCATCACCGCATAAACTGTGTAGCATTAGCCCTATGTAAGCCCACACAGAAACAAAAGCTTCTGTAGGAGATCAGTTAAGATACTCAAACATGAAGGCTATTGATACAGCAGTGGAAAATAGTCTTTATTATTAAAAAGAATAAACTCCTTCAAGAGAAGGAGTCAGATTAATACAAAAGCATTTATGATTTTAATAATTTGATTCCAAAACAATTAGGCAACAAATTACCAAAACTTTTCACTTGTTACAAGTAACTTGAGTTCCTTCCAACTCTTAGCCTCGTTACTTACTATCCACGTAGCTTTTCCTCTCAGCAAATCCAGAAATAAGGGACAATAAAGTGTTCCTCCAAAAGCTGTTCATGGAGGGACCAATTATCATGCTGTACATCCCTACAGAACCTCCTAACAAGATCAGCAGATGTACAGTACCACGTACACAATTCCACATCTAGATTCTGATACATTGTCCTGTAAGGAACTCTACTTTGGAAAGAGATGCAAATCAGTGTCCTCGAAACCAGTACAAGAAAGTAGACCAAGAACATTAATAATACATAGGTTATATTTGCCAATAACAATGTTTCTTATTCTTTACCTTTCAGTATTGTCAAGGCAGAAAGAGATGAGAAAGGGATCACAGAAATTCATGTTCAAAATCAAAGTCTCCTCATGCGACATCATGTACAACAAAACTCCTTTTTGCCTTATCAGTAAGCACACGTGCTGCTGGTTTCATATTCTAGTTTAACTGAAAATTTGGACAAGTTATATTTTAATACAAGAAGTAAAAAGGTAACAAATCCGCTGGCACTGACTTAGTAACCCCCCGCTTAGTAAAACAATACACAAACTTATTTGAAGTACCAGCGCTTCATAACATCTAGTCCATGCTTCTCTTCGCATTTTCTTTGGTTACACAGAGAAACTTCTTTACTAACTTCAGAGAACAGGTTCAGCATCCTTGTGAAGCTCCTGGAACAAATGAAGCAAGCTAGATCACCTACTCTGGAGGGTAACAACTCCTGCTTAAGCCCAAAGCCTGGACATTTGCATCATTTTTCTACCAAGGAGCCACCAGAAGAAAAAAATGTAAACCATGAATTCTTCCCAAAGGCTAGAATTTGGAGGAGAGGAAGGGCAGTTTGCAGGAGGGAGGATGCATGGCTTTATGGTCTATACGGTTGGCTGTAATGTATGTATGGGCTACGGTTTTAGCTGTAATTTTTCTGGGGCAACAAAGAAAGTAAAGGAAATATATCATGCGTCATCTCTTCTTTACACTCTCAGAAATACTTTGTATTTGTTGACACAGTATCTGAGGGGAAAAAAACCCCATCTTTTCTGCACTCCTCATCCCTCCTAATGGATGATATATTTGCATGGTTATTATTTAAGACAGAGTGCTTCTAGTTCACTTTTCTGTGTCCTGCTGTTCTCCACTCTCCTGCATACTTGCACTTTATCAGGGCTATTCTTGTTCACCAAAATTCTCAGCTTAAGTGTCAGAGAATGGCACACTAATGCAGTTTGCTTAAAATACACAAACAAAACCCCACAACTATCTTTGACCATAGGTAGGGTAGGGACACAAATACTGATGTCTGCTATGAGCTGAACAGAATTAAACTTAGTGCTACTATCCCCTCAGTTCATCCTTCCCCAATATATGTTCTTGATTTTATTGGCAGGATTTATAGATATTCCTCTGAATATTCAACCAACGAGTCTTCAACTGATTGTTGTAAATACCTTTGAAGCTCTTCATCCAGTTCCTGAGACACTTCTTTAAGTTCTTCCAGTACACTAAATGCTTTTGTACTTTCTTCTGAGTAGCTCGGTGTAAGCTCTGTCAGAAGCTCCTCTGAGATCTTTAACTGTTTTCGCAGCTCTTCTACAATAGGAGATGTTAAAGATACTATTAAAAAATGCAAGTAGTGGTATCAGTTAATACATGATTATATAGTAGCTGCAGTAACTACAGAGACAAGTGAATTAGATGATGGAAAACTACTGCTTGTTCAGCTTTCACAAACACACCATGAGAAAACTATGAAAGCCAAATCATTTTTAGCGATTGTGACCAGCAGGAGGCTATTAAAATTGCTAATCAAGCTCTCATTTAAAGTATGTCAAAGATTTCTATGACAAATGCAAGAGAAAGAACAAGTTTCAAACATTCAAAATTCCTTAGTGTTTTGGTTTCATCTGGGGTAGAGGTAATTTTCTTCCTAGTAGGTGATGCAGCGCTGTTTTGGCTTTAGTCTCAGAATAGTGCTGATAACACACCAATAGTTAAGTTGTTGCCAAGAATCTCCTTTCTTACCCACCAGCAGTTTAAAACTGTAACTCTTTGTCCAGACTTCAATACAAACCACAAGTACTAATTTATTAACAAACATTCCCTAATTCTAGATAACACACAATGCATTCAAGCACTAGTTCTGCAAGAAACGTGCAAGCCTACCCCTCAAACAGAGAAAGAAGAGATAACAGTACTTCAGCAACTTTCTTACTCATCAGGAAGAAAGGAGAAGGAAAGCCATGAATACAGTTAAAAGCGATGAATCAAATTTTCATACCAAGGTATGTTTGCATATCTCCTTCTATGTGAATATTCTTTATGGGTAATTCATGTCTAGTGGCATCCAGGGAAACTGCAAATCTTTTATATTTCTCTTGAAGTTCTTCACAAACAGGAACAAGGGAAGAAAGTAAATCCATCTGAAAAAGACATGAGGAACCAACATTTCCTCAAAAGCAGCCATTTTGTTATTACAGACCTGGCTCAACACAGAAAGATAAGTTGTAAAAAACCCCAAATACCACTCTGAAATGTTTGTTGACAGAGAAATTCAAGAAGTTTGTGGTATGATACTCCTGTCAAGCTGTTTCACAGGTTTTCCTCTACCACTTCAAAATGCCCAGGTCAATACCAGTTTCCTTGTTACTGTAGCTCAGAGGTATTAGCAACAGAGCAAGCAAAGACATTTGATACTCTGACTGTAGGTAACAGTGTATTCACTAAAAGACAAAAGTCTTATTAATTTTTGCTATGTATATTTGCTAAAAGCAATCACAGGTTCAGTTTTGAAAATTAAATCTTAAAAATACTTCATTATTCATTAGCAACTTGCTTTCTTACAACCAGGCCAGACCTACTGCTGCCTGACATCTGAATATAAGACAAATAAAGAAGATGATCTCAAGGCTAGCACCTCAGCTCTAGACATAACTGTGTAACTGCAGGATGCTCATGGGGCTTACGATACTCCCATCTCCTATGCACCAACTGCAGACTGCTCGGACAATCAGTGCTTGCCTATTGCGTGCCTGACAGTTCTAACTTCTCCCTCCTGCCTATTCACAAGGGACAACAAAAAAAGGACAAAGGCACTTGCTTAGGTTACTGGAGAGCATTACATGCCACAGCAGGAAGTAGGTATTTATTCTGTTTCAGATGCATAAAATTGTATCCCAGCAGGCCACAGAAGCAGAGAAACCTTCTATGAATAAAGGAAGTAAGCCTACCTGTTTGTCCAATGCATCATTAAGTTTCTGCTCTCTTTCTTGTAGTAGAATGTTACGCTTCAACTCACAAAGCTTCTTATGTTCTCTCTCCTTTTCTTCATACAATATTAACAAGTTTTTTTCTGCTTCTTTTTCCAGCTTGGCAAGGTTTTTTTCTGCCTATTCCATAAAAAAAAATATTTACAGCTACATTAATACCATATCCAGGTAATTAGCACATTCTGAATAAACAAATGTAAGCCTTGGACCAGGTCAAAGAGCTTCAGTTACTGAACTGGAGACCTCATGCAATGAGCACAGTACATTATTCCCACCATCTTCCTCCCCTACCCCTGCAAATGGTTTTTGTAAAGGACAAATGTACATGTACAGCACGGAGTGAACAAAGTCACTGCTACAACCTTGAACTCCAAACACTCTCTCATGGTGTTCTCAAAACATCTGTGCATCTCTACTTCATGAAGAACCAGCACCAGCTTAACAAACTGACACTGGATTCACTCAGAGAGTTTTCGAAGCAAGTCATACAGTTTTACAACCATCAACACAGAAAGTCTCAAAATGCAGCTTTTATGGATCAGAAAGCACAGACAAGAAATTAAAAAATTCCTCAATATCAAGTTCTTCTAGCTGAAACACCAAATACTTGACTGACTCTCACCTTTAGTCTTAGGTAAGTTAAAAGCAGTGTCTGAGATTCCAGCTCTTCTACATCATCAGAATCACTTTCCTTCAAAAAAGAACAGAATATACTAGATCAATTTTGGTATTTAAACAATCATTTTTTCAATATTCAAATAAATTACTGAAAGTCCAGTTTGTGCCCAGAATCATTATCAACAACCATCAGCTCAGTGAAAAAAGTTTGGGTTTTTAAACAACATGTTAATTAAATATACCTCTTTATTCCACCACTTTTAAAAGCATTTTCAGCAGGTAACACTGGTAGAGAACTCGAAGTTTCAGTGCCAGGTTGAATGAGATGCCTAAACAAGGCACCTCAAATTAGACTTGAATTAACATTAGTGACCTGTGCAAAAATGTCAGAAAATATTTAAAGATAACAAGAACATAAAAACAGTCCACTGAGGAGATGCTATAATTGGAGCAGATTCTTTACCACAAGAAATGTAAGCAAAGCTGCAGTCAGCATTAGAACACCTTATAAGCAAAGCAAGCATTGCTATCAGTAGAAGAGACTTATCCTCTGACTTTAGGTCATCCCAGGATGATCATCCCAGTTGTTATCAAAATTAAAGACAAAATCTTCATTTCATGCATTTCAAAATACATGTGCTTAACAAATGAAAACAGTGACTCACCTTTGCTTCAGAGTCTTGACATGTATCTTCTTTGTGAGCAGATTCTGAATGAGAAGGCTTTTTGCACATGCTTTTATCTGAATCACAACAGAGAAGTTATTGCTCTCTTCTACTGAGGTATATACAGTGGGTCAACATATGCCCTGGGTTCAGCTGTAACAGTTATTTTTCTCCTTCCTAGTAGCTGGTGCAGTGCTGCGCTTCAGCTTTAATCTGAGAACAATGCTGATAACACACCAATGGTTTAGTTATTGCTAAATAATGCTTATCTGATCAAGGACTTTTCAGTCTCTCATGCTCTGTCAGTGATGAGTGGCACAAGCCAGGAAGAAGCAGAGATAGGACACCCGGTTCTGAGTTACCAGCTGGGTTTAAACCACAACAGCATACCATCAGGTTCTTCAAAGGCAAGGATAATTTCAAAATTATTATGTGTAGCAGTGAAGATGACTGGCGCTCTATTTCTGGCTCTGATGATAGTCATTAGAAGATGTGGACAACAGGAGTATTTAGCTTTAATTGACAGTTACAGGCAGATGTGATACAATTTTCAGAAGGGCTGATAATCTAATACCCATCTGTTACAGGAACAAATACTTGAGAGTACTTTGTCGTTTAACATTTGATTGTAAACAAAAACAACACACAAAAGGTATTTAAAATTGAGGTTAATTTAAACCCTGAAAGTCTTAATACCTTCACTTAAAGACACTTGAAATAACACGTCTTACTTAAAATCTTTTTGTGAATATAGACAAATACAAGGGTTGCTTATCACAAGTTACAGCGCATACATCAAAAATAATAAAACAAGGAACTGAGCATAAGTGGAAGCTTACCACTAACAGCTGAAAGATCTATGTCCGGTAGATCACTTTTAGCCTCATCTAGTAAAGTGGACTGCAAGTAACGTTTCTCAAAACTATCTTTATTTAATGAGCTGGGGGCAACACCTGTAGAAAGAAACTGTTATCAAACTAAAAGAATTAGAACAGGTTCTGCACAAGTTTACAGTTCTATGTTCTTTCAGTAACATGTGGCAACCTTACACAAGTTTTTACACATGCACTTTATACACATCATTAGCGTACTCCCTATCTTACACAGAGATAAGTTAGTTCAGACTGCTATTGTCTTAAACACAGGTCAACAACATTCAGACGTTAGAAGGGAATAATGTTATTTCTTCAGGATTTTCACGTCAAGGTCTTGCCAGAAAGTTGTTGCAATTCAAAGAAATAAAAACTGGTTTGCAGACAGGAATTTTTCAGTCCTTTCACTGGGTTTATTGAAAATATTAAACTTAAAAAAAAAAAAAGCAAAGCAATGGTGAGGGCATAGTAAAAGAATAGTTCAAAGCCATATGCAGAAGGCATGAGAGGTGCTTGTTTTAGACAATCGAATGATGCAATTCCAGATCCAGACAAGAGTTTAATGCACTTGAGTTTGCACCTCTTAATCCCACATCAAATTAATTAATTCCCTTCATGTGCTGATAACTGGCAGCAGTGCAATTAATACAAAATACGATCTCTTAACAACATTTTAGAGTTGGTAAGAGTTCCACAGGTTAGAAATACAAATTCACAAGAGAACAGCTTTGAAATTCTGGTAAAACCTACCAGCAGGAGTTTTACATTTCCGAGAAGAAACTGATCTTGGTGTAGTTGCAGATGACAGTTTAGAAGTGGATTTTGCAAAGGAATTTGCTGAAGCACCCTGACAATCAAGAAACAGGTAAGACTGAACTGTAAGCTGTGACTGCAATCAGCACTGTATCTTACCCTCTACTTGAATGCTGACAATAAACATCTATAATTCCAGGGCGTCTTAGTGCTTCACAAGTCACCTGAGTGACTTGGGTGAAATTCCCACCCCAGACTGCATCTCCTGATCACCCCATAACCCCCTCATAACCCCAGCAGTCTTGCTGCCGCAAGTCTGAGCCGCCCTCATAATTTCTACCCGTTGCTGAACAGCGCCTGAGCTCACCAGTAAGGAATCCAAATGCCTCTTGGCGTCCTTCTTGGCGCCTTTCTTATCGTACTGCAGGTAGCGAGACTTCACGACTCTTCCGCCTGAGGAAGGAGCAAAGAGAGCTCAGGCGAGCCCGCCTCAGCTTCCCGCCTCAGCCGGAGCGGGCTCACCCTCTCACTCACCTTTCCTCTTCGCCTTAGCCTCTTCTCCGCCCGCCGCAGCAGCCTCGGGGCCGCTCGCCTGGGCGGACATCCTGGAGGAGCAGAGCGGGAGACGCCGACGGCAGCAGCGGGACGCTTCTTCCCGCCTCCACCGCGCGCCGCCTCAGCCGCGGCCGCGTTCGAACGGTGGCGCCTGAGCAGCGCCGGCCGCGCTCAGAATAAGGCAGCACGCCCCCTGTCGGGCCGGAGGAATAGGATCAGCCTCCGAGCCGGCGGGTTCACCGCGGGACTGCTGCAGCGCCGGGGTGAAGCAAAACATGGGGGGACCCGGGCAGCGCCTGCGGCACGACGGACCCCAAACCCTTCCCCAGACCCTCGGTGCTCTCTGCAGCCTCCGTGGATCCCCCGCGCGGCCCCAGTGCTCTTTGAAATCGCTGGAGAAGGGCGGTGAGCGCCACAGCGGGACGTCCACAGCACCGTGAGGTGACGCTCCAGGCACGGCGGCTCTTGAGCTTTCACACAAACCCGCCCACTCCTGCTCCTCGCTTCCTACCTCAGAAAGCCCCTGGCTCCCGATGAGCTCCCGCTCCCGCTCTGGGGAGCTGCAGGCGGGGCCCAGCCGCCCGCACCGAGCACCTCAGCCCCGGGGCGACGCTTCGCGTTTCCCGCCCCGCTGCTGCCCGCCCTGAGCGCGGCGCTTGCGCTGTGTGCGCGCAGCGCTGAATGGGCGCCGCCCTGCCTCCCGCTGTACCCGGAAGTGGCTGCGCGGGGCCTGTGGCGGGAGGCGGTGCTGGTCGGCGGCGCTTCGCCCACCGGCTGAGGTAAAGGGCGGCGAGGCGCGATCCTGTGCCCCTGATGGGTGTCCTCTCCTCTTCCTTTCTCCTTTCTTTCTTTCTTTCCTCCTCTTTTATGGGCGATTGAGCTCTGTAGCGGTGCCACTTTAGCGGGACCGGGTCTCACCCCGAACCGGGGCGCTGTGAGGCGGGCGGAGTGCAGTGTGTGTGGGGAGGGATTGGGGGTGTCTGACGGGCGGGAGCTGCGGCGTTCTGCCGCGTCCCTCAGAACCTGGGAGCCGCGCCCCGGGGCTGCGGGCGCTGGAGAGGACGCTGCTTGGGGCCGGGGGAGGCGCGGGCTGGAGCTGAGGGGTCTCCTCACGGCCGAGGGCTGCTCACTCGTTCTGCATCTGATGCCCCCGAAGAGCTGGACGTGCCCGAAGGGAAGGAGCGCTCCGCGCCGCCCGCCGGTGCCTCCCGTCTCTGGGGCGATGAGCAGGGCGAAGATGTTAACTTCCATCGCCCGTTACTGATCTTAACCACGCAGGGTTCTGCTTTTTCATGTGATGGCTCTAAGCCTCTGTATGAGCAGCCCGTGAGCTTGCGTACGAATATCTCAGCATCTTTCAGACAACTGGGTTCTTTTGTCTCTTTGTTTTATCTTTTGGCAACTCTTGACAGTATCAGTGTTGCTACTGCATTGAGGTCGTGCTTTATCACGGTGACCATCATTGCCTAACAGATACATGCCTGTAGCTGTATCCTGGTAGTGCTGCGTCCTTTTGGTAAGTTTGGTTTTGCAATCTCTGAAAAGTAAAACTTGTGCAAGCTGGGAACATCTTTTTGTAATGCATTTGTAGATTAAAAGTAGCTGAGTCTTATCCTGCTTCATGACTGTTGTGAGCACACAGTTGAAACAGGTATGTTTAATCCTAATATGAGATGACTTCCCATCCTTGTTTTTTATTACTTCATGAGTATTTTGGCAAATTCTTACCAAGCTTTATTTGCAAGTCCTGTTTCTATAAAGTGAGAAGTACCTGGGATGTGAAGGAGTTCGGTGTTCTTTGATTTCACCTTCTAGAAATGAGCGGCAGTGTAGCAAAGGCCTGGAGATGATCTCAGGCTTCTGGCAAATACGATTAGCCTTTCAAAGATGTCATCAGCATCCTCCCACGTTACGCCTAGAGGTGGATTGGTATCGGTTTGTCTACAGAGATGTTTGCAAATAAGAGTTTGTCATGGGTAATTAGAAGCTCTCTGATTCCAGATCTGTTAGCTGGAATATATGGCTGAAGTACTTGCCCTAAAGTAAGAGAGTGAGGTAATCCTGCGTTCCGGTATAGTGTATTGGTGTCACACCCCTCAAGTTTTAGTAAGTCTTTGGCGTCTTTTACTCAGAATCTTGTCATGAGCAAGTCCACTTGATGTAGGGGAAGCAATATGGGGAACTTCTAACGCACATGTATATTCATATTGGCTTCAAGATTCATTGAGGGTCTTTTCTAAACAGAGTGAATCGTTGTTCTTTGTGTCCTTGAACTAATGATGGAATTCTCTACCTTCTCTGCATTTAAAGTCCAGTAACGTTGTGCTTTTCAGGATGATGCAGCTAAGGCCATTTCCTTAACCATTAGTGTTTACGTATTAGCATAAAACTCATGAGTTAAATGCAGTAATGTGACCCAACTGTTTTTGTAGAACTGTATTACTTGGGTTGTTTGGGATTTGTTTGATGGTTGTTTGGGTTTTTTTTTTAATTGCCCTGCTTGAACGCTTGTCTCAACAAAAGCTTTTGCAGTAGTTGAATGTTGCAGTTTCTGCAGTGAAAACGACAGCTATCTGTGCAAATGGATAGTTTAATCAGTAGGAAAAAAGACCATAGGTTTGTGGAGTTTGGTGGAACCTAAAATGTTTATAGAAATGAATAATTTAGGAAGAGTAAATGCAGCTGATGAAAAATTGAAACGATGTTCACTTAGAAATTAGTGCTTTGTACAGACCGAGTTTTCTGACAAATAATGATTCAAACATTAGGCCTCTTGAATAATCCTGTGTATGAATAACTGACTCATGTGCACATAGTTCAATATTGCTTCAGCTAAATATGGCCTTTCCTTAACTGGACGGTCAAAAACCATGATTTGTGTATCAGGGGCATTTAAAAAGAAAACATTCCTGAAAGATGCAACAGTATGAGTTATCTCAACAGTCAAGGAGAAGAGTGAAAAATTATGGTGCAAAAATAAGTTTGTGGTTAGGTACTTTTTTGTGAATTTGAAGGCTGAAGGCATTTATTAATCACATTTCTAAGAAACAAGACCTGCTAGCAAGGAGAAGTAAAGCCTGAAATGCTGATAAGGATTTATTTTTTTCAATAGGTGGCTATTTTAATAGATGATCTGCCTTCTGAAGGGACCGGGAGTGTCTTTATTTCAGAAAATGAAAATTCAGAGATTTTGTCTCTAGTACGTCATGTTTTCTTAATGTATCAAATGACTTGAGTGGGGCTTGCAGAGTTGCTTTTATCTAGGCTTTATCGTGTTGTTTGTGTCTGATTACAAAATGAAACTCAATGCAGATCCTAGAAAAATATGTTACTCCTTTAAATACCAGCAAGGCTTAACAATAAAAGTGTGTTTAAAACTATTTTTGACAAGCGCATATTCTGCTGATGAGCCCTTTTCCCCCCCCCAGTAATTCACACAGAAGAGCAACCTAAAGTTTCTGAAGAAAATTTCTTATCAGTGTAAATGCAGCATTAGACCAGTGAAATTTTTACTTCTTTTGTTGATAGCTGTAATGCTATTAAGGATAAAATTAAGAAAACTACAAAAAATGGTAGTATAGTCTCCAAGATTCTTCTGGCTTATGTTCTTAGCCTCTAACACTCTCGGTTGTTTTCCCTTCATTCCTTGTTTTCTCAGCAGAGCCACATTTTCATTTCCTCTGAATCATACTCGAATGTACATCTGTAACTCTGATATCATACTTTTTGTAAGATAATAACATGTTATAGATCTTTAATGTCACCAGGATCATGATAAGGTATCCTTGTCTTGAGGTTAAGTTGTGCATCTGAGTCATTAAGAGGAAGTAGAGGTCTGTATCTTGGGTAGTTCAAAGGTGTAGGTTGGGATTGGGGTGTCAAGGGCCAGAGGGAATGGAGAGAAGGTAAAGAGGAACTGCTTGTAATGAAGGTAATTTCTTTGACTTTTTCCTGTGTTGCGTTACATTACTTACATTGCAGTCTGGCTTCTTTTTTAGGAAGTCTGTGGCAGTATCTTCTCTGATAGGGTTGATTACAAAGAGTAGTAATAAATGTGTTGTAAATTTGCACGCTCCATTCAGAGCCACTCCTTTTGGAGTAGAAAAAGCCAAGAGCTTTTGGTTAAACCAAGGATCTGAAGTTCAGTCCAACAGAACTTTTTATGACCAAGGAAAATACCCAAGTGTTAACAGAATGTTAAGCAATTTTTACGTAGCGTCCACAAATGTCTGGAATACCGGAGGAGAAAGAAATAACATTAATTATGCTCAACAGCAACTGTATGTCCTTGTGACAGGAGATAAGACAAGAGTTGAGGCCTTTGCCTTCCCTGTAACGCAGTTAATTGTGAAAGCTTTAGAATATCTCTGTAGCCTGTTTTGCTGGAAATCACTTGCTTTGGAAATCAAGAACATTAACAGCTGAATATTTTTGAAATTGCTAAATGTTTTCAGTTTGAGGGACATGGAGTCTCTTCTAGGGATGGTTATAGGCAACTCTGGTATTCCAGAAGATTAGAGGTCAGGCACTTGTGATGTGTTTCTACTTTTGTGTTGAAAATGACTTGAACCATAGGAGAAGCTTGAATCATTCCATTTGAGAAATTCAGCGCTGGAAGTGTACATGAAAATATGAAGAACTAGAATATTCTAAAGCTCATCCTCACCAATTTTCCTGTAATGGTAGCTTTCCCTTTTTAGCTTCGCTATGATTCATTGACTAAATATGTGGCTTCAAGTTATGGCCTTATTTAAACTAAACAGATACCCTGTGCTGATTGGGGTGAAATTCTCTTCTGGACTTTTACTACATAATTAAGTGGACAATGTTGGCTTTAATGCATATTAAAAATTAATTGGCTTCATAGAGACTTGCAAAAACATTCTTTATTTTCTTAAGGAAATGAAAGTATTAATTGATACATAATATAAAAAGAAATAAGTCATTAGACTGTTGCCTTTATAAGCTCATTATGTTGGTGCTATTAACAAATATGCTGTACATCTTATGAAAGATGGGGTAAGGGAAGGTAAAAAAAAGCCTGAAAAGAGATTTTTAGATGGGTTAGAATTGCTTCCATTTTTCTAGTCCTGTTGGAATTATCCTTCTAGGACAGTCAAGTAGAGGTGGCCTCTGATACCTTATATTTAAATTTGCCTAGTGCTATTTCAGATTTACTTGTCTTCAATCTCACTTGAAATACAAGTACCTTAAATAAAATTAAAAATTAAATTAAATTAATTTTTTCCCCCTTTCTTTTTTTTTTTTTTTTTTTAGATAGGCTGAGAAAGTTGGGGCTTTTCAACCTGGAGAAGAGAAGGCTGCATGGAGACCTCATAGCAGCCTTCCAGTATCTGAAGGGGGGCTATAGGGATGCTGGGGATGGACTTTTCATGAGGGACTGTAGTGATAGGACAAGGGGTAACGGGTTCAAACTTAAACAGGGGAAGTTTAGATTGGATATGAGAAGAAACTCTTACTGTTAGGGTGGTGAGGCACTGGAATGGGCGGCCCAGGGAAGTTGTGAATGCTCCATCACTGGCGGTGTTCAAGGCCGGGTTGTACAGAGCCTTGGGTGGCATGGTTTAGTGGGAGGTGTCCCTGCCCATGGCAGGGGGGTTGGAACTGGATAATCTTAAGGTCCTTTCCAACCCTAACTATTCTATGATTCTAAATTGTGTATGTTATACTGGCACAAAGAAACCACTGTGTCAAGGGTGCAAATCATATATCACTATATCCCTTAACATGCTAATCCCCTGCAGCTGTTGCCACTCATGGCCACAGAATTAATATAGTGCAACTTCTTGAATAAAAGGTTAAAAAGCTTTGCATGTCAAACTTTCTTGACTTCTTTGCTTGCCTAACTCTCTTTGCATCTGTAAAACAGGACTATGGTGGAAAATGCTTTGCTGTGCTTTGTAGATGCTGATGGCTGTCCTTCATAAATTCTGAGTACTGTGAAGATGTATGCTTGTGCTGTGAAAGGCTTGTGAAAAGTAAACCATTTTAAAGAAACCACGAAGGAGTCTGAATGTGAAGCCTAAAATTAGTTGATGTGCACCTAGTGCTAGCTTCTGCCTCCCACTTTTTAAATACTCTAATGCACAGCATTTTCCCATGCATTGAAAAGGGGCTTTTTATAAGAAAGAAATGGAAATAACTTTGCGGAATTTCTGTCTACAGAGGTGGTGAATCTGCTGTTTTCCCAAGTTTGCTGTTTTGCATGCTGACCAGTATGGTTTCAGTATTACCTTCTACTCTTGTATTTCTCCTTTTTTCTTCCTGTGTTCTGTGCACCTGAAGTCAGGCTTATGCTTCCTCCATGAGCCAAATTACACTGAATAGATATTAAAATTGCTTAAAAGTTTTCTAAATAATTAGAGATCATAAAATGAGAAGGAATCATTGTAATCTGTTCAGACCACTCTTGACATTAGTGAGAGGGTGGTACCTGATTTACTTCTCTGATTTCCAGGCATATCTGTAGCTGGGGACTGGCTGATCTTTAGCAGTCAGGCCTCAGTGTTAGTGTCAGTTCAGGTTCTGCAGTGCAGTGGAGCCTTCTGGTGACATTTCTGTCTTGTGTTACCCTGAGTTTGTCTAGTTTTGAATTCCAGTCACTGGCTTGTGTTGTAGCTTTGTCCTCCACACTGGTGATTGTTACCAAACTAGTTCCCTGTGCAAGGACTTAAACTGATAACAGTCTCCTCTGGGTGTTTCTCATAGACAAAGCTCCTAGAGTATTTTGCAGTAAGGTATTTTCCAAGAGATCTGTTGCTGCTGCTATTATCTCAGGTTCTTAACTGAATTTCAGATATCTTCTAGATGCAGTATTGGTCACATACCTTCTAAGCATGAGGGTAATAGGGCTGCCTAACAAAACATTCATTCAGTATTTATCTGGGGAATACATTCACTGTCATGCTTGTGGTGTTATATTAGAATAACTGTATTGAAATTATTACTTGCTGTGATTTTTCTCTGATGTTTACTTTGATGCCAGGAATTCACATTTGCTAGAATCTAATCCTCCTGTTGCTTGATGGTACCCTGTCCTTAGTTGAATACTGGGACTTATAATCGGTGCTAAATGATTTGAAGTAGCATATCTATGTAAGTTCTTGAGTGAAAGCAGTCTTAAAGCTCAGTGGTGTTGAAAGCAAGCAAGTAACGTCTGGATTTCATACCTGGTTAAGATGGAGCAGTGTTATGTTGACTGGCTGGCTGCTGCTGCTGTGACTGTCAGCAAGTTCTTTCTATGTAGGCATTAGGGTGATGGATGCCTGCTTGAACTTACACCAAGTTGTATGGTGACTGCATAATTTAGAAATCTGTATGTAGCATAAATACATAAAGGTGATGTCTGCATGTTGCTTTGTCAGAAATCTGTCGTCTTCAGGACTAGTTGTTTTGTTCTTTCTAGTTCTTCAGTCATGCACACCTGAGTAGGCCCTACCAGCTATCATCATGTTGCTGCTTGCTGTGATTGGCCTGGGTTTTTCACTGGTAGAGAAGAGGCCATCTCTGTTCTGGTTTCCTCTTTGGAAAGCATGATATGAGAGTCTTGAGCAATGTACCAGATATAGTGTGGTAGATGACATGAGATGAGGTTAGGAAATACATGTTAATAAAGTCAGAGGTCAGCACCTACATTCAGCTCTTCTGTGTTGGCAGAAAGTTGGTGCTGGGTTTCTTAGGGTGCTGTTCTGGCAAAAATGCTCACTGAGGGGACTTCCTCTGTTGTACCAGACTGTGTGGCTGAAACTAATTGCTGGGAGGAAAAAAGGAAGACTGTGCAAGACTGTCTCCCTTGAACTGGCCGGCTAACTTGAGAGGAAAATGGTTGCTGTTCTTTTTGTCTGTGCTCCAGATTCATCTTCCCCATGAGCAGCAGTCTCCTGTAGGTCCTACTGTATGTTAAGGTGTTTGAGCTTTTATAGATTAAGAATGCTTTACAGCTGCATGGTTACAATTGCCAAGGTCCTTCAGACTTACCTATGGGTCAGTGATAAGTACAGGAAATGGAGAAGGGGCTTTGAGCTCACTGCTCCATCCTTCTGTATGACCAAATTCTTGGAGTAAGCTGTCCTTAATGAATGACAAATGAAACGTAATGGGGGAAAAAACTCATTCTCTGAGGGATCATACAGCTTGCCCAGAGATGTGCTGTGGTTTGTCTTGCTGTCTGTGGCTTGCTCAGCCTTCCTTTTGATGAGTAGCCACTAAAAATGATCCAGCTTGCATAACAGTGTCTTCTGTAAGCTCACTATTCAGAGTTCCCTTAAAGAACAGTTCCCTACTCTGAGGCTTTTCATGAGACAGAACTATGTCATATGTTTCTGTGCAGTGATTCATTACTTGCAGTGGAAGTGGCTGCTAAATGCTTCCAACTCTACTGATCTTAATTTGAAATGATTTCTCTCTGTGGCCTCATGCAAATTCCTGTGTAGTTGTTTAGTGGCAAAAAGCAACTTCACTGGCATTTCTCTGCCCCTTTTTTAATATATATTTGGCATGTAAGTCTATAATTAGAACACTTTGTTCTTGAACAAAAATTGAACTGATATTCTGGGTATGAAGTTTAATAGACTGTTAAAGCAAAGGGGATACTTCATGATCCTTCTCCTTTTACTCCCTGTTGATAAGCTGGTAAACTGTTCAACTAAAGCAATGTAAGCAAGCTCAGTCCTGGTGATCTGGATGTACCAAATTCAGTTGGGAGAAAAATCACCTGCAAAGGCATAGAGTTACGAAGTCAAGAGCCTGTTAATTTGGCAGGAAGGAGGGGTCGACTTCTATGAGGTTAATGTTAGATTTCTGGCCTGCATCAAGGGTGAAAGGAGGAAAAAGAAATCAGAATGAATGATCTTTGGAAACTCATGCATGAGGTCACTGAAACCCAGCGAGGAAAGAGTTGTAAGTGAAGTGAGTTATTTGGGATCTTGTTAGTTGAACTGAAAAGTCGTTGCAGTAGTTCCAGTTTTACTTTTTTGCCTAAAATGGAAGATAAAAAGTGCGTTCAAACCTTTCTGCAGCAAGGATGTGGTTCACTCGAGTGAAATTAGCAATCTTTTGTCTGAGTAAATGATGCACTTTCAGGAAATCACTATGGTGTGCAGGGTTAGGAGATGTTGATGGCAGTGTTTTCACTGGTCAGCTATAGGCAGTTTCCTTAGAGCTGAGTGGGTAAGTCCTGTCCCCAGTCTGTACCTCTTGTGAAATGAGGCCAGTTGGGGGAAATGAAAAACAGTGTGGATCTTGGTGTAAGAACCATCTTCCTCCTTGCACCTATGCACTATTCCTTCTGCCATAGTTCGTGGCTGTTCTGAACTGTGTCTGCTGATTTAAGCAGTGATCAAACCCTGTTGCTACCTCAGGCTGCTTGTGCAGCTTTAAGGGAGTGTTTATGTAGGAGGATAAATAAATGTTTGTGTAGCCATGCAGTGAACCAGGGAAATTACCTGGGTTAAAACTAACCTGGGGAAACAAGGAAGTTTGAATTTGGATGCTTATCACAGTTCAGCTTGCTTTGTGACTATATGAATGCTTGTGTTGCCTTAACTGGGAGGAAGGGATGGCCTGGAAATAGAAGGAAAAGTGAAAAGAGCATAGATGCTGTGGCAGTTACCAGTGCTATGGGGTAGGCTAAGCAAACTGAAACAATAGCACCAATGTGCGTTAATAGTGGATTGATTCTTTAATAATTTGATTATTCCGTAACTGTATTCTCATCCTCCAGAAAATAATTCTTAATACCTCTTGTACACATTTTGTTTTAAACACCTGACTTTGTTCTTTTTTTCTCTTTCTCTCTTATTTCTTCTTTTTTAGACAATGGGCACTGCATATTAAGCAGGGGCAGAAGACCGAAACCCACCTGGGGACAGAATGAGTTTAAAAGATGCTGACAGTGCAGTTTGCCAGGCAAAGACAGCCTACAATCTTCATATTTACCCCCAACTCTCAACAGAAAGTGCTCCCTGCTGCAAAGTGACAGCAACCAAGGACAGCACATCTTCAGATGTCATTAAAGATGTGATTAGTATCTTAAACTTGGATGTCTCGAAACATTATGTGCTCGTGGAGGTGAAAGAATCGGGTGGTGAAGAATGGGTACTTGATATCAATGATTCTCCAGTTCATAGGGTTTTACTTTGGCCTCGTCGCGCTCAGGATGAACATCCACAAAAGGATGGGTACTACTTTCTTTTGCAAGAGAGGAACACTGATGGGACCATCAAATATGTCCAGATGCAGTTGCTTTCCAAGGAGGCAGATGCTCGGCGTTTGGTTGAAAGGGGGTTTCTTCCATGGCATCAGGAGGACTTTGATGACTTGTGCAATCTTCCCAACTTAACAGAGACAACACTCCTAGAGGATCTCAAGTGCCGCTTTCTAAAACACAAAATTTACACTTACGCAGGAAGTATCCTGATTGCAATTAACCCCTTCAAGTTCCTGCCCATTTATAATCCTAAATATGTCAAGATGTATGAGAATCATCAACTTGGGAAGTTGGAGCCTCATATTTTTGCCATTGCTGATGTGGCTTATCACACAATGCTTAAAAAGCATGTTAATCAGTGCATAGTTATATCGGGTGAAAGTGGGTCTGGGAAAACTCAAAGCACAAACTTCTTAATTCACTGCCTCACTGCACTGAGCCAGAAAGGGTACGCAAGTGGTGTGGAGAGAACTATTCTAGGAGCTGGGCCAGTTCTGGAGGTAAACGTCTACTAAAATTGCCTTCTGCAAAGATTGTTTCTTGAAAACTTCAAATAGCCGCTGTTGGATACTATGTTTGATGGTCACCTAAAGTTTAGACTTTAAATATCACTGGGCTGCGCTGGTGTTTGGCTGTGTTGCTTGACTGCTTCTAATTGATTTTCCTTAATTCATCCTTCCGTTCGGTTGACTTCCTGTTGCTTTTAATTTCTATTTGACTTAACTTTCCACTACTAAGAACTCATATTCTGGGATAGAGGTTACCTGTGTTTTGCATCTTGAAGTTTTGGTGGCATTGGAATCAAATCATAAGTAAATGTTTTCATAAAAAGAACATTTCCACTTAAACATGAGCTGCTCGGTGTAGTCGTGCCTTTATGTGCAAGCATGTCCTGCAGCGTTTTTATGAACTTAATTTTGAGGGAGTTATTTCCTTTCTACAACTGTTTGTTTTCAAGAGAGCGACATTGTTAGTTGGGGAGAAAATGTGAGTTGGTTTTGGCTTGTAATTACTACAGCATTTCCAACAGAAAGCAAAACTAAACATGTGAGAAGGAGGGGGTACAGCTGGTCTTGCATTAGGTTACAAACTTAGACTGATCTTTTAGACTTCAGCCTTTCCCTTTTGTGCTCTCATCTGGAAGGAAAAACTCCAAATGCTTGGATGGACGTAATGGTCACCCGTAATAAAATCTTCAACAGCAAGGAGCTTGATTGCAGTTGTTGTCCCATTTCAGACTATTTAAATTGTAGAAATTACAACACTTGCATTACAAAAACCCCTTTTTTTCTAAGCTTTTAGATAAAATGTGAAAAAGCAGTGAAATTAAATTTTAAAATGCATTACATTTATAAATGATTTGAAAGCTTGTCTGTAAAGAATGAGGAATACATGCAAGTTCTTTTTTTGCCTTGCTTTCTGCTGCTTGAAAGAAGAAGTAAAATCGTTTGAGGTTGGGTTGCTGGAGTTCAAGTTTGCAGTTCTACACAGAAAACAGGAAGGGGTCACTGTGGAAAGCACTGATCAGCTGATCTTTCTGCCTTTGATAAAATTAACTGTTTCACATCCTAGTCTATGGATGTGATACAGCAGTGTCAAACCAGGAAGAGATAGAAAATCTTGTGTTGCCATTTGTCCACTGAATGAGAAATGCGCATATCCCCAGATTGAAAACCAAAATTAGTAACTTTGCTGGAGTCGCAGCTGGATGTATGAAGACAGACTGAGAAAGCTGGGGATGCCAGAGAGGGACTCTTCATCAGGGACTGTAGCGACAGAACAAGGGATAGTGGGTTTAAACTGAAACAGGGAAGGTTCAGGTTAGATATAAGGAAGAAACTATTCCCTCTGAGGGTGCTGAGGTGCTGGAACAGGTTGCCAAAAGAAGTGGTAAATGCTTCATCCCTGGCAGTGTTCAAGGCCAGGTTGGACAGAGCCTTGGGTGTCATGGTCTAGAGTGAGGTGTCCCCATGGCAGGGGGGTTGGAACTAGATGATTTTAAGGTCCTTTCCAACCGAAACCGTTCTATGATTCTATGTTGTGTATGTTTAGGAAAGTTCATGAAGAGATACTGGCGATTTTCTACAGTAGGGTTGGTTGTCATAAGTACTGCAACTTCTTCAGACTTCCCCTTAGCATTCAGTAATGCATTTCGTAAGAAAATAGTCTTGATAGCTGGAAGTGTGATGATTGATTGAAAGCTTAGCTCTCAGACTTGCCAGATGGATTCTAGCATGGCTGTTGGAGTACATGCTATTGAAAATATGAGGCTCTCTTCTGAAATTTGGCAGTGGGAATACACTTCCCTGTTCACGTAACCAGTGCACATCAAAAAGTGATGGAGCATAGAGGAGTGAAATCAAGCGATCCTACTTGGGATACAGTGGAGTGATTCAGCTGACAGAGAAGCTTCCATGTTTCCCAGCGTTGATGCTCCTGTGCAATTCCAGTCACTAAGCAGAATTTACAAAGCCAAACCCAAGTCACATCTTGATCTTAGGGAGGGATGCATGGGAAGCATACTCTGCTTTGCTGGAAGTCAAACTGATGACAAACTCTTCTGTTAGATTTTTGTCACTTCTAAATCCAACTGCGGTGACTCATTTGGGTTTTTACTTAAGGGAACTAAAATGGTACGAGGGAATTTTTCTTAAATGGATGTTTCAGGGGTTTTTTTTGGGTTTGGTTTTTTTTTTTTGCATGAAGAGTTTTGTAGTGCCTGAATTGCTGGGGAATGTTATGTTTCATTCCGAAGTTTTGAGACCTTATGAGAGATGAAAATTTACTCTTGACTGAAGTCTGTTCCCCTGACTTCTACATCATAAAAGCCAGTTGCAGTTTGTCTCAGAACTTCCCCTTTTTAGTGACCTCTTATTTTCCTTAGACCTAAGTAGAGTATGTCTACTTCTATGCTGACCTTTTGTAAAGGATCAAGTAGCTAAAGCAAACACTTCCAGCACAGAAAGGTGAGCACTCTTAGTGTATTATGGAGGTGGATTTAGAATTTTATCTTCACATAGTGAACTTAGAAATGTATTTCTTAAGGAATCCCGTTTCTGAGTTGGCCAGCTAATCTATATTCAAATCTGTCAGTAACTTGAAGAGAAGCCATTGTTAATAGTTTAGCTGCTTGTTCCATGGACAACAATGCTTCAGCACAGCCAACAGATGTGGTCTGTTCTGGTTTTCAACTGTTCATGTGACATACAGTTGCCTTGGCTCTATAGGAATTGCTCTCAGACTTTGGTTGTAATTGTTTCTCCAGGTTGACGTAAATCACCTCAAATGAAGAGCAGTTGCTTTAAAACTGGCAGGAAGATAAAGATAGGCTCTGTTTTAAGATACTCCTGACTTCTTCATCCTCTTCTAAATTTAGTGCTTGAAGTATAGTTCCCTGACTTGGAGTTTTGCCTTCTGGTATTAACCGTTAAGTTCAGTTTACTCACAGTTGAAGTCCTAAGAAGGAATTTACATTTGGGAACTAATATTTGGGTAAAATTTAGAACAATGAATCAAAGCTTTGTGTTTTGAAATCTCAAATGAGAGAATTGAATCTTTCCATACACACTTCAGAAGTTTCCAAGAAATTTGTATTTTCCTTTCATCAAGGAAAAATGATTTAAAATGCAAGTTTCAAGTGTAAAATGCAGAGTGTGCGGTCTAAGACTGAACTTACTTTGAAGATTTAAATTAACTGATTAGATTCTTCAAGCCAATTACTTTAGTAAATGGCTGAAAATGGAGCAAAGGGGTGGGAGCATGTAGCAAGGGACATATTAGAGGGAATTGGAGCTTCCTCTTCTGGCAGCAAAGCTCCTATTGGCTTCTGTGTGTTAACTGTAACCCTTAGCATCCTGGGTTTATGACGGAAGTTACTTTTCTTAGTGTGCTGGAAGTTCATTTCCTTCTGCAATGGAAGCTGAGGAGAGGAGGGACAGGTGGAAATACTGGCATTGTCATAACTTTTACCTGTAGTTTTTTCATAGGCATTCCTTTTTTGTCTTTGGGTATGTTCTTAAAGATTTCCTAATGGCACTGAACCATTCTTTGGAAAGAATTAAGACCCAAATAAAATGGAAAATCCAAAAGGAAGCATTCATTAAGTGTTCTTCTAAAGAAAGCAGTCGTAAATTTGAATATTGTCAGCATAATCAGGTGGGGATGAGATTTTCTAGCATTCAGCATATTAAAAAGCTTGTTAAATTGTAGAAAGTAAACCTTTATGCTTTATCTTTCTATGGAAAGCAGAGTAAAGTAATCTGCTGTCAGCTCTGTTTTCTTTATTACAGTCTCATTGTGCTTGTGGTTTTGGTGTAGGATAGACTTAAGCTGAGCGGTGCTTCAACTCTGGTTTTCATTTGGATTTACCATAAAAGTCTGCATATATATATTTAGTGGGTGTATTCTGTTCTATTTAAGGGAAAGTAGTTGTTTTGAGGCTATTATCTGCGTGTGTTCGTTTTAAGAATCGTAGAGGAGGAATGGAACTTCCTTTTTCCAGTTGGTTGGATGTTACTAGGCTTTTTTGGTAGAAATTTGTTCCATACTTCTCCCTGCTGCACACATCTCCTGGAGGGGGGGGAGAAATCACCTTGTCCTTCATGCAGTTGTATCATGTGGATTGCTGAGACTTCCCCGGGACATCGTACAACATGCAGAGTTGCAAAGTTACCCTGAACACTGCAACTTCTGTGTGGATGAGCAGATATTTTGCAGCATGTTTAAGACCACTACTAAACTGAGTTCAACTCAAGCAGTCATTTCCTCTTCTATGGTGTGCAATTTGAGTCTTGGATGTCATTTGGCATGTTGAACGATTGGGCTGTGCAGTGGCTTTTCTGCCATGGATTAGGGTGGTTTGCATAAGTACTCTGATGGCTTTCCGATTTTGGCAGTTCTTGCAAATGAATGG
The DNA here is from genome assembly GCA_028858755.1 of Ara ararauna. Classification (NCBI taxonomy): domain Eukaryota; kingdom Metazoa; phylum Chordata; class Aves; order Psittaciformes; family Psittacidae; genus Ara; species Ara ararauna. Next base: position 1,842,558 of record CM054398.1, on the reverse strand, counting down.
AGTGAGATTTTTCTCTTGTGCTTCTGAGCTCCATGATAGGAACATGTGTGTGGTTTAGGGTTTTCTTTTTACAGCAAATAAAAGGAGAATTTGGCATTTTCCTGAATGCTTTCAAAGCTGTCACTGTTGTAGGAGTTGTGAGTAGCAGACTTCAGTTTATGCCTCTCGCATTCCAAGTTGGATGACTTCCTGACTCCCAGAATAGGCTATTCCAACTCTTATTCCTGCTGGCCTTGGGCTGCTATTTTTGACTTGCTCTCTTTTTTATAAGTCTAGTGTTCTGCAATGGAGAGATTTAGATGTAGCTTCTCATTCTTACCTGTCTCCTCGTGGACTCGCATGGGAAAACAGTAAATGGGTTTGGTTATAGAAATAATTACTTCTCTTTAGCTGATATTCTCTTGTCCCCTCACATCTTCTGAATTTATTCTGTGAAGGCATAGGTGGCTCTGTAAAGGCAAGCCAGGGGGATATTCCATTTGAATCTGAGCTATGTATATAGAGTACCTGGCTAGAATTAGCTGTGAAAGATGCTTTCTTTCCATGCAGAGCAATAGCTAGGTAATATGAGAGCTTCATCCTTCTCTGTAATCCTTTTATTCTTGTAGGATAAAGCTACAGTAGGGTGAGGATGTGTAACCACTATCAAACCAAACCATTTAACACTTTAAATTTTGGCGCTTTTCTGATTTTAGGCAGGAATGTCACTTCTTCTACAGTTAACTTTTCAAAGTATATTGAAGAGTGTGGTAGCTGTGATTAGAGTTTAAAGTTAAATGTTACCCCCCAAAAGAATCGCCACCCAAAATGTTAAGCAACTTGGAATGCTCTTTAAAGAGTTGTGGATGTCAAAGGCTCATATGAGAAAACCATTCAGTACATGAAGACTTTCCTAAAACTGTTAATATTAGATCAGCTTTTAAGAATTTGCTGTATGCTTTGACTAAATACCAGACACATGAGATCATAAGAGCCTTTAGTTTAAAACTGTATTCATTACTTACATGAGTAATCACTAAGAAAAGGTTTTCAGGGAGCCTTGGCTTGGGATTTCTTAACTCGATGATGCCAAATGTTTATTATTAAAACCTGATGTGGCAAATTTACCTATACCGGTTGCTATGTCTAGCAAACTGAGAGTTAATTGGTGCCTTCAAACGACTTTCTAACAGGAAGCTTTTTCTGGAATCACTTTGCAAGTGCACTGTTCTGCAGCCTGCCAAAGTTCACTACAACAGATTTCTTGCCACACTACCTGGGAAGTTGGATGGTGCTCTTCAAAGAGCCACAGCTGGGAGGAACTGGGTTTTGATTTGCAAAGCAGAATATTTGCTGTGCTGATGTTACTGGACTTCCCCTTTTGGTTTGGTGATGGTTGGTAACTGTAAGGAATTGACCTGGATTTTATGCATACATTAATATGCATGTGTATGCAAAATGGGCTCTAAAAACCACATCTGGCTGATAACTTGCTAGATAGTAGCTATAAAAAGATGACTCTGGTCAATGCTTTGATTGTGATTGGGGATAGATGCTGTTTGCATCATGTCACATGTAGCACTGTCTCTAGGAAGTAGAAGATTGAACTGGGCCTCAGTCATCTATAGGCAGTGCTGGACACAAATTGTCTCTTTAGAAACCCACTGATTTTCCTGAAGTTACAGCAGAAAACCACCCTGTAGGTTTTCACCCTGCACAGGAAGAGCTCCTTTAGCTCTTTCCTTTAGGTCAGAAATAGCAGTGGTCTGAAGCGTTCTGGCCCTTCTCCCAGTTCATAAGAAGTTTCTCAGGTTCTCTGAACACTGTGCGGCCCCCAGCAGAAATCTACTTGCAAGAGAGCTTTGAGAACCTGTTTTAGTAATAGTGATCCAGGATCACACTGCAGCCCTTAAGGTAGTCTGAAAAAAACCCCACAAACCAAAATGCCCCCCAAAAAAGGGGAGAGTTTCAATAAACAGACATTTGACTGTCACGAAAACAGTAGTCCCCAGGATATACACTATAATGTGACAGTTCTGTGTGTAAGAGTTCAATTCAATGTTGTGTACAGTATTCATGTCCATCATTCTCCGGATGTGTGTGTGGAGGAAGAGGGTGGCATTTTTGTGAAATCATTCCATGAATGTTCTGCATTAGGGGAGACGGATTTCCTAATGGAGGCCTTCATCGCTTGGAGCTTGAAGAGGAAATATCTGCAGCAGGAATTGCTGGTGATAGTCTGCACAGAGCAGTGTAGTTTTCCAGACAATTGTATTTTACACAGGCTTTCTTCTCAATATGCTGGATTGCCTCCTGTATGTTAGAAGGATCACAAGTTTCTCTGAAGCTAAGAATGCATAGTAAAGAGTTGATAATGTTAAGGACATTCCTAATAACTAATTCTACTGGACTACTGCATTTAATAAGTTACCCTTACAGTTCTTAAATGCGGTTCATGCAAAGGACGTTGTGTCTTGTATACTAGCAACTCTAAGAGGGCTCATGGTGCAGGCAGAAGTATTAAAGGTACACAATTAGGATCTGTGCCGTCCCTGGTTTTTGCCCTTTCCTAATGCCTCCTAATGAAACTCCATTTTTCAGTGGTGCATAGCGGAGTTAACTGGGCAGTGACGTGGTTCTGTAAACCAAAGGCTTTGTTTGTCTTCTTCCTGTTTCTTTGAATGCACAACTTTGAAAATGCATTGGACTTTAGAAATGAGATCTTCGTGTTCCCTTCTCACTTAAATTAAAACTGTGTTCGTTGGGAATTTTTTGAGTGGAAGCAATACATTTGGGAATAGGATGCAGTTTGTGGACTCGGAGAGGCAATTTCATTGTAATTGTGCTGTCATCTTCCTACTGAATAGCCTCTCTAAGGTCATAATTGTTAGTATTGAGGGTGATTTACACACTCCAACTGTGATTACCTTTCCTGTACTCTGAGAAATAGCTAGATGTATTATTCCCCTGCCTCAGTCCATCAAATATTATAGCATGGGGCAAATAATAAATGTATATAGAGCTGTAAGGAATAGCAGAGGCTTCTTGAACTGCCTTTTTGGTATTTGTATGCTACCATTGCCTTAGTATTTCATGTTTATTCTGCAAGCTAACAGAAGGCTGAACAATGATCAGAAAAGCTGTGTGTTAGCATATTTCGTGTAACTGAAAATTAAGTCTTTTTGCTTTATTACAGGCATTTGGAAATGCAAAAACAGCACATAACAATAACTCCAGTCGTTTTGGGAAGTTTATTCAAGTCAACTATTTAGAGAATGGTATTGTCCGAGGGTAAGTACAGTTTTGAAGTGGTGCTGGGGTAGATCTCTGTGCATTTAGGAATTGGTGAAGACTGTTGTATATAAAATGCTGCCTTGTTGAGGTGGTTTTCTTGTGAGAATAGCTTGCTGCTGTGGAGTTTTCAAGGCTCTAACTGAGAGTTGTGGAATAATCAGGTGATGGATAATGTTCTTACCTTGCTGTATGACCGCATCAGGTTAAGAAGTTGGCTGCTGGTGCATCTTTACCTTCATGCTAAATGAAGGCTTTTTTCACAACATCCATTGTCATTTCCGTTTTGCAATGAAAACCACAAGATCTGAATTTTTAAGAGGAGTTGGGAGAAGTGAAATAGATTTGAGGAAGCCATTGTAAAGAACAATCTCAACCCCAGTTATAAAGGAGACTTTATAATTCTGGGTTTGTTTGGCTTAGTTGAAATGTGTGCTTCTCTCTGAAGGTCAAACATGAAATATTCTATACTTACATTTTTTAAATATATGATAGTCACACTTGAGTCTTAAAATCCTATTAATATTTTTTACCCCACTGTCAAGATGTACCTGGGCTAGTTCAGGTGCAAGGCCATAATACCTAATATTGGTATGGAATTCTGCCTGAAGTGGAAGCTTGCTGCACTCTGGAGTGTCACTAGCTGTCACTGACTTGTGTGCTCTGGTGTGTCTTTCCTTTGGGTCATCTTGGTGTTTGCAGTTTACCAAATGGCAATAGCAGAAGTGACTGGCAACTCTGTACCACGTTTGCTTTGAACTATTAACAATTTGAATAGGTTTGTTTTGTCTTCAGCATGAGAAAAAGCTGCTTAAACTTTGGCCTCGTTCATTGTATCCCATGTCAAGGAGTTTAGATTATCATTTAGGCGATTACTCTGTCAAACTGTAGGGTTTCTGGTTTCCATTTTAGGCTGACATATATACTGTCATAAAATGTCTAACATTTGTTAGATGGAGAATGCAGTATATTTTTAGGGTCTTGTAGTCTTTGCATTCCTTGTCAGATAACTGTTAATCTCAGAGTAGCTAACATATTGTTAGCACTCTACATGCTTGTTTCTGCAAGCAGTTTTTGATCAGAGCTTTCCTAGCTCTGTCTGCCTTTCCCCAGTTATGAGTACTGAACCTAAGCACCCAAGATGGATGTTTCTCTTTGTTTCAGTTACGGTATTCAGCATATTGAAATTCTTGGTTTAGATTGAAGATAGTGACTAAGCTATTCTCTTGTATGCTTTAGTGCAGATTGCATTATTTGAACTCTCTTGGTAGTTGCTGTGTGATGTTTTGGGAGGTCTTTTCTTTTGCCCTCATGCTGTTTTTTCATGTTTTGTGGCTCTTTAGGGCTGTTGTTGAAAAATACCTGCTTGAGAAATCTCGCCTGGTTTCTCAAGAAAAAGACGAAAGGTAAGCGATCAAGACAATTCACTAACACAGTTGCAATCCATGCAAGAGTTTAAGAACATCTAAAGTACGTAAATTAGAGAAAAATTATTCTATGTTCATGAAAGAGAGGTTTACTGTCTTCGTAGGAACTACCATGTCTTTTATTATTTGCTACTTGGAGTCAATGAGGAAGAGCGTAAAGAATTTCACCTCAAGCAACCTGAAGATTATTTCTACCTCAATCAGGTAATCTGTGACAGGGGTTTACCCATGCATTGATAAGTGTTGTCTGCCTGTTGTTTTAAAGGTGAAAGACAGTAGAACATATTATACTTGGTTTCTTTGTGGTGTTTGGGCTTCATTCTTTGCCTTTAATTATGGATCTCTCTTCCCAGCATAACTTGAAAATTGAAGATGGGGAAGATCTCCGACATGACTTTGAAAGATTAAAACAAGCCATGGAGATGGTTGGCTTCCTTTCTGCAACAAAAAAACAGTAAGTAGATTCGTTTAAGCTTTTGTTACTGCTTCCTAGTTAATGTTCATGAACTGCAATAAACTGATCCGTGTTGGGGTCACATTTAGTCCAGTGGGAAGCAAGGCAAGCTGAGTTGGAACTGGATGATCTTAAGGTTCTTTCCAACCCAAACTATGCTATGATTCTATGAGTATTTGCGGACTTTCAGACAAGTTCTTGAAAGCAGAATTAAGCTGCTCACCTGTTGTAATGAACTCGTAAGAAAAAACTCTTATAAAATTCAATTTTTCTTCCTTAGGATTTTTGCAATACTTTCAGCTATTCTTTATTTGGGCAATGTTACATACAAGAAGAAAGCTACAGGTCGTGATGAAGGGTTGGAAGTGGGACCTCCAGAAGTGTTGGACATTCTTTCCCAGCTTTTGAAAGTAGAGTATTTCTCTCTAGCTCTCATGTTTGATCCACCTTTGTATCATGCTCTGCCTCAGCATTTTACTTGGGTATCTTGGTGCCTAGTTTGCTGTATCTAAATCTGGTTTATGGTACTTCCACAAAGCTTATGGGGAGGGGAAATGGATGAAATTGGTGAAATTGTTGGGGCTAGGGATGGAGTATAGCCCATAACTTGGAAACAGAATTTGTTTACTTGCTTATCATAGAGCTGAGCAAGAATGAATTTAGTGGAGGTGGGTTCTTTGCCACCATAGAGAAACATCTGAATGAATCTAAGATGAGAATAACCTAAAGATGTTGAAGGACTTCTAAAGCTATTGATGAAGGATAAACGTAGCTGTTGTCAAAAAGCTTGGGCTTCTCTGAGGAAACTGAATGTCCGCTGTTGCTATCACGTTGCTCATTGGGAGTTTGAGGGTGACAATAACTCTTGTTCTTGCTTATTTTCAAGGTTAAACGGGAAATTCTAGTAGAGGTGCTAACAAAAAGAAAAACTGTGACTGCTAACGATAAGCTTATTTTGCCATATAGTCTCAATGAGGTGAGTAAAAGAGCAGTAGTAGAATGAACTTAACTGCAATTACTATGTTTGGATTAAGAAAGCTAAGGTGGTACACCCTCACATTTAGTGAGGGCCATTTGGAAAGTCAGAAGTGAGCTTTAAAGGAAAATGTTGGTTAACTTTGTCTCTGCTAGGACTGCAACCTTTGAGTTCATACTGATCTCAACTAGAAATGCTTTTTTAACCCAAGTTCTGAACACTGTTTCACTTGCAGGCAATAACAGCTCGTGATTCAATGGCAAAGTCCTTATACAGTGCTTTGTTTGATTGGATTGTCCTGCGAATTAATCATGCACTCCTTAACAGGAAGGACATGGAAGAATCTGTTGCAGTAAGTTACTCACAAAAGCCAGTCTTTGTAGGCAGTTGTGTACTTGGAGCTAATGGGCAGTGCTATAGATGGTGTATTCAGATACATGGGATAAGTTTTGGTTCTTCTGAAGTCCATGGTTATATCTAATCATCTGGTTCTGCCATAGACATAACTGTGAAAGTGCTTTTTGTAATGGTTAGCTGTGGGTGAAGTCACTGCATGACAGATTGCTTAACTAGGTTTCCACATCTTCTTTCAGTGTTTGTCCATTGGTGTGCTTGATATTTTTGGATTTGAAGACTTTGAAACCAACAGTTTTGAACAGTTCTGTATAAATTATGCAAATGAGCAGCTTCAGTATTATTTCAATCAGCACATTTTCAAATTGGAACAGGTAAGAAATTAAAGTTGCTGAAACAAAACCTGGTTTTTATCATATATTATGCAAACTTAGTCACTATTCTGCAAAATCACAAGGCATAATTTTTATAACTGCTTTACTATAGCTCCAAAAGACTTCTTTTTAATTTGCTTCATTACTGCTTATTATTGTTTGAAGGTTGTAGCTTTGCTGTATTTAGCGCTCTACATGTCCTGATGACAGCCGGGTCTTTCTTCAGAGGGCTAGTATTAAGTTTCTGTCTAACTGTAAGAAACTAAAAAGACCTTCAGGTGATACCAGACAGCAATCAGATGAAACTGCAGGCTTTGAAAGTCTGTAGCTGAGGTGTTTGTTTCAGGTTTTTGTTCTGTTTTCATGGTCCAGAAACTATTTCTCTTATTTTTGTCACTTTCTGAATATTTAATAACTAGTTATTAAATATTTATTGCTGGTTATTAAATATCTTTGTTGCCTCTTTGACCTGACTGTGTTTAAGGGATGCAACTGAATGCTGATATTGGCAGTAGTTCTGAAATCCTGATACTACTGGAGGATGTTGATTTAGTTGCTTGCAGATGGTATCATCTTCTTACAGAGCCCGTTGAGTGCTTCAGGCTCTAACAGATCCTGTTTCTAGACTGAGGTTTGAAGGTTTTTTGCACTAGACTTGGATTTTTCTGTCTGGTTTGTGCTAAAAGGTTCTCCTCAGGTCACTCAGCTGAAAGAAGGAAGTCATTCTGTACGACTTGGTATTTTGTCAACAGCATGTAGATAACTTTAAACAAGCATTTTGAAGAAGAGAAAATGACCAAACATGCAAACTTGGTATGTAAACATAATGTTGATGTCCCTGTTTTGTAACGTGGGACAGAAGTGGCTATCCAGGCTAACTAGGATAAATAGTGACAGTGTTTTCTTTTTTCTAATGCCCTGTTTTTAACAAATAAGCTTAATCCCTGAATGACCCACTTCCTGTATCTTGCAGCCTGAGGGCCCTCAGGGGTGATGTCTATATCTTTTTAAAGAAAGGCTTTTTTGTGTGTGGAAAATGGCATTTTGGTTCTGTAATTCAGCATGCACACTGAGCAGCCTGTCATTAGGCAGACTGTATAATCCATTTCTTATCATCATCATCATATAGAATAGTGAGCGCTGCTCTTTGTCTTTTGTTAAACACAAAACTTAGTTAATTTTCTGTCTGACTTTTTTTTTTTTTTTTTAAATTAGTACCTTATAATTTTCTTTTTCCTATGGGAATTTGCAGCATTAGGAAAACCAGGTGTTTTGTTCCTATATCCTAATGGGAAGCTTGTCATGTCAAGCATTTGATGCACTGTCATTTCAGCACAAGAGCTTCATATTCTCTTCTCACAGAGAGCTCTAAGTTTTCTGAACCTGAGCAGTACGTGTTGCTTCCTCAGGGAAGTTCTGCTGTTGGTGTTGTGTGCTGCTGAGCTGCCTCTTTTGAAACTTCTGTTCTTTTGTCTGAAAGTGCCATTTAGCAATTCTGAAACTTGCTATTAAATGCTCATCATTTCTCATCATGTAAGAAAGATGGAAGAGAAAAATAGACTTCAATTCCTCCAGTATGTATCTACCCGTGGCTCAGTGATGTAGATGTAATGTCTAACTCCAAGTCTGTAGACTGCTGGTTGCTGGGAAGGCACAGCAAAACGTTCTTTGTGCTGTTTTGATTGTTAAATAGTTTGAATCCAAGCGTCTGCTGCTGAGTGTCCTGCCTCTGTGGACCTTTGATCTGCCCCAGTATTCCTGCTTTCTCTTCTTATTTATAAATCTTCCTTGTTTTTGTTTCTGCTGCCTGAACTAACAAGTTCAACTTGCCAAGGGTGTATTTTAAGTGCTTAGACCAAAAGAGACAAAAAGTCAGGGCACTGTACTGACGAGGGACTTCTCTTGAGCTACACAGGAGGAATATAAGAGTGAAGGGATCACTTGGCACAATATTGACTATACTGATAATGTGGCCTGCATTCACTTAATCAGCAAGAAGCCCACTGGCCTCTTCTATCTTCTGGATGAAGAAAGCAAGTAAGCAACAAATGTCTTCTGAAAACAAATGTGTGGCAGGGAGGAGGGAAGGACTGTGAAAGAGAACAGAAATACAGCACTCTAAAATGGGGAGGAATGTTGTGGGAAGCAAAGAGTCATCTTGGTGACTATTCCCTGTGCTCTAGTTTGTTTTTAATGACTCCAGCATGGTGGCGATATAAATTGGTGCTAAAATTGAACTTTGGCTCAAGCAAACTCACAAATGTTCACTTTTGTGTTTTACCATGGCATTCCAGTTAAAGTAAAACGCATGTCTGTAAGTCTTTGGAACATTAAGTAGCAAATATGATTAATAGCTGATGTGGTGCTAAGCTTACTTGACTGGTGAAGTGGGAGGAAGCATTGACGCACTTGAAACCTCAGAATATTCTGCAGTGAGTGGAGCTGCTCAGTTTTGGTCCAGAAATTAGGCCCACCTCTAAGATTCAAAGCAGGGATGTAAGTCTCCATTAAAGTGTAGAGGCCTTAGACAATACCACTGCTTTCCACAAGGATGAATAGGTGTTTGTCACCTTGCACCTCGGTAAATGTAATAGCTGATTTATTCTGTTTTGTGTTCCTAGTTTTCCACATGCCACGAACCAAACTCTCCTTGCAAAATTCAAACAGCAGCATGAGGAGAACAAGTTTTTTGTTGGAACCCCAGTGATGGAGCCTGCTTTTATTATTCGACACTTTGCTGGGAAAGTGAAATACCAGATAAAAGTAGGTGATAGATCTGATGGGCCAAAAAAAAAAACCCGACAATTCCTTGGTTTCTGATGGTTTTTGTCAGGGTGTAGAAAACTTGCTGGGGTTGGGCTATATCAGATGTGTCCTCAGATGCACTTTGGGTTTGGGTTTTTGGTATCCTTCGGAGGGTAACGCTCGCTAGAGTGAGAACTATTCAGAATAGTGGATTATATATATATTTTGGGTCAAAACACAGCTTTCCTGAGAGCCTGTGGCTCAATGTGCCTCTTTTGCAGGATTTCAGAGAGAAAAATATGGATTACATGAGACCAGATATTGTTGCTTTACTACGAAGCAGTGACAGCGCTTACGTTCGGGAGCTGATCGGAATGGACCCCGTGGCTGTGTTCCGCTGGGCTGTTCTGCGAGCGGCTATTCAAGCAATGGCTGTCTTTGCAGAAGCTGGACGCCAGAGAGCTCAGAAGACTGCAGGTATTGGATGAAAAATGCTCTGGGAACACTTTCAAATCCCATACAATTGGTTAGTGCTTGTTGACAGAACTCGTTTATGGCAAAACTGGTACGAAGGACAAAATTGACTTCGAAAATGGCTTAACGTTCACACACCAAGGAGACTTATCACTCTTATCAGAGATCATTCAGGCTTCCTCCTCCAATAAGTGCACAGCCTGCTGGCTGTGGCAAATTCAAAGTCCTATTTGTAAAAGCTGGGGAAGATAGTAGTTCTAACATGGATTCTTGTCTTAGCACTGGTTTTGATCTTCTTGGGCCTCCCTGAAGTTCCGAATGAGTACTCAGAGTTAAAGACTGATTCTGAAGCAGCTGCAGTTTTCTTTCTAGTAGTAGGGAGTTTGAGAAACAAAGCGGTCTAGCCAGACAGCTGAAATACTAGACACAAATTCCAGGCGCTTAGATAGGTATTGTGCTTGTTGCAGTTGGTGGTTTGGGGCTTTTTTTTGTCTGTTATGCTCATATCTTTGTCAAAAGCCAACTTGCTGATTATTTCATAACAGGAGTGGTACGTCAAGGACCCAGAATTCCCCTTGGAGAACTCCAGAGGTCAAATACACCAGTAGAAAAAGTTTATCGGTGAGAAACACATACTTAACCCCTGTCAGGGAAAAAACCTGAATTGCAAAGTCCCAGTTTCATATATCAGATGTCAACTCGATCTTTCCACAAGGACAGCAAGTTTTATTTCTTTTGTCTTGTTTCAATGCTTATAAAAGCAATACTCTGGCTTATTTAATGTAAGACCCAGCAATTTCAAGTGGTGGTGGCGGAGCTCCAGTTGCATTTACCACTGGGTATTTGAGTTCTCTGTCTTTGCATGATGTATGTTGCTTCTAGCATTGTGTATTCCTCTGCAACCAGTCTGTGTCACTGAAGGATTTGTAGGAGCGTTGATGTTTTTCACAGCATTTTAGGAGGCAGGGCAAGCCCTGCAGAACTGCCTCCTCATGTTGCTCTGTACAGGCATATTTCACCTTCCTATGGAGTGTTTAGGTTTTATACATGTTCCTTTTACAGCTGCTCAATGCTTGATTTCTCATTTGATTGTTCTGAGGATTTCGATATAAATGCTTTTGAAGACATCATTTCTTTATATGAAAATAAGAAGTAAGTAGAAATAGGGTTGCACTTACATGCCAGGGAGGCACATTTCCTGGACAGACTGACCTTCTGAGCACGCTCTGTGTAAAAGTGAAGCCATGAAGCAGTAACATAAAGCAGTGACTACATGCTGCTTCATAATTACTTCAGCCTGAATAGTCTCTGTCACTTGTGGCAACTTAAGAACTAAACATACAGTTTGGGTGAAAGAATTGGCTATAGCATACCATATCTGTTTGTGATGGCTTAAAACAAAGTCCTGACATTCAAAAATGGTCAGAGGTACCACTGGAAGCAAGCGACTCTCTGTAATAATGTTGCTGCCTCAGCAAGCAGCTCAGAATGGTGATAGCATCTGACAGTCGGAAGTGATTCTTATGCTTCTGTTATTTTTGGTTTGTGCCTCTCTGGAGAGTAAAGAAGGTAAGTTCTGTGCCAAGACACAACACAAGCACGGTGCATGCTTAAATTGTGGAATCTGCCCCACATTAGGGACCATCCCAGGCTTACTTTGAAAAGCAAAACGTGCGAATAAGTTTTGAAGGGAAAATGAAAACCAAAATTTCACCAAGTACTCCCACAATAGCTGGTTTTTAACTTTTCTCATGTGAGTCTGCTTAAGCAACCTCATTTTAGTCAAATCTATATCTAAAAATACTTACTGCTTGATTATAAAGAAGCTTGTATCTTTCTGAAAAGGTTACTTACCTTAACAAAAAGATTCCATGCTCATTAAGTACCCTCTGTTTTCTGAGTTGTAAATTCCAAGAATGTACATTAAAGGTAGAATTAGAGAGTTAAGTTTAGTATGAGACCCTGATAATCAAATTTTAGGATGCTGACAGTGTATAAAGTGCTCACTTGACATCAGAATCATTCATGCTTGGGAAAAAGTAGTCTGGGATTGACCTGCCGCTGTTTGGAGCACACTTGGTGATGGGATCTCTTGGGATTTTAACTCCTTTTTGTTTTTTCCCCTCTTCCATGGCTTGTGTCCTTGTTTGCCATCTTTGTTTTGCTGGGAATCACTTTAGAGACATGCATGAACAAATCATCGCAAGTATAAAGGGACTTCCTTGGCAGGGAGATGATCCCTGTAAGCTGCTTCGGTCACTCAGCCGGCTTCAACACCGCTCCCACTTCATGTGAGTTCTGGTGCTCTGGGTATTGCTTTGAAAGTGCAACAATAACCAAGCAGTTATTTTAGTCCATAAAAAATATACTGGTCCCAAGTTTGATACTTGTCTACTGCAAAACATTAAACAAGACAATTAAGAATGAAAGAATTCCTTCTAGAAAATATAAAGGCAATAGAGAATGTGTTGTTTTGTTGCATTAGCTGAAAGATAAGTCTACTTTTCTCGTAAACTTGTTGTAAAACCCAAGCATGCCAAGCTTCTTGTTGCAAAATGTTGGACAATGAAATCTCTCCCAAATTATAACTACTGGCATCCTGAAATTCAGGATGCTAATGCTGTGTATATTCCTGGGCTAAAACTCAACATGTGCCCCACTATGCATGTGTAAGAAAATCAATCTGTGGTCCATTGTGCAATAAATAACTGTAAACTGGGTGGCATGGAGTTGGGACATACCTTGCGTCATGGAGTTAACATGCTTAGAATTAGGAGGATGTGAACCACAGCCTTGTTTCTGAGAGCTTTGTGGTCTGTGTGGGGCTGAGAGCTATGCCTGAAGTTTGTGCAGTGCCCCAAGAGGCTCTGAGGATGATCTCAGACCTATCAGAATTCCTGAGTATTGGGGCATGTGTTCTCCTGTGAGCATTTAAGTACTTTCACAGGGGTTCTGGTGCAAGCAGCAGTAACTTCTGAATCAAGTATTTGTGTATTTGATAGTGCCTTAGTGTTATGATGACAGCCAAGTGACTGGGCAGTTAGCTACATGGAATTACTTACCCCAAAATAGCGTATGTAACAGTGAGGATTTAATAGCTTTAAGAGAAAATGTTTCACTTTTGAAAGCTTCCAATACCTAGAGAGTTGATTTAAGAGTAATTCTTGTTGCGAAGCAGTTTCTTGCATCGATCGCTTGTAAGAGATGTGCATGAACACACCTGATGTTGTGCTCATTTGCTTCTATCCTTCCTCTCGCCTTATAATTTGCACCAACTTCTGGCTTGCTGAAATAACCAAAAATCATGTGTATTGTTTTTCTTAAATGATCTTCCATATTTTAACAGGAAAAGTAAAGGTATCAAACAAAAGCAGATCATTCCTAAGGTAAAGTTATTCCATAAAGGTGGAATTCTCTTGGGTTTTGGTTTGGGTTTGGTTGTTGAGTTTGGGGTTTTTTTCTCATTGTGAACGTTCATTTTGATTGACAGAACTCACTCCAGAACCTACTGTTTCATAGTGTAGGAAAGTTGTATCATTTATCCTCCAAAACTTCCTTTTTGGCAACCTGAAGGATGAGTAAATGTTCACCTTTATAAGAATTGCTGAACAGGGAAAAAGTGTGCATTGGCATCTGTTTGCTGGAGTAGAGGTGCCGTAAGTTCATAAAGGTATTTCTAATGAAGTCATGAAAGGCAAGTGCAGTGAGGATGTAATTCACCGTAAATCCCACCTTACACTCTTGGCACGGGGCAGTGGAAAGAAGATGCTTTGGTCCAAAATAGAAGTCTAACATGACATTGAATATGGAGCTCTAGGTGGTTGGCTTCCTTCTTACTTATTTTGATGCAGACAGAAATATTTCCCCTTCAGTGAAAAGACTTGCATTTTGCTGATTATGAAAACTTTCTTCTAGAACTTACTGGATTCCAAGTCTCTGAAGCTCATAGTAAGCATGACTCTGCATGATCGAACTACGAAATCCCTCTTGCACTTACACAAAAAGAAGAAGCCCCCTAGCATAAGTGCACAGTTCCAGGTAGGTGACTAGGATTTTGTGTGGCCATCAGGTCTGAGATAACCTTATTTCTGAGGAAGAAGCTGTACTGCTGTTGAATGCTGATATCTGGAGAAGAAAACTGTTTCTGAATATTTCATTTCAGACTTCACTTAATAAGTTATTGGAGACACTGGGTAAAGCTGAGCCATTCTTCATCCGCTGCATCCGCTCCAACGCTGAGAAGGTAAGAGCTGAGCTGACTGCTGAGGACCGAAGTCTTCTAGGCTTGTAATTGATCTCTTGACTTGCTTGCTGTCATTCTGTATGAAGGTGAAAGGTAACTAGGGTGTGAAAACACAATGTGCTTTCTGTACTGGGCAGGAATAGGACTCTTCAGGCATTTACTAGCTGTTGACTGCTGATCTTTTTCAGAAAGAGATGCTTTTTGATGAAAGCTTGGTGCTTCAACAGTTAAGATACACTGGCATGCTAGAAACTGTGCGAATCAGAAGATCTGGCTACAGTGCCAAATACACATTCCAGGTATGTGAGGAACTGGGAGTGGATTATGCTATCAGAAATACCTGGTTTGGGGAAAAAAAAATGTATTGCCTCAGAGTCTTTTGTGTCTCTTCATGTGAAGCTCATGACAACTTGGGAAGAACTGTGTGAAAAATACAGTGAATTTTTAGAGCCTGCATGGTAACAAGTTGTAGTCTAATCTCCTGTGTGAGTCATGTGCCAGTAAATTGCTCTGTTTGTTGAATGAATGAAAGCACTCTGCTGTTATAAGCAATTATAAGCAGCCAGTGCTGCTCGTTACTGTCTCCATATGTAAACTAGTTTTCTGTAGATTAACTTTATAGATCACATATGGGTGATCTTTAACTGGAGGCTGAATGAAGCCTATGATTTACAGGGGAAGACAAACGTAGCTCAATTTGGAGTGAGAAATAAATACTTTCAAACCTAGACAACTTAGATGTCATCTAGATTTCTAAAATAAAGCTGAAGCTTGTGCATTGCCTTCTGACTTTGATCTCTTCCTATCTCTGCTTTTCACAGGAGTTCATAGACCAGTTTCAGGTGTTACTGCCCAAAAATGCCAAAGCCTCTAAGGAAGACATTGGTGTTTATTTGAATAAACTAAAACTGGATGAAAACTACTATCAAATAGGGAAGACCAAGGTCTGTGAAAGTTCCTGTAAGCCAGTAAGAAATACTGATGTATAAGGCAGAGCTTAGTGCAGTTCATTTGTGGGTGTTGCTCTTTGCATTTTGCATTTAAATTAGGTTTTTAACTCGTGCAAATTAACTCTTGCAGACGTTAGTAGTTGCCTCCTTGTTTTTGATGCCAACCTGTCATCTTGCAATACAGTACAATCCTGAATTACTTTAGGGAAATTGCTGCTATTGGCATTTAATTTACAAGAGTTCTGGGATTTGAAGGCTGCAAGTACAGTTGTATATTTAAGAATCTAAGCACTGAGATTTGGCAAAACAAAAGGACTTTTGGGGTGTGCTGTCAGCTGATGAAAGTTGGTTCAGTAGCATTCTTATTAGCCATTATTTCGCATGCAGAGCAACTTCCAGTGGGTGCTGCAAGACTCCTGTTAATTGTTTACTGATGAACTTTAACTGAGCAGGTTTTCATGAAAGAGGCTGAACGGCAGAGACTACAGGATACACTACACAAGGAAGTGATCAGGAAAATCATTCTCCTTCAGAGCTGGCTCAGGATGGTTTTAGAAAGGAGACGCTTTCTCCGAACACGGCAGGCAGCCGTTGTTTTACAGGTATCTTTGAGAACCGTGCATCACCTTTTCCTAAGAAACAAACCAACACACTCAAATAACAGTCACCCTTTGAGTACCTCCCCCTTACTTTAGAAATCTCTTTCCTTAGGCTTGCTGGCGTTCCCGATGTGTTAGGATGGCACTGCAGAGGAATAATGCTGCCATTTATATTCAGTCAGTGTGGCGCAGATACAGGGAGCGAAAATGCTATCTTCAGCAGAAGAGGAGGATTTGTCTCCTGCAGGCCATGGTCAGAGGGCATCTACAGCGTAAGAGGTAAAGGAAGAGGAGCAGTCTGATACGAAAACATGCCTTTAACTGCTGTGCTATTTGGCTTCATCTGCTAAGCTCAGTTTCTGTGTGATATATTGACTTAGTAAACAAATAGAGTTATTACCCTGTGATGCTGCAGGCAGTATCAAATGGCTGGTGCTGCGTGGAAGCTGGTTCAGTGCTTCATGCTCAAGCATTAGTCAGTGCAGCTGCACTGATGCATGCCAGTCCTAACAAGCAGACCTCCATGCAGTTGTACTGGGACTGTAAGTGCGTTTGTACTTTGTGTCAGTATTGCTATTGAGGCTGCATTTACACAGTTGGGTACTTTTTTTAACCTCTGGCCATTAAGTATTTGTGTTTTCATCTTGCAAATTCTTAACAGATTTCAGAAAATGGCTCTAGAAAAGCAGAAAGTTGAAGAAAAGCAGGGAGAAATACAGGAAGGTCAAGACAATGATCTGAGCAAGGATGAGCACAGTGAACCAGCAACAGATGAGTTGCCTGAGACACACAAGTCAGAGCTGGATAAAGCTGTTGGGGATGGAGATCAAACTCCAAATGAGCAATCCGAAACCTCATCTGAAAAAGCCGCATTGCCCCAGAAGAACATGACAGAGGCCTCTGAGAAAGTAACAAACAGCCGGGAGAAACGGGAATCTCGCCGGCAGAGGGGGCTGGAACATAATGAGTTACAGAATAAGCATGTCCTCCTTTCCCTCGAAGGACCGTCTTCACGGTGCCACGAGGAGCAGACCTCTTCTGAAGAGGCCCTGGGAACTGTTCCAACGCAAGAGAAATCCACAGCAGAAGATCCTGTTCTTCAAGGAAGCAGGGAGGGGGAGAGAAGTCCAATTGAAGAAAAAGTTACTTCAGACATGGCACTGTCAAGCAAGATAAAAGAAAGTAGTTCTACCCCTGAGCAGCCACCTGTATCAGAAGTAGATAAGACAGTTGATAGAATGAAAACACAAGGGGCTCAAAATAACCAGATAAAAGGTAGCCAAAGCTTTAACTGCCCTGAAAGACCGACAAATCTTGCACTGAATCTTCATAACACCCTGTCTGCTACTGGGAGCTTTCAAACTCCATCTGAATGCTGGGCAGATAAAAGCAAACGTCTTGTTCAGAAGGCAGCCAAAGATCTGGATAGTCCTACTTCTTCCCAAATCCAGAGATACGTGGATGATCCAGGGAAGCTAAAGTACAAGAGAGAGAAGTGGAA
This sequence comes from Ara ararauna, assembly GCA_028858755.1. Lineage (NCBI taxonomy): Eukaryota > Metazoa > Chordata > Aves > Psittaciformes > Psittacidae > Ara > Ara ararauna. The sequence goes on along the minus strand of CM054398.1, from coordinate 1,825,191 downwards.
AGGAAAGAGACAGTCAGATGCTGGTCATAATGATATGCTGAGTCAGTCTTTGGATGAAAGGACGCGTGTGGATAAGTCTCCTCAGGATCAGTTAGAGTAAGGGCAGCTTCCTAATTGTTTGACTTTGTCAGAAAACAGATATCTTTAATGTTAACAAATAGATGGAGGGCTCCTGAGAGCCTGTCTATCTGGCCATGTGGTGGGAGAAAATACAGCTATGAACAACTGCTGCTTTCTCTTGGCTCCCATTCCTCAGTCTTGCAGTTGAATTTGTATAGGTAGAATGTTTTCAGGAGCTAACAAAAGATGCAAAGCCTGTCTTGCTGAATTCAAATGGAGAGTTGAGGCTTTAAAGTAGTGTCTGGAGTTTATTTCCATATGCATTTTGTGCATTGAAAACAAAGTTGTAGTGACTTGCAGTTTGCAAGCATCATCCCTCTGATGTGGCAGGAAATTTGGCATACCCATTATTTGCTTTATTTCTCCAGTACGTTTGGCGTTTAAAACTGAGTTGAAGAGTTGATCAGGATTATCTCTTAGATGTAACCTTGAGATGTGGGTTGTTTAAAGGTGATAAATATGAAGAGGCTACAGTTTTCTGTAAAACATGTATTCTGAAACAGAATTCTTCTATCATTGCAGAAAGAAGGGGAATTCATCTTCATTAAGTGATCTTTCAATACTGGCCCAGTGTGTTGCCATGAGTCAGGTACTGATGCTACTGTGCATATTTATACTTAATTATTCTTGTTAATAGGTATTAAGGATCGGTGAATACCTGGCTCTGGTGATGCCTGTCTTCCTGTCAAGTCATTTTTTGACTTGATATCTATAGAAAAATAATTCATTAGCAAATACTATACAGCAATTTGAAAACATAATTTGTGGTAAATGGACCATTGATCAAAGCACTATATATACTTGGCTCTTATATTAGTAAGCAAATATCTATTGGATAAAGGGGTTTGTCTTGATGAAGTAAACTTTTTTCCACTAATCTATTTCTTAAAACCATTTAAAGACTCTGTTTCACTCAATATGTAGTTTTTTGACTCTTCCTCTCTACTGTAGCAATCACCAGATGCAGTAGAAGAAGAAAAAGGCAACAAGAGATATCCTGTGCAAAAGAGGCCCAGTGACCTCCTGCCTACCTCGGACACAGCCGGTTCCATGCAGTCAGCAAGTCAGCAAATAGATGCCAAGTATGTATTCTGTGTGTGAGTGCCCTGCCTTTAAGAAACTGAAAAGAGGAGATTTTTTTCCTCTGGTGGGTGCTTGTCTTTTGGACTGGTTCTTGTTAACCTTAGAACCACCATCCAGCTCAGATCAAAGGTTTGTTAGTGTGCTGTCATCCAGGTTGAGAAATCAGACACCCAAGAGAAAAGCTGAAGAACTCAGCAAGCATGTAATGCTGTTTCCCTGGCCTGCTCCCGTGTCTGGCATTCTGCAGCTTGGGAGCTTTGTGTGCCAGAAATGATGTCCTGGATGTGTGCTGTGTTATCTTGTTGTATGTTGAAGATAGTGCTCTAATCTAGTAGCTATTGGAATATCCACATGTTCTTTCAGACTGTCTTTCCATTTTATATGTACTGCTCTGTTTTCTCTAAGTTGGACCTTAGAGTAATAATCACAATACAGGTTAATCCTATTATGGGTTGCTGTTAAAAGAGCCTTTTCTTGTAGTAAAGCCAGCTTCTATTACTAATGTGACAGACTCGTATCTGCTTTTGTGTTCAGGTCTGCTTTTAAAAGTCCTTTGCGTAGACTTTTGGGCAAAAAGCCAGACAAGAAAATTCCAAAGGAGAGTCCTGATGTGATTGATGAAGAAGGCCTCTCCCTTGTATCTTGTATCCTCTTTCCAGAAACAGGAGGGACACAGAAAGTTTCAGACGGTGAGTTTGTGTGACTTAATCCTCAGCTTGCTAGTATAAACTTTCCTGTGATGTTTTGCATGGCTACTGAGGAAGCAAATACTGCAGGATTCAATCATCTGGCTTTAATGTACAAACTAATGTCTTTCCCAGCTTCTTCAGGACAGCCCAGTCGCCTCCAGGCAGGGGAGCGCCATTTGAAAGAGAGCAGTAAGACAAAGAAGAACCGTACTATAAAGATCAGCAAGATCTCCAGTGTATCTCAGAACTGGCGAGCTTCCATGGTCCGTGAGATTGCAAACGCCAATGAACTGAAACATCTTGACGAGTTCCTCCTAAATAAGGTAAAAATTCAAGTCTCTGTTCTCTGTTTGTGTGGAACTCTAAAGACTACTTTTCTATATGTTATGATTTAAAGCAAAGTGGAATTGATTTGGTAGCTTGGCTGAACCAGGTCTGTATTAAGGCCCTTCCTATTCCTTCAGGTCTCTTAATATTACATTAGATACTCATGGCATTCATGTTACTTCTTAGCTTGCTTGCAAACAAATGGGCAACAAAACTTGAATTAAAAGAGGCACAAGCTGTAAGGAAATGGAGCTCTCCAGAGCCTAGATACCTGACTCTCCTATTTTGTATCATATCTCAATGCATTAAGAAATGTTGCTGTAAATAACAGGAATGGCCCTACATGACTGAGCCCAGCAACTGAAGCTTAACAGTGGTTGGTTGTTCCTGTTTTAATGAAATTTGATGCAGGTGTATTTGCCTTCCAGATCAATGACTTGCGCTCCCAGAAGTCTGGTGTTGAATGCTTGTTTTTTGAAGCCACAGAGAAGTTTCGAGGAAACATCAAGACCATGTATTCTGCTCCTGTAAGTAGTAAGCCCCAGTAAAGTGAAGAGTTGGTAGGAAATACATGAGTTGTGTGCAGTTGAAATGCTTGATCTACAGCTCTGTAACAAAGCAACTCAGCAATTCTTAGCGTAGAATTCAAAGCTGAATGTTAGACTTGCACATTTCACAGTTCTGCTGTAATCTTTAGACTGTTTTGTTTCCCTTTTCACATTCACTCAGCTGTAGCTTATTTTTAGAAATGGATGGATTTTACTGTCTTCAGCCTCTTAATATTGCTGTGTTTAAACACCAAGGAGAGGTGCCAACAGCTTTTCCAGTATTCTTCCAACACTGCCTTGTCTCAGCCAAATGTCTTGCTGCAGTGTAGTAGGGAAGCGGGCTGACTCGTTTCTGTCATGGGCATGTCTTTTCATTATGCGCTTAGACACGTAAGTTATGAAACCTCCTCAATAGTATCCAAAAAGAAGACTGTCTTCCAAATAGCATTATTTTTTCCTTCTCTAGAATGGGCAAATCCATGTTGGCTACAAAGATCTAATGGAAAATTACCAGCTTCTAGTTACAAATCTGGCCAAAAAAAGGGAAGAGAAAGAAGTCAAGCTAGTTTTGAATCTTTTCCAATCCCTTCTGGATGAATTCATCAGAGGATATAACAAAAAAGAAGAATCTGAGCAGCCCAAGGTATAAAACTTACTCTGTTATTGGCTTATGGGATGATTAAACCATGTTACTTTCCTAGGACAAGGAACCTGTGTTACCTCAGAAACCTTTTCCATCGCATTCTTCATTAATTGGGAAACACCTTCCATATGCGAATCATGTGCATAACACATTCTGAATGCTGATACACCTTTTGGAATTGTACATTATTTAACTTAGTCTTAATATTTCCAGAATCTTAAAGTGTTTGTGCATTTTCTTTGAAAACTTAGGAGTTCTCTGAAGGTTTTAGAGATGGAATTGCTTTGTCATCATGCAGTGAGCTCAGGTGATTTTTAGGAAGCTGACACTGGGCTCAGACAACCCTCATACCGAGCTGCAGTGTATAAGTATATACTTATATACATATATATGTATGTATAGTGTCTCAAATATCTGGAGGTGAAGTAGCGTCTGGGAAACTGAATAGGCAAAAGTAGGAATGGAATGTATGAATTTCAAAGGCTAATGCCAGCTCTGTGTTCCACTGCAGCAAACCAAGGCCCAGAAGAAGAAACGAAAACAAGATCGTGCAGTGAGTACTTTCTTTTTGTAATAATCTAAAGCCTCAGCTGCACTCAGAACAGAGAAAAACACTCTTGGAAGAGCTTGATGTTGTACTGAAGTTCTGTTTATTTTGCATGCTAAATTACTTACCTCTTTTTATAAAGATGTGGCGTAATACAAAACTGGTTTCTATAAATCAGAGATCTTAAGCAATAACTTCAGCATTTCCTTCCTTGTCCATAGCATCTCAGTGAACCTAATGGCTTTCTCAGTCTCTGAACTGTTTAAAGAAAAACACTGCGAAATATTAATAACAAACTATAGCTGATACTATGGTATTGCACTGATGTAGGTATTACATTTAACCAAGGCAGGAAATCAATCACAAAATAATCCAACAAACCCAACTGCCCTAAGATAGGGTGAAACGTAGTTTTCAAGTCAAAGCCATCAGCTGTAATTGTAAAATAAAGGTGCAGAATATAAGGTAGGATAGATTAAAATTAGTAAGAATAATAATTTAAAAAGGCAAAGAAGTCCATGAGTTCCTTCCTGTCTCCCACCAGGTTGTGGAACACTGTGGCCACGTATTCACAAACTACCAAGTGAACATACGGCAGTCGTGTGAGCACTGCTCATCCTACATCTGGCCCATGGAAAAGGCCTGCCTCTGCAGTGGTAAGTTAAAACATCTCATTTGTGCCACTTAGTTGCCAGTATGTGCAGATTGTTTGTAACTGCCTGGTACAGATGAGTGAGCAGTAGATGCAGTTTATATAGCAAGTGAATAAGACAAGATACTCTAATGTAATTTGGAAGGTTTGTAACAATTGCTTCTTCCTCTAGCTTGCAAGTTGACTTGTCACAAGAAATGCATGTCCAAAATCCAGAGCAGCTGTACATCCTGTGGAAAAAAGGTAAGAACTGTAGATCTGGGATGCGGAACTGTGATACCTTAAGTGATGCATGCAAAATGCTGCCTTTGTTTCCTCAGCAAATGAACAGTGAATGCCCAGGCACTGACTAAAAATTGTCTAAACAGTTCTGTTCTCTTGTCTGCACGTAGAGGCAGGCCCTGCAGCTGCAGAAACAGAACACTCTTCCAAAAGGCGATACTTGAGCTAATTTGGGAACTTCTGCTTAGAATATGTGTGCTGTGTTGGACAAAACTGTTAAAGAAATACTTCTGTGTGTACTGCCATCTGTCTTCATTGCTGCAGCTCAGGAAATCTGCCTTGTGATCAAAGGCTTGTAGCCAGCTAGGATAAAACACTCGGCTTTTGTTTCTGGAAGCATAAGCTAATTATAGCATGAAGCAATGGAATTTTCTAGCTTGGGAACAAGTATTCACAGTGCTTGACCTGTATCAATTCCAGAACGAACAGGACACAGAACCACGTCATTTTGGAGTGTGTGTGAGTTCCCTGACCAGTGACAGAAATTCAGTCCCCATTGTCATGGAGAAGTTGCTGGAGTATGTGGAGATGCATGGCCTCTACACAGAAGGCATTTACAGGAAATCAGGATCAGCAAATCGAATGAAGGAGCTGAAACAGTTGCTGCAAGCAGGTCAGGCAATGTTGTCTGCCCTTTCGACTTCCTTGCAGTTTTCCCTGCAATTTGGATGGGGAAAGCTGCTTAATACATATAAATCACTAAGACCAGACTATTTTTTTTCCTTCCAAATTGCCACTTGTATTCTTTGACCGGGCGATCCAACTATTTCTAATCTTACTACTTTGGGATTCCCATTCTGTACGTCAGAGGAATAAACTGCTCTAAATAAAGCCTTTTCTTTTCAGATCCAAACTCAGTGAAACTGGAGAATTACCCTATTCACACCATCACAGGCGTCCTTAAGCAATGGCTTCGGGAGTTACCAGATCCACTGATGACATCTGCCCAGTACAATGACTTTCTCCGAGCTGTAGGTAGGTCTTAGAACTGTTCAAAGCAGTGTTTTCTCTTTTTCATGCCCTTGGGAAATAAACTTTTAAGGTGCTCATGCTGGTGAAAGAGTTTCCTTACAGTGTACTTGCAGCAATGATTTTAGACATCTTGCTTAGAACACTTTTCAGGGAATTTCTCCTCATTAAGGCATTCTGAATATTGTTGGAGGTGTTGATGTGTCACTTGATGATTGCTCACCGCAGCAGCCCTGAAAAAGCAGGAAAATTGCAGTGCCATGAGGGTTACTTTAATACCCAGTTATAACAATGACGTGGCAGTGTGACCTCTAAGAATTTAACCTCTCTTGTTTGAGACAATGTCAGTAAGTGCCTCTCACTGGTGGTGCACAGCAGTTATCATCTTGTGCTTTCTCCCTTTGTGCAGAACTACCAGAAAAGCAGGAGCAGCTCAGTGCCATTTACAGTGTCCTTGAACAGCTTCCACAAGCAAATCATAATACCTTGGAGCGACTCATCTTCCATCTGGTCAAGTAATGAATTTAATCACTTCATTTGGAGAGGAACTCTATGAGATGTTTTTGAGTCCCTCTTGGAAGCTTTCTGGAATCTTAAACCCCGAAGTCTTAGTGTAGTGATTGTGCTGCTGGTCTAGAAATGAAAGAATTGAAGTTGATAGTTGTGCTTACTTGTACCATCTGGTGTATTAGTACCAAATCAGGTAAGAACAACTTTGAAGACAAGGTAGATCTGAAAGCCTAAGTGAGTCTTTCCTGAACACCAGGATTTATACAGATGAGTATACAGTGAACCAAGGGTGTCAGTGTACATGGTAGGGACTGTGTAAGGATTATAAATGCTTGCACAAAACACTAGTTTTAGGAGCAGGGATAAGTGCTACTGGGAAAGGGGCTGCTTTTGTCCAAGGAACTTGAGAATTTTCCAGGTGCTCCTCTGAACAGAGAAAAAAGGTATTTTTAAGGAGGAGCCATTAAATCACCAGAGTTGCTTTAAGAGGTTACCAGGTTAGCTTAGCCTGGATGGCTCCTGTTCCTTTCTCTGATGTATGAAACTTTGAATACCTAGGTGTGAATTCATGTTAAAACTTCCTTGGGCTGCTCTACGGACATAGTACCCCACAGATTTCCATACATGCTGTTTGGGAACTCTGACAAAGTTTGATCGGATTGCTTCTATTCTGGCAAGGTTTGCTTAAAACTGTTTTGTTTTGGTTTTCCCCTGAACATTGAATTTCAGAGTGGCTTTGATAGAAGATGTCAACCGGATGTCACCCAATGCCTTGGCCATTGTTTTTGCTCCGTGCCTTTTGCGTTGTCCTGATACCTCTGACCCTTTAACCAGCATGAAAGATGTTTCAAAAACAACCATGTAAGTTTTAGCAGTCTGATGCAAAGTAGTACTTTGAAACATGATGGAAGGCCATTTGTATTTGTTACAAGCTTATTCATATCAAACTGAGAAACTTGGGGTTAAGAGTTGCTAAATTCTGGTTCTGATAGTGCTGTCCATTTATATGCCTTTCTCCAAGTCTTTCCACCTGTCTCAAGCTTACAAAGCATAAAGTAGGATGACTTAAGTCTTAAATAGCAGGTTTGTATTTTACATCAAGATAATCTTTTGTGGGGATTGTACACTAATCATACATATTTTGCTGAGATACAAGCCATAATAAACAGTAGGATGTAGAATTAAACTGTTTCCTGCATATTTGGAGACTCCTGATTATTTCTTCTGTGGTGTTCCTTGAACTGAAGAAGGTTCAGTCCTTGAGCCTCTTTGATCTCCTCTCACCCTCCAGCAGCTCTGGCTCTCTGAATGCTCCTCGCCATCCTCACTGCTTGGCTGGCCTTGTGCCTGTCTCCAATGAAAACAAAGTTTGAAAAACTGCAGCTTTTTGTAACTTCTTACTGACTCGTGGGGCCACAGAGGTGGAAAAGGGCAGTTGCAGGGTCATTCTGTATCTACCAGTCTGTGGCAGCACAGGGAAGATGGGTAGAAGAAGCAGTTAGCAGCCATGGTAATATCTGTTTACTTACCATTGTTGTGTACAGTCAGCATGAGAGGCTCTGGTTATCCCAGGAAGAACATGTGCCAGTGTCTTCAACAGTCTGTCCTGTTTTGCTTGCTGTGTTGATCTCTTCAACCTGTTCCCATGCCATTGGGACACTTTGACTGCATGTCATCCGTGTGCGTGTGTGGCAAATATCCCCAAGCCAGGAGAGGTATCTCATCCCACTGTCATTGTCTCCAGAGCATTTAAAGAAAGAGGCTGCTCAATAAACTCTTGCCCTTTTCTCCAGGTGTGTAGAGATGCTCATAAAGGAGCAGATAAGGAAGTACAAGATAAAAATGGATGAAATCAGTCAGCTGGAAGCAGCTGAGAGCATTGCTTTTCGACGCCTCTCCTTGCTTCGGCAGAACATGGTAAGTGTTGAAACAAACCACCGAGCTGCACCATCCAGCAGAGAGCATCTCGCCAGTTTCTTGGGAAGGGATATGTTACTTATTTATTCTGTCCATCCCATTCAGTAAGTCAAAGATCAATTGCAAGAAAAAAATGGATTTGGACTTATCCAAAGCTGTAGGTAGGAACTAAATATACAGCTGCATTGTGGTCTGTCTGATAAATGACGGGTGCAAGGGTGGGGATCCGCTCTTATAGTGGTCAAAATCTATTCCATGTGATTCAGTCAGTAGAACTAAGATTGCTGAGCCTCTTACATGGTAAAGCATATCCTTCACTCCAGAGGTGGATAGTGGACAAAAATATGCTGTGTTCTAATAGGGCAGACATGCGTGTTCTCTTGGTTTTGTTGTATTGATTTAAACCAAACTCTGATCAGAAGCCTCATATAGTGAATTTGGTCTTGATCTCTCCCTAGCTCTGGCCTGTAAAACTTGGGTTTTCTTCCCCTTATGAGGGGATGCTGGTATGTACACTGCCTGCGTTAAGAATGCATGTGTTGGGGTGGTTTTTTCCTTATGGTACTATTGCATGACTAAAATACTTACTACATATATTGTCACTTGGTTTTAAATACTCTTGAACAATCAAGACTGCATGTATTGGTGCCACTTCCTCCCCAGCCTGCATGCAGGGCCACTGACCTGTTCTGTCATGACTCTGGTATTTTACAGACATTCTGAATGTAACATGTATTCAATGTTCTTGTAAGTGACTACTAAAACTAATCTGAGGCTGGCAAATAAAATTGGTATGCTTAAAGAGAACAAACCCCCAGGAACCAGGTGAACAGAAAAATGTCTGTTGCTTTTTGAGGCATTTGTATGGGTAACTAACAACTCTCCATCAATTCCATCAGCCTTTCATTTGGCCTACTCATTTGTCTTCCACCTTGCAACTAGTAGATAGTCAAGACTTGTATAGCTTCGTATGACTTATGAGAAGTGTTACATGTAAATTTGTCTTGCAGAGTAAAAGCTCACAGGTCAAAGGCAGTGACAGTGGCAACTCAGAACTGGACTCGTTGCATGAGGAGGAGGACGTTTCTGAAGCAGACAACCGGGAAAAGGAGATTCTCATTGATCGCATACAGTCGATAAAAGAAGAAAAGTAAGTGACACTTTATCGCTGCAGAGCATGCCCTGTGCACTTAGAGGTAATACAGGTAGTAAAGCCGTGTACCTTTTGTCCCAAAGGATCCGGTTAATTTTGTTCTATCGGCCTTTATGGAAGGGGAAAAGGAAAGTACAAAGAAGTAGCTGAGAGGAAAACCCATGAGAATTAATATTTAATGACTGCATGCAGAAAGGTTTACCTCTGAGCATGAGCTGCACAAAGTTGCTCATATCAGAGGTGCTGTCTTTAGAGTGCTACAGTCTCTGTTTTGATGCAGGGAGGATATAACTTATCGGTTACCTGAGCTCGATCAGCGAGGCTCTGATGAGGAGAATGTCGACTCTGAGACCTCAGCGAGCACAGAGAGCCTGCTTGAAGATCGAGCAGGACGGATGGATACCGAAGGTCAGTATTAAGGTAGTGTGTGGTTTTTTTATTCCCCTTCTTTCACCACATAAAGCCAGGTGACCAGATGCTATCTGGTCACAATTGCTTGCATCGTTACATGCTTTCAGTATCTAAGGATTTTGTTTCTTTAAAGCAGTTACTGGATTACGCTGCCATACTCAGAGCTCCAGTAAGCCTGCCAAAGACATTTGCAAAGTGCCTTCTCTTTCGCAAACCTCTTTGAATTCTTCCTCTGCATCCCTGGCTTCAAGGCACAGATCATCTTTAACACTGTCCAGGCTTAAAGTGCCCCGTCGAACTCCAGTGATACCAACAGCAAATATAAAACTTCCTCCTGGCCTTTTCAAGTGTACAGAATCCCAGGGCAGGATTTCAGCTAACGAAGAGTCTCAGCTAATGGTGAGACGAAGGGAGCAGCCAGCGAGGCGAACTGATCACATCCACTCGGTGTACATTGCACAGGAACTCTTGGATGAATACGAACCAACAGCAAAAGTCAAACGGAGGTTTTCGGACCCATACTCTCACACTCCCTGTATAGAGGAGTGAAAGATGCTGTCTAGACTTCTTTGAAGTTGACTGCAGCCTTGGTTTTAACCCTTTGAAGGCTGTGACCTTGTTCATATTTTACATGGCTGCTGGGAAGGTGGCCTGGAAATAGACAGTACTGTAGGGGTTAAGCAAAGTTGTTTCAAAAGAATACTCCTCACTTTTAAATTAAAACCCTGCAATGAAAATAGAACATAAAACTTAACGGTGAGTAAAATACATGGGTTGAGTGTACAGCAAAAGTCCCTTGATTCTGCTGCCGTGCCTGTTTCCATTTGCCTTACAACGGACTCCAATGGGACCAACAGTGAGTTTGGGTCAGTGTGTGTTGCCTTAATTTTGTATGTTTTTATGTCAAGTTTCTGTGTGGTTTACAGAACTGTTAATGTTGTAATGGTCTTAACTGAGACCAAAATGTATAGAAATGTTCATCAATACATTGCACTTTTAAAAAATACACGTGTTAGGTTATCGACGCCTGTCTTGTCTGATGAACCATCTCTTCTGAAGGAGGCTTTGAAATGCTATGGCCATGTCTTTGACCATACCTCATAAAGCACTGGGACAGTTCCCTGCATTGAGGAAGCACCAACAGCAAGTCCCTGGTGTCGCCTCAGAGCAGTTGGGTGCTCATGGAGCAGATGCCCTCCTGGATGGAGCTGCCTCCTCCTCCCTGCACTTCACATCTGTGCAGTGCAGCCCCTGAGGGCAAGGTGCCATCATACAGAGAGCATTTTGGCTCCACCAGCCCTGTATGGCACTGGTGTGAAATCCATGCTCTGTCTACCCTGCTCCGTGTTGGAGTAAGCCAGCAGCATGTGCCTGAGCCCAGGAACCAACACTGGCAACTGGGAGGCTGAGGGGGGGATTCTCCCCCTCTGCTTCGCTCAAGGGAGACCCCCCTGCAGTCCTGATCCAGCCCGGGGGCAGCAGCACCGGAGGGCCATGGAGCTGCTGCGAGGGCTGGAGCAGCTCTGCTCTGGAGCCAGGCTGAGAGAGCCGGGCTGGGGCAGATGGAGAAGAGAAGGCTCCTGAAGGGGAGACCTTAGAGCAGCTCCAGTGCCTGAAGGGGCTGCAAGAACCCTGGAGAGGGGCTTTGGGCAAGGGATGGAGGGACAGGACAGGGGAATGGCTTTAACCTGCCAGAAGGGAGATGAGAGGAGCTCTCAGGCAGAAGCTCTTCCCTGTGAGGGCGGGAGCGTCCGCCCAGCGCTGCCCGCGCCCCGCCCCAAAATGGCGCCCGCCGCCTGGAAGTGGCGCTGAGGCCGCTTCCTGTAGCGGCCGTTGGCGATGGCGGCGACGCGGCTGGAGCTGAACCTGATGCGGCTCCTGAGCCGGTGCGAGGCGCTGGCGGCGGAGCGGAGGGACCCCGAGGAGTGGCGGCTGGAGAAGGTGAGGTGCGGCCCGGCACGGGGGGGGACCCCGGCCGAGGAGCCTCCTGCGCGCTGGCCCTGCAGCGGTTCGGCTCCTCGATGGAGGCTGAGGCAGTGAGTGCTATGGAGAGGTGAAAGCGCGGTCTCGCTCTCAGCCGTGCAGCCTCTGTCAGACAGAGTATTTCGCTTTGATGGCGTCGCTTAAAAGCGTTTTTCTTCCTCAGTATGTGGCTGCTCTTGAAGACATGCTCCGGGAGCTGAAGAAGCAGAGCAGGTCAGCCGCGCTCTGAACCGGGGGGGTTATCGTGTGGGCTTCTTATTGAAAACGCTTCTTTAAGAACCGCGTGTAGGGGCACTTCTTCCGTTTGTTTTATTGGGAAAGTAGCCCGAACAATAGGAAATCCTGATAACGTTTGGTTTTCATGTGACTGTTTCCATTGCTCATAGCAAGCCAGCCCCAGAGCTGCTGAATGAATACTCTCGCAAAGTGGACTTCCTGAAGGGACTTTTAGAAGCTGAAAAATTGGTAAGATCAACTAGTTCAGCTTGTAAAAACCTGTATTTTCTGTTTACTGTTGCCTTGTTGCCTGGTTCTTATGTTTGCCTTTATTTTACGTTTCAAAGTAACTCTTAATAAAATCTTTGCAGGCAGTCCCTGTGAAAACCTGAATAAACAGGTTGGATTTTTGGCTTTAGTTAGAAAGGAGGTGTGGTATGAAATGAGAAACTTGTTTCCTCCTCTTCGAAAGCAAAGTACATTTTTACATCCTTCTCACCTCTTTGGTGTGTGATGCAGGGGCAGGTACTGTCCTTTAGGCCTGACCCCTGGTTTGGATGGTGCCACGTGCATCAGGAGGGCTCTGGAATGCCAACAAGCTGTGCTGCACTTAGTGCAGGTCCAGGCAGAGTTTGTTGTTCTGTGCACAGCAGCTGAGAAGGGCTCCCTGCATCCTTGTGGTCACACACACACACACACACACACACACCCCCCGGTGGCCTCATGCTGCAGAATGTGATGTTCATTGACTTCTCATTGCTTCTTCCTGTCACAGTCTTCCTCAACTGAAAAGGCTCTGGCAAACCAGTTCCTGGCCCCTGGACGCACCCCTACAACAACTAAAGAGAGAACCCCAGCTACCAAAACAGTTCATCTGCAAGCAAAGGCTCGTTGCACAGGCAAAATGAGGAGTGAGCTGCTTGGTACAGTACGTTTTGGTGCTGCTGCTTCTTTACTGCTACTTTATAGATTGTCTCTTTTTGCATTCTGCTGCCTTTGGTGACTGTGCCTCGGATGTGTCCCAGGCTGGATGGGGAGTCACCTTTTTCTGGTTTGGATAGTTTAAATACTGGGCACAGGTACTGTGCTAGGCCTGGAGGACTGTCTTTTATCACTGGCCCTTTATAATACTCTGTTTTGTTTCTCTTTTTGCCTCCGAGGACCCCTTGGCTATAGATGGTAAGTTTAATAAGTTGTTTTCTCTAGCTTTAGTTAACCTGAGTCTTACAAGGAGAGAAAGAGGAAGGTCACATGTTATAGATTGGCCAAAACGTAGTTTTAATTTAGTGGCGTAATTCAAGGTAGCAGATTTGAAACCAAACAAAACTACAGCCCCTGACAGATGAAAGCCCGAGTATTGCTATCACTGTAGTAGCAGGGACTTGTAGGAGCCCAATTTTCTAGAACTCATACAGGAACAGCCATTCCAATTATAGAATTAGCAAGGACAATTTAGCTTTATTGCAGCTGCTATTTCATGTGATTTTAGGAGCTTAGAGTAGGTGTTGTTTGATTCCTCCTAAATACAGAGCCATGTTGTTCATGTATCAGTAGGAAACTGATAGGAACTAATTTGCAGTGGTTGGAGCTAGGCCAATCTAACATGTCCTGAAAGGGAACACTGAGGCACATAGGCTTAATTTAAGCAGGCCCTCAGGGATATGATTCATCTGAGGTTTTTGTTTCAACCCTGCTTTTGATGTTCTGTGTTGGCTTTTCCCTATGGACAGCAGATGAGCATTTGAAATCCATGTTCCCTGGGGCAGAGGGACAAGTAGGATTTGGGCATTGGAAAATCCCTTACAGAAAACTTGTTTCTTCAACCTGTGATTGTATGGGGATTTATAACATGCTAAAATACAGATTTATTTCTTTTCATTTTTTCTCCAGATTCTGAGGAGTTAAACATAAGGAAGCGAAAGTAAGTCAAAATTCCTCATTCTGATGCTCAGTGTTTTGGGAACTGCTTTCCCAATGGCCTTTAAATCCCAGATGTACTTCCATTTGGGTGACATGCTGCTGGCAGAAACCAACAAATAACGACTGCAGCTGATCTGACTTTCTTGCTGTCAGAGGTGCAGAGTCTGGGGACACCTTTGGACATCAACCCTCAAAGAAGTCCAAATCCCAATTTCTTCCCCTTATGCTCTTACAGAGGGCTTGTATCTGATGAGAAGCAGTCAGCAGTGGAGCTGGATGCTATGTTGCAGCATCATCAGGACATGCAGGAGAAATTAGCTGAAGAAATGCTGAGTTTGGCTCGTAGTCTCAAAAACAACACTCTGGCTGCACAGAATGTGATAAAACAAGATAACCAGGTAGGGCATGTGCAAGTGCTACCCCAAAGGTTAAGTGCTAATATGTTAAATACTCTACCTATAACTTGGTGCCAGGTGAGATGAGAGGGGGAGACTGGGAGGCAGTACTTGTCTGCTTCTGTAGTGCAGATGAACCCTTTCTCTGCTGGAAGAAATAGTGGTAAGAACTTTCACATCTGGGTTTGAAACCAATTGTTCTCTTTGCTCCACAGACACTATCGCATTCTCTGAGGATGGCAGACCAGAACTTTGAGAAGCTGAAGGATGAATCTGACCGCCTGGAACAGCATGCAAAGAAATCAGTCAACTGGCTCTTATGGATAATGTTAATTGTAGTTTGCTTTATTTTCATCAGCATGATTCTCTTCATTAGGATTTTCCCCAAACTAAAATGACTCTTACTTTTTTACTTAAAACTGCCAGAAGTGCAGTTGGAAAGCTCAGTTGCTGTGATAACTGTCAGCAATCAATGTCTTTGCCACCTACCCTGTCCTCAGAGAGGCTGTGCATGGCCTACCGTTGCATCTCTTTCTTGTTCAGTTCCTGGATTCCAGAAAGGGTTTTGCGGGGAAGGCTTTCTACACTTGGATACTTGGTTATTTTTTGTTACCTTGTGAATATTTTTGCCTATTGAGGGGAGAACTGGGATAAAGATGGCAATTTATGCTGAGCTGTTAATGAGTTCTTTAGCGGATCCATACAGTCCTGCTTTTGATGTGGCTGTAGCAAATGGTACAGCTCCTAAAAGGCATTTACTCAGATATAAAGAACAGCTGAAGTCGCAGAACTTTTCCTGTCTTTACAGCCTTCTGTACTGAACTAAGACATTGCTGCCAACAGGATATTTAACCACACTTTGTACAGACACAGCTGTAGGGGGTAGAAAGAGAATGCTGCCAGATGTAGAGTATCAATAGGTAACACAAATTCTCAGGCTCACCTTTTTCCCAGATGGGTATTTGGGGCTTTGGACTTTTCAGCCTTCTGCAGATTAAATGTAATATAGAAGGGCTGAAGTTGCTTGCTCTTGTAATCTTTGCTTCCCTTTTTGTTTGCGCAAATGTTCTCACAACCAAATGCTCGTTGGTTTGATCAGAGCAAGCCAGGCTGGGTGTGCAGGGACTTTGGTTTTCCACACGAGGGTGCTGTCCCCATAGGCAAAGGCCAATGTTCTAAAATAAGTGATGTTTTTTTAAGTACCTAAAATCCTAATTATTTCATGGAACAACTTAAAGCCTGATATTTAAGGGACTGAGTCCATCTTTGTTTCAGACCCTTTTGGATGTCTTGGTACATATCCAAAAAACCTTATCTTTTATGGCTGTGGGAGTGAGGGGCAATATTCAGCAGTCACAGATAAAAACTGATGATTTATACAGCAGAGGACAGGCATGGTTCAGGGCTCTTCAACAAGGCTTTGTATTCTGAGATGGAGCTTTGCAGGCTTGTGCCATTGAGACAGTATTGGGGTCCTGCTCCAGCTCATGGGGAATGGTTGCCCCTGGTGAAGCTCTTCCTGCTGTGCTCTCAGTAACTACACCAGTATCTTGGTAGTGACTCAATAGAAAGGTTGGACCAGATGATCCCTGAGGTCCCTTCCAACCTCCCAGTCTATGATTCTATGCTTTGATGCTGCAGGGCAGTGTGCTGCTGACTTCTAAAGGGGGCATACAAGAAATCTGCAGGGGGATTTCTTACAAGTGCCTTTAGGAACAGGCCAAGGGGAATGGCTTTAACCTGCCAGAGGGGAGATGGAGATGGATATGGATATGAGCTCTTAGGCAGAAGCTGTTCCCTGTGAGGGTGCTGAGGCGCTGGCACAGGGTGCCCAGAGAAGCTGTGGCTGCCCCATCCCTGGCAGTGTTCAAGGCCAGGCTGGACAGGGCTTGGAGTACCCTGCTCTAGTGGAAGGTGGCTAAGCAACTATAAGCAACTATAGTTGCTGATACATCTGCCACAATATGAATCTGTTTGTGTCAACCTGGCTATTGAAGCAGAAACTGTTTTCAAGCCATCACTCTGCTACGAGCTTGATTGCGTAATGTTTGATTGGAAAGGAAGGTGTGGACTAAAATGTGTAAGCAAGAAAATTCTAACAAGTCACTGTATTTGTTCTCAAATTAACCTTTCTAGCCACACAGGTATTTATAACCATGCTTATTATAACTGTGCTGACTAACAGCTTTAGAAAAGTCTGGAAATAAAGATCTGATGGACAGCATTTTAGTAAGATGAGAGAACAGTCTTAAGTGCTCCAGGAAAGCATTATTGCACCCTGGCAAACAATAATAGTACACATGACCTGTCCTCCTGAGGCTTGCAAGCAAGAATGATGGGGTAGGATTTTTTCTGGCCTTACGTAAGGCAGGAGGATGGAATACATCATCTTAAGGAGATTCTTATTTCTTTTCTGGCCTTAAACTCCACGCAGCTGTGCTGCAGGGAATCCAGAGGTGTAGTCCACAGGATTAGCTCTTTCTCCTTGTTTTGACTGAACTAGTAAGTAGTACTTTAACAATGTTTTTCCATATAAAGAGCAGCTGCCATTTGCTGAAGGACCCAATTGTTTTTGTTCCCTTCTTTTTCTCCACTCATGAAGAAAACACTGGGCTAGACTAAAGCCATTCATTGTTGGCAAAAGGTGAAATGAAGAACTGCAGGAATGGGTTCCAGCATTACCCACTCTGGTGTTCATAGGCTGATGTATGTCCTGCTTGATGCATGATGTTTGGATTTTAGAGTATCTCTGTGCATGCCTTCATGCATGTAATTAAATGTGGTGTTAAACCAGTGATAGAGCACATGTGCTCAGGCGTGGAAATAGTGGAGTTGTTGTAAAGAGCTTTAGCAGAGTAATGGTGGTAGAAGATGGTACAGGCACAAGGGAAGAGGGGAAGCATGTGTGACAGGAAAAGAGCAGAAGGTGGTTCAGCAGAGCAGGGGCAGGATTGCAGCGGGAGCCAGCACTGATCTAATTCAACATGTCCCTGCCCATTGGAGAGGGGTTGGAACTGAATGACCTTTGAAGGCCCCTTTCAACCCCAACCTTTCTGTGCTGCTTTCTCATGAAGAAGATTCACCTCCTTTGCAGTTTCATTTGCTCTCGTGAAAGGTTCATACAAAGTAAATGCTAGGTGAGTTCATGACTGCTTGAAGGGCTGTATTACCTTGCAGGGACAGGACAGAAAATCGGGTCTTTGGTGGTGTCCTGCGTGGGCTCCCTCTGAATTAGGACTTCCATGTCACCTTGTCACCTCACACATGTCCTAGCACGGGCTGTGCCTTCCAGCTCTTCTTTCCCTGGCAGACCCGGCCTCAGTGGAGGTGTAAGCTCCCTTCCCGGCCCCTCTCTGCTTGTACCCTCTGGGGGCGGTGACCAGGCCCCGTTCCCTTCCCGCGGGAGCACTCCCTGCCCGGTGCGTGGCTCCCGGCGAGGCTCGGGCAGGCTCCGGTGCTCCGGGTCACCGCCACCCGCCCGCCTCCAGCAGGCCCCGGAGTGCCCCGCTCATGGCCCGCCCGAGGGAGGCCCCGCCGCGGGGCCCTCAGCGCCGCCCTAAGCCGGGGGGCGCGGGCGGGAAGGGGGCGGAGAGGCCCGGCCCGGCGGGCGCCAGCGGGGAGCGGAGCAGAGCCCGGGCCCGCCCCGCGGCCGCCACCGCCTCCTCGCTCCGTCCGGGGCGCGCAGGGGCCGGGCACGGCGCGGATCTCCGCGGAGACCCGGGGGGGCGCGGCCCCGGCGGGAGGTGAGCGGGCGGCGGGTGCAGTGACGGCGGGAGCCCGTGGGGCCGGGAGCGGAGGGACGGGAGCGGGCAGTGCCTGAGCACGGAGGGGATGGCGGGGCCCTGGGGGTCCCGCTCGGCCTGCAGGAACCTCTGTGGGAAGGGGGTGTCGGGGACCGGCTCCTCATGGCGGGACTGAGGGGAGAGCCGCGAGGAGCCGGCTCCCGGCTGCCCGGCGGCGCGGGGAAGGGGCCGGGGGGGCTCCTGCGGGACCCGCGAGGAGAAAACCCTTTCGTGCTGCCGGTACGGAAGGGAGCGCAGAAGGGAAAGGTTCCATCGAGCCGCCTTTGAGCTGAGGAAGGTCAGAGCAGGCGCCCGACCGCGGCGGGACTTTCGGGGAAGCCATTCAGTCCTCCTGAGGTAGCTTTTAGCGGAGACTTCTTTGCTTTGCTCTTAACCCTTCGCATGAAGAGCTTGGGGGAAGGTTTTCTCGCTGGCAGTAAAACAGCTGCCGGGATGGCGAAGCCGTGAGGCTGACAGGATATGTGTTTAATAGTTTAACAACAGGGTTGTGTCGTGGTCACCATTCAGGTAGCGTGAGGGTAAATCAAAGATCATTATCTTAAGTTAAAGTTGCCAGAAAACCAACTGCTCGATGGCAAATTGCACTTCTGGAATCGGTGGAAGCCAGGTGGGATGGCAGGCTTTAAGAAGAGTAAGAATAAAATCAGGGATCAGAGCATGAGTGTGCCTAGGATGGGTACCGATGCTGCTATGAAGTCAGACGTCTGGATTTCAGTTAGCCGGGTTTGGAAGTGCTGGCTTAATCTCCGCCGTTTATCAGCATCTAAAGGTAATTGCTTGTTTTACAAGTGTAATGCAAAGCGGTTAAGGCAAGTTTCGCAGAAGTCAGGCGGAAGGTGCACTGGAGAGAGCAGACGTGCTGATGTTTGTCCTCTGAAGGAGCTGCTCTCCTGTGGCCAACAGGGAGGGCTGGTTGTGAGATGTGAGGCTGTGCTGGCGGTTGATGTGTTTACGAGCTCAGGTTTATCAAGATAGGAGACTTAGAGACAGAAACGTGCAGAAGAGCTTTTCCCCCATTTCTATGTGGGGTATTTTGTGTGTTTGTTATCTAAAGGAAAAAGCTGTTATGTTGTTAACTGGAGGCTGCCTGTTGGAAGGTAACAGACTTCATGAGACGCTTATGTGCAGAGCAGTGAAGAAGCTGGCGACACTGAAAAGTGCATCTGATGTTAAGCCCACAGTGCTTTTTACCTGCTGAGTGAGGAGTACCTGTTAGCTTGTGCAGACTGTGAAATTCATATAAAATGTGGCTTTTTGCTAAGCTAATTCCCTTCTCATGTTAGAGTTGTCCTAATGAGATAAAGCAGAACGTGGCAATTTCTCAGTCTGATAGCATTTCCGGCAGGAAGGAGACCGAATACACGCAGTGAGAAGTGATTATTACATTGTCCTCCTGTTATAGCCCACCTGAATCTGCAGAAGCTGGGTTTATTTGTACGGCATCACGCAGGGGGCTCAGAGACTCCACAGGTGGCAAAGAGCGGATCCCTGCTGCTAACTCCGCAGGCTGTGCTTGAGGAGCTAATGCTCCTTTCAGCTCTGATTAAAATACAGAGGTCTCTGTTACCATGTTCTTAGTGTCTGGGGAGACCCTTCCCTACCAAGAGAGACAAGAGATGTTACTTACGGATGTGTCAGTTCCCTGCTCTTACCTCCCAAATTTACCTTGGGACATGGACCTGTCTAAACTCTGAGGCCCCGAGGTTATGTACTTGTGCAGGTATCATCGCAGGTTTTAAAGGTCAGATTTTTACCATGCACTCTTTCTGGCAGAATTAAGGGAGGCTCCTTTTAAAAACTTCGCCGCTTGAGGGAGTCCCTTTTCGTGGAGTCGCAAGCTTGATGTAAGACATTTTTGTTGTGGTTTTGAAGGCTTTTTCTGACATCCTTTTGAGTGCACAACTTAAATGGTGTCTGGTCTGAAGGAGAGCATGAGCTCTGAAGAGTGAGTGTCATGACAACAACCAATTTCTTTATAGACCCAGCAGTGTCAGTAAACACCAAAGCACCCATATCGATCATTTCTGCAGTTGAGAATCTTCCTGAAAGGCAGCTGATGAGGATCTCTTGACAAGGGCCTGTAAGGACAGGTCAAGGGGAATGGCTTTGAGCTGCCAGAGGGGAGACAGAGACGAGCTCTTAGGCAGAAGCTGTTCCCTGTGAGGGTGCTGAGGCGCTGGCACAGGGTGCCCAGAGAAGCTGTGGCTGCCCCATCCCTGGCAGTGCTCAAGGCCAGGTTGGACCCAGGGGCTTGGAGCACCCTGCTCCAGTGGAAGGGGTCCCTGCCTGTGGCAGGGGTTGGAGCTAGAGGAGCTGTAAGGTCCCTTCCAACCCAAACCAGTCTGGACTCTATGATTCCCTGTGATGTGATGCCAAGGGTCGCTGCAATTTAATTGCATATATCCACTCAGAAAATGCCTGGGGCTGCATATGTAATATATTTAGGCTTAATTTTATGTTGTGTTTTGTTTTCAGGTTCCTCTTGCAGAAGCCAGTAAAGACTTGAAGATACGAATCTGGATGTTTCCAGGTATGGTGTAGCAGTTGGAGCTCAGTGGAGGTGTTTTCTGCAGCAGAACGGTTTGATTAGCTCGAGCTGCATTTCTGCAGCCACTTGTGCTTTTCTCTTTTACCTTGCATTGAGCTTGCACAGATGATTTTGAAGCCAGGTAGCGAATTGCATTGAGGAACCAGCAGGGAGTAAAATGAACCCCAAGTCAAGGAAAAGAAGTTTTAAGGTTTCAATCTTTTTTTCAGCCTGGTTCTCTGGGAAGCCTTACACATTCTTGTGTTGAGTAGGGGGGGTGCTGGCAGTGAAGTGGGAGTGATGGCCAGGAATGGGTGGAGGCCGGGCTCTAGTCTTTGATGGCAGTGTTGGTTTACACTGGCTCTGTGTTATGAGGAACCCTTCTCAGCAGGGGAGTCCTTTCACACTGGAAAGAGCAGCAGCTTCATTTGAAGGATTGTAGTGGATCTCTCCACCCATTGATAGACTCTTAAAGGAAACACATCTGTTTCTTCCCTTGCTGTGGTTGCTGGTGCTCTGGTCTTTGCATCCTTGCCCAGCAGGGTATATAAAGCCCTGGTATGCACAGTGTAGGATCTGGTTTTGTCAGAAGGTCAGTTCCAGGAGCCAGCCCAGACTGATGTCTGGTGCAAAGCTACCTTGAAGGGCTGAGGTGTGCAAATTGTTGCTTTCCACTAGTTGCATCCCTGCTGTGAAAGGACTAAGAGCTCCTCTCCCATCTAGGTTGGACGGGGCTTGGAGCAACCTGCTCTAGTGGAAGGTGTTTGTGCCCGTGGCAGGGGGTTGGAGCTGGAGGAGCTTTGAGGTCTCTTCCAACCCAAACCAGTCTGTGAGTCTATGAAGTTCTTCAAATACTTTGCTGTGGGAGGTTCTTGCACAGCTGGCCAAGCACACAGGTATGATGTGCATGACCTGGCCTTCAGCAAGCACCAGGGCTTTGAGTCAAAATACATAAAGCAGAGAAAACTTTAAAGCGATAAACTGCAGGATGTGCTTAGGTTATATTTTTGTAGCAAGTGGTGGTATTTTCATTCCTGGGGTATATCAGAGCTTTTGGGGCAGCTGCTTCCTTGTTCGTCTTTGTCATACATGTATGAAAGGTCACCTCCTTCTAGAGGATTTGAGCCGTCATGTCAAAATTTGTGTGTAATGTTTTCAGAAGAGAAGATTAAGTTTTCTGGTCAGAGATGATGCTGAGGTAAATCACGAAGGCAGAACTCCCAAAAGCGTAATTTCTGTGTCATTTTTCTTGTCAAGTTATTTGTGCTCAATTGAAGCAAGGAGAAAGCGATCCTTGGTGTCGTGTGTTTTAAAAATAACCCTTGAGCTCAGCCAGCATGAACCAGGGCTGGGAGGTTCTGACTTTGTGAGGGGGATGCAAATGGCTGTGGCTGTCACTCTGGCCTGTGCCCCGAGCTGAAGCTGGTGCAGGCCTGATTGTCTCAGCTCAGGCAGGGCCAAACAGCTGCTTGCAGTGCAGAGAGATTAATCCATGTATTGGAGAGAGACTGGCCCAGCGTGGAACAAATGTGGTGCAGGAGTGATTCGAAGATGTCCCTGTGTACATCACATCCAGAGACCATCCCGTAACGCCAGAGTTGCTGGATTAAAACCATGGTGTGGTTGCGGCCTTCAGTATCCTGGCAAATAACATACTGTCCCATCGTGATTTATTTATGTAAGCGGTAAAGCACAGTTGGAGACAGGTTCTTTTGATGTTAGATAGTATTTCAGCAAAGAAGAGGACAGTGCCTGCTGAAAGAGCTTGTTACGTTCTGCTTTATAAGCTCTCCATGTTTGCCAAGTCCTGCTCCCGCGGGTCCTGACAGTATTACAGGGTTTTCAAGTTATCTTTCTAATCAAGACTAATTCACGTCCAGATTTGTTTTTCAATAATCATCATCATCTGATAGATTGCATTTCTCATTAAGCAGTAACGATTGTGAAAAGCATGAGTCACAGTTCTTTTCATGTTGGAGAAAGGCACAGCTTTCTATTGGTTGCTGTTTCTCAATGCTTTTGAATGTATTTTGCATTTGTGGTATAGTTGGGAACGTAGATGGCATTCTCAGATAAGGTTTTGTGTTTTGCAATTAAAAATGATGAAAAAGTGCTAGTTTGAGGCGTGGAAAAGTATCATTTAAAAGAAAAATCGTAATTAAATCCTTTTTCTTTATTTTCCCCAAGCTTTGGAACAGGCTGGAGAGTTTGTGGGAACAAATACCTGGGATACTGATGGAACTGGTGATACTGAGATTCACAGAGTAATTAAAGGCTGTGTGTTTCCTGCAGGAGGGAGAACAAGGACTGTGTGAAAAGTCCTGCTCTGCATCGTGTAGGTGTACTCAGCTGTAGTACAGGACATCTCCCTCCACTTCCCAAATGCATCCCAACTGATAAAGAACCTTCCTAATCTGTGTTGGCATTCAAGATGATCCAATTCCACTTTGATGTTTTATCTTTGCTAAATCCATGGCAGAGAAGTCACACATGACTGTTGCTTTGTCTCGTTTATCACAACAGAGATGCTGCAGGGCTGGAGCAGCTCTGCTGGAGCCAGGCTGAGAGCTGGGCTGAGGCAGCCTGGAGAAGAGAAGGCTCCTGAAGGGGAGACCTTAGAGCAGCTCCAGTGCCTGAAGGGGCTGCAGGAAACCTGGAGGGAGGCTTTGGACAAGGGATGGAGGGACAGGAAAAGGGGAATGGCTTTAACCTGCCAGAGGGGAGACTGAGATGAGCTCTTAGGCAGAAGCTTTTCCCTGTGAGGGTGCTGAGGCACTGGCACAGGGTGCCCAGAGAAGCTGTGGCTGCCCCATCCCTGGCACTGTTCAAGGCCAGGTTGGACCCAGGGGCTTGGAGCACCCTGCTCCAGTGGAAGGGGTCCCTGCCCATGGCAGGGGTTGGAACTGGGTGGGCCTTAAGGTCCCTTCCAACCCAAATCAGTCTGGGATTCTATGAAAACTGTTTGAAGGAGAAGGTCTCACTGGGGCTGCCTGACTCTTTTCTGAGTTTGGTACTGATGAATTCAGAAAGGAGACGTGAGCAGTTCAGGTAGAAGTAAGCTCCTTCTTGATTTCTTCGTGTGATTTTCCAACCTGAATTAGCTGAGACCAATAGCTTCCTTTTCTTCCTCAGTTACATCATGTGA
Organism: Ara ararauna; assembly: GCA_028858755.1. Taxonomy (NCBI): domain Eukaryota; kingdom Metazoa; phylum Chordata; class Aves; order Psittaciformes; family Psittacidae; genus Ara; species Ara ararauna. The sequence goes on along the minus strand of CM054398.1, from coordinate 1,801,351 downwards.
CAGTAGCCAGTGGCTGCTCTTTGTACAGCAAGACTGGAGGAAATAGCAGGCATTAGAAGAGAGAATGAAGGAAAATGCCCAGAAAAATTGCCCAGTAGCTCATCTGGATTTTCTAGGTGCCTCCTTCCTGCAGTTTACATTTGTACTCTCTCAAGGTACACGCGTAGCTCTGGGAATGTGTGTCTGTCTGTATTTTGTGGAGATGTACTAGCTGGTACTTCAGATGCCGCAGTTGCCTTACTTGGACACTAGTCATGGCTGATGTACTTCCTAAGATTTCAGGAGGGTAGGTTTTGACTTTTTCTGGCATCTACTCGGCGGGATGTCATGGGAGGGTGTCTGGTAGGCAAAGAGGCCCACCCGGTTGGTTGATCTTCCAGGGCAGCCTCACCTAAGCACAAGTGTAGTCCATCCCAACATGCAAGAAGACAAACGTGGTAGGAGGCCAGCAGAGATGAACATGGACTTGTTAGCTGAGCTCAAACACAGAAGAGAAGTGTCAGGAAGGTGGAAGTGGGGGTGGATGGCCAGGAGGAATATAAAGTGTTGCCTGTGTGTAGAAGAATGGAGATAGGAAAGCCAGACCTCAGCTGGAGTGAGGGATGTGAAGGGCAAACAGAAGGGCTCCTGTTGAAAGTACATCGGCAGTAAGAGGCGGAATAAGAGGACTTGGGCCTGCTGCTCTGAGTACCTTCTGACCAGGGGCATGGTGAAGCCAGAAAGCATTCGGTGCCTTTTCTTGTTTTTAACTGGTTAAACCAGTACTTGTTTTTTCCTGGACAAACCCAAGGAGCTGTACTCATCCCCCTCCGTGAGGGATGATGGAATGAGTAGAGCTGTCTGATTTGCATCCTGATGTGGATGGGTGACATCAGCCTGCCACCTGCGCTGTGGGTCAGACCTGGCAGTCTGCTTGGGAGGCAGACACTCGCAGGCAGAGCAACCCAGTAGCAAAGGAGCTCGCAAGCGGAGCACAAGGTATGGAAGTTTGTAAGTATTTTATGCTGGCTAAGGAAGATGTTCACTGCAGAGCTAGGTAAGCAAGTTTGTCTGCTCGCTGGACTTCTTATTTGCAGCTTCTAGCATTTGTTTGGGCACTTTATGCTTTTTCTGGGACAAAGACCTCTCAAAAGAGGGTGTATATGGAAATTGTTGCCTTGGAACAGAGAATCACATGTCCAGCATGCACCAAAGTGTGAGATAGGGTTAATGATGAAACACTGGGAAGTCTAGGAAGCAAGGCAGAGCACGCCAGCTCTTAGAGGGCTAAAAGGAGATGTTTTCTTAGCAAAGAGTTTTGGAGGTGAATTTTACCTTTCGGCTTTTAAAGTTAGTGAAGAATCAAGCTTCTGTTGGACTGGTGGGGAAGTAAGTGAATGGTGAGAAGTTCCTTGAAACAGTTGAAGAACAGCAAAATGAAATGAATTGATGCATGGGTGGGCAGCAGACATGAAATAGATCAATAGGAATTGTCAGCTGGCAGATCTAGGTGAGGCGAACATCTGAAAGCCAGGAAGTTGAAGATAACTGGTCATTGCAAGGGAGATGAGAAAGCTGGGGAACAGAAGAGAAATAGAGTAGAATTAGCTGCAGGTAGAGAGAGATTTGTACCCAAGGTTCAGACCAGAATCCATCCATGTCTTTGGGGATTCTGCATCAGTTATGGCCAGAGCAAGCAGACTTCTAATCGTCTCCAAAAGAGGTTCAAAGAAATGGAGGTGGGTTTGTAGGGAAGTTACCTGGACAGAGTGAGGAGAAGGCATGCCACAAGAGTAATGGTCAATGGGTGAGTCATGGACTGGAACTATAAGGAAAGTGGTGTGGGTTTGGTTTTGGTGGTGGTTTGGTTTGGTTGTTTGCCATGGGAGGACATTCTTAGAGAGGCATTTTTCTTGATGAATGAATTTCAGCTGTGGCCTTTGGACACTGTTCAGGAAGAACTGACCAGAGTAGGACTGGAATACGGTGGCTCTTCCAATCTGAAATAACCGGGAACCCTTATAAATAACATGGAATCATAGAACAAAAGTCATCTAGTCCAACCCTCCTGCAATGAGCAGGGACATCTTCAACTAGATCAGGTTGTTCAGAACCAGAGGACTCTGTTTCTTGACCCCAGCTTCTTCTAAGAAAGACAGGACAAGCCTCTCTGCTGTGGTTTCCAGCACATCAAGATCTAAGCGGCTTTGTGGGTTTTCATTATCTCAGCCCTAGCCCCATGACAAACATAAAGCAACATGAATGGAGCAGCAATGTGGCTGCTTCCACATCAGCTGAGCACTTCCCCTGTGGCAGCACTGTGCTGCTGGTGGTTAATTAAGTCCTGGGAAAACTGGCTTTACCAGGAAGTCTTTGGCAGGAATTCCTGTGCTGGTTCTGGCAGCAATGTCATTAGTATGATGCTGCACTTGAGCTAAATAAGACCTGGCAGACCTAAGCTTGGCCCAGAGCCACTTTGGAGCTGTTTGCGCCTGTGGCATTGTTCACCCACAAACCTGTATAATCCACCTGCAGACAATGGACCAGCTCTGGTGTCATCAAGAACTGGAAGGCCTTCATAGTCAGACTAAGAGGAATGAAATGGCACGGTGGGCTAAGTTCTGTATTTGGGGACTAACAGCAGAGTTTTGTATTAAAAATGTATGTAGACACTCCTCTCATTCACATTCTTTATTGGGGTTATTATGTACCTACCAGAGGGCTTAGGAACAGCTTTCTATTATGAACAATCAATGCAGAAACACCACTAATACAGCTTGGTACCCCTAATGACAGGATCATTGTTGCTTGTCTCAGCAAACAGCTGAAAGTGGCCCAATGAAGTCTTGGATGTTCCTGAAATAAACAGCTTTCTGAGGCAGAGAGGATGAGGAAACAACTTAGTGAGTGCTATGCTGGAATTTGGGAAGAAGTTGGAAGTTCTGTGCTATTGGGGTGAGAATTCCTACAGCAAAGACCAAAATTACCATTGCAACCTGCTCTAGTGGAAGGTGTCCCTGCCCATGGCAGGGGTTGGAACTGGATGAGCTTCCAGGTCCCATCCAACCCAAACCACTCTGTGAGTCTAAACTGCAGGGTGGGTACCTGCGCCAACTCATCATAAAAGTGAGAGGGTGATTATCCAGTTCTCCGCAAAGACTCATCAGTCTTCTCTCTCTTTTTTCTCCACCCTTATCTCTAATATTCACGTATGTAAATACACATGAGTATTCATGTGCCTATATTTTAATGCTTAGTTTGGGAATTGATTCTCTGAGTAAATCAGCAGAGTAACTCATCGACCATGTCAGCGCAGTTACATTTTCTAGCTAAACCTGCTTAGCCATTTTACCTTTCTAGCTAGATGCTGTGCTTTGAAAATGAACCTGTGCATAAATCTCTCCCTAAGGGCTTTCAGTACCAGTTCCTGTCTATGGCTCAGGCTTTAGGAAGCCCTTCAGTCCTGCTCTTTGCTGCAATGTGCAGATACTGAGGTGCATTCCTGCTGGCCACCATGGAAATTCCTGCTTTGCTTGGAGCAGCTCAGTGCAGGCTGTCAGCAGAGACCTTTGTAACGCTAAGGATTCAGATAAAACCCCCAAGTTAAAAACAAAGGAAAGGCAAGAATTAACAAAGTAAGTAAGTGGATAGGGCTGCTGGGCTGCACAAAGTCCAATTGTTTCAATACCTTTTAGCTTTGTCATAGAATCGTGGAATGGTTTGGGCTGGAAGGGACCCCCTGCCACAGACAGGGGCACCTTCGACTAGACAAGGTTGCTCCAAGCCGTGTCCAGCCTGGCCTTGAACACTGTGTGAACTCCTAATGCTGATGTGTCCAGTGTCAGGTAGGGGAGCGTGTACTGCAGTGTTTTCCCTCTGTTCTTGCTGAACTTGTCTGTGTGAGAGGCTGTCTCTGTTACACTTGCATTCAGCCCTGGAGGGCTTGGTGCTCTGTACTATTACAAAGCTCCAGCCAATAACACAGGATGCTCTGTGAGGCATAAAGAACTTTGGAGAAAGAAAGGGGCCTGCTAATGCTTTCCTCTGGGTGCTCAAAGGACATTTGAGACACACCATTGCCTTCAGCTTTCCAGCTGCCTCCACTTGGGAACTTGACCTGTGTGAACTGCAGCAGATAACTTCTGCACTTACTGTATGAAACCATCTCTGTATTTTCACCATGTGTAAAGATAGCTGCAGACATAAAGAAGTCTTCCAGGAAGGTGATCCTGGCTATATATAGTTTGCGCATGAGAGTATATTAGATAATGGCTGTTTACTTCCTTAGCACTTTGAGTCTAAGACTATTTCCCCTAAGCAAATTGGAAGACTTGCTTTATATCCTCCCCACAGAGAGCCCTTGGCAGAGTTCAGCTTTGCCAAGCATGTGTTGCAGCTTTTTGTGCTGCTGCCAGACATCTCGTGTCCTGGAGGGAGACTCCTTGGTTGTGTAATTGCAAAGCTTGCTGTTGTGGCAGCTTTCCCTAACCTGCCTGCTGCCTTTGCACTGGCAGAGAACCCTGGACTACTGAGCACGTGGTTTCTGCAGAGCTGAAGCAGGGAGGAAATGTAGTTCTAGGTATTCCCGATGCTTTTCCTGACTAGAGCGGAGATTTTTAACAGATAATAAAGTTTACCAGCACCTCTGAGGTTGGTGTCGTTCGTACCTTGTAAAGCTCTCTGTAATTCAGACACCTTGCTTAGGGACCTGACTTCTCCAAGCTGATACCCAGGACACGTCTGAAGTTCATGAGGCGTTCTGGAACGCTGTCACCATGCTTCCTCGTGCTGGTGTGTTGAATTCATTGTAGGGTAAGCCCATACTTGTACGGTTTGCTTCGACATAGATACTTTCCTCACTGCAACTGTAGAGTTTTGTGTTCACACAGTCTATAGATGATCTGGGGGCATCCTGTAAACATGGCTCTGAGGTTGAGCACAGCAGCCAGGCAGTTCTCCTTGCAGAAAATGGACCGGGGCTTGGGCCTCCACTAGGTGAGATGCTTTGTGATATTCAGGTCAGACACTTGCTATCTAAATTACAGGCATTGTCCGAATTACGTGCTTTTCCCCTCTGTTTGTAAGGTAGCATTTCATGTGTGCTGCTCAGATGCGCTCAATGGCATCTCATTCCCATGTTTCCTCTTTCCTCATTCTATGCCTGCCCAAAGCTTGTTTGACTTCAGTTCAGAGCTTGTGTTTGGGATATTTGTTGGTATCAGCTAGAATGAGCAGCCTCTGTTGGAGGGTGGTGCAGTTCATATTTGTGTATGGGGTAGAATTATCTCACAACAGTATTTTCATGTTGAACTCCTTGTTACACCCATTCCACTGCCTTTTATGCTGCTCTGATCACGTATGTAAATCCCACCTTCAGGCATGGTCTTTGAAATGGCATTACAAATCCAGCTTACCACGTAGCACTAAAGTTCTTACCTGGACGTATTTTCCTTGATCATTTCAAACAAAAGATGGATCTTTTTTTCTTTTTCAAAGGTGAAGTTTCAGAATAACATTAGTTATAATGCATGCACAAGTACACAAAGTGGAATTGCAGTTGTAGAATCCCAGACTGGTTTGGGTTGAAGGGACCTTCAAGCTGATCCAGTTCCACCCCCCTGCCACAGGCAGAGCCACCTTCCACTAGAGCAGCTTGCTCCAAGCCCTGTCCAACCTGGCCTTGAACAATGCCAGGGATGGGGCAGCCACTGTGTATAAATAACAACACATGCAAAAGATCAAAGACTAAAAAACACGGATATGTGCATATGAAAGGACAACCGGCAGCCAGCCCTGCAGCAGACTTGCTGCATCCTCCTGATACCAAGCTATCAGTCTCTAGAAAGGAACCTGTGAACTGCAGAAGCTGCAGTATTCAGCTGAAAACCTTCAGATACACCTCGCTGCGAATGCCACTGTTGAATTCTGAGGCATTTCTCTCCATTTTAGCCCTTTTTTGGTTCTGTGCCAACAAGCACCTGATAAAAAATCTGGGAGCAAGTTATCAGTTCCTTGGGTGCTGGTGCAACCCACACCTCTTCTGTTTTGACAGCCAGATGCAACCTCAGCGAGGGTGTAATCCTTCCTTGCTTCAGTGGCATGTGCTGACAGGTTTGCTGGGTGCGAGGCTGCCCTCAGTTCATTCTGCTCTCCCTTCCTTCCAGGATGGCACACTCTCTGTATGAGTGGCTCTGGCACCATGAGTTCTGGCTGCCCCCAGGAATCACTTGGGAGGACATGCAAGAGTCTGAAGATGTCCATTACCCTCAGCCTCGTGATCTCCTGCTCAGTATCCCTTTTGCTTTAATCTTGGTTGTCATTCGACGTGTCTTTGAAAGGTAAGTTATTTAGTGCTCTTGGGGGGTTTTTAGGGTTAATGCTGGCAGTCCAAGTCCAAAAGCTGACTTTAGTGTCTGGGCCAATGTATGCCTGAAGAGGTCCACAGAAACTGCAGCTCATGAAGTCTGCTGAGGGACATTTTTCAGCTCTTTCTTTTCAGCCCTGTGTACTGGCTAAAGAAGTGTGTTGAACATAGAACACAAAACCTACCTTTAAGGTCTAATGAGCCATGTGAGTTCCTACACTTAAACCAGGTAGGCCCTGGATGAGCTTTATGCTTGTGTTTTAGAAGGCAGACAAGCTGGTTTGTGTTTTGTTGCGTATCAGTGGCAGTTTCTGGGTCGAGTGCGGTGGGCATCATGTTTAGACTACCCAAATACAGTTAAGTCTCCTTTATCTTGGGTAATGGGGACCTGGGGTATCACACCTGACAGACAAGCCTCAATAAGATGCATTAGATTAGGCTGAGTCAGCTGAGCTCAGGATCAGCCACACAAATGTGTGCATGTCACAGACCACTGCTCTGGGTTCAGGAGTGTCATTCCCTTGGGAGTGCCATGTAAAGACATTTGTAGCTGCTTTTTTCTTTCCGGAACCATGTACGTGTTTTGCATTTTACTCTTCAGCACAGAAAATTTGGGGGTTATGGCAAAGGCATAGCTAGAAAGGCTGCAGGGTTCACTGAGTCAGAGTTTCATAAAGATCCTGAGCTGGTGCTGTTGCTTTATGCAGTTTAGTCTATAGTTTGCATGGTGTCTGCAACACAATATGATTTGCTGGTGGGTAACTGAGATTTACCAGTGTCAGCCATTGTCAAGACTGCAGAGTAAGTCCCCTTTTATGATCCTGAATACTCTTCAAAGTGATTCTCACTGGACTGAAAAATCCCTGTTCCTTGCTGCTGATGGAAGAGGTAATCTTCTGAAATAGTTTAGTCAAATGTACAGTGATTTGAAGCTTAGAAAAAGGGGAAGAAGACAATTAAAATGTCATCTATTTAAAAAAGAAAGATGACAGATGGAAGCACACCTCTGCAGGTTAGGAATGTGTTTCTTCTCCGGATTCTGTGTGCTAACAGGGACAGATTGAGAAAGTTGATAGAAGCTGAAATGATTCAGAGCTCTGTTGTGATGAAAATGGTTTTAATAAACCCCCCAATTATAGCCAGTATTTTTATGTAAACACAGATACGTCAATGATTCTTTAAATAATCATTTTGTGATGATACAAAATTGGAATCCAGACCTCTTCTTTGTAAACAATATGTTTAGTGCTCATTCCAGGAATTCCACGAATTTTACCGTGCACTTTCCCAAGGACAGAGATGTCCTGGTTACCTCCACTGATGTGGGAACCAGGGTGCTGTAGGCTAACCATTAAGACACAAGTGACTCACATTTACATCTTGCTGATCCACAAGACAGGGCTGGATCCAGGACTCCTTCAGGTACTCAGTGTCTGTCAGTGCCTTGGACACGTTTGCAGTGTGAAGTTGGAGATTAATCCCTGTGTCCTGCATTGACCAGGACTCTCCAGTTCTAGGCTCCCCAGTACAAGACAGAACAAGAAGAAGAAGGAGAGCAACCATTCTTAGTGGTGTCCAGTGGCAGGAGGAGAAGGAATGGACACAAGCAGAAATGTGTGATGCTCCAGCTGAACATGAAAATGCTTTTTTACTGTGGGGGTGATCAGACATAGGAACAGGTTCTCCAGAGGAGGAATGGAGTCTCCATTTGTGGAGATACTCAAAACCCAGCTGGAAACAGTCCTCTACAGCCTGCTGAAGCTGACCCTGCTTGAGCAGCAGGGCTTGGGCTGGATGATCTCCAGAGGTCCCTTTCAGCATCGATTCTGTGCTTCTGTGACTCCAATCCTTTATCCCCCTTTTGCTACACTGCTGCTAGTCAATCTAAGTATCTTTTCCATCTGCTTTAAGATGCTTATGGCCAGGTTCAAAGATCTTTTTTCTCTCCCATCCAAGCGATGCCTCAGCCGGCAGAGTTTCCCCAGGCCTGGTACTACTTATTAATTTTAAAGCTGTTTTGATTCACAAACTTCATTAAATAAAAGCTTCTTGTCACACCCTTAGAAAAAGATAGTATCACAGGCCCAGGAAACCTATAATCATACCAGTATCTTGCCAATGCAAATTACAAGCCAGTGTTCTGAGCTGTGTTCTTGTTTGTCATAACTCTTCTGTGGTCATTTATTTCAGCATGGCACTTTCTCATTTTCAATCATTACTGTGTCATGTGCAGTTCATCCTGGAGAAGAAAGCTTCCCCTAGTGAATGGGAGGTATGAACCAAGTCCTCTGTTGCTCTGTTACCTCGTGTGCACTGTGGCACTAGCCCGCTTTAAAACAACCTGCACAAAGGCTGAGAGTTGCACACTGAAGGGATGTGTGTGTTATTTCTTCTCCATATACATGGCCTTCACCCTGTGGCTTTGTACATCTGGTCTGTAGGTCAAAATGAGTGTATGTAGCCAGTATACAAGTTTGGGTTTGGTGGTTTTAGCTTGGCCTCTGGCAGTTTATTCTGCCCTCACCTATTTTACATGCAACTGTGCAAGGATGCAAAGCATTTTTTTTCTCTAGAGACTCTGTGTTCCTGCTTGTACCTGCTCTGGGGTTTCAGAAACACTGTAATGTGTTCATGTCAATTATCTGTGTCAGAACTCCAGGAAAATACTGAGGAGGAGAAGCCCAGAGGGCTTTCTGCAATCCCTCATTCAGCAGCTGCATCAGCCACTGTGTTTAGCCAATGGATCCATCTTGTTTGGAGATTAAACCTGGGAAGGACCCCGCTTCCTCAAGCATGGATTTCCCTCTCCTTGGCGTCTTCTGGCTGAACTGGGATAAACTGAGACTGACATCCTTTTAAGAACCATTTATTCTGTGGATTAGGTGGTGGCTGTGGGAAGAGAGCATGTGATAGCTGGGTGGGGCCTGGGAGAGCTGAGGATGTGGGTGCAGCCCTTGGGAAGGAGAAACAGCTCACACTTGGGTGAAGCAACTCTTCTGTGAGGCTGTTTGCTCTTGGGAAGGTGCAGAATTGGGGCATTCAGTGCTGGAGAGCAGAAACCTTCCTACCTCTGCAGTGCCTCTGATCTTTGCCATGATCCTGAGGCAAGGAGGTTGGTAATGATGTCCTGACGAAAGAGGGAGCCTGGAATTTGGGAACCTCTCCTCTTCCTTTGATGTTTCCAGATTGCGCTTGTGAGTAGGTGGTATGTCCTGCACCCATGATTTGGAGGCTGGTTTTAGGCACCTATACACCTTAGCAGAACTTCACCCTGCTTCTCTTCTGTAGTGTTTGAGGCCCTTTTCTTTAAAAACCAAATTCTTGGGAGTGCCACGGTTATGAAGGAAGCACAGCTTCCATTGCAAAGTGTTTCTTGCCTGTGCAGTTAGGCAAATGTGGGAACTGGAGCGCTTTTGAGGGACAGTAAAGCAGAAAGTTGAAAGCCAGAACGTACATACAATTAATTGTGTGATTTTAGACTTAACCAGTGATTTTGGGATGTTGGGGAACTGAAAGCCAAGGTCTGTGAATTTGAGTCCAAGTAGATGAGGTCTCTTAGGAGGGCTGCAACTGTACATGAGCCATGGGATGACCAATGAAAGAAAGGGATACTGTTGATCTGCAGGGAACAGATACTTGAACTCAGAATGAGATGAAAGATAGGACACCCTTCTGAAGGGGCAAACATGAAGCTAAAAGAGATTGTGCACTTCAAAGAATACAAGTTCCAGTTGCTGCTGTCCCTGGTTCTGCAGTTCGTCCTACTGGAAGATGCTTATGGAGGGGCATCCTTGTAAATTCAGGAACACTTGTGAGAGAGGCAAAAACCCCACTCCCCAAAGTTCAGTTATTTCTTGTATCTGGTGGTACCTCAGAAGCTTCTGCAGGAGCTGTGTAGCCTCATTTTGCACGGTGGGGGAGTATCCTTTTGTGCCCCTTCATGATTAATCCATTTAGTTGCAATTTGAGCAGGTTTTGCATAAGACAGTTTGTTCTTTGGTGGTTGCTGAATGAAATGCCTTAGCCTGAACTTTCATGTGTAAACCATGGAGTACAAGAAGCTCACTGGTGGAGAAGTAGGTTTGGGATGAGAATCGTCTCTCTGTGTCTTGCCTGTAAAGAGTGGTACTGATTTGTCCTCAGACTTCCTCCTTCTGTCTTCCAGAGAGCTGATAAACTGCCATGATAAGACCATCCCTGCAGCTGAGATGATGAATCTGTGATGTTGAAACCAGTACGAACATCATCCTCTTAGGGTTGTGCATGGAACAAGATTTAAATGAAAACTGAGTCAGAGCATACATCCAACATGTATAAACGTCCCTTAGGAAGAAGTTCAGGCCTTCATTTCCCAATGATGGTCATAAAAATAGGATTGGTCCTGTAACTGATGGTCAAAACCTCAACAACAAAGTAATTGTAACTTTGGTTAATTACACCCTGTCTTCATCAGCTGCAACTGCCTTGTTTCTGTTATAGTGAGATTTTATGCCATGACCATAACAAACCAGCAGGAAGGAGAGAGAAGACAGGGATTAAACAGGAATCGGTCAGGATAATAGAAAAAGCTTTCCCATTAAAATGCTCGTGGGCAAACTGCCCTGGCACCTGGCAGGAAAATCCTCTTTAATGTGTCTGGAAAAGTTCAGACCTTTCAGGTCCTGATGTGGACTGAGAAGAAGGCGCAATAAGGTTCTTCTTCAGCAACAGAAGTCGGTTACATCTTCTTCAGAGGAGCTTGTATTCAATGACTTGCTTTTCAAAAAGAAAGCTCAGGCCCACTTCAAGGAACCACTTAATGTAAGAACCAAGACGTACTGCAGAGCTTGGATGGGGCTTGGAGCAAGCTGCTCCAGTGGAAGGTGTCCCTGCCCATGGCAGGGGTTGGAACTGGATGAGCTTTAAGGTCCCTTCAACCAATCTTCCACTAGAGCAGCTTGCTTCAAGCCTCATCCAACCTGGCCCTGGACACTGCCAGGGATGGGGCAGCCACAGCTTCTCTGTGTGCCCTGTGCCAGGATCTCACCACCTGCACAGGGAAGAATTTTTCCCTAATATCTCATCTAAATCTACCCTCTTGTCAGCTTAGAGACAGATTTCTTGTTTGTGCAGGCTGTGCAGGACCTCACTTCACACCACTGATGAGGGAGAGAAGAGTGTGTGTAGTGGAGGAGTTGAATTGTTGAGCACAGCAATTCCATGCCAGGTTTTGTTACCACTTGGTATTTTCTATTTATGCAGTATTTTTGCCCTGCGTTGTTCCCTGTGAAGGGCTGAAGATGCACAGCTAGCACAAGCATCCATTCCTGTGACTAGGTTTCTAGTTGCTATGTCTTCATTTTGCAACCTATGTTTGCCTTGCATTAGGAAAACAGAGCTAAGTTACTCCAGTGAAGACCAAGTGACCTCCTGTTTCAGCAGGACCTTTCTTCTGCGTTCATATCACACATCTGATAAGAGACTCCATCTTGATCCTGAGCCAAGTCCTGAGTTCAAGTGGATGCTGTGTATGTTCAGTGTTTTAGATGGAGCAGTGGCCTAATCATTTAGGCCTTATCAACAGTGTGTAACTGTGCATAAGCTGTAAGCAAGCCAGAGAGCGCTGATAGGTATCGTGGCTGGCTCTGTGTGCCTGGGCTTAGTGCCATAATCCTGGATGACCAAGCATGGTGGATTCAGAAGCTGGCAGAGCAGGATATAGCATTTCCCAACCTTATGTGAGCACAGAGCTCAGGACAAGTCCCACTGGTTTTGCTGTAAATTTGGGATTTTTTTTCTTCTTTGTTTCTTTATCCATCTTATTGCTTGACATAATACTTGTGCTTCAATTCAAACTGTGGGAGGCAGCTGGGATGTAGTACATCATGTTTAAACAGTGCTGCAATATCAGAAATTACTGTTCTGGTTTTGGCGGAGCCTTTATCTTTTCTGTTGCAGAACCATAGCCCTGCCCCTCAGTAGCAAACTGGGTGTGAGAGACAAGCAGAGACCAAAAGCTCAGCCCAACCCTGTGCTGGAAACATTCTACACTACACGCTGCAAGAACCCTGGCGAGGTAAGTCCTTTCTTCCTTTGCTTTCCTCTAGATTTAGCTCTTGTGTCTTATTGTGCACAGAATCACATAGAATGGGGTAATGCCACTCGTATTTGGAAGCTCAACAAAGCAGCAGGAACCACTAAAGCACTGGCCACCCAACACCAGCCAGCCACAGGAGCCAAAGATGTTCTGCTCTCTGAGTTCTTTACACTAAGACTGGACAGCTTGCTGCAATGTGCCTTAGACTGACCAGATTTGGGTTTGTCAGGAGCCTCCAGCTGGGTTCTGTGCTGGCTCCGACAAGATGCCCCTATTGCCACATCTAAGCTTCCAGTCTGGGTCTGAGCCCTGCTTTCTCACCTCTTTTCCAGGGCGAGCTGCTCGGTTTGGCCAAGCAGTGCGACCTGCCACTGAGGAAGGTGGAGAGGTGGTTCCGGCGCCGGAGGAACACGGACAGACCCAGCCTGTCCAAGAAGTTTTGCGAGGCCTGGTGAGCAGCAGCACAAGCCATGAGCAGCAGGGGCCTTCCACCAGAGCTGAGTTCCATGGGCAGCTCACTGCTTCCCAGCCTGGCCTCCACCCCTATGCAGAGAGCATCCCAGCTCCAGCACCTCCCCAGTCTGCCCTCCACTCCTATACAGAGAGCATCCTGGGTCTTCCCTGCCCACATGGGTTGGAGTTCTTCTGCAATTCTTTGCTGCTTCTCTGTTACTGAAACAGAGAGCTGCTTTTCCCCTTGATTTTCACTTCCAAGTCTCCTTTTACACCTGTCTCACCTTTATTCCTTGTAGTTCTTCTGGTTTTGACTCTCTAAGTTGGCATTGTGCTTTGAAACACAGTTGTACCTGAAAAGCTCCCTATTGCTTTGCATCTTACTGCTTCTTGCTGCTTTGCTGCCTCCAAAATAGCCTTTCTGTTGCCTTTCCCATTACTTCCCTTTGCCTCAGGGCAAGCTGGTTCCTTCTGCTGCATCTTTTCTACAACTGTTCTCCATGCTGTTGCTTTCAGAAGTCACAGGCAGTGGGCTAGATTTTATTCTGCCTGAAATGTATCTGTCTTAAAGTGTATAACCATAGGGTAGGCATCAACTTCAAGCTGATCCCCTTGTGCTCCACTTAGCACTCAATCTCTCATTCAAAACCCCTCATTTATTTATAATATTCCAGGTAGTTGCAGCTAGAAATACAAAATCTGTGGACAAGGAGTTGTAAAGCAATCTGCTTCATCTCCTTCCATGAAGATGCAATCTAAGTTCTCCCTGCTCTCAGCTGACTTACAGTGAATAGGAAACAGTAAATACTTTTGTGACCCAACTCCATGAGGATGGAGTCCTTCCTCCTGCCCTTTGTCACCATGCACAGTCTGTAGAAGGAATCTCTGATGTAGTAGCTTTGCACAGGTTATGTCTGGCTTGGGGCTCCTGGGGGTGTCATTGGCAGGTAGGATCTTGCTCTCTCTCAGGATGGAGTTACTTCTCATTTGTTATGGAGATGTTTGGAAATGTAAGGACTGGTTTAGACAGTTTGACTGCTTTGAAGATTTCATGTGTTTTGTTTATTAACAGCTTGTTTACCCCATTGGGGTGAAATTCCCTTCATTCCTTGCTATGTGTGTATGATCAGGTGACCTGCATATGTCCACTGAACCTGGCAAGCAGTCCATATGTATTTGTATGTGGGTTTAATGTGGTTAAACCATTACCAGCTTCTGACTGAGCTTGAGCATGACATGCATTACTTTACATGGTAATGAATTAAGCATGCCCTATCTCCAAAGTCTAGGAGAGAGCTTGGGATTGTTTGACTGCTAATGCTGGGAAGGTTTGGTATGATTATCTGGGAGATTTTAGGCAGCAGGATTCTTGTATTTTCATCTTTAAAGCAGAGCAATTGCTCTGTGACCTGGTGGATGTGCCAGTGACATGCAAAGAGCCACTCCTGTTATGGGCAAACGTTGAACATATTGATATATGGCTTTGCCTTAATAGTGCCATTCTTTGAAGGGGTAGGGTTGATGCACAGAACTGCAGGGTGGCAGTCAATGGATGGCATTCTAACATACTCTGTTTTGTTTGTTTGTAGCTGGAGGTTTACATTTTACATCAGTTCTTTCATCACTGGACTTGCTGTCCTCTATGATGTGAGTACACGAGCAGTGCCACCTGCTGTTCTACCCAGCCAGTGTTTGCAGGAACGGCAGATTGTGTTGTCAAACATGTCCTTTCAGACCTTCTCATAGAGGTTTTCCCACCAGGTCAGTGTGTATCCTCTACACAGCACGTGTATGAGACCCCACACAGATTGGACCGTGCCTTTTTTGAAAGCTCCAGTTCAAACCCAAGAGGTTTCCTCTTCTTCTGGCAAAGCAGAAGACAATTGGGATTGTATAAAAATACATTTCTGTGGGCTAGGAGATGGAACACTTACGTGAGATGGAAGCTGCAGGGCCTGGTAGTGTGTTGTATCTGATATCTGTTAAGGTAAAAAACTCAGGTTTCCTTTGGAGCATGGACTGCAATTTAATCATTTTATGTCTTTATTTTCTTTTCCTTGCCCAAGGTGTGATTGGTTCAAGCTCAGGCCTCTGCCTTTTCTCCAATCTGATAAATAACAAGTTCTCTTAATACAAATCGAACTGCCTCAACGGGCAGAAGAGGTTGCCATGCCTATGCTCTGATCAGTGAGCTGAAAGCAAAACTTCTGTCCCATGAGCCAGAAATACCAGGGAGCAGTAGGAACTTACAGAACTATATAATGATTTGGGCCAGAAGGAACCTTTAAAGCTCATCCAGTTCCAACCCCTGCCAAGGGCAGGGACCCCTTCCACTGGAGCAGGGTGCTCCAAGCCCCTGGGTCCAACCTGGCCTTGAGCACTGCCAGGGATGGGGCAGCCACAGCTCCTCTGGGCACCCTGTGCCAGCGCCTCAGCACCCTCCCAGGGAAGAGCTTCTGCCTAAGAGCTCATCTCAGTCTCCCCTCTGGCAGGTTAAAGCCATTCCCTTTGTCCCATCCCCACAGGCCCTTGTCCAAAGCCCCTCTCCAGGTTTCCTGTAGCCCCTTTAGGCACTGGAGCTGCTCTAAGGTCTCCCCTTCAAGAGCCTTCTCTTCTCCAGGCTGCCCCAGCCCAGCTCTCTCAGCCTGGCTCCAGAGCAGCGCTGCTCCAGCCCTTGGAGCATCTTCATGGCTTCCTCTGGGCCTACTTATCTCACAGTAGGCCACCAGAAAACAGCTTTACTTGCTGAGAGTAGAGGAATGATGAAAATGAGGGGTCTGGGGTTCCTTTCTAGTTCAGGTAACACAGTGTGCCACAGTTTCAGAGTTTTTGCTTAGTCCTCTCTGATTCTATATCGCACTACTCTCCTGGGTTTGTACCTGTATCTGCTGTAAATCCTACTCCCAACCCCACTTCCAGCCAGCAGGAGGCTGTGTCTACACAGCCTAATTACCACTGCTTGTAAAGGCCACTTTTTCCCTCCTGTACTGCTCATGCACCAGGAGGTACTCAGTGGGATGAGAAATATCTCCTTAGCTCTGATATCTGAAGCCTTGTAGAACTGTTCTAGACAATTACCCTTTCAAATGCAGCATAGAATATATTCCATCACTGTATGCTCTGATCAAATCTGGACACGGCAAAGGGTCAGAGCATGCTCTGTGTAGGAAGAACTTTGGGGAACTTTAGTTGCCATGTTTTTATGGAAGCTTCTGAGTTGTCAGGTTCTCAACTACCTGTTTTATATGAAGTATGGACGCAGTTGGATCTTCTCAGAGGTTCATGACTTAACAGACTGCAGCATGAGCCTCACGTTTAGAGGAGAAACCGTGTTCTTGACACACAAGTTTTCAGCCTTTGTACCACATTTAAGTGGTGGTGTCCAAACCACAGAGATCCTTAATGAAATAGTTGTATTCTAATATGCTCAGAACATCACCACCCTAAACCTGTACAACAAGTTGGTATAAATCTTCTTTGCGCTATTTTATTTGGGACTGGCTGAACAGCCTGTGAAATATCACCTCGATAGCCACAAACTGGTAATGTCACAAACAGCTGCAAGTTCTTGTAGTGGAAACCTCATTGCAACTGAACTCCAGACAGTGTGGCCATCTCTGCTGTTAATAAACCCCACCAGTTTGTAGTAGTAAAACTGAAGGGGTTAGGCAGTTGTTGAGAGAAGAACTCTTCTGGCATTCTCACATTCAAGTTGTGTTTTCTTTGCAGAAGCCTTGGCTTTGGGACCACAGAGAATGCTGGACAGGGTATCCACAGCAGGTGAGTCCTGCAGGAGGGAAAACTGCTGTTGTAGATCATGTACTGTCTTTGTCACTGGTATAACCTGATTTTCAAAAGAAAGAGCGCTGAATTAAATTGCTCAGGAATCTGCTCGGTGCTACGGAAACACAAAAAATATTCAGGATCTTCCTGGTGGTTCCTTAAATGTTCCACATGATTCAGCAAAGTGGAATTTCCCTGGCTCTTTGCTTTTGCCTCAGCACAGATGACATTCCGTAAGTAACTGTGTTGTTCAGTGGAAGTATTCCCCCCTGAAGCTGCAAGAACCAGTTTGGTCGGTTTGGTTTCTGATATTCTTTGGCCTAGGAAGGAGCCTTCACTTCCAGCCCTTGCTCTGCTTTATCTGATGGGTAGTTCACTGTCTCTCCCTCTCTCACAGCCCCTCCAGTCCTCCCTGTTCTGGTACTACCTGCTGGAGCTCTCCTTCTACTGGTCACTGGTCTTCACGCTGCCCTTTGATGTGAAAAGGAAGGTGAGTGGCAAGCCTTAGAGAAGAATCAAGCACAAACAGGCTGAACATTGAGGAGAGTGATCTTCAAGAGCAGTGTACAGTGCTACTCTGAGGTTCTGGGGGACTCTCTCCTTGCTCATTCCCAGGACTTTCCATTCCCAGTCACTGTCTTCCCTCTCCTCTGGGAAGTGGAGAATGCAAACCCTGACACAGAAAGGCACAAACTACTGCAGAGTACTCAATCTGGGCTGCACTGATCACTGAGAGGGGAAAAGAGATGGTTCTCTGCCAGTTAAGCTGCATGTGCACCTAGGTGCCAGTGCCCTACAGAGAGGGTGCTGCATGGTTACATACACTTGAGGCTGCAAATATACCCTTGTAAATAAAGAAAGAAGGGGGTATGAGATGATTGTGCAAACAGGTAGGAACTGGGGCACTGCTATGTGATGGAAAGGAAGCTCTCTTGATGTTGAATCATTGGCTTTTATTCTTCTGTCTTCTGATTTGCATCATCATGGGACGATTACTGAAGGAGGGAGAGAGTGTTCTTTGTTGGAAGATCCTCAGTTTATACCATAAACTGGTCTCTTGGTTGCCTGTGTTTCTGGAATGTCTTTGGTAGAAGAGTTCTATGGGTAATACCTTAAAGTGGGAGGTTTTTTAGTCATTGGGTAGAGAGATTTCAGGTGCATTATGGATTCTATTCATTGCTTCCTCCTTTCTTGTCAGGATTTCAAGGAGCAGATAGTCCATCATGCTGCAACCATCTTCCTGATCAGCTTCTCATACTGTGCCAATTACATCCGCATTGGGACCCTGGTGTTGATCATTCATGATGCTTCTGATTGCTTCCTAGAGGTGAGCTCCACAACTTACATGCCAGGCAATGGTGCTCTTCAGCCAAAGGGTGCCTTTTCACCTAGCACAGTGTGGGCCTGGCATTATGGTGTTTCCCAGCTAACTCAGTACTGATCTGACCCAGCCTCGGGTGCCCTGCAACCAGCCAGGAAGAGGCATGATTGACTGCATGCAGATTGTGTCATATCTGGCTCTTTAGCACCCTGGAGCACGTGCAGATGTCCTCACTGTCTTGGCCTACGGTTTTATTGTTCTTTCTCCTTCCAGCCAACTAAGATATTCAATTACATGAAGTGGAAAAAAACTTGTGACAGCCTCTTTATGATCTTCTCAGCTGTTTTCCTCATCAGCCGCCTGGTCATTTTCCCCTACACGTGAGTCTGCTGCAGGAGAGGGAAAGGGAAAAGCTGCCTTCAGAGGGACAGGATTGTTCAGCTGGGTGCTGAATCTTTTGCTGCAGCCATTGCTTTTCAGGCCTTGAGCATATGTCCCTGCCCTTTGCACAGGCCACAGTGGCACATGGCTCTTGCAGCTGCCTTGGGGTAAAGTAGGGTGGTCTGCCTTGGAATTCATAGAGTAGTCTTAAAGTCCTGAAGAATACTGCAGGGGAGGATTCCTTAGCTCTGCCCTCTTATTTCTGGTGGGTTAACTGGGAGTTGGCTCACATGTGTTATATATACGAAGGTGATTGCCCTTAAACTTCCTCTGTGACCAGGGCTTTCTAGGGCTTAATTGCAGCCATGCTAACAACATACTTTCCCTCCACTGCAATTCCCTCTTTTTTGCAGAGTGCTCTATAATACCTACTATTACTCCATGGAGATATTCCAGCCCTTCTTCGGATACTACTTTGTGAATGCTCTCCTGATAATCCTGCAGCTGCTCCACGTCTTCTGGTCCTGCCTAATTATTCACATGGTCTACATGTTCATCCTCAGAGGCACGGTATGGATGGGTTTGTAGTCCTCTGTACATCACATGGGGAGGGAGGATCCACCTAGAGTGCTTGCCACCAATCCCAGCACTTGCTCCAGGATGATTTGCATTTGCAACAAAACTAAGAGATTAAGACAGGGAAAGTTGGGAATGATGAGGCCAGTGCAAAAGTGCTTCCCCTATAGTACAGGATTTTTAATGACAGCATTACTGAGATCACAGAATCACAGAATGGCTGAGGTTGGAAGGTACCACTGGAAGTTTTATCCATATTCCCCTGCTCACTTAAAAGCAGGTTGCCCAGGACCAGGTCCAGACAGCTTTTGAATATTTCCAAGGATGGAGACTCCAAAACCTCCCTGGGCATCTTGTGCCAGTGCTTGTCGCCCTCTCAGTAATAAAGTGTTTCCTGATGTTCAGAGGGAGCCTCCTGTGTTTCAGTTTGTGCCCATGGCCTCTTGTCCTGTCACTGGGCACTGCTGGGAAGAGCCTGGCTGCATCTTCTTTACACCTTCCTTTCAGATGTTAATATACACTGATTACATCCCCCTGAGCCTTCCCTTCTCCAGGCTGAACAGTCCCAGCTCTCTCACCCTTCCCTCATCCAGGATGTGCTCCAGTCCCTTTATCACCTTCACGGCCCTTCACTGGACTCTCTGCAGTATGTCCATGTCTCGTACTGAGGAGCCCAGAACTGAACCCAGTGCTTCAGGTGAGGCCTCACCAGTGCTGAGCAGAAGGGAAGGATCACCTCCCTTGTCCTGCTGCCAGTGCTCCTCCTCATGCAGGCCAGGGACAGCAAGGGCATGTTGCTGGCTCGTGTTCAACTTGGTGTCTGCCAGGACTTCCAGGTTTTTCCTAGAGAAACTGGTCAGCCTTCAGCACGTTCTGATGCCTGGGGTTCACACTTCCCCCTGTTGAAGTTCACAAGGTCTCTGTCAGCCCAATTCTCCATCCTGCCAGGGTCCCTCTGGATGGCAGCACAATCCTGTAGCAAATCAGCCACTCCTCCCAGTTTTGTGTCTTCAGCACATTTGCTTAGGGTACACTGCCCCATCATTAATAAGTGTTTCATATGGATCGTCTTACAGTGCTGTAGGTGTCTCCAGAGTAGATATTTCCATCTAAACTAGCTGTCTGGACTGTTTGGAGCAGTATAGAAGTCCAAAGCATAATCCATTCAGTATTGCACCCAGGTAGTGCTGTTCATCAGTCACGGAGCAACCCCAGATGAAAGTCTGAGATGCAGCTGTATAAACTTAAGGGAAGGGCCTCCCACTCTTTCTGACCCCTCATTTGCTGTGAGACCAAACTGCTGCTCAGCATGAAATTCTTCCCAAAATCAAAGGCATGACCTAATGGCATTTAAATTGGCCACATGACGAAGACACAGTCCAGGAGTAAGAAGTCAGTGCCTTGTGGGAGTTGACCTCATAGCCCGAGATGAGTTGGTTTATTAGTATCCAGCTGGGGAGTTCTGTGTTACGGGAACTGAGAAAAAGCATTAAAAGCTCATGTTCATCCATGTTGTCCCCTTTTCCTCCCTTAAGGTAGTGCAGAGCAAATTCCTTGCAAATCAGGAAGCAGAAATTTCACAGGCAGAAAATGAAGACACAATTGAAGATGTCCTTTTACTATCTTCCTAATCCTAATTTTACTATTGTCCTAATTCCTGGCCAGAGCAGTGTGCTCAACCTGCAGCCATCCAGGCCAAGCGTGGTCAGAAGCTATTTCCTTGGCACTTTCGGAACATGTGAAAGAGCCTTTCCCATCCTTCTTCCAAATGTTTATGCCCAAAGCACCAGTATGGATCTCCTGAGTCTCATATCATTGTCCTCAGGCCTGGCCTTCTGTGTTCTGGGGCTGCTTCTCAACCAGTACCGTAATTTGTAATGGTTATCAGGCCAGGTTGGACGGGGCTTGGAGCAAGCTGCTCTAGTGGAAGGTGTCCCTGCCCGTGGCAAGGGGTTGAAATGGATGAGCTTTAAGGTCCCTTCCAAGCCAAAGCATTCCATGATTCCATGATTACAGCTAGGATTACACTGAGACTGAAATCTAAGAGACAGAGAGAATCTTGTTTCCAAAGGTGATGTAAAAGCTGAAAGGACACAGTAGAACTGTGTGCTAAAGGCTCAGGCATGCATTCATCTGAGGCAGCAGATGAACGTTCATCCTGTGGCTCAGCCAGCACTGCTTCTTGTGCAGACTTCTGTGTTGTATTGCTTATCATTTGCATGTTTCTTTAGATGGAAAAGGACATGAGAAGTGACACAGAAGAAAGTGACAAGGATGAAGAAAAAGATAAGATGAGGGAGAAGGAGAAAAACGGGATCACGTATTTCAGCAACGTCACAAGCAACAGTTATATCCAGAGGAACGGGTCTGAGCCACTGAACAACAGAACCCATCTCACCAATGGCCATGTCAAGGAAAGATAGCTACTGCGCCCGTGCTTCTGATCTGATCTGACATTAGCCCAGTTCACTGTCTTTAGAAACAGTTTTGCTTGTTGTATAGATAAATTGGAATGCAATTGCAGTATCATAGCTGAATTCCTGCTTCCTGTAAACAGAAGTGTTTAGGGTCAGTGATAGTTGAAGGAAGTTTTTGGTCTTTCTTCAGTAAAAGCTTACTGTAGATGGTAGCCTTGAAGCAGATAGAAAGGGATCAAAGTGGTTGGACTTGGGTTAGGCTGTGCCACAGTTGTTAAATGTGTTAATCTTGCAAAATGCTTTATAAAATCGAACAAAAGAGGTGGATAAACTCTGACAGCGTCAAGTTTTAACCACATAATGCTGTTTGAAAGACTCTGTTTAGCCTTTACCAGCCCCTGGAGGCCCTGGCCCGTGGCCACTAATGGTTATGGCTAACAAGTAAGTGTGAGACCCTGAAGTCTTAATGTGGGGAAACGTTTGAGAAGACAGGTGCCCATACACAGGAGATTAAAACTGAGCATAGCGAAATGGAAGCTTTGGAAACACGTAGGAGAATACATTTGTTTCTCAAAGGAAATGCTGCTGTGTGCCCCGTGCCCAGTTTTGTAATGGTATGGATCTCAGTCCCTTCTGTTAGCAGCATTATTGCCACAAAAGTGGGAACTCCCAAGGCCAGATTGAAAGAGTGCCCACCCAAATCAGAGCTGGAAGAGCTGGAAAATCCAGACAACTGTGTCTCAACTGTCGGGTAATCCTTTAAACCTGTCTTGGAGGTAAATGCAGCCGGAGGGAGGTGACAAGGAACTAGCTAAGCTAGAAGTCCACGCTGATTCAAGTGCTCATGTTTTAGCCTAGTGTGATTGGCACAGTAGGAAATGTTTACAGAGTCAGCTTGTGGCAAGAAGGGAATACACTTCCCCTGTCCTCAGAGGAAAAAGGATCCAGAGAAGGTCTGCTGAACCTTGTGGAATAATGCTTTAAGGTGGCCTTCTGACTCTAGGGCCTTAGCCTAGATGTATCAAGAAAAGCAAGTTTAAAGCAGTAGTCCATGAAGTCATGATGCAGTTCTGATTCAGTTTGTTTAGATGTCTTATATCTTACATCCTGTGTAGTCTTAGACTTTGAATTCTGTAATACCTTTAAAGAGTTAAATTAGTATGACATGAATTTCTGGTTTATAGATCAATTACTGTATGAAACCAAAGTATTTACAGATTCATTGCAATGAGTGCAGGGACTTTGACTGCCAAGGACATGCTGACACTTTCCTATATGTGTCCAGTAAGAACCAGTGCTCACTGGGGAAGGACATGCACCAAGGAAACACATGACTTCAGAAGCAGATGTTTAAAAGGCAAGTGACAGCATAGAAGAGGGTTTTCAGCAACCCACTTGGTTCACCTGAGATGTGGCTGAGAGAGCTTTGATGTGAGCTTGTATGTGCTCATCTTGGGTTTCAGTTAAAATCCCCTGGATCACTTCACAAGGGGAAAAGTGCGTCCAGTGTGGGGGATTCCGGGGCAGTAACATGCTCTGGGAGGAGAGCATCTGTTCCTGCACCATCATTTGCATTCGTATTTGCTGAAGATAGTTTGTCTCTGAACCTTTAAAGCACATGTTCTGTATCCTGTCATGTTCCTTTAATCTGAGTCTACAATCTTGCCACTCCTCTGTGGGTGATGTGTGCAGGAGGGATGGTTGTGGATCATTTTGTACTACTGATTGTAAACAGTCTTTATAAATGACTTTTGAAAGGTTGGAGTGTCTGGGCTCTTTTGTGCTGCTTTAACCAGCGGGAGGTAACCTGCCCTGGTTGCACCTCATCAGTGGATGTGTGACAAGGAGACACATTTGGGTGCCATTGCCAAGGTCAAGACACATGCAGCGTGCACAGTGAGGAGGCTGCATGCCCAGAACATGCAGCCACACTGGGCCATGCCGACGGAGAACACCTCATTTGGCTTCTGTTAGGTAAAGATGTGTTGGGTCCTGGAACAAGGGACACCTTGAGGCACCCCTGGACCCTAGGGGCAGGTTCCTTGGTACTGCCAAGGCAGTGGCAAGTCCAAGATTGCAGCACTGGGGAGATGCTTTGGACTTGCAAGAATGGGAGGAGGGGAAATGAATGTCTGTTTTTCATCGAATCACAGAATGGTTTTGGTTAGAAAGGACCTTAAGACCAACCAGTTCCAACCCCCTGCCACGAGCAGGGACACCTCACACCAGACCATGTTGCCCAAGGCTCTGTCCAGCCTGGCCTTGAACACTGCCAGGGATGGAGCATTCACCACCTCTTTGGGCGCCCTGTGCCAGTGCCTCACCACCCTCACAGGGAAAAACTTCTTCCTTATATCCAACCTCAACTTCCCCCGTTTAAGTTTAAACAGTACTTCACCAGTAGCGAAATAGGCAGAGCAGTAGGACTGTATGTAGAATAAATGCTCACTTATTTTCAGGTCACATTATGAGAACATTCTTAGGGTAACAAAAGAAACGCAGGGCTGGTCCCCTCTCTACACCCCATGACACAGGTCTTGCAGCTCAGTTAAATTGTCTGTCTTTCCTCCAGAGAAGGAAAGATGCCAGAAGTGACACGGAGGAAAACACCAGGAGTGAAGCAGAGGAGCTGGCAGAGAACAAAGAGTAACAGAGGTCCTGCTGCAGAACACCAAGAGGCGAGCAGGCATTTGAAAGGGGGGAGGCTGGATGGGATCTGGGGGGGAGAGGGCAGACAGGCTCACGGGTGGCTTCACAATAGCATGACTGAGGCATCACCCAATGTCTAGATGGAAGTCAACTTCATTGTAGTCTTTACAGGCAGTTTAGTCACTTCAGATGTTTTATTCACTTCTCCTCTTGGGTCCATTTCTGGACCCATTTTGGGTCGTTTTCTGAATTTATAGTGGAACACCGAATTGGGAGTCAATGTGAAAGTGAATGACTCCTAAAGCAGTGCCTGCTTTGGGAGTCAATGTGAAAGTGAATGACTCCTAAAGCAGTGCCTGCTTTCCCCACGTGATGCAGGCGGGTTTTAGACTCTCAGATCTTATGTCAGTGGGAAAATCATCTCAGGAGCTTGCTGGAGGTGTGACGGGTAGGTGCCAGTTAAAAGTGGGGGGGTTTTGGTTGTACAGCTCTGCTGCTGTTGCTGCTCTGAAAGCAGCAGGAAAGACTGAAGAGCAAAGCAGGAGGGTAGAAAACGTGCTTTATTTTTAGCACGAGATTGACTTATCTTGTACTTAGCCTAGCTGGGGGGGGATAATGTTTCCAGGGACCTCACATGAGTAAAGGCTGAGTTAATTTTAACCGCCTGGCAGTCAAGCAGCATGGAGCCTGCACAAGAACCAGAGGAGCGGGGACCCCAGGCAGAAGCGGTTGCAGACGCAGTCCTCGAGGTCGGAGGGAGCCTGTTCCAGGTCAGCCGCAGGGCGCTTTCCAGGCACAGTCGTTATTTTGAAGCCCTGTTTTTCGGGGGGGCACGAGAGAGCTCCGAACAGCACATCGTGATCAGAGGGATTGATGCAGTGCCCTTCCGGGCGCTGCTCGACTTCACCCGCACAGCCCAAGTGCTTATAGAGCAGGCGAACGTGACCAGCTTACTGGAGACAGCTGATTTCTTCCACTTTGACAGAGTGAAACTGTTGTGTGAGAAGTTTCTGGAGAGAGAGCTGCACGTTTCCAACTGCCTGGGCCTGATGACCTACTCGCAGCAGTTTGCCTTCATAGAGCTGCACGCCTCTGCTATGAACGTGGCTCTCACGCACTGGGGGGACGTGATGTGCCAGGAGGAATTTAAGGCGCTCCCCAAAGCAACGCTGCTGCAGCTCCTACGAAGCGATGAGCTCTTTGTTTCGCGGGAAGATGTGGTCTTCGACAGTGTGGTGAGGTGGATAATGGAGGACCCAGCAACAAGAGAGGACGATTTCCTGGAGCTGGTGGGCCACGTCAGGGTTGCTTTCCTCAGCCTGTCCTTCCTCGACTTCTTGGTGAAGCGCAGCGAGCGCTCGGGGGAGGCAGACGCCTTCTCCAGCCTCATCAAGAAGTTAGACCGCTGTCCTCCACCCAGCTGGCAGAACGCAGGACTGCGTCCTCATGCAGGTCGGAGCTATGACACCCTGTACGTGCTGGGAGGAAAGCATGACAAGGATCAGCAAGAACTGTTCCTCTTTCACCCTAAAACAGGGACCTGGCAGGCTTGTTCCCCGCTGCAGCGCAGGAACCTCACCCAGTACGCAGTGGCAGCAGTAGGTAACTCACGGAGAAGTGGGACTGAGCAAACGCAGACAGAAGTTGAGGCCGAGCCACCCAAGTGCAGGGACTTTTCCTGTAAATCTGTGCTGTTCAGCATTGCTAAAACCTCACTCGCCTTTGTGCTTATATTCGGTCAAAGGATGCTTTCGTTTTCCTTAGTCCTGGGAGCGTGTTAGACAAGGGTGAATATTGCTTTTCATTTGGCAGAAGCTATTGAACCAGAGTGTCATGGAATGGGTTGGGTTGGAAGGGACCTTAAGGCCATCCACTTCCAACCCCCTGCCCCAGGCAGGGACACCTGCTGCTAGAGCAGCTTGCCCCAAGCACCCCCACAGGGAAGAGCTTCTTGCTAATACATCACCTCCGTTAGCTTTATCTGCAGTGAGTCTAATGACTTCACTCAAGGGGTACTTTTTGGCCCTCTCTTTCACTGCGGTTTTGACAGACGGTGACTTCTGATTTGTAATTGCCATGAACTTAAACGTGCCCATGGATTTTGGGAAATCTCTTCATGCTTGAAGACCTCCGAGAGCTCAGTGCCGTGGCTTCCCTTATTTAGTGGTGGTGATAGTGCCATTTCAAGTGGGCGTTTGGGTATCAGATCCTGAGAGGTCCTCTCCAGGCAGTGTCTGCATGATTTGGTTGCAGGAGCAGCCTTGGGAGGACACTTACTGCAAGGACTCAAATACTGCAACTGATAGAAAGAGCAGTCCTTTTCTCTCCTCGTCTTGCACCTCATTGGTACAGCCCAGGGAGAGATGGGAGCTGTAGCTCCTGGGAGCCATTTCAGCCTTCATATAACAGATACTTTCCCCTGTTGTTTTTCCAGGGAGCTTCCTGTTTGTGACAGGAGGATATTTCCGGGATGAGTTCGTATGGTATAGTGTGGATTGGGTTCTGACCTACAACTGCTTGGACAATAGCTGGCTGGAAGGCCCTGCCATGAAGAAGTCCCGCAATAGCCACTGTGCAGTAGGAGCAGGGCTCTACCTGTATGTGCTTGGAGGGAGCACAGATGAAGGGATAATCCCAGCAGTGGAGCGCATGGCTTTGGTGGACTCAGAGTGGGAAAGCATGAGTCCTATGGCTCAGCCTGTGGAGAGGGGAGATGCGGTCAGCATGGGAACCAGGATCTATGTGGTCTGTGGCCTGGATGAAAACGGACATGTCTACGATGGAGTGCAACGGCTGAACACGGAGACAGACAGCTGGGATGTCATCTCATTCTCCCCACTTCCAAGGTAAGAGAGAACCTTCTGGGGCCTGGCAGGAGAGGACTGGTTCTAGTGTGGGTCCTGCTCCAAGAAGAGAATGCCAGGAGTCCACCAACACCAACATACATGATTCTCTCTTAAATGGGACTCGTGATTTGAGGACCACACTGAATGCTTCAGGGCCAGATCTTTCGGTTGATTCTGATCAAGGGTTTCTTCCCTCCCAGGTATGATCTCTGCATCACATCACTAAACGGTGCTTTGTACACCATAGGAGGAGGAGCTTTTCGATTCGATGTGGAGACAGATGAATGGACCCAGGTGGATGAGGAATGCTTGACCCACAAGTTCTTCATGGGATGCAGCACTGTGAATGGACGAATTTATCTCCTTGGACAGAGGAAGGGGAACGGTGCCCTCCCCACTGTAGTCCTCTTTGATCCCTACACTGATATGTGTCAGGTCATCGATAACAAACTCCCTTGTCCCCTTCCTATTAATGGATGTGTTTCTGTGCGAAGATTTGATACGTGGGCATGAGCCAGGCAAGATAGCCCTGTGCTTTCCAGCTGATGGGAGTCAGATTGTGTCAGGTTTGGGCTAAGAAATGATTTAATTTGGAGAACAGCTCTGTTCCTTCATAACTGTCTTATTTTTTCTACCTGGCAAATGAACCTGAAGCAAATGCTCCTGGGGCTGTTGTGTCTACAGAAAGATGGCATCGTTGAAGAGTGGTCATTGCTGGCGGGGTACGTAAATGCCTCAGGGTCGACACTAAATAAACGGCTGCTATGACCTGGAACCTCTGTGGTGCTCTGTCCATTGAACAACTTGGAGAGACAGGAAAGTCATTGCATCAGTGCTGGAAAGTAGTGTAGGAGTAAAAGGATAAAGCAAATGTGTGTCAAGAGAACCTTCAGGAGGGTGGATGAGCTCCTAGTGCTGTAGGACAGAGCAAAAAAGCCCCAACGAGCCACTGAAGTGGGGCCAGACCAAGCGACAGCATCCTTTCAGCCTGAAATAAGCAAGTGTCCCAGGTTAGATGATTATGGCTAAAATTACCTTTATTCCAGGCTGCAAAGCACTGCAGAAGGAGGGCGGCTGTTCTGGATTTATGCGTTTGACAAGGGCCTGTAGGGACAGGTCAAGGGGAATGGCTTTGAGCTGCCAGAGGGGAGACTGAGATGAGCTCTTAGGCAGAAGCTCTTCCCTGGGAGGGTGCTGAGGCGCTGGCACAGGGTGCCCAGAGAAGCTGTGGCTGCCCCATCCCTGGCAGTGCTCAAGGCCAGGTTGGACCCAGGGGCTTGGAGCACCCTGCTCCAGTGGAAGGGGTCCCTGCCCGTGGCAGGGGTCGGAACCAGAGGAGCTTTAAGCTCTCATCCAACTCAAAGCAGGTTGTGAATCTATGACCTCCTCTACTCAGCAGTCTTTAAAACGCCCACCAGAAGAGGGACCAGATGCTCTCTCATCTTTCCTTGATTTCCTGTCTCAGAGGGGTGCATAGGTTCAGATCTGGTCCCTCCCAGTTCTGCTGTGTTCACAGCCCTCCTGAGCCAATGGGACTGGATTTACAACAGAGGACTGCAGTGTCAGGTGGAGAGCACTTCGAGACTAAAGCGCAGACATTTAGGAACAGATTCATTTGCATTTATTTACTCAAAAAATCCTCACTCATGTCGTTTCGTCAGTACAAAAGAAATAAAAATGTTCACTTACAAATCCTGTTCTAACAAGCAGAACCACCGGTGGAGAGCCACAATATAAAAATGAGCAGTATTGCCAGACACTGCCTACAGCTGAACATTAGGATCTTGGATATTCTTCCCCTCAAATTCCAAGGATCAAAGAGGTACTTCCATGAGGTTCATGTCCTTTACCCATGAATCATCCTACAAGTGAGTCCAGTCCTTCTGCAGAAACATGGGAGCTTTCCAACACACAGATCCCAGCCCCCAAGGCCTGAAATAAGTGCGAGAAAAGCTTCTCTTAGCTACAAAGCCTGTCAAGTGATGACAAGGTACTACACCAAAGGAGTCATCTTCCTGCATGGGGAGCAAGCAGGCGAAAGAGACTGAACTGAACAGCAGGAAGACTATAGCATATTGCTTCTTAGGCGAGTACTGCTCTCTAAGAGGAAGAAAACCATGTTCTAATGTATTTAGGCTGTAGATTAATTTAAATACATTTTAATGTATTTAAAAACGTAAAGGATATAACCGATATTCAGGGCATTCTTTACTAATTTTATGTGGTTGTTTCAAAACTCACAAGATCAACATAATTCCAGGCCAATATATGGCCCCCTGGCAGCTCTGAACAGTGTAGTTACACATTTACCGGGAGGGGGGAAATCAGAACGTACTTCTTACACATCACACATCATGCCCCATCCTCGCATCATTTATGGCAAGCCACAAACAGAAGAATTGACCGTTCTTTCACACTAACAAATCCACATTTAAACCCCTTCCCCAAAACAGGAAGCTCCTCAACACACTGATAAGTTTCCTCTGCTGATCTGCACCCTTGAAGTCTTCAGAGACAATGCAAAGAAAGCGCTAGCCATCTTGCTGCTGAATGAAAGGGTTTGGAATAGCCTCCATCCCATCCTGTGGACAAATAAGAACCACAGAAGTCCCTCTGCAGACCACAAGTCCCAGCTGGCGTGTGTCTTCTGTTAATTTGTACTGATCATCTGGGTCTGAAAAGCAGAGATCCACAGTTAAAATGGCAGCAGAACGAAAAGAAACCAACTTCCTTCAAAAGGCACTCAGAGAGCTGTGTGATTTCTGCTAGAAAATGATTCCAGGGAGGGGAAGGAGCTTTATGCAGGTAGCAGGTTACTCACCTCGCATGTATTCAATGGTACCATCAAGCACAAGGTTCAGAAGAGGGTCAAATCCTTTCAAGACACCACTTGCTATTGAAGACCACCCATAAAACAAAGATTAGAGACCAAAATCAGGTACACAGCAACACACAACTGCATGAAGAGCAGGTTCAGTCCTCCTTCAATCAAGGTTAGCAAGCAAACGAGCCCACCGACATGAAACAGCCAAGTGCCAATGCAGGGGCACCGTCTGCATCCTCAACTGAAGCTCAGAGGGGTTTTAACCAATTCTTCAACACACACCAACATTTGTGTGTGTAGAGGGGTTCACTGAGTGAATCACAAGGCCACACACAATGATCTCCCAGTATGACAAATGCTTCTTGACTATCACCAACAGCCCAACTCAAACGAGACATTTACAATCGCAGGCGTCAGACGAACATGAAGGAACTTGGTGTGAATTGTTTGAGAAGAAAATCTAAGCCAAGGGATTCAATGGAATTGACAACTGCCGCAAAACCACCAACGAGGAAAACCACACACACCCAACCCCACTGCTGGGGGTACTACAGTAAGTATTGCCCACTTATCAATAAGGGGGACAAGTAAGCTTGTAAGCATCAGGAGCCAGGGGAGGTTTAACATGATTTTAACAGCAGGCTGCCAACGTCGAGACAAACAAGGGGTCTGCAGTGATACGCAGCACGACCAGCTGCACACGATGGACAACCGCACATACACGGCAGGGAAGGAGGAGGAGGAATAGTGACATAAGAGCCTTGGAAGTGATGAGAAGGCATAGGGAAATGTATTGAACCAAGGATGAAGTTCCCTGGGAGGGTGCTGAGGCGCTGGCACAGGGTGCCCAGAGAAGCTGTGGCTGCCCCATCCCTGGCAGTGCTCAAGGCCAGGTTGGACCCAGGGGCTTGGAGCACCCTGCTCCAGTAGAAGGGGTCCCTGCCCGTGGCAGGGGCTGGAGCTGGAGGAGCTTTAAGGTCCCTTCCAGCCCAAAGCAGGCTGGGGTTCTATGAACTCCAGGCACGTTTAGCATGGTAAGAGATGAAAGGGATAACAGGCGAGTTAATTCTAACACCCATACATCTTTCTTTGCTGCTTTAAGTGCACCCTTGCAGCGTGGAAAAAACAGCTAAAAGAAACGCGACAGTTGAAGACAATTAACAGAAGATGAAAGAGCGGTACAGGAATGAAAGAGCGCGACAGAAGTGCAGCCTGCGGTTAATGGCAAGGTTAAAGCAGAGACGCTTTTACCCCGGTAACAGCAAGTAACGACAAACACAAACCACTGACGGTCTTCCCTTGCAGGAAAGGGACGGGACCACATGGAAGCCACGGAAAAGCCCCGTAAGCCCCACGCTGCAGAGGCGCACGCCTCACCTTCTCTCCCACCTTGGAACTTCACCCGGATCGTTTTATCGATGTATTTGGAGAGATCCAAGATGCTCTCCTTCTTCTTCTTCTCCTTATCCTAAAAGAGAGGAGCAAAGAGCAGCGTGAATCGAGGAGAACCCGCGCCCGCGCTGAGCCCCTCACGCTCCTTTTTACCGCGCGGGTTTCCCGCGGGCGCGGGAACCGAGCGCGGGCGGAGGAGCTCCCGCGCTGGGGCGGCCCCGCGCCCCCTCAGCCCCTCACCGCCATCTTGCTCCCGCCGCTCGCCATTTCATTCGCCGCCGCCAGAAGTTCCGCCGCGGCCCCGGGAGCGGGGCGGGACTTCCGTGGCGGGTTGCTGGGTTACGCGGTGCGGACGGGGCCCGGCCCGGCCCGGCCCGGTCGGACACAAAGCGGGCGGCGGAGCGGCGGGCCCGGGATGGCGGCGCGGCGGCCCCGGCTGCGGCTCTGGGTGCTGCTGCTGCTGCTGCCGCCGCGGGTGAGCGCCGGGGGACGCGGGGAGCCGCGGAGGGGGATGCGGGCCCGGTGGTCGGGCGGGGCGCCTGTGGCGGGCAGGGGCAGAGCGGAGCTGCGGGTGCCCGGCAGCAGGGGGGTGCTGGAGGGCGGTAGCGGCCGCCTGTGCTGGTGGAGAGAAGACGGCGTCTTTTGTGCCTGGGGCTGCGGCTGTGTTTGTGCGCTGTGCGCGGTGTGGCAGCGGGTTCGTACGGCGGAGTTTGTACCGAATGCCTGGGGCTGGAAGAGACCTTAACGCCCATCCAGTTCCAGTCCCCTTCCACGACCAGCACCGAGCTGGTTATCCCTTCTCCAAAGGACGCAGCTCTCTGTTCAGGTTCAGGTGTCTGAATCCGCTGATAAAGCTAACGAAAGCAGAAAACCAGTGTGGGCATCCGGGTGAGTTCGGGACAGGGAGGAAGGGGCAAGGTCGAGCCGCTGGGTTGGCTCAGTCCTCACACTGCGGCTTCTTGAAACGCGGGTGAGATGAATTCCTCCTCTCCGTCCTCTTCCATTTCTTCACTTGCAGACCCCAGACCTTGTCTCTGAGCCGCGTTAATTCACCAACATCGCCACAACCTTCACGCAGCAAACAAAAGCAGGGAGCGTTCTGCGGTTTTGATGTGTTAAATAAGCGATGGAAGGGGCTGAGGAGGTTCAGAGCGAACAAGTGCGTTCTTACTGCCACAGTTGGGTTGGCTCTGTTCCCTGTTGGGTTGTGCTCTCGGGCTTTACGCTTCTGTTGTGTGAAAACCTTCTGCAGCTTTATGTAAAGCACTTTACTGTGTGTTAATTGTACCATGTCCGTAAAGCTGGATTCTTACGGAGTTCCAGCTTTGCAGAGGTCTTGCTGGTCCCAGGGCACTGTTTGTATGGATGCCTGGTTGGTGAGATGTTTAATTGCAAACACGCTCCCCTTGTTCATACAGGGAAAGTGCGTAATTCCGTAATTAACTTGGAGATGTTGATTCTGTTATTTGAGGCTGGGAAGCCCATTCCTGTTGAAGCTTGTTGCAATGCTTCCCAAGTTATATGTATTGTGAGAAGCCGGTATCCTAAAACACCGTATTGTTACACCAGCTGCTGCTTTCTGAGTGCCTTTTGGGGTTGTAGCAACGTGGTATAGGGTCTGCACAGATTACATTTCCTAATGGGTTAATGTAGCATACAGAATGAACTCCAGGAGCTAAGAACCATCAGCAGTGTGGCCAGCATCCCAGTGCGTCGGCCGTGTTGTTTTGAGCTTTTGTTCTCTGCTACCTGGTGCCTACAGAAAAGCAAAACTGGAAACATCAAAGCTCTGTGGCACTGCAACAAGAACCTCTGGTGCCTGCTGAGGTGGGAGGATAAGAACAATCTTGTAATGGCTGTTGACGGACTTCAGAGTAGGCTTAGATGCTAAATGAGAATCGTTTTGTAACTATGTCTGTTAACCCACATTCTCCGTGGGCTTCCTAAAGCTCTGTACACCCTCTTCAGCTTTTAGCCCTGCTCATATCCCCTTTAATTCCTCTCATCCTTGATTTCTTCACTTGGCTTTTGGCACACAAAAACACAGAGCTTCTAAAATGGTTTGAGCATTTCACATTAAGAACCTCTTACTCCCTTAATACTTCTTAAAAAAACATCCATTAAGTTGCTCAGAAAGCGTAATTGGGTTTTACTGTCCCCAGTGTTCCATTTGGGATTATTACTGAGTCGCAGTGATGGTTATTGAAATGGAAATGTAGCAACACACCCTGTACTTATTCTCTTGGTTTAAAGATCTGTAGTTTGTGTCTTAGAAATGTGACACTTTTCCTGTGTAGATTGATTGTTTCTCAGGTGCATGAAACTGTTGGATCACAGGGAGCTGCTCCTGCGAGGCTGCCTAAAGAGTTTGGATGGAGTCGTACGAGTGATATTCAAACCCGGGCTCCTCAGTGTTTGTTTGTTTAAGTCCAGTCAGATCCTGTAACAAGAAGCAGGAAATGCTTTTCTTCTGGTCTTTTGCCTGGGTCTGTATCTTGATCTCTGTGGCTTGTTACTCTTGGAAAGTTCAAGATGATGATAGTAATGGATTCTTTTTTGCTATGCATTCCTTTTGGTGGAAGGGTTTTAGTGCTCTGGATAAATGGCTGGGATAGGAGTTAAAAAGTCCGCCTTGGTAAGTAGTTGGGTTTTGCTAAATATGTTTTCTCCTTATCACATATGCCCAGTAGTATCTCTTATCTTGGGAACTTGCACTTTGTTTAAGTGGCTTTAATCTGCACTGAAATAAACTGTGTCACCTGCTATGCCAAGCACACTTCAGGACCAATGGAATATGTTTCAGAGCACTTAATGAACACCAGTGTCCAAGAAGTGTCTCCTCAGGGTGCGGAATAACTCCTGTGTAGTGGGGTTTGAAATAAAGAGGGAGAAATGAGAGTGACCGGTTCTTTGAATGGGTTTTGACCAAGACAGCTTTGGTGCTGCCTCCAGTCACCTTCAGCATCTTGTTTCTCAGCTGCTGCCTGGAGAAACGAATGTGTAAGATGTAGCTGTAAGAGTGTAACTGTATAATTATCAGCTCATTAGTCTGTTTAGCTTATGAATGTTAAACTAGATGTTGACAGATTAGTCTGTCACAACTTTCTGTCTCATTGGAAAGCAGCAGTGGTTAGGGAGATTACATTGTATTTCTTTCCAGGGCAAGGTTTCATCAGTTCTGATAAGCCCAGGGGCAGGACTGCAGCTCTCTTATCTGTTCTGCAATAGTCCAGTTTCTTACTATTGCTCTGGTTATATACTTACATGCACCATTGTAGCTGTGTTGTTTGGGATTGTTTGGGGTTTTTTGCGTTTCATTTTCTTAGAGACATCCAGTGAGGTTTCATTTGATTCTTAAATCAGTTGGTGGGTACATGGAATCTGCATAATGTATCTGTACTTGTTTGAAATATGATAGAAATAAGAACAAATTCCACTGTACTCCCTGCACAGATACTGAAACTTTGTAGAATCTTTTGGTTTGCTTTGAGATACAAAGCAGGGCAGTCAGCAGCAAGTTACACCCATCTATTTCATGTGATCTTGTTGTGAATCTTTTACTATGTTTTCAGGTGTATTGTGAGTATGGGATGGTACATGTCCTTTCGGAGATGCCAGGCAGCAAAGGAAAAGACTATTGTATCCTCTTCAACTCTCAGTGGGCCCATTTGCCACAGGATCTGGGTAAAGCTGTAAGTACCTGGCCAAGCAGAACAGCTTGGTCAAAAATACCTTTGGTACAGGGAAATTTCTAATTTCCAGCTTGAATTATTACAATTTGAAATAACTTCTTTGTTTGCTTTACTTAGAAGATATTTCTGTCTGTTAAGATCACCCTAGGCAGTGCTACGATGGCAATATTCTTTTCCAGGCAGCATGCCAAGGTAATAGCTATTCCTGGTTCAAAACAAAAATCTTCCTTTTGTACAATGTGACCAATTAAATGAGAATGGCACTTACCTGCGGTTGGCAAGGAGGTTTTGTATGAAGAGATGCCTCTATAACTGACTGCTGATTTAAGAGTCAAGCTGTCAGTAGCTCCAGGCTTATTCAAAAACTGCTGTCGCCAACCTGGACATGCTTTTGTACTTTACCCCAGCCTGTGTTTGTGTTCCTAGTTGTTCATACCTCTACATCCTCTGAGCCTGCAACTCTGTGCCACCCTAGCAATTACAGCACTTTGCTGGACTCCTCCTTCATCCTGAATGCATGCATCAGAACAGCAGCAGTGCTGAAGAAAACAAATGCAAGGGCATTAACCCAAATTCGTTACCAGCAGAATCCTGTACAATAAGTTGAAGCAAGGCAGGACCCTGCGTAATAGAGAGGCCAGCACTGGTTTTAACTTTCAAGTTTCTCAGAGTGCTCTATTACTCCATTACTTGAAAGTTCTAAATTATCCTTTAGAAACTCTGTGGCTTCTGCTATTGACTTCTTTTATAATTTTATTATGTGTATATATATGCAGTTAACTGATTTCTTTCTTTTCAGTCACTCTTGGAACTGCAGAATCAGACAGCGTCTGTTTTGTGTTCTTCTTCTGATGTACCTCATGGGGGATTTAATAATCAAATCCCCATGGTGATGCGAGGGAATTGCACCTTCTATGAGAAAGTGAGGCTTGCTCAGATAAATGGAGCTCGTGGGCTGCTGATTGTTAGTAAGGAGAGACTGGTAAGCTTCCTTCTGTCTTTTCCTCCTCTGATGTTAGATGTTGTCTTGTCTTCACTGCTCATTGCTGGTATTTGATGCTCCTCTCTAAAATAAATAATATCTGTATGTTTATGCATGTACATACATTGCACAGTTATGCATGGTAATCCATCTGGGAGAATGAGGAGGAGGTACTCACTTAAGTAGGAAATGCTGCATAGAGCCCATGTCAGGTCAAGGGCTCAGAATTATCCTTATGTCATGTGAAATATTGGAATCAAAGAAGGAGGTTGGTTTATTGACTCATACTGCTACCTTGAATGAGATCTAGATCACAGTGAATCCAGTGGTTTAGATTCAGCTGGAGCATCACCAGTGCATGTTTTGTAAAATTAGTGGGTTTGGATACTCTAGGCAATACTAGGTGCACACATCAGTCATAAAACCTGATATGCAAATGGTATTGCTTGAAGTTCGTTTGCTGCTGTTACAGTCTTTATTGAGTTACGTTTTAATGGAAGCAGGCATACAATTTTGCTTTGAGTTTTTGCTGTCATTGTGTTCCTTTGTGGAATATTTCCCAAATTAACAGAAATGGAATTTGCAACTTTAACCTTTTGGAAGCAGTAGAAGAAATCAATATATTCCTACCTGGACTGAACTGTCTTTCAGGTTCCTCCTGGGGGTAACAGGAGTCAATATGAAGAGATTGATATTCCTGTGGCTCTCCTCAGCTATGATGATATGTTAGATATTCGCAAGGTAACCTTGATACTGAATTCTCTGGTTTGTATTATCTCATTTAAATGAGTCGCTCAACAGTTTTTGAAGTCCATCTTAAGAGCTTTGAATCTGTAGAGAGCTGTAATAATGAAGATATTATGTTGAAAATGTATCTTGAAGGAGCCCACATCTCTTGGGAGGCTATTTCTCACCTTCAGAATGAAATCAAAATGAAGCCTTGTGCTGGAAATGAACATCACTAATAGTACAGCAAATAGATTACTCTTAAGTATTTCCAATAAAACCTGATTCTGAGGTTGCTTAGTGAAAACTAACTGAACCTTTGCTAAGGTAGCTTCGGAAGGGATTCATAACTTGTACTTACCTCTGCAGAATTTTGGCACCCATGTGAGAGGGGCACTGTATGCACCAAATGAGCCTGTGCTGGACTATAACATGGTGATTATATTTGTCATGGCTGTGGGGACTGTTGCAATTGGAGGCTACTGGGCAGGAAGCAGAGACGTTAAAAAGTGAGTCCCTGGATTGTAGTAAGTCAGTTTTCCTGTGTCTTTCCCAGAAAAAAGAACATGTGGTATTTATCTAAGATCACTTGATAGCTCTGCAATGAGGTTTGGAGACCAAAGGATAACAGGGATGGGTAATAAAGGCTATGTTTGTTATGAATCTTGGATTGAAATGTTATGGTTATTTTTTGCCAGTGAGGGGAGGAGGTCACCTGTGCCACACTGATTTCTAACATTTGCTGTATGTACACAACCTGACTTGAGGACTTCTTCTGAAGTCAGCAAATTATTCTGCAGTATTTCAGGATTCTATTGAGTTCTTAGTGAATGAAAAACAGTGCTGTTAAGCTAATGCAGTGCTTACTGGTTTTTGCATCATATTATAGCTGATGTTCATACATCCATGTGAAATGTGGAGCTGAGTGGAAATCAGTGCACAGGCATTGGTGCCGTGTCATGTTTTCCAACCCCATGTTCTCAGTGTTGAAGACGTTCTCCCCATGTTGAAGATTCAGTGCCCTATTCCATTTTGTTGCGGAAGGAATGGACTGATTGTAGTTGTGTTACTCTTTCAGGCGGTACATGAAGCACAAACGTGATGATGGCACAGAGAAACATGACGACGAAACAGTTGATGTGACACCCATAATGATCTGTGTGTTTGTAGTGATGTGCTGCTCAATGCTGATCCTCCTTTATTTCTTCTATGACCACTTAGGTACTTTTAAAGTAGTATTTGTACTGATACATCTTCAATATCACAAGGCTGCCATCATTTCAGGAATGTTTCTTCTATGGAAATTGTTACGAAACAATTGTCTTCTGGCACGTTTCTTCATCCCAATATGATTTAAAACCTTGTAAGAAAACCCACTGAGTAGATTTGTGTACCTGCTCTTAGAGAGGTTGAATTAGGTGATCATAGAGCTTCTTTCAAACATTAAAGCCTATTAAGTAGATGAAGACTTAATGTCTTCCACTTTTAATTTTATCAAAGGTATTCTCAAAGCTATACTGGCCGTTATGTTATTGTTCAATTTGAAGTTAAGTAATGGGATCCAGGATCAATTTTTATTGTTATAAAGATAATAAGCTTCTACTGATCACTTTTTAAATTGATTGACAAAAGCACGTGAGAGCTTAATGCGCTGGAACTTCCATCATATTGCTAGGGAAGTTATGAAAGATGCATTTCATCTGTATTAATTCATTTTGCTACTGAGTGATTTTATGAGTTGCCTTATGATGCTCATGTATACTCATAATGAGAAGAGAAACACTTGATTTGTTGAAGTGGCTATTGCATAAAGTACACCTGGGTAAAATGAGCTGGAATTAGATCCTTAAAAAGCATAGATCTAATTAACAATCATTTCAAGGCTCTGAATTTAACTTTTCCTAGTGAGATGTAATCCTTGTTTCTCATTCAGGCTTTTTGATTTGTTTGTTCTTTATTCAGCCAACATATGGCAAAAAAGCATCTCTTACCTTAACCTACTTGAACTTACTACTTTTTCTTTCCCAGTCT
Organism: Ara ararauna; assembly: GCA_028858755.1. Taxonomy (NCBI): domain Eukaryota; kingdom Metazoa; phylum Chordata; class Aves; order Psittaciformes; family Psittacidae; genus Ara; species Ara ararauna. The sequence goes on along the minus strand of CM054398.1, from coordinate 1,762,859 downwards.
ATGTTATCATAGGCATATTCTGCCTGGCTGCATCAATTGGTCTTTACAGTTGTCTGTCACCCTTTGTAAGAAGATTCCCCTTGGGAAAGTGTAGGTATGTGGCAACGTCTGCATTTTGAATGGGCAGAATTAATTTTATGTCATGTTGGGGAGCTGTGGGATTTACAAGGTCGTTTCAGACTTCACAATGTTTCTAAAGGAGGAGGGGAGCTGCATAGACAACTCCAGCTTTGGTGTGTTTCATTTTCAGAATCCCAAACAACAACTTGCCTTATTTCCGCAAGCGGCCGCAGGTCCGGATGTTGCTGCTGGCAGTATTTTGTATCTCTGTCAGTGTAGTCTGGGGAGTCTTCAGAAATGAAGATCAGTAAGTGTATACTTTCGTAGCTGTGCTAGAAATCATAGTATGCTTTATAGTAAAAGTAACTGACATCCATAGAAGACTAAACTTGGCCAGGCTGTAGAGGGATAAGAAAGAAACTAGAGACTTGGGCAGAAATTCTTAGTTGTTCCTCATGTGCTTCATCTTTGTCATGTTGGTTTAAGTCACAGACAACTGTCTCCTGTTAAGCTTTAATTTCTCAGAGAATCAGTCCGTATTCTGATCTCTTTGGCTTAAGACAGCTTTTCAGAAGTGGCACGGAAAGTTTGACACAAGTTCTCTTACTTCTCCATGAGAATAAGAGCTGTGAAGATTGTCAGATCTTTAGTTTCTCTCAGCTGTCTGATATGAGTAGATAATTGTTGATGTCCAGTACCTAATTATAGCATATTCTTACTGCTTTTGTTAGAATTTGGGGGGTTGAGGGGGAGGGGGGTTGGGGGTTGGTTTGGGGCTTTTTTTTAACCCCTTGTGTTGCTCCCAGATGCTGCAGTTTTCCCAAACATACACGACAAGTTCATCAACTTAGTCCCTCTCTTGAGGATTCTCTGTTGGAACTGAAATGCTGGCTAGTGTTTCTGCTGACGGTCCCAAAGATGGCTTGCTTGTGCCTTGAATGCCTGTTACTGCCATTGTGGGGTCCATTTTCTGTGTTCAGGCTGTGGATCATTCACTGACTGAACTCATATATCCAGGAAGTATCAACTCTCAAACACCTTTTAGAGAAATAAGTGTCAGACTGAGTAGTACAGAAGTACTGCAGAGCTATTCCAACCTGGAATATTTAGGACTAGGAAACCCGTTTTCTACCTCAAAGCTGCAGGGGACCCGAGTGTCTCCTGCACAAAGGTTTATCAGCAAGTGCTGATGCACATATACTCAGTACGCATATGCTCAGGCCAAAGGAGCCCAGCACTTCATATTTTGGTACCCACTGAGCTCATCCAGCTGGTTTTCACACCACCTCACTATTTGGCCATGCAGCCTGTGCTTCATCTGTGACTCTATGAGGACCTTATGGGAGAATCTCAGTAGAAAGCCTTACTGAAGTCCAGATAGACAATCTCCTCCCTGCTCTCCCCTCACCTACCAGTCATTTAATTGTAGAAGGTCTTCAGGTTGATCAGGCATAACTTCCCATTTGTGAATCCATGCTGACAAACAAGGATGTTAATAGTTTTTTGTCCTAGTAGGTCCTTAGTGAGGACAAGGTTTGATCTGGTTTTCTTACTGCTTCCTGCAAAAATGTTCCTCTTCTCTTTCTTTAGGTGGGCCTGGGTTCTGCAAGATGCTTTAGGAATTGCTTTCTGTCTTTATATGTTGAAAACAATTCGCCTGCCTACATTTAAGGTATAAAAGTTAAATGTAGAAAGAGGTTGTTTGCCCATATATAGTTCAACAGAGGAGTTGCTTATAATGGAGTACTTTGGCTTGGAAATGCACTTCCATTCACATGTGGTTTGGAAAAGAGTGAAGTAATGCCTAAAATGTAGACCAAGAAGTGCTATGTGATTGTTATGCACGGAGTCCTGTAGTGTTGAGCACCAGTAAATCACACAGCACACGCTCATTTGTGGGGTTTTGTGGGAGGCTTGTTGTTTGGGGTTGGTTTTTGTTGGGTGTTGGGGTTTCTTTTGTTCTCAAATTTGACACGCAGCAGGCATCATTCTGGTGCTTTTTTCAAATCTTCCAGAACTTATTCAGTATCCTAAGATAAAAACCAGAATTAGTCATTTAGTTGCCCCTTAGGCAGCTCTTCAAACTCTGTCTCAAGTTATCTTCAGCTATAGATTTGTTTCCCTGTACAAATTGGCTAAAGGAATGTGGATACTGTTCCAAGCTATGCGTAGCATCCTCCAGAGAAAATGCAGAACTTCTTAAGATGTCTTGAAAAATCAAACCATCACCTCTTCCTGATTTTACATTATAAAGAGCTTTAGGAACTAACATGTAACTTTGTGTCTGAGAATTACCTTCTTTTCTGTGGTGCATGCAAGACCAAGTTCTTCCATCTAAAATATTTAGGAATGAAGAAAAATAACTTGCTCACTTGGTTTTGTTAGCTTTTTGCCTTGAATAGTCTTAAGGTGGTGATTATTTCTTTGCTGTTTACTATTGCATCTGATGTCAGTACCAAGTATCTTGTCTCTTCCTTCAGGCTTGTACCTTGCTCCTCCTGGTTCTCTTTGTGTATGATGTATTCTTTGTATTTATCACACCTTTTCTAACAAAGGTAAGTGAAGTACTTCTCTAATGCCTGCTGCTCACAGTGTGTTCCTAAATGATCCCAGACCTGCTGAGTAAAGTGCTGATTTCCAGTTTCCTCTTTTTTTTCCCTTTAGTCTGGGGAGAGCATAATGGTGGAGGTGGCTGCAGGTCCGACTGATTCTTCCACTCATGAAAAGGTACTACATGTAGACTGAAAGCATGGCACTAATTTCAGCTATTTCACTTTCGACTTCTCTAGAATTCAAAGGCCACAAAGCTGAAAGGGGGATGCCAATCTGAAAGGAATTTAATGTGGAAATAAGCACTCCTGAGCTCCCTGGAAATCTATACCAAACACAGGGGGCAAATCAGACTTTTAGTGGTTCATTCCAACAGCTTTGGTCTTCTTGGTTTTTAGAAAGTATTTCATTACTTGTACCTTAAATGTTGTCAGTAGCATTAATGAAATATTTTAAACGAGAAAATAAAATTCAAAGAGTTTATAATGTAAAGAAAAAAGAGACATTTGCTCTATTGTTAAGCCTACAGTTTGACTACAACAGGAGCAAGTGCTGGTAGGTGGTGTCAGTATGTAGAGGAAACAGCTTTTCATAAGCATGTGTCTCTCATTCCAAGCTCCCAATGGTCCTGAAGGTTCCACGCCTGAACTTCTCACCCTTGGCTCTGTGTGACAGGCCTTTTTCTCTTCTAGGATTTGGAGACATTTTAGTTCCAGGTATTTCTTGCTTATTAGCATGTGAGCATGTGAATAATTTTACTTGTTGCACTGTGATCCTAGTTTATACCTTTTGTACTTCTGCTTCAGATGGGCAGTTTGATTTGACTACTGCACTAGTCACCTTTTCCCTTAACAAATTCAACGCACATCAATCTTATGGTTCAATTTCACATGCAATGATGCCAAGAAATGTAGAGAAATCTCCAGAGTCGGTTTAGCAAGTAATTCTGTAGTATAAAACATATTTAGCAGTATGGTGATAGAGGAAATGATTTGGCTATGATTTGGGTACATACCTACCTGACCACCCAAAGTGTCATCATTTTGTTAGAAACTCTGGGTGTTGTGTGACTACCACATCTGTTCTCAACTTTGGCTTTAGCTAGTAAGTAGAGGCATGCCTGGCATCACTGCAGGTGAGAACAAGTTGGCACCTTCTGGCTTCCGCTTGTTTTTCAGTGAAATGACTTATTTTTTTGTGGTTTTGGGAAATATGAACTCTGTCATCCCTGGTTGTGTCCCCTCTGACCTATAATAGGCACAGACATTAACCATAAATTTCTCCTGTCTTTACTAGGAGCTGGAAGGGATGAACTTAATCTTATTGTGAACGTGATTTTTACAACTGTTTATTAGGAGTGGGCTGATGTTTTGTATTTAGGATCTGTGTTTTTGTAGATCTTAATTTGATTATTACAGTGCTTCTGTTACACTGGGCTTGTGAGAGACCTGTTCTGGAGGCTGTGCAGCCTCCTGCATGATGCTCTCACAACACTTAAACATTGGTGTGCCCAAGTAAGGCTTGGGGGGGGGGGGGGGGGGGAGGGAGGAGGGAGCCTTAGAAGTTCCTAGATACTTTGATGGGTTTGTGTGTCTTAATGCATGAGCGGGTTGAAAGCATGTTGTAATTGTTCTTTCCTTTCCCAGGCTTACTGGTAGCCTATTGCCATAGATTTGATATTCAGGTGCAGTCATCCAGAGTGTATTTTGTAGCCTGCACCATAGGTATGTATGAAAGTGACACTAAAAATAGTGGAGATGTTGTTTTGCATATTACTTGTTCCTGTTAGGATGCTCCTCTAGCTCATTATCTAGTTCTTGAGCAAAGCTGTATCTGAATAACTGGGTTTTGCTGGTTTTATTTCCCTTCAGCATATGGCATAGGCCTCCTTATGACCTTTGTTGCCTTGGCAATGATGCAGATGGGCCAGCCTGCTCTCCTCTACTTGGTGCCCTGTACCCTCTTCACAAGCTTTGCTGTGGCTTTTTGGAGAAAGGAGCTTGCAATGTTCTGGACGGGCAGCGGCTTTGCGGTGAATACCAGTTTGATATGAGTGTCTTCAAGAAATACTAATATTATAAAAACCTAACTAGAATTAAAGTTGAGTAAAATATTGCAGTATTATCAAACCAACCCAAAGATTATTGTTTTGCTTGATTCTTTGCTTTTTTTACCTATTTTTATTTGCCTCAGGAAGGTTTCATTTAACGTTTACGGCCACTTAAACTGGTTAGTGAGAATTCAAGTAGATCTTGTCTGTCCTTCTGGATTGGGACATAATTTTACTCAATCTGTGTTGAAATTATTATTATTAAATATTAAAATAATGATTTCTGTTATTAAAGAAATCCTTAAAGTATTTGTCTTCTGCTTAGGAAGGTAGAAGTCTGGTTCAGTATAGTAAATTATCACCTTGTGTCACTGTGGGCATAAGTGAAATTAATTTGATTCCAAAAAGAGTAATTGCCACTGGGATGCATAATTCTAGATTCTGAATAATTACTCGAAGGGCAAACCTATCAAGTTAAAGGTTCTCCCCCAGTCATATTTATTTTGTTATTCAGCTAGTTGTGATAAACTTCACAACTTTCCTCTAGAGAACTGAATGTAGTTGTTGGAAAAATCATCTGAAATGTGATGGGAAAGTTGTCAATTGTTGTGCATTGGGGGTATAGGTGTGGGGAAAACCAGAGTGTGACCAAGTGCCAAAGTGCTCTTTGCCTCTTCCTGTGTAAACAGCAAGGAATAATCAAGCAGAAAGCAATTCAACACATTTCTGGAAGAAAAATCCCCTTGTGTACTATAAGACACAAAGATGGGATAACTGTGCATGTGTCCACAATGATAACAGAGATGATGGACCTTTAATCTTTGTCTTGTATGACCATCACTCCTGATACCTGGGCATGGTAATTCTTGCTTTCCGTCATTCTGACTGTGATCTTCCATTTACAGAAAGACCTACCTCAGCCTCCCTTGGTGATAGCTCCTGTCAACTGCCCTGAGCTACCCAAAGATAGCAATGTACCAGCCTCTCAACAAGACACAGAGCAAATGATCAATCCTACTCTCCATGTGAAGGAGCTGCATGGCCCCACCTCAGCTGCAGAGGAACTGCCTGATACCGCCACAAAGAGGGACCAGTCAGAAATTCCTATTGCACAGAGCGAGGAGGAGCCAGCTGGTCAGAATGAGGACAATGGTGAAAGCAAAGGCGTAAATACAGAGCAAAAGCAGCTGGAATAAACAGTGGGATAAGAACTCCTTTTCCCTCACAAACATATCCATGTAAAACCAGTATGTATTTAGGACTGGTTTAGTAGTGTTTGCGTTCATTGAGGAACCTCTCTGGGAGTCTGATCATCAAATCCAACAACGAATGTTCTGCCTCCAGCTTCGGTACAGCTATACAATTCAAACATCTTTCTGAAATATGGTGCTCTACAAGGGTTCTGATGTATGGATTTCAATGCTCATTTTATTAGGGAATGCCTTTGACCGTTCCATTTTCTCTATAGCAAGGTAGTATTTACAAGTTTATTTACACAGTACTCTGTGCTTGTGTGGCTATTTTGCTGCTTTAGCATAGTGTAGGTTCACATGGAGGAAAAGCATTGAACAAGTCTGTTACAATGCTTAATTGAGAGAAACATGATAGGGTTTTGGGGGTTTTTTTAGCACTTTCCCTATTGTCACCTTTGCTTTTTCTCTACTTTGTCAAAACCATTGATATAAGGGAATGCTTTAGTATAAACTCATTCAGGAAACGCAGAGAATGGTTTAATTACCAGCCTCTGAAAGGATTTATACTACCATGGTGCATTAAATGCATCTCTTAACGTTTTCGTCTTCGTCCTTTACTCCAGGTACCTGGGCTGGTTACTAGTTTAGTTTGAAAGGCAGGATGAATGGAGCTACAGAAAGCTTTCTAAGCACTTGTGTGAACTCTAGGGGCTGTTCCGAGAATAGAATCACAGAATCATAGAATAAACCAGGTTGGAAAAGACCTTTAAGGTCATCAGGTCCAGCCTTTACCCCAGGACTGCCAAGGCCACCACTAAACCATGTCACTAAGGGCCTTGTCTGCATGGTTTGTGCGCACTTCCAGGGACACTGGAAGCAAAAGCATATTAGGAATGTTAAATGTTATAAGAATAAAACACAAGCCAAATAGGTAGTAGTACTATACTAAGCTTAACAGGCAGTATTTTTGTTGGGAAAACGTTAAAGTAGTAAAAGTTCCAGTGTTTGGGGGCTTGAGCTACTGCTTGTTATTCATTTAAGGGATGGAATTGTGATTTCTGGTTCTGAAGATAAATCACCTGGTGATTTTATTCCCAAGGGAGCACATACAGTGCTGTCGTCAGTTGTGGTTTTAAAGCTTGCTTGCTCCTCAGTAACTGCCTCAGTCATGCTTTGTCTTTGTCCCAAGAGTAGCCAAAGCATGACCCGTCGGGCTCTGGAATGAGGCTGTGAGCTAACCTGTTGTTTTGCACCTCTTGCTACGTGACACTGGGGAGGACTAAATTTGTGAATTTAAACCTTTTTGGGATGCATCTGGTCTTATTTTATATACCTGAAATTGTGCATTTTCCTGTGTAACATGATTGAGTCTTAGTACATACAGAGGGATGATCCGATTTGCAGATTATTTGTTCCATCCAAGAGCATTTGGTTTTGTCAAAGGTGCCTGGTCTGTTCTACACTTAAGTTACAATCCCAGAGAGCCTCAAACACTTCCTATTAAAACTGAAAGAGAACTCTGAAGTATTCTAGGATCCTAGAATATGATTCAAATAGCATGGGAGATAGGCTCTTGAGTCTATGTCATTTACAGAAGTATTATGATAGTGACATGATCAGAGGTGATGCTTTTAAACTGGAAGTCTCCATTGGCATGTTGAGTTGGAATCTCTTGTGATGTCTGGCTGTTAAGTTTCTACCATTGTCTTTTTGGCTAGGTCTTCCAAAACTTTACCCTGGGCTTTTTGGATGGTAACTTCTGTTTCTGCTCCACCTTGGGTCGATACTGTCCTTTCTCTGGAACGCAAAATGCTTTCTGTAAAAACCACACTTATGGCTTCAGAGTTTGAGCAGCTTCTGCTTAAAACTTCACGACCTGCTGCCAAGTTGATTTAATGGTGAATTTCTTGAAAGGCTTCCCAAGCCCAAAGGCCTGCACTGCATCTGATCTTCGAATCACCCAATGGAAGATAGTAGTACTGAAGAGAGCTTTTTCAGTCTCCTCTTTAATGGACTATGTTACTCTTGCCAGCAGTAATCTGAACCAGTTATTACTAATAAAAGCAACAGAGACGTTTTACTGAAACCTTCAGCCAGCTGGATTATGCCTTACTTTAAGCCATTGTATAAGTATGTATATTAAACTAAGAAACCAATGGTGTGTTTAAATAATGAACTTGACAAAGAGCAAGCAAACAAGTTTGGAGACTGACTCAAAGATCTGGGTTTTTTGTCTTGATTGTCTTTCAGTCATAATGTAACTTGGAATAGCTTTTTATATACCTAAAAGCCAGTAGCTTTCTAATGATGAAGTATTAAGTTTTATCATCGACTTGAATGTGTGTTTTAACATTTGTTCTCATATGTTGTGGGTTGGGTTAGGAAACACTTCCAGTTGTTTAGAACTGAATTAAAATAGAAGAATGGATGACATTTAACTTGTAGGCATTTAACAGCTGCTTTATTCCCATTGCATTCTAGATAGGTCTGCTTGGAGCATTGTGCTTCACCTTATGGTTCTGGGAGTTACACATGTATTTTTAAGTATTATTTTAGTTAGTCAATGAGGAAAAACTCCAATAGTTCCTCAATGCCATATCTCCAGTTAAAGTCTAAACTAGTACTGAGTTACATGCTTTGACTGTTGCAGTACTGTACAGATTGGATGACCCTGGGGCACCAGTTTGGCTGTGCCTGTTTGGACCCTGATCTTGGGCAATTCAGTCACTTCCATCAAAAACCAAGGCTGTGCATTTTGTCTTTCAAAAGCCTCCCTGATCAGCTTAATGTAAAGCTTAATGTTCTGTAGGAAACTCTGAAGGTACATTTAGTGTAGCTGAGTTTACCTGATGATTGTAACATAGGATCCCAGCCTGGTTTGGATTGAAGGAACCTTAAAGCTCATCCATCTCCAACCCCTGCCACAGGCAGGGACACCTTCCACTGGAGCAGGGTGCTCCAAGCCCCTGTGTCCAACCTGGCCTTGAACACTGCAGGGATGGGGCAGCCACAGCTTCTCTGGGCACCCTGTGCCAGCGCCTCAGCACCCTCCCAGGGAAGAGCTTCTGCCTCAGAGCTCATCTCAGTCTCCCCTCTGGCAGGTTAAAGCCATTCCCTTGTCCTGTCCCTCCATCCCTTGTCCTGTCCCTCCATCCCTTGTCCAAAGCCCCTCTCCAGGTTTCCTGCAGCCCCTTCAGGCACTGGAGCTGCTCTAAGGTCTCCCCTTCAGGAGCCTTCTCCAGGCTGCCCCAGCCCAGCTCTCTCAGCCTGGCTCCAGAGCAGAGCTGCTCCAGCCCTGCAGCATCTGATACGCATCCCCCAACAAACTTGAGTGAAAATGCTGACAGTAACGATGATGATGTTCTAAGTAAAGTTGGTGCAGTTCTTGGTTACATCTTTCACATACGAAGCCTTTAGCGAACTTTCTTAATTCCATAAGAAGGATTTGTTTTCTAAGCACATGGATGTATTCAGGGGAAGCATTTCTTTGTGTCAGAAACCCCAAAGAAACAAACCCACATTAACCAACCCCCCCCCCAACACCTCTTTGCATCACAGCATCCAAGAGCAATACAACCAGAGCCCAGGTACATTTCCACCCTGGCTTTGTGCCCGTGCGTTTCGCTGTGTCCTGCATTTCACTTTTAGGTACAGCAGTAAGATGGGAAGACAGAAAGGGAGGAATTTCTTGTGTGAGCTGGCTTTAAAGCCAGAAAAGACTTGCAGCTTTTCTGTGGGGGCTGTTGCTGCGGAATCAGGAGACAGCCCTGCCATTCACACAAAGAGGTTCCAAACCAGAAAAACTGGTTTTGTGTAAAATAAAGGGTAGTAAATGGGAAGATACAGCCCGGCCACAAAGCTCATCCTAAAATACTCCAAACCTCATCCAATCTTCATTGAAACAGTGGCTGGTATTCCAGCTTTAAACATCGACCTGTATGCTAGAGCAGAATTAGCCCAGTGAACAAGCTGTGTGACTCTGGCTGTATCCGGTGCATAGACATGGACAGAGCATTTGTTTAAAACCCAAGCACAAATAAAGCCGAAGTTATTGGTCTTGGCACAGAGTAATGCTCCAATGGGGAATTAAACTGCTCAAACAGGAGCATGGCATCATCTGGGTCGGGTGAGACCCTAAACTGCTCTTCTGGCGCACTTGGCCCATGGTTCTACCACCAGTGCCACACGTGCATGATGCATCACTACGGATTATCTTAGTGACTCGGAAAGCATCTCCGGCCTGATGTACTCACTGAAGATGTGTCCTACGTGACCACTTCTGCATCTGCAGAAACACTTCGTGTTGACTATTTACAAGCATCTTATCCCTGCACAGCTTCCTCAGTCTTGCAGCAAGAAGCCCCCTGGGGAGTCTGTGGAAGGGGGATGCCATCCATCCCGATGGCTCTTTAAGCACAGGAATTGCAGAGGTGATGCCTGAAGTTTGCCTTCAGGGCACACTGAAATTCCTGCACCTATTGCTCAAATCCCGTCTTGGGAAGCTCTTCAGCCAGCTCCTGCTTTCAAGTCTCAAATCACTTCATGATCTCACCTGGACAGATGATTAAGCGGAGAGCTCCTGGACCAACCTGATCCTCACATGTACCTTCTAGTGCCTCGCTGTGTTTTCCTGATTGTTCTGTGGAATTTCAGGGATGACTCTGCTTTAGTGCAGTGTGTGCTGCGTCCGGATGCTGGAATAGTGTGTAAAGCAAACCTGCAATGACCAGGGTGGCCCCAGCTGCCCGTTGATTTTGGCTGCCAGTGATTAAAGCCGGGTTGGATGGGGCTTGGAGCAAGCTGCCCCCGTGGAAGGTGTCCCTGCCCATGGCACGGGCTGGAGCTGGAGGAGCTTTAAGGTCCCTTCCAAACCAACCCAATCTGGGACTCTGTGATCAACAGAGAGTGGGCTGCAGGTGCTGTAGATGTGACTGGGGGGGGGCTGTAGACGTGCCCCCCTTCACCGGTTTTACCCCGTGGGGCTGACTCTGGTGCAGGGTAAACTCAGTGCTGCTGATGGGAGCCCAAGCACTGCCGGAGGGAATGTGAGCTGTGAGTGAACGCAGACCCCGCCGCAGGCCGGGGAGGAGCAGGAGCGGGAGCATCCCAAAACCCAGCGAGGCAACGAACCATCTCCTCAGGGTTCCTCTGTGCCTTTAAGCTCCGTATGCAAAATCCCGGTGTGCCTCCCACCCTCTTCTCTGGTCACCGGGGGAGGGAGGCGGGAGGCGCCGCTCCGGGGGAGGTTTCCAGGGAAAAACCACCTTGGTGGCAGCGGGAAGAGCGAAGCGGGTGAGTTCCTGCTCCTTCCCCACAGCCCCTTCTGTTCCCTTCGAGGTGTCGGGCTCCCCGGGCAAGCGCGGGGAGAGAAGCGTGAAACCTGCCCCTATCCCTGCCATTGCCCCCATCCCGGGGTGCTTCTCGCCCCCTGGTCCAGCGCAGATTGCGGGGAGCGCAGACAGAGCCGCATCCCTCCTGTCCCGTCCCATCCCATCCCTGCTCCCGCACTTGGACATTTCCAGACCCGTGCGAATTTGGAATTGCTCCTCCCCACTTGAATATTCCTCCCCCCCCCCTCCTGCCCCATCCTGCTTGGGGAAATTCCTCCTGCTTTGTCGGCTCTAAGGATCGGCTTCCTTCTGAATTTATTGCTAAGAGGGGAAACAGCAAACCTTTTATTTAAGTTAAGAGACACCACTAACTTTGGTGATTCCTTCTTTAGTCACTTATGGCTGAACCAGAGAACCAGAATCACAGCCTGGTTTGGGTTGGAAGGGACCTAAAAGATTAGGGAACCCATAGAATGGTTTGGATCGGAAGGAAGGGACCTTCAACGGTCAACTTCAACTAGATCAGGTCGCTGAGAATCACACCCAGCCTGGCCTTGAGTGTCTCCAGGATGGGACAACCCAGTTTCAAGTCCCTAATATGGCAGGGACCTTCCACTAGAGCAGGATGCTCCAAGCCCCATCCAACCTGGCCTTGAACGCTGCCGCGTCTTCAGCCATGAGGCTGCCCTATAGAGCTCAGGCGTATTCCCCTGTTTCCTGCTGGAAGGAGGTCCCTGCGGATGAAGGGAACGAGCATCGCAGCGCAGGGTTGGAGCACTGTGTGCAGCATTCTGCAGCCTGTGCCTGGGGGCGCAGCCACAGCAGCTGCCTTTCGCAGAGGATGCTGCCCCACATAGATACCTGTAGGGTTTCCTTCTGCATTTTGCTCTGAAGTCAGTGACAAAGCTCCCATCGACTCAGGCGCTGTGAGTCCCCTGCGTGGCTGAGATCTTCTCTCTCCGGCTGGTTTCTCTCTGTGAATCCCTCCTTTTGAGGCTTTGCAGGCGGCTGCCTTCAGGGCAGCACGGAGGGGTTTGTGCCCATGCACATCAATGCCTATCAAACTGTAATAGCGGCTGAAGCCGGGGGCTCTACACATTGCTTCTAAAAGAAGACTGTGGTTGTCTGCAAAACAAAGGCATCTACTGCAGCCCCTGTTCTTCCAAGAACCCCTGGTCTCGGTACCTCCACCAGCTCCATCAGGAGCCCCTAGCAAGTCCTCCAACAGCCTTTGCACTGGGCCAGGCACAGCGCCCAAGGGAGAAGGGTGGTTGTCACAAAAGGAGATGCCAGGAGTTAAGGATGTGAGCTTTTCTTGGCCATTCATGAGCTGGAAAGGATCAAATGATAAAGTGCTTCTGTTGTGAAAAGTAACTGGACAGAAATGGCACTTCCTTGCTCACTGGATACTCCCCGTGTGTATTCCGTATTTACTATCTGAACGGAGCTTTTGGGGCAGCACGGTTGGGGGGGAGGAAGGCAGCTTTCATTTTACTGTGCAATCCATGGCTTTAACAAGCAATTGCAGGTACGAATCCGCCTGGTTCTGTGTTACCAAAGAGGAGAGCTTGGGGCTGAGCGTCTCCAAGGTGGAACTGATGCTGAGCTTGCGTTGCCGGTGATAACAGGAGCAGCGGGAAGCTCAGCCTGCCTATCGTGTCCCAGCTGCGACTGCGGAGCTGGCAGGCAGGGAGGGGATCTTCTTACTTGTAAATCGAGAGACATGTGAAGTCCAGGAGGGACAATGAACAAGGCCCGCACAGCATCGTTGGCCTGGCGTGAGCAGGACTAGAGCTGAGCCCGCTGCGCCTCCAAGAAGTGAGGCCGGTGAGCAGGCACCCACTCAGGTCATCGCTACCCAGGGTGTAGGGGCTGGTGCCAGCCAGAACACACTGGTTCTGGAGGCCCACAGCACTGGGGAGTCTTTGCTCAAAGGAGGTGTCCCCAGCCCAGGTGAGAGGGTTTCCTTCTGCTTGGAAGGAGGGCATGGCCTTTGAGATGCAGCACAACCCCACTAAGCATTAACCTACAGAGAGCTGGGGGCATGCACCGCTCTGCACCTCCTGTTACAGGAGGTGGGAATGGGTTAAAGCAAAAGGGTGTTGGGTGGCTCAAGGAGCCAGTTTGGTGGCAGGAGATGCTCGTCCCACATGGAACAAAAAGGCCACCTTAGCCAGACCTGGCTTGTCCGTGTCACATTGGTGATGTGGATGCTTACGGAAGCACCATCTGGTCCATCTGGGGTGATGCTGAGCAGCTCTGGCCTCTCATGTGTCCTACTGGCTGGCTGCACAGGGGTTTGGTGTCTCCACACTGACACCTCTTTGCACCACCACCCAGCAGATACCTCTGGGGATAAATCCACTCCTCCAGGAAGAGTTCAGCCCCTGTCAGGAGCCGCTGAGCTCCATCTGCACACAATGGAATTCCCAAGTGTAAACTATAAAATCACAAGGTTTGCCCTCGTTTTAAATGAGGTTTTGGGGCTTCTTTGTCCTCACCACCAGGCTGTGCCAGCAAACTGCACACCGCATCTCTTCATCGCCTCCGGTCATGCTTCTGCTTTGACGTGCCACAAGTGAGCATCTTCCCTGCTGTGCCCAAGCTCACGGTTTGGTGGCACGGATGTGGTTTGTTCTGTGATTTGGAGCGGTGAACGCACCAAGTGAGGCTCCTCCAGGTGTGCTCTTTCATGTTGGCTTTATCCATCTGGAGCAGCGCCATTCCTCCTCCGGAGTCCCACCGGTCTTATCTCACTGATCGAGTCCTTCACCCACCTTTGACCAGATGCTCTTTGCTTCCTGAGGTTGCTGCTGATCATCCTTGCCCCAAGCAAGTCACATATTTTCCATACCAATGCCATTGTTTTGCAAGGGCTCTGTCTGGGGGAGGACTTCCAGGCACGACCTTAGACCACGAGATAAGTTTTACAACCTTTGTGTCTGAAAGCTCAGCAGTTGCTGCGCTCGGAGCCATTCTAACCCTGTCACAGCAGCATCTTAATGTGGGATAAAGCAAATGCTTTCCTGACACTTGGTTATTCACATGCAGCGTTCTGGATGCCCTTTATAGCCGTAGCATTGGAGGAAACCACCCCATAATGCTAGGATGGAGAAATGCAGCACAAAGGCTCCAGAACAGCCTGGGCTCTGCCATACGAGGGTTTGCTCCCATCCATTACGTGTCAGTGAAGTTGACTTTTGAGACGTGGGTACCGCTGTTTCCTTTCTGGTTCATGTCCTCGTGCTGGGAGGCTGCTGCCAGGGGCTGGCAGACCAGGGACGGGAGCTGGGCAAAGCAGCATGAGATGGGTGTGAGCATCCCTGCTCTGAAGGACTGAGCATGAAGAGCTGGAGAGGTCTGGGAATGTGGAAGGAAGGGCCTCAGGAGGGGAAAAGGTGAAGGGAAGGACACAACAGAGGGAAAGAAAGAGGAACACCAAGTAGTGGAAGACAAGAGGCTGGATCTACCTCCTTGCTCCCGCATTGCTCCTGCCCATGATGTGCTCCTGACCTGCTCCATGAGTGCACGCAGGTGCTCATAGACTACTACGTGTAGCACACGTGCTACTTTCCTTGATGAGAGGAGCGGGTGTCAGTGACAGTTCGGCTGCTTAGAAGAAGGATAAATGGGCGTTTGTCCCATTCCGCTTCATACTTTGAGATGTCCCTGTTGGTACCAGTTGAGAACTAAAACAGAACTTCCAAGGAAATCCCATGGAATGACTCAAGGCTGCCCTGGAGCCAAAACCAGACTCCTGTCGAGAACACGAACCCTGAGCTGCCAAGAAGCAGAAGAGCAGAGATGGTGCCCATCTCCCGGGAATCTCAGAGGATCCTTAGGGACACCTGGAGATGGTGATTTTCATGGGACAGTTGACGTTTTCCATAGCACGTTGCCTTCTCTGCTAAGCAGGGCACTGAGAAGAACCCCCCCAGGATAGGAGTGGAAGGACTCTCTCAGGTCGCTGATCTCCCCAGCGTCAGGGGCATCCCATTTTATAGCCACTCACAACCGATAATCGGACAAAAATACACAAATGTGCTTTTTCTTGTCAAAATTCCCACTGGAAATTCCTGCTCCTCTCCCGATGCTCTCCTGATGTCTGCCCCCAACAGCAAAATTCACTTGTCACCCATCTGGTGTTATGCAAGGATGTTTCTCGACATCTATAGCTCCTGGCATCTCATCTCCATGCTGGATCTAGCGACGGCCCTTGTCTTCCTTCCCTGGAAAAATGCCAGTCCCTATTCTGCTCTTGCAGGTGGGCTTTCCATTGGCGTCTTTTTTAACACCGCTCACACCAATGGAAAATGAACTTCTCTGATGCTAAAAGGGAGGGCAAAGGAGACAGGTTTGGATCGTTTGGGGAGGCAGAAGGCTTCTGTGTCTCTACATACGCTGTTTTTTCCAGTTAAATATCACTGCAATCAATAATACAGACTTCTTTCCAGGGTCCCAGGCACCTCTTATTGTAATATGGCTTTTTATATGCAGCCAAGACGAGTTTAATCTAACTTGCACTGTCAAAATAACACCCAGCCTTAGCCAGTTTTGTCTGTGATGTTAATTCATTCTCAGATGTGGTTGTCCCACCTTCAAAGTCCATTGGTAGGAAGACCACTGTTCCACTGGTCAGCATATCTGGATGAGAGTTTTGAGCATCCACACTGCAAGAGTGACTCCAAAACCTACTGGAAGCATGGAGGAGGAATCACTGCTCTGCATGTACTCAGGTCACAAGGACCACTGGAGAACAATGTTTCCTGCCTGTCTCCTCTTAGAGCTGAACTGTCAAATGGAGATGCTGTCAACAAAACCCCAAGCGCCTGGCTGTGCCAGGCTCAGTTACAGCTGGAAAAGAGTATTTGGAGGTCTGTTGGAGCAAAAAGAGGCATCTTGGACAGCCTGTCCTGCTTTCCCTCTGTCTGTTGCCTCACAAAGAAGTGACCTTTGCACATCTCTTATCTAGAAGCTTCAGTTTAAAGAGCTGCTGACGCCTCTTGGAAACCACTGAAAAGCTCTTCTGAAACAGCTCTGCTGCTTCCTGCATCCTGGGCTCCGTTCCTCCCTCCTTCTCTTTCATGGCTTGGTGCATTTACATTAGAAAAGGCTGCTCCTCCACGGCTTCCCTGTTTGCTGAAGCCACAACCTGGTGGATAGCATCGGCTGTTGCAGCCCCACCACTCGGCGTCTTCTCAAGTGGGCAGGGTAGAAGTGATGAGATGAGATGTCCCTCAGCAGGACAGACTCTGGGACTGAGGAAGGAGAAGCTGAGTGACTAACATGTACGGCCGATGGAACGACTGTGGATACAGCAGGATATCCCTGGCTCTTTCACTGCTGTCGGTAGCCAGTTGATGCCACGCAAAAGAAGGCCAGCCACAGGCTCACTTTACTACAAGAGTGCAGATAGAAAACCAAGAGAAGTGCCCTATTTTGGGCAATTTTGGGATCCAGAGGAGTCCTGGATCCCATCAGTACACGAAAAGCACTGACACAGTGAAACAAGTGTAGCAGAGGCCATTGAGCTGATCTCAGGAAGCAGGAAAGGTCACATGAAGGGACTTCGATTCCTGCGCGGGTTGTTTGTGCCACTTGGAGCAAAATACTGGAAGCACCAATGCTGAGCACAGGGGAGGAGAAACTGCGCATCAGGATAGGTGCAGAGCTGTAAGTCAAGCACATAGTAATTGCTCCATACAACTATGCACCGGCAGCAGAGCTAAACACTGTGGTGTATGTGACGTGTACCATGGCAATAGAAGCAGTCTAGTGCCCGGGTTTCAGTAGCCAAGTTGGAATGGTCCAGCAGAAACAGCCACGGATTCTAGGGGTCTTCCATCCCAGTTGCCTTTGGTGCATTTACTGGGCAGAGGCCAGACAGGTCTCCCTCCATAGCTCTCTATTCAGACTGCAGTTTCATATATAAGGATGTGATTACAGCCCCGTCGTGTTATTTGAGGCCTGGCTGCACCCCAGTGCAGGGTCTGTGATGCCAGGACACCGGTTCAGCACTGACCCAGAGCTTGTGTCTCCAAAAGTGCCCGTGCAAAGGCATCAGGCTGCTTTGGACTCGCAATGTACGTGGCCATGCTCAGTTGTTGTGTATTGCCACGGTTGATGTGTTCATGTCCCTGAGGGGATGCAGTGCGCATCCATCCTTCGACCTCCTGTGCTGCTGCGCTGGTTGGAGCTCCCGGGGTAACCACGGCTGTCACATTTCATCCCGGACTTGTCCTTTTCCTTCTCTTTTTAATCACAGGGGCCATTTGCAGAGCTGCTCACAAAGCATGGACCAGGTAAAGCCAGAGCTGGGCACCCGGAGGAGCGGACTGAGGGCCAGCTGCTGGAAGGGAACCATTGCTGCTGCCGTGGTGGGCAGCGTCACAGCCCTGTACCTGGGGATCCTGCTGGGTGAGTGTGCAGCCACATGCATTCTCCCAGTGTATATGCTCCAGAACCCCAATGGCCTGCACGGCTCAGACCCCACAGCACAGACCCTCCAAAGCCTTCTGTGGAGGCCAAAATGCAGCCGACTCCCCACAGACTGCACGTTATCTTCAGTGCTGCGCGGCACATCTGCTCCATTCCTCTCCTGCTTCACTAACCTGAACTCCTTCCATGCCGTGGTGACTCAATGGATGAGGGAAAGGCTGCGGATGTTGTCTACGTGGACCTCAGTTTGCCACCGTTTCCCACAGTGTATTTGAGGATGTGTAGATGTGGTGCTCGGGGACATGGCTCAGTGGTGGACTCGGCAGTGCTGAGTTACGTTTGACTCAATGACCTTAGAGGTCTTATCCAAGCTAAATCATTCCATGATTCTATCCTCTAATCTCTCCCTGTGACTCCCACATTTCCTGTCACCGCACCTCACTGCCCAAGCCATCTCCTGTCACAACCTCTTGCAGGCGCTGACCATTGCATGCTTTACTGACCCACTTGAGGGCATGGCCACCACCTCCTTGCTTCTCCCACCTCCCTCCTGCTGCCTCTGGTGCCCCATGGGCAGATGCCACCTCAGGCCAGCAGCCTGCTGTGGACTCCAGGTCCCACCAGGACAGCTCTATTGGACAGTGCCACTTGCTGAGCTGACGTCTGTGCCCAGCAGGGCTTTCCCCAGCCTGTTCCTGCAAGGATGGGGCCAAGCGGGTGTTGCACTGCCACGTTGTAGCCATCAGTTCAGAACCCTCTGTAGAATCAGAGAACCATGGAATGGTTGGAAGGGACCTTAAAGCTCAGCTCCAACCCCTGCCACGGGCAGGGACCCCTTCCACTGGAGCAGGGTGCTCCAAGCCCCTGTGTCCAACCTGGCCCTGAGCACTGCCAGGGATGGGGTGTAACCTTTTCCCTCAGGCTTGAACAGAATCCACCATTTTCAAGCCCAAACGAGTTCCTTTGCCAGGTTCTCCTATTGCAGGGTAGCCCAGCACAGCCATGGGGCCCCCCAAGGCAGGCAGGGGTGGTCAGGGACAGTCTAGCTACACCAAGTGGAGGGGGGGGTCTAAAGGACATGAGGAGACCCCTGCTCCAAGCAGGCAGCGAGGAAAGCTGGGTCTCACCATGGCCCCAAACCTCCACGTGCCCTTTGTGCCTCTGACAGCCGCCTTCCCTCTCTGGCAGCCTGTCGTCCCACGGGAGAGACCAGCTTCGAGCACACAGTGGAGCTGGGAGGCATCACGTTCAACAGCAGCCTTCAGACGGAGAGCTCGGAATACTACCGGGTGCTGACGCCCGCTCTGGAGAGGCTGGTGAGTTCACCTGGGCTTGGGAAGGACGGCACAGCTTCCCAGCCTCGGGAAAAGGGCTCCCCGGGAGCCGGACACAGGTCCTGCTGCTGCCTGCAGACAGGAGATGCTGAGGCTCCCGGGCATGGTCCAGTCCCACCTGCCAGGGCTCTTGTGCCCAGCACATACGTGACCGTCGTTCTTTGCTTTGCAGTTCCTGTCCAGTTTCCGGGACTCCCGCTTGGACTGGATGTGCACCGGCTGCACCATTCTGGGCTACAGGTGAGTGGAGGCAGCTCTCCGCAGACTGTCAGCGCGCGCTCCAGCTCACTCTCCACCACCAAGGTGAGCTCACGTCCGTGCCATTGTCCAAAACGGGCGCAGATTTAAAGTGCTCCTTGGGCAAGGCTGGATTTTCCAGGCTCGCACCGACGTGCTGGATTCTTCCCTTTGGAAATGCAGTCAGACGGGAAAACAGCTTTGTCCAACCAAAGCTGAGCTTTGGGCCGTAGCAAACGTTGCAAATGACCGTTTCAACCCGGAGAAACTCACACCTTGAGTTATTCAGGATCAGTTTTACTTCCCTCGCGTTCCCTGCGGGAGCCTCTCCCTTGTCCTGGCCACGGAGCCAACGTTCCCTTTGGTTCTTCCAGCAGGAACGGAAACTCTTCATCCGTGATCGTCCGTTTCCGCCTCCGCTTCGCTCCGCAGGATTCCCATCCCCTGAGCTCCACCATGGAGGAGGAAGCTCTGCGGCAGGGGCTGGCGGCTGCCCTGCACAGGCAGGGGCTCTCCCTGGATGCCTATGGGACAATATCCTCAGCCTCTCTTACAGGTAGGGCCAGAGCAAGGTGCTATCCCCAAAGGCACAACCGCAACGCATGGCTCAGACACTCAAGCAGGGCTTTAGCTCTGGATGCGCAGCTGAGGCTCCTGCCCAGCAGCAGCGTTGGAGATGGAGGCACCCAAGCAGTACAACAGAAGATGCTCCACCTGGCTCCCAAGCGCCCCAGCTTCACGAGACAGCAGCCTAGGTCTTGGTAGCTGCTCAACAGATGGACGTGGGCAGTCCCGAGGTCCCCTTCCAACACAAATGTGGTCCTATGAGAGCAACTTTGGGGGCCTGCAGTAACCACAGAGCCTGAAGCATAAATTGCAGCTGCTTTGGCTTTTCTTGCAGCACCTGGAAGAGCCTGAGGGATAAAAGCTGAAGCTGCAGGAGGTTAATTGCTGGGTGGTCTGTACCTCCAAGCGTGAGCAGCCATGGGCATCCCTCGGAGCCGCAGCAATAGTTCCTGCTCAGGTGGATGTTTCTCATATCTGAGTTATTCTCTGGAGCCACCTGAATGGAAGCTCTCCTTTCCTTCAGTGACTGGAGTTTAGGCAGCCACAGGACTCCAGGCCCAGCAGATTTAACCATACGTGTGCCTGGAAAACACGAGGCTGTGGGTTCCTCTGCACTCCCTGCAATGGGGGAGTGGATCCCTCGTTTGGGAACACTGTGCAGCCCAAATGGAGGGTGCAGAGATAGCCCCCTGCTTTAGGCATCATCCCTGCACAGGGTCAGCTTCGGAGCCTGCTCCCTGGGAATCCTTGGGGATCTCTCCCTGAACCTGGGATCATCCCAAAGCCTTTCGGGCTGCAGAGAGCTGGGGAAGGGAACTGGGCCAGGAGCTCACCGCTGGCTGTGGGGCAGGGAAAGCCATTGCCAGGCAGGAGGAGAAGATGAAGCAGAGCTTCTGCCAGCCCCGGCCCAGGAGCAGTGGAGCCCAGGAGAGCACAGAGCTCCTGGGGTACCCTCACTGAGCCCCATTCCTCACTGAGCCCCATTCCTTCCACTCTGTCACAGGTCCCAGTGAGGTGTCTCCCCGCAGACCTGGATTGAGATCAGGTAAGAGCCAGCAGCAGGAGGAGCCATTGCCTTGGCTGTGCTCCGCAGCCTGAACTCCAGCCGGTATTTGTGCCCCATCCTGGTCAGCCTGGAGAAGAGAAGGCTCCTGAAGGGGAGACCTTAGAGCAGCTCCAGTGCCTAAAGGGGCTGCAGGAACCCTGGAGAGGGGCTTTGGACAAGGGATGGAGGGACAGGACAGGGGAATGGCTTTAACCTGCCAGAGGGGAGATGAGATGAGCTCTGAGGCAGAAGCCCTTCCCTATGAGGGTGCTGAGGCGCTGGCACAGGGTGCCCAGAGAAGCTGTGGCTGCCCCATCCCTGGCAGTGCTCAGGGCCAGGTTGGACCCAGGGGCTTGGAGCACCCTGCTCCAGTGGAAGGGGTCCCTGCCCGTGGCAGGGGTTGGAGCTGGATGTGCGCAGGAGGGCTCCTGGACATGGGCCATTACCCACTGCTGCAGACCCTGACAGCTGAAGCTCTCCTGGGCTTGTGGCATTGAAGAGAGCCAAGGGCTCAGCACAACTTGTCAGGACAACGGTGATGTCTGCATCAGGGTGGGGGCAACTATAGCTTAGAAACCTCTTGGTCCCCCACTAACTGCAAAGGGTCAGGACAAGACCCACTTTCATGGTGGGGTGGCAGTGCTGTGCGAGCAGCACATGCCCATGAGCTGCTGGGAGCACCTCACAAGGCGAAGCTGAGCCTGTGGAACAAGGTGTTTCTCTCCAGAACTTGTTGCTTTAGAAGGAATCAGGGAGGATGCTGTGATGGGTCAGGGCTCTGCACCACCCTTATCCAAGCCTGCAGGTTAAAGTGTGCCCTGTGACAGCCCTGTGACAGCCCTGGCACTGCCCATGTGCTGGGAGCGTGCCTGAAGCTGAAGCTGGTTTTCCCTCTTGGTCCTGAGAGCACTTTGCCGCGCGCAGCATCCCGAGGCACGGGCTCTGCTCCTCCCTTGCAGACTGCGGCAGCCGCCCCGCCATGCAGACGGCCAGCAGGATCGTCGGGGGCTCGGAGGCATCCAGAGGGGAGTTCCCGTGGCAAGTCAGCCTGCGGGAGAACAACGAGCACTTCTGTGGAGCCGCCATCCTCTCCGAGAAGTGGCTGGTGTCTGCTGCCCACTGCTTCACTGAGTGAGCCCCAGCCCGCTCCCGAAAGCTGCTGCAGCCCCATGCAGCCATGGGGAGCTGCTGTCCCACAGGGGCTGGCGGCACGGGCAGGCTCAGGGGGTCCTGGCTGTCTCTCCCGCAGGTTCCAGGACCCAGCCATGTGGGCAGCTTACACGGGGACCACCTCGCTGAGGGGCTCGGACGGCGGCGCAGTGAGGATGGGCATCGCACGCATCATCCCGCACCCCTCCTACAACGCTGACACGGCCGACTACGACGTGGCCGTGCTGGAGCTGAAGAGAGCCGTGAGCTTCACCAAGTACATCCAGCCTGTGTGCCTGCCCGATGCTGGGCACCACTTCCCCACCAGCAAGAAGTGCCTGATCTCTGGCTGGGGCTACCTCAAGGAGGATTTCTGTAAGCAGAGTGCTGGAGGGGGCTGGTGGGGTGGGAGCAGTGCAAGAGGCACCAGGGAAGGGGCCTGGGGCCATGCTGCTGGGCTGTGGCATGGTCTCCCTGCCCTGAGCTCGCGGTTGCATCTTTCTCATGTAGTGGTGAAGCCTGAATACCTGCAGAAAGCAACCGTGGAGCTGCTGGACCATACGCTGTGCTCCAGCCTCTACAGCCATGTCCTCACCGACAGGATGCTGTGTGCTGGCTACCTGGAGGGGAAAATAGACTCCTGCCAGGTAAGCTTTGCTCAGGGAAGCCAGAGAGCCCACAGGAGTCCTTTCCCTCCCACTATGCACCGAGTAGCACTTCAAGGAGCAGGATCTGACAGAAGCGGTTACCCTACATCTTATGGAGGACGTCACTGTGTTCTGGCATCTCAAGGGCACAAGGCTATTCCTTGATAGCCAAAGGCCAGCCCAGGAGATGCTTCAGCATCAGTGGGTTGGAGGGAATAAGCAGAGGTGAGCTGGGACACACAGAGGTACAGAGCACCCCCGGGAAGAGCTCACCATCTGCCTTCTCTTGCAGGGTGACTCTGGTGGGCCCCTGGTTTGCCAAGAACCATCTGGCAAGTTTTTCCTGGCGGGAATCGTGAGCTGGGGCATTGGATGTGCTGAAGCCAGGCGGCCCGGGGTCTACACTCGGGTCACCAAACTCAGAGACTGGATCTTGGATGCCATTTCTGAGTTCCCCACTTCCCTTGCCCGGACCCTCCCTCTAACACACTCCAGCACCAACAGTAACGTGGTCAACTCGGAAGAGCTCAACTCCACCACCAGCAGAGCAATCCCCACCTCTTCACCAGCCCCAGCCGCCAGCAAGCCGGTGACTGCACCGAGACCACAAGGTACGAGCACCCGGCCTGGGGCAGGTCCAGGTCCACATGTCAGGATTGCTCTTCTGCTGAGCTGAGCTCTGCCCTGGGAGGGTGCTGAGGCACTGGCACAGGGTGCCCAGAGAAGCTGTGGCTGCCCCATCCCTGCAGTGTTCAAGGCCAGGTTGGACACAGGGGCTTGGAGCACCCTGCTCCAGGGGAAGGTGTCCATGCGCGTGGCAGCGGTTGGAACTGGAGGAGCTTTAAGGTCCTCTCCACCCCAAACCACTCTGGGATTCTATGGTTGTGCACAACCACCACCAGGGACTGCCATGATCAGCAGGCAGGGCTTGGGCTGCCCTGTCCCTGCTCAGACTTAACTGGTTTCAGAGACCAAAAGTCTCCTCATTGCCTCCCGCTAGGAGCACTCATATGTCATTGCTTTGCCTTTTGCTCAGAGTGCGGGCAGCGACCGGGGCTCTTGAAGCCCATCAAGATTGTTGGAGGAACAGACGCGTCCAGAGGAGAGGTCCCCTGGCAAGTCAGCCTGAAAGAGGGCTCCAGGCACTTCTGTGGAGCCACCATAATAGGGGACCGCTGGCTGCTGTCAGCAGCTCACTGCTTCAATGAGTAAGTGCCCATCCCTGCACTGCTGCTCCAGCTCGCCCGCCCATGGCCATGGAGCCAAACCCACTGCTGTGACACTGGGGAAAACCAAGAACACACACTGGGCATGAATATTTGTGATAGCTAGAGATCCATAGGAAAAGGGGTTGGGATGAGGAAGAGAAAGGTTAAAGTAGCCTGGGCAGGGAGCAAGAACAACACATCTAATGGGTGGAAAGGTGGCTCAAGAACAAGAGAGTTTCCTCAATAGAACCTTAAAAACAGGCTGTTATATATGGAATAGAGGCATGTGGTCAGCTGTTAAAGGGAAGACGGTCAGTTCAATCCTGCATAGCAAGAGCCCAAATTGATAACCTAGACAAAGAAATGTGTAGCAAGAGGACAACGCTTGTCTGAAGGCACAAAAGGTGGGGGACAAGCTATGAAGTGTTTCAAGATGACCTGATGCTTTAAATAGCCTGGCAATAAAGCAAGTGAAATGCAAGATTGGCAAGTGTGAAGTGAGGCACAGAACAGAAAAGCAGTGCTTCAGGTGATTATGGGTCTCCATCAGCTTTACCATTCAGAACAAGAGGTCAGAAATACAGTGGATATTGCCATGGGAACAGCAATTCTCTGGGCAGTGAGTGGCAATCAGAGAGCAAGGGGATGCTAGAAATCATTAGAGAAACAGCAGAGAGCACCAGTATACCGCTGGTAACCCAGCACACCCCCACTTCCCAAACATCTCATGCAGCACTGGGGTAGCACAGGGAAAAGGCTAACACAAGACACAGGGACGAGCTGGGTGCAGCATCCATAACAAGCATGTCGAAGTAGACCAGCCTAGACCTGGGAAAGGAGACAACCGGGAGCTTGTGATTGGGACCATACAATTCCAAAAGGTACAAAGTGTTTGGGGAATACTGAGTGTTCACCTGCTCTTCAGGAGCCATCCACTGTGTCACCGGGAGCAGCTCTTCGGGCCTGACTTAGCAGGGCTGTTCTGTGTGCTGAGCTCTGCTTTGCCAAGTAAGGCCTCAAACCCTGAGCATTACGAGCTGTCTGCAGTTTAAATGTCAGAATTCCTGCCGGGCACACACGTGTGTGTGTTTGCATGCTCAGAATTATGTATTTGCAGGACAAATCCAGAAGAGATCGAAGCCTATGTGGGAACAACATCGCTCAATGGAACAGATGGAGGTGCAGTGAAAGTCAACGTCACAAGAGTGATCCCACATCCCCTCTTCAACCCTATTATGCTGGACTTTGATGTGGCTGTCCTTGAGCTGGCAACACCTCTTGTCTTCAACAAACACATCCAGCCCGTGTGCCTCCCGCTTGCTGCGCAGGAGTTTGCTGCTGGCCAGCAATGTGTCATTTCTGGATGGGGTAACCTCCAAGAAGGGAACGGTGAGCAGTGATCCATCACCAGCCGATCCGCTTTGGAGCAGTGACAGCCTCAGCTGCAAAGCCTGTGCAATCCAAAGTGCACACAGGACAGGGGACAGGAGCAGGGACACAAGAATAAGGGCACACAGAGCACTACCTTAACCCACAGTTATTTAGGAGCCAGCAGCAAAGAAAACAGAGAGCAGCATGGCAGGAAGCAGGAGAAACCTGCTGGGCTCCTCTGGGCAGTTAAGCAAGAGTGGGGCACTGCGTCAGGGCCCTGCTGTAGCTCCAGCAGGACCCTGTGTCCTCTCAGCACCCACACTCGGTTGCAAAGATGCTCCAAGCAATGAGAAAAAGCAAAGACCCCATTGGAGGGGAGAGTTTGGCACGTGAGCTACCAAAGAAGCCCAACTGTCCCTCCAGCAGTTAACCAGGAGCCCACAGGCTGTCAAGACAATAGCAATGTGCTGCCTGTGGGCACAGGTAGGAAAGGGAGTCCTGGTGGCACTGCAAGCTGGGAAGCCAGGAGCATCAGGGCTGCTGAGAGCTGATGGAGGACTATGGGATTAGGGACTGTTCTCAAATGCGGGTTGGGTCAGCCTAAAAGCCGTTAGTTCCCACTTCCCTCTGCTCCACTCACTAATGCTGTGGTTTTCATGCAGCCACCAAGCCTGAGGTCCTGCAGAGAGCCTCTGTGGGCATCATAGACCAGAAAACCTGTGACTTCCTCTACAACTTCTCCCTCACTGACCGAATGATCTGTGCTGGCTTCCTGGAGGGGAAGGTAGACTCATGTCAGGTAAGAGTCTGGGATTTCTCTCTACTCTTCCGTGGCTGGTTCCAGAAAGCTGGGCTAACTCCCAGCCTCAGCACGTCCTTGGGAAGCATTAACTCAGGTGCTGTGATCCACATGTCCCATAGCTCAAAGACCCCAGCCCATGGCCTGGGAGCTTTAGAAGAGTAAATAAAGCCCCTTCAAGTTGAGCACCAACATCTCACTGCTCTGTGTGGCCAGTCTGGAGGAAGCACGTCTCCTGTGGCAGCGAGGCAGTGGCAGCTCGTGGTGCCCATCCTGCGCTGGTGGAAAGGTGCTGTCAGGAGCTACTGATGTCGCTTGTACCTTGCAGCCACTGATCCCAGCTCCAGCCTCCGCACACTCGCGTCTCGCACACACGCAGCAAACAGACCTGCAGGGCTAAAGAAGAGTCAGCCAAGTCCTCCACGCAGACCTGGCTTGGGGAGATCAGCCTGAGCAGCCATTGCCTTGCTTCTTCTTCCCCAGGGAGATTCAGGTGGACCCCTGGCCTGCGAGGTGACCCCAGGAACGTTTTACCTGGCTGGCATCGTGAGCTGGGGAATCGGTTGTGCCCAGGCTATGAAACCCGGTGTGTACTCCAGAATAACCAAGCTCCAGGACTGGATCCTGGGCACCATCTCACAGCCGCCCCGGCCTGGCACAGGCAGCCCTTCCAGTTCAGCTCCTGCAGCCGTTCTCACCCGCCAGCCCAGCACAACATCTGCAAGTGCAGTCAACAGAACCACGCTGGGGATGAAGACAACCATGAAAGAAACCTCCCCAGCTCTGGAAACCAGTGAGGCTGCCAAGCCCACCCAAACCCCAGGTAAACCTCATTCATTGACGCCTTGGGACGAGACCTCCAGCACAGAGGGTACTGAGCAGGCTATGGGTTATTGCCTTCCAGTGGTGCCTTGTACCGGCCTCACCTTCAAGTGTTCCAGCAAGGTCTGCATTGGAAAAGAAAACCCTGAATGTGATGGCATCGTGGACTGCAGCAATGGCTTCGATGAGCGCAACTGCGGTGAGCACCACAACTGCTGCCCAGCCTTATTTTACACTGCCCAACTCCCCACTGCAACCCACCAGCTTCACATGGGTCTTGGGCCCCGTGTTTTATGCTGGGTACCTGCCCCAGCCCCTTCTCGGCCTGCCAGAGCCTATAACAAGACGAAGCTGGATGAGCAGAGATCAAATTCTATGCCAGAAAATGTGGCATCTTCTCTGTTAGAAACATCAGACCCATGCCCCAGCACTGAGGCTGTCCAGCCAGTAAGGACAAGCTGGCAAGAGAGCTCTGCTCAGTGGGGCAGTCCAGAAGATGTCCTGTCATCCCCAGGACTGTTCCTTGGGATACCAAGTCGAAGTTCCCAAACTATACCATGGCTGCCAAGCCTTCCCTCAGACGGGTGCCTACGGATGTCGCCCATGGCACGGGAATGGAAGGAGGGTAGCTATCCCCTTCACTTACTGTTATTTAAAACCACAGTGCCTCTTCCTCTTCCCAGATTGTGGCTCAACAACTGCTCTGGCCTTCAGCAAGATCGTGGGTGGCAGCACCGCGGCTCGAGGAGAGTGGCCCTGGCAAGTCAGCCTCTGGCTGCGGAGGAAGGAGCACAAGTGTGGGGCTGTGCTCATTGCCGACCGGTGGCTGCTCTCTGCTGCTCACTGCTTTGATATGTAAGTCAAAGGTGGGCTGGGGAAGTCAACTGCTTCTTGGCCTCACTCCCATAAACCCTCCTGCCCTCCCCGTTCCTTGCATCCAGCACCACGGCTGCGATGCTGTGCCCACTGGAAGCACACTGTTGCAGATGTGCCTCTAGGTAAGTGTGAAGATGAATGAATCATAAAACCCCAGACTGCTTTGTGCTGGAAGGGACCTTAAAGCTCCTCCAGTTCCAACCCCCACCATGGGCAGGGACACCTTCCACTAGAGCAGCTTGCTCCGAGCCCTGGCCTTGAACAGCGCCAGGCACAGTGCAGCACAGCCCCGCAAGTGGAGGACCACCCCTCCTTGTGAGGCCATGCTCCTAACAGCCAGATTTGCTGTCTTTCCACAGTTACAGTGACCCCAAAATGTGGGTGGCCTTTCTAGGAACCCCCCTCCTGAATGGCGCTGATGGCAAAGTGGAGAAAATATTCCGCATCTACAAGCACCCTTTCTACAATGTCTATAGCCTGGACTACGACGTGGCCCTGCTCGAGCTGAGCGCGCCAGTCAAGTTCAGCAGCACCATCAAACCCATCTGTCTCCCAGACAATTCCCACATCTTCCATGAAGGAGCCAGATGCTTCATCACAGGCTGGGGCTCCACAAAGGAAGGAGGTACTGCTTGAGGAAGTTCCCTCACATCCATGCTACTCTGTGAGCCCAAACATTCCCATTCCCACTCGAGTGTCCCAAGCACTCCCCCACCAAGGGATCCCAACCTGGGCAAAGGCTGGTGTCACCCCTTGTGCCACGCGTTGTACTCTTCATCTGGTTACACCTCTGCCCTCTTGCAGCCTTCCCAAGCTTTCTACATACCAGCCACAGCGCTCCCCATCCCTGTAGCAGCTGCTCCCGCAGTACAAGAACCACCCTGATACCCTTTCTATCTGGTCAATGAGCTGCCTGACAAACGACACACCAAAGGGACCTTCCAGTGCTTGCTCTGCTGGGAAGGATGAGGCCCGATTCACTTTCCTTGTTAGGTCTCTCCCCTTGGCAAGCAAGCACGGCTGCAGGGCGCCCACTCCATGCACTCCTCACAGGCTCTGCACCAAGCCAAGAGCTCGACTTGTCTCCTTCAGGGCTCATGGCAAAGCACCTGCAAAAAGCGGCAGTGAACGTGATTGGAGACCAGGCCTGCAAGAAGTTCTACCCGGTGCAGATCAGCAGCAGGATGCTGTGTGCCGGCTTCCCGCAGGGCACCGTCGACAGCTGTTCAGTGAGTGTGAGAACCAAGCCCAGCTCCAGGCTGTATTCCCTGAGGAGAGCGGTGCCCTGCCTCCCCCAGCTCTGCTCTGTGCATCCATCCCCAGTGGCGCTTGCAATTACCCAACTCCCTCATTCTGCCTCTCCCACCAACCTAGGACTGTTCAGGGAATCCGGCACAGGGGTAATGCCAAGCAAGAGACCACAGGAATACCATGGAGCCCATTTCATGGCCTTGTTTGTGCCTCCCAACAGTCCTCCGTGTCCCAGACCCTAACCTCACACAAGCACATCACTGAGGAGCCCTCCAGCTTGGAAGCAGGCTCCAGGGGAGGTGGGGAATGGGACAGCAAATGCTCCTATGTCCCAGATGGGGAGGGCTGGGCTGCTGCTTTGGCTTGATGCAGGTCCCTTTTCCTCTTTCCGCAGGGCGATGCGGGTGGGCCCCTGGCTTGTAAAGAACCCTCAGGGAAGTGGTTTCTAGCAGGAATCACAAGCTGGGGCTATGGCTGTGCCAGGCCATACTTCCCTGGTGTCTACACCAAAGTCACTGCTGTGCAGGGCTGGATTGTGCAGAACCTCAAGCTCTGAAGCTGCGTTTCACCACTCAGGGAAGAAGCCAAACGAGAAGAGTCATTGTCAGACGATGCACTAACCCCTCAGCTATTGTCCGTCTGTTCTGTTGCTGCAAAGGAGTGATGATGGCCAAGCAAATGCCAGTGTTGTGTGAGCCACCGCAACTGTGACACCAGGGCATTTGATAAGTGCTTTGCATAGAACGGTACAATTCTAGACATTTTCCATAAATAAAGGAGGCCTGTCCATCACTGACCTGCCCAAATCTCCTGTGCATTAAAACGTGGCCTTTCTCATGGGAGGGGTGACTGAAGTATCTTCTGCCTAAGAGCTCATCTCAGTCTCCCCTCTGGCAGGTTAAAGCCATTCCCCTTGGCCTCTCCCTACAGGCCCTTGTCCAAAGCCCCTCTCAAGCTTTTTTCTAGGCCCCTTTTAGGTACTGGAAGGCGGCTACATCTCCGTACAGCTTCTACATCTCCTCATAGATATAACCACCAAAACTGAACAGCAGCTTCTATCCCAAATTGGCACTTAAACTCTGCATCTAGGCATAGCAAGAGCTTTCTTCTTTCCCAATCCACCACTTTCCCAGCTAGAACACTAGCAAGGTGCAGACCTGGCTCCCAGGCGTAGCTTAGCTCAAGACTGGTTCAAATCCATGGCTCAAACACTGTGGGATGCTCTTATCAATGAAACAGGACTGCTGTACAGGCAGTACCACGAAACTCATACAGCCAGAAAGAAAAGTAACAAGGCCTCTAAGCAAACCTGGCTGGAAAGCACTTTATTTTCAAGCAGTCATTCTACCCGGACTGGATGGGCAATTCCAGTTGCAATTAATCCAAATACCCAGTAATCCACTAAGAGTTCACCTTGTGTGAGAACGCTTTAGTCCCTTCACAGAAGGCACCAACCACACTGACCCACATCCTGTTGCAGAAGTGCTTCTCCCTCAAAAACCCGGTGCCTAAGAGGTAGGCTCCAAGATGGACCATTGTGTGCCAGAGGCAAACCAGAGCTTACAAAACATCACAGCCACACAATGTGTTTTATTCCAGAATGAATGAAACCCAAGGATTTCCCAACCCTTCCCATCCCCAGCTGTGCTCGTACAAGTACTGGCAAGGCTGTGCTGCAAACCTAAGAGCACCGCTGCTCCCCAACACACCGCTTGAGCTGACTCAAAGCCTACGAGCCCAGAAGTGAGCCCCCAAACTGCTATCACAATACAAGGGAAGAAAGAGCCAAGTGTGGCAGCCGATGGGAAGGGCCTGGGTTAACTTTGTGGTGCCTGGGTCCATGCCTGCTTCCTGGGCAAGGGGGCTGTGTTGCTGGCTTGGTGCTCCTTGTCCGCAGAATGCTCCTTGCCTCTCGCAGCCGTTCCAGCAGGGATTTAGCAGCTGCTCCATGGCCAGCCTGGACCGTTGGGGAGGGCATGAACCAAACCAAGCAGCTCACGGTGGCTCTCGAGGCTGGAAAAGTCCCTCGCTCCTGGGGCTGGTTGCTAATCAAAGCCAACGGATGCAGAAGGTTCAGGGAGGGTTTATTGCTCTGCCATGGTCGGGGCTGGAAAGGCAGCAGGATTTCACCCCCAACCACCTGCACTGGCCGCTCGTCCCTTGCCCACATGGTCCTTCCCTGCTCCAGGAGCGGAGGCGCTTCACATGTTGGCTCTCTCCCGCTGCAGCCGAGAGTTGTAGGCTCGGGAAACCGTGTTCCAGGCGTCCATGTACCGATCCATGCACATGGCGATGCACTTCTGCGGGACACGGAGCCCTCAGCGCCTGCCCCGGGGGCACGGCCCCGCGGCTGCCGCTTCCCCCCCGCCCGTCCCCGGCCGCGCTCACCTGCTCCGAGTTATCCAGGGCTCCGCCGGGCTTCCCGATGCACTTCCGAAAGCACTTGTCCGTCATGCGCTGCGGAGAGAGGCCGTGAGGGGCCGGGAGAGGGCCCGCGGGCCCCGGCCGAGCCCACGCGGATGGCGCCGGCAGCAACGACCGCGATCGCGTTCTCCCTTCTCGCACCGCCGAGGAGCAGCACGGCGGCCGGGCCCCCCCCCCAGAGCCCCAGGGGACACCCTCCCTGCCCGGCACGGAGCGGGACCGGGGCACCCCCGCCAACCCCGCGGCCCCTCCTGACCTGCAAGAGCTCCTGAGCGTTGGCCACGGCGATTTGCACCTTCACCTGCTCCATGATGAGCCCCGGGTCCAGCTTCCCCCCGCCGCCAGCCCCGGAGCTGAAGTCGGAGCCGAAGTCGGAGCCGAAGCCGCCCTCCATGGCGCGGGGTCAGCGCGGGCAGCACGCGGCCGGCGAAATGGCGGCGCGGCGCGGCGGGACTACGGCTCCCGCCCTGCACCGCGATCACCTCAGCGGCTCCGGTGTCCCTCCGCGGAGCCGGGGCCGTGCCCAGCGCGGGGGAAGCGGCTCCGGGGGAGCTTCGGTGTCCGCGGTGAAGTCGCAGGGATGGAAACGCGGCCGCGGTGCCGGGAGCGGGGGGGCGGTCCGGGCTCGAACCGCCGCATGCGCGCAGCCTGCGCTGATGCCGCGATGTCGGAACGCTGAGGGACTTGGTAGAAGCAGATCAGGGTCCACACCGTCACGGGGTAAACGTGATGCGGGGACAGGGGATCGCTGCGTGAGGGGATGAGCTGTGAAGGACCGCGGAGCTGAAGCGCGAACCGCTCTCATCTTCACCAGCTGGAGCCCACGCTCGGGTATTGTCAGGCACATCGTCCATTCCTACACCTTGCAGAATTACCATCAGCTGAAGATGGGGTAGTGCTTACGGCACAACTGTGGGCACAGACTGGTGAAAGCAGGGGACTGCAACAGACCAAGGCTACCAAGGGATGTGGCATGTGAATTGCTCACAGCAGTGCTTCTATCTGGTGCCCACATCATGGAATGGTCGGGGTTGGAAGGGACCTGAAAGCTCCTCCAGCTCCAAGTCCTGTCACGAGCAGGGACCCCTTCCACTGGAGCAGGGTGCTCCAAGCCCCTGTGTCCAACCTGGCCTTGAGCACTGCAGGGATGGGGCAGCCACAGCTTCTCTGGGCACCCTGTGCCAGCGCCTCAGCACCCTCCCAGGGAACAGCTTCTGCCTCAGAGCTCATCTCAGTCTCCCCTCTGGCAGGTTAAAGCCATTCCCTTTGTCCTGTCCCTACAGCCCTTGTCCAAAGCCCCTCTCCAGGTTTCCTGCAGCCCCTTCAGGCACTGGAGCTGCTCTAAGGTCTCCCCTTCAGGAGCCTTCTCTTCTCCATCTGCCCCAGCCCAGCTCTCTCATCCCCTCCCTGCCCTGCTGCTCATGCTCTGGGGCTGCAGCCCAGCACACTGAAGGTTCTGATCTTTTAGGAGTGCAGATTCCCCACGCTCCCATCTGTCTGCACCCAGAAGGTCCCCTCCTCTGGGAGGAATAATTTCAATCAGCCAGTATGGGCTTTGTATTGATTAAATGAAAGAAGGAAGCAAATAAAATGCAAAACATTTATTTGAGTGTGTTGTACAAAAAGGTTCCAGTCATAAAATGTATATTACAAATCATTGAAAAAAGACAAGACTTTTGGCATGCATATTCTAAAAAGAAAAAACACTTTGAAATGATAAAGTCTAGATCATTACGTAGCTTTTATAAGTTCCATATGAACATGTTAATCATGTTGTAATTCAATTTGCAACCATTTTCACAACTCCTTTTAACAGCTTGAACCTTCCAAACACTCTTCTGCAGCAGCTGATCCAGAAGCCAGTGAAACCCAGCAGTGACCTAGAACAACAGCCATCTAAACAGAGATTGTGTTTAAAAACATGGAAAAAGAACAAAAAGCAATAAATCACAATTCAAGTCACCGGGTATCACTGCTGAACTGTAGTTTGTGCCCGGATGGGTAGTATTTTGGCTTAAACTTGTTTCAAATAGCTTACTATTTCTCATTTTTAGTGTAGTGATTCTGGAATACACAATCACATCTACCTTCAATCAACATGGAATAGTCATTATGAACTAAGTAGGAAGTTTGGAAGTTCAAACCCATTTTGGAAGTTCAAACTGAACTCCAAGTCCATTCATTGTTTCCGAGTCTTTGAATATTAAGCATCCTTTTCACTCTCTAGACCTTAGCATTTCAAGAAAGGCATTAATGTTTACAAATAATAATTGCATGTAAATATGGTCTTGTATAAAAAAAACCACCACTTTTAAATTATTTTAAATTGGTTTAAAGCGAAGCATATTGAAGGGCAAATAAAATTCTGTTTCCCAGGCCATTGTAAGTGAGAAAAGAAACTCTCCAACAGAATTTGTCTAAAAACAATGCTTTGAACAAAATGCAATCGCGATCTCACCTTCCACTCACTGGTTTACAACAAGGCTTTGTTTCCTGCACACACGGGGGTTGGACCCAACAGTGGCAATGAAATCCAGTATCAAATATGGATATGCCTTTGTTTAGAGATAAGACTTTCAAAGGAAGGTACAAACAGAAGGGATAGAAGGGCTTAATAGCAAGGAAGTAGCTATTGGAGAGAGAAAACATACAGCATCAAAACCTTTCACACAGAAGGAACGTTCTCAAATGTTCTGGGGTGTAGAGAGGACTTCTACAAGCTTCTTCTATCTGTTCAGGTTGCAGTTAAAGGGCCTTTATACAGGAGAAGTGTAAAAAGAAAAGAGGGTGTATAAAAAACCCAGGAAAATCCCTGAACTGACCATGAGGTGTCCTGTTGCTCTAAGAAAAATGTGATCTCCTTTCACAGTACAGTCTGCTTCACGCTGCAATACAACTGCCATGACCAATGCAAGCTGCAGACAAGCTCCAGTGGCCTTGACATTACAGGTCATGGGAAGCAGGTGTTTATTTTCTTCCTGAGACTTGGTTCCTGCTACAAATTCTGCCAGCCAATTCCCATCTACTGGCAAAACAGCGCTGCATATGAGCCATCGATGCATCAGTGTAAACTACTGGCTCTGTCAGGGCAAATCTGGAGTAGCAGCAGCCTAAGTAGACACACTGGGAAATAAAGCTACACACAGGAATCACAGCCACATCGTTACTTGGAATTAATCACTGCACCACAACAGGTAAAGTATCATATGGAAGTGAGGGAGAAAGAAGGGAATGAAATGTCAGAGGCTCTCTATAACCACCTGCAGGATGTCACGTTCCCGATGGTTCTGCAGAAAGATGAGTTATTCAGACAAGTGTTGTCAGACAGTACCAACTTAGGATTAAGTGGTGTGTGTTTATTATATTTTAAATGATCTTATGATCTACACAATGAAAGGACTGGCTTAACTATTCTACAGCACTTATGCTGTTATTCCTTCCCCCTCTTAACCACTGAGAATTATTTAGGAATCATTTTTACTATTCCACCCAGAATAAAGTTGTTTGCCTATTTTTCTTGGAATAAGAACATCCATATGGGTAGTTACACTCAAGTAACTACTCTGATAAAAGCTTTACTGGTTAATGTCCCTTATCAGAGAAGCCTGAAAATATTTTGCCTCCTGACAAGTCAAATCTTCCTCCTTCAAGCTCTGCACCAGGTATCAGACACTGGAGAAGAAATGCTGACTATGCTCCAACTTCAAGAGCAGTTTACACATAGGACTGAAGAAGTAGGGCAAGGGGCACTGGATTTTATTTGAACAGAAAGCTTTCATTATCCTGAAAAAACAAATTCTTAAAAGACAAAAAAGTAATTAAAAAACCCCAACAAACCAAAAAAACAAACCCGCAACAAAGCAATGCTTTTTGGTTTGGTAAAGCCAAAAAACCTCCCAGTATGGAGCACCAGCTCCAAAGAGTGCTGTTATACTGAAGCTCAGCGTCAAAAGCAAGAGGAAAGGATAGCACCCAGAGAAGATGCACACGCAATAAAGAAAGTCCATGGAATACAGTAGTTTTTCTATGTCTTGTAATTAACAGCTTGGAACTATGGATCAGATTTTCAGGAGCCTGCAGGCTGTTCCTGAAGGGCCCAGTGCCCATCACAGGATCTGCAAGCACCAGTCCTTAAGGCTGCAAGACGACACATTCCCCATACAGTAGCTGTTAAGAAAACTATGGCTCAGGTAGCAAAGAGGTTTTCCCTCGTTCAAGCTGCCTTTCCCAGCCCATTCTTTACAGGAGAAAAGAACAAAAATCACAGGAAAAAATACAAATTAACTACACACTCACTGCATTAGTATTTAAAGATCACAGAACAGTTTACAGGACAATCTTAAAGCAGAATAAGCAATCTGAAACCCGGCCAATGTAAAAAAAACCCACATAAATACAGCTCTTTAGGGAAAAGAAGAAAAAAAAAGGAAGGCAAAAAGCCCTCAACCATCACTGAAGTATGTTCTAGAAGCTGTGGGTCAGAAAGGGAAATGCTGTCCAGTGGTTGGAAGGTGCACTGCAAAAATGCTTTTACATTGATTGCATTCATTTGTCTTAACACCAAATTTAGAAAAGGTAATTGATCACAGTATGTCTGAGAAACATAATTCCACTAAATACATTTGACAGAGACGTGATTTACTACATATTTAACCTTCTACTCAAGCAGAGTGGGAAAATTACATTAGAAAACCAGCCAAGTACATCAATGGAGTTATCCCATTAGCCCAAACAGCCAAACTTTCATACTGCTTTTCTGTAATGGATCCTCTGATAATAGTTTACAACATAATTGTAAATAGCCATTAATTTCTGGACTTCAGTCATGCCACTGAAATAGAGAAAGTAGCATCTTTGATTTATTTTTAAATGGCAAAATAAATCCATAAGCTTACCCCCCCCTTTTTGTTCCCACCCTGCTTGCATTACAAAGCCATCAGTCAAAGCCACTAAACTGACTTTCTAGGTTATATCTGTCAGTCACAATAATGTTCAGAGAACATAATGTCCAAAAGCCACCGAAAACATCCAAACCTTGTAGCTTGTTTGATGAATCTAAACTACTTGAAGGACAAGATCAGAGTTCAAGAATGCAGGTAAAAACAGGAATCTATGCTGGCATCAACTGGTATCCAAATTTTGTATCCAAAGCTAATAACTACTGGAAAAAAAACCCACATTTGCTTGTACATTAGCAAATACATTCTTTGGAGCAGTCAAGGCCTTTTCCAAGTGCTTAACGATGTGCTACTGTAGGAATACTAGCCCTGATGGGAGTCAAGAGTTCACAGAGAAGTGCAGCAGAAGAAACCTTAATTCAAAGGGACACTGTCAGACACAGAATGCACCATCCTGAACCAAAACCATCCGCTACTCAGAGAAACCATTTATTATAAAAAGCATTATTCTCCCTTCACGCCCTGTTAGACTTGACTTTGAGCATTAGAACACCACAAAGCACTGCTAACATCCTAAGCAGCAGTTCCTCTTAGCTTTTTAAAGAGGTTATTAAACTATCTCTGTATTCTGCAAAAGCTGCTCCTTAAGATATCTGACAATGCCCCTTTGACTGTAAGTATGGACAAGCTGCATCCAGCTGATTAAAAAAAGAGAACATTTATGCAGGATAACCTTTAAAATCCCTAATATTTATCACTGCCAAAAGTAAAAATATTTTCAACATCTAAAATTGTTATCATTCTGCTTAATGCTGAATATGTCAGAAGTGTTAAATCATGATGCTTCATGTCATAACAACTGCATATCACAACTTGCATCCATGATTTAACAAGGTCTCATTGGTGACAATGTCAAAATCCCCTGAAAACAAAACAGTTAAAACTCTGGGTTTGACACTTCCACACCTTAAGGTGTAGTGTATATTCAGTAAGCAGAAGCCTTCATCCTCCATCTTCTGAAATAATGATATGGAGCTAAAGGTGTTGACACTCAGATGTTTCTATCAGTGTCAAGCCCTGGGGTAGGACAAGATGCCCTGGTCCCAAGTCTCCAGCACAACTTCCCTTTGGTTCCTTCCCTGCAGTAGCACTTTTACATGAACGTTGGTTCTAATTTTCCCAAGCTGGGCACTGCTGAGGATACCAGGCACGATTCCTCCATGATTTAAGCAATGGTAGTAACATCGTGGGAATCTCTCCTGGGGTCCTGCAGGTGAACATGCTTTCCTAAACTTCCTTTTGGAGTTTATCCTGGCTGTATCTGCAATTACAGATTTACTACACACTCCAGGAGTCTCAACCCATTTCTGCTGCAGGTTCGTACATAAGACTTTAAACTCCGGATGGGGAAAAAAACATTCCACTCTAGTGTTTCAACAAAGAGGGAGGAAAAAAAAATCTATTAAAAACTCTGGCAGTTTGGTTCAGGAAAAGGGATTTTTTTTTGTGTTTTCTTTTTATAAAAATGTACCAAGAGTAAACTTCAAAGAAATCAGATGATGCATATAAAAATAGTTTTCAGTGGCTCTGGAGGGAAAAAATTAGCCAAAATAAAAAGAAAGAAATGGGGAAAAGAAGCAAATAGTAGTTCTCTTTGTTTCTTTCTTCACATCACAACGCATCCTCTGGAGGTTGTTCTGGGATCGCCCTAAAGTAAGACAGACAAAGTTGAACTCAATTCTTGTTGGCTTTTCATGTTGTAAGCCTGGACTCTGGTTATACTGAAGTAATATCACAACTTTAGAGAAAGTACCACGTAAATCACAGCCTACTGCCAGGCTTGAGACATAGCTGGTCTCCTTGTGGTTTGCTGGTCAATCTCCATCCTTTCAACACTGACACAGATGACAAATGACAGCTGAGATGGCATTAGCTTTAGAGCAAGCTCCTTCATTTCAAAGGATGTTTCTGTTGGAGAGAGCTCTATGTTGCACAGCTGCTCTATACTCTGCCACTGCTGGTCAGGTATTTCACAGGCTTATGAATATAATATTATATATATATAATGAATATATAGCTAAGGCTTATGAAGACGTAAGGTATTATTAAGAAAATCAAGTTCATTTCAGGCGCAGCAGATGTATACTATCCAA
Organism: Ara ararauna; assembly: GCA_028858755.1. Taxonomy (NCBI): domain Eukaryota; kingdom Metazoa; phylum Chordata; class Aves; order Psittaciformes; family Psittacidae; genus Ara; species Ara ararauna. The sequence goes on along the minus strand of CM054398.1, from coordinate 1,724,457 downwards.
AATAAATCAGTAATCTGAAGCTTGCAGCAACAGGAAACTGCACTCTTGTACAGCTCAAGCAGCAACTCCTGGAGCGGTCACACAGGTTACACTCTCTGTATACTGGAACAATGCTGCAAGGCATACCAAGTCTGTCCTCTGCAAGCATCCATTGGAAGAATGGACCAGAAAGCTCAAGTTTAAGAGACCCTGACTAAATCTTATGCCTGATTAATCCAACAAATGAGGCACAAGTTAAATATCTGGTTTGCATCTTATTACCTGTTGGTTGAAAAGGTCTTCCTCTCCAAACTCCGCTTCATCCTCTTCCTCTTCATTCTCTCGCACAACTACTGATTTAGTGACACTTCTCACTGCAACTTCCTACATAAAAAGACAGACAAGGAGATATCAGTAGTCTATAGCTACCACAAGCTTTTGCTATCCCATCATAGTACAATACCCCTATTAAATTTGGGAGGGTTTAAAGCAGCTTGCCCTAGATTTAACATTGAAACCAATTCCAAAACCCAAGCTTTTATTTCAGTGTTAGAAACTTATTTTGGATAGGAAGGGAGACCTTAAAAATCAGGATTTTGGCATTGCCATCCCCCAGTGCCCTCCAAATGAAGGGCTCTGGGAGCTAACCCAGCCCACAGCTTTTTCCTACCTCTCCTTCGGAGTTGACAAGGTACGTGCGGATATTTCCTCCAGTGCCCCAGCTGCCTTGATTCTTCCACACGAGAACAGAAGGGGGGCTATGGGATACTCCTGCATCCGCACCCCAAATCTAGTGAGAAAGACATTCTGTAATTAGCTGGTGATGCACCTTTTAGTTTTATATATACACAGAACCCCCTAATTCTCCTACTTCTTTGCATGCTGGTTTTGTTTCTGAATTCCAATGGCAGCTTTACACCACTGCTTGTAGTAAGATATTATTCTGTCTACAACAAAAGATAACAGTGGCCATAAGAAAAAAGCCAAAGAAAAAAAACAATTCTCTACTACTGCAATTATCAATTCTTTTCTTAACATACGAATTTATCCTCCCCATCTCAACGAGTTTACTGCATGGAGCCAAGGCAAACTGCAGCTTCTAGTGTAGCAATTTCATCTTTAAGTGTATCCAAGTAAGATACATATAGAAATAGCTGGAATTGAATCAATGAAAGTAATTTTTCCTCTGAAATTGCATCTGTTGCAGTAAGATACAACATATTACGCAAACAAAATACAACACCAGAGAAAAGCAGCTGTTCTACTACAGTTAAGGTTGAGAACATCCAGTTGTAACTAAAATTTACAAGACTAAAGGTATACTCTGAAACACTCTATTTCATTAAGAGGTTGAGTAGGGTTCATGTTCCAAACCTAGGCAAAGGTGTCTGAAAAACCAACACCCACCCACCCCCAAACCACCTTTTTCTTCAACTTTCTCTTGTGCCCAAAGTGGTTTTAAATAGTGAAGTGTTTCACATAGAAATCCTGCTCCTCTAAGATGAGATCCATGAAACCTTAAGTTACACACCAAATCAGGCTGTACCATATGTTTCATAACTGCCACAGTATTGCTAAAAGGCATACGTGGTTGACATACTGTAAGCAGAACTTACTGTTACAGTCTGCCCAGCTCTGAGGATATACTTAGGAGTAAACTTGTAGGCAATTTCTTCTCCATCTCCAATTTGTCTTTTCAGTCGCCAGTTACCCAAAGACTGATCCTAATGGAGAGAGTCATCAGGTTACTCAGGGTGAGCAAAACAAAGCAAAGAGGCACCAGAGCTTTCTCTAGGTCTGTTAATAAAATAATGTGAATAGAAATTTACATGGCTGTTAAACCATTCTAACTTGAAAGTAGTTTTCTATACCCACTCATACTCTGAAGTGTAAATTCCATCAGGTCATTCAGCAAAATCTAAAAAGACACAAATTTCAGACAAAACCATTCTGCCAGAGCCAGCAAGGCTATTCACATGAGCAAGGGACCAGCACAGGGACATCTGGGACATGAACTATGTTCTCTTCCTGCAGCAAACACCACACATTGTAAGGTTCAACTTTGACTCCTACCCCTGATAATTACTGCAGGATGCTGCACCTTAGGATGCTGCTCCTGCTCTCCAAGTGACTCCACCTACTTGTGCCACAAAAGGCTGTGCCACTTCAGTTCAGCTCCTCCTCCGTCTCCAGGAGTTTTGCTGACACTCACCTTCTCCGAGTTGTTCTTCAGCTGAACATATTTGCCCTCCAGGTCTATCTCTTCTATGCTGATACTTCCTGTAGCTGAAGCTTGCTGGGACATTTGGAAGCTACTGCTGCTGCTACTGCCGCTGATGCTTCCAGTGCCAATCCCGCTGGTTCCACTGCCTGAAAGCTCCTCTGTTTCAAGCCGTTTTCTCTTGCCTCGGGAAGAGCGAACAAGTGAAGTGCTGCTACTGCTGCTGCTGGAGGTAGCCCGAGAGACTGTCACACGGGAGGAGGGACTTGGAGAGAGCTTCAACCTTAACACAAGGAAGCAAGAATTTTAATTAACTCTTCCAGGGGACGGCACACAATGCAGGAATGCCACAATATACTCAGGAACCAGGCTGTAATATGCAAAGCAGAAAAGCATAAAGCAGCCTCACTGTGTGCGTCAGGAGGGCTGAATATAAGGAGCAGGGTAAGGGCAGGACATGGTTATCCATCTCTAAGAAATTGCCTGGTAGCACGATAATGTGATGTGGAAAGCAGTGCTAACGAGAGCAAGACAGATCATGTAACCCTCCCCTCCAGTATATTTAGTACAAAACACACTGTTCTTGGGCCACATGATTCAAAAACTTAGAAGTATAAGCACTTGAATAAAAAGAGAAGATGAATGTCCACTCTGCTTTTGAGAGAGCTGGTGTTGCTCAGCCTGGAGAAGAGAAGGCTCCTTAAGGGGAGACCTTGGAGCAGCTCCAGTGCCTAAAGGGGCTACAAGAAACCTGGAGAGGGGCTTTGGACAAGGGCCTGTAGGGAAAGGACAAGGCGGAATGGCTTTAACCTAACATACAACCTAAACAATTCTGTGCTTCTATAAATGTCAAGCACGGAATGATATATTGCACTGTACTCTGAGACCATTATAAAAACCAAAATACACTGTTTGGAGAATACCTGCATGTGTTTTATGTAAGTCTTCCATGCAACACATTGTAGTGTGAAGCCAGTATGATTCTAGTGAACCCAAAAGCATAAGAAATGAAAGTAACTCCTGTGAGTCCTAAGAAAAGAACATGGAATCTGTACACACCTTTCCTCTTCTCCTTCCAGGAGCTTGCGGTAAGCGCTGATCTCCATGTCCAGTGCTAATTTAACGTCAAGCAGCTCCTGGTACTCTGTAAGCTGCTGCTGCATCTGGTCCCTCATGTCTGTCATTTCCCTCTCCTTTGCATCTAGCATCTTCCTAAACTTCTCCCGCTCACCAGCCATCATTTCCTCCAGTTCACGAATACGATCTTCTGCTGCACTGGCCTGGGAAGACAGCAAAGGAAAACTCACTTGGTATCTATGTGGGTACAGGAAACAAGGCAAAAATTCAACTGCTTCCCAGATGACCATAAAGTGAGACCCCACTTGCAGCACTGTGTGCAGTTCTGGTGCCCTCAACGTAAGAAGGGCATGGAGCTGTTGGAGCAAGCCCAGAGGCCACAAGGATGATCAGAGTTGGAGCACCTCCCATATGGAATACAGGCTAAGAAAGCTGGGGCTGTTCAGCCTGGAGAAGAGAAGCTGTGTGGAAACCTCAGAGCAGCTTCCAGGGTCTGAAAGGGGCCTACAAGGATGCTGGAGAGGGGCTCTTCATCAGGGACTGGAACAACAGGACAAGTGGCAATGGGTTTAAACTGAAACAGGGGAAGTTCAGGCTGGATATACAGCAGAAGTTCTTCTCTGTGATGGCGGTGAGACACCAGCACAGACTGCCCAAAGAAGTGGTTAATGCTCCATCCCTGGCAGTGTTCAAGGCCAAGTTGGACAGAGCCTTCGGCAACCTGGTCTAATGTGAGGGTTGGAAGTGGATGATCTTAAGGTCCTTTCCAATCCAAACCATTCTATGATTTTGCTCCGTAAAATTCAGGAAGTATTAAGGGATGGAATTTCATATATCCAAACAACACAGTGCTCTGTAATAGAGGAGAAAGCAGTTTTGGTCCCCTTACCTGTTTCTGAAGGCCAGAAAGCTGGTAGCTGAGAGTTTCTATTCTCATGCGAGCCTCCTTCAACTCCTCTCGAGCTGCACCAGCAGCTTTGTCATTTTGGTCAGAGGACAGTTTGGCATTCTCCAGCTGGAAGGCAAGGTTTAGACAAGTCACTTGCACTGATTTAGATAACCTGCAAATATCCTTTTGGAGGAAGAACTGCACTACAGACATCCAAAGCCCTTACAGCAGAAAACATTGTCTCATTGGCCACTGCATGACACCCACCATTCCCACTGTGTCCTCTGCAGTAACCAACACTTCCATGCTTCTCACAAAGAGGCCTTTCTTGGCTAAAGCTATTCCTGGCTATTACCCCCCTGAAAATGCAGCTGTGCACAAGCACCAGAAGAGCCATTAGAACAATGGGACAAAGCTTCTTCCAATCATAACTACTTGTCTCCTTAAAGACAGCAGTGCTGATGGAAATGGTCTCATCTCAGCAACTGGACATCCTGTCAGACTGTGGGTAGCAGGAGTTACCTTGGCCTGATAGGTCTGCTCAAGCTCCATTTTGTACAGTTTGACTTGTTCATCATGTTGATTTCGCAGATCCTCCAGGGCCTGAGTCATTTTGGATTCATACTCCTGTTGGCGACTCGTGTCCACCTCAACCAAGCGATGTTCATGACGTTTTCTTGTCTCCCTTATTTCCTACACATGCGAGGGGGACAAATTACCACGTGAGGATAAACAGTACAAGCAATTCCATTCAGACAACAATTAACTATTTCATTCCTAATTAGTATATAGGAACTACAGTACTAAAGGCATGTAAGCCTAAGCGTTGCTCCACATACTAACAGATGCACGTTACAGCTCTCATTTAGCAGGATCTAATTCTTAAGGGATCTACAGAAGTTAAAATAGGGGGAAATGGGGAGAAGAGAACATGATTTTTTACATAGCAAAGAGATCCCATCTGCTGCATTACAAACCCTTTCCTTCTCAATATACATCCCTACAGTACAATAGCAGTCTACAAGGAGTCAGATAAAAGTTAACCCCTTTTGTGACCATTACACATATTGAATGTGTATATAGAGAAAAATCTGCATCTCATTATAGAGAAAATCTGCATCTTCAAGTTTCACTTTTAAGCACATGCAGATCTTCTGTCTCATTCTATATACTGGATGACCTCTACTCATTAGAGCTGGCGCAAAGACATGCAAAGAGGTCCACAGAGAGGGAACAAGGCGTCCCCTTTCCCACAGTAGTCAGCTGCTACATAAGCGCACATGACCATGGAACAATACCCCTGTCCCTCAACTCCACCATTGATTGACCATGTAACTGTGGCAAAACCTTTGACTATTTTATTACTCCATCCACAGCAAGGGTAATACTGATTTTCCGTACCTGGACTAGTTGGTAACTGCTTATAGTCAGTTTGAGTAAAAGCTGCCTAAAGTTCAGACTATGATGACTTTATTAGGTTGACAATACCTCCTCAAACACATTCTTCCTGAAATCCAGATCCTCTTGCAAGCTCTGGCACCGATTCTCCAGGTCCACACGCATGAGGGTCTCCTTTTCCAACTGCTTCTTAGCCACAGCATGACCATCTTCAGCCTAGGGAACAGTTTTAAAGGTAAGGATCTAATCTGGTCTGGACACCTGCTCTAGATCCATAATCCCTTTATGGTCCAGAGATGTCAAATGAAGACCAATTATTCACGCATCTAATGACAAGCCACTTAAAGCAAACAAAAAGCCCAAGAACAAAACCCCAAACAAAACAAAACCCACCACAACAAAAGAAAGCATGTGCAAGCTTATGAATATTTAAACAAGCTTTTGTGTTTGTAGACCAGTTATTTAAAACATAGGATTATTTCAATACAGGATGATAACGGAACTGAGGATTATTAATTTCTCAAGCACAATACATTCTGTATGTTATTCTTGCTAGCACTGCCCTACTGGGTACTCCAACCTAAGCTTGAATTATGCAGGACACTACTAAGGACAACATTTAGTATCTGATATCTCATGGCTGTACAAACACCTACCAGAAAGTTTTAGATACAAGCTTTTGACTAGTAACATTTCTAAACCATGATGTTGCTCTGGTTGTTTTAGACATTTATTACTATTTAGGTTTATATCCAAGAGGAGCAGGCAAAGGTTCAGCAGTGAAAGAGATGGATCTATTATGTTCAGATTATAAATTAACTGCAAAGAACAACACATGTGACAATACAGAGCCTGGAAGCAGACACAGCCATACCTTAGCAAGCTGGGCTCTCAAATCAGCCACCTCTGCCTCCAGACTGCGTTTCTCATTCAGGACAGTGTTGAGTTCTGCTTCACTTCTATGGAACAGCACTTCAAGATCCTTAATGCGACCCTGAGCCACAGACAAATCTGCATCTTTCTTCTTGTAGCTAAAACCAAAAGTTCATTACATTTATTAAGTGGGTGCACATGTCTGGTGCATGTCCTGGATACTACTACAGGTATTTTGTTATGATACACATTTTATTAGGATAAGTGTACCACTACATGGCTCCTACAGTAACCTGCAAATGCAGCTAATGAAAGCAATACTAAATGCCTCTTAAAAATCTCAGCTTGTACCAATGTGTTGTAACTGCATTGCCTAGTAAAGAATGTCATGGGCAGGCAAGAATAAAAGAAGGTAACTCTGACAGCTAAAAGATGACAATAAAGCAGCTTCACACACAAGGTGTAAAGTATTTTCTCATCTCAGTGCTGCACAGCACATTTAATTGCTGACATCTGTCACTTTGAACTACAGCCCCTGAGAAGCAGAGCACATGCATCTCTCTCAGAGGCACATGAGCATCCCCAGTGCTCTGTACTTGATGTGGCCAAGCCCATTCCTCAAGATGTATTTCCACCTAAACTAGTAATTCACTGTGAAAATGTGATCACAGGAATAAACCAGTATTTCTCAGCAGTATTCATCATGAGCAAAGCAGCTCTGGTCACTTTGAATATGACAATTTGAGCTGTTAGGTCCAACTCATAGACACTATCAAGGTGTCGTGGTTTAAGCCCAGTTGGCAACTCAGCCACGCAGCCCTCGCTCACTCCCCCCACTTCCCTCCCCCGCTCCTGGAGAGATGGGGAGGAGAATCAAAAGAATGTAACTACCACAGGTTGAGGTAAGAGCAGTCCAGTAACTAAGGTATAGCACAAACCACTGCTGCTGCCACCAACAGTAACAATGATAAGTGAAGTAACAAGGGAAGAGAATACAACCTCTCACCACCCACCCACGGATACCCAGCCCGACCGAGCAGTGATCTAACCCTTCTGGGTAACTGCCCCCAGTTTATATAGTGGGCCTGACGTGCTGTGGTATGGAATACCCCTTTGGCTAGTTCAGGTCAGGTGTCCTGTCTCTGCTTCCTCCTGGCTTCCCCTCCTCCCTGGCAGAGCATGAGACACAGAAAGTCCTTGGTTAGAGTAAACATTACTGAGCAGCATCTGAAAACACTGGTGTTATCAGCACTGTTCCCAGGCTGAAAGTCAAAACCACAGCACTGCACCAGCTACTGAGAAGGAGAAAAATGACTGCTACTGCTGAACCCTGGGCACAAGGTCATCTTCCTCCTGCCCACCAATTACTTGTCTGCCTTTTCCTCTAACATACTGACTTTCTGCAGCTTCTCTGAGTGTATGTCATTACGTTACTAAAACATGGGGGTTTCTATGAAGCAATCTTTCCCTGCTGCAGTTTAAGCTCACTCTAATCTCACACCAGGAACACACGGAATGGCTTCTTGTCTTTTCCTCTTAAACCATCTTAAAATTCGTTTTCCTTGGTGTAATCTCTGAATTTGTTTTCATTTCACTGTAACCAACTCTTTTAATCATTAGCCCAATCTGTTTGTATGAATTCTGTTCTGCAACATATGTGCAGTGTCTTCAAGCTCAGCAGCTTGCAGGAAATATATAGACAAAACACAACTTCTACTTAAAACAGCTATTCAGCAGCAACCAGAAAGTCTTTAAAACAGACTCTCCACACACAGGCCCCTGCGTCACATGCGTTATGCAGTAGAACAACTCAGTGTAAATGCATTGCAGACAATCAGATCTGGAAGCATAGTATCATATAATCATAGACCAGTCTGATTATATGATTCCTTTTATAACTACTTAGATGCAAATAAAGGGAGATGGGAGACCTATAGTAGGACTGTACTGGCACTACTGAATTAAAACCAACTTTATATCCATATATTAACTTTTAAAATGAAGTTTCAACTGCTGACCAGTATTTGGTTATGAAAACTCCCTGGTGGAAATGGAAATGATGGATTACAGTTGGCTTCAGCAGCCAGTTTATCAGGCCAATTCTCCTTGATTCAGACTGAACAGCAGGTTTTTAAAGTACAGTTGATACAAGATCTTCTTCCAGCACACCTACGTTTTAGCTTCATGTGTTTTTAAGGCAACACTGCTTCCGTATTCCCAAATTCCTTAAGGCCACCCTTTTCCTTCATTTCTGCCATGAGTCAGTGCAGTGAAGCAGATTATAAAACTGATAACCTTTAAAAGAGAACCTCCCTTGGATGGGTCAGTTTTAACTTAGTCAGTTTCTCAATCTGGTTTACTAAGCAGCTTCCATCGCGCATGGTCACACAACCAGAGATACAAGAAGACAGAAACAGGCACAACTAATCTTTTCTGCCCCTAGAGGTCTGCACTGCCCAACTCAGAGGATATTGATTTTGTTTCTACAAATACATTTGTGAATATACTGGTCAGGTTATCTGCCCTGATGAGCTGTACCAACAAGCCTCTATCTTCTCACTGATCTGCGATGCATCCAAAAGGCATTAGGAAGAACCAATAGTAGCACTCCCACTGCAAAAATTGCCCATTCCAACGCAAAAAAATAATCATCTTGCATCATGGAAGATTTTCCTTACTTTTTATTGAACTCCTCAAGTTCTGCTCTCAGTTTTCCTATTTCAATCTGTAGTCTTGCCCTCTCTTTGGCAGTTTCATCCAGAACTCTTCGAGCATCAGCCAGTTCAGACTCATAGAGACTCTTGATTCCACTCACCTAAGGGGAAGAAAGCATTGAGATATGAAAACAACCCAAAGATTAACAGACCAAGAAGGGACCTTAAAGCAGTTCCAACCCCTGCCATGGGCAGGGACACCTTCCACTGGAGCAGGGTGCTCCAAGCCCCTGGGTCCAACCTGGCCTTGAACACTGCCAGGGATGGGGCAGCCACAGCTTCTCTGGGCACCCTGTGCCAGCGCCTCAGCACCCTCACAGGGAAGAGCTTCTGCCTAAGAGCTCATCTCAGTCTCCCCTCTGGCAGGTTAAAGCCATTCCCCTTGGCCTGTCCCTCCATCCCTTGTCCAAAGTCCCTCTCCAGGTTTCCTGCAGCCCCTTTAGGCACTGGAGCTGCTCTAAGGTCTCCCCTTCAGGAGCCTTCTCTTCTCCAGGCTGCCCCAGCCCAGCTCTCTCAGCCTGGCTCCAGAGCAGAGCTGCTCCAGCCCTCGCAGCATTTCCATGGCCTCCTCTGGACTCGCTCCAGCAGCTCCATGTCCCTATTGTGTTGTTGCCCCAGAGCTGGATCAGGACTGAAGGGGGGGTCTTCCCAGAGTACAGCAGAGAGGGAGAATCCCCTGCTTTGACCTGCTGCTCATGCTCTAGGGGTGCAGCCCAGCAAATGGGGGAGCTCTGGGCTGCTCCATGCTACTGCTTCTATGAAAGGACATCAGGACAACTGTTACTAATGTAAATTCAGAAAAGAGAGCAATCAGGGAGCGAGAAGAGCCAAAAGCAGAATGCATCATCTTTAGGAAGAGAAATTTCATAACAAAGCATAAAACACAGGAACAACAAAGCAAACTGCGCTATTCCTTGGATTGCCTATTCCAACATCAGAGTGGCTCCAATGCCAGACTCAACCATCTGGTCTTCAAAAAGACCAATTAAAAGCAGTCGGGATATAATGAAAGCTCCTGATATAGACTACAGTCTCATAAAGCTTCTGAAGTTAACTAAAATATGACAGTGTAAGGGCTGAGAAGCCTTAGTTTATAAGCAAATCACACACCAGATCTGACTTGGCTGTCTACCCATGCAAACTTACTACTTTCTTTTTAAAGAATTCATTCTTTCAAGCTTTATTCTACATAAGCTTGGGTTTTTTTACTCCACAGCTGATAGTCAGAGGTTGTCTATGGCACAAGCCAACTCTACTCTGTATTATCAGTTACAAGATATAGGGATTTCTACAAAGAGGTGTACCATGACTATGCTGAACTCTTTCATACAGCACCAAAACAATGGTATTCTGAGCAGAGAATAAACATTTCATGCAACTCCTGTGCAGAGAGAATGTCATTAGCTGGAGCTGAAAATTGCCTGACAAAAGCTGTTTCACAACCTGTTGGTAAAAAGAGAACCAGAGACTGCACTTCTTAATTAGAAAGAACTGATTCATACATGGCATAACCAGTGTGGTGGCTTAGTATGGATTTTATTCATGTTAACCTCATCTCCGCTCTTATTCCAGTAACAAATATTAGAAGGAAACACATGGCTCCAATTCCCAGGCCAAAGTGTTGGTCAAAAAGCCACTTTCACTGGCATTTTAAGGTAAAGCACTGAACAGCCAGAAATAACTGGAGAGTAAGGCCACAGTGCAACTTCCAGCAGAGGCAGCAGACAGCAATGAGCAGGAACACCTTCAATCACTGAAAAGAGGAAAAAAAAGAAAGAAAATCCCGCTAAAACCTTGCCAAACTCTAACAATAGGATGCAAAGAGAATATGGATTTAAGATAACACCAATAAAAGTTCTAGATTATCAAACTGAAGTGGAGAACACTTCCAGATGGGTTTATTTTTCAGCACTGATCAAGGCAAGAAGAGAGAACCTAACAGCAGTATGCTAAAAGGAAGGTAAGTAGTGCCAGCTCAACTGAACCACCCTGGTATGATGTGCTTGACAGGACTTCTGGCCCCAGATGGTTGCTCACTGAAAGAAATTCTGGGCAGGATTTCTGCTCCCTGAAACATCACCCCTCAAACTGTGGAAGGAACTTAACTGCAGAGTCTACTGACTCACTGAAAATCTCCAGGCAAGTACAGCTCCCAATGTGCCTCTGTTTGCTGTATGCACGATTTTGCTTTGTTTCGACTCTCCGTGTTCCTCCTGAAAATGACACTGGCTTTCTTCCAGTCTTCAGGAACCTCTCCTCATCATCATGATCTTTCAAAGATAACTGAGGGTGGCCTCGCAATCATGACAGCTAGTTCCCTCAGCACTCATGGGTGCAAACCCAGCAGGTCCCTTGGACTTACACCCAGTTTAGATGTTCCCTATCCCAATCTTCCTCTATCAAGATAAAGTCTTCCTTGTGCCAGACTTTCCCTCTGGTCGCAGGGGTCTGGGATTCCTGAAGACTGGTCTGATAAGACAATGAGTACATGAGTCTTCCTTATGTCTGAGTTTAGTCTGGACCTCCTTGCTCATCCATACAACCTTCTGCCACCTCTGCCTCATTTCCTGATTGTTGGGATGGACCATTCTTGAGCTTGGAGGAGGTCATCCTTGAATACCAACACAGCTCTGATGGATCCCTTTTCTCTTCAGGGCTGTAACCCACGGAATTCTTCCAAGCAGAGGCCTGAAGTGGCTAAAGTCTACTCTCCTCATATCCAGAGTTGCGGTCCTACTTTTTGCTCTGCTCCATCCTCTACAGATCCCAAACTCAACCACCTCACAGTCACTGCCCTTCCTTATTTATTAAATATTAGGTAGCACAAAATACCTATCAGAGCACAAAAACTAAGGCATGTGAGGCTTCTCTCAGTTGACTTGAGGAGGCCTCATTTACTTCTTCTTGATCAGGTCAGTTGCAGACACGTATCACAACATCACCCCATCTTGGTCAGAATTAGTAGGCAGACCAACAGGTTCCCAGCTAGCTCATAACCTGTCCTTAGGCAGAGCTCCCAGCATCCCACTGCTCTCCCTCCCTGTCTTCCTGAAAAGCCTGTATCCATCCATCCCAGCACTCTAGTTGTGTGAGTGATCCCTGATCCCAATGAGACCACAGTTGTGTAACTGCCCACACACTGCTTGCTCCTTGCCTGCTCCCCATGCTGCACACACTGGCTTTTCAGAGGGGCACCCAAGTGATGACTCCCCACGCAGGACAGGAAAGCTTTCCCCACAAGACCGTCCCATAGGCACTTTCTTCTTCATGTGCTCATGCTTGGGGTGCTCCCATTCCATCCTTTTTCTGTTTGCACAGCCCCAGGATTTTTTTGCTTGCTTTCCCCATCCACCACTTCCTCACCTGAGAGGAATCTCTCCCTACCCCATCATTCCCATAGCAGGCTGACCAGCCCTGTTGGCAAGGGAAAGTTTGCCTAGTCAGGTGGATCCTCTATATTTGAAGCAATCATCAATCTTGAAAGACAGTTCCACAGCAGTAGAAACCAAAATCCTGTTGTCACCAGCAGTCGCACAACCCAGTGTCACTCTGCAGATCTGCTCAGCCATCATAGAATCACAGCCTGGTTTGGGATGGAAGGCACCTTAGAGCCCATGCACTTCCAATCCCCTGCCACAGGCAAGGACACCTTCCACTAGAGCAGGTTGCTCCAAGCCCAGTCCAACCTGGTCTTCTCCTCCTGCAACTCTTCCTGTACAGAGGCCAAGTTGAGCACCCTACAAATTGCACTATGAAGGTGCTCTCATGTTTTTTTCCCCCCCTCTTTTGCCAAGAAAAGAACCTGCAAGTTTGTAATTGGGCCACACACACAACAAGGAAATAGAGCATACAGAGAACAAGAAACTAGAGATGCTTCCATAGCACAGTCTGAAAGGCTGTGCTGATGCTCATCAACCTATCAACCTGTGCTGGGAGCACTGTGAGCTCACTGTGCAGCAGTTCAAGTATTGACACAAGAACACAGACCCTCCCATGGCAGTATCTTGAGAGAAGCTGCAAGGCTCCTCAATGAAAACACAGGAAACATGCCAAGAAGGCAATGAACATGCTAGGCAAGAAGCCCCATCCAACTAAAAGTGAGTCCAGACAAATTTAGTGATAAAACATCAATCTCACTAACATGCATTTACATGCGAAACGTAAGTGTATTCCCGCCATGTGTGGCTCAATATGTTTTTACTCACCCAGTTCTGGATTGACAAAGGGCTGCCAGTCAGCTATGGCTCAGACTCACCCAGAATACGAGTCAAGTTCTCAAGAACAATGATGATGCGTGTTGTGGACCATCACCTCCCAGATGATCTCTACAGTGCCAGAAGACCATTTAACCCTGCATCTGGGAGGCTACAACTCCCAAGTGAGCTACCATTCACAGCAGCATCTGAACATGTATTTTGCAGGTGGCAACACTACACCTACTGCATCTCTACTCCTCCTTTCTGTGGGGGAGAACAGTGGGATGTCTCTCCCATGCCCATCAAACCATCTTTTCTGGAGGGCTGCAATCATAAGCATCACAGGGGAGGACGGGGACTTAGTAGAAAGGGGACTGAGGAGAGCTCTAGGACCTTATTCGTCTCAGCCCTTCCAGTATTTCCCCCTCCCAGCCTCACAAATCAGGTTATTGTAACAGTAGCCCCAGCACAGTGAGAAGAGCATCAGTTACACACTAGGGAGGTAGAAAAACAAGGGGATAAGCTAAATTTCTCTTGTCACAGACTAAGCTAAGGGGATTCATGCAAGAGAGCAAACATGAAATCAGAACAACCATAGGTTCATCCAGCCACACAAAGTACTCTTTGCATTTGTCTGAGGACTTACTGTATACATTTTTAGTTCTCTAGAAGCCTACTGCACACAAGCAGAGATAGAATAGCATTGGACAGAGTTAAGAAAAGCAGGAAAAGGGGTTATAATTAGTAGAGGACTAAAGATGAATCAACTTCTGTGAAGTTTCTTTTCTTTGCTGTTAAGAGGTGGCAGCTTTGTGTTCCTCAAAAAGAACCATGAGGCAGTTGTGGTCTGTAGGACTAAGGAGATTGCCCAACAGAGGAGAAAGTGGCTGCGTCCTTTTACCTTCTGCAGACTGGTGACTAAAACAATGAGGAAAAAGAACATTCCAAGCAGCTGATGATTAAAGAGTCTGGCACATCACTGACTATGGTCCTTGCCCAAACAGCATCAAGCAGGACTTCACTCATCTCAAAGATATTCCCCTAAACCAGAGCATTGAGAACAAGCTCAGAAATGCCACCCCTTTGTTCCCATGCATGCAGGGGTGGGGAGGAGCATGTCAGAAATGATCTCACCCCAGCCCCTTTCTCAGACATGGTTACTGTGGGATACTGGAGTGACAAGCAACGGACAAGCATCTTATTATACCATGCTCTTGTCTACTGCTGGTCATAGCAATCCTCAGCCTCCCATTTGCCTTGGATTATGGACCCAAAGCACAAGACTCAGGTGTCAACACAGAGCCCACTGGTGAGCAGTCACTCCTGTTTGCCATCCCACAACATGCATCATTCCATCTATCAGAATAGCAGATGATGGTCCCTGCCACTACTGGAGCAAAGCTGAAAGGTATAACAAAATTTAGACCGCTAAAAAAAATAAAATAGATAAAAAATTAGAATGAAATTTACACAGAGTTGAGGACAACAAAGGGGAATTTACCTTGAACACCCTGGGAAAACAAAATATTCAAACATGTAGAATAATATAAAGGTATAATCATGTAGCTAGAACAGTGACAATTACCACGGGACTACACTTCACTGTGCTTCTACACAGAGTTGCTTTGGTATGTACTTATTTTTATGGGGTTTTTTGTTTGGTTGGGGGGTGTTTTTGATTAATATCTTACTTTGTGCTAAGCCTAATCACTTTATAAACATGATTTCCAACAAATTGTACCTAGTGTACCAAGCAAACTGAATTGTCAGCAGAAAATCCAGTTTACTAGATATGTCCTGAAAGTGAAATGATTCCTCTACTCCAGTAAACCCCAAATCTGACAGCTTTACTGCTCCAACAGTCCTAAACCACCATCCACCAGCCTGCATAGTGAAAAAGGAAAACTGAAGGGCAAAGCAGGCAAAGGATTTCTATTAAAATCATCACGTTTAATTTCTGATTACTACATCCAGAATTGTTAACACAGAGAACTGCCATTAGGAGTTGTTTCATGCTTGTATTAAAAGTCGAATGAGATTTTATCTACGTTGTCTGCTTGTCCTGTTGTTACTCATTACATGTGTGCTGTCAATAGAATTATATCCTGCCTCCTGCATTTAAAATGCAGTAAAACTCTTTTCAGCCTCCAGCAATCTACAACTTAAAAGCTCCCTGAATCAGAGGTGGTTATTTTGTTTATAGCACAATTTCACATAGGATAAGTGATGCAGCCATGCTTTATGGTTAGCAATATCTAGTTATCTTGAAAACATGGGAGTTATAATATATCATTAAGTGGTACAAAAGGGACTTCAAAGGAACTTCAGTCCTGGGTGCACAGACTGCAGGTAGGGCAACTATTCCCAGAACAAGACACTATCCTATCCAGTCTGATTAAACTAAATGAATTCAAAGCCTCCTCCCAGCCCAAGCAGCATCAAATCAGACCCTTAAAGGGGGGAGGAAAAAGGGAGAAAAAAATAAAAGCCGACACAGTGGCACAGCACAAGTTACAGTAAAGGCTGCTATCTACAGGCTTCCCACAGAAGTTTAACTTCATCTCAGAGGTGGGCCACCCTACCTTGCAGATTACCTCCAACACATGATGTAGAGGGGGGTTGGACTGGTACGGGTTGGGTGGGACTGCCCCCAGCTGTGTCACTGACTACATCCTTCCTCTATATGGGAAGGGGAGTCCTGGGGGAAAACCGACACAACAGAAGAGGGAAAAGCAAAATATGGCTTAGGGAAAAGGATGTGCCAGTTTTGCCTCCACGATCACAGGAGCAGTTCATAGAACCACAGAATGGTTTGGGTTGGAAGGGACCTCAAAGCTCCTTCAGTTCCAACGCTCTGCACAGGCAGGGACACCCTCCACTTGATGACTCACACTACAGGGATTTCATTCCCAGATCTCCTCTGCTGAGAAGCAAGCCTTTCAAATTTTTCAGCGCATCCCATACGAGATGCAGCAGTCAGGACAGGGACCCTAAAGGGAAAGTAACGTTCAGCTTGCTACAACTCAAACAGAACACTCACGCTCAGCATGGGGGTACTGCACACCCAAAAGCCAGCACGGGGAACACACTACAAACTACAGTAAAGAACCATCCCGCAGCCGCCGAGACCCGCACGCAGCCCCGGCGGACCCCGAGAACCGTGCTGGGTGCAACGGGCCCTACCTGGCCCAAACAGGAAGGGCAGCGTGCGGCTCCAACCACCGCCGTTCCCGGGCACGCCTGGCCCGCTCCCGACACCGCGGTCCTTCCAAGTGCCGGTGCCGATCCCGGCCTAAGCCGCCTACAAGGTGTCACTCCGCGGCCGCAGAGCCCCTGACAGCCCCGCAGGGGCCGCACAAGGAGCCGGATCTCCACACACACACCCCCCGCCCTCCGCTCGGCCCGGCCCGCAGAGCTCCCACCCTCAGCCCCGAGCCCATCGGCTGCGGTCGGCCGGAACCCGCTTCCCGCCGGGGCGAAGCGGGACGCGAATGGCGCCGCCGAGCCCGCGGCCGCACGGAACCGCCACAGCGCGCCCCTCGCCGGGCGGGCGGGAACAGGTCGGCCGAGCCCGCTGGGCCGCGGACCCCGTTTGCGGGACGGAGTGGGGGAAACGGCTCCACCGGGCCGCCGATGCTCGCCCTCCCGCCCCGGAGCCGCCGGCCAGCAGGCCGTACCTCCCGTGTGGTGACCTCCTCCTTCTCCGAGATCTTCACCAGCAGCCGGTCATTCTCCAGCTCCAGCGCCCGCACGCGGTCGATGTAAACGGCCAGGCGGTCATTGAGCTGCCGCAGCTCCTCCTTCTCCTGCAGGCGGGAGATGCGGGTGGGCGACAGCGGGGTCCCGCCGGGGGTGCCGCGGCTCGGGGTGCCTGACATGGCGCTGGGCTCGCGGGCAGCGCGCTCATTCAATCCCGCACCGGGGGAGGAGGCAGCGCCAAGATGGCGGACATCGCCTGCCCCGCCGAGGCGCCGCATGGGAAATGGAGTACCGGGGCCAAGATGGCCGCGGAGCGCGGGGGGGAGCGGGGAGTGCCGCCCGCCATTTTGTGAGCTGCTCTGTGAGCCGAGGTGTGGCTGGTGCCGGGTTAAAGCGCTCATTCGGGGTGCCGTGAGTGCGCGAGGAGAGGGGGTAGCCCTCAGGGGAAGAGTGTTTAGTAATAAACCCAGAGCTACTGGAGTTCCTCATGGGCTCCCAGTCCTGCTCTCAGCCGGAGCAGCCACTCAGTCCTTGACGGGTGTGGGCACTGGGATGTGTGCCGTACTTAATGGACACAACATATCTTCATGTCAGTTTATCTAACACAGCACTGATGCTGTTTGCTGGAAGCTCCCATCCGCTGGTAAGTTTTCCATTTCCGAAGAGTTGGGACTGTTGTTTTTTCCCAAAGGCACCCCACCTCCTGCCAGGTCTTGCGCAGTAACATAAATGGGATTATGATTCCCATGAACTAAGTCTTCGTGTCCCAAAATTCTGGAGGCCGAAAAGCTCTTCCTGCTGTTGTGCCTTCTGGCTGCAAGGGAAGGCTGAGAAGATGGAGATTTTCCACCTGAGAAGAAGAAGAACCAGAATCAAAGTCTGTAGTCCGCATCCATGGACAGCAAAGAAGAAAAGCAGCATGAGCATAATGCAGAGCCTGCGATCGGGAAGGCAAGCAGGAAAATACTGCAGTGGTACAGGGAAAGAAACCCAGGGAGCCAGACTGAACCAATAGGTGCGAGTGGGTTTATCCTCAAAGCAGATCCTCATGTTAGCAACTCTGGGATCCTGCCATCAAGTGCACCTCAAACTGAAAAACCTCAGAATAAATCCAGGAACTCAGAATCAGCCTGGTTTGGGTTGGAAGGGACCCTAAAACTTGTCCACGGGCAGGGACACCTTCCACTGGAGCAGGGTGCTCCAAGCCCGTGTCCAACCTGGCCTTGAGCACTGCCAGGGATGGGGCAGCCACAGCTTCTCTGGGCACCCTGTGCCAGCGCCTCAGCACCCTCCCAGGGGGGAGCTTCTGCCTAAGAGCTCATCTCAGTCTCCCCTCTGGCAGGTTAAAGCCATTCCCCTTGTCCTGTACGCAGCAGACATAAAAGGCTTCTCCTGGCTTCTGCTGTAGACAGCAGAGTGCCCATCCCACCTGGCTTGGGCATCATCTGCCATAGGACAGCACTGCTTCCTCCTTTGCTTTTATCTCCTACAGAGAGCTGAGGGCGGGGATTTCCACCACACTTCTGCGAAGCCGTGGGTATCGGTGGGTTAACGAGAGGGCGTTATGGACTAGCATGAAAGCAAGCCTGGGGATCACTACATGGGCTCATTCTGTAGGCATTTATACACACCCCCATTTGAAGGGGTCTCTAATCAGCTCTTTATCAGTGACACCTGATAATACGATACACAGCTTTGGGGTAGAACGTTGCCTTCTGATTGAACTAAAGGGTTGGGGTTTTTTTAACGTTAATTTAGCTGCAAAGGCAGCAGAAAGAAGATACTACAAATCCCAGAGTGCTGCGGCCCTTCTTTTCTGATCCGAGAGGTCAGCTCCTGCCGCGTCCGCCTGCTCCGGGCACGGAGCTGCCGCAGGGACAGCCCAGGAGCCCCTGGAGCCGCCTCCTTCCTCATTGTTTTCAGCCGCATCTTTGAATTTGAAGTGCGGGGCGTTTTTTGAATTTGGCGCCTGCCTCCAAACTGGAAACCAACTGCTCCTGGATCAGCTCCAGCAGCAGCCCTGGATCCGCTCCAGCCCCAGCCCCTGGCCGGCGCTGCCTCTGTGCGATCTGCATCATTTCAAACCTCGCTGCCTTTCCCCGAGCAAAGCAAAGCAAAGCACGGCAATAAAAACCCGTGTGTGGGCACGAAGCCCTGCCCTTGGAATGAATTTGTTCGCTCCCAGCAAGCAGTTTCCAGCCTAGGGGAAGACCAGTCTGAAACTTCAGTAGTGTTAAGCCATTAAAAAACATCATAGGAACGCTGCAAGCCTTGGCATAAGTATTTTGGGGTTAGCTCATTTCATCTCTTGTGATTTGACGTGATACTCTGCATCTGGCATGGTTTGGAAAACCTTTTAAACCTTCCGCCTCATTTTGATTACGAATGTAATCCAGATGGAAATCCCTTTTGTTCAGGAAGTTCGCCCCAAACTCCCCCATTATTTTGTCTGCCGGATATTTTAGATAATGACTTAGAACGTTTGAGTGTTTCAAGGGTTTGTTTGAGGCGTTTTGGGTTGGCTTTTTTTGCCTCGATAATATCAATACCTGATGTATTCTGTGTGGTTTTAGGAGGTCCCTTTCTTCAGCAGTAACCAGAACACTTGCACACTTTCATCCTTGGCACCCATCTCCCTTGTTAACGTGTTTGCTCACTTTTCCTGTCTCTGGTAAAAAGAAGAGAACAGCTTGGGAAGCAATGGGGGTAGGGAGAGGAAAGCATCAAGGGGAGGAGGGGAAGTGCAAAAGCTGAGAGCCCACTGGACAACTGTGTTTTACAGGGAGCACAATGCCTGCTTTAGTCCTGGAATTAGCATCTGTTCAAATGCTCCTCCTCTGGGATCACTCTGATGATATAGGTTAGTGTTGAACAAGAGTCCGTGTGGTCATTTGTCTCTCAGGATTTAGCAATTAGGTTTTCATTAAGGACCTTGAGAGTTCAGTGCTACCCAAAACAATTTTATAGTAAACTCCCTCTCTGCTTTCCGAAGCCCAGGACAAGGGGAATGGCTTTAACCTGCCAGAGGGAAGACTGAGATGAGCTCTGAGGCGGAAGTTCTGCCCTGTGAGAGTGCTGAGGCGCTGGCACAGGGTGCCCAGAGAAGCTGTGGCTGCCCCATCCCTGGCAGTGCTCAAGGCCAGGTTGGACACAGGGGCTTGGAGCACCCTGCTCCAGTGGAAGGTGTCCCTGCCTGTGGCAGGGGTTGGAGCTGGATGAGATTCAAGGTCTCTTCCAGCCCAAACCAGTCTGGGATTCTGTGACCCAGTTATTTAGTGTTTAACAAAGGGACAATCTAGGGATGTGTCAGCCTTACCTGACTGGAGTGGCAATCCCTGGGGCTACGTTCCCCGGGCTTTTCAGATTGGGAACCTGTCTGGAGCATATCAAGGCTTCTGCCTCACCCACGTCACCATGTTTAATCTTTGTAGAAAGCAGAGAACAGGAGTATGCTTGTGCATGCACAGGTTCCACCCTGATATAAAGTCAGGAACTTTGAGCTCTGTAATGGAGCTCTAGCTCAAAGGTACTTGCAACGTATCAGCGTATTTTGGGGATATCAGAGAACACAGACAGCGGGAGTGCTTTTCCCATCAGATAAATCAATGAACTACTTACAGTATGTAATAAGGACACAGGAGAAGCTCACATACCCTTTGATGCAGAGCATTTCCTCAGTGGTTGACCAGTTTCCTGTATACTGTTGGGTGTAACGAGTTTTCAGATGCTGGCTGGGATTTCATAATGACTTTGACATGTTCACAAATCTGGGGTTTAGGATTTCCACTGCTATTTCTTATCTCAACCGCTGCAGTTTCTCAGCAGAAATGCCCTTCCCTTTCTCATCCTACGCTTTATGATTTGTATGTCTTTACTAGCAGGATTATTTCTGTGTTTTCTCACTGAACAACCTGTCAATGTTTAATCAGTTGTCTCAGACATTTTCATTCGTTTCAGGAACGGGCAAGGATTGAACAGACAGCACAGGACATCTTCCTATCAGTCCAAATTCAATCCAACCTCAGCATTAGTGCTTAAATAATTGCTAGCAATGACTGAACGTCTGGAAGAAGCATTCGTCCCTTGCCACAGATTTCTGCTCCAGAATCTCATCTTTCATCGAATAAAATTGCATCCGGCAGCATCAGGACAGAAAGCACCAAAGCAAGTAGAGAAAATGAATAGTGTGCCATGTGTCATGGACGAGATCTTCCTTATCTGCTATGAGAAAGTTTGCTAAGAGATACCTAAAAAAGAGCAGAACACAGTGCACAGTTGTGGGTTAAAGCAGACAGACAGCAGACTGTATGTAGACAAAGGATTTTTTCCAAGACAAAACACCATGCTGTAATGCTTAGAGAGCATATTTATCTCTAATTCCAGGCATATAATGTTTGTCAAGAGCCTTGAACAATGATATTGTTCTGCTACAGCATTTGCATCCTTATTGAGGCAGAATTAAACCTGTATCACACTGGGGGAAGCGTTAATCAAGTCTGGGGAGGAGAATTCAGGTCTGGGCTTGGGATGTTTGCTCCTTTGTGGCAGGAAGGCAAGTGATGTTCATGGTCAGGAGGGCCATGGTCAGGACTCATGTACTGGAACCAGACCTTGGTCTCATGTGCCCAGAAAGAAATGAGAATCTCATTGAAAACCCCTCCAATATCACTCCCCCCTCTTCCCCCCCCATTTAAGAAGAAGCTGGGGGGCTTCGTGGTGTGTGTCAGTGCTCAGGGCCCCTCAACTTTCCACAATTCCACTTTGAATCTTTTCCATGTAGTGATTTTCTTATAATACCACATGCTAATAAGAGCCAGGGCTGTAACACAAGAGCAGTGGAGAGGTTTTCAATGGTACAACACCTTCACATCAGGCAAAGGGAGCGTTGTAGTGCGTGATAACACCACAGCCTTTAGTGCAGCATTATCTACTGAATTCTTCCCCTCACTGGGTCCCCATAGCTAAGGAATTCTTTCACAGTAATAGGAAGGCAGATTTTTGGCAGTAAAATACTGTGAAAACATCACTGAAAACAGATGAGGTCTTCAGGTAAGAACAGTATCACCATTTCCTTCTAGTCAGGCTGCCAGCAGCCCTGCAGCCTGTGGAGATGGAGCCAGGGGCATTTGTGTGCATAACCAGCTGCTATTTATATAGGTACAGAGCAAAATTAATCTAAGAACATAGGATCATAGAATGGTTTGGGTTGGAAGGGACCTTAAAGCTCATCCACTTCCAACCCCATGCCACGGGCAGGGACACCTTCCACTAGAACAGCTTGCTCCAAGCCCCGTCCAACCTGGCCTTGAACACTGCAGGGATGGGGCAGCCACAGCTTCTCTGGGAAGGGATTATTCATACCACTTTTAATGAAATATTGGGCAAATAATCTTTAATGTTATGAGTTCTGACTTCCACATACAGAGCTGAATTTCATTCTAGTTATACTTTTGGGGATCCAAAGATAAAAGACTCCTATGCAGCCTGCTAGGATAGCTCCATGGAGTTCATGTTCCCTCCCACCACATGCAATCCCCTAATCTTTTAGTCATTTGGCAGTTTGGAGAGTGGAGGAGGGTGGGGACTGGCTCCGAACCACAGCTCCTCTGAGCTTTATCAGCCAGGAGGAATCCCAGCTCTGCTCTGCTCATCTCTTCCATCCCTGCTGCTGCAGTGGGAGGGCAGCATGGATGATCTTCCCCTGCACTGGTATCACATAGAACCTGGCGCTGGTCTCCAGCCAATGCAAACAAACCCCTTGTGGCTTTTTCAAAACAACCATTTGGCGCCTAATTTTCAAACCCACAGACCAACTGCAGTTGGCTCGGAGCCTGTCACCATAGAGCTGTTGACATATTTTGCTCCAGCAGCTGCAGTAACCTGCTCTGTACCTCCTGTCTGCCTCAGCCTCTGTCACGGTCTCACTGCAGATGGTTTAAGATTCTAATTTCATTCTCCCAGTGCATTCAGAGCTCAGTTTGCAGCAAAGGTGAAAGCAGAAACCTTTGGTCCCTCTTTGAAAAATCATTAGCCTATCACATTGTATCATGAGGAATGCATCTGGAAGTGTTGAGATTCCTTAAGAGACAGCCTCCATCAAAGGCAGAACTTACAAAGTAAATGTGTAGAAGAGAGGAGAAGACAGTGTATGGAGATAAAGAGGTATGTGCATGGAATCCATCTCTCCTGTGCGTATTACACCTGGAACAAAGGAGATGGGATGGAAGGAATGCTTTCTGCCACTTTCACCCAAGATCTGAAAGTATTTTACAAAGGATCATTTATCAGTCTTTATAATGATCTTGCAACAAAATTCAGATGACCACAAAGATCACTCAGCGAATGTCTATGTCCTGGGCTTGTTCAGCCTGGAGAAGAGAAGGCTCCTTAAGGGGAGACCTTAGAGCAGCTCCAGTGCCTGAGGTGCTCAGCCTGCAGCATGGACAAGAGATGTGAGCAGCAGTCACAGCCAGTAGGCACGACAGTGGCTGTGGACCGCTGTGACCTGTGCAGAAAAGCAGCACGAATGATGCAAGGCTTGAGGCAGACTGGGGAACAGCAAACGGGAGGTCTTTGTCAAAGTGGGTTCTTCTGGAAGAAGACACAGCAACAGGCCAAGGATTGCAAGGTAATGGGGGTATCCACCTTCCAAGGAGGTGTCAGTCCTCCCTTGCGCACATGCCAACAGGAGAGTCCTGCAGAAAGAAAATGTTTTCGTTTACATAAGAAGGCATTTTTTACAAGAACACACAGGAAAATCGGTCATGAATTGGTGTGGTCAAGGTGCTGCCTGTTCTTGACACCAAAGGAGAAATGTGCAGGGTGGGGAGGATGAAGCTGTTTGAATGAAAAGCAAACAGAATTCAAGAGATTCATGTGAAGACAGAGCGAAGGCAAAGGGCTGAGCAGCCACAGTGCTCTGAGGTAACTGATTCACTCTGAAGTGCAGATTCTTCACGTGGGATTTTCTCTTTGTGGGAGTCCTCCTTTCTGGTCATGAAGCCAAAGATGCCTTGAGGTTGGCTGAGCACCTCTGGGCACCTCCAGCCCAGTTGCTCCACTGGAAGGACTCCCAGATCCTTGCCAGATGTGAGATTGAGGTGTTCTCCCCCCTGGCCTTAAGCCCGTCCTGCAGACCCAACCCGTGCCACTGGGAAACTGGGTGGGTGTCCACTGAACCAGAACCACTGGTGACGTATCCTCACAATACAAACTTAAGGCGTTCCATTGCATGGCAACAGAAGTGGAGCAGATCAGCCCAGGCTGTAGAACACAAGCATTGTAAGCCCCAGTGCAGGCCCAGACGGGTTAAATCCTTCTCTTCAGCAGATGGGTGCAGCCTGGACCGGCAGCTG
The DNA here is from genome assembly GCA_028858755.1 of Ara ararauna. NCBI lineage: Eukaryota > Metazoa > Chordata > Aves > Psittaciformes > Psittacidae > Ara > Ara ararauna. Next base: position 1,700,056 of record CM054398.1, on the reverse strand, counting down.
CAGATGGTTCCTGTGCTCAGGCAGAGCAGGCGGTGGGACTGGTCGGGTAGAAGAAGACCATAGTTCAGCAGCAGCTCTGAGGAACAGACAGGGGCTGTTTCCCAGTGTTTCCTGGAGCAGGTGGACCTGGGGACAGATGCCAGTCAGTGGCAGTGTGGGTGACAGCTCCAGCACCATGGCTGTGTCATGAAAGAAGCCTTTACACAGAGCAGAACATCGGAAATACACATAGCCTCCCCTGGGCACTGGTGTTGCATGTAGTCATAGGGGAACTGCTGCATGTTTCTCTGCCTTTCCTCTCTCAGGACCGCAGTTTCCATGTCCTCTGTGTGTGTGCCTGCCCGTGCACACGTGCTGCATCAGAGGGGAGACCACATCTTGAGTGGAGCAGCTGGTGCCCTTTCTTATGGGGTGATGTAGGAGAAGGACTTTGCCTACTGTTTCTTCTTCTGGTTTTGGTGGTAGAGGCTGCTGGTTTCTGATTTTGCTGTGGAAGGTCTTGCAAGTTACCAAATACTGAAGAGGGATGTTGTCTGGAACCTACTTTACCTACCAAGACCAGAGTTATCTTCAAAATCAGGCTCAAACTACTTCAGCTGGAACCAAAGACCAATGTGAAAATTGCCCTATGATGTGCAAAGTGTTTTGTTTAAAAATAGGCTTAAACCTAACTAATAAACAACCCTTAAAGTGGTTTGAGTCTCTGATTACCTCAAAGCAGGCCTTTAGAGCTGTGTGAGCAGCATGGGACCTGCCGGGTGAAGGCAGCCAGAGGTTGGCCTGGCTGGGCTGAGACAGAAACGGCATGTTCCACTGCGATGGAACTTGCTTGGCAAACACTATGTGGCAGAGAGAGAAAGTGCCCAAAGGGAGCGGAGTCATTCCAGTGGAGGGGGGTTGTTTTCATTAACAGAGGTAGCAGTGGGGACTCTGCAGCACCTTCACTTCATGGAAACCCAGACTGCTTTGGGTCAAAGGGACCTTAAAGCTCATCCAGTTCTAAACCTCTACCATGGGCAGGGACACCTTCCACGGGAGCAGGGTGCTCCAAGCCCCTGTGTCCAACCTGGCCTTGAACACTGCCAGGGATGGGGCAGCCACAGCTTCTCTGGGCACCCTGTGCCAGCGCCTCAGCACCCTCACATGGCAGAACTTCTGCCTAGGAGCTCATCTCAGTCTCCCCCTGGCAGGTAAAAGCCATTCCCCTTGGCCTGTCCCTACAGGCCCTTGTTCAAAGCCCCTCTCCAGGTTTCCTGCGGCCCCTTTAGGCACTGGAGCTGCTCTAAGGTCTCCCCTTAAGGAGCCTTCTCTTCTCCAGGCTGAACCAGCCCAGCTCTCTCAGCCTGGCTCCAGAGCAGAGCTGCTCCAGCCCTTGCAGCAGCTCCATTGCCTCTGCTGGTCCTGCTCTGAACTTCCCTCCCAAGAAGCTTAATCATGGAGTGGGCATCTTGGTTTGGGTCTGATCACTCCCTGGACAGCCCTGTTACACACCAAGGACTCCTCCACCTCCAGTATCCCACCAACAGTGGTTGGATGAACCCCTTCCCTCCTTCTCTCCTGCCCCCTCAAAAGAACACAGTGGAGCATGGGTGACAACTACTACCAAGTACCCAAGCAGTGCGAGCACACCACCACGTGCCTGTGAGAGGGCCTTGCTCATAGTCTCAAATGTGTGTGTGACAGCTACAGCCCCTTCTTAACTGACAGAGAGAGATGTTATCATTTCTGCTGTCCCCACATCCTCTTTTCAGAGCTCTGTTCTATCTTAGTGCATGGGGGTATTTCCATTCCTGACTGTGAGGGCCTCAGTTGCAGAAATACTGCATATGATGAGCCCTGGGCAGGGATTTTTGCTGATTGCTGTAGTGAGTCATTATTTCCTGGCAGAGTGTGAGGCTCCACCACTTGGGGACACTCCCTGTGTGAACCTGGGAAATGGAGCTATTGAAGCTCCGAGCATCCCTCGGTGCAGAACCCAACAGCTCCAAGCCTTGAGAGGTGAGTGGGGCTTTCAGGTGGCTGAATTCCAGAAGCCTCCAGTGGGACAGCCAGGATGCCTTGGGAAAGGCACTTCCAGAAGAAACCAGTACATTGAGAGCCACAAGGCGTCAGCTCAAAGGGGAGGCCTCTGGCAGCCTATGGGAATGGTACTCAAGTGCTTTCACACTTGTTGCTATGCACAGTTTTGTTATTAACGTAAGTCAGTAGCTTCTGAATGTAAAGTAGTCTGGATTTCACCATGGAGCTGAGTCTGTCTCCTGCTTGCCTTCCTGGGGCCTGGTTATATCAGCCTGCCTGAGTCTGCTGCTTGCTCGAAAACATCTTCCAGAAGAACATGGATGGATCTTGGCAAGTGCAGACACCTGCATCTTGCAAAGGCCTTGCCCAAGGAGGAGTAAGACAAGAAGGTGGCTACAGCTTCCTAGATGTTCTCCTCACTTCTGGGGAGGTGGTTAAGTTCATGCTTGGAATTACTGGGTCAAGGGCCTCCACCACTGTGCCAGTTTATGGGATTGTATCCTATGAGAGCATCTTCAATCTGATACTGTTGTGGGTATCAGCTCCAAAATGATCCTCTGGGAATGCTGGCTCCCCTAGCATGAAGGAAGGAAGCTCTGCCTTTCCATGGATGCAAGTGATGGATCTCAGAAAGTGTGTGTGGCTTTTTGGCCATGACAGCATGCAGGGGGCTGGCTGAAAGAAAGCCGCAGTGAAATGTGCGGGTGGAAATGAGTTTGGACCTGATTTGGCTGCGTGCCTTAAAGGTCCTTACCTCTGCAGTGAGCAGGATGAGTTTTGGGTTCAGAAGATGATGGGGTCTAAGGTGTCACTAATTCAGCTGTATATCCTGTGCCTGTGTGAGGTGGACCATGGATTGTGCCGATTCTGTACTTGGAAAAGAGGAGGGACACTAAGATAAACCCCATCTGCCTTGTGGCAGAGAATGGCTCTTTATAAACCCGGAGCAGATGGGAGAAGACCAAGGTGTTCACATGCTGAACTTACCCTTCTTCCTCTGGTCCTCAGCCAAGTGCAGCTGAACTCTGGCTTTTCCAGTCCTGTCCCTTCATGTCCGTGCAATGCTTGTGTGTGGCTCTTGGGTAGCTCAATGCTGCTCCCATCTTCCACACTCTTCATGTTTGCATTTAAACTCAATGCAAAGCTTGCTTGTGGATGGCTGGACCTTCAGCTGCCCCATATGATCGTTCTCGTTAGTAAACCTGGGCTGATTTTAGAGGTGCAGATAACAAATTTGGCATTCCTCGTTTCTGATTTTGTTGATTACTTTCAGAAATGTCAGCATGAAGCAGATTGGGGGCTCCTTGTGTCCGAACAGACCAGTCCCCCTGCCCCTGCACATGTCTGTGCATGATCTGCCCTCCAGTGGAGGAAAGCACTTAGAGCAAGACCTGTTTCACTGCGGGATTATTCCTCACTGCTTGACTTCGTGCCTTAAGCTGGGGGACAGCATCCAACAAGGCTTTGTGTGCTCGTCAGGACAACGGGCCTGGTATGGCAGGAACAAGTCCTGTTGCGCTCTGGGGAGGCCCCCCCTGCAGTCCTCATCCAGCTCTGGGGCAGCAGCACAACAGGGACGTGCAGCTGTTGTGTGAGTCCAGAGGAGGCCTCAGAGACGCAGCCCACGATACAATGTGCCTGATACAGTACAATCTCAACCCGATAAGCTTGAGGCCGCTTCCTCTTGTCCCATCCCTAGTTCCTTGGGAGCAGAGCCCAGCCCCTCAGGCTCCATCCTCCTGCCAGGCAGCTGTGGGAAGCGAGGCCATTCTGGACGGGGCTTGGGGCACCCCGCTGCAGGGAAGGTGTCCCCGCCCGCGGTGAGGGTGCCCCTGGATGAGCTTTAAGCCCCTTCCCCCCGCGTCCCTCCGGGGCACAGTCAGAGCCGCTCCGCGGGCGGCGCCGCCTCCTCCCCTCAGCCGTGCGCGGGAAGCGGGGAGCCCGCAGCGCGCCTGCGCGGTGCCGTCCCGGCATGCGTCGCGCTCGGCGCGCGGGGCGGGCTCTCCTCACACAAAGGCGCAGCGCTGGGAAAATGGCGGCCACGGCGGCGGTCGGGGCGGCCACGGAGAACGCCGGCGGCAAAGCGGAGGCGCCCGCGGCTGCCGCGGCTGCAGCGGCGGCTCCGCAACCCCCTAACGGGGCCGGGGGTGCTGTGGGGCCGCCCCCTAAGAGGTAGGGGGGCCGCTGTGAGGCCGCGCCGCCGCCCGGGCCTGCGGTGCCGCATGCGGCCTGCCCGCAGCGCCAGCCCGGCCCGGCCGGGCCTGGGGAGGGGACCTGGGGCGGCCTCCGCCTCTCGAGGGGTTCTCTGCGGGACGCGCCCTGGGACCGGAGCCGCTGCTGCCGCCGGAGCCCCCGTTCGCGGCCGGGCGCGCCCTGGGAGCCCGGGCGAGGCCTACCCGGGGCTCTCGGAGCCTGAAGGAGCCGGTGGCACGGCTCTGCGCTCTGCAGCTCCGGGGCGCCGTGTGCGGCCTCCAAGGAGCTCCTGGAGGTCTCTGCGTGTCCCTCTTGGGAGATGTTTGTGCTGGGCCTCAGCGGACGGCTTAAACTCTCCTGGAGGCGCAGGATTATCCTTGGTTCATTACTTGTGTCACCTGTAATAAGTTGTAATAGTTAAACTCTACTCGACCTGGTTTCATACTGCTGCAGGGTTTGGAGCAAAGCGTGCTCTGTTCCGTGGCTATGAGTGGAGCGGGTTGAGAATTGAAACACAAATGCCTCACGAGTGAGAACATGAAGGGTATGCCAAGCACCGAGTAAGGGCTGTGTGTCTGATGTAGATAAATGGTGCAGAAACTTAAAAAGGAACCTGCAGGGGTTACAGCTGTGGGTTTGTGAATGTGGAGATGAGAACGCTGGAACTGCTTGTTGCCATCCTGTGTTCATGTAACCTAATTCTGGAAAATTTCACAGTTAGCAGAGCTGTTCATTAGCTAATACCAAATCTGTTGAATGAAGAGCACATTTTCTCCAGTTCATTTTTGGCCCCAGGCCTTGAATGCTGTGGAGATAAGAATTGGGATTTTGAACCTGATGTTCTGTGAGTAACGTTTGAGACTCGAGGTCAGGTTTGTTCCTGAGGTGTGTTACATACCTGTGTGCTGTTGGGCTGCTGGTTGCTGCAGGCTGTTACACCCAGGCATGTTGTGTGGCTGTAGCCTGACCCAGAGCTAGCAGATCTGAGTGAGACCAGCTCCGAGTCTGTAGGCACCCAACTAACTGGGTATGGAGAGGAGATGGTGGTTTCTTGAATTGGGAAACCGCTCTCATCTGCCTTTGCTGATGGAGCTTGTGGGTGCTGTTTCACAAGAGCAGGAAGGTAACCAGCTTCCCAGGTGCTGCTTTCTGGAGTAAAATGTTCATATCTTTTTTTCCAACACAAAATAGTTAAATTGTGCTTATGGCAACTGAGACGATACCAGCACACGCAACTCTTCCTGCCAGGCAGGAACAGGCATGTTCTGATCCCGGTGCCACAATGGCTCGTGCTCTGGTGACATATAATACTTTAGCCATGGCTGGAGAAGGATCTTCCCATCATGTTCTCTTCTCCAGAATTGTCTTACACTTCAGGAATAGTCTCCTTGTACAAGTAGAGATATCTGCTACTTTATTCTGATTTCCCCCATAGCCCTTAGCCCCCATTATATTCAGAGTCTCTCCAGAGAGTTTTTCCTTTATCCAGGTACAATTTTATCTTGTCACATTGAGCTCCATGTGGCAAAGCTGACACGTCTCCAGTGGTAACGCCAACGTTTGCATGAATGCATTTGCAGTGTCTTCGAGCAGGAAGGAGGATGTGCTGTATGGATTTTGATTCCTAGTGATTTCTGGGACACTTGTTGGGCAGAGGTGGCATGTTTAAGAAAATTTGAAGAGGAATGTGCATAGTAGTTGTTTCTTTGGAGGAGATAAGAGCTGCCCTTTCAGTTCCTCCATTTACACACATCACAAAGGGGAGAATTAGGATGAAGCATTTTAGTTCTGTAACCCAAGGGAAGGACCCCACGGTAATAAAATATATTCTTAAAAGAGCCACTTAAATACATTATTTTCTGTAGATCTTATGTAAGCCTTGGTGTAAATGGAGCCCTGTTACTCGGAGTGCTTCCTTCTTGGGATGGGCAAAGCTGCTGTCGGTATTTCATCTCCCTTGCCCTTCTTAGGGGTATGGATACTTGGGGATACTCCTGTGGTGTATTTTGGAGGTGATGTAGGGCTCATTTCTTCCCGCTGTCTACAACTCCTTTGAAAGAAGCCCTAAACAGTTGGTTTTGCACTTGGTAACCACATCTAAGCAATCTCTGTGGACCTGTGCCGGTCCTTGCCCCTGTGTGTGACACCCCTGGAGGAGTTGTCTGAAATTCTGCAGAAGACAACTTTGCAGCTGCAGTAGTTTCCTTTTGACCTTTGTTATCCTAAATAAGGAATGTGTTCTAGGTTAATGCTTGTCTTTAACAGCAGGTACTGTGGGTTGTCCGAGTTCTTCCCAGGTATGTCAAAGCTTGAGGTGTTCTAAAGCTAACTTGGGAGCCTTAAATGCAGGACTGCAAAAAAGGCCTGCATTGTACCAGAGTACTTCAGAGCATGTTATTCAGCACTTCAGCCCAGGGGAATTGTAACTAGTTCCAGTTGGAGGAATAACCGTAAAACCTGAGGTGTAGCTATTCATACAAGCACTAAATGTTGTGCTATTTGTTCAGCCAACCAGAAGTTAAGGTCTTAGAAGGATTGTCCTATTTTTAATCTATTTTTAGGGTTTTAATTCATTATTCAAGATTCTTAGGAGGGTCAGGGAGGGAAGGTCTAACAGATGTAATTTTTTGGTGAAGTAAACACTGTATGTAACTAAAAAGCACTTTCTATTTGAGTAGATATCTTTTTCCAGCTTATTACTTGCATGCAGGACCTGTTCTTGACATAAAGTGATAAATGATGGCCATACTTGGAGCCAAATTCTGTTTGTGGTTTTGGCAGTATCCATAAAATACAATATTATTGTGTGTTTGCTTGTAACATATCCTTGTGGATGAAAAGTGATAAAACAGAGAATCTGCTCAAATATAGAGCTTCATAGCTGTCTGTGTACCTGCTTGCTTTAGTCCCTTGCTGGCTGTTGTATCTGTGCAGTGATTGAAATGGTTCTAAGGGCAGTGCTAGCGCAGGAGTATGTTCACACCAGAGATAGTATTTCTGACATGTTTTGGACTTTGTAGGTCTTAAGTTGAGCGAAAGCTCAGTGTATGTACGGACAAGTTTAGAAACTTGACCAGCTCTTTTGACTCCTGTGTTCTCCCGAATTCTTTCTAAAGATGTGGTTTTGCATCTTCTCAACCAGCACAAAGTGAACAAGGAGATGAATTGGATTAGTGAGGGAAATAGTGCCTGGCTGAGGCTGAAGTGTTTCATTCTCCTGGGTTTTAAGTACTGTTATACAGCATATGTGTCCTGCTGAGCCCCGAGGGTCACTGAGTTGGTTGAGAAATAGTCTTAATTTCTAATGCTTTTTCATTTTTGACCTGTGGGAGCTGGATTCTGAAGTAGTTAAAAGCACTGTTCAGTCTGTTGGGTGGAATGCACAGAGGCTTTGAATTTGTCATCCAAAACCTCTTAATTAGAGGAGAAAAAGGTGGGTTTAGGCAAGAGTCATTGGCCCGCGTGTTCAGTTAGATACAGGATTATTTTGTTACCATTCTTCCAGTGTCAGACTACAGTAGTAGTGGGTCAGTTTTTACCTGACTGAATGGTGTTTAATTACTTGACCTAGTTGGTGTTTCAGCAGTGGAGTGGCTGAAGAGAGCATACATAGGGTGGACTGTCTGGTCTGGAGTGTCACGAGGAGATGAACTGAGGCTTGGTCGGCTTTAAAGAGATTCAGCTTATGAAATAGGAAGCTTGAGTTATGTTGGATAAATGTGTGAGGAACCAGTGAGTCTTCAAGACATAAGTTGTCTGCTGTTCGGAAATCTTTGTTACGATGTACTGTGTAGCTGTGGCCCTGTGAGCACCAGCTTTGGTTGAGAGGGGTCCAGTTGTGCCAGGATGAATGGATGGAACTTTGCAAGTTTTGCTGTAGTGTTAAGAATGTAACAAGTTCTGTTCCCAGAGGTGGTATGACCCTGGTCCAATGCCAGAGTAGTTAATGTGTGTGATTATCTTTCTTTGCTTGCAGTGAAGGTGAACGACCAAGCCAAAATGAAAAAAGGAAAGAGAAAAGTGTCAAAAGAGGAGGAAATCGCTTTGAGCCATATGCTAATCCTGCTAAGAGATACCGAGCTTTTATTACAAATATTCCCTTTGATGTGAAGTGGCAGTCTCTGAAAGACCTGGTCAAAGAGAAAGGTAATGTACAACTCAGGTGGCCAAGTGATGTCTGTCATCTTACTTGTGGCTGACTTTGTTTGTGAACTTACCACTTGACGTGCTGGGTGGACTTAGTGCCATGAGCTTCGTGAAAGGTCTTCTCAAAGCCTTTTTGGGTGTTGCACAGCATCTGCTCCCTGGCAGCCTTCCAGATGGATGCTCCTTTCTAGGCATGTTGGCATAGAGCTGATAGTGCTTTATCTGAGATCTAACAGAGGATTTTTCTTGGGGGGAGGGGAGGAAATGAGATTTTTATCAGGTTTTAGCCTTGATGTGCAACAAAATTCCCAAAGCATTTTACTGTCTTTTGGGTAATAAAGGTAGTTCCTTACTGCTGCCCTGGTGTGTGTATATATAGCTGTGTCCCCAGCTTCGTAGTGATTTTTGCTTAGATAAAGATCCATCCTGCCATTTGGTTGCAGTAAAATCTATTTAAGGGTGACCTGCACAAAAGAAAAAGGAGGTTTGTGCTTTGTCATGTGCTGCAAGACAGTCAGGGCTTTGGAAATGGTGTTCATGGTGTTTACCCCTTCCCCACTTGGATTTAACTGTCCCATGGGAATGGGAGTTGCCTTAGTTTGACTTTAGCATCGTTATCTTTTGGAGACGATGAAGACATTGAGCTGCTACTGGGGTTGTGGCAAGCCTAAATGTAGTGCTACTTCTTTAAGCTGATGCCTAACTTCTTTAAATTTCAAATCACCTTGGAAATGCAGTGGAGTGGCAAGAAAACACATAGCTTCTCCATCATCAAAACGATTCAAAACGAGAGTAACTAAGGCAACAATTCCTCTTGTGGGTCACTGCTAAAGTACATAGCATCTGTCCTAAAGAGTGATTAGTGTTCACTTGTGTTTGCACTAGGGAAGGAATGAGAGTTAATGTGTTTACTAGGTGTGGCCTAATGAAGGGGAAAACAAATTTCCAAAGGGTTTGAAAATCTTTCTTTGGAGGTAAAATGGAACTTGAGTCTCGAAAGGACAGTCAGGATGAGAGCCCTGGGAAGATTCCGTAATTAGAGGCTGTGGAATGTCCATGCTTGAGACTGAGCAATGGTTTTCTTTAATATGAAGAATTACAGTCTTAAAGACTGCTTTACAAGGCCCTAATTATGAATGGTCCCTTGCCTCAAACTATGCTTTCACTTTGCTGCCCAAGATCATTGGTTAATAGGAGTATCTGTATGTGTAGATGTCTAATTTTAAGTACTCTGTTGAATTCCGTTCCAAGTGTCTTGTGGTTTCTCTCCAGTTCACGTGGATGGAAAAGTCCGATGTGAGATTGTTTCCTGCCTTGCTGTTCAGCTGCTCATTCCAGCAGATACTCCTAGGGGAACGTTGAAACCTCTTCATTCTGTCTTCAGGGCTTGTTATGCTAAAGCCTGGGAAGCATTGTTCATGGTTTTTGGGACTGCTTGTTAAAATCCACCAGTTTAGATCTGCTGTGTAGTTGTGATTTCATTCTAATCAGTCACTGACTTCTAACAAATTGGTGCTCTTGGGCTGTGCTTGAACTTGCTCAATTGGGACTTCCTGATACAAGGCATAGTAGTTCCAAGAACCAGGAATGTGGCTGTGGTAAAATCTAAACATTAGAATTCTTGCTTTGTAAGTGTAAGAATTGCAGGCCAACCATTCCAGGTTTGGGGAGCATGTGGAACAGTACAAAGGGGAAATGTAGGTGTTTCAGGACTGCTCCAGTGCTTGGCAGTCATGAAGGCTTCAGCTGTTAGCAGCACTGGCATAGCAGGTTGCTGAACGTGGAGGAGTTCCCCTCCAGCTGGTTTGTGGCAGTAAGTATGGGTTAGGAGACGTGAGCTTTGAGGTCTGCTCACATTTCTGCAACCTGGTTGCTTCAGATGCGTACAGTCTTCTAAAGGTGCCATCTCGCAAGAGTAATGCCTTGGTTCAGGCATTTCAGTGTATCTGTTGGTGAAACTCAATTACAGGTATGCAGTACAACAGTTATTAATGATATTAAAAGATGTTCTTGTTTGAAACTCCCTTGTACTGGCTAATGAGCACAAGGTTCTACTAAAGTGATATGATCTTCGAGAGCTGGCAGTTGGTGAATGGCTTCAGGAGAAGAGCGGGGCAGGCTGGAAGCGGAGTCTGAACACAATTGAATGGGAATGTGTCTTAATCTGTCCCCCCAACAGACAGCTCTGTCTTAAGGAGACAAGTGGTAATGCTTCATGGCAGTTGGGTGAGTGAGGTGGTACCATGTGATAAAAAAGAACTTGTATTTGAATTCAGAGATTTCTTGGATCCTTTAGGAAATAGAGAATTGTGTATTTGAAACAATTCAGAGGATGCAGGATGCCCCAGAGGCTCTTGGTGTTGGCATGGCTGTACCTACCATTCCGTAGGGCAGAGCTGGAGTACAGAGCAGGCACCACCCTCCTCGGATCAAAACCTGGGGAGGAAGAGAAGCCACAGAGCTTTCCCAGCTTAAACTTCCTTTGAAGAGCAGCAGCTGCTGAACTTCATGTGCTGCCTTCATTCTTGCTTCATCTCCAGGAATTTTTGGAACCTTTGTGGCCTCCTAAAATATACCTCTTGCTATCGTACTTGATCCAGAGGTTGGTACTGCTCCCAGATGTTATGAGTGGAGAGCACTTCTGTTCTGGCACTACCTACAAACAGCTGCTCTGGAGAGCCCCTGGGTTTGGGTGCCCAGGATTCTAGTGCAGTGTGCTTGCAGGCTGAAGCTTTAGGTGGGTAGAGAAAAAGGGTCAATTAAGCAATGTGGAAGTGCTGCTTCCAGCTGACTTGTTCCCCTTACTTTCAGGATGTGTGCTGAGGAGTTGCGTTAATGTCATTGGCCTTAACTATCTTTTCAAGGAGGCACTGTTCTTCACCAGTGGCTGTAATGAGCCTTTTCACTCCCTCTTTCCTGCTTCAGCTCTTAAGGAGCCAAAATTATTCATAGTTTTTCCAGGGTTCTTGTGCGAAAGAGTTTTCCTTTCCCCTACTGTAAAAGAATAGCTTGTGAACTCTTCTCTGTTTTTTACTTTGTGAAGGTTTTCCTTCTCCCCATTTAACTACAACTTTATATGTGTATAAAGTGTGTTTATCTTCTTTCTCCCCAGCCCAAGCCCCCACATAATTTTTTAGGGGTTGCCTGTCATGAGCTTTAAACTGTAGATGAAAGAGGAGCTGTGACCACCTCAGAATTGCCTCATGCTGAAAGTATTGGGTTCCTGATCATGGGGTCCTCTTGAATCAGTCACACTGCTTGTAGTTCTTTACTTCAGAAGAGGATGTAGTTTTGATAATGTCTTGAGGGTCTTCTTTCTCTACTTAGTGTTCGCTTTTGACCCTCTAGGCCAAAGAAATAACTGATAGAAACTATTTATCCTTTCTGCATGTTCTGTGCTTCTCCTTTTGCTGAGACTTGCCTCTGCACCTTTCACACCTTTCATTGCTACTTGGTTTGTCACTGTTCAGCTCCTCTTGCCCAACTTAAGACTCTTTGAGGTTGACATCTCTGTCTGAGCTTGTATCCTAGTTACTTGCCGTGTCTTAGGGGAAGCCATCTGAGCCATGTCTCAAGTCACCATGTGGACAAACTTATCTGAGCTTCAACAGTCACTGGGGAGTATCTGAGTTCTGACAGAGCAGCCTGGCTTGAACAGCTTCACTTTCTGTGCAGATAAACTTTGGGAAATGGATATAAAGTGGGGTGGGGGGGAATAATTGCTGCTGTAAGTAACACTGGAGGTTCCTTTGGTTTGTGTGCTTTGAGTTCTTGCAGTGATTTCTACTTCAGTCCCTTGTTCAGGAAACTGAGTTTCTGAACTTTCTCAAGTGTGAGGTTAATAAACTCATCAGTCTGCTCTGAGTTAAGTTTTAAAGACACGATGGGGAATGTGTTCCTTAATGATCCTTGCATTGACTTGCAGCTAGTGTTTTCTGCAGGTTTTATCTCCAGTAGGAAACCTGAGTCCTTAAGTGAGTTTCATGTGCTTGAATGAAATTCCTTCACTTGTGGATCCAGGCTCTGTTTCCTGATAGAAGCCAAGTGTTCTCTAGCAGAAGGAAAACCTGCCTGGATCACTGGGCACTACATCTACCCTCTGAGGTGATTTAGTACTGGGCTGTCTGCTCTGAGTACTTTTCCATGGCTTTGTTGTCTGTGCACTGTTGTAGATTGCCCTTGCTGCTGTAACCTCGTATCCAGTAATTTTGGGATCTAGAAAAAGCTTAATCAGATGTGACCCAGGACAGGCTCTTAAAGAAGTTTGCTTTGCCAGCTTCAAACAATAGTCTCTTGGAACAAGGTTCATGTTGAATTGTTTTAAATGTTTTTCCAGGTGGTGGTGGAGGGAAGGCATTTTTCTTGCAGTAGTTCTGTACTCCGGACTTGGTGTCTCAGATACTGAGCTGGTACATGACTTGTGTGTTCCACTTTTGCTTCCTTAATCTGGCTCCTCAGGAAGTTCACATGTCCTTGGAAGGAGAACAGCTACTCCAGGATGTACATTTAGTTTTTATTATAGGTGTCTATAAGGCTTGAATGTGAAGCACTGAGCAAAAGTGGCACATGAAAGATCTTCTAAGTGATGGACAAGTGCTGCTGTGAGAGACTCCTGAAACCTTGTGGCTCAGAGGGCAGAGATTTGTATTTAGTATGTTATGTTCAAGCTTGGCAAACTCCTTTGGAGTTGTGTGTGTGGATCTGAAGTAGGTATTGTAGGTGAATTCTGTCAGTGGTTGGGAGAGGAGAGCCCTCAGTCTAGGGGCTTCTGGCCTCTGTGGGAGGGAGTGGTTTGGTATTGCAGGTGATCAGGGAATTTCTTACTACATACATTGATAAATGTCATTTGCGTTCTATGAACGCAGTTGAGTTGGATTCTGGGTGCTGCTGTTGGAATGGATGGCTTCAGAATATCTTGCTAATACTGAAGACTTGGGCTTGATGCTTAGCTGCCATGTACCACCAAGGACTAGGCCAGGAGGGCTGGTTACAGTGCAGCTCCTTTCACTGCAGAGACTGTGGAAACAATTCTGTGTACATTATAGGATCCTATACTGATTGGATCCCACACAGATCAGATCCCACACTGATGAGATTATAGGATGGAATTCATTTGATTAGGCTTTATTTCAGGGAGTATTGTTTAGGTAGTGGAGCTATGGGTAGTAATGGGACGCTGTGATCTGCCCTGTCCCTTTCAAAGGGACTTGTTACTCTCTACCAGTCTCAAATGCTATCCTCACAAACACATGAATGGATCAGAGCTTGTTTATTCTCTCTAGTTAATTCTAGGTAATGCTCTGAGGGCTGGAGCAGCTCTGCTCTGGAGACAGGCTCAGAGATCTGGGCTGGGGCAGCCTGGAGAAGACTCTGGGGACACCTTAGAGCAGCTCCCAGTGCCTAAAGGAGCTACGAGAAACCTGGAGAGAGGCGCTTTGGACAAGTGCCTGCTGGGACAGGCCAAGGGGAATGGCTTTAACCTGCCAGAGGAGAGACTGATATGAGCTCTTAGGCAAAAGCTCTTCCCTGTGAGAGTGCTGAGGTGCTGGCACAGGGTGCCCAGAGAAGCTGTGGCTGCCCCATCCCTGGCACTGTTCAGGGCCAGGTTGGACACAGGGGCTTGGAGTAAGCTGCTCCAGTGGAAGGTGTCCCTGCCCATGTCAGGGGTTGGAACTGGGTGGGCCTTAAGGTCCCTTCAACCCAAACTAGTCTGCGATTCCATGAACTATTGTCTGGCTGGAATGCTGCTATTGCTAATTATTTATGTATTTAAATAAAAAGCAAGGAGCTAAAGTGGTGATTTCATAAAGCATTCCTTCCAGCTTTGACAGACTTTTCAGGATGTTCATTTTGCATCATGACACTGGGTGTCCTACAAGTGACTGGTCCTGTGGGAGTTCAGGTCACTTCTTCTCTCTGTCCCTTGCTAAGAACTAGACTCTTGGATGTGGGATTCCAGTTCCTTACTCAAAGTTTGCTGTCCGTATTCACACTGGGTAGTGGTTTTCCACAGACCGCTTCCCACCTTTCACCTAATGCAACTTGGAGTCTTCCTGTCTTAAACTGAAAAGCTAGGACTTTCTAAAACGACGAAGAAGTAAAAACCTGTTTACTTCTTTGATCCTTCTGTACGCCAGTCACTTCACAGGCAGCAGCCACTTTGGAGTTGTGTTCTGGAGGTACAGGACGTGGTTCTGTGGTCATAAAAAGGCAATCCTGATCTTGGGAGGAAAGGTGCAGATGTTGTGTTTTGGTGTGTTTTGCTGTAGATGGTTTTATATTGAGAGCAAATATGTCCAACTGTTTCATACTACTTATTGAGCCTGAGAAATAGGCTTGATTATGGCTTAACAAAAGGCTGAAAACCTGCTGAGATAAATAGTAGGCAGTCAGCTGTGTGTTGGTTCAGTGTGATTCCTTTTGTGGAAGTTGGTCTTTAAGTCCAGAGAAGAGCAAATATCTTCAAGTCCTGGACTATGGAGACAGGGTTTCATACTAGTGAAGTGAAGGAGACTTGTTCTTGCAGACTTTCCTATGGATTTGGATTGCCTTGAGTAAGGACTGAGAACTAGAGATCAAGGCAAGAGGTACTGTGGCAATAGCTGGCTTTTGAAATGGAGGAAAATCAAGAACATATTTAACTGGTTAAGACTTCACTGCATACCTGTAATTGTCCAGTTTTGTGGTCTAGAGAACATGGAGTGTTTCTGGGCTTGCTTATAAGGCAGAGGCTCCATACACGGTTGTTGATTGTTCTAAATTCCCATTGTTTTCTTGGCTTTTCTCCCTTGGTATATGTGTCGTCTGGAATCTGATTTGTAGTTGGTGAGGTAACATACGTGGAGCTCTTAATGGACGCTGAAGGAAAGTCAAGGGTAAGTGTTTGAGAGCTTTCTTCTGTGGATTTTCTACATGCCAAATGTAACTGTATGGTGGCGTCAGGAAGGTAGAGAGTGTGTATGGTTAGTGGCTACACCATAGGGTTGCTTAAAGCTGCTTTGGGGTGGGTGGAGGTGGGATGGGGCCTCGTAACCAGCGTTAGGGTGGTTTTCCACTGTGTTCAGTTGGCGTTGGCTGTTTGAATGACCCATGGACCCTAGCAGTATGTATAGTGTTATGGAATTTAATGTAATCCTTGTGGTTTGGATAATGTCAGCGTAGTGGTTTGCTGAATTTGGAAGGCTAGTGTGCAAGAGCAGGTTCTGTAAGTACACTTCCTGTGCCAGGAAGTTAGTTCCTATGCATAAATGTATAGTGCCTTCATAGGTCCTTAAGTCCTTTAGTCCAATGACAGTATCTCACAGGGAAATACCCGCTAGGAGCACACTTACTGTACTGAAGGAGATGGATTTAGGGTGAGAGAATATGCTGAGGGCTTTGCTGGATGCCAGGGCAGATCAGGTCACGTGAAGCGTGTGGTATTTTTCTTGGAGAATCGGGACTTAGTTCTGTTTGTTCCAACTTCAGAATCGACAGTTTAACTCCATTAACACAAATTATATCTTATGGAATTCAAGTATTGGAGGCTTTATTGGGTAAGATTACATTTGGTTTTGCTGCTAGGGCTGACTAATGTGATTTGACTTTAAAACAAAGTAAACGAGTTGTGTGTGTTGTGCTTTTACTGACTTGATTTCTTCTTTCTTCCCTCCTCCCTGTTCCTCGCCTGTGAAATCACCTCGTCAGGGATGCGCGTAAGTTCACTTCTGAATGTATAGCATGTATAGAGGAAACTCTTCAAAGATCAGCAATGTTCTTAGCTATCTTGTATCCCCACAGTGTTGTTGAATTCAAGATGGAAGAAAGCATGAAAAAGGCTGCGGAGGTTTTGAACAAGCATAGTCTTGGTGGAAGACCATTGAAAGTGAAAGAAGTAAGACGTGCATCTGTTCTTTCAGTATGTTGAATTTGAAGGTGAAGGGGTAGTTCTTGGATTTATGGCATTTGTAGATAAGAATAACTGACAAAAGTTAGGACTCATCAAATAGGATTGAAAAACCACAGTCAGCCACTTGTTACCGTTGGCACGTACTGCTGAGCTTGAGTTTGAGCATGATGATCAAGACTAAGCTTGATTTTAAAGAGTACATGCTGACGTTCACAGAGCACAGCTTGGACAGAGCAAGAGTTTAGCTTTAACTGCAGGTCTACTTTCTTATTTAGTGGTTTTAAGAAGAAATCTTCATAAGTATTGTTTGTTCTTGACTGCCTTCCCTTTTAATTTTGCATCCTAACGAATGTATTCTACACACAAATCCATAGAACATGCTGATTTCTGAAATAATTTCCATTTTAATGGCTTTGCTATTGTCAACCACTATGACATGCTCTGCTGCACCACTCTTAACCAGTATGACATGCTCAACTGAGGCGTGAGTTAATACTTGACCATTGAGAAGTTTAAAGGTTTATTCCAGCAGATTGGAACTTGTAGCTGCATTGAAGGTTCAACTAAACAACAATAAAAAGGATTTACTTCAGTATTGGCTTTGTCGTGGCCTTGGGGTATGTGAGCTATGCTCTTGGCTAAGCAGACTCCACGTTCTTTTGTGCCCTGCCCATTTAATGGTGGGGTGAAAGACATCTACATGAGTATAAGACAGAGAACTGGGTGCAGGAGGTCTTTCCCTGGTAACCTACTTCTTGCTATAGTCTGAGGAGCACTTGGGAGCAAGGGTGGGACAAGTGGCAGCACTTCTCAGATCTCTCAAGTTTCCTAAGTTGGGAGCAGCAGCCTGCTTCTGGAATAAGCCACCTCCTGTTCAGCAGTAGCGGTTACTTTTCTCCTTCTCGGTAGCTGGTGCAATGCTGTGGTTTTGACTTTCAGCCTGGGAACAGTGCTGATAACACCAATGTTTTCAGTTGCTGCTCAGTAATGTTTACTCTGACCAAGGACTTTCTGAGTCTCATGCTCTGCCAGGGAGGAGGGGAAGCCAGGAGAAAGCAGAGACAGGACACCTGACTCAAACTAGCCAAAGGGGTATTCCATACCACAGCACGTCAGGCCCACTATATAAACTGGGGGCAGTTACCTGGAAGGGTTAGATTGCTGCTCAGGTCCGGTTGGATACTGGTCGGCAGGTGGTGAGCGGTTGTATTCTCTTCCCTTG
The DNA here is from genome assembly GCA_028858755.1 of Ara ararauna. Taxonomy (NCBI): domain Eukaryota; kingdom Metazoa; phylum Chordata; class Aves; order Psittaciformes; family Psittacidae; genus Ara; species Ara ararauna. The sequence continues at coordinate 1,682,588 of CM054398.1, read as the reverse complement.
TTATTTCCCTTATCATTATTGTTATTGGTGGTAGCAGCAGTGGTTTGTGTTATACCTTAGTTACTGGACTGCTCTTATCTCAACCTGTGGGAATTACATTCTTTTGATTCTCTTCTTCATTGTTCCGGGAGCCAGGGAAGGAAAAGTGGGGGGAGTGAACGAGGGCTGCGTGGTTCTGAGGTACCAGCTGTGCTTAAAACATGACAAAGTGATACCTTATTTAACAGTGAAATAGGAAATGAAACTTGAGAAATGACTTGATTCACTTTAATGTGTTCTTCATCTCACACTGCTGTGATTTCCTGTAGCTGAAACACTGCTGTGGAAGCTATCCTTGCTCCTGTCTCAAAATGTGCTGTTGTTTAGTCTTCACATTCAGATCAAGACTCAAATTAACTCAACTAGAAGAATAATAATCTGTATTTCTGACTGATTCTATTTGATAATTTTGCCTTTTTCAGCAGTCTGGTGCATTTTGCTTACTGAATACAGTGTGATGTTTCCAACCTAAGCAACAAGTTCACCTTTTATTGTGAAGGTGCTTACAGTCATGAGTATAAAGTGACAAAAATTAATCTTATTTCCTTCCTTAAATTCTTCATCCTTTGCTTCTTGTTCTTCAGCGTGTCCTGAAATTGTGAGATTATGGAGTAATAGGGGGATGCATTAAAAGGTGTTTTGGGGTTAGAAAGCCAGTGGGGATGGGCGAAGCGTTGCCCAAACCAATCTTCTTGATGTAGACCCTATCTTGGCTTGTTGAGAAGTCCAGGTGCAAGGTCAATGAGTTGTTGCATGGTTTTGGGGATGCCAAGAGTTAGTTGGCATTTGTCTTCTGAAGCCTCTCCAGTGCCATTCTGGGTTTGTCAGTCTTTGGATCAGATGTAACTGAGGCTTATTGTTGGTCTTGAATAATAGAATAATAATCACTTTCAGACTTGGGGAAAGCACAGGAGTTGGGATAACTTGAAGGGTGCTGGCATGTTGGTTAGGAGAAAATAAACATGGGGGGGGGGTGGCAGTGATGGGTGAAGTGGTTGGCTGGGGGTCTCTAGGGAACAGGAAGCCCTGGGTAAAGGGAAACCCCTTCTTTTGCGTGTCTTAGTCATGCTAGTAAGTGCCCAGGCACTTAGTGCAGTACAGAGGGAACAGAGTGTGTTGTTTCTGTGTCTGCAGGACCCTGATGGGGAGCATGCCAGGAGAGCGATGCAGAAGGTCATGGCAGCAGCCAGTGGAATGGGGGTTGGTCCAGGCCCGGGTGGCCCCGGCATGATCAATATCCCTCCCAGTATCCTCAACAACCCCAACATACCCAATGAGATCATCCATGCTTTACAGGCAGGAAGACTTGGGAGCACTGTCTTCGTTGCAAATGTAAGTGCTGTGTAATCTCTGTGAAGACTTTGTTTCTGAAGCTGCCTCATAGCAGGAAAGGAAACGCAAGAGCACTAAAACTGGGTTTTGATGGAAGTCTTTCTCCTATTCCCAATATTTGTTGTCTTCCAGTTGGATTACAAGGTTGGTTGGAAGAAACTGAAGGAGGTGTTCAGCATGGCTGGAGTTGTGGTTCGGGCAGACATACTTGAAGATAAAGATGGCAAAAGTCGTGGCATCGGCACTGTCACTTTTGAGCAAGCTATAGAGGCTGTTCAGGCCATATGTATCCTTGAAGATTAATGGTGGTAAACAGTAGGCAAGTAACTTAGCAAACAAAGCAGGATGGAAATCTCAACTGTAGTATTTATAAGTGAGGATATTGCCCTGGCACAACCAAGCCATTGCACTGGATGGAAAATGAAAACTGGAAAACAAGAAGGTCCATCTTGAAAGAATTGTTGCTATAGGCTCAGAATCAATAACAAACCTGATTCTGTTTCGTACCTGGATATATGTATATCTAGCCCAAATAGTCAATTTCCCTCTCTAGGTTGTAGCTAGTACTAAAATGCAATTTCTGAGAGAGGATTTGTCTTCAATTCGTATGGTGGAAGCAAACGAAGAAACACCAAATCCACTTGCTGTGTAAGATGGTTTGACTAGTGTGTTACGTAGCAATCCACAAACCCCAAACCGTACTGCTATATGCATGCGCTGTGCTATGGGAAGGAAGAAAATATTTCCCTCTTTCCCCTCCCCATGGTGCTGTTTAAATGTTCATTCCATTCTGCATGTGCACATTATAAGGAAAGTGTTGTGGGAGTGAGACTTAGACAATTTCATGTGATTCATTAGTGTGGTGTACTTCCAATTCTGGCTATTGGTTGAGTTGGAAGAGTTGAACTTTTGCCTATTTTCTCCTGTTTTAGATAAGTAAAATTATTGATGAGACATGTGAACATGTGGGCTGGTTTGGAGTCATATTTTGAGTGATTTCTTGATGAACTTAGTCTTAAGCAGGAGAGTGGTTTTTTACCTCCTTTTTTAATTTGAAAAAGCCATTCTTTGTCTGTTCAGTTATCTGGATTTCAAAGCTTTTTGTGTTCTAGAACAAGCAGAAGGATATTTGATAATGTGTGACTGATAGCTGAAGAAATGTCCTAGAGAGGTGGTGGTTTCTGACTGGGCTTTTGTTCTCTGCATCAGGCAGTGCTTAAAGCTTTAAGACTTTGGTCCTAGGTCTTGAGTAATGATCCTTAATGAAACCACAGCGATGTTTAACGGGCAGCTGCTGTTTGACAGACCGATGCATGTAAAAATGGTGAGTATGTTCAAACCTTTCCTGCTTTCTAAGGTGGTAAATTTGCTCCTGGCTTTGGGTGATGGGTGGTTTCAAGGTCAGATTGAATTACTGTGGTGGGATGCACACATATGTATGTGTGACTTTGGATGCCAAAGCGGGACTCTTCATCAGGGACTGTGCTGGTAGGACAAGGGGCAGTGGGTTCAAACTGAAACAGGGGAGATTCAGGATAGATACAAGGAAAAAGTTCTTCCCTGTGAGGGTGCTGAGGCTCTGGCACAGGGTGCCTAGAGAAGCTGTGGCTGCCCCATCCCTGGCACTGTTCAGGGCCAGGTTGGACACAGGGGCTTGGGCACCCTGCTCTAGTGGAAGGTGTCCCTGCCCATGGCAGGGGTTGGAGCTGGATGAGCTTGAAGCTCCTTTCCAACCCAGACTGTTCCATAACTCTATGACTTGCTTAATTCCTAGTGATCTCAACACCATCAGGGATAACCAGTTCTGCTTATTTTGGTGAAAGGCAGTCGTAAATAGAGTGAAGACTGCTTTACCTTGAGGTTGCTGTGTTTTAATTTCAAAGAAAAAAGGGGGAGAGGGCAAGAACTAATTTCTTCCTTTTCTTGCAAACTTCCATGTGCTGCATTGTCTTCAGGACGAACGAGCCTTTCCCAAAGGAGACTTCTTCCCTCCAGAGCGACCCCAGCAACTCCCTCGTAAGTCTCTCCTCCATGACTGAACATGTTACTGGTTTTATTTTGCTGTTCAGCAACTGGGGCCTGATCCCAGCCCCAGTAAGACTCTTGTTCAGACTTTGGAAAGCTGGGATCCAAATAGTCTGACTAGTATCAAAGGGGGAAATGATAAAGAAGAGCTGCTCAGCCTTGTCTTTTTGGATACTCCTTTCAGCTCATAGCTAGAAGCTTGTCTTAAACAGGGTGCGTAAGGCTTCCAAATCTCTCAGTTGCAATTCAGAGACCCCCATGCCTTGTAAAACCACTGTTAATAGTGGGGTTTAATGGCAAAGTAATTAGTCAGTAGGGAAAGGTGTGCCTCCTTTTATGGGGTGGTATTCTTCATATCTGGTGTTCTTCAGCTGAAAGGGCTGAATTGACCTGAGAATCTTCCAGGTCTTCACATTTCTAAAGGGGATCTTATCGGTGAACATAGATACCTGAAGAAGAGTGTAAAGAAGAGGGAGCCAGGCCCTTGCCAGTGGTGCCCAGTGACAGGGCAAGAGGCAGTAACTGAAACACAGGAGACTCCAGCTTAATATAAAGAACCATTTCTGTGGGGGTGACTGAGTACTGGAACCATGGCTTGCCCAGAAGAGCCTGTGGAGTCTCCCTCCTTGGAGGTACTCAAGACCTGTCTGGAGATGGTCCTGGGCAACCAGCTGTAGATGGCCCTTGATGGGCTTGGAGTAGAAGACCTCCAGAGGTCCCTTCCAAATTCAACCCTGCTGTGATGAGATACTGAAAGTATTGAACAGGAAGAGTCTGGGTTGGAAGGGAAGAGTTAGAGGCAGGAGAACACAGGCTTCATGTATTTAAATACAGCAGAAATGTGAAGTGGGATGTTAATGTCATCCTGTTTATCCAGCTGGTTGCTGTTTCCTTCGGGATGGGAACCAAACCTGTGGTGTGCTGCTCACTTACACAACTGTAGTGATCATCAGCCAACCCATCCCTGAATTAGTTTCCTGTGTCTCTGTCAAAGCCTTGTTCAGCAGCAGTATTGCTTGTGGGGTTACTCCTGCCTTGACTGTCTCTAATGATATAACTCTTCTTCAAGAGCAAGTCCCTGGGTTTCAGTTTCATTCTCTTTCTATAAAGCTCAACAAATGCCAACGGAAAACTGTTTCTTGGCCTTTCTTGGGGTGGGGAAGGGGTATCTTGTGTTGGTTATAAAACAAGAGTCAACACGTCCTGTGTTTATTATGCTGATCTGGAAATGAGGAAGTCTTCTTCTCATAGGCAAAGACTGCCATTAAGGTGGTGTTTGCTGCAAATGCAAGCAGAGAACTATTCCTTCCTGATGAAGGAAAACCTGAGGGCTTTTTCTTCTTGCTTTTTGGACTGGGGAATCCTTAATTCAATTGGGTACAGGAAGATTCCAAATCCTGCCTGGGAATGATATGCTTTGTTTGCTCAGAGAAGAGGCTGGCTGTGTGCTCTGAATTCCATAGGTGGCTGTCAGAACCATAGGTTGAACTTTGTGGTTAAATTCTATAAGGAATGAACCTTGGCAAAGGTGGAAATAAACCAATTGTCAGCCAAGGGTAACACTGTGCAAAGGTTAGAAGATCTTTATCCTAAATTGCCCACTCTTTTCTCCTTAGATCGAGGAGTTGCACAAAACAAGCAGTGTTCTAGCCAGTTATTTTTCAGGAGTCAGCCTAAAACCAACCAACCAAGCAAGTTTCCTCAGCAATAAGATGGCAAATGGATGATGAGGAAAAATTGAGCTAGTTTTTAGTCTTATTTCAAGACACATCTACTCTGATTTACTCTACACTTTCATGCTTTAAGTACATGCCCCAAAGTGGGAACACAGCAAGCTTTTTGGAGAATGGAAGTCAATTACTTAAGAATAAAACTTGCTGTTTTGTCAAACTATGGAAAGAAGGCTTTTTTGATATCTGAATATTTCCTTCAGATGGTCTTGGTGGTATTGGCATGGGATTAGGACCTGGAGGTCAACCTATTGATGCAAATCATTTAAACAAAGGCATGGGAATGGGCAACATGGGACCTGGAGGTAAGAAGATTACTCCTATGCTTTTGTTTCATGAGAGCTTTAAGCTGTGTAGAAGGTAGTTAGCTTTGTTCTGCCTACACAAAAAGTCCAAGTGTATTAGGAGTGTTAAAGCCAAATGAGTTTTTGTTGGGCTAAGTCATGAGCTTGATAATGAAAACCTGAATTTAACCAACTGCTCCATTTTTTTTCACTGTGGTCAAGGCACAGCTCTCATTTTCTGACTCTTGAGCATGAGCAGCAGACACTGCAAATCATACAGGAAACTTTGAAAACCATTTCTCACTTTTAACACCGATTAGTGGGCTTGCAAATCTTTTGTTTAGGATCTGTTTCAATAGCACAAGTTTGAAAGAGCCACCTAAAAAGTAGCACACATTCAGCTTTCAATTGATAAATGCCTATGGGTTTTTTTCCCCTTTGCTGCTTTGTTTTCTGAGAAGGAATGTTGCAATCTCCTCAGAGTTATCCCATGTAAGCTGTGAACATGTTGTATGGTCTTTGTTTTCTATTGATGGCTAAGTGTTGTAGAATTACATCTGCTATATAAAGTTTTCTCTTTTATTTTGAGGAATGGGAATGGAAGGCATGGGCTTTGGAATGAATAAAATGGGAGGTAAGCTGTGTTTTTTGGCATGTCTCTAGCTTGGGCTTTCTGCAATTCATGTTAATGTAGCCATGTATCTGGCAGCATTTGTGTTCTTTGAAATCATCGCTGATTTAGTAGTAACTTGTCCCTTTTTGAGTAGGACTAAAGCTGCTGTAGGTGTATGGGGCTGGGTTCATACCTCACCTAAAACAGAGCCAGTGTTTGTCATGTGTGTTGGACCAAAGTCTGACTGAACTTTGGGTTTTGTGAGTCTGTGGTACCGAGTTGTCTTGGTGCCCATGGGAATGTTCAGTGAAGGCAGCTGGTGGGGAAAGTGTGGAGTTAAGTTGAAATGTATTGCTAAAGAATCCCTGAAAAATGTTCTCTTTCAGGAATGGAAGGTCCCTTCGGTGGCATTGAGAGCATTGGCCGCTTCCCAGCTGGAATGAACATGGGCAGAATGAGCGGTAGGCATTGGGGGTTGTTGTATCCCACTCTTGAGCTGTGTTCCTGAAAGCTTCTTTGCAGCTCAGAGGCCACAAGTGATTCACTGGGGTTGTCTTTAAGGACTAGTTTAGGAAGAGAGAAACTGCTCTCTCTGTATGCACCAGAAAGGCGGCTCCAGAGCAAAGTGGCCACCTCAAATGTGTTTGTCCACGCAGAGATGAGTCCTGTGTTGGGTTGGGTTGGGTTTTGCATCTCGAGAAGCCATGGTAAAATGCTCAGGAGAACATAAGAACAAACTTGCCTTGATGTTTGAAACTGATGCCACATTAAAACATCTCTTGGGAGCCATGTGGGACATCTCAAACTTGATCTTTGCAGACATGGATCGGGCCATGGGTGGAGGATTCGAAAGAGAATTTGGAAGAAATGAAATGGGAATGTCTCGTAGTTTTGGAGATACCTTGGAGAGAGGAATCGGTGAGTACACTGAGCTATACACTTCCACTACCTGCTTCTCCTACCCAAACTGTATGTACAAATTGGGTGTGTGTTTTACAACAAACCAGCCTATATTTTATATACCTTTGCTGTGGTAGTCTAGTTTTGATCAACCCCCTGAGAGCTGTACAGGAGGCATGTGGATCCACTGGATCCATCTCTGGGGCTGTGAATGTCAGATGTGACAGGAAACCTCTGGACAGCCTTGACACACTGTCTCATGTCTTGAGGCTTCCTGCTAAACTCCTGTACGCCTGCGTGGCAAAGAGGAAGGTTCTGAGTGATCTGTGACCCAATCCTGTCACTAAAACAGAGCCTGGGGCCTAGATAGTAGGGAGGAAAAATATGGCAAAACCTTAATTTCCTTCCCTTCTTCCCAGACGTTTTGGGAATCTGATACAGACTCACCTATCAGCCAGTTGAAGAGAATACACTCATCTGCAGCGCTAAAATTAGTGTTCTTCTGTTTTACCTTTTGGAATCCCGGTGGGAAAAGGAAGAATGAGAATACAGGGAACATGTAAAATGGTATTTGAAGTGAGCAGGAACAGCACAGTGCTGCTCTGTCTGCAGCAGCTTTGAGATGGGAAAAGGGATTGATGGTGCATGTGGGAAGATTCAGAACATGAACATTTTTCATGTCTTATGCGAGGGTCTGTCCCATGTGCAGACACAGCTCTGGTGATGCTCTCACTGCTGTGCTCTGTTAATTTGAAATTCATTTGTAAAGAAATTGAGTTTCTGATACAACTCAGCTGACTCTATAAAATTGGCCCTTGTGTGCAAGGAAAGGTGATCTCTTCAGTGAGGACAAATCCTGCTCCTTGCTGCTCAGAACTGCCCAATTCCCGAAACAAAGCTGAACCCAAAGATCTCAAAGCAGGCAGACCTGTAACACTTAATAACTGAGAGCTGGCTCTGCCTGCACAGGTTGAGCCCTTGAGACTAAACACCCAAGTGGTTAAACACAACAAGAGCTCTGCTGGCTTTCAGCTGAAGAAGCACTACATGTTTGTTGCTGCAGTTTCTTCACTTAAAAGAAAAAGCCAACTTGCAGCAGGACAAATGTTACTTAACCCCAACCAATGTTGGTTATTGAGGCTACTACTGAAGCAGGACAAGTGCTGCTTGTAAATGTGGTCACTTTGGTTTCTTTGAGCATAGGCTCAATTCAGAGTTATTTATCTTGTTCCTCTTCACTAAATATACGTAGGTAACTGAAGTACACACTTCCTTTAAGGCTTTTCCCCTCAAACAGGAATCAAACCCAGCATGATTTTCTTCTTGAAGTTTAGCACTGCAGCACTGTATTTGTTAGATAAGCTGAAAGCCTTCATATAACAGCAAAATGGCCTAAACCATAGAGGAGTGATCCTTTTACTGCAGGAATCACTGTAGAGACTCTGCACCAGAGTCAGGACAACTCAGTCAAGGGATTTTGTATAGCAGATGCAGGAACCCAATTTTAGTTTGTTTTATGGCCCAGGCAGCCTTTTTGTGTTCCTTTGCATATGAAAAGGCCAAGCATGCTTTGTGACTGTAACAGTTATTGTGCTGTGGGTCTAGTGAGGGAATGGTATTCTTTCTCTCAGAGATCTGGTGATAGGAGGGCTGTCAGGGTTGGGGAAGGTTTGCTTGTAGAAGTCTCTCCCTGGCTTGGTGGAAGTAATCTTTGAGCTGTATGGCAAGGAGGATGTGGCTTCACTCCTCTTCCAAGCAGAATCTATTTGAACTGTAATTTGAGCTACTACTCACTATTGCTGTGTATTCTCCAGTGTGCTACACAGGACAGCTGCCAGCTAAGAGTATATTTAAAACACAGCTTTTGCCACCTGATCTTCTCCCAGGTTTGCAAATGCCTTCAGAATTCTCTTTTTTTGGGGGGGAAGGCTTTCTTTGTGTGTACCCAAGTTAAGCTCCCTAGTGAACACATAAACTTTCCTCTGTTCAAACTGTAGTTGGGACAAGATCATAGAATCATGGAACAGTTTGGGTTGGAAGGGACCTTAAGTTCATCCAGTTCCAACCCTCTTTCAACAGCTTCCACTAGACCAGGTTCCTCCAAGCCCCGTCCAACCTGACCTTGAACAGGTTGTGGTCACTATGGGGTGTGTGTAATCAACAATAGAACTCTTCTTACCATCCAAAAGAAACCTTTGCTTTACATCCTGCAGCAGCAGAGTACGTGGTGGGCAGGTGCTTTTCAGAGTGAGGAGGAAGCTTTAAAGCATTTCAGTCGTCTCAGCATGCATTAGGGTTGTGGCTTGTCACTGTGTGATTACTGATAACCTGTGTGTTGTGTTCCAGGTGGTGGAAATGCCAGCATTCCTGGGATTGAGAGGATGGCACCTGGCATTGATCGCATGGGCTCAGGAATAGAAAGAATCCCTTCTGGGATGGGGCATGGGATGGAGAGAGTAGGCTCAGAAATGGACAGGATGGGGCTTGTTTTAGATCGCATGGGCTCCAACGTGGAGAGGATGGGGACAGGAATTGACCGAATGGCCCCTCTGGGCATAGATCACATTGCTCCCAACATCGAGAGGATGGGCCCAGCTATTGAGAGGATGGGATCTGGCATGGAACGGATGGGCTCTGGCATAGGCTTTGGCATCGAGAGGATGGGTGCTGGCATCGACCGCGTTGGCACCACTATGGACAGAATGGGATCAGGTGTAGAACGGATGGGCTCTGGCATGGATAGAATGGGTATAGGCATTGAGCGTATGGTCCCTGCTGGAATGGGAGCTGGAATGGGTCAGGTGATAGAGAGGATGCCAGCTGGTTTGGATCGCATAGGTGCTACTCCTATGGAAAGAATAGGAATAGATCGTATGGGAGCTGCTGGCATGGAGAGGATGGGCTTGGAGCGCATTGGAGCCACTAATATGGAGAGAATGGGCCCTGCTATGGGGCAGGGCATGGGAGCAGGCATAGAGCGAATGGGACTGCCCATGGGAAGCAATTTTGAGAGAACAATGGACATGGAACGTGGAAACTTTGCAGGCAATTTTGCAGGCTCCCTTGGAGGAACTGGAGGACCTGCAGCTGGGGTGGCCAGGAAAGCGTGTCAGATATTTGTGAGAAACGTGAGTAGCCCCTTTCCTACCTGTCCTTCACTCATCGTGCAATTGATCCCTACTGACACATTCATCTGTGCTCCAGTCACAACATCCAGTACTGACTGCAGCCAGAGGGGCAGTTCAAGCTGTTGTGAGCTGAAGCCATTTCCTTAATGGGATCAGAGCTCTGTCCCAAGATGGAAAACGTGTTCTGAAGAGCTGGCAGTGCCTGCAAGTTGTTCAGGAGCTCCTCAGTAATGGTCTGTTCTTCTCTTTTCACAGCTGCCTTTTGATTTTACATGGAAAATGCTGAAAGATAAATTTAATGAATGTGGTAAGTTATTTTATTGCTGGTTATTACTCTGGAATAGGAATTAAACAGCAATTCCTGGCTCTCTGTGTCCCCAGCACCAGTATCTTGAACTGAAGTTTCACTCAGACTTACTGAAATGCTAGATCTTTACATTTATCAAGCCACGTGAGGATGTCTGTTCTGAGTGTTGGGAAGCAGTTGATGATACATTAACACTCCTTTCTCTAAGTGTTTCTGCCCTTCTCCATCTTGGGCTGCTTTATCATGCAGACAGCCTTTGTTGGGTGCTCTGTTCACCTCCTGCTGATGAAGTGAGAATCAAGAGAGACACTTTGAATTAATTAATTTCTTAAACCAAGAACACTCCTTTAAAACAACAGCTTGGAAAAGCTGTCCTGCGGCTTGAAGTTCTAAATCGTAGACTCATGGAATCTGAGACTGCTTTGGGTGGAAGGGACCTTAAAGCTCATCCAGTCCCAACCCCCTGCCACGGGCAGGGACACCTTCCACTGCAGCAGCTTGCTCCAAGCCCCTGTGTCCAACCTGGCCTTGAACACTGCCAGGGATGGGGCAGCCACAGCTTCTCGGGGCACCCTGTGCCAGCACCTCAGCACCTTCACAGGGAAGAACAGCTTCTGCCTTAGATCTAACCTGAACTTCCCGTGTTTCAGTTTGAACCCATCACCCCTTGTCCTATTGCTCCAGCCGCTGATGATGAGTCCCCTCCAGCATCCCTGTAGCCCCCTTCAGACACCAGAATCAACCCCTGGGCACGTTTAAAGGTAGAGAGGGTTCAACAAACCCCTTTTCTTCTTTTCCCTTCCCCAGGCCATGTGCTGTACGCTGACATCAAGATGGAGAATGGGAAATCCAAAGGCTGTGGGGTGGTGAGGTTTGAGTCCCCAGAGGTGGCAGAGCGAGCCTGCCGCATGATGAACGGGATCCAGCTCCGGGGCCGGGAGATTGACGTGCGAATCGACAGGAATGCTTAAGAAGGAATTGCCTTTTTAACACTGCTTCCACATTTTTGGAATTTGTACTTTTTTTCCCCCCCCCCTTGTTAACCATTTTAATTTGACTGGATGTAAAGGTGTTAAAAAAATTCAGTTGCTTTCTTGGAGTAATTTTAATTACTTTTTTAACAAATGGATTTCCATTTTACTGGGTTTTTGCATTGGAACTGCAACATGCACAATCTTTTTTTGTAGTTGTGGCATCTCGTTGACATTACAGATGTAAACAGTAATGACTTTGATAATAAATGAAATTCAAGATTTCAGACGCAGCATCTGGTCCTGGCAGCACCTCCTCTGCTTGCAAAGCTCTCTGTAACTTCAGTAAACTAGAACTTGTGTCCTGTGAAGTGTTGAGAAAGACTGTTCCTCTCCGTTGTTACTTTAACATGGTGCACAGTGGTGTTGGGGTTTGAATGGCCTTGGGGTGCAGGGGACCTCCCTGCCCTGTGTTCAGACCTAAGCAATGGCCACTCTTAGTGCAAGGCTGGTACTTTCATTTTGCTCCAGTGGCAAAGCTGATTTCAAAGAAAAAGGAATAATAAATACATTATCCTCTACCTTCAGGTGTGTCAGTGCCATTCTGAAGGCCTGAACTGAAAAGGGATTTAAAGCAACTCCTTGTGGTGGTTTCTGGGTCCCAGGCAGGGTGAGGTGCAGCAGGGGGAAGGCAGAAGGTGGAATATTTCACCACCTGCAACAAACACAGTTTTAACAACACAAATAGCGAAAGTGGGGCTTTTTGAGAGGGAATTCTTATGCCAGGAGAGATGGAGCTTTATGCCCAAGACAAAATTTATAGAATCATGGAATAGTTTGGGTGGAAGGGACCTTAAAGCTCATCCAGTTCCAACCCCTGCCACAGGCAGGGACACCTTCCACTGGAGCAGGGTCCTCCAAGCCCCTGTGTCCAACCTGGCCTTGAACACTGCCAGGGATGGGGCAGCCACAGCTTCTCTGGGCACCCTGTGCCAGCGCCTCAGCACCCTCACAGGGAAGAGCTTCTGCCTAAGAGCTCATCTCAGCCTCCCCTCTGGCAGGTTAATGCCATTCCCCTTGGCCTGTCCCTACATCCCTTGCCCAAAGCCCCTCTCCAGGTTTCCTGCAGCCCCTTCAGGCACTGGAGCTGCTCTAAGGTCTCCCTTCAGGAGCCTTCTCTTCTCCATCTGCCCCAGCCCGGCTCCAGAGCAGCGCTGCTCCAGCCCTGCAGCATCCCCATGGCCTCCTCCGGCCTCGCTCCTTCAGCTGCACGTCCTCACGCCGGGCACGGCAGCACCGCACACGGCGCTCCAAGCGCTCCATGCGCCGGGAACCCTCCCTCAGGACCACTCCGTATGGAACCGCTCCGTACGGACCCGCGGCCCCCCCCCTCCCCCGCCTCCCGCCCACGTGCCCGCGGGCAGCGCGCGCTGTGACGTCACCGCGCGGCCCCGCCCGAAGGTGACACGCTGCGCTGGAAGATGGCGGCGGCTGCCGGCGGCTGTCGGGTGAGAGCGGGGCCGGGGCCGCCTCCGCTCCGCCGGGGCTCGGTCCGGCGCCGCCGATGAGCCGGGGGTGCCCTGGGGGGGAGCGCGGGGAGTGCTCGGCGCGGCGGGTGCCGCCGGTGAAGCGGCCCGGTTACCGGCTCCCTTCCGTGCCCGGAGGGCTGTGGGGTCCGTATGGAGGGCTGCGGCGCGGGTCCGGGCCCTGGCTCCTCAGCGCGGGGCCAGCCCAGGCCGGGGCAGCCCGGCTCCGCCAAGGGGCCTCTTGCCAAGCTGGAATCCGCACGGGTGTCTCCCGGTGTTGAGCCGAACGCAAAGGTTGTGGCTTTGGAAGCCGCTTTGTCGCGTGCTGGCTGTGGAGGTGGTGGTGTCTTCAGCCCAGAGTTAAAGCTGAAATAGGGGAGGCTGAAATGAGCTCTGAGGCAGAAGCTGTTCCCTGTGGGGGTGCTGAGGCGCTGGCACAGGGTGCCCAGAGAAGCTGTGGCTGCCCCATCGCTGGCAGTGCTCAAGGCCAGGTTGGACACAGGGGCTTGGAGCAAGCTGCTCCAGTGGAAGGTGTGCCTGCCCGTGGCAGAGGTTGGAGCTGGAGGAGCTTTAAGGTCCCTCCTAACCCAGCCCAGGCTGCGATGCTGTGATTCTACAAGCAGCCTCCCATGTTTCTTGGCAGCACTTGGGATGTTTCCCCAGAAGCCCAGTGAATATTGTCTGTTTGCAGTGTTCTTTCTTTTCTTCTTGGGCTCTTTAGGGTTTCTGTCATCTTGTATTGTACACCAAACTTTACCTTTTTGTTGCAGAAATGTCTCATCAGTGGCATATGGCTGATATCCAGAAGACACCCCATTTCTGCAGTCCCCAGGGGTACAGTGTGTGGCATGAGCCCACCTGGTTTAGAGACCCATCAGGTTGGTTAACAGCTGATTTTGTCTTATTTCAGGTCAGAAGTGCTTCCTCATTAGAGCACTGATCTGCTGGATTGGGATGGATTTCTGAGAAGCACCAGTTGTAGGTTGAAAGTTTCTACTTGTAAAGATGCATTTGATCAAGGAATATTGTAGTAGCTGAGTCCAAGTGACAGAGTGCAGGAGTGATGCTCTGGTAACTTCATTGACCAAGTTATTTAAGCCTGAACTAACCTCTGGAGTTAAGCTTCCTCTGGGGAAGCATCTTTTTTAATGGCTGTGTAGATTTGCTTCCCTGGGCATTAGAACTGTGTTGGACATTGGCTCTTTTGAGGTTAAGCTGCTGCTCTTTCAAGGTGGCTTTATGTTTCCCACAACATTTACTCTGTTAGAAGTGACTCAGTGCTTGCCTCAAGTAAATCTACCTGCTGGCTTTGATTCCTGTCTGATTTAATGTCTCATTGGATCCTTCAACATGGAATGCTTTTCTTTAGTCTAGATGCTACTCTTCGGGAGGAAGAAAAGGTTTTATATCAGGGTTTGTGGAGAACATCAAACAGGAATTAGCAAAAAACAAGGAGATGAAAGAAAGCATTAAGAAATTCCGAGATGAAGCTAAAAAGCTGGAAGAATCTGATGCTCTTCGAGAAGCAAGGAGGAAATATGTAAGTCAGGAATTCCTTTGGTGCTTTCATTGCCCAGTCACTGAGCTGTTACCAATGTGCACGTAGATTTGAATCTTTGTGCAGATGAACTAAACTCAGCATGTCTGTTCCCATGGGAAGTTCTGCTTGGCTGGGAATACTGGTATTAAGTGGAAAATCTTTCCAGCAGCCCCTTCAGTGGGTTTCCCACATGATGAGCGGATGAAAGAATGAGACATTAGAATTTAAACCCTTATTTTGCAGTCTTTGCAGAACTATAAACAGCACAAGTTGCATAAATGAACCTCTGGTGGTAGTTCCTCAAGGAGGATGCTCCCTATGGTGGAGCCCTTTTGCTCTCAGTGACAGCATTAAGGGGCTGTGCTGTGTGGTAAACTGGGCTTGAGTGTTTTCTGTTCTCAGTTACATGCAGTGTGGTTTTTTTTCCCTGCAGAAAACCATTGAATCTGAAACAGTGAAGACCTCAGAAGTGATTAAAAAGAAACTTGGAGAAATAACTGGGACAGTGAAAGAGGTAAAAGGCAGCTGTAGAAGAACCCGGTCTGCGTGTTCTGCTCTGCTCCTTCACTTTCCATCTGTGTAAATTGCTTTGGTGTGGCTTAGCTGTGTGTAGTTATGAGTTGGACATAAAGCTCTTTGCTGAGGGGGACATAACTGGTATCTTTTCAGTACTGTTGAAGGTGCTGTGAGCATCTTCTTTAGCCAAATGCCATTGATAACCAAGGAAAACCATTTGGTACTGACACCCTGTCATTTCTCTTCCTCTGAAGCTGTGGCTTGTGACCCATCCAGGGTTGGTTGCCTGTTGCTGGTGAGAATTCCAAGATCACTGAGGATCTGACATGTGCCAATGCAGAACAAAAGGGCAACCAGCTACTGGCTGAGTCCTTTTTAACCTCTTGCATACAAGGTCCTGGCTCTGTAAACACAGATGAAATGATGGATATGAAGGTGTGGGATTGAGAAGAGTGTTTCTTGATTGTGCAGCAAGAGTTGCATAGCAGAGAGCTGTCTCCACTGCTCCTGTACCTGCTCTGAAGAAGCACCTGATTGTTTCAAGGGGAAGGGCTTGACTATTTTAATGCTGGCATCATTAGTCCTTCTCTTTGATGTCAAGGGAAAAAAGAGTTAAGATCTCTGGGTAGCAGCTATTACAAATGCATTTGATCTCATGAGCAGTCCAATCTGTTCTTCTGGAAAGAGGTGTTGGACAATGCTGCAGTGCCAAGCCATAGTGTCCCAGCCAGTCTCCCCTGTAACCTGTTGCTGTGTGCTCACCTTAGGTTGGGTTAGTTTTGTCCTGTGTGAATGCTAAAGACCTCTTAATGCCCAAAGAGGAGTTACTCAATTTTCCGCCAGTTTCACCTGTCCTGAGCTTTTCTTTCATGTTGTGTTTTCTTGCAGAGTTTGGATGAAGTCAGTAAGAGTGATATTGGCCGGAAGATAAAGGAAGGTGTGGAAGAAGCAGCAAAAACAGCAAAGCAGTCTGCAGAGTCAGTGACAAAAGGAGGGGAGAAACTGGGCAGGACAGCAGCCTTCAAAGCTATTTCTCAGGTACCTGTCAGTTGTAAGGTTTGACTGTGTCCGAAGCTGTGTGGTGACCTCAGAGCAGCCTTCCAGTGGCTGAAGGGGCCTACAAGGATGCTGGAGAGGGACTCTTCATCAGGGACTGTAGTGATAGGACAAGGGGTGATGGGTTCAAACTGAGACAGGGGAAGTTCTGGTTAGATAGGAAGAAGTTCTTCCCTGTGAGGGTGCTGAAGCACTGGAACAGGTTGGCCAAAGAAGTCCATCCCTGTCAGTGTTCAAGGCCAAGCTGGAGAGTTTCAGGCGACATGGTCTAGTGTGAGGTGTCCCTGCCCACAGCAATGGGGTTGGAGCTGGATGACCTTAAAGTCTTTTCCAACCCAAGCCATTCTATGATTCTACTATATGGGACTTTTTTCTTCAGGTAGTGTCATGGTTTAAGCCATAACTCACGCAGTTCACTTGCTCACTCCCCCCTCTTTCTTCCCCCCACTCCCAGAGGGATGGGGAGGAGAATCAAAAGAATGTAACTCCCCCAGGTTGAGATAAGAACAGTTTAGTAACTAAGGTATAACACAAACCACTGCTACTACCACCGATAATAATAATGACAAGGGAAATACAAGGGAAGAGAATACAACTGCTCACCACCGATACCCAGCCAGACCGAGCAGCGAACCCCCTCTTCCGGGTCCCTGCCCTTAGATTTTACATCCTGGGCATGACGTGCTGTGGTATGGAATACCTCTTTGGTCAGTTCGGGTCAGGTGTCCTGTCTCTGCTTCCTCCCGGCTTCCCCTCCTCCCTGGCAGAACATGAGGCTCAGAAAGTCCTTGGTCAGACCAAACATTTCAGCAGTAACTAAAACCATCGGTGTTATCAGCGCTGTTCCCCGGCCGAAAATCATAACCACAGCACTGCACCAGCTCCTGAGAAGGAGAAAAATGACTGCTGCTGCTGAACCCAGGACAGGTAGATACAATACAACCATCCAGTTGGTGTTCTGGACTGTTGACTTCTTAAGCAGAAGGCCTTGGTGGTGTGTGTGCCAGTAGACATCATCAGAGAAGCATTTGGTGACTAAGGGAGAGGAGAATAACCTGTGGCCTCTTTATGTATTTATTTCTTCCTTCAGCAGAAGTGATTTTCAGTTTCTGGGATATGAGGGAAACAGTAAATCAACCTAATGAGGGTATTTTCCTTTCAGGGAGTAGAAACAGTCAAGAAGGAAATAGATGAAAGTGTTTTAGGACAGACCGGTCCTTACAAACGTCCGGAGCGCCTACGGAAAAGAACAGAGTTCTCAGGAGAGAGTATTAAAGAGGAGCGAATATTTGAGGCTAATGAGTAAGTATGGGGTGCCGTTTAGGGTGATATAGGATGGCTGTGGGGTGAGGCCTGACCTGGCAGCACGAGTAGGTCTAAGAGCAGATTTCCAGCAGAAGTTGCTGATACTGAACCTTGCAATAGCAAAACTGGGCACTTAAAATGCTAAAGTGGGTGCACAAGGTTCTAATGTGAACTCCTGACTGGCTTGTGTGTCCTGTTTCCTCAGTTATAACATCTTGCTTTGAATTACATTTGGCAGCACTAAGTCTGAGCTCCTTTGCTTCCTCTGCTGCCTTGCCACACTAAGCCATGTTTCTGTGGTGTGTCAGCTTCAGTGATGCTGTATTGATACTCCTCAGGATGTTCTCCTTCTCACTCAGTTGTAAGTTACTTGTTCACAAGCACGCCTGTCTTGTGTCCTTTCTAGGGAGGCCATGGGTGTAGTGCTGCACAAAGACTCAAAATGGTATCAGCAGTGGAAAGATTTCAAGGACAACAACGTGGTCTTCAATAGTAAGTGTTCCAAAGACAATGGAAAAGCACCTTACTTTCCCAGTTGTGATTCTTGCTGGGTTGGATCTCCTGACGTCTGTGCAACTAGCTCAACGTGATGCTCCGTCTTTGTTCGCCCCCTCTTCAGTTGGTTTTGATCAGTCTCTGCTCCCTGTAGGTACCAAATCCTGCTTTCAGCACTGCTTAAAGAGCTGAACTCTATTCTGTTTTCCATTGTTTTCTAGTCACATTCCCTCTGGCACTGGGAAGAGGCCAGGGCACTCATGCATGCCTATCAGCGGGGAGAGGGCAGGTCGCTTCTTCCTGACCTTGAGCTTGTGATGAGAAAAGATCTTACATTGAGTGAGCTGGTTTCTGGAATGTGTGGACCTTTGCCTTCTGCCTGGTTTTAATGCAAACCCTGAACATACTGAATGTTCTTCCCTGTGAGAGTGCTGAGGCGCTGGCACAGGGTGCCCAGAGAAGCTGTGGCTGCCCCATCCCTGGCAGTGTTCAGGGCCAGGTTGGACAGGGCTTGGACCAAGCTGCTCTGGTGGAAGGTGTTGGAGCTGGATGAGCTTTAAGGTCCCTTCCAACCCAAATCATGCTGTGATTCTGTGATTCTATGATTCTATTCTTGACGCACAGCCCCAGTTAAACTTTCTGGTGCTGGTTCCACATCTTGCTACCCACTGACTCAAGGGTGTAAGGAGGCTGTTACTGGTGTGGGCAAGTCTGGTGTATTTTCTGCCTGGAGATCTGAATAGAAGGTCCAGAGTTCTGGGAGCTGCAGTCAGAGGAAGCATCATTCTCCTCATTACGGTTACTGGTAGTTAAGAACACTGAAGGAAGATGAGGAGAAAAGAAACTTGGAGTGGATAGCTGTTACTCACTGAAGTGATTTAGAAAAGAAGCAGCAGGTT
This sequence comes from Ara ararauna, assembly GCA_028858755.1. NCBI lineage: Eukaryota > Metazoa > Chordata > Aves > Psittaciformes > Psittacidae > Ara > Ara ararauna. Next base: position 1,663,922 of record CM054398.1, on the reverse strand, counting down.
TGCTCTGCAGTCCACTGCATGTTGTTTCTTGGTGGAAGGGCACTGCTGCTCACAGCTCCTCTCCTTCCAGGGTTCTTTGAGATGAAGATGAAGTATGATGAGAGTGATAACGCATTCATTCGAGCTTCCAGAGCTGTCACAGACAAAGTCACGGACTTAATAGGTAATGTTTCACCCTTGCTGTGGAAAAGCATCACTGGCCTCAGCTCTGCTCTGATGCCTGCTACTGCTGTTGTCCTCCGGGTGTTCCAAAGACCAGGCTGGACGGGGCTTGGAGCAACCTGTTCTAGTGGAAGGTGTCCCTGCCCATGGCAGGGTTTGGAACTGGATGAGCTTTAAGGCCCCTTCCAATACAAACCATGCCATGATTCCATGATTATGGAGCTATACAGCATTTGGCATGGATCATTACCCAGTATTGTGCAGTAACAGGCTGCTACTGGATCAGATGTGCAGTGCCGTGACAAGTGCTTGTATGGGTTAAAGCTGAAGCTTAACTTTAAACTGCAGTTGGTCTCAAGTGCCTCCTCCTTCTCTCTCTTGTCTCCCCAAACATCTTTCCCTTGTTCCCTGGGACAGTTGTCGTGCCACCAGCCTCATTGAGTTGTTTTTCAGGTGGATTGTTCTCAAAGACAGAAATGTCTGAGGTTTTGACAGAGATACTCAAAGTGGATCCATCCTTTGACAAAGACCGGTTCTTAAAGCAGTGCGAATTTGATATAATCCCCAATGTCCTGGAGGTAAGGAGGAGCTGCAGTGTGATACATGACAGGGGGTTGGAACTGGATGATCTTAAGGTCCTTTCCAACCCAAACCATTCTATGAATGAACAGCACTGGACAAATGGTGCTATCAGATATTGGTAAGGGAAGGAATTTAGTGTGTAAGCACTACTGGATTCTAAGTGATCTGTGACTGCTTGGGAGGAGAGCAGGTCATGAGGAATGGTGCTAGTCAGGGGAGTTCTGTGGAACTTCATGTTTTTAAGGACCACTCAGAGGACAGCACTGCTGAAGGATGTGACTGCAGGTGTAATGGATATAGTTTCTCACTCTGTAACAGTCTGTCAGGAAAGACAAAGCTAAAGTAGTGGAATTGAAGTACAGCAGAAATTGTTCTGAGATTTGTATGAGACTAGAACACTGAGGCTTGAAGAGAGAAAGAAGCTAAGAGAGAGCAAAGTGTGATCTTGTCATCCTAAAACACAGTGCAGGGAATGACTGTATCTCGCTTAGTACGTGCTAACACACCTGTAGAAGTGTTTATAATGCTTCTAGTCTTGAAGTAGCGTTATAGGATAAGCTAAAAGGAAAAATATTCCTATTTTATTCCATTTCCTCTTTCAGTCTATGATGTCTGGAGAGCTTGATATCCTCAAAGATTGGTGCTATGAAGCGGTGAGTAGAGCTACTCAGACTGGCTGGAAAGGTGATGGTTCTCCCTTGTAAGTAGGTGTATTGTGCCACCTTTGCTTGCAAGCTGTTGGATCTGTGATGTTGCTTACCTGTTTGCCCAGCTGCTTCCCCAGGGAGCATACTAGAAGACACTAATGCAGTCAAGTATATGGGCAGGAGTCATGGCATAGTCTGGCTATGAGCTGAAGGGTGGGATTTTTAGTGAGCCTTTGGTTCTGTGAAGCCCAGGGCATCTGCTGTAGCTGTTTGGTGCTTGGCACGACCTCTGTGTTCAGCATATCTGCAAGAACGTGACTTTTATTGTCGTTGGTGGTGGTTCTCTCTAAGCAGAAAATCTCTTTTTCTTTGTGACAGAAGAAATTCAAACATGTAATGCAAGTTTGTTGCTTCATTTAGACTTACAGTCAGCTTGCTCATCCCATCCAGCAAGCCAAAGCCATGGGGCTCCAGTTCCACTCCAGGATTCTGGACATTGACAACATTGATGTGAGTGCCCTTTCCTGTGTTTCACTTTGGGGGGGATGAATTAGAAACTCATGACCTGAAGAGGGGTTTTCTTCTTTGCTCTGACTTAAGTTGGAGGTAGTTACTGGCTGTGTTACCCAAAAGGTAACTCCCAAGTTCCTGAAGAGCAACATCCTCTGGAGCATTCTGCATCCCTACAAAGAGAGGCAGGAAGAGAGAGTTTTATGTTATAAGCGGACAGCTTTGGGAAACAAATCTCAGTTCTCCACTCCCCTCTGCACTGCAGTTAAGAAGTTCTTTAAATACTGAATGGAGTGACCTTAGAATTGAGGAGAAGGTATAACCTGATTGGAATACCCAGGTGCAGCTCTGGAGAAGGTGGGATTGTCAGTGTTAGCTGTGTCAGGCCAGAGCAGTGGTGTTAAATACTTGATGTTCTTACCCTAATCTGCAGGAATTGTTTCCTGATGGAATTTTCTTCCATTGCAGCTGGCCATGGGGAAGATGATGGAGCAGGGACCAGTTTTAATCATCACTTTCCAGGCTCAGGTCGTGCTGGTAATTAAGAACCAGAAAGGGGAAGTGGTGGAAGGTGATCCGGTAAGGAATGCTCTCAGCTGGAGGTGCTTTCTCTCTTAGTCCCCTGTTAGTCATCCTGGGTGTTAGGATTCATCTTGGTGCATCTGGAGCAGGGGGTGTCACACGTACTGCATTGACTGGTAGGAGTAATACTGCACCTTGTGGGCTCAGGTCCTTGGTGCAGCTCAGTGTGGGCTGTTTCTTCCTGTCAGACTCTCAAAGTGTTAAAACCCCATTAACTGAGCATTAACTAACTCCCTGCCTGCAGTTACCACCATGAGTTCTGTTCCTCTGGGACAGAACTGAACTCTCCTGCTGTACACTGAAACTCCATCCCAGAGCTTCTGCCTGATCCTGGTCTGTTCTTCCTTTCACAAAGGGCACTGTAAGAGGAGAGCACAAAGATGTTTGGCAGACAGGGTGGGAGCTGGAGTCAGCTTATTTGCAGGGGATGGAGAAAATGACTGACTTAATACATGCATTTAATAAAACCTTGGCTTTTTGCAACTGCTGTTTCTAGTCCAGGCACTAATGGGTTGGAACTGGATGATCTTAAGGTCCTTTCCAGCCCAAAGCGGTCTATGATTCTAAGTTGGAAACCTTAATTCTGAGTTTGGAAATCAAAGGTTTATCTGTTCCTGGCTGTAACATGTTTCCAGCCACTGTCCTTATTCAGCATCTTCAGGCTTAGAACCAGAGAGCAAACTCCTGAGGACAGTCTCTGGAGGAGGTTGGAGCGTGCCCCCATCAGGTGAGGTCTCTGAGCATCCTGCAGGCTCTAACAGCAGGATTTCCCTTCCAGGACAAGGTGCTGCGGATGCTGTACGTGTGGGCACTCTGCAGAGACCAGGACGAGCTCAACCCCTACGCTGCGTGGAGGCTGCTGGACATTTCCTCATCGAGCACCGAGCAGGTTCTCTGAGGACAGTTGCACCCAGGGGCTTCCTGTACCTCACTGGAAGTGGCTCCATCTCTGCACTCGCACCCGGCTGCTGTGGGATGGACTGTGGATGAGGGAAAGAGGCTGGACTGGTTCCTTTGGGAAGAGGGGGCTGTTCCGTGTGCCCTCATTGTGCCAATCCCCATCATGAACTGGATGAGTACGTGGCTTCTGCTTTGCTGTGGCACTGTAAGGGTGGAGGGAGATTGCCAGTGAAAGGTCTGAGACATGAGCAGCTGCTGTTGGCTCCTTTTTTAACCGTGGCTGAAGGAGGCTGGTTGGCTCCTGTGTGTTTCCCAGTGCTTCCAGTGATGCACAGAGGTGGGTATTGGAGAGTGAGACATGCCAGGCCTAATTCCCATCTGCTGTTAATCCTCTGGTGGCCTCAAAGCATCCCCCAGAAGATCTCAGAGGTGCTTTTAAGGCACATTGGTCTTGGCTAACTCTTGTGGAGTCACACCAAGAAGCCTTCTCTTGCTGCAGTGTCTTGCACTTTACCAAACCAAATACAGTCCAGTTTGCCTGTAATGCTCTTGGTGTGCAGGGGCTGGCATCATCAGGCAGGTTCTTGAGGCTGGTTGCAGTGGTACCATCCATATAGCCACAGCTTTTCACTGGGAACGTTGGTTTGGGTGTTGTGTTCATTGTGTCCACTGGTGCCACTAAGGAGTGCACAACTGCCTTTCTCTGCTGGGTTAATGTGATGGTGTGGGGGGGAGAGGCTGTAACTGGGAGGGGGGCAGCAGGCAGGGTGCTAGGATGGTGCCCAGGGGTGGGGATGGACAGAGCAGCGCACAGGAGTCAATAAAATGCAGTAACAGGTAGAACATCACCTCTGGAGCTCAGGTATTTATTCCATGGGATGAGAACAGAGAGTGTGATCCACACACCTCCTGTGTGAAGTGGGTCCTGAGCGTGGCTGTTGTCACCAGGGGGACTTGTGCTTCATGGAGACAGCACCCCCTTGGTGGCAATGGGAAGGTGTTGGGGGATGAGCTGCTGGTACCCTCAGAGACTCTGAGTTTGGGAGCTGTGATGTGGGTCAGTTCCTCAACTGCCTCTCTGTGGGAAGTGTTGTGGGGGGAGAATATAGTTGGGGGAATAGGAAGTCAAGGGAGTGACCTGCTGCTGTGTTCTGCCCCTGCACGGAACAGGGTGATGCAGTACAGCACTTCCTTGCCATTAAAGAGAATCATTCCCAGGTCTTCCTTCTCTTCCCAGTGTCCAGATCAGTTCCTTTGAAGTGGAACTTTGTTTTGCCTTTAGCTCTTGGGATAATGAATTCTCTTGGGGGCTTATGTTTTATTTATAGTAGATTATAAGCAGCAAACTCCTGGCAGGTGCAGACAGTTTGGAGAGAGGAGAAGGAGGAGGATTTTCCATTGTTCTGGAATACTGTGAGCAGGTCACAGGGGGCTGGAAATAGGGCTCTAACGTTCCAGTAGCATCAGGCAGCCCAGTGGCACTGCTCAGCGGCATTGCTGTGTGTGTGGAGGGGACTTGGCCGGTGCTGTGGGAGGTTCCAGGGCTCTGGAGCTGCTGCCATGTCTGTGGGTCTGTCCTGGCCCCCCCAGGAAGGGGACGAGGGATCCCCCACCATTTCCTTCCCCACTGGTGGTGCCTCAGCGCCCTTCAGCAGCTCAGATGTGGGGCTCAGAGGGGCTTTGGCACCTCCAGTACCACTTCCTGGTGTCATTAAATCTCTATCACCCCCCCCATTCCCTAAACTCTGCTTCCCTACACCTCTACAGTGTTAAGGAGGCCTGGGGTGCCCTCTGGGGCTGAGTGCAAGTGCTTTATAAAGTCATTTTAAGGGGGAAAATGAACCGTTTGGTTCAGCAGAGCAATGTGGGGACCCAGCTCCATCTGCACCTCTTTGTGCCACGTGGTAGATGCACTTGTGCCTATTGCCTGTGCTGCAGTGGCACTAACCCCCCCTCAAGCACTGCTGTCAGGTCCTTCAGTCTCCTGATAGGAAACAAGCAGCTGTAGGTCCCCCTTGGAAGGGACTGCGCTTCCTCTGGGCTGTGACACGCAGGAGGAGACATTCCTGCTGCTGTGTGCTCCCCGAAATGGACTGGATCCTGCTCAACATCCCATCATGGGATGCTGGGGCTGTTTGCGCTTTACAGGCCCCCAGGGATTGGGTCAGAACATCCCCCCCTTGTACCGGGAAGATGGGGCACTACCAAAGCCATCGCGATAGGAACAGAGGCCTCTTGCTGCTGCTCTGAGCGGTGTGTGGTGTGAGGGAGTCGGGACAACTCCTGCTGGGAACTGGAGGCCAAAGATCCCTCCTGGCCTCTATCCTGGTGACTTGACAGCTTGTTCTGTGTTAGGGAGGCTGCAGCACAACTGCGGGCAGGGACTGCTGCTGGGTGTGAAAGCAGCCACACTGCTACCAACAGAAAGCTTTATTTCCTTTCAGAGAGCAGCATCCCGACGCCTCCTCTTGACTCCAGGCCATGGGAAAGGGCCTCCTCAGCCCTACCTATAGGAATTGGCCTTGTGTTTAGGCAGGAAGGTGAAGCTTGGGGGGACAGGGCCCAGCAGCAGCTCACTGGAAGACAGAGTGAAACAGAAACCAGGTGAGGTTTGTGTTCAGTACAAGAGGCACTGGTACCCTGGGGGCTCTGCAGCAATGGGGAGTGCAGTCACAGGGGTCAAATAAAGCTGGAAATCACCCCCAGCCTCTGAGAAGCTCCTCCCCACCCCTCACTGTGCTTCTGCAGAGCCAAAACCCTCTTAATGCCAAAAAGCATTGGATCCTAAAATGATGTAAACCAGTTCTCCCACGCTCAGATTTAGCCTAGCTCAAGACTAACAACTGTTTCACACATTGCCTTTTCAGTGCAGTCCTTTGCTTTGTAGTCCAGGAGGTTTAACTTATTTCCTGGATGCTTTAGCATCACTAAAGCTTTCCATAAGCCATGTCAGAGTATCCCAGCAGGGCACAGCATTGCACAGCAAGAGCCTCCATCTCCAGCACAAAAGCAGAGCTAGAGAGCCCTGCTTCTGGTTAGTGTCTCCTTAAAATGAGCTTAAATGAATAAACCTCAACTGCTTTACGATGTTGAGGAGTTCTGGCTATAAATGGCACTGCAAAGACCAGAGGGGACATTGTGCAGCCTCATGTGGGCAGGTTCTGCTTGGAAAATGGCATTTAAAAGTGCTGATCAAAACTCACTGTGCTTGTAACGTGGCTTTAGGCAGCTGGTCCCAGCGCTAAGAGAATGGATGAGGATTAGCAAAGCCACAGAAGGCTGTAGCCAAGCTCTGGTTTTGCTCCTCTCTGTTTCCATGAGCTGGGGAATAGCAGTTGGCTGCTCCAGCTCTCATTTTAGCTGCCTTTGAGCTTGCAAAGACAGCTCAAGCCAGTGCCTGAGGACTTGGAGATGGGAAAACCAGTTTCCTGCACTTGGCTGCATGGACTCGGAACTCAGCTCATGAAAAAGGGAGAACACGCTCAGCTCTCCCAGCCTGGGCATGGAAACAGGATGCGGGCTTGGCAGGGTGGGACTGTCCAGGCAGAGCATGCAGGGATCTGATGCTGAAAGCCTGAGACACCCCACGGTTGTGCTTCCTCCCTTGGTTCCTACATGTGTCCTGGGATGAGCAGTGTGGCATGAGAGAGGTCAGCGAGAGTCAGGACTGCAGCCGGCACTGCAGGACTGCCTGAAGCTGATGCAGGGACTGGGAGAGCTCTTCATGACAGCTCCAAACTCAGTTCGAACCTTGAAGTAAAGCCCTGGTTGACCCTTGCTGCTTCCTAACAACCCCTCTGGAGGATGCACAAAATCACTGCAGGGCTCTGGGATGTCCCTTGTAGGACCCGAAATGAACTTCAGTGCTTTCTGACCTTATTCTAATCCAATCATCCACGTTCTGGCTCGCCATCAGTGTCTCCAGGTAGTCTCTCCCCATGTAGTAGGGCGGCCGCTCATTAATCTTCTGAGGTAGGAATTCCAATAAGCCAACGGGAATGTACCTGCAATGGGATGCAATGCAATGGCAGCGTGTGCTGTGCGCAGGTGGCACGGGCTTCCCTCTCAGCTGGGAGGCATCACCTGCACAGGAACGAGAGCCATTCCAGCAGGAACTTCCTGGTCTTCTCCACTCCCTGAGTATCGGAGCCCCAGTGCTCGAGGCCGTAGTTGGTGAAGTCCCTGAGGAGCTCGAACCTCTCGCTGGAGGAGATATCCCAGTGCCTCTGTTCCTTGATTTCAGTGAAAAGCCACGGCTTGATGAGTGCCCCTCTGCAGCCAAAACCCAACGGGCATCGTTATTGCCATGACTGATGCTTCTGAAGGTGCCAACTCATTTAAGAGACTTTCCAGCACTTCCCTGCCAGCCCACTTCCCAATTTCAACAGGAAGCTGCTGGATGCTCCCCCAGATGCAAACTGGTTTTACCCAGTTCCAAAAAGGAGTTTCACCGAGAGGGAACTTCTCATGGTTTGGGTTGAAGTATCTTTTTTCAGTTCCTCTGGGACTCTCGCAGTAATAGCAAAGGGGAAACCCAGGCACTTGCCTTGCAATCATGATTCCTGAGACTCCCATCTGCATGGCTCGATTCGCATCTTCATAAGACAAAATATCACCATTTCCTGTCCAGAAGGAAGGGAGAAGCCAGAGGTCAGAGTGATGAGTTAATCCAGGCATGGGATAAAGCTCAGAATGGACACAGGGGCCAAGTGCCAGATTGCCCAAAGAGGCTCTGGGGCTCCTGTTTCTGGATCAGAAATGCCTCAGGGATGTATCCGATTCCTTTTCCTTGTAACGGGAACATCAGAGCCTTCTCCTCTCTTCCTCTCCCAACCCCTATCCTGAAAGTTTAGCTGGGACTGTCTGTGCCATGGTGCCCATGGGAGAAAGCATCTGCTAAAACCCAAGTGCTTGGTGCCTGTTCCTTGTCCTCCTCTGCTCAGTGCTCATCACACATAGCCCCAAGCACGTGGGCAGATCAGCACAAGACACTCCATTGTCATCCCCACCATCAGGGATACTCCAACCTTTCCCCCAGAGCAAATGTCCTTGGGGGGGGGGGAGCTGGTTTGTTTAAGCTCAGACACGCAGCACTTTCAGTCCACATAACAACACAGCAGCATCACCTACCAAAAAGAGGCATGGGGCTGGCTACTTGAGCACACTCTGCTATGTAGTCCCAGTCAGCACTCCTCGTGTAGCGCTGCTCCCTGGAGCGGCCGTGGAGCTGGGGAGGAAAGTCACAGTGAGACCTCATGGAATGCCAGGAGGAGGCAGAGAAACAGGCTGGGGTAAGGGATCCCTCGGGAGCTGCAGCCCAGGAGTGAAAGGGAATATTCACTGCGGGCAGGAACCACCCATCCCCATGCACACGAGCTGGTCCCATCACTTCCCAACCCTGCCGTAATGAGGTTAATTTGGGCGAAACCTCTGCTCCCAGTGCACTGCAAGGAACAATCTCCCCCTGTAGTGGATACAAGGCTCAGGAGCACCCAGGAAGATGCTCTCTGCACCTCCATTTTAATCTGTTATTAGTAGGGAATGCTAAAAGACAGGAGGCAGCTGGTCAAAGGTGTTTGAAAGCTGTGGGGAAGGGGAAGGTCACCCCACGTTGTGCTCTGGGACATGGACGCAGAGTTCCCCAGGCACCACAGCAAGGATCCCTGTACCGTGACCATGGCTGCTCCCCACTCCCGGAGCCTGGGGATGAGTTTATGAGCCACATTCATCTTCTCTTGCACCCCCGTCCGGATCTTCACGGTCAGTGGCACATCCAGCACCTGCACAAGAGGAGAATGAGGCCGGGCTGCGGCAGGAGTTGGCTCCATCAGCTCCTCTCCTGCTGCCCCCACTCACCGAGTTCATCCCCCGGACGATCTGTTCGAACTTGTTGGAGCGAGTCATCAGGGCACAGCCTCCTCCCTGCAGGACACAACGTGGCACAGGCAGGACTTGCTGCCTCCTTCCATAGGGAAGAGCCTCCTGGAGTTGCTCCGTAGCAGCCCTCAGGGATGCAAGGAAGACTTGGAGCATCTCAAGACTTGGAGACAGGGGACTCCTCAACTAAAAGCCCACAGCCCTTTTCCCTCCCAGCTTGGGCCAGGGACAGGTAACCCTCTCTGAACAGCTAATTCACCTTCCCGCTGAAGCCTAGTGCCCGTAAATGAACTGGGAGCTCTGGAGCCGATCAGGTAGTGAAGAATGAGGCGAAAGACAAGCATCTAATGAAGGAAGCAAACCACGCTGCAGAACATCTTACCTTCTTGTAGACCAGGTCAATGGGACACCCAACATTGACATCTACAAAGTCCACTTCAATTGTCTGGTTCAGGAGCTCTGCACATTTGGTCATCGTGTCTGGAAACGCTCCCTCCAGCTACCAAAGAGGGACAGGGGCAGGAGTTCAAGCAGCAGCGCTGCTCCTCAGATGGGAGGTATCGTTTGAAGAAGTGAGGGTGCTGAGGCCCTGGCACAGGGGGCCCCATCCCTGGCAGTGCTCAAGGCCAGGCTGGACGGAGCTTGGAGCAAGCTGCTCCAGTGGAAGGTGTCCCTGGGGCTGGAACTGGAGGAGCTTCAAGGTCCCCTCCAACCGAACCCATTCCATGATCCATCCCACGTTTGGTTGTCAAAACGACAGCACTCACCTGCACCCCAAAAATGTCTTCGGTGTGATGGCGTTTGAGGAGAGCCCACTCGGAGGCCTGGCCCTGCAGCAGGTTTGTGCACACAGCCATCTCTCCACAGGTGACATCTGCCCCCAGGCGCTTGCAGATCCTTCGGAAAGGGAGGTTTCCACACTGACAGAGACACAGAGAGATGCTCTGTCAGGAGCTGTGCTCTGTTCCAAACGTGACAACACCAACTTGGGAAGAAAGGACAGAATGATCTACCTACCGTGGTCAGTGGAGCCAAGTAGAGCTTGCCTTGGATTTCCAGCTGGAAAACAAGGATGGAGGAGCACGTCAGCACAGCTGAACCAGCGGTGGTTAAACAGGAAGACCTTTGTTCGCAGTGTTATCACTTGCCTTGGGTGAAACTCAGTGGGTAACCCAGGAAAACACCGTTTTGTTGGAGGACCTCAACTATTCCCTGAGAGTCTACCATTTGGATAGAAGAACCAGAAACCTGAACCACTCAATCCTGCTCAGCTTGGAGCAAACTCAAAGCAGTTACAGATAGAGAAGGATGCAAGACTGGTTAATGGATGCAAGGATGGAGGGGAAGAGGAGGAGAGGCAGGAGGCAATGCTCTGTGCAGTACACACAAACCAACCAGCCCCTGCCTTGCCTCTCCTCACAGACCATTCCCACCCTCACTGACGGCTCAGCCCCAACCCTCCTTCATGCGCAAAGGGCTGCGGCTTCTCTCGGTTCTCACCCCCCCGAGGACAACACCGAACCACTGCATCCTTCCCCTCATGACAGTAGCGTGGTTCCCAGGCAGCTCTGGCCTTTGCCTGCCTCTCACCCAGGCTAAGGGGTCTCTTATCAGGCGCACAGGAGAGAGCAGCCCTCAACCAAATTCTCACCTTCCTCTTCTCACATGGCCGCAGTTTTATCACGTCTTCATCTGTCACTGGGCCCACTGTTTGGATGGAGGGAGCCTCCTCGTCATCTGTGGGGCTGGGACTCTGCAAGCCATCTGCTTTGGGATCTTCTCCCTGCTCTGGTAGCAGAGGACACGCGGGATCGTCCCCACGGCCCTCCTGGGGTGTTGCGCAGTTGGACACCTCTTGTTCCTCTGCAGAGCACCCCGTGGCTTTGCCCCCCTTCCTGCCATCACCACGGGGCTTGGCCAGAGCACGGAGGAACTCCTCAGCCCTCCTGAAGCTGAACTTCCTCTTGCGCAGTTGGTGCTGGAGCTCCTTGGAGAGGTTGTTCCTCACCAGCGCCTTCCCTTCCCACTGCTTGGCCAGCTCCGTGTTGATGATGTTCCGGAAGCCGTCCCCGAGGTGGGCCTGGGCGAAGCGGCAAGTGACCCCGTACGTGCACTTGCCGAAGGTTTCGAAGAGGACACAGCGGGGGCCCAGGTCTGGTGGCTTCAGTGCCATGTACTCACCAACGTCGTGAAGGAACCGGCACCGCAGCCCGAAGAAGCACTTGTCTGCACAGCCCTTCCAATAGGAACGAGGGGTGAAAACCTCTCCACAAGCACCTCCAAACCCAGCAGAGCCTGGGTCTGCCCCAGCCCAGAGCTGCTCTGAGCAGCCACTGATGCTGGGTGCCCCATGAGATGCTGCCTGAAAGTGCACTGCTGGAGCGTGATGCGGGAGGGCACTGATGTACCCAAATGGGGATGTTTTAGTGGGAGAACTTGACTTGTCCTGCTCAGCGCATCGTGCTTCATCCCTCCCAGCCAGCACAGCCCCTGCTATGCAATCCCTGCTCCAGGGCACCTCTGTCTTCAGTGGGCTTAAAAAGAAATGGAGCCCTTGGGCAGGAAGGCACCACAGAATCCCAGCCTGGTTTGGGTTGGAAGGGACCTTAAAGCTCCTCCGGCTCCAACCCCTGCCATGGGCAGGGACACCTTCCACTGGAGCAGGGTGCTCCAAGCCCCTGTGTCCAACCTGGCCTTGAGCACTGCCAGGGATGGGGCAGCCACAGCTTCTCTGGGCACCCTGTGCCAGCGCCTCAGCACCCTCCCAGGGAAGAGCTTCTGCCTTAGATCCAACCTGAACTTCCCCTGTTCCAGTTTGAACCCATCACCCCTTGTCCTATCGCTCCAGCCCCTGACAAAGAGCCCCTCTCCTGCATCCCAACCCGGATCCCCCGTCCCCTGCGTGGCTCCCCCGTGCTCTACCTGCGTTACTGATGGGCAGAGCCGGTTCTGCTCATAGTGGTTGGGTTTCATGCAGGGTCTGCTCTTGTTCTGCCCCCGCGCCCGCTTCCGCTCCACGGGCTCCTGCTCCGCTCCTGCATCCTCACGGCTTTCCTTATCCCGACCGGCGCCCTCTGCCTTCACCCTCTTGGCGGGGGGCTCGCCCCGCCCGATGCCGACCTCCTCCTCCTCCTGCTCTTCCTCCTTCTCCTCCTCGCCCCGGTCCCGCAGGTACGCATGGAACTGCTCCTTGGAGGTGACGAACCTGCCGAGACCCAGCCCCGTGAGGCCCCAGCGGGAGCGGGGGGGAACAGGGGCCGGAGGGGCCGGGGCGGCCGGGCAGGTACCGGAGGGGCTGTGGGGGTCCGGAGGGGCTATGGGGGCTCCGGGCAGGCACCGAAGGGGCTATGGGGGCTCCGGGCAGGTACCGAAGGGGCTATGGGGGCTCCGGGCAGGCACCGAAGGGGCTATGGGGGCTCCGGGCAGGCACCGAAGGGGCTATGGGGGCTCCGGGCAGGCACCGAAGGGGCTATGGGGGCTCCGGGCAGGTACCGAAGGGGCTATCGGGGGTCCGAAGGGGCTATGGGGGCTCCGGGCAGGCACCGGAGGGGCTATGGCGGTTCCGAAGGGGCTATGGGGGCTCCGGACAGGTACCGGAGGGGCTCCGGGCAGGTACCGAAGGGGCATTGGGGGCTCCGAAGGGGCTATGGGGTTCCGGGCAGGTACCGGAGGGGCTATGGCGGTCCGAAGGGGCTATGGGGTTCCGGGCAGGTACCGGAGGGTCCGAAGGGGCTATGGGGTTCCGGGCAGGTACCGGAGGGGCCGTGGGGGCCCCGTCCTGGGCCCGCACTCACCGGGCCCGAACCGGCGCCACCCCCGGGGCCGCCGCCGCCGCCTCCATGCTGCCGCGCGCCGCGATGGCGCGAGGGGCGCGCCGGGACCACGTGCCGGGGGCGGGGCCTGGCGGGCGGTATAAAAGGGGCGGCTGAGGCGCTGCGGCCTCAGGGCGGCTCCGTGTCTGCCCCGCGGCGGGGCGGGGGTTTGCGGTGCTGAGCGGATGGGAGGCGGTGGGAAGGGGGTGACCGGGGGGGTCTGGGGGTCCGTGCGAGCTCCGGGTGCTCTGAGCGCTCCGGCGGAGCTGTGCGGGGGAGTGCGGGAGGGCTCCGTGCTGCGTGCCCGGGCACCTTCCCCCGGCGCGCGCGGATGGAGGCGGCTGCTCTGCCGCTGCTCTGCCGCTGCTCTGCCCCTGCTCTGCCCCTGCTCTGCCGCTGCTCTGCCGCTGCTCTGCCGCTGCTCTGCCCCTGCTCTGCCGCTGCTCTTTGGGCTGTGTCCTGACGGGGCTGTAGCTGCCGCACACCTGAGGCGCTGCCGCGCGTTCCTGGTGTCCGCATGAAGGAGCGTCTCTCCCGTCCCCTCTAAGGGCCTTGGAGGCCTTTTCAGCTCCATCGGGAGTGACCTCTCTGTTGCCATGAGTGTGCTCTCAGCCCTGCATCGTGGTGCCAGAGGCAGATGCTCTCGTGTACTTTTTGCCTTTAGGTGCTGCTGGAAGCTGGTGAGGGGCAGCTCTGCTCATGGCGTTGGGGAATTGCCCCCGTGCTGGGTTGGTTTATGAGCGTAGGAGGGCTCTGTGTGCGCAGTTTCTCTGTGCTCCTGCTTTCCATTGCCTCAGTGCGGTTCTCTCCAAGCTCTCCATCAGAAATGCCCTTCGGGAAGGGCTGGGAGCCTGGCAGGGTGCTTCTGCCATTGCCAAGGGTGGGCAGGTTGTGTGATGGAGCCGGGCTGCTGGAGAGACGCGCTTTGGGCTGATGGGGTATTCATTAGTTTGGAAGTGAAGCACGAGGAATGCAAAGTGCTATTTCAAGGGTTGGATTGGCCGAGGGCAGGAAGGGAGGAAATGAGGCCCTGGGGATTAACGAAGTGATTTCATTGCTGTTGTTGTGGGGCAATAAGCCTGAAGTCAGAGCGCTTGGGCTCGCTGCGCTCAGCTGAGGTCACAGACTCTCGTATCTGATCCCTTCTGGGGGCAGCTTTATGAGGCTGAGCCTTGGGCAAGCTTCCCAGCAGATCCCCTGGGATGGCCGCAGTCTCCTGGGCACCTAATCCCAGCCGGACACAGGCCAATGGGACAGGGGCTCAGGCACACGCAGCCAAGCAGCTCTGTGTTCACCCGTGGCTGGTGCAGGGTGTGAGTGAAGGAAGCCGGGGGTCTGGTACAGAGAGGTGCGGCTCGCGGTGGTGCTTCAGCCCTTGCTGGTTTTGGGTCATTCTGAGGTTGGAAGAGGGGCCGGGGGGTGAGGAGCTCTTTGGTTCCTGGGTGAGTGTAGTGCACGGACCGCCAGAGCTGTCACCTCAATCTCCTTCAGCAGCACTAAAGCAGCTTTGAAGAAAACCAATACCCAAGAACTGACTGGGAAAGGCCAAGGAGGCAGGAAAGAAAGGAGAGGTTGATTACAGGAAAGTGTGAGCTCTATAACAGCAAGAACTAAGGCAGGAAGAGTTCGGCTGCTTCAACGTCCAAGCTAAACAAGCCACGTGTATTAACGGAACTGCCCCTTCCCCAGGCTCCAGCGCCAAGGTTGGGATGTGTCAAGCCCCTGGTTCTGGCTACTCCATTTGTGAGCTGACAAATGAGGCTCTGCAGCAGCCCCGAGAGGTCACCTCCACAGCTGGGATGGAAACTTGGGCTGCTCCCACTTGTTTGGATGCCTTTGAGAGCAGTGCAGGAATGTTCTGACAACCTTTGCTGGGTAACTGTGAACCGGGCAAAGGCCGCAGGAGGCAGGTGGGAGATCGCTGCTGATGTATGGGGCAGGGGAGCTAGGGCTGGAAGTGAGCCATGGGGTCCTATCCATCTTCTGGTCAAACCAAAATCCATCCCTCATGTCTGCTGTCTACTTCTTTAATCCAGTCTTGTTTTTCAAGCGCCATGCAGCAGAACTTCCAGCCCTCTGCAAAGGAGACTATTCCCATTGCCCATAAATCTCCTATCAGGAAGCTGTTTCCAAGATGAAAGCTCAAATGTTTCCCCTCTCCAGTTTCATGCCCCAGCTCCCAATTCCCTCCCTGCCGTAACCACCAGCTCTTGGTCTCCTCCCAGCAGCTCCATGTGGACACACGCTGGGGTCTCCATACCCCACCCCAGGATCCCGAAAGGTGCTGTGCCACATCTGCTCCAAGGAGACCTGTGCCGGGATGCTTTGGAAATGGGCTGTGCTCCTCTAATGCTTGCAGAGGGCTGAGCCAGGCTTTGGGCAGGCAGTGGTGTGATGGATTTAGACAAACAGCTCTTGCTGTAGTTCCCTTTAGACCAGTTTAAGAGCTGTTCAGAGCGCTGACTTAGTGCTTGGCTAAGATGGAGCTGTTAAAGGTCACTATCTGGGCAAGGCCTGCATGGTTTTGGGACAAGCTGTTGGTGTGTTGTGGATCTCGCACTACCTATGGCAGGAATAACGTGCGCTAATAAACCATTGGATCTGCACCATCCCTGTGGGATGTGTGGGCAGGGATTCCCAACAGAGGAGGGAGCGAGGGAAGGAAACGTATAGGCCATCTGTGCTCATGTGGGAGTGGGGGGAGCACTGTGGGATCCTGAGCCTCTTGGCTGTGGCGCTCAGCCCTTCGTTAGGGAAGCTTGGAGAAGACCCCAATTCTTTTCATCAGCCCCTAAAAGAAGCTGAAGCCCCAGCAGCAGTCACGGGAGGGGCTGGCTCCTTGGCAGAGGCTGCTCTGCGTGACAGGAGAGGCAGGATGTGGCTTCCCAGCGCCCCCGGGCACGGCACAGCCCCTTCTCCCGTGCTGGGAGCTCCGGGGGGCTCCCACAGCAGCCTTCGATGCCCCTTCGTGCTCTCAAGGCCACTTTGGGGCAGTTCCTTGGGCTCCGGAGCGGGACCCTCATCTCTGATCTCTCCCATTGCTCTTCCATGCGGGTTGGCTCTGCTGGGACTTGAGGGGAGCAGCGGATCTGGCCTGGAAAGGTGCCTTCAGCCTTTAGCTGGCCCCTTGCAGTGCCCTGCCCCACCACATAAAATCTATTGTCCGTTTCTCATTTGTGTTTTTACACGGAACAGCACCACTGAGGTTTCCTCCTGACATTTAACTCTGTCAGTAAGTGACAAACCCAACAAACATTCCTGTTTCACTGGGACAAAGGTGCCAAGATCCTGCTGGGGCTGAAACCTTTCACCATTTCCGATGCAAAATGTTTGAGTTAGAAAAAAAGAAATAAGAAAAGAAGACCTAAAAATGACACATTTCAATGTTTTTCTAATTATTTTCTCCATTTTGGCTGAAGCTATTGGTCCAATTTGGCCTCACTTCCCAAAGAGCTTTAGAATCTTCCCAGGCTTCTATTTTGGTGTCTTTTCCCATCATTGATGAATAAAGGTTTGCTCTCTGCCCTGCTCACCAGTGGGGTGCATGCTCCTGGTCCCACCAGAGGCTTTCCTTGCAGGTTTGCTTCACTGGTGCAGGGCCTGGAGCACAGTGGGATGGGGAACGGCTGAACCTGGGGGGTTCAGTGTGGAGAAGAGAAGGCTCAGGGGGGACCTGATCGCTCCCTACCACTGCCTGAGAGGAGGATGGAGCCAGGAGGGGGCTGCGCTCTGCTCCCAAGGAACAAGGGATGGGACAAGAGGAAACGGCCTCAAGCTGCACCAGGGCAGGTTTGGATGAAGCTGAGGAACAATTCCTTCCCCCCAGGGTGCTCAGCATTGGAACTGCCCAGGGCAGGGCTGCAGTCACCGTCCCTGCAAGTGTGCACACACCGTGGAGACGAGGCCTCGGTGCCATGGACCAGTGGTGGCCTTGGCAGTGCTGGGAATGGTCGCACGTGATGCTCTTAAAGCTCTTTTCCAACCTGGTTGATTCTGTGATCCTGCTTTTGCTCATCTCTGTCTCCTACATGTGGGTGGAGCCTCGGTCCACACCGTGATGGAGCAGGATCCGTGCTATCCCATCATTGCACCCCATGCTGTACCTTGGCTGATGCTCTGTGCCAGCTTCTTCCCAGCTGCTGGCACATCATGGGTTGGATCCTCCCCACAACCTGGCTGCTGTGAGCATGGTGCCTCCTCAGCCCTGGGAATGAGCTGGGAAACTGAGGAATAATGAACAAGCCGGGAGCTTTGCTTTGCCTCTGCTCTGCCTGCGTGACTCAGAGGGGAACAACGTGTTGAGTTTTAGGGTCACAGATGGTTCTGGTTTGCTTGTGCTAGCGTGGCCTGTGACTGACACATGGCTGCGCGGTGCTGGAGGCTCACAACCTAAAGGATAGCACATACTCTTGTGTTGGTCAGTTTTGGAGCCTACCTCACCTCAACCGGGGTTCATTCCATCCAGTGGGTCAGGGAACAGCCCTGCTCCGGGATGGATGTTGCTCCATCTCGGGCTAGCAGAGAGGTGGCAGAGCTTCGACCCTGTCCTCATGTGTGTGCTCTGCAGCACTGCCCACAAGCACAGGGCTTGCCTAAGCTCCCTGAGGTTGAATTTTGGAGCCAGTTGTTTCCCAGCATCCTTTGGCCCCATTCTGCTTTCCTCTCTTCCTGAGGTACCTGGATGAAAGGGCTGCTTTGAATCGCCTCTCCCCTGATCCCTTCTACACGAGTTGGTTGTTGTGGCACAAGCAGATGCTGCTCAGGACAGGCGGGGGGGGTCACTCATTCCCTTTCCTACCCTCACTCTTCAGCATCCTGCTGGAAATACATATTTACAAGGAAAAAACCCTGCAATTTCATGTCGTTTTGGTTAAACAACATCTCAGTTTATCCAAAGCCCTGCTCAGCGGCTGATGTTTTCAGGTGTAACTGTATCTCTTCCTCCTGACTAGAAGGTATTGAGGACTGATGCAATGCCATCTGAACCTGGACAGCGAATGAGGGTGAGCAAGCACAGGACCACCTCCAGGTTTGCTCTGTCTCAGTGGGATGCTGTCTCAGCTTTCCAGCCTTTGCTCTGGAAGGTTCACCATAGGCCTTAAAAACCAAGGGAATGCTGTAGGATGTTCGCAGGAGTGAAGCGGCTTTGGTTTAGCAATAATAAATATCATATGTGAGCTTATACAGGACAAACCATCCTCTTGGGCTTTCTGCTGCGCTCTGAGCTGCTGGCAGCTCTGCTCACGCTGCTGGAGGGGGAAGGATCAGCAGCACTGGAATCAGCCATTGGCTTTTCCCAACTAAGACCTTGGCAATGTCTGGGATGTGGAAAGTCCAGGAGGAAGCAAACGGGCTTTGGCTGAGGGTGTGGGAGCCTGAACGTGAGCTGTGCTACCAGAACTCGCTGTCCTGGTAGGGCAGTGGGGAGGTTGCAATGAGCCTTAACATTCCCCTTCCTGAACTGGAAAACTTCCGTCCCATTCAGTTCTCCTCCTCTGCCTCCATATCCCATCGCAGCAGGGACTAACACACTTGTTTTCTAGGCTGGCTCAGTACTGATGTGAGGTTGCATCTCTGAACCAGTGTGTGCTCCTTCCCGCTGCTGACAGCAGCTGAATCCTCTGGCTCATGTCAGCAGCGTTTGGCAGAGGAAACGTCTCCAAAGGGTGGAATTCCTGCAAGTTCCATAGGGATTTAGTAGCCAAGTCTGTGCTGTCTTTAAGGGAGGTCTTGGGTGATGCCAGTCCATGTACAGCTCCAAAGCAGCTGCAGCTGGGAATATAACCTTGCTGTAAATCCATCCCTGAGGGTGAATCAGGGAGAGGCCGCCAGGGCCTGGTGGTGGCGGCTTTGACCTCCAAGGCAGGGCTGCTAACACAAGCAGGTCTGTCCAGCTGTAAAGCTGCTGTCCCAGAGAGCCACTGAGCTTTAAGAAGGAATACAAGGAGTGGGGTGCCCTTTCTAAAGGTGGGATCGTGGTCCCCTGAGTGCTATTGAAAGGCTCGATTCGTGTATCGCCACAAAAGCTCCATGTTTCCCGTTCCCTTCTCCGGCTCGGCTCTGGGCTCTCTGTCTCCTGCAGCTGCCTCTCCATGCTGCATCCCTGCAAACCATCATTATTTATGGGCTTCATGGCAGGGCCTCCAAAGGGCTCCGGGAATGCGGAGCAGATCCAGTGCTGGAAAAGCCTTTCCCGTGCGGGGCCGGGGAGCTGCGTGTTTGCCACGAGAGGGGGTTATGAGTCTGCGGGAGCCTCAGCGGGTGCTGAGGGTGCTGCGGCTCAGAGCAGGGTGCGCCTGGGTCCTGCCTGGGATGAGCATCACCCTTCAGCCTCCCTGGTGTGCAGGAGGCGCCTTTATCTCACAGCACAGGCTTTGCGGCAGCTTCATCCCCTTGTCCCTGTGAAGGACGGGATGACGGTGGATTAAGATGAGATAAGGCCTGGGAAGTGCTGGTGGATGGTTAAGTGGGATGTGGCATTCAGCAGGCGTTGTGGCAAATGGGGAGACAGGAGCCCATGTGGCTGCTGCAGGGTTTTGATCCCAGATGACCTCATGTGGGAGAGCTAAAGCGGAGAGTGGTTTTCCTGCAGCCTGGGCAAGGCTTCACCCCCTCCCTCCCCTCTGGTTCAATGCAGCACTTGCCCTGAATGTATTTCCTTGTGAGCTGCCTCCACTGCCCCATTACATTCCCTCCTTTGTACTGGTGCAGCTCCTTGTGTGATTGCAGAGGACCCGTTTGAAGAACTCATCTGGCTGATCCCTTTTTCCCGGGACAGGGATATTCCCTTCATAGGAAGGAACCTGACCCTAACCCTAATGTTGTGGTCTGGGATGCAAGCCAGCAGAACTGGAGCTCAATCAGCCTGGCATGTTCTCCTGTACCTTTCTCTGTTGTAATAGAAAAGGCTCTAATTTCTCTTCCTGGATAGCTCCAAGTCACTGAGGTGGGTCCACGTAGAAAGAGCTTAGAGAATTGTTTGCTTTCAGCTTGAAAACTGCCTGGAATTGAGAGGCCTGGGCTTTATTCTGTTTTCCAGGTTCTCTCTATTGCTTTCTTCCCCTGCTTTGCAGCCTTCATGCCCACTAAAGTGCTTGAGTAAGTGCTTGGTTGTTTGGATGTCTTCCTATGTGGGATATTCTCTCCCATCATCAGAGAGGGTAGGACAGAGGAAAGAAACCCTCTTCCTTCTTTGAGGGCGAGAATACTTCATGTTTGCTGGGCTTAAAACTTCGGACCCAGCTTTGTGATGTCCTTGCTTTTGTGAGCCCAAAGCTTCTTCAGCCAACAAAGCACATTAAAGCAAGAGCTGGTCCATTGGTCAATGGGCTCAAACACCAGCCTGGCCCTGTGAGCTTCTCCTTCTGCAACAGTTCCCAATGAAACCTCCTGGTTTTGCCCTGAGGCCACTGCTGATGGCCCCAGCACAGCATTAAGTGTTTGGAGGCCATGTGATGAACTGGACTGCTTCAGAAGGGGGGAGCACAGGTCTGAGATACTCCATCAGGTGTATTGATAGTGGAACAGGAGTTGGAGATCCTTGGTTTTACTCAAAGACCTCTTTTTCCTCCTCTCTGCTGCAGTCTCTGTGTTCTTTTACCTTCTGCATTTAATTTACTCCTGCTCCAAAGCTTTCCACAGCATCTGACTCTGTGGCCCTGCAGTTCCAGTAAAGTCCTGGTCTCATTTGGGATACTGGGACAATAATTGGATATTTGTCCTCCCCACCCCATGACCCTTTGCTCAGGATTTGAATGGGAGACGTTCTGGGTGTGTGGAATCAGGCCAGGTGCATGCTGTGCAGTTCTTCTCTGAGGTATTCTTCATGGGCTGAGTGCTGCACAGAGATGAGTAATAACCCCCAGCCCTCATCCATCAAACATAATTAGGCCCATTTCCTAAGAAGCCTTTGGACTGCTCAAGTGGGAGCTGAGAGGAAGATGGAGCACGTTGTCAACAAGCTTCCAGGAAAGGGAAGAACCAAGAGGTTCTTCCACAGTGCTGGAGCTGGCTCCAGGGCAGGATGCAGACCCCCCATTGCTGGCTCCCCAAACATCAGGAACCCAAATACCTGCTCAGGGAGGAGAAAAGCCCCAAAGGATGCGAACTCTTGGATGAAATCAGGTATGTTCTGACTCTTTGTGCTCTTCTGTGCTACTATGCCCAGTGTTGGGATCCTGACCTGGATTCTTTGCCTCTGCCTCCCATAAACTGAGGGATTCCTGGCAAATCTTGTAATGGTTTTCCCTGAAGTGGCCGTGGTTTATTTTTCCCTTGAAAGGATTTGTTTTATTTGAAGCTATCAATGAAAACAGAACCTGGATCTCTTCCAGAGAGGCTGTCGGTTGGCTGAGTAGCTCCATTTATTTAGTTAGTTTCTGTTGGTTTTTACATTGCTGATGCATCATTAAGCCGCATTCCAAGGAAGATGGGGAGGGGTTAGACTAAAGCAGCTGTGTCTTTTGAAATGCCCATTCATCTCCATTTATACAAGGAAATTGGTTTTTCCAAAGGGCACAATTAAAACCTGTCCCACTTAACCTGGGTGGGAAGTTCTCCTCCACCCTTTGATTAGTACCTTGACAAAATGGCCTGAATTGGGCTTTTCCTCTGATTTGGGGTTTGGTGAGTTGTTTTTTTTACATTAGAAGTCTTGAAGCATCTTGCAGGGTGACATTGGTGTCCCTGCATTAGCAGGTATGCGGTAGCTCAGCACCGTTAAGGTCTCTGCATGTTCTCAATGTTGTGCTTCGGATCCTGCATCTTTCAGCTCTTGTTCATCACCAGCAGCTCCTGGCCAAGGCTCAGACCCTAATTCATAGAATCAGGGAATAGGTTGGGTTGGAAGGGACCTTAAAGCTCCTCCAGTTCCAACCATGGGCAGGGACCCCTTCCACTGGAGCAGGGTGCTCCAAGCCCCGTGTCCAACCTGGCCTTGAACACTGCCAGGGATGGGGCAGCCACAGCTTCTCTGGGCACCCTGTGCCAGCGCCTCAGCACCCTCACAGGGCAGAACCTCTGTCTTAGATCCAACCTGAACTTGCCCTGTTTCAGTTTGAACCCATCACCCCCGTCCTATCACTGCAGTCCCTGATGAAGAGCCCTTCTCCTGCATCCTGGTAGCGCTCTCCAGACTGGAAGCCTGCTATGAAGCCTGCTGTGGAGGCTGCTCATTCCTGCCCTGTGTTCTCACTGAGGTCCATACGGCTCTGCAGCATACTCCCTCTTTGGAATCAAGCTTTGCTGCTGGCACTGATGCCAAACGGAATTGTTTTGCTGGTTGAGCACGTTGAATGGCTCAGCATAGGGTGTGAAGAGTGCATGGACCAGGGTGGGTGCCCAGCCAAGAGGGCAGCATTGGAGCAGCAGCACTTGCTTTAGGCTTCTGTGGAATTGATGCTGTAGCTTTTCAGGTTTGGGCCCCCTGCTTTGAGCCACCTCTGTGCTCAGACAACAAATCAGTGCCGCATACAGCATAAGAATCAGTGTCCTGGTCCTCCAGGGGTTGCTTTATCCTCAGGACAGGTTAGTAGTGAGCCTGACTTGCTGTTCTGGCTCTGCTGACCTGGGGCTCGGGCTGGCAAGTGTATTAACAAGAGCTGAGCTTTGTAATTCCTGGCGCAGAAACTGCATTAATGGATTTGTTCAGTTCCCTTTTATCAGCCTTTCCAGCCTGCCTCTTATCTCTTTCCTCTGGGGAGGGCTGAGATGGGATAAAAAGAACGTGAAGGCCTGATAAATGGAGATAGACGCTGAAGAGCTGGGGCAGATCAGTGCAGGTCCAGTAGGAAGACTTGTGGAGAGCTTGCAGGGCTCATTGAAGGGACCCAGGCCCTGGGCTGGAGCTCAGGGACCTCAGAGGGATGTGTCCCAGGAGTCCTGGAGCTTCTTGGGCTGGGTGAAAGGGGTACATGTGAAGGCATCTGGCTCTTTGCTTCCTGCGAGTCCATCCCATGCTGCTGCATTCCTGACTCAGCAGTTTGCTGTGGCTCTCATTAGCATCTTGTCTGGGTAGAACCTTCCCAGTCCTGCAGTCACCGGTGCCTCCTGCAGCTACAGAAGCCACTTGGGTTATTTGTGCTCTTCTCCCCCCAGAGGTGAGCTCTGAGATGTGAAGCATCACTGTCTACAGAGGGCTCTGGATGGAGCTGGGACCTGGAGGAGAGAGGGGCAAGTGGGATACTGCTGTGTAAGGATGGAAAGGTTGGAAACTTCTCCAAGGCATCTTACACAGCTGAGGCTTCCAAGGGAGTAGAAAACAGGTCTTGTGGGAGCAGGTTTCTCTGCATGTGAAGCAATAGCATGAGAGTGACCTTTATCCTGAATGCTGGGCAAGTTGGTGCCTCCTTCTTGATTCCCCTCATAGGCTGAAGGAGAGTGTGTGCTTATGGGGGGGGTTTGTAGCAGCCTTGTTGTCTTTCCGGAAGCAAGGAGCAGTCCCTTCTCCAGACCCTGGGCAGAGCTTTCTCTTCACCTGGCACTGCTCACACATCTCTGCTCAGTCTCTTTCTCCTCCCTGCTGTCCTTCCCTTCCCCTCATTCCCTCCTTTAATTTGCCTTTGCTTATTTTGAATACAAAGCTCCTCCATCACAGTGTTTATAGTTTGTAAACCCTTGGGCCCATTGCTTATGCTCCTTCTTATATCCCTACTTAACCACCTTGGCTCCCTGTTTCCTTTCCCTGCTTCCAAAGGATCCAGAATGAATCACGGTCCCTGTCCCCAGCTGTCTGCTGCATAGTTCCCATATCCCAGGAGCGCTGTTCCCAGACACTGCAGTGCTTCAGTCACAAAGTGCTCCTCTTTCCCAGCCTTCAATGCTTTCTATGGAGCCAGCAGCAGACCCCTGCCTCTCTCATGAGCATCCCAAGCTGGGAGCAAGTTCTGGAGCAAGTTCTCTGTCATCTGCACGCTGGGACAGGCCCAGTGTGGGCCTGAGTCTGTGCTCAGAGCTTCGCTGCCTGCTTTGGGAGCCGCTGAGCTGGTGCTGGCTGGCACGTGCTGGCCCTGGGCTTATCTCCCTGGCACCAAGTAAATGTCATCGTCTTGCTTTGTAGCCACTTCTCCGTATCAGCCTTTGTCATGGTTTCCCTTCGGCTCTTCCCCAAGGAGGCTGCTCTGCTCCAAACCATGCATGCCCCCGTTCCCATCCATGCAGGGGTGTGGTGAGGAAGCAGCGCTGGCTGCATCCCAGCTCCGCTCCCCTCCAGCACTGGGTCAGTTCTGTGGCTTTTTGGAGGTGTTTTTAAGTGAACTGAACTTTGAAGCCACATTTTGTGTCCAAGCAAGCAAAGTGAAGCCCATGTTCATGGGCCAGTGGGGACTGAAGCAATCAGAGAGCAAGTGAATGGGTGAACAGAAGGTGAGTGGGACAGGGATATGCCTTGGTCTGAGACTGAGTTAGAGCAAACCATGGAGCCTGGTGTCGAGGACCCACGTCCTCGAGTGGGGGCTTACACAGGAGTCCTGCAGTGAGCCCAGTGAGCCCAGCAGAGCTGTACTGGAGCTGTAAGGAGCCCGGGATGCAGCACGTGCCACGCTGCAGAGCAGCAGTGAGGCCAGCCAAAGGGCAGGGAATGCTGAGCCTGGAAACCGGGAGGCAGGAGCTAAGGTGGGAAGCCGGTGGGGTGGCTCCCTGCAGCAAAGCCCTCCTTGGCCATGCACTGTGCTGGGACCCAAGCAGGTCTGGGTGGGTGAGAACAGCTCTGCTTTTGCTCTGGGTGGCCTCTGGATGAGAGGCAGAGGAAGGGCAGAGGCAGTGTTTGCTCCTCTCAGAGAGGTACTTCCAGAGTTTGAACTGCCTCCTGCACTTTTCCAGCCTGGAACTCCATCCTCCTCCCCTTCCCCAGGCAAAAGCATCTGAGCTGAACTAACTCTGCAGATGGAGACCAGGACACTGCATCACTTGAAGTCCTTCCCATTGGGAAGCTGCTCGCTAGCTCGGGATGCTTCTCCTGGATGGAAACGTTCCCACGCACACCAGAGCCCACTGCTGCTGCCCCTGCCTGCCTCTTGTTGAAGGGGACAGCTTCCTCCCCTCTCCTGCGCTCCAGAGACACAAGGTCCAGCTCATCCCATGCCTGCACACGGGGAGCAGCCAGCAGGAAAAGCGAGCCAGGCCAGCTCAAAATAGACTGCTTGTCAGAGTTTTCCATGAGACCTTCGAGACTCCTTATCTCTCCGCTGCTGTTCTGGCACGGGACGAGTTGCAGATGGAGTAGCCTCCATAAGCAATGTTACCTCGGTCACCCCAAGGCTTCCTGCTGCCCGGGCAGGACACGAGGCCGTTATCCCACGGGATAACAACCGCTGCAGGGAGCACAGCAGGACTAATGGGGTGGAAGTGAAACCTGCCTCGTGTCATGAGGACAGGGGCTGTTGAGAAGCTTGGCTTTGCTGAGAGCAGCGTTAGCAGGACGGGGAGGCTTGGCAAGCTGTTGGAGGGTGGTCCTGTTCCTCTCCTGCTGTACCATCCACCCTGCTTTCTGCAATGCAAGACCTGAGGCACACTAAGGTCTGTGCTCCTCTGCAGAGCTGCTGCTTTCCTTGGCAGGAGGCTGGTCCGTGGCTTCCTGGTTGTGTGCTTGGGTGTCACGAAGCTGTTGCTCTGTTGGTAGCCCCAGGGCAGGTTTGGCAACGTGACCTGGTGCTTTCCACAAGTGCTTCCCTGACCCTGGAAGGATTTTCCTGTGGCCTTAATGAGACATCTGGGAGCAATTAGTTTCCCGGTTTATGGCATGCCTGGTTTTTCTCACTGAGCTGGCATGGTGGGGCTGTGCCGGGGAAGAAGGTAGGGAAAGCAGGAGGTGCGGAGTCAGGCTTTGCAGCCATCCTTCTCCTTCCATTGCGTGCCTGTACAGAGTCCAGGTCCAGGCATAATCCTGCACAAGGGCTGATGCACAGCGATGGAGGAGCAGCCCTGCCATGACCCGTTGCTCTCATGCAAGACTTGGGATTAAGGCTGAGCCTGCTTCTCACCCACAATATCCTGAAGTTTCCTCGAGTGAAAGATTAGAGACAGGCTCAGATCTGAAGTGTGGCTGTGCAGTAAATCATGGTTCTCACTGCTGCCAGCTAAGCAGAGAGGAGGGCCCGTGGAGACTGGTGTTTCCCAGGGCAGTATGGCTGACCCCAATCATTTCCAAGTGAGAAACCACCACCTGATCCCCCAGCAACTACTGACTTGTACTGGAGACCAAGCAGGTTAAGGAAGAAATAATGAGCGTCCTTTTTATTGCATTTTAGTTCTTAGGGCTTTTGTGGTGATGTTTCTGAGGTTTTCCCTATAGCCCCTTCATCTAAAGGTGTGCGATCCCTCTAGGAACTGAGGCTTTGAGATTGGCACTAAAACTCACAGGACCTACAGCACGCTGATGAGGGCTTCCATCACCAGCAGTGACCACCTAAGTGGGACTCAAGGCTAAAGGCTTGAGTGGTTAACTTTGGACAGAGATGCTATAATCTTTATTTGACAGAGGGGGAAACTGAGGCACAAAAGAGTGATGTTCCTTGCTGCTAGAAGCAAGGATTTGTGGGGCTTCATGTGACATTTGGTCCATAACCTGTACTGGAGAGGATGCCAACACTTCCTGGTGCAGGGTTTGCAGCAAAGCTGAGCCCAGACTTGATGCTTGAGAGACCCAAAAGGGGAAGCTAATGCTGGGCAGCTACTTCATTGTGATCTCTGAGAACGAGGTTTAGTTTAGACTAATTCTGATGATCCATCCCTTTAATAGACCAAAACATGTGCAGACCTGCAGAAAACACTCTATGAAATCCATTAGAAATCCTGCATGGAGGAAAAGGCCATTGAGCTCCTGGGAATGACAGGGCTTTTTTGTCTTTTATGTTCCCCTTGTAGTTCACTTCATCAGCTAATGGCTTTTGCTGACAGATATTTATCAGCCTGAACATGCTTTCCCTGGTCTTGGAATAATAGAAATCTTTCCTCCTGGCTCCAATAAAGAAATCAGCCCAATATCCCTGACCGTGCAAGGCTGGATATCAATCCTGCTCTTGGCATCACAGCTCTGGGAGTCGTTGAGAAGAGCATGGCAAAAGCAGACAGCAAAAGCCACCCAAGGTTAGGAACAGGCCTGACTGTTGTTATTCTGAGTTCATTTTCAGGCAGAGGTTTCATATGTTGAATGGGCTGAGGGGCATGGAGGGCTCCAGCAAAGCTGCCCAAGCACTGCAGTGTGTGGAATGGCCCCATTCTGCTCTGGGAGAGGCTTTGTGGGGCACAAGCCCAGGAGTGCAGCGTGGCACTGGTGCTGCCATGTCCCCACCAGCTCTTCCTGGGACCTGGCTCCAGCATCCCTTGCTCCATTGCCCCTCCAAAGTCAGTTCACTGTATAAAAGGGGGCTCAGCACCATGCTAGTGACTGATGGCTCTTGCTCTGCGTGTCCTTCCCTCTATACAGAGCTAATCCTCCTCTCCTTTACACCCCATTTGCCACTCCGGATTGACTTGCTCTTTTCTTACACCAGGTTAGGATGTTGAAATCTGCTTTTAGCCCTTTCTGCAGCAAGTGGAAGTCAATGGGAGGTGCCTCTGTTTGGATTACCCAAGTCTGGCCTTACAAAAATATCTGTTAAGCACAGCCCAGCAAAGCAAAACATCCACGGTAGTGTATGGTGATGGTAGATTTATGAGCAAGGAAACAGCCCGTAACGTGTGAGATGCTGCTCTCCATCCTAAATGGAGTTGGACATTCTTTCCAGTGCTAATGGCAATGAAGATTGATGTCCTCACCCATCCTCCCTGGTGGTGCCAGCAAACACGGGGCTCTTCATGGTTCTGAAAATCACTGAAGTGAGATTTTCCAATGAGTGCTGCTGGATTGTGGCTTTTGGACATCTAGGGAGTCCAAGCAGGTTGGTAAAAGCTCTCTTGCTCTCTGTATATATGAATGTACGTATATACATCCATATATATTTAGATTTTATAGATGTATATGCATATGTGTGTGTATAGACTAAAAGGAGTCAGCTCCTATGCTGCTGCTCAGCGCTGGGGTCTGCACATTCTCTTTTGAGTATTTCTTGCCAGATATTAACTAGGACTTATATTGTGAATAAGGACTTTAATTAAAGTGGTGTTTGTGAGCTTCCGGGGGGCTTTGGCCACTCTTTTGCTCAGGAAATCAAATGACCTCATTTGTGAGAGTTGCAGGGTGAAGGAATGCAGCTTCCATCCCTGTTGGATAGCGAGGAACATGTGGAAGAAGGCAGCATTCCTGATGAAGAGGGGGGTTCAGCTGGTTTAACCAGGAAGAGGGAGCTCCAGAGCTCTTTGATGCCACTTTCCAGTGGGGATCAGAGGGATGCCCTGGACCAGGTACTGACCAGCACAAGGCTTTGCAGACACCTCCATCATACTGAGGGACTTTGCCCTTGGTCTAGCAATTCAATTTATGGGAGAAAGCCATCCTGTAAGTAGCCCCAGCGCAGCAGTAGCACCTTTTGCATGGCTGTTGCAGTCCAAACCCTACCAAAGCCAATTGAGCCATGTCCTCGGCCAGCTCAGAGGCGTTTGCCCAGGCCTGGGCTGAGTTTGGCCATTGCAGAGTCTCGTGAGCTGTGTTAATTCTTGCCAACCCCCTGCTTCCCTTCATGCACTCCCATTGCCTGTTGCCTAAACGTGACATGCTTCATTTGTCTCAGTCCAGTCACGAGTTTTTGGATGGAAGATGATTTGAGGAAAGATTTATCCCATTTGGAAGTGGGAGAAAGTTTTCCAGTCCCGGATTTCCCCACTGCCGCCAGATCTTGAGTGGTCCATCACTATCACCATCACCATGCTGCTGAAGAGCACCTCTTGTGCTGTGTGTAAGTGCGAGGAACATTGACCTGGGGTGACAGCTCCATGACCTTGGACAGATAGGAATGACTGGAACCAAGAAGGTTCTCCCTGGAGATGATGTTAGTCCTCCAGTAACACCTCAGTCATCACTGCACTGTGGTTGCTGTTAAGGACGGGCAGTTCTGGATGGACACACAGCTCTAAGGCAAATGTTTCTGTCCCAGCAATGAAACTGAGTCCTCAGTATGGGGTAAATCAGAGTCTCTTCCCCAGAATTAAGCTCTGGCAATTTACACCTGCTGAGGAGCACTGCTGTTGTCCTTGGAGCTAATGACAAGGCTGCAGAGCCCCGCTCTGCAGTGATTTAGCCTGGCTGTAAACAAGGAACATTCCCAGCAACACTTCCACTCACCCAGCATTCCTCCCTCCTGGATCCCCGTGCAGTTTGCACTGGTTTGGGAGTGTTATGAACTGGGAAACGTTTGGCAATGTGTTATTCCAAACACCATGGAACCCATGACACCCTGCAAAGTGTTAATTGTGGTTTGTAGGGTTGGACTGGGGTTATTGCATTTAAATTCAAGGCAGATTGCATTCACACATGGGGAATGGGTGCTCGATCCTTGCCTCCCTGCTGGGAACTAAGCCCTGAGTGCATAGACCTGCACAAGGGGCCTGGCCTCAGGTCACTTGGATGCTCCTGAGCTGTGATCTGAGCAGTGCTGCCCCAGAACCCTACTGAGATGTTCGCATCTTGCATTCGTCGTAGCTTCTGGCTATGGGAGGAGAGGAGACTGGTGAGGGAACACATTGCTAAGGAGAGGTTTGTCCCTTGTACGAGTAGCTTCTGATTTTGGCAGTTGACAAAGATCCAACCCTCAGTGGAGGCAACCATCACAAAGTCTGCTCCCTGTCCCCTTGGTTTACATGACCAACATGAGGATAAGCGCTTGGACTCGGGGCTCACTGTATACTCTAATCCTGACCTTGGTTTGATGTTTAAACTGCTGCAGACTCAATGTATGGTAGAGGCTGAGCAAACCTCAGATCTTGTTTCAACTGAAACAGGAACCTCCGCACAGCCATTGACACCAGATGGTCTCAGCTGGGTTCAAGTCCAAGTGGATGAGGAAAAGCAGCATCAAATCCGTCATGTAGACGTGGCCTTTGTCTCCTAAAGGGCGTAAAAGGGAACCTCAGCATCTGAGCTGCTTAAAATCAGACTGGGGAACTCGTGGAGTGGAACCTTGCTGCCATGGGCCTGGGGTTTGCTGTTGCTCTGCAGCCACCCCAGTGGAAGGTCCAGGAGAGCTCTGGAAACCCTGGAAGATCCCATTTGTGACAGCAAAGCCCTGAGCTGCTGTTCTAAGACAGGCCCCTTGCCTGCAAGCCTTGCTGGTGAGTTCTGCTTTGGTTTCTATTAGCAAATCCCTGTGGTTATGTGCTAATGCTGTGCAGAGATGGGCAGAGGGTTCAAAGCCAACACAAATAGTCTTGGGGTCTGGCTGGGGCTCTAGGAAAACAGAGTGCAGAGAGTCATCTGGTTAATACATTCAGACACAGCCATTAGCCCATCAGGGCTACCTGCCAGGGAGGCTCAGCCGCGCTAAGCTGGACCACAGTGGGTTAGGCACAGCCATGCTGCAATACGCATCCCACATCCCTGTGCTCTATCCTGGAGCCAGCTGTGGTGGGGATGGGAATGCAGAACCCCTGTCTTGTCGTTGCTCCCAGGCATATGGGGGATTTGCAGTGGTTTGGTGTATCCTGGAGGACAGAGGCTGTGCCTGTCCCTCTTCCCAGCGACTGGGATGGGAGAGCCCCTGGCAGGGCTGCAACTGGGTCCCCTTCACCTGCAATGGTTCATCTTTGGCTGTGAGGGGTCTGGATCAGGCTCCTTCAGTGCATTGGTATCTGCAGGATGGGATGGGGATGTGGTGAGGCCAGACCTCCTGCAGCCACCAGATGTTCAAACCCTCTGCTGGGTTCTGCTTGCTGATGGGTGCTGGTTTTCCTATTGAGGCATTAATATTCCTCCTTCCTGCTTCGTTCCCAGGTGTGCCAAGGTTTACACCACCCTGCTGGCTGTGAGCAGAGTCTACAGCTGAGAGTATTCATAGCTCTTGGCCAAAGCCAAGCCTTCGATTGTCTCCTTTGGGTAGAGGAGAGGGAATAAGCCCAGAAAGAGCAGACTTCTCTGAGGCTCTAGGTTAGAGTCCAGCCATTGCAGCCCCTTTGCATGACTTACTTATGCTTTTTGTTTTCTTAGCAAATGTCTTCGGTCCTCCTCATCTTTCCTGTTGACACCACGAGGAGGGGAAACCTCAGCTGCAGAAGACCCTCCTGCCTTCTGGGTCCTTTGCTCCCCATTTGTGGGCTTCAGGAAGGAAGAGCAGATGGGTGCCAGCATGGTAAGATTGGGTTCTTGGGAGGCTTCTGCAATGGCAACTGATTTTGAGGATGCCAAGAGCAGCCCCTCCAACTCTGATTCCATAAAAGCCATCCAGCTTTGGCAACAAAATATCTGCAGCTGATGGGAAGAGCTCTGGGTTCAGCTCTGAACCTTGGCATCCCCTCTGTCCATCAGTACCTCCAAAATCCTTGTGTTATGCTGCATCTCTACCTCATGTATGATTCATTGCATCCCTGTTGCTTGCAGAGTGATGTGTAGCTACAGCCATGTGCAACACAGCCTCATCAGGTCTCTTTCTCTAAGGTCCAATGTGCAGGTGCATTCAGAGGCTCCTGGTGCTGGAGGACCACACACTGGAGAGCTCAGCTCTGTGTGCTGGGGACCTGCTGGGCTATGGAGAGCATGAGCCTGGCTTCAAAACACACAGAGGGAAGTCTCCAGCTGGGAAAAGACAAACTCTCTCTGTTGGATGCTTTAGGTCCAGTGCGAGCAAACAAGCATCTGGTCACTTTAATCCCTGTCTGTATTAAGCAAGGATGTTGCCGTGCATTGTCCAAACAAGGTTTTTGCAAAGGAAGGAAAATAAACCCCAAGATAAATCTATCACTAATGGAGAATCCTTTGAGAAAGTCAAACACCGTTCCTGGAGCTGCAGTGAGATGTGGGCACTGTGTGTCCCATCTGCATGCTCAGGAGCATCCTCAGCTCCGGCATTACCACATCATCCCTACACAGCATCTCTGAGCTGGCCGAATACTGTCCACTGTGGGTGTATGAGCAGCCAGGTCCCACCCCTGCTGTGGGCTTCCCCTGCTGCACCCAGGGCTTTGTTTCTGCCCTTCTCCTCTGCACAGGCTGGAGGCCCTGAGGTCACTTGCTGTCCCTGAACCCTGTCCCAGCATCCAGACACGCTCCAGGGCGGCTGCCAAAAGGGATGGAGAACAGAAGGAAAAAGGTAGTCTGGCTCCCGATGAACTGTGAGTAGCCAAGCCACCACCTGCAGCAGATCACAGGCTTGTATTAGCCCCATCTCCATGGAGATTAAACCCTGCTGTCACTCCAGAGGATCAGCAGGAGAGCTCTGCCGATGGCAGGGCGCACAAGGATAAGAGGAAGCTCCTGCAGCTTGTGCTGCCTGCCAAGTCTAATCGGGATCTTTACACACCAGGTCCTATCTGCTGTTGTCCCTCTCCAGGAGCAGACAGACCTGTTCTTTCTCTTGTGCCCCCGGGGGCAAGAAACACTTCACGAGTTTCCTACACTGGTTTTAGAGTGCCAAGCAAGTGTAGGACAGTGAGTTCCAGCCCGCTGGAGAGGAGGAGGCATTGGGAGCAGGTCGGTGCCCACCTGGAGCTCACAGAAGGGCTGTTGCCCCTCTCTGCTTGGTTGCCTGTACCTGAAGCAGTGGGATGCAGCCACCCTCCTGTCTTCAGTCCAGCCCGGTGGTCCCTCCCTTTGCGTTGTTCTCTGCCTTTCCCTAGCCTGAAGGGCGCAGGGTTTCCCTTCTGTTCTGCCTGCTGAGCTCGCTCGGGGCTGCAGAGCGCAAGCACAGGCCAAGCAGAGCAGCCTCCCAGCTGCAGGGAGAGGGCTTGAAGCCTGGGGTCCCTTTGCTGCACGGCAGCTCCAGAGGAGTGATCTGTGCATTAAATTCCCAGGAACTGGTGGGGCCCAACTCAGTTTGGAGCCACCGACTCACCCGGTTCCAAACAAACACAGGGGCAGGGATGGGCTGTGCTCGGTCACCGCTGATTTCTATCGACCGCGGCTGGGCGTTGCGATGGAGAGCACTGGGCTGGAGCTTTCCCTTCGCGATCCGCACAGCCTCGAGAGGATTTGGGAAGCAGAAGGTTTGAGCCGGAGCCTCTGCGCGGTTGTGGCTGCCCTGAGATTTTCCCACATATTCATTAGACATACAGCTCATTCAAGTGTATGTCCAGAGGTCTGAAGGGCTGAAAGGCTCATTGTATCTATCTGGTGTGATAGTCGGGTCCTGTGGGAGCTCAGACCCACGGCGTGTGAAGCAGAGAGGCACTAACAGTGGGTAACGACTGGCTCTTTTCTGTGCCAGTTTACAAGTTGCAGGAGCCAGCAGAAAGGCAGAGTCACCGTGGAGCTCAGTGCAGGGCTGCCTGCCTTGTGCTGCATCCCTTAAGGATGCTTTTTAGCTCAGGTGTCTGTCTGTGCAGTCAGAGCCATGAGATGCTACCACAGCAAAGCTGAGCTGTGCCGGAGGCTCCCAGGGAGCAGGGTCCTGGCCCCCTGAGGCCCCTCGCTGTGCTGGGAACAGCGGGGTTATCAGGATGGGGTGGCTCCTCTCTAAGATGGAAATTTCTCTTCTGGCCAGAGGCAGCGATCTTGGCTTGCATCCCTGCTCCCTGTCACTGAGCCTCGCCACCTTCCAGGGTTCGCTTTGTTCACAAAGAGCCTCAGATAAGCTTCTTGGCAGGGGTGCTCTCTTCTGCTGTGGCATTAGCATGGCTCAAGACAGGGGTTTGTTAATATTAACCTCTTGTATCCCTTAGAAGATGCAGCTCAGACACAGACACTGGGGCTGCGGCAGCAAATCATGCCTCTGCATTGGTGGGAAGCATCGGCATCGCTGCAGGGGTTGGTTTCCTCTGGGTGTCATCCTGGACCGAGACATCAGCCTCCCTCCATACCAGGAGCACCCAGCAAGACCCAGTGAGTAGGAAAAACCTTCTGCCTGGTGAAAACAGGCTTTGAACCCGCTCCAGTCAGCATCTTGCTGTGGTTAAGAGCATGTGCGGCAGAGGCTGGGCCTGTGAAATGCCTGAGGAACGGTTGCAACTCAGGGGACATATTTTGTCACTGAGTTGGAGAATTTTATGTGGAGAAGTGTTTCTCCGTGAGTAAATTTAACCAGTCTGAAAGCCCCTGCTCACGCTCTTAGGACGGTGATTTGGGGGAGCATCTCCCCATGGTGCTAAAGCATCAGTGCTTTAGCACCGCATGGGATGCTGCGGTCCCTGAGCAGGAGCGTGGCCCTGGAGCAGTGCAGCGTGCCCCGGTTCACAGGCAGGGCTGGCTGGCAGCCCCGTGCTGCCCTGCTGCCGCTCAGCCTCGTTTATCTTCCCTACTGGGGCTGTTTACGCAAGCGAGTCTTGGCCAGAGGCGCCGGGCACTGCGTGCCAAGGGAGGAAGCAGGCACAGCACAAGCTCTGGTGGCTGGCACCCAGCTGCCTGCACGCTCTCGTTCAGGAACAAAGGGCCAGGATGTGGCTCTGTGGCTCGGGGTGAGGGGTGGCTCTGGCCCCTCGCATGGCTTGCCCTGGGGGTCCTGGCAAGGGGCCCCCCCCCCCACCTCGTGCTCTGTGCTGAGCAAGATTGCAGGAGCAGGGTCCTGCTGCTTGTTTGATTCCAGCTTTGTGTCTCAGCACCTTTGCTCTGAACATGGTCCGCTCCTGTCCTGGCCAGGCTGGATGGGGTTCTGGGCAGCCTCCTCCAGTTGAAGTTCCCAGAAGCAGAGGTGTTCAGGCACCTCCATGCAAAGTCCTTGGGAGCAAAGCTCCTGAGTGCCTTTGCCCCCAAAGCTTGAGTGCTGTCCCTGGGTTTAGTCCTTGCTTAGTCCTGTGCCAGGGGAGCTGCTGCTGAGCCTGTGGTTGAAAGGAGGTGTCTTGCCAACAAAGCAGCATCCCCCCTGGTCTGGGTTCCGGGCTCAGGGTGGAGATCAGACCAGTGCCACGCTGCTGCCTGGCTGCAGGGGCTGTTCAGCCGCCTGGGCTGGGTTCTGAGCTCAGACCAGTGCCACGCTGCTGACAGCCACTAAAGAGCCTTGTTTTCCTTTTTGTGCTCCAGCAAACTCCATTGGATGTACAACTGCTGGGGGGGAATCCACGCGCTGCAGTTCTGAAGAAAGAAATGGTCCAGGGATGGTGGCATCTCAACATCTCTCAGCAGCAGCCGTAAAGAGGAGCCTCAACATGGCAAAGCCCCTTTGACTCCTGCCTCGGGGTAGCCAAGTCCCCCCCGCAGCAGCTTCCCGTGGTGGTGCTGTGCCAGCACACCCGGCTCCAGGAGGGTGTGCGAGACAGAGCACGCTTTGTGTCCCGCCGGGCCCGGGCTTGTCGGGTGAGGAGGAACCGCAGGAACACGCTGGGGTCTGACACAGCACCTCCACCGCGGTGCTGGCCCTTCCTGGGGTCCATGGGGAGCCAGGGGGAGGCTCAGGACTGACACCACTGCGTCCTGCTGCTTGTTTGATTCCAGCTTTGTGCCTCAGCACCTTCTGATGGTGGTCCTGGCCAGGCTGGATGCGTTCTGGGCAACCTGGTCTAGTTGAAGATGTCCCTGCCTGTGGCAGGGGGTTGGATTAGATGATCTCTGAATGTACCTTCCAACCCAAACCATTCTATGGGTCTGTCCATCGTAGTGCAGGGGAGAAGATTGCACCCCAGCACAAAAGCAGGAGGTGACAGCAGTGGTGGGATGGTCGCAGGCTCATACGTGCCTCGATGCCTTCAGGGTACTTTGCTTCTGGCTCCTGGTTGCCCACTCATGCCAAGATCACACGCGGAGTCACTCAGGGACACTGACTTTTCTCACACCTCCCTTCCAGGTGACGGGAAACAGAAGAACCCAAGATATTTAAAAGCAGGAAGCCAGATTCTGTAAACTGTCTAAAAATGTCTCCTCCGGAGATGAGATTTCACTCTGGCTCCAGGCCCAAAGGAAGGATCAGTGCAAAAGAAAGTGAACGAGGAGGAAGGGACGGTGGCAGGGGGAGAGCATCCTCCTGCATCCTCCTGCCCCGGACACTGTAGAGCTTGGGTCTGACTGTGCCGCAGGGTGAGCTGCCGCCTGTGAGTCAGGGGTAGACCATTTTAACTCAGGAGCCCTGCACATTTTTGCCTTACAGCCCCAAGGAAGAGCCAGTGCTGCGGGAGGGAACCAAATTCACAGAGGAGAAACAGCTACCTGCTGCTGGAGAGTGGCTGGCGGCATTGGGACGCAGAGTCCCCAGGGTCTGTGGCAGGAGTCTTTGCTTTCCAGCCTTGCCTTCCTCAAACCCTTTTACAAACCAGCTCTAATCGCTGCCACTGGTACCTTCTCCACTGGGTTTGGGAGCTGGGAATTGCAGGAATGATGAGCTCCGCTGGTTTATTTCCCAGATGTCATTTTCCTTGAGCCTGGCACATCATTCAGTGATGAACCCAGAACCTTGGGGTGGCTCATCACGCATGATTGCTTTCTGCAGCTTATCTGGAAGCACCTCATCTGCCCTCTGGGCCTGCCTCACCTGCGTGCTGGGTGATGGAAAACATCTCTGCAACGTGAACAGCGCCGACAGAAAGTCTTATTCCATGTCTGATCCCTGCCAGTTCTTCAGTAACTGTTGATGGACTCAAAGCCTGTCTTTAGAGGTGTGCTGAGCACATCAGCAATTCTGGGCTATTGGCCAGGAAGGGCATCTCCCGGAGCAAAGATGGTGTTTCTGGAGAGGGAGAAGTGGGATTTGGGAATGTCTTCCTTTCAAACGCAAATGCTGTGAATTCTAGGCAAACCATCCTCTTCTCCCATGACCGGCCTCAGGGTGAATACCCTTTACCGATGTGGCTGCCCGGAGGGAGGCAAAGCCTGTCAGCACCACTTGGGACAAAGAACAGATCCCAGAGACCACGGTTTGAGCAGCGGGAAGCCAGACAAGTGCTCTCCTGAGGCAGGCACTCACAAGCATCCTCTCCCTTGTGACCGGCCCTTCCTGCCTCCCTGATCCTATTTACATCCCAAGAAAGCCCTGGGAAAAACACCACTGACCCCCCCCCAAGTCACTGGCTGCTGAAGTAGGAAAGCCGAAGAGCTTCTGGGATCCAGGGGAAGGGCACGAAGGCAGCAGGGACCTGTGCCACCATTCCAGCTCTGCGCCCTGCAGAGGGGTGTTGGGTGATCTCGCTTCCCAAAAGGCAAGCAAGGAGTGTTTTGCAGGACAGGATGGGGAGCAGAGCTGCTGCTTTCAGTCTCCCACCTCCTCCCTGCCGGAGCAGGGCTGCAGGGAGAGGGGGGATGCTGGAAGGGGTACGGGTGCTCTAAATGGCACAAGACATTTGCAACCAGCAGTGGGGAAGCACTTAAACCGCAGCAATCCTGGGGAAGGGGAAGAAGAGAGGGGGCTGAAGAGGTGGGCTGCAGGCAGGGTCCATCCCCAGGCAGAACAGGGCAGCAGGCTCACACAGCCTGGCAAAGGGACTCAATCACCTTTTGCCTGTATCCAGTGTAACCCCAGCATCAATCAGGTTGATTCTGTGAGTCTGTGATCTTGGCTCACGCCAACTTGTCCAGAGGAACAGCCAAGAGACGCGACCGAGGCTGCCAGAGGGGAAGCTGATGCTCCTCTCCTGGCATGGGACAGTGTGTAGGTATTGATCTACACCACCCATCCCCGGCTCCCAACTCTCATAGAGCTGCTGAGGACCTCTGATGAGTTCTTTATGTGGAGAGTTGAGGGCACAAATTGACTTGGATGGGAGCGTGAAACCTCCAGATACACCAGGAGCTCTCCAAATGCTTCTTAAAACACCCGACCTTAAACCCCAACGGTTTTAGTTACTGGTTTTATTCTCACCTCTTCAGTTTGGAAGAGATCAATCGACTTTTGGATTTCCCCCCCCCAAAGAAGCTGCTTTCCCAAATGAAGCCAACCAAGCCATGAAAGTACAGAGGGAAATGCAGATATTTCCATCCCCAGTTTCTCGTGGATGAAACTGTCTTGGTTTTCCCCTGTTTCCAGCAGCCCTGAACAGAGTCACTCAAAAACCTGGGGTTTACTTAAAAAGATCAGATGGGAACTGTTCAAAACCTCAACCTAATCCATGGGGTTTGATTTCCCAGGAGTGAAGCCAAGTCACTTGCAGCAGGGAAGGAAGAAAACTTGGGATGAGCTTGTGTCTCTGGACTTGTTTTTAACCTGTCCTTAGCTGACACCTGCGGATGCTGCACGCACTTGAAAAGGTGAGTTTGGCCCCTGCCCAAACGCCTGATCCCACATAAACATGTTTGGTTTTTATAGGCAGCACAGAGCATGCACAGGAGCGATGCCTCCCCCAGTCTGTGCAGACCCATTACCTGCTGGGATGAGGCTGCCTGGCTGCTCATTCACAGCTAAAAGGTGTAGTGTGGCTGTACCATCCCCTTCAACAGCACAGGAACACCTCCGTGCTCTCAGCTTCCCCCTCCAGCATCTTGTCCAGAGGCAAACGTGGTCCAAGTTGGCTGGGGGGGCCCTCACCCTCCTTCCCTCCTGTTTTCCATTTCCCTGCACCTAGTGTAACGCTAATTCCTGTGCTCCCAGGATTTGTCTTGGCAAATGGCTCTGCGAACAGGGGGGCCCAAAAGCCAAAGCAAAGGGATTTGTTCTGTCAAGGAGAGCTGATTATAATTACTGCAAAGTAAATAAACCCCAAAGAGCAGCAGCATCCTGGAGGCACGCAAAGCTTGTGCAACCTCTGCAAAACCCGGGAGCAGATCCTGTGTGTCCCCCCTGGGGAGGAGATGCACTCGGAGCAAATGCTTCATTTTACAGCATCCTGCCCTGGGCTCACACGGGAGCAGCCTGAGGAGATGGGAATTGGGAAAGGGAAGCATCTCTGTGTGTTTTGCACAGCGAGGACACCTTTCTGCTGGGCAGGAGTCCTCTTTGCTCCCTTTCTGGGCTATTTGGAGCCAGGGATGAGTTTCTCATCCCATGGAATGCAGCCAAGCAGGAATCACCTCTGCCCTTCCCCTGCCAGGTTCCTGGGAATGGTCCATGGCACATCTCCCAAGGCAGGGGGGCATTGCCAAGGGATGCAGGACAGGATCCAGCCTCTCTCCTGCATCCTGAATGTACACAGGCAGAGCACCCCAGCCTGGCATGCCCTCACCTACACAGGCCAGACCTTTGTACCTTAGAAACACAGCTTACACACTCATTTACTCTTCATAGCGGATTTAGGGGGAGCTGGGGAGAGCAGTGAGCCCCTGAGCTGCTGGAAGGGGATGTGACCCCAAGGACGAGGATGCAGCAGGGAGATGCTGCACTTCCGTCTTCCTAAACCCAGGCTGGGACAATGCTGTGCTGGCGGTCAAGGGAAACGCAGGAGTGAAGCCAGGGAATGCTGCACTGGGACAGCTGGGGTGCAGGTACTGCCACAGGGAGCACACGGGGGACAGGTTGTCTATGGGGGACACGCAGATGAACCGATGGAGGGGAAAGGGCTCTGGGATGGAGCCCATGTGTTGCATGGTTTTCCCCAAAGCAGCCAGGCTTTTGCCTAGCAAAGCCATTTCTATCTCCCTAATGACTGGAAGCTCTCCTCCAGGTTTATATGCAGCCAGATAGTGCCTGTTCACACCAGTGCAGATGTTTATCTGTAGGCTAAATCACCCCCCTCTATCTCTGCATGTCCCCTGCCTGCAGGGGTGTTTACAGCTCTCCATCCTACCTCCTTGCTCCTTGGCTTCCCAGCTCCCATAGGCCTCCTGCAACCTGGACACTCTTAGAATCCCAGTTCCTCTTCATCCGTCCCAGTTTCCCCTTATTTTTCCTGAGCATGAGTGACCACAATTGTTCCCCCTGAGCCTTCCCAAGGGCTCAGTCCCAGTTCTCCTCCTGCTCTTTTCTCCTGAGCAAGTCTGTGCCTGCTGCAGCACTCAGTCCTGCCAGGCTGGATTGTGGCCACACGGGGCTGGTGGCTGGAGATGGGAAGAGCACTAAACCCTTCCCATGCCATGTCAGTGGAGCTGGGAGCATCCAACTTAACCCTGAGTGATCATCGGAGCGCCTGCTCTATTCACTGCCGTGATTGCTTCCAGCCTTCAAAAGGCGTTTCAGACACAACTGTTTGGTGGAAAAGAGGGGTTTATTTCCCCTCCTGGGTTGCTGTGGATGCACCACATG
Source organism: Ara ararauna (assembly GCA_028858755.1). NCBI lineage: Eukaryota > Metazoa > Chordata > Aves > Psittaciformes > Psittacidae > Ara > Ara ararauna. The sequence goes on along the minus strand of CM054398.1, from coordinate 1,623,740 downwards.
GGAATGAACAGCTAGGGAGCTGTGGTGCTGGAATTAGCAGGGGCGTTTGCTGCCCGGCGGCAGCAGGGGCGTTCGCACGAGGCTTCTGCTCTGCTTTATTTCACGTGGCTTTCGGTAATAAAAGCAGACATCTCGTGCTAGCAAACCGTCTGCTGCTTCCCAAAGGTCTGCAGGGGCATTCACTCCCTGTTTTACCTTCACTCCCTGTTTTACCCTCTGCAAGACTCATGCCTTTGTCCTGGATGGTTTCGTGCTGGAGGGTTTGAGTCTTTCAACAACCCTGTGGCTGAAAGAGTTCTCATTTTCATAGGTCAGAGACTCCGGGTGATGCTTGGGCAGGAGAAAAAGGGGAAAAGCATTGACAGGGAGCAAATATCTCCCTCCATCCCCTCTCCCCACCTTTTCTGCACTGCTGAGGCTCTCTACTCCACACTTTGCTGCTGAGGAGCCGTCTCCAAGTGACAAGGGTGAGCGGATTAATGCATGTGCCTGTCAGCCCTTGGCAGCAAGCAGCTCTGCCACGCCAGCTCTAATTAAACTGAACAAAACCCACCTTTATCTCCAACCTTGCCGCCGGCTCGGATAAGGCAGGAGGCCACTGAGAGCTGAAATCCAGCAGCTCCATCGCACCCAAGAGCCTGGCACCCACCCCTGCATCCCGCTGAGCACAGAGGGGATGGGAATGTGCCATCCGGAAAGGCAGCTCAGAAAAGGGAAAGGGATGAGCTGGGCTGCTCCAGCCCCTTCGATGACACCAGCTCCTGGTGGTCTTGTCCATGCCTTATGGCCAAGGGGGGATTTTCCACTTCAGCCTCCAGTCCTTCTAGCAAAACCTTGGATGGGCTCCGGGCATCACTTGTCATGGTGTGTTGGAAGGGTCCTGGGTGAAAGCTGGTACCCGTTGATGCTCTAAGTGGCTGGAAAGCAATGTTTAAACCAGAAACAGATAGAAAACAGAGAGAGAAGAGAGAATCCACTGGGAGGGCATGTGGATGGGGGGTGCAGCCGCTCAGAGCCTGGTCCCGGTGTGGTGTGGCACTGGAGCTGCCTGTCCATGCCCTGTCCCACCAGCCCCAGTGTCCCTGCAGCACAGGCTCAGGGCTCAGGGGTTGCTCACCTTACATTCCTCTTTCTCCTGGCAGAGGACAACTGATCTGACTTAGCTGAGGAAGGCTGATAAGAGCATTATCTGGAGGTATGGCCAGGATGAAGCAGTTGTTCGCAAGGCAATAGCTTTCTCCCTGTTCCCTAAGGAAGGGGAAAGGCAAAGCTAAGCTGAGGTGGGTGTTATACAAATCCACATACACAGGGGCTCAGAGCGTATACCTTACCTGGGTGAGCATCAACAATACATGCTGGTGGTCCTGTCCTTCTATGTTGTTGGGGTTGTTTTTCCTAGCTCCATAGTTTGGAGAAGTTTAATTGCTCTATGATTAAGTGACTTTCAATTTCCCTCTCGTCAAATGTAATCCTATTTGTTCCTCCTCCTTTTCCTTTCTTTTGCTTTCCCCCCTCCTGGAAATTAAATTAACATTCCATCTAATTACTCACCCACTTCTCTAATTGCTGAGGGGACGGTGGTGGTGCTTGTGCTCATTTAATTAACTGGGACCCGCACTCTTTCATGCTGGAGAGGATTTATTGGCTGGGGAGCTGGTGTGTGGCACTCTCTGGCACATGCAGTGGGAGGTAGATGTCAGCCCAGAGGGCTAGGAAAGGCTGGAGCTGAAATGTCTTTATGGAGTACACACATGGAGCAAACAGCTTTCCCTGTGGGCTCAGCTGCCTTCCTGCTTGCATTCGTTTTAACAGAGCTCTGTGTGTTAAAATGCCTCATGTCCAGAGACCTTCCTACGGTCAGCAGCCATTTGCCCTCTGAAGGGGACCCCGCGACGCTCGCCTGTCCCTGCTGCAGCACCAGCGATCCCCATGTGCTGCAGACCATCTCCCAGCAGGAGCAGCGATGGCTCCAAGCTGAGGAGCGGGAGCAGGCTGGAACTGCCCATGTGCCAACACTGGGAAGTGGAGCCCTGGCCCAAAGCTGGGGTTCATGGGCCCTGGGGAAAGGCTGTGCTGGGAACTGAGGCACATTCAGGAAGGGAGATACCAGGCTCCTGCTCTGTGTGTCCTGGGGGCAGGTTGCTTTGGCTGTGGTCTGGATGCGGGGAGGTTTAAGCAAATCCATTGTTATCTTGTGTGTGTGCAGCTGCTCCCGTGTCCCGGCTAAGGGCAGAGAGCATCTCCCAGCACTGCAGATCTGCTTGAGGGGGGGTTTAAATGCGCTGCTAGAGATCTGCCTCCGTTCACCGCCTGTGCGTCCCCTCCAGTCCTTGTTTCAGGGCTGACCCCCGCCTTTCCTCACAGTCACACAGCCGGGATGTGGCTCAGTTCAGCTCCAAGGCTGGGTTATTCCCGCATCCCGAGGCACAAGGTCCTTCTCTCTGACTGCTTTGCATCTCTTTGGAGCAAAACATCCCTGTGCTTGCTGTGTGAGGCTCTGCTCTAAGCTGATGCTTCCTACCTGTCACCATATCAATAGCTGCTCCCTGTGCCACTGGCACTGGTCCTGCTGCAGGCTGAATTCCGACCCAGAGCCCCCAAGCCTGTGCCTGCAAATAGATCCATAAGGCTGAGGTCTGCTGCTCCAAGCTCCCAAAGGGATGTCCTGCTGGGAGCAGAGCCTGCTCCTGCCTGAAGGGATATTACCTAATGCTGACCCCTTCCCCTGACATGCCTCCAAGTCACAGACTCTGCTGCAGTTCCAGCACCAGGGATGAAGCTGGACCACATCCCTGCGGTCCCCAAGGCTGTGGGTGACTGGTAGCAAAACAAGAACTGTTCCAGCAAGGAGCTGAGCCATTCCTGGTGGCATTTGAAGAGCTCAGCTTTGACTGCATCCCTGCTATACCAGGGTGGGTGATGAAACCCATTTGCTTGTGGTACCCTGAGCTGTGGTGGCCAGTCGAGTCAGTGTCCTGCATGATAACACAGAGCCAGGCACCTCTGCCTGCCAGCAGTTGTTTTGGAAGAAGAAGGCAGGCTCTGCTCTGCATCCCATGGATTGTACTCCTGCATCAGCGTTTATCCCCTTTCCTTCCCAGCCAAAATACTGCTCCAAGAATGAGCATTGCTTGCCTCTGAGAAAATGAAAGTGATTTGACTGCGGGGCTTAAATCCGGTGTAAAATGGCCTGGGATCTGACTGCTGATGGGGAACATCTGGTGTGTGACCTTCGCGCCCGAGGAGGTGTGAAATGACTCGGTGGAGGTAGCTCCGCAGCAGGCAGGATGCTTTACAGTGGCTGTTACTGCACAGAGCAGAGCCCAAGGCAAGGTCCTGGGGACCTCTGGGGATTGCTGGGGCTGCAGCTAGGCCACGGTGGTCCAGGTTCAGGTGGAGGAAGTGTCTGGGATAGCCCTGCTGCCTGGCATTGAGACACATCCTATGGGAGCACTGGTAATGTTACAGTGCTTCTTGCTTCGCCTCTCGACAGCCCTGCTCAGTGACCCACATGGCTTGTGTCCCCTAATAGCTCCATATCCCAGCTACTTCCAAGCATCCCATCTGGACCATGCTATGAGGAGAAGGTGAGCGATCGCTGCTGGCAATCACCTGTGTCCTCCTGCCCCTCGCTGCCCAGTCTGTGGCTGCAACTCACCTTTGGGGACTTGGTTTATTACAGCTGGAACTTGTTCCTAACCCAATGTGGTGCTCGGAGCAGGGAGATGGCTCTGGGGAGAGCAAAGCCGTTGCTCTCCCTCTGCACATCGCGGGCAGGAGGAAAAGGGGGTCATAAACCCATGCTTAGATTTCCTCTGCCTCATTGCAAAGCAGAACGCGCTCGTAACTCACGGTGACAGAGGAGGGTTCCCCGAGCACAGACCCCACTGACAGGCATTTCGGGAACCACTTCCAATTAGGAGTTTCTTGGCTTCTTCCCAACTCTGTGTCAAACTCCTCTGGGCTGCGCTGAGGCCGGGTCAGCTCTGTGTGTGTAACTGAGTCCTTGCTGAGCAGCGAGGCTCAGCGTTGCCTTTGCTCACAGGGAAGGTGGAGGACCGTCCCTGACAGCCTGGGGGGGGGATGCATTTCACACCCAGCGCAGGAACCTGCCTCCTACATGGGCTTTTTCCCATTAAAAAGAAAAGGAAAAGAAGATTTTCTTTTGGAAACCACTGGATTTGGGTTTACTGCCATGGCGGGGAGGGGGTTGGAACTGGATGGTCCTTTCCAACCCAAACCAGTCTATGATTCTAATACAAAATTGTTTTTGAAGGTGGATGCCAAACAAAATAGGATTAATCCAGGGTCTCTCTCCCACCCTTCCAGGATGGTATCCAAGGTCCATCCTTAGGCTGGTGTGGTCAGGGGGAGTGCAGGGACTGGCAGAACCATCCGTGCCATCACTCCCAGTCCTATGGGAGGAGCAGGCTGGGCTGGAGCAGGCTCTGCTGCAGTGAGAGCCTGGTTTATGGCAGCAGAGCCGCCCTGGAGCCTTTTTCCCTCCCTGGAGATTTCCAGGAGAAAGTCATTAGTTTGCTGATTCCTGTTGACTCTCTGTGTCAGAGTTGCCATGGCTCTCCCCTGGCTCCTCTCCTGAATGGGGAATGCGGGCACTGGGATGGGGAAGGCACAAGGCATGGCTGCTGCCATCACCTCCAGGTGGCAGGGACATGGGGACTCCTGGTACAGCATCCATGGCTGGTCCCCCGCCCCATGGGTGAGACCAGTGCCCCGCATCCCTGTTCCAGCCCTCTTGCTCTGACGCATTTTGAGCTGGTTCACACCATTTTGCCACAGCCCCCACATTTTCTTCTCTATCTTTTCCCAGACAGGACTCTGGGTGTCCTGAGCTGAAGTTTCATGGCCCACTAGGATAAGGGAATGATATCCCCATGGGCCGGGTTCACCGCTCTGGGCTGTGGAACAGCCCGGAGTGAATTTAGAGCCAGGCTGCAGCCTCCAGTGAGGACAGGATCACTTGGGATGCACCTCCTGGAGGTGCTGGGATGCTGGGACCCCCATCCCTGGTTGCTGCTGCTCTGTGGCTGCCTGACCCCAGGCACCATCACTGCAGAGCCAAAGGGGGTGTTTGGTGCACTCAGAGGGTCTGTTCTCATCATCCAGGGTCTGTGGCCCATGGGGGCAGGCTCTAAGCACCCCCCATGCCCCTGGCACCACTCAGCACCCTCCTTAATCCATTCTGCAAATGACCCAGCCGGTTTTGATGAAAAACATCCCACAAAAGGCAATGAACAGTCACCGAGCAACACTGCAGCCTCTTCTAATGATATTTGCTTTGTGGTTTTGGTTTGGAATATCCTCCTCTTAAATGAAGAAAGAAGTTCACCTCTCAGACTGAAACAATTTGCCTTTATCCCTCCATTTTCTTGCCTTCCTAAATGCTCAGCCCCAGCATGTGGGGCTCCATGGGAGTGTTAAATTTGCCTCTTTAACCTGCTTCCTTCCTGTCATCTTCTGCACTGTCCTTTGCTTGTGCCACCGCTGATGCATCCACACTCTCGACTCCCACATGAGGACTGGGTTTTACAATGCCCAGCTCGTCTCACATGCAGGTCTTTACAGTGAGCGCTGCTGTCAGCAAGGCTTTGTCCCATCTTGAGCTGGGCCGACATTTGTGATCACCAGGCCTTCAACCAGGTTGAATCTCACAGTCACATCCTCCAGGGAAGGTGTTTTATCCAGCGCAATATAAAAGAGCCAGCCCCAGGCGTGCTCCTTCCCTGGACCGTTCCAGCTCCTTCCAGTATGGTTGTATTTTATCTGTGGAGCCCTGTAAGGATTTTGTTCCGTCATCCTGGAATTTTTATGACTCCTTTGTGTGTATATAATGTGATTGCCCTGGAACAGAGAGAAATTAATCACTGCTCCTTTGTTAGCTTTCAGGAATTTTTCATGTCTACATTTCTGTTCATCTGTCATGTCCAAATGTGGGGTCCATGGGCTATTTGACATTTAAAATGACTTAATTGCTTAGATATCCCCCCTCAGTGTTTATGGACACTTGTTCAGAGGAGATTTGGGATGTGACATTATGTACCATGTATTTTCGGGCTGGTTCCAATTTCTCACTCCATCCCAGTGGTTCACAACATCTCTTCTTGATACAGATCATGTCCCTGAATTCCATCCTTTCCCTACACGTTGATGGGGCGAGTGAGAGGTAACATCCACCTGCACATCCCTCCCTGGCTCAATCGATGTGGGAATCTGAGGCCATTGCTGGCTCTGTATAAGGAAGACATCGGAGATGTCATTGCACATTGTCTGCTACCAAGCAACTCCAGCTGGGAGCCGAAAGCTCCCAATTACACTCTGGATCCCAGATCCTCATGACTGGAGGCAGAAGATGCTGGTACCAACCCTGTCAGATCCCACAAGGCGAGGTGTGGGGACAGGCTGACGTTTGGGCTCTTAGCAAGCGCCGCAGGATGGAAGCTGCACATCCCAAACCATATTACACACGTCATTAGGAAAATGTTAGTTACAAGGAAAGATGCAAATTGCAGCAGGCTGTGCTCCCAGAGCGCTCGGCAAAGCCTCTGCAACGCCGCGTGCTTTCGCTGCGGCTCTCTAATGGCTTCGACGCTTTCTTGGGCACGTTTGCTCCTGCTCCATTGAGGCTGGTTTGCATTAAATTGTTTGTTTAGCAGCTACTAGGGGTTTTGGCAGGAGAGCTGCTGCCTTCTGTGGGCTGTAGAGCAGGAGGGTGTCATGCAATGCTGCTCTGCAGAGCAGGCAGGCACGGCAAGGTGAACCCTTCTCCCTTCAGAGGCACCATCTCTGCTGCCTGCCCTCTAGGTCCCACCATCGCACAGCACCTAGGTTCTTCATGGCAGGGCCATGAGGACTGGGACATCCATGGGTTAGGATCTGGAGAACGCTCCTGGGAAGGTTTCCTGATGAGCCAAGGTCACCCAGATCCCAGACCCCCGTGGAACCATCCAGACCTGATGTGCTCTAAAGGAAACAGTCCCAGCATATTAATACTTGTAAAAACAAACACTAGGAGAAGGAATAAGCCATAAACGGAGCACTAAGTGTCCCAATCCCTCCATTTCCTATGGCTATTGCCTCCCTGAATGCCCTGTGCCAACAGCACCCTCTGTAAATGGCTTCAGCAGTGCCCTAGGGCTGATGGAGTAAAGGCTGAGGAATCACGAATTCATAGAATCCCAGCCTGGGTCGGGTTGGAAGGGACCTTAAAGCTCAATCAGTTCCAACCCCTGCCATGGGCAGGGACACCTTCCACTAGAGCAGAGTGCTCCAAGCCCCATCCAACCTGGCTGCACTGGGGACAAGCCACAAGGGTGACATGTTCCTGCTCCACGCTCTGCTCAGACACCCCTGGTGCTGGGGGCCATCAGCATCCCGAGCTGGGAGATGAAGGACTTTGTGCAACAGTATCCCCCTAGATCCGTGCTGGGATGTGCCCCTGCAAGAGGGGTCCTGGAGACACACAGCTGGATGAAAGCAGACACATCTGGGTTGTATTCCCGCTTGGCTCCAGCCCCGGCTGGGCTCCTTCCTCCTTGCTCCAGGCTGCACCGTGCTGCCACTGTGGCCGGAGGGCTTTTGGACGCAGAGATGGGCTCCCTTCCTTCGGAGGTGCAGAGCCACCCTCGCACCCTGGGTGTCGGGGTGCCCAAAGGATTCCTGTGCTGCCCTTCTCTGGGTTGATTAAATCCGAGCATGGCCATCGTGCTCCCAGCCCTCTCTTGCTCCTTGTGCCAGAGCACTGGCACTACTCAGTGCGCTGGTCTCCTCCTCAAGCCCCAGAACTGCCCCAAGGGATGGAGCTGGCTGTTCCCCGTGCTCTGCTCCGGTGTGGGTCAGACCTTCCACCCCCAGCATGGCACTCAGCTTGGCTTTAATGTGCCCCTCTCCCCAAGTCATTCACCTCCCTCTTTGTTACTCTTCCACAGATTTCTGTATAAACAGGATTTCTCGCGCGCAGTTTTCCAGTTGGAACTTTTCTATTTTGGGCCTTTTCTTTGTTTGTTTGTTTGCTCTGTGACATCTGTGATGGTTTCCAGCGCAGCCGAAGCCTCTGCAGCCTCAGTGAGGTGCCTGGGGTTCCCCAGCCGGGATGCACGTGCCTCTTCCCCCGGCACACGCTGCCTGCCCCGACCTGCACCCCTCCGGCTTACACAACGCAGACGGAAACAGGGATCACATTGCTTCCAAACCTCCCAACAAACAAACCCGGTGCTGCTTTTGGGGAGCTGCAGAAAGGGAGGGCTGCAGTGAAACGCTCCTGTGCGATGAAAGGAACTCATCAAGCCGAGCTTTGCGGCCATGTCTGTCTGCACCTACTGCTAGTTTCCCACGTCAAAAAGCTTCTCCCAGCTCTAAACTTGGGGCTGCAGCACCCGCCGGTGCTTGCAAAGAGGCTACAAGAGGGGTAGGGGCTGTCTGTACCCACAAGCTGGCTGTTAACTCTGAAGACTAATGATGTCAGGGCACAGAGCAGCAGGAACTGTCTCATTTCTAACCAAGCCCACAAGGAGCAGTGATACTTTGCATTGCATTTTGTAAACTGAGGTGTCTTCCTGTGCGCATCCCGAGGTGAGTGCCTTTACTCACCCACAAGGAGTGATGGCGATGCTTAAATCAGTCCCACCAGCCACAGGGTGAGGATGTGGGGATGAATGAGGCTGGGGAAGGGTTTGTCCCATTAGGATATGAAGCAGGGGTGTCCCTGGCTCTTCTCAAGCATCCCTACCAAGGCTGGGATTGATTTAGTTATTATTAGAAATAACTTCTCCCAACGTTGCCCTATTAGAGCATCACCTGGGTTGGGGCCAGGATCACAGAGCTGGAATGTTTGTCACCTTGGTCCATTATTGTCCCCAACCCTGCAGGCATCTGTGACATGTTTGCGTGAGACAGAATAGCCCTTCTGGATGTTTCTTTCTTTTCTGCAAACCAAGAAGTTGCTGGAGAAAACAAACCTTTGGGATGAGATAAAGCGATGCAGCTGCAAACCGAAGTACTTTGCAGAGGGAGGACATTAGTTAATAACCGGGAAAGTGTAATTTAATGCGAATCTTTAGGGGAATGGGATGCACTCCTGGGATTTTTAGCTTAGACCAGTGTAAGCCTCAGTTTCACTTTACCTGGATGCACCTTTTTTGACTGGGACTCCCCCAAAGCGGGAGCCGCGTGTGCAACGGGTGCGAATCCAACCCGAGCATTCGGTTCTCCTACAGGAAACAAAACCATCCCTTGTGTCCGGGCAGCTCGTTCCGCCTTGCTCAGCCTGTCCCGGCCGGCGCTGACCCCCTCCGGTCCCGGCGATGCTGCCGTGGGGCCGGGGCAGCCCCGAGGGCCGCTGGCAGAGAACGGGGGGATGCGGGGGACAGCGCCGGAGCTCCGGGGCAGGAACCGGAGCTCTGGGACAGAACTCCGGGACAGGACCGTGGCTGTGGCCGCGCCCGAACGGGGCGGGGCAGGGCGGGCCGGGAGGGGCCGGGCAGACCCCATCGGCTCCGCTGCGAGAAGCGGCCGAAGCCTCCGCCGGGGGAGCTGCGGGTCGCGGGCGGCACCGAGAGGGCTCTGGGACGGGACCGGCAGCGGCGGCGGAGCGCAGCCCGGCTCGGGCCCGGGCGGGGCGGGGGAACCGCCGGCTCCAAACCCGCCCCTCGCCGCGGGGAGGAGGCGGTGGCCGAGCCCCCCCCCCCCCACGCTGAGCCGCTCCGCGCCGTGCTCCGGCCGAGCCGAGCCAGCCCCGAGCCGCTCCGCCGCTCGCCCATGGCGGTCCCCGGCCCCACGCGTGTCGTGGCCCCGGCCCCGTCCCGGAGCCGCCGCTGAGCGCTGCGCACCGGCCCGGCGTCCAGGTAAGCGCCGCGGGCGGCCCCGGGCACCTGCGGGACTGATCCTGCCCCTCGCCCGGCGCTGCGGGGCCGGGGGGGTCCCGGCGGAGCCTCTTCCCCTTTACCCGGGAGGGGCTTCACCGCTGTTTGTTTCCCCCGCCTGGGGCCGCGCGTCGCGTCCGAGCGCGGTGCGGTTTGATGGTGCGACCCGCGAAAGGGGCAGAACCGGGTCCTTCGGGCCGCCGCGGCGGTGCGGGGAGGGCAGGATCGGGCCCCGCCGCTCGTCTCCCGCTTGGCGTCGGGGCGGCCGTTGCGGCTGCCGAAGGAGTTGGCTTCATACTTGGAGAGCGTCCCGCCACGCAGGAGCACAAACACGGCGAGGGACGGCTCCGGGTGCAGTTTGTTCACAGGAGGAGGGGGGGGAACGTGTCCTGTCTAAATATTAGTTTAAGGAACGGAAGGATCAGCGGCCGGGCTCTGCGGCATCCGCAGCCCCGTCACCTCCTCCCGGCTCCAGCCGCCGGCTTTCGGCTACCGCCGAGCTGAGGTTTCCATCTCCAGCCCTTAGCAGGGGCTGGGAGGTGAGTTCATTGAGGAAGGGAATTTCCCACTCTTGCTGCGGTCTGCACGGAGGCTTTATAAAAACAACTTAGACCTCGGGTGTCTTTATTGCACATATATGGTAGCTTGTAGCCAGCGCTGGTTTAAATCCTATTGCTGCTTCGGGAGCCAATCCACAATTAGGCGCTGGGTCGAGGGCACAGTTTATCATAGGAGAAGGGGCTGGCGGCTGGTGGAAGCGGTGTGGGAGTCCTGGATGAGTGCTGCAGTCCTGGGGCTGAAGCCAGGATCGTGTGTGGATCCCAAATTCAGATTCTCAGGGTCGTGGGTGCTCCTAGATTTAATGGCAGAAGCGGGTGAGGCGCTGCATGGAGCAGAGCACAGAAATCAGGTGGGGAAGAGGGGGGCTCTGTGCAAGGTTTTGGGAGGCTTGAGTTCTTGGGTTTGTTTTTTTAGCTGCTGGTTTTAAGTGGGCCTTTGGTTCAGACCCATTGCAGCCCTGACTCTGGGTTGCAAAGCAGAGCTTGTGATGCTGCGCCTGAGATTTGCATCCTCAGTGTCACCCCATGGCAGCAGCTGCAGGGCCTGTCCTGCTCCTCCAGCTCCAGCAGGTCCGGGGCTGTGCTTAGGGTGAGGAGAAATGAGATTTCCCTGTTTCTACATCTCGACTTTAAATAGTGCTGGATCTCGAAGCTCTCTCTCAGTCCTGGTCCAGCTCCTGTGCTGCCTGGAGGAATGAGCAGAGAAGGCGCAGCGCATCCCAATGCAGCTGCAGCACCCAGGGAATGCCGAGCTGTCCGTCCCTCCTGCTTTGCAATCAGTCTGTGTGTGGTTGCAGCTACTTTGCAGCAGGATGCGGCACCAGAGCTGGGCTTCTCCTGGGCTGCACAGCCACAGGTTTACCAGGGGAAGGGGAGACCCAGAATCTTCCAGGCCTCACAGCATCCAGCTCCTAGGCTGGAAATAAGAGGAGCTGGTCCATTCTGCTGTAACACAGCCGGGGAGGCATGCAGGAGCTGGCACTGCTCTGGTGTCCCTTCTCCCTGCGTACCCCGGGGTGGTGGTGCTTAGGGCTGGGTGGTGCTGAGCGCTGGAGGCTGTGCTGCACTGGGTGCCCTCCCACGGTGCAGATGTGAATCACAGCTCTGCTTTGCCATCACCCTGCCCTCCAAGCCCTCCTTGGGCTTCTCCCCTGTGGCCCTACCTGGCTCTGGGGCTCCAGGACACACTTCTAAGGTTGTTTTCCACCTTTGGGTGCAATATGCACTTTCTGAGGTCAAGGTACCTCTCGTGATGCCTTATGCACAGCTTAGGCCAGAGCAGGCATCGCATCACTGTTCCCGAGGTGTTCAGCACATGGACAAGCAGCTTCCTATCCAGGAAAGCCCCATCCCGTGCTGTGGCCATGGGGGGGGAGGCTTGAGAGGGGCACAAAGAGCCATCAGCAGCCTGTTGATGTCAGCCCCTGCCTGTGGAGCATCTCACAGTGGGTTTGAGACTCGGCACAGAGGGAGATGCTGAGAGGAGGGAGGGTCCCGGGGCCCATGTGGGTGCTGGTGCAGGGGGTGCAGTGGTGCTGCAGTTCAGGACTGGTGCATGATTTACTGCTGTGGGTTGGTTTTTCCTTGGTGGCACTTTAAGAGGGGCTGTTTTGGTTAGACATAGGAAGAAATTCTGCCCTATGAGGGTGCTGAGGCACTGTCACAGGGTGCCCAGAGAAGCTGTGGCTGCCCCATCCCTGGCAGTGCTCAAGGCCAGGTTGGACCCAGGGGCTTGGAGCACCCTGCTCCAGTGGAAGGTGTCCCTGCCCTTGGCAGGGGTTGGAGCTGGAGGAGCTTTAAGGTCCTTTCCAACCCAACCCATGATTCTATAATTGCTGGTCTCAGTGCACAATCCTGCTTCCAGAACCTTGCTAAGCCCATCAGCAGCAGCAGCATATGCTCCCACTGTGGCATGGGGAGGGGGCAAGGATCTGGGTACCAGCCAGGTCTTCCACTACCACCATGCCAGGGATCACTTGGAATCCCTGGAGTGCTGCTGCAGTGATGCAGCCATGGGGCTGGTCCCTTGGTCAGGGTGAGCCGTCTGCTCTGGCTGGATTGGAGAAGTCCCACCCAACCCAGCTTTTCCTGGGGTTTGGCCAAATATTTCTCCATTAAACTTAAAGGAGAGGAAGAGAAACCCAAACTGGTTGTGCCAGGTGTGGTGCAGAGGTGTTCTCACGTGAAGGAGCATCCCAAGAGCTTCATTCCTCAATGAAGCAATTCCCTGTGCCATCGCCCTGGGCAGCGAAATGCCACAGGCAGTTTCCTTCCCATTGCTTTTTCCCCATGAAACCCAAACCGGGCTCACTTTGTAACTTGACATCCAAAGAGCTAAATTGAAACAATCTCTTTGCCACCACGTTGTTGTGGGACGAGGAGGAGAAACCATTTCCTTGTGCAGCCGCGTCACTGCGTGTCAGTCCCCTAATCAGCAATGTCAGTCACATTGGCCCTGCTTTCCTGGAGTGTTTTGATTCGGATGGAACCACATTCTGTTCTGATTCCAGCAGAAAAGGTTTCCTTTGAACTTGGTCCAAACCGAGCATGTAAAGGGATGGATGGAGGCTGCTGGGAGCGAAGCAGGGCTGAGAGGCCGACATCCCCAAGCAGCACATGGCCCAGGAGGGGAAGTTCCTCCTTTAGCATCACTCCCAGGCTGCAATAATCCAAAGCAGGAGTTGCAGTTTTCTCTATTTCAGCGGCTTTTCTGGCAGCTAAATCCCATAGAATCATGGAATCGTGGAACGGTTTGGGTTGGAAGGGGCCTTCAAAGCTCATCCAGTCCAACCCTCCTGCAATGAGCAGGGACATCTTTATCTAGACCAGGTTGCCCAGAACCGTGTTCAGCCTGGCCTGGAATGTCTGGTGGAATGGAGCATCCAATGCCTCTAGATCCTGGATCTACCATCCGTGAGCTCTCCTGGGTGATGCTCAGTGCTGAGCAGGGTCCAGGCTTGTGGAGCTTGCTGTAGGAAGGCTCTGGGCTTTAAGGAGCCCTTTGATTTCCCCTTGGCCTGTGCTTTCCCAGGCTGCAGCAGAGGGGTGAGCTGTTGTAAGCCCACCCTAGTCTTTCCCAGGGCGAAAACTGGGTCCCAAATGAAGGCCGAGTTTCAAAGCCTATTTAAAGCAAGCAAATAGGTGAGGATCTGGGGGCTTTGTGGTCTTTGGGGGGGGGTGTTGGGAAGGGATGGCCATAGGCTTCTGCATGGCTTGTGGTGGTCTTTTTTGCCTTTAATCCTGTTGGGTTTGGCTGTGCTCAGCTGGAGCTGGCTGCCATGCTCCATGCATGCATGGGGTGCATTTACTGCTGCTCTTGTTGCTCCCTGACCCTCCCCTGTCAAACATGGGGGCTCTTGGACTTGGTGAAGGCAGAGGACCTCTTGGCCCCATAAAATGGGGCAGAGCCCCCAGTGTTGCTGCCCTGGGCAGCCTCATGCTGTGCTCCTGGAGCAGAACAGGGGCAGCTTGTCCCTGTGCCACAGGGCTGCAAACCGCCTCCGAATCCTTAGGGTCCATCCCAGTGGTTGTGGTCCATGGGCAGCTCCCATGCTGGGAGAAACAGGCAGGGGATGGTCCCAGCAAGGTGTTGGAGTGGCCTTTTGGGGTTTTCCCTCTCTGCTGCCTTCCCCAGGGCAGGCACGGATGCTGTGCCCTTGTGCCAAAGCCAGCCGAAACCTTGGGTATGAACCAGAGCATCTTCTGGGCGTCCCAGGGAAGAGGCTCGCCTCCCATTTGGCAGGGCAGCTGCTCTCTGAAGTGGTGCTGGTTGTTTAAGAGCACATTCTTGAGGCTTAGCAGCTCCATGGAGCCGTCTGGGAGCGACGGTGCCAGCGGCAGAGCCGCCGCACGTGGCAGGAGGATGCAGGAGGCAGCTGCTGGCAGCGATGCTCCATGGGGCAGGGCTGGGGCTGGAGGCATCATCCCATGGCCCCGAACCAGGGGACACAGGCGCTTGTTTAGTGCCCACGGGAGGTTTTGGGGGGCAAAGGAGAGGCTGGAAGGATTCAGCCAGGGTTTGGGTGGTGTGAGCCATGCTCTCAGAGCGGGCAGACTGTGGGCATGAAGGGCTGTGCCCGGGAAATGCATCGCTTGTGGTATCATGGAATGGTTTGGATTGGAAGGGAACTTAAAGCTCATCCAGTTCCAACCCTTGCCATGGGTAGGGACACCTTCCACTAGAGCAGCTTGCTCTACACCCTGTCCAACCTGGCCTCGATAGGATCTGCATGGCAGAGGACTGGTGGGAGGAGAGAGGGACCTGGCCCCTGCCTGTCTCCAAGAGCAGATCCCAGAACAACTGCTCTTTTCCATCCCCAAATGCCGGCTCAGAAGCTGCAGCAGGATGTGCCGTGTGTGCCATGGGTGATGGAGGAGAGGTGGCATTGCTGTGCCAGGGCTCCCTGACGGGCTGGGGACACTGGCAGGGTGTGAGGAATTGTCCCTGCCTGTGTGATGGGCAGGGGCAGGGACCTGGCTGCTGATGCCAGCCCCTCCGCAAGAGCTGTGTGGCAGCAAACAGTGTTTTACAGCAGCACGGAGAGCAGCACAGCATCAGCTTGGGGTGGGAAAAATGATCCCAATCTCTCATCCATAAGCTTGATCTGGTCTGAGCTGGAGCCATGGGAGATGGCAGCGGGATGGGAAGGTCAGTGTCCCTGCAGCTCTCCTGCACACCAACACCCTGACTGCGATCAGATGGCAAAGCTTTGTTGGTTTGGAAGCTTTGTGGCTCTTCCATGTGGGAAGCCTCCAGTCCCTGAGGGCATCCCAAGCAGGTTTGGTGAGAAAGTTCAGGGGATGTGTCCATTGGTGTGATGCTGCACCACTGTATCAGCATCTCTGCATGCAAAGGTCCAGGTGATGCGGACCTGCTGCCTCCAGCAATTCCCATCATCTCCAGCCCTCTTTATCCCAACTATCTGCCAGTTTGGAACTTTCTCCACCCAAACTCTCCCTTCCCAGCCCATCTCTGTAGCTGTCTCAGGAGCAATTCCTCATCTGTTCTCTCTGGAGCAGCACTAAATGGTTCAAGATGTCGGCAGTTGCTGCTGGAGTCGGACAGTAAATGCTAAATGGGATATTAGTCTGTGCACCGTCCAAATCCCACTGGAAGGGTTTAGTGCAAATTGGATTTGCAAACATCTCTTGGGTCTCTCTGCCCTTAGAAAAGCGCTGTAATCCTCGGCAGGCGCCTTGACAAGCCAGCTCCTTCTGTGCAGAAAGGAATTAAATGCATATATAGAGGGAAAAATGGAGTGAAGATAGGGAGGAATTCCCACTGCTGGGCTGGAGGTGGCATCGACATCACCGGCGCTTCTTGCTCGGGATCCTGTTGAGGGATGCTGATGGGTGCTGTTGAGGGATGCGGATGGGTCCTGTTGAGGGATGTGGAGGGTCCTCATCCCTCGTGGAGCATCCAGGGGCTGTAACTCCCCTGTCTGCCCCCGGCATGGCTTGTTTCTGGCTCAACCTGTCCTGCTCACAGGGAGGCTGGGTTAGGGCAGGATCTGTTTCTGTAGGGATGAGAGCAGGAATTAAGGGACCATGACAGCCCCCTGGAGACACATGGAAAAACCAGAGGTGGCCTCTCTGCTCTCACAGGCACCCTGGCAAAATAAGGGATTCATACATGGAGTCTTCAAGGGCCATCGTGCTCCCAGGGTGTATTTGCAAAGGGGAAACTGAGGCACGCTGCAGCACAGTGATGTCCTTCAGGGATGTGGGGGGGCTGAGCATGCCGTGATGCCAGCCAAATCCACGCAGAAGGAAAACTACAAACCAGGGAAGGCAGAAGTGGCCCAAGCGGGAGGGGATGATGCCTTTAGGGCCCTGTCGCCCTCCTTCCTCTGTTGTATTTTCCCTCCTGGATCCATTGAAGGAGGTTTTACCCCTGTGGCAGCTCACAGATACCAGCGGTGTTGAAACCAGCCCAGAGAAGAGCACATCCAGGGCCTGGGCTCCATCTCGCTGCCAAAATGCAAGCTTTCAGCCTTGTTTCCCGAGGCACTGGGATTGTCCAAACAAGCCACAGTAATTGGTTTCCTCCAACAAACCGGCCCTTTTTGGCATTGTGCAGTGATTTACTGCATGGGGGGTGGTTTGTCACCGAGGGAAAATAGTAACTGACATCCAGACATCAGGTTTTGGCATGAGGGGGAACTTAGGGCTGGAGGAACAGTGCTGGGCAGAGCACAGTGCGGGCGCAGCAGCACCCATGGGTGCCCAGCACTGGTGGGGATCTGTTTGTGGGGCTTTTATGCCCTGGGCTACAAAACCATCCTGGATTTAGTGTGATTTTGAATGACCCACCTGTATTTTCTCTGTCCATCACAAAAGGGGTTTGGCTGCATGAGCGGGGTTGGGTCTGCAGTTTGTATTCCCAACTCATTCCCTGCTCCAGCCACAAGCCCTGCTGTGCTCCAGCTGATGTGCTGAGTGATACCACCTGAAGCATTTGATCATCATTTATCTCTAGTTACTCATCTCTCATCATGAAGGGCAGCTCTTGCTGCTGCTTAGAACTGACTGAATCAGCTTACAAAGGGTTTTGTTTTGCTGTGGCCTCGCTGCCCTTGCCAGGGTCAGCAGGGACAGGCTGGGGACCGGGGCTGGGACCACACCGCCCGTGTCCAGCCTCATTTAAACACTGCGGCTGATTTGTAGCAAAGAAGAGGAACAAAGATCCCCAAATCGTTGTGGCTGCCCCATCCCTGGCAGTGCTCAAGGCCAGGTTGGACACAGGGGCTTGGAGCACCCTGCTCCAGGGGAAGGTGTCCCTGCCCGTGGCAGGGGTTGGAGCTGGAGGAGCTTTACGGCCCCTTCAACCCAAACCACTCTGTGATTCTGTGGCACATTGAGGGTTTGAATGATTGTCTGTGCAGCCCTGGGGGTGCTGGTTATGTCCTGGTGTCCTCAGACCCCCGTGCAGTCACCTCCCTGTGTCCCTGAGCCGGGTGAGCACTGCAGTGAGAGTTGCGCTGCATTTAAACTGCTTTCTCCTTGTCCTTTGCTGCTGATTGATATTGCAGCTGCGTTTCTGCCTCTGCCCTGCCCCTGCGAGCGACGGAGCGAGCAGCAGGGTGGGAGATGAGTTCATCATCTTTATGTGCCCTCACGGGGATCAGCTGAACCCGGACAGGGCTGAGCTGATCCAAGCGTGGGCACCCGCAGGACGCTGCTGCACTCAGGGCTGCATCTGCCACAGGATTCATCCCCTGGGAGCTCCCTGCGTCTTCCCTGTTCTTTAATGACATGAAAGCCCATGCAGGACCTCCGGGGAAGGAACCCAAGGAGCTGTTGCTGCTTCCCAGAGCATGGATGCATCCCATGGGGCTGGTGGCCTCCCTGCAGCCCCACGCTGAGCCAGGGCACACGCTGGATGGTGAGAGCAGGAACCCCATGGGAGGGACAGGAGATGGTGAGAGTGGTCAGCAGCATCCTGGCACCCGGCTTGTGAGGGCTCCTTGGAGGGGTCCAGCCCCAGAATGGGTCTGGGGATGGGGTTTCTGGACGGGGAGCACCGGAGTGGTGCCAGGTGATTTACAGGGTGTTGGGGATGGGTTTTCCAACCTGGTGAGTTTGGCCTCTCCTGCCTGTCCAGCCAGTGCAGCTCAGTGCAGCAGGATGCTGTCCCTTGCCGTGCAGGGGTGGCTCTTCAAGGTGCCCCTTGGCCATGGCACAAATCAGGTTTTCATCCCCCTGTGCTCCATCCCCTCCCGGAAGAGCTCCCAAAGCCTCTCAGTGCCTATTGGCACTGGGAGCTCAGGGACACAGGGCATGGGATACGGAGCATGGGCCACAGGAAAGGACATCTCCTCCTTGGCACGGGGCACTGCCCATGCTGTGGGGCTGCCGGGGGTCTCATGCCTGCTCACTGCCAGCTCTACAGCCCATGGGGAGAAGATGATGCCCTTCGGCGAGGCACGTCCCTGGAGGTGCCTTGGGATGTGGGATGAGTTGATGGACCTGAAATCCCTGCCACCTCCTGGTGTCACCTCCAGTGCTCTGCCTTTGAGCTGCTTTAGCTCTCCGGAGCCTGAAATGAGGGAAATGGTGGGGATACGGATGGGGGCTGCTCCATCTGATGGGGGCTCAGCTCTCAGGCTGGAGAACTGCACCCCAGCCTTGCAGCTCCCATTGGGACACAGCATCCGGGCTGTGGCAAAGCCACCAAATCGGATTTCTCTCCTCATTTCCCTCATGGTGCTTTGGTCGGGGGGGGGGGGGGGGTGGTGGTGGTCCTCCCCCCCAGCTGTTTGCAGGGATGTAAACCCAATGTGCCATAATTCAGCCCGAACGTAAATGTCATGTCAGCGTGGGAACGGCGCAGCTTCCCGGTGGTTGGCGTGTCAGCCAAGGGGCTCCCCGCGTCCCGGGAATGCGGATGCTCCCCCCACCCCACCATGGCCCCTTCTCCCCCTCCACCATCCTGCGGGGTCGGGACTGGCTCCATTTCCTCACCGGGATAGGGTTTGGTGGTCACCCCAAGAGGAATTCCCAGAGGATCCAGGCTGTGGCTGTGGCCCAGGGATCAGGGTCTGGATTGTTTGTGGTGGGCTCTTTCAGGAGGGGACCGGGGCTGCGGGAAGAGCTTTGGAGTTTCTCATCTTGGGCTGGTTTTCACTTAGGCAAAGCAGAACCATGTGTCCTGTGCTCGGCTCTGGTTTTGCTTATGGGGGAGCGGGAAGAGCTGGGGAAGGGAAGAAGGAGGGGCAGGGATGAGCAGAGGCTGCAGGGCTGCGGGATGTGCCGTTGGCCATCAGCGCTTTTGGCGTTCAAAGCACGAGGCTGTGGAGAGCCGCCAGCGGGGACACGGCGCTGCTGCCCTGTGTCACCAGCCAAGGGAATGTCTGCACTGAGCTGTGGCTCTGAGTGTCCCAGGAATCACCCCTGGAGCAGAGCTGGAGTGGGGGACGTTGTGGCTTTTCCCCCGTTTACTGTCAAAAGCACAGCGAGCCCCAGTTCAACTCAGGTCCGGGTTTGGGGCTGCTTTTCCCTTTTAGCACTCCCCACTTTGGGGCCAGTTTTGCCATTCTGGGGCTGGTTTGGTGCTGGGGCATCCTGCTGCAGGCTCTGGGTACCCGCAGCCCAGCATCCGCCCTGGTTCGGGGTGTCAAACAAACCGGTGCTCTTTGGGGGGTTCAGCTCCCACCAGAGCATGTCAGGAGCTTGCCATGAGCTCTGATGGGTGCCTTCCACCATCCCTGTCCCCTCCGACCATCCTCAGAGCAGGCTTTGAGCTGGAGGAGCCGCTTTGCAGCAGCCTCTGGAGCTGCTTCACCGTGAGCCTGGATGGAAATTGTTTAATTCCAGTGGGATGAGTCATGAGGAGCCGGGATTTCAAAGCAGCTTGGCTCCCATGTAAGGCACTCAAATAAACAGTGTGTGGCAGGTGGAAGCTCTCTCTGATGTCCCGGCAAGGCCTTCGTCTTTCCAAGTGCTTTGTGGTGCCAAGAAACCCTCGGCCACTCCATGGCCTCATCCATTCTTGCACAGCGTGGCTGAGACCGAGTGCTTGAAGGTAATAAATCAGTGCCCGGAAGCATGAATCTGCTGCAAATTTATGGCACACTTGGAATACAGTGTCCTTTGGGCTCTCTTGGTCTCTGGGCTTTGAAGCATCAGGACTGAGGGTTTCCACATCTCCTTCTCCCTCCAGTAAGAAGGGTACGAAAGAGAAATCTCTGCTTTTCCTTCCTCATCCCATGACTCAAGGCTTCAAGTTGAGGCTTCAAGTCAGTGGATACTGGGAACAAATCCTGCTGGAAACATCAGGAATGGGTTAGAAAAGAGCTAAGAGAAAAACTGAGAGTGTGAGCAGTGAGGGACGTCCGAAAAGCCCAAAATGCTCCAGGTTCGTGAGCAAAGGTAAAGCCCCTGCAGGGAAAGGGTCCCTGCTTTTGGATTTAGCGGGAAAAAGCAGTGGAAATGCTGACACTTGGGCCCTGAAGTGAAGAAAACTCCAACTGGGAATAAGACTGGATTGATTCAAATTTATTTAATGGGATTCTTGCTGAAGAGTGAGGCTTGGAAGAGTTTCCTTAGGGCTGCAGGGTGGATTCATTGAATCCCTTTTGAAAGGAAAGCTGAGAGGAGCATAGAGGGGTTTGGGAAGGATCTGCAGCAGCGGGGGGAGCCAAGACCATCAACTTGCTCCCTCCAGACTGTGACAGGAATTGGCCGTGCTGCTGTTCGTTCCTTTTCCTTAGGATTTCCGATTCTCCAGGACACGGAGTGGTTTCTCCTCTGCTTGGGACGCAGCGAGCCCTGGGTAGGGATGAGAGGGGGGCAGGTGATGGAGACTTTGGCCTTTCATGGAGCTGGGAGGATCCCTGGGTCCGTCCCGGGATGTGTTGGCAGCGGCCTGTGCCCCTGTGGCAGGGGCATGTCTCAAACCCCTGTGATCCTTTATCATTGCTGGGAATAGGTTTGGGCTATGTGGAAACCAGAAAGATGGGCGAGGGCAGCTCCAGCATCACCCCGGCTGAGTCACGGCTCCGATTCCTCTCTTTGTGTGTGTTTTTCCTTTCCCCTCACCCCGACCTTCAGCTTTCACCGCAGGTTGGCACACGTGGTCTGAGGCTTTTTAGAGCGAGAGAAACCAAAGGCAAAGCCTGGAATGTTGGGGCTTTTATATTGTTTTGCACACTGGAGCTGGGATTTGAGCCTTTCGAAAGGTCACTGGTGATGGGTGGGGGCCAGGCTGCCTGGCTGCTGGAATAGCAGCCTGTTTTATGGGATGTGCAGCAAGGCTGAAACCGCTCTCTGAATGTTTTATGGGCTTGCAATGAGCCAGAGGCACTTTCTCAGGTGGATGGGTTGAATGTCACAGCCCTTCGCTCCCCAGCGCAGCCCTGAGCAGCTCAGGAGGTGATGATGAAGGTCTAGGTCATGTGTGATCCCATCCTGGTTGTCCACCACGGTATTCACCTCCCAGAATGCCCAAATATCAGCTACCAAAAGCTGCTTGTCCACCCATCTAGCATCACTGTGAGCGGGTCCTTTCCCACTGCCCAAACCCCTGCATCTGCCTCACCTGGGGCTGTTGTTCCTCCTCGAGTCCTTCATTCCCAAAATGTCACCAGGTCTCCAAGAGTGAACTGCAGCTTCCTCAGTACTTCACCTTTTGGCACCCATCCCCTCCTCCTTTCTGGGAACCGTCTGATGCCGGTGAGCGTTTTCAGTGCCTTTTCCCTGCTCCCTTTTCCCTGCTCTTATCTCAGGGGAGAATTCTGAACTTAAGGCACCCAATTCATAGAATCACAGAATCCCAGACTGGTTTGGGTTGGAAGGGACCTTAAAGCTCCTCCAGCTCCAACCGCTGCCACGGGCAGAGACATCTTCCACTAGAGCAGCTTGCTCCAAGCCCCTGTGTCCAACCTGGCCTTGAACACTGCCAGGGATGGGGCAGCCACAGCTTCTCTGGGCACCCTGTGCCAGCGCCTCAGCACCCTCCCAGGGAAGAGCTTCTGCCTAAGAGCTCACCTAATTATGATGATGAATGTAGGTGCCAACACACCCAGGGCCTCCATCACCCTCCTCACACCTTCTGGATGGGGTGACCGGCTCCACCTTGGCTCTGCAACGGGAGATGGGGATGGGACCATCCCACCCCCTTCCTGGTGCTCCTGATGCTCCCCACCAGCCAGCTGCAGGCTCTGACCTGGTGCTGCCGGTGCTTATCTCCTCCAGCTCCGCCGCCGTGTTCCCGGCAGGATCGCATGGTCTGACCTCCTTATATGGTGAAACTATTCTTTTCCTAGCTTGGCATTGTTTATAGCCCTGCTGAAAATATTAAGGCTCTGGCTGGGTTCTACAATTACCTTGTAACCTACAGGGCAGATAATCACTGCTAGCTAATGTGCAATTAGCTGCATCCTGCCGAAGCAAGGCTTGCTGGCAAGGAGGCGGCGTTCCCAGCCCTCCTTGTGTTCTTCAAGAGCAGGAACCCATCAAATTCCATTTGGAAACGAACATTTTTGCCCCATTGGTAAATTCTGTTTGGTGAAAATTGCTGAACCGGGGCCGCGTTTGGGGCTTTTTGGTTTCTTCTTTCCCTGGTGGAAAATTTATTTGAAAAGGAGAAATGTTTGGAGTTTGTGAGGAGCTGGAATCAAACAAGGGGCCGGGAGGCAGCTGCAAGTCAGTGCAGCTTCCCGAGCATCTTTGATGAGGGTTTAATGCCTGATAGCCCATTGATGGGAGCACGGATCCAATTCCCTGCTGCCCTGCCTTGCTGCAAGGTCAGTTGTAAAATCCCACCAGATCCAACCTGCTTTGGATGGAGGAAATTGAATGGCACAAGGTAAGGGTGCACTTTGCCTGCGAGGGAAATGCCGGTGGGGTTCCTTTATGCTTTGAGAAACCAGGCTGGGCTGCACTGGATGTTCTGCACGGCCGAGGTCCCACCACAAGCCTTGCAGCCGTGCTGGGATGCTCCAGGCATCCCATTCACTTTTTCCTGAGGTTGTCATGATTTTGGCTGGGTTCGATGGAGCTGCCATGACCGTGCGCCAGCAGGAAGGGATTTGGGCTCTGGTTGAGCATTAGGGTGAGAGGATGGCAGGGGCACCAAAGCACACCAGGGCTCTGCAAGGAGGAGGAAGGACGATGGAGCTGGGGCTCCTTACACTGCTCACCACGTCCCAAGGAGGGGATGTGCCAGGCAAAGAGGTGTCACGGGCTGGGGTGACATGAATTTGCCCGTCCTTTACTCACAGCCTTCCACTGTGATATCAGCCCCCGCTGTGAGGAAACTTGGCCGGCGCGAGGGGAGGGGGATATCATGGAGTGGTTTGGGTTGGAAGGGACCTTAAAGCTCATCCACTTCCAACCGCTGCCACGGGCAGAGACACCTTCCACTGGAGATCTACCTGCCTGGCCAGGCTGCATGGCTTGGTGGAGGACACCCCCTTGTCCTTTTGCCACCACTGGCCCCAGGCCACCCTCACCTGCCATGGCCAATTCCCCATCTGCAGCACAGCCCTATCTCCATGCCTCAGCTTCCCTACAACAACACTGCTGCAGTCTCTGGAGGGCAGAGGGGATGAGATGGAGCCAAGGGGATGCTGGTGGTCCCATGGGAGATGGTCATCCAGTCCAAGCCGTGGGGATGGGGGGCGGGAAGAGGGGCCACGGGTGAAGGCCTCGTAATAAGGATATTTGTTTTGCCTGTTTTGCAGAGTTTCAATGTTCTGACTTGCTCTAAGATGAAGGTATGGAAGTTTGCAGCCATTGCATCGATGCTCCTCAGTTCCATGTTATCCATTTTAGTTTGTAGAGACATGTTCAACGGAAGCCGGAAATACAGCCCCTTGCCTTCCTCGCCGTCTTCCTCACGGGCATCCTCCTCCTTCTCCTCCTCCTCCTCGCTGCCGGTGGCTCCCCGGAGATCCCCACGGGCCCTGCAACGCCACAGCTCGCTGCTCGCCCAGTGTAAGCTGCTGCGCCTCTGCGCCGGGGCCACCATCCCTCCTGATCCCACAGCATCCGACCCCAGACTCCCACTGGGACACGCTTTTGGCTCACAAACAAAGCTCCAGAGGGTTTATTCCCTGGTTTCTTTCCCTGCTCTTGCTTCTGCACACCCCTTGATGCATGGTTAAGGAGAAGCTTGGGATGCAGCAGGGGTTCTGCAATGCAGGCGCTGGGCACCAAACCATGGGCATGCAAACAGCTCATCTTAATGCAAAGAAGCTGCATTTTTAGCACCAAATGGCTTTTTATTTTCTTTAACTTTTAGGGGGTTTTCTATATTTCTGTGCTATTTTGACATATGCTCCATGTCAAACGGGAGCTGAACATGAGGGGGACAGCTCCACTCCACGGGGAGGCAGCAGCTTCGCCCCGCGGTGCTGGCAGCCGGCTCAGCATCCCGGCGTGTCTGTTCCCATTCCAAACCAGAACAACTTCTTTTGGGGCTGAAATGTGGGATTCGATGACAAGTTGTTAAATTACACTTTCCTCCATCCTTCCTGCACCTCCCCCCGTGCTGAGCTGGACCAGCCCCAGCTTTAGGGTTTGGATAAAGGGATTTGGATGCTGCCAGTGGTGGCTGGGGACAGTTTGCACGCTGAGGGTGGCAGATCCTGAGGCAGACCCAGGCCACAGGGTAACCCTTTGGCTGATTTTTAGCAAGGAAGAGGAATAAAGAACCCCAAAAATCATTGTGGCTGCCCCATCCCGGGAAGTGTTCAAGGCCAGATGGGACACAGGGGCTTGGAGCAGCCTGCACTAGTGGAAGGTGTCCCTGCCTGTGGCAGGGGGTTGGGTTTGGATGAGCTTTAAGGTCCCTTCCACCCAAACCAGTCTGATTCTGTGTTGTGCTGGGAGCTGAAGGGGCTGTTTGGGAGAGCCCCTGGCAGGGGAGAGCTGGTAGGGAGGAAACAAGAAAATAAGGCAAGAAAAGGGAAAGGAGAGGAAGGAGTTTGGGGTTCCCAAGGCCATGGGGAGCTCTGGCCTCGGGGTTTGGGGTTTGGGTTTTAAAGCCTTGGGGCGCCTCATGCACATCTCAAGACGGCTGCTGGGAACCAGCACAGGGGATGGTCACTGCCCTGGGGACGTCCACTGTGGGCAATGTCCACCTGCCCCAGGCCACCTCCACTGCATCATAGAACGAACCAGGTTGGAAAAGCCCTTTAAGCTCATTAAGTCCAACCGCTGCCCAGCACTGCCAAGGCCACCGCTAACCCACGGCACTGAGGGCCTCCTGGGGATGTCCACGTTCCCTAAGCCACCTCCATCCTATGGAGCATCCCCTGCGCTGGGCGGGCACCCACTGACGCGCACCCGTTCCCTTGCAGACAGCAGCCTGCTGGAGAGCTACACGGAGGGGGAGATCCGGCAGCTGATCTCGGCGCTGGTGGAGCGCTACAGCCAGGCCATGAACTCGGGCGGGCACGAGCTGCCGCTGTTCCCGCGCGCTGGCAGCCGCCGCAAGCGCGCCCGCGCTCGCCACAAACCCTGCGCGCTGAAGGAGCTGGAGGTGAGCGTCAGCGAGCTGGGGCTGGGCTATGAGTCGGACGAGACGGTGCTGTTCCGCTACTGCAGCGGCACCTGCGAGGCGGCCGTGCGCAGCTACGACCTCTCGCTGAAGAGCATGAGGAGCAAGAGGAGGATCAAGAAGGAGAAGGTCCGGGCGCGACCCTGCTGCCGGCCGCTGGCTTACGACGACGACGTCTCCTTCCTGGACACCTACAACCGCTACTACACCGTCAATGAGCTGTCGGCCAAGGAGTGTGGCTGCGTGTGAAGGGTCGGGGTCCCCTCGTGAGGAACAGGCGGGAGAGGTGATGCCCCGGCCCCGAAACCTCACTGCTCACCAGGCGGAGGGGCCGGGCACAAGGATAAGCCCAGACCTCTGGGTGCAGGAGGAGAGACTGAGCTGCTGGTGCATCCCTTGGTACCGCGCAGGACTAGAGACGTGGCTGTGGGTGCCAGTGAAGGCTGTGGTTGTTGGAGCAGTGATGGCTGCTTGCGGCTGTTGTCCCACCCCGGGGGTGACCCAGGGGTCCCTGTCAGCCTCCCCAGAGGGTGACGGTGGGTGCACAACACACACAGGGCATGTTCGACACTGGGTGCATTACGTGTCACACGTAAGGTTGTGTTACAGGCAGAGGGGGTGTTGCAAAGCGCGTGTCCCCCACGTATGGCAGAGGTGATGCGGCACACTGTGCAGCGTGTTTGTTCACAGGGAGTGTTGTGCAGGTGTTGCTGCATATGGCCTGGTGCTGGTCCTGTGTGGTACTGGTTGGGGTGTGCTGTGTGCTCAGTGTGTGTTACGGGGTGCGTTAGATGGTTGTATGTGCCCGTGCTGCCTCCGGATGGGGCTGAGCCCTGCAGGTGCCTGCACTCCCGAGGGCAGTTCATCACCCCGGATCCCTGTGTTTGGGGTCAGAGATGCCCTGACACTGGCTGATGCTCGGGGGGAAGGCTCTGGCTCCGCTCTCCACTGACGCCCCCTTCGCCATCACCTCCACGTCGCAGCCCTGGGCTTTACTTTTTAAAGCTCACACTGATCTGAAGGAACTGGATTAACCTCGCGCCCGAGCCTGGGCAGCCGGGCTGGAGCCCTGAGAGGCCACCGGTGCAGCCACCGGTGCAGGAGCATCCCTGGTTTGGCATCACCCAGAGCTGGACCGGGCTCCCCCGGCTATGGCATGTGAGTATTGCCCATCGGTGGGCTGGAATCCTGTGGGAGAGGGGGCTCATCCCGGGGTTTGGCTCCAGTTTGCATTTACAGCAGTGTCACTCTTGTTTACTCTGCGGAGAAATAAATGAGACCGCAGACTTTTGCGCTCTCGGGGCAGGCTATATTTGTTGCCTGGGATTGATGGGCTTTCTCCCCTTGGCCCTCTTCCCAGAAAAAGCAAACCATAAACAGAAGGAGAATATTGGTGTCATGTCCTGGGCATTAACCAACATGAGGGAAAAGGGCTCCGCTTGCCACCCCCTGATCGCAGCAGTGTCCCAGCTCCTCCATCCGGCTAAATGGGAGTAAATAGCCCATCTGCCTCCATCCCAGAGCAGTAGTGATGAGGAGGAGTCCTCATATAGGTGATCACAGCAGCCGAGGGAGCAGAGTGGGGTGGGAGAGCTCGGCTGGGATGGGAGGCAGCTCCCCCTGCGACCCCGACCTCCACAAAGGGCCAGGCTGGTGGGGTTCATCTTGCTTTTTCATCCCAACACAGCTCTTGGCTGAGCAGAGCCGGGATGTAGTGAGGCAACATAAACACCATCCCTCAGCGGGGCTGGCCACACAGCCGGCATCCCTGGGAAAGCAGCCTGTGCTCCCTAACACAGCGTTTTCCTGCTGGGGAAGGGAGAAGGCAGCCATAGGCATGGGGAGCATCCATAGTGGTGAACCAACAAGGGCTGGTGCTTCTGCACCAGGGGGGTGCAAACATGCTGAGAGCAGACAAACACGGTCCATGCTGCA
This sequence comes from Ara ararauna, assembly GCA_028858755.1. Classification (NCBI taxonomy): domain Eukaryota; kingdom Metazoa; phylum Chordata; class Aves; order Psittaciformes; family Psittacidae; genus Ara; species Ara ararauna. The sequence goes on along the minus strand of CM054398.1, from coordinate 1,596,363 downwards.
GGTGCTGTGCAGCAGCACAGCAAGGGAGAGTTTGCGCCACAGGGCTTGCAGGGAAAGGAAAAGCTGGCCCAAGATGAGGAGCAGTGGGAGCAGGATGGGGACGGCCATTGGCTCGCTATTGACTTCAAAAGAATAAATGCACACAAATGTACAAACGCTGACGGCGCTCTCAAGGGCTTGGGCGCTTTCCAGTTCTCACTACCATAAAACTAAAATTAGTTCTGTTGCAGCAGGAAAAAAAACCCAAAAGGAACTGGAGCAATAAAGCAAGGGAAGGTGTTGCAGAAGCAAAGCAGGGCCTGGTGCTGCGGGAGCAGGGTTTGCAGCCCAGCCGCCTGGAGTTTCCTTACCCGGAGCACAAGGAGGTGGCTGGGAGATTTTGGAGCCTTTGCTTGGGAAATGTTGGCTTGGGAAATGGTTTTTGGTAATATCTAGGGATTTAGGGTGCCTCGATTTGCAGGGATCGAAGGCAAAGGGATCAGGGACCCAGCGTAAATGCAGCTCGCACCCCAAAGAAAGAGGCACACTGGGAAGCCCCCCAATGCAATGTGTGTGTTGCAAACCAGCACAAATAGCTCCAATTCATCTATTTTTCCTCCTTTGTCCTTTCACCCGCCAACAGCTGAGCACCAGAAGAATAGGGGAAGCGCCTGACATCCGTGGCTGCTCCTGCATGTTTGGGTTTGGGATGCAGCTGGGATTTGGGATGCAGCTGGGATTTGTAACTGCAAAACTCCCTGTCCAGGTCTTGGGGTTAGCTGGGACATCATGGCCATGGCCAAAGGATGGCTTTTGCTTTGTGTGTCTTCTGTCGTGCATCTCATTGTGGTCCATCCTCTGCATGGAGCTGCTGCGACTCCACTGCAGGAGTGCTGCTCATCCTGTGCCGCTTTGCTGCCGCCTGGGCATGGAAATGTGGTTCCAATCGAAAGGCTGATATTTCCCTAATGCTTTCCATTTCTACAGCCCTCTCTGCTGTAATAGGAGCTGGAGCTGTCCGGAAGAATGTCTACAATACAGAAAGGGCAAAAAAGGACGGAAAATTCCCTACTCAAAGCTACAACAAAATCTCATCTGGCTCCTTCCTCCTCATCCCATGCGCTATTTAATGTTAACAATAATAAACGGTGCAGCATCCGCATGGGGTTGGGTTTGGGTTGGGTTTAGGTTGGGTTTTTTGCAGCTTGCCTCTGTGTTGCTGCAGCTTTGCTGTTTGCAGTGGCATCACTCCTCAGGTGATGAGGGGGGCTTCACAGGGCTGGAAAAATCCGGAGGTTTGGAAACACAAGGAGATGTTTAAAACTCTTCCTGTGGCTGTGACAGCCAAAATACGAGTGTTGTGTTATCCCGGCTCTCCGACAGTGAGTTATGGGATGTCTCATTGTGTTTTACTATACACATTGCTCTATGTACAGCCTGTGTTTGTGTAATGCTGGCCAGTGCCGGGGGCAGCCAGAGCGCCGGGGCTCCGGCTCTGGCTCGGATCCACCCGTCACTCACGTCCATTGGGATCCCATTTGCTGACATGGTCTCACTCCCGATTTGGTATCTGTGAGGGGGAAACGGGTTTAACATCATTGTTTCCACTCCATGGAAGCACTTGCAAAGGGAACGTTCCTTATTTAAACAGGTCCAGAGACTTGCTGGGAAGAAATCACTTTCCCAATTTGTCAAGCAGGATTCAAAACCTCAGCCTTCTTCCCTTGGTAAATAGGGCTACCACATGTTTTCCTTCGCGGTTCAACAAGGCGTAGCCTCCAATCCGAGGCCCAAAAGATGGGGGGGTGGGATGAAAAAGGCGGAAAAAAAAGGAAAATAAGGAAAAGAACAGGACAAAAAGGAGCCTGGATTCACAGCCGGGCGGGAGTGCATGGCCCAGCCTGCGGCTCCACTCGGCATCATCCGGATAAACCCGTTTCCCTTCTGGTATTGTTGGGTCTGACCGACCATCTGCAGAGGTTGATGCAATGCATCTATATTTTGGATACTCTCTATTTATTGGAAGTAACTTATGTTATTTATTTAGATCCCATAGCGTGCCATCTACGTAACGCGCTCTGTCTTTCTCTCTCTTCTTTGTTTTTTAACTTTATTTATTGATCCAGTGGTGCCAAGTGCAGTTTACATTTATGACATTTTTACCATTTATTCTGAACATTGGGGGAAGAAGAAAAGCAGTCTGATGGTATTTTTTTTAAGCAACCATAAACTCGGGGGTGATGCTGTTACATACTCACGACAAAGTGAAAATAAAAGGAGGATTATATTGACTTCTTGCTATGTATTGTCTTTCACTGATGGGTAAGTGATGGTGAAGTGATGTTAAGTCCTCAACATGGGGATGGAAATAGGAGAGCAGAGGAGGTCCAGGTGTTCAAGGCCGGGTTGGACAGAGCCTTGGGTGGCACGGTTTAGTTGGAGGTGTCCCTGCCCATGGCAGGGGCTTGGAACTTGATGATCTTAAGGTCCTTTCCAACCCTGACTATTCTATGATTCCATGTGGCTGGCTGCAGCCTGAAGGATGGCAGGAGCTTGGCTTTATGCTCCAGTTTCCTTTAGAAACCTCCCTGCACACCTGCGAACAGCTCCATTTCGTCCATTTTCATCTGTTGCAAAACTAGATTGATGAAACCAATGATTTGGGACATTGCCTGCATGGGGCTGTGCTACCCCTTCTTGTGAAGGCGCTTCCAGTTGGGTTGGCTCAAAGACATGCCAATTCTGGCCAAATCACATTAACAAAACCAAGGAAAAAAATAAAAAGAAAGAAATTGCAAGGTTTTGATAAGGTCAGCCAGAAAAAAAAAGCCTCAGTGGCTCCTCTGGAAGCAGTGCTGAGGTTAGACACATAATTTATTTGACATGGAAAACACCTCAAAGGCAGCAACAGCATTGGCCGGGGGTTATTGCTCTTCCCATTAGGATGGTGACGGTGGATAATGTTTTGGGTTGGATGAAAGGCTGCAATTTAAACCCTGGCCAAGTTCAGGACACAAACGTGTTTCAAAATGGAAAATGGAAGCGCTGGGCCCAGTGGCTGCACGCCCTCCAGTCCTACCCCAGCTCCTTCTCCCTGCTACTGGTTTCCAGGAGCTCCCCTGGGGACAAAAGCCAGAGGGGACCTGCTGTTGAAGCCCCATTTTAGCACAGATTAACCCCATTTAACAGGCACTGACCCCTTTAAATGTCCATTTACCCCTTTTAAGATGTGCTACCTCCCAGTTAACAGGGGTTACCTCCAGTTAACACACATGACCCCCCCCATTTGACCCCACTGAACACAATTACCCCAAATGAGCACCCATTATAATTATGTCATTATAACTTAAGGCACATTACCCTCATTTAAAGCACATTATGGCATCAAACATGCAGAGCATCAGCGTCCCTGACAGGGAAATGCCTGTCCTTTCAAATCGCCACCCTCCCACCCCAGTCTGTCCAGAGAGAGATGATTTTTAGCTCTCTTTTCACTGAAAACCAGGCTGAAACTCTCTAAAGCCCATGGTGAGGGTGGGCACAAACTCCCGTGCTTGTAGCTAAACCGCTTTTGACCCACAAAGGTTCCTGGTGGGGGGTTTTGGGGAATGGAAAGAAAGGTCTGTTTATATTCCCCTCTCCTGCCACCCGGAGGCCTGACAGCCCTCACGGCCCCGTCAAACCTTCACGCTTGAAGCTCCACTTTGTAAATAGTTTATGAAGCATCTTTTGAGACTCATAAATCTCCGCAGGCGCGCGCATGCATCCGGGTGCGCTCCAGAGAACGCTGCGATCCTCCTGCCAGCCTGTCCCGAAAAGAAGGAGAGAGGACAAAGTGAAGCTTTAATGACCACGTTGCTTGGAAAATCTGACTCCTCCAAGAGCAAGGGGAAAAGAAACAGAAAGGAAACAACAGCGCAAAGCTGGGCTGGGCTGGGGCTGATTTTGAGCGCAGTTTCTTGGAGATGAGGTGCATGTTGTTGATTTTCATCGTGTAAATGGGAGATTTTCTGGTTCTCGCTTTAAAGCCCCAGCTTTACAAATCCCAGCTCTCCAATGCCGTTGTGTACTTGTGTGTTTGGTTTTTAAATGGAAAAAGTAACAAGTAAGAAATAGGATGCTGAGAGCGCTCAACCTCAGCGATCCATTTGTGCTGCTCAGAATTGCCTCCCAGTAAAAACGGGGGGGAAATAAACCCAGCCTGGCTTCGAAGAGGAAAACATGAAATAAAAGTGAAGACAAAAGTGTGGAGTTTGCAAGTCTTAAAAAGAACCAAACCCAGCCCCATACAGATGATGATTTGGAGCTCACGATCTTAAGGTCCCTTCCAACCCTAACTATTCTATCATTCTACAATTCTATGATTTCCCTCCTCATATCACTACCAAATAACAGTCGTTGCTTCAGCTGCTGTGGGGTTTTGCCATGAGGGAAGGCAAGAGCTCGGTGATAGTTCCATGTTCCCTCTCCCTGCCTCCCTGGCCAAAACTAGGAGCAGGTTTCCAAAGCACGGGGGGTATCTGCCTGCGGGCTCAGGAAAGCTGGAAATCATGGAGTTTACAGGGCTGGTTCAGGCACCTTCAAAGGACAAGGCAGGGATGGAAGGACAAACACAGGGATGGATGATGGAAATCTGAAGCTTGTAAGGCTCCAGCTGCTATTATCAGGATTTTTGTGTATCTAAGCATTGTCTCCTCCCTTCCCCAAGTGTAAAGTTCTGCTGAGCCGGGCTTGATGAGGATTTGTTTATCCCAAGTTCTGCCTCCCCTCTTGGTTCCCCTCTGCTCTCTCTGCAGAGCTGAAGTCCGACACTGCTCCAAACCCTCCATTTTCAAGTTATTGTCACGCTGATTTCCCATGAGGAGCAGCCTTTCCCTCACCTCTTGGGGAAATGCCCCTTCATCTGATCATCATCTCATCAAGATCTCCCCTTCTCTGCTTTTTGGACCATCTCTGCCCAAAAGCATTAGCTAGGAACACTTCAGCCTGCCTCCTACCACCTTTAGGGAAAAAGAGGAGAGATTTGGGGTCAATTGGGCTGTTTTCACATCTTCGCTCAAGGCACTGAAGCAACTCCTTGTGCTGGTATCTCCAACAGGGTGCGGAGGGGGAAACCTACTTCATCAAGGAGGCGGCAAGCCCCAAAAGCCAGATTGTGACTTCCCAGCACAGTCTCCCAGCCCTGGGCCCCTGTGGCGCAGCCATCCAGATGTTTCCCTTGATCAAGTCCCCCCCTTACAGAGTTTCCCAAGTGTGGTGTCAGCTTTCCCATCTCCTAACGAAATCAGCCTGTGTGGGGCTCCACATCACCCACAGCCCTTCCCCAGGACACGGCTGCACAGAGGGGAAGCTTGATTGTGATATTCACAGGCTCCAGTTTTGGACCTGTTAGCACTGACTGCAGGAGAGGACCTTTCCCAGCACTGGACAAAGCTGCAACTGGACTGTGAAAGGACCGATCAATCTCTGTTTCTACTCTCCTTGCAACTTCTTGCAGGCACAGGGAGTTGGAACTAAATGATCTTAAGGTCCTTTCTAACCCAAACCATTCTATGACCCCATGATTTTTGTCCTGCCAACCCCATGTTCCCTCCTCAAGGACCATGGCTGAAGCTTGTCCGGGTGCAAGCTCCTAACACCCCAGCTCTGAATGCTTCAGCAGAACTAAACCTCATCTTCAGTCGCCCTTTTGGAGGTTGCAGAACTATTTGGGGGATGAGGATAAGGTCAATATTCATAACTGTGCCCCCTCAAAGGCTGGCTGCCCTCAGGGTCCCTGCTGCTCCCCCAGGTCCTGAAACAGCCCTTGAAACCCAAAGAGGGATAAGACTGATGAACCTGTCTGGCCTTGACCTGCCAAAACAGCCCCAGGCTCAAGTGCAAAAGGAGAAAGTCAATAACCCTGGTGCTGCCACTCCCCAGTTGAGAGTCCAAAACCCTATGGGATTAATCTCTTTTTAATAGGTGTTACATTAATCCAGGTCTTGGAAGCGAAAGGAATGGGGTTTGGGAGGTTGGCAAGGGAAAACTGGGGATTTCTCGCAGCTGTTTCACCGAGCGGGTCCTCCCAAAGTGCTCCCAAAGGGCCGCGGCAGCAGCAGGAGGCATTAGCAGGGATGGATAAATTCTGTTTGACTTTCCCTGTAGTTGGCAAAGGGATTTTCCACAAGGGTAAATAGCCCAGTTTGGGAAGAATTTGCCCTCTCAGCCATGTAAGATGTCTACTGCATGTCAAGCCCTTTCCCTGTGGTCCCTCATGCTAAATCGCCCAGCTCTCTTTCAGGTGATCTCCTGCTATTCAATGCCTCCTCCACCTGCGTCCCAGCACATGGGCACCTTGAGGCTGGCCACTGCTCTAAGGTGTGCGTCACCAGCCATGGAAACTGCTCTGCTTTGCAGAAATACTCGTTCCGCTTGAGAGCAAACCCTCCCTAGCCAGGGGCTTCCCGTCACCGTTTCCACCGCGGAGCGTTTCAAGCTTGGAAAGGCATTTCTTTCCACTCAAAAACTGCCCTGAGCTTCCATCTGGCTCCTCCCCACCCCTCTGCACGTGAGGTACATCAGGTTTCGGGTTGGCCTCAACGGAAGATTTCCAAGTTTAATTGGGTTTTGTGCTCCCCTGACACCCCCAGCATTTGCGTTGAGCTCAGTCCCTCCCGCTCCCGACTCCAGCCTCTCCCCAGCACAACGGTGCAAACCATTGGCGTTTCCTCGTTTCCAGTGTGTGCTGTCACCAAAGTGTGGCATTCCCAGAAAATGCCACCAGTGCCAGTTCTGGACCCCCATTTCCATGGTGAGGCCTCTGAGCCTGGGCTAATTGTGCAGGCTTCAGCCGTGCTTCATGGTTCCCTCGTGTAGGCTTTGGAGACACTTCTTTTCTTTCCAGTTTTTGCAGCTTGGGGATGTCCTAGACCAATGGGTCACCAGCAGGATGCTGTATATCCCTTGTCCCCATCCATATCAGCTCAATCAGCAGCGTTAAAGTCTTGAATTTCTCCAGCTGCTCTGAACTGAGCTGGTTTTAAAGATGGGAAGAACACCAGGGTCAGTTGATGAGACGCCAGGAGCTACACACTAAAGGGGAAGAAGTGTGTGTCTGCAGGCAGACAAGGCAGGGGCAGACACATCAACAATTCTTGGCAATAAAAATTGATGCCTCACAGATTTATTGCTCTTCCTTGAAGCAGCAGCAGGCACACGGCTAAGGAAGACGTGGCATCCTTCTGCCTGAATTTCCAAAGGGATTTGCTAAGGTCCAGGGAGGGCTCTTCAAGAAGCTAAACAGCCTCAGGAAGGTCTCATCTAGACAGGCATTGTTAGGAGCACAGGAAAATCATGGGAGGGATAAAGGTTCAGGTTTAAGTGAAGGATTTGTTGTTAGGCTTGTGCTGATCAATGTATCCAAATGATCTGCAAAAACAGAGGTGGCAAAGACTGCTAATGAAAATGAGGGGCTTGCAGTGCTTAAGACAAGGTCTTGTTGATGGTCCTTCTCCCACCAAGTGACTGCAGGAGGAAATGCACAGGGAATCCGTTGGAAATGTTTGTCAAGCGCTGCTGATGGAGAAAACAATCACATCTCTGTGAACACTGCTGGGCTTGGAGCTGATTTTCCTCATGGAAACATCCTGGGGTCAGGACAGACCTTTGAAAAGCTCAGCTCAGGGCTCAGTAGCAGGCAGGAAAACAAAGTGCATGTCCAGAGGTATGGGCAGGGAGCCTGGAAGAGCACAGCCGTGTCCGCTGCCTTCATGCAATGGGGCTCCTCAAACTCAAAAGGAAACGTTTTCCAGAGATAGGCCCTGAACAGCAGCAGGAAGCTCAATAAAGGCCAATTATTCCCTGGTTTTCAAACGCGTGGCCTGGAGGCATCAGCTGCTGCCAGGAGTTGTGATGTTCGAGGCACACAGGAGGAGGTGGTTCATCACGTGCTGGTCCTGAGCGCCTCTTTGCAACAGGCACTAAAGCTCAAGGTTCTTTCAGAGGCATCCTTGTCACCTCACACCTTTCCTGCACCAGTCTGCTGTTAACAGACCGCTCTTTAACCCCACGCTGGTTTGTATCCCGTCCAAAAACAGCCTTGTAAAAGAAATGGAGCTGTTTTCTGTCCCTTTAGCGTCCTGATGCAGCACCCCAAAGGCAGCCAGGAAGAGCCCAATGCAGAGCAAGGGCAGGACTGGGGCTGTGGGGCTCGGGGAGAGGAGCGTGGCCAGCTCCCTCCTGCAGCAGCTGGCAGCCTCATGGTGTGGCCACCCCTTTGAGCTGCATTTTTGCCCAGTACAAAGCCCTCGAAACATGTTTGTGATCGGTATTGCTATCTCCACTCCCCTTCTTGGTCACTTGCTTTGGCTCTCCAGCCTGTGAAGCTGAGGAGAACTGTTTGCTTACAGTCTCTATAGGTGAACTTCTCCACAGACCAAGCCGCAGCCAGCGCAACAACTTGTTCAGGTAACTAATAAATCAAAAATCAAATGTATCGCTCTAGCTGACAGCCTATTTTCCAGTAAGACAAAGTCATATGAACACCTAACTGCTCCCTTGTCCTTGCTCGCTTCAAGCCTCTTCTTGTCTTTCTATTTCCACAGTTCAATCGTCTTGTGAAATTGCAACCTGCCAGCAAGGACAAAAGGGTTGGAGCGAGCTGAGCGAACAGCAGCTACATGAACCGCTCAGACAGACTGGTCACAACCCAGTACCTGCCCTCTGTTGTCTGCAAGAAGTGGCAAGTGAACAAGTGTGGTGAAGCTGTGGGAAAGAGTCACAAAGCTGTGGGTTGAGAACTCTTCTGAGTGGCATACGTGAAATGTGGTGACTGATTGCTTAGTCCAGAAGGTGATGCGAGATTGTGGCACGGACAGAACAAAGAAGCCATTCAGGTAACAGACTGGGCAGGACCAAATGCGGTTGTCAGGAAGATTTACTGGTTTATGATGAATAGTCTCAGAAATCCCTACATCTGAAGACAAATAATGCTGGTGTGGAGAAGCTTCCTGGTAACTGCCCTTGCTTAACCAGGGGGATAACGTGATGGTGGAGCTTCGGATGCTGAGCTCTCACCCAGGTGAGCACAGGAAAATGCAAGGGCTGAACTCCCTGTGCCGATGGGGCAGACATTGCTCACCCAGAGATGAGACCATTCACCGTCAAAGAGGTCACCAAGAGCAGTTAGTTCACAACAATGGGTTTGTACACACTGGATTTATCTGCATCACTAAATAGATGGGCCAGAGACTGGTTTTTGTCCCTGAGGCTGTGGCCCATCATGATTCCCATCCCCACTGCCTCTCATGAAGCCAAATCCAGGGCTTTTGCTGGGAATGTTCTCTATCCTGAGCTATCCTTGGACCATGCCTGGATGCTGTTTGGCATAGGCTAAAATCATGCTGAGGTGTGTGCAGTACAGAGGATAATGGGACAGTGTTTAGACCTGTGCTCTGGCTCCATTTAGTTTCCCATCGCATATGTGGCATGAGAGGAAAAGCCTATAGCTGAGGTGTGAGCTCTTGGAAGCATTTATCTAATCGGATGCCTTGTCCCAAGGAAAGACAGAGACACCCAGAGGACAGGGCATGTCTCACAGCCCCATCAGCAGCATATCTCTGCTAGTACCAAGACATCGAATGTTTGCATAAAAATTAACTGAGTAAACGTCTCTATGTACCTCCAATTCCTTTGAAAAGCTTTTGACAAGTCCAGAAGGGAACAAACCACATTTCACAGCTTCAGCTGCTTTGGGCAGACTACAAAGAGTAAGAGCAGGGCAAAGCAGTGGGAGGAATGCAGAATTCCTCTGCGAAGACTCACCGGGGAGCTCTGCCCAAGGCACTCACAACTCTGGTCTCCAACCGCTCCTGGCTCATTGCTTGCATAATTTTCATTGAGGCTTTCCAGGAGCAAAGATGTTTTGGGAGATGATCATTAAAAGGCAATTATCAGCATGGATCCATCCGAAACATGCAGCTGAGCTTTGGTGGGTAGGGTGAACAGGTCTTGTCCAAACAGGATGTCTGTTGACGCTCCACTTCATCACCCGCAGCCTTTTTGCCTGTACAGACATAAAAAGTGTCAATAGGAACTCTCACTCTGCTGAATTTCCTATGTGGGTTCCCAATACAAGGGAGGAGGATCAGCAAGATGGGAGGGGTTCACTTTCCAGCAGCCCAACCTCCAATCCCCAAGCAGCACGTCCTAACATGCTGAGCACGTTGTTTGTGCCTTGTCGTATAACCACGTGCCCTGGTTGGGCAGTGGGTTCCTGATCTTCTAGGTTAGACCCACCTCACAGCACAGCCCAGTGACAGCAGAGCAGAAAGATACAGCCACCAAGAACAAACTTAGCAATGACTGATCCAAAGCTCTTTAATAGCAGCAAGGAGACTGGGATGGGAGCACCCTGAACACCAGCAATCCCCCAAGCCCTGCATCCCCTTCACCATCTGCCTCAATGGGAGGGGGGGGGGGGGCAAATCTCATCACCACTGTCTCTCCCCAGGCTGCCCCATGGCTTTGTTCCATCTCTATTATATCACCAGCCCTGTGCACTCCCCAGGCCCACAACTCCTCCCAGAGGGCACAGCCACCCTTTGGCATGGGTCTGAGTCCTTGGAGGAGCCCAGGCCAGGCAGCCCCACTGCTGCCCCCGCAGGGAGTGGTGCAGGAAGGTTGTGGACTGTTTGTATTCCCAAGAACATTTCCTTCTAGAGAAAAGAAACAAAACCCAAAATAAACCAACAATTACTTAATGCTGCACCCGGAGCTGAACCACACCAGATGGATGCCAGCGCTAATGGCCCTATGTGCCCAGGCCAGGTTGCATACACAGCATTGAAAGGCTCCAGCATTCTTCTGGGGAGAAGTCAGGTTCTGTTTCCCCTATCAACTTTGGGAACCAGAGATGCTCCGTGTCTCCAGCATGCCATGTCAATTCAGCAGAAACCCCGTGTTCTCTGTGACAGTTTTTGCTCCCTTTCCTGGCTCAGTAACAGCCCAACACATGGTGCTGCTCCCCCCGAGCTGTCCCTGTCCTGCCCATTCCTTGAAATCATCAAGTGTCTTTCCCAGGTCAAGAGCCAAGATCCTACATTTCTCAGCATTTAGTAATCAGCACATGATGGCGTCAGGGTAGGATTTCAGCAACTGCGAATAGTAACACCTCCAAAATCCATCTTGGTACAAACAATCCAAACAGACAGACCAGGATACTTAAATAGAACAAAAGCTACACGCGAACACAGAAACATCCCTGGTGGGTGAGGGAGGGCCTGGTTTTTGAAAGCGATCATTCCCAGTGAACAAGCAATCTGAGCACTGCCAACAGGCAACTTCCTGGGTTAGAAACCTTTCTTCCATCCCATGCCGGCTTTGGAGAGAGAAGAGGGAAGAGGGAAGAACCATACTCTTGGCTCTGGGAGTTTGAAGCTCTCAGCCTCACACGAGCAGGTGGTGAGGTCACTTTCCCCTGCCCTTGAAGACTTTTCCAGCCTGTGCTTGGATATCCCTGATGGCTTTTGAACTAAGGGACAATTGCTGTGAGGTTTGTTAGGGTTCGTGGAGTCCCACTGGCTGCTTCAGCCCTGCTCTTCTCCCCAGCATCTAGAAAGGGCCCAGATCCTCACGCTGGATGCCACCACAGCCAGCTGCCAACAGCTTCACTGCTTCCCATGAGCTTCTGCTCCATTCCCAGCCCTACCAGGACTCCCAGCATCCTAGGAGGATGTGGACTTGAAAACAGGGCACTATGAAGGTATATCCAGAGCTGCACAGCAGCCTCGGAGCAGAGGGCTCTGTTTGGTGAAGGTGTTGTGAGTAAAACATCAGAGAATTTGGAATCCCACTGCCTCACTCTTTAGCTTGGTTCTTTTTGCTCTTTGCCACATCGCCTACAGTCTGTGACAGTCGGTTTTGTCTCCCCAGCATCCACCTACCTGCTGGCCCCGTGTCCTCTGTGCCTGCCTTCCCAAGGAGCCAGCACCTCTCCTCTCCTGGGACAAGTCCTGCAGGAATCTCACCACTGCTGTACCTTCACTTGCATCTTCACTTCTTCCCTGCGTTTTCACGTCCAACTCTGAGGATCTCCAACACGGTTTCCCCTGGAGAAAACAAGATTTGACCACCTCTGTGTTCAAGGCTTTGCTCAACATCTGGGGCAGGCTCGGGGAGCCTACAGGACAACAGCTATTTCATAGGTTTGTACCTTTTAAGGCCAGGACAGATCACTTCATCCTCCAGCTGGGCCTGGAGAGACATCATTCACACAGGGACCAGCTGACTGGAACGCTCCACCCCAGGAGGTATCAAGGTAGATTTGGGAGCTTTTCTCTGCCTTTAAAATGCAGCAGGTAAGGATCCAAGGGGGCTTTTTCCTCTCTGAAAAGCTTCTGCACCCACTGCTCTCATCCCACAACACCAAGGATGTGCTGTGTAACACAGCCATGAGTGCAGATGGCAAACCAGAGCATGTCAGGGCACTTCAGAGGCAGCTCCGATGCTACCCGCAGCCCTGCCATTGCCCCAACCTCCACTTCAAAACAGAAGGTAGATAAGATATTGCCTGCTAATGGCTTTCCATATAAATATTAGGACCTTTCCTCTCAACCAGTTTACTCTGTCCACTGACCCCCTCGCTGGGGTCACAGGGAATGGGAAGCTGTGGGAGGTCCCCAGGTTTTATAAATGAGAGGCTTTCCCTGCATAGACACATACCATGAGGCACCCAGGAGCCAAACACACTGATTAATGGTACCAAGAAGGTCTGTTGTAGGGGAGTAGCATCGGAGCAGTGTTGGGGAGGGATTACCACAAGATTCAGCAGTTCAGGTGGATTAAGGGTGATTTGTCACTTGTCTCCAGCATTTGTCGTGGGTCTCCACCAAAAAAAGACCACCTAAAAAATGAGCAAGGGCTAAAAATCATTTAGAATGGGAGCAGAAGATAAAAGCACAGTGGTTACCTTTAGGTTTGATGAAGTTAAGGTTTGAATGTGCATCCGGGTACCTGCTACGGGCTGATGGGTGGAGGCACAGTTGGTTTGAGGAGTGGGTGAGATGGAGGAAATGCGCCACCTCCTCAGCTCCAGCACATGCATAGAATCATAGACTCACAGACTGCTTTGGGTTGGAAGGGACCTTAAAGCTCCTCCAGCTCCAACCCCTGCCACGGGCAGGGACCCCTTCCACTGGAGCAGGGTGCTCCAAGCCCCTGTGTCCAACCTGGCCTTGAGCACTGCCAGGGATGGGGCAGCCACAGCTTCTCTGGGCACCCTGTGCCAGCGCCTCAGCACCCTCACAGGGAAGAGCTTCTGCCTTACCTCTAACCTGAGCTTCCCCTGTTTCAGTTTGAACCCATCACCCCTTGTCCTATGCCTTCAGTCCCTGATGAAGAGCCCCTCTCCAGCATCTCCCATTGTCTCCCTGAGCCCCTTTGCATCCGGCAGCTCAGCTATAGCCACTGTGCAGAGAGGACCCCGGTGTCTTGGGGGACACAAAGACAAGTCACAACCCCAAAACATGTGAAATAACAACCCAGAACAGACAAGAGGAAGATGAGGTCTTACCAGACACTGGTCACACCCTCACAAAGCATCCTTTGGAAAGGCTGCACTGCACCCTGGAGACGGCTCAATTGCGGCTTGTTCCAGGTCTCCAGCTGCACACTTGGGTTGCCAGAAGAAAGCACATTTGGGCAGTGACCCCCCCATACAAGCAACATCTCTTTTTTCCAAGAAAAGGCAAGGGGAGGGTGTAGAAGGGGAAAATGCAATAGACAAGTGGCTGGAAATGTAACTTATAAAATGATAATGAAGACCGTGCTAGCAACACATCTCTGATTCAGAGGAAATCCAGATAAACTGCTAAAGGTGTGGGTGAAGGACCACAGGTCTCAGCTTGAAGAGTAACCCAGGACACACCGCTCTAGAATCTGACTCTTTCAGAAGGGCCCCTTTTGGACTTCCCAAGCTTGCTTGACCCCAGTTATTTCCTTTAGCCTTCCCTAAGGATGGGGCAGGCGTGGAAGAGCCAACAAGGCAGCAAACCGCCCTCCCCCAGATAATGAGAAACAGCATCCCGACAAGGGCTTGTCAGGAAAGCACAGAGCAATCCCAAGTGGAACAGGAGCAGTCCAGGGAGCAGGCACATTCCCACAGCTCCCAGCTGCCACCTGCTATAGCTAGGTTTGATTCAAGCACTGCTTCTCTGCATGGTTGACAAGTCCAGAGCATCTCCAGATGAGCACCATGGGCTCAGCGTCCAAAATCCTGCCCAAACCAGCAGCAACCTCCACTGGGACATGCTCTGGGAAGGCTTTGGTAAAGCCAAGGGTCAGCCAAGATGTCCATCCCACTGCCAGAGATCTCGTCTGGGGCCAGCCATGGGGCTCTGTTTCATTTACTTCAACGTGCTCCATGTGCTGTTTTGCTGTTTATTTTTGCACCGCTGCCCTCAAGTTTCGAAACAGAAGGCACTTCCAACCCCAACTTGGAAAATGTTCCCCTTCCAAATGGAAAAGGCAAACATTTCCATCGTGGCCGTGTAGGGCTTTTTCTCCCCAGGCTACTAGAAATCCTTCCGCATTGAGAAATCCATCAGCAATGACCCTTGGTTGCAAATACTGGTTCGAATATCCTTTTCTAATAACAGCTCCCCAAAGCTGAAAGCTCAAGGTGTCTGCTCCTAAGATGACCATCTCCCTGCAGAGCCTGAGGGAAACATCCTGCTCGTGGTGCCCATCTCAGGTTTGTGCCAGGGATAGGACAAGATTCAGTGCACACACAAGATCCAGCAAGCAGCACATTTTCCCACTGTTGATTGAGAGGGATGGATGGAAAGGGGAATCAGAAGCAATTTTGGCCATTAAAAACACCCAGTGGCCACCTCACTTCTCTGCCCACAGGTTGACCAAAGCACCCTGTGTTTTGATGCTTCCACTGCCACTGTTGATGAGAACCAAGCTTCCTGGACCAAGCGGGAGACCCGAGGGCCACGCTCGGACCTGGCGGCAGTGTTGGAAGGAGGCTCAGCTGGTTCCCATCCCCGTCTTCCCAGCAGCTGCCCTCAATGAGCTCCAGATGTGGGCCGGGGTTTGCAGGGGCGCGTGGTGCTGCAGGGAGGAGGCGGACGCAGCCGATGCTGCTTTTATCTCCTTTGCTTTGTTTATGAGAAGAGAATTAGCTCGCGGTTGCCAACAATTGGCTCTGGCGAGGGCGCTCCTCCAGGAACACTCGTACTGCCGGCGCAGCGGGAGGACACGGCTCATCTTCCATCGCCTGAGACCTGAGAGTGGCCACTCGCTGCTGTGGCTTGGGCCCAGCCTCAGAGAGCAGGTCTGCAGGGACGGGTGGCCAAGGACCAGCAGCAAAGCTCCCCCTGCCCAACCATCTTCCCAGAGGTTTCTCCTCCCCAGGCACAGTGGGGCCAGCCAGCTCTGCCTTTGGGCTATCTATCTCAAAGGCTGTAGCATCCTATGAGTCACGTACCAGTGGGATACAAAGCCCTGCAACCCTCTGGGTGGGAATGGTAGCTGTAAAATGAGCATGTTGGGCTGCAGGAGGCTTTTCCCTATGAACCTGCACCATAGAACTCAAGAAGGCGCCATAGTGGCAGCCGTGGGGAAGAGGGACTCAGGGCTGTAGAGCAAAACTTCACCCTTTGGGTGCATACAGAAAGCAGGTGACAAGCAGTGCCCTCAGGCGCCAGAGGCTGCCCTTGGGGAGGGAGCTCGTCTGCGCTGCGGGTGAACATGCACATGGATGCCACCCGTGGATGCCAAGTTTCTGGAGAGCTCTCCTGGACTTGGGGCAGGGTGGGAGTCCAACATCTGAAGAAGCTGAAGCCCCATTTCCCAGCAGGATGGGGCCGGTGTGTTTTTCCGCCCAGCACTGCGTAGGCCTGCTGATAGACAACTGGAGTGCGAGTGAGCCAGCATCTGCTCAGGGTTATTTATTGCTTTGAAGAGACGAGCTTTATTTGGAATTATTTTTGTTTTATCTTATTTGTGGTGGTTTTGTTGGGGCTGAGTTATGGAAACATCCTGGAGGCACCAGCATCCCCTCTGCGTGGCGTCACACGTTTGCCAGCCCTGCATTAGCCCTGGGGAGACTTTGGCAGAAGCCTCCCTGCTCTACAGCTGATGTGAGCATCCTCCTGCACTTCCCAAGCTGGACCACCGAGCTCTCCCTAGGGTGGGTGGCATGGGGTGAGCTGCCCCATGGGGTGATGCTTTGCAGCCCTGTTAGCCAGCCACCATCCCTTCCTGTGTCACCAAGGGTTTGCAGGAAGACCTCTTCCATCCTACTGGTGTTGCAGATCCTTTTGATATTCTCCAACTCTGCTGCTTTATGGGCTCGTTTGAAAGCTGCTTTTATGCAGGAGAAAAAGGAATCACAGTTGGATTGGGGACAAATGGCAGGAACTTCCAGCCAGGGCAGAGGGCTCTGCATACCACAGCAGCTCCCACTGTCATCTTCTTTCCACTAGCTTGAGAACCCAGCACTGGTTGGAGGACTGTGAAGGTTCCTGCAGATGCCCCAGCACTTCCCACATGCCCATGGGACCATGGCATGGGAATAGAGGGGAGCAGTTAGGACTGTGGCGGTGGGCAATGCCAATACCTGGGGGATGGAAGATCCTTGTGCTAGAGCCTTTATGGGTAAATCACTGCTCTGCCATCCCATGGGAGCACCACACTACTGATGGCCAGATGCTGCTGGAGCTGGAGTTAAGAAAAGACCTACCATGGTCCCCTTCCTTCAGCCAACGTCAGCTGTCACCACCAGAAAGGTCTCCCAGTCCCATTTCCTCCAAACCTCCTCTTCCAGGACCCTCCAGTGGCAAAAGCTGACCAGAAGCAGGGCTATGGCAGCCCCCAGCCCATCCCTGAGGTGCAGTCATGCAAAGGGAAGAGGAGCAACACACAAGGCAGGGATGAGCAGCATCTTTCTTTAAGTAACTTCCTATAATCAATAGTGCCTTGGGCTGCTCTGTACCACTACTGGGAAAAGCTCGTGCCAATGCCAGACCATCCTCTGCACATACATCTGTGTGGTATTTGAAGGCTGCAGAGCTGAAAGAAACTCTTTGGAAGGGAAAAGATATTTTCAGACTGTCAGCTGCACTCACTCAGGATCAGTTATAACTTCACTCCACATGTGGTGGCATTTTAATGAATTCCCCCTTCCTCCCGGGGCCATTCTCTAACCTAATTCACACCAGCAAAGGGTGTTTCTAACTGTGCTCCAGCTCCCCTGCGCTTCGCCTGACGTCAGCTACAGCATAGTGGGGTCCCAACACCACCCTAAGACTGATTCTGCACAGCCTCTGCTGTCGTTTGCACTCCCAAAATAGGGCCAAAATGGAGCTGCTTCTGCTGCTGGCATCCACCACTGCTGGGTATGGGTTGTGCAGACTCATGCCCTCGAGGAGTCAAGTTTGACTGGGTATAAGGGTTTGGGTACCTGGGAGCAGAAGGCAGCACACAATATCTCTCCTTTTCCACTTTCCTCCCCCTGAGTTACAAACAGCGCTCTCTTCCCAATGTGCTGCTCACAGGGCTGTTGTTTGGGTCTGGTCTGGGCTTTTTCTCTTCCAACTTGAGGGATACAGCTATTGTGCAGAATGCACCAGCAGCCCATGGACAAGGATGCTGGGTTTACCGCTTAGAAACACCTTCTGGTTCAATGGCCACATCTCCAGCGAGCATCATGAGCTCTGCAGGCTGCAGAAACCTCCATAAGTCACATCAACAACCAAAGGCTCTCAAGTCTTCCCCCAGAGGACCCTCTGCTATATCCCTCTGGCCCTGAATTCATCAGCTGGCTTCTCCAGTAACACACTCACTCGCATGTCATCAGGAAGGAATTTGTGCTCTGTTTGATAACCAGACATGAATCAGTACAGCAGCGAAGTCCTCAGACCACAAAGCATTTCAACAGGTCTTTTAAGCCTCCTGCTCTCATGTGTAAGCTGTCCAAGGACCCGCTCATTCCCGGGCATCCCCGGCCCCACTCATAAATCAAAGCATTCCAGGCCTGGTTTCCTCTCTGCATCCACGATTGCTCACAGAGGTTTCTTCTTTAGCGAACTTAATCTGGGCAGTTGTTCAAAAATGTTCAAATTACCTGCTCCTTTTATGATATAATGACAGCCCGTGGAGGCATAATTCAGCCCAGACCTGAAGACGTCTGTTTTAAGGTTAAAAAGTCCTCCAAGCTGAACTTTATCCAACAGCAGCAATGAAAAACTCAACTTGCCCGGTGTTAATTTTGGTTCCTCTCACTAATGAAGCCACGCAGGATCACAGCCAAGGGGGTCCCACTTTGCTGTATCCCAACTTCACATCTTCAGTGCAAGGTTTGTTTCGTGGCACCAGATCCCAGCAAGGATTGAAAATGATCTGGTTGCTAACCTAACTTGATTCCCACTGCCATCACCTGCCCTTGCTCTCAGGCTCCAGTCTTGCACATCAGAAGGCCCTTGTAGCTGTTTTCAAAGCCATGGTTCAGCCAAGAGCTTGGACAATGAGTTAATTCCACCAAAACTCCACTTTTTGGCCATGCATCACCACAGGGTCTTTTAAAACCCGAAGTGAAAAGATCCCTGGAACATCAGGTAAACGGATAAACATGTTAGTTAAGAGAATATGTAGCTACACTACTGAGCTTCTATTGATACCCACCCAACCCGGGTACATTGCCCGGGAGCTCCATCCCCATGCAGGTCCTGCTACCCTGAAACACAAACCCTGCTTCACCTCTCAAAGCACTCAAAATCCACAGTCAGGGCTGGGAATCTTTGCTGGGACCTGAGCCCATCTCTGCTCCCTCTGCTCAAGTGGCTTTTCACAGTGCCCAGGGAGCAAGGTCCTCCTGTGGCACCGATGCACGGTCACATCTGCCATCTCCCAGCTCCTTCCCATCACAGAACTCCCGTGCTCCTGCGCAGGGAGAGGGTCTGAACCAAGATGCTGCTCTGAAACAAATGCAGGGGAATCTTTCCTATATCTTTCCTACAGGGGTAAAAAGGAAAAGCCTGTTAGTCCAGCCTGTAGGGGATAGAGATGGGTTTCGTGTGCTGTTGACGCAGCTGATGGGGTTTGCATTAGCCCCCCACTTTCACAGTGTGGGATCTGTGCTGACTCCACATCTTGCTCAGAGACCTGAAGGCAGTTGTACCAAAGGGACACAATGACAACCCTGGGGAGCAAACAGCATTTTCCCAATCATCTTGTAAGATCCCCTCCCAAAATCCCATCCAGACAGCACATCCTGCCCCAAGCCCAGGGTGCCGGTGAGCAGCACAGTGGGCTCCTAGGGATGCAGGGAGCCATAACCCCCTGGTGCACAGTGTCCTACATGGCAGTGGCAGAAGGGAACCAGGCAGTGGCCCTTCAGAGAGCCCCCAGCCCTTGAGATATGGGATGCTGACGCCCCATTCACTGCGCAAAGCACCTCAGATCTGCAGCCAGCACAGGAGAGCCCTCCGGGAGGATGCTTCACACCATCCTACTGGTCTGGATTAGACCCCAGCTGCCTCCTGAGCTGTTTCAATTTACAGATCTGAGAAGTGACCTTTCCACCCAGGCAGGGGCTTGCCTAGAAGAGGGACTGAGCAGAGAGCATTGGGTTCAGCACCTCTCCAAAACCATCCACAGGCCCTTTACAGATCTGATTCCAGCCAATGTCAATCAGAAAATGACCCTCTAGTTATCAATCGCCCTTTTGCTTTACTCACCTTTGCAGCCTGAATGCACCAGAAATGCTTTGGAAATACACATTGCCCTTGGAAAAATGCTTTGCTATGGAAAACAATCGCCTGACTCTCCCCTGCCCAAGAAGCTGCTGAGCGGAGCAGAGAGCAGAGCAGGGAAGGGGGTGGCCTGGCTGGAGGAGCCGGGATGGGACAGGGAATACCCACACCGTTGGTAGCCTGGGCAACTCAAAAGTCTAAGGCAAAGAGACAAAGGCGCCTCCATGCCCAGGTAATGTATTCTAGAGGCCTCACTGGAAATCCCATGATTTCTAGCCCGTCCTCACAACTACTCAGTGGTTACCCACTCCCTACCTGGGGTGCTTTAGCAGCGTCCCCATCACCTCACAGTTGCCACACAGTCACCAACCTCCCCGGATGCAGCCCCAGGGGAGCACCACGGTTCTTCCCAGGCTTCTCCTCAGCTTGCTCCCATGTGGGTGCCAGGGCTGCAGCATCCACCCAGAGCATTAAGTGCTTCCAGGCTGGAGAAGCCCCGGCTGCTGCTTGGCGTCACTCACACTGGGGAATGGGAGCCAGCGTCTCCCTGCTGCCTGCGCAAGCACACCGCACATGTCCCAGAGGGGACGTTACAGCCTTCAGTTACCCAATTAAAAACGTGTTTGAGGGGATTTGATTACTCACTTTGACAGAGGGAAGAAAACCCTCTGGGTCCTGGCAGCAGAGAGGATTTACGAGCTGGGGCTCTGTTTGAGGTCGCTCTGAAGCTCGGAAGAGATGTAGCAAAGGAGTAAAACCAAGAAAACCCCAACCAGGGAGCGATGGTGGCTGCATTCCTGCTGCTTGAATCAGACCTCTCTCGTGGCAGCTCCGGCCCCCCTGGCTTCAGGGACTCAGGGAAAGGGCAGCAGTGGGCAGGATGCACTGGAGGCCGTCTCTGACATCCTGCACCAAGGACTGCCTGTGGCATCCAGGAGCTCCACATCCTAAACTAGCTCCATTCTCCCACCTTTCTTCCTCTGGCAGGAGATGATCAGAGGTGTAAATGCTTCCCCATCACTCACAAATACCTCCTGGGGAGGTGGTGAATGCTTTCTTCTCAGTTTGCTAAAGGGCGGAATCTGCCTTCTTTCTGATGCAGGGTAAACACAGCCCTGGCATTAATCCTGTTGTGCAGCTGGGATCTCTGCTCCTTGGGTACCCCCAGTTCCATCCCCTTCATCTCCCTGTAAAAGCATCACCCTCAGGTTGGGAAATGAGGGGAGACAAATCCCACGGCCGTCTGCCTTATTGCAGCGTGTGAGCAGCGTCCAGAAACGCCTCCAGACAAGATGATTACTAGCAAGAGATTTGGGATCACGTATATTTATTGCCACAGCAGTGAATGAGAGACATGTGGCCACCAAACCCCAATATGGGCTCAGGGAAAACCAGCCCGGGGCTGAGCATCTCCCTTAGGGCCCCAGAGCATCCTCTTCCTCACTCTCCTCACCTGCTTCAAGCCACGGTCAAGCACAAGTTAACAGTGCTCCCGCCTTGTTCCTCACTTGGCTTCATGCACAGCACCAAAGTGTCGGGTGTTTCTCTTTAAGGCAATATTAAAATGAAAGGAGAAAAGTTATAAGTTATTTCAAAGGTCTCTGCTTCAAAAACTTTCGACCCAAATTTATTCACCAAGACCATAAATGTTCCTTTTATTGCACACACAAAGTAATCCCCTGCAATACGATTCCTCTAAAGTTATGGTTCTTCCAGAGCTATTAATTCAGGCCAGGTCTTTCCTTCTTTTATTTTTAACCCCAACCTTAAGTAGAATAATTCATAAATACTTCACGCTGGAGAGTACTCTATGAGCATTATTATGATCACTTGAATGTGGAAATGCCTGTGAAGTTATTACAACAGCTTTAATACACCGCAGGCCTCAGCGGTATGGTATAAAGCAACTTCATCACACACTGGAGAGAAGAGCTCTCTTGAGAGGCCATTTATTTGGCCAAATAATAAGGATCCCGTAGCCCATATATGTCTCTGAACCCGGGCAATGACAATGCCTGGGGAGAGTTTGAGTTTGCTGCCCTCCAGCTCAGGAGGGTGATGGGCATTGCTGGCCGGAGCGCGATGGGGCTTTGGGCCACACGTTTCTATGCCATTTGCAGACCCAAACCCAGAAAAAAGGGAAAAAAAAAAAAGAAAAAATAGCCAGGGGTGCCTCAGCAGGAGCACAAACGCGTTTAGAAGCGCGGGTTGTTCGCTTATTTGCAGACCCCAGGCGTGCAGGGAGGCACTGAGAAGCTGAACGGCCCTCGTCAGAAAGCAGACGCTATTTTCTGTCATCCTTGCACCCATCACAGGGTGGCACGCTGCTGAAAGCCAGGAATTAAGAGTCACAGGGCTGTATTCTGTATCTCCCCAAAGATAACTAGTGGTTTCTTGAATGGAAAGAGGCAGAACATTACCGTTATCAAACTACACCTCCATGGAACTAGGAACTCACCAAACTGAAACCTATTTTCTGGGATCACTGAGCCATACAGGGCCTTTCCTCTGGGTACCTCAAGAAAGGGCCTCTGCACATGTGTCTGGATCCTGCATTTCTCCTCCTCATTCTCCCATGTCAAATGCATCACTGGGGGCAACCACGGCCCAGCAACTGCAAAGCCAAAAGTCAGTGGGAGCATGTTTGCATTCCCTGCGATGCGCTGCAGGATGACAACCCCTCCAGCACCCAAAACCTTCCAAACCAAACCTCCAGCTGCCCAAGACCACCCAGAGAGAGCTGCAGAGAGAGCCCGCAAGCCCTGCCTTCCTCTGCACCGCCACTGCTCCCCAGGAAATCAGTGTTCTTCTCTTGTAAAGAACTCCTACAGTAATTGCCTTCATCTCTCAAAGGTGTCTTGCAGCCACAGAGGTGCAAATATTTATCCATACTTGGAATTGCAGAGTGAAGCCTAACTAAATGTTCCCAGACACTTCAGCAATTGTTGTTTTAAGACCTGAACCATAGACACCTGGCTGGAATTAATCAGCAGATGGAAAGAGGGAGGCAGAGCAAAGCCCTTATTAACCCTTCACACATCAGTGTCAAGGTCATGCGGTGTTTTACTGGGGCAGCCTGTACATAGATGTCAGCTGTCAACAGCCTGGGGATCCCAAAGCAAGAAATGCCCTCCACTGCTCAGGGCACGAACTGGTAGCAAGATGAATCATGTTCCTGTCACCACTCGAAGACTTGCTGTGCTGAGGCTCTCACTAGTGAAGAGCTGCAATAATCCGTGTTTATGACTAGATACTGAACACAAGAGCAAAGCACCTTCTGGATGGGCTGTGTCTAAAAGCAACAGGAGTTTACACATCTCTTTAAGGGAAAGCCTTCACTTTGCACCAGTGGCACCGTGAGGCACTGTGGAGTTGATCTTAGCGCTGACCACACAAACCCCACCTGGGGACGTGCTTGGTGTTGATGAACTACACCAAGATGAAAAGCCAGACATCCTCTGCCCTGCCCTGCCAGCCCTGCTCCTTGTGAGACGTCTGGTGATGGAGAGCTCGTCTGCTTTGAAGTGCAGATGGATGCAAGCACCAGGCAGGTGCGCAGCCTGCCTTGGCAGGCAATGTGCCACAGAGCTCACCCTGCAAATCCATCATGTGCAGCTTCTTTGGGTTGGGGGGGATTTCTGAGCAGCTCCCTTTCCACACACACACCCCCCACGCACACCTAAGCAGGATCAGGACTCTCTTCTCTTCTCATTCAGTGTTGAGACGGAAACAGTTTGGGCTTATAAACCAGCCTCCCTGGTTCCCAGCTCAGCCAACAGCAGAGCTCAACATCAGCTCCCCGGAGAAGCAGCTGATGCTAAAGTTGCAGAAATGACCCTATAAAGAGGATACAAGGAGCAAGGTGCTCACACAGACCTTCCCACCGGGTCAGGCCAAAGACTCCCTTTCCCTCATAGCTTCTTTCTAACAGTAACCATAAGAAGATGTCCAGAGACGTAAGAAGAAGACAAACATATATGATACTACTCCAAGTCCCCTCCCCATCTCCACCTGTTTCCAACTCCGAGGAACTCTAGAGCCAGATGTCCCCAGTAACCCCTCAGCAATTTCTCCTGCTTGCTATGGCCCGGTCTCCTTTTAAACCCATAGAAGCTTTCAGCATCCACAGGCTCCCTTGACAAGAGTCAAAGTGTGGGTGAAGTTTTCCTGCTTGTGAGATGTAAACAAGCCCTGTGGAGCAGGTCAGGCCACACGATGCCCTCTTACCATGAGACGTTTCACTTGGTATAAACACCAGCCCCAGGTCAGGGCCATAATCCCTCCCAGATGCTTTTGTCCATGGGCCTCATTTAAGGCTTCAAAACCAAAGTGGGGGATGAAACAATCCCCACCCACCGCCTCCTTTCTCTAGCATCAAGTTTTTCTACCCCAAAACATATTTCCCTGGTGGAGGAGGTTGGAGAATGGTTCCTCCAGGAGGTGCCCATGGTTCTCATCCCCACAAGCGTGGAGCTGCTGTAGAGCACTGCAGGCAATGGGGCCTGTCAGGGAGTTTAACCCAACCTGTCAGTCAAGGTCTCCATTCCCCAGGCTCCATCCCCATTACAAACCTGTCTCACAAAGCCCAGGCCAATGTGACAAGTGTTTATACAGGGCTAATGAGAGTCTCTGTCCCCAAAGACATCACTCAGGCACCAAGGTCCAGGCCCGCACGCCAGTTCCCTTGCAGCATGCAGGCTTGCAAGTACCTGCAGCCCTAATGGAGCCCCACTGCAGGGAGCAGCCTGGCACGCTTTGGGCTTTGCTCCTTTCCGCAGGGAATGTGTCAGGAACCGCAGGCTGTTCTCTGCACATGATAATGAGGGGATGGCTGGTTCTGCAGCAAGGCTTTTGGCTCTAGTACCATCCTCGAGCCCGGCTGTCTGCAGCACTGGCCACCAGAACAGCCACGTGCTTTAGCCATGCAAACCATCCCCTGAGAAAAGCACCATTGTCACTTTAAGTGTCTTAAATAGACCAGAATTTGAGTAGGAAAATGCCAGCTTCTTCCTCAGGTGTCTGTGCTATACCAAAGTAATCTTGGGTAACTCTCCTCCGCTCTGAGGAGCCCTGGCTCCGCTGAACTGGCCTCCGGAGCCTCTTTGGAGAGGTTCAGTAGGCACACAAAGGGATGGGGCCCATCAGCAAACAGCTGTGACGCTGGGTTTGATGCATTCCTGACAGCCGCCTCTGCCCACACAGGGGCTCCTTCCAGCCAATTCCTTGGGGCTCCATAACGCAGCAGCCTCCTCGGAGCAGATGCGTGTTACCCACATCCCACACAGCCCAGGCTGTGCTCCACCACAGAGCACTGCCTTCAGATGGGGAACCTGTGGTCAGGGAGGAGGCAGCCTTCCCACTCTCTGCCTGCACGTTCCCGCTGCCACGTTCAGAGGCTGGTGGGACCCAAGGGTGATAATTCCCCCCACATCCCCAGCTTGGCCTCAACAGTGTCAGTCAAAACTCAGCTTCATAAGAGAGGAGGAAAGGTGCTGCTGGGAATTGTGATGCCTTTGGCTTCCAGAAACATTTGGGTGCTTACCTCCCTTATCCCTCAGGAGATGCATAACTTCACCAGTGCAGTTGGTGCCCACCTAAATGGATTCTTCCTTCTCCACATCACTCTCTTCATGCCCTCGGCAGCTCCTGGAATTCCCGCTCACTCACACCTCTGGGTTTCATGCAGATCTGGGCTCTGTGAGAGCACAGAGCAGCAGCAATGCCCTGCAAAAACCAGAGGACAGCAGGCAGCAGTGAGGAGGAGATGCAGAGGCTGCATCCACCACACTCTGGTCCACTACAGGTCCTGTGCCTTTGAACAGACTCTTTAGCAATACCTGCTGCTCTTGCTCCTGGCTGGAGCCAAAGAGCCAGGACATAAAGCTGCTTCTGGGCCTCTTCTGCACATGGTGAGCTCCGGTTCTCCCACCCCTTCAAAGCCCTGAGGCAAAGGGGCTGATGTTACAAGGATGGGCAGAGATCCTCAGAGCAGTGAAGGTGCATCACAACACAGCAACTTATTTCATACCAGTGCCCAAACAAGATTTTACTGGCAACAAGTTCCAGCAGTGCTGCCCCTGGACTGGGAACTCCAATAATTGTCCTCTCAAAACCTCAACTGGAGAAGGTAAACCTCCCAAGAACTGGAAGACACTGCAAGGAGATGGTGTAGGGGCTTCCACATGTTTATTCCACGGTCTCCAGCTCTGCCAAGACCAAGCCAAGCTTGATAGCATCAAGTACAACTGTGCCCATGGCGAGATTGAGCTGTCCGCCACACACCAAGCAAAGGAGAATCCAGACCTACAGCAACTCCTTTTGTGCAACAGGAATGAGTCCGATCCAGAATCATGGAATGGTTCAGGTTGGAAAGGACTTAAATCTCATCCAGCTCCAAATCCTGCCATGGGCAGGGACACCTTCCACTAGAGCAGGGTGCTCCAAGCCCCTGTGTCCAACCTGGCCTTGCACACTGCCACATTCCAAAGCCAGACCAGATCCCGTTGTTGTCCCTCCTTCTCCAGCTCCTCTTCATGGATCCCCAGAGGTGAAGCACGGGTGCAAACAGCTGCTCTGTCCTTTGAAAATCCCATAAAAGAAGTAGGAAGAGGAAAATTCTTTCTCTTTAGATCAACCCAGGATGAAACTTTCCTATTTCTGTGATTTCTATGATTCTATTTGCTGCAGTGAAATATTTTTCTCTTCTTTAAGTGGAGACAATGAAAACATTTTGTTCTCCCCAAAATAAAACGTTTCTCCGCATGGTTGAAGGCACTTGCAGTCCCCAGCTTTTTTAATTAAAGGCAGGCAAATTTCAAATGGAGAATGTCACAGTGTAATAAAAAGTTCAAGTGTTTAATTTCAAGCGTATCTCAAACAAGGCTCTGATGCTTTTCATCCCCAAATACTCTTGTATTTTTTACTTCAAGCTTTGGTTCAAGTTGTAAATAATTTCAAAGGAACCAAAATAGCTTTTATTTCCCCTACAAACAACTGTTTCCTCTTAATTTCAGCCAGGCTGGCTTAAAGTGATTGGAGCCAGACTCTTCCCACTGATGCCCAGTGGACAGGAGGCAAGAGCCATGAGTTGAACTATAGGAAATTCCCTTTAAATGGAAGCGTATTGTGGTTTGGTTTTTACTGTAAGGCTAAAACACATTCCAGCAGATCCAACAAGCTGGAGCAGGTTGTGCAGAGCTGCCGGGGGGTCTTCAGCCTTGGAGATGATAAAACTTCCACTGGACACAGCCCTGAGCAGTCCCCTCTGGCTGCTGTGCTGAGCACGGAGTTGGGTTGTACAATCTCTAGGGGCGCTTTCCAGGCTTGACCATCCTCATGATGTGTCAAAAAGGAAGCCCCCAGGCTCTGCAGTCACCTCCCTGGGGATACCCCCGCCCCATCAAACCACCCCGAGCTGCAGCATCACCAGCCCTGGGGAGTCTGAGTCTCGCTGAGCTTTGTGCTCTTTGCAAGCTCCAGTCTGTGGGATTCTTGCAATTGAGTGTTTCAAATAGAACGTACATTTCCCACCCTCAGAAACGAAGAGGAAACCTGTAACCTCTGCCTGACCTGTAAGGGGAGAAAACCGGGAGGCAGCTTAGGAAGAGAGGAAACCACAGGCATTTCAAAGAGAGTCCTGTGCGCAGCTTGTCTGAACAAGCCGGATTTGTGCAGACCTTACACCTCCTGCTCGGCTCCTCCAGTAAGGTGCAAACCCTGAAAACCCTTCCCAGAGCTTTGTTTTCACAACGTCCTGTGCAGTTCAGTACGAGGTTCAGCTCATGCTGGTGCATTGCGCTTATTAAAGCATCCATTTCTTCCCTTCTTCATTAGACTCACAAGCTTGAGCCCGCTTGCCAGAGTGTGTTGGAACCAGCCACCATCAGCCCTCAGCATTTGCTGGGCACATCAGCTGGGTCACCACCATGCAACAGGCTTCATGGGAATGGGGACGTGGGGAAAGATTGGGAAATGCCCAATTTCCACCTCAAAAATGGGTGGAAAGGAAAGCAAACAGTCTATGGCTATTTCTCATTTGGGTTTTTGGAGAGTGTTGAGATCTGTCATCATCTCCACCTAAAGACCTCTGACGGGTCCAGGAAACCAGAGTATGAATAGAGAAAGAGGAGAGTGTGGAGATCTCGGACCCCACTCATGATCCAGATGCACACATTTTAATACCCAGGTCATGAAGACAGACCTTTAAAATGCCCTAACCTTCAACCGGGCTCCTTGGAACCACTCAGACACACGCGCAAGCCTTGCAGATGTGCACACACAGACACAAGCCATAGCCCTGCAGTGTGCAGAGCATGGTGAGCTCTCAGCTCCGGCACACTGACCTGTGCAGAGCCTGGAGAGGGTTAGAGTTTAGCTGCCAGCAAAGTCCCAGTCTGTCCAGGGAGCATTTCTTACCCTTTCCTTTGCAAAGAGCCTCGGTTCAGCAGCGGGACCTTTTCAAATCTGGCTTCTGGAAAAAGCATCTCGGCCCCTCCTCAAGGAGGCACCGCACTGGGGTCAAACTTAGACCACTTCTGCTTTCCCCTTGCAGACAGGACCCTTTCCCGTCTCAGCCCCAGTCATCTCCTGGTGCGAGGGGACCTCTACAGCCCGCTCCGAGCATCTCCCACCGCAGGCAGAAGCGGTCGTCGGGGATTCACTGCCCTCCCCCGGCAAGACTCGGAAACAGGTCTGGCCGCGGCTTCCCCCTGCGTGCAAGCCGCAGCCGGGTTTGCTGCAGTAAGGAATGACACCAGCGCCGTTGAACAAGTCAGTAATTTCCATCACAGGTTCCTACAGGGGGGAAAGTAACCGAGAGCCTCGGCGTTGCTGGAGACCCGCAGGGCTGCAGGAAGTCGCCATCAGCACAGCCTCTCACCGCTTAAAAATGAGCCTCAAAATCAAGGGAAATAAAAGAAAGATGCTCCCATGGAAGTCATCTTCCCACATCCCATCCTTTTCTCCCCATCATATGAGTATTTGGCTCACAGATTGAAAAATCAAGCTATCAGGTAACATTAAAACACACTATTCCAAGTGAAAGGAGCTTGGGAGAGAGGCTGGAGCAGGTAGAGCTGCTTGGGAAAACACCCAGTGCCAGCAAGGACCTGATGCTGCACAACACTTGCCCTTGCCTTGCTGTTACCTCCTCCAAACTGGCAGGATTCCACAGGAGTTGGGCTAAGCACGGAATTCCTGGAGGACTTTTAGTGCTGGTAAAGCACCTCGGTGCAGCGTGCACTTTATACATCCCAGAGCACCTGGGAAAATGGAGTCCCAGCAAAGGCATTAGGCCTGGCAGGCAAAGCGGGGCTACCTCAGCCCATCAGAATGTGCTCAATGAAATACCTCCGTGAGCAGGCTGATGGGTTTGGAAAGAGGACACTTGCTCCACATCCCGGGAATGCAGCCAGTAGATGGCATTCATAAGCTGCCCTATGCACACGGCTGCTGTCATGTGCCCCCCTCGCACAGCGCGCTGCGCCTCTCAGCTTTGAACTGCCTTGGAAAACATGAGGAAAACAGGTTTTGATATAAAAATGAAGGTAAAGGATAATTATTGACATTTACCAGAGGTGACCCTGCAGCATTTGACAATTAACTTTGGAGCCAACAAGTGTTACAGAATTCCTGGCGGCTCTTTCTGTCCTCATGGATCTTCTGACTGCTCCTACTATAGGAATATACAATACATCTCTAAAGCATCCATAAGTATCCTGTGTATCCTGCACCGCAGGGATGCCCAAAATCATAGAATCATAAAATGAACCAGGTTGGAAAAGACCTTTAAGCTTGTCAAATGCAGCCATTGCCCAGCAGTGCCAAGGCCACCACTGACCCATGGCACTGAGGGCCTCATCTCCACGGGGTGCGAACACTTGCAGGGACGGTGACTCCAGCCCTGCCCTGGGCAGCTGTTCAATGCCTGAGCACCCTCTGGGGAAGGGTGATTTGGTATTGCAGGGTAATACCTCACCAGCCCTCTGACCCAGT
The DNA here is from genome assembly GCA_028858755.1 of Ara ararauna. NCBI lineage: Eukaryota > Metazoa > Chordata > Aves > Psittaciformes > Psittacidae > Ara > Ara ararauna. Next base: position 1,566,652 of record CM054398.1, on the reverse strand, counting down.
GTCTACCAGGCTGACCATGCATGTGGCTAGGAGCTGCCAGCATTTGGCTACCACTGGTGTGTGCCTCTTTCCTTACATCCTTACACCCAGTGTGACATCCACTAGGTTGAGGAAATACTGTCCTTAGCACCTCATCCTGCAGGAACGACTCACACAGTTATAATCATTGAACCCCAAACTGGCTTGTGTTGTAGGGAGCCTTAAAGCTCATCCAGTTCCAGCCCCTGCCACAGGCAGGGACACCTTCCACAGGAGCAGGGTGCTTCAAGCACCATCCAACCTGGCCTTGAGCGCTGCCAGGGATGGGGCAGCCACAGCTTCTCTGGGCACCCTGTGCCAGCGCCTCAGCACCCTCACAGGGAAGAGCTTCTGCCTAAGAGCTCATCTCAACCTCCCCTCTGGCAGCTCAAAGCCATTCCCCTTGTCCTGTCCCTACAGCACCATGCTGCAACTGAGTAAGAGGGCAGAAGATAAACCTTTACACTTCTGTCACTGGGGGTCACCACTAAAGCAGGAGTTACCCTCATCTTTGTACAGCATGAAGCACAGCTCCTCCAAGATGCAAATATGGGAGGGAATTTGACAGCAGACATCAAACTAACCTGCCTCTGGCTGTGGCTGGGTTGAGGCTTTGGTCCAAGCTGGAAGAAAGGCTGTTGGATGGAGCCCAGGAACCAGAAGGCAGGTGAAAATCACTGCTGCTTCATTCACTTTTAGATTTGCAAAGGAACTAGCAAAGGTCTCAGGCTCTTATGCAGTTACAGCCCTCTGGAAGAGGAACTGACATCCCAGCACAAAGAGGACCCTCTGTCTGGTCTGTCTGTACAGCCAGAAGCGAGACCAGTGCCTGAGGTTTAGGTACAAATGAGCTTTGCATGTGCAAGGCAAGATGGACCATTAAATCCTGCATCCTACCACACACTGAAGTCACCTTTGACTTTCTAAGTGAGTGATGCACAGTATTAAAAAGCCCTTCCCTTCCCAGCTACCCCTCTCCAGCTCCCACCTCTCCTCCAGGGCTAGATCCTGCTGGATGACGAGCATCCCTCGCTCCCACTGAAAGCAGCAAGGAGGCTGTGCTCAGCCCCGGCAGCATCATTCATCTGGAGGAAGAGTGTAGGGAGATATTTGGTACCTTGCAGCCAATTGGAGGAGCAGTGACACTGGAAGGGGGGTGCTTTCAGCTCCACTCTCCTCCCATCCTCCATAGCACCCCCCTCCCTGTCAGCACCACCATCGCCATCCTCCTCACACACAAAAGCAATTGGCTGCCTTAGAGCTGAGGCTTAGCCAGCTGCAAGCAGAACGTAATAATCAGCTACCTTGGAAGGGAGGGAGGCAGCAGAGGAAGCAGCAGCCATGGAAGAATACAAATAACTGCCCTCAATTCACCACCCCACCCCCCCGCAGCAAAATCCAAATCACCAAGCAAGGAGTGCTGTGAGAAAGGCCGACCTAGATGCATCCCCACACTGCTCCGCTGGGAAAGCTGCACACGTCTGCGCCCGGATCCAGGCGCTGGACCTCTTGAGCAGCCCGTCTCCATTGGGAGGAATGCCTACTCGGGATACAGGCAGGATCTTCTTTGTTCCTCACTAGCCGCAGGCACTGGTGAGTATAGCATCATCTGGGCTTCCATACTGCTGGGTGAGGTCTGATACTGAGAAACATCCCACTGCAGCCTGGGATTTGCTTCATATCTTTCCTTTCTCTTCCTCCCTCCATGATGCATTCAGGGTTAGCAGAAAGCAGATGACAGCGGCGGGGAGGAGGGAGGGAAGGTGGGGTCTCTCTGAGCCCCAAGGTATCTCCTTTGACTGCATGTAGAGGAAGCAAAAATGGAGACATGTGTGACAGTGGCGTGGGCACCGCATGCAGCCCAGCGTAAGGACAGGATGCAGCATGTGTGTGCTGGGATGGGCTGAGAGCTGCCACGCTCCCAGCAGCTCTCTGCTCTGATCCCAGCCTCTGCCACTGCCTGTCATAAAAGCAGACGCTGGATTTACTCAGGCCTCTACATAGCTTCATTCCTTTAAAGCAGATACACACAGATTTATCTCCCTCCGGATCATCACCAGCAACATCCCCTGTAAAGACAAGCCTCTAAAGGAAGCAGAAAAGGCACTGGCTCTCCAGAAAAGCCTTGCAGCAATGGGTCAGGCTCTGCTAGATGCTGATTTCCCCCACACTGGGGGACAGACAGAACAGCCCCATCCACTTGGGAAATCACCCTAAAAAGAATACATTCTTATCCAGCCAGAACCTGGATACATTTACAGTGTAAAAGCTGAGCACAGGAAGAACGTTCAGAACTGACCTGCAGTGGGTTAATGCACGTGCCCAATGTAGGAGCTGGTTTCACATCAGCGTGTTCTGTACAGGAGAAGGCCTGACCTTGTCCCCTCCAGACTCGGGTGCAGCTAAGCTCAGCCACAGCAGCATCCAGTGTACCTGCTCTCTCCGACTGGAGCTGGTCCTGAGCCCTCAGCCCCATTTCTCTCAGGGTGCAGGGATAAGCGTGGGGATGGAGAACAAACCAGGAGCAGCAGTCGGGAATTGCTTTGCAAAACTAAAACCCAAAGCCATCAACTTCGGCCCAGCAAAATGGTGCTTCTGCCAACCCAACCTAAAACCAGCCTGGGAAGGGCAATTTCTTCTCTTCCCTTTCTGCCACACTTCTTCTCCCTCAGCAGAGGTGGTGTTTATGTTGAGATTAGCATTGGAAGAGAAGTAGCAAGGGGAAAATGGGGGGACATCAGCCCAGAGAGTGTTGGTTCTCAGGGAGAAGAGCTAAGGCCACAACAGCACAAAGGTACACCTACTGCTTGAGCCCAGGGTCAGCCTCACCTCCTTGTCCAAAGCATGGCAAGTAGCCACAAATCCCCTTTCCCTTCCTTCTCTGTGGGGCAGGGTGTCAGCATTCCGGCTCTGAATGGTTTGGTGCCAACCTCTGCCTTCCACCTTCCAGCCCAAGCCCTTCCTCAAGGGACCTGCTGTGCAGCCAGCCCCTCTCTGAGCACCCATGGGGACCACAGAGGCCACTTTGCGGATGGAAAACGTGGATGTGAAGGAGGAGTGGCAAGATGAGGACTTCCCAAGGTTTGTTCCCTGCCAAAAAATCAAGAATTTGGTTTCTTCCTGTAAGGAACCTGCAGGGCATGGAGCATGCAGGGCCCTCCCTCCAGAGGCAACAGGAGTCTGAACTCCAACAGGGCAGCTCTGGCCGGAGAGCAGAGCTTTTGTAGCAAGGCTGCTCTGAATGCTTAGGAATCCTGGGAGGCTTCTGGCAACCCTCTGTGAGCACACCAAGGAGAGGGTAAGGAGCTGGTATGGAGGGCAGGGAGATTAGTAAGGATGCATATAGGGATGGATGCACATGGGGGTGGATGGACTCCTTCCCAGTCTCTGAATCAAGCAGTGTCTCCCTAGACAGAGCAGTGGCTGCTTTGCCAGGAATTTGCCACAGGAAGCAGAGTCATTGGGATGCAATGACCATGGGCACTGACAGGCAGAACCTGAATGATCACAAACCCTGTAAGAAATGATATGTGGGCAACAGAAGGTGCCAAAGTGGCATCTTTCACCTTCACAGATGCTTTATTAATAGTATAGAATATTAAAGAGAGCATCCCTGTAAGCTCTGTGTCCCCACAGCCACCCAAAGGGTGCATCCACTCAGTGCTGCCCCACACGCCCAGCATTGGCCATCACCAAGCCCTGCTGCAGCTGGGGTCTGTGCTGCTGAGGGGCTTTTCAGGGCTGTCTCTCCCTGTCCAGCTGCAGCTGAGCTCCGTGAGCAGCCCACAGAGCCACTGTATGCACAGACAGAGGCACAGTGTGCTCTGGGGGGGGGGGCCACGCACAGCCCCTGCCCTGTGAGAAAGGGTCTCCTGTTCCCCTTGGCACCGTGGATGAGCCTGGCTCTGCTCACCCTGGCTCCAGCTGCAGCACTGATCTGAGCACCTCTGTCTGCCAGCACAGCAGCCGGCTCACAGGACACGGCTCATCCTTCCGCTGGCCAGAGATGGGCTCCGCCAAGGCCTTGGGTTCCTCAGATAGATTCCTTGGTTTTCTTTCCTCTGAGAGCTGAGCTTTGGGCTGATGGAGCTCTGCCAACCCAAGGCTCCCCCAGAGCACGGTGCTGACAAGCTTTTAATTGAGTAGAAGGGAAAGTGAGGTACAGAAGGGAAAGCATTGTCTCAAAGCTCCCCAAAAGTCTATGGGAGTGTATAAGGCCAGGTTGGACGGGGCTTGGAGCAAGCTGCTCTAGTGAAAGGTGTCCCTGCCCATGGCAGGGGGTTGGAACTGGAGGAGCTTTAAGGTCCCTTCAACCCAAACCAGTCTGGGATTCAACGATAAAAATCTAGGACAAAGCTAGTCTAGCACCCGGACAGCCAGGCGCTAACCCACACCATCACCTTGGAGGAGGATGCCAGGCTCTGTTTCACACTTGCCTTGCAAGCAGCAAACTGACCCCAACCACAGTCAAGCATTCAGGGAGTCTCCCTTCTGCAGAGCCCTCAGCACCATCTAACACAGGCAGCACCATTCCCACCCAGCAAACGAAGCACAGGGGGAGGCAAAGGGACGTCGCCATGGCTGGGTGGCAAGGTCCCCAGCCTGCTGATGGGCTGCTGCAGAGCGATTAAACCATGATTAAACCAAGGAATGATGTAAGTGCAATAGGGCCCAGCCAGGCAGGAGGCAAATGAGTGGCTGCAGCTGTGTTTAACTAGCATTGGAAATAAAGAAATGATCATTTTCAAGACACTTCCCCCTTGAAAGCATTAAAATAATAGGGCAGAAGCTGCTGCATGTGGGACAGCAGCTCTCCAGCAGACGGTTTGCTGCATAGCTATTTTTGCTTAGCTGTGATTAACCAATCTTGCCACAGAAAAAAAAAGACCCAACCGTATCCCAGACAAAGCTCAGGGCTGGGAAAACTGAATTCAGCCGCTCACTAAGGGCGCTCGGTGCCATTGCCGCCCCTCGGGGAGAAGCTGATGTTCTGCACAAGCTCCGAGGGGCAGCGCCAGGGCGCTGAGCGAGCGGGGAGGAAAGGGTCCTCCCTCCTGCCGCTCCCGGAAGGTTTCTGTGTCTCCGCCGCTTGTGCAGCGCTGTCCTGCGCTGATGCTGTAGCTGCCGCGGGGCGGATGCAGGAGCATGCTCACTCCATCAGCATCCCGCGGCTCACGGGCACTGACGGCTCCGGCTGGTTGGGGCCCGAGAGAAGGTGCTTAGGGAAGGAAAGCGGGCAGCGGGAAGGAAAATGGTGGCACCCAGCGCGTAGGGAACCTGCTGCCTTCTGAAAATCTGAGGCTGGCTGCGTTTGGGAAGCAGGATTTACCCGAGAGACGGGGAGGTGGTGAGCTGAGCCCCCCTGGGGAAGGTAAGAAAGGCCTTTTCTTCCCCTCTGACTTTGGAACTGCTTTCCTTAAATGAAGCCTAGCACTGGAGCGCAGAGTGCCCAACTGCAGCACGCACTCAGGCACAGCTGGGCCCGGTCCCCTTGTGATGCTCTATCCTCAAGTTGTGCCAGGCGCAGCTCACAAACAGCCAGGCCCCCTGCAAACAAAAGCAAAAGGGAGGAGGAGAAGCTGGAGGGGGGCAGAGGGACCTTTCTGAGTGTTCAGGAATATTGTGGCAGCCCACGGGGTCTGGGCGCTGCACAAGCAAGGAGCAAGTGCCTTTGATCAGGCCTTCAACTCTCATAAATATACAATAACCAGCTAGGAGAGGATTATCACTTAATCTAAATACTCGTAGGGCTTAATTTGGCTGGTGGCTCTGGTGTGATGCCAGCGCAAAGAGGAGCCTTTGTAGGGCAGAGCCTGTGCATGCAGAGGTACCAGGCTCCATCACTCCTGGAGCCCAGCCCTGTGCACAGCCCCATCCCTTTGGGTGCTGCCCTCAGACTGGTGGGTACCCCCCTGCACTTGGGGTTTCATACCTAGGGGCATGAGCTCTTCCCCCCTTGAGGGGGACCTTCAGCAAGGGGCAGGTGAAACGAGGACAGCTCAGAAGGTCCCTTTTAAACAGACCTTTGACAATGTGAATTTGTCTGGGGGTTGGTGGGGTTTGGGCATCAGGGGGCAGGCACAAGGTCCAGCTCAAATGAAGGGGAAAGCATCCAGGAGGTGTCCATCTTAGGGTGGCAGTGCTGCTCAGCCACCAGCCAGGGTTCCTTGCTGCAGTACCAGGGGCCATATCCTGACTTCACTTGCTCCTGACCAATATTGAGGTAACTTCAGCAACTTCCAAAGGGTGACAGCCACATAATGAGTTTGGGTGTTAGCATCTGTACAGGAAAGACAACTTCAAATGAATCACTGATTCTGCAGATCCTGACCTCTGCCATGGAACCCAGGAAGGGAGCAGTGGGTCAGCCTTTGGATCCAAGATACGGGTTTGGGTGCTGGTACCTGCATCTTAGCTCAGGATGAACCTGCTTCTAACCCTTGGCAGGGTTTGGGTGTCACTGTCAGCTCTTGTCAGATGAGGCTGAGATGAGGATGAGGTGACAATTCCGCGTTCACAACTGAGATTTGATCCTCGTGTTCTCTCTTGACCTGCCTCCTGGGAGAGGTGGTTGTGTTTGGATGAAGTTCTGCTCTGCTGCAGCCAGGGCCTGCGACAGAAAGCAGAATGCACTTTACAAAGCCATTAGCAGAGAGCACAAAAAGCTCTTGTGCTCAGCATCCAGCACTAGCTCAGCTGCTGCTGGGATCAAAGCATCCTTCCCTGGGCTTAGGAACAGCTGAATTCAGGCTGTCTGGATAGCCCACTGCATTGCCTACACTGTGCAGGGAACAGGAACAAAGACAACTGCAGAAGATGCTCCCTGATTCCCTTGACGGGGTGCCCTAGAGCTTGGCACTGCCTCTCAAACTTCTGATGGAGATAAAAATGGGGATAATATGGAGAAAGTGAGGATGTTACTAGGCTCACTGGGGGACAGGATTTGTTCCTGTGTCCCTGGCTGGGTTTTCAAGCCTCTTGGCTGAATGGCAGCATGAGGGATGCATTGGTGGGCTGGTTTGGAGGTTACCAGGGGTTGCACAGGAGCCCAGCCAGAGAGCCCAGTTGCTGGGTTGCTCTTGGGCAAATCACCTGAGGGTGCTCCTCAGGCTGAGCTCTCAGGCAGAAGGGAAGGGGCAGAGCACACAGGGGGCTGCGTGTTTTTCCCTGATGTCCCCAGTTCTCTCCATTGGCTGCCATGGAGGGACTTTCTCCTTAACATTACCTGTTACCTCCTGTCTTTTGACCTCCACATCTCGGCTTGCCTGCAGACCTCTCCCGGAGGAGACGGGGATGGAGTCACTGGGCAGCCCTACAGAAGATGAGAACACATCCTGTAAGTACCAGCTTGCAGTTCGGGTGGAAGCCAGTTCTGTTGGAGTATCCATCAAAATTCCCATGTGGGAGACAAAACCAGCAGGGATTTGAATTAGCGAATCTTTCACAAGGAGCTGGGGGAGGAAAAAGGCATCTTGGAAGTGTGGGCACTTTTATCCACCCATACCTGTAGGTGTCCAGTACTGCCCAGCTCTGATCCACCACCCTTAGCTTCCAAGACCATAGCCTGCAATGTGGTAATGACAGCGCCATGTCTTGCAGTCAGGATACAGCACGAGGACAGCCTGTCAGTTATTTTCCTTTTAACTCCAGCTCCTCCCAATACTTTAAACTTTAACGGGGCGCATCGTAAGCGGAAGACACTTGTTGCACCTGAAATCAACATTTCCCTGGACCAGAGTGAAGGCTCCATTCTCTCCGACGACTTCCTGGACACACCAGATGACCTGGACATTAATGTGGATGATATCGAAACTCCTGATGAGACAGATTCCCTCGAATTCCTTGGGAATGGCAACGAACTGGAATGGGAAGGTAAAAAGCTGGTACTGGGCGAATGTCTGCAGGGTCTGGGACGCTCTTTAACCTCATTTTAAGCACTTTTGACACCACTCACCAGCAGCAGCTTGAGGACCAACTTCCCACAGCAATGAAGCACAGCACACACAACCAAGCCCCATCTTCTACACGGTATCTGCCCCACCAGAACCCCAGCTATAGCCCAGGAGTCTCAGTGCTGCTATCTCAGCACTTCCATCTGGGATGGGGCAGGCAGAAGTAGTTCAGGGTCTTGAAAATACTGGTTTAGCCATAATTCAGGATAAGGCATGGGCTATGGACACACATCCCCTTCCTGCTGCTGCTGGGCCACCACCCAAGGCTGGAAGGTACCAGTGAACATTCAAACATCTTCACTAACATGGTCTTTGCTAACCTGGCTGGTTTTGACTGAATGGGGCTCAGGAGGGCTCCTGCAGGCAGCTTTGCTGGCAGATCACAAGACTGATGGCACACACAGTGTCCTCTTCAGTCAGTGTAGATGGAGCTGAAGTAAGACCTAACAAAGAGCCCGATGTCCAACTTGTGACTCCAGGAACTATAAGCAGCAGCATGAGATGTTAAGCTTATTTCTATTACAATTTGGCAATGGAGCAAGCTTGGAACCATGAAACAAAAGGGGCTTTGAACAAAGGCCCATAGGGATAGGGCAAGGGGAATGGCTTTGAGCTGCCAGAGGGGAGATTGAGATGATCTTAAGGTCCTTTCCAACCCTAACTATTCTATGATTATATTAAAGGCAGAAATGTTTGTCCCTCTCTCAGATGACACTCCTGTGGCCACAGCCAAGAACATGCCAGGGGACAGCGCAGACCTGTTTGGGGATGGTGGGACAGAAGATGGGAGTGCTACTAACGGGCGGCTCTGGAGGACTGTCATCATTGGGGAGCAGGAGCACCGCATCGACCTCCAGATGATCAAACCCTACATGCGAGTGGTAACACATGGAGGTGAGGAGGACAGGAGCCTGGTCCTGCCTTGGTGGTGGTTTTCCTTCAGTCCATCTTTGTCGAGCTGTCACTGATTGTTTTGACTGTCCTTAGGGGGAAATTGCTATCTGTTCTGTACTGCGGTGTGGTAAAGAAGCACAAAGCACCCAGCTCATGCTAAGGAACACACAGCCACTGGAGCAATGCTGCAATAAACAAACGCAGGGATAATGCTGGCTCTGACCAAGAGTGACTATACCCTGGCCTTCAGCCTGGGTTAAGTACCTGCATCCCCAGTGATGAAGGGCCTGCAGGTACCTGACCCCTCTGTAGCTCAGCACCGGAGCTGTCTCCAGTGTCACAGCTAAGGGCCAGCACCTCCAGAGAGTGACCGTTCCTGAAACCCAAGCAAATCCCAGCCACAACGCAGGGCAAAGCTCTCAGCCCTGTGCTGCGACATGCACAAATTCCTTCCCCAAATCCCATGTGCATGTTATAGCCAAAACCAGGAGCAGAGGCAATTCTAACTGTGTGAGAGGCCTATAAGAGGTACAAACACTTACCTGGAGCTCAACAGTGGCACAAAAACCAGCCCAGGCCCAAGTTTAGCGATGCATCTTCCCTTCAGCTCTCACATCTCCCCTTGGAAAATGTCACTGATGCTGCCTGTGTCTCTCTTTCGCAGGATACTATGGAGAAGGTCTCAACGCTATCATTGTCTTTGCTGCCTGCTATCTGCCAGACAGCAACCTGGCTGATTACCACTACATCATGGAGAATCTCTTCCTGTAAGTGGCTTGTCAAGGTCTGAGGGAAGAGGAGGGCAGGGAAGGTAACTGGGGCTCCAAGGAAGCAGTTTCCATGTATTCAGTGCATCCCAGACCTCAGCCTGAAATAGTTTGAATCCAGGCCAAATGTACCCAGTGTGCAGCTGCAGACTGGGGCGAGCATCACTGGGTGAGACACTGTCCACAGAGTTCACATCCAAGTCCAGTGAGTCAAAGCATTCAACCATTTGGTGTTAATTATGCCAGTGATGGACTCGCAGCCAGGGCAGAGCATATGTGCACAGTGCTGAAGAGCTGGTAGATGCTCTTGCTAGGCTGAACAGTGCAAGGATGTCCATCAGTTCATGTTCTATGTGAGCAGCGATCCCAGAGATATACCCCTGCAGGGCATAATGAAATACTCCTACAGTGGTGCCAGATTCCTGCTCTATTCCAAGGTCTACAAAGAAAGGGTCTGGAGGGCTTTTGAGGTGGCACACAGGCACTCGAGGAAGCCTCAGTGACCTGCTTGGAGTCTCATATTCCTGTTTCTTCTGATCACCACCCAACAGATACGTGATCAGTAGCCTGGAGCTGCTGGTAGCTGAGGACTATATGATAGTGTACCTGAATGGAGCAACGCCCCGCAGGAGGATGCCAGGCCTGGGCTGGCTGAAGAAATGCTACCAGATGATAGACAGAAGGTGAGAATCCCGTTGGCGTTGCCTCTCCATTCTTCCCAGTCCTCTTCCCACATCTCTTTCACTGCTTCCGCACAGCCTTCCCAGCCAGCCTGCCTTCCTCGCTCTCCAGATGTTGCAGTTCCATCCTGTTACAGCTTTCTGACTTACTCCAGGCTCTCTGCATCACCCTCTTTCCCTCACAAGCACCTTCACAGAGGTCAGGCTAATACAGCACCCCAGCAAGGCAGCGCTCCTGCAGCCTGCCAGCTGGGAGCTGAAATAGGGTTCCTAAGGCCAAGGGAGGGGCTTTTGTCTGGAGACACCCGCCTGAGGCTGATCAGCATCATGACACTTGTTAGTGCCCCGACAGAGTTTAAGGAACGGTACTTTGAACCTGAGTTCTGTCCCATGGCTCTTCCACAGGCTGCGTAAAAACCTCAAAGCATTGATAATCGTGCATCCCTCGTGGTTCATCCGGACAGTGCTGGCCATATCCAGACCCTTCATCAGGTAACTGTGATGTATTCCCAGTAAATACAACCTATTCCCAAACTTGGCTGGGTTTGGAGTGGAAGTTAAATCTCACAAATCAGATCATAAGCTCACCTTTAACTCATAGCAACCAAGGTGACACTGTCTCTTGTCTTGCATCTCCCTGATGCTTCCAAGGCCAAATCTAGAGGTGGTTTTAGGGATACTGTGGTGGTCTGGATCCAGATCAAAGTTTGTCCCAGTGGGTAGCACATAAAGATTTCCTGGGAAAAGCAGGAATGGTGGTCCTTTTTTCCTCCTATGGATATTGAGGAGCAAGGGTCAAAGAAAAGTGAGGTACAGTAATGTGGCACCTCACCACAATTTGTAATCATTGGCATATCAGCACTGGGAGATGAGAACATTCAGACTAAAGAGGATACAGAGATGCAGAGCTCCTCGTTTCCATCGGGAAACTTCTGACTTCCTATGGAGAGATCATCAAAACAAGAGCTCAAGCACACACTCTTTCTTTCTCTGCCAGTGTGAAGTTTATCAATAAGATCCAGTATGTCCACAGCCTGGAGGAACTGGAGCAACTCATCCCAATGGAGCACGTGCAGATCCCAGACTGCGTCTTACAGTGAGTGTCAGAGGGACCCTGGGGCACACGTGGCTCTGAGGAGGAGCAGGACAAAAATCCTGTGTACCAGGATATCGTTGAGTCAAACTCCATGCGTTGGAACCTTATCCTGCTCTGATCCTGGTGCCAAGCAAGAGCCTGCACAATGTGCTGGGTTGCAGTTTCTGTCACCTGCAGAGCAAACGTTGCATTTTACTGAAGGTGAACAGTTCTGACTGGTAACATTTAAAGGCGGTTTCCTGTTTGTTGCAGATACGAAGAAGAGAGGATCAAGGCCAGAAAAGAAAGGTAAAATTGATGCTGGGGGAAGGGGGAAGAGGTGTGGATTCATTTCTTAGGATGGTGCATTCCTTCATCCTTCTTTGTGCTATAACCAGTCAATTCTGTGCTCCTCCTACCCTGGTATCCCACACAGCCTACGCTTACATTCTACTGATTTTCTCAAAGTAAGGAAAAGCTGCAGGAGGGAGAAGCAGCTTGATTCAAAGGTTATTTATCCATAGATCTGTTCCTCTTAACCCCAGGAGTGCACTTGCTCTGAGCATGCACTGCAGGGGCTAGCAAAGGTGAGCAGAAATCATTCTCTATATGAAACAGCACATTTGCCCCATACAACCGTGCAAACTGACCTTGAAGGGAGAGCTGGTGCTTATTTTAAAAGCCACTTCATTCTGCTGAAGTGGCTTAAAGAGGGACAGTAGTTGACTCTTTTGTTTCAGTTTCTAGAGCTGTTCTGTCGCCAGTGATTTCAGTCAGAAGTGCTGGCCATGAACAGTGGTAGCAGTTGGGTCTGCTAAAAGCAAAAGGCAATCATGGGCAGAGGAAAGACCAGCTGGGTCAGCGTGAGAGTGCTCCCTGGGTCACAGACTGCTTTGGGTTAAAAAGACTTTAAAGCTCACCCAGTTCCAGCTATTGCCCTAGAAATGCCCGGGATAACACTGTCACACTGCTTGCTTCTAGATGATAGATTTCAAAAGTGGTTTGTGTTTACAGGGCAGAAGAGAAACAAGACATGGCTGAGAAGGAAAGGTAACTACTCCTTTGATTTATCCTTTACTTACAAAACCAGTCTTTAGTGACAAAAGTGGCCCTACTGCTGGGTGGCCCCCCTGGGGAAGCAGGTCGGACTTCTCAGGAGATGTCTGGAGCCAACAGGACATTACTGAAGTGTCTGGGACCTGAGAAAGCCTCTCCTTTCCCTCACAGCTCCCTTTGCCATCACTTTTGTGGTGTTACTGACCTTCACCTGTGCCAACAGATTCCTGACACTGCCTTTTACCTCTGCCAGTGAACCCATTTGGTCATGGAGCAGAGCCAGAGGCACCGGGGACGTTCTCCTGACATTCAGTCGTAGCATTTGAGGGATGGTGCAATGCAGAGGGGCAAAAACTGCTGTCAAGCACAGCTTGGCTGTCTGTAAAGGCAAGATATGAGGCTGTAACGTTAGATGGGAAGGAAAATTCTAGGGAGGCTTGGGAGACAGTGTCAAAATCCTAGGCCAGGATAATTTGGCCTGGTTTTGGCTCTGCTTCAGAGTGATACAGTGTCTCTTTTTTAATTCTACCTAACTAGCTCCTGAGGGGAACAGTGCGTATTTCTGCTGTTCTCTTCCCAGAGAAAAAAGAGCTTTGCTAAATATTGCCAAGGTCCATTGGCTGAGGCTGAATTGTTCTGAGAAACAAATGGGACCTTGGGGCGAAAAGAGAGGGTGCTTAGTCTGTGGTGGAGATTCACTTCTTGTCTTGCTCTCTTCCAAGCAGACCTGTGCCCCCAGCAGAAGATCAGGAAACCAGGTTTGATATGTACCTTTCTCGTTTGGCTCCACGTGACAGATTCCATTGCATTTGTAATCCACTGACAAATGGGAAAGTCAGGACTGGGTTGGGCCCAGGGCCTCTTCACCCTGGTGCTGCTCGCTCCGCATGGAAGAGGCATCACCCACGTTGTGCGTGGGGCGTGTAAAACCCAGAAGTTGTTGCCACCTTCACCCTGCTGTGGCTGCAGCCACAACCACTGTGGCTCATCCCAAAGCATGGGCTGGTCCCAGGTGCAGGAGAAACACTGCCCGTCTATAAACTACCTGGGGTAGGGTGTGCACGTGGGTATTTATTGCAGAGCTGCCTCCCTCTACCTGCCAAGAACGTTCCCATGGTCCTATGCACTCAGGAAACATCCTTAGAGAAGAAGGAAGCCCATTAAAGCTATGAATAACATTCTCTTTTCCCTGATATGCTTTTGTAGAGGATTGCACCCCAACGTACTCGTGTTTTTGGTTTTTACATAGTGGGAATAACAACATTTTTACTACAATTTGCTTTCTAAAAATAACTCCGTCTTTCTGTTCCTTCCCAGTATGTCGTGAATCAAAGCAGAGTGGAATGAATGAGCAGGGGAATGACGCAGCCTGGCAGCCACCCACGAAAATGACCTTTTGGTGTAAGACCTTGTCACCATCTTATTCCCAGTTCTGTAGCTCATGGAGCCTGCCTCCCCTGTCTCCAAGACGCAAAGTCCATTAAACTGTTTGGAAACATACTACTTCGAAAAAAAGACAAGAAAACCCCAACCAACAAAGCCACAAAACCAAGCAAGCCAAGAATAGCACTTTTCAGGACAGGTTCCAGTATGTTTCAGTAATGGTCTGTGGAGAGCTATTAAGTAGTGCAAATAGATACCATGTTTCCTCTTAGTAAATTAAGAGCATCCTGTAGCCCAGTAGTTGCCAGCCCAGAAAGAGATATATTTTTTGTTTAAATTATAAACCCTTCCTCTAACTTGCTGCTGGCCAGCACTGAGACATTCTGCTTTGAACCCCCGTTCCCTCCATAGAGACGTGGCAACCAGGGACTAGTGAACGTGGAATGAGAAGAGTGCTTTTCCCTCCTTGCTACAGCCAGTGCGTGTTTCTTCCTGAACATACCAAGTGCCCGCCAGTGGAGGCACCTCTTCCAGCCTTGGCCAGTTAATTCATTGCCAGTTCCTCTTCTTAACTCACACAGAATCATTCCTAGCAGTAAATGCCATGGTTTTTTCCTGGTTCGCTCTGTCTCAGTTTGTAAGGCACTCTGATAACTCTGAGAGTCCCATATGATATGGCAGCCTCCACAGAGCCTTCTCATGATCAACTTCTCCTATCAGCGCATATACACCAAAAAGGTCTGGTTTTAAGAAGGAGCCTTATGGACAGGGAAGTTTTTCACCCCTTCTCCTTGTATTGATCTCACGACACTGGACAATCATCCACTATTAATACCTCCTATTGCGGAGACAAGCTGCTAAACGTTTGAAATTCCCTACTTGCCATCCCTGGGTAATGAGGGGCCTCATCTACACACATACATACCCAAGGGGAGAATGCTGCAGGTGTGAGGCAGCCCACTGCGTCTGGGTTCAGCTCCTCAGCAGCCAGGAGATGCAGACCTGACACCGGGACTCTTGAAATCTGTGCTTTGGACTCAGGAGGATTCTGTGAGCAAAGGAGGGAAGAAAATTTGCGAAACTCTTTGGCCAACAGTCATTTGGAAACCTTGCTTCTTTCACCGAGTCTCAAATCATCAGGTAAAGCCCCTTGTGGGTGAAGCATTACGTGACTATTTCACCACTTAAGGAACAGTTCAAGCCTGGCAACCCCCAACCCGTGGCTATTTGAAATCACCACCACTTCACTCGGCTCTGAACTCCCCTGGAGGACAATTCCAGCAAAGCAAGGTTTTCCTCAAGATAGGGCTGTCTCCTCTGCATATATAAAGCATCTCTTTTTCCCTTTCAGTGATGAGATCTCTGTTGCCCAACTGCTACAAAGGAGCACCAAAGCTGCTTTCTAACTTACTTCTCTTTTGATATGTGTTTCCCTCGCACACTTCAGTCACAGATGTATTTACTGAGCAGACCTTTGCATGAAAACCAGAGCACTGCACTTCCAGCATTAACCTGAGAAACTGAAGGGGGTAAAACCCCCATATTCTGTCTCATTGGCATATTACTAATAAGCACCAAGCAAGCACCAATCTCCGTGGCTTTCTGGAAACTTCATTCGGAGCCAGTGAATTCTGTGCTACAAGGGAAAAACAGCACTTCAGGGGGTTTGGGGTGTGGGTTTCATGCCAATGACACCTCCCCGCAGAAGGAGTTCTGGCCAGAGCTCTCCACGCAGGCAGCAGACATCTGTTCCAAGGCAGAAGCAGCAGTGTGTTCAGCCACCCTGCAAAGCTGGGTGTTCCGTTCCACACGTGGGCTGTCAGATGGACTAAAGGAACCCACTGAAATGAAGAGAGGACTCTTCCAGTGAAATTAATTTTAGCTCAGACTAGTAACAATCACAAATCTTGTAGTGTAGGAGCACGGCAATGCACTATCTCCCACTGATAACACTTCAACCTAGATTGTCCTTATTTCTTTTAAGACCATTTTTGTGCATTTAGATAAGAAATCACCTGCTTTCCACACAAGAATGCAATGCAGTTGGACACTGAAAGGGAACTTTACGATTCTATAATGAACAAAACCAATGGATCGTTTAATAATGTTTTCAAAGTACAATCCCAGAAACCTTTTATGCATCTGTAATTATTAAACAGGAGAAAAATGTTCCCAAGGTTATGGAAAAATCCTGCTGTTACGGAACACATGGGCATGGAAGATCAGAAACCTCAGTTTGTTTAGTCCTGAGACCTGAAGAAACCAAGGGCTCGATCCCCAGCAGTCGCCATGCCAGAGGAATCTGGAGTTCTGGTAGACTCTGTGTCTACATTTTCAGAAAGACAACTACAGAATGGGCAATCCTGAAGGTGAAACTTCGTCTTTTTTCAAGTAATTCCTTCAGGGCAAGGCTGAAAGTTCAGCTGGGAAAAGGGCAGACACCACCTTCATTGCCAGACACAGAGGAGGTTGGCTGTTGGAACACAAGAGTCAGTTTGGAAGTCCTTTGAAACCATTTTGCAGAAGTGCACTTTCTGACAGAGCACTCTATTTGAATTTTTAATACAATGGTATGAGTGTGTAGATGCTCCTGGCTGGATGCGTGGCTATTACTCGTTTCAACATAGAAAAGAACCTGCAACTCTAGATAATGTAAAAAGTGTGGGTTTATAGCAACAAAAACAAAGGGTCATTAACTTCTTGCAGTGCTTTTAGATGCTACTGGAAACCAAAGTAGCGCCAAATGCTTTGACAGAAACACAGAAACAACCAAATTGGCAGAGTTCCTTTACCAACTGTGGAGCAACAAATCGAAGGTTAGTGTTGATTGACCTGCACAGGCTTCAAGCAAGATCAGATCTAGGTGCTGTAACAAACACACCACCGAAATACTGCATTCATCTTCAGAAGAACGCTACAACCTCAGATCCACCTGTGGGAGACCACCAGCTGCTCAGGGGCAGCAGATCAAGGTTTCACAGCCTGCAAACAGATGTAATTGCACTGGGAGTTGTCAACTTGGTGACAGGACTTAGCCTTGCATAGAAGCTGAGCTGTGCCAATAGAACAGAGATCGGAGGTGACTGAAGCCATTTTGCAAGGTTCTTTGCCAGTTCCTCAGGGAGCTGCTCTCAAAGCCTATCTGCAGAGGGGTTTATCAGCCGAGCTCTATGCTTCCACTGGAGATGCAGTTGAGAATTGTGCTGTACCAGCAAAAAAATACAAAATCTTGCTCTTAAAAGTCCATTCACATTAGAACTTTTGCCATATATACGGTTAAAAACTAAAATAAAATGAACTCCATCCTTGTAGCAATACTGCTGTAGTGGTCAGAGTTCCCAGGATACAGCAGACCTTGCCTCAGACAAACATCTTGAAAGGATCAGTACTTTGATTTATGAATGCACTGTATCCTATCAAAGAGCAGGAATTATCAACACCATTTTTCTGGGCTTGGATTTTACCTCTCATGTGCTTTTCTGATGGTGAATCCATAAATAGCCACATTTTAGCTGCAGACAAAATTCTTTTACCCCCATAATATTCACAACAATCACGGTATTGACTCACTGTCTAATTTATGTCAAACTTCAACATTCACCCAGCGTCAGCCTGAAAAATCACATCCTGAGAACAGAGTAGGAAACACCTTCCCAGCTCCTTGAGGCAGCCACAGGACTTGACCAGCAGCTGTCAGATTTATACAGTGAAAATACTTTGTTTAGGAATCATCCTTTCGAATCACAAGGAAGACCCAGGAAATAAAACTGAGATGCTGCTGTATATTCAGTTGGATAATGAATCCCATCTCCTCTGTACAGTGCTGTGTGAATGTGAGTGGATGTTTAGAGCATACCTCATTGCAAATTTATCCATCTAGTTTTTCCAAAGATGATTTGCTCACAGAAGTGCAAACCCACATGGGAGAAAACCTCCTTGGGAAAGGTTTTAAAAGCAGCACATCCTCTATTTGACATGAAAAACAAAAGAGTTCATGAAATGCTGGTGGCAATAAGCTCAGTTTGGCCTGACAGCAGGTGAAATGACCAGGCAGAATTGCTCTATCTCCAAAAGCACATGTTTTCTCTTTTGTATTTCCATAGTTACTGGCAGTCAGAAATACAGCATGCTACTGGTAAAGTGAAGTTTAAAAGTCACCATGACAGTATCACATTGATCTATCTCAGTTTTTTCTCCTTTGTAGTGGGTCCTTTTAACCCAAACCTACATGTAAAAACGTGTGACCTGTCATTTTTCTAAAGTGTTTGTAACTAGGTGGTTTATGCTAGAAGACATAGATTGCTGTTCAGTATGTATTCTTATTTTTGCTTTGTATTATTCCATCAGAATCTGTGGATATACAATTAAAATGAGACTAATCCTTAAGCAAAAATGCATCTCCCTCTTTTTGTCCAGATCTTTTATTTTGATTTTGGTTCCATACGGAAAATGCGATGGATTTTTGTGTTTGGATGCTATTCCCTTGGATAAAGCAAGTGCAAGTCCTGCTTGGCACTTGTGCTGCCGCAGAATGCAAAATCGTAGCAGTAGCAACAACATTTCTTTCACCACACATTGCATCAAAAGGCCACCAGCATCAGTGGTGTGTCATGAAGGAATAGGGTCAATGCTGACAAAACAGGAGACAGGGAATCTTGGTTGAGGAATGCCAAAACCTGGCACGAAGCACAGAGAACGCAACCAGTAGAGCTGACAAAGTTCAAAAGCTCATCGTGTGATGACTAGGCCATGCCACATGGAATGGGATTAGCTGCTACAGTTTCCCAGTCAGAAGACATGATGTCCTTCCTCAACAGCAAACGTACCCTTCCATCACCCTTCACTGTAGTTTTCCGTTAGCCACGTTACATTCCTCTGTCTGATTGATTGAAGTTCTCTATTATTACTTTCATTTAGCAGTCTTAAAAGAATATTCCCTGGAAGAGACATTCTAAAGGACCTCTGCAGCAAGCTGGCTGCCCTTTCAAAGACAGGCACCTAAAACCCCAGGATCTTGTCAATATATTAAGATTTCATTGTTGGTTCAAGGGGGTTTGGCAGAATGGGAGGGAAAAGTTAAACCTTAAATAGTTTACTGCTCTTGTCACTGCTTAACTCCCCTGTGCTGCAGTGTTCTGCAGTGTGCATGCGCCAACCTCTGCTGCCATGCTGTAAGGTGTGTGACCCCGTGCATCAGGTCTGCTCTGAAGGTACCAGAAAAGATCTTGGGTGGATGAAGGAGTTGGGAGACTTCAGTTTGCTCAATTGGACATGGGATCCAGGGATATTTAGATTGAGATTTCTTCTAGCCAAGGTGGTGGCACCTGTGATGAAGATCAACACCAGAACAACAAGTGAAACCTCTGTCAATTTTTCTAATGGAAGTTTAGACACTAGAAACTCCATCAAGGACAGTATTCATGACTCACTTTCTTTGAATTAGGTGCGTGAAACCCACCTGAACTGCACGCTGCTTTTAGGAATCTCACATTTACTCCACCACCAGCTCTAATTTCAAGGCAGAAAACCACCCGGAACACCCTCATTTTGTGTGATTTCAAAACATTAAAGGAAAAGTTTGTGTTCCCCCCAAAACATACAACCCCTTTCCACCCAGACCTCTCTTCTGCAGTTGGAATGAAAAGTCAATATTTCCCCACTCCTCAGTACTGAAACCTGAGTTAAGAACTAAACCGTCACCCCAGGGGAAATCTCTTCGACCACATGTGCATTATGTTCCCATTCTTCCCTTTAAAATGACTGTGGCTCCTGAATGGGGCAATATTCAAGAACATGCTCATTACAGCACAGACTTTTCCAAGGTGTTTGCCATCATTGCTAATCATGATATGCCGCTGATAGAAACCAAGATTCCCAGCTTAAAACAATGAGAAACTTCTCCGAAGAGTTCAGCTCAGTACTAGGGATGAGATTCATCACTCCTAGTTTTATCAATCTGAAAATTAGATGCAGAGTCTGAGCTGTAGTCTCCCTCTCCAGTCGATGACAGGAGATGATTTCACCTGTCTTAGGATGGGATGAATCACCCTGTGGTGAGGCCTCTCGCTCGCCGCTGCTAAGAGATGTAGCTAAATATCCAGCTGCACACTGTGCACATGTCCTTCGGGCTGCCAGCTGAATGAATCACAGCCCAGGGGAGGGAAAGAAGTGATAACGCAGGGGAAAAGAGAGAAAGGGATAGAACATTCCTTCTTTTTTTAGCACAGTTCAGTGTTTTGTCACCTTGAGTTAACTCTTCTGGATGTTTGAGACTTTTCTGTGTAAGTACCTGACATGACCAAAAGCAGTCTGTTCCCCTGAATAGCATGCAACTGGCAACTAACAAGGGAATGCTGAAGAGCTGAGCTTTGAGAAGAGGTTTGAAGCAGGAAAGAAATCTAGTCCATTCCAGTTCAAATGCAGTTTAGATTGGTTGGATTTTTTCAGTCAAAGAGAGCAGCCACAATGGAAAACTCAGCCTGTATATAAAAGTTAATACTGCCCGAAAGCGAGCTGTAAGATTTCATACCTGGAAGGGGTAGGGATTGGACAGTATTACCCACTCAGAACACAGCTTTGAGAAAAACTAGCTAAGACTGACTGGGCTTGAACATGAAGACTTTGCCTTCCTGTGTTACCTTAAGCAAGTGGCACTGCATCCATAGAGCATGAGCAGCAGGTTGAGGGAGGTGATTCCACCCCTCTGCTGCGCTCTGGGGAGAGCCCCCCCACAGTCCTGATCCAGCTCTAGGGCAACAGCACAAGAGGGACGTGGAGCTGCTGGAGCGAGGCCAGAGGAGGCCATGGAGATGCTGCAAGGGCTGGAGCAGCTCTGCTCTGGAGCCAGGCTGAGAGAGCTGGGCTGGGGCAGCCTGGAGAAGAGAAGGCTCCTGAAGGGGAGACCTTAGAGCAGCTCCAGTGCCTGAAGGGGCTGCAGGAACCCTGGAGAGGGGCTTTGGACAAGGGCCTGTAGGGACAGGAAAAGGGGAATGGCTTTAAGCTGCCAGAGGGGAGACTGAGATGAGCTCTTAGGCAGAAGCTCTTCCCTGTGAGGGTGCTGAGGCGCTGGCACAGGGTGCCCAGAGAAGCTGTGGCTGCCCCATCCCTGGCAGTGCTCAAGTGTATACTTGAACTGGCTTCTGCCCAATTTATCTTAGTCTTAACAAAGAAGATGTACATTAAACCTTTAGTAAACATTAGTATTCTAAAAATAAAGAGAGGGCACATTTTCTCTCTCTGATCGAAGCACGCTGTTGAATGGTATTTGTACCAGTGACGTGTCAAGTAGATAACGTATCTGCAGGATAAACAAGCCCCAAAACAAGGAAGTTTCAGATGCCCCAAGCATAACTCACTGAGAACTGTGGCTAAAAAAAGCATTTATGAACACTGGGCATTTGCATAGCCATGTTTTTACAGGTTGGGTGAAGTCTGTTGTAGCTGGTAACTGTCATGCTCATTTCAGACAGTTTGTGTTCCTGGGGCAGCAGACAGCTGAAGTGCTGGTACTCTCCAAATACAGGCAGGGACAAGCCACCACCGAGTCTGAGGCCATTTGGGAATGTGAGCTATGCGGGTGAACATCATTTTACTATGGTGGTGTGTGAGTATGAACAGGGGTGAGAGGAAATCCATGGCAGTGGCTTAAAAACAAACCCAGGTAAAGCCAGACCCAGCTATAGAAGCACTGAGGGACCATGAAGAAAAGGTTTAAATAATGAGCTTTTACACTGAAGGCTACAGAAATGAGATTTGTGACTCGGAGCTTAAAAACTAAACCCAAACCCAATCAAACCAAATCAACCACAACAACAACAAAATGGGCCTCCTGTCTTTCATTCTTCTGCTTTTTAGAGGCAACAGAGTTTGAACATTCTCTATAGAGATAGTGGGTCTTCACTGTTCTGGTATTCACTGATCCCAAACAACTCAGCTAAGTACTAAAACCTGCTGCTGCTACCACCACAATCCTTCTGTGTTTGCTATCTGCACTAGAAATGTTTCTTTGACACATCTTAGGCCAAAACCTCCTTTTTCCAATGCAAAAGCCCAGCCTGTGCTTCTGAAGCATGCTGATAGCAGTAAATCCCAGCAGGGCAGAACAGTTTTCACTCCCCTTGAGGATGGCATGTTCCAAAACCATTTGGATCAGCACAACTCTGATGCTGGGATCAGGAGCAGCCAAGACCAGTGGTTCCTCCTGACTTTAACCTCAGAGCCTCCTGACTTTTGGCTAGTAGGTAAGGTCAAACATGGTAAAATGAACACTGAGGTAACCCAGCTTTTGCTTTCTGAGCCAAGACACCTTCCTAGCTCATGGACAGGAGAGAAACACAGTGAAGGGGATGAAAAAGCTGAGCAGGGAGCTAAGCCGAGGTCAGATTTTCAGTTGATGTAAACACGCATCACTCCACTTCAGTGCCCAGTGATGATTTGCATCAGCTGAGAGGCTGACCTCCCCTGGGAATGCTGAGCTTAAAGTGATGGGCAGCTGCTGGATGTCTGACTTCCCCTAGTCACATCTCTGTCAGAACCAAGGATCCGAGCTCCAAATCTCTCCAGAACAAGTATTTTATGTAGCTACCTTGGGAATTATGCTGAAAGTACAACTTGCAAGTGACATCCCCAGGAACAAGCAGATAGTGTTCTAATGTTGACCATAAACGGTAACAGTGGAAACACTGGCTCTGGTCTATTCCTTAAACAGGCAGAATTAAGACAACACATTAGATTGGAAACAGTCATTCGCTATAACCCTATTATGAATTTATTGGACTCTATCTTAAAAAAAGTCCTTTCTTGCCTTCAGTATCTTCATTGCAAGAATTCCAGAATCTTACACCTCTAGCAGTTAATGATCTTTTCATTGGCAGTACAATGGCTTTGAGCTGCCAGAGCGGAGATTGAGATGAGCTCTTAGGCAGAAGCTGTACCCTGTGAGGGTGCTGAGGCGCTGGCACAGGGTGCCCAGAGAAGCTGTGGCTGCCCCATCCCTGGCAGTGTTCAAGGCCAGGTTGGACCCAGGGGCTTGGAGCACCCTGCCCAGGGCAGGGGCTGGAACTGGATGAGTTTTAAGGCCCCTTTCAGCCCAAACCATGGTATGGTTCTATGGTTATTCATGATCAGCTCATTTTATCAAATCACTGGCCTTGACCTCACAGCCGATAAGCATGAAGTAGCTTTATGGGCAAAAGTAACATCTCTTTTTAGATCAACTGACATAGCTGCAGCGAGACAAACAAGAGCTTAGACCACAAAACACCTCTGCAGGCCTGAAATAGAGGCAGAAAAAATCAAGTTAGTTTAAAACAGTTTAGGAACAGTTGTTCTGAATAAAAGTTAATGATGTCAAACAGCTTGAGGAAAAGGAATCCACAAAATACCATGGATCCAAATAAGGCGTGGGATGATTAAGCCATAGGATACCACATCAGAGGAAAGAGATAATATTAATAATATTAATATTGATAATATTTAAGTTAAAGCATTCTGTAGGCTTCTGTGGTCATTGTGTTATTTAGGGAATGTCCTGCCTAATAGAGCTCCAAACCCAGAGTGTATGGGACAGCTTCCCAGCACATCCGCTGCCAGGATGCCCCTGCAACCAGGGGCAGGACCTGCACAGCACATACGTGCTGCACACCCAGCTATCAGCACCAGATCGCAGTGCAAGAATCAGCTTTGCAGGCTCCAAAGCTGCAAAGAGAAGGAACACGACACCATACACCGAGGTGCTCGAGTTACTAAGGCTTTTACAATTACTTTACAAACCAGTGTAGGACAAGGAATCCTTGAGTGTGCCTTTTCATGCTTCTGCAGACTGATTTTATAAGAAGGAAGAACAAAAGCACACAACGGTTTGGATGGTTTGAGCTCTATTAGACAAGCTATTATTTAAAAACGTATACTATACACTTTGCATTGAGCTGAAAAGCCATCCAGAGCCATGGCCAACTCTGCCTTCGCCTAACACCTCTCAAGGCAGCCCTGGTTTTAGAAGCATCTGACACAATTAAAGCCCATTTTCCACGAGGTGTACGTGTGGTGAGAGGTTTTCACTTGAGGAAGCAGTCCAGTGTAGTTAACCTACCTTAAAAGGCACCACCTGACATGAGTGAACTGCAGAGCAGGAGGCCCTCCAGAAAGCTACTGGCATTTCTTATTATTTACTTACATACTTATTTATGCGTGCTTATGGCCAGAGAATAAAGTGTTTAAGAAACCCCTCCTAAAAGTTCAGAAGATATCGGCCCAAATGGATTCACTCCTCAGCCTCTGCATATTCATTTCCCTGAAAGGAGTAAAAAAGATCATTTAGTTCCTTTACTTTTCCTACCACACGTTTAGGGCAGCGAAAAACTTCCTGGGTGCATTTTAAACAATGAAATTGGAATGGGAGACAGGAGGAGGAGGAATGAGAGGAAGGCTTCGAGGCAAAGGAACCCCAACCCTTTACACCCTCTCGCACCCCCCAAAGGCACCGCGCTGACATTTCCACCCGCCTCAATGACTAAGTTAGGCAAAGGAAGAGCTCGCCAAAGGGTTATTTATAGCGGGGGCAGCGACGGGTGGTGGATGGAACAGGTGCCGCGGCAGCGCGCCCGACCCCGGCGGCGGAGCCCATCTCGGAGCCCGACGCGCGGGGCTCATGACGGTCACAGGGCTCCATCAGCAGCCGGGGCGGGGAGAGGCGGCCGGAGGGGCGGGCGCTGCGGGCGGGCCCTATAAAAGAGGGGCAAAGCCGCATCTGCCTCAATGAAAGGCGGAGGAGGGGCCCGGTTGGGGGAAAGGAGACAGAAAGGGAAGGTTCCGGTGTAGATTTCGCCCATTCAAAGTGATTTTTAGCGTTTCTAAGGGTTTTTTTTTCTCTTACCGCATTCCCGCTGAGGAGGCAGCGCTGAGGCGATGCAATACATCATAGGCATCGGAGGGTGAGTTCCTGTTAGGGGTGTCTACATCTTGCGTTGTCTTCTTGTTTAATTGCTGTGAGTAAGTTGAGCCAGGAGTTGGAGGTGATGTATCTGACTATAAAGGGGTGTTACAGCGTTCTAGGAATGATGTGGCTATTTGTGCCTCTTAAATAGAGAGGGCTCTGCGGGGTGGTGCATGCCCAAGGTTTATAGGCGGGTCTATTTCATGCCGCTAAGGGGTTGAAATGGACGAGAAACAGTCAATTTCTAGGTCAGACAGGGCAAGATGTTGAGTTTTGCTTCTAAAAGCTTTCTCTGGAAGGCAAAGAGGAAAAACTGCTTCATACAGAATGGATGGGGGAGGAAAAGCTTTTATTTTCTCCAAAAAGAAAGGATTTAGAAGGAATCCTGTGTGTGAGCCGGGGTAGGGGCATCCCTGCGGCTGCACAAGGGGCTGCAGGACCCTGGGTTAAAGGCAGTGCGAGGGGTTTATCGCCTTTGAATAAGCACAGACTTAAGACCCCTGGAGAGGAGGATTATTCAGGCCTTTTACATTAAAACTGGTTCGCAGGTATAAAACCGAGTCCCTCTGAGGAAAGAGCGAGCCTCCGCCAGCGATGGTTCATTGGAGACGCTCCCAAAGCTCACCCGGCGAGGGTTAAACCCTTCGGGCCAGCTCGGGAGGCGGGGAGCGGCGGATGCCTCCATCTTGAGGCGGCTTCCCCCGGCTCGGGGGCGGTGATGGCGGCTCCCTCAGCGCGGCCGTTGAGCGGCGCGGGAAGCGCCGTTACGGAGCGGCGCGAGCCGCCGGCGGGAAAGGGAAGGGGCGGTCGCAGCCAATCGGCGGCCGAAGCTCCGGTGGGAGGGAAATTTAAACCGGGCGCCACGGCGGATCCTTCCCCTCAGGGTGTTCCCGGCGGGAAATCGGTTCTCCCGCCTCTGTCTTCCGTCTCCCCGCAGGGTCACCAACGGTGGCAAAACCACCCTGACCAACAGGCTCATCAAGGCGCTGCCCAACTGCTGCGTGGTGCACCAGGATGACTTCTTCAAGGTACGCTGAGCCCCCGGCTGAGGCGTTAACTGCCGCTTGTAGGTGCGGTGACAGCTGTAGTAGGTCCCCACACAGCGGTTTTTATGTACTTGTGCATGTTTTCCAAGTAAGGTTTGGCGGATTAGGAGCAGCAACCTTCTGGTGTTAGTTTTCTTCCCCTTTATATGATTTTTGGGCAGGGAAAGAGATGCTGGCACTTAGAAATGTCAATGTCTGCACCCCCAGAATGGCTGCAGGCAAAGCTTCCTTTACTTTTAATGAGACCTAACTGGGTCAAACTACTGCTTTCTGTTAGAGGTCATGTGCTGTGCTCTGCACAAACCACTTCCTCCATGTTGGGTTTTCCTTCTTATTTAAATATGTTGCTTCTAAGTAATACTTTAGGATTTAATCATTCCTATGCTGCTTTAAATACAGTTGTACTGGGGAGCTTTGCCAGCTCTGTGTCAGAAACGCAGTTAAGAGATTGCTAAAGATGAATGCACAAAAGCTCTGTGAGTTGTGTGCCCTTGTGCTGAGCTGGGAGGGCAGCAGGGACCACATCACTGATCCCTGCAGGGTTCCCAGGAAGGGCAGAGCTGGACCACACCATATGTGGAGTCCAAGCGATGTGGCCACACACACTTGAAGCATCCCTGGTGTGTGAGGTGCCCTGGCACCGGTTGGTCCTGTCTGCAGAAGCATGTGAAATGGAGACGCTCATTTGAAAAGCTTCTGCGCCAGAAGCCTCATGCACAAATTGGGTCACACACAAGCCCTGAAAGTGAAGGAATTCTGTTGGAGTCTCCATAAAGATCTATAGCTTTTCATTAGCGTGCTTAGCTGGCAAATGCCAGTAAAGTTATAGTAGCTAGGCTAGTAAGTAGCTAGTACAGCTATAACTAGTGACCAAGTGTCTTGCTTTGCTGACCTGCATTTTTATTAGCAGTTAAAAAGGCTGTTCTTGAACATGTAAATTTTAGCAGTCACTTCTTGCTGTATTTGCATTTTAAGTTTTTATGTGTTGACTTATAAGCCGGCACCTGTAATGTTTTGGCTAATGACACCATATCGAATTAATTAACCTAGAACTTTGCCCCAAATGGCTTGACCAAGCCAAGGGAACTCCTCGCAGTTCCTGGGGTTGCTGAAAATGGGAACTTGTCTTTGAATGTAGCCCCAGCAGGGTCTGTAACTGTTGTTAAGTGAACACTTGCTTTGTTGTGTATTGCAGTAATGTCCAGGTTGTGATCGGATCTTAGGTAACTGATCACGCTGAGTTTGCAGCAATGTTTTATTGCTCACTATATTTCAGCCACAAGATCAAATAGAAGTCGGGGAAGACGGCTTTAAACAATGGGATGGTAAGAGCAGTGTTCGCTATAGGATGCAGTAATGTATATTTTTCCTAAGTATTTCTTTTTAATTATTAAAGATTTAACAGTAAATTTCTGTAATTTCAATTTAACAAGTTCATTCTATTTTATACTTTCAAGCTATGTGCTCTATGGTATTTGATTATGTACCTTTTTCCCACCCACCCCCTTTCTTCTAACTAGTGTTGGACTCCTTGGATATGGAGGCAATGGTGAGCACTGTGCGTGCCTGGATTGAGAACCCAGTGAAGTTTGCCCGTTCCCATGGGGTGAATGTTACGCCTGGCTCTAAAGAGCCAGCCTCCAAAGATACCCATATATTGGTCATTGAAGGCTTCCTGCTTTATAATTACAAGTAAGGTTTGGGGAACTATTAACAGTTTGCCAGGGAAGAACACAAATCCTTGCTGCCAGGGCTAAAACCTCCTTTTTACTAATATACCCCTCCTGTCTTGTCCTGAGGTATCATGCACAAGAATTTTTCTCATGTCCAATGGAAAATTTCCCAGTAAATGCTGGGAAAAGCGAGGTGCATGAGGCGACTTTCTCAAGGTAACACAGGAAGCTCATTTAGGGCATGCCCTTGAACTCCAGGCATGGGGAGTTGTAGATCAGTACTGAGCCAGCAGCAGTGGCACGGGCTTCCCTCCTGGACTCCTTCCACGAGGCCTAAACCTTGACCTGCAAAGGTCATTGATGAGAACAAGGAGATAATCCACTCTGCATGGAATCTCCCCTGGAATTTAGGAATAGTTCCCTCGTGATAAATGTGGTTGACACTAAATTGAGCTTAGGAATTAATTGTAAATTGGAGCACAGATCAATCTTTTTGCTTTTTTACAAGGGGGGGAAAATGCTTGGCAGGAAGAGAGGAGACTCCAGTGAAGAGAGAAAACTCCCAATAGCTAAATATACGCCCTGCAGAAATCGCGTGCTATGAATGTGACCAGCAAAAGATTCTTGGCTCCAAACTCCAAGTTTGTTTACAAAACTCTTTCAAGAGAACAAGCTGTGACACTTAGAAACCCAGAGTTGTTTCTGAGCCATCAGACAGGCAGCACCATCCCAGCTTTCCAAACTGAATGTAAAATGGCGATCGTGGACCAGCTGTCATGGCCAACTGAGGAATGTGCTGGCACACTGCTGGGTGTTCTTGGCCTGTCCCCAGCCAGGTGACTCTTGGTACCTCCTGAAGGTTACAAACACCTCTGAAGCTCTGTCTTGTTAATGGAGCTTTTCCATGGACCTGCACCTGTAGCTTGCTCAGTTCATGCTATATTAAGCATTTGTGCAACCCTCCCAGGCTTTTAGAAGTCTGTGAGTGCCACCAGGTTCAAACTAGGTTTGCTTCAGGGATTTCCCTAGGTTTAGTGTCTTCAGCCTGATAGCAGCATGACACAGAAAGCTGCAGTAGAGCCAGCTCTGGAAAAGAACAGGAGCTGATGAGCTGCCTTTGCAGAACCTGTGTGCCCACACATGCTGCAGCAGAGCAGGCCAGGTGGTTTGATAAGTCAGTGCCGATCAGATTGACCACAGCTTTAGTCTCCTGCTAGAGCTGGATATCACAGAATCGTTAGGGTTGGAAGGGACATCTGGAGATCATCCAGTCCAACCTCCTGCCAAGGCAAATGATTGAGAAAATGCACAGTTCACAGCCCAGGGCTTCCCAGTCCAGTGTCTGAGCCGCCCCCAAGCAGGAGGTGTTTGGATGGGAAAACTATGTGGTGTACCATTCTGGCCTCCAAACCCTGTCTTCTCAGTGTTCTATGGTGAATAAACCTACTGTACATTAGCTTGTGTCTTACTGAGGACACTTACACTTTTGTCGTCTCTAGCAGACACCAATATGGGAGAGGCAGAAAGATTTTTGGGGCTTTCAGGGGTGATTTAACACTTTTCTCTGACAAAAAAAATAGACACCTTCTTTCTTTCTACCCTACCCCAGACCACTGATAGATCTCTTTGACTTGCGCTACTACCTGGCAGTTCCATATGATGAGTGCAAAAGGAGAAGAAGGTAAGAAGACTCTTTGTAAGTCCCTACATTCCTTGTCCAAAGCCCCTCACCAGGTTTCTTGTAGCCCCTTTAGGCTCTGGGAGCTGCTCTAAGGTCTCCCCTTAAGGAGCCTTCTCTAGGCTCAACAAGCCCAGCTCTTCCCCGATGAGCATCAGTAAACCCTTGGAGACTGCTTCACCTTCATTGGCCACCTGCAGCTTCTGTATTCACTAAATAAACTTGATGCAAAACAGACAACTATTGATGAGAAACTGGACTGTGACAATTGACTTTTACATCAATTCAAGCGAGAGCTGTCAGATCAGCATTAGTCTCTCACAGTGCGCATGAGGCAGTGCTGTCCCTGTGGTCACACATCACAGAATGGGTTGGACAGGGCCTTGAAGACATCTTGTTGTCCTGGGCAGGGATAATGCATCCTGATGTTCTTTGCCTGTTTTGCTGTTTGCAGTACACGTAACTATACCGTTCCTGACCCGCCGGGTCTCTTTGATGGACACGTCTGGCCGATGTACTTGAAACACAGGAAAGCAATGGAGGACTGTGGTGTTGATGTTGGTGAGCCCCTCCCCAAGCACACTGGCCCTGAGCTTTGGGTTTTAAGGAAGTCAGTAATTTAATTCATGGGAACTTGAACTGCAGTGAGGCAAAGGTTCTGTTTGTACTGGGAAGCTCTAATCCTGGCCTCCTCTCTGTATAATTAAACACATGCAGTTTTACAGCTAAGGACTTCTTCCCTTTGTTTCATATGAAAAGAAACAAACCACATACTTTATAGTGGGATAAGAGACTTTGTGGGTCACAGGTTTTTAAGGATGGTTCTGGGTTTCCAATTGGAAAATTTTACTCCAGTTGGTCAATCTGAAATACTTTAGAACTGATCTAGAGGAATTTATTCTGATCAGAAACTTCTTCCTCCAGTTTATTTAGATGGGCTCAAGTCCCGAGATGAACTCTACAACCAAGTCTTTGAGGATATTCACAACAAGCTTTTGAACTGCTGACAGGTAAACGTGGTCCCACCATAGATAGGGTGGGACAAGAGGTGCTGCCTGGGGAATGATGCACTCAGGCTCCCCAGTGCTCACGCTTCCCCTTTTGCTTTTCAGGATCTCGAAGACCTGGGTACAGCGCGATGTAAATAGTACTGCAGTCAGCAGGGGGGTTTATTTGTGTAAACTCATCCTATACTGTCCTTGGGAAAGTATCTTTTGTATATAATTGAAGAATGAAGGTAACTTATTCACACCTCTGATGGACAGGATTGTTTTGGTGATTTTGGTTTTTTAACTTTCTTATTTTGTATTCCTCTGGCTTATCCCAAAGTTGAAAATGCATTTTTATAATGACCAAGTAGAGCTGCATTGGGAGAGAAACCAACTCTTCTGCACATGTGCTTCTGCAGACATGGAGTCTGTCTGTAACAGCTTGTTTGTAACATCTCAGTTCAGTAAAAACCCATTTCAAATCTATTGGAAGTCTTGTTTAATGTCAGTCACCTTTCCTGTGAGAGGAATAGGCACAAAACTCCCCAAACACAACATCCGAGGTGTCAGCCCTACTCTGTCACTGTCTCTGTTGCAGTGGTAACCCTGATTCGGGAGTCCCAGTGAGAGCAGGATTCTCCATGCGATGGTGGGAGGGGAACAGCACTGAAGCTATTTATAACATGCTAGTATGAAACCAGTTTAATGTCAGCCTCTGCTTCGTGGCGTTTCTCACTTCACACTCAAATTAGCACATAAAGATACTGCAGCCCTGTTTCAGCCAGCAGCCGAGTGCTCCCTGGGTGAGAAGTTTGGACAGAAGCCTCTTTCTGCCTCTCACCACCCAAATGAGGATGTTATTTGGTCCCAAATTCCTGCCTTGCTGGACTTCAGGCGGTGATGTGCCTGCAGAGAGGTCCTATAGAGGTGGATGTGTCCAAGTGGGTGACATTTAGGGCAGAACCCTGTATTACAGTGCCAGATGGCAAACTGCAACTCTGTAAAACCTAAGTACAGGGGGTTCTGCTGTTACAAATGCTTTGGGTAAGGTTATGGGAAGCCCATAGGTTCCTTACTCCTCCATGTCCTCCCTTCCTAGCAAAATTGTCAGTAAAATAACTGGTAATAGTTTTCCTGATGTTTCTGGTGATGGGCTTCCGGTCAGTGTTTCAGTGAGCTAAAGAAGCCTCCCACTGTGAGTGAGCAACAGGGCAATAACTGGGCAAACACGATATTGCAGTAACACACCACGGATTATACAGAGCTCGAGAAAGGAAAGGGGATGTTGTGCCTGACAGGCACCAAGACCAGCCTGGAACCAATGCTGTCCTTGGCTCATGCCTTGCTCCAAAGCTAATAATAACCTCCCCACTCTACTGTGCCTGGAATTGGGCTGGAATACCATGGTGAGATGGGTGGGATGTGCAAATCCACTATCGAGATGTGCCAGCTAAAGATAGGAAGTGCCATTGAACTGCTGTACCCGATCATGTGCGTTGCACTACGCACCAAAGGTTCCTGGGTTAAAGTATAACACCTCTCACATGGGGTGAGCACAGGGATTGTTTGGGCACTGAAATAACTTGGCTGTGGCATCAGCATGGATCACTTTGGAAGAGTTTTGGGCATGCCTTAATTAGAAACAGTGCTCCAGAAAAGCAGCTGCCACAGATTAGCGAGAAGTCACCTTAAAACTTCCACCAAGCTGGTTTCAAGGGGTGTTTTAAGCCACCAGAAGGGTCCAACCACCTCGTCCTCCTGTTAATACTGAGATTTTCCAATTGTCTGGCCAGCATGGAACGTCACAGCCAGAACCAAAACAGGAATAGTGATGGCATCACCCACACTTCCACAAGCTACAAAGGCAGATTTCCTCCCGTGTGACACCGCGTGTGCATGGAGACACCCACAACATTCTAATTACACCATTACAGGGCTGGGTGCTCGTCAGTGGCAAAGCTGCAACCTGTCGCTGATATCATGAAAGTCCATTTGACATCGTTACATTGCTTGTTTCCCAGTAGGAACACCCCAAAGCCCCGGCTCCATTCCACAGCGGGTTCTGGTGTGGAGTTTCCCTCAGGGTTCCCTGGATGGGCTCCCACCCGATGAGCTGTGCAAAACCAGTCTGCTTCCATGAGCATATGTAAGGGAGAAGCCCTTTCCCTCACCTCAAGCTGCTGAGAGGAGGCAGAAATTGAAGCCTAAAAAAGCCACTTTGGTATTCCCTGTCCCCAGTGAACATAAAACATTCCAGGGCAGGGCCGGCTCCAGCTCCGAGACGGGAGCTGAGGCAGCACGTGCTGGTATGTCACATGGGTGAAATCTGGCATCCCTGTCGGATTTGCCTCCTGGACATGGTCTCCCCCATAATTCTTCCTCCATGCTGAGCTGTCAGTATTCCCCCCCCTCTGCACTGGGCCCTGGTGCATTGGAGCCACCTGAGCTCCCTCTGCAATTTAAACCCTCGCCAGCAGGTCACCCTCACCAAACCCACCCCAAATCCTGCTTTTTAAACGTTCTGGTGTTAACCTTTGGCCATTCCCCAGGATAGGATCTCCTCCAGCACCCTTCCGGAGCAGCATACCTGCAGAGAGAAGCCTGTGCCGGCCAGGGTGAATGGCGAGTGACTTCCAAGAGCCTTTGGGAGCACGAAACAGGAACCTGTGGCACGAGGAGCAGCTGGGAAGCCTCAGCACTATGTGAACTTTGCACAGCCTGGGAACAACTGTCGCTATAGGATTTCCATACATCCCTTCACACGCCGGCTCTGGTGACAAATTGGTTCTGTAAGAGCAGAT
The DNA here is from genome assembly GCA_028858755.1 of Ara ararauna. NCBI lineage: Eukaryota > Metazoa > Chordata > Aves > Psittaciformes > Psittacidae > Ara > Ara ararauna. The sequence goes on along the minus strand of CM054398.1, from coordinate 1,533,707 downwards.
CAAATATCCAGGACTCCAGATCAAATGCCGTGGCACTGATCCTGCTCTGTGCCAGGAGCTGCCACCAGCCAGGCGGTCACGCCGTGCGGCCCCCCTGGGTGCCAAGAGCCTTGGCCTAGAAAAATGGGGTCAGACTAAAATTATCCCTGGCCCCATGTGCCCCATGGGTTGGGATGAAACCTACACCCGGTGGGACGTCAGCAGCACACGGGGCTGCCCAAGGAATGGTGTGGACAGGGACACGGGACATGGGACACAGGACATGGCCCCTCCACCCTGAGGAGCTGGGGGGGAAGCACTGGAGCAACAAATAAAGCCTAAATTGGGCAATTCCTCAGCCCCAGAGCTCAGCTGGAGGGAAACCTGCTGCTGCCCTCCCCGCACGGGTGCTGGCGAGCCGGAGGGATGCTGCGCATCCGCCGGGATTTGGCTGGTGATTCCCCCAGATCAAGTTCAGCTGAATCTTGGCTCCATCAGCAGAGCACTGAGGGCAGCCAGAAACCCTGCAGCGCTCCCAGAGGAAATGGCAATTTGGGACCTTGTCCCCCTGTCCCAGGGAGGCTGGGGCTCCCCTCACACCAGCCACCAGCTGCGCCCTGTGCTTATCAACTCTTCCTGGCCCCAGGATGTCGGTGCCAACTCCTTATCCACCCTGCTCCTACCCAGACCAGGATCTGGCAGGTCCCCTGCCAAAGGCAGATCCCTGGGGAAAAGGGCAGGGACCCCCCAGAAAGCCTGGAGCCCTCCCTGAGTCCCAGGGGCCTCCCCAAATCCCACAGACCTTCTCCAGCTCCCAGAACCATGCTTCAACCTTCCCTGAGCCCACAGGACTCCCCCATGGTCTGAGGCAAGAAGCGCTGGGCACTCCTCCAGCCTGGGAGCATCCTGCAAACCGCTCTGAGAGCTCCCTCCAATCCCGCAGGGAACTCGTCTGCCCCAAAAGAAATCCCTTCTCCTCCCAGATTAAGGAATCCCTCTGGGACGGGAGCACCAACACTACGTGTGGGGACAGCATATCCTTGCCCCCTTCCCACCATCATTCTCCCATGGCAGGAGCCAAGGCGGCCGCCCTGGTGAACGGAAACCTTTATTCTGTTAAAGGTGGAGTGGCCGAGGGCTGGGGCGGGGGGGGACGATGCCCCCAGAGGTACAGGGGACAGTGCGGGTCACCCACGGGGCTGCAGCGTGTTGGGGGCCACGTGAGGCAGGCACTGAGCTACTGCCAGGGTACAGAGAGGGGTCTCCTCACCAAGAGCCCTGCAGGCAGCTCCAAGAGCCAGGCCCTGGGTGGGATGCGGAGAACCGGTCCCTGAGCACTGTGGCCGGAGCGGGGAGCAGCCAGGGGAGCACGGGGACGTGAAGCCAAGCAAGAGCCGCACGCAGGAAGCCAAAACCCAGGTGAGCACAACTGCAGCTCCCTGAGGGGGGGTCTCCAGGGAGGCACAAGCCTCCCCCACACCACTGCGAGCCCAAAGGCTGTTGGTGGAGTGGCTCCTGGGGTGAGCAGGGGGCTCGGGCAGGATGATCCCACCTCATCCTGCAGGCAGCCAGCCCTGGCCCATCTAACGGATGCTGCCGTCGCCCTCGCTGCTCTGCAGCTTCTCGCGCTCAATGGACCACACCAGCTCCTGGACAAACTTCATCTCCGAGGCCACCTGCTTGGCCAGCGCCTCATAGTGGTTCTCCAGCTTTCGGTAACGCCTCTTGAGGCCATTGGCCACCTGCACCACGCTCTTGGTCTCCTCCTGTGCCTGCTTCTTCAGGGCCTCCGTCTTCTGCAGCTCCTGCCGGATATGGCGGAGGTCCTGGCTGATGCTCTCATTCTCCTCTTTGTACCATGACTCCTTCTCCTCATAGATGGACAGTAGGGCCTCGATGTCCTCCTGGAAGGACTTCTTATTCCTCTCCAGCTCTCGGAGGCTCTCTTCAGCTGCAGCCACCTCCTCCATGACCTTGGAGAAGCGCTCGAAGTTGATGTAGGTATTGTTTGGTGGCATGCTGGAGTGGGACTTGATGGTGTACTCCTTCAGGCGTGTGGTCTTCAGCCGGCGGCGCTCAGGCTTCTTGCAGCTGTCTTCGTTGCGGACATTCCTCCTCTTGATCACCTGTGGAAAGGGATGGCCACAGGTATGAGGTGCAGCACCCACCCATGGTCTGCAACACCCAACCCAGACCCCTCAGGTGTCTGATACCCAAAAAGTGCCGATTCTTTCAGTTCTCACCTTAATCCAAGGGTGCTCCAGGCTTTGAGCGATGGTCATCCGCTTCCTGCAAAGACAGCCATGCTGCGACTGAGGGGCAGAGGCTTCGCTGCCTCTCTCCCTGTCAAAGTCCTGGAAAAGCAGCTCAGATCCAACCACCTCTGGGGCATGGATGGACCCAGATGAACTTGCCGTGCTCAGGGGCTGCAGTCAGCTCCCTGCCTTCATGTAGCCTCCCCATGGCAAACACACCCCAAAGAGCCCGCAGGAACCTCCTGCCTGATGTCTGATCACTCAGCACCGCTGCTCCTGGGTGCTCGGGTGAGCCCTTCATCCCTCCCGTAGCCTTTTCCCTCCTTTTCAGCTAAGCTGCTGCACCCTCAGGGTGATCCCAGAATTCATCCCATGCCTGACACAGGGGAGAGGCTTTGGTTTCCAAATCCTACCAGCAGCAGGAGGGAAATGGGGGGATAAACACGATTTATAAACAAGCAGCACACAGGCATGGGCAAAGGCAGGCTCAGAGCTAAACTCCAAGTGGACAGGAGATGTGGGAGCTGCCCGTACACAGAGAGTGGGGCAGGAGGGACCATCCCCTTCCCAAGGTAACCCCCAGCTCTGCTCCCTGCCTCTCACTTGGGGTCCTTGACGAGCAGGCGGCGGATGAAGTCCTTGGCCAGCTCGCTGGTGTTGCTGAAATACTCCTCGTCGAAGTCGTAGTTGACAGCAGATATGTTGGTCAGGGTCTCCTGCTTCGTTTCCCCCAAGAAGGGGGAGGCTCCACTCAGCCTGCAGTGAGAGCAGGTTGTGACACCCCGGAGAGGTGACAGCCCAAGTAGGGGACTCGCCCTGCAGAGCCCGTCTGCCCCAGACTCCCCATATACTCACAGGATGTAAGTGATGACCCCAATGCTCCTGGAAGAGAGAGGAAGATGAGGCTGAAGCCCTGCACAGCTCCCTGCATGTTCAGCAGGAGTGGAGACCCACAGGGAGGGGATTCACTCACCACATGTCAGCCTCCAGCCCCAGGGGTTCGTAGTTGACGATTTCTGGAGCTTTAGAAGGAAAGAGGGAAGAAAACAGGATTATCCTGGGAGAAAGAAGTCTTTCCCCATGAACTCAACCCTGGCACACAAACCATGGCTTTGGGCATCTCTCCAGGATTAAGCCAAAGCTTCTGGAGCCCCACAGGAATGCCGTCAGCCCAAGCTCACCTACAAACTCTGGGGTCCCAAATATATTCTTGAATTCATTCCCAGCTTCAATCTTGTGGGCAATCCCGAAGTCGATGAGTTTGATCCGAGGGTTTGGCACATTCTTGTCCAGCAGCATGATGTTCTCTGGCTGTGGGGGGAGAGGAGCCAGCGGTTACCCCACATGCCCCAGGCAGGGAGCGATCCCAGAGCCAGCTCCACAGCAGCCTGGATCCTCATCGCTGCTCCCCAGCTGCTGAGCACAGGGTGCCTGCATGTCCCAGCCCTCACCTTCAAGTCAAAGTGGGCGATGCGCTTGGAGTGCAGGTAGTGCACCCCATCCAGGATCTGCTTGAGGAACTGGGTGGCCTCCTCCTCTGTGAGGGACTCCTTCTCAGCCAGGAAATCAAAGAGCTCGCCGCCCGAGACCAGCTCCAGGATGAGCACCACGTCCGTCTTGTTCTCAAAGATATCATGCAGGGTGATGATGTTGGGATGCTGGATCTCCCGCAGGATGTCCACCTCCCTCTCGATCTCCTCCCGGCTCACACCGCGGCGGCTGGACGACAGCCGACGCTTCTTGATGAACTTGGCCGCGTATTCCAGACCCGTTTTCCTCTCCCGGCACTTCCGTACGATGGCAAACTGCCCGCTGCGGGATGCGGGGAGGAAGTGAGGAGAGGATCATTGGGCTGGTGTGTGCTGGGCAGCGGGGTCAGCACCGGCAAGAGGATGGGAGGCACTGTGCAGGAGTTCACCCTTGTCCCTTCTGCCCCAGCTGAGCCCCCCCATGGCCCCTCTGCTGGGACCCACAAGGATCCCTCAATGACTTCCTCCTAGGATGGATCCATCCCACTTCCCAGGGCTGCCCCATCCCCACCCGCCGCCCCAGCTATTGGCTATCCCCACCAGCACATGGTGACGTGTGGTCCCATCACCAGCCTCTGTCATCAGCCCCTGTGGCACCCCAGACCCAAGACTGCTCTGTACGTCCTTAGATCACATCAGGGCCACCTGCAGCCCCCCATGGCAGGGACCAGCCTTGCCCAGCTGGGATCCAGCCCCCAGCCACCACATCCATCCCCTGGGCTCCCTATGGATGCAGCTCCAGCGCAGCCCCAAAGGAATGGGACCTGGAGCAAGGCCCAAGAGGCTCCCCCTCTTTTAAAGGAACAAACACTAAAGCCACCCAAAATGCTCCCGCTGCTCAATTCCTTCCCAGGGCCTGGGAAGCAGCACCCGAGGGAGCCCTGAGGCCACGGCTGCGGCAGACCCTGAGTCCTGGTGTGGCTGAGGCAGCGCTGGAGGATCCAAACCCAGCCCACAACCCCCGCCCCCAGCTGCAGCCTCTGCATCCTGATGATTAAATCCCATTTTCAGGCAGTGATTCACCCGGATCTGTCCCATGGGCGCAGAGCCAGGCAGCAGCGAGGGCCCAGGCCAAACCCGGATAGGACAGGAGCTCTACTGGGCTTGCCCACATATAGGAGTGAATTTAAAGTGAATTAACACCTTCCTTTGTTAATATACAGCTGCTGGAGGTGCCTGGCTCTGCCCCCAGCCCCACTGCCTGCATAGCACAGAGGTGGCACAGGGACACCACAAGGGCTGCAGCAGCCGGTGAAGATGCTCAGGCAGGGAGGGGTGCAGCCATGGAAGCCCACGGAGCGCAGGGGGACGGCACTCACCTGCCCAGCTCTTCCCCCATCTCATAGAAGTCCTCCACGCTCTCCTGCCGGAAGGTGGACATGACTGCGGAGCTGAAGCTGCCCCAACCCTGCGAGCGGAGGTGGGCGCCGGGAGCAGCCCGGGATCAGCACCTGCGGCACCAGGAAAGGGGGGTTTTGCACTAACACCAGCAGCAGTGCTGGGGACGGCTCGGGGCAGGGCCTGGCACAGGGAACGGAGGGGAAGGAGCCCTGAAGCAGCGCAGCCCCAACGCTGCGCTGTGGGGATGGGGGAAAGGCTGTGGCCGAACCGCGGATCAGTCTGGGGACACCCCCCAGTGCCATCGTGCCCCTGCTCCCTGCGGGGACGTCCTGGGGGGAGAGTAGGGAGCAGCGGCAGTGGCTGTGACCCCATGGCTGTGCTGGATCCCAAACCTGTCACTGCAGGCAGTGACACCCAGCTGCGGTTGAGGGCCGCCCCAGCCCAGCCCGCGGCACCCTGCTGCCCCCCCCGCCACAGCCCCTTCCAGCCCCACAACCCCCTCATCCCAATCCCTCACAGCCTCTCCCTGCCCCACAGCGCCCCCATCCCTCACAACCTCTTCCAGCCCCACAACCCCCCCATCCCTCACAACCTCTTCCAGCCCCACAACCCCCCCATCCCTCACAACCTCTTCCAGCCCCACAACCCCCCCATCCCTCACAACCTCTTCCAGCCCCACAACCCCCCCATTCCTCACAACCTCTTCCAGCCCCACAACCCCCCCATCCCTCACAACCTCTTCCAGCCCCACAACCCCCCCTTACCCAAATCCCCCCCGCCCCTCCTAACCCCACAGGCCTAACCCCCCCCGCCGCATCCCTCACAGTCCCATCCCCACACCTCCAACCCCCCAGATCCAACCCCCCGCGGTCTCTCCCACCCCCACGAGCCCTCAACCCCCCTTCCCGCCCCACAACCTCAGCCCCACAGCCCTCATAATCCTTCCCCCCCCCCCCAAACCTGGGCCGCCGCCGCCCGCGTCGCCGCTGCCACATTCCACCACAGCCGCCTGGCTCCGCCCATCCCCTCGGAGACGTTCCGCCCTGCCTATTGGCGGAGCGGGACGTCGCTCAGAGGATGGGCGGAGCTGATTGGCTGAGCGCCGCGGCGTTGCCCCTCCCACCACATAAAGTGCCGTACTCCCCCACCTTAGTCCTCCCGACCGCAAGTGGGCGCCCTATTAAAGCGGAAATGCCCCCCCCACCCCAAAAACATCCCCTTATCAATTTTAATCATGATCCAATTTTATTAATTCCAGTGGCACTAATACAGGCGGCGATAGTCACGACCGACAGTCACACTGCAGCCCTTCCCCCCCCCATTTTACATCGAATCACACCCCCTACCCCCCAAACCGGCTTTGCATCGTTTTTGAGTCAAATAAATACAGAATTGGGCAAATCCGAGTGGAAATGGTTTAGTTCCAATGGCGGAGATGAGGCATGTGCAACACCGAAACCTATAAGGCTGTTTTTTAACCCTTTTCCTCCTCATTTCAAGTCTCAAAATCATTATGAAACCCATTCATTAATGCAAAGAGATGGCGGTGACGAGCGCTTAAACCCTTTGCTAATTTCATTCATTCCCGCCCTTCCCTGTTTCCTGGAGTCCAAGGAGCTTGATTAGAGCTTGTCAAGGAAGTTATCCAGCGCTGGAATTCCTTCCTTTAGGCCCTTGCGCTTGCGGGTCTCGGCCACCACTTGGCTGGGGCGGCTGGCGCTGTCAAAGGGGTCCCCGGGCAGGATCTGCCAGTGGTCGAAGACGCACTGGGGGAAGGCCTGGCCCCCAGTGTTGGACCGCAGATCGGCTGTGAAACCTGCAGGGAGAGGGGACAGAGTGAGAACCTGCACCCCCCAGGAGATAGGATGCACAAAGAAGGAAGGGCTGGAGGAGATGGGGTCAATGCCTCAAGGGCTTGAGGATGGAATGGTTTGGATTGGAAAGGACCTTAACTCCAAACCCCTGCCATGGGCAGGGACATCTTCCACTGGAGCAGCTTGCTCCGAATCCCCTGTGTCCAACCTGGCCTTGAACACTGCCAGGGATGGGGCAGCCACAGCTTCTCTGGGCACCCTGTGCCAGCGCCTCAGCACCCTCACAGGGAAGAGCTTCTGCCTAAGAGCTCATCTCAGTCTCCCCTCTGGCAGCTTAAAGCCATTCCCCTTGGCCTGTCCCTAACAGGCCCTTGTCCAAAGCCCCTCTCCAGGTTTCCTGCAGCCCCTTCAGGCACTGGAGCTGCTCTAAGGTCTCCCCTTCAGGAGCCTTCTCTTCTCCAGACTGCCCCAGCCCAGCTCTCTCAGCCTGGCTCCAGGGCAGAGCTGCTCCAGCCCTTGCAGCATTTCCATGGCCTCCTCTGGACTCGCGGCGACAGCTGCCTCCTTGAGTCACCATCCCTGGAGTGACTGAACAGACATCAATGCGGTGCTCAGGGACATGGTTTAGTGAAGAAGTTGTTGGTGCTGCATTAACAGCTGGACTTCTTTATCTTAAGGTCTTCTCTAATTGAAATGACTCGATGTGGTCAGTGACATGCAGGATCCTCCCACCCCAGACTGCGATGGAGCCCCCAGAAGCAGCACTCACCAAAGGACTCATTGACAGGCAGATAGGCCTTGACCACAAACATGGGGGTGCCAGCCACCTGGGTCTCCTCAAACACGTGGCCACGCTTCCTGTTCAGCACCCCATAGATGCCACCAACCACCTGCTCTGGGCACTGCAACAGAGGGAGATGGGTCAGGACCACAAGCCACCCCCTGCCACGTCCTTCTCCAATGTCTTCTGGCCTGAGGGGATGCTCCTCACCTGGATTTCCACAAGGTAGATGGGCTCCATCAGCCGGGGCTGGGCTGTGAGCACACAGGCGTACAGGCACCTCCTGGCAGTGGGAATGATCTGCCCACCTCCACGGTGGATGGCATCAGCGTGCAGGGTGACATCATGCACATCGAAACGCACGCCACGCATGTTCTCCTCACACAGGACACCCTGGAAAAGCAGAGCAAGGGCTCAAACACCACTATTTTGGGGACAGTTGTGCTCCCAGTCAGGATGTTCCAGGCCCTCAGCTTATGGGCATTCCCTGGAAGCAGCTCTAAGGGCAGGAAGTGCCACAGAACCACTTGTCAAGGGGTCATCCTCACCCAGGAGCTCCAAACCAGCTCTGCCTGGCCTGAGGCACTGCCACAACCCCTTAGAGAAGCCGTCAAGCACCAGAACCATTCCCACCAGCACCTCATCCCTCATCTCCATGGCTCACCTTGGCAGCAGAAGCACCAACATACATTAATGATGCTGCAACCTAAGTATTTGGCCAGGAAAAATAATTTTTTCACATAAATGGGAAAAAAAAACCCAAGACATTGGCATGTAAACTGGAAAAAACCTGCTCCTGTTGCTGTTCCAAAATATCTTCAGAGTCATCTCTTGCCTAGTCCCAGGAAAGTAATTGGTAAGGTAGGCCAGATCCCTATGGAGCCTCCCAGAGCACCCTCCATTTCCTCTGGATGCCAGCTCTGTTGTTCATCTCAGCAGCTTCTGTCCCTGCTGCTCCACTTTGCTCTGAAAAGCTCTCTCAGATTTGAAGTACATGCTGTTGTGATGGAATTTCTCCACAGTGCTGGGAGAAAGCTTTCTTTCTGGAGGTTGTGTGTGTCTGAAGTGACCTTCAACCCAGACACCCTGTTCCATTTATCCTAAAATATACTTCCGAATTACACATACATTGTCCCATGTGTGACGGGTTTCCCTCACCTCCTTTGTTGCCCACTGGAAGCCAGCCACCACGCTGTCCTTGATCTCATTCAGGTACTGCACCCCCTTGGTGATGTCAGTCAGGATGTTGGGGCCAGTGCCATCAGGACCAAAGCACCAGATCTTCCTGGCCTCGGTGACATCCCACTCGTACTTCTCAGCCAGGTAACGAGCTCGTTGCTTCAGCTCCTGACGGGCAGAGACCTCCCCCTTGTCAATGTCCTCAGCCAGGCCATCAGGGAAGGGCCGGGCCTTCATGTAGAGCCTGTTGTGCTTGTTAGGGGACTTGGAAAGGCACATCACGTTGGATTCCTCACTGACTGTCTCACGGTAGGACACAACAGGATCCGATTTCTGCAGTGACAGAGAGCAGGGAACAGCAGTGAGCCACAAACCAAACCGGAGCTCACCAAGGGCTCTGCCCACCGCAGCCCCTCTACCTTGATGGGGATGCAGGCATGGTCCTCTTCCAGGTCCTTCAGGCAGATCTCCAAGTGCAGCTCTCCTGCGCCAGCGATGATGTGCTCCCCAGACTCCTCGATGATGCACTGAAAAGACCATTAATGCAGCAGGTGAAGCTTCTGGCTGCAACGCAACAAAAGCTCTTGCTCCTAAAACATTAGTGATTGTCTCTGATTTTTGACTCTCAGATCTGCTTTTAGATGCTCTTTCTGCTGACCCGAGGATGATGTGCTCTCACCCCAAAGTGGGACACAGCATACTGTCCCACTCAAGTGGGCTAGGACCAATGCTCAATTCAAGACCTCTCCACCAGCACAATCACCACTGAAAGCAAAGCCTCCTGTGCCAGCAGCACCAGGATTCCTCCTGGCCTCAAAACCACTCTGGACATTCACCTGCACCATAGGGTCAGACTTGGCCAGACGCTTCAGTCCCTCCACCAACTTGGGCAGGTCAGCTGGGTTCTTGGCCTCCACAGCCACACGCACGACGGGGCTGACGCTGAACTTCATCACTCTCATATTGTGAGCGTGCTCAAAAGTGGTGATGGTTCCAGTCTTCACAAGGAACTGGTCAACACCGACCAGACCAACAATGTTTCCACAAGGCACGTCCTCGATGGGTTCAACGTAACGGCCCATCATGAGAATGGTCCTGGTTGAGAGAGAAGGTTGTTTTAATGAAGTCTGACAGAAAAGGTCCCATCAGGCAGGATCCTGGAGCTCAGCATCAGACTTGAAGCCAGGGCCAAGCACCTCAGAGGCAAGAAAAGACTCAAAATAGCACCAGAACCATAAATCTGAAGCACCAAGCACATCCCAGCCAGGACTGACCTCTGAATTGGCTTCAGGTACAGATCCTCCTTCTTGCCAGGTGTGTAGTTTGGTCCCATGATTCTGACTTTCAAGCCAGTTGAAACGAGACCAGAGAAGACACGACCAAAAGCGTAGAAACGTCCCTTGTCAGAAGTTGGCACCATTTTAGAGATGTACATCATCAGGGGGCCTTTGGGGTCACAGTTCTTAATACCTGGGAGGAGAAGAAGCCTGGTTCAGTACTAGCTCTAGTATTCGGCACACATTCCCTGTACCCCACCCCACAAGACCTGCACCTACTATTGTCCCAGGCTGCTGACTTCTGGCCAGCCCAAGCAGAGAGAAAGAACTCACAGAATGGTTTGGGCTGGAAGGGACCTTAAAGCTCATCCAGTTCCAATACCCCGCCACAGGCAGGGACACCTTCCACAGGAGCAGGGTGCTCCAAGCCCGTGTCCAGCCTGGTCTTGAACACTGCCAAGTATGGGGCAGCCACAGCTTCTCTGGGCACCCTGTGCCAGTGCCTCAGCACCCTCACAGGGAAGAACTTTTGCCTAAGAGCTCATCTCAATCTCCCCTGCCAGTCTAAAGCCATTACATCACCAAGAGATGTTTTATATTAATAATAGGCTCAGCCTGAGCCTTTGGCATACACCCTATCTACTCTCCAGTCAGCTAGCTCAGCTCTCCAGAATAAACCTGAGAGCTATTTAAGCATACTTGATCCATACTACAACATCTACAGACTCAGGAATTCCAGTAGCTACTGAGCTGTGCGCCTGGAGAATGAGATGGCCACAAGGGTGGTGGAACACTGAGCACTTTTATGAAGAAACACCTGGCAGCAGAGCAGCAGCTTGTCCTACCTATGGCAGCCTCATCATCAGGGGGTCCCTCATAGAGCAGCTCACAGCGGTACTTCTGGGCTGTGACAGGAGAAGGCAGGTGAATGGTGATCATCTGCAGCAGGGCATCTCCAGCAGGCAGCCACCGCCTCATCACAGCCTGAGCAGAGATCGGAGGAGCAAGACCTGGTCAGGCCGTTGACAACCTGCAGTTCACCTTCCACATCCAACAGCACCTCCCAATACAAGCAGGGTTTGGAGCTGCTTAGTAACTTAACACAGCTGGAGCAGCAGAACTGCTCATCTCCTCCCCACAGTCTCACCTTCAGCAGGGGTTTGCCCTCTTTGTCCTTATCTTCACTGTCAAGCTTGATGTCCAGCTTCTCAATCAGTTTAGCAGTCTCCTCCTTCTTGAAGTTCATGATTGCACTGAAGACCTGGAACAGCAGCAGCAGTTATGAATGCCGCCCATGACCCAGTTTGAAGCAGCACCATGCCTCTGAAGAGAATTGCTGTCCTTGCTCATCACCCAGCTGAACCCACCCAGAGGCACAGACCTGCCTGCACAACACCTACCACCCATTTCCCTGCCCACATGGAGTAACGAGACGTGTCAGAGGTTTCAATTTCTTCAAGCAGACAAGTCAGGTCAAAGTGAAGAAATTTTCCATCATCATGCACAGCCCCAGCCTGGGCTGAACACCGAGGAACTCACCTTGAAGATGGGGTCAAGGATGAGCTGGCAGAAGGTCCTGGGCAGTTTCTTTCCATCTGGGCTGGTAGCAGATTTACTGAATTTGCCAGTAGCAGGATCAAAGTATCTGGAGAAAGAATCAAGTCAGAGAAGTATCGATGCAGAGCTCAGCTACAGAAATTTGGCTTGTTCTGGCTGCTGAGGCCAGAGGAAAGAGCTGCTAAAAACCATCTTCATACTTCTCCCCATCACTCCCACGTTTTCAGAGCAACACTGAACTCACGTTGCCAATCACCATCCCCTCCCCATTATCTGCGTATCCTACTCATGGGTTAACACCTCTTTTGGTAGCACACACACCAAGTGACTGCACCAGGGCTCTAAGCAGGCACAGCCACATCCTCCCTCCTTCCCCATCTCCCCCGTTATCAGGCTGCAGCCACACGAAGCTGATGCAGAATTAGACCAATCTTCACCTGTCACCCCACAGCTTCTTCATCATGTCTTCGACCTTCTTGGCACGCTCAGATGCGTTCAGCTGGGCCTCCCCTTTGGCAGCGAACTTTGCAACGTACATTTCAGCAAACTGCTTCAGAGTGAAGGCCCAGCCATGCAGGCCAGAGCCAAAGCCCACCGTGCCCAGCACTGGGTCAATCTGGAAGGGAACCAACAGTAGAGCCGGGTTACAGAGGAACAGCCACAGTACATGACAGCAATCAGCCCATTCCATCCCGAACAGCCCTGAGTACAAAGGTTCAAGGTGGAGCTTCAGGACTAATGGGCTCTTGAGCCATTCTATGACAGCAGCCATCTCCGAGGTCCCAATTACAGCCCAGCCCACCTCCACCATTTCAGCTTTGTACCACACAACCAGGTTGAGTTTTCTTCAACAGGCTCAGCAGCTGCCCTGGTGTGGGTGCAGGGAACACTCCTGTCCTTCAGAGGAAGCATGTGCAGTACATGAAAACCTGCAGCATGTGGTGAATGCTCAATGGGGACAAAGCAGGAGCCTGTCCTCAGAGCCTCCAGCCCACAGCCCAGCTTGCTCTGAGGAACCCACCCAGGAGCAGGGCTTGGGATGCAGGGAACAGCAAACACCTACTGGGCTTCCATTTCACAAGAGGGCTGGGGGTGGGATGCTGTATGGGAACCTCGGATCTCATGTCACCCAACATCACTGATGTGATGTGAGCAAGATGGTGGCCTCCAAAGCAACAGTCTCCTTTGGAAAAGGAGGAAATGCTTCCTTCTGTTTATAGTCTTTATTTGCTCAAGCTATGAACTAGCAGGTAACATTGGACAAAAGCACAATAGAGCTCCAAACCAGCATGCATCTGGGTAGAACAGCATCTTCAATTACTCTTGCTTCTCCACGCGGGAAAGGAAAGAAGGACCAAACCAAAGAAGGACCAACCAGCTCCCTCCCGCTGCAGGAGATAAGCTCAAACACAGCGCTCGCAGCTCCCACTTACCATGATGTTTCCCATGGGGCCACTTTCCCCTTCTCCATACGTGGAGATGATGACATTCACGTTCTCCACGATGCGCTGGAAGGTCTGGTATAGCTCTTCTGGCTCCAGCTGCAGCTCCAGCAGTGCTCGGTCCATCTTGTTCATCATCAGGACAGGCTTGATCCTCTCTGCAATGGCCTGACGCAACACAGTCTCTGTCTGCACGCACACGCCTGCCAAACATGGGGGAACCAGTTATCCTCAGCTGCAAACTCGCCCAACACACACTCCAGCTGCACATGGCTGCAGAAGCCCTTACCAGAGACGCAGTCTACAACAACCAGGGCACCATCAGTGACACGAAGAGCAGCAGTAACCTCTGAAGAGAAGTCCACATGCCCAGGAGAGTCAATCAGGTTGATCAAGAAGCCAGAACCATCTTTGCTCTGCTTGATGAAGGCCAAGTCGTTTTCAGAGAGCTCATAAAATAGGGAAATAGCTCTGAAATGAAAGAAAAACTGTTCAAATTGTCATCTACACGTTACCCCTCCTCACGGCTTAGAAACAGGCTTCTACTCCAGGCAGACAATTCTGCCTCAGCCTGAGGATCTCTCCCAGTGTGGGAGATAATCCGGAGCACAGGCTAAAATTTGCCCTTCCTGTGGTCCTCTGAAACTATAACCTCTTGAGACTCTCTGCAATCTGAAATGCCCAAAGAGGGTTCCATTTCTTCCACTCAAGGAATTTCACTTTTTCTACAAGGCCCAACCACCTTTTTGAGCCCTCTCCATGCCCCTCAGGGTCATCAAGCTGCCTGTAGTGACAGGCACAAGGTACATCACCAGAGGTGCTCCCAAGACAGTCTCTGCACTGCATCCACAGGACTCCAGTGGGCATCAGCCACATCCAACAGTTCCAGGGCTAAAATGGAAGGCTGAAGCTCCTACTTGTACATCTGCTTCCCAGAGGCCACTAAGGTGATGCTCTGTGATTCACCAGAAGCTACTCAGTATTTACTCTCTCAATTAAGCAATCCTCAAGAGATGAGCTTCTGCACTAGCCTAGACAAAGCCTGACGCTGTCTTCTCCTCTCTCATGATCAAACCAGTGGAGCACTCAAAGCCCACCCTGAGCTCTGGCAATGCTGCAGGAGCACCGAGGAGCCTGGTGGGAGGGCACTCACGTTGATTTGATGGTGATGCACCGTTCCTGCTCATCCTTTCTTGTGTCGGTGAACCGGGTCTCCCCCGCGCGGGCAGAAGCGATGATTCCAGCTTTGCATACCAGAGAATCAGTCAAGGTTGATTTGCCGTGATCAACATGGGCAATCACAGACATGTTTCTGATGTTGGCCTTTTTGTCCATGATGGCCCGTATCTGGTCTACTGTGAAGTTCACCTTGACGAGGGAGAGAATAACATGGGGTGTACAGAAACAGCTTTGGCAGCTCCAGGGAACCCAACCAACTGCCATGGCCCCACTGACAGCAGCTCTGCCCGCATTACACGACAGCCCACAGCAAGGGCACTGCAGACAGTGGCGTCACAGGCGGCAGGGCCCAGTCCTGCAGCGCGAGCACCCAGCTCAGTGCCCTCCCGACTGCAGCACCGTGAGAGCCCCCCCGTTAAACCCAAGCCCTCTGTAGGGCGCTGCTCCGCGGCTGGGGGGGGTGGTGACAACCCGGAGCGCTGCCCCCACCCGGGCCGCAGCGTTACATAAGGCGGCCGCCGCAAACGCCCGTCCCCGACGTCAAACCCCGCCGCGGTGCCACATCACCGCCGCTCCCGCCCTGCCCGCGGCGCGCCCCCGCTACCACCGGGGACGAGGACCACACCGCGCTCCCCCCCCCCCCTCCCCTCAGCCGCATCCCCCTCCCCTCAGCCGCACCCCGGCCCGCCGGGCCCCGCCGCCGCAGGGCTCCCCGCAGCCGCAGGGCTCCCGCCGGCGCGGCCATCGCCGGGGGTACGGTGAGGGCGGTGCCCGCGGCGGCGGTCGGGGGGGGCGGCGGGGCGCGGGGCCTCACCATGGCGGCGGATGGCGGCGGATGCTCGGCGGCGGGGGGGGCACAGCAATGGCGGCGGCCCGGCCTCGCTGCAAGCGCGGAGCGGGCGGAAGAGAGCGCTGACGTCAGCAGCGCCCTTCTTATAGGGCGGTGCCGGCGGGGGGGGAGGGGCGGCACCTGCGCGCCCGGCGCGGTCCGCGGGGGCGTGGCCGGAGCCTCTCTGGCCCGCAGCGGCTCTATGGTTGGGGGGGGTTGGTCCGCCGGGATGAGACGGCGCTGCCGGGCACCGGGACTGCGGAGGGGACGCAGCCACCGCACCGCGGGGGATCCCGGGGCTCCGGGTCCTGCAAAGCGGCGGTGCAGCGGAGCCCGCGGTCAGTCCGGTCCCGGTGGCCCCCCCCCCCCCCCCCCCCCGGCTTGCAGCGGGCCTGTACCGGCGAAGCTCCAGCGCCCCCTGCGGGAGGGGAGGAGCGCGGCCTGGCCACCGGGCTCCGGATGGGACCGGGGGGTCCCCGTCCCGCGCCGCCTCGGGCGGCTCCTGCCCGATTCCCGCACGTGTCTGCCGCAGGCAGGGACCGGCAGGACGGCGGCGGAGGTCCCGCTGGGGTGACGGGATGAGCTACCGGCGGTTGGGGTTTCCATAGCGATCGCTTCACGCTTTAGCACCGGTACCGCTTTGTGCCGGACTGGAAGGGAGCGCTGGAGAGTCCGATCGGCCTGGCTAGGAGACTGCTTATTGCCGTTCTGCTTAATTAGCTTGTGGGGTTGAGATGGAGGAGAAAGTGCTGGGAAAGTTCTCCTGGTGCAGCGTGTCACCCCGGCTCCCAGGGGTCCCTCCTGGAGAGGATGCGGTGAGCACACAGAAACGGAGCAGTTGGAGTCCAGGGGGGAAATATCAAACTTAGGAGAAATAATTTCGGCATAAAAGATGGTATTAATAAGTGATGGTTATTGGAGAGAGCTTCCCATAGGGTAACAAACACTGACCCAGACGGGAGGGTTGCAGAATCTCAGGGATGCAGTCACCACCAAGCAGGGTGGGTGTCGATACAAGATGCCATAGGGGAGCCTGACCAAAGAGACAGCATGGCACCTTCCACTGGAGCAGGGTGCTCCAAGCCCCTGTGTCCAACCCGGCCTTGAACACTGCCAGGAATGGGGCAGCCACAGCTTCTCTGGGCACCCTGTGCCAGCACCTCAGCACCCTCACAGGGAAGAGCTTCTGCCTCAGAGCTCATCTCAGTCTCCCCTCTGGCAGGTTAAAGCCATTCCCTTTGTCCTGTCCCTCCATCCCTTGCCCAAAGCCCCTCTCCAGGGTTCCTGCAGCCCCTTCAGGCACTGGAGCTGCTCTAAGGTCTCCCCTTCAGGAGCCTTCTCTTCTCCAGGCTGCCCCAGCCCAGCTCTCTCAGCCTGGCTCCAGAGCAGAGCTGCTCCAGCCCTTGCAGCATCTCCATGCTCTCCTCTGGCCTCGCTCCAGCAGCTCCACGTCCCTCTTGTGCTGTTGCCCCAGAGCTGGATCAGGACTGGGGGGGTCTCCCCGGAGAGCAGCAGAGGGGCGGAATCCGCTCCCTTGACCCGCTGCTGATGCAGCCCAGCGCACGGAGGGGACCTGGGCCGGGTCATGGGGACCTTCTCCCCACCCAACACCCGCAGTTCTCCTCCTCGGGGCTGCTCCGGGCTGGATGAAGGCTCGGGACCGGGGCAGCCGCTCCCGGCTTCAAACGGCTGCGCGGTCCCTTTAAGCCACCCGGAATAGGCGGGGCCACTGCGCCTGCGCTGTGCGAGGGCTTCCCGGAGGGGAGGGGGCGGGAGGGGGTAAGAGCGCGCGCGCGCGCGCGCGGAGGCGGGGGGGGGGGGGGGGATCCGGAGGCGGTGCGCGCGCCCCCAGCGCCCCTCCCACCGCTCCGCGGCCTCACGTGACTCGGCGGCGGCTCCCGGCGCGGTTGGACGCTGGAGGCCAAGATGGCGGCGGAGCTGGTGGAGGCGAAAGTGAGTGAGTGAGGAGGGAGCCGGGGCGCCGCGCCGGGCAGGGGCGGGCAGCGCCGGGCAGCGCCGGGCAGGGACGGGCAGGGCGGCTCCCGGCAGGGGCACCGCGGGCGGCCGGCGCGGCTCCGGCCTCGTCCCCGGCGCCGGCAGCGAGAGCCGAGGGGGGCGGCGCCCTGGGACCGCCCCCCCCCCCTCCCCATTTACCTCAGGGGCTGCCCCGCCCCGGCCGTGGGGTCCGGAGCAGCTCCCGATGGACCCCCGGCCCGGGTGAAGAGCCGCCCGCCGCTGGGCTCGCTCCTGGGCCGGGTCTCGGTGCTCCCCGCGGGTAGTTCCCAGTGATTAATGAGCGCAGGTGGCTTCCCCCCGCCGGCCGGCGGGCTCCGGCCGCTGCTCCCCGCGCACCTCGCTTTCTCCCCCAGGCCGGGCGTGCCCGGTGCTCCGCCGCCCGCACCGCGGCCCGCCCCGGGCTCCCTGCGGCGGGGTGCGGAGCTGTCCAGCCGGGCCCCGCGGGTGGAGCGCTCGGGAGCTGTTGCGGCGGCCTCGAGGGGGATGGCGGTGGGGCGAGCAGTGCCCCAGGCCGAGGTACAGCGCTGCGTGGTGGTGGCGGCCTCTGAGGCCCCTTCGGCCGGGGGGTGAAGGGAAACGTCTTCAGAGCAGACGGGCCTGAAGTTGTGTTGTGCTTCTGCGTGTCCTGTGCATCCCCCCCAGGCCTTGTGGGGTACCCTGCTCTGCCATGTGCTTCTCCTTTTTCCGCGGGGACCATCTCCAGGAGCCAGGACTTGTCCATGTCCTATTGGTGCCACAGAGACCTGGTGGGTGGCCCTGGAGTGGGCTTCACCCCACAGCCTGGCAGGGAAGCTGGTGCTGAGGGTGCTTACAGAGCCATAGCAGCAAGTAGAAAGAGTTTCACGCCTGCAGGATGAGCCCATCAGTGAGGATGTGGTCAGATGCCCGTGGGAATAAGATTTGGAGAGGCTTGTTTTAGGAGGCATTGCTTTCTCCCTGTTCTTGGGCCACGGTGTGGTGAACTGTGCCCAAGGCTGCAGAGAAGGCAATGTGCTTCCAGGGTGTTATGGTTGTCCCCATAGCGGGTGTTTAATGGGCTCTGTGCCACTCACATGCAAGGATTCCTGGGGGAAGGAACAGGCTTCAGCGTTAAGGATCTCAGTAGTTAGTGGGATGTCTCTTACTCATGCTATTGTGCAGGTCCAAGCCTTAGTGACAGTTTTTATTTGAAGTCCCTTTGGTTACTGCTTAAATCTGATCATTCTCCTGGCTCTTAAATCCTTCAAAATGGAAACAGCAGAAGACCATGAGCTTGAAACTCCACTTTATGCACCAACAATCCCAAGTGCCCAGTGGAATAGGAGCATGAGTGTGGGAATACCTGTCTGCTGTGCTTCTGTGGCTTCCCTGGTGCTGCCTTGGTGGATTTACCTTTGCAAATGCACTGTTTAGCCTCAGAGAGGACAACGCACTCTCCATTTTGTAGTTGAAGAAAACCGAGACACAGAAACTAGGTTTCTCCCAAGAACACTCAGGTGGGATGTGGCAAAGCAGCAGGATGATCCAGATCTCTTGAATCCTGACTGTCATTTAAAAAGCCTTTCTTTCCTCTTTAAAGTTGTCTGAGAGGGGAAAAAAAACCCTCTCATCAAAGGTATTTTGGGACACATCATGACTGCCAAAGATTTTGACTACAGGCAGTGACGTTTTCGTAGCATCTTTTGGGCTTCCAGATTAAATGACAGATTTCATGAGAAAGGAGAAAATAAAATGGCATTTTCCCTGTAGTCTAATTCCCACACATGTGAAAGAAGCGGCTGTTCGATGTTGCTGGAGTCAGTAGTAGCTTTCTCAAGTGAAAATTTAAACCCAAAAAACCCCATCAAACCCCTTTGTTTCTGTCCAGAAATTTACAAGGCTCCTATTAACTTCCACAGAAATCTGATTTGTATACATGCTTTTTTAACTTTAATCCCCAAACAAGAATGAAGCAGAGCTTGGATCTCTGCTTCTGCTTTGATTTGAGTTTTTTACTGCAAGACAGCTGGGGTTTCTTCTTGAATTCCCATCCTTCCCACAAACCAGGGAGGATATTGAGTGAATCCACATGGATACCTATCAAATGAATTTTTAAGGCAGCTTGTGTCTTCAAAAGCATGTACTTGATAAGCTTGTCTTGTGCATTTGTAAAGCTGCTTTGGCATAAGAGGGAACTGAAACATCAGCATGAGTGGGCTGTAGCACAAATAATTCCTACTTCTTACCCTGATGGAAAATTACCTGATGGTGTCAGCTGTGACCCTGCACCTGAGTTTCCACGGGAGCAACAGAGTAAAGTTTTGGAGACGAGGTTGTTTTTTATTGCTTATCAAAGCACTGCAATCGATTCATCTCGGTGCAACAGAGGAGGCAGCTGGCTGTGGCCATGGGGGAGTGCTTGGCAAAGCACCCAAATAGGGTTTGGAGGCATTGTTCTCATGGGAACATGCTGCTCTCTTTAATAGTCTTCTCATAGCTTTCCATGCTCTAAAATATGTGATTTTTTTTCAAAGATCTTGTACCTGTAGGAATGGTTCTGGAGGGGTTTTGCCCATACAGGTAATGTACAGGTGCACTGAAACACAGGACAGAAGGACTGGCAGCTCCAGCTCACTTAAGTGTCACCTGCCATCCAGTTCACATTCATTTTTTTCCTTTACCTTTCACTAATACCAGTTTAGATGCAGTTTTTCATGTAGCTCTCGCCTGAAGATGCCTGGAAAGTCTGGATGCTTGGAGCTTCCATGCCCAAGGAGTTAATGTGCTGTTTCAATGTGTGGAGACTGCTCTTGGAGGTGTTTTCTTTTGTGCTCACTCTTGCTTCCAGTTGACCCACCTTGAGGATTTATCTGTAGCATTTATCACAGATAATTTTTGAGTAATTGGAGGACTGTTGTGGCATCTCTCTGATTTTTGCTGGTATTTCAGTTGATGGTCTCCTCTATAGTCGCTTTACTCGAAGAAGCACCTAAGAAACGGGGTGATACTCAGGTGAATCAGAGCTGATCTGAACAGAAGGTTTAGTGCCTTGTAAGGGAGTTTTGTAGTATTTTGGCTTCTAGTTGTAATATGTAATGAGAACTGACACTTTGCATTCTTATAACTGTAAGGATGTTTTTACTTTTGTTTCTCCCCTAGAACATGGTGATGAGTTTCCGAGTCTCAGATCTTCAGATGTTGCTGGGTTTCGTTGGCAGGAGTAAAAGCGGACTTAAACATGAACTAGTCACCAGAGCATTGCAATTGGTGCAATTTGACTGCAGCCCTGAGGTTTTCAAGAAAATTAAGGAGCTCTATGAGACTCGCTATAGCAAGAGGAGCTCTGAAGCTGCTCAGCCCCAGCCACAGCAGCACCGCTCCGCCGAGGCACTCTCCATACACACCAACTATGACCGTGGAAGTACCATTCCCCGGACTACTATCACCACCACTAACATTGACTATCCTGCTCTCTATGGGAAATACCTTAATGGACTGGGGAGATTGCCACCCAAAGTTGCAAAGCCAGAAGTTCGCCTGGTGAAACTTCCCTTCTATACGACCCTGGATGAGCTCTTGAAGCCAACAGAATTAGGTGAGTTTTCAACACGCTGCTGCATTCACATTGGACTCAGTCTGGGAGAGAAAAGTGATTCTGGATTAAGTGTCAAAAAGGAGACAGTGTTTTCAGGGATCTGTGGCAAGAGGAGAGGCTGATTAAGAGGGTGGTAGGTGCCCTTCTCTCCCTATGCTCCCCCCTCAAACTTAGAGAGGAATATTTCTGTCTGTTTCCCCCCCCTTGCCCTAGAAGAGGTGTGGGGTTGCTTTGAAGTGTAATTTGCAGTCCTGTCTTGTTTGGCTGTAGCTTTCCCATCCTTTGTTGCAAATGCTGCTGTGTTGCATGGTGCAGTCTTTCCCTGTGAATCAGAATCTGTATTCCATCTCTGTAACAGGGCAGTGGATTAATGAAAATCATTCCATGTTGGTATCACACCTGTGCTAAGCCAGTCTGCTGGCACATGCTACACTCATGCTGTTTTCCAGTGCTTAAAATACCTGACCTAAAGCCTCCTATGGATGAAAGAGGGTGGCACACACAGAAAAGGGTATTTCTGACTCATTTTGTGCTTGTTGTAGCTATTTGTGTCTGATGCTGTGTGTATTTTGCGCTAGGAAAACTGGAAGAAGTGCTTTTTTACCTACCCTGGGGCCAGGAGACTGTTTTTTCATCATTTTAGTTCTGAGAAACAAAGGCGATTGTCACCAATGTTCCACAGAATGTTCTTGTAGCAAAGACAGTGTATGTGGAGGAGAAGTATCATTGTCAGTTGCACCTCAGCATCTCACAAAGCCCATGTGGTGATACCAGGCTTCACTTCTAAATGAAGCTGCTCTGACTTTGGTAAAAAAAAAAAAAGGTTTGATTTGCATGTGGATTGGAGGGAAAATAAAAGATAGATGAAGGTGTGATTGTGCAGGTACAAAAGAAGGACCAAGTCATCAAACTTGGGTAGTTTTCATCTCCATTCGTCAGACTATATGTAGTTTTCATCTTCATTTGGTAGCTTTAGAGATGTTAATGCTGTGACTGATAAAACAGATGAGGGGTGATTGCTAAAATAGTTTAAATGCTCTTTGGGGAAGGAGTTAGTTCAGCCTTAAACATGGGGTGGTATTTGTTAGTCAGAAACACAAATGTAGTGTTTGAAAGGAAAACAAATTCTTGAGAGGTAGAACCATCCAGAGGCAGGAGGAGAGCCTGGGTGTACTTACTGTGATTAACAGATTTTGTTAAACATTGACATTAAATCTTCTGCATCAGATCAGAAGCAAGGTCTCATTATACTGAGTAGCTGACACCTCCCTCGGGTCAGCTTGTTCCCTGCAGCACATTTGACTGATTTTCCCTTCTGATGAGAATGGTTTCTGTGTAACGTTGGGGGATTGCTGGTGAGGAGCTGGGCATGAGCAGAGCTTCAGTCTTTGTCCCAGTCAATGTTCAGAACCTAACAGCATCTTCCAGACACTTGTTTAATTTTCTCTGCCTGGTGACCTGCAATCCCTTCTGCCGAGCCAATGGAATGAAGAAGCTCCCTGTAACAGCCAGCTGCTGGAATAACTTCTACATGAGGAGTTATGCTTGTGTGGGGCTCTGCTTGGTGTGAAGGGTGATAAAACAAAGTGCTCTGAGGAAAATGAAGCATTTTTCCATATGGAAGCTGCAGCAGTTCATGCTTCATTGCCCAGGTTTCCTGTTCTGTGTCTGGACCAAGCATAAGCTCCTTGTCAACCTCAGAAACTCGTAACATGGAAGTATCTGAAAGAGATTTAAGATTTCAGATCCACTTGGAGACACCCAGCTGCTGTTGTAGTACCCTAGGCCTCAAAAAGAGCTATTTTAAGCAGACAGCCGTGGTGGGAATAGGGGAAGCTTAATTTTTTATGTTCCAGACTTCAATTAGAAGCATCTTTCGTAACAACAAAGCTCTCTTGCCTCTCCAAGGTGATTGCCTTGAGATGAAAGGTGAGGTGGGCGACGCCTGATTTGGCCTGTAGGCAGAGCAGGTTCCCTGAAGAACTATCAAATTACTATTAGACTTGTAGACAGCGGTGGCTTCAGCTACAAGCACATAAATTAGGTCCATTGCAAGCCAGCTAATACCTCATATTTGGTAACTGCAGACACAGTTTCAGTCAGTGGAAGCGTTTTGTTTAGCATCTGAGTTATCTACGTGAAACAGCTTCTGCTACAGCTTTCTGGTCAGGGCTGAGGGCTCTGACATGAAAGAATTTGTTCTAATTTACTGAAATTGCCAAAATTCTCTAGGGTGGATAAGGCTTAAAATGAAGATTGATCAGATACCTTCTTAGAGGGAATGAATCCTCACATCCCTCCTGCGCTGTATGTTAAGTAGCTGACGAGGGGAGTGTTTTTGTGAGCTCCCTGGTGTCTGAGCACCTCGCTGATAAGTGTACGTGTGCTCTGGCACCTTTTTGGGCTGAAGCAGTGTGAACAGTTTTTGACAGTCACAGCGTGCTGCGAGGGCTTCTGAAAGGGGTTTTTGTTCTGCACATGAGCTGCAACAGCCCATGTTCACTGTAGATACTGAGGCTTCTGCTCTTCTCCTGGAGGCATGCCAGAGGAGACCTTGGGGTGCAGCTGCAGGAACACAAGGCCATGTAGTCTGCAGGGTCCTGCTGCTGTCTCTGTACACAGCCTTGTTTGGGTTTCTCCCTCTGATAATACCTGTGGTGGTGTTGCTCTTCTCTCATGTCTAAGTCCTAAAGCTGCTGCTTCAGCTCCTCACCCCTCCTCCTCAGAAGCTGGACTTCAGCTGCTATAAACAGGGCCACTGCTTTTGTGGCGAAGGCAACTGCCTTCCCCGGCTGCAGGGGCAAACACCGCTGCCATGAGGGAGCTCCAGCAAATCCCAGCCAAAGCACATGCTCGTGCTGATGATCATGGTATGTGTTATTTAAATGAGTCCTTTGCCAGCTTACAAATATAAAAGATGCTGTACAGTCAACTTACAGAATCCCATCCTGGTTTGAGTTGGAATGGAGCTTAAAGCTCATCCAGCTCCAATCCCCTGCCACAGGCAGGGACACCTTCCACCAGAGCAGGTTGCTCCAGGCCCCTGTGTCCAACCTGGCCTCGAGCACTGCCAGGGATGGGGCAGCCACAGCTTCTCTGGGCACCCCGTGCCAGCGCCTCAGCACCCTCACAGGGAAGAGCTTCTGCCTAAGAGCTCATCTCAGTCTCCCCTCTGGCAAGTTAAAGCCTTTCCCGCTTGCCCTGTCACCAAGTAGCTGCTGACAACACTAGAAGTCCAGTGGAAGGTGTCCCTGCCCATGGCAGGAGGTCGGAACTGGATGAGCTTTAAGGTCCTTTCCAACCCAAACCACTCTGGGATTCTATTTGATGTGTCACAGTAGTGAGCAAATTGCCTGGTTTGCAATTCAGGAGTGGGCTAGTTTTGATGCTGGACAACTTTGCTGGAGAGGTGACAGTGAATGTATTGGATACTTTATGGGCTTTGACTTCCATCAGCATCCCCCTCTGGTTCCCATTGGTGCTGTGGGCTGCCTGTGCTCAGAAGCCAGGCACTGTTTCTGTTTTCATCAAAGAAGAGTGAGCTGATAGAGATGCAAAATAAAACACAAACAGCTTCACAGTTTTTCTAATCAGGTTTGCTTTGTCTTTGTGGAGCTGAACAGAGAAGAGTGTGTCCATGGGCAGTTATTTAAGCAACAACATTAGAATGAGAGTCCTTGTGAAATGCTTTACTCGTCACTACTGTTTTGGTCAAGAAGACATTTCAATGGAAACTGGAATTAAATTAGAAGTCCATAACAATACCTTAGGTTTTTTGTTCTGAAAGCCCTTTTGTCAGTTTAAAGCTGAATTACCAAGAGGAGATGTCCGTAGTCAGTGAATGATTTTGTCACCATGTCCTCTGAGATCTTAGAGCCGCTTGAGGTTTTATTCTTCCTTCATTTCATCTTACTCATACACAGTAAAGTGCATTTCCATACTTCACCAATTTTGTTATATTGGCCTTGAATAAACTCACAGTTGAGGTGATGCAAAGAAAAAAACACAATTCTTGTTAAAAAGGTAAAAAAAAAGAGGCTGTTTTATCACTTCCCATTGGTTGTGTTTATCCTGTGACTTTCACCCCATCAGGGCCTCCACTTCAGCTGGAAACATGCTCAGAGAATTTAACTAAATGTGTCTAAATTGAATACAAGGTACTAAGTGGAAGTTGTAACATGAGTTTTTCACATCTCAAGCTTCATTGTAACCACATTAAATGCCTTTGATCTTAAAATCGTCACTGGCTGAAAGGCTACAGTTAACACTGGGCTCTCAGAGGAGCCTGTCCAAAAGCCGCAGCTTAACACCTTACTCTAAACGCACCCAGAAAGTTGTGCATTTCAGCCATGGTTTTTCTCTTACAGCTGTTTTTTTGAGTTTTTTTGTAATACTAAGCTGATCTCGTTATTTTTGCTGTTGTTTCCTTTCTTTTCCAGAATCAGTCTGGTGAGTTCGTGTTTTCATGTTGTGCATAGGTCCCTTCTTTTGCAGCTTTGAGCTCTAGTGATGCCACTCATGGTTTGTGCTCATCGATTATTTGAAGGGGAGGAAAAATAAAGAAAAAGCAGCTCCAGATCCACTCTGTATTAGTGTGCAAACTGACAAAACAGGCAAGGAATGAATGAGCAAAGCTGTAATCAGTGGTAGAGTTACCAAAAAGCACAATGATCAGTGCTCAGCTCTATGGGAGAAACCAAGACTTGGGAAAAAACATAGCTCAGAACATAAGTGTGCTTCACAGTGTGGGAAGAGCTGGATGTTATCAGTTTGATGTACAGTCTCTTTTTTTCTTCTCTAGTTCCACAGAATAATGAGAAGCTTCAGGAAAGTCCATGTATTTTTGCATTAACACCGAGACAAGTGGAGTTGATCAGAAATTCCAGGTACTTCTCGTTGGGTATTAATAGTGCAGGAAAACATTGCTGTGTGATTCCTCAGTGTTCCCTCTGTGGAAGCTTTTGTTCTGTGCAAGGAAACACAGTTTGTTTGAGGACATGAGCAGACAGGCCACTTCTCGTGTAAAGCAAATAGCTTCGGGGGAGGTGGGAGGTCCAATTTCAGCCACTTAGGTCCTGATGTTTCAGTTCTGCTTCTCTCATCTTGCCTTTGAATAGTACATTTGGGCAGGAAAAGTGCTATGAAATGGTTGGTGACCCAGGTTGTCTGCTGAGCTTGTGTTGTGAGTATTTGCACATTTTTCTTTGCATCGGATGTTCAAAAGCTACCCATGTAACACTGCCCCTGAAAGAAAGCTTCCTTGTTGTAAGGGCTGCTATAGTAACTGTGTAAGAAAACATCTTGCACCGGTTAGGATTTACCCTGACCTCTGTCACGATACAACTTTTGATTCAAACAATGCAGCACCCCAGAGATGTCAATGCAGGCAGTGAGGCTTCCTCTTTCCCTGACCTGTCCCCTGGCCCTTGCTGTGGGGAGAGGACAATGACACAGAAGAAGTCCTCAAAACTAAGCAGAAAACCCTTAAATATTTTTCTTCATAGTAAAATCACACTGTTATCATGGAGTTGGTGAAATATGATGTTTCTTGACTATTCAGTGCTTGATTACTGTTGCGATCAAGTAGGTCAACAGAGGCAGTGCAGAGGAAGCTGCTTGAAGACTTGATAGAAGGGAAATGATAAACCACAGAAGTCTTTAAGGGTGATAAAAGACTGCGCCCTTTTGCCATAGCTGATTCTTGGTGCTCTTTTCTCCATATATTCAGCTTTGTGAGAAAAAGTTAGAGCCAGTGACACAAATATTTCACAGAAGAACTTTCAGTGAGCCTTTGCTTGTCTCAAATGACCACCCAGAATCATCTTCCCCTGCTTGTGGGTGGTATCCACATGTGTGTCCCCCAGCTCTAAAACTGCCCTGTCAGCTCCTGTCTATCAGCTGAATGGAGGTTCTGTCCCTTCCACCCCCAATGTCTAAAGATTCATATTAAAACTCTCAGTCGGAATGTGAAATGTTGTCAGAGGTAACTCAAGACTCATTTGGGGATCTTATGCTTTGTGTCCTGGCAGAAATGAGTGTATGGTTTCACCTGTGTACAAAGACCTGATAAAACACCCTTGTTCCGGGGTCTGTTGCTTTCCTGGTACCAGCTGAAATCCTGTTATGATCAGCGCCACTGAATTCAGTGATATTGAGGTTGTTCTGCTTGTGCCACTGGTTCTTTTGTTTGCATGAGCAGCTTTAGCTGAATAATTGAACAAAGAGAGTCTTGAAAGAACACTCAGGTAGTCCTGACCTTAAATCCTAGCTGTGTAAATGCTTCCAAATCACCAAAAGGATGCCAGGCAAATTGATGGTTTTCACCCAGCACCATTCCAGGTTTGAAAACCCAGAAATAAGCTGCAGGATTGTGCATTGGCGGGGGGGGGGGGGGGGGCCAGGAAATCATTACAGAAGCACTGATATTTGCAGGGGAATTGTACTATTTAAATGAAATTCTGCAAAGTAATTCTTTAAAGGTCTATAAAAAGCCCACAAGAGCCTGAAACTCTTGAGTCTGGCAGAAGTGACAGCTGAATTTGGTTGTTCTGGTTTTTTGTGGGTGGTGTTTTATTTTGGGGGCTTTTGGGGGTTTTGGTTCTCTACGTAATGACTCTGAAGTTTCTGTTTCTTCTCTAATTTACTAGGGAGTTGCAGCCTGGTGTGAAATCAGTTCAGGTTGTCCTAAGGTATGTCTGAGCATGGGGCTGATTTAACATGAGGTGCAGACCAGGGGGGAGAGAATGTACTGCCTAAAGACAGGAACTTTCAGTGTGGCTTTTGTAGTTACAAAGATAACTTAAAATAAGCTGCTTGTTCACATGCCTAACACAAGCTTCTTAAACTCTCCTTTCTAACCTCTTCCTACATGTACTGCTTGAGTCAGTGCTGTGGTAGAAACCAGCAGTGTCCAAGGGTTTGCGACCCAGGTACGAAGCCTGCATCCAGTTTGAGAGAGCTCAGTGGAACTGGCTTTGCTTTGACCAGATGAGGGAGCATGGGTTGGTGTGGTGATGTGCAGAGGGCTTTGAACATGCAAACAGTGCGGGGATATTGAGAGCCGTGTTGTTTCTTTCCAGAATCTGTTACACAGACACTAGTTCTCCTCAGGAGGATCAGTACCCCCCAAACATCGCTGTGAAAGTGAACCACAGCTACTGCTCAGTGCCGGTAAGTCAGCTCAGCTGGGAGCTGTGACACTGCAACTGTGGAAGGACTCATGTCATTTAGAAGGAAATTGCTTTACTGATGAATGCAAACAAGAAGCCGGAGTATAAAAGTGCACTGCTTAGTTTAAAGCTAATTTTCTCATTAATTAGATGTGGTGTTAATAAACTGTTCTTGCAAAAAGACTCAGTCCTTTTTACTTTGTGCTTGGTCTGATTGTTCAGTTCCCTTCTACCCCCTTCCTTTGAAAAGTGTTGGTGAGTAGAATTTAGTGATGCTGGTGTAGAGATGGATCCATATAGAAGCGTCTTGAGTAAAAAAAAGTGTGTGTGTGTCTGTGTATATATTTAATCTTTCTACCTCAGGGCTACTATCCATCAAACAAGCCTGGAGTGGAACCTAAAAGGCCCTGTCGTCCCATCAACCTCACCCATCTCATGTACTTGTCTGCAGCCACCAACCGCATCACCGTTACCTGGGGGAATTATGGGAAGGTATGTGTGGAAGGAGGTGGCACAGAACTTCCAAGTGCAGGAGAGCAGCCTCACTCACTCTTTTCTCTCCCTGTCTCATTAGAGCTATTCTGTGGGGCTGTACTTGGTGCGGCAGATGACCTCAGCAGAGCTGCTGCAGAGGTTGAAAACCATCGGGATCAAACACCCAGAACTCTGCAAAGCCCTTGGTGAGTATGACTGCTCTGAGGTGGCATGAGGGCTCAGCTGGCTGCCTGTCACACTGCAGCACTCCTGACAGCCAGGAAACCTGCTAGAAACCTGCTTGGGAACAGCTGCCAAGTTTTCTACAGTTTCTTTCCTCCAGTTGTCTAAAACACTTTTGAGTTGAGCAGCTTGCTAAGCTGTATGTCAGTCACATGAAATCACCCCAGATCTGTGTGTGAGCACAGTGCTCCTGCAGCTTCTGGCTCTGCAGAAGCACTGAATCACTGGAGCTGGATTTAGAATTTGTCCTCAGGTCGTATCGTGGTGAGTGCTGCTGAGAGCCTGTGTTGTCGTGACACGAGTGGCTTCACGCCTTCACCTGGGTAATTATGAGCTGACAAACGCTGCCACAGCACCTCAGCCTTGACCCACACTATTTCCAAAGGAGGTTTCTGGAGCAAGGGATCCTGGTGAAAATCTGCTGCCCCAAGCCCCTGTGAATCCTTGGGGCTGGCAGTGGAATTTCACCACCAGCACTTTCGTATGCCTTGAGAGCTTCAGAGAAGAGATGATCCCGAGAGATGCTTATCCTAAGCCACCCAGGTAAATCATCGTGGTATGAGGCAAATGCAAAACATGACTGAAAATGAGGGGAAATTATCTTCCTAAGGTAGAATCTGACTTGCAGCTCATGAGAGTCTGGAGGAGTTCAGGTTACTTCATGGTACCAGTGAGAGCGTTTTTACTATTTAGTTTTGGATCATGATGGTCTTTGAAGCATCCTCATCAGATCATGGGCAACTGTTACTGAGAATAAGAAATATCATCTCCAAGATAAACATTAAATCAGTGGGCAGGAGATAATTTTGGGCATGTCCAGTCTTCAGACACCTAACGCACGTTGTGGCACACATTGCTGCTTCAGCCAGGCTTTTGATCTTCATGTGCAGTGCAGTATTTTTGCAGTAGATGCTGAATGCTTCTGGCTACCCATGTGCCACACCAAACAGTGCCTGTGGCAGTTCTGATCATGTTCAAGCGCTCTGCAGTGAGCACTTAAGACATAAGAAATTAACATTTCCATAGAATCATAGAATAGTTAGGGTTGGAAAGGACCGTAAGATCATCCAGTTCCAACCCCCTGCCATGGGCAGGGACACCTCCCACTAAACCATGCCACCCAAGGCTATGTCCAACCCGGCCTTGAACACCGCCAGGGATGGAGTATTCACAGCTTCCCTGGGCAACCCATTCCAGTGCCTCCCCACCCTTACAGTAAAGAACTTCTTCCTCATATCCAATCTAAACTTCCCCTGTTTAAGTTTGAACCCGTTACCCCTTGTCCTCTCACTACAGTCCCTAATGAAGAGCCCCTCTCCAGCATCCCTATAGGCCCCCCCCATGTGTTAAACACCTGCCATCCTCCAAAGCCCAAGGCACTGAGCAGAAGCTGGCTTTTGAGTTGTAAACTGCAGAGGATCCTCTCATTTTTTTCTGATGCTTCTTGTAACCAGGCTCAGTAGCGTGTGCTGTTCCCTTTAAAGTGAGCACTTGCAGGATGGCCTCTCTGAGTGTGGCAGACAGAGGCTTGAAAGCAGCTTTACACTCCGTAATAAGTGTGTGCCTCTGGTCCTGCCGCCTTAGGTAAGTAACAGCTTTGGCTGGACTGTGGGACGGAGACAAGTTGCATTTACTGACCGGATAGAAACATCTTGTTTCAGTTCCTTTGGCCTGTTACTGCTTGGCAGTTGTTTGAACATCTGAAACTGGCAAGAACAAGTAGCTGTAAACTTCGCTTTTATAGCTCCGGTCTGTTCTGCAAACAATTCTGTCTCGTGTTCCTTGTAATAGCCCTCAGTACTCACTGAAGCTGCCCCTGACTTTGGTTATATCTCAGGGCTGACTCATCTTCTTTTGCATATGCTTCTGTTGACTTCAGTATATAGGAAACATTGTCTGACAGCAGAGATGTTAAGTCCATGGCTGTGGATCCCAGAGCAGTCAAACCAGCTTGATTCTGCTCAGGAAGTCCTAGAAAATCCCATTTCTCCTTCCCGTGTATTATAGTAATTGATGCACAGAGAATGCTCTCACGAAGAACTTGACAAAAAATAAAGCTTGGATTAAAAGTCTCCTAATGTGAGGAAAGCCCCACCAAATCTTGTAATCTCGTGGGACTCTCACATCTGAGAAGTCACTCTCTAATTAGAGCTGTGTGTAGCCTCATTGTCTGGAGACATCTTGCTATGATCTGAAAAGGTCAAAAGAAATGGTTGACTTGCTCCAAAGAAAAATAGTGATGGAAGTGTCAGAGGCCCTCGCAGAAGCGGTGACAGCAGCAGCTGCTCTTCAGGAGCTGTGCAGCAGTTTAAAGCCAATTTTCTGTGTTGATTCCTCACTGTGATGCGGGACATGCACGTCTGCTGCTCTTGATTTGCCTGCAGCTCCTCTGGGTTTTCCTTCCAGGATGCAGCAGCGGGGACAGGATTCTCTCTACCTCCTTTCCTAACATCTGATTCTTTCCAAACAGGCTGGCTCAGTGCTTGTGACTGGCTTTGCGTGGCTGCCTTGCTCTTTGAGCTCTCTGCTCTGGTACCTCTGGGTCTGTATGTGGTTCCTGTGAAACAGTCTGCTGGAGTAAATGAGCTGGCCAGTGTGTAAATTGAAGAGTTGCAGCCTGGTAGTGCTAAGAGGAGGCTTGTTTGTTTGATGGGGAAATGGTGGGATGTGGTTTTCTGTCAAGGCTTAAAAACTTACAGAGGGGAGACTTAGTGAAGAACTTCTTCCTAATATCTAATCTATGAGGCCCCTGCACAGGTTGCCCAGAGAAGCTGTGGCTGCCCCATCCCTGGCACTGTTCAAGGCCAGGTTGGACAGGGCTCAGAGCAAGCTGCTCTAGTGGAAGGTGTCCCTGCCCGTGGCAGGGGTTTGGAGCTGGATGAGCTTGAAGGTCCCTTCCAACCCAAACCAGGCTGGGATTCTATGATTGGGTTGTCTCCATGTTTGCTCACTTCTGGGGGGCTTTCTCTGAATTCCAAGGGGATGGGGCAGAAAGTTAACCCCATCCTACTGCCACTGATCTCTAGAAGGGAATAAAATCCACTGTGCTTACGCTAATGCACAGATAAGCCTGAAGTGACATCCTTCCAGAAGTCTTGCCATGTGCTAGAGCTCTGTCTACTCTTTACCTCCCTGTGGGAAGTCCAGGTGTGTGGGTGTCTTAGTTCCCTACAAAGGGGAACAAAGTTAACTCCCAATTGCCTGCCTTGGTATAATATTAACACAAAAAAGGTGCTCTGCAGCATGCTTTTCCCTGCTTACCCAGCCTGGAGTTTGTAAGTAAGAGGTAGAAAGGTTGCTAAGAGGGCATTAACTGTGTAGCCAGCAGATAGTAAGCAGCCTCATCCCAGCACTGAAGTCCACTCAGTCTCCCAGTCTCCTTCATTTGCTCTGCCTGGATGAGAGGCAGCAGGTGCTGGGAGAGCTGGGTCATTGGGGTAGGAGGGTCTGCAGGAAAACCTGCGTTTCCTGGCTGACCCAAAAGTGCTCCATGACCTGTGCATGCCCTGCCTCATCATGCTCCAGGTTTTCAGCTAGCCAAGCAGTGTCTGTGCTGAGCTCTGCAGGTTGCACAAGCCTGGTCCAACGCAGCAGCTTTCTGTCTCCCGTGTCTCTTTTCTCTGAGGTTGTCATCCATGGGGAAAATGCCTCCTACGCAGCCAAGGGCTGTTGGTGAGCTGCTCACCTGTGCTACATGTTGTTTCTTAGGGTTTAAGTTTGCATCTGTTAAATTCTGTGCCCTCTACTCTTCCTGCAGTAAAAGAGAAGCTACGCTTGGACCCGGACAGTGAGATTGCCACTACAGGTGTTCGTGTCTCGCTTATCTGCCCGGTGAGTCTTTGCAATATGTTTAGCCTGGTTTTGTCAAGAAACCCATTTCTATTGCCAGATCAGCTTTGCAAACTAACGAACCCTTTCTACTTGATACTGAGAACTGTCTGGTGATGGCTTGGGTGGGTTTCATTGCTGATCTTCTGCTCTTTGCTCCAACAGCTAGTGAAGATGCGGCTGTCTGTGCCATGCCGGGCAGAGACCTGTGCACATCTGCAATGCTTTGATGCAGTCTTCTACCTACAGATGAATGAGAAAAAGCCTACGTGGATGTGCCCTGTGTGTGACAAACCAGCACCCTATGACCAGCTAATAATTGATGGGTGAGTACACTCACTTCTCTAGCCTCAGCCCCTCTCTTTTCTCCACTGGGTGCAGCACCGTGTCTTTTGGTCTATGCAGCTGATTGAGTTAACCTCAAAACGGTGTTGGAAGCTTATTATTCTGGTGTATAGGATTCTGCCTTAACTGTATCAGTGTGTTAGAGCAAGACTTGACTGCCTGCTGCTCATAATTTTTGGATTACACTGTGTTGGGAATTAAGCATTTACTGCCTCACTCTTCATCAGGCTGATGAACCCTCACAACCAGCCATCTTGGTTGACAGATGCTGAGCTGCACGGAATAAACCACTTTATAAGCACCCAATTAGATGATTTTTTGATGGGAAACATTTTCCTGTTCTCTTGTTGGTGTGAGGTGCTCATCAGCTCACCAGCAATTCTTGGCACGCTGTATATTTGATTGGGGGATCTTCTCTGGCAGCTGTTAAATAAAACGTCCTGCCCTGGAGATGGAGGTACAAATGCAGGATTTGGGAAGGTTTTTGTACAGTCTGTTCCAGTACAATTTCTGTGGGCATTGTGGGTATTTTAGTGCCAAGGATGGGAAGGATGCCTCAGTAGGAACTAATTCTGTGGTTTGCATACCTGTAGGGCAAAAAAAAGCAGGAGGCTCAGGTACACTGGAGGGACAGAAGTGAAATGCTTTGGGTATACTGTCCAGGGTGGAGGTTTTGTGGACCCTCTACTCTGCTCTTGTGAGACCTCACTTGGATTACTGTGTGCAGTTCTGGTGTCCTCAACATAAAAAGGACATGGAACTGTTGGAACAAGTCCAGAGGAGGCCACGAGGATGATCAGGGGACTGGAGCACCTCCCGTATGAAGATAGGCTGAGAAAGATGGGGCTGTTCAGCCTGGAGAAGAGAAGGCTGCGTGGAGGCCTCATAGCAGCCTTCCAATATCTGAAGGGGGGCTATAGGGATGCTGGGGAGGGACTCTTCATTAGGGACTGTAGTGACAGGACAAGGGGTAATGGGTTCAAACTTAAACAGGGGAAGTTTAGATTGGATATGAGGAAGAAATTCTTTACTGTAAGGGTGGTGAGGCACTGGAATGGGTTGCCCAGGGAAGTTGTGAATGCTCCATCGCTGGCGGTGTTCAAGGCCAGGCTGGACATAGCCTTGGGTGGCATGGTTTAGTGGGAGGTGTCCCTGCCCATGGCAGGGGGTTGGAACTGGATGATCTTAAGGTCCTTTCCAACCCAAACCATTCTATGATTCTATGATCCACCCTGGCTCCCTGGGCCTCCCTCTGGGGCCACCCAGTGGCTGAGCCTGTGCAGCAGGACCTTGGGGTGTTCAGAGGGGCCCCGGGGGCTCCCTGCTGGGGTCACCATCCCAAACACTGGTGCTCTTGTCAGGCAAGTGGGGTACACTGGGAGGGAACAGGCTTTTGGTACAAGACTCCCTGAGTGAAGGGCAGAGAATGAAGTTTTGCCCCAGTCATGCTTTTGGGTCTGCTGCCTCCCTGCAGTGGGCAGCAGCACAGAGCCTCCCCAGCATCCCCATTCTCAATGTTCCAGTGAGGCTGTCCGTCTCTCTGCATGAGGGATCTTCTCTTTCTACTGTCTCATTTTGAACATAGCTGGAGTAGTGCTGTAAAAGCACAGGTAGGAATTGAAGCAAATCTTTTCCGAACAGCATTTGGGAAGGGTGAGGTGGGAGATGTATGTCCCAAGCACTGCCAAGAGTTCTTTGGAATTGGGGAAAGGTTGCTTTAGACTTGGCACTCAACTGGTAATCTGATTCGCTGTCCGTATGGGAATGCTGCCTCCCATATCTCTGGACAAGAGTTAGTTTGCTCTGTCTCTTTACCAGAGAGAAGGGCAGAGGGCTCACCATAAGCTTGCAGAGCTGGAATGCTACAGTTCAGCACTGCAGGAGCACTTTGGACATGATGCTCCTGTATCTGAGTGAGGTTTTATACTGGAAAGCTTAAAAATGCAGCTGTGTGCCAAGAGTGTTACTCTGAAAACCAGGAGATTTCCCTCTCCTTGTTGCAGACCTGGTGGATGGAGTCCTAGATACAGACTGCTGAGCGAGCTGGGCTGGCAACAGGGGCCACCTGAGGCAAGCCAGAAAGCTGGCAGTGATGCTTGTCAGTTCCAGAAATATGGGTTCTCTGGAGAAGAGCACAATAATTTGCCTGGCTTTTGTCCAAGAGTAAAGGAAGGAACAAGGAGTGAATTAATGCCAACAGAAATCTCCACCCACCCCCCAGAAGAAGCTGCTTTGCCTTAGAACTCCACGAGCCTGGTTTCCGGGCTGGGACCACTGACATCCACAGTGGTGTAGCCAAGCAGAGAGCAACCCTGTGGACTGGTGGAGCAAGATGCATGGTTCTTGGCTTCTGGAAAATGATCTCCACCCTCCTGGCTTGGGTGATTGGTCTCTGATCCAGGTTCCCTCCAAAGTAGGAAGAGTTTAGAGGAATCATTCAGGTGCACCCAGCTCCCTTGGCACGCAAGGCAGTGAAGTGAGCAGATGAGTCTCCACCTGGGTGGCATATTCCCAGGGCCAGGCTAGTAATATTCTGAGCAGTGCTGTGTTTGTAGGTAACTGATTTGATCCAGGACTTGTGGCTTTTTAGACTGTGTGAAGCAGCTTAGGCATAGATAACCTGTTTGCTTTGTCCTCTGGCCAACACCGACAGGAAAATCCAGTTCCTTTGAGGTCTCTAACAAGGCTGCTGAGACTGAAGGGGAAGGTGTGAGGGGCTGGATTGTGGAACCTCTACAGGTCAGCAATGCAGCTGTACCTCCTGGATGAAGGAGGAGGTTGTCACTGGTGAAGGC
This sequence comes from Ara ararauna, assembly GCA_028858755.1. Classification (NCBI taxonomy): domain Eukaryota; kingdom Metazoa; phylum Chordata; class Aves; order Psittaciformes; family Psittacidae; genus Ara; species Ara ararauna. Next base: position 1,498,122 of record CM054398.1, on the reverse strand, counting down.
TCAGTGGATTTCTTTGTGCTTAAGGCTGGACTTCAGTGTGGTTCTGTTGGACGAAGGACCACCCTTGAAAGTAAGCTGGAGGGAACCTGGCAGCCTCAGCTGGAGGGCTGGTAGTCAAAAAAGGGGCACAGGCTCCAGAGCAGGTGAGTGGTTGGTCGAGTCTAAGCTCCTGTGGGCCTTGGCAGCTTGTTTGGAATTGCAGCCTTGGTGGTTGCTCAGCTGGGTGATGACAGGGCCATCTGTGGAAACATGTTTCCTACTTGAGCTGGGAGAAGGCAGCAACTTTCTCCCACCACTGTGCTGCAAATAGTTCTCTGGAGCTTGTAAGATTTTTGTTACTCGTTCTACTTCATACCAAAGGGAAACGCTCAAGCCCAGGAGTGCATTAGGCCTTGCAGAGCAGTGGTTCCGATAGCAGGTCCAAAGTAACATCCCAGGCAAGGGGTGGGACAGGTCAGAATGAAGCAAGGACCCAGGTTTGGAGGCACAGTGAGTGGAAGCTCACTCATTCTGGTTAGCGTCTTTGTCCCTGAGGGGTTTTCAGTGGGGGACATGGGGTTTTTTGCTGTTGCAGGAGGCTGCATATATTGTTCTGGTGGCTGCTGCGGAGGCTTTGGGAAACAAAAGGAAGTGAAGTACTGGAGTGCTTAGTTCCTAATGCTGTAGCGTATTTTGTCTTTGCTAATGCCTCCGTGTGAAGGTACCTGCACCAACCCTCAACCAGCTCTAGATGGGGCATCAGGAAGCCTGGAATATTCTGGAAGACTGGGTGAAGAGGCAAAACTTATCTTCTAATGGCGTGTAATGAAACTGTTAGTTCCTGGGTCAGGTTCATTGTCAGAAAGGACTGGGGTGGTTTATGGGAATAAATCAAGCCCTTGACTCAAGGTCCATCTGCTGGGCAGCCTTCTGCTAACACCACATTTCTATTCAATTTAGGGCTGTTGAAGGTGAAGATCCAGTTTAAGGCTCATCACTAAATGCATTCTGATTGCCTCAAGCTTACTAGATGGCATCTTTTCTCTTGTCCAGGCTCCTCTCAAAGATCCTGACAGAATGTGAAGATGCGGATGAAATCGAGTACCTGGTGGATGGCTCCTGGTGTCCCATCAGAGCCGAGAAGGAGCGGAGCTGCAGCCCTCAGTGTCCCATATTAGTTCTAGGTGAGTATCTCTAGGGGTAAAGACTTGAAATTACTGTAGGAAACATGGAGTGCAGAACTGGAGTTCCCCAGCTGGCTTGGGAATAGCCACCTGAGAGGCTGGTCAAACCTTGAATAGGCTTTCTCAAAAGGAGGTTGATCCTCAAGCCTCTCCATGTTTGAGGCATTCAGACAATGCCTTTAATAACACAATTCAGCTTTTGGTCAGGCAGTTGGACTGGATGCTGGTTGTAGCTCCCAGCTGACCACTGCATGGCTGTGGGAGACGGAGAGTGTGGGAGCTGATCCTCAGCTGATGTGAGGTGTCTCAATGAGCCCTCTCTTCCCCCTCTTCAGGTTCCTCTGATGTGAACGGGCTGTTGCCCACCCCCAACACTAACGGTGAGAACGGTAAGGCCACTGCAGACGTTGTGGATTTAACACTGGACAGCTCCTCATCGGAGGAAGAGGAGGAGGAAGATGAGGAAGAGGATGACGATGATGAGGGACCCCAACCAAAACGACGCTGCTCTTATGAGAAAGGTTTAGTTTCTGCCTGCTGACTGCGGAAGCAGCTCTGAATCTCAGAACGGACAGACTTGAATACTCTGGTGCTTATTAACTGGAGGAGGGGGATAGCGTCCTTTCCCATCTCATCTCCCTTCCTCTCTCATCTCCTTTGACCTTCCTATTCCAAATTAATCATTAAAACGAGAGAAAAAGAAAACAAAAAGCAAACTGCAAACAAAAAAAAAACGAAGAAAGAAAACAAAAACCAAACCATTGAGCTGCTGCTTGGTTGGAAAAAATGACCCCACTCAAAGCCTGATCCTGAACTGGAGTCAGAAGGAAGGAAGGAAAGTGTCTTCAGCCAGGCAGTCGGGATGCACAGCTCCACCTGCACGTCGCCAGGACACCCAACTCCGTGCATCTCCAAAGCTGTGTGCATTTTAATGTCTTGTTAAATAACCATTCCTTAATTAATCTAAAGGGGTTTGCTGGACGTGTGAGTCCGGGGTGGGGCGGGAGGGGGGGGAGCCAGGGCGGGTGGGTGAGGGAGGTTTGTATAACCCAGGAGGCTTAGAAGGGATTTTTAGGGGTTGGGGATGGGGGGCATGGGGTGAAAGGGGAGAGATGTACAATTGGAATCGCACTGTTCTAGATAGGAGCTCCAGCAGCTCTGCACCTCATGTAAAGAGACACGGTTTGAATCCTTTTAAGCTAATCCGAAGGTAAACGTAGAAATTGTGCGTAGTGCATCACTTTAGTTGAGCAGAAGCCATGGGGAGGGATGGGGAGGGGCTCGAACCACAAATCTGTTGTATTTTTGAAGTGCAATAACTTGGTGTTTTTGAAGACTTAAAAAGGGCTGCACATTCCCTTTTCGTTGAGGCGGCTTCGTTTCTGGAGGTGGTGGCAGTGACCTGCAGGACAGCCGGACGCCTGGCACGTGAGGAGGAGCAGGGCAGGGGGGCGAGGGCCTTCAACAAGGTGCCAGGTGGGGGAATCTCAGTTTCTAGCCAACTACCTCGGTAAACTCCAATTCAGGTTTCTTTCAGTCATGACCCAGTGCACGGCCTGGCACCGGCGCTGCTGGCAGCACTCTTGGCGCAGGGTGTTGAGGACAGAGCCGAGGGATGATGCGTGGAGCCCTGCGGCCACGCGTTAACAGCCTCTGGACTTTCCACTTCTCTGTTCAAGACTTTGGTCCCAGACCCAAAGCTACTGCTATGCTCTTGGTGGCAAAACGTTGTTACTTTTGAGTTTGCAAACGGGGAACCTTTTTGACTTATCTTAGGGAATTTTTGTAATTAACTTGACGCCTCTGAACTCTCTTTTGCTTTGGACCTCGCTGGCTTTTCTCGGCTGTAGAGGGAGAAACAAACGTTGGCAGCAGGTTGTTCTGTGCCCCTGCCCGCAGGACGGGTGGCACACAGCAGCCGTGTCCCCATGCCCAGCACCAGGGATGCCAGCACATCTCCTTGTGCTGCATGGAGACCTCTGGGTGAGAGGTGTCATGGGGAACTGCTGTTCCCAACTGCCGGCATGGTCCCGACCCTCCTGCCTCCCCTTGGGCCAAAGCGGCACCAAACTGAACCCCGCACCCGGGGGAAAGCAAAGCACAGCCGATGTCACCTCCCCAGAAAAGCCACCGAGGTCCACCCAGAGCAATGTGAATTCCTTGTGGTGATGCCCAGAAGTACAGAATTGATCCTCTAGATGCTGCCGAGCAGGAAGCTTCCGCTGGGGGGTTTGGGAGCTTCCTCTCCCGCTCTCTCCCAGGGCTCAGCCTTGCTCCCGGCCCTTCCTGCCCAGCTCCCTTTCGTCTCCTCAAACAAAAACTTGAAGGCAAAAGGGGGTTGGGGGGTGTCGCACCCCCCGACATCCCCTCAGCATCCTGCGGGCGCGTTGTGGCCGGGGGCAGCCACACCACGAGCCCCCCCCCCAGCGACGCTCTCGCTTGTTGGACGTGGGCTTGCCTTTTCCTTCTCTCTGTTTGTGTCTGGAGCAATACGTTGTCAGGGTTCAGCGGGGTGGGCAGGGGGTTAAAACAACCGCGGGTGGAGCGGAAAGCATTCGGGTTCGCCGTCTGAGGTTGGGTGGCTCGGGCCCTGGCTACACGGTAGCTTTAGAGTCCACTTTTTGTTCCTCGTATTTGTGTTCTAATTTAATTGCTTTTACATTTTCCAGGCCAAGCCACTGTTTGGAAACATCATGGTTGTGTTACTGCTTTTTCTGTTTGAGTTGGCCGGCTCTTCCTGTACATATGTTTGGTTGCTTATATCCCGTTTCTTTCCTTTTTTTTTGGTGGTCTTTTTTTTTTTTGTAAAGAGAAGAGAAAAAAAGAAAAAAAAAAAGAAAAAAAAAGAAAAAATTACAAAAAGAAAATTATTTTTCTTTCCCTCAGTACACGTTCTTCAAAGTTCAAATTATAGTGTTTGTTAAATAAAAAGAAAGATTTACATTTAACGCGGTGTTGCCTTCGGCTCAATGGGGTTTCTCCTCGCCCCAAAACCGGCTCCACGGGGGGGTTACGGATGCAGTGGGTGCAGAAGGACCGCGGTGGCCCCACGGGCACCTCGGTGCCACTTTGAATTCCTCCACCTCCATTGGATTAATCATTTTATTGATGAGGCTTAAAGGTCCAAATCCCGCTAAAGCCGCGGCTTTGCCAGATAAACACCCGCTTTGGAGGCAGCCCGTTTGTGAAAACACAATTAGCAAAGGCTCTAATCTGCACTAATTACCGCCCGGGCCCACGGCGCTCCCCACGCATCACCGGGGACCATGGGGGACGCGGGGCCCGGGCAGCAGCGCCCGCCTGGGGCCTCCTTCACCATCGAGTCCCTGCTGTCAGCGCAGGGGGACCGGGGGCTCAGCCCCGAGCCCCCCGGACGCAGCCCCCCAGCACCTCCCCGGCCCCCAGCGGAGCCCGGGGACAAACCAGCGCAGTCCTACATCGCCCTCATCTCCACCGCCATCCTCTCCTCGCCCGAGAAGAAGCTGCTGCTCTCCGACATCTACCAGTGGATCATGGACAACTACCCCTACTTCAAGAACAAGGTGAGCAGCTGCCGGACCCCTTTTCCTGGGGTTTGATGTGGTTTTGGTGGTTCAGGGTGGGCAAACGGGGGCTGCTGTTGGGCTGGGGAAGGGCTGTGTTGCACTCACCCCGTCTCCAATGAGCCCGATCCAGCATCCCCGTCGGGATGGGTTCAAGCGGCGCCGCGGGCTGGTTTCAAACGGGTCGGGTGCTGTTGGCTCTGGTGCCTACGGATGCGCTGACGGCCCCTCTCGGCCCAGGAGAAGAGCTGGCGCAACAGCGTCCGCCACAACCTCTCCCTTAACGAGTGCTTCGTCAAGGCCGGGCGCAGCGACAACGGCAAAGGCCACTTCTGGGCCATCCACCCCGCCAACCTGGAGGACTTCGCCAAAGGGGACTACCACCGCCGGCGCGCCAGGCGCCGCGTCCGCAGGTCAGCGGGGCCGCGGGGTGCTGGGGGGGGTTCCGGGGGCTCAGGGCTCACCCGGGTGCTCTGCTTCCCCCTCGCAGGGTGAACGTCGGCTTCTACCACCCCTATGCCCTGTACGGCTGCTGCTGCCCCTGGTGCCCCCCGGCACCCCCAGCGCCCCCCCTGGCCCTGCCGGCTCTCCCCCCACGCACCCGCTGGGGCTGGGGACGGGGTCCTGCTCCCTGGGGTCCCCTCCTGCCCCGGGCCCCCTTCCTGTAGCCCCCACCCTGCTTGGGGCTCGGGGGCAGGGGACGTCTCATGGGACCCCCCCAGACCACGGCAGGATCAGCTCAGGGATGCTCTGGATGTCGCCTGCCCCATGTGTGTGTGTCCTCCATCACCCCAAGGGGTCTCCAGGGGCCCCCGTTTGGATCCCCCGCTGGGATGGGGCCTGAGCCTGCGGTTCACATCCCAAAGAGGGACACCCCCCCCCCCAGGAATGGACCAGCTGCCTACCCCGTGTCCCCCCCATGGCCCATTGGTGCCACCCATGGAGGGGTCCCTGTCCCCCCCCCCCCCCCCAGCAGCACAGGCACATATGGGGCTTAGACCCACCAGGCCCCTGCCCTAATTATCTGCTCGCTAATTGTCCCTGACGCCCCTAATGAGCCTCGCGGCTCCCAGGTGTTAAGTGGCATTAGGGCGTCTCGCTGGGGAAGGCGACTTGGCCACTAAATCCTGGCAGATAAAACCCCAAAGCCCTTCGCGCTCCCCAGAACTAAGGAAGCTTATGACACAAGGTAATCCCTAACGCCGGGGGGGGCAACGGGGGGGTCTGGGGTGATGGGGCTCGCTCGGGGAGGGGGGTGGTGGATCTTGGGGTCCCCTCTGCCTGCCTCAGTTTCCCCACTTGCAGATGGTCCCAACACCCATTGGGGGGGGGTGTGTGTGTGTGGGGGGGGTGAACCCCCCAAACCCCATCCCTAAAGGCTCCTTAACCCACTGCCATCTGGGTGTTTGCCCTGGTCCTAATCTGTGCCCAATCTGTGCCCCCCCATCGCACCTCAGCCCCCCACCAGCAGCTTAATGGGGGGAGATGGGGAGGGGGGGACCCCCCCATCGTGGACCACCACTTTACAGACTGGGGGGGTTGTTTCCTTCTTCCCTTTGGGGACCCCCCCCATACCCCACCCCAAATCGGGCTTAACCCCCCCAAAAAGCGAAAGGAACCCCCCCCAGGAAGCTTCCCCCCCCACAAACACCACCACAACCGCTCGCTCGGGTGTTTTTAATATAGAGTTTATTTTCTTTTGTTTTTAAAGCCCCCCCCAAAAAGTGCAATTTTTATTATTTTCATTTTTATCTTTTTTTGTGGTTTTGTCGGTTTTTTGTCCTCGCCCCCCCCACACTTTATAAAGAGCTATCAAAGTTACAATCTATGGAATGTCTTTTCTGTGCTTGGTTGAATAGATATAGATTTCATTCTCCGTTCTGTCTCCTCACGCCTTCCCCCCCCATATACCACAAAAGGAGTTTTTACACATAAAAACCGCTGCAGCCCCGCGAGTGCTTCCATAGAGAATCTCTCTGAATAATTATATTTATATATAGAAAGACGCAGAGAAATAAAAACCCAAAACAGAAAAAGGGGGGAAAAGAAGAAATGGGGAAGTGGCCCCATCTCGAGCGTCCTCGCTGGGCTCACGCGCCCCCCCGTGCTCCAGGAGCCCCTCCAGCTCTCGCTGTGTGTATATATATATATATATATATCGGATCGCTATAAAGCACAACGTTTGCTGCGGTTCCCCCCCCCATCCAAAACGGTTCCTCTTTATTAAATAAAACTTTATAATCGAAAATATAAATAGATCCGAGCGCCCATAGAACTTTATTTGCTTTTAAATACCCAAATCAGGCCTGGGGGGGGCACACGCACACAACCACGCACGCACGCACTAAGTGGTGGGTGCTGAATGGGGGTTGAAGGGGGGGATCAGCCCTTTACCCTGCAGAACCAGGCCCCCCCCCCCCAATCACAGCCCAGCCGGGGGGGGGACACCCCCTTATCCCCCCCCCAGCCCCATTTTGGGGGGTGGGGCTCGATGCAGCATCTTTACACTGGGGGAGGAAGCGGATGCCCCCTCCCCCCCCCCAAAGCCTCCCCATTGCCACCAATACACCCCGAACCCATCACCAGCCACTCTGGGGGGGGGGGAGATGGACATGATGCCCCCCCCACCCCCAGCCTTACACTGGGGCAGGGGGAGGTTTCAGAGGGTTTTTTACCTCTTTTGTACCAAAAAGCTTCGTTTTCCCTCTGTTTTCCCCCATCAGCGGGACCCGGGGGGGTGGGGGGGGCAGCCAGGGCTTGGGAATTCCCAATGCATTTTGGTTTGTTCCTGGGTGTTCCCGGCCTGGCCCAACTCAGCAGGATCTTTGGCAACACTTTATCACGACCTGAATGGCAGAAACCAACCCAAACTCCAATGAAATCAACCCAAAACGAAACCACGACAATGAACGAGGGCGATGGGAGGGGACAGACCTGCGGGCCCGGGGGGGGTTGGGGGGGGTTTGCCTGTTTTCTGTGTTTTAGTGCAAACTGAAGCTGTGCTCAAGCGCTGCAGCAAGGGCCGGGCTGAGGGGCTCTGGGGGGGCCATGGGGCTGTCGCAGGCCTGGGGGCATTCCTGCGGTGGGAATCCTGAGATCAACCTCTCCTCTTCCTTTCTTTTTGGCCATTTTCTCCGGTTTTACCCCTTTTTTCTTCCCCCTTTATTTCCCCCCCCTCATTTCTTTCTCTTCCCCGTATTTCTTTTCCCTCCCTTATTTTTAGCCCGCTTTATTTATCCCACCCCCTTTATTATTCCCCTTATTTCTTCCTTCCCTCCCCTCAGTTTCTCTTTGTTTCTCCCCCTTATTCCTTTCTTATCCCCCCTTGGGCTGCTTCTGCCTGGAGCAGAGAGACCTTAGAGCAGCTCCAGTGCCTGAAGGGGCTCCAGGAACCCTGGAGAGGGGCTTTGGCCAAGGGATGGAGGGACAGGATATGGGGAATGGCTTTAACTGCCAGAGGGGAGACTGAGATGGGCTCTTAGGCAGAAGCTCTTCCCTGTGAGGGTGCTGAGGCGCTGGCACAGGGTGCCCAGAGAAGCTGTGGCTGCCCCATCCCTGCAGTGCTCAAGGCCAGGTTGGACACAGGGCACGGAGCACCCTGCTCCAGTGGAAGGGGTCCCTGCCCGTGGCTTTAGATGAGCTTTAAGGTCCCTTCCAGCCTCAACCACTGAGTCTGTGATTTCCTTTTTATTCCCTTATTTCCCCCCCTTTATTCGTTTTTCCCTCTTTTTTTCCCCTCTCTTTCCTCTCTCCCATTCCCACCTCTGCCCAAGCTTTGCCAGCCCCAGGGAGCCGCAGGTTTATCCCTCAAGTGCCCCAAACCCCACAAACTTCCAGGGCTCCTTTGAGGACTGGGAATGGGGTGAGGGTGGGGGGTGGGAAACAGCAGCGAGGAGCTGGGGGGGGGGGGGGGGGGGATGAAAAATCAAATCAACACAAACTATAGACCAGAGATACCACAACAGGGACGAGAAAGAACCTCAAGGAAGTGTCTATTTACAATGCCACGCTGGGATTTCTGTTTGCATATGCCAGGTTTAGCCAGTGCTACGCAGAGGAGCCCATGGAGGGGGAGAGGGGGGGTTACCTGCGCCTCTTCCCAAGGGATTTGATGCTCCGAGCATCAGGTCCCAACCCCCCGTGTCCGGAGCGCTGTCTGGCCTAGCACTGGCTACAGAACACCGAGGAAAGAAAACAGAACAAACTTAAAATGATCATAAGAAAGGGGAGAAATGAACAGCACAGAGCCCCAGAGCAAACCCCGGCATTGGCATTCCCGCCCGGAATTCGAGCTTCCGGGGGCTTCCTGCCCTTCTGCTGTGGGAACGAGCCCCGTTCCTCCCATCCCACCGCTGGGGCTCCATGAAGTGGAACCTGGGACTCTGCCTCGGGGGTATTTTTGTTGGTTTTTCTCTTTCTTTGTTAAATATATATATATATACACATTTTTTTTTCTTACAAAAATAAATTTAGGCTTTTTTTTTTTAATAATTTTTTTTTCCGTAGAAGTTGGTTTTTTTTTTTTGTTTTTTTGTTTTTTTTTCACTTGTAAACATCTTTTTGCTTTTGCTTTTTAAATTAAGATAAAGTGAGCTCAAAGTACCCGTTCCATCGCAAAGTGCTAAGACTTCTTTGTATTTTTTTTTCTGTTTTATTGTGGTTTTTATCATGGTGGTGTTTTTTTTTTAAATTCTTTTTTTTTAATTCTTTTTTATTGCTTTTTTTTTTCGTTTTGTTTCGTTTTGCTTTTATTTCTGCATTAAATAAAACATCCGCCTCTCCTCCGGCCCCGCCACTCAGCCCTCCCCCCCAGCACACGCTCCCCTCTCACTCCCTCTCCAAAATACATTCGGCCAATAAAACCTGCTCTTTGCTTTTTGGAAAGTAAAAACACCAAAAAAAAAAGGAAAGAACTCCAAAAAAATAAAAGGAAGAGAATCTAAAAAGTGCTTTTTTTCTTTTTTTAAAATAAAAGGGCTTAAAATCTCTTTTTCTGTTTCGTTTCATTTAAAAATGTGCATTTAGAAAACAGGTGACCAGCTGAAAGGTGCCTTTTCTCATCGTCCTCCGCTAACCCCAAGGGGTATTTACCCGCCTCTCGAGCCATAGAGCATCTCTATATATATATATATATATATATATATTTACTTTTTGGGAAGGGGGGGCTGGGGAAGTGGGGGGCTGCAGCTCATCACCCCCCTCCCTGCCCAAAGGCCTCCTGCCCCCTCAAGGGAGACCTCAAATAACCTTTTCCAGAAGGAATTGGCCATTTTTAGGCGCTTTCGGGGCTCTGCTGCGCCGGCCGGTGCCCAAAATCCACTGCCGAGACTGGGGAGCTGGAGCCCCCAAACCCAGCCCCATGGGTGCTGGGAAGGGGCCGGTGGGATCCATCTGGTGCTGGATCCGGATTCACCTCGGCTCCTTCCCAGGAGCACAGGGACACCCTGGGATGGGGATGTGCGCGCCCTCGGTGGTGGCACTGGCATGGGGACAGTGGCCTCACCTTGGGTACCCCCAACATTGGACATCCCCAGTGCCAGGTGTCCCCAACATGGGATGTCCCCAGCATTGGGTACCCCCAACATTGGATGTCCCCAACATGGGATGTCCCCAGCATTGGGTACCCCCAACATTGGATGTCCCCAACATGGGATGTCCCCAGCATTGGGTACCCCCAACATTGGATGTCCCCAACATGGGATGTCCCCAACATGGGATGTCCTCAGCATTGGGTACCCCCAACATTGGATGTCCCCAACATGGGATGTCCCCAGCATTGGATGTCCCCAACATGGGATGTCCCCAGCATTGGGTACCCCCAACATTGGATGTCCCCAACATGGGATGTCCCCAGCATTGGGTACCCCCAACATTGGATGTCCCCAACACGGGGTGCCTCCACCCCAACAATGGGTGTCCCCGCACCCCATGTCCCACCCTGCGATCTCCTGCTCGTCCCTCACATGATTGGGCAAATTGCAGGCAATTTTCGGCACCTTCCTCCCCGGTGCCACCCCCGGCTCCACGCGGGGCTGCCGGGATGGACCCGGACCCCACGTCCCTGGATGCTGCCCTGGGACGCAGCAGCCACCACTGGGGCTCTGACTTCTCCTAGAGCAGAGTGGGGCAGGCCCCGCTGCAGGCCCCGTGTCCTGCGCTGCCCGAGCCCTTCCTCTCCTACCACCTCTTTTTTTTTTGCTATTTTTGCTTTTTTTTTCCTTAAATAGATCTCTCTGAAATAAGTTTTTTTATTATTTTTTTTTCTCTCTTTTTAACGTGTTTTTGGACACAAAATAAAGCTTTAGATTTACATGGAAGCTCTTTTCCATGCGACAGAGCCACTTTCCATCCCCACCCCGTGCTGCCTAGCGTCTGCCTTTCCAAGCAAAGGTCCTTGGCTACTGAGGGATCCTCGGGGGAGCCCCGCTTACGATGGGAAGATTGGAAACGTAAAATCTATTCTTTTTTTTTTTTTTTTTTTCCCTCTTTTTTTTTTTTCCTTTTTTTTCTTTTTTTCTTAAAAAAAAGGGAGAGAAACATCTCTAAAGAGAAAAAAAACGGGAGGAAAAGTTGCTAACTATAGGGTGGGTTTCTTTCCGTGATGCTTTCTGCTATGTTTTTGGTTTAGGAGAGTCCTTGCGTGTTACCCTCAGCCGACCCTCCTGCTACATTCAATCCTGACGCTTCATTATTCGAGTGCTCCTCAAAGTGCTGCTGCTCGGGGCCGTTCCTCTGCTGGGTGTCCTCTGATTCCTGACTCTCCCCACCCGTTGGGAAGCTCCCATCTTCCGCGCTCCCCGGCGGGGTGCTGGGCAGACCCCCGGCATCCCTCACCCGGGGTTTACGGCCCCTCCGGGATGGAATCCCGTTGCATCCATCTTTTTTAAGGTGCCTGTGCAAGTGGTCGGAGCGGACGAAAGTCTTGAAGCAGCTGTCGCACTGGTAGGGCCGCAGGCCGGTGTGGACGCGCATGTGGTTCTTCAAGTCGTAGTTGTGAGCGAAGGCGGCGCCGCACTGCTGGCACAAGTACGGCTTCTCCCCCGTGTGCTTCCGCACGTGAACCTTCAGCTTGTCCTGCCTGGGGGGACAGAAAGGACAGGGGAGGGGAGCGCACGTCAGCTGCGGGGGGGCTGCCTTCAGCCCCAAGCGCTGGGACGGGGCTGAGCATCGCCTGGTGCGGGGGCATAGAATCAGAGGCAACGGGGCTGGAAAAGGGCTTTAAGAGCATCAATTGCAACCGCTCCCAGCACTGCCATGGCCACCACTGACCCACTGAGGCCTCGTCTCCACGGGGTGTGCACACTCGCAGGGACGGTGACTGCAGCCCTGCCCTGGGCAGTTCCAATGCGGAGCACCCTTTGGGGCAGGAATTGTTCCTCAGCTCCATCTAACCCTGCCCTGGTGCAGCTTGAGGCCGTTTCCTCTTGTCCTATCCCTGTTCCTTGGGAGCAGAGCGCAGCCCCTCCTGGCTCCATCCTCCTCTCAGGCAGTTGCAGGGAGCGATCAGGTCCCCCCTGAGCCTTCTCTTCTCCATCTGAACCCCCCCGGTCCCTCAGCCCTTCCCCATCACACCGTGCTCCAGGCCCTGCCCCAGCTCCGCTGCCCTTCTCTGGCCCCATCCACCACCTCAATGTCAACCTCGCAGTGAGGGCCCGGCGCTGAGCACCGCACCAAGCCGGGGTACGGGTGCGAGCACCGCACGGTGTGCCGGGCTCCAGGCAGTGCAGCCGCAGCGCGCCCGAGCCAGGGGAGGGCACTTGCAGCAGCCGGGCCGGAGGCCAACGGAGCCACGTGAGCCTCGGGGACCCGCTGCTTCCTGGAGGAAAAACCCATCAGGCTCGGGGCGCGTGGCCCTGGCGCAGGGGACCCTGCGCTCTGCTATGGAACACCCCCCGGTGCAGCAGAGCCACCGCTGCCCTCAGCCATGGGGGCGAACCCAGCAGCACAGGGGAGAATCGAAACGCTCAGGATGTGCGCACCGCTCCCGCAGGGGCTGGGAACGTGGGCCTGGCTTCAAGCACCGCGGCGCGCACCAGAACGGCTTTTAGTTCTATACAGAACCACATAAATCGTTATCATGGTTATAAAACCAGCAGATTATCAGAGCGCCGTCGGCGCTCCTCCCCCTGCCAGCACGGAGGAACCAGGAAGCAAAAGGCAGTGGGAACCAACGGGCTCCGGTCCTCACCCAGCGAGGGGCTGGCAGGGAACACCCCAAACCCAACAGCCGGTACCCCAAACGCTCCTGCGGGAGCAGGGAGCGCTTCTCCCAGCGAGCTCCCCCTGCCACAGTGGAAGGTGTCCCTGTCCATGGCAGGGGTTGGAAGCGGATGAGCTTTAAGGTCCCTTCCGCCCCAAACCATTCCCTGATTCTACGATATGCAGCGTTTATAATGGCACAGGGAAGAGATTTGTTTTCAGGCAATGCACTGTCACCCGATGGGATGAGGATGGAGAGTGCAGTGCAAGGGGGGTGATAAGACTAATGGAGGGCTTGGGTCAGGTTTGCACCCATTCTGACATGAGGCTCTGAGATAAGGCTTCAAGCCCCAAGTGCTGGGGCAGAAGCAGCAAAAAGCAACTCATGGACACCAGTGTTGAGCAGAGGAAACCTGGACCAGCGGCCTGAGCTGGCCACGCTCTGCAGTGCCCCATGGCACGGCTGTCCGGAGGGACAGGGCAGAGGGAGCAGGAAACCAGCTGCAGCCTCATGGAGGGTGTTCCACAAATGGTGTGGTGCCTGGGCCGAGCTCACGTCCCTGCGTCCCCGTTCAGGCTCCTCTGTGCCCAAATGCCAACTGCAGGGAGAAGCAGGGGGAGGTATCCTGGCTGGGAAACAGCACAGCCCTGCTATAGGATGAAAGGGCCTCGGAGACAGCGCTTCCACCCTGTTCTTCACAGGGAAGCCAATGGGAGCAGGTCCCCATCCCGCACCCGCAGGAGGAGGGTGCGATCGACCAGCGGTCATAGAACAGTTTGGGTTGGGAGAGGCTTTCAAAGCTCATCCAGTTCCAACCCCTCTGCAGTGAGCAGGGACATCTTCAACCAGATCAGGCTGCCCAGAACCACATCCCCTTGGCAATGAGGCTGGCACTGCCCCACCACTGCCCTCCTCCCCAGACGCCTCAGGCTTCCTCTCATCTCTCCCCTCTCCTCCGGCTCCTCCATCCGCAGCAGGACCTCGTCCCGCTCAGGTGCGGCGGAGGGCTCAGCGCCGGGCAGGGAGGTGCCGCGTGGCAGGGCCCAGCGCAGGGCCGGGTGCTGGCATCCTGCCCCCGCCATTATCTGCATTCCTCAGCTCTCCGGCGTGGGGCTGGGTGCGGCCATGGCCACGGTGTGCACCGGGGAGGGGGCCGGCAGCACCGTGGGGCAGGACACGGCCTCCTGCCCATGGCTCAGCCCCATTGGCTTCACGCCGGAGCCGCCCGCTGCGTCCATGAGCTGCCCCATGGACCCCAGTGGGGCCACGGGGAAGGGTTGGTGCAGTCGGCACTCAAGGGCAGCAGTATTCCAAGGACAAGCAGCCCGGCCCCGGTGCCAGGCAGCCCACAGAGCCCCTCCGCAGGGCTGGGGGGGGACCAGGGGGGGACCCCAGCCCCGGCTCAGCCACCACAGCCACAAGGAGCAGCGAGGAGGCGGCGCTGCGACGCGTGGACTCGAGTGAACCGCAGGGATCCGAACAATATCCCCTTTCTTCAGCGTTCCCGTGGCGGAGGGGAGGAGCGGAGGAACCCTGATTAGAAACAGGGCTGAGGAGAACGCCCCCGGGGAGCTGAAGCACCGGGGTTTGCGCGCGGTTCGGGGCCACCATCGCCCAGACCATCACGGCTGGCTGAGACCGGACACGAGCAGCGCGAGGTCCAACCTCTGCCCAACACAACCGCCAGCCCCCGGGGCTTCAGCCGCCCTCTGGAGCCAGGGGGGACAACTCGCCAGCTCTCGCCTCAACCCTCGCACCTCAGCCACGATGGGAACACCATGGGCTGCAGCTCTGTCTCATCAACCCCGTTATTCCGCCTCTGCAGAGGCCCAGGTCTGCTTCCAGCAGAGCTCAGCAATTCAGGACACCGGGATGCTGTGGCCCCTTGAGATGCCTCAAGAGCCAGGCATCCAAGTTGCTCATGTCTCCGGAATACTCCGGCCTTCACACCCCACTTACGATGGGAATGAGCTGAGCAGGCCAAGGAAAAGTGCCCCAGGTCAGCGCGGTGAGCGCGCCTGGGGGAAGCCAAGAGCTGGTTGTGCCCCTCTCCCCCCGCGGCCGCCCGCTCCGTACCTGGTGAATCGGACTTTGCAGATGTTGCACTCGTAGGGCTTCTCGCCGGTGTGGGTGCGGATGTGGCGCGGCAGCTTGCCCGCTCCCTGGATCACCTTCTCGCAGATGGGGCACTTCTGGAATGCTTTCGCCCTGATCTTCTTCTCCACCTTCTGGGACCAGGACGGATAGACATCGCCCTCGCTCGAACTGCCGAAGTACTTCAAGTAATAATCCATGACCCCATCGTCATCCTTTCGGTCGTCCTCCCCGAGCTGCTGCCTCCCCACGGAATTCATCATCTGCTGCAGCAGGGCGCTCGCAGCCATCCCATCCACCTCCCTGGCATCATCCTCCGTCTCTGCTCCAGCAGGAACGAAGCTGGGGGAGTCGCCGGCTTCCTGCTGGTCCAGAGGGCCCCCCGGGGTGCCCTCCTCTTCTCCCGGTGTGGCCAGGCCACGGCTGCTGTAATGTCCATTCTGAGAAGGTGAAAACATGGAGCCAGGAGCCGCCTCCTCCTCCTCTCTGTCCAGCCACATGGCTGGGTTGCTGTCAGGATCACAGTCATTCGCCTTTGGTCTTTCGTTGAGGGGGGCTTGCGAGTACAAGTCCATGCCATTGCAGTCCGGCTCCTCCTCCTCCTCTTGGCCTCGGAAGTTCAGTCTCTGAAGGTCTCTCAACTCTGGGTTGGTCCACGGAAAGCTGCCCTGATGGCCGTTGACGGGGTTGCTCTGGAAGAACTCCAGGTACTCTTTTGCTCTGAGATGGTTCCTTTGATCAATTTGATCTACTGTATCCATCTGGTCATTTTTGGCCAGAATCTTCCTGTCCAGGAGATCCGTGCAAACATCCCTTACCGCCGGGATCTCCAGCAGTGTGGCGGCGTTGAGGATGTCATTGACATTTGAAGTGCTGACAGTAAGGGTCGCGGTGTAAGCGAACTCCAGCAGAGCTGACAAGGCATCTGCGCTCACAAAGTCTATCTCATACACGTTTTGCTGGTCCACCACTAACCCTGAGGTGAAGAGCTTCTTGAAGTACTGGCTGCAGGCCGCCAGGACGGAGCGGTGCGTGGGGAACTCCTGGCCTTCCACCAAGATGACCACGTCGCACAACAGCCCGTTGTTTCTCTGCTCATTCAGACTGCTGAGGATGTCGCTGCTGTGATCAGGGAACGGGATCCCTATGGGGCCGTCCACGCCACCCGCCATCTTCGATGCAAAAGGCTACGAGAGAAGAAGGAAGCTCAGTGAGTCACAGGGGCCTTGGCTGCTCGGAGGCATCACATCACACAGGCAAACTCCTCACCGCAGAGCAGGGACCTGCCTGCTGATGCCAGCGTGCTCTGCAGCAAGCACCAGCTCCTCTCCACACCATCATCTAAGACATGCCTCCATCAGAAGGTGAGGATGGATCCATGCTCACCTTCGCTCTGGGAAGGAAGAGAAATGCAGCCCAGATGCTCTCAAGCTACAGACCGGAGAAGAGCTGAATTAGCACGGATCTGGGTCAGAGCAAGCGAGCCTTGGCAAGGACCAGGGTTAATACAGCCAGGCTGCATCTGGACCAAGCTGGCAGGCATGCCTGGCCTTGGGCTACAGTGGCTTGAGCCTCACCACTCAAAGTCGAAGAGTATTTCCCAATCCCACCACTTCTACTGGGAAGGCTCCCTGCTCTGCCCAGCCGAACTCATAGTCACAGAACCGTATCATGGAATGGTTTGGGTTGGAAGGGACCTTAAAGTTCATTCAGCTCCAACCCCCTGCCAAGGGCAGGGACACCTTCCACTAGATCAGCTTGCTCCAAGCCTCGTCCAACCTGGCCTTGAACGCTGCCAGGGATGGGGCATCACCAGGAAAACCATTCCCATCACTTGTTCCTGGGGTCCCCGGGTCTGCAGGCAGGGTGCTGGTGATGAGCATCCTTTGGGAAGGGCCCAGCAACAAGCTCAGCGCTTGAGGGCACTGGTGTGCAGGCACAGGGGAGCACCAGCCACCCCAGCCTGAGCTTTACAGAGACCAGCTTAGCCACCTAAACCCTCGGCACCTGCTGCACCTTCCCCAGGAGCAGGGGACCGGTCTCACCAAGGGCCAGCACCGGTCCCCATCTCAGAAAGGCTCCAGCAGAATGCGCAGTTCTTTCCAGTGCCAAGGGTTTCCTTGGGAAAGGATAACTAAGTCACTCCTGACCAGCTAGCACAACAGAAACGGATCCACTTGGCTCTAAACACATCCTCTCTTCAAAGGCTGAAGAAGCCGGAGCAAACTGAGCAGCTCCATTCCAAAGGGATCCCCCTTTGCAGGGAGAAGGGCACTGGGGCAAACACAGGCAAGAGCAAAACCTGCCCGGCTCTCTGCACTCTGCTGGCCACAACAATACCCTCAACTTTGCCCAGGCCCAGTCTATTGCTTCCTAAACTCGGGAGTGATGTTCTCCTCTCCATTTCAGTCAACCCCCATACTTCGTGCAGCAGAGATGCTGTCTGCCATTCCATCAATGTATTTTACCACCACCACCCCAAGCGCAAGTCATCTGGTTCACAAAGCACCTTGGCACCAGCGTGAGCATCAATGTCCCTGGTTTACAGATGGGGAAACTGAGGCACAGAGGGAAGCAGCAGCCACATGCGATGGGGGGGACGGATGAGTCAGGAGCACATCCAGAACCCAAGTAATTATACAGGAAGCGACTCCCAGCACTGCATTACGGAGCTGGCAACCAGGTTGCAAAACAACAGTGGCTTCCCAACGCACGCAGCCACCCCCATCCCCAGCCCATTTCCCAGGAGTTCTTTTTTTCCTCATTTATTCAAAGCTTCGTTATTCCAAGCAGAGAAAAGAACCAAAGCAAAGGGATTTCTGCACCTTGTTTTATCCAAAGACCACATGGGAGAGGGCAGTTCTGCGCCTGTGTGACACCGCTCTGAGGGAAACCCCTTCATATGAAACACCGGCGACGCATAAACCAGCAAACGTGCCAGGGGTTCAGGGTGGGAAGAGCCCGAGGAGCCGGGCTGGATGCACAAGTCCTGCCACGAAGCCCAAGCGTGGAAGCAAAGCAGCTTCCTGGGATGCCCACAGCAAGGCCACCGACTCCAGAGCTGGTTCCCAGCAGCAGCAGGGGTTGGATTCAGAGCTGTAAGCTCACGGGTTTTAAGATAAGGAGCCCTCACTAGGGAGGAAAAGGCTGAGCACAGCCTGGGGGCCAGGAAAGCTCCAAACTCAGGCACAGCCTTGGGGGGTGACCTTGGGCAAGGTCACCGCATCTCTGCATCCGCAGGGGGTCCAAGAGACCCCTCCTGGCCTCTCAAGCGGCTGGGATACTGTGGGGGAAGCCTCCACTGCCTCCTTCCCACCAGGGCAGCCCCAGGGCTCCCGGAACCCCCCTGATCTGCCCTAAACAATGGGTCTGACACCCCCAAACGCTTCCTGGCCCTGGAAGTGACAGAGAGCCTCCCTCCCCCTGCTTCCCCCCTCCAAATTGAGATGATTTACAAAGCATCCTGAAGCTCTGGGCAACGGCCCTGGGGGCAGCCACGCTCCATCACCCACCCGGCTCGGGGGTCCCATGGGACCTGGGGGAGCAAGTCAGGCCGTGCAGCAAGGTCACCCCCAGCCCAGCCTGGGGCCCGCCGGTGTGGGAACGGCGGCGGGGTCATGGGACTGCCGGGGGCTGGCATGGGAAGCTGGGCAAGTTTGCAGCTCATTCTCCTCGCACAACACGGCCTTTGTGTCCCTGCGGACGGCGAGGGGCGGACGGCTGCCCTGAGCCCCCCAGGAATGGATTCGGCGCCTGGAATGCTTGGACCACAGACAGCCTGCTCCCTCGGCAATGGGCTGAATGGACGGAGCGTTAAAGGCTGGGGATTAGCGAGAGACAGAGCCTTCCACCTTCACAGGTTCCCGGAGCAGGCACGGGACACAGCAGTGCAATGGGCAAAATCCTTTGGGAAAGGTCTGGATGGCCAGGTGACAGCGAGAAAAGCCATTGGCACAACAGCCAGCTAGCTCCTTACCTTGGCAAGTGTAAGGTCCGAATGGGCCACCAAGGGGGAGCTTCCATCACTGACCTGTATTTCCCAGGCAGCTCTTTCCTCTGCGTGCACCCTCTGCTCACCCAGCAGCATCCCACACTTGCTGTCCCAGACTGAGTGTCTCTGCAGGGCCACAGAGGTGCCACATTTCACCCCAAAGTGCCTGTTTGAGGCAGCGGGAGCTGGCCCGCACACGCCACCCGGGGCAGCTGAGGGAGCACCATCAACTTGAAATACAGCCCAGCTGAAAGAGAGAGTTTACAGCAATCCCAGAGCCCTCAAATGTATTTATAAACCTGATTTACAAGCCTGGCCTAACTGCTCAGCTCATTCAGCTCTGCATTTCCAAGACACCAACCCAAGCGAGCTTTGGCTATTCCTGGCTCCAAAGCCCAGCCTGACACAAATCCAGCCTGATTCCAGGCAGGAAAAGCTGTCACTTTGCTGGGCAAGCAGTGGTGCAGAACCCCAAGCCGCTGCTCAAGGCAACCTCGGCTGCCCCACATCCAACCCGTTCCGCGCTGAGGCCGACCCCTGTTTGATGCTGCTCCTCAACACCGAAAGGTTCTTTTCCCTAAGCTCAAGTTATCCACTTGCTCCTTCCAAACCTCCCAGAGGAGCTGCAGGAGAGTGGAACAGAGTTAACCGAAACCCCTGAGCTTGCACTCGCAGCCAGCGGGATGTCACCCCATGGCTTTCCTGCAGGAGCTGTGGAATCTGACATTTACATTCAAATGAGACGACCACATTAAGATGGGATCGCAACCAAATGCGCTGACAAAACGCTGCTTAATTACCAGTTTTCCATGTAACCTTAGTGCTTTGGTTGGGGTTTTTTCCTTTCTCTCTTTGCATTGGGCAAACCAGGGAACCTGAGCAGCTCGGAAGGGCTCGGAAACGCACCGGGATCAGGTGAAGAGCTGAGTCACATCTGCTGAGCCGGGAACAGGGAATGTTTTCAAAGTGCTCTTCATCTGGAAGAGATCCCGAAGCACTTCGCAAAGGGCAGAGCTCTCCTCTCCTCGCAGGTGCCACCCGTTCCAGCAGCGCAGAGAAGCTGCAGCAATAACACGCACCCGCTTGGGGCAGGAAGGCAAAATTATCCTTGCCTTTGCCATCGAGCATGAGGCAAAATGGCTTCAGGGCACCTCTACGATCCCCAGCACGAGGCTTCCTGGGAGTCACCGCCTTTTGGGCTACAGCACGTGGTCATCTGTGCAGTGTACAGTACAGTACAGTGGTTATTTGGCCTCTTGCAGCTCAAGGGGACCCAAGGAACGGGCATCACAAGCTGTTGTGCCCGGTTCCTTGGAGGAAACGTGCCTATGGCAGCGAGGGCAGCCTGCAGAAACCCTGCTATGTGCTGGCAGAGAATTATTAAAACCATGCTGCTATATATATATATGTATAAAAAAAGGCAGTGGTTTGCTGCCCAAGGCCCAAACATTATCCCAGCCCTCACTCACCACCGACCAGAGAAATGGGCATTTTTTCCCTATGAATAGCTCGCCCCAATTATAGGTCACACAACGCAAGCCCTTGTGTCTCTTCACTTCATATTTAGGGAGCGATCATCCCAGTTCCCCTCTTTCCTTCTTGCAGCTGCACGGCCGCATCGGCAAGCCTGGACCCCTCGAGATGAAAGGCAGCTCTCGGGTCCTTTGGAGCGTGAGCCATCGTCTCTGCTGACACCAAGCTCTGCAACAGCTCAAGGACAAGCCCGAGCAGGTCTCCCTCTGCCCAGGATCCACCCATAACTATGCAGAGGCCTGGGGAAACACACCTAGCACGCAGCAGCACAAAGCCAACAAGGTGGGAAGGTGGTGGGCAGGAGGAAATGAAGGAGGGCGTTTTGCCTGCTTGGGAGAAGTCACTGCTTCAACCACTCCACGGTGCTATTAAAATTCAACTGCTCTCTAAAGGCATGCGCTGCTGGCAGCTTAGTGCTAAAACAGCTGAGTTATATGGACCTGCAAAAGAGGCACGTTCCTCAGAGGAAGACCCTGCGCACCAACAGAAGCCAACTGCATTGGGCGGCAAAATTAAGATCAAATAAAAGCAAGTGATTTGGTTTGGTTTGGTCTTTTAATGGAAGCTAAAATGCTGACGATGCAATGGGAAGACCTCCTGTGTGTTTAGCAGGTAACTGAGCCATCAACAGCTCAGAGGGAATTGCAGCTTCCTTATGTTTTGACTGGACATCGCACGCGGGCTAAAACACCAGAGGACACCCATGGCATGACCAAGATCATGCAGCCATTGAAGTGAAGAGATCAGAGCAGAACAAGCATCCTGTAAATATCTGTGGGCTCCTGGCGGACAATATGACTCTGTTCTCCAACCCCTCCAGCTCCCACAACTCCTCGGCTGAAGGCCCCGACTCTGGGAAGATGTTCCCTCTATTCAGTCCAGGGTCTTCTGTTACCATAGCTCTAATCACTGGATTCACAACGGGAAGGCTCGTCTAAGGAACGAGACTGGCCACATCACGAGGATTCGGTCAGCTCCTGAGCACACAACCAGCCCAAGCTGCCATTCCACTGGCTCCTCAAAGCATTTACTTCCGATGCTTCCAAAGTTCAGAGCTCTCCGAGCATCCCACTTTCCAACGTCTCAAATCGAACGTGAAGCGGAAAAGCAACCGGGATGCTGTGACAGTCAGAAGGCAGCCCAGGCTCCTCAGTCCCAGCAACCACCCTTCGTTTCAGTCCAACTTGATGAACTCGCACCACTATCAGGTAAGCAAACCAGCTGGGGCTTCCCTTGCCACTGCCAGCTCAGACCTGCCAGGGAGGTTTGCCTCACCCTACTGTCTAGAAATAAATGCCTGGGCAGCATAGGAAGCTCCAGCACAGCGAACCCGCGTTCTAGGACTGCTTCATCCCAAGCAGCCGCCCAAGGTAAAAGCAAATCTACCCCAAAACCCTGCAGTTCCATCAACCGCCCTTCCTTCAACCACTACATCCTTCATCTCAGGAGAGCCAAAGCACTTTATGAGCTATAGATCGACCGGGGAGAAACACCTAACACACAACAGAAACAACAGTCTCCAGGGCAGGACGCACAAGGATTTAGCAGCACAGAAGTTCAGGCAGGAAAGGAGAATCCCACATCCTGCAACTGCTGCCAAGGGAACTCTGGTAGGAAGAATATCTGGTAATTGCTCCCATTGAAGTCTGGATGGAGCACTGGAATTGAACGCCCCTCAGACCCTCAATGAGCATCCTGGGAACTCCGACGGCCACAAGTAATAAAGCACCTTGCTTTTCCTTCGTATTTCAAGCACGGTATTAACACTAATCCCCTCCCACAGCACAGCACCTCAGAGGCAGGAGCGGTGCCAAGAGCTGGCTTTGCCGTGGTGCTCTCCTCTCCTCGGGCTGGCCAAGAGGGGCAGATCTGCAGAGCCGGTGGAGCAAGGACAGCCCTTCCCCAGCCGCCAGCCAGCCATTTCCTCGCTGGGGAACGGCTGCATCCTGTGCTCATTCACAGCAGCCTGCGTAGGTCTGATATATTTGGCAGGGAATCTAAATTGGGCTGGAAGAGCTGCGTTGAAGAATTCGGATGAAGAAGTCCCAAGCCCACGTTACACCAGTGTTTCAGCTTGGACGCCGAAGCGGGCCACCAAGGGACAGCCACCAAGGCTCTCAGCACGGTGACGCATCTCCTGGACAGACAGGTTCTGGGGTAATTCAGCAATCTCCCTGCTCCCTCAAGCAAACCACGGCATCCCTAAGAGACCAATTTACATGTTACACCTCAACCCATTTACAATCTTCCCAGTATCCAAATGCGCCCCTCTCCACTGTGCCAGCAGTGGGAAGAAGCAGAGAACTTCACCAAGGCACCTCAGTGGTGAAACAGTGACCGGCTGTGCCAAGCCACAACCCGGAACTGGACTGGAATTGGGACTCCCAAATCCTGCCACTGAGGCAGGCTGCAAATCAAGCAGCAGAAGAGATGGTGCTCCCACACCAGAGCAGGGAGATGACCACTGCCAAGGTGGAGCTGGTCAAGGAGATGCTGCAGGCCTGGGACACCACAGTGCACTAGAGGAAATCATGAGGGACACAGCTACAGGAGGCACCAGGAAGAAAGGGTTTATTCGCTCTTCATGTTCTCAAACTGCTTGAGTGCAAGTGCTTTTCAGATGATGGCCCAGAAGAGAGAGGCCAATGCCAGATGCGGCTATTTCCCAGCAGCATGGGCAACGAAAGGACAAGTGCTGCTGAGGGAAATGCTCACGACTATCGCCTTCAACACCAGATCCACCAACCAACCACCCCTTCAGCAATCTTATCCCTGTTTCTCTCCCTGCTTCCCCATTAAGCCGATGCAGGCTCCAACCTCTAAGCCCAACCACAATGCTGAGAGCATTACTACTGCTAACTAAGAGAGTTAAACCAGAATCAGCAAAGGGAGAGCCACCTTCACAGTGCACAGGGCTCCCTGAACACCCGGAGAGAGGCACCTCTCAGGATGAGGGCTACGGAATCATAGAACAGTTTGGGCTGGAAGGGACCTGCAAAGCTCATCCAGTCCAACCCCTGCAATGAGCAGGGACATCTCCAACTAGACCAGGTTGCCCAGAACCACATCCAGCCTGCCCTGGAATGTCTCCAGGGATGGAGCATCCACCACCTCTTTGGGCAACCTGTGCCAATGTTTTACCACCCTCCGTAAAGGTTTCTTTCCTCACATCCAGCCTGGACGTCTCCTCTATGAAGGAAGAAACTAATGGCTATGGCTCTCACCCAGACCTACTGGCATTCACCACACAGAGATGCGTCACAGCGTGGCTCTATCTCTGAAGATGCTGGTAGCTCACTTCCACCATGAAGAAACCAGACGAGGGATGACCAAACATCACGCTCTGCAACACTGCAGATCCCCACTGCTGGGGAGGGATTTCCTTCCAAGGCACCGCACAGCCTCGCGCAGCGCACGGGGAAGTTGGGTTTCCGCTGCAGCATCAAGTCCTGGCAACCCCCAGAAGCAGCCTTAGACCCTGACAGAGCAGGGGTCTGCTCCTGCTGCCACGTCACCCTGCCTGCGCCAGAGCTGTCCCAGCGCAGCCACAGAGCCTCCCCGAGCTGCCACCCCCCAAAGCCACCCACTTTTCACCACTGCCAGCAGCCACCAGGACGTCCTGAGACCTCTGTGATGTTGCAAGGTGAGCTTGAACTGGTTTCTCCACCCAGACCTCCGTGCCAATTTTCTCCTTTGTCATCACAGACCGTAGTTAATCCAGCAGGAACGTGTCTTGGTTCGAGCCTGTGCAGTCATAGAGCAAGGACCCCGCGCGTCTCCCTTGAACTTCTGTAGGTGCAGGGGTTTACTTTCGTGCTAGAAGCATCCCCAGCACCAGCACCATCAATCTGCCTTGGTGTTTCTCAACAGGACGGTCCCAGGTCCATCGAATGATGTCTGTGTGCTGCGACCGTCACCAACAGCCACCAGGGAAGAGGAATGTCTCCATGCCAGGAAGAAAGAAGCCACCATCCACTGAGAAGGCCAAGAGCCACCCAGTGGCCCTCAGACCCTGCCCAAACCCACCTTCACTCAGCAGGGCTCTCGGTTGCCTTCACTCCAGCTGCTCCTCTCCTCAGCTGAGCCACTGCAGCCTACGCAGGCGGCCCTCAGCCTGCTGAGAGCATCCAGGCCTGGCTTACGGGCCGGGAAGGCCACCCCTGTGTTAATGGAAGCTGCTTGTTTCGCTGCTGGAACAAACCCTTCAAAAGCCAAGCCCAAGCGCTCCCACACGCCTCGTGCCGCAGCCCTCCCATGGGCTTTCTCCCACATAGAGCAACAGAGCAGCTCCCTGCAAAACCACAGCGGGGGGTTCAGGGGACCCTGCACAACACCAAGCCCTTTGCTATTCGGCGCCGGGTTCTGCTGAGTGCTGCAGGAGGCCCCCAAAGTTATGTGCAGAGGGAAAAAGAGAACACAAAGGCAACCGCGTGTTGTTCTTGCCTACGAGCACAGTGCGTACGGAAAGGGAAGGGTTCTTTCCCAACTCAAAAGCCCCATAACTCCGAAGGCCCCAAGATCCACACAGGAATAAGCTGCCAGTGTTTCAGAAAGGCAGGATTTGGCCCCTTTGCCAAAGGGAACGACTGGAGACGTCCTGAAGAAGCAAAGCCGCCACCAGCATTAACCCACCGCTCGGCAAAGCACGAGGGCTGCGGGGCCACCGGCACATCCCAGCCAGCAAGGCCGGGCGAAAACAAGAGCTTCTGCAGGTATTTATACACCCTCAGAGGCCAGGCACAGCCAGAGGCCAAATCCTGCGCTCACCACTCCAGCCAAAATCCTTTCAAGTCACCATCAGCCCTTTCCCTGCCGAAGGCCGACAGTAGCTGCCCCTTCACCCCACGATCCCCTCCCATGTTACAGCTTCTCTCCCTCCCCTAAGCACAGGGAGCCATAAGAACCACTCAAATCTCAAATACCCCATTCCAACAGCCCCAGCACCCTTCCCCTTCCCTGCACACCCCGCTTTCCACCCCAGCTGAGCCTCAAACCCACACATCCCTCTCCCACTCCACAGTCATGTCAGAGGTTCCCCTTTGCAGCCTCCACGTCACCCTCCCCCTCTGACAGCCCTCATGCTTCCTGCCTGGCTCCCCCTGCCCTCAGCTTTGGAGGTCCAGCACTGACCCAACTGCCGCAAAGGGCACCTCAAAAACCGCTTTTCTACACCGGGAAGAGCGAGAAGAAAAGGAAAAATAAATAAAGACCAAGACGGAGTTTCCTGACGAAGCAGAGCGCACCGGGCAGGGCAGTCCCTTAGGTAACTCCTAGTCTGTGGATAAACAGGCAGCTCGTCTTGCCATTCTCGGCTCCGCACGACGTGCAAAAGCGAATCCCAATAGCAAACATGCCACACGCTTCATCCCCACCAACGCTGTCCTGCCATGCAGCTCTTTTCCTTCCCTCCTCAGCACACAACCGGGATGAAGGGAGGGAACGCTGAACCGGTACCGCGTGTACTCTGCCTGTTGGGGCAAGAGGCTCTGGGTAACTAGAGAGCAGCAACCTGTAGCTACAAGCCTACTCTCCACGCTTGCCCAGCTCTGTGCTGGGCAGGCAGTCAAGCAAACAGGAAAGAAGAAATACCTACTTACTGGCTTCCAGTTTGCTGGTGGGAATTAAGGAGGTGCACGAACCAGGAAGGAAATAGGGCGCACAACTGGAGTTTAACAACAGGCAACAAGGAGTTAAAACGCAGCACTGGGATGCTTGGAGCATCCTCTGCTGTGATGCTAAGCGGGGCGGCAGTGCTTCCAAAAGCGGGGTGAGGATCTCCCGTGGTTTCAGATGGGCATTACGGAGCTGCAGGGGTGGGAAGGGGGTGGGAAATGGTCCGGAAGGTGCAAAGAAACCACCCACAAGCGCCAGCGCTGTGTGCTTCTAAACCCTGGGAGAGGACGCGGCTCCGTGCGCAGCTTCGAAGAGCTCGATGGAAAGTATTTGAGACAGCAAAGGCTGTCTCCAGGGAGATCACGCTCCCAACACTCCTCCTGGATGCGCGTCTGAAGGGGTCGGCGAAGCAGTGGCGGCTGAGAGGCGGCGCTTGCCAGGGGATCTGCGGCTCATCTCACCCTCGTGGCCTTGGCTCCCACCTGCAGCCACGGGGCAGCTCGCACCAGTTTCCAGTTTCTCACACCTTGTCACATTCGGAGGGGACACTGTTCTTGAGAGCGTCCCTCCACCTGCAGCCCAGGGCTGCTGCCCGCAGGCTCACAGGACACTCACAAGCGCCTCAGGCAATCGGGGTGCTGGGGGGGAAGGAGCCCCACCTCCATCTGAGGCACGAACCCACTTTTGCTCCGTGTGCTCCGTGGAAGCCGTGTCCAGGCTCTGCTACGGGAGCCAGCAGTGACACCGGGGAGGCAGGGAAACCGAAGCTGTGCACGGAGGGAAGATGATCCGGCCACAGAGCTGGGCGAGAAGCAATTGTCCCTGGATACTCGCAGAGGATCCCGGCGCTCATCTGACCTCGTTTACTCCCGCTCTGACGTCCTGCCAGAGCTCCTCTAGGACCGGCGGGATGCTCCAGGCACAGGTATTGGGACAGACAGATGGGGAACCGGCTCATGCATACCGGGAGGCAGCACCGAGCACAGCCACACAGCAGTTTGGATCAAAGGGTCATGGGACTGGGTACAAACGCTTCCCTTCATCCCAGAGCCCGCCTGCCTTTCCCCCTTTCCCTGAGTTTTTCCCCATCAAAAGGCTTTTAATTACAGACTGAAACCAGACTCTTCAAATTTGAGGTTAAGGCTGGTTGAGAGCACAGTTAAGAGCAACAATTTATTGCTCTGACTATATAAGATAACAAGTAGAATTCTAATTGTTTGCCACAGAAGTTCTCTCTTTCCATAAACGCAGCATCCCGAGACTGGGAAAAAACCCTCAAGTGTCAGTTTTAATCAAGATTCAACCAAGTTCTCAAGAGTTTAGGCTCCACCTCAGGTGCAGACGTTTCCCAGCCCCAATTTTTCGGTTCGAGGAGTTGACTTTTCAGGTTGGGGACCTGATTCTTGAAGAGTTAAACCCAAGCACTCGGGCACCAAACAATGTCTGGAGTAAGACAGGCAGCGCACACAAACCATCACAGAGCCTTGGGATCAGCATACACTTCTTCCCCGAGTTGCCCCCCAAGCTGACATCCAGGTTCTCACGCTGGGAAAACAACTTTAACTTTCAATTCTGCTTTCAAAGTCCCAGAACACAAAAGCAAACCCATTGCCTTCACGGGCCAAAGGAATTCCACCCAGCGCCTCTCACCTCTCTCCACCTCGCGAAGCCCAGGACACGGCTAAAGCCATGCATCAAACCCACTGCCACAGCACAAGGTGCGTAGACGAGCAAATAATAAAGCAAGCAAGCAACAAACCAAAGTCTTAACAAGAGTTGCAGGTCAGCAGAAAGTGAAGAACTCCTTTCCTTCAGCACCGAGTTTATGAGGAGCTCATGCCTTGCAAAACCCTCCCCAAGTTACTAACGCAATTAAGGCTTGGTGGAAAAATCCCACCATCGCCCCAGCGTTTTGGTTGCGCCTCTTCACTCCCTCTTTCACCAGAACAAGCCTAAACAGGGGCCAGGATGAATACTAAACACGAACGGCTCCTCTCTTACAAACTGCTCAGTTTCTCTCTGTCTCCCCCCTTTTTGCTTTTAAAGCTGTTTAAACACAGCATCTGCAGCAACCCACCAGAACTAAACCAGCCCAGCTCACCCCAACCAGCCTCCAGACAGGGCCACACGCTGCCGCTTCCAACCAGGACCAGCAGAAACAATCCCAAGTAACACGTTTCCTCAAGAAAAAGAAAGGAAGAGGGAACTTTATAAAGCAATGGGATGACCTTTTAGCTCCGCTGCACACAACTCCAGTCCTCATTAGGTTGTAAATTCTTCCAGGCAGAGACCTCCTCTGCCCGTGCCTATAAAGCACTTGTACATGAGTTATGGTTTCGATAGCAGCACGGGGCACAGGCTAATCTTGAGCTCAGACCAGCAGCAAACTCTTCCCAAGAGTCCTTGAGCTGAAACTGCTGTTGCCCCGCACGTAAAAGGTGCTCCAGGAGCTGAGGCTGCGGGCGCACACTGGGAGCTGCTGCTTCCAGCGTGGGAACGCCGGGGTTTAGAAGTACCGGTAAAGAGGAAGTCCCAGGTGCCAGGAGTCCCGTTCCATGCTCAGGTCCAGCGGCCTTCCCCGCACTCCTGAAGCAAGCCCTTTCCCCAAGCCGCAAGCAGCCTAACTCTGCTGAGAACGCTTTGGGCTGGAAGGGACCTTCAACGCCCATCCAGTCCAACCCCCTGCAACGACCAAGGACATCTCCAACTATCAGGCTGCTCCCAGGCTGCAGCCCTCCGGGAAGCCAGCGGGAACCTGCAGCTCGGCGCCGGGGGCTCAGCACAGGAGCCGCGGGTACCTCAGGCACGCTCCTGATGCCCAACCCGTTGCCTCCAACTCAAGAGCCAGGGGACGGGGAACTGTCACAGCCCGGGCCAAGGCGAGGCCTCCCCCGGGCCGCGGGTGGGTGATGCCTCCCCTCAAGCCCCCCTCTGCCAGCGGAGGCCACGACGCGGCTCCGAGGGAGGCTTCGCCCCGCAGAGCGCCCCCCGAGGGGAAGGGGGGGGGGGATTATCGCTGCGAACCGCGCGGCCTCCCGCCCCCCCTCAGCGCTGGGGGTGGGTGCGGAGCCGGCGGGGGGCCGATAAGGAACGGCACAAAACCACCGCGAACCGCGCGGAGCGGGGGCAGCGCGGCCCGGCCCGGCCCCACCGCGGGGCTCCCCGCCGGGAGTGGGGGGGGGGGGGGGGGGGGGGGGACGGGGACGACCTTGGGGTGCTCGGGGCCGGGGGGGGGGTGTGTGAGGAGCGGCCGCGCTCGCGGGCCACACGCCCCGGGGGACCCCACCCTGCGGCCCGGGGGCCCCCCCCCGTCCTCCGCCGGGTGCCCCCCCCGCGGGCCCACAGGAGCCTTGGCCGAGAGCCACGACCCCACCCCTTCCCCCGGGCGGGCCGCGGCCATGGAGGCCGAGGGTGGGGGGGGGGGGGCGCACGGAGGGCTCAGACCCGCGGCCGCCGCCCGAACCCCCCCCCCCCCCCCCGGGTCGGGGCCGCGGTCCCCCCCGCGGAGCAGCGGAGCCTCCGCCGCGCGCGTCCTCGGCCGCCCCGCGCCGCGCGCAGCCGCCCGCCATTGGGCGGGGCCAACGGGGGGGGGGGGGGGTGGGGGGGAGTGGAGGGCGCGCCCCGATTGGCCCCGCCCGCTGCCCGTCAACACCGCCTCCCACTCGCCGCGCGCGCGGGGCGCGCTGGGAACCGCAGTCCGCGCACTCGCACGCACCCGCGCGGCGGCGCGCGGCCCGGACTACAACTCCCAGCAGCCCCCGCGCCTCGCACCCTCCACCCCCCCTCGACGGAGGGGCCCTTCCCTCTCCCCCCCCCCCCCCCCCTCCACGACCCCCCCCCCC
This sequence comes from Ara ararauna, assembly GCA_028858755.1. NCBI lineage: Eukaryota > Metazoa > Chordata > Aves > Psittaciformes > Psittacidae > Ara > Ara ararauna. The sequence goes on along the minus strand of CM054398.1, from coordinate 1,468,144 downwards.
CCCCCCCCCCCCAAGCACGGCCCGGCCAAGTACAACGTATGCAGGCGGCGGGGGGGAGGGGGGGGGCAGCGCGCCCGGCCCCGCACGAACCCCCCCCCCGCCCGCACCCCCCGCACCCCCTCCCCACCCCGCACAGCCCCAACGCTGCCCCCGGAGGGGGGAGGGGGGGGAGGGAGAGAGGTCGGGCTCCAACCGCCCCCCCCCCCGCCCTGAGCCTGGCCCCCGCCGGTCCCCCCCGGTCCCCCCCGTACCGGGCCGTGCGGTCCGAGCGAGCGGAGCGCGCCGCGCCGTGCCGAGCCGGGCCGGGCCGAGCCGTGCGGGCGGAGCAGGCTCTGGCCGCCCCGCGGGAGCTGCTCGCCGAGGCCCGTATGCGGCTCTCTTCCTGCTCCGGCCGGGGCCGCCCCGCTCTTAAAGGGGCCGCGCACCGCCCCCCCCCCCCACCCCCCCCTCGTCCGCGCCCGCCCCCCCCCGCCCCGGGGCGCAGCCTCGCAGCCGGCGGGGGGCGCCCCCCGCAGCGCGCGGCAGCGGCGTTGGGGTGCGGGGCCCTTTAAGAGCCCCCCGCGGACCCCTCGAACAGCCCCCACAGAGCTCCGGACACCACCACCCCCCCCCCGTGTCACCCCACGAGGCGCCCCAGGGCACCCGCTCCGTGTCACCCCATGGGGCAGCCCCAGGACCCCCAACCCACCCCTGTCACCCCATAGAGCACCTTACACCCCTCATGTCACCCCATAGGACACTTCCAGACGACCCCCGACGCCCCCCCCGTGTCACAGGGGACACGAAGAAGCTCTGCCCAAGGTCAGTGATGGGCTCCAAGCCAGCGCTATAGGGACAGGGGAGGGGACAGGGGACAGCCACCACCTCCAGCCTGCCCCAGGGCCAGGCTGGGGGGTCATGGACACCCCCGCCCCCCCCAGGACCGCAGCTGCAGGGCTATAATAGCTCCCCACCATTCCGCTCCAGAGTGAACAGCTCCTCCAGATTCCTGCGGGCGGTCAGGTTCTGCTGGAATTAGTAATAATTCAAGGAAATATTAATTAAAGGAGGAGGAAGATGAGGAAGGTTTTGATCAACAGCGCCTGCGATTCCCCATTTCCCCCCTTTTTGGCTCCTCACATGGAGCATTCACCCCCCATATGTCCCCCCAAGAGGGGTTTTTAGGGGGGCTCGATATCGTTAACCCCATTCTAGAGGCAGGGAAACTGAGGCAGGACAGGGGAACATGGCTGGAGGTGGGGACTGAGGGGCCCCAACACGGGGGGGCCCGGGTGCACCCCTGGGCCCGGCCATGCGCCGCAGCCTCCTGCTCGCGGCTGCTTTCGCTTTCCCCCGTCACAACAGGGATGTGCTCAGACCCCCCCTGCCCCAAGCTGAGCCCCAGCGTGGCCCCAGCAGCCCCCCCCCACCCCCAAACTGCCCCCAACACATACAGAGAGCACCGATGTACAGCTGGGGGGGGGGGGGGAAGGACCCCAAACATCCCCCTCCTGCCCTGCAACAGCAACAGGGTTTGGGGTACCCCATCCTCCGTGTGCCCCCAAACCTCACACCCAACCCATGGGAGCCCCCAGTGACTCCGAGCCAACATCATACAACCTGCTGCAGCTCCCATGCGTGGAGAGAGTTGGTCCGGGTCCCTGCAGGATGGCACAGACACCCCCCCCACACACACACAAGGGGACTCCAAAGAAGCAAAAGCAGGACCCCCCCCCCAAGCGCCACTGCGGGCACTGGAACAGGCACACGGGCTCCACAAAGCTTTCTGTCAGTTTGGGGTCTGATTCTGGCCATAAATGTTTCACCCCAAATAGCCCAGAGCCCTTCCCAGCACCCTCAATGGGATTCAGGGCATTGCTCCATCCTCACATCCCGCATCCGTGCGGGCCGGTTATGCCAAGATCATTCCCTTATCCCCTGCTTCTGCTGGAGGTGGCCACCAGCACATCCCAGGCTCCAAGCACGGGTTGCCACCACCTCTCCCATGCAGGGAGAAGCCAGCGGCATTCCAGCTTAACAGGGGTTAACGCCACTTGGGGCACAACCAAGAAGAGAAAAGGCCCATGAGCGGTAAAGTGCCATTTATTTGGGTGGGTTTTCCCCCCCCAGGATGAAAATATTGAGTCTAAAAAAGTAATTGCACCAACACAACCTCCACCCCTGCCTCCCCTCCTCCAAAACCCAGCCCTGAAACCACCTGAAATCACCCCAAAGCTTCAGACCTGCCCCTTCCCTGCCTCCCACTTCCATCAGAGACAAAACCCACCCCTACAAGCAACCCAGGCTGAGCCAGTGAGCACAGACCCCCCCCTCAAATGTGGGGTCTCCCCATGGGATTGCCGTGGGGGGACATGGTTGTTCCCAGCAGGACAGTGCCGTTGCTGGAGAAGGGGATGAGGGTTTGGGGTTACGAGGGCCCTGGGAGCCCCCCTTTGCTTTTGGGAAGAAAAACAGCCTGAAAAGAAGGAAAACAGGTAAAAATCCCACCAAGCTTCCCAAAATCATCTCCTGTGGGGGCCTGGGGAGCACAGAGCCCCACTGGGGGAAATGGGTCCCCCCAAAATGCACACATGGGATGGAAAATGAGGTGAGAGCAGGGCTCAGCCAGAGCCATGGGGTGCATGAGGTCCTTCCTGGGCATGGAGGGGGGACATGGCCAGGAAGGACCATGACCCCCAGTGACGCCAGTGGGGCCTGGGGACAGCATGGTCGCACTTGGGGGGGTTCATCCCTGCCAGGCACAGCCTTAGCACCCCACAGACCCACCCCAAGGGAGTGGGGGCTCAAGGGGGGGTCCAGCGGGGCTCTCCTCCATCCCCCATGGCCAAGGGCACTTGGTGAGAGGCAGCTGGAGGGGGAAAACCAGGAGCCTGGGTGGGGTTCACCCATTCCCATCCTCAGGAGATGGGGGTCGGGGGGGGCCCTGCTCCTGCCCTGCCCCCCAGCAGCTCTGCTCCCACCCCTGCACTGGAAGGAGCCAGGGAAGCACCCAAAGGTCCAAGCCAGGGCTTGCCATGGATCTACTCGACCCCAACCGGCAGCTCCCTCCCATTCCAGGAGCGCTGCCCGCACGAGACCCTGCATTAACATCCAGTGTGTGACAAGAACAGGTTTAACACAACCCTTTACCAAGAAAACACAACTCTCTCCTCTCCTCCACCAGCAGCAGGGCCAGGAGGGAGCTCACAGCTCCGCTCCCACTCAACCACTGACCCCTATCCCAGCACTGGGAAAACGACACCATTCCCACGGCAGAGTTCCTCCATCCCTTCACTCATTCCTCCACGTTGGAGCCCACCAGGAGGAGGTGGAGGTCCGGCCCCATCTCACACACGTGCATGTGTGCGCCCACACCCCCATTCTCTTCTGGTTTTAACCCAAGGGAACATGTTTCAAAACCAAAACAAACCAAAGCGAACAGAAGCAGCACCGCATTTCCCAAGAGTCAGGAGCTCCGGAGCCGGAGCAGAGGCCTGGAACACCCCCCACCACCACCACCATCCATAGGAACCAATCCCGCTCCGGCTGCGGGGCGGCCAAGAGATGCTTCCGAGGGGATGATGGTGCTTTGCCGCTTGGATGTGAGGCGAGGAGGGGCCGGGAAGAGGAGGAGGAGGAGGAGGAAGGAGGGAGGGCGCTTGTGTCGCCTGCGGGAGGAGAGGAAAGGGTGGCTGAGGCCGATGTGCTGACCCTCACACGGCGGCACGGGTGGGAGTGCTGGGCTGGTTCAGCCGCAGCGTTCGGCACAGCCAGCCCGCGAAATCCACCTCCTCCACCTCGGAGCGCTTGATGAAGGTGTGACTCTGGAAGCCAAGGGAACAGGGTTAGGAATGGCGCTGGCTGCCTGGCCCCAAACCCGGCCCCGCACAGTGGGATGGAGCCCGGAGACGGGGGAAGATCCCGGCGCTACGACTCAGGCAGAGAAAGGGGATTTAAGAGGAACTGTTTGTTCCTTGCTGGGATTTCAATCCGTGCTGGCCACAGAGTCAGCATGCGGAATGGGAGCGGGGAATACCTAAAGAACAGAGGCCAGATGGCCCCTGCCCCCTTGGTACAGGTAGGACAAGGTGCTGCAGCTCCCCACAGTCCCAATAGCCCCTTCATGGCAAACGCTGCACCCCCAAGGGCAGAAGGTAGGGGAGAAGCTGAGGTGGGACAGGACAACCTTTGTAAAGGGCATTGGGCCACACAGGCCACCTCCTTTGCAAGGGCTACGTGGGAGCTCAGGGACTGAACTTGGTGCAGAGGTCCGCGTGCTTACACTGCACTCATGGAATGGTTTGGGTTGGAAGGGACCTTAAAGCTCCTCCAGCTCCAACCCCTGCCGCGGGCAGGGACCCCTTCCACTGGAGCAGCTTGCTCCAAGCCCCTGTGTCCAACCTGGCCTTGAGCACTGCCAGGGATGGGGCAGCCACAGCTTCTCTGGGCTCAAGCACTCACTGAAACCGGGCTGTGCTCAGCCCAAGTATGTTCCTATTTATCTGCCCAGTTCAGGAAGCAAAGGTTTGTCTCTCAGGCACAGGACAGGGGGTGGTTCCCACCCCAGCTCCACACAGGCTTGATACCATCACTGCCTTTGAACTACAGGTGAGTCACACTCCCTCTCCCAGACTCCATTTGGCTCCTGTTAAGCTCAGCTGGGGAGTTTCCAGCCTTTTGAGCAAGAGGTGCAGAGAGATGGGGCAGCAGTTGGCAGATCTGGTGCCACCCCACTGGAGAAAGAAACCTGCTCTCCTCGCTTACCATCAGCATCTTCAGATCTGCCCGTTCTGCTGGGTTTTTAATTAAGCTGAAATGAGAAGAACAAGAGAGCAAAACCAACGTTGAGACACCGCTTCTGGGAAACCAGTCCCCTGAAGGTCCCCAGCATCACCAAAAGCCATTTTGGCCTCCTGGCAGTGTGGAAACAGCTTGGAAAGCATCATCTCCAGCAGCCCAGCTCCTGGGGAGAGCTGCAGGATCCATCTCTTTCAGACTGTGTGGAGGGAATGTACCTGCAGATGGGGAAAAGGACCCAGCACTTGGTGGGGATGAGGGATTTCTGCCATGTTCAAGCTCTGTGATTTAACAGGAGCTGCAGCAGCATCCTCAGGTGTGTCCCTACCACATCACAAGGGCTGGAAGGTGACAGTGTGGTGCCTGCAAGGCTGTGGGGTGACTCAGCCCCGTCAATCTGTTCCATCATCCCCCTGCCAGGCTCATATTTAGAAGGCGCTGGGATACTGCTCAGCATCACCAGAAATAAACTGCTTTTATTCCAGCCCTTCCCAAGGCTGGAGTTCCCAGCCCAATGTGGGATCACTGCAGCCAGGCAGATCACCTGCAGAGCAGGAGAACACTGTGTTACACAGAAGCTGTGGGTGGAGCAGCGGCCTGCAAGGCTGCCAGGCAGCACCTACAGGCCCCCACATCAGCCACCAGGAGAAATCCTTACCATTTATTTACAAACTCCTGGAAGTCTTGTGTGAAAACTCCATTGGGCAGCTTGGGAGGTGGCTGGGGAGAAAAGGAGAAGGATTTTCAGTGTGTTAATGGGTCAAAACTCAGAGTGGCACCTTGCTCTGGAGGAGCTGCAGAGAAGCTGTGCTCTCTAGCTCTCCTCCTCGTTGCCCTTCTTAACAAGGGGCTGCTCCCCATTGCTTCCTACCCCAGCAGCAAACTGCTCCGCAGCTCAATGTGCAGCTGGGGGGACCCTGCGCTGAATTCCTGCCCAAATTGGAAAACCCAAGTTGCACCAACACAATTCCAGATCCAACCTCGCAAACCCCAGCTCTGGCAACATCTACAGAGGATGAAGCTGATCGAGAAACAATAACTGGGGGTTAACTCCAATCACCCTGACAGGGGAAGGTGCTCTTCCCACTTGCAAAAGCACCCAGAGATGCTTTTGCAACGCAGAAAGATTAGAAGAGTGAACAGAGAAGGAAAGGACATGGTCCAGGGTGAGGTGTCCCTGCCCACGGCAGGGGGTTGGAACTGGATGATCTTAAGGTCCTTTCCAACCCAAACCATTCTATGACTCTGTGACATCCGTGCAGCTCAGAGGGGCTCTCTACTGAAAAGGCCCTGTTCAAGTAAATCTTTGGAGCCCACCCTGAGCCAGCAGAGTGGAGATGACACCGTGGTGCCTCAGGGAAGCCCAGCAGAGCTGATGGTAAGGAAATACCCACCTCATTAACTATATAATCCAGCAGTTCAAAGATGGCCATGGCAGGCCGGCTGTCCATCCCGTGGCCTGTGTGGTTAAGATGACAAAAAAAACAGAGGTGAGAGGCTGCTTGGGGACAGCAAAGGGCTTCATCTTGTGTGAAAAACACATGTGCAGTGGGATTTCTATTGGGAGAGGCAGAGGCAACCCACTTGGGAACAGACTTGTAGTGGAAGAGAAAACCAAAACGCATTCCAAGATTTCCAATTTCCTTCACCATGCTTATAGCCCAGATTTACATCCCAGCTCGGAGCATTTGGATAGCACCAAACCATCTGCTGTAGCAGGCTGGCAGCACTTCCAGAGCCTTCTGCTTCCAAGCAAACGGCTCAAGAACAGCCTCCCTCAGCTCTCACGCTGGTTGGATACCTCCGTAAGAGCTCCCTGCAAAGCTCTTCCCCAGAAGCTGCCTCTGTCTTGAAAGGAACCTGTTGGCAGCATGGGCAAAGCCTGAGGAGCAACAGAAGTTCTGACAGTGTCCCTCACAGCATCTCCTCCCGGGGCTCCACATCCCATCCCCAGCACAGGGTGCTCTGCTGCGTGGCTTCAGTCTCCTTGTAAGACACAGACATCTAAAGGTAGGCAGATAAACTGAGCTCTTCAGAACCTTAACAGACCCTGGCTGGCACTTCGAATCCATTCCTTGACAGGATCCGGAGACCAATCTCCATCTCACCATGCAAGACCAGACCCTCAACTGCACTCATTAGGACTCAGAAAGCCCCTGTGGTAGAACGGATGCTGGTAGAGCATCAACGTGGCTCCATCTGCTCTGCAGAGAGGGGCCTCCCTGGATACATCTCCCCACCGCAACCCCATCCAAAGCAGCCTTTGGCCAACCCAACCCCACCAAACAACACCCAACACATTTGCCCCCATGTCTATGTGTTGTTCAATGCATATGACAGCCCCTACCACTGACGGGGCGTCCTGGGGGCCTGGCCCGCGGCGAGATGCTGTGAGAGTCTCCCTCTGCCCCGTCTACCATGGGACGGCCAAATATTGCTTCCAGTTCCTTGGAGTCTGGCGGGGGGATTGGGTACCTTCCGATTGACAGCTCCACTAAGGACAGCCCCATGCTCCAGATGTCAGACTGGACCGAATAGTGGGTGCCCTGCAACCGCTCGGGCTGGAAGGGAAGACCACAGAAGCACACATTGACCCACAGCATCCATATGCAAAGTCATAAATAGCATGAACTGAAATGAAATAGATGAAACTGCATCACAGCATCACGAGATTGTTTGGGTTGGAAGGGACCTTAAAGCTCATCCACTTCCAATACCCCGCCACGGGCAGGGACACCTTCCACTAGAGCAGGGTGCTCCAAGCCCCTGTGTCCAACCTGGCCTTGAGCACTGCCAGGGATGGGGCAGCCACAGCTTCTCTGGGCACCCTGTGCCAGCGCCTCAGCACCCTCCCAGGGAACAGCTTCTGCCTAAGAGCTCATCCCAATCTCCTCTCTGGCAGGTTAAAGCCATTCCCCCTTGTCCTGGCCCTACTGGCCCTTCAATTTATTATCAAGATGGGGTTTTCACTGCTTATTTGAGTTAATACCCAAGAGGAATTTGAGGAACAGAAAATCCACTCTAGGCTCTTACCACTAAAGAAAACAAAAAATTAAATACATATAAATCAATGCAAGTCACCCATAGTGGCAGCTCTGAGTCAGCTGGGTAGAGCCAGTAGCTGAGTGCAAAGGAGATATTAAATAGCCACTGTCTAACTATAACTGCACTTGAATAACCATTCCCAAAATACGAGAGCAGCTCAGCCCAAGACACAGAAGAGGAGTCTGAAGGCGTCCCTAATAACCCACCACTCCTTCCTGGCCATAGCACAGGGAGGAGGTAGGATGAGGTGGTAGGCACGTCCCAGCATTGTGTCCCCTCCACACTCAAGTGTTTTGGACAAAGCTTTGCACGCAGAAAGATGGTTTTGAACCCACAAACACTCGCCAAATAAAATACAGAAGCATTTGTAGGATCTGAAATGCCTTTCACTGCAAGTCTCTGCATTTCCACAGGCACCACTGCCAGGCAGGCACTGCTTGGAGCTGACAGGACACCTCAAGAGAACATGGAGGTGTTTGTTTCTGGGGAGACCCCCCCTGCAGTCCTGTGTCCAGCTCTGTAGTCCCTGACACAAGAGGAATGTGGAGCTGTTGCAGCGAGTCCAGAGGAGCCCATGGAGATGCTGCAGGGCTGGAGCAGCTCTGCTCTGGAGCCAGGCTGAGAGAGCTGGGCTGGGGCAGCCTGGAGAAGAGAAGGCTCCTGAAGGGGAGACCTTAGAGCAGCTCCAGTGCCTGAAGGGGCTGCAGGAAACCTGGAGAGGGGCTTTGGACAAGGGATGGAGGGACAGGCCAAGGGGAATGGCTTTAACCTGCCAGAGGGGAGACTGAGATGAGCTCTTAGGCAGAAGCTCTTCCTTGTGAGGGTGCTGAGGCGCTGGCACAGGGTGCCCAGAGAAGCTGTGGCTGCCCCATCCCTGGCAGTGTTCAAGGCCAGGTTGGACACAGGGGCTTGGAGCAAGCTGCTCTAGTGGAAGGTGTCCTTGCCTGTGGCAGGGGTTGGAGCTGGATGAGCTTTAAGGTCCCTTCCAACCCAAACCAGCCTGTGAGCCTATGATTCTTCAGCACAGGACAGTGCCTCAAAGCACTGGGCTCATCCTCAACATGAGCCAGGAATGGGGCAGTCCAGATGGAAACATAGAGTAAAACCACGAGTGAATCAGACACTTCAGTGTGATTCTGTAAGAGCTGAGCTGAACCCAGACTGTGGAAAAAACCCAGCCAGGAGCTGGAAGGAACTTACAGACATGTAGGACCGAGTTCCCACAAAAGAGTTTGCCATGGAGTCAATGAGCTGACCGCTGACCCCGAAATCACACAGCTTAATCTCTCCTCGAGAGTTAACCAGGATGTTGGAAGGCTTCACATCTGCCAACAGCAAGGGAGAAGAGAGTGAACATGACTTTGGGTAGAATACAGGGCTCTGGTACTGCAGGCAGTTATTTTTAGGTTCCTCCTCTCACCTCTGTGCATGATTTGGTGCTTCTCTCTCAGATATGCCAAGCCTCTTAGAACCTAGAGGGAAACCAAAGACAGAACGAGATCAGAGCTGGGAAGGGAAGGGCTCTCCCTTCAGGTTAACCAAAGCCCAAAAAAAAGCTGCTTCCGAATCTTTTCCAGGGGAAGTCAACACCAATCAGTGCAACACAATGGGTCATATGCTTTCCTCCCTCCTCTCCCTTATACACCACAGCTTCTTGCCCCAGATCACATAGGAACATGCACATGGGGAAATGAAGAAACCTTCCTAAGGCAACACAAGCATTATTCCCAAACCATGCCCAGCAAATCCTTCCTGGGAGCCTGAAGAGCCACTGTAACTCACCGCTATACTGACTTTGCCCAAGATCTCCTCGGGAATTCTTTTGGCTTCTTTCAACACTTGATCCAAAGAGCCACCATCCTAAATGAAGAACATTAAAGTTACCAACACACCAATCCCTGGCAGGAAAATAGAGCATCTGGAGGTACAGGCAGGCATGCCCAGGGAGGGTGAGTGGGTATTAAGTAGGACAGAGCATCCCAGCTCAGCATCAAGACTCAGCATCGAGCACGCTTCTTTGACAACAAGAAGATATCTGGTGATCAGAGATCAAGCTTCTCACTGAAAACTGTTTTAATGCTATCTTCTATCCTTGGGTGACACGGTTTAGTGGGAGGTGTCCTTGCCCATGGCAGGGGAGTTGGAACTAGATGATCTTAAGGTCCTTTCCAACCCTAACTGTTCTATGATTCTATCAGCTTTATTTCTTGCTAATAGCTCTTAGCTTCCTTTCCATCAGTGGTAAAGACGATGCTGTCAGCACTGATCTGGAGGAGCAGCACCACTGTTCTTGGCCAGAGACAACAGAAGATGTATGTTGTGCTTCACAGGAAGCTCTTGTTAACAGGATTTCCATTTGGCCAACCCCAAACCTTTGGTTCCATTTTGCAAAGGTGGATCTCTGTCATTTTAATGCCTACTCAGGAGTGTGCAGCTCCTATCAGGAGCACAGTGCTCTTGCTATGGCCACAGCAAGGACCATGGCAGCTGCCAGCACCCTAAACCCACTTCACCCAGTTCTCTGTAACATCAAGTCTCGGGGAGATGCATTCACACCAGACCAGAGAGTAGCAGTTAACAGAGGAGGAACAGGGACTCACCATGTGCTCCATGCAGATGGAGATCTCTCCGTCGCTATAGAAGGCTCCATAGAAACCCACGATGTACGGGGAATTACACTCATGCAGCACCTGCAGCTCTCGGATGATCTGGTTCCTGATGGCTGGTTTGATTTCTAAATGAATCAGCTGCCAAGAAAGAAGAAAGCACTCAAGGTGGAACAGTCAAAATTCCAGGAACCACACGAGCAAGTCCTGAGTGCTGGAACGAAACAAAGTCTTCGAGGGAAGCTCTGCTTTGGAGTAGACTTTACACCACTTGCAGACTAACATTAAGGTTAAGGGGAAAGGCTGAGTCCTGGGCAGCCTCTCAGTGACTGAAGCAAGTGCCAGGCACGTAACACAGCGACAGGTACTGAGCAGAAAGACAAGTCTCAAGTTTGCTGTAGGTCTGACTCAGCAGACAGGAGCATTTCCACCAGCTTCATAGACGGTGTAAGAAGAGGTGCTCCAACACCCAAGGAAACCACAGAGAGTACAAAAACCTGTGAAGATTATGCACACGAAAGAGCAGTTGCTTTGTTTTTCAGGCTCCACATATAGAGTCAGTTAATGCAGCTGTGGGTAGGGAAGCCAAAGGCTAGGAAACACAAAGCAGTCAGAAAAGGAGCCACTGTTATTGTGAGCTCTGGGACACCCAACCCCAAGGACGTCTGTCCTTCCCCCAGAGCTACCAGCACTGGTCTCTGCAGGAGGACAGCAGCGCTGCAGCCTGCCTTCGCTCCAGTTACGAACACGGAGCTCCCAACAATCTCAAAACCACCCAGCAACACCCAACCTTCCCAAATCAACCACCCTGGAAGGCTTCGAGAGCTCAGCTCTGAATGAAGCCACCTAGAGAAGTGGATCTGCTCACGGAGATCCACTACACCACCCCAATAGCAGGAGAGACCAGAGGCTTTCAAGGAAGCTGTCCCACAGATGCACGGCTCACACCCAGCTCTGCCTTTTCTAATAAGCAAAGCACCTCCTAGACTTCTGCTACAGGGCACCACAGTGGATGTCATCACATATAAACCCATGTCTGGGAGGAACCACTGTCAGGGCTGCTTGGAACTACCTTGGGAATGTGTTAAGTGGGTGGTGGGACACAGTTGGAGACAGCCAGGACCACAGACCCAACCCTGGCGAGGTGGGTAGGGTGGTGTTAGGATGCAGACAGGTCACTGCCCAGAGACCCCAATGGAAGCTGGATGGCCTCAAGCACAATGTCACAGCCCGCTCCACCCATCCCCTCGTTACCTTCCGTGCCATAATGAGCCCTGAGGGTTTATGCTGCACTTTGGTGACCACACCACCATTGCCAGCCCCCAGTTCAGAGATCCTCTCAAAGTCATCATCCTTCAGCTCGCCCACTTTGGCTTTCTGCGTGAGGAAAGCTTCCAGGCGCTTCTTCTGCTGCTCGTCCAGCTCCAATTCCTCAAGCTTCTTCTGAAGGTCCACCAGGTTTGCCCTGGAAAGGGGAAGAAGAGACAGGAGGAATGGTCAGGGGACAGCGAAGGCAGCGCCATAGAGACAGGGGGTGGTTTTCCTAGGGAAGTGGAGGGAAATAATTGAAAACCATCATCTGACACGCTCAGCAGTAAGACCAAAGCAAAGCTCTGGAGAGAGGCAGAACTCAGCTCTGGTGCTGACAGGGTCCCTCAGACAGCAAGACCTATGGTGCCCAACGCACGTCTCTGGAGAGGAGCCTTAGAGCAGTCAGCTGCTTTGGGAAAGCCAAGGAGTAGGAAAATCCTTCAACCCGTAAAGAGGCAGCAGAGCTCAGCCTGGAGGGAACCTCTCCCTCTCCCGACACGGGCAGCGCAGCTTGGGTTTCGCTGTGAAACATGAGGAGCGCCCAGCAAGCCCCTGCTCCGCTACACCCCCAAACCCGCTGCTGCCGGGCACAAAGGGGGGTCTGTGCTCCCCAGGCACCTGCTGCGGAGCTCCAGGCTCCAGCTGCTCCCTCCCATTTGCCGCCCACCCCTTTGTCCCCTGCACGCAGGGTGATTTTGGGGGGTGGGATGGGCTGTCTCAACCCACCCCTTCCACACAGCACCCCCGGGCGATGCTCTGCCTCTCCCTACCACTGCCTGCGCCCTCCTCTCCACCACTGTTTGCCCCACACGTCCGGCTCATAGAGCCCTGATTACTGCCCCAAATCTTCCACCCATACGCTCCGGTCCCCCTCCCTGCGTGCCCAGGCCTGGACCCCACAGCCCCCAGACCTTCCCCCAGCAAACCCGCGCCCCAGACCAGCCCCCAACCCCTGCCCGTGCCACCGCACCTGCCCCCGGCCCCTCAGCACACCCCGGGGTTGGCCCCATCCAGCCCCAATGCCCGCCATGTCCCGGCCCTCCCGCTCCTCCCCGGGCCCGGCAGCGGCTCCGCCGCGGCCCTCACAGTCACCTCAGCACCGGGACCACCACGTCCCGGCTCCCACAGCCACCCGGGCCCGGTGCCCGCGCTGCCCCCTCAGCCCGGCCGGTTCAGGGCCCCCCCCCCCCCTCCACCACTCACTCACTCTGCGGAGCCGTCGGGGCTCGGCCCCTCGGCGGCGCTGGGGGCGATGTTGAGGGCGGGCAGCAGCGGCTTCCTCTTGGCCAGCATGGCCGGGCCGCGCCTGCGGGGCCTTACCGGGGGCGCGCGGGGGCGCGGCCGCGGCGGGCGGGGCCGCGCGGGGGCGGGGCCTGAGGGCGAGCGGGGCGGGGCTGCGAGGGTCTCGCGAGAGCTTCGCTGAGGGGAGAGGGCGGGGGGGCGGGGCGGTGCCGTGCGCGCTGCGCCGCTGTCGGGCATCGCCTTTTGCGTAATTAGCGGTGTAATTAGTAATTAACGGGAGACCCTCTGCCTGCCCTGCCCGACCGCTGCCTTCTTCTTGCGGGCTCGTCGGTGCTGCAGCGCCCGCGGGACCATGGCGCCGGGCGGGCGGGCGCCCTTTGCTCGGTTCCAGGCGTTCCGATCTCGCTGCCGGGCCATAAAGCAGGGAGCGGCCCCGCGCTGAGGGCAGCGGCGTTCCCCGCTGCCGCCCCGGGCAGAGGGCGCCGGGCGGGTGATAGCGGGGCACGGCCTTGCCCCCGGGCACAGGCCGCGTTACTCACCCCGCCGCTCCCTGCTTGCGGATCCCATGGGATCCACTGTGAGGGTGCTGTGGGTGACGCAGCTTTGGCCGATGCCCTCACCACGGGGTGAATGCAGTGGGCAACGAACCGCAGCTTATTATGCCCCAGACACCTGCGGCGCAGTGGGTACAGGCAGCAGAGCCCGCAGGGACCAAGGTTTGTGGTGGAGGAAGCCACACGTGGAAGAATCCAAGTTAATGTCTTCACCGGATGTTGTTCTCGACACCAATAAATGTGATTAACTGAGACACCGGCCTGAAAAAAGGGAAATTAGCCCCAAAATGGGTGAGAGTTCACGGGCAATCCCAGCGCTCGGACTTCGCCCACCGCTGCTGCCCTGTGTTGTGCAGGAGGACAAAAACATTTGGCTAATGAGTGACAGGAGTGCAGCAGGGCCGTCCCCTGCCATTGCTCACCGTGTCCCCAATCAGTGACGGGGGATTTTGCAATCCGGGATGTTATTTCTGTGCTGTTGGAGTTTAAACTTTGCCACTTGGGTCACGGCACTGCAGAGGAGGAGGAGGAGGAGGAGGTAGCCCAACTTGGTGCCTGCTGGCTCCCCTGTGCGCTGAGGGTGTTGAGAAGACAGGACGAGCTGGTGGGAGTGGAACCTCGCGCATAGGTATGTCCTGGCTGACAGCACTCAATGGTGTCTGCCTACCTGATGGTCTTATGGGGCCATGACTGCTCATTGGAAGGACTGAGGATGAAAGACAGGGTGCCGTGAAGCTCTTTGCCTGGCTTCGCCGACCAGACATCATGGTAATGGCAACCGTCCCCAAACTGGGCTTGAGGAACACTTGAGTCAGTGCTTAGTAGGTTGGGGAGGGCAGTTTGGCGGTCGGGTGTAGTGGGACGGACAGCTGGGTTGAGTGGTGGGTCAGGTAGGTGGGTGGTGGGTTGGTTGACCAGTTGGACAGTTGACTGGTCGGTCAGTGGGTCAGTTATTTGGTTATTTGAACAACAGTTGACCATTTGGTCTGTTTCTTGAGTGGTTGATTGATTTGGCAGGTCAACCAGTTGGGCATTTGGGCAGCTGCTTGGTTAGTTGGGCTGTCAGTTGGCTGATCAGTGGGTTGGCAACTGGTGAGTTGGCTCGTTGGGTTTCTCTGAGTCCTGGGGCGGCAATGGCAAAGCCGGGCTGAGTCCCCTCCTTGGGGCGGGTGGTGGCAGCAGTCTCCTCCCCCTCCGCTTGCCACTGAGAATGATTAACCTGATCTTAGAGCATACATGAGACTGGGATGGGTGGGTGCTCATCCTGCTCCTGGACTTGGGGGGCTCAGTGGGGCTGGGGCAGGTGGGTGCCTGTGGGGAGCCCCTGGATCTGTGGGTCTCATGGAGGAAAAAACCCAGGATTTGGGAGTTTCAGCTGCTGGAAGGAGGTGATGGGGGGACACTGCCATGCCCCTGAGTCCCTGCACGCCTGTGCTCTCCCTCCTGCACACATGCGTGTAGTGCTTTGCCAGATGTGCCTACATGTGCTCACATACAGGTGCCCACACATGTGTTCACATGCCCATGCCGTTGCATGGGCATGTGGCTGCATAGACACATAGCTCTGCACACACATGTGCCGGCACAACCATGTACACATCTAGCTGTGCACGCATCCACGTGGTCACACAGTCACACGTGTAGATAGACCTCCCCATGGTCCTGCACACGTGTGCTCATGCCCAAACATGCTCCCTGCTCCCTCGCATCAGCACCACAATTCAGGGTGTCCCTGGGGTTGTGCAACTTGGGGGGCAGAGGGAAGGCAGGGGGGCAATCATGGGGACTGGGTTAGGGACCTGACCCTGCCACTCTGCAGCCATGGCCTCTGGCGTGGGCAGCCTCGACCTGCTGGACCTTCTCTTCGACCGGCAGGATGGGATCCTCCGCAGTGTGGAACTCGGGAGACCACCAGGCACCTGGCACGAGGACAGGGTGAGACCCCGGCCTGGGGGGCCCATCCCCACTTCACCCCTGGGTCTGGCAGGAAAGCCCCATCCCCACACCCTGTCTGGGAGCTGGGATCACCCCACAACACAGGCAGCTCCTGTCGGCATCCCATGGTGATGGGCGGCTGTGTCCCCACAGTGTGCCCAGGACAGTGAGGACTTCCTCAGCTCCATTCTGGGCTCCGGGGACTCGGCATCCGGCTCTCCCAGCTGGTCCCCGGCCACCAGTGACAGTGGGGTCTGTGAGGACCCCCCCTCTGACCAGCTCGACAGCCCCCCCGGGTGCTGTGATGGGGGTCCCAATGAGGTCCTGTACCCCTACACCAATCCCGGTGGGGCTGTGCCCGTCCCAGGTGGGGCTGGGGTCCTGCAGCCTGAAGTCTCCATTGACCTGGGTGAGCCACAGGGAAGAGACCAGGCGAAAGGGGCTGGGGATACTGGGGGTGACTGGGGAGACTGGGGATGTGAAGGGGGTGAGGGAGCTGGGGTTTCATGGGGATAGTCGGGAAATTAGGGGAGCTGGGGGGACTGAAGGGAACTGGGTAGACTAGGGAGAACTGGAGGGAGTGGAGAGAGCTTGAGAACTGGCATTAAATGGGCAGACTGGGGACAACTGGGAGGGTTGGGGGGCTGAGGGTGCTGAGCTAGGCTGAGCTGGTTGTTTGGGGGGACTGGAGCAGGACCAGAGGGACAGTCTAGGGGGGGCAGAGGCCAGGGCCACTGAACTGGTAGGTGGCAGCAAGTCGTGGTAGCTGTGGGGCCATGACTGGGATTTGAGTTCTGCACTGGGGACAGAGGGGGACACGGGACAGCTGACAGCCTCTGCTCTGCCCTCAGCAGACATATGGCACCCTGGCTTCTTCCTGGAGGAGAATCAGGACCTGCCTGTGGTCTCCCCACCTGCATCCTGCACCCTCACTGTTAAGGACCTGCTGCTCTCGAGCAGCAATGATGCTGTGAGTCCCCACTACTGTGTCCTCATCCCTCTTGTCCTCAGCCTTGTTCCTTTCTGAACCACAGTAGCCTCCCTGTTCCTGTCCTCATCCCTCCCCTTCCCCACACTTGTCCCCTTTCTCACAACATGGTCCCATCGCTGTGCCTTCCTGGACCATGATTCTTCACTGTGGTCCCCCCCGTGGTCCCTGGGGTGAGGCGTGGGACCTCCCCCCCAGAGTGTCACCCATCTGTGGCCCCGCAGCAGCCGCCGGTGCACAGCTCCCTGCTGAGGCAGAACCAGGGCCAGTTCCAGGAGCTGGTGCTGACGGAGGATGAGAAGAAGCTGCTGGCAAAGGAGGGGGTGTCCCTGCCCACACAGCTGCCCCTCACCAAGGTGGGTCCCACCGTGCCTGGGAAAGGTGCAGAGTGGAGGGTGCCAGCCCGGCATTCCTGACCCCCCTATCTCCCCCAGTATGAGGAGCGGGTGCTGAAGAAGATCCGTCGGAAGATCAGGAACAAGCAGTCGGCTCAGGAGAGCCGCAAAAAGAAGAAGGAATATATCGATGGGCTGGAGAGCCGGTATGGACCTGAACTGCTCTGGGCACCCGAGCGGCTGCGGGGGGCATCTGGCTGCACAGTGACAGGCCCGCTGCCCCCTGCCAGCCACCCCGACCCTGTCCTCTCCCTGTCCCCCAGGATGTCAGCATGCACAGCTCAGAACCAGGAGCTGCAGAGGAAAGTCCTGCACCTTGAGAAGCAGAACTCGTAGGTGTTCCTAGGGCAGGAGGGGTGGGAGAGGCCTGGAGACCCCCCACCCCCTGGCCAGACCCGCTGGGGGCATGAGAGGCTGGGAGGTGCTTATGGGCTCTACCTGTCCCCAGGTCCCTACTGGAGCAGCTGAAGAAGCTCCAGGCCCTCGTGGTGCAGTCAAGCAACAAGGCAGCACAGACGGGAACTTGCATTGCGGTGTGTGGAGCTCCCAAAACCCCCACTGCATGCTCACTTGGAGGGACGGACACCCAGCACCAAGTGGATGGGCTGGCAGAGAGGGGTGGAAGGGTGACCATGGACTAGGGCAGAGGGATGGGTGTTCCAAAGGCACGTGGATAGATGTAGGGGTGAAGGTATATGAGGATGGATGGATGGAGTGAGGGATGGATGGACAGATGGAGGAAGAAGTGGAGGGAGGGTTAGAAGGAGGGATGGATGGAGGAAAGGATGGATGGACAGAACGGATGGAGGGAGGGATAGATGGATGGATGGATGGATGGATGTGCTGGCAGGGGCACACACAGACAGACCTGGTTCTGTTTCCAGCCCTGTCCCTGGCAGCCATGCCGCAGTATGTGCCTCCTTCCAGGGCTGTGCATGGTGACATCCCCCTCTACCCCCAGGTCCTGCTGCTGTCCTTCACTCTCATCGTCTTCCCCTCCATGAGCCCCTTTGCCCCCAGCAGGGCCAAGGCAGATGGTGACTTCAGACCGGTGCGAGGTGAGTGCTGGGGCTGTGCCAGGGCTGCGCCGGGGTCCCAGGGCACTGGAGCATCCCCTCACCCTCCTGCACACTCAGTGTTCTCCAGGTCCCTGCACAACGCAGCAGCCTCCCGTGTGGTTTATACACAGCCTCAGGCTGGGGATGAGAAGCCCCCGGAGCCGCTGTGGTCTGAGCGCCTGGGCAAGACCCTGCATGAAGCCTTTGGTGGGCACGCGTTCACCCCACGCCGGGACAAAGTGCCTCCCCATAACGACACGCAGCCACTTCCTTCTGAGGGGCTGAGCCGTGGGGATGGGGACCAAAGCGTCCCTGTGTCAGAGGATGGCACCGCGGCGCACCATGGCCTGGCACCACTGGCTTGGAGCCAGGCTGAGCACAGCAGGCCCACGGCGCTGGAGCCGGTCGAGGAGCTTTAGGGAGCACCCAGGGACCACGGGGAACACACTGGGGTGGTGCAGGGTGGCACCCTGGGGTGACCCCTTTCGGATCTGCGCCTGGGCATGGGTGGATGCTGGACATGCTTGGCTTTGCTTGTATCTGTGAACTGGGAATATGAGATGGTTCCCAGTGGCCTTACTGGGAGGGGAGGGTTGGCTCCAGGCTCCCGTGCAGCAGGAGCTGCAGGGACCCTGAGCTGGACAATGTTGCAACTGGTTGGTTTTGGTTTGGGTTTTTTTAAGCTTTATTTTCATCTCTAAATACAAGATATTTTGGAAAAAATGCACCTGCTTTAATTCAACATGGGGGGAGCCACAAGGTTTCCAGGACCCCGGGGGTGGGGGCACCTCGAGCCTGGCTGCCTTGAGGCAACAGGGCACAGCAGAGCCATGGGCCATGGCCGGACCATGCTGGGTGCTGCACCAGAGCTGCGGGCACGGCTGGAGGCAGCAGGACCAGGCACCCGCTGCCCAGCCCTGGCTTCATTCAGGGTGGCATCAGCTGCCTCAGCACCCTATCCCTCAAACCCCTGAGGTCTGAGGGGTGCCCCACAGCCACCTCCTTGCAGAGGGGGAACAAAGGGCTCGGTGTGTCTCAAGTGCCCTGCCTGGGCCCGCGGGCACAGCTGCCCCGAGTCATGATCCAAGTGTTTTTAATACTTACATAAAAAAAAGGGACAGTGTCTTAGGGTATTAAAAAAAGTCATTGGGAAAAGTGGCACAGAGCATCTGGACAGGCAGGGAACAGTCTGGGTCAGGTGAGGAGAGGCTCTACCTTCATCTTCTTCACCCTTGTTGGCCCCATGTCCGGGCTGGGACACTCCTGTTTCAGGCTGTCACGGCGTTCCACCAGCGTGGTCCCAAGGTCAGGGCTCAGCCCGCCCATGCCGTTGTGCTGGGAGAGGGGCTCCTGCTTGCACAGCCCTTGAGCCCCAGCCTCAAACCTGCAGAGCTGCTCGGGCTTGGAGAGCTCTGCATGTTCCACCACCACCGGCCCCGTCCACTCCGGCACCTCCAGCCTCAAGTGCTTCATCAGCTTCGTCATCACATCATCGACGTAAGCGTGGATACGGAGGTCAGCCTGTTTGTCCTGGGGCAAGCAGGGGGATGTTAGAACCACAGAATGGTTTTGGTTGGAAGAGACCTTTAAAGACCATCAAGTCCAAACTCCCTACCATTGGCAAGGACATAGGATCATAGAATGGGTTGGGTTGGAAAGGACCTTAAGATCATCCAGTTCCAATCCTCTGTCATGGGCTGGGATGCCTCACGCTAGACCATGTTGCCCAAGGCTCTGCCCAACCTGGCCTTGAATGCTGCCAGGGATGGAGCTCCCTGGGAGTGCGCAGGGACAGGGCCTGGGTGACAGCTCAGCTGCACGCAGACCCTGGGGCTCCTGTCCCCAAGGAATCATCTCTGGTGGAACATGAACTGACCTGTCTGGCACTGCTCCCTACACCACTCTACCAGGGTGCACCTCAGAATGCAGCTGAGACAGTGATAAGGACACAGAGCCTGGCTGTGAGCCTAGGACAGGGGACAGGGACAAGGGAGCTCCACCAACACTCCAGAAACTCCCAGCTCTGGTAATTCAAACACTTTGGACAGTCAGAGTACCAAACCCAGGGATGAACACGAACCCAATTGCCCTGTGGTATGGGCACATGTGTGAGGTTATTTCATCAGGCTGGAATTCACCAGAGGGTATGTCAGGATTTCTGCACATTTCCATGGATTTATTGCAGGTTCAGGTTTAAACCCTCCAACCAGAGAAGCTCAGCCTATTTGCTTGCTAAGTAAGGCAACTCTTCTGCCCAGCCACCCTGTGACGGGGCTGGAACAAGTGACACGAGGGGAAAGGAGCCGGGCAGCAGCCAGGATGCTCTCACTCACGTGTTTGGTTGCCTGTAGGTTGACAATGACCAGCTTCCCTCCTCTCTTCTTTGTGATCAGTGGGAGGTTGCCGCTGGGTTTGATCTGCAGAGAGGTCCCCAGAGTGATGGAGAGATCAGCTTTCCTGCAGGGAGGAGACAAAACATCCAGGGCAGACAGAGAGCCGTGGCTGTTTGCAGGCTGCTTCTCCTACCCTGCTCCAGTGTGGACTCTACAAGCTTCCCAGCCATGGCACAAGGAGTCTGCAGTGGTTTCTCTTGGCCACTCTCTGGGGCAGGACTGGGTGTTGCTGTGCTGTGGGGAGCAGCCTCAGGGCTGTGAGGTGCAGATGGGCAAAGCCAGACTGGGTCAGCCCATGGGCAGAGTGCTGCAGGCAGATCCCAGGCAGCCTCCTGCAGTGTGGGGAGCCCCAGCACAGTACCTGCAGGCTTCATCCGCCAGCGTGAGATCGCGGTCGGGCAGGGAATCTTCCCAGTCCAGAATGGTGTCTCTTAACTTCCCTCTAGAAAACACACAGTGGCTTTAGTGGTGTGCCCTGCCAAGCAGGAACAGCAGCAGAAGCGCCCGGGGAGAGGGGAGAGTGGCCCAGATCCTGTTGAGAGCTGGGATGAGCCTTTCACTCCCCAGTATCAGACTGGAGCCAGCAGAGCTCTGCCCCACAGTCCTGAGTCCCCAGCTCTGCACCCACCCCTGGATGGGAAAAGCAGCTGTGCTGGGCCTGGCCAGCCTGGGTTAGGAAGCACAAGGGGTAACGTGTGGAATGTGTCTGGATGCCAGATCACCTCAGGGTACCTCCAGCTGCAGAGCTGGAACCATTTCCCTATGGAAGCAAGCAGCTCCAGGGCAGCGCATGCTGCTGGAGGGGAAGGGGCTCGCAAGCTGCCATTCCACAGCAGGGCACTGTCCCCATCCAGTGTCCCTACAGACGCACCTGCAGGCCCGCAGCCCCCGGGCTTTGGTGACGCTGCAGAGCCTGCCCGTGGGCTTCAGCCCCATGCTGCCCACCACGGCGTCCCGCACGTACTGCCTGCAAGAGACACAGAGCTGGTCAGGAATAGGTGGCACCCACTGTGAAACACCCACCCTGCCATGGCACAGCTCACACCTCACGCCCTGCGCTGTGAGGACAGCTCAGAGCCACAGGCAATGGCTGCAGCACCTCAGTCCTTCACTGATCTCTGCCCATGGCTCTATCCTGGTGCTGCTGACTGCAGCTCTGACCAACAGCACCAGTCTGCCACTAACCAGCCTGCAGCAACCTCCTCTGCTCTGCTCTCTCCTGCTGGCAGACACAGCCCCTGCTGCAGGCAGCCCGCCTTGCCACGAGGAACAGGATTTGCCAGGGGCGTCCCAGGCAATGGAGAATTCCCAGAATGTTCACTTCCCATCATTTGACGGGGTTTAGGATTCAGATGGACAGATCTGCCTATGCCTCCCCACCCCACCCTGAGCTTCAGACCTGCCAGGCGACAAGCCCATCATGTGTCCAGCCCCTCCATCGTTCCCTGGGGACACCGACAAAGCTCTCACCGCCCGGCTCAGAGCTCACGTACTTGCCACATTTCACACACTCTTCCACAAACATGTTCCCGTGGAGCTCAGCCAGCTTGTCCCTGCAGGAGAAACACCAGAGGTGAGCTGGGAGAGCCCTGGGACAACAGGGCAAGCTGCCCAAGCCCCCTCCTTGCCAGGACCCTGCACCCCTGGCGCTCCCTCCACCAAGACCTGGGAGCAGTTCTATGCCATGGCCACCACAACTGGGACTGAGAGGAAGGACAGACCAGCCCAGCCTTTCCATTTTAAATGCTTCCATCTGCAGCACCAATTCCAGCCCCTGTTCTGATCCAGCCTCAAACCTCTGCGCCCAGTGGGAACCTGGGGCTTTGCTCTTCCCAGCTCCTGCTGATCCTGCCTGTCCTTGCATGGCTCTTTCGCTGCTTGTTTTGACTAAACCTCCCCTTGAGCTCAATGCAGAAGCCAGAGGAAAACGAGGCCACGCTCTCCCTGTGTTCCTGTGAGTCCCACAGTGACTGGGAACCTCCTCCAGGGTGGATGGAGACAGGACTGACTTGATTTCCCATTCTGGCCTCAGTTCAGCAGCACTTACTTAAGCACATGCTCTACTTGTGTGGAAGAGCCATGCTAAACCCATGGGCGCCAGCGGCAATGGGCTGCAGGGAGCACGGCTGAGTTTTAGTTCTTATTTCCCGTTCTTTTTCCCCATGGTTGTTTAGTTTCAAAAGCCAAATGTGGTGCAAGGAGCAGGGAGCAGGACTGAGGGCTTTCAATAACTGGAATATCCCCCTGGGAGGCAGCTCAGCCACTGATGGCTGAAGATGATCATGAGATGCATCCTGTCCAAGGTTCCGTTCATGCTCCTTGTTCTCATCCCAACTCCGTATTATTTTATGACTTGAATTCAGCTGCTCTTCCCTTCCCTTTCCAGGCAGCTCCAAACCCTTTGCCTCACAAGCACTTTGCCTCACAAGACAATTGCTTACTGGCCTTAAGTGCTGGAAATGGCTTTTGTAACAGGCTGAAGAGCCTTGTTGCCATGAGCGCTAATGGAGAGGTGGGTTCCTTTGAGGACACCTCTGAAACAGCCACTACTAAACATAGCTCAGTCCCCACCACACAGGAAGCAGATGCTGCACCCTCGCTCCACACGCTGCAGCTCCCTGCAGAGGGAACAGGGCCATGGAGGGTCCCTGACCTCGCCACAGGCACATCAGACCGGTCCCAACTGTGGGACTCTCTCCTTCTTGCTGCCCTTGCAGTTTTGCAAATGTATTGAGAGGCAAAACGCTCTGCAAGCGCCCTGGTTTCACCTCTGGGGCTGCGCTGTCTTTGTTTTCTCTCAAGAAATTCAGTCTAAGCAAGGTGTAAAAGTAGCTCAAGATCCAGTGCTGTGTGAGACAGCACTGGTCAAACAGGGCATCCCGTGGCTCTGCAACCAGCAGCAGCAGTTTCATCCTCCCTGTACCCATCCTTCACCCCTCTGGATGGGTAGAGGCAGTGGGAAGGCCCATGTGCTCTGCTTGAAGCCAGCGTGTGCTTCCCCAGCCCATGCTCACAGTGGCACCGACAGCTCCAGCCAGGCAGCTGGTGGGTGACAACATGCTACAGCCCAACACTGTGACCAACAAATGGCTTCTGGGCATCCATCTAGAGAACATCAACCAAGGCTGGTTTCATTTCACCACCCTCTGAATTACTGCCATAACCTCCCTTCAATTCAAGCTGGTTTATGTCCCCCTTCCATGTGCTCCCCGCGTTAGACACAGCTTCCAAGCCAGCCTTGCAAATCAGGCCCCAGCACCAAACACTTGCACATGAGGCTGTTGCTTATCAGGCAGCAAGAGCAGCCACGTGGCAGTGCAGGGAAAGGGATGAGGAATCTGGAGACAGGGCGGGAGAGGCTTTACCTTGGGAATCCGGAGCGCACGTGAAGGCCATCCACATTCTGGCTGACCAGGAATTTCAGGATGCCGACCCTCTGCAGCCCCAGCAGAGCCATGTGAGTCTTGGAGGGTCTGGCACTCTCGAAGGTGGTATCAAATTTGGGGGAGAGCCCCTTCTCCTCCATAGTCCAGACACCATTGGGCCCCCTGCAGCAGTGAGGACAGAAAGAGTGAGACTGGAGGGCTCGGGATCTGAGAGAACAGCTGGAAATGCACCACGTGCCCTGTCAATGGAGGAGGGAGGCACTACTGAATGAATGTGGTCACCAATGATTTGGTTGTTGAGGGAAGCAGAGCACATGGACAGTGGCCATGAAGGTGATCAGGGGCTGGAGCACCTCCTGTATGAAGCCAGGCTGAGAACACTGGGGCTGTTCAGCCTGGAGAAGAGAAGCTGTGTGGAGACCTCAGAGCAGCTTCCAGTGTCTGCAGGGGGCTACGAGGATGCTGGAGAGGGGCTCTGCATCAGGGACTGCAGTGATAGGAAAAAGGGTGATGGGTTCAAACTAAACAGGGGAAGTTCAGGTTGGATCTAAGGCAGAAGCTGTTCCCTGTGAGGGTGCTGAGGCGCTGGCACAGGGTGCCCAGAGAAGCTGTGGCTGCCCCATCCCTGGCAGTGTTCAAGGCCAGGTTGGACACAGGGGCTTGGAGCAAGCTGCTCCAGTGGAAGGTGTCCCTGCCTGTGGCAGGGGTTGGAGCTGGAGGAGCTTTAAGGTCCCTTCCAACCCAAACCAGGCTGGGATTCTGTGGTTCTATGGGCACAACCTAACATCAAAGGGATGCTAACAACCGGAGCTGTTCTGGCTGGGGCAGCATCCAGAGCTCTACAGGAGCCTCCCAACCCCTCGCCTGCTGCCCTTACCTGAAGTCGGGGATCCCCGAGGCAGTGCTGATTCCAGCCCCCGTGTGAAACACCACATTGGAGGAGCTCCTGATCAAGTCCGCCAGCTCCCGAACCTTCCTCTCCAGCTCCTCCGGAGGGTCAAAGATCTGAGCAGAGGAGACAAACACCACGGGAATGGAAAGAACAGGGACGGATCCTTCACACAGAGACACAGCAAGCCACAACTCCTCCTAATCCACCTTAGTGACAAAAGCATTTGAGCAGAAAGAGCATCTTCAGCCCGGAGAAGAGCAGGCTCCTGAAGGGGAGACCCTGGAGCAGCCCCAGCGCCTGAAGGGGCCGCAGGAGCCCTGGAGAGGGGCTTCGGACGAGGGGAAAGGCGCTGAAGGACAACGGGGAGGGCGCCGCGGGGCTGGGGACACACAAAGGGGTCCCTCGCTCCGGGCTGCCCGCAGGGGGCCGGGGCCGCGGTTGCCATGGAAACTGCAGCGGCCGCTGCAAGGCCCCGCGCGGCCCGGGGGCCGCCGCCGGCCCGCGCTCACCTCGGGGAGCCCGCACTTGCCCTTGTCCGAGTAGGGCGACAGCCCGGCCGCGTAGTTCACCGCCATGGCCCCGCGCGAACGCCGCACCGACCATCGTGGCCGGCACCGAGCGCCGGAGGAAGCGCGCAGCGGGGCCGCGCGGGGCACGGCGCATGCGGAGGCGCGGCCAGGGCTGAGGAGCCGCCGCCGCCATCTTTGTGTCGGGCAAGAGGGAGGGCGCGGGGGTTATGGGGGTGGGGGTGCTCTCGCTGTGAGCGCTCCTCCCTGTGCCCCCCCGAGCCTTATCCCGGCCCCAGGGCGGGGGGTGGCGGGATGGGGGGGGTCTGCAAGGCAAGGCAAGGCAAGGCAAGGCAAGGTGAGGGCAGGGGGTGCCAGGGCAGGGATGGGGGGTCTGCAAGGCAAGGCAAGGCAAGGTGAGGGCAGGGGGTGCCAGGGCAGGGATGGGGGGTCTGCAAGGCAAGGCAAGGCAAGGTGAGGGCAGGGGGTGCCAGGGCAGGGATGGGGGGTCTGCAAGGCAAGGCAAGGCAAGGTGAGGGCAGGGGGTGCCAGGGCAGGGATGGGGGGTCTGCAAGGCAAGGCAAGGCAAGGCAAGGCAAGGTGAGGGCAGGGGGTGCCAGGGCAGGGATGGGGGGTCTGCAAGGCAAGGCAAGGTGAGGGCAGGGGGTGCCAGGGCAGGGATGGGAGGGTCTGCAAGGCAAGGCAAGGCAAGGTGAGGGCAGGGGGTGCCAAGGGAGGGCAGCGGGTGCCAGGGCAGGGATGGGGGGTCTGCAAGGCAAGGCAAGGTGAGGGCAGGGGGTGCCAGGGCAGGGATGGGGGGGTCTGCAAGGCAAGGCAAGGTGAGGGCAGGCAGTGCCAAGGGAGGGCAGCGGGTGCCAGGGCAGGGATGGGGGGGTCTGCAAGGCAAGGCAAGGTGAGGGCAGGGGGTGCCAGGGCAGGGATGGAGGGGCTTGCAAAGCAAGGCAAGGTGAGGGCAGGGGGTGCCAGGGCAGGGATGGGGGGTCTGCAAGGCAAGGCAAGGCAAGGTGAGGGCAGGCAGTGCCAGGGCAGGGATGGGGGGTCTGCAAGGCAAGGCAAGGCAAGGTGAGGGCAGGCAGTGCCAGGGCAGGGATGCTGGGCAGGGGGTGGCCACTCCATGGCCCCAGCCGTGCCCCCCCCTCCCGCACCCGCAGACCCCCGCGCGGGCGCTGGGGCCCGGCCCTGCTGCCCTCACACCCCCCGCTTCCCTCCCTGCCTGTCCCAGCCGAGCCGCGTTCCCTCGCCCCATGTCCATGGGGCTCATGGAGCCCGCATGGGGCTCGGCCCCCTCCCCGTGCTCCCCCCCAGTGCCCCGCTGTAACCGCAGCCGAGCTGTAACCCAACCCCAGGGCCCGGGGCCCCCCCTCGCTGGGCGCTGCGGCCGCCGGGTGCCAGCAGCGGGGACGGGGCTGGGGGGGTCCTGGGCTGGGATCGGCGGAGGAGAGCGCCTCGAGCGCGGCCTCGACCCATCCCCGGCGCTGGAGCTGCCATGAAGAGCCTGAAGGCCAAGTTCAGGAAGGCGGAGGTGAGCGGCACCCCCCGGGACACGGCGCTCGCAGGGATGTGAGGACACCGGGGCCTTCCTCGCGCTGTCCCCGTGTCACAGCGGTGTGGTGACCCGCTCCGGGATGTGGGGTGGGTGCTCGCCACGGGGACAGCGGCCCCATGGAGCTCGGCGCTGCTACCTGGAGCGGTGGCATCGAGCTGCCCGTGTCCCCAAGGGGAGAGCAAAGGGACAAAGGCAGCAGCAGGGAGAGGGAAGCGGGTCCGGGGTCCCCTCCCTGTCCCCTTCTTGAGGACGCTGCCGGCTTTCCATTGCCTCCCCCGCTGGGACCAGCGTGTCCGTGCTCCTCTATTATTCAGGACCTGGCTCGGGGCCGCGGGCTCTCACCCTCCTCCACGCCGGGCAGAGGGCGGCAGTGCTGTCCCCAGCGCGCTGGGTGGACACAGGCACTGGGGACACATAGAGGCAGGTTGGGCCGGGGTGCTCTGTGCCTCAGTTTCCCCTGGGCACCTCTGCAGGTGGGAAGGGTCGAGCGGCTCCTGCTGCCCCTGGGGTGCTTCCAGGACGATTGCCCAGGGACCCATTGCGTTTTGGGGTTCCCTCCTTGAGGAGGGTTTGCTGAACCTCTGAGGCACAGGCAGGGTCCTGCCCTCCCCGGCCCCGGGGCTGTGGTGGGAGGTTGGTCTGTGCCCCCCCACCCCGAACCCTTCCCACTGTCACTGGGACCGGTATGGGTGCTGGTCCCTGTCTGGGACCTTGGTACCTGCTCCCTGTAGGGATGCGGTGCTGGCTGGAGCTCTGGATGCCGAGGAGGGAGGGAAGGAAGGAGGGGAAGAAGGAGGGACAGAGGGATGGAGGGAGGCGGATCCCGGCTCCCACTGCGGCAGGACCCGGCCCCTGCCGGGCAGCGATGCTGGTCCGAGCTGGGCGCTGGGGGCCCCGGCCTGGAGCCGCAGCCTGCCCTCGCCCAGGGGGGGGGCAAGGGGTGCATGGCTGCCCGCCGCCTGCTCCTCAGCACCATGAAGCAGATCTGCCTCTGTGCCGCCGCCTCCTTCGCGGTACGTCCCCGTCCTCCATCTCCTGTCCCTTCTGGTCACGTCCTCCCGGGTAAGCCGTGTCACCCCCACCCCATCGGGCCCCCTCCACCTCCATCCCGGTCCCGGAGCCCGGCTGCATCCTTCCCAACCTGCTTTGTCCTTGCACGACGGTGTATGGGGGGGCAGGCATCACCCTCCCAGTTTGCCCAGTAACCCTGGTTTATTCCAGAGTCCCCCGGCCCTGCAGAGCTGGAGGGGCTTGCAGGGCCTCCGGATGGGCATAGGGGCGCAGCTCCTCTGCCTAGTGCTGGCGTCAGGCTGGTGAGGGGCAGGATGGAAGCAGCTCCCAAAGGTGACATCCATTTCCTGCTGCCGTGCCCGCAGCGAGCTCCACTTTGTCGTCATGGGCTGCGGGATGAATCCCGGGCTTCCTGGGTCACTCCCTTGGCACTGGGATATGTGGGATCGCTGTCAGCAAGCCCCCATCCAGCCCCAGCACTGCAGGGGTGGGCACACAGTGTTGTGCCCCGTGTATCCCAGGGAGGCTGGAGCCATCCCAGGGGATCTGCTCTCACTATCAACTGCGCTCGCCCTGGCTTGGTCCTCTTCTTAGCAGGGAGCAAAGCAGGGCTGGGAATGGGCTCAGTGGGGAGACCCAGGCAGGGATGGGGCTCAGGCACCTCATGGTGCTGGCTGTGTTTAGCACTGGCGTCAATGGGATGGCAGGGGCAAACCTGAAGGCAGTGTTGGCTCCTAACCAAGTCCTTGCTGGTCATAGTCTGGCCCAGCCACAGCTAAACTGGGGCGGTAAATCTGGTCTAGGAGCTATAAACTGGAGCAGAGGCTGAAGGGGATCCTCATCCCAGCTAAATCCAGGGGTCAGGAACCACAGCACCTCAGGGGATAGGGATGGGTGGAAGATAGCAGGGATGGGGATAGGGACAGGCACCTGAGCCCAGCCCAGCATCCTGGGGGTGGCACAACCCATCACAGCCTTCTCTGGGCTTCATTGCAGAGCCAGGACTGGACCAAGAACGATGAGAAGCTCCTGCAAGCTGTGGACTACAATGATGCCGGGAGGGTGACATCCCTCCTCGTCCGCAAGGGCCTGGTCCCTACCAAGCTGGACTCAGAGGGCAAATCTGCGTAAGTGCTGACCCTCATCCCTAGGATGCCAGGGACATGGGGCTGGGGACACT
The DNA here is from genome assembly GCA_028858755.1 of Ara ararauna. Taxonomy (NCBI): domain Eukaryota; kingdom Metazoa; phylum Chordata; class Aves; order Psittaciformes; family Psittacidae; genus Ara; species Ara ararauna. The sequence goes on along the minus strand of CM054398.1, from coordinate 1,439,299 downwards.
GCTGGTACCAGGGACACGAGTCCTGCAGCCCCTGTTCTTGCTGCAGGTTCCACCTGGCCGCCATGCGGGGGAACGTGGACTGCCTCGAGGCGATGCTGGCCCATGGAGTGGATGCCATGACCAAGGATAGCTCAGGTGAGGGCATGGCCACCACATGCCCCTGGCTAATGCCACGTTCCACCCAGGGCCACCAGTGCTCCCTGGTTGGTCCTGCTCTGCTGGCAGAGCAGAGGGGACAGAGCAGATGGCCTCACCTGTAAATTGTCCCATCTTTCTATGGGGGACCAAAGCGCTGACCGATGGTGCCCACAGGATGTTCTCTTCCCATTCAGCCCCTGTCCAGCAGATCCTCCTGTGTGCCCATCTGTCTGTCTGTCACCCAGGCAGTCCTCTCTGCTATTGTCTGTTGCCTGACCTGTCTGTCTGTCCCTCTCCCCAGGTCACACTGCCCTGCATCTGGCATCCAAGCATGGCCACCCGCAGTGTGTCAGCAAGCTCCTGCAGGTACCAGGGCTGGGAGCATGGTGCTGCGAGAGAGGGTGCTGTGCCAGCATGGTGTCCTCATGTCCTTGAGCTCCCTTCCCGCACCAGTGCTACTGGTTGGCACGGTGGTTCCCAGCTCTGCCCGGTCCTCCACCATGCCAAGGGGTCTGTCTGTCTGTCCCCTGTTCTCCTGTAATCCAGGCTCTCTCCCTCAGGCCTCCTGCCCTGTGGATGTGGCTGATGGCAGTGGCCGAACAGCGCTGCACCATGCAGGTGAGTGGGGACGGTACCAGCCCTGTCCTGCTCATGTCCCCGTGCAGGCAGAGTGCTCAGCCTCTGTCCTCTCCCCAGCGTTCAGTGGCTGCATCTCCTGCTCCGAGATCCTCTGTGATTTCAAGGCTCCCTTGAACATCAAGGACAAGGTGAGATCCCTCTGCTTCTTGCCCTGCAGTGCTGTGCGGAGCAGCAGGGGGCCAGGCTGGGGCTGCCTCTGAACTGCAGCAGCTTCTGGGGGGAAACAGCAGCCGTACTTGGCATGAAAACACACCCTGAAGTGGCACATGAAGACAGAAGATTACAGTTTCCCCCTATGGCGGGATCTGAACCTCGTCTGTGTATCCTTCCTGAACCCAGGATGGCTCCACACCGCTGATCCTGGCAGCCAAGATGAGCCACTCGGAGCTGTGCCGGTACCTGCTGCACCGCGGCGCTGCCGTCAACAGCCGGGACCTGCAGGGGAGGTGAGTCTGCACTGGTGGGACTGGGAGCAGATGGGGAGATGGAGGGAATGGGCCCCTCACATCTGCTCTCACCACTGTGCTCAGGACAGCCTTGATGCTGGCCTGTGAGAATGGCAACGTGGAGACCGTGGAGGTGCTGGTCAACGCCGGTGCCCGGGTGGCTGTGGTGGACTCCACAGGTCACGATGCTGCTCACTACAGCCTGGCCACGGGCAATGCCCTCATCCAGCACTTCCTGCAGGAGGCTGCTCAGCGCCGGTCCTGGGCCAGTGGTAAGGCAGCCATGCCACGCTGCTCCTTGTCCACAAGGCTGGACCCATAGGGTGCTCCCACCCTTCGGGGTCAGGCTGTCTGACCCACGCTGCCGGGGCTGAGCAAGGCTGGGGGGCACATGTGCCCTTTTCCCACACTCTGGGGGTGCCTTTGCCCATGCTGTCACCAGCCCAGGGCAGGGAGGTGGTGCTGAGCCTCTGTTGCCTGTCTCGGTGTCTGCACATGCTTGCACATGCATGTTCACATGTGTTTTGCAAGCATGGGGGTGTAAGTGCACATGTGTTTCTATGTGTGTCTGCATGTGCATGTCCAGATGCATGTGTCTGCGTCTGCATCCCTGCAATTACACATCCATGTATCCCATATTTGTGTGTGCCCCTTGTATGCATACGTGTCCCCCTGTGCACACACGTGTGTCCCCTAAGTGCCCACCCTTGTATGAGCACACACAGGGGTGCCCCTGCACCCACACAAGCTCCGCCTGCCCCTACTATCCCCTAAACTGCCCTGATTTCCCTTTCCTCCCACTCTGCCCCACAGAGGAGGAGTCAGCTGAGCAGACGTCCCAGGTAAGGGCCTGCCCGGCCGCCCCCTCTGGGGTGGGATCCCCAGGAGCCCTGGGGCTCTCCGAGATGGCAGTGGGTCAGGAAGGAGGGAGTCACTTTGTGTGATGTCCCCTCCGTCCTGGTGTCTCCGCAGACGTCTTCGCCCAGCCAGTCATCCGTGAGGGAGAAGAGCAGCACCCCAAGGAAGAGGAAAGCCCCTCTGCCCCCCCTGGGCGCCCCCAGCCAGGTGAGGGGGGTCCCCCTTAGCTCCACAGCCATCGCCAGGGTAGCCAAACCATGGCCCATTTGGGCAAAATTCCCCACCTTCACCCCCCTGCAGTGGAGGTGATGCTCATGGGCTGGCCTGCGCTGCAACAGAGGCTTCATCCCCACTCCTGGGGTGCAGCACCCCAGATTCCGGTCCCCTATTTTGTCTGTCAGCCCCTTTCTATCCACACCATGGGTCCAAAACACCCCTCACCTGGGGCCTGAGCTGGCACTGGGGGGTCTGTGCCATGGCAGAGCCTTTCCTTCTCCCTCTGGTGTCCAAAAGCTCCCTGCACCCCATTGGAGCATGGCGTGCGCATGGTGAGGGTCCCGGTGAGGATGGGCAGGAGGGGCTGGCAGTGGGGAGGGGGTGTCAGGGCCGGGCATGGGGGCTCGGCAGCCACGTGCCTGCAGGAGGACCGGGACGCCTACGAGGAGATCGTGCGGCTGCGGCAGGAGCGGGCCCAGTTCCTGCAGAAGATCCGGGGCCTGGAGCAGCAGGAGAAGCAGAGACGGGAGGTACCAGCGAGCTGCAGGGCTGTGGGGAGAGACCACTGTGTCCCTGGGGATTGGAGGGGATGGAGGGACGGGGGCAGCGTCAATGCCTCCCTGTTTTCTCTCTGTGTCCTGCTAGCGGGCTGAGCTGGACGAGAGCTCCCTGCGCTCCATGGAGAAGCAGGTGAGGCCCTTGAAGAGGTGGCTCTCCATGGGGTCCCTGTGCTGCGGATGCTTTTGGGACTCTGGCGGCAGCAAAGGGGACCCTACACCTGTGTCCGACCCCACAGATCCAGGAGCTGGAGCAGCAGCTGGCAGCACGAGATGGTGAGAAAGAGCAGCTGGGCAAGGAGGTGGAGGCTCTGCAGAGCCGCTTGTCCTCACTGGAGGTAGGTGTGGGAAGAAGCTGGCAGCACCCGGGGCTTGGGGTGTTGGGGGCTGACCACCCCTCTGCACCCCCAGAACGAGAAGGAGAACACAAGCTATGACATCGAGACGCTGCAGGACGAGGAGGGAGACCCGCTTGAATTCCCAGGTAGTGGGGTGGCCCTTGGGGGGTGACACCCCGCGTGGTGGGAACAGCACCAGAGCCCCTGCACCCTGCAGGGGCAGAGCTGCTGCTCTCCAAGAAGACACTGAGCCCTTCAGCCGAGGAGCTGCTGGCCACGCTGCAGGGGCAGGTCCAGTCCCTCACTGTGCAGAACAGGGAGCTGAGGGAGAAAATACAGGCAAGGCGCTGTCTGTCCGCCTGTCCCTCCCTGTCTGTCCTCCGGGCCCCGGCGGCCTCACCCGTCCCCTTTGCAGGTGCTGGAGAACTACGAGCGGGACGAGAGCGACACATCCACACCGGGGGACTTCGTGCCCATCGGCCAATACAGGGCCCTGCAGCGGGAGCTGGAGCGGGTGCGGGCGCAGCACGGCGGCTTCTCTGCGACGGATGGAGCCGGGGGGCAGCCGGAGGGACAGCCCGGAGCCCCGGAGCAGCTCACGGAAGGGAGCAGAGCAGCACAGCCGCCTGCCGAGGAGCCAGCCTGGACCTGCGGCAAGTGCAAGGCAGCGCTGGGAGACCCCCAGCCCTGCTCCTCCGTGGCTGGTGCTGAGCTGGCGGAGGCCCGGGCAGCCCTGCGGCAGGCGCAGGCGGCGCTGGAGGAGCGGGAGCAGCAGGTGAAGGAGCTGCAGGCGCGGCTGGAGGCCGGCAAGGAGGCCGAGGAGGTGACGGCCTCCCTGGAGGAGGCGTCGAGGGAGAAGGAGGCTCTGCTGGAGCGCTGCAGCCGCGCCGAGGCCGAGGCGGAGGCTCTGCGGCGGGAGCTGGAGGCCAAAGCCCGGGACTGGCGTGCGGCGGGCGGCCCCGAGCCGGGGGCGCTGGAGCGGCGCGTGGCCGAGCTGGCGCGGCAGCACGAGGAGGTGACGGCTCAGCTGGGGCAGCTGCGGGAGACGCTGGGCCAGCGGGACGCGGAGCTGGGCTCGCTGCGGGAGCAGCTGGCGGCGCGGCCCGTGGGGCGTCGGGAGCACGAGGAGGCGCTGGCGCGGCTGCGGCGCGCGCAGGAGGAGGGCTGCGTGCCGCGGGAGGAGCACGCGCGGGTCACCGCCGGGCTGCAGGAGCAGGCGCGGGCGCTGCGGGAGCGGGCGGCGCGGCTGGAGGCAGCCGCCGAGGCCAAGGGGCGCGAGGCCGCGCGGCTGGAGGCCGAGCTGGCGGCCGCGGTGCCGCGGGGGCAGCACGAGGCGGCGCAGGAGGGGCTGCGGGCGCAGGTGGAGGCGCTGGAGCAGCGCCTGGCGGAGCTGAGCCGGCGGCACGAGAAGACGTGCGAGGAGGTGTTCCGGGTGCAGCGGCAGGCGCTGTTCATGAAGAGCGAGCGGCAGGCGGCCGAGGAGCGCCTGGGCGCCGCGCAGAAGCAGCTGGAGGAGGCGCGGGACGAGGCGCGGAAGCTGCGGGAGCTCCACGGTCACGCTGAGGACTCGGCCCGGCTCGTCAGGGACAGGGATAGGAAGGTAGGGATGGGTGGATGGGAGCTGGAGAGGGGCTTTGGCCAAGGGCCTTAGGGACAGGCCAAGGGAATGGCTTTGAGCTGCCAGAGGGGAGACTGAGATGAGCTCTTAGGCAGAAGCTCTTCCCTGTGAGGGTGCTGAGGCGCTGGCACAGGGTGCCCAGAGAAGCTGTGGCTGCCCCATCCCTGCAGTGCTCAAGGCCAGGTTGGACACAGGGGCTTGGAGCACCCTGCTCCAGTGGAAGGGGCCCCTGCCCGTTGCAGGGGGTTGGAACTGGAGGAGCTTTTAGGTCCCTTCCAACCCAAACCAGTCCGATTCATTCTGATTCAAATCCTGGCTCAGGAACTGCTCAGGTGGGCAGAGCTGCCGGGGCTGCAGGGGAAATGCAGTCACAGTACACAGATGTGTGCACGTGCACACATGCATATAGGTGCTTGTGTACACGCCTGTGTCCCCGCAACTGCACATGCTTGCACACTTGTGCCTCCACACAGATGCATATTTGCACACATAAGCATGCACATGGGCACGCAGACATCCGTGTGGACTTGCCCCTTTCCCTGCTGTTCCCTTTTTGTCCTCCCAAAGCCAAGACCGCAATGGGGGCAGAGGCAACGGCTGGGAAAGCGCTGGCTCTGCCCGGGGCCACCCGGTGGTGCTGTGCTCACAGCCATGGTGGCCCCATGGCGGACCCCGGGGCTGGGTCTGAGTGGTGCCCGTAACCCCCGTGTGTCCTGCAGATCACAGAGCTCTCAAAGGAGGTCTTCAGACTGAAGGAAGCCCTGAAGGACCTCCCCGATTCCCAGGGAGCACCACAGTCACCCCCCAGTGCTGCTGCACTCCAGGCCAGGATCCGTGCGCTGGAGGAGAAGCTGCTGGTGGGTACCAGGGGTCCTGTGGCCATTGCCTGATGGGTTCTGGGCTTTGCCAGCCCCGTGCTCACACCCCATCGCTGTCCTGCAGGAGACAGAAACGCAACACAGCAAAGTGGTGACACTGTACAGGAGCCACCTGCTCTACGCTGTGCAGGTGAGATGGGGACGTGGCTGTGGGGGCAGTGGGGGCATGACAGGCTGAGAACATTGGGGCTGCTCAGCCTGGAGAAGAGGAGCTGCGTGGAGACCTCAGAGCAGCTCCCAGTGTCTGAAGGGGGCTGCGAGGATACTGGAGAGGGGCTCTTCATCAGGGACTGCAGTGACAGGACAAGAGGTGATGGGTTCAGACTGAAACGGGAAGTTCAGGTTGGATGTAAGGCAGAAGTTCTTCCCTGTGTGGGTGACTCCTCACAGACTCCTTGATGTCCTCACCAATGTCCCTTCCACCCCAGGGCCACATGGACGAGGATGTGCAGAGACTCCTGTGCCAGATCCTGAGGATGCAGCGGCTGCAGGAGCAGGACAGATGAGCTGCTGAGGGGATGGTGGCACAGCCAGTGACATGGACAGGCTCATGACAGCACCCTCTGTGCCCCTTTGCTTCTCCTGACAGCACTGTGGTACCCCCACCCCAGCCCTGGGGCCCTGTGCACCCCCGGCAGCCCCCCCCACAGCCCAGCACAGCAGCAATAAAGTATTTATACTCACACCAATGGGCCAGCTCATCTTGGGGAGGGATGAGCGTACTGGGGGCGATGGGGAGCAGTGCGGGACCGGTGCCATCGTCTGCTCCAGCCCCATGTCTCTGGTGGGAGTGGGTGCCCATGAAGGCCGCAGGGTGGGGGAATGAGAAGGGCTGAAGCTTTCTTGGCCAGAGCCCGAACCCCTCTCCTGTGGGTCTGGGCCCCAGAAGCAGCAGCGCCATGCACAGGGGCTCCTGTGGGGCCACCCTTGGCCGCAGGTCCCCCCCGGGGACGGCGTTTCCTGCGCGAGGAAGTGGGCTGAGGCCGGCCGGGCCCATGGCTTCCCGCTGCGGCGCTGCCAGATCCTCTGCTCCGAGTGCCTGCTCCCGCTGCGGTGAGTGCGAGCGGGGCTGGGGATAGGGGTGACCCCACCGCACGCGGCTGGGGCACCG